>JANUYF010000002.1:88245336-91138669 GCA_026167975.1 Phrynosoma blainvillii | reverse complement strand
CAATGTTTAAAACACATACCATCAAATCTGAGAACATCCTTTGAGAACAGACCATGTTACTGTTACTTTGTTGTTGTGTGCCTTCAAATCATTTCCAACTTGTGGTTACCCGAGGGTAGACCTGTCAAAGGGTTTTCTAGAGCTGAGGTCAGCCAGTGGGTTTCCATGGCCAAGTGGGGAATCGAGCCCTGGGGTCCCAGTGTCCTAGTCAAAGTGCAAACTACTACACCATACTGGCTCTCTGTTATCGCTTCCAGATATCTCATAAAAGACATTTGTGGTATGCGTTTGACCAAATGCCTGTGAGTTTTCATCATTAATATTTGCAACATTATCTTATTCATCTGATTGGATTTTCTAACTTGCACACAAAGGGCAAGACTGGGATAAAGGTGTAAAAGATAAGGTAGAGACAGAAGCTAGATAGAGAACCTATTTCCACATTCACAAAAGGTTAAAATAATCTCATAGGGAGGGAAAGTACCTCATTCATCTCCATGATCTCCCTGTAGCCATGGAGAATGAGAGTATGAAGAAGACAGGATCTTCTGCATGTGAACCTTTGCCACACAACTGGAAGTATTGCATAGCCAAAAGGGGGCAGAGGTGAGTTACTAGACAGAGAGAACAAATAGAAGTTGAGGAGGAAAAAACTGGAAGAAGCATGAACTATTTGTCTAAGCCTTACTTCTCAAATTACCTTTTCTGTCCACAGTGTGTTTTTGTTATTGTGCACCTTTAAGTCATTTCCAACTTACAGCAACCTTAAGGGTAAACCTATCACAGGAGCTTCTTGTTAATAATTGTTTGGAGGGGTTTGCCACAGCCTTCCTCTGAGGCTCAGAGAAGGTGAATTTGCCAACATTTCTCAGTGGATTTCCATGGCTGGGCAGTCATTCAAACTCTGGTCTCCAGTCCAGCAATTAAACCAATATGCCATGCTGGTTCTAGCCTCCATCCATGGCATGGATGTATTAAATGGATACATAAGGAAAGAGATGCAATGGTAGGAGGCAGAGAAATTTAGAGACAAGGAGAATGGAGCATGCATATAGACCTGGTGGTAAGATTTTCTGATACTCGATAGCAACATTTCTCAGTGGAATTGTGGATGTACCGTTTCTTCAATATGAGTACTTGGCCAAGGGCAGCCTAACTGGGATGATGGGCTGTGCTGGGCCCCTGGGCGAGTGTGTGGAAGACTTTTTGAGCCCCCTTTCAAAAGTGTATGCCACACAGACACAAAATACAGCAGGTGATCATGATGAAGCCCCCTCTTGCCATGTGCACCAACAGCTGCCATTGTCTCCTCAAGTGTTGTGTTGAAACATAAAACAGCTTTTTACTACTTCTGCTTATCATACTGATTCAACAAAGAAAAAAGCCCATCACCAAAGGGTGTTCTCTCATGGTGCAAACAAGCATCCTTAAACATTGGGACCTGAAAAGGGGGCAAAGGTCAGGTAGACGGGAAAATGAGAAAGCATACAGAGAGTCCCCAAGTCTAACAGCCTGGACTTTCTTCTCCAGTCCTCAGGGCAAGGAAGAATTTCAGGGCTAGAACATTGCCTTGGAAGATATATATACAATTTGTATATAACTAACTTGTGCTGACTCACTGAATAATAGAATTTACCTATGTCTTGACTCACTCAAAAACTGATTTTCAAAGGTGTGTATGTGGGAATTTAGAAGCTAGGAGGTTTGCATGTGAATTTAGAAAATTTAGAGAGTTTAGAGAATTGAATTTCCAAACAGAGAAATCTATAATTTTTCAAAGACATAACCACGTTAGTCTGGAAAATCATTATGCAAAAGGGATCTTGCAGCACCTTTGAGACTAACTGAAAGACAGAAGTTTGAGATTGAGCCCAAGTCTATGAAAGCTCATGCTGCCAACTGTTATCTTTCAGTTAGTCTCAAAGGTACTGTAAGATCCCTTTGTATCCTAATTTTAGTTAGACTTGGTATTCATTATTTAAACAACATTCTCTGAACATCTGTGATTGATGCTTTATGTATCATGTTAATTAAATCATCAGGTCCTTCCCCTTGCAACATCACCGGGAGATCTCACACATACACTCATACATACGATCTCAGGTTTTGGGATGTTCCTGACCTGGCAACTCTATGACTACATGACCAGTTTGTGTGAAATGTTATGTTTGGAAAGCTGAAGTTATACCACTTAGGAAATGAGACAAAATCATTATTGTATCTTTTTTAAAAAGAACAAATAGGAACAGGAAATTCTTGAACTAACATCAAGGGAGTAAGTTAGAGTTAATGTGTGGCATGAACTGATACATGTTTATTCAAAAGTAAGTCCCACTGAGTTAAGTGACAATAAGATTATGGTATCATTTGCATGTGCTGAGTCTTGATTTTGGTGTTTTTCAGGACTGGTAGCCAAACTTTGTTTACTTTCAGGATTTCTTCTTTCCTGTTGAAGTTGTCCAAGTGAACTCCACAAACCAGTTTAAATCTGCAAACATCTGGACAACTTCAACAGGAAAGAAGAAACCCTGAAAGTAAACAAAGTTTGGCTACCAGTCCTGAAAAACACCAAAATCAAGACTCAGCACATGCATTTTCCCCAGAAGACAATGGACCACTAATTAAATAGACACTAATCTTTCTTGTGTATCCTCCCACCCTGAGGCCTTGCCTCAACAGAACAATACACAGAGTTACATGCTAATCCTCTCAACCAAGGGGCTCACAGTATATATACCCCACACACTTCTATGCCACCATTCTCTGAAGATGCCAGCCACAAATGCAGGCAAAATATCAGGAATAAATTATTTTAGAACACAGCCTCATAGCCCCCAAAAACCCACAAAAACTATGTGTCCTGTTAACTTTAATACAACTGGAGTACATTGCAACTTCTTTGGATTTGCTCCATAGTATCATCCTATGGTGGTGTTTTTGTTTTTTTTTTTATCAAAATTGGTTCCCTGAGTTATATCAAATTCCACCTTCCTAATTTTGTTTACAGCTGTTTTATGGGTTTCCAGAAGTATATACACCAAAAGTTCAAAATAGTAGCTTACTTTGTTTTTAAAACATTATATAAGACAATAGCTTTGCAATTTAATCATGCCATCTTTTCTTTACTTTCCCCCCTTGCAGATATCTCCTTGAATTTCATAGCACCAAAGTGGAGGTAAAATATCAGAACACTAATACAATACCAGCCATTCAAGAAAACAGTTTTAAAAGGTCTATTAAGGCAGATATGTCAGACTGTGGTTGCTTAACCTGCATTCTACATCACCTTCTTTTCATTGCAGTCATGCTCTACTATAAGATCTCAAACATATTAAACATCCATTAAGCTCTCATTACTTCTCACCCGAAACTGAACTTTCAAGCAAATACTGAAAAATAAATTTACCTGCATGGTCTGCTGCTTTGGGAGGGAACTCTCTTTCCAGCCCTCTCTTTATAGCAGCCATTTAGGCTTTGCAGTCTATTAAAATATACTAATCCCCATACTAACCTCATTTTGGATCATCAAGACAGAAAATTATCTGCTTTAATTATCATTTTGAAATCTTTCTGAAAGCAACAATGGCCTGCCAATCTGCAAGGTTTGGCAGGTGTCTGCATCCCAAAGCCTGAGATTCAAGGGATGTGGCTTGATGAAGTCATATGGCTACGTCTGATTATATCACTGTGTTGTGAACTCTTCAGTGTCAAAAATCTGATACATAGGTTGCACTTGGGAGCATAGTTGTGGTGTCATTATGAGGATGCATCTGGTGGCATGAAAGTGGCTCCATGACCTCCTCCTTCTCTTCCCCACCCCATGACAACACAAGTGCCACAGCCACCTCCCATGAGGCTCCCAGTGGCCACTGACATTCACAGATATGTGCTGGGTGAGCTGTGGGATGGAGAAGAAAGTGCACCAGCAAAGCTGCTCCCAGCTCTGTACACAATTTGCACTGAGAGTGGGGATACTGGCCTTGGCTTGGGAAGGATCATGACAGGATGGACCTCCATCCTGTCCCCTGCTGCATCTTGACATAAACATGGAGCCAAAGGAAAAGTTTGGCTGGAGGGGGACCTGGAAGCAGGGGGCAGAGACACCTCCTCCCCCCCCCCCCCGGGCAAGGCCAGAACACCCTTTGCTTCCACCAGTTGAAAAGCAGCCAGGTTCCTGCTGGCCCACACCAGCATGGACCAAGAGTGCTTCACTCACTCTTTCTGATCCTATCCCTTTCAGTCCTTTCTTTCCCCCTTCCTTTTTCTTTTTCCATTCTTTAGTACTCTTTGCTTCCTTCCATTCACTTCTTTCCTCTTACTTCATTCCTTGCTTCTTCCTTTTCTCTTTTCTTTCATTCTTTCTTTTCTTTTCTCGCCTTTTTTTCCTTACTTCCATCCTCTCTCATTCTTTTTCCTCTTTTATTTCTTATACTTGTTCCCTTTTGCCTTTCTGCTTGCTGGCTTTCCTTTTCTTGAAGTCCTTTGAAGGTCCTGTGCTGGGAATGGAGGCTGGCCAAGGCCAATCTCTCTCTCTCTCTCTCTCTCTCTCTCTCTCACACACACACACACACACACACACACACACACACGGGGGTGACTTATCTCCAATGAAGTCATTGTTGCTCTTAGCCAAAATCCAAAGAGGGTGGGTTGCTAAGTGCTGTTGCTCTTAGCCAAAATCCAGAGAGGGTGGGTTTGGAGGGAGAACTGTCCCAGCACCATTTTCAGCCTATCCCTTTCCACTCACATTCCCCCACCCAGCCACCCACTCCCCACAAAATCTGGATCCATGTATTTGACAGAGAAGTGTTTCCACAGGTTGGGACTGGGAATGAGGCAGTCTTTTACAATGTTTGCAGATAAGCACCCCTGCCAAAGTGTGTACAGATTTATTTGTAGCATTTCTGTATCACTTTCCCATTCATCTAAAAGTGATGTGCAACAATAATCAAGATTTTTGTGTAAAAAAATCTTTGAAACATATTTAACAACAGTGTAAATCCTGATGATAAAGACCAGCCTTCTCACTTGTGTGACTCTGTCATACATACAGTGTATCCCACCAGAATCAAACCCCAGATTTTCACTACTCACCTCCTATACATAAAAATGGGAAATATGATTGCATAGACCATCCTAACTTTAATATTCAATTATATACCTTTACACTTCAGGATCTTGTTTAGTTCCTTCATAGCTGCCCTTCCAAGTCCTAGCCTTCTTCTGGTTTTTGTTGTTGTTGTTGTTGTTGTTGTTGTTTTGGGGGGGTACCACAGTTTCCATTCTGATTAATGTCTGAGCCAAAGTATGTAAAATCTTGAACTATTTCAATGTCCTCATTGCCTACTTTAAAGTTATGACAAGCATCTGAGGTCATCTTTTCCTATTTTTATTATTTGCACTTTCTTCCTTGACTTTCTTTGGTAATTGTTCCAACTCTTTGCTATTTTCTGCTAGCAGTTTGGTGTCATCTGTATATCTTAAATTCTTTACGTTCTTTCCTCCAGTTTTCATGTCTCCTTCCTAGTCCAATCCTGCTTTATGTATGATATATTAAGCATACAAGTTAAACATAAAGGATGATAAAATGTAGCCTTGCCTGACCCCCCCTTCTGACTGTAAATAGTTCTGTTTGTTCATATTGTATCCTAACAGTATCTTCTTGTCCTGAATACAGGAATACAGGTTATGCATCAAGCCAATCAAATGTTGTGGCACATTCATTTCTTCAAGAAAAATCCATAGTTTTACATCATCTATACAATTAAAAGTTTTGCTATTTTCTATAAAACACATGCTGCTTTTCTTCTAAAATTCTTTGGTGCAGTCCATTATACAACATATGTTTGCAATATGATCTGTAGTGCCTCTTGCTTTCCAGAACTCAGTTTGGTCATCTGATGTTTCTCGCTCCATATATGGTAAAAGACTTTGTTGTGGAATTGTGAGCAGCACTTTGTTTGCATGAGAAATTAATGCAAAGGTCCTGTGGTGACTGCAAACTCTGATGTCCACTTTCTTGAGTGCTGGAATGCATCTTTAGCCATTCCAATCTGTGAGTCATTGTTTTGTTTTCCATATTTGTTGACGGACCTTAGTTAGAACTAGGGTAGATTCTCACTTACTTACAGAGATTAAAATCTTAGGAGAGAGGGGAAGGAAAACTTTTAAAAGCCAAATATGTATCCATTAAATAGATAATAATTTATCTTTAGATGAACGGAGGAGGAAGATTGCATCCAGGTCTGGAGGCAGCAGCTCTTCAGTGCTCTGGTGTCCTCAGTGCAGAGTGTGGAGGGAGGCTAGCAGTCACCCTCCACCTGCCAGGAAGTAGCATTAGTACAAAACAATATTACTAAGGATTCTGTATAGTCCTGTATGGTAGGAGTTGCCAGTGTGTGGGTAATGGGTGTTGCAGTGATGCTCTTTGACACCCAGCAGAATCTCCAGGACAAGCTGGCTGCTGTGATCCACAGCCACTTTGTATCTCTTACCATCATCTGGCTCAGCTTCTCTTCTTCAGGATCCTGTCTTCCTCAGTCAAGAAGACACATTGTAAAGTCCAAAAGTATAGTTTATTAATGCATATAAAAGAAAAATAAGATAGCTAAGTAAAATCCATTGTGATGAACTAATCCGGTTCAGCCATGAGAGGTTACATCTTTAACAATCCCAAAAGCTTAGGATCCCAACTTGTTGCAGTTGAAAGTTAAAAAGAAGTTACAGATCCATGTTTCCAGATCCAGGAGTTACATTGTAAAAGCAGTATAAACATACTAGAAACTACAAACCAAAAACTCCATGGTTAAAACCACCGCCAGACATGCACGCACTCACAAAGCCTGTTTATAAACAAAACTAGACAAAGGATTCTCTAGGCCCTTCCCATACTCCACCTTCTAGGTGTTACCCTTATGCTAATTGGATAATGCTTGTATGATGTGTATTAACCGAGCCTCTTGCTGTCCATCATCCCCCATGTGACTCCTTTCTCATGTTCTCAGATGCTGATGTATTGTTTACCTTTCGGTTTCTCTTGTTTCCCATAACAAAATCTGTGTCTAAGTACTGTATCTTTGGGAAAGTTTCTGTTTATGTCTGTGTAGCCATCTGGTGATAGCTTTCTCTTTGTTTCTCTAGATGTTGATCTCATGAGGAAAATTCCACACACACATCTCTACATTTCACCTTTGACTGTATAACCCATCTATATTCTAACAGGGGTTCCATGAGGCTGACGCCATGAATTATCACACTGGGTGACACCAAACCCAGTTACACCACTGAGCTATGGCTCAGAGCTGAATTAACAGAAATGAGAAAATACTGGAAAATAAAGAGGAAATCTGGGTGGGAGATGAGCTTTTGTCAGTTTTTTTCAGTAGAAAAATAACAATAGAAATTCTGAGGAAATGGAGATTTTTTTTTTGTAATGCTTTCTCCCTCAGAACAATCAAACAATCTTTTCTGTTCTTTGTGACCTGCAAGGGCAAAAATCATTTGAAGGAGTGTTTATCCAGGGGAAGAAGGGGGCTCTTTCTCTTCCATTATGGCCCCTTTTCATACCATTATGGTCAACCCTAAGTTGCATTTTGCCCACTAAAGACATCAGAAATCCAATCAGAGGCATCGATTTTGATAAAGCAAAATGATCTAGAGTTCAGAAAAAGGAACAAATCTTCTCTTCCATATGAACATTCCCTCTAGGTAGCAACTTCCTGCAGGTGCTTTGGCAAAATATTTATACAACTGAGCATTATGTGTAGCTTGAACTTCTGATATCAGCTTGCATTTCAACATAGATCCTGACAATTTTATTGCTTTCATATGGCTAGTAAAGTAATATGATGGTATCTTGGTGAACCAGAAGGTACAGCAAGATAAAGATTAATGTTCTTAAATAATATGTAAAACAACAGTACATATCAAAGTAATTGCAAAAACAATTACAATATGAGTTTTTGCAGAGATCAATTGGTGAGCCCAGGAGGGAATGGGTCTGGGTTGAAATCTTATCATATAGTCAACAGTTGGTAAAAATACTGGGGAATCTCTCCCTAGTCAAACAGCAGGGGGTCATATCTTTCATGCCTCTGTTCACCTTTTTGCTTTGCATTTGTCATTATGTTCTTGGAATCACTTTTCACAAGAAGTAGCCTTTTTTCCAGACAGCTTACTCTTTGTTCCTAAAAGCACAGTCAGATGAATAATGTAGTATTCCCTGTTCCATTTGAGACCCGCAAGCTCCACCAAAGAGCATTCACATTTGGGGAGAGAAAATAGCATGACCAAATGTAGAAATATGAGGAGTCATTTTCAAAAAAACTCTCAATTTCTTGGGCTCTGGTCCTGTGTAGATCACTCTCATCTTCAGAAAAAAACAGCAACATACACTATCCAGGTGAAGCCAGAAACTGCAGTGTGTCAAGGTCTCTTAAGAATGGAAAGAATATTTGTCATTATTCATTTCCCAGCAGAACAATGAAATTCTCAAAAATAGTACAGTGACAAGATTCTTCACATTTTGCAATCTCCCTCTGGGCATTATGCTATACATAGTTTTTTTGTGCAAAACCCATGGTTAGTAAGTGAAAGTCATACCTGCGTATTGAACTTTTTTGGTTATTAAAGAGGAAGGAATTCACCAAATGATTAAATCCCTGCAAGACTCACCTTAGCTTCCTTCTGCATCCCCCCTTCACAGCTCTCTAGCAATTGATACAGAATAAAAGGGGACACATTGGAGAAGCATCTGGCTATACCCCTGTACCTAGATACACAACAACAAGGCATCCTACTGACCTTCTTGGGGAATCCCACGAAGATCCCAGAGGATGAGGTCCTCATTGTGCATCTGGTTATAAAGACATAGCCAGATGCTTGAACTCCCCCAGTTTTCCACTGGCTGCTAAATGGCTATGGGGAGCATGTAGGAAGAAAGTACATCCTGCAGGAGGGGAAAGGGGAGATGGGAGGGGAAAAGGGGAGATGTATTGTAGTTCCACCAGAGGAAATGTTGTAATGCATCTTGTGATGCAGCATCTCAGCCAATGTCCATGCATTGTGGGACTGTTGTTTTGTTTTGTTTCTGTGTTTGTTTTCACAGAAAAGATGTTTTCTGCACAAGAAATAGTATGTTTGCATGGAAACATGTTCTGCACAAAAACATGTTTGTGCATGGCATAATCCCCCCCCCCCCCAGACTTTGCAAAGTGCAAATACCTTGCAGATATCTTTGTTTTCTTCAATAGCAAAAAGAAAACTGGATATTATTCATCTTTGCATGAGAATATAAAGATTTGCACCCCTCTTCTTGCTCTTCCACTTACTGGTCCAAGGCAAGCATAACTTCTGTTATTATGGTGTGCCATCACGTTTGTCTTTAAGGCTGAGAAAGTGGGGATGGGGAAAATGTTGGATTTGCAATTCCCTACAATTATAATTATTATTATTATTATTATTATTATGTACTTCTTGAAATTGGCCACATGGCACTGTGCATTTTACTTTAAAAACATTTACAAGGAATGAGATGAATTTAGAAAAAAAGACACAAAATAATATGTACATTTATATATATATATATATATATATATATATATATATAATTTTATTTTTAAAAAAAACATAAAAAATCCACTTAAAATATATTCTTAGTCATCTTTACAGTACATTTACCCATAGTTCTAACTTCTCAATAGTTCTTTGAAAGTAAGTACATTTTTTTTCACATTTTACATACATCATTTCTGTGTCTATTACTTCTATCTTCTATCATCATCTCAGATCCAGTTCATTTACACAATCTTAATAACTACTTTGCTGCTTTATTCCCATTTTCTATTTATATATTCTTCCACTGGAGCCCACTCTTCCTCAACCAATTCCACATTCTCATTATTCAATAACCTTGTCAATTTGTCCATTTCCTTCATCTCTAACAATTTCAATAGCCATTCATCTACCGTTGGAGTTGTCTCCTGTTTCCATTTGGAGGCTATTAGTATTCTTGCTGCCGAGACCATGTAAAGTATTAGTCTCCAATATTTTCTAGTTATATCTGCTTCTAGTTTGTATGTCATATTTAATAAATATAATTCTGGATATAATTCAAGTCCGTTTTTAAGTATGTCTTCCATCGTCATGTGTATTTTTTTCCAATACCTTTTCATTTTGGGACATCTCCACCAAACATGATACCAAGATCCAACATTGCTTTTACATTTCCAACATTCATTCGTTTGTAGTTTATAAATTTTTGCCACTCTAGCAGGGGTGAGATACCATCTTTGTTCCATTTTCCATTGATTTTCTCTTATGTCTTGAGAGCGAGTAAATTTTCTTGTCATTTTCCTTGCTTTCTCCCAGTGATCTACCATTATTGTCCTACCAATGTCTGTTGCCCACTTGATCATATTGTCTGATATTATTTCTTTTTCCTGTCTCTGACACATTAATATTTTATATAGTTTACTTATTCTCTTCTCTCTTGTCCCCAGCCAAATTTTATCTATGTCTTTCAATTCTTCTTCCACCCCTTGCAGCTTAATATCCATTTTAAATCTTTCCTTTATTTGGGTATATAATAACCAGTGCATTTTATCATCTAAATGTTGAATCTCAGACATAGCTTTAAGTTCCAATTGGTTTCCAATCTTCTCCAGTATCTCTTTATATTTTAACCAAATTCGAAGGGCTGTCCATCTTCCAAAAAAAGCTTCATGTGGTTAAGTCCATAAAGGTATTTTAGTGTATATTATTTTTTTCAGTTCTTTCCAAGTTTTAAGTAAGCTTCTTCTTATTACGTGGTGTTGGAATTCTTTGTGAACTCTATCCTTATCATAACATAAGTATCCATGCCATCCGAATCTGTTGTTGAATCCCTCCAAATTCAATATATCCTGGTCTTCTAATGTTATCCATTCGGAGAGCCAATCTAAAACATTCGCTTTGTGGTAGAGTTCTAAATCTGGTACATTCCTCCCTCCATCTTTACTTTGTCTTGTCATTGTTAGCCAATTGATTCTCGCTTTTTTACTTTTCCAAATAAATTCCTTCAAATCTTTTTGCCACTCTTGAAATATTTGCCTGTTATGTATTATCGGGATATTCTGAAATAAAAAATTTAATTTGGGTAAAATCATCATTTTTATCGTCTCTATTCTTCCTGATAATGATAACTGAATTTTACTCCAATTTATCATATCTTTCTTGATTTCTCTCCATTTTGGTTTATAATTGTTTTCGAATAAATCTACATTCCTTTTGGATATCCATATTCCCAAATATTTAGTTTTATTTACAACCTTACAATGCGTTTCTTCAGCTAATTCTGTTTCTTCTTCTTTTGTCATGTTTTTGGTAATTATTACTGTTTTGTCATAATTTATTTTAAATCCGGCCCTATTCCCAAAATCTTCTATCATTCTGAACATTTCCTTTATATTTTCTATTGGGTCCTCCAATATCAATACCACATCATCGGCAAAGGCACGTAACTTATATTCTTTTCCTTTAATCTTCATTCCTCTAATGTTTGGGTTTCCCCTTATCTGATTTAGTAATGTCTCCAACACCATTATAAAAAGAAGAGGTGATAACGGGCATCCCTGACGCATCCCTTTGCCGATATTAATTTTTTGTGATTTGTTTCCATTTATCACCAGGCTTGCTGATTGCTCACTATATATTTCTTTAATCCAATTACAGAATTTTTCTCCCAACTTCATTTTTTCACATATTTTTATCATAAAAGTCCAGTTTACATTATCAAAAGCTTTCTCTGCATCCAAAAATATAAGTCCCAATTTTTTGTCATTATTCTTTTCATAGTATTCAATCACGTCTACTATTGTTCTTATATTGTCCTTTAAATATCTTTGAGGTAAAAATCCCGACTGTTCTTTTTTAATTATTTGTGAAAATATTTTTTTAAGTCGTTCTGCCATTATTAATGCAAATATTTTATAGTCTGTATTTAATAAAGATATCGGTCTGTAATTCTTGGCTCGCATTTCATCTCTTCCCTCTTTGTGAATCAGTATTATATTTGCGTTCTTCCAGGTATCAGGTATTCCATCTTTTATTATCCAATTAAATGTATCACACAATGGTTTTTTCAATTCCTCTATAAATGTCTTGTAATAAACAGCCGTATATCCATCTGGTCCTGGAGCTTTGTCCAATTTCAGCTTTTTTATTGCTTGTTCCACCTCTTCTTCAGTAAAGTCCTTATTTAATCTTTCCCTTTGATCCTCTGTTATCTCTGGTACATCTTGTTTATTTATATACTTTTGAGTTTCCAAAGGTTCTATATCATCTTTCCCATATAGCTCTGTAAAGTATTTATAAAAAATATCTTGAATTTCTTGCTGAGTATGCACTACTTTGTTATCATCCTGTATCTTTGTTATTAATCTCTTTTCCTTTTCTTTTTTAATCTATAAGCTAACCATTTGCCAGATTTATTTGCAAATTCAAAATATTTTTGTCGTACAAATTTCATCTTTTTTGCAATTTCTTCTGATAATCTTTTATCCAATTGATTCCTTAAATATTTCAATTGTTTATCTTTCTTATCATTTGTAGGATCTGCTATTAATTGTTCCTCAATACGCTTAATTTTATCTTCCATAGATTTAAATTCTTGTTCTCTTTGTCTTTTTATCTCAGCAGCTCTTGAAATTAGTATCCCACGTATTACTGCTTTGCTGGCATCCCAAATCATTTTTGCTTTGATCAATGTTTTATTATTAATTTCAAAGTATTGTCTAATACTTAAACTCAATTTTGTCACAAATTTTTTATCTTTTAAAAGATAATCATTTAACTTCCATTCAGTTTTTTCAATGATTTGTTTAAAGTTAATACAATTGCGTTATGATCCGATATTGTTCTTGGTAAAATTTCCATCTCTTTTATTTTAGTCTTCATGTTGGCTGAAGTAAAAAACATATCAATTCGTGAGTGTGATTTGTAAGATTCTGAAAAAAAAGTATATCCTTTACTTTTTGAGTATAAATCAGTCCATACGTCTGTTAAGTTTAGTTGTTCCACTAAATCAAAAAAAGATGTCGGGAGTTTCCCTTGGTTCTGTTTGATTTTCTTTTTTGATGTCCTGTCCATTTTAGGGTTTATTACCCCATTCCAATCTCCCAGTAAAATTAAATTGTGTTCGTCTTGGTGTACTCTTAAAATTTCTTCCTTTAAATTTGCATAGAAAGAGGCTTGCCTTTCTTTAGGACTATATATACATACTAAGAGGTATTTCCCTTCCTCTGTTTGTACTTCCAACCCCAAATAATGTCCTTTTTGGTCCTTAAATAATTCAATCGCTTTATAGCTTTTTTGAATATATAATACAATTCCAGCTTTCCTTTTCTCATTTGTAGATGTAAACATCTGTCCTAGTTTCTTATTTACTAAGTATTTTGTCTCATTTCTTCTAATTTTAGTTTCCTGTAAACAAATAATTTGCAGCCTCTGTTTTCGTAATAAATGAAATGTTTTACTCCTTTTGTGTTTTGAGTTCAGTCCTTTTATATTCCATGAAATAATTTTCATAGCCATCCCCATTTTGTTTTAAAATTTTAAATAATACTATTTTGAATTCCAGCTGAATCTTAAAGTTGGCCTTCCTCCTCATCGTCATCTATTTGACCTCTATCCTGCATTTCCTCTTCGTCACTTATATCACTATCAAGTTTCCCTTGTAAGTCCTCTTCAGTATATAACGCACATGCTCCTTGTTCCTGCAATTTTTCCGCCGATTCCTGTTGGCTTTCTAATTTTGTTCTATACCTAGTCTTCATCTTTCCTTCCTGTGATGGTTCATTCGAATCTCCAGCTTGTTCTTGTTTCCTTGATTTCAATTTCTTCAAAAATTCTCTAGCTTTTTCTACTGAGTTAATTCTATAGCGCCTTTGTCTATATGTCAGGGACAAGCCTTCCATTCTATCCCATGCAAATCGTATTCCTTTTCTCACCAGCTCCTGCGTTAAAAATTTGTATTCTTGACGTCTTCGAAGTATTGCCATTGGTACATCCTTGTAAATTTTAACTAATTTCCCTTCTATCCAAAATTCTTTATTATAACTGGCTTGTAATATTAACTCTTTTGTTCTTATTCTGGTGAATGTTATAATTAAGTCCCTAGGCATGTTTTTTTCTTTTGCTGTTTTGGAATTCACATGAAATATCGTGTCTGTTTCTCTCCTTATTTCCTCTTGAGTTATTTCAGTAAGCTCTGCCAGTGCTGATGTTATTATTCCAAATAAATCTTTATTTATATAAGCTTAAGGCTCTTTTCTCTATGGCGGACCTCTTGTAACAAGTTTATATTACTTTCTTTCTTTTGTTGTTCCATCAATTCTGCTGTTGTATTCTTTAGTTCTTTGGACGTTTCTTTTAATTCTTCCACTTCTCCTCTTATTCCCTCTATTTCATCTGTTATTTTACTTAGTTTGGTTCCAAATTCCGATAATTCCTTATGCAATTCGTCTCTGGTTTCTTTTCTTGATTGTTCCAATTCCACCTTTATTTCCACTCTAACTTCCTCTCTCATTTTCTGGAAAGCCTCCAGCAGTGACTGCATTGGATCCTGTTTTCCAGTTGTGTCTGTAGATGCTCTCCTTTGAGTGTTGCTCATTGGGGGGGGGGGTTGCTCCTGAAGCCATGTTGTTAAGGACACAGCAATATATCACAGTATACTTAATACAGTCAATTAATAAGACAAATTGCTCATCTAAAGACAAATTGCTTATCTAGGTATAAATCACTATAATTCACTATAGCTTACTTTTAGCCTATGCTTAAAATAGAAGGTTCAAAAAAAACAAAACAAAACAGGAAAGCACAAAATTAATATGTATATTAAAATTTACACTTCTTTCTTCTGTTTCTTCTTAAAAAAATATAAATTTTTAAAATTTAGATATAATATGCCTTCTATATAATTAATATTAAAGGAAGATAACTGAAGCAAAGTCAATCTATTAAAACATTTAGTTTTAGTAACTTGATCTCCAGCACCAGCCCCCAAATAGGTTCTTATCTCTAAATTATTTGTATTCTTTCTAAATTAAGTATTTAATTCTTCTACTTTGTGAAACTGTATTCTTCTGTTTCTTGTTCCCTTTCTTATCTTCCTTTTAACAATATCTCCTTGTGAAGTGTTTCAGATCCTCTGTCGACTCTTCCACCGTCCTCCTTCCGTCGCAATCTTTCTCTTGAAATTTCTCACTACTGGGGTCTTCCCTCTGTTGTCCCCTCCCCCGTCCTCCTTCCGACAAAATCTTTCTTTATTATTCTTATTATTCCTTAATATTGTTGTCTGTTGCCCCCTCCTCCTGTCCTCTTTCCGGCACAAGCTCTCTTATATTTCTCTCACTGCTGGTACTTCAAGCCGTGGCTTTCTCAGCACTTCCCACTTCCAAAAGCTTTATCTCTATAATTAGCCTCTATTCCTTGCTTTGTTTCTTCCAATTTTAACACAAGCATTAATAAAAAAAATGATGGAATTATTAACATCCCAAATTTCTTTAACCTCTCTGAAGTCCTCTTGGACCACTTCCAAAAATGACTATGTCCCGTGATTTGTTTTGTCTCTCTTTTATAATTACTTTTCTCCTAGTGCCTCCTTGGCTCTGCTTATGCTTCTTCTATCTCAAAGCAGACTTAATTATTTTTTGTTATTTTTATATTTCCCCCCCCCTTTTATATGGGGTTTTCTTAATAATAATAATAATAATAATAGTTTTTATTTATATCCCGCCCCTCTGCCAAGCAATCGGGGTGGCGTACAACAATCACAATAACAAATAGCATCAATACAGAGCCCATCACTTCTTCCCAACCCCACCCATACCCACCCCTCAAAAACAAAACAAACAAAGCAAATTAAAACAATTTTTAAAAATATACAAAATACAATATAAAATGCAAATACAATTTAAATGCAATTTTTGAAGGGTCCCTCCTCGCTGCCCCAGGTGGAAAAGGCAGCCTTTTTAAAGGGTCTCTCCTCGCTGCCCCAGGTGGAAAAGGCAGCCTTTTTAAAGGGTCTCTCCTCGCTGCCCCAGGTGGAAAAGGCAGCCTTTTTAAAGGGTCTCTCCTCGCTGCCCCAGGTGGAAAAGGCAGCCTTTTTAAAGGGTCTCTCCTCGCTGCCCCAGGTGGAAAAGGCAGCCTTTTTAAAGGGTCTCTCCTCGCTGCCCCAGGTGGAAAAGGCAGCCTTTTTAAAGGGTCTCTCCTCGCTGCCCCAGGTGGAAAAGGCAGCCTTTTTAAAGGGTCTCTCCTCGCTGCCCCAGGTGGAAAAGGCAGCCTTTTTAAAGGGTCTCTCCTCGCTGCCCCAGGTGGAAAAGGCAGCCTTTTTAAAGGGTCTCTCCTCGCTGCCCCAGGTGGAAAAGGCAGCCTTTTTAAAGGGTCTCTCCTCGCTGCCCCAGGTGGAAAAGGCAGCCTTTTTAAAGGGTCTCTCCTCGCTGCCCCAGGTGGAAAAGGCAGCCTTTTTAAAGGGTCTCTCCTCGCTGCCCCAGGTGGAAAAGGCAGCCTTTTTAAAGGGTCTCTCCTCGCTGCCCCAGGTGGAAAAGGCAGCCTTTTTAAAGGGTCTCTCCTCGCTGCCCCAGGTGGAAAAGGCAGCCTTTTTAAAGGGTCTCTCCTCGCTGCCCCAGGTGGAAAAGGCAGCCTTTTTAAAGGGTCTCTCCTCCCTTCTTCCTTCCCTTCCTATCCTAAAAGGCAAAAAAAGGGATTTCTTCCTAACAAAGGAGGTTCTCACTTCTCTCCCCCGATATATTCAAGCATTCGCCATCTTGCCTCCTTTTAAACTCGAAGTCCTTTAATTAATTAATTAATTAATTGTCCGTGTGGGAAGGGTGTTTTATATTTCTCTTTCCCAATCCAGATTAGTATGAGTTGAGTTCTTTAAAGTTTATTTTCTGCTTTGAAGCAATCTTGTTGCTTTAAGAGAAAGAGTCTCATGCCTTTAAATTAATTATATCTGCTGGCTCCGCTTTCACTTTCAGCCTCCTCTGCTGTTAATAGAGGCTAGATAACAATATATCAAAATCGTCAGACTTTCACAGTTAAAGCTGCTCCCTTCTGATTTGAGAGGTCCTTGAACAGAAAGCAATTGTATGCACTTACTTTCTCCGATGTCCTTTGAAGTTCTATTCCTCCAGAAAAAAAGTTTTAAAAGGCAGGTGGCAAGGCTAATGGCAACTGCTACCAGAGCGGGTCTGGCTGCTCATAAAAATCCAGTCTTCTGCCTCGATCCACAACGATCTTGGCTATCAGCCCGGATCTAGCGAGCCCCAAATATGATCCTTTCCCAAGGATCTTTTTGGGGATTCTTAAAATCCCCTCTTCCCCACCCAGGCGATCCGCGGAGAGCCCTCACTGTGAACCGATCGCCTTGCCGTCCCCTGCTGGAAGTCCACAAAATAATATGTACATTTGAAAAAAGTGCAGTATTACAAATTTGCATATTTTAATGATGCAGACTGTAAAAATGTCAAGATTAGGGAAAAGGCATAAAATGCATACTTAAGGAAAATGCACACATTTTCTTGCAGGAAACAAGGGCTCTTGCAAAAGTTTGGTACAGAACTGAGACAAGACAAGAATAACTATAGGGTTCTGAGAAATGCAATGAGAACAAATAAGACAGATTTTCACATCCCTCTATATAACAATGTATGTCATCTCATTTTCAAAACACACAGACACACATACAATATTTCTCAGGGCTTTTCCCAACAACTCATTGTCCATTGTTAAGGTAGTGAAACAATGATTTCTCACATAAGGGTAGAAAAATGTAATAGCAGTCAGAACCAATAGTGTCATTTTGCTTCAGAGTCTCTTCGACAAAAAAGGGCCCAATCTCTCTTCCTCCCCCCCCCCCAGAAGTACTATCAAAATCTGCTAGACATTTGGAGCAGCTATAGCTTTTTGTCATGTTTCAGTGCAGAATCTAAACAGAACTAGAGCTACAATGTTGGCATTCTGCAGTACTGTTGTCTGAACTGAAAACAATTCCACCAAAATTTAGCCACATGCCATGCACAGGTTTCCCCCAAAAACAAACAAATAAAAAAACAGGACAAAGACAAATCCCAACAAATCTATTGCTTTTTTGCAATTGGTGTACTTTTTTGAACCAATAAATCAATAAATGCAAAATATAGGGACTAAAGAAATGATCCATATCATTTTTCAGTGAACCTAAATGCAGTAAAGCAGAAATTATATGCTCTGGTTATCAGCAGGTTGCCACACATGAAGAAACACTACATTCTCACTGGGATCAGAAAATAGAAGAAATATGTCCTCTACTCTAACGCTAACGCTAACCTTGACCCTAACCTAAACTTTCAGTACTCTGGAATTTTCATTGAGGTCAGAAGATACCTCAAACAACACTCAGTGCCAATTGTTTCTATGGTGGCAGATGAGAGTTAAAAGATATCAATCAGCCTATTTCATAACTATACTTTTTAAAGGGAAACGGAAAGCTACACCAAGATGTTGAGTCCCCCTCCACAGAAACCCTTAAATACAGTGGATAATGTTCAACAAGGAGCCAGTGAGGTAAGAAACAAAGCAGACTATCGCATTAGGATATACAGTGGCTTACCTGAGCCAGCTTAAATTAGAAGCGGGCAGCATCCTGATATTATCAGATTCATTTAGCTGCCAAAATCACTGCTCGGGTGCAGCCTGAATCCATCTCCGCTCAGAGGGGCACTCCGGCAGCCATTTTTTCAAGCCAG
The DNA here is from genome assembly GCA_026167975.1 of Phrynosoma blainvillii. NCBI lineage: Eukaryota > Metazoa > Chordata > Lepidosauria > Squamata > Phrynosomatidae > Phrynosoma > Phrynosoma blainvillii. The sequence continues at coordinate 91,119,905 of JANUYF010000002.1, read as the reverse complement.
AAAACTCCTGGCTTCGAAAAGAGGCACAAGGACAAGTGCCCCTTCGAGTGGTGATGGACTTGGGCTGCACTCGGGCTGAGATTTCAGCAGCTAAATGCATCTGATAATATCAGGATGCTGCCCACTTCTAATTTTAAGCTAGCTCAGGTAAGCCACTGTATATCCTAATGCGATAGTCTGCTTTGTTTCTTAGTTCCTACTCAAAACTAAACATTAAGGATCCAATCTAGCTCAGGGCCACCATGCATTGGTAAGGGTGGTTTAAACCTTTCCCCTCGCTAGCCACTTGTTTTCAGAAAAACTCACATACATGGGAAAGAAAAGAGGAAAGGCAAAGCCTGCACTGGTGGCAATAAAAGCTTCACTTTAGACCAGTTTTGCTCAATATTGTGTCAGTGTGTGCAGTTTACAAATAACTTTCACCCCAAAATGTGCCAAAACACTCCCTAAGTTCCTGCCAAAGTATCCAAAACTTTTAATAGCTCCTTCCCCCCAGCATATCAGCCAAAATAGTGACTAGGCATAAAGTCTGGTTGGGAATACCTTTATTTGTAACATTTCTTTTCCCAAAGTATTTTGTATGCACCTTTGCTAACATATACATGTGTATCATTTGAATTTAAAACATGTATTTTCTATGAATTTTAGTACCTTTGTTGTGAGGGGAGAAGCTAAGGAGATTATCACATTATCTTCCCTGCTGGGATAGATCTTATTTTATTCACCCATTGCCAGGCAGTGTGCAGCCCTTATGCCATTTGGGCTTCTCTCACAGCTTTTCAAGAACGGGATTTTCCCATTCTTGAAAAGAGGCAGGACAAGCCCAGAGAAGCCCGGGCTGCATACTGCCCAGTAATGGGTGAATGCGATAAGATCCGCCTTAAGAAAGTTACATCCAGAGATTATCCCAGCATTGAAGCTAATGCAATAATCTTCTAAGAGCTATATCAGAAGAAATGAAGAAATGCATTCCAATCTGCATATTAGTCTAGGAACTTCAAATCAAATAAGCTTACTTTAAAATGCAGACTAAACCCTTGAGCATTCCTAGCTCAAAACCTTTGTGATGAGTATGAATCACAGAAATCTAGGATAAATCTCTGTTTTTCTTCACTGTTGTTTCAGGTGGTTTTTTTAAACTAAACTTTGAGTACATAGAAAACTACTGAATTCAAGACACCAGTTCCAGATATTCAGTACACTTCTCTTCCCATAATTCCCTGCTTCCTTAGCTGCACTTAAATTCAGATATTTTTGCTTCTCAAATGTGTCCTCTCAGTGGGTTTTTCTAATCCATTCTGTAGCATATTGAACTCTATTTCAAGGTGATGTATATGCAACTGTTTCTTGTGAACCAGATGCTTCATCCTTTCATAAATGACTGTTTTAAGAGGGCTTTATTTGCATTTAGATGTATGTGTGAAAACCTGGAGCAGAAGCTTTTCATCTCTGCAGTAGAATTATGTGCCTTGGAAATCCATATTACCAGAAGGCAAAGCAATTCAAAGGGAGCAACAAAAAAGATATTTCAGCACTAAACCTTATTGAATAATTAAGTTGTTTGTACTCATTCCAAGGGACGAACTGAGATTGTACTTTCCTACTTCTTACTAGTTAAGATGTGAATGAGTATTTTGTCCCAAATCCTATGTTTATGATTCTCCCCCAAACACACACACATTACTAGATGAATGTTACATCCTGTGGAATACATGCACCTCAGAGTGCAATAATAGCATTTCTATGCTTTTTTATTCAGATATGCTCCCAGGTCCAATTAGGGTTAAATGAAACATTAAGGGAAATAAATTCATGGGGTCACCATAAACTGACAGATTACTTGAAGGTACATACATAGGTATATAAAACACATATTCCCATGGAGCAACCAATCTTCCTCTCCAACAACAAGACTTGCTCAGAGATACATGCTTCATCAAATAAACTTGCATATTAAGCTGCTTAAAATTCTTTTAAAGGCTCTATTTATTAATTTATAAATATGTGCATATTTTCATACAATCAATTTATAAATATATTGGTTTAGTGTACCTTCAGTTTTTTAAAATTCAGAACACTTAATTGAGACAGAAATACATTTAATCTATTGCTATATTTTTATACTGAGAAACAAACATAAAAAGGCTTAAAATATGAGCAGATCATTCCTTTCCTGAAATAAGAGCAAAGAAATTATTTCAGTTCCTATCCTCACTCATGATAAGCCCATAAAAACTGATATGGCAATATTATTTGGCATCTATAAATTTCAGAATTGTAAAAAAGAGAGCCTATGCTTTTAAAAATGCATTAACCATGTTGAGTCTTCTCTCCCATTCTAATGTTGTACATGTCACTTCATACATGTCAGTTTATACATAATTAACTATAATTCCATACTGAGCAATTTATCATTTTCTGGGTATTTGGCTGTCAAAATTTTTGCAGTAGCAATTATGTTAAGTACCATTATGTGATGTTTTGGCAGGACATAAAGATCTCAAAAAATTAATAAGAAAATCCTCAATTCCAAAGGTATATCATAAGATAATAAATCCTCACTTATATTTCATACTTTTTTTCCAGAACTCACCTCCTTTGTTACCTTCCTACCATAGTTATCTAAAGTGATCTTGTAGCATAAGCTTTCATAGACTTGGTCTGCTTCCTTAGATGCATGTGTAGACAGGTCATGGTTCAGTTTAATTGTCCCATGCAGACATGCTTTCAGTCTTTTCTTAACCTATAAAATGAGATGACAGGTGTGAAGGAAGATTCTCTGTGTGCATCACTATATGCACTGTCTCTGTTTGGCAGAGTCAGGCATGATTAATCCTCCATCATCCTATTTTCACAGCTTTTCTTTAATGTCCCAGTTTCTCTCTTCTTATCCTCCTTTCCTTCTTCATCTTGGGTTTACTTCAATTGTTAAAAACTGACTTCAACGTGCAAAAGTAGTTTGTACTCAGTTAACTCAGCAGAGAGTCTTGCCTTTCCCTGTTTGTTCGTGTGTATGTGTGTGTGAGCGTGCACAAACACACATGCATGTGTGCACACACACGCCTCCAAATTGCTTGTTGACTTAGGGTAACTCTATGAATTTCATAGGATTTTGTTAGGCAAGGAATACTCAGAGATGGTTTTGCCAGTCTCTTCCTCTGAAATATAGCCTACAGCACCTCCCAGCCTACTGTAGTTTTGTCTTGGTTGATTTTCAGTCCTAATACCATTGCAAACTCTCCCAGGGATTTAATTAATTTCTCTATACTGTCTTGAGGTTCCTCCAAATTAATTGCTAGATTATCCACAAATTCCCTTATTTTAAATTCATTTTTATTAATTTTTATACCTTGAATTTCTCTATCATCTTTTAAGTTTCTAATAAGAATTTCAATCACACATAGGAATAGTAATGGTGACAGAGGGCAACCTTGCCTAGTACCTGTGTATATATCAATTGGATTTGTTCTTTCCCCATTAATTATAATTCTTGTATATTGTGTACTATAAATTGCTCTGACCCAGAAATTGAATACATTTCCAACCTTCATTTTCTCCAATATTTTGAACATAAAGTCCCAATTTACACAATCAAATGCCTTCTCAATATCCAAAAATATCAAGGCTATTTTTCTATCTGGATGTCTTTCTGCTATTCTATCAAATTAACAATTATTCTTAAATTATCTTTTAAATGTCTATTGGGCAAAAAGCCATTTTATTCTTTGCCAATCCATTCCTGTAATACACTTTTAAATCTCTTTGTCAATATAAATGCAAATATTTTGTAATCCCCATTTAATAAGGAGATGGGTCTATAATTCTTTTTTTCCAGTCCATCTCTATTTTCTTTTGGGATCAGACAAATATTTGCTTCCTTCCATGATAACAGAATATTTTTACTCTTTAATTCATTCATTAGTTTTTGAAGTGGTAGACAAAGTTGGTCTACAAAGGTTTTATAATAAAGTGCACTGTATCCATCCAGACCTGGAGTTTTATGTACATTTAATTTTTTAATCGCTTCTTCTACTTCACCTTTTGTAATCGAAGAGTTCAGTCTTTCCCTTTGATTTTCAGTTAAATTATTTGTTTGTCTAAATAATTTTCTATGTCTTCCACAGAAACCACTTGTTCTTTATATATCTTACTAAAATATTTTTGAAATATATTTTTAATTTCCTGTTGTGATGTTATTATTTTCTCTAATTTTGTTGATCAACAATTTCTCCAACCTTTCTTTAATTTATAAGCCAACCACCCTCCTGGTGTGTTGGCCTGTTCAAAATAATTTTGTTTGACTATTGTAAGTTTCTTCTTTATTTCCGCTACCAAATTGTTTCTTTAGCATTTCTATTTGTCTCTTTATTTCTTAACTATTTTTACTATCTTCCTTCAATTCTTTTTTCCTTTTCCCCAATTTCTTCATTTAAAAGTTTAATCTTCTCCATTCTTTTTTTATTCAGTTCAATGCTATTTTTATAAGCAGACCTCTTATAACTGCCTTTTTTGCATCCCATACCATTTCTATACTTGTTTCTCCTATAATAGTTTCCTTAAAATTTGATTTTAATTTTCTTTGTATTTCTTCTGCTATCTTTTCATTTTGTAACAATCTATCATTTAAACACCAATTGAAATCCTGTCTTAAGACAATTGGATTATAGTCTGTTAAATTACTTGGATGTACATCTATCCTTACCAGATTTTTACATATTGTTTTAGATATGAAGAACATATCTATATGTGAAAGGGATGCATGCCTATCAGAATAGAAAGTGAATTCTCTTGCATCTCCGTATGTAAATCTCCATGTGTCACACAGTGAGAAACATTCCAATAACTCAAAAAAGCTTTTGGGAAGTCTTCCCTGTCCTTTTTTAAATATATATATATATATATATATCTGATTGTCTATCAATTATAGGTTCTACTACTCTGTTCCAATCCTCTAACATTATAATTCTATTGTAGTCAAATTGCATCATTTCATTTTTTATTTTTTTATAAAATTTGTCTTTGTTTTCCTGTGGATCATATACCCCAAACAATAATATTTTTTGTTGTTTGATTTCTATTTCTACCCCTATATAATGTCCTTTTCCATCTTTAAATATTTCTTTAGCTTGGATTGTTGATTTTACATATATTACCACTCCTTTCTTTCTTTTTTAGGCTAATGATACAAATTATTTTCCTAATTTTCTATTTCTTAGAAACTTTTCTTCTCCCTTCTTTATTTTTATCTCTTGTAAACATAAAATTTCATGCTTACATTTTTCTAAATAGTGAAAAAAATCTTACTTCTCTTCTGACCAGAGTTTATACCCTTTACGTTCCAAGAGATTATTTTCATAATCCAAATCTTCCAAATCCAAATTTCCCTCTCTCTTGTTTATCTCCCTCTCCTTTCTTTCTCCTTCCTCCCAATCCTTATTCTCTCTCTTCTTCCTCTGCTATTTTTCCTTCTCCTTCTTCAGATAGATCACTGTTCCCTCTTTTTCTGTTCTTCTTTGCTAGTCTCCAGTCTCCTTTTTTCTACATCTCTTTTATATCTGCTCCAGAAGTCCTTAGCTTTTTCAATTGTGTCCAATTTGGACCATCTGTCATCAGAATGAACTGAAATCTCTTCTAATTTCTCCCATCTATAAGAGATTCTATTTTTCCTTAGCTGTGTTGTCAAAAAGTTGTAATCTCTTCTCTTCCTGAGTATTCTAATTGGTATGTCTCTATATATCTTTACAATGTTTTCTCTTATTTTCATTTCTTTTTCAAAGTCTCTTTGTAGTATCATGTCCCGGATTTTTCTTCTTCCAAACTCTATAATAATGTCCCTTGGAATTTTTTTCCGTTGCCCAGGAATTGCTCACATGGAAGATTCTATCTCCCACTCAATCAAATCTTTACTCAATCCTATGAGTTCAACCTAAAAGCGTATAACACACTCATATAAGTCCTCATTCTGCTCTTCAATTAGACCTGTCAATTTCAAATAATTATCTCTCATCTTCAAATCTATAAGGTCTCTTTCCTCCTGTGCTTTCATTTGTTCTTCTATTACTTTATCTATTCTTTCTTCTAGATCATTTACTTTCTCTTCCAGATTCTCCACTTTCACATCAATTTTTTTTGAAATAATTTGAAATTTGCTCCATTGTTTTCTTCACATCTCTCAGTTCTAGCTTCATATCATCTCTTTGGTCTTTCAGCTCCTTTTGCCATATATCTGTCATCCATTTTATTTCTTCAATAAAAAAAACTTGATCTGGATTCCTGTTGTTTCTAGCGAAGGCATCCATTGGCTTTGATTTTGTATTGTATTTTGTTGTTTCTGTCTGGTGGACCTTGTGGACATGCTTAGTTTCCTTAATATATTTTTTACAACTTTGATGATTTCTTTTAAGGATCTCAGTTTCCTTAATTAAACTCTTATATATTACACTTCAAGTTAATTCAAATTAATCACTTACCTCTGTAATTCTATTCCCTTTGGCCTCTCCTAATATACATTTCCCTTTGGATAAAATTGATTTATTTATTTCATACAAATAATTGAGAAGATTTAGTCCAATTTAGAATCTATTAATTTATTTTGTTTCTCAAATTTCTTTTCCAATTTGATTAGTTAAATAATTTTTTTCAATTTTTTTCCAAATTTATTCCAGGGCAGTTTCAAAATGATACTTTCTCCTAATTGATACTATGTTATTTATATTATTAGTCTTCTATATACATCCCCCACTCCAAAGTTATTTATAAATACCTATATATATATCAAGAGAAAAGAAAAGCCACCAATTTAAATGAATTTGTCCAAGTCTATTAATTAGATAATTATTTTAGCCTATGTATAATAATCTATAAAGCAGCATATAGAAGAAAAAAAGAACTGACAATCCCAGCTTATTTTCCACAGATGTAGCTCATTAATGTCCAGTCTTCTTCTGTCCTACACCTTTATCTTTCTCTATGTCCTTGAGATTTTATTTTGGTAAGTTTTATTCTGTGTCTTTATCCTTGCCATTGTCTTTGCCAGGCTTAGGTCACTTTTTGTAAAAAAATATATCCAAAGTCAATGTTTTTCACTATAATTTCCCAAGCCTATCAAAGTAAAAAGGAAGCTCTTAGTCCATTAAGTTCCAATAATTATTTGATATGTATGTATTCTGTATGTTTTAAATATGAGTGAGCTGCAGCAAAGGTAGAGAAATAGAGCAATAGTTCATTCACTTTTCACAGGATTGTTCAATCCTTTCAGTGCAGATCAATTTACAAGTAATCCACGATATCACTTTGAAGATAATCAAAAAAGTAAAAGTCCAGAAGTATAAATCTAAGGGTAGATCAGTTCATATGAAAGTAATCCCACATGTGTATACACAAAGGTAATATTAGTTTTGATGCAGTAGCATGTCTTTTTCCCAATCTGCTTGCTAGGAGTTTAATCCTCTATCAGCTATTCTGTTTTGGAAGCTTTTATTTCATCCCAGGCAGTACTTCCAATTAAATCCTTACTATGCTTTACTATACATTTTTTTGCAGGTATGTCTGTATTGCTCAGGTCTCATGGCTAATGATTCATCAGCTTAAAAAAAAAAAATGCTGGTGACCGCATTATTGCTGGCTTCCCCAGCAGCAGACGCATGGCAGATGCAGCTCCCTATCTTCTCCATCCCAACTGCTCTCCTTCTTTTCCCCTCTGATGTTTCTTACCAACTTCTTTTCTTTATAAGTCAGGAAAGCCAGAGATGGAAATTCAATCTCTGTGGAGCCCTTCGAGTGACCTGTACCCGGGTCACCTTCTGAGCAACTGTGATTGATTTACAAGCTGTTCTTTACCATGCACTCACAGACCTCACCAAAGTCTCTCCTCACGCCACCATAGCCAAGACTGGAAGTGCCCCAACCAAACCCATCTCCACAGTGCCAGCATATTGCATTTCAACCTGTCAACTTTTTATTCATTTGTTTGTATAATTTGTTGTTAGGTGCTTGTAAGCCAACTTTGACTTATGGGAACCCTATCATGGGGTTTTTCTGGTAAGTTTTATTAGCTTCCACTTAGGCTGTAAAAGTGTGACTTGTCCAAGGACACCCAATCAGTTTCCATGGCTAAGTTATTATTTGAACCATGGTCTCTTAGAGTTCAACAGTCAAGCCACAACAACACTGTGGCTTTCCTCCAGATATACAATACAACAGGTAAATTATTATCAGTTGATTTTTCTTTTGACATGACATTTATGGATATATTTCATTCCAATATGCTGACATTACTTGATATGATTTGGGATATCAGTGATACTTCTTTTCCACTTCTTCCTAAAGCTCATATCTATAATTGCTAACATGATCAGATAGTGGTAAATTTTTGATAATACTGGGTTTTTTTCCTTATAATTATACTTATTATTTTTTATTATTTTTCCTATGTAAAAAGTAACCTTCTTTTGTTTACATTTGAAATCCCTTTGCCATGCAGTTAAGAATATTTCTGCCTATATTAATAAAGAATGTACTTTGATTCTGTGGAAAATACTGATTTATTTAAGCCTTCAAAATGATATCCATATAATCTCCTTTATTTCATGGCAGAAAAATATACCAGAGTTGGAAAAGATGCATTTTGGACTATAACCCCCAGAGAATTCCCCAAACAACATGAATGTATGCTTCCTTCAACCCCATAGCTATTTCTAGCCTTGTGGCCAGGTACAGTGAGGCGATTACATAACTGAGTAACAACTTAGAGTAGTCATCTATAAGAAAATATAGAAGGCCAATCACTAGTGAAATTTCATTTGTCTTGTTGGCCATCCTGGATAGAGTATTCTGGGAGTTTTACATTCAAAAGAACTTATTTTTCAAAGTTTTGAAGTATGCATATAATGTTAGAAGCATGACCCAGCTTCTCAGGAGAAATACCCACAGGTATAAGGAGTGTCAAAGAGATTCATAGAGCCATGTATTTCTATTCTCATTGCCCACTGTATATAGATAAGATTACATGCTGGCAGTGCAACAGGCCACTGCAAGAACTGGGAGACCTATGAGTGCCTCCCTCATTCCCACCCAACCTCTCCCTCATGAGCACATGCCAGTTATTCCTGACCATAACAGCAAACAATTTCTGTTGAGTAAAAGTGAAGGGATGGGTGGGGATAATGAAGCTTATCTCTCAGCTTTTTAAATTGGCTTACCTCTCTCAGCTTAAAATTTAATTTGGCATCCTGATATTATCAGAATGATTTTGCCACCGAATCTGCCACCCAGATCCATTCTAGGTCCATCTCTGCTCCCAGTGGTGCTCCGGCAGCCATTTTCTTAACCTGGAAAATTCCTGGCTTCGAAAAGAGGTGTGCTGAGCACCCCTGGAAGCGGGGATAGACCTGGGATGGACCCAGGCAGCAGATTCAATGTCAAAATCACTAAGATAATATCAGCATGCCACCCAAATTAAATGTTAAGCCAGGAGAGGTAAACCAATTTAAAAAGCTGAGCGATAAGAATGTAAGGGTATACAAATCATACTACTAGAATAAAATAGCAAAGACCTGAAACAATTACTGAAAAAAAGCAAAGGAAAAAAATGCAAAGGAAGGTTTACAGATGAACATTAAGAAAACAAAAATAATGACCGTAGATGATTGAAATAACTTCACAGTAGACAATGAAGGCACTGAAATAGTTCAGGATTTTCCATATCTTGGCTAAGTCATTAAGCAGAATGGAGACTGCAGTCAAGAAATCAGAAGATAGTGTAGGACTTGGAAGGGCAGCCATGAAGGAACTAGACAAGATCCTGAAGTGTTAAGATATATCACTGAATATTAAAGTTGTCCATACCATTGCATTTCTAATTTCTATGTATGGTTGTGAAAGCTGGACACTGAAGAAAGCTGATAGGAAGAAAATCAACCCATTTGAAATGTGGTGCTGGAGAAGAATTCTACCGGTACCATGGATTGCAGAAAAGACAAATAAATAGATCCTAGAGAAAATCAAGCCTGAATTCTGCCTAGAACCCAAGATGACTAAACTGAGACTACTGTAATATGGATATATCATGAGAATACACGACTCACTAGAAAAGATAATAATGCTTGGTAGGTTAGAAGACAGCAGGAAAAGAGAAAGATCTCATTACGGATGGGTGCAAGGAAGCCACAGCTGCACTGAGTCCACAAGACCTGAGGTGTTGATGACAGGGTGACTTGAAGGTCTCTCATTCATGGGGTTGCCATAAGTCAAAGTCAACTTGATGGCACTTAAGAACAACAACAATACAAATAATCCAAATCCCATGACAGTTTAGTGAAATAGGAGGGAAGGGCAGTTTGGGAGAAAGAGGGCTCACTTGAATCCTTGGCCTAGTCTCAGTGCATGGCTATTGTTCCTATGGAGACTGGATTGTGCCCCCAGGAAAATGAAAATGCTTATACTGCTCATCATAAACCTCTTGGGGCTCATTCACACTAGCATTTTTGTGGCAAGGAGATCTGAGTAGAATTGATCTTCCAAATCGAAGTTCCCACTATGTTTAACCCCAATTGAATCTCGCTGTGGCAATGTAACTCTGTTGGACTTCACATTGCCATTTCTATTGATTTAAAATGCAGCTGCCATTTCAATCATTCTCGGGGGGGGAGGGTTTAAAAACTGCCAATCAAATGATGCTCATGTATGTCACACTGTATGGGTGAACTCCCCCCCCCCCCATCATCTGAATTCCTTATCGTGAAGTTTATACCCAGATATTTAACCATTTTTTCTCTTGAAATTTAGATTTTTCCCTTAATTTCTTTCTCTCTTCATTCGTTAAATTCATCAAGAGCATTGCTGTTCTTTCTCTATTTATTTTTAGTCCTGCAACCTTTCCAAAGTGTTTAAATGTTAATAAAGGCTTATCTATACATTCCAAAGGATTTTATAGTGATAGCATTAAGTCATCAGCACATGCCCTTAATTTAAATTCACTTTCTATTATTATAATCCCCTGAATTTATTTATCTTCTCTAATCTTGTTAAGCAATATTTCCAAGTTCATTATAAATAACAAAGGAGACAATGGGCACCCCTGTCGTACTCCTTTTTGAATTTTACATTTATTTATTTTTTGCACTTTTGCCATTTATTAATAGAGTTGCTTCTTGATTTTGGTAGATTGATTCAATTCATTTTGTGAAGTTATGACCCATATCCAATTTCTCAATTACTTTCACCATAAATTTCCAATTTAAATTATCGAAGGCTTTTTCTATATCAAAAAACAAAATTGCTACTTTCTTATTAATATTTTTCCTATGAAATTCTATCAAATGTATCAAATTTCTAATATCTTGAATCTTTCTATTTGGGAGAAATCCCACCTGGTCTTCATGTATCCAGCCATTTCTTTAACCTGTTAGCTATAATATTCGCGAATAATTTATAATCACAATTTAATAATGACACAGGTCTATAATTCTTAGGGTCTAATTTATCTCTATTTTCTTTGGGAATCTAAGTTATGTTTGCTTGAAGCCAAGATTTAGGTATATTACCATCTAAAACTTCGTTCATTGTTTTAAGTAAGGGGTGCGCTAATTGGTGAACAAACGCTTTATAATATTCAGGAGTAAAACCATCAGGGCCTGGTGTTTTAGCTATTTACATATTTTTAATTCCATCAATTACCTCTTGTAGTTCTATCCTTTTATTTAATTCTTCTTTCTGGGTTTCCGTTAATCCAATCAATCTTTCTTGCTCTAAATAAGTGGAAATTTTGTCTATTCTGACTTGATCTTCCTTATACAATTTAGAATAATAGTTTAGGAAAATCTTTTTAATTTCTTCTTGTTTAGAAGAGATTTTCTCTCCTTCTCTTATTTTTGTTATAGTCCTTTTCTTAATTTAAAGGCTAACATTTTCCCTGGTTTATTTGAGAACTCAAAATATTTTTGTTTTGAGTATCTAATGTTTCTTTTCTATTTCCTCCATTGTTACTATTGAGATTTGTTTTCGTAGGTGATAATAGTTCTTCCTTTAATCTTTTATCCTCTGGGCTTATTTTTAATTGGTTTTCTTTTAGTTTAATATTGTTTTCTAGTTTTTTAATGTAGGCCTGCTTTTTTCTTTTTATTTCTGCTCCTTTCTTTACAAAAAACCCTCTCATATAGGCCTTCAATGTGTCCTTGACCCAGTTTGTTGCAACCTCCTTTCCTAGATTTTCCTGGAAGAAAAACTTTAATTGGTCTTGAGCCTCTTTTATAATATTATCATTTTGTAGGAGATTATTATTCAGCTTTCATCTAAATTCTTTTTGTCTACACTTCATATTTCTTAACAGACTTTTAATCTGTTCACTGCAGTACTCCTTTTGCATTCTCCTGCATTAATGTCCTCCTAAATGTATGCATACAGTGAAAGCCAATAGAGAATCTGGAATCACTGTGAAGATAAAGACAGCACAAGAGGAACTTTGTTCTGGCTTACAGCGAGTATATTCAAAAGTACAGCAAAGCAATTAGTGATAATGGGTCAAAATTGCTTCTAACTAAACCACTTGATAACTCTTGTTACTTTAAATAAAGATAAAATATGGAGCCTTAGAATTAAAAGCGCTGGTGGCGCAGTGGTTAAAGGCCTGTACTGCAGCCACTCACTCATAAACCACAAGGTTGCGAGTTCAATACTAGCAGGGCTCAGGCTAGACTCAGGCCTGTATCCTTCCGAGGTCGCTAAAATGAATACCCAACTGTTGGGGAGGGGGCAATGAGCTTACAGTTGTAAACCGCTTAGACACCCCATAGTGTGGTATGAAGCAGTATATAAATGAAGCTGCTTTGCATTGCTTTAACACAGCAAAAAACAAATGTGCAGATTTGACTTCAAGCAAAGTTTTCACAGAGCAACCTTTTCCAATACCCATTCTAAACCTTGAAATGCATTGAGTTTTAACTACCATATCCCCACCCAGCATGTTGTGCTGGATATGGATGGTGGAATTTGTAGTACAACATCTAAAGCAGTGGTTCCCAAACTTTGGTCTCCAAGAGTTTTGGACTTCAACTCCCAGAATTCTTGACTGTAAGCCAAGTTGGCTGGGGGATCTGGGAGTTGAAGTCCAAAACATCTGGAGGGCCAAAGTTTGGGAACCACTCATCTAAAGAGCAAAAGGTTGGATAATAGTACAAAATCTAAAGGGTAAAGGGTCCTTTGGGCAGGGAATTCTAAAAAAAGACAGGAAAGTGTTTTACAAGAGACTCTGTGCCGGTACTAGATGTAGTTCCAGGCGTCCCCAAGAGTTCTTTTGGTACCAAACACTGACACACATTTCTGCTGTAACATAAGCTTTACTGGTGGTAAATGATGCACCAGACAGTAGAGATGCATTTCCATCTCCACTGAAGAGATCCAGCATCACCTGACAGCCAATGGTAGAATTAGGCCCCCAAATTAATTCTATACAGATTCTCCCTGGCTGACAAATTCCCCATCACTGGCTATGTGAGGCACACCGAGGTTGATGGAAGATAAAATTCCAAGGCTTATATAGTACAGAGACTACGGGGGGATGCAAACGGGCAGCCCTGCCTCAGCCCCAATCCACCCTTTTGCCAGCCCTAAAAGGAGCACTAAAATGCTGATCCTTCCAGAGCTGGCAAATAGGGTGCCTGAAGAGCTGCCACGCAGCTCTTCTGCGTCCCTTCCAGCACAGCATGTTAAGACGCTGCGCCGGGAGGATGTCTTGATGGTGTGCACCGTGCGTAATGGCGCATGCTGTGATGACGTCCTTGGGAATGGGTTGGGGTGCCCAGCATGTGGCTGCCCCTCCCCTTCCCTGCCTCCATGATGGTGCAAAGTGCTGTCTGTAGAGGCCCAAAGAAGAAAACCAAAGCACACAAATATTACCCATGTCCCCACTCACAATTATGAGAACTGCACAAGCTGGTTGGTAACAGAAGAAAATTCACTCCCCCAATCAATTTTCTGCCTTCATTTCTTTTCCCAGCCTCAGACTGCCAGATTAATACAAAAGGTTTCCAGCAAGGCCACAAATACAAATGGACTCACTCTATAAACTGAACAGTTGTTAATGTTTAGCCATGATGCTAACAAGGATTCAAAATACCATCTGCCTAGTAGTAGGGGCCCAACTTACTACATTGGGAACATACGTGTAAGTACAGAAAGTAATGCAAATTCTACAATTATCCATGTAAGTGCACCACAAGAACAGCATAAAGCATCTATTTCCATGAATAAATAACTCAGAAATATTGACAATAGTGTAGAAATGCATGGAGGAATAGAGAAATCTAAAATCATTTGATAGCAGGTGAAAAAAAAGGGATGGGAGGGAAGAATGCCTAGCCAGGGGTAGAGCACCATTAATCACAAAATACAACCAGTCACAATAATCTGCACTGCAAGACACTGACCTTTATTGCATTGCTATGCAATGTGCCTGCATTTCCCACAATAGTAAGATGATTGTTGCTTTGGGAACCATTCTGGGAGATTAAAAACTGAATAAATAAATAGTCTGTATTCTGCCTGTTTGAGGACAGCTTCAAAGAAAACCTACCCTCCTTCCCAGTGTAGAAAGGGAAAAGGATCTTGTAAAAGGGATGCAAAGGGATCTTGTAGCAAGAGTAATTGGGTGAAAGAAGTTGTAGCTTATGCTACAAAAGGTAGGGCCTTTGCAGATTGCTAGAAATAGTGCAAATTGAGTCCACTTTAAGGGTTAGTGTTAGAGAATCATGGGAACTGTATTTTATTGTGGAACCAGAGCTCTCTGACAGAAAAGGCTCAATGTCTCAGAAAAAAAAACAATTCCCATGATTCCCTAGCACTAAACCTAACCCTTAAAGTGGACTCAATTTACACTATTTCTGGCAGTCTGCAAAGGCCCTAGTCTCAAAGGTGCAACAAGATCCCTTTGCATACTAATAAGATCACAGTACTTCATCACTTGTCAGAGCAAAGTGTAATGAATTACTTTAGTGAGCAGTAAATGCTGGTGGGATGTAGTTGTTGCAAGGTGGCAGCTCTGTTCTTTGCTAATAAATCCTCTCCTTGTGCCATCTTTTTTTTTTTTTTTAGCCTGGCTAAGGCTGCTCCAAACATTTCTAAGTCTAAGGCAATATATTCCTCCTGGTTATCTGGTTATTCTAGGTGTATTCTTATCAGAGCATAGGATCTTTCAAAGTTATGTGAATTTAAATTACCTTAAGACCTCAACGCTCTTGGACTGGCCATCCTTTGTGCAGAGAGCAGACTATGAACTTGTAAAACATGGAATAGTCTGGACTATCTAACATGAAAGAAGGCAACCCTTTGCCAGCAGAGAAAAGAAGGGTGGGTCATCATATTGTGACATAAGATCCTAGTTAGCAGTTGTTGTTGAAATGGGGATATATCATAATGACCAGAGATTGAGAAAATTACTGGGCATGCTGCCTGGGGCATTTTGGGAGCAGTAGTCTAAAAAGTAATTTTTTTCAAGCTCTGATCATTAGTGTATATTGCTTCGTCTAGAAAGGTGTTCATAGGCAATATTGTGCTCACTTGGCTGACAAGTCCATTAGAAGAGATCCAGAAAAATCACCCAAGGTCCCTGTTAATCCATGCCAGTGAAAGCACTGAATCTCCTAACACTTGTTCTTCAGTTCCTCTAGTGTAAACCTATCAACAAGCAACATTCATTAAACTTTGCAGAAATGGATTAATGCTATGATACCCTGAACATATTTTAAAAGACATTCTTGATGGCAAAACAGACTGAAAAATGTTTGAGAAGATGTCGAGGATGACAGGCTTAACAGGTGCATTTCTCTTCACTGTCAAGAGTTTTCCTCTTTGCCCAAGTTGTTTTGTCAAAGCTGTCAGAGCTGCAATTAAGAAGAGTGCTTGCAATCTGCTATCAACCATTAGACATTCTTTCACAGCCCTCTTCTTTTAGCAGTAACTCCCAAACACCATTGCGTGAGTTCAACTATATTATTGCGTTGCTGAAGGAGAACAATCACTAGGAGATCACAGTACAGTGGGGTGTCTCAACTCTACATTTCAGGGTGAGAGAATATGAGCCATACATACATGTATTATTGTTTTGTTTTATCCCACATTTGCAGTGAATTCAGCTGAGACTGATACCAGCCTTAGTAGCATGGAGGCTGCTCTAATGAGATTTTGTAGGGGAAGCTATGGGAAGGAGTGTACACATGAGACAATATATAACAGCAATCATCTTTGGAATGCTAGAAAGTGGCTTGTGAGCAATTTGTTAAAAAAACAACAACAATGGGGTAAAATATTTTCTCATTTAAGTTTTTAACTTATCATTTAATTTTAAGCATTGTCAACAATGGTGCCACATTAAACAATAAAAAAGTGCCAACTCTCCTTTACAGTGAATTACAATACTACTAACAAAATCTTTGCTTAAGTTCAGACTTGGTATCTCTCCCCCAACCCAGTATTATTTCTCCATTCTAGTACTCATTCATCTGGTTCCAGTTTCACTCAGGTTAGAAAGACCTTAGTTCTCTCTGTCTGCCCCCTACCCATGACTTTTCCTATCTGCCCCTTCTCTTCAACTTTACTCACATTTGTTTTTGGTTCCCTCCCACTTTCCTGGTGTGTTTTTCTGCTGGCTCATTCATTTTGGGCCATCTCCTAACTCTCCTCCCCTACTTGAGCTGATACTAGGACTGTTTCTGTCTCGGTTGCCCTTAGGGCTGCCATCTTCTAGTTCCCCCAAACCGGGCTGTTACATTTACATTTTATTTATTCATTACACAAACCATGTGATAAGTCATGGAAGGATGAACCAGCAAATACAGACAGACACACTCTATTAATTTCCCACTTAGAAGGTTTAATGATTAGAAATGAAAGTCTGGATTTCTACATTTTCTTTACATGGAGTGTGGGAGTACACAACTTGCAGCCCAATGTGTTTTCTGCACCCATGACTCCTTTTCTTTACAGCTTTTCTCCTCACAGACCTCCTGTGATTTTAACAGTTGCAGAAGATACAGATCTTCAAGTATAGCTTCCCCAGGAATACAGGATTTCACAATGTTTCAAATCCTGCTTGAAGAATATAAATGACACTTTATGCCTATGGTCAGCCTCATGCCTACATTCTGTAGGCAGAATGGGAGGAATCATACTGAATATAGTCAGAGATTCTGTAACATTTATTCAGGCCCAAAACACACTGCAGAAATAATCCAGTTTGAGACTGCTTAAACTGCTCTGGCTCAGTACTAGGGAATCCTGGGAATTGTAGGTTATTACAGCACCAGAGCTCTCTAATAGAGAAAGCTAAATGTCTGACAAAACTACAGTTCCCAGAATTCTCCAGCATTCAGCCAAGGGCCATTGAAGTGGTCTCAAACTGGATTATTTATGCAGTGTGTTTTGGACCTAAGATTATGCAGATTATGTAGGACAAGCATTTTGTTATCTCAAACAAGAAGCTCAGAGTTTGGAAACCTTACTGTTTTAGACTACAGCTCCCCAAATCCTGAAATGAACATTAGTGCTGAGATCAATGGGTCACTCTAAAATGTTAAATCTCTAGCCCCCAAAATATTATATGAATCAAAACTGCAGCTTTGCTCACTGGCTATACACACTGAACATCAGTAGCAGATTCATTTCCTAGAGAACAACTGAACAGAATAGTGACTTAAAGATTTATCTCATGTCTCATCTTCTACAAGGTTTGACAACTTAGTGCTTATTTGTACTACACACCACTTTCATACAACTTTGTTCATGTCTCCATCCTAACAATTCCTGAGTCTTGTAGTTTGTTAAGGTGGTTAGAATCCACTGTTAGAATGGTAGCCATAATCCATGAAAATGGGCTAGATCATTTTAGCTGTGAATTCCTCACTACTGGATTAACCTATGCCTCCTTCTTTCTCAGCATATCTTGGTAGCTTTTAAATATCTCACTAAACTACGCACCCCAATATTCCTTAGGCTAGAACCAAGACACATCCAAAACATCCTGTTTATTACTTTGCTTGTTATTTTCTTTTTAAATTGTTTACTTTGTTATTATGAAAAAATATCCATAAATTATAATTAGAAAAACTAGTGGCATAAAATTAATGTAACAGTATAGTATAGATATACCTTTACTCTCTTTTTTAAATGAAATTTGGAGATTTAGGCCAGATTTGGGTAACATAGCTAGAATTCCTGGCCACTTGGGAAATACAGCAGCTGTCTTTCATCCTTTTTTAAATTATTTTTGCACTCGCCTTCTCCACTCTCACCACACATTCAGTCTGTCCCTGTCCTTCTTTCATATATCAGGTAGTAAAAAAAATTATGTCTCTCTGGAGATTATCAGAATGGGGGGGGGGGGGGAAGCCAGGAGTAAAAGGCATACTCCTGGCAAAGTCACACCATCACACCAAAGATTTGCAGACACATCACAATTATCCAGGATTTAACCCATGAAGATCCAGAAGTGCTCTGGCAACCAACCCTTCACAGGAAAGTCCCATGAATGGTTTGTTGCTGGAGCATTCCTGGATTTTCATGGGTTAAGTCCTGGATAAATGCAACACTGCCTGAAAATCTTCAGCATGATCGCATGACTTTGCCTCAAGTATCTCCTCTCTCTTTGCGCAATCGCATGACTTTGGGGCATGATCGCATGACTTTGCCAGGAGTATCTCCTCTCTCTCAGCGCGATCGCATGATTTTGCCAGGAGTTATCTCCT
Source organism: Phrynosoma blainvillii (assembly GCA_026167975.1). Classification (NCBI taxonomy): domain Eukaryota; kingdom Metazoa; phylum Chordata; class Lepidosauria; order Squamata; family Phrynosomatidae; genus Phrynosoma; species Phrynosoma blainvillii. The sequence goes on along the minus strand of JANUYF010000002.1, from coordinate 91,101,171 downwards.
CTCTCTCTGTCTCTCTGTCTCTCTTTCTCACACACACACACTTGGAGTCAGGAATAGTGAATACTCATGAGACATCTGGGTTACACAGAAGTAGGACCTGAGTTGTGACAGTAAGTTTAAATAGCCTGTTCCTATGTTCATTCAAATAAAATACATTTTAAACATTTGGACCAAAGGCCAAATGCTTAAAACTGAGGAGCCTTTCACCTGCCATCTATTCATTCAATGTCACGTAGTGACTCACTGTGATACTTAATATTTAATCCACTTTAAAAACAGAATAACCTTGTGATGCATACCTTTGTGGTCCCACTCGAATGCACACCAAGTTTAAGGGGTTTGTGTTTCAAGGTCTTGGAACTATGGCTGAGAAAGACAGGCAGATAGGATTCCTCTTTTATTATTAGAAGTAGATAAATTAGTTTCCACCCTCCCCTATGAACTGTTGGTTTTTTAAAAAAAAAAACAAAACATTCTGGATGTGACTTCTAGATAATTTACCATGACGTTCAAAGAAGTTAAAGACTCTTTGTGAAGACTGGTGTAGGTTAATAAATGTAATTGTCCTTGTCAAAGTGATATGCTTTCCGTGATTTACAGTCAATTAATACAAATAGTTATGAAATATGAAGAATGTATTTTTAAGCAGCTGAAGGTTATCAAAACCAGGCAGGTAGCCTCATAACAAGCCTTTACAGCTAATTGAAACTGATGACAGTGAAGGTTACGGAGAGTTTCTGCAGGGACAGAGAGGATATGCTGCTGCTTTTTTAAAAAGGTCTTGTTGCTGTGGAACAAAAATCTTGATTTTTTTTTTTTAATGAAAGCTGTTGTATCACATTGGCTTCAATTAAGGCCAACAACTACACACCAGATTGTTCTTCCTACAAGGCTATATTGATTAATATATAGCCAGTGTTATTTGGTTTTTCCTCACTTGGAAGTCCTATGGGATTAAAAGATTCTGGAAAACACACTTGCCTTTTATAATATCTAAGTCTAGATATATGTTTGAACTAGAACACCCGACATGTTGAAGCAGAAACTATGGATTTATTTCATTGTTAACATGTATATGATGCCAAAGCATAGAAAGCAAAGGCATAGAAGGCAAAAGAAGGCAACTATCAATCTCGGCACCAATTTTCTGTGCCTGGGACTCTGTACAGACTGAGTAAACCAGGGGTCGGCAACCTACAGCCTGGCATCCCATGGGGTCTGTAGAGGGGCACTGTTACCTGGAAAAGCAGTACTCAGAGAAAAGGCTGAACACCCTCCCTCCCCTTGCCCCTACTCAGGGGTTTAGCATCAGAGAGGGGCAAAAGGACGACACTGTCCTCTCCAAAAGATTTACACTCAGTCCCAAAATTTCTAGCATTACAGTAACTTAAAACTTCAGTTGAACATCTAGAAGTAGAGTTTAAGGATCCTAAGCAATGGGCAGGCAAAATTACCAAGGGAATTTGAACACAGCATATGTAAGAGTTCTATGGATGAATAATCTCACTCCCCACAATGCTAGAAATTTGGGAACTGCAGGGAAATTTCATTGAGGGGGTGACATAATTCTTGCTTAGGGGAGCAATGTTTTCATTTTGTCCCTGCTTCAGCTACACGCCTGTCCTTCCATCAAAAAGTGTAGGGTCCTGATTTTTCACCCCATTTTTAAAAAAAAATCATTGATGTTAAGAAGTTGTTTGTCCTTCAGATAGTGAGATCGAAACTCCATTGGCAGAAATCCACAAACATAGAGCTGAGCTGGCTGTACAGCCTGGAGCTGATCTATATTTGGAGTTTAAGAGCCTCGACAGACGACTAATTGGGTCGTCTCCGAGGCAAGGAAGAGGAGGGGCAGCCGCACGAGCGGCACCCCTTCCTCCTCCCGAGGTTGTCCTCGGAGCTGCCGGCCCTCCGCATGGCCGGCGCACTGAGGGCAACCTCCCACCGCAGCGTCCTCACACGCTGCGGTGGAAAAACCAGGGAAAGTGCGCCTGACGCGTTTAGGGCGCACTTTCTCTGTCTTCTGAAAGGAGTGCTGATTTTGCGCTCCTTTCAGAGGCGCCGACGGTGCACTGCGGTGTGGCTGCCGCGGTCCCGCAGCGCACCATCCCAGGGCGTCCCCTGGTCTGCTTCCCCCCATAGTTTGTTGAATCAGATGAACTATGGAGACTTTCCTTTTGTCAGAGAGTTTCCCTCACATCTTATTGCCAAAAAAAGATAGAAGAGCAACCAGTGCTTAAAAAACAACAACATATGGAGGACAATTAATAGATGCCCTATCATCCACATGAGGACTATGTAAGGGGCAGAATTATTTATTAATAAATTTTTTACACTACTTGAATCCTTATCGATTTGTCATGTCAAACTGGTATTGCTCTAGAATTCAAAGACATAGTCATATAAGTCTGGAAAATCTGTATGCCCTAGAGATTTTGACACACCTTTGAGACTAATACGCTTATCACACCAGTATCTCTAACATTCCCACTGAGTCCTGGAAACCTAATGATATGGGAATGGGTGTTATCGCATTAGACATTAGACATGTCAGGGAAGGACATGTTCCATCATGTTTAAAGGAAGCGGCGGTTAGGCCGCTTCTGAAAAAGCCTTCCCTGGACCGCCTGGATATGAAGAATTATAGGCCTGTATCATTGTTGCCATTTTTGAGCAAGGTGATCGAGAGGGCGGTCGCTCTTCAGCTCCAAGCAGTCTTGGATGAAACCGATTATCTAGACCCATTTCAAACTGGCTTCAGGACAGGATTTGGGGTCGAGACTGCCATGGTTGCCTTTACCGACGATCTGCGTCTGAGCATCGACAGGGGTAGTGTGACCCTGTTGGTGCTCCTAGACCTCTCAGCGGCTTTCAATACAATAGATCACGGCATCCTCCTGGACCGCCTGAGGGGGTTAGGTATCGGGGGCACTGCTTTGCAGTGGTTCCGGTCCTTCCTCTCGGGTCAGTCCCAGAGGGTGCTGCTCGGGGACTGTAGCTCCAGTAAGAGGGACCTCACTTGTGGGGTCCCTCAGGGAGCTATTTTGTCCCCGTTATTATTTAACATCTACATGAAGCCGCTGGGTGAGATAATACAGAGTTATGGGGCTGGGTGTTATCAGTACGCTGATGACACCCAAATCTATTTCTCCGTGTCTCGTTCGTCGGCCTTGAATTCCAATGACATCTCTTCTCTCAATGAATGTCTTGGGGCGGTAATGGGCTGGATGAGGAAAAACAGATTGAAGCTGAACCCAGACAAGACGGAGGTGCTCACAGTAGTGGCCCCGAAACCAAGAATTGGGTTGCAACCTCCAGTCCTGGATGGGGTCACACTCTCCTCCAGTGACTGTGTTCGTAGTCTGGGGGTGCTCCTTGACTCGTCGCTTCTGATGACAAATCAGGTTAATGCGACGGTCAGGAGCGCCTGGTATCAGCTTCGGCTGATACGCCAGCTGCGCCCTTTTCTGGAAGTAAGGGATCTCGAGACTGTGGTGCACGCATTGGTAACCTCACGCCTCGACTTCTGCAATGCACTCTACATGGGGCTACCCTTGTGCTTGATCTGGAAACTGCAACTGGTACAGAATGCGGCGGCCAGACTTGTATCGGGAACATCTCGGAGGGACCACATTACTCCGGTTGTGTGGTCCCTCCACTGGCTGCCTATTGGTTTCCGGACCCAGTACAAGGTGTTGGTTATTACCTTTAAAGCCCTAAATGGCTTGGGTCCAAACTATCTCAGGGACCGCCTTCTCCCGTACAATCCTCCCCGTGCTCTTCGGTCCTCCGGGAGGAACTTACTGCAGCCTCAAAAGTCGAGGCTCGCGGCTACCTCCCGGAGGGCTTTTTCAGTTGTTGCCCCTAAACTCTGGAACGACCTGCCGGATGAGATCCGTCTTTTAACATCTTTGGACAGCTTTAAAAAGGCTGTCAAGACGGATCTCTTCCGGCAGGCCTTTCCGGACCAGTGACTCCCACCTCGGACACAGCCCCACCAAGCCGATCCTCTCGTGGCCCCATCAATTTGATGGTGAGGATTGTGGTGTTCAGGCTTTCTTATAATTATTTGTATTGGGTTTTTAATTGAATTGTTTTAAATTCTTTGTTTTAGAATATCTCTGATTTAATAAATTTTTAAGGGGGGAGGGGGATATTTTTCTATCTGTTTACTGTTATGTATTTTATTGATGTATCTTTGTGTTTTAATCTGTAAGCCGCCCTGATTGGGCTTCCATTGGGCGGGCTAAAAATAAATTTTATTATTATTATTATTATTAGACTAGTGATACCATGATGACAATGTTATGAGAACGCATATTATTGCACTGCATTTATTGTTGTACCCGTACTGGTGCTCAGATCATTTCCCAGCCGTCCTTCTTTGGCACATGCGTACTGTTGTGGCAAGGTTGTATGTAAAAAAATTATTGATAATGTATGGTGAAAACCCCTATGTCTGCCTTGAAAAGAATGCTACCGAGAGATTTAAGTTGCAAGCATTGAGGGTTTTTTTTCTTGTAAACATGACACAATTCCATCTATAAAAATAAAAGAAAATATTTTTTAAATTAATTGTGGCACCCTCCCTTGCATCAACACCAAAATAAGAGTTGGGTTTGTGGACGTTCTAGGGTGGAAGGGAAGGAGGTTGTTTTAGCCAATCAGAACACAAGGATGGATTGAGACCGGGTAGGATTATTACACACACATCATCTGGAATGGTCTGTAAGCATTCTTGCTGGCTGAGGATGCATTTTTACAGTTCTCCCGCTAGAACGGGCTAGGGACCGTCAGAACATGGAATGGGAACTCGAAGAGGACCATACTGTGTGATAAAATTTGTTCTGTTCCATTCAGGTTACGTACCCAGTACATTACAAGAACACTGTGTGATAAACTTATAACTGAAAAAGAGAAGCTGGTAGCATGAGCTTTCATAGACTTGAGTCTATTTCATCAGATGCATGGGGTGCTACAATATCACTTTGCATACTGGTGTGACTTTACAGTAGCTTGAATTTTATTATTAGATAAACTAGAGTAGAATCATTAAATCAATGGAATTATCATTAGTGTTGACTGCCTTAGTTATCGTCGATTCATTGCATCTTCATAAATTGGGACTAACAGATGATTTTAGGCCAATGTATCTTAGTATGATTTTACATTATAGCAGGGATGGGAACTGTGTATCTCTACTTATCCCTGTATGAAAAATTCTGAAACCTGCCATTCAGCAACATCTTGAGGGCCATCTGATTCTTGCCTCTGCATTATGCAATATAGAAGAATAGTTTATTAATGTCAATTGTTCTCATTTGCCATCAAGTTGGATTTAATTTATGTAGATCTTATGAATGAGTGAGCTCAATCATCAGCAGGCCTGCTCAGGTCTTGCCCAACCAGGGCCATGGTTTCTATTAATAAATCAATCTATCTATGAGGATTATTGCATAATGATTAAAACCGGTTTACCTGAGCCGGCTTAAAATTAGAAGTGGGTAGCATCCTGATATTATCAGACACATTTAGCCACCAAAATCACCACCCGGGTGCAGCCCAGCTCCATTGCTGCTCAAAAGGGCACTCCTTGTGCCTCTTCTCGAAGCCAAGAGTTTTCTGGCTTAAAAAAAATGATCACTGGAGCACCACTCTGAGCAGCAATGGAGCCAGGCTGCACCCAGGTGGCAATTTCGGTGGCTAAATGCATCTGATAATATCAGGATGCCACCCACTTCTAATTTTAAGCCAGCTCAGGTAAGTCAGTTTTAATCATTATGTGATAATCTCCTATAATTCGGTCTTTCTCTTTTCCTACTGCCTTCTACTTTATCTCTCTGACCTCTGGAATTATCTGAGCATTTACCAAGCATTATCATCTTTTCCACTGCAATCTAGTGCTTTGAGCACTGGACTAGGACCCTGGAGGACAGTATGAATCCCTGATCAGCCATGGGCAAGTCACACACTCTCAGCCTCAGAGGAAAGCAAAGGCAAACTCCCTCCAAATAAATCCTGTGATAAATTTGTCTTAGGGTCACCATAAGTTGAAAACAACTTAAAGCCACACAACAACATTATTTTCAACTGATTCATTTGTCCCATAATATATCTAAAGTATGATAGCCTCAGATTGACTTCTGAAGCTTCTAGGGAGAGTTCAAACTAGATTTGCTCCAGCATCCATTAATTACAGTGATATTTGATGATTGTATACTGTTCAGTGGTCCCCAAACTTTACCCTTTAAGAGATTTTGGACTTCAGCTCCCAGAAGCTTCAGCCGTGTTGGCCAATAGTCTGGGATTCTGGGAGCTGAAGTCCACAATTCCCTTAAAGAGCACAGTTTAGGGACCACTGCTAGTTTACTGAGAGTAAGATAAATCCAGTTTGATGAGAAACAGATTTATGTACTAAATCAGACTATTGGCCCACCTTGTTCAATATTGTTTGCACTGTTTAGGAGGGGCTCCTTAGGATTTCAGAAATGAGTCTACCCTGCACACGACAAGGATTGAACCTGAAGCTTTGGCATGCAGAGGGTGTACTTTACCACTGAACTACAGCCCTTCCCTCAGTGTTTCAGGAAGACAGTGACATGACAATACCTATAGGCTTGTTCACACATGCATGTCTATCATTTCATTTATCTCCACTGGATGACTAGTAGATGGATGTGTCAACTGACTCTACTGAAAGGCATTCCCTTTGGGTATTGTGTGCAAGTAACTGAGACACTTTATAATTTGTACAGTACTTTCAGCATTCCATTCCCTGAGTGGCTACATAAGAAACCTTATTTTAAAACCTTGGTGGCAAAGGCAGGTAGGCAGCCCTTGGAGAGGCCCGGGGGCCTGGTAAGGACTCTGGGGTGCGGGGGGTGGGGGTTAAGGCCGCTGCTGCCACTACCGCCTTTCCCGCACTTTTGGCAGCAAAGGCAAGCAGGCAGTCCTTAGAGAGGCCTGGGGGCCTGTAAGGACTCTGGGTGCATGTATGTGTGTTAAGGCTACCACCGCACATTCTTGTTTGGCACCACTATAATTACCATGGCTGTATGCCAGGGGTCGGCAACTTCTTCTTACCTGGGGCCGGTCCTCTGGTCTCCAGGTCCTCCGCAGGCCGAGGGAGGGGGAATGGCGCCCCGCGTGCACACATATGCAGTATGCCGTAAATACTGTGCATGCGCATGCACGCTCTCGCGCGTATGCACAGTACTTCTGGCATACTGCACATGTGGAAGTGTGTTGTGGCCGCCATTTTGGAAAACAAAATGGCGGCCACGATGTGTGCTGCGGTGACACGTGCGCAGCAGTGGGGGCAGCTGTGGCGGCGGCAGGACCGGACCGGGGCCGGTCCAAAGGCCTTGGGGGGCTGGATCCACCCCCCAGGCCGTAGGTTGCCGACCCCTGTTGTATGCTATGAAATTATGGGGAATGTTGTTTTGTTTTGACACCAGAATAGAGGCCTGGCAATTGAGCTGTGCCATGGCAATTAAAGTGGTGTCAACTCAAACCAGATTACTTACACACCCTAAAGTGAACCTGTCAGGGGGTTTTCTTGTCAAGATTTGTTTGCCATTGCCTTCCTCTGAGGCTGAGATAGTGTGATAGATTGCCCAAAGTCACCCAGTGGGTTTCCATGGCCAAGTAGGGATTCAAACCCTGGTTTCATAGTCCAACATTCAAACCACATTGGCTCATGCATGCAAATAAACCGAGGACCCATTAAAATAATCCAACATAAAATTAATATTTTAGAATTTAAAATGCAAAGTTTAAGAACAGATTGACTAGTAGAGAGAGGTCTTTAATATTATTGTTTAGCTGCCTCATTGCAGGGTGAAGCAGGGGCTTCATTTTCTGAGAGACAGAAAGATGGCAGGGAAGGAGATTTTGGATTTGGATTTCTGAAACAAACAAACAACTGAAATATATAATAAAGCCATGTTAAATGTCAAAATGTGGTGTGTGTGTTTTGGAGGGTTTTTTTTGGGGGGGGGGTCGTTGATAGTATGCCACGTTGGGTGGAGGGAAGGAGCTACATTTCAGCCTTCTGTCCTGGAAGAAAGTCAGAATCTTCTTCATTCTGAGCATGACCAAGAAGCATGCATTTATAGTAAAAAAAAATATTTATTAATCTTTTTGGCTTTTAGTTGGTTGTGTCCTCCATTTTTTTGAATGTCCTACATTTTGTCCTGGTTTTGTGGAAGAGAATTATGGCAACCCTAAGAAAGAGGGAACAATTAGGTGTTACCACTGTGAACACATCTGACCTAGGCTGAATCTACACTGCAGAATTGATGCAGTTTGACACTGCTTTAACTGTCATGGCTCCATCCAATGAACTGGGGTTTGTAGAACTCTCTGACAGATAAGGCTAAATATCCCACAAAACTACAAATCCCAGAATTCCATAGCATTGAGCCATGACAGTTAAAGTGGTATCAAACTGCATTATTTCTGCAGTGCACATCCTGCCTTAATTTCATTTTGGAATCTCAGCAGAGTTAGGTCTGGTTAATATTTAAAATGGAACCTGCCAGATAAAATGACGACTGTCTAAGTAGAGCTAGGAAACAATCCTGTCTGAAACCCTGTACATCCATTGCTCCCAGACAGAGCTGATAATATTTAACTAAATGGACAAGGACCAAAGCAATTTCTTATGTTCTTAGGGAGTGTGGGACTTCACCCTTCCCACCACTGTTACCCATGCTTTTCTACAAGGTGAGGTGACACTGTTTTTTCCTTCAGAAAGGGAGGGGGCAGCTTTCAAAGAAGGTGTCCTGATTCACCAAACAGATACACAGGCTGGCTGGGAGGAAACCATCAACTGATAATGCAGGCAGAGGGCCTGAATTACAAGCAGCTAGAAAGTATCCTTTGCCTGTGGGAATCTGTTAAGAGAAAGGCATTGGTCAAAGTAGTACAAGTCAAGGGAAACAACAGGAATCAAGGTCAGCACGGTCCAAGGGTTGAGGAAGCCAAGAAGTCCAAAGTAGGAAATGCAGGAGTCTGGAAACAGCTATCAGGGACAGGAATGCTGGCCAGGGAACAAACAAGTTGCTTCCAGCAACTGCCTTAGTCAAACTCAGCTCATAAATAGCCTGACACCAGCTGGTTCTAACCAGAGCTTGCTTGAAGCCTGGCTGAGCATTTTACTTACATTTTCTGTTGGATCCTTTTGTCCCACCTCCTTGATTAAGATCCCAGCAGTGTCCTCTTCCCCATCAGGAGGTGAGTCTTGCCCTTGTCCTGCTGGCTGAGGCTCTTCAGCAGGGAGGGCTGACTGCTCTGGAATAGGGATAGCTGCAGGCTGTTCCTGTCTGGAAGACTTGACTAGGTCCCTTCCTTAACTTCCTCATCAGACTCTTCCTCCAGGTCCCAGTCCTGTAGCTCCTGACTCATGACAGAAGGAACTACAATTATTTATTAGTAATTTAAATGTATATTCTGCAAAAATGCTCTGAGTCCTAATGATTTCAGGGCAAGAGCTTTCTAACAAAGATAAAGAGAGCATGCCATCTCACAAGTTTTTACACAACCCCCCTTTCCTATTGATTATAATGCCTTTCAGAACATGCTGTTTGCTCTCGGGTGTAATATTTTCTCTCCATTGCTTGTCTTCTAAGTCAGAAAAGCAAAGACCTGGAAAAGTCCCTAGGGCTACTTAAGGTTATGTTCATTTTTTTTCCAAGCCATGTCTTGTATAACTTTAATCTACCAGTTAATGTCATCCAAATGACATCCATCCTTTAGTCCATGACTCTTTTCCTTAGAATTAGTTTATTATTCTTATTCAATTCCCAAGTGTTTCACCAGTGGAAATGATTGAGATAGTTGTAAAGATACCTTTTCTTAAAAGAGAAAATCATTTTTACCATGTGAAGTTCTTAACATTCAGGCTGCATAACCCAATAAAACATAAAAGAAGTTCCAGACAGTGCAAATTGTTCTTCATAGAGTCTGCCTTACTAATGCTTTGATATGCTTTAGAGGTTTGTTTGTTTTTTCTACTGCATAATAGTACTGAACACATCATGTCCATTAAGGCTTGTAACTTGGTTTCTCAAGTTAAAAGAAGACAATAGAAGCTAAAGATTTCAGTTTCCATGAATGACGAGCAACAGAGCATTCTCAGTTCAAATCTGTAACTGCTGTGGAGGGTACTTCACTGGGCCAAAGAGAATTTTTCTGAAGGCGAAACTCAAGCTAGTAGAAACTCACTGGCTCTGGAGGCAGGCTCTGGAAGTGGTGATGGTATCTGCAACCTCCTCCTTCTCCTGGTTTCACCTGTAAAACTAGGTCTGAACCTAAAAGACTCTCAACCATCTTACCCCTTCTTGGGCTGAGAAGTAGTTTTAGCTATATTTCATGGCTGGGGGTAAATGTGTGCCCATCAATGGGAGAAGCTGCCATTTAAAACATATCCCCAGACATCAGGTAAGGACTGCCAAGGCTTCAGTCAAAACCTTAAAGAAGCTCTGTTTAAAGGAACTATCTTTGAGAGAGAGAGCTCAATACTTTGAATGCATCTTTTAAAACAGTGCTACTCAAAGTAGTAATCAAGGGAGCACTGCCAGCTGTGAGGAGTTGCATATGCATCTTACCTGCCAGAAAATGTTGCAAATTTGGTGTGATGGGTTATATAGTAGAAAAGGCTATTGCTGAGACAGGGTGATCTCAGACACAGGTGCTGAGATAATAACAGGAGGGAGGCAAGAATGAATCCTGTATGTTCAAGGATACTTCTGCAAAAAGAATCTAACCGTAATAACGTAGAAAGGATGGTATGGGAACAAGAAGGGAAAATGTGTTTATAGATAATAGCGTATGAGAATTAAGCCCACTACACATTTGAAATTGGTGCCATTTAATTAGCCAGTGTTAATGCTTGCTGGTCAGTTCTGACAATGAACACCACTAGATTGAATCTATAGGTTTTTTTAAATAAAGGTTTTCTGAGTTTACTACTAAAGACCAGATTTTTCAGTGTGGCATCCTGCAAGACAGCAGCCTGCTAGCCCTTGATTGCTGGTCCAAGGAAATTTCCCAGGAAATAAACAATGGTAATGAACAGGTAGAAATATAGTGCTGGTCCTCCATTTCAAGATACCTTAAGAAGTGATGCTTTAAAGTTTAAACCCGGAGGCCACACACTACCACCGCCTGACATTGCATAAATCTATGCCATTTTTTTCTGGATTGTTATCAGAGAATGCTAACAATTTTTCCACAAGGATTTCTTGGAACAGTGCTGTGATATGTCCTCCAGCATTTCACAGATGAAAGCTGGGATATGTGTGACCAAACAGCATCAGACTGTGGTCAGGGTGGCAAAAGTTATTCATGAGGAAGAACGTACTAGCTAGGAGAGGCTGTAGCAGTTTGTTTTTGAGTCTACCAGGCATAGATCTCACACACACCCTTATCTCTCCTCACTGTTAGTTTGAATGCAAACTATTCTTGGACTTGGAACTCACCCCCTAAGCAGACGGCCAAAAGGGCCATTTGGGGGGGGGCAAGGAAGGGGAGGGGCAGCCGCACGATCGGCGCCCCAACCCCTTCCCCAGGTCGTTCTCGGAGCAGCCGGCCCTCCGCATGGCAGGCGCTCCGAGGAGGACCTCCCGCCGTAGCATTCGCACACGCTGCGGCGGAAGAGTCACCGAAGGTGCGCCACAGCCTTTTGCGGCGTACCTTCGGCCACTTGTGAAAGGAGCGCCAATTTAGTGCTCCTTTCAGGGGCAGCGAAGCTGCACTGCGGGGCCGAGGTGTGTGGATACCTCGGCCCTGCAGCGCAGCTTCCCGGGGCGGCCCACGGCTGCCTGTCTGCTTCCCCCCTTAGTTTGCAGCAATTTAAGTGAGATGAAGAGTAGTGGGAGGAGGAGAAAGAAATTGGGATCTTTTAAAAGCTGGTGAAAAAGTGGGGTGACAAATTAATAATAATAATAATAATAATAATAATAATAAATTTTATTTATAGCCCGCCTCTCCCTGTGTAATTGGTACAGTCTCTGCCAAATCAATGGTTGGAGGATATCATATAACTCCTTCAGTTACTGGGGGCTTTCTTTTGGCAAATGTAAGTTTGTCTCTCTCCCATCCCCAAATTCTACCCTCAAATTCCCCTCAATGGTCCTTGCTATCCATCATGCTTTCTGTTAAAGCCAAGAAGCACTAGCAGGAGCTTGGAGGAGTTATTTTCATACTTCATCTCTCTGAATTTTCCAAGTCCCATTGTCTGAGGATTTTGGCACAGTGGTTAAATGCCTGTACTGCAGCCACTCACTCATAAACCACAAGGTTGCAAGTTCAATACTAGCCAAGGCTCAGGCTTGACTCAGGCCTGCATCCTTCCACGGTTGCTAAAATGAGTACCCAGCTGTTGGGGGGCAATGAGCTTACAGTTGTAAACTGCTTAGACACTGCATAGCGCAGTATGAAGTGGTATATAAATGAAGCTGCTTTGCATTATAACAGTATGGAATGTACAACACATATTATTACAATGGTTCTTGTTTTAATAATAGAAAATTTCATATAAAGTTCCAACTGATGCTGCATTATTTGTGGTAATCTCAGAGGCTTCACAAAACTGTCATTACTGTCCTTTTTATTTCATCAGCAATAATGTTTTAATTAGGAAAAAATGCTACTTTTTCATATGTCATCAATGCTCTGGGAGTGAGTGCATAGTGACTGCTCAATTTGTTATTAATTTTGAGACTCAACCTTTTCATCTGTGAAGTGAAATTACCTAAACTATTAGAGGAGGCTTATTTGTGTTCCACACATTAGTCAATGGCTGAAAATAAAATTAGAAAGTCAATACTAGGTCAGAAATATATGAGAGAACCTTCATCAACATTGGTATTACATTATTAGGTTGTTGCAATTCTAATGTCAGTAAATGAATCTTGAACACCTATAAACACTGTTGCAAGAGTCAATGGTGGTTAAAGCTCTCCCACTACTTAAGGCAAGAAGAGAAACAGAAGCCAGACATGGTTGGCAGGATACCCTGGAAGAGCACCATCACCACACAAATGATTCAGTCGAACAGAATTTCTTTCTTGGTTGCTGATGATGCTGATACAGATGCTACACATACAGACATACAGACATACATGCCTACACATACACACAGATACCTGCACAAGAACTCCAACCATCACCCAGGACAAAAAAGAAGCACAATAAAAACACTGGTAAACCAGGCAAAACACATCTGTGAACCCCACTTCTTGGAAGATTAATAGAAGCACCTAGACCAGGTTCTACAGGCGAATGGTTACTCCAGCTCAGACATCAGAAGGGCTGCCAGACCCAGAAAAACCCAGAGGAGTGAAGACAAGCAATCACCCAAAGGGAAGGTATTTTTACCATACATCAAAGGAGTCAAAGACAGAATAGGGAAAGTGGTGAGGAAACACAACCTCCAAATGGTTTACAAACCAACCAAGAAAATCTAACAAATGCTGCGCTCAGCGAAGGACAGGAGGGGCCCTCTCACAGCAGCAGGAGTTTACTGCATACCATGCAGCTGTGGACAAGTCTACATAGGGACTACCAAATGCAATGTCCAAACATGAATCAAGGAACATGAGAGAAACTGCAAACTGGGTCAGCCAGAAAAATCAGCAGTAGCAGAACACATTATAAACCATCCTGGGCATAAAATGCTGTTTGAAAACACTGAAATTCTGGACCATGCCAACAACTACCAGGTCAGAATGCACAGGGAAGCCATCAAAATCCACAAACACTTGGACAACTTCAACAGGAAAGAAGAAACCCTTAAAGTAAACAAAGTTTGGCTACCAGTCCTGCAAAATAGAAAAATCAGCACTCAGCAAATGCAAATGAGAAACCACCCAGGGTTAGGGGCTTTCCCAACAGACAATGATAACCAATTACCAGACACTAATCTTTGTTTGCATATCCTCCCACCCTGAGGCCCTGCCATCAACAACAGAACAATACACAATATTTGCAATATTCTTTCCCAGTTATTAATTCACTACTGACTTCCTTCAGAGTGTCATTTTTTCCTAAACATTTATGATTTCTCTTTGTTTTTCATAATAACTCCCATCCACTCCCTCACAATTCTTCCATTATATTTTTTAATGTTTGTCTTGTTTGATACTTAAGTTTTATAGTAAAAGTTTCAAATATAATGAAATTTCCTTTGTCCACTTAATCAAAAGAGCAGTGCAGCCCCTATTTAAAATAATTTGAGCACTGTCTCCCTGGTCAGTGAAGTCCCCTACTGATAGCATCTTTGTATCATTCGAATTATAAATCTCACTGACGAACTGTCATTTATTGTCATCCAACCAACTATTAACTGTCATTAATCCCCTGCAATATTTCATCATGATTAGATGAGGAAGGAGAAGGAGCACTATGGGCCTTTGCAGACTGCCATAAATAGTGCAAATTGAGTCCACTTTAACTGCCCTGACTCAGCGCTAGGGAATCATGGGAACTGTAGTTTATTGTGGCACCAGAGCTCTCTGACAGAGAAGGCTCAATGTCTCAGAAAAAAAATACAATTCCCATGATTCCCTAGCACTGAGCCAGGACAGTTAAAGTGGACTCAATTTGCACTATTTCTAGCAGTCTGCAAAGGCCCTATGTCATCAGTATACTTATTATACCTTAGTACAAATTTTCAGTAATCATTCCATTTATGGTGATTTGTCATATATGCTAAAAGATGAAGGTGCACTATCTCTCCTTGGATTATAAGTCTCACTGAAATAAAGGAAAGAAGTGTGGCAAAAGTAAAGGGAGGTAGGAACAAAACCAAAACCATGAATGCAACTGTACAATGACTAGTCCACAGGGATAAAGAGAACTGTTATAGTGATCAATGCAGAGAAATAGAGGATAACAACAAAAAAGGAAGAATGAGAGATCTATCCACAAAGTCTGAGAATTCAAAGGGAAGAATGCTTTGTGACCAGGAAAAAAACATACTACAAGATCAAGAAGAAATAAAAAAAAGTTGGATGCAATACACAGAAGTGTTATATAAAAGAGATGAAAAAATGAATGACACATGGGTTGAAGAACCATGTGAAGATGAAGCCTAATTTCTAAAGAGCAAGGTGAAAGCTGCAATAAGAGAAATTGGAACTAGCTATTGCTATTGCTAAAATTGATATTCCAATTGAACTATTACAATGCACGCAGACAGAAGAAAGAAGCAACTTTAATGCTAACTAATCTACATCAACAAACATGGAAAACAAAATAGTGGCCAACAGACTGGAAGTGATCAATATACATCCCCATCCACAAAAAATGAGATACAAGAGACTGCAACAACTATAGAACCATAGCACTAATCTCTTATGCAAGCAAAGTGATGCTCAAAATTTTGCAACATAGGCTCCAACAATACATGGAGAGAGAAATCCTAGAGGTAGAAATAGGATTCAGAAAAGAAAGAGGCACGAGGAACCACATTGCAAACATATGATGGCTAATGGAGCACACTGGACAGGGGGGGAAAATATTTTTTAAAAAAATCAGTTCATTTGAAGTGTGGTGCTGGAAGACAGTGCTGAGAATACTGTGGACAGCCAAAAAGACAAACAAGTAGGTCCTTGAACAGATCAAGCCTGAAATCTTCCTGGAAGCCAAGATGATCAAATTGAGGCTGTCGTGCTTTGGCCATATCATGAAAAGACATGACTCATTAGAAAAAGCAATAATGATAGGAAAGAAGGAAGAAAAAAAGAAGGAAGAAAAGATAAGATGGAACGAAGCCCCATGTCAGATGGATGGACTCAATCAGGGAGGACACAGGACTGAGTTTGCAGGTCTTGAGCAGAACAGTGGAGGAAAGGGGGTCTTGTAGATGTCTCATCCACAGGATCGCCAAGAGTTGAGGTCAACTCAAGGGCAGTTAGCAACAGTAGGGACAAAGTCAAGTTAAAACCCATCATCATCACCTATTGAAAGCTCCAAATGGGTTTCAGAGCAGGTCATCTGGAAAGCAGTAGTTTCAACCTCCAATGCAAACAGGGATACCTAAGCAATACTAAGGACGTTATCACACAGGTCCCAATGCAAACGAAATCCAAACAAAATCCTGACCGAAACCGGATTATTTGGCCATGTTTTCACATAACGTCGCACAGAACCCCGACAGAAAGTGGACAGAAAGTGGAAAGAACCGAGATCTTTTGAATTTCGGTTTCTTGAGGAATTGCAAGTGCGCGATGAGGATCATTTTGCATTTACCACAAATGTGATCGCCAAATACATATAGGAGAGTATTTCCCCATCATTACCCATGGTTCCCACGAGCATTACTCTATCTGCGCATGTGCAGGAGGCTCATTTCTGCTACATTTACGGGGTTTTTTTCTCTTGTGTGTGGACGTTCAATGCAGTTGCTGTAAATTCACAATGAAGGTAATGACGTTTGTGGAAACAAGCTTTATTTCCCGTTTATTTTCGGGATGCCTCATTTCCACTTTGTTTTCGGTTTCTGGGCCACGTGTGATAACGTCCTCTAGGACGTTATCACACGGGGGCAAATCTGCTGGTTAATCCACACAAATCCCAAACAGAAACTGGATTTGTGCCTCGTGTTTTCACATGACGTCGCACAGAAACTGGACAGAAAGTGGAAAGAAACTGGTGTTAACCAAGATCTTTTGAAATTCGGTTGTTTGGAGGAAATGCAAATGCGCAATTAAGGTAAATTCGCATTTACCATAATGTGAAAAGCAAATGCGCATTTGGAAGCATTTCCCCGCATTTTCCCATGGTTCCGCGGGGTTTCCCATGGGTCATTGAGGCAGCGTCTCCTTATTACGTGTACTTCCAGTTCTGCTCGGACGACAAACTGGCCGGATAGACATGGCCCTCTCTGCTTCGTCTTTCTAAAGAAATCTTCCTTTCAATAGAGATATCGGCCCGTGGTTGCTGTGGGGTTTGTGAAAGAAGACAATTGGGGATGGTTGCTACTGTCTGTGTGGGATTGTCTTGGGGGGTGGGTGGGAGGGAAATAAAACTAGAAATTTATGTATTGCTGCTTCTCTTCCTCAGACACTGGATACCTGGCTGCCAGCGCCATCCATGAGGGCATGCTACCTGTCCGGCTATTATGCCTCCCGGCACTCTGCCTGTGTGTGGGTTTGTGTGAGTGTGGGAATTATGTCTTCTGGGCTCATGCTTTATGGATCTTTCTCTTGTGTCTCACAAGATATAAAATGCTCTGCCTATCAGGCTGTAGGGTGCATTGGTGAAAATACTTGTTTGAGTTTATTTATCTATAGAGAGAGAGGGAGATAGATAGATAGCTAGATATAGATAGATAGATAGATAGATAGATAGATAGTAGGGGGACTGTGTATTATGTCTCCCAAGATCTGAAAAGCGAAGCCTATCAGGCTCTACACTGCATTTGTGAATGTATGTCTTGGAGTGTATGTATCTAGGCAGATATATTGAGAGAGGGATAGTGACTAGATAGATAGATAGATAGATAGATAGATAGATAGATAGATAGATAGATAGATGTTTTGTGGCCTGTGTGTCTTGTATATCTACAGAACAGAAATGTGGAGCCTTTCAGACTGAAGAATGCTTGTGTCACGCTACTTGTTTGAGTTTATGACTAAATGCAGATATTTAGAGAGAGGGATATAGATAGATACTCTTCATTTGTGAATGTTTTTGTTTGGGTGTATGTATCTAGACCACAGATAGGTAGAGAAGAGAGATAGATAGAGAGATAGATAGATAGATAGATAGATAGATAGATAGATAGACAGACACATGAACACAAATGATTCTCCATGTATGTGTGTTGGATGTGTGTGTGTGTGTGTGTGTGTGTGTGTGTGTGTGTGTGTTGGGGGGGCAGCTGTTCCTGGAATCATGAGAAAGGGCAGCATGCATATTAATATCTGTGTGTAGAAGTGTGGGGTGTTGTGCGTGTGGTGTCTTTCTACTCCTATGTATACATATAGACACACACATATATTTCTCTCGCTCCCTCTCTCTCTCTCTCTCTCTCTAAACATATATATATATATATATATATATATATATAGCGCGATGGAGAGACAGATATACATATACACACACATGTCTGTGTGTGTGTGTGTGGATGTGTGTTTGTGTGTTATCACAGACATATAAATTGGTGTCTTTGCTGTGCAATCAACATCGCTAGCTACCTTGGGAAACTTGAGACAAGTGCTTTGTAGAGAGAGAGAAGGAGATCTTGAAGCAGTGCCTAGGCCGTAGCACGATAGAGAGAGACTGGCAATGTATATGTATGCAAGGGGAAGCCATGTACAAAATTATCAACCAAAAGGATATTCATTACCTGCTCATAGAATATGCGGCAGCTTGGTTTGATCAACAATTTGTCCTTCTTTAGGGCCTGTTCGTGCCGGTGGCCGGCTAGGACATGGAGACAATGAGGTCTTCCCTGACAGGAGAGCAAGGAGAGGGGAACTCATTGCCATGAGCTTGATGGAGGATTCAAGATGGGAAGGCCAACTTAACCAGACACTAACCCGAAGGCTACACTCCAAACTCCTACAACAGATGGAGAAGGACTCAGCTGTCCTTGAAAATCTTGCAAACAGCTACAAAGAGGACATCCAGAGCACAGAAAGGCACCGAAGGCGGCTTTTGGACAGCATGGATGAACTCATGCATATTGCCCGGGAGATGATGCGGGAGCAGCGGGAAAGAAATAATGTCCAGGCACCCTGTTGTTGTGGTAGGACTGTGGGGTGCAAAACTTGCTTCTGCTTCGGCAATGGGGGGCCAAAAGAAAAAAAGCAAAAACAAGAACTGTACGCCCACCCCAGCTGTGACAGCTAGCCAGCTTCTCTTTGGGGACTCTGAGGATGAGGGCACAGCTCCTTGCCTGGTGCCATGCACACTGGCGACACAGGAATCCGGACAGCAGCCAGAACCCGAGGCAGTGGGCGTAAAGGCAAAGAGAGTAATATAAAACAAAAAACAAAAAACAGATTTACTCTCCTTCATGACTTGATCTGTAACTGGGCTGTCTTTGGAGCAGGCATCCCATGCCATGTTATACTTTGTTATTTTTACTGTTTACTGTTCACATTGTTGAATAAAGTTTGGTTAAAGTTACCCTGCAGTAATGAGGTAATTGTTCCTGATGAAAAGGATGCATTCTGGCCAAAATTAAGAATCCTTGTGTGTCAGTGCATATGTTAGAGTGTGCGCCTGTATATAGGTATTAACGCACCATCATATGCTTATATGGCTATATATATATATATATATATATATACATACACATCATTATATATATATTTAAACATATATTTGTGTGTGTGTGTGTGTGTGTATGTATATATATATATATATATATATACACATACACATCACTATATATATATATATATATATATGTAAACATATATATGTGTGTATATACATATATATAAATACACATACACATCATTATATATATATTTAAACATATATATGTGTGTGTGTGTGTGTGTGTATATATATATATAAATACACATACACATCATTTTATATATATATATATATATATATATATATATATATAAACATATATATGTGTGTATATATATATATATAAATACACATACACATCATTATATATATATTTAAACATATGTGTGTGTGTGTATATATATATATATATATATAAATACACATACACGTCATTATATATATATTTAAACATATATGTGTGTATATATATATATATATATAAATACACATACACATCATTATATATATATATTTAAACATATATATGTGTGTGTGTATATATATATATATATACACATACACATCATTATATATATATTTAAACATATATATATGTGTGTGTGTATATATATATATATATACACATACACATCATTATATATATATATTTAAACATATATATGTGTGTGTGTGTATATATATATATATAAATACACATACACATCATTATATATTTAAATGTGTGTGTGTGTGTGTGTGTGCGTATATATATATATATATATATATATACATAGATATTTTTTAAAATGTATATATATATGTGTGTGTGCTGCGCCACATAAATAACAGCAGATCTTTATGCGTGCGTGTGTGAATGCAATATGTATGAAGAAGGGGAGGTTTCATATTCCCTCCACTTGTCTTTCTCTTCCCCCCCCCCCCCCCCGGCACATGTATATGTGCAACCTATTACCTTAACACCCTTTAAAGTAAGTGTGAGAAGGATGTGATGTAGAGGCAAAGTGAACCAGCCCCAAAAACAGTAAAGTGATGATTTATTAGTTGTGAACATATATGTCAAATCCAACAAGAAAACACAATTCACTGAGAGATGTAGCCATCAGTGCTCACTGCTGCTCTGCAATCATGGCTGCAATTGCGCCACGCACAAGTTCACCTTCCGTGAACGAGGGACATTGGGGGCCTGGAATGCCCTGGCGCTGCGGTTGCCATGAGCTAAAATTGTGCAAAGAATCTCATGTGCAGTGACTCTCCTGATGCCATGGCGCCTTGCCCACCGATGGAGGGTCCTCAGCACAGCCCTGCACCTTTCACGGTGTACGCTCTCCACTTCCTCTGCCCTTGCCATCAACTCACACATCAGGAGAAACACAGCCTCCATGCTAGCGGCGATACAAACTGCACTGCAAGATTGAAATCATGGTAATGGCGAAAACATGCGATCAAAGCAATGACGAAATGGGGAAAAGGAAGTGACGGAAACAACATCCGACAGTGCCAGCGAGCATTCCTCTATCTGCGTATGTGCTAGAAGATCATTTCTAGTACATTTATGGGATTTTCTCACTTGTGTGTGAACGTTAAATGCGGTTTCAGCAGGAGCTTACTTTAATTGCGTAATTAAGGTAATTACGTGTGAAAGCCATTTGCGGAATCAAGGTTTATTTTCAGTTTATTTTCAGGATTTGTCATTTCCAGTTTATTATCGCTTTGTGGCCCATGTGTGATAACGTCCCTAGTGTCTTCTAAAAACACTTGTGGGTAAACTACTGCCAGTGGCTTGAGCATCTTACCTGCAAAAAAGAAATGTGTAGCTAACCAATATCTTCTGAATCTGGAGACGTTCCCCATCTATCACCCACCATCCAAAAGGAAAAAGATAAGTCTGACTGCTATTTATTTCAAGGAAGCTAGGACAACTCTGACCGCAAAAGAATCATTTATTGTTTCTGTAATCCATCATTGCATTCTGCCACAGCACAATGCTATAAGGAAAGGACAGAGGGTGACCAACAGGTGGTACCCTGGACTCCTCTGAATAGCTTGTCAACATTTATACACAGGAGGAAGCACCAATAAATGGTTCTCTGGGGCCTTGTTCCCACTAGGATTTAAAGCGGATTGCTGATCGGGTTATATGACTGTTGTTTCCACTTGAAATCAGTTTTGATCTTATCGAGCTTGGTTTCAATCGTGATGAAGTGAGGCAAATGCAAAAAAGCCACTGTTTCCTGACACTTGTTTTTTGGCGGTTCTTTTAAAAGAATTGATTCCAGTGCATGTAATAATAACAATAATAATAATAATAATTTTTATTTATATTTCCCTCCTCTCCCTACAGATCGAGGTGGGATTACACAATAAATGTATACAATATATAAATTACAAACAATAAAATAGTAAAATCGGAACAACAATAATAAATTATAAGAAAATAGAATACAATATAATAAAATAATAAAAATAAATAAAAATAAAATAGCCAATCGTCATCAGAATTTAGAAATCTAGACGATCAGATGGATAGGCCTGCTGGAAGAGTTCCGTCTTAAGTGCCTTCTTAAAGTCATCTAGTGTAGTGATAAGGCGGATCTCTTCTGGTAGGCTGCTCCATAACTTGAGGGCTATGGCCGTGAACAATCTTTGGGAAATAGAGTTCGATCTGGTTTTGTAGTGATTTAATAAATTCTTCCCAGATGTTCTGAGAGTGCGGGGCAGATTCTGTGGGGAGAGGCGTTCCTTCAAGTAACTTGGGCCCAAGCCATGTAGGGCTTTAAAGGTAATAACCAACACTTTGTACTGCACCCAGAAGCTAATCATCAGCCAATGAAGAGATTGTGTACAACTAGTGGGAATGACGGGTCTGAATTGCATCATTCTAGAGGGGAGGGACTAATGGCAGAGGGGTGATTATTATCCCTCCTCAGTTTTTGGGGAATCAGCCACTCCCCCCCCCCCCCCAGCATTGTCTTTGTGCTTGTGGTGTGACCTATGGGCACATTATATATTTTTTAAAAAAAATAAAAAATGGACAGAATATGCAACCCATTGTATTTGCATCTACTTGAAATTATGGGTGGACTGTAGCTCAGCAAAGCAAAGTTGTAAAACTAATAGATCACATATTCTGTCAAAGGAGAAATGGTGTGCTTGAGATGGTGGTGGGTTGCCAAGGGGCAGAGGAAGGTTCAGTTACTAAAGTCACCCCGCTGGGCACCTAGAACGGCCCCATTCTTACCATGTTGCCACTTGCATCATCGATGATATGCTGATGATTGATATGCATTTTGAAGTGGCACAAACTAGTGGGAATGACAATCGTGCCAAAAAAGAAGGATTACAAGGGAATAAGGAAAAGATCCGCTTTCATAGTGGGAACGACAGACCTTTTGGAATAGATTCACAGACGCGAAGTGAAGGCGAATTGCAAATTGGTTTAAATATAAGTGGGAATGAGCACTGGGAGTGTTTGGGAAATGCAATGTATCTAAAATAACAGCTGATACAAGCAATTTTATCCACAAACTAAATGCTTAGTAGATACATTGCAGTAGACTCTGAAGGATTCATCATGATTATCCCAGAGACCTACATAAAGCAGACCATTTCCATCTTTGTAACAGTTATGCTGGATGGTACTGCACAGATGCTGGTAGGAAAATGTTCCTTCTTTGCTACCAACTCTGTTTCATGATCATTTCTAAACTGAGTTCTGTGTTTGACTGGATTCTATGCCTGTGCTTTTCCCCCATTCATGTCCTAGTACAAGAGTAGACAATTTGGTGTCATGTGAGTGTTTTGGATTACAACTCCCATAATCCTAGACCACTGACTCTGATGACTGGGCTTTATAGAAACCATTGTCTAAACATCTGGTGGGCACAAGGTTGCCTGCCCTGTTCTAATGCTTTGTTGATCCCAGATTTAGATCCTGCTGACCAAGTTAGGTACTCTAACTTTCCAATTATATGTCAGAATTTGCTACTTTTTTACATTGGCCTTGAATCTCTTCAGTCACTTTAGCTATCACAATCCACTGAACCATCTCCCTAACTGAAAGAAAGACATGAGTCTCATACTGCTGTCTGGCTCACCTTTTAAAACCAATTCTAGACAATTCTGGAATTTTTCCCAGACTTGCATGGGTATTTATTTATTTATTTATATTTTTGAGACAGGCCAAGAGAGGATATTACTGGAGCCAGTTACGGGAACATAAACTCATCTGCAAAAGCTGAACATTCTTCATCAGCATTAAATTTATACAAAACCTGTTTCCAAAAGTGGTGCTGTGAATGTATGCACACCCTAATATAATCAGGAGCTGCAAAATAAGATAAAAATGCATGAGTGGATCTCGGCATCACACAAAACAGTTGCCTTTCTCTTGGTATAATTTGCTGTGAGAAACACAAATGTACCATCACCATTCAATGGGATTAGATTTTGGAGGAGTGTGACGTACGTACTTTTTACAATTTCTGGAGCTACTGATGCATGTAACTCCATTAGTATTAATGGGAGCTGTATATAATCCCTTCCATGAGAGAACAGCCCTCGAGGTGAGATTAGGCTGTGAAATACTTGCAGTAAGATATGAGGGCCAACAGAGAACTGAGTGAAGAGCACACAGTATGGTGCAAAAACAGAACTGCACTGAATTATTACCAGTTCATCAAAAAGCAGCTTAAAGCTTTGCTAGAGGATGCAGTTGATTCTATCAGGCAATCAAAGATAAGTGTCTCTAGGCCTGTATCTTACAAAGTAACAGACACCAAGTCAAAAAGGTTACATACCAAGCTATTTCCTGTCAAAGACGCACATTTTTTAAAAGCTGGGTTAAGCATCATTGTTATTGGGGATGTGTTTTGTCCATGGGCTGATGACATGGGCTAGGATGTTGTTGATGTCTCAAGCATGTGTACGTTCTGGTGGATGTAAACTTGGCCCCTGCTTGTCCAGTGTTATTGGATACTTTTCAAATTGTGCAACCGGAGGATGTGGACAGGATCCTTGGAGAGCTAAAAGCCACCACATGCATACTGGATCCACGCCCTTCCTCGCTGTTGAAAGCAGTCAGGGTAAGGGAAGTAGAGAATGCCTTACTCCAGCAAGGCAGTCTTCCATCTTGTCTAAAAGAGGCTATGGTGGGGCCATTATTGAAAAAATCCTTCCTGTACCCCACCATATTGGAGAACTGTCATCCAGTTTCCAGTATCCCCCTTTGGGGGAAAATATTAGAGTGCATGGTGGATTATCTAGACCCATTTCAGTCTGGCTCTAGGCCTGGCTATGGGACAGAGATGACTTTGATCACTTTGTTAGATGATCTATGCAGGGAGCTAGACATGGGGAGTGTGTCCTTGTTAGTTCTGCTGGACCTCTCAGCAGCTTTTGATACCATCAGCCGTGTCATCTTTCTTGCTTGCCCTTCTGAGAGAGAGCATGGAGACACTGTTTTACAGTGGCTCCAGCCCTTCTTGGAGAGGAGGACTCCAAAGGTGGTACTGGGGGACTCTTATTTGATGCCTTGGCCACTATCCTGCAGTATATATTGGGGCTTGGTTCTGTCCCTCATACTGTTTAATATTTACATTAAATCTCTGGAGTGTTGGGGTTCAGTGTCACCAGTATGCTCATAACACACAACTCTATCTCTCCTTTCCATCTGAATCCAAAGAAGCTGTTTCTTCACTAAACTAATGTCTGCTGTTAGTAATGGACTGAATGAGGGCAAACAAATTGAAACTTTGGGCCTTTACAGACTGCCAGAAATAATGCAGCTTGAGGCCACTTTGACTGTTCTGGCTCAGTGCTAAAGAATCATGGGAACTGTAGTTTATTGTGGTACCAGAGCTCTCTGACAGAGAAGGCTCAATGTCCCAGAAAAAAATACACTTCCCATGATTCCCTAGCACTGAGCCAGGACAGTTAAAGTGACCTCAAGCTGCATTATTTCTGGCAGTCTGTAAAGGCCCTTTATCCAGATTAGAAAGAGGTGCTCCTTATCAATCAGAAGGCAGATCAAGGAATAGGGATTCAGCCTATGATGGATGGAGTTACACTCCCTGAAATCTCAAATTCAAAGCTTGGGTGTGCTCCTAGACTCAGATCTAAGCCTGGAAGTTCAGATTTCAGCTGTGGCCAGAAGGACATTTGCACAGTTAAAACTTGAGATTACAGTTATGACTGCAGTGACACATTCCTTGGTTACATCCCATTTAGACCACTGTAACACACTCTATGAAGGGCTGCCTTTGGAAACTGTTTGGAAACTTTCATGGGTGTAAAATGCTACTGCCATGCTGTTCACAGGGCGGGCTACAAGGATCATGTGACACCTCCTCTTCCCCATTTAAACAGCTGCATTGGTATCAAGTCTATTTCCAGGCATAATTCAAGGTGCTGGTTTGGTCCCTTAAAGCCCTACACTGTTTGATTAGGGACGCTGGACCTAAAATTGTATTTTGAAGCTGTAAGTCTAACCTGGTTCAAACCGTGGATAACATTAAATAATAAAAGGGAATTAGAATTGGAAGAGCATGATTTAAGATGGGGTTGGCAGAGATATTTATGGTATGAAAAGGTCAAAATACATACAGGTTTTAAAAACCATATTTTTAAGAAGATCATTATTGAAAACCTGGCAGAAATACAAAGTAAGGCTAAATCCCAAAATTCCAGGATGGGTTCCCCCACAAGAAGTCTATTGTAAATGAAAATTAAGACATGAGAATTGGTTAGTGTATAGGGACATATTGGGGGGAAATCAGGAGAATGAAAATTGAAAGAAAGGCAAGATTTAGAGAGATTGGATGCAAAGATACAATGGTTAAACTATTATCAGATATGAAGGAGGGCTAATACAGATTTTTTTTTAAAAAGAATACAATATGAAGACACAATATCAGACTTTGAAAAGTTGCTATGCTCCAATGAATATCATTTAATTAGAAAAATGTATAAATTATTACTTAAATTCACCACTGAGAAGGAACAAGTAAAACACTGTATGTTAAGATGGGCAAAAGATATAGGTTACAACATTAATCTGCATCAATGGGAAGATATTTGGACCAAGGGATTAAAATTTACCTGCTCCTTTAACCTGAAAGGATTTTTTTTTTTAATGATGAACAAATGGTACTTAACTCCAGATAAATTAGTCAAGATGTATAAAAATGCATCAGATGTATGTTGGAAATGTAAAGAACATTTTAACAAGGAAGCAAGGAAATTTTGGTATAGGATTAATAAACAAATAGGAAAAATTTTAGGCAAGGAATTGGATGTGAGACCAGAACTGTACTTACTAAATATAATCAATCTAGATGACAAAAATGAATGGGAACACAGAATTTTGATGTTATTTAATAACTGTAGCAAGATTGGTCTTTGTGAGAAAATGGAGAACTAATCAAATCCCAACAAGTATGGATGGGTTGGAGAGAGTGATGGAATTAGCTCAATCTGATAAATTAATTTATTTGTTAAGAGGAAAACCCATAGAACTATATCTGAAAATATGGAAACCATTCATAGATTTTGTAAAACAAAGGAGAAACAAGTGTGTTAGGTTTCAAGAGCTAGAAAATGGAATTCTATATTAGATTTAATTTTTATCTTTTGCTTTGTCTCTTTTTACTGTGATAGAATGGTTAATAAATGGAATGAGGACTTGAGAGAGAACTTCCTCCCTGGCTCCTTCCAAGCTGTGAAACTCCCTCTGATGGGTGTTCCAGTTGGCCCCCTGCCTCTTCTCTTTATGTTAGCAGGTGAAAATGTTTTTAATTAGACAGGTCGTTTGAATTTTAACCATGTGATTGTATTGTGTATGTAATGTGGTGTGCTGCCAAGTGCACACACACACACACACACACACACACACACAGCATTCATTTGTGCATTCAGCTGCACATTTGAGTATGCATTCTTTTCCACATTTTTGCTATTCAACACAAAAGTTGTGTAGCACAATCAATGTGTAACACTAAATGTAGATATTTATTCTACACAACCCTATGCAAAGGGTTAACGGTCAAAGCCGTTAAATGAGTAAACTGCCTAGTAGCGAGGTTCTTTGCTAGCTGCAAAAGCGGCGGACGAAAGGAACTGAGGAGTGAGCAGGAACATGGGGCCTATATAGAGGTGGGTGGAGCTACCTCCACAAAGTTGCAATCCAACTTCTGCCATATCACAGTGATTCCAGAAGGTTCCGAGCTGGCTGCACATGGGCAGATAAAACTCATTTGTGTGATTCGCAGAGACCATGAAGAAGAAATAAAAGACACAGTGTCACTGTACCAGATTTCTAGCTTGGCAATCTGTTCATAACAGTTGTTCCCAGAGTTTGGGAAAGTTGTTTTTCTTTGGACGATAACTCCAAAAATCCTGAACCAAGATGGCCACAAGGAATTGTCATCTAAAAATGAACATGTCTGTCTCAGGTGTGTCCTGAATGGTGGAAGTACTTAATGGAGGAGATTTGTTCAACATCTTCTTTACTAATTTGTAAGTAACTGTCAAGGACTACCACTCCTCACAGTTCAGTAAACCAGTCTTCTGTAGTCAAACAGAAAAATGTTTGTGAAATTGAAGGCTTTAATGGCTGGCATCCATAGTTTTCTGTGCTATGTGGCTACGTTCTGGAAGAATTTATTCCTGACGTTTTGCCTGCATCTGTGGTTGGCATGGGAGGAAGTGATTTACATGTTAATCTGTTGGTCAGTTGTTGAATGGCAAGGCCTCAAGGTGGGAGGATATGTAGGAGAATGTGTGTGTCTATTTAATTAGAAAGTGATTGTCTGCAAGGAAATCCCCTGATCCTGGGTGGTGTTCATTTGTATGTATTGAGTCTTAATTATGGTGTTCTTCAGGACTGGTAACCAAACTTTGTTTACTTTCAGTGTTTCTTCTTTTCTGTGGAAGTTGTCCAAGTGTTTGTGGATTTCAATGGCCTCCTTGTGCATTCTGACCTGGTAGTTGTTGACATGGTCCAAAATGTCAGTGTTTTCAAATAGCAGGTTGTTTTATGATGTGTTCTGCTACTGCCAAATTTTCTGGCTGGCCCAGTCTGCAGTGTCTCTCATGTTCTTTGATTCATGTTTGGATGCTGCGTTTAGTGGTCCCTATGTAGAACTGCCTACAGCTGCACAGTATGTGGTAAACTCCTGTGGCAGTGAAAGGGTCTTTCCTGTCCTTTGCTGAGTGCAGGATGTGCTGGATTTTCTTGGTTGGTCTGTAGACCATTTGGAGGTTGTGTTTCCTCATCAGTTGCCCTATTCTGTCTGTGACTCCATTGATGTATGGTAGAAATACCTTCCCTTTGAGTGGTTGTTTGTCTTCATTCCTGTGTGTTGGTTTTTTTCTGGCTCTGGCAGCTCTTTTGACATCTGAGCTGGAGTAACCATTGGCCAATAGGGCCCACTTTAAGTTCTTCAGTTCATCATCCAGGAAGTGGGGTTTGCAGATCCTTTTTTTGCGTGGTCTACACAAATAAAAAAACATGAGAGACACTGCAGACTGATCCCAGTACAACTTTGGTGTCACCCCATGGCTGTGCTGAACAACATCCACTTGCCTTTGTCCTATACTTAAACCCGAGCTTGCCACTTCATATCCATATCCACAAGGTTTTGAATTTCAGTTGACATTCTCACATACAACTGACTTTTATAGGTCTGTCTCTGGGCTCTTCATTCCACCCTATGCATCTGAGGAAGTAGGCTCAAGTAAACAAAAGCTCATGCTACCAGCTTCTTTCTTTTAGTCTCAAAGGTGATACAAGATCCCTTTGCATACTGGTTTTCCGGACTAACATGGCTATGTCTTTGAATGTTATAAGACAGTGACACAAATGTGCTGAAACTCATTGCTGGTTTATAAATAGGCTGTGAGGTGTTAAAAAAAAAGATTATATGAGATTTATATAACACTGTGTGAAATGGGCACACTGAACAGCACACTGCCTACGAAACACATTCCTTCCAGTAATAAAAATTGAGACATTTTATTCTCTCATCCTATATAAAATTAGACAAGTTGAAATGGGAAAGTATTCTTTTGTGAAACCTTTCATTCCTGCTGAGTGCTGAATACTTTCCCAGTTTTTACTCAGTCTTTGGGTGGGGAGGGCATAAGAACAGGGGCCAAAACTCTTTGACCATTGTTCAGGACAAAGGGATGATGATGCTAATAATTCCCCCACTGCGTAGAATTGGAAATATCTTATGGGGTTATTGGAATTGTTATTATTTGATTTTATTGTAGTTGCGATATTGATTTTAACTTGTAATTGTTTAATACTGTTTTAAGGGTGGGAGGGATATATTTTGTATTGTATTTTATCCTGTTAACCGCCCGGATTGGGAAACCATTGGGCGATATACAAATACATTTTATTATTATTATTATTATTATTATCAACAACAACAACAACAACAACTTTATTTTTGTATCCCATCTTTCTGACATGACAATCAAGGCGGCTTACATGGAGTAAAATTGGATTTAAATAAAAGATAGCCTACATTAAAACATTAATAATAATAGTAACAAAAATTAACACACACTCCTTTAAAAGAACTAAATACAAGGCTAAAATAACAACATAATATTAAAATAGCAGTTTTTCTGGAACTACAGTGGATGCATAAAGTGAAGAGAGCACAAAGTAGGTTAGATTGATCTATTTAGGGAAGGCCTGTTGGAAGAGATCCATCTTGACAGCTTTTTAAATCTGGGAGCAGCCATGGAAAACGTCCTCTGGGAGGTTGCTGTTAATCTGGTTTTTATAGGTTGCAGCAAATTCCTCCCAGAGGACCTGAGGGTGTGGGATGGATTGTATGGAAGGAGGCGATCCCTTAGATAGGTTGGACCCAGGCCATGTAGGGCTTTAAAGGTAATCACCAATACCTTATACTGTGCTTGGAAACCAATAGGCAGCCAGTGAAGAGATTTCAAAATAGGTGTAATATGATCACTTCTAGATTTACCAGTAATCAACCTGGCTACCATATTTTGTACTAGTTCTAGTTTCCAGACTAGGTATAAGGGTAGCCCCATGTAGAGTGCATTGCAAAAATCGAGTCGTGAGGTTACCAGTGCATGCACTACAGTTTCTAGGTCCCTTATTTCCAGGAGAGGGCACAGCTGGAGCCGGAGCTGATAACAGGCGCTTTTGACTATCGCATTTACCTGATCTATCATGTGAAGCGACGGGTCTAGGAGCACCCCCAGACTGCGAACACAGTCCTTAGAGGAGAGTGTCCAGGACTGGAAGTTGCAACCCAATACTTAGTTTGGAGGCCCCTACTGTGAGTACCTCTGTTTTGTCTGGATTCAGCCTGAGTCGGTTTTTCCTTATTCAGTCCATTACAGCCTCAAGATGGTAATTGAGGGGAGAATTACCATTTGCCGTCATGGCAGCCAACTGAGACATGGAGAAATATATTTGGGTGTCATCAGCATACTGATAACACCCCACCCCATGTCTACGGATAATTTCCCCCAGAGGATTCATGTAAATATTGAATAGCATTGGGGACAGGATGGCACCCTGAGGGACACCACAATTAAGTTCTGTTTTTGAGGAGCAATTGTTCCTGAGCATCACCCTCTGGAATCTGCCTGAGAAGAAGGAACAGAACCACCACAATGCAGTGCCTCCGATTCCTAACTCTCCCAACCGTTCCAAGAGGATGTCATGGTTTATCATATTGAAAGCCTCTGAGAGGTCCAGAAGCACCAACTGGGTCACGCTTCCCCTGTCAATGCCTAGACGAAGGTCATCAGCCAGAGCAACGATGGCAGTCTCCACCCCACATCCCATTCTGAAGCCGGTTTGAAATGGATCTAGAAAACCGGTTTCATCCAAGATCACTTGGAGTTGGAAGGCGACGGCCCGTTCGATCACCTTGCTCAAAAATGGCAGATGCAATACAGACCTAGAATTTTTCAGTTCCATGGGGTCCAGGGAAGGCTTCTTCAGGAGTAGTCTAACAACCACCTCCTTTAGACATATTGGAACAGATCCTTCCCTACGGGATGCATTGATGATCTTTTTGAGAAAAGCCATCAAGGCATCACTCCCCTGGATGACCAGCCATGATGGACAGGGATCAAGGGGGCACGTGGTCTTCTTCACTTTTCCAAGGATTTTGTCCATGTCATCAGTACTCATCGACTTGAACTGATCCAGTTTAATCTCTAAAACGGGTTTACTGGACACCTCATCAGTCGCTTCTGCTATAATCCCGGCATCCAAATTGGCTCTTATCTGAAAGATTTTGTCTGCAAAGTAGTTGTTGAAAGCATCACAGCAGGCTGTTGTCAGGTTAAGTCAGGGGTAGGCAACCTTTCCCCTTTAAGGGCCGAGGGACTTCAGCTCCCAGAAGCCTCAGCCA
Source organism: Phrynosoma blainvillii (assembly GCA_026167975.1). NCBI lineage: Eukaryota > Metazoa > Chordata > Lepidosauria > Squamata > Phrynosomatidae > Phrynosoma > Phrynosoma blainvillii. The sequence goes on along the minus strand of JANUYF010000002.1, from coordinate 91,069,483 downwards.
TGTTGGCCAATAGTTCCATGTTGGCCAATAGCTCCTGGGATTCTGGGAGCTGAAGTCCCTCGGCCCTTAAAGGGGAAAGGTTGCCTACCCCTGGGTTAAGTAGAGGGTTCTGCACAGGTGGAACCTGTGTCAGTTCCCTTACCATCCTAAACAGTTCTGCCAAATGTGACTCTACAGGTGCAATACGTGCAGAGGAGAAAGCCTTCCACGCTGCACTTATAGCCTCTTTATAGTAGCAAAGAAACTTCCTATGCTGAGTCCTGTCAGACAAGAGTCAAGATTTTCGCCAGGCACGCTCTAGTTGTTTCATCTTCCTAAGCTCCTCCATATACCAGGGTTGCTGATTTGGAGCAGGTTGGAAAGGATGCTTGGGAGCGATTGTGTCAATGGACCTGGTGAGATCAATGTTCCAGATATTAACTAGGGCTTCGACAGAATCACCGGCATTACCAACCAAGGAACCCTCTAAGGCTTTCTGGAGTCCAAATGGCTTCATTAGTCTCCGAGGGCGGACCATTCTAATAGGTCCTCCACCCCCGGTGGGGCAGACAGTGCCTCTTAGTCCAACCCTGACCAGGAAATGATCCACCCATGACAGTGTGGTAGTTTATTACCTCCGCCCATGGATACGCCTGCTCTGTACCAAAGACCGCATCGAGAGTATGACCCACACAGTGTGTTGGCCCAAGAACCAATTGGGATAGGCCCATGCCTGAAATGGAATCCATGAACTGCCAAGCCACACCTGTTAAGCTGGTCTCAAGTGGGATGTTGAAGTCACCCAGAATTAAAAGTCTGGGGGACTCCAATAGCAACTCTGAGACCAGCTGCGACAGCTCAGATAGGGAGTCTGTTAAGCAACGGGGTGGACGGTATACTAACAGAATCCCTATACTATCCTTGGTCTTCAGGCTTAGGTACATACATTCGAAATGGTCTGTTTTCCAGATAGGTATCCTAGTCAAGGTAAGGTTGTCTGTATGAACCAGAGCCACTCTGCTCCCCCCCTGCCCACTTTCCCTTACCTTCTCACTGACAGAGTACCCGGCTAGGAGAGCTTGATTCCAGGTGATGGCACTGTCTTCCCCCACCCAGGTCTCTGTGAAACAAACCAGGTCGGCTTCTTCATCCACAAGGAGATCGTGGATGATGTGGGTTTTATTTTTTTACGAACCTGGCATTGCAAAGGAGAAAGGTAAGGTTCTGTGGCATGGTTGGTAAGCTCCCCAGCCTACTTTGGGTAACAGAGTGAACTGAAGGCGGGATCGCTTTCAGATATCGAGGCCATCTTCTTTTGTAACAAAATTCTACACTGTTGTCCCCATATCTTCCTCTGCCCTGCACAACCACAATAACCACTCCCAGTATTTCTTCTACTGGCTCTCCCCCGTTACCATCCATCTGGTTGTTTTATTAAAGAATTAGGGAATTCTGTTTTATTACAGAATTCGCAGACCAATCACTCTAAGAGGCAGCATCTAATAGCCTCCTCCCAAGGCTTCCAAGCTGCTGTTGCGCTGCCTCTGGTGGTGTTACTGCCAGGGGAGTTGTGGAGAGTTAAATAGCCTCCTCCCAAAGCTTCCAGGCTACTGCTAAACTGCCGCTGGTGGTGTTCCTGCCGAGGGAGTTGAGGGCTAAATAGCCTCCTCCCAAGGTTTCCAAGCTGCTGCTGCGTTGCCGCGCTGCTGGTGGTGGTGTTCCAACCCATCTTTTCTTTGCATGTCAGACAATTAGGATAAATGTTGAAACATCCTTGAGCATGGGAATCATATTTTAGCATGATGTGTACATTGACAACACTTTAGAAATAAACTTTAATAATAATAATAATAATAATAATAATAATAATAATAGCAATGTAAGAACATATTTAGTTCAGGGCACCTCTGGGGAGCTCTAGAGTCAGGATACTCAGGGCTGCCCTGGGAGTATCCTGACCAATGCAGACAGGATCTAAGTCTCCTTTTGAAACTTTCTTGGAAGTGTAATAAATGTACCCTTCAACTGACCATGAAGTACACATAGCCTCCAGAGCAAGACTGGAAAGAATTTATCACACGAATGCAACTATGGTCCAAAACACACTGCAGAAATAATCCAGTTTGAGACCGTTTTAACTCAGTGCTTGGGAATTCTGAGAATTGTAGCTTATTGTGGCACCAAAGCTCTCTGACAGAGAAGGCAAAATGTCTCACAAAACTACAGTTCCCAGAATTCCTCAGCCTTGAGCCACGGCAGTAAAAGCAATCTCAAACTGGATTATTTCTGCAGTGTGTTTTGGACAAATATAAACTAAAGATCTTGGAATCTAAATCATTGGAATCTAAAGATTCAAGGACTTATAGCCTTGTTCCACCCTTGTATTACAATTAGTAAAGGTAAAGGTAAAGGTAAAGGTATTCCCTGTTGACAAGGTTGTCAAGTCGTGTCCAATCATAAGGGATGGTGCTCATCTCTGTTACTAAACCGAATAACCAGCGTTGTCAGAGACTACTCTGTGATCATGGGGCCAGCATGATTGCACAAAATGCTGTTTACCTTCCCACCAAAGTGGTACCTATTTAGCTACTTGCATTTGCATGCCTTTGAACTGCTAGGTTGGCAGAAGCTGGAACTAGTAACAGGAGTTCACTCCATCATGCAGCACCCGGGCCTTGAACTGCCAACTTGCCGATCTTGCAATCAACAGAGTCAGCGTCTTAACCACTTGAGCCACTGCATCCCATTAGTATCAATTAGTATCACCTAGTTTAAGTGTGTGCATATGCACATACACACATTGTTTCATATCAGGTTCCAGAGCTGGGATGCAGTTTGATTACATAAAAATTTCTGTTCTATTTGGACTCAGCTCTTTAAAATAGGTTTTGTAGTGAAAAAGATCCCTGAATATTATTCACATTTATTCCAGATTGCACATCACACCTAAATGACTGAATAAAAGCCTTTTGAAAGAAAATGCCAGGAAGCACATTCCATGCCTTGCCATATGCTTTTCTAACTGACTCTATGCATATATGTATGTGCACACACAGAGAGAACCTCCTGCTACAGTGATCCTGTGGAGTGTCTCTGTCAAAATAATCCTTTCCTCCTACTCCAGCTTAATAGAGATCACCAATCAAAACATAAGCCTTGCTAGAGAAAGACTTCAGGCATAACTGGAACAAACTGTCAAAAACGTAGTGGGTAATTCAATATCAGCAGCAGAAAGAGTTTTCTTTCAAAAATGAAAATGGGAAGCATAAATTCATCATTACCCATTCCATTGTCATTTCTTTCAGTGAATTATATCGTTTAGTAGATTCAGACCAGAACAAACCAATAAATTTAAATAAAACTAGTGTCAAATCTTGTTGACATGATTCCATGGTTTTCATGATTCATTCTATTGCCACATATAAGCATGATGTAATGACCCTCATATTTTGCTGGAGAAAGTCAAGAAAAGAAAGTGTTCATCACCACCCAGATATTGTTGTAAAAATAAACCGAAATGAACAGGGTTTTTATTTTATTTTCCTATGAAGCAGCCTATGGTGTTTAGGATTTCTCTTTCCCATAATTTTCACAAGACATTTTAGTGCTTGCCACACCAGATCTACAGGAGTTAAAGACTTTGTCCTGACCTTGTTCTTGCAAGTCATGCAGAGACAGGTTTTTCCCCCCCTTTCTCTACAATAACTCAAAACATCTGGCAAATTTCATGGTCACCTATAAGCTCTTTGTAGTATAATGTGGTGTAGTGCTTTGAATGTTGGATGAAGACACTGCAAGACCAGAGTTTGAATCCCTGCTCATCTGTGGAAACCCACTGGATGACCTTGGCCAAGTCACACTCTCTCAGCCTCAGAGAAACGCAAGATGAAGCTCCCTCCGAACAGATTCTGCCAAGAATCTTAGGGTCACCAAACTGTGTTGTTTCAGGTTCTTGTTCTTTTCTTTCTTTTCTTTCTATAACTGTATTTAGTGAGGATTTTTGTTGCTATTAAGGCAATGTAATTTTGTTAAAAGTTGAAACATTTTTTATAAAAAAATAAATGACTTGAAGGGACATAGCAATTAAAATGGGCAAGTGAGGGAGAGGAGGGAGAGCAGGAAAGAGAGAGAGAGAATGAATAAATGGGGATTGGTTGAAAATATTGGTGGGAGCCATAGATCATAAGGTTCTTTGATAGGTGTGAAAAGGAATGAGTTCTCAAAGCAAAGCTCCTTGGGATTTACCAGTTTTGTTGCCTCCATTTCCACTCATTCCATTCTTTTTGGGGGGTCTCTTTGAAACCATTTCTTGGATCTGCATTAGGGTTCTTCCAAATGTTTTCTAAACAACCACAGCAAAAAGACTCCAGGGCCATGGTTTGAAGAGCAAATCCCCCCCCCTTTAAAAAAATATTATTTAGAGGAAAGTAATGCATCGTAGCACTATAACTTTAAAAACAGAAATCAGAAAGGCAGATTTAGGGAACTGGGTAAGTTTGGCCTGGAGAAGAGATGGGTAAGAGGGGATATGATAGCCCTGTTTAAAAATTTGAAGAGATGTCATATTGAGGAGGGCGCTAGCTTGTTTTCTGCTACTCCAGAGAATAGGACTCGGAAGAACGGATGCAAGCTGCAGGAAAAGAGATTCCACCTCAACATTAGAAGGAACTTCCTGAGAGTGAGAGCTGTTTAACAGTGGAACACACTCCCTCGGAGTGTGGTGAAGTCTCCTTCTTTGGAGGTCTTTAAACAAAGGCTGGATGGCCATTTGTCGGGGATGCTTTGATTGGGAGTTCCTGCATGGCAGAGGGTTGGACTGGATGGCCCTTGTGGTCTCTTCCAACTCTATGATTCTATGATTCTGTGATTCTATGATTCTAAGGGAAGGGAATATATTGTTTAAATATGTCTTGGAATGAGAAAGAAACCCATTTGAGCTTAACTTCAACTGCTATGGCTCTATCCTATGGGATTCCAAGATTTGTAGTTTCATGAGGTACTCAAATTCTCTGCCAGAGAATCCTAATGCTGTAATTCAGGAGACCACACCTCTCCAAGCTACAAACCACAGGATTCTTTTTAATGGACCATGCAGTTAAAGTATAAACAGCTATAATTTTGCAGTGTGGATAGATCATGAGGATGGATATAACCTGTTCCACTGGTGCTGATAATTGTCAGAAAATAGTCCAGGACAACAGAAACATATCAAACAAACATATGAAAACTAAGAAATACAACAATAAATACCACAATCTCCTGGTATATGCATCCCACCTGGAGAAGTCCACCAAGACACTTGTGTCAGGCAAGTTTTCCTCTCTCCGGCTGTATCATAGACTAATAACAAAAGAAGATCTCTACAGGATTCCCTAAAGTCTGATCTAATTTAGCATCCTGGTTCCCACAGTGGCCAAGCAGGTGTCTTTTGTACAAGCAGTTTATCTCATTTAACCTGAGGGCAACCACAGAAAATTGACTTTATATCTGAGTATCAGTCATTCACACATATATGAGAAAGTATGCAGCCATAGTGATGGTTGCAGTAAGAGTGTTTTTCCTCCATCTTTCAGAGATTTGCTCCTTGCAGATTGTATGCTCTTAGAATCAAGCAGATTGAATTTGCAATAAAATATTCTAGTATGAAGAGCTTTCCTTCAGGGTTTTGGCTTAGTCAGTTCACCAGCCCTGCTCTTTTCCAAGATATTGCATTCTATCCCCTCCCCCAGAAGCTCACCATTCTGTTTGCATTTTGAAATTAAAAGCTAAAGGCTACATTTCAGTTTACTGAAAATCTTTTTAAAAATCTCAGTGTGTTTTATAAGATGAGTCTCTGTACTGAATCATAAACCAGAATCTTGTTGCTGAACTGCAGCACCTACAGCTGGTGTAGATGGAAGCAAGATGAGAAAAGCTGTGGCAGCAAAGGAAGAGAGGAAAAGTTGGTGACAGTAGAGAGTAGCAAAAGAATAGTAGATGAAATAACAGCTCCCCACAAGCAAGCTATTGCTCTAGTGTCTTCTGGGAAGAACCAGAGTATTTGAGGAAGGCTGGATAGGAAAATCACCAGTGCTGTGGGACAAGTGATTTTGCAAGCCAACCTTTCCAGAATGCTCCAGTTCAGAGAACTCATCTAAAAGCTAGGCATAGGAAAAAGAGCAATTGAGATATTATGCCATATACTACTGCTTTTGTGTGTGCATCCATGGGGGTGTGCACACATATATGTCTTGATAAATTTTTGCAGTTCAAAGCTTGCCACTATAACACACTACAATGCACCTTTAAAATCCACATGTGAGCTGACTACAAATGGTGGTTTATCAGATATACCTTGTATATATTCCTCCTGTTACTTTCTGTGCATTTAATACACTTAAAGTCTTCCCTTCTTCCATGAAGCTCAATATGATGTACATAACAGGAATAGACATGGGTCACAAGTTTAGGTTCATACTTGATTCAGTGTTTCAGGTAGAGATGGGGTGAATATCAGTAATTATTTGTTCTTAGGTTGAAAAATGGGTTTCCCAACAGTTAGGAAACCTCATTGGAAAGATTAATAGACTAGTGAGGATGCTGTGCATTTTTTTCTGGTATTTGATATTCTGTGTACAGCTATTCCATGGTGAGAGAGAGAAAAAATATGTATTCTGTGCAGAATGATTCCTGAACATCACTTTGAAATTGTGGAATAAGGAGGGAGAAATACTGCAGAGGAATATTTGTTTCCTCCTATAGCGGAGAGAAAGCTACTTTAATTATTCATCCTTGCATGCAAGGATGAAATAGTCAAGGATTTACATGCCTAGCTTCAGCAAACGGCCTGCTTTGGCTAAGAGCGATTAGGTGTGCTTTGTCTCAGGTTGAAACCTTAGCCAATATTCAGAGATTAATATTCAGCCAATATTCAGAGATTCCTCTGTATCTTTATTCTGAGCGCACATGAATGGGACAGATTATTACTGTAACTCCAATAAATTTCCATAATAAATATGCAGCTAAGACCATATATTTTATAATGGGACATGCAGCAAAACATGCACAGGTGAGAGTCTGTGACTGGATTTTCCAGCATCTTTCTTTTTAACTCTCTCCCCTTTTAAAGCAAGCATACAGCCCTGTAGTTTTGACCACAGCAGTATTATTGTCTGTGTGGTTGTTTCTTACTTGCATATATACTTTAAGGAAAGGACTTTTAAGTAGGTCCTTTATTGCTTTGAATTGTACAGTTTTAAACTGCAGTTATCCTTCTTAAGTTTGTATTTTAAGTTGTTTCAGTAATGTTAATAATTGAATTCTATTTTATGGTTCACTTCTTGAATATTTTTAATGACATTGTAACCATTTCAATTTGCAAGCTATCCCAGTCTTAGGGGGAATGCATAATTTGTGGTAGGGCCACCCTGGGAAGCGGAGGATTGGGGCTGAGGCTGCCCCACGCCTCGGCCCCAAACCACCCTTTTGGAGCCTGGGAAAGGGACGCCAAAATAGCACTCCTTTCTCAAGCCGCAGAAAGGGCACCAGAAGATGACATCCTCGGGGAGGAGTTGAGGTGTGCAGCTTCCCCCCCTTCCCTGCCTCCAAGATGGCACTTTGCGCCGTCTGCAGAGGCCCTTAGAGAAAAGGCATGGTATAAATAAAGATGACAATGATGGTAACAACAATAAAAGCAGCAGTAGCAACAACAACACCCTTGTTGGAGATGAAGAAGAGCTATACAGTGGGCCCTTGGTATCCACTAGGCTTTGGTTCCAGGTCCCCCCTGTGGATACCAAAATCTGTGGATATTCAAGTCCCATTAAATATAATGGATAGTAAAATGGTATCCCTTAAATAAAATTGCAAAATCAAGCTTTGCTATTTTGAATGTGTATGCAAGTGTGTGCACGTGTGTGCACGTGTGTGTGTGTGTGTGTGTGTATTCAAGTTGTGGATGCTTGAATCTGTGGATCAAGAATCCACGGCACAGGAGGACTGACTGTATTGTGTCAGTCTTCCTACTCCCACTCCTAAAAAGGAGTAGAGGAATTTAGATATAGATTAGAGAAATTATGGGTGTGTTATGTGTTGTGGGGTAGGGCTTTTACTGTTACCATTTCTTTGAAGTTAAAATAAATGCATTCTGATTGCAGCCCTATCACATCTCTCCTGCTTCAGCCTTGATTCTATTATTCTGTTTTTCTTCTTGCACATTGCTCCCTTTGCTGCTATTGACAAAATTAATTCTGTGTTCCATTTGCCCAGAAGACGCTAAGGTGCTATAAATATACTGAAGTTGTTCCCGGTTTAACAGTCCAAGAAAATCAAGTCCAGCAAGACAGCACTAGGTATTGCCCAGGAAGGCATTTTGTATGCAAGGAACAGTACAGATACCTTGGTTCTGGTATATTCTGTCCAAAACTCCATCATGGAAAAATCTGCTAGAATCTGTACCCCAGCTAGCTCTCAAATGTTTAAAAATAATTTACCCTTTTCTGTGAGCTGTAAAAGGCAGCATATAAAAAGTGCATACCATACAAATGAGACTGTGCAGGCTGCTTAAAGCATAAAATGTTTATTTAGGAGGACATTACTCCCTAGTGGCAGGGTTGTAAAGGAGTTTTAGAAGTCTATCCAAGTCTGTGGTTTTGTTTTGTTGTTGTTTTTTTTAAAAAAGTGCACACACTCCCCTATTCAGGGAACTTTATATTGCTCATACCCATTCCTTGCCTTAATGTGCTCTTTATTTTTCTTCTGTGAAGTTTCCCCACTGTTCATACTGTAGGAAGAAATAATTTGCTTTTACATAGTTTAGTGGCATCAGTCAATGGTTGAAATGGTAAAATCAGTTTCCCTAAAGTGGGAATAAAGCCTTGGCTTTTCATTCACAAAGTTATGAATCTTTTCTTGATAAGAGTCCAACTCTAAAAAAATCTAATTTTGAGCTCGGACATTAAGAGATCGTCATGGGTTATAAGCTAATGGCAAGATTGCAGAGTCATCAGGCTTTTCACAAAGAAGGATGTGGCAGCACTTCCCACTGTTGTCTCCTGTTAATCTTTCTCTCCTATCTGTAGAAATTACACATTTGAAACTAGTTAGCTTGGCACCTTGGAGTGTCCCTGAGATATGTGGAAATGTCTTTCTAAATACTGTATCTGAATTTTCAGGATGGTTAAACATTAGATATGATGACAGTAGGGAGGAATCTAAAGATTCAGTTGAAGCTGTGTTTAGACCAAAGCAGACGGAACTTAAAAATCAATTCCTCATGTTACTATAGTCTACAGGCCTGGGAGTGGCTCAGTCATTAAATTGCAGGTCTGGCTCTTTTGTTATTACTTCTTTAGACTAAAGTCTGTAACTGTGCAGATAGATCTAAAGCTTGTATATTATGCTCTATCAATGTAAGTGAGGATTTTAATTCACAAAACACATGCTGGGGGGGGGGGGAAATCTGTTTATTAAAGTTACTACAAAACTCCTTTGCTTTCTTCTGCTCTTCATGGTGAAGTAATTTACTAATCCTGTTTTTCCCTATTGAATTTGTATGTATCTCATACACTTTAACATTTCACAGATGAAAACTGGGACACATGTGGCCAAGTGACACCTGAATGTGTTCAAGATGGCAAAAATTATTAATGAGGAAGAACACATAATCCAGGAGATGCTGAAGCAACTTGCTTTTGCCTGAGTCTAGTGGGAAGGGCAAGCTTCCTTCCTCATTTACCTTCTTGAGTTATTGAATGGAAACACTTCTGTATTATGAACTCAGTTTTCACCAACCAAGGTAAACCAAAGAGAGAAAGAGGGGGGAACAAGATAGAGAAACTTGGACATTTTAAAAGCATACGAAAAAGTGGGGTGACAGAGGATTAATCAGGATTGTCCCTGACAAATCAAGACAATTGGAGGCTATGGCACACTATTAATGATGATACCTAGAATTTATACTATCAGTTTCCCAGTTGGATCCACAACTTTAACCATGAAAGCATTGGGAAATAAAATAACCTGCACATTTCATAAAATTTTTGATGAGCTTGAGCTAAGAATTCCTTTTTAAAAGTTATTAGTTGTTGTGTCAAGTCTTCCAAGTACTTAGTTGCCCTTATGATTCTAATCTTTTAAAATTGTTACTTTTTAGAAGTATCCCTAGACATAAGACAGCCTGCATCATGAATGAGACATATTTATTTACATTATCTTGTCTCCAAGTATAACCTTAGTTAGGGTTGCTTGATAAATTTACTGCAGATTAATGTGTGAATAGGAATGCTATTATTCTTCAGATTTTGCACTTCTCCAACATTTTGAAGCCATTTTTCATCTTAAAAGAAAACAAATATACATCAAAAATAATACGTATATTCCCAAATGTATATTTACAGTAGGAAACCATCTGTTTAGAAAGGCATACATTTAGACCAATGCATATTTTGGAAGAAAATACATTTCAAAATATTTAAATATGCAATTATATAAGAATTTTTACATGAATTATTTTTAAAAATCACACATAAATAGTAAAATGGGACTGAATGGACTTATGAACAAATATGATGTTAAATGGATCAGAAATAAACCAACTAAACCATTCTTACTGCAACAATATTCCTTTACATTTTTGAAGTTCATACTCATTTTATTGATACTACTGTCCTAAAAATGTCCTAATTGTAGCATTCCAGGGTGCAAAATGAGCTCTGGAAGTTGTGCTGGATGCTATTTTTTGTCTGACATCTAAAGACAAGTAAGGAGTTTGAGTTTCCTCACCTTTAGTGGCTGAACAGAGAAGGGATGAGATGAAGTAATAGTATCCATGGGGCTATTAAATTATTGTGTCAGGCAAATGGAAACTATTTGCAAAAGAAATAGAACTCATTCAGTAAAGCACTCTACTTTTATATGGCAATGATTTCATTAAACCAAGACCAGAAATATTCTTTCAGTGAAGGTTTGTGGGAAAACTAACAGGGTAAAGGCTAGAAAGCAGGAAAATTTGGGAATGTGGTATTGGGAGAGTGACTCATGGAAATCTCCATAGTTGCTCAAGCAACCAGAGATGGTCATGAAATAGAAATGAAGGGGACCAGAAAAGCTTAGAAAGAATAAGTGATACATTCTGCTCAAACGTTTCCTGTTACGTGAAGTGCTGGTGTTATTTTACATAAGTTGTTTTGCTTCCCAATTAAACTTTTCATTCAAGTGTGATTTCAAAGTTGTGTTTAAATTGCAGGGGAAGAGGGGCCCCACTTCTCCTTAGCTGCTGCTTTTAGAAGCCAGCAGGGGAATGTGTTAGCTAAAATTAGGAATAGGGCTTGTGGATTTGATTAAGGGACCCTCACTTTTTCCACTCATAATTTTAGCAGTTACAAAATTCAAGTTGGCACTCCTGGTGGCATCTCCTTGGCTGGTAATCGAATCCTGTTAAAATGACAGGGATCTAAAACCCTACAACAGGGGTAGGCAACCTGTCCCCTTTTAGGGCCGAGGGACTTCAGCTCCCAGAAGCCTCAGCCATGTTGGCCAATAGTCCCATGTTGGCCAATAGCTCCTGGGATTCTGGGAGCTGAAGTCCCTCGGCCCTTAAAGGGGAAAGGTTGCCTACCCCTGCCCTACAACTTTCATTCTTATTTCAAGATTGTCACTTGCAGCTCAAACCTCATGTATCAAAAAGGCACATTACTTTAAATTTAGATAAGTGTAGGAGGAGTGAGCAAAAGAAATGTATTGTTGTCATTAGACCTCAGAAAGCTGTATCCCTCTACTCTTTCTAACTATTTTATTTTTTAATATTCCTAATTTCCATCCAGGACAGGGCTAGCAATTGACAGAGGCTGGTGAGGGGGACACATTGGTCCCACAGGACCTTGGAGAACAAATCTCATTGTTCTGCCTATGCCAAAAAATATTTTTGGTCAACCTGTTAGGTATTTACACTATCATAAATTGACTTGAAATCATGTAAAGGTGAATCACTATGTTGTATAACACCTGTAGGAGAGCAGAGCAGTCATAGCTATATTTCCAGGACCTTTGTGCAAATGGTGGCAACAGCATGCACAATGGGACATGTGGTACATTGGGACACATATATCAGTGCATGTTGCACAATGGGAGCCACCATTGCTCAACAAGACATCCTGTATGGCACCCCACTGTGCATCTTTGCAATTCACTGACATGATTGTGCATCATGCCAGCAACATAGCTCCGTTATCATAAAGTTGTACATTGTATCCTCACCCACTGTTGTCTCTAAATAGTCAATAGTGCTCTCCAAGCCTATTGGAGCCCCCCCTATTGGGGGGGGGATGCTATTGGCTATTCTGCAAGTGTTTCAGCTCCTCACCTTCCCCCATTCCAGACCCTTCCTGCTTTGGAAAAAGACCAATGGAAGACCTCTAAAGACATAACAGTAAGGGACAGAACCCCTAAAACCTGGTTAAAGGGTCTTGAGGGGTGTTATTGGAATTGTGGGTAGCAAATTATTTTTTGTCATCCCTGCAATTTTTAGGGAAGTGTTGACTGCATATTTGGGGTGCAGAATGTCCTTGGATGGCAGAAAAATGGCCTTTAGGCTACTTGCCTGCTTTGAGAGGAGTAGATGTACTTGACCATGCTTTTTGTCTCCAATGGGGTTTTCTGGGCTCAGAAGAAAAGGCTCAGAAGAAGCCTTTTCCAACAAGATGTAAACTAGAAAGTAAACTAGAAAAGGCCCCTAGGCATAAAACAGCCTAGAGTGGCCAATAACAAGGCAAACTACTCCTGCACTTCTTAAAGCTATGACAAGAAAAGATAACAATAATAGGGTAACATGGTAGCTCTATACAGAGGTTCATTTACTGGTAACCCGTGATCCAATTTGGGCAGTAGGGGAGAATATCTCATGTCAGTACTGCAATATGAAGCCTACTTTAAGGTGCGTCTTTCATATTTCTTCACATATAATCCCCCTTCCACTCACCTGGTCTTGATGGTGGCAGAGAATAAAGTGATCTTTCCAAGATGAGCTAGACTGTGTAAAAGCCTTTATTAATGTTAAATATTCATCTTACTTCAACGCTTCCCCTTGGAGCTCCTCCGTTGTTCAGAGCCCCAAACATGAAAGATACTCTCCTCTTTGGCCACAAAGGAAAGGCAAGGTATCATTCTTCACAGCCGAATCACTATTGTTTTCTCTGTGTGTACAAAGGAATATGCCATGCAGAGAGAGATAACTGACTGATTTGGCCATGAATTAAGAGGCTCGTACTTCATCACCAGAGGGTCTGTAGGTGTCTCTTCATTCTTCCTGGAAAGTGAAAATAATACCCCCCTCACCCACTCTGATGTGTGCACTCTGTCCTCAACACACATTTGAGGCATGAATGCAACTCTCAGGGCAAAAAGGAGCATGAAACTACACTCTCTTATCAAATATTAAGAGTCCACAGAGAATGTTACCAAAATTGTAATTGAGAGATGCTACTGAAGCACTGCAACATCACCATGACTATTCTGCCTCTGTTTACATGTTGCGTCTTCTGCCTATGTAACCGATGACAGAACAAAGAAAAGGGAAAAGCAAAGAAATATCAGACATATCTAATAAACAGAGTGGGAGTGGAAATTAGTGATGAAGTGAGTATGGGAAACGGAGGGAGCAAAGTGAGGCTAAGGTAGACCTGTTGTTGTTTCTCTTCAAAAGGTTTGTGCTTCTAAATGTTCCTATCAATTATATGATATTATTTACATTATAGGTGACAATGATGAGAAACTAAAAGAATATGTATATATTCTTAGACTGTGGAATGACCTGCCAGAGCAGATTCAACTGCTGAATATGCTGTCTGAATTTAAAACAGCATTGAAGACCAGTCTGTTCCAGCAGGCTTACCCAAATATTTAAATTGTGAATTTAGATGATGAATTTGAAATGTGGATTGCTTTAAAATGTGTATGTCTTATTTGTCCTTTTAAATAGTTGCATGTTTTAATTAATGTTTTAATTGATGCTGTGCATTGTTAATTTGTTGTTGTTCGTCATCTCGATGAGGGAAGAGCTGGGTAAGATATAATTATTATTATTATATTATTATCATTTATTTTAGTTTGGATTCCTGATTTCCAAGCACTTTAGAAACCAGGTGTTTCATTTATTTGCTTGATAACTGAATGCTGGCATAATAAAACTCAATTACAGGCAGCATATAACTCCCTTGTTAAAACAGCTCCACTGTTTACCTATTCTTTTCTGGTTACAATTCAAAGTGCTGGTCATGACCTATAAAACCCTACACGGCGTGGGTCCAGACTGTTTGAGAGACCGTATCTCCCCATATGAACCTGAGAGCTCTAAGATCTACAGGAAAAGGCTTTATCTTGCTCCCACCAAGATCACAGGCTCACCTGGTGAGGGCACAAGAGAGCCATCTCAGTGGCTGCTCCCACCCTTTGGAATGCCCTCCCTCCAGAGGCTAGGCTGGCCCCCTCCCTGCTGGCCTTTTGCCAGCAAGTAAAAACATTTTTATGCTGGCAGGCTTTCTGTATATAATGCATAGCAGGGTGATTTTATGGAGCAGATGGGTTTTTAGTCTGTTTTTAACTTGTGTATATTTTATGTGATTTTATATTGGATATAGACATGTAATTGTTATTAATTTTATTGCAATTTTAAGGGTTTTATCTGTGTTGCCTTGGGTCCCTCTGGAGAGGAAGGCAGAATATAAATAAATAAATACTCATAAGCCACCTTATGAGCTCCAAGTGAGGCTATGCAAAGTAGCTCCAGCCACTGAGGTTGTTCACATCGGCTGCAATTCTGCATGAGCTTGGTGTGGTGTAAGGCTCCAGCAGCACACCAAACTACCTCCCCATACCAGCATGCCATAAATCTGGTCACTACTAGAGTGCAATCCTAACATTTTATGTGTTCTCCCGGCTGCAGAAATGCAGCTGGATGCTACCTAAGATTTCCTTGCCCTTCCCTGGCTTCTAATTGGCCATAGGGATGTGTTGTAGATACAACCAGGTTGGTCATTCATTCATTCATTTCTGGTGCAATCTGGAGTGGACTGACAATTCAAAGTGAATTACAGGTTTATTTGCCCTCACTGAATTCACCATGTAGGTAGCTTCA
This sequence comes from Phrynosoma blainvillii, assembly GCA_026167975.1. Taxonomy (NCBI): domain Eukaryota; kingdom Metazoa; phylum Chordata; class Lepidosauria; order Squamata; family Phrynosomatidae; genus Phrynosoma; species Phrynosoma blainvillii. The sequence continues at coordinate 91,054,395 of JANUYF010000002.1, read as the reverse complement.
ACCATTTGGTGGGACCCAAGTCCAGACACAAAATTCATTTGTTTCATATACACATGAAGGTAATTTTATACACCGTATTTTTTTAAAAATAATTTTGTGCATGAAAAAAGGTTTGTGTATACTGAACCAGCAGAAAGCAAAAGTGTCACTACCTCAGCTACCCATGTGGATGGTTTGGAATATTTTGGATTTCCAGAGAAAGGATATTCAACCTGCAATGGGTTGTCCATGCGATTGTGGGAGTTTCTTCTACTTCTGCTGTTCTGCCATCTCCTTGACAGTGGTAGTGTCAGAAGAAATATATTTTGTTCCTTGATATTATAGTCTCAGCTGCCATAATCCAGAATGTCTCATAAGGAGAGAACACATCTGCTCAAATGTTAGGACTCTTGTATAATTTCTATTATTCCACATTGGAATAGGTCAAAACATGATGTGGCGTCTACATTTCAGATTTCATGTAATGTTGTAAAGACTACTTGTTAATTATCATTTCTTTCCCCAAGATCATGTGTGCGCACAGTGCATGCAGGGATGCCAGTGAGGCCACCAAATCTGTCACCACACCCTCCACACTCAAAACATGGTGTAGCTGGAATTTAGCAACAACAAAAAAGCCCCTTGTGCATTCTAGAAGGTGTGGGGGCAATTTCCCCAGGTTCCCTTCCTTTCCGTCATTTAAGTGTGGGGAAAATCTCTCCCCCCCCCCCCACGAATGCCAGTGGTTTTGAGTCAGTTCGTCTTTACAAAAAAGTTATCCAGTAACTAAAATGCTTCAGTGCCCCCAAAACCTAGGCATCTGCCCTGTGTTATCTAGAGCAGTGGTTCCCAATCTTTGGTCCTCCATTTGTTTTGGGCTTCAGTTTCCAGAAGCCACAGCCAATTTGGCCAATAGTCAAGAATTATAGAAGCTGAAGTCCAAATCATCTGGAAGACCAAAGGTTGGAAATCACTGATCTAGCAGGTGCAAGAGGCCAGTTCCAATTGAAAACATGTTGGAAGTGGATAAGAAGGCATGAAATGAACCTCTCTCAAGGTTCATAGGTGGGCACACAGCTCCTGTGCTTCAGAAAGTTTCCTGTTCCTGCCTTAGTCATACAGTCCTAATAAACTGGTAATGAAGAATATTTGCCATTCAAGAAGGGGGACAAAAAAAAAATCTTGGCCATGATTCTGTACCACCTACTTAGCTATGTAAGCACCTTAGTTATGTAGCTATACAGTGTCTCCCAACCTGAACCCCCTCCAGCTATCCTCACTAGGCAGCAAGTAACAGAGGACTGTTCTTCTCTCAATCAGTTAAGCAATTGATGGACATTTCCAATTCCTTCCATGAGTGATAGGAAGTGTGACAGTCAAAGCAGAGTGCCTGTCACATTTCCCCCTCACTATGGAGATTGCTCACAGGAGGGAAATGGAAATGTTGACAGGGAACAGACCCCTGTTGCTTGCTAGTGAGTGAGGATTTGGGACTTTCACAGCCCTATGTATTCACTCAACTAGTGAATACATAAAAATAATGAACATAAACCACTAATGATTGCATAACTCTGAGTTACATATTTGTATGTGTTCATGATTTTGGGTCCTCACGAGCAACCGTGTATCACTTTAGTCCATCTGCACAAAGTATTTGTTATTAATCTGTGGAGTGTGTCACTGATCAGAATTTCACATTAGAAAATTCAGCAATGATGCTTAAACAAAAGATGAGATGAAATGGGAAAATAATCATGTAAAAATAATGTATTGTCTATAGAATTTTCTAACCATAATTCATCAGGAGTCCACCTTTAACCAAAATTTCTGAATCTTTTGGTGCATCTCGTGTTCACTCAGTAAGACTGAGGTTTGACAAAATTCCCAGTAGATTTCATCCAGTATTACAATGTTACAATTAAAAGGGTTCTCCTAGCATAAATCAGATAGCACAGTTTATCCAGGAACAATTATTACAAAGACAATGCAATATTTTATAACAAACATTTATAATCCAGTTTATAACAAAGTAATCCATCATATAAACAAATGAATTCGTCATACACTAAATAAATATCTCTAAATACTAAGAACTAACATTGTTTTTCTCATACAGGACCCGATCCGGCAAGTCCTCTATACACAGAACTCCCTCTGCAGTCACCAAATTTAATTCCATCTTCTTTGATGTCATTTAGTCTCAGCAAGTGCTAATTTAGTTCCAGGCTGAGTACAAATATTAAACAGTTTTATGCAGGAGAAGTTAAGACAGATTTCCAGAATTTTGTTTACTGTTGCAATGGCCACTGGGAGCTTATTTTCTTCCCATACTGTACACAATTAAATGACATGTTTAAAACATATCTTTAAGTGGCAAGGAATAGCTGGAGTTACAGATATCACCTGTGTTTGGCTCGATAAAATCAAGCATGAGAACACAACAAAAGCAGACATATTCTGGACAGGAAAGGTTTTGGTTTCCACAAGCAGTTGTGTTACGCTGTTTTCATTTTATCAATAATTAGGGAACAAAAGAATCCAGAGAGATAAATTAGACTAGTCAGTTCTTTTAACTTTCAGAATCTTCTCCAAATTCCAGAATGATGGGAATTGCTTATTCCAACTTAGAATCATAGAATCATAGAATCATAGAGTTGGAAGAGACCACAAGGGCCATCCAGTCCAACCCCCTGCCATGCAGGAACTCCCAATCAAAGCATCCCCGACTTAACATGAATGGGGAAAATGTTGCAGTTATATTTGATTTCTTTCAAGGTTAGATTAATCTACTTTGCTAGCCCAGGTCATGTTTATTTTTTGCATCATTATGTATGTTGGGAAAAGTATCAGAAAGGTTTGACATCTTGGGCTAAGAGCAAGCCAAGGGCACAAACTACTGATGACAGTTCATTCATTACAGCATCAATCTGCTTTCACTAAGATACACAGAGAAGCAGGTGGTATCAGTCCAACTTATGCAGGTATCTTGCAATACTTGAACACAAGACTGAAAAGGAGAGGGGTTCTTAATGTTTGGTACCACCGGGAACAGTTTGCTATACTTCACTTTGAACCAAGACTAATTACATTTACAATGGAATCTGTTCATGCACAAATGGCTATAGTATGATTGTGCACAAGTGCAGGTGTGATACACAAAATGGAAACATTTCTGCAAGATGAAGGGTGGCATTAACATGGCAGCAGAAAATTCTGAAGAGCAGGCTCACAGACCGCAAATAGTATGGGGTTGGGGGAGGAAGAATGATTGAAATATGGCAAGAAAATTTTGGGGAATTTTGTTCAGGGGCAATACTATTCCATTCCCCATTTTCAAATCTACTCACATCTTTGTTCTTCAACACCAGTATCATTTGCTCTATAGAATGGGTCCCTAGTTGCAAGCTATATTGGCTTAACAGAAACTATATTCTCATGAATGATTTCCAACAGAACTGGTCCAAGAAGTTTCACTGCCTTAGACAAAGGCAAAGTGGCAATACCCACCCCCCTTCAAGATACACAAGATGGTAAGACTGGCAGTTGAATCTTATTTCAATGTTCCCTACAAGACATCTGAAAGCAACAGGCTAGATTCCCTAAGAAGCCACTGGAGGCCATGGCACCTGACCAGCTAAGTTTTCTACACTTCATTGCTGCCCTAAACCCACAGGCATCATCTATTGCTTGCAGATGACTCACTCTGTTTAATACCAGGTCCAAACCATAACAAATTTGCCTTTTCTAAAAGAGTTCTGATATCTAACAAATGTTCTGCTATCTAAAGCTACAGTCTGATATCCATTTATTGGGAGTAAGCCCCACTGAACTATATTATTTTACTTCTGAGAAAGCATGTATGAGATTGTGATTTAATGGGATTCCCCACACCCACCTTAACCAGTTGACGGGTGAAATTTGAAGGCTTGTGGGAATACGTTCAGAGACTATCACAAGCTCCAAGAAGTCATTGTCTAAATGAGTTCTATCAACACATGAATAAGGGACAAGTTAGCTCCAGGTCTGTCATTCTCCTCAATGGAGAATGATGAGCCTGAATAGGAAAATCTTTCCTGTGTGTGGACACTCTCCATGTGATGGGGATTCTGATTTTTTGGAGGTTCCTGATTGTGGAGAGTGTCCACGCATAGGAAAAAGAGAGTAGGGCAGAATGGGGATGGAGAGAGGCAGGGCTGGTATAATTCCCTCTCTGCAAATTGACAGAACATGCTTAGATAATGACTGCCTAGGATTTTCATTAAGAAATAAAGTATGGCACATTTGAACTTACCGGTAGGTTGTAAGATTTTCTTTCCTTGAAAAAACTCATGAATGCTATTTGCATGCTATTTCTGTTTTATAGGGAAATTCTGATTGCATTATACCATATCTGTATTGAAATATATTGGCATAATGCCTCCTGAATTCTTTGCAAAACATTAATAAAAAAGAATGTGACCAAGAAGTCACTATGCATATTATAACATACTTATAGTTTGAAATGACCATATCTTCACTTTTACCAAAAGATAAAATATGCAACCCCTCCCTAAACTTGACATTTTGATTTCTAATGTAATTGCCATTTCAGTACTCCATCAATACACTTTAGGATATTTTGGGATGCTTCAGAGAGAGAAGTCTTGATACCATCCATTTCCTATAAATCTTCACTAATATAAATATATTGGCAGGAACTTTGACCAGCAATAGTAACTTCATAGTTAAATAATTACATTTTCTCTTAAGAATGACTGATTCAGATGTTCATTATCAATGCACAACTATAAAAAGACAATATTAAGTACCCTTTTATTTCCCTCTGTATCAAGTGCAGTCTTATGAAAGGAACAAAATAGAAAATTATTTATATATTATTAGAGGCTCATTCTAAACAGAGACAAAGCAACATATTGTTGTCTCCCGGGAAAAAGAGATTATGGTATGTCTGTACTTTTATTATAAATAATCACTATGTGTTATGATTTTTTCTTGCTAGTAAATTAAGGACATTGGTTCAAAAACCTATTCCACATATTCAAATATTTGACTAAGTCATGTTTCCTTAAGAAAACATGGTCCAATTGCATTCAGAGTAGACAGTTAATGAGGAGGTCATTTCAATACAACATTTAAGGTTTGTGGTAGCCAGTACCATTGCACTTCAGAAGAAAATCCTCAGTTTATGTGTTTTCCTCTTTTTTCTAAAAAATAGAGATATAGTCAGTTATCTGTAAAAACTTTAAAGATGAAGAATAATACTGTTTTGTTTTAGTCCTCATATAAATTATAAAACTCAAGTTTGCCAGAGTCTCTTTCCCAGAGGAAGCATAAAGCACTTTTGTGGTACCTTCACCAGAAAATATTTGTATCACATTAAGTTTGACAAACACAATCAAGATTGATATTGCATCCTGAAGCCCGGAGAAAACATTCTTCTGATACTGTCCTCAAGATGGATGTGCTCTGTGGGATAGTTTGATTGCCACAGTTTCACTCAGTTTATATAGATCAAAGAACATAGAAAGACACACACCTATCAATTCAGTAGGAATCTGTAATATTTCTGACAGCAGATTCTGTTCATTTGAGGACAAAGACACATCCTTTGGAAGACAACAAGGAGTTTTAAGAATGCAACAAAAAAGTAGTAATGAGGTAACCTCCCTTAGGAAGGCAAAGTAAGTTAGAATGTCAGGAGAAAGTTCGATTGTACCTGACGCCTAAATGTTTTTCTAGCCAAATTTCAGCTAGCTGTGTGGCAGAGGCAAATGTACTTGCTTTGGATCCCAAACACATCTTGTATTGTTTAGGATCTAGGTTGGGATCACAATGAACTGGATGGAAAACATGCACAACACCTACTTCTTGACTTCTAAATGCCTTCAGTCCAGAACTTATTACTTTGGTAAACAGGTCTACATCCTCAAGTCCCCAGCCTTGTATTGAGGTATCAAATCCACCAGCACTCACAAGGTCACTTTTGTAAATACAAGTGATCCCAAACCCATAGTCTCTCCAAAATCCAGTTTTCTTTGTGAAAACAAAGTTACTGTTTGCTGGAGGGTTGCCCCCGTATGTTACTTTGGGGTCATACTGACTAAAAATAATAGGATAATAAACTTGTTGCCCTTGAATGGTGTTGGCTCTACACCGCTGGAGAAAATCAGAGGTAAATATTAGGTCAACATCACAGAATAGAAGCAAAGTGTCATTGTCAAACTGTGAGGAAGCTGTTTCAAGACCCAAACCTCTAGAGAAAGCTCCGGTCATAGGAATGATGGTCATGTCTGCCATAGGGTACCTATTGTGATATTCACTGATCAACTCTATGTGTTTACTGGAATCCTGACCAGAGTCAGAATTAAACAGGATAACTGCCAGCTTTACATTCTGCCTAGATATAAGGCAAGTCTTTTCAAAGTTCTCCATAAATCTTAGGAAAATATCGTATCTTCCTGTGAGAGGGACAAGAATGTGAATCTTCTTGTCACTGCTTCCCCCTATATCTTTGGTGCCTTGCAATGATGAAAAAATCTTCAGGGAATTAGAAAGAAAAGAGAAAGACTGCATATCACCATTCATATTTTCTACAAGGCTTCCTACATCCAATTCTTGTTCTTCTCTTAAAAATGGTTTACTAAATAACTGCTGAAGGTAGGCATGCCGTCGAACTGGAACTGTAACCTTTCTTCCTTTGTGCCTTTTATATAAAAGAAGCAAATCCAGGATGTATTCCACACCATGCAGAGGGTCAACCCTACAGTACCCATACTGTATTTCATTGAAGTCAATAAGTCTTCCTCTAGATTTAGAGTTCTCGTTGATCATTTCCATTACCTGCATTACAGTGTCATCAAGTGCTGCCCGCATGATACTGTTAATACTCTGTCTAGGTGGTTGATTCTCAGCCACAGAATAAAGAAGCTTTTCAGTTAGGAAGTCCCATTCAATAACTTCAGTCCTGTCACGTGGCTGAAAGCGATTGAAAGATGGCATCATTCCCAAAAGCTGGTCGTCTTTGCTCATTTCATCACTACTGAGTTTGCTCATGAGGGCACTTTCCCTATGAAGCTGGATGGTGCGGTAACGCAATTCTGAAATTTTTCGTGTCAATATGTAATTGTGAAGCCTATACTGATAGGCTGGCCTTTTATTTGGATGAAGCGTAATTGCATTGTGAATTTTGCTGTTGTGAAGATCTTGTATGTAACCCTTCCTGTTGTGTTCATAGTTTTCATGGAACAACTGTTGCATCTAGGAAACAGAGAGAATAAAGACTATTAGATGGGTCCAAGGGATGAGAAATCAAGTAAATGCCAGCTAAATCACATCATTATATTTTAATATTATATTTCTTCAGTAGATCAAACATGATTCTGCTCCGCCATAATTTATATTCCATCTGTATTACTTATGTTTAAGATACAGAAGTTTGGCTGGGAAACAATGATAGACCATAGAGGAAAATAATAGGGGGGGAAGTTAGGAAGAGGTGGGGAGGCTCAGTAGCTAGCTAGTTAGTTCTTAAAATGGAACAAGCAATATGTCAATCATTTTTTTATTAAAACTTCTATTGTTCTGCTAACACAGTATTGGTGCTGATTGACAGCAGAATTTTAGAACTGATCCTGGGATTTTCCACATAACACCTGTATGCTTGACTGTAGTGTTAACTTCAAGCTACAGCCCACAGAACCTGAACTGGCTACCGTTTGATCCAAGTCCACTATGCTAGAATATGTACTTAGAATAAGTTATACTGCTACACAGATATGCTTGGAATAGGATATACTGTAGCACAAGCGCATCAACACAAAATTTCACTTTATGCCATTTTCACAGGGTATAGATTACAGGCAACTATGCTGGCACAAATATTTTCACTGTTGGCTCATAAGGGACTTAATATCAAATAAACAAATCATAGAACTATAGCAACATCAGGCCATATAGATTTTGTACAAGATTATGTTTGTCACAAGGCATTCAGCAAAACCCACATCTCCATTTGAGAGTTCTGGTTTCTGAACAATCCTGAGGGATGTTTTTAAAAGGAAAATATAATAAAGCTATCTATTTGTAAGTTTCAACTAGAAGCTGGCACAAAATGTTGGTAATCTAATCTTTTGATAATGAATACCAAGTTGAAAACTGGAACAAATAATTTAAAAATCGTCAACACTACATTGACAGAAAAACATCATGATTAAGGTTGTCATCTGTGGTAAAAATCACATTGTAAATACTTGTGACTTATTATTATCACCACACCACCACCAAATTTTTATAGTAATAACTGAAAAACATATAAGCATCATAAGATAAGTATGAAGTGATGAATATTTTGCTCAGAATAGGCAGAATTTTTGCAAGCATTATTTTCAAATAATAAAGGTTAAGTGTTTTTGCAACTACTTTGTGGAATCAGGCATTGCAAAAACAACAACCCTTGTTTATGGAGCATACAGGCAGTTGTTGTTGTTATATGCCTTCAAGTCATTTCTAACTTCTGTAGACTCTAAGGGGGGTTGCAGACTGCCAGAAATAGTGTGAATTCAGTCCACTTTTAGGGTTAGGGTTAGAGTTAGGGAACCATGGGAACTGTATTTTATTGTGGCATCAGAGTTGTCTGACAGAGAAGGCTCAATGTCTCAGAAAAATAACAGTTCCCATGATTCCCTAGCACTAACCCTAACCCTAAAAGTGGACTGAATTCACACTATTTCTGGCAGTCTGCAACCCCCCCTAAGGCATATCTATCACAGATTTTTCTTAGCATGGTTTGTTCAGAGGTGGTTTGCCCTTGCTTTTCTCTAAGGCTGAGAGAGTATGATTTGCCCAAGGTCACCCAAGTGGTTTCCATGGCCAAGCAGGAATTCAAAGCCTGGTCCCCTGGTGTCTTAATCCAACACTCAAACCACTGCACCATGCTACACAGGCAGCATTACAGCCAAAGATAATTGATGCTGGCAGTCAAGAACATCCCTGGGGAAAGTGGACTATCACAGATGGAGTGTAAGCAGCATCAAGAGAGGGAAGTCATCTTGATTCTGCTCATAATCATTTCAGATGGCATCTTTGAGCATCACGACTGTGAATGCTTATTGCATCTGTACATGGAAGTTGAAATTTTACACAACCCAAAATAACAATATTTCATTTCTTGTAATATATATTCCTCCAAATTGTAAAAAGCAAGATGGAAGCTGCAAAAAGAGAAATGGGGAAAAAACAAATCACCAGGAACAGATGGTATGCCAATTGAACTGCTTCAATCCACATTGACAGAATTAGCTCTAGTGCTAACCAAGATATGGGGGGTTGCAGACTGCCAGAAATAGTGTGAATTCAGTCCACTTTTAGGGTTAGGGTTAGTGCTAGGGAATCATGGGAACTGTTATTTTTCTGAGACATTGAGCCTTCTCTGTCAGACAACTCTGATGCCACAATAAAATACAGTTCCCATGGTTCCCTAACTCTAACCCTAACCCTAAAAGTGGACTGAATTCACACTATTTCTGGCAGTCTGCAACCCCCCATATGTCAACAGATTTGGAACAAAAAGATGGCCAACAGATTGGAAATGATCAATATACATCCCCACCCACAAAAAAGAGATACAAAAGACTGCAGCAACTATAGGACCATAGTGCTAATCTCCCATGAAAGCAAAATTATACTCAGAATTCTTCAGCATAGACTCTTAACCATACATGGAGAGAGAAATCCCAGAGGTCCAAGCAGGGTTCAGGAAAAGAAGAGGCACTAGGAAATACATCACAAACATAGGATGGCTAATGGAGCACACTAAGGAATTTCAAACAAAAATCAGCATGTCCTTTATAGACTATAGAAAAGCCTTTCACTGCATAAATCACAAAAGGCTATGGAATGCTCTTAAAGACATGGGGGTATCAACACATCTGATAGACCTGATGAGGACTCTGTACTCAGGACAAGAGGCTACTGTCAGAACAGAATATGGAGAACCAGAATGGTTCCCAATTGAAAAGGGGTCAGGCAAAGCTGCATCCTCTCACCCTATTGGTTCAACTTATATGCAGAACATATTATATGGAAAGCAGGCATGGGCACACAAGAAGGAGTGAAAACAGAAGGAATTAATATCAACAATCTAGGATTTGCAGATGACAACATACTACTAGCAGAAAACATCAAACCTAGAACAACTACTTCTGCAACTGCCATTTTAATCTAGTACTAATTTAATTTAGTTTTAAGGGGGGGAGGGTTAGGGACTGGGGAGTAGGAATGTTTTTAAGTTGTTATCTGTTTTAATCTTGTTGTACGCCACCCCGGTTGCTTAGCAGAGGGGCGGGTTAGAAATAAAACTTATTATTATTACTAAGGAAGACCAAGGAAGAAACTGCAAGGCAGGTTTACTGTTGAACATAAAGAAAACAAACATAATGACAATGGAAAATCTACACAAATTCAACCTAGACAGTGAGGAAATAGTAATGGTAAAAGTGTTCTCATGCCTGGGATCAAACATTGACCAGAACGGGGACGGCAGTCAAGAAATCAGGAGAAGATTAAGAATGGGGAGGGCAGCTATGAAAGAACTAGAAAAGATCCTAAAGAGCAAAGATAAACAACTGAACACAAAAGTTAGAACTGTACAAGCCATTGTATTCCCTATTATCATGAATGGATGTGAGAGGTGGTCAGTTAAGAAAGTGAATAGGAAGAAAATCAGTTCATTTCAGATGTGGTGATGGAGAAGAATGCTAAGGATTCTGTGGACAGCTAAAAAACACACACAAATAAACGGGTCCTAGAACAGATCAACCCAGAAATCTCCCTAGAAGCCAAGATGTTTAAATTGAGGCTGTTGCACTTTGGCCACATCAAAAAAAGGCATGACTCATTGGAAAAAACAATAATGCTATACAGGTAGGGGGAAGAAGGGAGAGAGGAAGGCCACATGCTAGATCAGGGGTCGGCAACCTACGGCCCCCGGGCCGGTTCCGGCCCAGGACGCCGGACTTGCAGGCCCAGGCGGACCCCTGCCGCTGCCGCCGCCGCGGCACCGCCGCCGCCTGTTTTGCTCGGCGCGCGACTCCGCGCACCGTGGCCAGCATTTTTTTCTCCAAAATGGCGGCCGCGACACGTTTGCACATGCGCAGGATTTGTGCATGTGCAAACACGTCACGGACAGCATTTTGGAGAAAAAAATGCCAGCCATGGCGCGCACAGTCGCGCGCTGACCAAGACCAGCCATTGGTGGAGGCAGCGGCGGTGGAAGCAGTGGAGGCGGCGGCAGAGGCGGAGGTGGAGGCGCCACCGCCTCTGCTGCTGCCTCTGCCTCCGCAGCTGCCTCTGGCTCCGCCGCCACTGGCTCCTCCTCCTCCACCACCACCACCACCGCCTCCGCCTCCTCCTCCTCCGCCACCGCCACATCTGCCTCCTCCTCCTCCTCCTCCTCCTCCTCCGCCTCCTCCTCCTCCGTGACCGCCGCTTCCGCTACTGCCGCTGAGCCCGCTTTTAGCAGAGCGGGACGCGCCCGGCATTTTGGTATCCAAAATGCCGGGCGCGTCGCGTTTGCGCACGCGCAAGTGCTGCGCATGCGCAAACGCGACGCGCCCGGCATTTTGGATACCAAAATGCCGGGTGCGTCCCGCTCTGCCAAAAGCGGGCTCAGCGGCAGTAGCGGAAGCAGCGGTCGCGGAGGAGGAGGAGGAGGCAGAGGCGGCGGAGGAGGATGAGGATGAGGAGCCGGCGGCGGCGGCGGCGGCAGAGGCGGTGGAGGAGGAGGAGCCAGAGGCGGCGGCGGCGGCAGGGGTCCGCCTGGCTTGGTAAGGTAAGGGGACTCATGGGGGGCGTGCACGCACGTTAGCGGAGGGGGTGCGGGGGCGCGCAAGCGCGCGCGCTGCCATCCCCCCCCCCTTGGCCCAGCCGAGACCTGGGCTAGTGGAGACCGGCCCAGGTCTCAAAAAGGTTGCCGGTCCCTGTGCTAGATGGATAGACTCTATTAAGGAGGTCACAGATATGAATTTATAGAAACTAAGCAAAGCAGTGGAGGTTAGGGCATTTTGGAGGTGTCTTGTCTACAGGGTCACCATGAGTCGAAATTGACATGAGATCAATTAACCATAACAATAGATATTGCTTGCAAATGGGAGGGAAGGGTGAACCTGTTTCAAAGCTTTTTCAGAAAGGGTCTACCCAGTACTATTTCATTTTGTATTATTTTGGAGTTCTTTTTACCCACCTGGATTTTTACACACACACACACACACACACACACATGCAGACACAGGTGCATATGTTTGATCACTGTAAATGTCTGAGTTCACTTGACATCCCAATACCTCTGGTCTCATTCTGACCTTGCAGTATCAGCATCTTAGCCTGAATATAGGAAAAAAGTAGGACTGGGAGCTGTTTTATCTCCATTTTGATGATAATCCCTGCTTTTTATATTATTATAAATCATTGGAGGGATTTTTTTTTCAAGTTTTGGAAAATAGGCATTTACAAATATCTGTACAATCGAATTTTATAAGTCCATCTTCTTTTTAACAATTAGAATTAGTAAAAACCACACAATTATGCAGAGTCTCTTAGGCAATACTGAATTACTACAAATTGCTACAGAACTGATGTTGATGTCTATTGATTTATGTTGAAAAAAGAAAATAATCAAAACTAATGTTGTAAAGAGCTCCTCCATGGTACAAAGACTTTCTGTTTTTGACCTTTTTTTTTTTAATTTTTTATTATAACATAAATATATTACAAACTTTATAACAGAATAGACAAGCTTAATAGCAAACAAAACTTCGAAAATCACAGTATTATCATTACATCTGTATTTCGGCTAATTATACAATTATCATCTTTGATATACCCTGTCTATAAGCTGTTAATTAGTTTTTTCAATCAATGCTTCCTATTTCATAAATTTCCCCTATTGTCTCTAACTTCCATTCTTGCTATAAGTAACTTCCCCAAATAATATAGTAATACAATTCCTTTTAATTTTATTATATGCTATATTCCCTATCTTTTCTTACAATAGACATTTAATGAATTCCACATGTCGTTACTCTCAGTTTCTGTTTTCCCTTCATATAATTGATCTTTTCTATCTAATTCTGCAATGTCTAGTAACCTGAACAACCACTTATCCATGGTTGGCATTTCTTCTGTCTTCCATTTAGCAGCCAATAAGATCCTAGCTGTTGTGGTCATATATAGGATTAGCTTCCATCTACTATTCTTTTCTACTCCCTTTATCAAGTGTACCATATTTAATAGAAATATTTCTGGGCTAAAGTCAAATGTTATATTCGTTACCTCCATAATTATCCTGTGTACGTTGTGCCAAAAACTTTTAACAACCGGACAAGTCCACCAAATATGAAACCATGAACCACGATTTATTTTGCACTTCCAGCATGTATCATTGCTATTTTTATACATTTTTGCCAATCTGATCGGGGTAAGGTGCCATCTAGTTTCTAACTTGAAATAATTTTCTCTCAGTATTTGATTTCTTGTGAACTTATATGTTACTTTCCTGGCTTTGTTCCAGCTTTCCAAAGAAATCTCATTACCCATGTCCCTTGCCCAGCATAACATATGCTCCTTAATCACTTCATCCTCTAATTTCCTTTGTATTAGTAATTTATATAAGTTAGCTATTTGTTTTGGCTTATCTACTATATCTACTATCAAAATATTATCTAATTCGTTTTTAACAAGATCTATCCCTTGAGTTTTAAGGTCAGTTATCAATATATTTTGTAATTGATGGTATTGATTAATCCTAGACGTGATTCCTGTGTAATGATTTCCTCATATTTTAGCCAGTTTCTTGTTATTTTAAATCTTCCTAACAATGCCTCTTGTGGTGACATCCACCCTGGAATACCCCTATAGAAGCTAGATTTTGTTTTTTCCCATGTTTTTATAAGTGCTCTTCTTATTATATGGTGTGAAAATTTTTGATGAACCTTTTCTTTATCGTACCAAAGGTACGCATGCCAACCGTACCTTAAATCGTAGCCTTCCAAATCCAACAGTCTTTTATTTGTACCCTTAATCCAATCCTTTATCCATATTAATGCACAAGCCTGATAATATACTTCCAAATCCGGTACTTCACATCCTCCATTATTTTTAGTGTCAATTAGAATTTTCCATTTAATTCGAGGTTTTTTCCCCTCCCAAATAAATTTTTTTAGTTCTTTATCCAAACTGAGAATGGTTTTATGTTATGTATAATTGGTAGATTTGTAAATAAAAAGATTAATTTTGGTAATGCAAACATTTTAAATGCCGCTATTCTTCCATAAAATGATAGCTTTGATTGAGCCCATCTTAACAAATCTTTTTTAATTTCATACCATGTTTTTGTGTAATTTAGCTCAAACAATTCTGTATTTCTAGCTGAAATGTAGACTCCTAGGTATTTAGCCCTTTTAACAATGTTACATGATGTTTTTTGTTTCAGGATTTCCTCCTCTTTGCTTGATAAATTTTTGGTGATAATCATTGATTTACCCTTATTTACTTTAAAGCCCGTATATTCTCCAAATTCTTCAAGAGTGCTCATTAATTTCTCTATACTATATAAGGGATTATCCAAAAAAACAACAAGGTCATCAGCATAGGCCTTGATCTTAAATTCAGAGCCTCTTACTCTGGGACCTTTTATTTCTTCCTCCTGTCTAATTTTATTATTAAGAAGTTCTATCATTATCACGAAAAGTAAAGGGGAGAGAGGGCATCCCTGTCTTACCCCCCTAGCAATACAGAATTCTTCAGTCCTTTCACCATTTACAATTATTCTGGCCTTCGGGTTAGCATAAATGCTTTTAATCCATGTTGTAAATGTTTCTCCAAAATTTAGATTTTCAAGAATGAAAAACATAGCCTCCCAATTTACGGAATCGAAAGCTTTCTCAGCGTCGATTAGCAGCATTGCCAATTTCTTTTCATTATTTTGCTCATAGAATTCTATAATATCAATCACTGTCCTAATATTCTGTCTAATTTGTCTATGTGGTAAGAACCCTGCTTGGTCCTCATGTATTCTCTTTTTCAAGACTTCTTTCAATCTAGCTGCCAATATACTAGTAAATATTTTATAGTTTATGTTCATAAGAGAAATTGGTCGATAGTTTTCAATTCTTGTATTATCCTTTCCTTCCTTGGGAATTAACGCAATATCCACATAATTCCATGATTCTGGAATTCCATTTTTATTATATCATTAATTGTATTTTTCAAAGATTCTATTAACAGATTTGCAAATTTAATATAATATTCAGAGATAAAGCCGTCTGGTCCTGGTGATTTCTTTAAGTTTCAAGATAGCTTCCTCTATTTCTTTTCCTGCTATATCCTTATTTAATTCATCTCTTACTTCGTCACTCAATCTCATGTACTCTATATTTTGAAGAAAAGACTCGAAATTCTCAATCTTTAAATCTTTTTTCTTTTGTTCCCTATAAAATTTTGAAAAATAGTGACGGAATTTCTGTTGTATATCTTTTTGGGCTGTTGCTTTACCTTCCTCATCTATTATTTCTTTAATAGTTCTTATCCCTAGCTTTGGGTTTAATTTATTTGCCAGCCACTTCCCTGATTTGTTATCCATTTCAAATATATCTCGTCTCCATCTTCTCCTATTTTGCTCAATTTCTTTATACAAAATATTTTTGAGTTTCTTCTGCCAATAATCCATTTGATTTATTGTTTCTGTTGACGATGGGTCTTTTATCAATTTAAATTCTGTTTCTTTTATTTTATTTTCTAACTGCTTAATTTCCTCACCCTGTGCTATTCTTATCTCTTTAGATTTTTTCAAGAATATTCCCCGCAAAACTGCTTTATGTGCATCCCAAATCCATTTGGGTTGTATTTGCTCCACATTATTTTCTATGAAATAATTTTTAATGTTCTTTTTTAAATCTTCCACAATTGTGTCCACCGAGAGAAGTTCCGTTTTAAGTTTCCAATTATATTGTTTTTGACCTATTTCCCAGCTCATTAGAATTGGGTTATGATCTGAATCAGTCCTGGCCAATATAGAGATATCTTTAACCCTCAAAAGTATATTAACTGATACCATAAACATATCTATTCTTGAGAAGGAGCCATGTTGACCTGAATAGTATGTAAACCCAGGCTCCCTTCCCTTAGTCATAGACCACACATCATATAAGTCGAACTTTTGCTTCAAATCAAAGAAGGAATTTGGTAATTTCCCATGTTTACTCTTTTCTCTATTTTTAACCAGCCTATCCACCTCTGGCTTCAATACCCCATTCCAGTCACCCATAGTTAGCATCTCATCATAATTGAGTTTTCCCAACTCCTTATTCAATTTTTTAAAGAATTTAGAATTGTTTTCATTTGGTGCGTAAATGCCCACCACTAAAACTTTATAGTATGGGAGAGACATCTCCACTACGATGTAGTGTCCCTCTTTGTCCTTACAAATTTCTTTTACTGGTATTGTATTTTTTATATATAACACTACACCCGATTTACTTTTCTCATTAAGAGAATGGAAACATTGTCCCAATTTATGATTTTTAGCATAGAATGCCTCCTGCTGTTTTATTTTTATTTCCTGAAGACAAATTATATCTAAATTTTTCTTTTCCAAATAGTGAAAGATCTTTTTCCTTTTACATATCCTATTTATACCTCTAACATTCCAAGAGAGAAGTTTAATGATTTTTGCCATATCTTGTTTATTTCAAAATATCAACTTAAAAGACAGCTTAACAAAACAAAATATGTATAATATCAATTATAAATTACAATTGTTTTATATCATATACTACATAATTTCCACATCAACTATTTGAGTTCCCTTCAATTCCTGACCTATGCTTGTTTCTTGATTACCACTTATCTTCTTATGTTCAATAGTTTTGTCTGTTTTTACAGCCTCCTGCTCTTGATCTTTTTCCTTTTCTTTAGTCGCTCTTCTAAGGAATTCTTCTGCTTTTCCTTTTGAGTTTATCCTAAATCTTTTCTGTTTATATTTAAATATCACACCCTCAATCCTATCCCACGAGTAACGAATATTATATTTTAACAGAAAGCTCGTCAGTTGTTTATATGGCTGTCTTTTCTTCAAAATTGCTGTTGGGATGTCTTTATATACTTTTATAGTTTGTTCCTCTATTTTTAAGATATTATTGTAATTCCTTTGCAACAAGTCATCCCTTACCTTAGATCTAGCGAATCGTATAACAATGTCTTTTGGCAAGTTTTTATCCCTAGCAGCCTCAGAGTTAATTGTGAATAACTTATCAATTTCCATTTCAAGAAATTCCTCTGCTGTTTCCATGAATCCAGCTAAAGTTGGTATGACCCTAAGATATAAGTCCTCATTTGCCATCTCTGGTAGACCTCTCAATTTAAGACACTTTTCACGGTATCTTAATTCTTGGATCATTATTAAGTTTTCATCCACCTTTTGTTGTTCTTCTATTTTTTTTGTAGTTTCTTGCAATTGTTTAGTTTTATTTTTAATAGAGAGCTGATCTGTTTTCAATATAGACATCTCCTCTGTTAACTCCTCTAACTTCTTTTCAAATTTATCTAATCCTTTATTTAGATTATCATTGGATTCTTTCCTATGATCCTTCAACTCTTGACTTATCTCTTTTTGAAAAATTTTTAATAGCTCTTCAAACATTGCCTGCATCTGAATTGTCTCCTGTGCTTTTGGAGGCATTTCTATAGATCCTCTTCTGCCGTATTGTAATTTTGCAGATTGTAACCTAGTGGTTATTGACATCCTATTGCTATATTTCCTGATTATCAAATCTCTTCACAATCCCAACCTTACCACCCTATAACAGCTCATACAAATTTCAGTGACCGCTAATCCTAAATCTAACAGCTCCAATAATCAGATTAGTTACTCTGGTAATTTGGTCATTTCCGGGATACTTACTATCTACAATTTTTCCTAATTTCCATCTGTTATGTAATTGTTTTAAAGCATCTACTGTGAAGCCATATTTATACAGCAAATAGACATTCAAATCTTGTTAATCTTTAAAACAAAGAAACTATGTCTGCATATCTTGATACAGCTGCTGGTTGTTACAGCACCGTCCTTAAGTAAGGGTGTGGCTGCCCCACGGCTGACTAGTAGGGCTCTACAACAATGAGCCTTTTCTCTTCCAGCCTCCTATGGGCCCCAATCCGTCAGATCTCTTCCCAGAGTTCTGAAATCTAGGGAATTACCCAATTCCCTCCCCCTACCTAAGCATCAATAAACACCCTATATCTCGGCGTTTATAAACAAGATATGCCTTACAAAATATATCAAAGATAAAGCTCTAAACAATTCAGCTTTAGCCGAAATAAAGATTATGTCCAAGTCAAAGCTATATAAGTGCCACCATTTACATGTGATATAAAATTAAAGGCTTTATCCGGCTACGTGGCACTGGGACTGGAGCCGGGCATTTCAAGGGCCGACCGCGCCCTTCTCTCTCTCTGGCGGAGCCTCCTGCCGCCGCTACTGCCTTTAAAGACTCTTTTACTTTAAGTCACATACTGTATTTCATATTCTGGTAATATGCAGTAATTTACATGATTACCCATAATTAAGAGTGATTCATAGAATTTATATAGAAAGTGTATCACTTTTTGTCCTTTATACAAGGAAGAGGAATATGTGCATCCCCCAGATCCTTTTGGACTGTAACTCCTATCATCTCTTGCCATAGGCCAAGCTGGCTATGGAAGATGGGAGCTGAAGTCCAACAACAGGAGTAACCATCCTTGTTTGTTTGTTTTATATGCTTCCTTTTTCCCAGGATAAGTCCCAGTTGCACTGGATTCTCTTGTAAAAAGAAACGGATTTGTTCATCATCTAAGATCACAGTCTACAGAGATTCAGTCCTGGTTGTCCAATCATTTTTTAAAAAGCTCAGCCATGTTACAGCAGAGCATTTATTCAATCATTCTTCCACAATTCCTTACCAGTATATACTCCCCACAAAATAGAATCAAATACAAAAGTCAAATCTTTATAGCAAATATATTTGATATTTTTTGTTACTGTAGTTATTAATTCCCCCAGAACACACACACACTCCTACTGGCTTCTATGGTTAGTCACTTATATCCATGGTGTATATTATTATATTTCTGGATTCACATTATTAACTTGTGTAATTATTTCTCAGACATATTAAGACAATGCTTTAATGTAGGTACCGTAATTTTGTGAGAAAGTGATCCCCATATGTTGTCCCATAACAAGTCAGATTCTTGTCTGGATCACTGAGAATTTTTCTAATTGGCTGAAACTTTACTATTGGAAACATGGAAAAGACTCTAGAAAAGACAGTTAAGAAACAGTTCCTAAAGCAGCCTTCCATAACCTAATGCATGCCAGATGTTGTTGGACTGCAACTCCCATCAATGCCAGCCAATATCTCCCAATACCACACCAACAACACTTGAACTAAGCAGGGGCTGTGACTCTTTCCACAATTTTAAAGTATATCAGGCTATTGCTGCAAAATTACTTTGAACAAAAGACTTTAAAATAGACAGGTAGAGGGGGGAAAATAAATTCTGAGACAAGTGGTAAATTCATGTTAGAAAATAGTGGGAAAACATATTTGGATCTACTATGGCATATTTCGATATAGATTAGCTTTGCTGTAGCTACAAACTACACTTGTCCCTTCACATTTGCGGCTTTGACTTTTGAGGATTTGATTATTCAAAGATTTTATTAATATCTTCTCTTTAGGAATATCTAGGTCCTCCAGCACAAAACTATGATCAACTTTAACCAAAAGGTCACACTGAAGGATTTTGGGCCTTTACAGACCTGCCTAAAGGGGCGGCATAGAGCTGCCCCTGGGAGTGGAGGATCGGGGCCAGGGCAACCGCATGCCACGGCCCCAATCCTCCCTTTTGCTGCCCTCAAAAGAGCAACAAAATGCTGCTCCTTTTAGGGGCGGCAAAAGGCTGCCCTAAGAGCCAGTGCTGCGGCTCTTCACGCTGCGCCAGGAGAGCATCCTGATGCTGCACGCTGTGCAGATGGGTGTGTGTCATACGGCCAGCATGAGGGTTGAGTTGGGGCTGCCGGTGTGCGGCTGCCCCACCCCAACTCCACCTCCAGGCCAGCCTGCATAGCCCCTTAGAGATTCCTAGAGAACACTCCACTAGGCATCTGTAGCTCCAGCACAATTCTATGGTCAATGTCTGGCAGATGTTGATCACAGAGTTGCACTGGAGGACCTAGAGATTCCTAGAGTTCTCTCAAGTAAAAACATAGTGTTTCTGTTATTTGCCATATTTCCACATTCATAGGGGTCCTGTGCCCCTAACCCCAGCAAATTTGGAGAGAGAAGTGTAGATACATAATGCAAATTAGATGATACACTGAAAGAGCTGAGAAGTGACTAGAGTTCACTAATTAGCTCCTTGCTCTTTTAAAATTCTCTGCAGACAAATAGACAATCTTCATTCCTTTCAGGGATTAAAATGCCCATTCTTCCAGAAAATGGAGCAGGAGGAGGAATAGACAATGAAGTCAACAATTTCTTACTTGAGACTAAGAGTTTTTTAGGAGGTCATGAGAAACCATCAGCAAACAAATAGTGATAGCAGGACAGTCAGGGTTTCAGACAAACCGCTATTTGTTTTAAAATTTGTTTCTTCTGACTATCTCTTTTGATATTCCACCATCACCACCACTTACTTATATAAACCAATGTATAAAAAGTGGATATAACAAGGTTTCAGAAACTTAAATTGTTCACAAAGGCACATGAATTTGGCAATAAAAATAATGGATACAAGCAAGAAGTATTGTTTTTTGGGGGGAAAACTGGGAGCCACAGGAAGAATGGAATCAAATGGGGCCCACTACAAAAAAGCTTTCCACCTTTTAAATCACTTTTTTCCAAGTACAATTCATGAATAAAATTATTCAGCTAAGGCTGGATTTCCAAGAAAATAGTCCAGCTTTTCATTACTATTCATCAGCTGAAAGGCCTTTTTACTCTAAAAGAGAATTTTTAGGACTCCAAACTATTTCCATCTTCCACTGACAAAAAGCAATTTAGATAGGTAATTCCCATTGGGATGTGTCAATTATATGGAAATTGTGAGGTATGCAAGTATTTACTACTCTAGCAATAAATCAGTTTCTCTCAAGAGTAGTTCAGTTAGTGAACATAGTATTACTAAAATATTTTAATTACTTTTTAATATTATATAAAATATTGGATTAAAGCCATTCGCTGGTTCCTCTGACATCTGAGTTGATAAAAATGCTGACTGCGGAAAGGATTTTCTCAGTGGTTGCATCATGTCAATGAAATTTACCTCTCCAAGTGACTACTACTGATACTGTAAACATACAATGTTAATGGAGCACAATGAAGAATTTCTATAGGAAATCACCTTGTCCTTTATGGATTATACCAAAGCTGCTGATTATATATATCAGGATGAGCAACTCTGGGGAGCTGAGTGTAATTCCCTTCCTAGCACCCCTTGAGCCCAATCCACCCTCTAGCAAGCTTAAATACCCATTTTCCTCTGAAGTTCCTCTTAAAATGGTGACAGGAAGTGATGGCATGTGGAGAGCTTCAGGGGCCACAAAAAGTGGGGTCCAAGAGCTATGCTCACCTTTTAGGTAGATCGTAAAAAAACTATGGATTACTCTAAAAAATTGGGTGTGCCACAACATTTAATTGTCCTGGTGTAGTACCTGTACTGAAAACAAGAGCCACTGTCAGGACTGAATATGGAAAAACAGAATGGTTTCAGACTGTAAAAGGGGCCAGGCAAGGCTGTATTTTATCAGCTTAGGGCTGAAACAGATGGCCCTGAAGGGGTGGCTTGAAGCTGCCCCTTCTGAAGATGGACTGGGGCCATGGCAACCACACGCCGTTCTCCCCAATCTGCCTTCAACCCAGCCAAAAAAATGAGCGGAAAAGATGTGCTCCTTCTTCAGCTGGCAAAAAGGTGGCTTTTGCAGGCCCACCGCAGCCCCATGGCAGTTTCAAGCTGCTCCAGCAGCGTGCTTCCAGGCAGCTTCAAGGTGTCATCATGACGTGTGGTGTCTAAATGTTGTGCGCCAATGATGCCTTGAAGCGGGTGTATTTGGGCCATCTATTCCATCCTTTAGTGTTTAATTTATATGCAGAACATATCATACAGAAAACAGGATTAGGAGGAATGAGAGCTGAAAATTGGGGAAAGAAACAATTTAAGATATACAGCTGATATCATATTACTAGCAGAAAATAGCCAAGATTTGAAATGACTCTAGAACAGCAGTCGGCAAACTACGGCCCGCGGGCCGAACCCGGCCCGTCGAGGCCTTGTAACCTGCCCATGGCCGGTTCTGCTGCCGCCGCCGCCGCTGCACGCGATGCGCCATTTTGCTTTCTAAAATGGTGCCTGCACTCGTTCACGCATGTGCACGATGGCGGGAGTAGCGCACACGCGTGCGCACACACTCCCCCCTTCGGCCTGCCGACGATTGTGGGACAGCGGAACCGGCCCCACTGGCAAAAGGTATGCCGACCCCTGCTCTAGGAAGTCAAGGAAGAAACTGCAAGTTACAGCTGAACACTGAGAAACAAAAATGATGATAGATTATTTATATAATTTTGAAGTGGACAAAGAGGGCACCAAGATACCTTGGCTTAGTCATGTAATGGAGACTGTAATAGAAGTCAGAAAATGGCTAGAGGGTAGCTATAAAAAAACCAGGTAAGACCCCCAAAATGTTCTGATGCATTATTAAATAACAAACTCATTTTAATCCAAACATTTCAGATCAAAATGTGGTGTTGAAGGAGAGTTTTAGGGATACTATGGATTGCCAAAAAGAAAAAAAACAGAACGAAGATTGAACTCTCCCTTGGAAGTCAAAATGTCTAAACTGGCACTATTGTACTTTGGACATGCCATGAGACAACATGACTCATTCAAAGATAATCATAATGCTTGCTAAAGTTGAAGGCATTAGGAAAAAAGACAGATTACATTTTAATTGGATAGATGACATTAAGAAAGCTGCAGTCCTATGCTCTCAAGACCTGGGAAGGACTGTTAACTAATGCTGTGTCTTGGTGATCTCTTATTCATATAGTCATTGTAAGTCAAAGCCAAGTCAACAGCAATTAACAGTAAGGTGACTATTATACTATGTTTTCTACATCAGGCAGGGAAAGAGCTCCCCACCACACCAGTGTTTCATAACATTTAATTTGTTTCACATTAATATATTGCATATTGGTCTATTATGGCGATGATTTCATTTAGTGTTTTTAAAATGTTTATCACAAACTAACTTAGGAACGTTGATTGAAAGATAACACAGGAACATATAAAATACATATCTACATATATAGCCTAATAACAGATCTATATGAACAACAGCTTCAATATATGCATTTTTTCACATTCTAACATAGCAGGTAAATATCCACTTAAAATCAGAGGGGAAACTTGACAGTCGAGAATGCTATTCTGAAATATGTATTTGCAACTATTATTTTCTCTTCCAAAGATGTGTTCAGAAATGCCAATATAGTAACCTACTAGGCAATCTAACCAATCATCGCAAATTAAGCTTCTGACATGCCTGTTTTTAAATGTAGAAGTCACGGTCTCCTCTAGACTCCTGGTAGCCCTGTATTGCTTTCTCCTACTCTTCCACAATATCTGGACAAGGTTTTCCTTCCTGTTGCTTCTCCAGCAGTACAACCCTTCTGCTCATTAGCAGAGAAAGGGGATGAGACCAGGATTGTGATGTTATGCTCTGCTGCCACTGAGTGGCAGAGCTTAAGACATACTAAAGTCAGGAAGAAGAAGTCGTTACTTTATCATAATGTGATTTTATTTTTTGCACACTTCATGTGAAAAGACATTGATGGACAAGTCACACTAGTGACTTCCATATAAAAGTAACAAAGAACAAGCAGGCACATGGGAATCCATAGCAGGTTTTAGGGCTTCCAGATTCCAACAAATACCACATGTCCCATTGTAACAATAGCCAATATAGGTCAAAGGATCTCAACTCTCGCACAGACACCCATTTTTACTAAATGAGATAGGTCTGGCCCACTGAAAATGCATGCATATGCACCCCTGCATGTAGAGGTAGACAAAGCAGGCCCTAAGCAACCTCTACCAGTGTACAGTATAAGGGACTTGCCTTACATTCTACAGATAATGCATATTTATGCATCTTAAGCTACAAGTAGCATACAATCCAATAGTATAATAATATAATTATTATATTATATTATACCATATACTAATTATACTATATACATTACAAGCATCACATACAACATTTTCTTTTCAAAGTCAGACATAAGGCATGTCTACATGGGTCAATTACACCAGTTTCCCCCTGCCCTTACTGCAACCTGTCTACATGGTGCAGGGTCAAATCCCTAATTTAAGTGTGGACTATCTTTACAAGGGAAGGCCAGTTCTGCATAGTTATGCCCTAGTTATGGAGTGTGGAAGGAATGGAAGGAATCTGCCCTAGTTATGGAGTGTGGAAGGAATGGAAGGAATTTGGGGAAGCTCTGGGGCCAGAATACTCCAGAAGCAGCCCAGAATATTCTGGCCGGTGTAGACAAGCTTGTAGAAGAAAAGATTCCTACACCATTTGAGAATGATGCATCTGTCACTCCAACTGTATTCAAGTCAGTGGCAGTGGGAGTCACTCACTGCAATTAACCATTCTGCTTTTTCTGCTCAAGCAAATATGAGCAAAACACAACTTGTAACTTTATCCTAAAATGTATAGCTTTCTTTCCTTAACGACAAGGAAGCAACAGCGAAATTATAACCATGCAAAAATAGCATTGACAATGTAACCCAACTTTGATGTAACCTATTCAACATTAGGAATTAATCATGATATACTGAAGACATTACTGCAACAAACTGTTTCTACAATCATTTTTAATTTTCTTTCAGTTACGTAAGAGAAACAACAATTTTTCAACTGAAAAATGATCTCTTTATCAATCTACCTCCCCTTCATTGTTAGCACATGAAAGGAAGGGGAAAACGATTTTAGCCCTTGTGGTGTAATCAAGGAGATTAAGTACAGCTTCCTCCCAGCAGATTTTATTAACATTAAATTTTTATGATAAATTATGAACATCCCTAGAGCTAAACATCCAATTAAAACAGCATAAGCATGACAGGATGTCTATTACAATGTTTTTACTAGAAGAAAATTTTAATTATATTGCCATTATACTTTTCCACAAGCATAGTTATGTTTTGTTAGGGGCTGAGATGAAAATACGGCATTAATTAACATATATTCTTTAAAACTTACAGAGAAACAATCTTATATTTTTTAAAAGTTACATCCAAGCTGGAATTACATGCTTCATCAAGTCTGAAAATGCCACATTTAACACAAAATTAACAAAATGTTATTGATTGAACAGCTGTTAAACTTATAAATCAGATAGATGCCTATGCAACTTTTTAAAAAGGCAATATAACCACGTATGATACAGCAAGAACAGTTCATGCAAAGCAAAGCAAAGCAAAGCAGCTTCATTTATATACTGCTTCGTACTGCACTATGGAGTGTCTAAGCAGTTTACAACTGCTCATTGCCCCCCAACATCTGGGTACTCATTTTAGCGACCTCAGAAAGATGCAGGCCTGAGTCAAGCCTGAGCCCTGGCTAGTACTGAACTTGCAACCTTGTGGTTTATGAGTGAGTGGCTGCAGTACAGGCATTTAACCACTGCGCCACCAGGGCTCATGCATCCTAAGCACTTTTATTTATATCTGAATATCAAAGAAAGTTGTGGTATTTCTACCAATCGACTGTAATCTTCCCTTAGTTCAAAGCTCTTCTTACTAGTGATGTGCTATTCTTTTTTAAATTTAAGATTTATTTTTAGAAAACTCATTTTTCTCTTAATAATAATAATAATAATAATTTTTATTTTTATCCCACCCCTCTGCAGCGCAATCGGGGCAGCGTACAACAAATTAAAACAACACCACAAGTTAAAACAAATCCAGAAATCCCTTCCCTAACCCACCTGCCCATGAAAAATATATTAAACTATTATTAAATTAAAATACAAGATAAAAACAATATAGTACGGACATAGAAATAGCAGCTTGGCAGAGACAGTTAAGAGCCGGAATCAATGTCTTCTCCTTTTCTTTTTGGGCCAGGATGTTATTCAGGGAAGGCCTGCTGGAAAAGATCTGTCTTGACTGCCTTTTTGAAGCTGTCAAGGGTGGTAAGGAGACGGATCTCATCCGGCAAGCCATTCCATACTCCGGGAGCAGAGGCAGAGAAGGTCCTCTGGGAGATTGCTGACAGCCTGATTTTTATGGGCTGTAACAGGTTCCTCCCAGAGGACTGAAGTGCTCGGGGGGGGGGGGGGGGGAGGAGGAGGGGTCATAAGGAAGGAGGCGGTCCCGAAGATAAGTTAGACCCAAGCCATGTAGGGCTTTAAAGGTCATAACCAACACCTTGTACTGTACTCTTCACAACTACCACCAATAATCCCCCCTCCTAGTGAATATAGATGTTCAAACCCTAAAACAAACAGCAAGTGAAACATCCTTCCAGTACTTGCATATCCATTCCATACAAACTGCTACTATGCTTGTACAGAAAGGTTTAGCATCATTAAGTTGTACAAAACTGCATGTTTCAAATTCCTGGATGAAAACGTAGCTGGCATTCTCTATAGATCATGGCCTTTACTGTCTAACATAGGACAAAACAAACAGTTGCATTTTCACCAGTCTTTTCTTGAGCCTGTCTTACACTTCAGCACGAGGAACCTACCTAGCCAGAATTCTTACTCTAAACTCAAGCAAAAGGTTGTGAATATGTCAGCAAATTTGGTATGCATGTGGAAACACACCATGAAATGGTTAGTCGGTACACAGAAATAGCTTGTTTGCTGCATGAATATCACACAAGAGACAATTTTAAACAGGCATTTATTTATTTTTTGTTTTAGACTACTACAGCTTACCTTAACAACCCATGATATCAATTACTATATGCCCCCACTGTGCTAACTGGGCTCAAACTTGAATCCTATGGTTATTAACATCACTAGTTACATGCACCCTGAAACTGTGCTTTAATAGTCTGGCTTGTTCCAAAGCTGGCAATACAGTATTCTGATTAAGAAGAATAGCAAATAGTGGGCTGTTAGTAACATATATAAGTGTAATGTGCACACATGTCTCTTTCTGGACAAGGTTCAGGGGACTACTCTTTAGTCCTTGCCTCCACCACCCAAGACCTCCTCCTCCACAATGCACATGTCTCTTTCTGGACATGGTTCAAGGGACTAGTCTCTAGTATTTTGCTACCACCACCCAAAACCTTCTCCCACATTTGCAAGCCATGGCAAGGATTACTGCTATCACTGCTAACTGGTGGGGAAGGGAGGGAGGGAGGGAGGGAGTGGGCAGCAATCTGGAAAATTAAATTGCAGCTGGTCTGGGCTTCAGGAAAGGAGGGTGAACTCCAACTGGGAGTGTAACCTTGGGCCTTGGCAGACGACTAAAAGAGTCGTCTTCCGGGCAGGGAAGAGGAGGGGCAGCCGCACGAGCGGCGCCCCTTCCTCTCCCCGAGGTCGCCCCCAGAAGCGCCGGCCGTCCGCACGGCCGGCACACCGGGGATGACCTCACGGCGCAGCGTCCACATGCGCTGCGCCGTTTGAGCCAGGGAAAGTGCGCCCCCCGCTTTTAGGGCGCACTTTCCCTTACATCTAAAAGGAGTGCCAATTTGGTGCTCCTTTTAGATGCGCCGCAGGAGCGCCGCGGTCCGGAGGCTGAACTCCGGCGGCGCTCCGACCCGCGGCGTCTCCGGGGCCTCCGTCTGCTGAGGCCCCTTGTTTCTTTCTCTCTCTGAGCCAAGATCAGATATTCATCCTCATGTGAACTGCCTACCCACTTGCTACACATCTCATTGGCAAGCAGAAACAGCCCTGTCCAGAGTTTCACAGCTGTCAGTAAAAGAATGATGTGGAACTATGCAGGGGAAGCATAACACTCTGCCCTGCTTGTTGTATGGTTAATTAAAGCCTTCCTTGTTTGCTTGTCCATTCCACAGGGAAGAAGCAAAGGGGTTGTTGTATGTGTGGGCAAATGATTTATTAATGATGCATTATACTTTCTCTTCCCTTTCCTATAAAATAAACTATGCTATCAAACCACAATAAAAACAAATTAAACAACAAAACCATTAAATTGATCATTGTATGCCAAGACACAATCAGCCAAACTGTAGCTGTTTGTGTGCCATTTCAGCAAACTGTAAAACCTAGGACGTGCTTTTAAATTTCTAGATACAGTATCTGTAATTTACCTTGCATGAGTAAATCATCACATTTTTCATATTACAGTGCACTCATCTGCTGTATTCCATTTTTCAGAAAACAAACTGTGATCCATGATCTGTGGTGTCCCCTCATTCTTCACATATTATTACTTCCTCTAACATGTTTCTTACCAATACTAAATGCTCTACCCCTGACATTGGGAAAGTTACTTTCCTGGACTCTGTGTGTGTGTGTTGTATGCCTTCAAGATCTTTCTGACTTATGGTGACCTAACAGTGACCCTATCACAGGGTGTTCTTGGAAAGATTTGTTTAGAGGAGGTTTGCCCTTGCCTTCCCCTGAGGCTGAGAGCATGGCCAAGCTGGGAATTGAACTCTGATCAACTCTCAGAATCTCACAGCCCACACAAGGACTGGCTGTGAGATTGTTGGAGATATAATCCAGAACAGTAACATTTCCAATATTTTTTTCTTTAAAAAAGATTTAAAAGTTTATGCTGAGGGCATTCATGTGTATGAAAATATTTTGAATGTTTTAGATAGCATGGTCAGTGACCATTCTGGCTGGGGACCTTTGGCAGATATATTCCCAAAAAGTACCGTATTTTTCGCCCTATAGGGCGCTCCGGCATATTGGGCGCACCCAATTTTTAAGGGGGAAAATCCAAGAAAAAAGGATTCCTCCCTTTAGCCGGAGTTGTTCAATGGGCTGGTGCTGGGATTGGAGACCGATCCCAGCACCAGCCCATTGAACTGAGGTCGCGGGGGGGGGGGGGGGGAAGGAGGGCTTCTCCCCCCCCCCCCCCGCGACCTCAGCCTTTGAATGGGCTGGGGCCGGGATCGAAGCGATCCCGGCCCCAGCCGATTGAAGACCCGCCGGCGAGGGAAGGAGCCTTCCTTCCCCCCCCCCCCCCGCCTCGGTCTTGGAATGGGCTGGTGCCGGGATCGTTTCGATCCCGGCACCAGCCCATTCCAAGACTGAGGCCGGGGGGAGAAGGAGGGCTCCTTCTCCCCCCCCCCCCCGGCCTCAGTCTTTCAATGGGCTTGTGCCGGGATCGAAACGATCCCGGCACCAGCCCATTCCAAGACTGAGGCCGGGGGGGGGGAAGGAGGGCTCCTTCTCCCCCCCCCCCCCGGCCTCAGTCTTTCAATGGGCTTGTGCCGGGATCGAAACGATCCCGGCACAAGCCCATTGAAAGACTGAGGCCGGGGTGGAAGGAGGGCTCCTTCTCCCCCCCCCCCCCGGCCTCAGTCTTTCCATGGGCTTGTGCCGGGATCGAAACGATCCCGGCACAAGCCCATTGAAAGACTGAGGCCGGGGTGGAAGGAGGGCTCCTTCTCCCCCCCGGCCTCAGTCTTTCCATGGGCTTGTGCCGGGATCGAAACGATCCCGGCACAAGCCCATTGAAAGACTGAGGCCGGGGTGGAAGGAGGGCTCCTTCTCCCCCCCCGGCCTCAGTCTTTCCATGGGCTTGTGCCGGGATCGAAACGATCCCGGCACAAGCCCATTGAAAGACTGAGGCCGGGGTGGAAGGAGGGCTCCTTCTCCCCCCCCCCCCCGGCCTCAGTCTTTCCATGGGCTTGTGCCGGGATCGAAACGATCCCGGCACAAGCCCATTGAAAGACTGAGGCCGGGGTGGAAGGAGGGCTCCTTCTCCCCCCCCCCCGGCCTCAGTCTTTCCATGGGCTTGTGCCGGGATCGAAACGATCCCGGCACAAGCCCATTGAAAGACTGAGGCCGGGGTGGAAAGAGGGCTCCTTCTCCCCCCCGGCCTCAGTCTTTCCATGGGCTTGTGCCGGGATCGAAACGATCCCGGCACAAGCCCATTGAAAGACTGAGGCCGGGGGGGAAGGAGGGCTCCTTCTCCCCCCCGGCCTCAGTCTTTCCATGGGCTTGTGCCGGGATCGAAACGATCCCGGCACAAGCCCATTGAAAGACTGAGGCCGGGGGGGAAGGAGGGCTCCTTCTCCCCCCCCCCCGGCCTCAGTCTTTCCATGGGCTTGTGCCGGGATCGAAACGATCCCGGCACAAGCCCATTGAAAGACTGAGGCCGGGGGGGAAGGAGGGCTCCTTCTCCCCCCCGGCCTCAGTATTTCCATGGGCTTGTGCCGGGATCGAAACGATCCCGGCACAAGCCCATGGAAAGACTGAGGCCGGGGTGGAAGGAGGGCTCCTTCTCCCCCCCGGCCTCAGTCTTTCCATGGGCTTGTGCCGGGATCGAAACGATCCCGGCACAAGCCCATGGAAAGACTGAGGCCGGGGTGGAAGGAGGGCTCCTTCTCCCCCCCCCCCCGGCCTCAGTCTTTCCATGGGCTTGTGCCGGGATCGAAACGATCCCGGCACAAGCCCATGGAAAGACTGAGGCCGGGGTGGAAGGAGGGCTCCTTCTCCCCCCCGGCCTCAGTCTTTCCATGGGCTTGTGCCGGGATCGAAACGATCCCGGCACAAGCCCATGGAAAGACTGAGGCCGGGGTGGAAGGAGGGCTCCTTCTCCCCCCCCCCCCGGCCTCAGTCTTTCCATGGGCTTGTGCCGGGATCGAAACGATCCCGGCACAAGCCCATTGAAAGACTGAGGCCGGGGTGGAAGGAGGGCTCCTTCTCCCCCCCCCCCGGCCTCAGTCTTTCCATGGGCTTGTGCCGGGATCGAAACGATCCCGGCACAAGCCCATTGAAAGACTGAGGCCGGGGTGGAAGGAGGGCTCCTTCTCCCCCCCCCCCGGCCTCAGTCTTTCCATGGGCTTGTGCCGGGATCGAAACGATCCCGGCACAAGCCCATTGAAAGACTGAGGCCGGGGTGGAAGGAGGGCTCCTTCTCCCCCCCCCCCCGGCCTCAGTCTTTCCATGGGCTTGTGCCGGGATCGAAACGATCCCGGCACAAGCCCATTGAAAGACTGAGGCCGGGGTGGAAGGAGGGCTCCTTCTCCCCCCCCCCCGGCCTCAGTCTTTCCATGGGCTTGTGCCGGGATCGAAACGATCCCGGCACAAGCCCATTGAAAGACTGAGGCCGGGGTGGAAAGAGGGCTCCTTCTCCCCCCCGGCCTCAGTCTTTCCATGGGCTTGTGCCGGGATCGAAACGATCCCGGCACAAGCCCATTGAAAGACTGAGGCCGGGGGGGAAGGAGGGCTCCTTCTCCCCCCCGGCCTCAGTCTTTCCATGGGCTTGTGCCGGGATCGAAACGATCCCGGCACAAGCCCATTGAAAGACTGAGGCCGGGGGGGAAGGAGGGCTCCTTCTCCCCCCCCCCCCGGCCTCAGTCTTTCCATGGGCTTGTGCCGGGATCGAAACGATCCCGGCACAAGCCCATTGAAAGACTGAGGCCGGGGGGGAAGGAGGGCTCCTTCTCCCCCCCGGCCTCAGTCTTTCCATGGGCTTGTGCCGGGATCGAAACGATCCCGGCACAAGCCCATGGAAAGACTGAGGCCGGGGTGGAAGGAGGGCTCCTTCTCCCCCCCGGCCTCAGTCTTTCCATGGGCTTGTGCCGGGATCGAAACGATCCCGGCACAAGCCCATGGAAAGACTGAGGCCGGGGTGGAAGGAGGGCTCCTTCTCCCCCCCCCCCCCCGGCCTCAGTCTTTCCATGGGCTTGTGCCGGGATCGAAACGATCCCGGCACAAGCCCATTGAAAGACTGAGGCCGGGGTGGAAGGAGGGCTCCTTCTCCCCCCCCCCCCGGCCTCAGTCTTTCCATGGGCTTGTGCCGGGATCGAAACGATCCCGGCACAAGCCCATTGAAAGACTGAGGCCGGGGTGGAAGGAGGGCTCCTTCTCCCCCCCGGCCTCAGTCTTTCAATGGGCTTGTGCCGGGATCGTTTCGATCCCGGCACAAGCCCATGGAAAGACTGAGGCCGGGGGGGGGGGGAGAAGGAGCCCTCCTTCCACCCCGGCCTCAGTCTTTCAATGGGCTTGTGCCGGGATCGAAACGATCCCGGCACAAGCCCATTGAAAGACTGAGGCCGGGGTGGAAGCCCCCCCCCGGCCTCAGTCTTTCCATGGGCTTGTGCCGGGATCGAAACGATCCCGGCACAAGCCCATTGAAAGACTGAGGCCGGGGTGGAAGGAGGGCTCCTTCTCCCCCCCCCCCGGCCTCAGTCTTTCCATGGGCTTGTGCCGGGATTGAAACGATCCCGGCACAAGCCCATTGAAAGACTGAGGCCGGGGTGGAAGGAGGGCTCCTTCTCCCCCCCCCCCCGGCCTCAGTCTTTCCATGGGCTTGTGCCGGGATCGAAACGATCCCGGCACAAGCCCATTGAAAGACTGAGGCCGGGGTGGAAAGAGGGCTCCTTCTCCCCCCCGGCCTCAGTCTTTCCATGGGCTTGTGCCGGGATCGAAACGATCCCGGCACAAGCCCATTGAAAGACTGAGGCCGGGGGGGAAGGAGGGCTCCTTCTCCCCCCCGGCCTCAGTCTTTCCATGGGCTTGTGCCGGGATCGAAACGATCCCGGCACAAGCCCATTGAAAGACTGAGGCCGGGGGGGAAGGAGGGCTCCTTCTCCCCCCCCCCCGGCCTCAGTCTTTCCATGGGCTTGTGCCGGGATCGAAACGATCCCGGCACAAGCCCATTGAAAGACTGAGGCCGGGGGGGAAGGAGGGCTCCTTCTCCCCCCCGGCCTCAGTCTTTCCATGGGCTTGTGCCGGGATCGAAACGATCCCGGCACAAGCCCATGGAAAGACTGAGGCCGGGGTGGAAGGAGGGCTCCTTCTCCCCCCCGGCCTCAGTCTTTCCATGGGCTTGTGCCGGGATCGAAACGATCCCGGCACAAGCCCATGGAAAGACTGAGGCCGGGGTGGAAGGAGGGCTCCTTCTCCCCCCCCCCCCGGCCTCAGTCTTTCCATGGGCTTGTGCCGGGATCGAAACGATCCCGGCACAAGCCCATTGAAAGACTGAGGCCGGGGTGGAAGGAGGGCTCCTTCTCCCCCCCCCCCCGGCCTCAGTCTTTCCATGGGCTTGTGCCGGGATCGAAACGATCCCGGCACAAGCCCATTGAAAGACTGAGGCCGGGGTGGAAGGAGGGCTCCTTCTCCCCCCCGGCCTCAGTCTTTCAATGGGCTTGTGCCGGGATCGTTTCGATCCCGGCACAAGCCCATGGAAAGACTGAGGCCGGGGGGGGGGGGAGAAGGAGCCCTCCTTCCACCCCGGCCTCAGTCTTTCAATGGGCTTGTGCCGGGATCGAAACGATCCCGGCACAAGCCCATTGAAAGACTGAGGCCGGGGTGGAAGGAGGGCTCCTTCTCCCCCCCCCCCCGGCCTCAGTCTTTCCATGGGCTTGTGCCGGGATCGAAACGATCCCGGCACAAGCCCATTGAAAGACTGAGGCCGGGGTGGAAGGAGGGCTCCTTCTCCCCCCCCCCCCCCGGCCTCAGTCTTTCCATGGGCTTGTGCCGGGATCGAAACGATCCCGGCACAAGCCCATTGAAAGACTGAGGCCGGGGTGGAAGGAGGGCTCCTTCTCCCCCCCCCCCGGCCTCAGTCTTTCCATGGGCTTGTGCCGGGATCGAAACGATCCCGGCACAAGCCCATTGAAAGACTGAGGCCGGGGTGGAAGGAGGGCTCCTTCTCCCCCCCGGCCTCAGTCTTTCCATGGGCTTGTGCCGGGATCGAAACGATCCCGGCACAAGCCCATTGAAAGACTGAGGCCGGGGTGGAAGGAGGGCTCCTTCTCCCCCCCCCCCGGCCTCAGTCTTTCCATGGGCTTGTGCCGGGATCGAAACGATCCCGGCACAAGCCCATTGAAAGACTGAGGCCGGGGTGGAAGGAGGGCTCCTTCTCCCCCCCGGCCTCAGTCTTTCCATGGGCTTGTGCCGGGATCGAAACGATCCCGGCACAAGCCCATTGAAAGACTGAGGCCGGGGGGAGAAGGAGCCCTCCTTCTCGCCCCGGCCTCAGTCTTGGAATGGGCTTGTGCCGGGATCGTTTCGATCCCGGCACAAGCCCATTGAAAGACTGAGGCCGGGGGGAGAAGGAGCCCTCCTTCTCGCCCCGGCCTCAGTCTTTCAATGGGTTTGTGCCGGGATCGTTTCGATCCCGGCACAAGCCCATTGAAAGACTGAGGCCGGGGGGAGAAGGAGCCCTCCTTCTCGCCCCGGCCTCAGTCTTGGAATGGGCTTGTGCCGGGATCGAAACGATCCCGGCCCCAGCCGATTCCAAACCGAGGCCGGGGGGGGGGGGGGGAAGGAAGGCTCCTTCCCCCGCCGGCCTCGGTCTTCAATCGGCTGGGGCCGGGATCGCTTCGATCCCGGCACCAGCCGATTCCAAGACTGAGGCCGCGGGGAGAAGGAGCCCTCCTTCTCCCCGTGGCCTCAGTCTTTCAATGGGCTGGTGCCGGGATCGCTTCGATCCCAGCACCAGTCCATTCAAAGACTGAGGTCGCGGGGGGAAGGAGGGCTCCTTCTCCCCACGGCCTCGGCCCCTTCGCCCTATAGGGCGCACTCACTTCCCCACGCACGTTTTGGGGAAGAAAAAGTGCGCCCTATAGGGCGAAAAATACGGTAACATTTCTGTGTTCAGAACACAGATGCTAGAACTGCTTCTAACAACAACTTTTCATAATGAGAATTATGGTTTCCATCAAATCAGAGCGTGAAGAAGTAAATGGCTATTTTGTTGCACCCATTTTGATGCTGGAGTTACATACCTAGAAGATTTCCAGAATCAGCATGTGTATATGGATGCAGATTTCACCTATATAAATATGCAAACAGAAAGGAAGTGCACTGCAAAAAAGGCAACTTCTGAGCAAATAGCTCCAGGTAACACAAGCATGCAACCCAAGCCATGACATCTGGTGCACAGATAACAACAAAAACAACAGTCAAGCTCAGAGTGATTCTTAAATAGCACAGTGAATCCAAATCTGAGGGCAGTCCATTCACTCTTCAGCACAATTCTATGTCACCCAATGCAATCATATTAAAAGTGGAAATCCCCAGAACTCAGGGACAAGTAGCAAGTTGTGTGTGTTTGTGAGGGGGTGGATGGGTGGGCTCTTCTTGACTTTAGGAATCAGAATACAACTACATATCAGAATCGACTTAAAGGTTCCCCTCTATAAGCAAAAGGAAATTCATCCAATGAAAGCATTCGTTGCAAAGGAAAACTCTCTTACTTGGAGGAAGAGGGCAATCAGACCCACCAGCATATCCAGCTCTCAATCATTCATTCAACAAAACTGTTTTAAAGAAATTATATCTTACTTTGGTATCTTCCTGTAGTTTCCTTTTTTTTTACCAGCCTGTACACATCTAATCTTTGGGAAGCTTCTCTAAAATAATGAATTGACAAAAGCACAGGTTATTATCTCATTTGGGAGTTGTTTAAGAATGCTCAAAGCCTTCATTCATAAGAAAATTATTTCTTTTGAGTTCTGGTGAAAACTCATTTGGATTCCACAATTCTAGAATGTTCATACAGATCTTGATTAGATTCACCTGAGGTCTACTTAGGTTTTCCCATTAAACTGAATATAGTGTCTTTGTTCCTCTATCTTATTTGTGCTGATACTGTGATTGCATAGTCCGGCTTTGAAATGAAGTTCATACTTATGGTTTTGATGTTTAGTAGAGCGAGAATATTCTATCCTCTGTTTTCTCTGCTTGCCCTGCATGCATAGTTTACTTAAATTTTCTATTTTCTGAAATAAGCGCACATTCAATCTGTTTGTGTGTGTGTGTGTGTGAGAGAGAGAGAGATCTCACATATTCTTACAACACTAAGTACCTACTTTTGTATCTGGAAACTGGCCACTCAGTTGTTGTTATGGATTACCAAATATTGTTTTGGTTTGGGACCCTTGGAAATAGAGGGTACAAAGCCATGTCTTCTGTAGCCATAGAGCTCTGAGGCATACTGCAAGATCTAAGTATCCCCTGACACAAACTGAGATCGGCAGAAGTGGTGATGGCAGTTCTACTGTGCAAGGTTGTTGCTAATCCTGGTTATTTCAAGTACTGGAGAGCTGTGGTTCACAGGTACAGGCGTCCTTTCAACTATTCTGGGGAGTATTCTATAGAACATGGGTAGGCAACCTAAGGCCCGGGGGCCGCCGCCGCCGCCACCTCCCCGCTGCCGCCGCCGCCGCCTGCCATAATGATATTGATTATTGTTGTTATTACTTGTTCTTGGGGTTTTCTTGGCAAAATCTCCACAGGGGGTTTGCCATGGCTTTTCTGGGGCTGAGAGAGTGTGCATGCATATTTTTTAATTATTTATTTATTTATTTATTTTTGGTGCTTCGGCCCCCTCAATTGTCTGAGGGACAGCAACCCGGCCCCTGGCTCAAAAAGGTTGCCTACCCCTGCTATAGAACCTTATATCTCTAATTGTTAATTTTTTTCTCTTTATACTAAATTTTACAATATTTTGTAGAATTTGGTTTTGTATAGCCATTTTTTCACCACAATAGTTCTTCTCACTCTATTTCATCTCTTTTAAAAGTAAAATTAAATCCCCCCCCTTCTTGATCTCACCACCCCCTTTTAATCTGGAACACTAGCTTGTAAAGAGGTTAGCTGAGAATAAATCATTCCCAGAACTCAGAGCAGCATACTGAAAGTCATGAATTGTACAGGGAGGTGGTTTTAGGTTTAGTCTTGGAGACACCTGGCAAGGGGCAGGATGGTATTTTTTGTCTGTTTTATCCCTGCCAATTTAAAATAATGTGGTTAGTGCTATAAAACCAGTGGTACGTGGACGGCTCTTGAAAGTGAAGTTGATTAAGTATGTTATGCCCCCTTTTCTGGTCTGAGTATGGAGGAGGTAGCTTGTTACCTTAGGTTTCTTCCTCTTTGAGCTCAATAAAAAACAATGTCCAAATAATTTACAGGATTGCTCAGTGTTTCAATATCTTACAAATGGAGAAGCTTCTATGATATGCACAAGAAATAGTAGAGGCAGATTTACCTAAAACGTGTCAGTAGTTTGGAATAGTACCAAAAGGGTGAGCTCATGGCCCGGGGGGAGAGGTAACTCCTCATACTGGATGATATGCTAATAATTGTGAGTGCTGCTTCTGCATAATTATCCCATATAAAACAAGTACCATATGTACTCTACTATAAGTTGACCTCGTGTATAAATCTAGGGCAAGTTTGAGGGCCAAAATTATGGATTTTGATATGACCTGTGAATAAGTTGAGGGTAAAACCTAGGATCTCAGCACCCTTCCTCCCCCTCCACAGCCCAGCTGTCCCCTTGGGAGACAGCTGAAATGGGGACGAGGCTTGTGGGGTGACTGCTTGCCTTCCCTTCTCCTCCCTAGACTAGCTGTTTAGGCTTGAGGATAGAGTGCTTGCTTGCCTTTCTTTCTCTTCCCCACCCTGGCTGTCTCCCACAGAATATGCTTTTTTAGAGTTATAATGCTGATAATGGTAATGTGATATAGAGGACTCTAACTCCAAGCAGAGGTTTACTTGTTTTATATGGCACAAGTATTTCCCTTATCTCCCTAATAGAAGATGCTACTGAATTTGTAGTGCAGACAGAACTTGTTCCAGAAAATCTGGCAATTTATTCATCTTCAAATCCACAACCCCACATATCAACAAAAACATGCAAAATTAATCTCAACACAATTTTGACATTAGCTGTATTGTTTTCTAGTGAGATTCTCTATTTGTACATTTTAAAAATTCTATATTGACTGACATTACAGGTATTTCTACAATGTTTAAATGTTCTTTGGGAAAGTAGTGAAGAAGAAATGCAAAAAACATCGCTGTAGCTTAATCACCCATTTCAGTTTTTGAGTTTGTTTCCTGTAGATGCCAAAGACGAATCTCAAATTACCCAGCATGGCTGCTTATAGATGTTTCCCTTAAATTGCTGCCACATAGCACCAACAAAAAAAAATCAGTGCTTCTTTTTTAAAAAAACAAAACAAAACAAAAACCCATCCTGCCTTATTTAAATTACAAATAGAAAAGGTGATGATCTGTTTTTCTTCACAAGAATAAAAACTTCTGACAACGCTGAATGTCATCACAGATTGAGAATCAGAACTGTGAAGACTGTTTAGAATGAAGAAAGAAAAACATTCCAATATATATGTTACATATATGCAATTACAGTTGAATCTCCCTTATCCAAAATACTTGGGACCAGAAGTGTGTTGGATTTTGGATTTTTTTTTTTTTTTGGAATATTTGCATAAACATTATGAGTTATCTTGGAGATGGAACCAAAGTCTAAACACACAATTTATTTATGTTTCATATATACCTTATACATTTAGTTTGAAGGTAATCTTATATACAATATTTTAAATAATTTTGTCCATCAAAGTTTGTGTACAATGAATAATCAGAAAGCCAAAGTGTCACTTTCTCAAACACCCAAGTGGACCATTTTGGAATACAGCCATCCCTCCCAATTCACAGGGGAATCCATTCCGGACCCTCCTCACTGTGAATCAGGACAATCATAAATATTCAAGACCCATTGGTTATAATGGGTGTGTGCACCCATGTGCGGCACTGTGCACATGCCTCAGGCACACATCCCATTTTGTCCCTGCCTGCTTGCATCCACAAAGGACTGAGACTGCAGACACCAAGTCCACGAATGGGGAGGGACAAGTGCATTTCAAAATTCTGGATAAGGAGACTCAACCTGTATATATACAGTCATCCCTCCGTATTCATGGATCTTTTATCCATGGATTCAACTATCCACAGCTTGAAAATATTCAAAACTATAATAAATTCCAAAAAGCAAAACTTGATTTTTGCCCTTTCATATAACGGACACCATTTTACTATGCCACTGTATTTAATTGGATGTGAGCATCTGCAGATTTCGGTATCTTGGGTGATTGGGTCCTGGAACCAAACCCCAGTGGATGTTAAGGACCCACTGTTTGTATGCAGACTTACACACAGGATCAATATGTGTGTAAGCAAAATGCAGCTTGGTTATAATGCTAGAAACACTCCAAAGTCCTACCTATTCTCACTGAACTCAGGTGGTGAATGCTGTCAAGATTACAGTCAAACAGGTCAACTGAGAAACAAGAACTGGGGGTAAAACTTAAGCTTGTAAAAGTACAAACTTTACAAACTAAAAAATACTAATAAAGGCACACACGTGCACATGTACATGCACACAAAAGAGTGCAATAACGACTGAGCATGCTGAACAGCCACTGAATACAGACTGGCGTGTGAAAAATGAAGAAGCAATCCTTTTTTTTTCACAGATGAGGAATCTGTATTCAGGACAAGAGGCTACTGTCAGAACAGAACAAGGAGAAACAGAATGGCTCCCAATTGGCAAAGGGGTCAGACAAGGCTGCATCCTTTCACCCTACTTGTTCAACTTGTATGCAGAACATATTATAAGAAAAACAGGCTTGGACACAGAAGGAGGAGTGAAAATAGGAGGAAGGGATATCAACAATCTAAGATATGTAGATGACACCATAATACTAGCAGAAAACCTCACAGACCTGGAACACCTACTAAGGAAGATCAAAGAAGAAAGTGCAAAGGTAGGCCTAATGCTGAACATAAAGAAAACAAAAATAATGACCACCGAGGACCTTCACAAGTTCAACCTAGACAATGAAAAAATAGAAATAGTAAACAAATTCCCATACCAGGGATCAAATATTGATAGAAATGGGGACTGCAGTCAGGAAATCAGAAGAAAACTAAGAATGGGGAGGGTGGCTATGAAAGAACTAGAAAAGATTCTAAAATACAAAGATATACAACTCAACACAAAAGTCAGAATCATCCAAGCCATTGTATTCCCTATTACCATGTATGGATGTGAGAGCTGAACAATTAAGAAACATGCTAGGAAGAAATTCAATTCATTTGAGATGTGGTGCTGGAGAAGAGTGCTGAGGATCCCATGGACAGCCAAAAGGACAAACAAATGGGTCCTAGAGAAGATCAAACCAGAAACCTCCATGGAAGCCAAGATGACCAAACTGAGAATGTCATTCTTCGGACACATCATGAGAAGGGAGGACTCTTTGGAAAAAAACAATAATGCTGGGGAAAGTGGGGGAAGTAAGAAGAGAGGAAGGCCACATGCTGGATGGACTCTATTAAGCAGGTCACGGGTATTGGGTTGCAGGATTTAAGCAGAGCAGTGGAGGAAAGAGGGTCTTGGAGATGTCTCTCATCCATAGGGTTGCCATTAGTCGAGATTGACTCGATGGCAGTTAACGACAACAACAAATTTATCTATAATACACTGAATCTTCTGTTTTTCTTGTGCAGGCCATGTTAATCATTTGTATCCTGTCTCTGCATCTTAAATTGCTTTTCCCACCCTTTTCAGCTATGACATCAATCCACATACGTTTGATTACTGTCCATGGCTCGGAATCTCAATAACTTCATTTTGTCTATCAAAGTGATGATGCTTCATGAAAAGATTATGTATGAATAATTGACCAGTCATAAATACAGCTTACAAGCTGGAGAAGAGAAACAGAAACAGCAGTCTCTCACACTAATGTTATGGATTGCCATTCGCTAGTTAAAAGGAAAAGGTTTTGTCAACGGGAAAAGAATGCATACCAGATCAAAGCAATCTACACATGGGAACTGTAATTTAGTAAGTCATCCCCCCTCCCGCGTTTTCACAGGAGATCCATTCTGCTCCCCCCCCCCCGCAAAAAATATAAAACTGTAAATATTCAAGCCATAGGTTTGAATGGTGGTGTGCACCCATGGGTGCATGCTCTGTTTTTCCCCCCTCCATTTGCTGCCCACAAACGGGTGAGGGATGGGGACTTCAAGTCCACAAAAATGGAGGGGCGACTGTATTATGTTTGAACCAAGCTATTGCCTCTCAATCGTGTGCTTTCCTAAAGATTTACAGGGCTTAAATATTAAGATACAATATCAAAACTTAAAAGTGTTTCTTGATCTTATATGGATCCAGCTTAACCCAGGTTGGAATCCAGATTCCTCCTCTTTTTTCCTATTGGTAATGGTTTCTTAAGGAAGTATTAGTTTGTTTATGCAGACATGGGGCAACTCAATTTCAATTACGGTTCCCAGATGAAATAAGGAACAGAGATCCTATACCTTTAACAGTAGTGCAGAAGAGGGCATGTCAGCCATTGTTGCTTCTCATGCAAGAGAAAAGTTTCTAGACAACATTAACAGTATGTTAGCCCTATACCTTATTTCACCTGGCAACGCTAGCTGCAAGATACCTTTAAAAACAGCAATGGCAACAATTGTTCCCTGAAGGCAACAAAAGTTTTACATGGATAGAAGAATAATTCAGGAAAGTGGCAATAGA
The DNA here is from genome assembly GCA_026167975.1 of Phrynosoma blainvillii. Classification (NCBI taxonomy): domain Eukaryota; kingdom Metazoa; phylum Chordata; class Lepidosauria; order Squamata; family Phrynosomatidae; genus Phrynosoma; species Phrynosoma blainvillii. Next base: position 91,012,794 of record JANUYF010000002.1, on the reverse strand, counting down.
CAGGAGAATCATTCACAGAAGTAGCCAGACAGATGAAGGCAAAGAAAAAAGACCCTGGGGCAAGTGGAGTCATGCTGGGATGTGTGGTCTGGGGCATGTCTATATGGGCCATTTGCAGAGATTTCCCCCTGTCTTCACATTGCCCTATCCAGAGGATGCAGGGCCAAAGGCCTGATTTGACTGTTAATTCCATAACTCTAAAATGTTGGCTTCCAAAACACAGTGTGCTGTGCTACGAACAGAGATTATAAAAAACTCTTTTTGTATCATATATGTAGCAAATCATTACCGCCAGACAATAGGGTTTCTTAGCTATTCATTAATACCTTTCAATAACCTTTTCAGATTGACTGTACTTTCTGGCTACAAAAAAAGTAAAAAAATGACTGCAATTTACTACTATCTCATATATGATAGTCCTGTATTATTTTGCTTTTTGCTTTGTCTCTTATATGTATGTTACCATCTGACAAATCAGTCAAACAATCCATATGTGAGAGAAACTCTTTGCAGTGGAGAAAAACTCGTTTGCCACAATTTACTGCATTAGAGATTGAGTTGAAGGACAGTATGTGTTTAGAATAAAAGCAACAACTAAAATATATTGTTTTTAATTTTCTGCAGTGCCATTACCTTCATGTCAGTAACACAGTATGGTACAAAGCTTGCTACCTGAAGATCAGCAGAGATTCATCCATCCCGCATGGACTGGAATGCCTACAAGTGTATATGTGTGTGAGTGGATACATTAATTGCAAGGGAAGGTAAGGAAGGGATATGGCGTGCATATGCTGTATATACACAGATGAAGGATCCAGGGGATGTATTAACCTACTCCAGCCCCTTCGCATTGTTTCTCCATTTCCAGTATACAGCTTCAATCCCAATTTTGTGCAGGAGTAGCCAAGTAAGAATCTGCTTGTCTGTAATTGAACATGAAGATGCGCAAGGGATTTTTTAAAATAGTTTTTGTTTGTTTTGGCCTACTCTACAATAAGTATTTATATAGGACTATACTATAATTTATACTACGCTATAACTGCAAAGGGAACAGTAGGAAAAGGGATGAAGCTGATTTCACCTGAGAACCAATCCAAAATTAAAAATGGAAAGAAACGGAAGGAAAAAAATGCCCACACAAATGAAATTTATACTGTGAATGGATGAGTGGAAGCTAAAGAAACAGTGCCTGGTTACAGGGGGAGGACTCTAGGTAGTACTTAGTTTTTAAAAGGTCAGGCTCTCCTATGATGTGTTCCAAGCAGCTAATTCATCCTTTGCAAGATTTGTTTTAACATAATCCTGAATCTCCAGATTTACCCATGACACAAAAAATAATAAACAAATCTTTTTAACACAAATCAAATGTCACGGGGGGGGGGGGGGGGGGATGGCCACTTTAAAAACTAATTGAAACAAATGAAATCCATTCCCCAGATGGATTTCAAGATCTTGCATCTTGAGTTGCATCCACACTGTAGAAATAAGCCAGTTTGACACCATTTTAACTGTAACTGCTATGGTGCCATCCTATGGCATTCTGGGAATTGTAGCTTGTTGTAGCACCAGAGCTCTTTGATAGAGAAGGCTAAATGTTTCACAAAACTACAATTCCCAGAATTCCATAGCATGAAGTCATGGCAGTTAAAGTGGTATCAAACTGGATTATTTCTACAGTGTGGATGCAGTCTTGGACATCTCAGAAGAGAGGAAAAACTAGGCAATATCAAGACCAGGGGTAGGCAACCTTTCCCCTTTAAGGGCCAAGGGACTTCAGCTCCCAGAATCCCAGGAGCTATTGGCCAACATGGGACTATTGGCCAACATGGCTGAGGCTTCTGGGAACTGAAGTCCCTCGGCCCTTAAAGGGGAAAGGTTGCCTACCCCTGATGAAGACCATAAGTTATACTGGTTAAATTTTGGGCATAGACATTCTTCACTCCTTTTTTTCACTTTAAAAAGTGAATTATGAGAGAGTAAAAGAGAAACATGGCTATGGAGCAAACAGTTCTCAGCAGAAAGTTCCCACATCTTTTTAGTGGACAAAAGATTCTTATATCTGAAGGAAATGAAATAGGGCAAGCAGCCAAGGAAGCAAACATTTCAATGTTACTTTTTACAGTAAATTATATAATTTAACAGCTAAAGATTCATATGAATATATGACATCACAGTTCTGAATAGATGCTTATAGACCCAAGCCTGTGATAGCATCAATAAGTCTGTATATTATGGAATGTCACATTTCATAATTTATTGCACAAACAGCAACCTAAAAGCTCTACTTTTCCAAGCACATGAAGACGTACAAAAGCAAAGTTGAGAAGGACTGGAAAACTAATTTAATATCAGCTGGTGTGTTCATAAAATGATTTGCTCTGTGCTACCCATGAAAGAAGAAACCAAAAGGTAAATGAAGTACATTTAAAAGTAAATCCAAACCAGGCTATATTATAAAGCTTATAGAAGCAAAAGCAGGCAACACAATTTTACAACTGTTTGGCTTTACATACATAATTGGATTGGACACTGTTTCATGTCTTTCAGCTCAAAGTGTGGAGATCTCTTACATGTTAGACAGCAGAATATTTATTATTCAGAACAGACTCACTAAAAATATATATGTTAATCATGGATAATTTAGGGCCGGCCTGGAGGCAGAGATGGGAAGGGGCAGCCACATGCTGGCCGCCCCAACCCCAGCCCAATGACATTCTGAAGCCATGAGCCGTCAGGACATCCTCCCGGTGCAGTGTTTTTACATGCTGCGCTGGATGGGGTACTAAAGAGCTACACACCGGCTCTTAGGGCGGCATTTTGCTGCTCCTTTCAGGGGCGGCAAAAGGGAGATTGGAGCCGTGGTGCGCGGTTGCTGCAGCCTCAATCCATGGCTAGCAGGGGCGGCCCAGAGCCACCCATCTGCATAGCCCCTACGTTAGCTCTTCCTGAGCTAGCTGGAGTAGTCTTGGAGTTTTGCAACTCCCCTCACCCTGGCTTGTAATGCTGGGGGGGGGGGGGGGTCCAACATCCATGCTGAGACTGCCCTGTCAGGAGTGGTTCAGGACTTCAGGTTTGCCACAACAACTATGGGTCTGTCCCAAGTAGTATGCAGTGCTACTCATGCTGCTCAGTATATTCTGGATTTTGTTTTCTGTAGTGGGTAGGCTGGATGTCATCTGGGAGTGGAAAACTATCTACACTTCCATTGTCATGGACAGATCACCACTTGGTGAGGTTTAGACTTGCTGGGACTTAGAACCGCTACAGAAGTGGGGCACCTACAAAAATGGTCTGCCCCAAGAGGCTTATGGATCCTGATGACTCTTGGGGAGCTTCCTCTTGTCTTGACAGGTGATTCTGTCAAAGTCCTGCTCAACCTTTGGAATGGAGGCAAGGCCAGGGTGGTGGATGTGATACCTCCCAAATGTTATATCTCATGGAGTGGAGTGAAACAAACTCATGTGTTTTCCAGGAAGCTGGTGGCAATGTAACAAGTCAGGGATTAGAGCGAAATTGGCAGAAAACTTAGAGCAGGTCTGATTGAATACAGGCTAAAGCTTATCTGAGGGCCTACTCTGCAGCAATACAGGCAGCAAAGACACATTTCTCTTCCTTTATTGCACCTGCAAGTAGCTGGTCAATAGAGCTGTTTTGAGTGGTCTGACGTCTTTGACACACAGGCCCAAGAGAGGAAAATCCAGATCACTCGATAGCCTGAGGTGAACAACAAGCCTGGCACTTTGCAGTTAAAATCACTCACACACACTCTGATTTAGATGCTATAATTGATACAGGTCCAGTGGATTTAACTATGGCCCCTTCTGGTCCAGTGACCACATACTTTTTAATTTGTGCAACTTGAGAATGTGAACAGGATTATTAATCAAGATATTAGAGCCCCCACCTGTGTTCTAGATCCTTGCCCTTCCTGACATTAAAAAAAAAAACCTAGAGGAGGACTGCTCAGTAGAGAGAATGTTTAATGCCTCACTAAAGCAAGGTAGATTTCCAGCTTGCCCAAAGGAGACTGGAACAGAATCCATCTCATCCAAACCCCTTGGAGCTGGTTACCATTATTTAAAAAAGCCCTTCCCATCCAGTCTTTAATATTCCATTTTTAATCAAGGTCCTGGAGCATTTGGTGGCCTCCTAGTTCCAAGGGGTTTGGATGAGATGGATTATCTCCATCCATTTGAATCTGGTTTCAACCCTGGTTATAGGACAGAGATGGTTTTGGTCACCTTGGTGGGTGATGTAAGATGGGAGTGAGATAGGGGGAAGTGTGCCCTTGTTCATTCTGCTGGATCTCTCAACAGATTTCAGTATTTTCAACTATGGTATCCTTCTGGGTTGCTTTCCTGGGATGGGACTTGGGGGCAGTTTTACAGTGGCTTCATTCTTTCCTGGAAAGGCAAACCCAGAGATAATGCCTGGGGACACTGGTCAACACCTTAGCTTCTACCCTGTGGGATCTCTAAGAGCCGATGCAGATGGCCCATTTGGGGCAGCAGAGAGCTGCCCTGAGGAGCGGCAGGTCGGGGCTGCGGCAACCCCACACTGTGGCCCCAATCCTTCCTTTTGCCACCCTAAGAAATGGTGCCGTGGCTCTTCCACGCCCTTTTGGCGTAGCGTGTCTGCACGCTGTGCCAGAAGGGTGTCCTGACGCCACGTGCCATGTGTACAGCTGTGCAGTGTTAGGACGGCATCAGGATGGGATTGGGGCAGCTGGCATGCATGCGGCTGCCCCACCCCAACTTTACCCCCAGGCAGGCCCTTTGGTTTTGTTCTCCACACTATTTGACATATACATGAAATCACTGGGATAATTTGTCTAGAGTTTTGGAGTTCAGTGCCATCAGACATGAATGACACTCAAATCTATTTCTTCTTTCCACCACATTCCAAAGGAGTCGTTTTGGTCCTAAACAGGTGCCTGTCATCAGTAATGGACTCCACGAAGGTGAACAAACTGAAACTTATTCCAGACAAGATAGAGGTGCTTCTGGTCAGTCAAAGGCAGATCAGGAATAGAGATTTTGCATGTGCTGTATGGGATTATGCTCCCCCTGAAGGCACAGGCTCCAACCTTAGATGTGTGCTCTTGGATTCAACTCTGAGTCTGGAAGTTCAGGTTTCAGTGGTTTAGTAGTGCATTTGCAGTTAAAGCTTGTTCACCAACTGTACCCATTCCTTGATAATTACATCTGGCCATGGTGGCATATGCCTTAGTTACATCCCAGCTGGATTACTGTAACATGATCTATGTGGGGCTGTCTTTAACAAGTGTTTGGAAAATTTACCTGGTCCAAATAGCTAACTGCGGTTGGCTACAGGGAACACACAACCCCCTTGTTACAACAGTTGCACTGGCTGTCAGTCCATTTCCAGGCATGATTCAAAATGCTGGTTTTGACCTGTAACATCCTATATGTCTCAGGTCCAGGTTATTCAAAGGACTATATTTTCCCTTATAAACTAGCCCATTTATAAGAGATTTGATATTTGCTGAGGAAGCCCTTCTCTCTGTCCTTACACCTTCACACCTTCTGGTGGGAACACAGGAAATGGTCTTTTCAGAGGCTGCACAGGGTCTGGAACTCCCTTCCTAGCAAAGTTAGACTAGCACACTCCCTACTTCTTTTTGCAGACATGTAAAGACATTTCCATTTTGACAGGTATTTGATCAATGACTAGATAAGGCCTGTCTTAAATAAACAATGTGATGGACCTTCGAATTGTTGTCCTTGTGTGTGTGTAATGATGTAGGTTTTAACCTAGTTTTCATGTTTAATCCCATTTTAACTTTTATCTTGCAAATTTTTAACTTTTTAAAAAATAAAAAGTCACATTGAGTCCTGAACTGGGTAAAAAGCAGGATATAAATTAAAATAACAACAATACAGTTGGCATTTGCAGATAGAATGGAAGGGTGTGCCATCTTTGCTTTAGGCAGCAAACTATCTTGGGCTAGCTCCACTCAGATGAATGAATTACAGAGTGGAACTGACCACAAGACCCTCTAGTCCAACCTTCTACTAGATTCATTGACTGATGCCATGAATCCAGTAGAAAAAAATCTCTTCCTTCTTCATATAGTATTCCACACCTTACAGTAAGCAATTTCTAAAACTAATATAGAAAGCAAGTTGTGGTGGAGAATAACAGATATGACACAATAGGAACAGAACCTATTCCAAACCGTTCCAACAAGGAGGAAAAATGGGAGGTGTCTCAAGAAACCAGGATGGATGACTAAGGAACTTGCAACTGAACTAAGTTTTAAACAGAACATGTATAAGAAATGGAAAAATGGGGAAATCATCAAAGAGGAATTCAAACAAATAGCTAGCACATGTAGGGGTAAAGTCAGAAAAGCTAAAGCGCAGAATGAACTCAGGCTTGCTAGAGAGGTTAAGAACAATAAAAAGGTTTTTTTTTGGGGGGGGGTATGTCAGCAGCAAAAGGAAGAAGAAGGAAATGGTAGGGCCACTGTGTGGAGAAGATGGCAAATAGGTAACAGGGGACAGAGAAAAGGCAGAATTACTCAACACCTTTTTTGCTTCAGTCTTCCCAGAAAAGGCAAAGGGTGCTCAACCTGAGGATAATGGAGCAGAGGACAGAATAGGAGAATTTCAACACAGAATAAGTAAAGAGATAGTACAGGAATACCTGGTTAATCTAAATGAATATAAGTCTCCAGGACCAGATGAATTACATCCAAGGGTATTAAAAGAACTGACAAACGTAATATCAGAACCATTGGCAATAATCTTTGAGAACTCCTGGAAAACAGGAGAAGTCCCAGCAGACTGAAGGAGGGCAAATGTTGTCCCCATCTACAAAAAGGGGGAAAAATAGGATCCCAACAATTATCGTCCAGTTAGTCTGACATCAATACCAGGAAAGATTCTGGAGCAGATCATGAAACAGAGTTTGTGAACATCAGGAAGGTAATTTCATAATCACAAAAAGTCAACATGGGTTTCAGAGAAACAGGTCATGCCAGACAAATCTGATCTCTTTTTTTGATAAAATTACCAGCTTGGTAGATGAAGGGAATGCTGTCGATATAGTATATCTTGATTTCAGTAAGGCCTTTGACAAGGTTTCCCATGACATTCTTGCAAACAAGCTGGTAAAATGTCAGCTAGACAAAGTAGCTGTTACATGGATTTGTAATTGGTTGACTGGCCGAACCCAAAGGGTGCTCAACAATGGCTCCTTTTCAACCTGGAAAGAAGTGACCAGTGAGGTGCCACAGGGCTCTGTCCTGGGCCCAGTGCTATTCAATATCTTTATTAAGGACTTGGATGATGGTATTGGAAGCATAGTTATCAAATTTGCAGACGACACCAAATTAGGAGGAGAAGCTAATACCCCAGAGGACAGGATCAAAATTCAAAATGACTTGAACAGACTAGAAAGCTGGGCCAAGGCTAACAAAATGAAATTCAACATGGAGAAATGTAAGGTACTGCACTTAGGGCGGAAAAACGAAAAGCACAGATATACAATGGGGGACACCTGGCTGAATGAGACTACGTGTGAAAGGGATCTAGGAATCCAGGTGGACCACAAGTTGAACATGAGTCAACAGTATGATGCAGCAGCTAAAAAGGCCAATGAAATTTTAGGCTGCATCAATAGAAGTATAGTGTCTAGATCAAGAGAAGTAATAGTGCCACTCTATTCTGCTTTGGTCAGGCCTCACCTGGAATACTGTGTCCAGTTCTGGGCACCACAATTCAAAAAGGATGTGGAGAAACTGGAACATGTCCAAAGGAGGGCAACTAAAATGGTGAAGGGTCTGGAAACCGAGCCCTATGAGGAACGACTTAGGGAGCTGGGGATGTTTAGCCTGGAGAAGAGAAGGTTGAGAGGTGATATGATAGCCATGTTTAAATATTTGAAGGGATGTCATATTGAGGAGGGAACAAGTTTGTTTTCTGCTGCTTCAGAGACTAGGACCCGAAACAATGGATGTAAGCTCCAGGAAAAGAGATTCCACTTCAACATTAGGGGGAACTTCCTGACAGTAAGGGCGGTTCGACAGTGGAACACACTCCCTCGGAGAGTAGTGGAGTCTCCTTCCTTGGAGGTCTTTAAACAGAGGCTGGATGGCCATCTGTCGGGGAATGCTTTGATTGGGAGTTCCTGCATGGCAGGGGTTGGACTGGATGGCCCTTGTGGTCTCTTCCAACTCTTTGATTCTATGAACCTGCACATGAAAAATGAGACATCTGTGTGTGTGTGTGTGTGTCACATACTAAGGGGGGTTGCAGACTGCCAGAAATAGTGTGAATTCAGTCCACTTTTAGGGTTAGGGTTAGAGTTAGGGAACCATGGGAACTGTATTTTATTGTGGCATCAGAGTTGTCTGACAGAGAAGGCTCAATGTCTCAGAAAAATAACAGTTCCCATGATTCCCTAGCACTAACCCTAACCCTAAAAGTGGACTGAATTCACACTATTTCTGGCAGTCTGCAACCCCCCTAAGTTTCCTTTCCTCTCACCTCACCCAACGGTTTGGAACCAATTATTTCTCCTTTTCCTTGCCAGGGGTAAAGTGGTTTAATGTCACATATGCATTATGTTAACAACTGAGTAATGTCAATCACAGTTAGCTTGAAAAAAATTATTTGAAAACAGAATTTGAAGTCATCCATAATTCTGAGGAAATCTGGTTAGCATTAACTATGCTTAGTCCTTTAATTAATTAGTATCGATGAAGGAAAGATGAAGGAATCCAGTAAAGAAGAGAGGAGGCCTGAGGTAGAGTGCTAATCTGGCACATCATGATTAGAAGCTAGAATTGTCAATACCAGACAAGTAGAGGCTACAAGGAAATCAGAGCAACAACTCAAAATAGCAAAATAAATAAATAAATAAATAAAAGTGTCAAAACTGTATTGCCCAACTCTTTTGTTTGCAAAAATGTTTCAATCATAATAAATATAATCATAGTTCTGTTTTGTTTTTTTAACAACACGAGGTACAAACCATTGCTGCTGCCTACAACAATGGCCAAAGATGTATTCAGAAGAAACGTACCTGGAGATTTTTCTTTCAATCACCATACATCCTAGAGGAACTTCTGAAACATGTTCTATGATTCAAGGGGACTTTTACATTTTTATATGTAGAAGCCTTAGAAATTGTTCTTGTGATGTGATTTTCTACCTCTCTTGAGTGTAGAAGTGTCACAGCACAGCTGTGGCTGTCTATATGGATCCATCTAGCTCATGTGTGCGATGGTGTCCATGAAGAAAACAAAAAGTAAACCACAGAGGTCTGCAAGATATTGGTTATCTGTATGTCTCAAGGCATTTTGTCTGAGATCTTTAATGTAATTTACCTAGCCTCAAAACCCATGTACCTTACTGTGAGATTCTGGATGGGAGTCTGCAAAGACAGTGGCATTTCAGCCAATCAATACTGTCTGTGCTAAAATAAGCATCATTATGCTCATCAGCTGGCAAAGGGGAAATAATGAGATCATTCCAATGGTATCTAGCCCAAAAATACTTCTTTGGCTCTCTTTTCAGGCCAATGAGAGCTTCATGCAGCTGTATGAAAGAATTTGTCAATTCAGCCCAATTGCTATTTCAGAAACATTTGGCAAGCTTGAGAGCTCAGTGGTATTTTAGGACCACTTTATTCATTCTTCTAAACATTAATCTTAAAAATGACTTACAAAGTCAATGAATTCAAATTGATGTTCACTTGCTTAAACCAATATATCTATATTAATTTCTATTAATTTCAGAATTCCAAAACTGTGAGCCTGATTTAAATAAATTAGGTCACTTCTACCAGTACAGAAGTTACTCCTATTAGTATACTGAAGCATTCACAGAATGTAGCTAAATTGCATCAGAATGAAATGCTGTACAGCACCACCCAAATGTAGGCCTAAAGGAATTTCACTGTAAAATTTGACATTTGTTTAGCAGTCATCAAACTTTTAGTCTTATACAGTGGACCCTTGTTATACGCAAGGGATCCATTCCGGACCTCTCCATGTAAGGCAAAAAACGTGTGAGCTCAGATCCTTTTCTTCCTTATGGATGTGCACCATGGGTGCACGCGCCATTATAATACCCAGGGGCTTGCCATCCACATGAGCTGAAGTCCACAGACGGTAAGCCCACAGATGGCATGGGCAAACTGTACTACATTGTCTTTACAACTTTAGAATCCTACCCACTGACAAAACAGGAACTTACCTTCTGAAAATCAGACTTCAACTGGTTTTGTATATGAAATTGGACATAAAACATGAACCTTGTACCTTTATATTCTCTTTGATGTAATTTAGCTAGGTCAATGGTGGCCAGTCATTCTATCTTTGAGGGGCACCTCAAAGTCCAGAATGTGAAAACATCTTCAGAGTAACTTGTAGAAACTAGGCTGTGAGCAGGAAATTAATATTGTTACCAAGGGAGCTAAGCACGGTGGTATCGATGGAGAGATTTTGGTTGGGTCCCAATAGTATTTCACTTGTTCTCTTTGTAATAGTCTCCTGTTCCAGTGAGAGTTATCCCTTCAGAACAGTTTTCAATCGTTGTTGCGTGCCTTTAATATTATTTTATTATTGTAATTATTTATATTCTGTTTTCTCCCTGATACAGGGACTCGAGGTGGCTCACAGCAAATGGAAAACCATACAAATTAAAAACAATACAAAAACATTAAAAAGTATAAATATAATATTGGAGGAAAAACCATTAAGCCATTTAAAAACATTAAAAATTGAAATAGTAAAATGTATTTTAAAAAAAAAACACCAACTCCATATCAACCTTAAAATCTGAGTTTCACAGCATTTAAAAGCCCAATCCTTATCAGGATGGAAAAGCCCGACAGCTTTAAGTCATTTCCAACTTAATGGAGATCCTAAGGTGACCCTATCACAGGGTTTTCTTGGCAAGATCTTCTCCGAGGAGGTTTGCCTTTGCCCTCCTCTGAGGTTGGGAGTGTGACTTGCCCAAGATCACTCTGTGGGTTTCCATGGCTGAGTGGGGATTCCAACCCTGGTCTCCCAGAACCTCATTTGTACTGATGTATGTGATTTATCTCATGGCTAGTGGCAGGGTTTAGGTTCTCCTGATTTCAAAATAGTTCAGCTACCTCCAAACTGGAGAGGATGTTACTTGCCGTCTTTGTGTTTAATACACAATTGTTGTTAACGGAACATGCAAAGAAAGAACTACATTCTCTCTCCCCAGTGATCTCTGCTAATTTAAGCCCTCCCCTAGCCTATGTGATCTGTGTTTAAACAATCAAAAAAGCCAACTGCAAATATATGTTTTCCTGTTTAATTTGGCCATCTGGTAGGTCTCACTGATAGCAGAACCATGGGGGGATGCAGACCAGGGCGTTGGGGACGCCCTGGTCCAGAACGCCGCGGGACCGCGGCAGCCGGACCGCGGCGCTCCTGCGGCGACCCTAAAAGGAGCGGCAAATTGCCGCTCCTTTTACAGCAGCCGGACCGCGGCGCTCCTGTGGCGACCCTAAAAGGAGCGGCAAATTGCCGCTCCTTTTACAAGACAGGGAAAGTGCGCCCTAAACGCGTAGGGCGCACTTTCCCTGACTTATCCTCCACAGCGCGTCCGGTCACTGCGGAGGGAGGTCATCCCCGGAGCGCCGTCCGTCCGGAGGGCCGGAAGCTCTGAGGACGACCTCAGGAAGAGGAAGGGACGCCGCGCGTGTGGCTGCCCCTCCTCTTCCGGGTCTCAGAGACGGCCCTATTAGCCGTCTGTCGAGGCCCATGTCTCTGATAAGCTTCAGGCCTCCATTATTTTGTGTGCCCCACAAGTATAGCTGCAGAGCATTTGGGGAAATTACAACAGCAGCCATAAAAATAGGAGAACAGGGGCTAGAGCAGAAGTAGGCTCTTAGCAGCTGCCCACATGGGTGACACCTGCTGAGGTACCCTCAAAATCAGAAAACAAGCTGAACTTTTAAGGAAATTACCTCCTTCAGCAAAAATTAAAAATGCAATAATTTAAAAAAATCATCTTTCTCACCCTGTTCCTGTGAATACAGTTTTAAGAAACGATAATCTTACTCCTGTAATATTCTTATAGTTAAGTAAATCATAATGATCATATTGTTAAAGTAGCATTCATATTTTCTAAGCTCTGCATATTATAGTGAGTTTTCAAACAGGAATGCTGTTGCGGAAGGCTTTTCATCAGCTATTTTTGAAGTCTTTTTGCCACCTTATTATAAGAGTTCTTCAGAAGCTATTTATAAACCCATGTTAGCAGCAACCAGGCTCTTAGAATTCAGGCCACATACAGAGAAAGTCTGAAATGGAATGATTACCTGGGGCTATTCAAAAGTTAATGCTGGTAATCTGCCACTGTTTTTCAATCATTTTTGACATCATTTGCTTTCAAAGGAACAAACCCCAAATGAAACCGTAAATAAAAATTCAACTGACTTTCAATTGGCAGCTGCTTCCTTCATTTACAAGTTACTGTCTGGCCCCTGTAGAAAGAAGGGAACTTGTCTAATTCCTACACTTTGGGTAACAAAAATAAATGCACTAGTCATTGAAAAGTATTCACTGAAATACAAACAGGTACAACGGGATATCTCCCCCTCTCAGTTTCAGAAGAACCCAATGTTCTACCAGCAGAATGCTGATGTTGAATACTACGTTTGGAAACCTTCAACAATAAGCAGAGAAAATTAAATCAAACCTAAGAATTTGTAATGTATGTCTGAACTAGAAGGACCATCAATACCGAATTATCCACTATATGGAGATAACAGGGATGGAAATATGAAAAGAATATTTTAAAATGTTTATTAAATGTTTGAAAAAACATGCTTTTTGAGTGTTGACAAACCCCGACAGAGAATCCTGGACTGATGTGAATGTTTGCAGTTTGGCACTTATTCTGTGTTGTTTCCAGATTAACTTTTTTGCATAGAATAATTCTATTCAAAGCATGGTTGTTTTATGCAGAGAACAGCATTTTCTGCATAGAAAATAATATTTCAATGCAGAAACATTGGTCCAAAACACACTGCATAGATAATCCAGTTTGAGACTGCTTTAATTGCCCTGGCTGAATGCTAGGGAATTCTGGGAACTTCATTTTGTGAGTCATTTAGCCGTCTCTGTCAGAGAGGTCTGGTACCACAATAAACTACAATTTCTAGGATTCCCTGCCACTGAGCCAGAGCAGATAAAGCGGTCTCAAACTAGATTATTTCTGCAGTGTGTTTTGGACCATTAATTCTTGTACAGAAAAAAGCATTTGTTTATGATGCAACAGAGACAGACTGACTGTTAGCCTTAACCCACCCAAAATCTACAAATATTACCCTTCCTTATGACCTCACATTATAGTTCTATAACATGTAACTCATTCACTCAGTTTATGTTTACAAACAGGCCTCCACATTTGCTAGGGTTAGGGGCACAGGACCGCCCCCCCCCGCCCCCCCGGGGAATGTGGAAAAACCTCAAATAACAAAAACACTATATTTTTTTACTTGAGAGAACACCGCTCTAGGAATCTCTAGGTCAGTGATGGCAAACCTTTTAGGGACCGAGTGCTGGGCATGGGACTTCTGCCCTCTGAGGGCGGGACTTCTGGGGCAGGACTTCTTCCCTCCACTTTCCCGGGCCTTTAGCTGCCTTTCCAGAAACATTTGAAAGCCTGGGGAGCAAGTGGGGAGAAGATGAACAGGTGTGTGCCTCTTCTTCCTTCTCCCCATCCTCCGTGTGCTGGGGAAAAATGGCTTCATGTGTCATCTCTGGCACGTCTGCCATAGGTTCGTCATCATGGCTCTAGGTCCTCCAGTGCAACTCTGTGGTCAATATCTGCCAGACATTGGGCACAGAATTGTGCTGGAGGCGCTACAAATGCCTAGTGAAGTGTTCTCTCTAGGAATCATAGGTCCTTCAGTGCGACTTCTGGTTAAAGTTGACCATAGAGTTGTGGTGGAGGACCTAAATATTCCTAGAGATAACATATTAATAAAATCTCTGAATAATCAAATGTGCAAAAGTCAAAGCCGCAAATATGGAGGGATGAGTGTACATGTACAGAATTGGGACAATCACACAGTGGGACAGGGTAGGAAGGTTGATAGGACATCAAGAACATTCCATCAAACATAGAAAAGTGGACCATATATTTAGATATTTTTCAGTTGCCTTCTATGGAATGCTATTTTTCCTGATCCATCTTTATTTTGAGGCAAATAATCTCCTGTGAAAAACAGCTGAACACCCCATTTCAAAATGTGTTGCTGTGAACAAACTATTTCCACTTAGCTCACAACTCTCAAGCCACCAAGACCATTTCATCATCAAGTTTATTTGTCTGTGGCACAACGTCTATTACAAAATATTACAAAAGCACTGCAGGAAAATTATAATAATACAGCCAGCATGGTTACCAGAAAAGTATCTACAAAATACAAGAGAAATACAGGACTAAAATCAATTGAAATTACAGGGGAAAATGCCAAGACCATTTCATTAACTCAAGTGCCAGAGAGATGGATTTGCAGTTTGCAAAAATAAATAAAGCATTTGGTATGTGCCACTAAAGACAAAAAGAACCAATTTTATGGTTGGTGGTTTTTATTTGTACAGTATTTTTAAAGGTAATAGAGCTATCATTTCTATTATTTAACCAACAAAATATACTCTCAGAGCAGCTGGAGAGGCACACCAATGTAATAATAATAATAATAATAATAATTCCACCATTTCAGCAAGATGTGTGAGGCACAGAAACCACAAAGAAGAACTGAATACTACGACCCAATAGTCCCAGCAGCTAATTTAAAATATTTGTTTTTTGTTTTTGAGTGCTTCCAGACAGGCAGTTCCCAACACCATAATTTACTACACTTCAGTTGTAAGCAATAAGAAGGATTTTTATTCCCATTTCATGCTCTAGGGAATATAAGCATTTTTGTAAGTTTGCATGCTCATGTGTTCTATTGGTAGTGAGGAGTATTTATCAAGTAAAATGGGAAATGTACTCAGCTAGCAAAAATTCTGCTACACCTAGAAACAGAGATGTTACACCTGCACAAAACACATTTTTCTATATTTTTTCAAATATTATTTAATTCTATTTAGACTATTTATAGTGGAACTAGTAATACACATTAGGAATCTTAGTGCAGTTATTTTTCATGTATTTTTGACACATCCTAAAATGAAAGCAGTCTTGAAATTTGTTTGTGAGGAACTGGATGTGCTGGCAATTATAGTGTCATACATTTGATATTTGAAGTAAAAACAAAAAATTCTACAAGAGAATGTTGACATGGTTCTTTCACTTGCCAACAGCCAGAGCTCCTACTGCCGATAGACCCAGTATCTGAGTAGTTGTTACCAGCATGGGATACAGTGTTTGTGATCAATTTAACTGATCAAATTAAGAAACAGAAGACAGTTGGATAATATCACTGTATAGGACTGTGTGCATAATGCTTGAAAATATAAAAGGCACAATAGCCATTGGTAGTTGGGAAAATGTTTAAGGAAATGTTCCACTGATTTGTGTGACCTGATTGCTAAGTTTACTTGGAAGATTGATGAATGGCTTTGTCATTTTGAAAGTGTTAAAATCACAAATACAGCTCTGGCTACAGAAAGAATCTCCTGATTGTCATCATCCAAAGGAGCAAACACTATATTTGCTACTAGTTCCTTCTGCCTAAAGCCTTCTACACACTCCAAATTTTTTCCCAAATGGTTAGAGGACCCTCCACAAAAGCATTAAAAGCAATGCATGGGTGTGTGTGGTAGTATCAGCTTGGGCTCTTGCATTTGCAGGATGCCTGTGAAATGAAAGATACACTAGATTCTAACTAAGCCATAGTCATTTGTTCACCCAGTCAATCAATTCTAAAAATCTGGAAAGGCAAGATTTCCCTTTGCAAAGGAGGAAGAAGTTTGTATGTTCTGTAATTCAGGTGCAATGCCTTAAACTCACAAAACATTTTTTAAAATTTATTTTTATATCAAATAAATTTACAATAATACATTTGAATTCGCATTATACATTAATGTCTTCATCCTATTGTTGTCTACATTATATAACTTCTACTAACTGTCTCTTGCATAATACACCTTATTCTCACACTTTACTCTAGTCTTACTGTTATTCAAAATTTTCCAAGATATATCTCATATATCTAGTCAGTATTCACGAGATTTCATTTATCCCTTCCTTTTTCTTTCTTTTGTGTTAACTCTTCTGATTTTCAATTGCACCTTTTTGGAACTCACAAAGCATTTTGAATGTAAATAAATAAATAAATAAATAAATAAAATTTATTTCTATCCTGCCTCTCTGTAAAATACAACCGGGGTGGCTTACAGAATAAAACAATCCTATCCCCCAATAGCCCACTCCCCCTAAAATACAATTAAACAATCAAAATTTAAAACATACTTTAAAATAACAAACTATAATAAATGACAAATAGCTGCAGCAGAAATCAGGGTCAGGCATAACTATTTTTAGTGTCCAGTTATCTACTCAGGAAATAAAGAGCACCATTTTATCAAACCAAAGGAAAGCTGTGGAAATTTGACTGTGCAAACACAATTCTGGGTTCATCACTGAATATGCAAGTAGTGGCATGACAATATTGCATTTCCTGTAGTAGAGAAAAATAAAAAAAGAGCAAAACTGAGGAGCATCCAATGGAATATATAGGGGAGGAAAGTCTTAGGATGAGTCTTTTATTTGCTAAAATGCTCAATGCGTTTCAGCCTAAAGAAGCTCTTCAGGGGCCTGCAGTAAAAAATTGCAAGAGAACACTAAATGTACAACATTCGATCACAGTAAACTTCAAAATCATTTACTGTCTGAATAAAAGCATGTGAATAAGGACTTCTGACTCAAAATTGCTTCAGCTTTAACTGGGAGTGTGTAGGCAATAAACTGTGCAAATATAATAATATTCTTATGCAACTGGATATCACATATTTATGTGTTGTCCTCTTGCATTTTTTAAAAAGATAGCCTGCGTTTCCTGTAGTAGAGAAAAATAAAAAAGAACAAAATTGAGGTGCATCCAATGGAATATTTAGGGGAGAAAAGAGGCATGTCTTGGGATGTTATGAAGACAGTATTTTATTTGCTAAAAAGCCCAATGCGTTTCAGCCTAAAGACGCTCTTCAGGGACCTGCATTTTAAAAATTGCAAGAAGACACTAAATGCATAACTACAGGCTGAAACATATTGGGCTTTTTAGCCAACAAAAAAGCACCATCTTTATAGCACCCTCTTCCCCCCCACACACCTCTTTTCATGGCATGGTGTCAGCTTCTCAAAAGCATCTATCTGACCACTCTTGGAAACAGGATACTGGAACAAGATAGGCTACTGAGGTTTAAATACTTAATATGAAAGTGGCGCATGTCATGGAATTTTCTTGCCTTCCCTTCTCCCCTGCAGCCCCAGACCAAAGACCAGCTCAATGGAACTTCCCAGGCCACTGAAGGAGGTTTTCAGAGTGGTCAAGAGGCAATACTGTGAAAGGACACTGATGTCCTTTACACTACTTTTTACTGTTGTGCAAATAAATGTCCTTCACTGAATACAGCCTCCTGTCTGAGGCACTTTTAGGGCTCTTTTAAATACTACTACCCTGGCCTTCAAGGGAGAGAAGAGGGAAGCACAGCTCTACCAGGCCTTTTCCAGAGGCAGATGAAAGGCCCTCTATCTATTCCAACTGCCACTCTCCTGGCATTGGAGGGAAAGAACTGGCAGTATCTGCTGGACCTGATCCCTTTCCCCAAACTGTCAAATTAGCAATCTGTAAACTGGTCTGAGAGCCTTTGTGGCTGAAGAGCGAGGTATAAATACTTCACATAAATAAATGATATTTTATGAGCAATATAGATGTGCAGGAACTGTGTTCCTCTTCATCTCAGTAAGAAAAAAAAGACCGGTCAACTGTATTCTTAGTTATTAACTTTATAATAACAATTTCCAAATTCCTCTTACTACAAACCATTTTACTTAAATTCACAAAATCTTAGCTGCCATCTAAAATGTTTAATCTACTAAACATCTCTATAGATGTTTCCCTTACTTCTATTATTTACATGTTAAAGTTGCTTTCCTTATATTCTGCAAATCTTTTATCACCAATAAGGAAATAAAAAGCCAAAAAGCTAGAAGAGCCTAGCATCCTAAAATTATATACAAACTCATAAATTCTATTGATATCAGTGATGCTTAAGAATGTATAAAAACAGATAAATATCTGCATCTTTAAGTGATACACAAACACAGCTAGGATTCTGATCCAACCCCCTTTTAGTGTTTCATCAGCTTCCTGTCATGTGTCCACAGTGACAGTGCAGTTTGGACCTGTTGTGACTCATTTCCATGCTCAAGTTGCATCAGCTTCCTCTGAGTCAGCTTTCCACCTTTGTGCACACTCACCTCTTCACATAGGGCCTTTGCAGACTGCCAGAAATAGTGCAAATTGAGTCCACTTTAAGGGTTAGGGTTAGTGCTAGGGAATCATGAGAATTGTGTTTTTTTTTTCTGAGACATTGAGCCTTCTCTGTCAGAGAGCTCTGGTGCCACAATAAAATACAGTTCCCATGATTCCCTAACCCTAACCCTTGCCCTAAAAGTGGACTCAATTTGCACTATTTCTAGCAGTCTGCAACCTCATATACTCTCAGGGCATCTTTCACCTTTGTTCCACATTGCATGCATCTGGGAGACTGAGGCAAATTCTCACTGATAATACTGACCTATGTGACAACTGTTTTCTCTGCAGAAACCAGAAAGGAAAGCCAACACAGCCATTTGCATGTTAGAATTAATAAACAAATTATCCTTCTAATTGGTATATTCTAATGTTTTGTACAAAATCACACAGTATTATGTTTTCTTTTAAAATATACTGTGCTTGTAGATCTTTATTCCATAAAAAATGCTCCTGGCACAAGTACGGATGCTATAAAGAGACTGTTAAAAATTCCTAGATTAACTACATAGGAATCAAATAAATTTTAGCTTTAATGTAACATTCACTCTGTGCTTCTAAAATGCACTTAATTTGTGGTATCACAGTAAACCTAAAGTGAAATGTTATAGAGGTGAATGTATCACAAATACCCAAATCCAATTTGTAATGCTTTTATTTTAAGGAATAATAAAGTGTAATATTTGAACAGTGTATAATAGCACTTTAAAAATAAATATCATTAGAGACATCAAGTGTTTCCAAGTTATTTTTACAACAAAAACTTGTAAAGTGGGTCTTTGTTATCTGCTGGGATTTGGTTCCAGGATCCCACATGAATACCAAAATCCACAGATATTCAAGTTTAATAAGCAACAGCATAGTAAAATGGCCATTATATAAAATGGAAAAATCAATTTGCTTTTTGAAATGTATATTTTGGGGGGAATATTTTGAAGCCCTGGATGGTTGAATCAATGGATAAAATCCATGGATATGGAGGGCCAGCTGTATATGTGTCCATGTGTTCTGTAGAAGCTCCTCGCTGAAGTGGAATTTTGTATGGTCCAAGGCTAAAATAAATGGCAGAATGAAATCTTGCTCTGATCCTCAAATCAGCCTCAAGGATAGAATTTTAATTGCTAAGACAGCCAGCTAGTGAGGTGTAGTGATTTTACTACTGGACTATGATTTTGGAGACCAGGGTTTAAATCTCTCCTTGGCCATGGAAACCCAATGAATGGCCTTTGGCAAGTCAAACTCTCCCAGTCTCAGAATAAGGCAAAGGCAAACTCTCTCTGAACAAATCTTGCCAAGAAAACCCCATGACAGGGTTGCCATAAGTAAAAAATGACTTTAAGACACATAACAACAAATAGCTCATAAACATTAATAACTGTTCAATGCTGATGTGTGGAATACTCCATCAGGCATTAACTATAAACATTTCCCAGGCAGAGATCTTTACCTTCAGTTGGAATGTGCATTTCGACAACAGCCATACTGATATAGAAATCACTGCAGATTGTTGTTAACTGTCATCATGACAATTTAGACTTATGGTGACCCAGTGTATGAGAGACTTCCAAATCATCCTGTCACACTTTTAAACTTGGTGTGAAACATTTGGAAATTTCCCTTTAGTAACTATGACTCTCATAGGTGCTGGATGGTACAATAGGGTATGATCCCTCATCTCCTCACTGGACAACAAACAAAACTGGTTGGCTCAGTGATCATATCAACCCACCGTAACTTCCTCCCGCAAACTGGGCAGTTCATTGTACAGCATGTGAAATCTGGACCCCCACCCCAACTCTCCAGAGAGAGCCTGACACCCTGGATTATGACAATGCTGGGACAGCTGAGATGGGCAAGGACAGCATCTGTGTTTGATCCTGCAAGGTTAAACACTAGTGGTGGACACACTGAAATCCAGGACTTTAAAGATGTTTCACTCAGTCCAAGTATCTGTGCAAACATGGTACACTGCTTCATCTTTGCCAAGGAAGAAATAAAGCTGTCAGAGCTTTTCTATCATGTGAGTACCCCAGCACAAACTGAAAGAGTGAAATCCCTTGTTTTTTCTTACTGGATTAACCTAATCTCAAGGCTTGAATGCAAGGCAAGCATATATAGATTCAGTGGTGAATGGAAGCTCCTCCTCTCCGCACACCCACACTGACACACTAGGAAGTATAAATCTCATAATGATTACCACCCTGTGGCTCTGCTTATTTTATCTTTGGCAGACATAGGCGTTATGCTGCACAATGGCCTATGCTACACATGATTGGTCTAAAATGCAAGCAGGTGGGCTGCTGGGCAAAATGGGTTAACACCCACCATCTCAAAAAAGAACTGGTTTTGGGGTCAGTTGTCAAAATAGCCAATATATCCCACTAGAAACTTTGATGTAGCTCAAGAAAAGTTCCCAAGTTCTAATATTCTGTGGATGATTTTAGACCCATATCTTCAGAGGATATAATATCAAGGACTGAATAAATTATGGATAATGTGCAACACTATTCTCAAGGTGTTGCTATAGTACATCGTTATGTCAGTTCTTTAGTGAGAGTGGTTCTCAATCTTTGATCATCCATATGATTTGGACTTCAACTCCAAAAATCACTGACCACTGGCTGAGCTAGTTAGGGCTTCTGGGAACTGAAGTCCAAGACACATGTAATAGTTAAATCTGGAATTTATTTCATCCAGAATTCCTGATTATTTTGCTTTATTTCCAAACCCTTTCTTCTACTGAATTTTCTTCTCTATGTATTATCTGTGTAGCCTTGTACTTGAACCCTCCTTGTTATGCCTGCTCATGGAATCAGTATATTGCAAATAACTGATGCATTGCATTACAATAATGAATGCATATCATAAATTTTACATTTTCTTGGCATCTGTGTATGTTGATGTGATTATAAGTAACTGATCAAAGTTTTCCTCTCCATAATATTTACACTGAAAACTAATATTAAATCCATTTAGCACAATCTTTTTAAAAAGTATTTCTCTCCTTTCTTGCATATATTTGGGGGACTATGCCAATTACTGCCACAGTTTTTTAGCATCTCTATTTATTTTCTAGTGAAACAGAAGTGCATGTACCACAATTCATACAACAATTTAAAAAAGTTAGGACCCTCATAGATAATAACATATTCAGGTTTGGATTTTTTGCAACTGAAACCAGTATAAGTATGCCATTATATAAGAAGAGAAGAAGAAGAAAAACTACTACAGTAATGATTTTGCCAGATTAAGATGTTTTACAAGTAAATTAATTCTACAGTTACTGTTAAACACTATCTTGTAAGGTATTTATGCATATTGACAGAATTTACCACAGTTGTTAGCTTAAGAGTCAATCTCTCATCTACATATCACTGCCCCAGTAGTGTCACTGGGGGTTGCGGGGGTTGCGGCCCACACCAGGTAACACCCCAGAAGGGGGTGACACCTGGTTGGCACCCAGGCCCTCCTGCAGGGACACCTTGGGGGTTTCTGGCCCAAGTAGGCAGCTGGTGGCTGTTTTCCTGGCTACGCTGCCATTTCTCCTGGCCATGTGGCCATTTTTCTAGGCCTTGGGTTGGGTCTATGGCCCAGGCGAGTGGCCTCCAGTTGTTTCCAGGGCCCATGCAGCCGCTTTCCATGTGACCCCACCCCAGAAATCCTGCTGGAAGTCCTGCCTGGAAGTCCCACCCGAGAAGCCCTGCCTCCCCACACCAGGTGTCACCCCGGGCAGGGATGCCACTACACTGCCCTAAGATACAAAAAGCAGAACAGTATATAAATATTTTAATAAGTAAAAAATAATAAGTAACCAAAACTGTGAAATGTAAACTTCATGCTGTTACTCTTTTACAGAAGCATATACACTGATACTACTTAATCTAAATTGTGGTATTTAGATTTATCTCTGAATGAATCAGAATTTGACTAGGACTGTGCATATCCTATTGAAAATAATGTAGCATGGATAGAGATTGCAACATTAACACTGATCACATGTTTAAATGTGTATCTATTTTAAATTCAACATGTCTGGTCCAGAAAATGATCCAGAAAAGGCTTCTGTATGTGGGTCGCTTACCTAAAGGCACCAGATCTGATGGGATCTGGTGCTTTTAAGGTATTTAAGTCTGAGGTCAACAAAGATATACATAAAGTTCACATACAAAGAAGTTCTAGAGGTTTCAGTAGTTTACAAGCTAAACACGAGTCAGCACGGCAACCTAACAGCTTAAAAAAGTTCATAAATTTGTACCAGCAGAATCGGCAAAAGAGAGAAAATAATAGTGCTCTATTCCACTTACAGCTTGCAACATGTATATTGTGCATTTTGGTTGTACCAATAAAGGTATCATTGTTTGCTGGATTTTTTATGTTATTCGATTTGCTATATGGCCAACATGGCTACCCTTGGATGTTTTCTGAATTTCAAGAGAATGCATTATAACCGCAACAGAGGAATCCTAAAAAGAAAGCCAGTGGATTGGGACCTTCCTACTTGAGGTTTCTACCTCCAACAAAAGTAAACTTTTTTTCCCCTAAAATTGGGACTGTTTTACCTCAACATCACCTAAAGTTTTCCTGATGCAAAAGCATGGAGACTTCTTGAGAAATTCAGTGTTCTCTGCCTAACAATGGGGCCTGTGGCAAAGGTTGCAAAGGTTGTAGACACACTGGATTGCAAAGGAAATATGTTTTTGTATTTAAATAGATGTTAAATTTCCTGGACTTTGAGAATCTCCCAGCAGCTACATGGCCAGAAGAAGGAGGTGCCGGCCTGCAAGAGATATCCCTCCATACTATCTGAACTAAGAACAAAAACAGCAAAATGCAGGTCTATGACTAACAACTTCAATTGCTGAAGAAGCCAGTGGAGCTTCAAAAGTTTGCAACATGTATATTTCGCATTCTGGTTGGCCCAAAAAATGTATCACTGGTGGATTTTTGATGTTATTAGATTTGCTATACAGTATGGCCAACACAGGTACCCCGGGTGCTTTCTTTATTCCACTGTGGTTAAACTTCACTTAGTGTAAACAGTCCACTTCTGGACTTCACAATTTTCTCCAAGATATGAAAACTAAACCAATGCTTCAAATTATAATAAAATTGTTTTAGACTTGTTGCCAGTACAGTCTACTTCAAAAGATTACTTCAGAAGGTTCTATATTAGAGGATAAGCAAAGACTGGATAGTTAGACATTGGAGATGCAATAAAAGTACTATACCATCATTAGCTTACTTAGAGGTCCCTTTTAACTCTGTCACTATTTTTGCACAGAACAATGAACAGGATTCTGTGTATCTTCTAGTGCACAAACACCATTTTGCATCCACTAGCCTCCTCCTGTTAGCATAACCAGCAAAAACTCAACAGAAAGCAAAAACCTATACAGCTATTATTATTGTTATTGTTGTTATTATTCTTTTCTTCAAATACAGCGACTCAAGGTGACGAACAGCATATTTAAAACAATACAATTTAAAAACAATTCAAAATAATTAAAAATATATAAATATAAAATTTGAAAAAAATAAACAATTTAAAAAGTTAAAACAGTTATGCAATAAAATGTAAAATGTGTTAAAAACTCTAAACAAACTTTAAAACCTGAATTACATAACATTTAAAGCCCAATCCTTATCCCAGCTTGTTAATCCCTTTACATCAGAACTGGCTATCCAAATGTTGCTGGACTACAATTCACATCATCTCTTACTATTGTCTTTGATGTCTAGGAATGATGGAAATCACCTGAAGAGCAGCACTTTCCCAACACTGCTTCACATGCTAGAATTTCAAACCACAATTTTCTCTTGGTTTATAAATTCAATTTATAAAATGACAAGTAAGGAGATTATCACACAGGGATAAGAAACAGGAGAAAAGTGCTATGCTCTCATCATGTTTGGACGATTGCAGGAAGATTTTCACACTATGTTGTACACATACCATACTTGTCCCGTCATCAAAGCATCATACTAATGCAACTTCTCATTAATGACAAAAATATGTTAATGGCTTACCAATATCGCTTCATTAGCGCTATCATGAATGATGGAAGGCAACCACATTTCAAAAGTGCCATTGAGAATCTGTCATTAAACCTTCCAGAAATAAACTGAATCCCCCAGTCTCCCAGTGTGCCGTTTGGCAGAATCACGTCCTGTGTCACACTTGTGAATCACAGGAGAGTTCCAACGCTAAAAGCTGACAATGTGCAGAATGTAAAAGTGCTATTTTACCATTTGTGAATCATTCATGCCCTATTATTGAGACACTGTGTGAAAGTAAGTGCTGTAATTTTGCCATTGTATCATTCTTGCTAAATAACATTAGAATAGTGCTATTAAAGTGTAAATAGCCTTTGTGTGATCATCTCCTAAGAATCCTTTAACAGAAACGGGTAATTGAAGTAGCATGCAAATTACATTTTTCGTAATTTGAATTTTTTTTTTCATTTTGGTGACAAGATTGGGCTGCTTGGTTTTTTTAGGACTTAGTCAGACTATTCTTCTGCTCAGTAAAACTGAAATTGAGAGGAGTGTGTGTACTCCCTATTTCTTTTGCCTATACATAATCAAGATAGAGTACCTTCAGGTTTTCAGTTGGGAATTGTAAATAAAATATGATTTAAAAAATCATTTGGCAAGTGACATCTTTATTTGAAAAATGGACTGGAAAATTAAATAAACTAATAGATATATAAATAAATAAAACAGTAACCCTGACACAGTCATATAATGTCTTCTTTGAAGTGATGTGATTATAGCCATGTCAGAAAGAAAGATGAGAAGTTTGCCAGCTGGATTATTTCTGGCAGTCTGTATAGGCACATTATCAACTTTTATTATCCAAACAGCTACATCAGAGAATAAAAGCAAGTTATCTTTTTTATTTTGCCTGTAGAGTACAAAGGGTTTTTTGTTTGTTTGTTTGTTTTGGTGCATACATAGTTATCATCATGTTGCATCATAATAACACAATTTTATATAATTCTACTCAAAAGTGATCTACAATAGTCAATGAAATTTACTCCCAAGAAAGTGACTACTCTATATGATTGCACCTGAATTTCTCTTTTTGCCACTCACCTACTATGTTTTGCCTTTAAAAAATTTCCCAATAATATTAAGAATGAATAATGAATGCATAATATTTAATACATCAGTTAAAAAGAATAGATTTTGGAGGAAATAAATGTATGTGTTTGTGTATCTTGGCAGTGTCCCAGCTTCATTAACTGCTAGTAAAAGGCAATTATGAGTGTTCCACAATTTCATTTTTTCATCTACATTTTCCATTGTTGTTGACAGTCATGTGCAAATAATAGTTCATACGAATTCAAATGAATTCAAATGTTTTAATACTACACACAAGTAACTGCTTGGGTGTCTACACAACATACCGTATTTTTTGCCCTATAGGGCGCACTTTTTCTTCCCCTAAATATGCGTGGGGAAGTGAGTGCGCCCTATAGGGCGAAGGGGCCGAGGCCGTGGGGAGAAGGAGCCCTCCTTCCCCCCGCGACCTCAGTCTTTGAATGGACTGGTGCTGGGATCGAAGCGATCCCGGTGCCAGCCCATTGAAAGACTGAGGCCACGGGGAGAAGGAGGGCTCCTTCTCCCCGCGGCCTCGGTCTTGGAATCAGCTGGTGCCGGGATCGAAGCGATCCCGGCCCCAGCCGATTGAAGACTGAGGCCGGCGGGGGAAGGAGCCTTCCTTCCCCCCCCGGCCTCGGTCTTGGAGTCGGCTGGGGCCGGGATCCAAGCGATCCCGGCCCCAGCCGATTGAAGACTGAGGCCGGCGGGGGAAGGAGCCTTCCTTCCCCCCCCCCTGGCCTCGGTCTTGGAGTCGGCTGGGGCCGGGATCCAAGCGATCCCGGCCCCAGCCGATTGAAGACTGAGGCCGGCGGGGGAAGGAGCCTTCCTTCCCCCCCCGGCCTCGGTCTTGGAGTCGGCTGGGGCCGGGATCCAAGCGATCCCGGCCCCAGCCGATTGAAGACTGAGGCCGGCGGGGGAAGGAGCCTTCCTTCCCCCCCCGGCCTCGGTCTTGGAGTCGGCTGGGGCCGGGATCCAAGCGATCCCGGCCCCAGCCGATTGAAGACTGAGGCCGGCGGGGGAAGGAGCCTTCCTTCCCCCCCCCCGGCCTCGGTCTTGGAGTCGGCTGGGGCCGGGATCCAAGCGATCCCGGCCCCAGCCGATTGAAGACTGAGGCCGGCGGGGGAAGGAGCCTTCCTTCCTTGGAGTCGGCTGGGGCCGGGATCCAAGCGATCCCGGCCCCAGCCGATTGAAGACTGAGGCCGGCGGGGGAAGGAAGGCTCCTCCCCCCGCCGGCCTCAGTCTTTCAATGGGCTGGTGCCGGGATCGCTTCGATCCCGGCACCAGCCCATTCCAAGACTGAGGGGGGGGGGGGGGGGAAGGAGCCCTCCTTCTCCCCGCAACCTCAGTCTTTCAATGGGCTGGTGCCGGGATCGCTTCGATCCCAGCACCAGCCCATTCAAAGACTGAGGTCGTGGGGGGAAGGAGCCCTCCTTCCCCCCGCGACCTCAGTTCAATGGGCTGGTGCTGGGATCGGAGAAGTTCTCCAATCCCAGCACCAGCCCATTGAACAACCAGCCTCCGGCTAAAGGGAGGAATCCTTTTTTCTTGGATTTTCCTCCTTAAAAATTGGGTGCGCCCAATATGCCGGAGCGCCCTATAGGGCGAAAAATACGGTATCTGCTTTATCTTTGCTGCAAAGAACATACTGCCAAAATTTCACAAGACAGTGAGAGAGAGAAATCTGACAATTATCTGTCATGATGACATGATAAACTAATTTCAGCTACCTCTATATACATTTCACAAGAAGTGTGCCAGTGCTCTCTAGTTAAAGAGATGGTATGGCCAGATGTATAGTACTTTGAACCTGGCTTTGTAAAGTTGCAGCAGTGCAGCTCTTTAAGGAGAGATATCAAATGACGAGACAGCCCTGCTACAGCACTTTGCACTAATAATAATAATAATAATAATTTTTATTTATATCCCGCCCCTCTGCCAAGCAATCGGGGCGGCGTACAACATATAAACATCAAAACAAATACAATCAAATTCAATCCCATCCCTCATTCCCACCCCCAAAAAACAAATCAAAGCTAAAGCTCCTGAACTAACTTCAAGAACACATACAGTGCTTGACAGCAATACACATGGCAACCAAGGCCAAATCTTGGGGGTGGGTTGAGGGTGACAATGAAACTTAGAGCTTTTGTTAATAAACAACAACTACACCCTCCTCTCCATCTGACTTGCCAAAATGCTCAATGATGTATTTTCCTACAACAAATTCTCAAACATCTCTAGAACCATCTGTGGGATTTTTTAAATGACCTGCATTATAAATATAAATCTTAGCATTAATTTCTGTGATGACCAACAACATTATTTTATTAGTTATATGATTCCAAACTCACTGGTACATACATTTCTTGTTGTGGTTTATCAGATCTCTTCTCCATTTCTTCCTCTAACCCAGTGGCATATTTACTGTTGTTGTCACCTGGTGCAGAGAGTGGGTCACCAAAAGCAGAATGGGTGGGGCTTCTGTGAGAAGGTGGCGCATGCACACGCCCCCCCATCCTCCCTGCTCCAGCCTGGTTTTCCTCAGGGGATAGCCAGGTCAAAGAAGGGAGCTGGTTGGAGCGCATGTGCACAGCTGCAGAAACAGGCACCTGGGCCAAAGGCCACTCCCCCAAGTCCCGTGGAAAGCAGCCACACAGCTGGAGAAACAGCCGCCCACCACACCCAGACTGGGAGACCCCTGTGGGGGAGACTGGGTGTCATGCCCCTCTTCTCTGGTGTCACCCCCACTTCTGGGGTGTCACCTGATGCAGTCCACCCCCCCCACACACACACACACCCAGTGACATTACGGCTCTAACATGCTCCAAGTTTGCGGGATGGCAATTCCCCTGAGACCTGTGTAGCACAGTTACTGGGACTGAGAGATACTTCCCTTACTTTATGCTGCAGCCAGGGTTATTGTCTGTAACATATCATATTAGAGCCAGTGTACTGGATTATAAGAACATGGTAATAAAGAAAGATGGTAGATGTGTTTCTACTGAGATTAGGGCTTAAATGCATCCTAAATTTATAATTCAAGAGAGTTCTTTTATCTAAATATCACTTATCAAAATCCACTCTCATCTTACAAATGGGGCATATTCAGTCACTGATTATACTGGACTGCAAGAATGGAAATCAAACATTATTTAAAATGTCAAGCAAAATGCTGGCTAAATCTGATATATGTAATACTAAAAAAACCAAGTGTATAATAAATAGACTACACTGTGGCATGTGGGAAATGAAAAAAAGCAAAATTATGTGCATTCTATGGATGTTTAGCTCACTGTTTAAGAAAGAAGTCTGATAAATGGGGTACCATGCTAGACATATTATTCAAAGCTATCCTAATAAGTTAATTGATTTCCCTTATTAAATTGTAGTGCTAGCCTGTAAGTTTATCAGACAGTGTCCCATATAAAACTGTAGCATAAGAAGACCTGACTGCTCATAGTTTTGATAAAATGAGGGAAATTGCTCTCAACTTCTGTTAGAGCAGCAGGAGGGACTCCTCAAATATGTGACTGAAGTTTAGAAGATCAGACAGAGTATTTCACATCTCAGACCAAAAAGACATCTCTATAGTCTATTTACAGTGGGCCCACTACATTGGTAGGCTAGTTATCCATGAATTGGAACGTCCATGGCTTGTCATACCACATATTATTCAATAGTAACAACTGCTTGCAAATGTGTTGATGTGAACATGAGTAATGTTGCTGCCCATTTAATAATATGGGGCTTGAGCATCCACATTTTTTCTCATCGGCGGGGGCTTGAACCAAACCCCTGTGGATGGGAAGGGTGTACTGTACCGATATCTTGCTCTTCTGGTCAAAGTAATGATAACTCAGTCACTGTTGTAGGGCAGGGGTCCCCAACCTTTTTGACTCGCGGAGCCCTAAGGGTTCCACAGAGCACAGGTTGGGAACTGCTGCTGTAGAGTATGGCTGAAGACAAAAACAGAAGTCTCTAAAATGTAGTCCAATCTCAAAAAAGTGCCATGCTTAAACCAAATAAAGGTATAAACAGAAATGATGCTCACATAACAAGATTGTCTACAAGGTGACAAGAGACAACAAATTTATTGTGGTGTATGTGTTAATGTATCAAAGTTCAATTCATCAGATGTATCAAGTGGTATCTTCATTCAGTAGGTATATGTATGCATGAGCACACATATGCACACACATGGACTAGGAGTGAGAAAAGTATGGTCTTTCAGACATTTCTGGACTGAAATCCCACACTTTAAAGCCACTCTGTCTTGACATGTACAAAAAAAACCCGTTAGCAATCAGATCAGAGTGAAGCCCAGGATTATTATTATTATGCTGAAGATCTAATATAACCATAATTTATTTGCAGGGATAGTTCACAAAGCTGTGTTAATAATAAGACAAAATATTATGTAAATGTATTTCAAAGAGCACTTTTATAAAGAAAAAGTATCCAGCAGACAAACTGGTCACTATAATTATTTTTTACTTTTGAGTTTTATGTAACTAGCATAAGTCTGTGCTTCTTGCATTTTATTTCCCTCTGAGAAGACATAGAGAACATTATCTCATTCTCTACCACATGGAGATCTCTCTCTCTCTCACACACACACACACACACACATCAACCAACTCAGGATAACCATATGAAGAGAGGGACTCTGGTCCATGAACATTTAGCTTTCCATAACCTGATGCCTTCAAGATATGGATGACCACACGGTCCATCACCAGCAGCAGCATGGATAATTCTCAGCTTTTATAAGAGCTTGCAGTTTGAGGAAGGCAAAATGATTAAGGTACAGCTGGCCCTCCGTTTTTGTGGGGGATCCATTCCAGCCCCCCCTTGCCAAAATGGAGAGTCACAAATCTTCAAGCCCAATAGGCTTGAATGGGGCGCACCCCATTGATCTAAATGGAGGTCACCCCTCTGTGAATATGCAAAATCAGGGACTTCAAGTCCGTGAGAATGGAGGACCAACTGTACTTCTCCCCCTTTCCCCTTCTGAAACAGAACATGGCTATTGTCCTGGATATACTTCTAATTCTTTGAGAAACAGGGTACCATGATTAAGTCTGATCTACTTCTTCACCACTTATTTAAAAAAACTGCTGCTAGTTTCTCACTAATTTGCTTTCCTCTTGGCAAGTGCCTCCTTTTATTAGGGCTTCTCACATTGTGCTACAGGTTTACAGCAATTCAAAGGGCTTCAAAGTCTCTAGCTCCTCTTCATATAAATTAAGATTAGGATTCTTCTTTGCCATCATATAAAATGACCTTCAACTAACACCATTAGAAAAGATCTTGACAGGTAGACAGCTTCAAAAATCAAAGCTCTCTCTCCAAAATCTATATTCATTTTATTCGTATGACTATTGTGCAAATATATATTTTCTTTGGGCATGAACCAATATATAATCTGCTCTCAGATGCCCAATGAGATATAGGTTCAGATGCAGGTGAAAGAGAGAGATATTATTACATACAATGGGATTTAATAAGGGGAACATTGTTGAGATTTAGCACTTGGAGGGAATTCCAGCCAGAACATGGGAGCAGCCTCCAAGAAAGCCTTCTTTTGTGTCTGCATCAAACATGCCTATGAGAACATACATACCAAGACCAACATTTTAAAACTCAGGTATGTGCACATGGGAAGCCTGCTCCAAGTTATACAGGACTTTCTAAGTTATAACCAGCACTGTACTTTCTGTAAATTTGTAAGTGCTGTATTAAGTAGTTCTGGTCCTATTGTGTCATCAGCTTTTAAGATGTTACAGATGTTCAATTCTTAAAAGGTGTGGGTAAGCAAGTCAAGGCATGTGTACGTGCCTATTCAAGAGCATGCTCACACTTTCCCTTTGGCTTTCCTTAGAAGCTATAGCATAATTTGCTACAAAGTGAAGCACTCAAGTGGGTTGATCATAGAACAAAGGCACACAAATAATATATTAAGGCAAACATTTGTTCTCAGCCATTTACATCTGTTGCTTCAACAGTAGCAGTGAAATGGGCATTTGCCAAACTAATGAGTTACAGAACAAATGATCTGTTCCCACCATCTGTACCAAATATGTAGGGGGAGGGTGGTCAACTAAACAACAATTTCATTGTATACAATGAAAAGTATATCCTTGGGTTACCTCAGCATCAGCAAATCACAGGCTTGTGTTTTGTTTTTGTTTTTAATCAAACAGCATCTAGTACATTTTACTGTATGAAGCAGATTAAGAACTGCATTCTTCTCTTTCAGGCGAGGGAGAGACTGCATTTAGAGTAATTCCAAAAATTAAACAAATTAAAAGATAAAACCAGCCAGCTATATTTCCAACATATTTTCAGGATGTCTGTTACCAACTAGCTTTTATGGCAATTACTGTGGTAATTATCTTTTTTTTTTTTTTTTTGTACCTACTGCATTTCATTTCCTTCTGATCACAATCCTGCACCCACACCATCCCCAAAGATGAGGAATAATAATCTAAGATCACACCTCATGCATCTGGTAAAGTGGGTAGTATTCCATGAAAGCTTCTGCTTCTAAAATACTATCTTTCCAATAACTTTCTTGCTTCCCCTCCCCCACATATATCACCTTCTTTCCAAGCCTAAGCACCCTAAATAATTTACAGGATGTGTACAATTAATAAAGAGCAGAAATCTCCAAACTTAAATCGAACTCTCCAATGCTTAAATTTTGGGACTGAATTTTTTGTAAAAGAAAAAACAACAACAATTGTGTTCTAGAGAATTTGCTGAATACTATGGCCATAATATTATGCACATATCAATTATTTATGTATTTATTTTACTATTACTATTGTATTAAAAATCAGTCATGTCAAAAAAGATATAATGAAAAGTTGACATGAAAAAAGTTAAAATACAATTAAACTGCCAATAGAATTTAAACAATTGTAAAACATATTCATTAATTTTTTGGAAAATAAATGCAGTACATATGCAGTAATTATTAAAACACCTTTCTTCAACAGTACCTAAAGACTTGTCAAGGGGGGGGGGGGGTCAGTCTACCATTGCCTACCATTGTCAAGATAGAGTTCCAGAGCTTGGATGTAGCCACCAAGAAGACCTTATTCCACAATCCCACCAGATGCCCCTATGAAGGTGGTGGAATGGATATGAGAGTGTCCCCTGAAAATCTCAAAACCTGGTCAGGCTCATATGTGAGTATTCCCCTTGAGATAATCTGGCCCCAGACAAATAGCTAGTCTTGTTACGAGGGAAGTGTACATTCCCTACAACCCGCTTTCACAACCATATATAGAAATGATAAATACAATGGCTTGGACAATCCTAACTTTACTACACAATGATGTATCTTTACATTTCAGGATCTTGTGAAATTCCTTTACAGCTGCCTTCCCTACTCCTAGTCTTCTTCTGATTTCTTGACTACAGTCTCAATCCTTATTAATGACTGAGCCAATATGTTTAGCTTCCAAGATCAGATGGGATCTACCATATTTTTTGCCCTATAACACGCACTTTTTCTTCCCCAAAACGTGCGTGGGGAAGTCAGTGCGCCTTATAGGGCAAAGGGCCGAGGCCGCGGGGAGGAGGGCTCCTTCCCCCCGCGGCCTCAGTCTTTGAATCGGCTGGTGCTGGGATCGAAGCGATCCCAGCGCCAGCCCATTGAAAGACTGAGGCCGCGGGGAGAAGGAGGGCTCCTTCCCCCCGCGGCCTCAGTCTTTGAATCGGCTGGCGCTGGGATCGAAGCGATCCCAGCGCCAGCCCATTGAAAGACTGAGGCCGCGGGGAGAAGGAGGGCTCCTTCCCCCCGCGGCCTCAGTCTTTGAATCGGCTGGCGCTGGGATCGAAGCGATCCCAGCGCCAGCCCATTGAAAGACTGAGGCCGCGGGGAGAAGGAGGGCTCCTTCCCCCCGCGGCCTCAGTCTTTGAATCAGCTGGCGCTGGGATCGAAGCGATCCCAGCGCCAGCCCATTGAAAGACTGAGGCCGCGGGGAGAAGGAGGGCTCCTTCCCCCCGCGGCCTCAGTCTTTCAATGGGCTGGCGCTGGGATCGAAGCGATCCCAGCGCCAGCCGATTCAAAGACTGAGGCCGCGGGGGGAAGGTGCGTGTTAAAAAGTGCATGTTATAGGGCGAAAAATAGCCCTCCTTCTCCCCGCGGCCTCAATCTTTCAATGGGCTGGCGCTGGGATCGCTTCGATCCCAGCGCCAGCTGATTCAAAGACTGAGGCCGCTGGGGCAAGGAGCCCTCCTTCTCCCCGCGGCCTCAGTCTTTCAATGGGCTGGCGCTGGGATCGCTTCGATCCCAGCGCCAGCCAATTCAAAGACTGAGGCCGCTGGGGGAAGGAGCCCTCCTTCTCCCCGCGGCCTCAGTCTTTCAATGGGCTGGCGCTGGGATCGCTTCAATCCCAGCGCCAGCCGATTCAAAGACTGAGGGTCCTTCTCCCCGCGGCCTCAGTCTTTCAATGGGCTGGCGCTGGGATCGCTTCAATCCCAGCACCAGCCCATTCAAAGACTGAGGTCGCGGAGGGAAGGAGGGCTCCTTCTCCCCGCAACCTCAGTCTTTCAATGGGCTGGCGCTGGGATCGCTTCGATCCCAGCACCAGCCCATTCAAAGACTGAGGTCGCGGGGGGAAGGAGCCCTCCTTCCCCCCGCGACCTCAGTTCAATGGGCTGGTGCTGGGATCAGAGAAGTTCTCCGATCCCAGCACCAGCCCATTGAACAACCGGCCTCCGGCTAAAGGGAGGAATCCTTTTTTCCTGGATTTTCTTCCTTTAAAATTGGGTGCGCCTTATATGGCGAAAAATACGCACATTACAGTAATTTACATGGGATGTAAGGCATACATTGCTCTACCCAAATTAGACATGTTTAGTGCATAAGATTTAATGGTGCAAATACAATTCTGGCCACTATAGAAACCTGAGCTTTCAGAGTCAGGGATGAATGCAAGATGGTAACCCAAGCTGTGAACTTGTTATCTTTAGGGAAAGCATAACCCCATCTAGCATAGGCTGAATTCCTATTCCTTGATCTGATAGTATTCCTTGATTCCTTGGTAGTATAGAGAAAGGAGTAACAGGATCAGTACAAGTCTATTTAAATTGTAGTACCCATTTTCTCAAAAACTGCATTAGGTAGTCAGCATTTCCATGCTTTCCTAAAAAACACAACAAAAAAACCACAACCCAATGTATAAGTTTTCTGAGCAGTTTCCTTCTCCCTCAGAATCTTAAAGAGGAAAGCAGGCATTTCAAACAAAACCAAAATAAAACAAAATACTATTTCTCACTCCTCCAATCTTCTTCTCATGCTTGAGGCAAACCTGAAACCATTGTTCATATGCATCTTGTGTTGAATAATCTGCAAGCCTACTTATAGTAACTTTATTTTTAAGTTTAACTTCGCTCTAGAAGCCATATAATGTTTTCATATCTTAGAATACTGAATTGAATAAAGTATGGTCAATGATGTATGTCAAAAGAGTACCACTCAAAACATGTCCAAGTGATTGCATGAAGGAACTAGGCAAGATGTGTGAGACACACAATTTGACCAAAAAGCAGAAGGCTAAGTCCAACTATCTCCAATCTGCCTACTGAATGAATCTAAAGGGGACTTTCTTTCCCCTGTAAATCTAGAAGAAATTAGAAAGCAAGGCCTGGTGAATCAAGGATCCAACTTTATTTAGGAAAATAAATGTATTTCTGTCTCTCACCATGACAGACCAGAATCTGAGGAGAATGGGAGTCCTGAACATACATGAGAGGCTCCCAGTGATTCAATGTGTCTAATCTAGTCAAGATGGTTACAATTAGATTTAGGCCATGGTTAATTGATTAAAATGGGTGAACTGAAAGTGAGCTGGAAGAGTAAGGGGGGAAGCAGACGAGGGCGTCCAAGACGCCCTGCGACGGCGCACCGCGGGACTGGAGCAGTCGCACCGCGGCGCACCGTCGGTGCCTCTGAAAGGAGCGCAAAAATAGCGCTCCTTTCAGAAGTCAGTGAAAGTGCGCCCTAAAAGAGTGGGGCGCACTTTCACTGACTTTTCCACCGCAGCGCTGCGGTCGCTGCAGCGGGAGGTTGTCCCCGGAGCGCCGGCCGTGCAGAGGACCGGCGGCTCTGAGGACGACCTCGGGAAGAGGAAGGGGCGCTGCGCGTGTGGCTGCCCCTCCTCTTCCTTGCCTCGGAGACGGCTCAATAAGCCGTCTGCTGAGGCCCTAAGTATTTGGGTTGATGGACTACACAAAGCAGATAAGGGCACAAGG
Organism: Phrynosoma blainvillii; assembly: GCA_026167975.1. Taxonomy (NCBI): domain Eukaryota; kingdom Metazoa; phylum Chordata; class Lepidosauria; order Squamata; family Phrynosomatidae; genus Phrynosoma; species Phrynosoma blainvillii. The sequence continues at coordinate 90,976,920 of JANUYF010000002.1, read as the reverse complement.
ATTCAGCTCTACTCTTTCATGTTTTTTTTTTCCCTTTAATATTAAAATCAGCTCCTGTATCAGTTACAGATAAACAGGACAGGCTCATATTTAAACAAACATTACTGCCAACATCATGCCTGCTTTGCTAGTAAGGAAACATATTCCATGTACCAATAAGCCTAGTGGATACTGTCAGTGCTATTTTACAGTACCTCCTGAAGTATAGCTGGTAGAAAAAGACCTTCATTTAGTTTTACAGGCATAGCTATCAACATTCTTTCACGAAGCCTTACAGAATGCAGACAATGACCTTTTGAACATGACTGTGACAGTTAGCTACCCCAATCACACAACTTTTCTTTGTTAAATTTATAGTGATTAGCCTATAATTAAGGCATATACAGTTATCACTCCTAATTCATGGACTTTCCGGTCACAGTGTTGAATTTCCACGGACAGGAAGCAAGGAGGGATAAAATGATCCATGCGTGTGCGCAGTGCATCTGCAGGGCTGTGCACAGGTGTGCACGGCCATTATATCCAATGGGACTTGGATATTTGTGATTTTTCCAATTCGCGGATGGGTCTGGAACTGATCCCCCATGAATCGGGAGAGACGACTGTATATATTCAAAAATCATTATGTAATAATCACATACAGCTATGCATTCTGTATAAGGCACACAGGAGTTAGCAAGCAGGCTAAAGCATCAGAAATAATTAATATAATTATACAGAATGCAGTTTTCCCACTGTTTTTGTATTATGCAATCACAACGAAAAGATGCAGGTCATTGAAAGGCAGGACATTTTCATCACCAGAACACTTTAACATGCAAGTGAGCTACAAGTTCAAACAAGTATTTTGAAAAAAGTTAAACATGCACATGAACTGCTGCATTATTCAGTAATTCATTCTAGGCTAGACTGAATCCCACCCCCACCCCTCACATCTGGTGTTTAATGTGCTGTTGGACTACATCTTCCAACAAACAATATTTTGAGTCAGCTGTAAGCAGATACTACAATATCTAAGAGCACAACCACTGATGCATTATTGCCATTTCAACTGCCATGTTAAACACAGCAAAGAAAGGCACACGTTTGCAAGCATTTCAGGCTTGAATTCAGAAGCATTCAAAAAATTTCAGCAAGAAATACCATGATCCCAAAAAAATGATATGAGCAAAGACAGACTTTCCTTTACATAGATGTATAAGGACAAGGAAGAGAAAGACTGCTATTGTTGTGACCTTTGAAGTTGTTTCCAACTTATGGTGACTGTGAGGGCAAACCCATCACAGGGTTTTCTTGGCAACATTTGTTAAGAGAGGGGTCTGCCTTTGACTTCCTCTGAGGCTGAGAGAAGGTGACTTACCCCAGGTCACCCAGTGGATTTCCATGGCTGAGTGGGGATTTAAACCCTGGTCTCCAATGTCCAACACTGAAGCCACTACACCACACTGGCTCTCTAAGAGAAAGCAGTTGGTATATATCTTTGTATCCCATATTTTATCAAATGCTTTGCACTTGGAAGCTTTTAGTACTTTATAAGGATCACATCACAGTGAGAATGAAAAACAGCCCTCAAGTGATATCAAAATGCAAATGCCCATTAAAAGACTTCAGTGCCCTTCTCTGCTGTTTTCCTGAGTCACTTATGTTTATCTGGATGTACTGGAGTCCTTCTTTACCTTGGTGAGATCTGTTAGAAGGTTGAGCAGAGCCTTTTCAGCACCAGCACTCAGTTCCCTCAGCTGGTTCCCTCTCTCTGGTTTTCTTTGTTTAATCTAGTTTTTGCCAAGGCTGATCTTTTGACTGGTCCTGTTTTAAAATGTTGCTCTTACCATTTTTATTTTTATCATTCTGTTTTTCCTGTTGTTTTGAGTCTCAATTGATTCTATGCTTTACTGAGCAATGCATTATATAAATGGGGTTAAAATATATAAAAAATATACATGGCTGAAAAACATGGTATTGGGACGTTTCTTGGGGTTATTTTTTCCAACCACAATTGCATCAATTTTCAGATTTTGTTACACCTCATAAATCAGGTAATCCTGAGAATAGTAGCCTGCTTTTTTTTTTTTTACTAAGGGAAGTATTCATATGAAAGTTAGGAGAAAAATGAATTACAAAGCTGTACAAAGAATCATTTCACCTTCAGAGAGTCATGTCAGACATCCATTCTGTTCCATAACACTGTGCACTCTTTATAGAGCTTCTGGTTATAGTTACTCAAGGATATTATTCAAGGTAACCAATACAACTAAATGTATGAAAGCAAATTAAATTATGTTAAAAGGGAGACAGGGGGAATCTAGTAGCACCTTGAGTGCTGATTTATTTTAGCATGAACTTTCATGGATTTCAATCCACTTCTTCAGACCCATGGAAAAAGCACATTATTAAGCTACTAGTATTTAAGAATGATTTCACAATTGTGCAGGTGGGATCAGAGTGTTATATGCAAGATACTGCTGCCTCTGTAACCAACCTGCTCATTAGGAAAAGTACAAAGCACAGCACGGCATTATGTGAACAATTCTTGTTACTGTTGTTGTTGTTGTGTGCCTTCAAGTCATTTCCAACTTATGGAAACCCTCAAATCAACCTATCAAGGGTTTTTCTTGGAAAGCTTTGTTCAGTGAGGGTTTCCTTTGCTTTCCCCTGAAGCTTAGAGAATGCGACTTGTCGTCCAGTGATTCTTGTTATAATTATAATGTGAATAAAAACCTGACTGGGGTTGGATCTAGATGAAGTCACACTTAAAACAGATACAGTGAAATCAGTGAGATTACAAATTAGTCATGACAAAGCAGCCTATTCATTTTCAAGGATTTAATCCAGGCATTCCTAAACTTTAGTCCTCCAGGTGTTTTGGACCAACTCCCAGAAGTCCCAGTCAACTTGACCAACAGTCATTCTGGAGCTGAAGTCCAAAACATCTGGAGGACAAAAATTTAGAAACCACTGGTCTAATCTAACCATGATTAATTAGATCCAGCCCAATAAACAAATGTTTGGGCTAAACAAATCTACAGAATACAGTAGTTCACAGTTCCTCTTGAACAAAACCTGGAAATGTTAGCAGTAATTAATTTTAATTATTTTTTTTAATATGAAGTCACAGAGAAAATGTTAAAAATATTACCCACTCAAATCTCTAAGAAGGGAAGAGCAAATGGCAGAGAATTAAAAGGGAGAAAGCACTTTCCTTCCTTCCTGATAGAAATGACATGGAGCAAACCACTTTGCTTTAAAATGGCCAGTGAATACCATGAGATATTTTCTGGGTGAAGAAACTGCCTGCATAGGTAAAGCACAAAAATGTACACTGTGCTTTGTACAAAAAGCTAGGAGTATAAGGGGGGGATGCAGACGGGCAGCCCTGGGCTGCCCCCGGAAGTCGAGGATCGAGGCCGAGGCTGCCAGACACCTCGGACCCAATCCTCCCTTTCGCCACCTGCGAAAGGAGTGCTAAAATAGTGCTCCTTCCGCAAGCCGCGAAAGGGGCACCGCAAGAGATGTCCGATGACGTCCTCAGGAAGGGGGTGGGTGCCCAATATCCAGCTGCCCCTCCCCTTCCTGGGATTGAAGACGGCGCTTTTCGCCATCTGCATCCCCCCTAAGTTCCCAATAAATAAACAGGTAAGGCTATGATAAAGAAAGCAAAATTAATGAGTTTAAAACACAGTTTGTGGATGAATTAATATGTTTACCAATCAACCTCCTACACAGCTCTATCATTTTTATGACTATAGATAAATGGACACTGTGTTGGCGTAATTCATCCCTTCAATATAATCTTTCCCTTCTACTCACTCTTCTTTTCTCTTTGGCTATAACAGGCATTCTGCAATGGAAGCTATGTATGTAATTCAATATATCTAACTCATGTCCTCTCTGATGCCAAACATATTATGCCACGTTATGCTCAATATGTCTGGGAAAGGAGCTAAGAAAAAGTCCACCATCAACATTAACTCTTTTACCTCTTTTCCATAAAACCAGGATTCAAAGCAGCTCATGAATTATAAATGCAATACAGTTAAAACATAACTGAACTGGATTTTTGATAGCTATTGTTTTGTACCACCTACCACCAATTTCAGATTTCCTTTAATCTTTTTATCAGGGGGAAAAAACCTAATCATTATGTAATTACTGTATTGTAATATATCTAAGTTAATATTTTATTTCATTAAGCTTAATCACTTAAATATTATCAACTATGCGGTAACTGTAATTGGGGTAGAGTGACTATTCCAAATTTATACAAATTATACTCAGCAACACAGCAGCCTCATTTGCACATAATGCTAAAGCCTAGCCAAACTACAGTTTAAACCAGGGGTCGGCAACCTATGGCCCGCGGGCCGCGTCCGGCCCCCAGGGGCCTTTGGACGGGCCCCCAGGGACCCCTGCCGCTGCCGTCGCTGGGCACACTCCCGCTCCTGGGAGGTGCCATTTTGGAATGGCCACGGCTGTGCACGGCACCGTGGGTGTTCCAAAATGGCGCCCCACGTCATGTGCGCACGCGCACATGGCACAGGTGCCATTTTGAAAGGCCCCACCGCTCGATCCTCGAGCAGTGGGACCTTAGAGGGCCTTTCCAAGGGCAAATTCGCCCAAGGATCGGGGCAGGGGGGGCCTTGGAAAGGTCCCTCCGCTTGATCCTGGGGTGAATTCACCCCAGGATCAAGCAGAGGCACCTTGGAAATGGTCCTCCAAGGTGCCTCCGCTTGATTCTGGGGTGAATCCACCCCAGAATCAAACAGTGTGGGGGCCTTGGAGGACCTTTTCCAAGGCCTCCCCGTTCGATCCTGGCTGCTGTCAGGTGTGTGTGTGTGCGCACGCGCACCCCCACCTCCCGCACGACCGGCCCCCACACCATTTCCCCCCCTCCCCCGGGCCCCCAGCAACAAAGGTTGCTGACCCCTGGTTTAAACTATATTTTAGCATTATGAGCCTTGTATTCTCTGTTCCCCCCCCCCCCCAAAAAAAATAAAACAACCACGAAGAGGAATTCAAAAGCTTGTATTTCCAGTTTATGTTACTGTGATTTGTGATCAGGTTGCCAGAGTCAAAACTGAGAAGGGTTCCAGTTCTTTTCAGCCAATATTGTTTTTTACCTGGTTGCATGACAAGTAACACCTGCTGAAATTCCTATGGAAACAATGTTCCTTTATTTGTTATAAAATATTTTGTGGGGCTAGAATTGGTAAGTCACAACACTTGGCATGAAACAAAGGCTTGCAACAGAGATTGCATCATGCTAAGTAGCAACAGGTGACAACCATTAAGGAACACTCTATATAAGTGCACCGAGAATCGGGGCATATGTGGGTTGATGATGGTTGGAGTTGCTTAGATTGAAGCTGCATTACAATAGATGGTATAAGTTGATAGAGTTGGGAAGAATGTTTGTACATATTTGTATATACTGTAACTACTGATAAAAAAACCTCCAAGAACTTGAAGATATCAGCTAGTGTCTGTGAGTTTATTCAAGTGTGATCAATGCATTGCCAATACTTAAACTGAACTGGTGCTTCCGTACTCTGCTACAATTGAGGTACTTCTGAGAGTGTAAACCTCAAAGAGTGCTGTATATTGGCATCTCTAGTGGGCCAAGAAGTTTTGTGTTTTGCTACTGCATATCCAGCAGGACGGAAAAGAGCCTTCTTCTACACATCCAGCAGGTCTACAGGAGTCCTCTCTAGTTTTCACTTTGCAACTGTTACCTCAGGATCCAGTCCTCAGTCACCTAATTTTGATCACTAATATCAAATTAATATCAAAATGGGATGTTTCGGGCAGGGAGCCAAAGGGGGGATTCTCCAGCGCAAGAAACCACCCATATCATATTATGAAATCTAAATGGCTCAGCATATGAGAGGCCAAAAGAATTTAGCAGAGATGAGATTGCTTAGATAAAAATCAGAATAATCCCTTCATTAAGGAGTGTGATGGGGCAAGCTGACCCTGGAAATTGCTTATGAAACTCTTCTTTCATTCTGAGAATGAAACTTTTTGTGAGAGGACATTCAAGCCAATTGCTCTGGCATTCTTGCATCTCTCATTTCATTTTTCTCTCTGGGGAAAGTCATTTAACTCTTGGAAAACCCCTTTTTCTTATCTCCTGAAACAGTGCCCCAAGACCCATTTCTTGCTAAAAAATGTATGTGCCTGAACAATAGCAATTTGGTCCAGTTTTGCAATCAGGTAGAAACTCTTATCAGATTCAAGACCCCTCAGCACTCCTGTAAGCATACTGGGTCACATTTAATGCCCAACTTTCTCCCAGACTGGAGCCTGGCTTCTGGAACTGGTAAGCATTGCCCATTGCAATCATTTAATTTGTTATCCAATACCACCTTTTTATACATCTTAATTCTTGTGTTTGTGTGTGTGTGTGTGTGGTGATTGCTCTTTTATAAATAAACTGAAGGGGGAAGCAGACGGCTTAAAGAGCCATTTTGGGGGCAGGGAAGGGGAGGGGCAGCCACACAGTGGGCACCCCAACCCCTTCCCCAGGTCGTCCTCGGAGCAGCCGGCCCTCCACACAGCCGGCGCTCTGAGGAGGACCTCCCGCTGCAGCGTTCACACACGCTGCAGCGTTCACACACGCTGCAGCGTTCACACACGCTGCAGCAGAAGAGTCGCCGAAGGTGCGCCGTCAGCCTTTGGCGGTGCACCTTCAGTGACTTGTGGAAGGAGCGCCAATTTAGCGCTCCTTCCAGGAGCAGCGAAGCTGCGCCGCGGGGCCGAGGTGTGGGGATACCTCAACCCTGCGGCGCAGCTTTCTGGGGCGGCCCACGGCCGCCCGTCTGCTTAGCCCCTAAACTAATTTGGAACCTTCTGGAGTTCTCTGGGTTTAGAACTGGTACACAAAGGCTTAAGATCTCAGCTTTCATTACCCAAACTCTCTTGCTACTTCCTATTGAGTTGAATCAATTTTCCCACTGAATATTATTTGTGAGTGCCCTCTTGAAACTCCTTGCCATTTAGGTAACACAACCCTACTTGTCATGTGGCTCAGATTTTACTGTTAATAATTTTACACACTGCTTTGGCATAATTTGCAAAAATTAGTTGACATAAACCAACTTCACATCATACTCCTAAATCTTGTTGTTAGTCCCAATTAGAGAAAACCAACAGAATCAGTGGAAATTACAGAAAAGTTACTTTAATATGTTCCAATTGAGTCAATAGAACTACAGTAATGAGGTCATATTTATAAAGTTGGCTTGTTCAGATTAACCACAGTTAATGTTGACAATGCCTTTGTCCAGAAATACACTTTGGCTGTGAAGGCAACACAATCCCTAGGCATAATCTACTTTTCTAGCCCTGAAAAGATATGAAATGTAATTAGCAAACTACATTGTTAAATTCTAAGTATTCCAATCCAGCTTTTAAAATCATGCCTGATCACAGTCTACATAACAGCTCACTCACACGTCTGTACATATAGCACTTTATGCAACCTATCTTATTTATTGTATCAATACTGGCTGTTCAAACCAAGCCTGGAAAAACAAGACAAAGTTTCAATGTTTATAGTGTCTCCCTTCAAACACTTTTCATAGTATTTATGCACATTTTATTTAACTATAATTGGATAAAATACAGCAGGGGTTCCCAACCTGGGGTATCCGCACACCCTGGGGATGTGAGATGGAATTGCAGGGGATAAGAAAAAGATATTTATGTGAATCTAGATTGTTCTCTTTTGTCAGTCAACTCAACTCTAGGAATCACCTAAAACCACAGGCAGACCTGTGGATCGCAGTCAGCAAAAAAAAAGTTCCGCTTTTTAACAAAATCATGAATGAGAAGCAAGAGCAAATAAGTAATTGAATTTTATGTTCAAAACTAGGATTGATTTTACTGTTTACATTTTTCTGAATAAATCAGAATCTAATTGTTCAATTTAGATTTAGTTTTTTATGCACTGAGTTAAAAGGTTATTTAAGTTCAATTTGTTCACCCACAGTGTTGTATGTGGTTCAATACAACTGAAATTAAACTTCATCTTCAAATGTGGTATTACTTATTTTAGAGGATGTGAACATTAATCAAACATTTCCTTGGGGTGTGAGGCATAGAAAAGGTTAGGAACCACTAAAATAGAGAGAATTAAAATTTGCTACTAGTAATACTTTATTTTTATTTTTTTACTAAGATGTATAAGTGTGAAGGATCTAAACCTGTTGTCAGCTCTTTATTATTAATGCCTTTCAATAGAAAAGTTAATTCACTTGTACTTTTATAGTTGTCATGGATTAATTAAAGATGCTCTTCCCTTACATAAACCTGACACTTCAAGTCGATTAATAATAATTTGATTCCATTCCATTAACCCTGAGAAAAGATAAATTGTACAATTACCTAAATCCTGATTTTCAATTCCTCATTTTTAATGAAATGCCAACAATAATTTATTAGCCTCTTTACTGTGAATCATGAAAACTCTTAATTATTTCTGAAATATTTGCTGTCATTCACATTGTTCACATAATCAAGACCCTAATACAGATTTTCCTCATATCAGCATATCATGTTTTCACTGTACTTAATTTGTAACTGATATTTCAGAACCTTTAAAAAAAAAGTTATATATGTGTGTGTTTAGAATCAAATTACATTTTAGAATTAAGCTTAAGATTTAACCTAGGACAAATAATGTGTTGGTTTTTTCATATAATAATTGGAGGCTTCTTCTGTTTTTCATTTGCAATCTTCCTGTTTTTGCTTGGTTGCGTTTTATTTTAGTCCCATATCTGGGGATAAAAGTAAAAAGAACAGAGATGCAATGAACTGACTGCATTCAGGCATATGGACAGTGGCCATATTGACTGGAGAATCCCAGGACTTGAAATAAAAAAAGTATCATTTCCAAGCTCTGCATATAAAATACACACCCAGAGCACAAGTACGGTATTTAGGAAAATGGTCAATTCATTATAATCAGATGACTGTCATATGCACCAATCCAACACCTCTCACTGTAGCATAAACATTCTCATGCTGAGATGAGACATATATCCTCCCTTCACTTACTGTCAAGTCATTGAAACCACCCTACATGGCAACTCTATGCTTCACAGTAAGCAGGTAGAATATGAGAAATATCTGGCCACCTCTCTATGGTTAGATGCACAATGATTACAGAAGAACTTGAGACACCCCTCCCCACAAGGATCTGTGCAAATATCAACAAGGATAGCATCACTGTGTGTCTGGCTGTGAAGATGTGGCTATATATTTATCCAATATTGCCTTCTCTGAGTAAAGCACAGAATGGCCATCAAGAGCTTTACAGTAACATGGAGGGGCTTTGGGTACAGCAGAGGAAGGAAATACCAACCCCTGCAGTATCCAAAAACAGACATGTATGCATGTGTGCATACTTCGCTAACAAAATTCCAGCCACTGAATAGTAAGCTAGCTCAGGACAGTGTAGTACTTAGCATGCTGGGTCTGGGTAAGCTCAGAGGGAACAGGGAGCCACTGTCAGATGACACCATTGTCTTTTTGTACAACCCCCTGCTCCACTACAATACTGATCTTAAACTCATGACTAACATGGAATACTCTTATAATCCTGGTTTATCTCTTAACCCTAAACCCTTAACAACTGTTCTGAATTCTAAGATAGCAATAAACTATAATTAACTGAAAATAAAAGCAAAAAGCTTTTGATATTCTAGCAACCACCCCAGAGAAAAAACTAGTAATGCTCTAGAGCCCAGAGCTTGTGCATCTAACATTAGGATATAGAATAATGTTATGTGTGAAACTGATAATGTGTTATGTGTGAAACTGATAATGTGTTATGTGTGAAACTAATTTGTTCAGAATTAGTTAAGAGCAGACACATTTCCTTTCTCTTCTCCAGTGGTATTTTCTCCCTGTCATCCTGTACAAAGGTACAGTTGCCCCTCTGTTTTTGCAGACTTGGTCATGTCCCTCACCCATTCGTGGATGGCAAACGGAGGGGGACAAAATGGGGGAGCGTGCCCATGGCGCGCAGCCATGGTTGCACACCACCATTCAAGATGATGAGGCTTAAATATTTGCAATTTTCCGTTTTCGTGGGGGGGTGGTCCGGAACGGATCCCCCATGAAAACTGTATATTCAATAGTATTATCTGCATATTCTAATGGAAATCTGTATATCCAATAGTATTATCTGCATATTCTACTTGAAATCTGATATCCTAAACCTATATAAATGTTTAGCTTTAGTAATGTATATAATAGTTTATTGCAGATGGCTGATTGCTTTGCTGCTTCTAGAATCACTAACAGAAGGCAAAATACTGCATTCGTCTAAGTAGTAGAATGCAAAGATATAGCCATGTTAGTCTGTAGAATCAGTATGCAGAGAGATCTTGTAGCACCTTTGAGACTAACTGAAAAAAAGAAGTTGCCAGCATCTGTGGAAATAGACTGAAGTCTACGAAAGCTGATGCTGCCAACTTCTTTCTTTCAGTTAGTCCCAAAGGTGCTACAGGCCCTCTCTACATACGTATTCTTCTAAGGTTGCTAACTCCACACTGATAGGCAATTAAGATGCTACCACACACTTTTGCCTCTGTTTAGCTAATTGCATACCACACAATAATTTTATAACAGGCAAAGGAAGGCTATATAAATTTTATGTTGCATCTGCTGGTCAACAGATAGTGTTATTTCTTGCCCTGGGAAAATGAAAGTAGTTTTACTTTTAACAGTGACAGTAAAAGGGTAAAGATGTATGTCCAGCAATAACGGAAATTATTTGTCTTCCTTCAGCTAATTCTCTTGTGTAACACAAATTGCTAATAACAGATGAGTTACTGAAATTATATACAAGCTATTAAAGTGCTAATGTATTCAGGAAGTAGAAAACACTGCATAGTAATAAAATCTGCTAAATTGCACTGTCAGTAAGTATCATTTAGGGTTATGAACAGTCAATCTCGTTGCATTTATTTTCAACATTGTAGGAGCTTGTATAGTTCAGCTTGCTAAATCTTGCAATGCTGTTGGTCCTAATAAAATTTTATTTATTTTCCAGGATGAGAATTTAACCCTAATATCTTGGTCAACTCACAATCTGGATAACTGCATACTGCCTAAGTGTACAGTGGGCCCCTGGTATCTGCTGGGGTTTGGTTCCAGGATACTCTGGATACCAAAATCCATGGATGTTCAAGTCCCATTATATACATTGGTGTCCTTCATATAAAATGGCAAAATCAAGCTTTACTTTTGGAAATTTTAAAAAATACTGTATATATTTCCAAGCTATGGGTGGTGAAAGCTACCATGGATACAGAGGTCCAACTGTATTGCCTTTCCAGTTTAAATCACAGAAATTATACTATATTTCTTCAATTTCATGCAACTTGCTAATATAAATATACTATTTTATTTACATCCACAAACCTATGACTTTACTTTATTTTATGACATGGGTGACCACCATCCAATAAATGACATACCCAACATGTAGTAAGCTTGAAACCCATCCAGATGACACCTGGAAGTTGTTGTCTGACATTTGGAGGGCCAACTACATCATTGACACAAAGTAATATGCAGTGAAATAATTGGAATGTCACAACAGCACCTCAAATCAGGCAGTCGTAGGCACTGTTAAAAAGTATCTTGCCCTTCCAATAACTTCTGTACCTGGTCTGAAGTGAGCCTATAGAAATGTAATCCCACAGCAGGGAAATGATTATTTCAAAATCTTATTACAGTACCTTCCTTCTTTGGGCGAGGCCTGAAAGCATGACCCCGATTTCCACAAAGCTTGTAACTCTGAATTTGGTTTGCAAAAGACATGTTGGTAAGGAAAAATTATGCTGTGCGACTGAGAATGATTTTATACCAGGGACAGATAAGAAGAACTTGCACGCTCTATTTCACCTACTAATTCAAGCCAGGAACTGTTTTGTGCTAGCTTTTGCAAAAGACTTGAGTATACAATTTTAAGAACCATTATCAATTTCTAGTTAAAATATTAAATCACAGTGTACTTGCATCTGTAAATTCTATGCTAAAAATTTCTTCTGTAAATCATATGAACACAGGTCATTTAGGTTAGGAAGACAGCTAAGAAAACTGGACTCCTTTGAATGTAATATTTAAGACAACAGACTAATTGATCTATGATATCCATTAATAAATTATTCAAAATGTCAGGCAATGTTATTTACTTTCCCATCTGGGGTCATAATTTAAATCACCAATCCATACAAGAGATGTCCATAACAGGTCTTCCAACAACTTATTTTAGAAAACAGTTCATAATATTAATCATAGGCCCATAAATTTTGGCTCACAGCTGCTGAGTATTTTAAACACCCAGAAATATATCAAACAGAGCTTGCATACTATCATTTCACTGCTACTAGACCTTACCATACATATGCAATTGAGCTCATATTTACTCCATCAGAGGGATGTAAATCTTCTTTAAATTTCTTTGCAAAGGAAGGAACCAAGTTATTTAGCAATTCTCTTCCTGCTGTATGAAAGTCTTCAAAATCCATACAGTTTTTTAAGTCTATTCATAATGTGACATTTATGTTTTGCAAAATTGGCACATGGTTATTTTGTACAGAAAATACCCTTTTCTGTGCAGGAAACCATTTTTTCTGTGCAGAAACTATTTCTATTATTATTATTATTATTATTGTCCCAGCATCAGCTCTCTGGTGCTGTATTTGCATCTAAAAGACCCCCACGCACACACCAAACTGCAGCTTCATGTTGAAGATTTTTGCTGCATCTGTGGGCAAGGGAGAGAAAAAGGTAAATCCTCTTCTCCACCTGTTGGATTTGAGGCCTGTCAAGAGGCTCTTCAGGTAAGGATGGCATTTTAATAGAACTCATACAACCAGTTTGGACCTCAGAAAAGCAGTCTCTGGATGAGGTTCAAATGCTGTTAATATTCTAATATTTTAAATACTGCTAGAGAATAGGAACGTTGTGCCTCCATCACACTGCATATTTGCCCTAGAAGGTGGTCCAAGTAACAGTTATCACAAGTAGATATTATATCCATGTCTAATTATCAACCCAAGGTCAAAAATGAAAAGAGAGATTGGCTAAACTTAATACATGCTATTATAATGATCTGAAGTGGTGGATGCATTCATTGTACCATCCATATAGAAATGGGGTGGAGGAGAGACTAGTCAATATTCTTTAAATGACATTTAGCAATCCTATTAACAAATCCTAATTTGAAATTCATTAATGTTGAAAGTGAAAGTAAAAAAGAGTCTTAGGGTTCAGTATTATCAGCAAGGACTATATAATTGGCTATATGGCAAAAAGTACCTAGCATCTATGAAACTGTATCATCACACAAATCCATTTAAATGAGGTAAATCCATTCACTGAGACTATACCTAGAATATCATGAGAAGGGAAAATGCTTTTGTTTAGCATTGTTCATGTGGTTCATTAGTTAGGTGAAATAACATGCATACAGCAGAATAAATCAAGGACACAGTTATTACAAAAAATGCCTCTGTGTTGCATTATAAGCACATTTGTTTAAAAGGCGCAGCACTACTTTTTAATCTAGCCTGACCATAAATCATTATGATAAATCAAAGTTTTAGGCTGACATTTGAATACATACAGGAACTGGCTTGATTTATTTTTATTTATCTATACAGTTAGTATGAGTCTCAACATGGGACCAAAAGCGACTTAACATTTTAAAACATAAACTTTAAAAACCTGTGATAGCACACAGCTCCTCAACAACTGGCACTGATAAGCATATTTCTGATAGTGGAGGTAATACATAGTCGTTAATAGCCTTTTATTTCATTATACCTTTATCATAGAAGTGGTTAGTACTCAAAATAATTTATCTTTTACCTTTTTATTAGTGAAGTGCAGGTTGTTGTTGTGTGCCTTCAAGTTTTTCTAATTTATGGTGAACCTAAGGTGCATTGGATTATGAGGTTTTCTTGGCAAGATTTGTTTTTTTTTTGGGGGGGGGGCTTTCCTTCCTCTGAAGTTGAGAGAGTTTGACTTGCCCCAAGTCACCTAGTGGTTTCCATGGCTAAGAGGGGATTTGAACCCTGGTCTACAGCGTGGTAGTCCAACACTCAACACCAAGCTGGCTCTCTAGTGTACAGTGGAAAAATGGTCATGTACAGCTCGAGTTTTCCAGATCTGAAATGCTTGGTACCAAAAGTGTTTTGGATTTTAAAGTATTCTGGATTTTGGAATATTTGCATATACAATCGCATTTCCATCCCCGCAAAAATGGAAAAACACAAATATCGAAGCCTCATAGGCTTGAATGGCAGCATATGCCCATGGGCGTGCTCCCCATTTTGTCTCCCTCCATTTGTCATTCACAAACGGGCAAGGACGCAGACTTCAAGTCTGCAAAAATGGAGGGGTGACTGTATATAATGAGATATACTGGAGATGAGACCCAAGTCTAAACATGAAATTAATTTATGTTTTATATATTATATGCACAGACTGAAGGCACAATATTTTTAATAATTTTGTGCATCAAACAAAGTTTGTGTACAATGAACCATCACAAAGCAAGGGTGTCACTATCTTAGCAATCCATGAGGACAATTCTGAGTGTTTTTAGAATTCTGGATAAGGGAGACTCAACCTATAACGAAGAAGCAAACAAATTGAGTAAGTTTTTCCTGCCATATTGAACATCTGTGCAGTAACAGATTTGGCACTCCTGTGGTGCACACAACTGCCACCTTTCTCCTTTTACACTTTAATTCTAGCTGGCAGTACTGTGGGAACTTTTTATCCCCACCCTTGCCACCTAATGGGCTTCTGCAGACGGGTGGCCATGGGCCACCCCGAGAAACCGTGGATTGGGACCGAAGCTGTCCCACGCCTCGGCCCCAATCCACTCCTTTTCTGGCCCTAGAAGGAGCGCTAAAATAGTGTCTGGACGGGCGTTCCAACAATGTCTTCGAGAAGGGGTTGGAGCACCCGGCGTGGGGCTGCCCCTCCCTTTCCTTGCCTCCAAGACGGACTCACACTGCCTTTTGGATGATGTTCCACCTCCTAAACTTCAAAATGTTAGTAGCGTGTTTTGTGACTAAAACATAGGCCAAGTGATGTTGGAACAAGAAGAAAAGTTTATTTTAAATCAGCATGTAATAAATGTAACTTGCTTCAGAACTTGCTACTATAGTCTTTCTTGGTTACAAAATAATAACGTTTGTTTCTAATTCACTCACAGTACCTCAGCCATACTGGCTAACAATATCTATCTGGAGAGAACACCACAGCAACTCTCTTCTTTAGAGTTCTGTGAGTGTTCAGAGTCTCTCCTTTCTAGACTCTAAGGGCCTTTGCAGACTGCCAGTAATAGTGCAAATTGAGTCCACTTTAACTGCCCTGACTCAGTGCTAGAGAATCATGGGAACTGTAGTTTATTGTGGCACCAGAGCTCTCTGACAGAGAAGGCTCAATGTCTCAGAAAAAAATACAATCCCCATGATTCCTTAGCACTGAGCCAGGGCAGTTAAAGTGGACTCAATTTGCACTATTTCTAGCAGTCTACAAAGGCCCTACCTCCCCAAAATACAGTTCCCCCCAGGAACACCCTAAACACAGCTCTCTCTCTGGCTTAACTTTCTCAACTCTCCTCATCGCAACTCTAACCGTCCACCAACTGTCAGCCTAGGCTTTTTAAATGCTCCCAGCTGGAATCCCATTGGCTGGCTCTCAGATGCCTCCTGATTGGACAACTGGACATTCTATTCATCACAACTCCCCATTTTGGTCTCTCACATACATTCACAAAGAGACAATAGCTCCTGAAAGGCAGACTACTCTTATAAGGGTTTTTTTTTTTCAACAGGAAGTCCATATTAGAGATTAGTCATTACATACTACGAATTTTCCATCCATTCTATAGTTGTCACTGAATATATTACTTTTAAAAAATCTAAGAAATCAATGCTATATATTAGAGGAGCTATCTTTGGAAAGGAAGAAAGGTGCTATTTCAGATAAGCTCTAGAGCAGGGGTAGGCAACCTTTCCCCTTTAAGGGCCGAGGGACTTCAGCTCCCAGAAGCCTCAGCCATGTTGGCCAATAGTCCCATGTTGGCCAATAGCTCCTGGGATTCTGGGAGCTGAAGTCCCTCGGCTGTTAAAGGGGAAAGGTTGCCTACCCCTGATCTAGAGGTTCACATGCTCATAAATTGGCTTTGCTTGTTTATTTTACTTGTCTGAATTCTTTAAAATACTGTAACCAGCAGATTGTGATGTGTCAGTAATTGTTCAAGATTCTCCTTGGTTTTAAAAATGGCTTCCCACCCACCATAAGGAGTGAATGGGGAGTGGATATTCTGAAAACACTAATATAAGCCACATTATGCAATTCTTTGATATATGATAATTATAATTCTGTAGTTATAAAGAAATAGCTGTTATTTAGAAATTGTCATTTGATGGTACACCTATCTTTAGTGTTATTATTTCAGTTTAAGTGGTTTGACTCCAAAGTAAACTGATCTGGCTTTAATCTTATTAAAATCACTGGGCCTGAAGTTGGTTGTGACATTTTTGCTATTGATTTCTATGGAATTAAGGTCACACTATAGTCTAGATCTGCCCCCAATCTCTTGAAAACAAAGAAATCTTTAATATAATTAAAAGCATTCTTAAAATGCAGAGAGGAAGAATAATCAGTTATGTATACAAATGAAGGCAGGACAGTTCCTAGAACTGTGTTATAAAATGAAAAGTTTTGTAAATGTAAATAGCATTTTTATGGAATCTTAAAGAATCATGTTAATTCTCTATTAGTTATTACTTTCAATTTTGTTTTTTGTTTTTTTAATTATCTAATTATGGAAAAATTAAGAGAGAAAAACCCACTAGTATTTAAAGGCTCTAGAAAAATTAAAAATCTAGAGCATTTTTTTAAAGCAGCTTACTAAATAGTGATTTTACAAAGTGGGGGGTGATGACTGTCAAATGTTCACCATTCTTATATGCTATAATTTATAGATGAATTATTCCTTTTTTATATACAGCATACTTTGATACAGGTTTTCTCACAAATTTGTTGTTATTGTTAACTGTCCTCAAGTTGACTTCGACTCATGGCAATTCCCATGGATGAGATATCTCCAAGACCCCTTGCCCTCCACTTCTCTGCTCAGGTCTTACAAGCTCAGACCCATAATTTCTTTGAATCTAACCATCTGATATGCAGTCTTCCTCTCTTTCTACTGCTTTCTAGCATCATTGTCTTTTTCAATGATTCATGCTTTCTCATGATGTGGCCAATGTATGATAGCCTCAGCTAGTCACCCTGGCTTCCAGGGAGAATTAAGGTTTGATCTGTTCTATAACCCATTTGTCTCACAAATTAGTAGGAAGGAAAAGAAATCTTTTGCTCCATCTGTAAGCAGACTTGCAAGTGAATTTACACTGCTGTCATGGGAGGTAATAGCAAAACCAGAATCAAGACAGGGGTATCAACATTTTTTAACCTCAGTCCCCAATCCTAATCATGGACCTTATGAAAACTCCTCCCACCCCAAAGCAGGTATTACTGCCAGTAAGGAGGTTCCCAGTGGTGTCATTGGGAGATCCCTTCTTGGTGTGGAGAGATGTAGGAGTGACTCCCTGATATACTAGGTCTCACAACAAGCAATAAAGGGTCACATGTATCCTGCAGGCCATCTATTACCTCACCAGCTTTAGAAGTAGCACCTATCCTTCCTCCAAAGGATGTAGAACCAATTCTGAACAGGTGGTACCTCATAACATGTAATCCCATTTTTAGATCCCATCCCTATAACTACTGCAAGTAAACCTTCAAAATGGTTGTTCATGAAATATAGTAATTGTGTAGATAAAATGAATTTACTGATGGGGGGAAAAACACATTCATAAACTTCACTTATAATCATATGGCCTCAAAATGTCTACTTAGAAAAAATGCAAGGAAATTAGCAATAGAGAAAAGCAAGTGTCTGCATGTCCAGCAAAATTCAGGAGCTTTTTATTCTTCACATCTGTTTCCTAAACTTCACAGATGTTTGCAGCTTCATGTGTGGCAACACTACTTGGAGTTGATAGACCACACTGAATTTGAAGAATGCAATGACTGGTCATGTCACAAAGGCACATGTAAGCAGGGTCTGGTCTGTGTTGCAAGAAATTGTTCTTTAGTTTCTACAGAACAATTTCTTGCAACACAGACCAGTCCCTGCCTCTCCAAACCTCTGTTTTACACAGTAATTCCAGGAAAGTGCAAAAGCAAAACAGGCTTTCTTTAGCTTCTCTACAACCTTGAGCAGATTAAGAAAAAAAATATTTAGGAAAAAAAAAACCTAGCTTCTTCCAGAAGCCCTCTGCACAATGCCAGAGGCATATGGATAAGATGAGGATGGAATAAACACTAACAGAGACTTGGGGCCTTTGCAGACTGCCAGAAATAGTGCACATTAAATTGAGGCACTGCCCTCAATTTAATGCACATTAAATTGAGGCAGTGCTAGGGAGTCATGGCAATTGTATTTTTTTCTGGGACATTGAACCTTCTCTGTCAGAGAGCTCTGGTGCTAAAATAAATTACAGTTCCCATGATTCCCTAGCACTGAGCCAGGGCAGTGCCTCAATTTAATGTGCACTATTTCTTGGTTACCAAGCAAGCTAGGGAATTTCTGCAGTTCCCTGGAGCGGTTTCCCATCTCAGGAGCTATTTAGTTTGCCTACCTTGAAACTTTTTAATACAGTATGCTGAAGGACTCTGGAGTATTTTCATCATGTCATATGTAATAACACAAATAATTGAAATCTCCTAATATCTAATTCTCTCTGAGTGTTAAATCTTGGTGTGGATTATTCCATTTTTGACTGTAGGCTATTGTTCAAAAGATTTATTACTACTCCATTAAAAAAAGTCACACAGAAAAAACAGTTGTTAGGACAGAAGGCTTCTAACCTAACCTAGCCCAGCCCCCTCCTGACAAATGACTGTGTTGAAGTTTCTCTTTTTGTTTTGCAGAGAGAAATATTTTATCATAGAAGCACTTAAATGATGTCTGAAGTACTGCATCTCAGATACAGGCTTTACATTTCAGTAAGGAGATATGCCCAGTATATTCATATGACCATAATCTGCTTACTTTAGCAGCTTGTATATGAAATGAACAAGCTTATTCATTGCATTGGCTCTAGAAGACGGTTGCTTATTACACATGACTGCCAGACTGTTGCTGTTTGCATTAATAAATCAGCAATCAAGTTGACTGGGAAATCATTGATGTAGCAGTGAAAAGTCATCCAGAACATTTTACAGTTTCTTGTTTCATCATACAAGATCCCCAATCCTCTCCAAAAACCAAACAAGACAAAACCCTAAGGTGACAGTGATAAATGCTTCAACGTGTTCATACTTGTATAGAACAGCAGGGGCAAGCATCTGAGGATCACTTTCTCAGAACAATAGGAATTGCTCTACTCACAATTTAATAAAATAGGCTATCACATATCGATAGCAACTGAGTTTAAGGTGTTAACTACTTGACGATGTCCTGTAAACTGGTGCTCTAATTATGATGAAGAGAACAAGGGAGGAGGAGGAGGAGGAGGAGGAGAAGGAGGAGGAGGAGGAGGAGAAGGAGGAGGAGGAGGAGGAGGAGGAGGAGGAGGAGGAGGAGGAGGAGGAGGAGGAGGAGGAGGAGGAGGAGATAAATATACAGTCAGAAGCAACTGGTGGCTTCTGCACTCTAGATGTATCCAAAGTGCAAAATGTGTTTGGGGCATTGAGTTTAGCACCTTAGACAGCTCTTTTGGAAGTTCAGTTTAAAACCAAGAACACATTTACTGCCCAACTGACATGAGAGGCAGCAACTACCACTGTAGACACATAGACACATGTCAAAAGGTGTACGCACAGTCAACATCTTCATTTAACCTGCATGGAGGATATGGGGAGTAGATGTGGGAAGACTCCCAAAGATTTCATGAAAGGCTCACTTCCAAGGAGAATCCTAATGTCTAGCCTGGGCTCTTGTATTACCTCCCTCCTTTCCTCTCATTCTCATTCAAAAAACCTTCTTCCCAAGGTGTTTCAGTGACTAAACTTCTCAATTCTAGTCAATATACTAGAAAAAAAGTGTGTCCCATTACAAGTGATAAGGTGTGCTTTTAAATAAGAGCTCATGGCAGGTGCTCACAGTGAGCTGTACAAGGCCCAAGTGCTGTGTAGCAGTATTGGGAAGATTGTCCATTCTCGGAGAAAGCTTTATGGTAGTAGGGGCCCCAAGTATAATTACTAGTCTTCACACTTTTTCTCCCTGTTTTTGTGATCCAATCCCAGCTGTAGAACTGTAGCTGGTAAAATGAACTTCCCATTAAAAATATGGTCCTATTTGTGATTATAGACACTTGAACTAATTTATCTTTTCATTGTAAAGATAAAATATTTAACTGAGGGCCTCGGCAGACAGCTAATAGGGCTGTCTCCGAAACCCAGAAGAGGAGGGGCATCCGCACGCGCGGCGTCCCTTCCTCTTCCTGAGGTCGTCCTCGGAGCTTCCGGCCCTCCGGACGGACGGCACTCCAGGGATGACCTCCCTCCGCAGCGACCGGACGCGCTGCAGAGGATAAGTCAGGGAAAGTGCGCCCTACGCGTTTGGGGCGCACTCTCCCTGTCTTGTAGAAGGAGTAGCAATTTGCCACTCCTTTTAGGGTCGCCGCAGGAGCGCCGCGGTCCGGCTGCCGCGGTCCCGCGGTGTTCCGGACCAGGGCGTCCCCGACGCCCTGGTCTGCATCCCCCCTAAGTATTTGATAAAGTATTTTAGTCATTTGCACTATGTATTTAAATAGAGGCTTAAATGTATGAGTACTAAATTCCCTTAAACATTATATCAATATTTAATGTTGATCACATTATTACTTTATGTAGTAAGAATTATATAAACTTGATAACAACTGCCTAAATTCCCTTGGCTGTCAGCCTGTAAAGCCATAAATTTACACAGGCAAATACATATTGCACATAACAATATGTATTTGCCTGTGGTGGTGTGAACAGCTGTATCATATGAGTCTGTTCTTTCAGGGATGATGACCCAACTACCTTTTCCCCAAAATAATTGGAAAGCATTACAGTTTTATCCAGTTTCTGTAATTTATGGGCAGTAAAACATGAGATAGATTACATTTTCTCCAACTGAGAAATGTAGTACTTCTGAAAGGAAAGACAAAAGCTGACAGTAACTAACATTATAAAAACAGAACAACTTCTGCAGTATTTCATCTTACAACATACTTTTGACAAACAATTTTATTATCATCTGGGTCATCCATAAGAAACAACAGGAGATCAGTTTATAGCACTATACGCTTATTCTTTCGGAAAGGAATTTTTCAACCACAAAAATAGGGTATAAATGATTTTTACCTTTGGTTCACATGCTATATTTAAGAATTAAAAACCCCATTTAAAAACTTCATTAAAATCCCACTGATTTAGCAAGTCTACTCTAGTTGAGACAGACAACAAGACACAGACTTAAGATAACTGATCTGAAGGTTACCATATTAGATAAGCAAGAATTAGATTACAGAAACTAGGAAGTATACTCCAAAATCAGTCAAGTTGTTCTAATTCCCTTAGAGGGTGAGCGGATGTTCATATACCCATGTATGACTAAAAAATTAAAGATGATCTGCATAAACAAGCTTCAGTCAAGCAGGCAAACTTTCAAAGTGCTCATTTAAATGTGAGTTCATTGTCGATACACGGTATAAAGTGAGAAACACAAATGCTGTCTTCAAAAGTATACCTACAGGCCTTATAAAGTCCTAGACAGATACTAAAATATTTTGATTATGTAGAGTCCTCTCTTTCAGCAAATCTTCTGTTTCTTCTGGTGCTGCCTTAACCTAATCTCTGTTTGCTGTACCTTCAGGGCTTAGGGTACACTATTTCTTCCCTAGGCTTCACTGGGTGACATCATTTGTTCTCTTATCAACAACTTTATTCAGGAGATTCAAAAATCTGCATCTCTACGCACCCTCTCTTTCACCTAAACCAACTTTCTGTTACTAAAATAATTACATAATAACTGTTACTGGACCAGTTCAAAGACCTGTCAATTTTGGTATTTTATTCCCATAGTAGCCAATTAGATGCCTCTGAGAAGCCCACAAACAGAACATAAGGATATCAGTACATTCCCACTTAGATTTTCCTACAGCTAATTGGCACTGATACTGTAGTAGGTGATTATACTGAATAGCCATTGGCAGTGGTATCCTTGAAGCCATTCCATGTGATGTTGGTAATGCATCCAGAATATTAAACAATTAAATATTGAGCATATTACTCTACTCAGTCTCTACCCTCTTCACACTTCTGTAGAGGAAAATATAGCCCCTTATCTCAGTACATGCACAAACTGTTTAGCCCAGGGACAGGCACCCTTTTTCAGACCTGGGCCAGTCTGCCGTCGCCCAGATCTTGGCTAGGCCGAGGGGGGGGGGAATGGCAGCGTGCGTGCTCACGTGCGCGCGCCCTCCTCCGCCACGCGCATCCCCCCCTGCACGCTGCCGGCGCAGCTGCTACCGCAGCCGCCACCGTAGCACGCGCGGCTGCAGCCGACACGGCGCATGTCGCGGCCGCCATTTTGGAAGTCAAAATGGCGGTCGCAACGCATTTGCGCATGCGCAAGAGTACTGCGCATGTGCATGCGCAAACGCGCCACAACCGCCATTTTGACTTCCAAAATGGCGGTCGCTGCGAGCGCGGCCGAAAACGCGCTCCGATGGCGGCGCGCGGCGGCAGTGACAGCAGCAACCTTCGGCCTGGGCTGGTAATTCCGGGGTCTGGGGCCTTAACCGGCCCCCGGGCCGTAGGTTGCCGGTGCCTGGTTTAGCCCTTTGCACATCCAAGCACCTGCTAAACTCTGTGTTTCCTCATTTTCACCATCTCTAAGAAACAACTTTTCTTCCACAAGTGGTTGCTAAAGCCTACTGTCACACTTTGGTAAAAATTAACCTAGGCTAAGGCAATTCTCATTTTGATGATCCTTGATAAATACAGTTCGCCCTCCACATTTATGGGGGTTGGGGTGTAGAAACCCCATGAAAATGGGAAAACCGTATCTGCACTACTCCCCCTTTCCCTAGCAGAACCTTCTTGGTGGCAGAGAGGGGCTGGGGAGGATAGATAGATTGCTGCCGCTGCTGCCGCCGCCACCATCACCATACTTCCTGTGAAATGCTCACTTATCCCCCACCTCTTTCTGTCCACCCGCCCACCCACTTGCCCTCCCTACCTCTTTCTATGCCCATCTGACTGCCCTCCCTGCCAGCCTGACTCTTTTTCCCATGACCCTGGGACATATGGAGGCATCAGGTGCAGTAGAGGGAAAGAGCCTGCATTTTCCTTCTCTCTTTTGTTTTCATCCTTTCTTTCCATACCCCTTCAAACAAACTCACAAATAATCGAATTCATGGATGTTAATAATAATAATAATAATAATAATAATAATAATAATTTTTTATTTATACCCCGCCTTTTGCTGTAGCAGTCAAGGTGGCTTACATCTAAAACAACACAAAAACTACTCCCATAGTAAACAACAAATCATATAAATAAACACGCTACCCCCCCCCCCACTTAAAAGTACATTAAATTCAGATGTCAGTTAAAACCAGAGATTAAAACCATAAACAAAGTTAAAAACAATAGGCACTCTGGGGATATGAGGAGAAATATGGTGAGGGGAGATCAAGCTAAATAAGTAGTTTATTACAGGTAGGCCTGCTGGAAGAGATCCATCTTAAGGGCGTTTTTAAAGTCTTCTAAGCTGGTTTTCTGACGGATCTCTTCCGGCAAGGCGTTCCACAATCTGGGAGCAGTGGCAGAGAATGTCCTCTGGGAGGTCACCATCAACCTAGTTTTTATCGGTTGAAGCAGCTTCCTCCCAGAGGACCTGAGGGCACGGGGTGGATTATATGGAAGCAGGCGATCCTTTAGGTAGGTTGGACCCAGGCCATGTGGGGCTTTAAAGGTCATCACCAACACCTTATACTGTGCTCGGAAAGCAATAGGCAGCCAGTGGAGGGATTTTAAAACCGGTGTAATACGATCACTCCTTGATGTTCCGGTGATCAGCCTGGCTGCCATATTCTGTACTAGTTGTAGTTTCCGAGTTAGGTATAAGGGTAGCCCCATGTAGAGTTCATTGCAGAAGTCGAGTTGTGAGGTTACCAGTGCATGTACTACAGTTTCTAGGTCCCTTACTTCCAGGAAAGGGCACAGCTGGCGTATCAGCCGAAGCTGATAACAGGCACTCCTGATTGTCGCATTCACCTGATCTGTCATGTGAAGTGATGAGTCCAGGAGCACCCCCAGACTGTCCTTAGCGGAGAGCATGACCTCACCCAGGACTGGAGGTTGCAACCTAATACCTGGTTTGGGGGCCCCTACTCTAAGTACCTCCGTTTTGTCTGGATTCAGCTTGAGTTGTTTTTTTCGTCATAAATTCATAAATGTGGAGGGCTGACTATACAACTATTGTTCTTGCTGCTGGGTCATTCCTTCCCTCTCTGTGAGTCCACTTCCTGTTCTGCTTCATTTATAGATTCAAAGTACTATTCTTTTTAAAGCCTTCTCTGCCTCTCAATGACATCGCTTTCATTCACCTGTTTTACATCCTTATCCCTCTCTAGGTAATCCCTATGGCTGTGCAGACTTTTCCACATGTTGACATGACTCATGATGAGAACAGGCTCTATGCTTGCTGACTCCACTCCATATGTCTATATAATGAAGGCAACACTTGCAATGAGGACATTTATATTGGGGCAGGGGACACAATGCAGACACACACGGTGCCAGTCCATTAGCTAGGGATGGGCAACTCACTTCTGAGACCCAATCCAACTCCACAAACTTCCAGCATGGCTCCTGCTCCTTATGGACCCAATCACTAGAAAAAAACAAAATGAATGACAACCACATAGCACAAAGTTAAGGTACAAAGCTAGATCTATTACGTACCAAGTGGGAAATAATAAAGAACCTATTTTTTTCAATTTGGCTTGTTTGGGGAAGTGACAGAATGTGTAGAGCCAATGTTACTGACCCTTCATGCTTTGTCAATTTGCCCTTGTTAAAAATTAGAATCCAAATACTCTGGATGCGTTATATGTCTCTTGTCTCTTAACTGGCATTTTGTTTTTTGATAGTGGCTAGCATTAATATTTGCATGAAACAGATGTATTCTAGTAGCAACAGTACAAGTAGTGGTTGGCTATAGGCTGACATTTACTATTAGTATTACTATTCCATATTTATTTAACTGTCAAGTTCCTTGCTTTTATTCATTACTTAAAAATATTACGATTACACATTCCTTGTCTCTTGGCATTTGCTATTTGATTACAAAAGAAATCAAGATAGGGACTTAATAATCAAATGTCATCTGGCTCACTTCTGCCTTCTTTTTTGAAAAGCAGTATATTTGGGGCTTTATTTCCCAATCTTCAAATGCCATCTGCTGTTCCACGACTTTTCATAAGTACACAGGATAATTCCTTTAATTCCTTAGAGGTTGGCTACTATCAAGATCAGCTGAGCAGTTTATATGCAGTTTCCTCAAATCTCTTTAATATCCTGTCTCTATAATTGTAAGTAAGATTTGTATTGTTGTTTTTCATTTACCCTCTTAAAATCCAACCTTAATCAAATTTAAGCTTAAACAGAATAATTAAGCTTGCTTCTACTGATTTCTACTATTTATATGTTACACACAACTATTTTGTTTCATTTTATGTGTTTGTCACTCATAAATATTTTGACATTAAAGATGGCCAGATACGTATCTGCATCCCTTCAAGCAGCTTATCTCACCCTTTCTTTGTTAAAAGGGGCCATGACTGCTGTACAATACTTTCATCTGTCAGGAACTGTCTACATCAGACTTCAAAATTCTCCCTCTTTCAATTTCTATCCCTCTTTAATGAGCTCTTTTAACTGGCAGGCTGCAGTAGGCGGGGGGGGGGGAGGGTAGGGGGGAGAATGGAAAAATTAAGAAAAAAAAATTTTCCATTTTTTTTTCCTGAAGCCTCCTTTGTTTTCCCCCCAAAAAACTGTAAAAATTGAAAAAAGGAAGAAAACCAATTACGGAATGCTTTATTTTAGCATGGTGAATAAAATCTTTAAAACAAGGTGTTCATATCATTTCTAAAAACTATGTACAGCATCAGATTATTGTAATTTCTGTGCAGTGAATGGGGATGAGCAAGTCCTATGTTACAAACTGAACTCTCCAACACAAGAGCAAGATGCATTTCTTCCTTTAGGGGGTGGCAAAAGGGAGGATCAGGGCTGTGCGGTGGGGTAGCCGCGGCCCCTATCCATCGCTTCCCAGAGCCGCCCATCTGCACCCCACCTAAATAAAGAAATAAACTGGCATGTTAAAGGGAAGAGAAGCTTCTTTTAATCCAGGTACACCTTCAGTTTTTAGAAGTCCATGGTAACTGCAATGACAATAAACATAACAAAGCAGAAGCAGAGACTGAAACTGATACTGATAACCAGGACTGCATCCACACTGCAGAAATAATGAAGTTTGACACCATTTTAACTGCCATGGCTGAGTGCTATGGAATTCTGGGATTTGTAGTTTTATGAAACATTTAGCCTTCTGTGTCAGAGAGTTCTGATGCCACAACAAACTACAGTTCCCAGAATTCCCTAGCATTGAGCAATGGCAGTTAAGGTGGAATCAAACTGGAATATTTCTGCAGTGTAGATGCAGTCCAGATCTCGGAAAATGAATCTGATTAAATTTTATGCCTGTTAATTGAATCTTAGTCCCTCCTCCCTTCCAAACACACACACCCAATTCTTTTTAAGGGAATGGGTGCTTTATGTCTATTTGATACTGTGAAGAAGAAATATAAGTGGTTGGTTGGTGTGTTTTTTTTGGGGGGGGGGTGTTACTAATGTTGATGACTTCTGTGTGGTTTTTTCGGGTTTTTTTGGGGGGGGTTGTTTGTTTTGTTTTTTGCCTGCTCCACATAAACTAGCAATAACAAAGTTCAGGAGATTATTACTCCATTACAAATAAACAAAATTTAAAAATAAAACTACATTCTGTTTGTAATAATTGTTTGAATACACTGTATTTTAATATACCAATTGCAATAATTTTATGCCAAATCAAATTGTGCATAGTCCTATTTTATGTTCCTAAAGTAACATAGGGGGGAAGCACACCAGGGCTTCTGGGACACCCTGGGACGGAGCGCCGCGGGACTGCAGCCTCCGACCGCGGCGCTCCGGCGGCGTCCCTGAAAGGAGCGCAAAAATAGCGGTCCTTTCAGAAATCAGGGAAAGTGCGCCCTAAACGCGTCGGGCGCACTTTCCCTGACTTTTCCGCTGCAGCGTGTGAGGATGCTGCGGCGGGAGGTTGCCCTGGGAGCGCCGGCTGTGCGGAGGGCCGGCAGCTCCGAGGGCAACCTCGGGAGGAGGAAGATGACCCAATTAGTCGTCTGCCGAGGCCCATAATGATTTTCAATCTGTAAAAAGTGCTAATGTTGCATTTTTTTCAAGTTTTCCAAAAATATCCATTTTTTCCAGAGGGAAAAAAATATGATCCCCCCCCCCCCCCCCGTGGCTTCAAAAATTCCAGAAATTTTACATCTCTACATGAACCTACATCACATTACAAACCAGGGTGTTTGGAAATGGCTGCCAAACCAAGGCATCACACTATATTTTCTGATAGCTAGTTTGCTCCACCTACATTCATACATCATCCTCTGTCTCAAGATTCTGCTATACCAAGGAGATAAGAATAAATGCATTAATTTTTGAATGGAGCATTAAGAAGGTAGAAAACAAACACACACAAATAATTGTGAAATAAAATCTTTCTATTGTACCTCCAAAGCCAGTGAGGCATGGTGGTCTGAGTGCTGAACTAGGACTCCAGGAGACCAAAGTATGAAACCCTGTTCAACCATGGAAACCTGCTGGGTGACCTTGGGCAAGTCATACTCTCCCAGTCTCAAGAGGAATACAATCTTGTCAAGAAAATCTCATGACAGGTATTCCTTAAGTCAGAAATGATTTGAAGGCAAAACAATATACTGCTAAAACTTCAGACTGTAGTGTGGGTGCTTAACTATACTTTCCAGAAACCCTGACCGGGTGTTAACTTTGAAATGAGCCAGCTCCTGTATATATATCTGCCACCACATCACATAAGGACACACACTTAGCAAAAATTTAGATAGGTTTTTTTAACTTAAAAAAAAAAGGTAACTGGAATAATGCAGTTTTACAGAAAAAATGAATTATTTCACTGTAACGGCTGGCAGTTCAAATGCTAATTGCAATGTGGCCACAGTAATTTAAAATATTGGAATTAACTATGGCCTATTGAATAGGAAAGTCAATACTTAAGAACAGAGCCACATTTTAAAACAATTTGTTTTGAAAACTGGATGTTGCATTTACTCATTTTCTTCTCTTTAAATAGTGTTTAAACAACCTAGCAAGACACAAATAATATTAATTCCTGTAAACTTGAACAGACTAAATTGTGTCATGAACAATTATGGATAAACACAAATCTGTTTGATGGAAGAAGTGTTAATAGGGTGTTAGAAATTGTTAAATTTCAGTTGTATTATACAATGACTTCACCATCAGTAAAGTTTTTTGTCCTACTAGTTATAATACAGGCAAGGGTGAAACACTTGCTGCATTCCATAAAACAATACAAAACATTACAAAATTGACATTACAAAACTTTAAATAACCTATAAATTACCCATATTTAAATTTTGGTTTAGCTTTGAAAACTAACAATATATGCTGTAGTGTTTAAGGAAATTGTATAATACAACTGAAATTTAACAATTTCTAACACCCTATTAACACTTCTTCCATCAAAGGAAGCAAAACAGATTTGTGTTTATCCATAATTGTTCATGACACAATTTAGTCTGTTCAAGTTTACAGGAATTAATATTATCAATGTATGCATGTCACAAAGAATCACAAAATTTGTCTTTATGTGTTCTTGCATTTGAGTATATTTATTAAGCCTACATACTAGCCTTTGAAGATGTACTGTTTTTACTGTTGCTATTGGTACAGCCTTTTAATTCTGCACAATGCAATTTTGCTGTCATCAGCAATTCTATGCAGAACAGGATTTTGGTTTCTTTCAATTCAGGATTACATTTTGATTTAGGACACTATCAGAATATCAGAAGGGATTATGAAGCTTTTGGTAGGGAGCTGAAAGAGCTGGATGCACAGGTTGTTATCTCATCTCTTCTCCCAGTTGAAGGGCATGGTCCAAGAAGGGAGTGGAAGATAGCAGATGTGAATAACTGGCTCCATAGATAGTTCCGCCAAGAACTATTTGGATTCTTGGATCATGGGCTGTGGTTCCATGAGGGTGGACTTCTGGCAAGAGATGGGCTGCATCTCACACCAGTTGGAAGAAGCATTTTTGACAATAGTCTCAAACATTTGATCAGGAGGGCTTTAAACTGAGTCATGTTGGGGAGGGAGACAGTATCTTGGAAGGTATCTTGGAAGGCAGGAGTACATCATGGGCTGGAGATAATAGTCAAAGTGTTATAGAGGGAAGAAGGCAAATGATGCAAGGGCCCAACAGTGGGAGGCAAAAAACCTTCACAGGCAGCAAGTGAAGAGGACCCAAGCTCTTAGATGTCTCTACACTAGTTCACAGAGCATGGGAAATAAACAAGATGAACTTGAACTCCTAGCACAACAAAGCAAATACAATATAATAGGCATCATTGAAACCTAGTGGGATGAGTCTTATGATTGGAATGTAGGAATAGAGAGGCATAACCTTTTTAAGAGAAATAGGCCAAACAGGAAAAGAGGAGGAATAGCATTATACATCAGGCATATTTACACCTGTGAAGAGATCCAGGACATAAATCCTGGAAATCAGGTGGAGAGCATCTGGATAAAAATTAAAGGGGAACGAAACAACAGGGATGTTATTGCGGGAGCCTACTATAGACCCTCAAGTCAGACTGAGGAACTGGATGATGCCTTTCTAGAACAGATGATCACACACTCAGAAAGGAGAGATGTAGTAGTGATGGGTGACTTCAACTATCCTGATATTTACTGGAAGTCAAACTCAGCCAATATTTCAAGGTTAACAAATTCCTCACTTACCTCGAAGACAATTTCATTGTCCAAAAGGCAGAAGAGGAAATAAGGGGATCAGCTAATTTAGATCTGATCCTAACCAATAGGGATGACCTGGTAAATGAGCTGCAAGTGGTGGAATCCTTAAGTAGGAGTGATCATGTTCTCCTGGAGTTTCTTATACAGTGGAAAGGAGAAGCTAGGCATAGTCAGACACTCATTCTAGATTTTAGAAGAGCTGATTTCAACAAACTTAGGGGGGTTGCAGACTGCCAGAAATAGTGTGAATTCAGTCCACTTTTAGGGTTAGGGTTAGACTTAGGGAACCATGGGAACTGTATTTTATTGTGGCATCAGAGTTGTCTGACAGAGAAGGCTCAATGTCTCAGAAAAATAACAGTTCCCATGATTCCCTAGCACTAACCCTAACCCTAAAAGTGGACTGAATTCACACTATTTCTGGCAGTCTGCAACCCCCCTTAGGGAAACACTGGGAGTGATGCCATGGTCAGGAATACTAAAGGAGAAGGGAGTTTAAGATGGATTAGAGTTTCTCAAAAGGGAGATATTGAAGGCACAATCTCAAAATGTTCCAATGAGAAGGAAAAATGGGAGGTGTCTCAAGAAACTGGGTTGGATGACAAAAGAACTTTCAACTGAACTACATTTTAAATGTGAGATGTATAAGAAATGGATAAGAAGCAAAATCACTAAAGAGGAATTCAAACAAATAGCTAGCACATGTAGGGGTACAGTCAGGAAAGCCAAAGCAAAAAATGAGCTCAGGCTTGCTAGAGGGGTTAAGGACAATAAAAAGGGCTTTTGGGGGATATGTCTGTAGCAAAAGAAAGAAGAAGGAAATACTGGGCCACTGCACAGAGAAGATGGAGAAATTCTAACAGGGGACAGAGAAAAGGCAGAACTACTCAATATCCTCTTTGCCTCAGTCTTTTCACAAAAAGAAAAGAGTGCTCAACCTGAGGAAAATGGAGCAGAGGACACAATAGGGAAAATGCAGCACAGAATAAGTAAAGAGGTAGTACAGGAATACCTGGTTAATCTAAAAGTTTCCAGGAACAAATGAACTTACATCCAAGGATATTAAAAGAACTAGCAAATGTCATCAGAGCCACTGGCAATAATCTTTGAGAACTCCTGGAGAACAGGAGTAGTCCCAGCAGACTGGAGGAAGGCAAACATTGTCCCCATCTTCAAAAAGGGGGAAAAAGAGGATCCCAACAACTATCGTCCAGTTAGTCTGACATCAGTACCAGGAAAGATTCTAGAGCAGATCATTAAACAGAGAGTCTGTGAACATTTAGAGGGCAATGCCATAATCACAAAAAGTCAACATGGGTTTGTCAAAAACAAGTCATGCCAGACTAATCTGATCTCTTTTTTCGATAAAATTACCAGCTTGATAGATGAAGAGAATGCCGTAGACATAGCATATCTTGCTTTCAGTAAAACTTTTGACAAGGTCCTCTATGATATTCTTACAAACAAGATAGTAAAATGTGGGCTAGACAATACAACTGTTTGGTGGATTAGTAATTGGTTGACTGGCCGAACCCAAAGGATGCTCAGCAATGACTCCTCTTCATCCTGGAGAGAAATGAGCACAGGGTTCTGTCCTGGGTCCAGTGCTCTTCAACATCTTTATCAACAATTTGGATGAAAGAATAGGGGGCATGCTTCTCAAATTTGCAGATAACACCAAATTAGGAGGAATAGCTAATATCCCAGAGGACAGGATGAAAATTCAAAATGACCTTAATAGGTTAGAAAGCTGGGCCAAACCTAACAAAATGAATTTCAACATGGAGAAATGTAAGGTACTCCACTTAGGGCAAAAAAAAAAGAAAGAAAGAAAGAAAGAAAAAGAAAAGAAAAGAAAAGAAAAGAAAAGCATAGATATAAGATGGGGGACGCCTGGCTTAACGAGACTATGTGTGAAAGGGATCTAGGAGTCCTAGTAGACCACAAGTTGAACATGAATCAACAGTGTGATGCTGCAGCTAAAAAGGCCAATGTGATTTTAGGCTGCATCAATAGAAGTATAGTATCTAGAACAAGGGAAGTAACAGTGCCACTGTATTCTGCTTTGGTCAAGCCCCACCTGGAATACTGTGTCCAGTTCTGGGCACTACAATTCAAAAAGGATGTTGAAAAACTGGAGCATGTCCAGAGGAGGGCAACTAAAATGGTGAAGGGTCTGGAAACCATGCCCTATGAGGAACAACTTAGGGAACTGGGTATGTTTAGCCTGGAGAAGAGACGGTTGAGAGGTGATATGATAGCCCTGTTTAAATATCTGAAGGGATGTCATATTGAGGAGAGAGCTAGCTTGTTTTCTGCTGCTCCAGAGAACAGGACCCGGAACAACGGATGCAAGCTACAGGAAAGGAGATTCCACCTCAACATTAGGAGGAACTTCCTGAAGTGGAACACACTCCCTCAGAGTGTGATGGAGTCTCCTTCTTTGGAAGTCTTTCAACAGAGGCTGCATGGCCATCTGTCAGGGATGCTTTGATTTTGAGTTCCTGCATGGCAGGGGGTTGGACTGGATGGCCCTTATGGTCTTTTCCAACTCTATGATTCTATGATTCTATGCTCTACACTCTCACTTTAACCACTCTGGCTGCCTCCTGGTACATTCTGGAACTTGTAGTTTAGTAAGGGGCATTTATAATATTCAGCCAGAGAGCCTTTAAGCATCACAGAACTACAACCCCCAAAATGCAACAGGAGGCAGTCAGAGCAGTTAAAACAACCTAGCCCTGTTTTAAAAGTGTGGTGCCATAAGCTACACAGTCTGACTGATGGTATGGCCCTCATCAAAGTATTTTTTTGTGAAGTACTTGACTAAACTAATCCACCTCATTTCATGTGGCTTTCCGCTGCCTAACTTTGAAAGCTTACTTCAACCAATTGTTTCAATCCTCAAGGATCCTTTCCCACTACACAATTATAACATTAAATTCCATTTTAATTGCCATGGTAACATCATACACAATCCTGGGTTCTGCTATTTTGGAAGGGGTATTTAGAGTTCTGTGATGTCTCACCGAACTACAAACCCCAGAGTTCCATAGGATGCAGCCATGACAGTTGAAGTGGATCATAGTGCTATAACTGTGATGTGTGAATGGGATTCTGGTAGGATGGACAGTCCTTTCCTTGGCAGAACACTGGGAAGAAAGAAAGGATTTTATTTATTTATTTATATCCCGCCTTTCTCCCAAAAGGGACCCAAGGCAGCTCACAAATAAAAATTCTAAAAACATATTACAATAAAACACTTAAAATATTATCTAAAACAATATAAAATTACACAGATTAAAACCACATTAAAAACATGATACCCACCTTATATAACAAACACCCATATATGTAACTCTTACTATGATACAGGAGTGCAATTACAAGGTTTTAAATTACAAGGATGAGGAGCAAGAAAGAGAAAGAATGAGATTAAAATGAATTCAATTTTGAGTTTGTGTGTTAATAATGATAATAATAATAATTTATATCCCGCCTCTCTGCTGATGCAATCTTACAACATTAAAACACCATAAATATATAAATCCCAAAACCCACCCACCCTTTAAAATAGTATTAAACAAGAACAATTAAAACAACTAAAATAAGTCGCAGTGGCAGGGCAGACAACTAATAATAAATGCAGTAAAGAATAGGAGAAAGAAGGGCGAGCTCTTGGGGCCAGGATATCTAATCAGGAAAGGCTTGCCGGAAGAGATCTGTCTTAACAGATTTTTTGAAGCTATTTAAAATAGTAATATGACAGATCTCGTCTGGCAGGCCATTCCATAATCTGGGAGCGGTTGTTGAAAAGGCCCTCTGGGTGGTTGCAGACAGCCTAGTTTTTAAAAGCTGAAGCAAGTTCCTCCCAGAGGACCTGAGTGTGCGGGCTGGATTATATGGAAGGAGGTGGTCCTGAAGATAGGTTGGACCCAAGTTATTTAGGGCTTTAAATGTAATAACCAACACCTTGTACTGTGCCCAGGAACTAATAGGTAGCCAGTGAAGTGACTTTAGAACAGGTGTTATATGGTCTCTTCTCATTTTTCCCAAGACCAACCTAGCTGCCATATTCTGCACTAACTGGAGTTTCTGGACCAAGTAGGAGGGTAGCCCCAATTAGAGCGCATTACAGAAATCAAGGTGGGAGGTTACCAGCGCGTGCACCACAGTTTTGAGGTCCCCTACTTCGAGGAAAGGGCACAGCTGGTGTATCAGCCGAAGCTGATAACAGGCGCTCCTAACCGTCGCATTTACCTGATTAGTCATCTGAAGCGACGGATCCAGGAGCACCCCCAGACTGCGAACACAGTCTTTTGAGGAGAGTGTGACCTCATCCAGGACTGGAGGTTGTATCCCAATACCTGGATTTGGGGCTGCTACTGTAAGTACCTCTGTTTTATCTGGATTCAGTCTCAATCTGTTTTTCCTCATCCAGTCCATTACTGCCTTAAGACAGTCATTGAGAGGAGAGACGCCATCTGAGGTCAAAGCTGAAGACCGAGACATGGAGAAATATATCTGGGTGTCATCAGCATACTGATAACACCCCGCCCCATGTCTCTGAATGATCTCTCCCAGCAGCTTCATATATCCCTCAGATATATGACAGGGGACAGGATAACGCCTTGAGAGATGCCACAATTAAGTTCTATCTTAGTAGAGCAACTGCCCCCAAGCAACACCCTCTGGAATCTGCCTGAGAGGAAGGAATGGAACCACTGCAATGCAGTGCCTCCGATTCCTAACTTCCTCAGACAATCCAAGAGGATGTTATGATCAATTGTATCAAAAGCCGCTGAGAGGTCTAGGAGCCCCAGCAGGGTCACACTACCCCTGTCGATGCCTAGATGAAGGTCATCAGCTAAGGCGACCATGGCAGTCTCAACTCCAAATTCTGTCCTAAAGCCAGTTTGAAATGGATCTAGACAATCGGTATCCTCCAAGATAGCTTGGAGTTGAAGAGCACAGATTGAAACTCTCAATCACTTTGCTCAAAAAGGGTAGTAAGGAGACTGGCCTATAGTTGTTCATATCCAGGGGGTCCAGGGAAGGTTTCTTTAGAAGCGGCCTAACCACCACTTCCTTCAAACAAGATGGAACATGACCTTCCCTAAGAGATGCATTGATGATGTCTCTAAGGAACCTCCTCAAGGCACACACACACCCAGATGGCCAGCCAGGATGGCCAAGGATCAAGAGGGCAGGTTGTTTTCCTCACTCTACCAAGGAGCTTGTCCATGTCATTGGTACTCACAGATTGAAACTGAGCCAGTATAATTTCATTAACGGAGTTGCTGGACACCTCATCAATTGATTCTGTTACAAAACTGGTGACTAAGTCGGCTCTTATCTGAGGGATTTTATCTGCAAAGAAGTTGTTAAATGCATCACAGCAGGCCGTTGTTGGGTTAAGTAGTGGGTTCTGGACAGGTGGAACCTGTGTCAGTTCCCCTACCACCCTAAACAGCTCTGCTGGATGGGACTCTGCAGACCCAATATGTGCAGAGAAGAAAGATGTGCTGTTAACTCTTGCTCACCTCCAACATGTGGCCTTCATTGTAAGATCACTGTTTCATTTCCAGGGAAAAACAGATATATCAGTTTAAGGGCCAAAACAGACTGGCAGTAAGCGTCAGCTTGGTGGCAACGTGGGGATGTGGTGTTTAGTTAATGCATGCCTCAACACCGCCCCCAAGCCAGCATTATGCCGCCTGCTCAACCTGATGGTGGGCAGTATTGTGGTGCTCCAGCAGCGTAGTGTTTATATGCTGCACACCGCAGGAGCGCAGAAGAGCCACCTCCGCAGCAGAAAGGGCAACTTTTTTCCTCTCCAAGAAGGAGTGGTATTTTGTCACTTCTTTTTGGGTTGGAAAAATGCCAGATCGGGGCCATGACATGTGGTTGCTGCAGCTCCAATCTGGTGCTGAAAGGGGCGTCATCAAGACACCCATTTAGGGCCTTCTGTACTGGCCCTTAGTTTAAATAAACCATCTCAAATCTATTGCTTGGCTGGCATCAATGTATGTACAGTTTCTTATCCATGGTGGTTCTCTTCCCTCAAGACAGGAAAAACAAGCTAACAATTTGAAGGGACTTGGCCCCATCCAATGCTGCACCCTAATATGCAAAATATTAAGCGTACATTAATATTAATATTAAAATATTGACCATACATACCAAATGCAACAAATTTAGTCCAATATGCAGCATTCATTGAGAAAGCTTATATGGCTATTTCTTGAATAAATTTATCAGACTAGTAGTTTTAGCATCATTGGTCCAAAACACACTGGAGAAATAATCCAGTTTGAGACCACTTTAACTGCCCTGGCTCAGTGCTAGGGAATTCTGGGAACTGTAGTTCTGTAAGACATTCAACCTTTTATGTCACAGAGCACTGGTGCCACAATGAACTATAATTCCCAGGATTCCCTAGCACTGACCCAGGGCAGTCAAAGCAGTCTCAAACTAGATTATTTCTCCAGTGTATTTTTGACCTTCATCAGAGAGAGCAACATGTGCTGCTGTTTTTTATGTCAATCTTTGGAGTGAAGAAGACCAGTGGCTTGGAGCAGCTTCTGGCCGCTCCGCCCCCAATTGGCCCCATATAGGCCAGGGACTGCAGCGACTGGATTGCCCACTCTGAAAGCAGGCTGCTGCCACAGTCCCAAATAAACTTCTGGCAGGAGTGGGTTTTTTTACTGCTCCTTTTGTTAGTAGCTTCGGGCCACCTTAGGCGGCCTTGGAGCAACTTCTAGCTGATCTGGGGGCACGCATCAGGTGCACGCCATGTCCCCAAAGCAGCCAGAAGCTGCACCTTTTGGCCCATTTGCTTTGGGCCTTTGTTATCCTCACATATAAAAACTGAACAGTGGTGGAAGGGGTATGACATATTATTTATTCACATGATTATTTTGTATGATCAAAAGTGTCTTTCTACATGAAGGACGTAAAATCCTGAAATATGACAACTCACACACTCACACACACTGCAGATGCAAGCACTGCAGTTTACATGTTCATCACATTTTCTGTGCTACTGGCTAGCATTCTTATGAATATTGAAAGTGGAAAAAGGCATATATTGTTCACATTTTTCATAGATAGGAGCATGGATGATGTGCCATCTTGTTTTCCCCAAAGCTGAGTAACCTGTAGAAACCAGACAGGCATGGAGAGAAACAGTCTTCATCTTACTGATTTCATTTATATCCCACTCTTCTTTACCACTTGAATTGCAAAAGTTCAAGCGGGAGTGGACAATGGCTTATTTTTACACTGCCTAATTTCTTGGCTAGATAACATTCAGGAATTCAAGATTACCAACTGACGCCATCAATGAAATGTCACACTGATTCAAGACCATTACTGTGTTATAACCTTAGCCAAGATAAAGCTCTAGAGTGGGATGACTGATAGAAATCTTTGGGGTCAGGTTCAACAAGGAGTCCAGCACGCCTCTGAGCCCTCAATCCTGTTTTGTTCGAGCAAAATGCCAAGACCAGCTAACCTTATTTGTTGACAGCAGGTATACCCATAGAGGCAGAAGATTCAATGATCAGATTTCCTAGCAATTGTTACCCTCAAAAGGATAGAATTACTTTCTCATAGAACCATAGTGGCTAGGGAATAAAAGGCTATGTGCAGGTTTACATCACAGTCTAAGCCCCATATCTGTGGGAGATACATTCTCAAACTTACCACAGATTATGAGAACTGCAGATAATGGTGAACATCTGCCAGATGTTGACCAAAGAGTCATGCTGGAGGACTTCCAGATACCTAGAGAGACTTTTTCCCCTCGATATGGGTAAGTGAAATCATGGTTATCAATCCTATGAATGCAAGAGTCGGACTGTACATACAATGCATGCTGTTTCAGGAAGCAAATATAAAAACAGCCATCATATGACTAGTACCTTTTGTTAGAACAAAAGAAGCTGTAAAACATTCTCAGGAATTTCAGGAAATGTGATTATCAAGCATGTAGTTTCTTACAAATGAAAGATTAAACTCTGGAAAGCCAAAGTTTAACCAAAACTCAGATATCATTTAGTATCATGTGATATGCTAAATGTGTGATTACACTTTTTCTGTACTTTTACGATACTTTTAAAACAAGCAACACTGCAGTATTCATATTCTCAATCAGGGATGGAAAATATTCAAAGCAGAAAATATCACTACTTATTCTTCCTTGGTGGAAAAAATCACACTATTATTCCATGTTTCTGTTTTTGATAGACCTAATAATCCTTCTTCAGCTAGAGATTATTTTAACAAAAGACCAAAAGAGTAAATTGTGGCATCATTACAAGCTAACAAGTTTGTTTTTAGACTACTTCTCTTTCTGGAAAAATATCTGTAATAACCACGTCACTCACGCTGAAAGTGTTTGCCTTGCCAAGACTGGGCCGGGGGGGGGGGAGTTTTCCAATAATAATGAATAAGGCTTTAATATCAACTACAGAGGTTACAACCACAGAGAAACATACCTACTGCCACAAAGGTTTTGGTTCATTATAAAAATCCACCTCTGTGGAAATATTTACTACTTTTCAAAAGTAATCTTGTAGCCATAATACAGTCAGAACCAGGAGGGGGGAAAAAGATAATGATGTACACATTCCTATTTTAATCTGATTGCATCATCAATATATCCTTCCCACTACAAAAATAAGGCACACGCTTTTGCTATTAAGATCAGCTCCCTCCCCCCCATAAAGAGATATTGAATTTAGTTCACTTCTTAAGCTAATAGGGAAAGTACAGTTTCAAAATTGTATGTGGCCCCCTAAACTCAATATACCCAAACCCTCAGACTTCCTCCCAAAAATGGATGAGAAAAATACACAAAAAGGTCAACTGACACTTCTGAAGGCCTCCAGGAACAACAGGTTTAAAGCAACAGTAACTTTAAATACCCCCAATCCCTCAATGTGTTTTGTTTATATATAAACATGAAGTCCAAGAGCCAAATATCAGATAAGCATGTTGTAAGCATAAGTAGTCAGCTAAGAGATAGTGGGTGAGAGAGAAATGTATCTGACAAGTTTCAAAATCATCAGAGGATTATTTTTGTAGACTTCCCCCCCACCCCATCCCCACTGGTTCCTGTTTAACAGTCTTAACATTCTATCATACTGACTGGCTCTTTTTAACTATTAACTTAAATATGCCCCATGCATGCTTCAAATTAGATTGCACCAACTCTAATAACAGTGTTGCATGAAATAACAAGGGAACACAACACATATTACATGCTATGCTTCCTTTACACCATGATACCTTTGTTTAATTTTGGCAGGGCATCTTTGTACCTGCAACAAGAGAGCAAGCAAAGATCTTACAAATCACCAAAACTACTCTAAAACCTACATTCCACCCCACAATACACAGTAGATTTGAATGCCTGCAGATGGTTTATATCTGTCATGTGTACAAGGTGTAGTGTCTACCACAATAGACTGCAAACATTTTCTACAGGTATATTCTGAATTATATTATATGAATTATATTCCAATTTCCTCTTCTATAGCTGCAGCAAACACATTTCTGTACTTACCTAACATAACTATAGCTCAGTTTTAATAGCACAACATCCTTGTATTATATTGTGGAAGTAAGTATACCAAAGCATGAGCAAGTGTGTATATCACATTATATATACATGAGATCAAAGGGAAATTTAAACCAAGAGTGGGGATGCTCTACAACCAGCAGGGGAACATGTGGCCAGAAATAAAAAGATGATGGCATGAAAAAACTATACAAAAACCATGAAAAGATGACAGACTCCTTTGAAGAAGAACCACATGAAGATGAACCTCTAGTTTTAGAAAGTAAAGTGGAAACTGCACTCCGAACACTTGGAATAAATAAATCACCAGAAACAGATGGCATACTAACAAAGTTGTATCAATCTAGAGACAGAATCTAGATCTAACTAAAATCTCAACAAATATGGAAAAACAAAACAATGATCCACAGATTGGAAACGCTCAATGTACATTCCAACCCCCAAGAAAGGGGGGGCACCAAGGATTGCAGTAATCACAGGACCACTGTAAATTTCTCACATAAGCAAAGCGATGCTCAAAATTCTGCAACAAAGACTCTTACCACATATGGAGTGAGAAATGCCAGATGTCCAAGCTGGGTTCAGGAAAGGAAGAAGCACTAGGGTTCATATTGCAAAATGTATGCTGGATAATAGAGCTTACTAAAGAATTTTAAAAGAAAATCATCCTGTGCTTTATAGATTATATCCAAGCCTTTGATTGTATCAATCAAAGCTGTGGATAACTCTTAAAGATATGTGTGTGCCAAAATATTTATCTTGATGTGCAACATGTACTCAGGACAAGAGGTTTCTCTTGGGACAGAATATGGAGAAATGGGATGGTTTCCAATTGGCAAGGGAGTCAGGCATTTTATAACCTGGTTTGTTTAACTTGAATGCCAAAAATATTCTATATAAAGCAGGATTAGACTTGGAAGAAGAAGGTGTGAAAATTGGAGGAAGGAAAATCAATTATCTAACATAAGCAGATGATACCGTACTGCCAGCAGAAAATAGGAAAAGCTTACTAAAGAAAGTCAAGGAAGAAACTGCAAAGGTAGGTTTACAGCTGAAAATTACGAAAACAGAAATAATGACCACAG
The DNA here is from genome assembly GCA_026167975.1 of Phrynosoma blainvillii. NCBI lineage: Eukaryota > Metazoa > Chordata > Lepidosauria > Squamata > Phrynosomatidae > Phrynosoma > Phrynosoma blainvillii. Next base: position 90,936,012 of record JANUYF010000002.1, on the reverse strand, counting down.
ATGATTGATATAACTTTAAAGAAGAGGATGAAGACATTGAAATAGTTCAAGATTTGGCTCAGTCATTAATTATAATGGAGACTGCAGTCAAGAAAAATCAAAAGAAGCATAGGACTTGGAAGAGCAGCTATAAAAGAACTAGATAAGAACCTAATATATAAAGATAAATCACTGAATACTAAAGTTAGGTGGTCTGTGCCATCGTATTTCCCATTTCTATATATGGCTGTGAAAGTTGGACAGTGAAGAAAGCTGTCAGGAAGAAAATAATCTCATTTGAGATGTGGTGCTGGAGAAGAATTCTGAGGATACCATGGACTGCTAAAAAGACAAATGGGTTTAAGAAAATAAAAAAGTTATTATCGAAATAAAGCTTTAAAAATATTTATGGCATTAATATAGTTTTCACAAAACATGATTGATAGGAAATACAGTGCATAAAACAAAATTTCTTAATTGATTTAAGATTTCCCAGAATGATCAAACATACTATGGGATCATAAATGGCTTAACATTTCACAGCAATTCCACAGCAATTTTTTTCATAAATGTGAACCAACAATCCTGATTCTTTTTTATATATACATGTGGATCTACATTTCTTGATGCATGCATTAATTCTGTAGTAAACATGTTTAAAATGCAAGTAGACATGGTTGCACTAAACTATTATATATTCAGTGTCATTGTTGCTATGAGGGTATCAAGTACTGTAGTATGTTTAGCTTTTTTTTTTTTTGCATCTATTCCTCTTTATTATGACAGGCCACGCACCATCAGAAACAGCAAATATGGGCTGCAACTCTGCACTTTGGTTCTATGGTTTTAAAAGGCTTGGTATGCTAAAACTGTGTTTAATACACTGGTTGCAATGCACTGTCCTCCTGGAAAGATTGCTACAACCAATTAGTATTTTCTGTTGCAATTAATTGTCTGAGAAATATTATCAAATCTCCTAGCTTATTAATAGAAATTAACCATACATTTCTCTAGCTTCTGCTAGGATTGTGACATTATCTAAGACTACAAACAGTTAGACTATGCAAAAGAAATGATAACCCTCCAAGCTGCACATTTGGCAAACCATCCACTGCATCTAGTTGTTACATATTTTGAACTGTTAAATACCAGTGGTCCTGGTTAGTTTTAAAAAAATAAGCTAAAGCAAGATTCTTCTCTTCTCTCCTCACCCCTACCTGAGAATTAATTTTAAAAAGCTTTACACAATATCACAATGTGATCCATATATTCTCTACAATAGCTAGCCAGCTATTTCTACCAATACATCTCTTAATAGCTATGCAAGGAAACACCATGTACTACTGTTAGTAGTTCTATTTATAATGATGAATATTTGATTATGTTGTTTTATAAAAAAAGATTCTATCCACTCCTTATAAACCTACACTAAATTTATTGATTTTGGCCAAAGGAAACAAATCAAGAAGCCAGGATTTGCTAAAGACTGTAAATATGTAAATAAATAAATAAAGATGAAGAGACAAGATCATGTTGTATAGTACAAGGACACTAAGTTACCCTTGACTTACAAAGAGTACATTGTCAAAGTATTTCTGAATGTGACACCCCTCAGTTTTTAAACTGGCAAAGGTGAAAATTTCAACACCTCAGTGTGGTTCAACATATTAATATAAAAATCACACTGAGCTGTTTTTACAACCAAAGTGAACTAAAGTTCTATGTCCCAACAAAAAACAACGAGGACACCCAAACCCAATTCAGTCTTTACACACAGCACCACTGTTATCTCAGTGCCTGCTGCAATAAAACATATGAAGTGTAAATGAGTGGCACACATCAGCAGCCACGTCAGAGAAACAAGTCAGTCATGGCTCTCTATGTGCATCTATGTCTCCAAATAATTAGAAGCAAAGGATTCCATTTCACTTTCTGCATTTGCTATAGCCTCCAAGCTCCAGTGCACATGTAGAACCCAGTAAGATGTGAAGCAGTTCTAGCATTTAGCTACAAATTCCACACACGGTCATTGCCAAGTAATTTAATGCATGCTGATGTGTGTAACTTTATCCCATTGTCTGTTTAAAATTAAAGAAATCCCCAGATGATAAAATCTTGAACATAAACTTAACCTGCCAGGATATACTTCCACACTCAAATTGCAGTCCCAATCTGTTTCCTCCACATGCTTAACTCCTTCTCTTCCAGACAATTTACAATTTTGAGGAGAAAAAAAGGAAAAAAACTAGGTATTGGCTAGTTTAGGAAATACAGCAGGACAATGCAAGTCCCCCTATTCTCACCAAGCAGTAGCTACTGCAACTTCCTATGGTATCCTGGGGTTTATAGTTCAGGGAGGGCTATTCAGAATTCTCCATCAAAGACCCCTAGTGTCTTTCTAAACCACAATCTTCAGGATTCCATAGGATAGAATCATAGATAAGGACCACCCAGCCCAACCCCTTGTCATCCATGAACATAGAATCAAAGCACCCCTGACAAAAAACAAACACCCCCTTATAAAAATCACTTAGATGCCACTGAAGCCACACAGCAGATAAAATAGAATCATAATAAGCTCTATAATTATGTAATGAGAAATGGTGGTAGAAATCAATTTTCTAAAAATTCTGTTTTAGCCCTAAGCAAAGAGTAGGTGGAATCTAAACAGGACTTAATAAGAGAATAACATTGACTGATTGTCTCTCGAGACATGATTGTCCATTGTATGAGGGAAAAGACAACAGAGAAGCCTATGAGGATCCTGAAGCCAAATAAAAGATCCCTGTAAAAAACATGTGGCCCACAGGAACACAATTATCACCCTAATTATCCCTCAAATTCACATTGCCTTAAAATGACATATTGATTTTAAGAAAACAGAATAAAAAATAAAGAGATATTAAATGAATTTATCATTAAAACACCATCTTTTCTTCTTCTTCCTGTCTCACACCTCCTAAGAAAAGCAATACAGTTAGCCCTCCATACCCACAGATTCTTATTCACAGATTCAACTATCCAACTATCCAGATTCAACTATTTCAAAAAGATATACATTCCAAAAATCAAACCTTGATTTTCCATTTTATATAAGGGACATCATTTTACTATTCTACAGAGCATCCATAGATTTTGGTAACCATGGGGGGGGGGGGGAACCAAACCCCAATGGATACTAAGGGGCCATTGTCCTCAATAAAACACTGATTGTGGAGTTGTAGTATCCAAAACTTGCTGGGAATGATTATTTTTCCTGGGTTCACAAACCAGAATTAATGATACCAGTAATAAGAGAATTAGGGCTAAGCATTCCTCCTTGCTTGTCCCTGCCTTGCTCTCACTGCATGTTGGCTTCATTGCTTCTGAGCCAGGGAACTAAGGTTTAATATTAGCTAACAAATCTGGATGATAAACCAAGCTAAGATTGATCATTTCTTTTTGGACAAAGTTACAATGGTAGTCACACCTCTAAAAAGACTGGATACTACTACTGAAAAGACAAGTTTCGTATATATAAAAAAAAAAAATGTTAATGAGCCATGACATTTAACAAGCCAGCATTTACCAGTGCACTCCTCTTTTCTTTTTAACAAGACAGAAAAATATATATACATACTTAAGAGTTTACAAAATTCTCACTACACTGCAGGACTGACGATCTGTGCCCACCAAAAGCTCCACATTATTTCACCTTGCAAATATTCTAGCTAAGGATTAAAATTCAAGAGTACAGATCTAGCATAACAATTATTTTTGCCTCCTTCATCATTTTCCAACCTTTTCCCAACCTTTTAGATTAATCACTGAGGGGTGGAAACTGACGGGGAGGGAAAACCAACTTCAACCTGCTTTTTCTGAAAATGGTTCAAAATCCCACTGTCCACACCGGCTGCTCCCAAGGTGGCTCAAAAGTGTACGTCATGGTGCCAAGCCACACAGCTGGGTAATTTTTGGGGGGTCACCTCCCCACCATCCATGCACATCATTGCAAAAACACATCACTAGATGCCATCCCATTGGATGGTCACCCCTTTGATTGGCCACACAGTCACACCTACGATCCTCCACCAGTATAGGTCATCGGAGCATTGGTGTACCCAGTAAAACACTAGCAAAGCACAATCATGGAGACCTTCTCCATGCCCCCTTCTCCCCCCGCTTCATCCATGCCCCCTTTTGGATCACTTGGGTACAGCATTTTCAATGTGCACCTGCATTGGTGCATTTACACGAGGCTTTAGGGTTAGGGTTGGGATAGATTGCTCCTTTAGAACTGCTCTGGTGTCAGGGTGTTTATATGCAGGGTCAAAGGTGCTCATTTTCTGGGCGAAATCAAAATATCCCAGGTTCTTTTTGCTCTGGCTTTTAGCCCTGGAGCATGGCTTCAATCTGGTTTCTGTCCGTTTTGGATGTTTGCATCATCTGAATGCCCTGCTTTCAAAGTTTCAAAGTTTGAAGTGCTTTATTTGGCCTGTGTGTTTCATCCCTGTATTAAACTATGGGGTCATGCAGACCAGCAGCTTGGAGCAGACTGAGGCTGCTCCACCCTGGTCACCCCCCTCTGATTGGTGTGGGATCATGATGACTGCACAGCCCAGTCCCAATCTGGGATGCCACTGTGGCCCCAAACGAGATGCCAGCAAAGAGTGGACTTTCCCCACTCCTGCTTGTGCCAGCTTTTCCAGCCAAGCACACTTTCCATGCGGCTTACAGCCTCTCTTTCCTGCCTGTCTGTTTCAGGCCTACGATGGCTCTGAAGAGCTCTCACAATTTGGAAGGCAAGAAACTACAGCAATAGTTATTTAGGTCTCAAAGTCCTCAATGCGAACCAGTTCCCACAGTTTTCTATCTGAGAGCTTGCTGGTTCCACTATTTCTCTTACTTTCATTTATTACAAAAAGTCCCATGATTTATTCTTGAATACCTTTGGCAAACAGTAATTTGAGATGGTCCAAAACTTCTCTTACAAGTCTATATGAACAGTGACTATCTGGATTACTTTCTCTTTATTCAGCTTCCATTTATGCTATTTTATTTTAAATTAAATTAGAAGCAAGGAGGAAGACTAACCCGTTCTGCAGACCAGGGCGTCGGGGATGCCCTGGTCCGGAGCGCCGGCGGAGCTCAGCCTCCACACCGCGGCGCTCCTCCGGCAACTCTAAAAGGAGCACCAAATTGGCGCTCCTTTTAGATGTCAGGGAAAGTGCGCCCTAAAAGCGGTGGGCGCACTTTCCCTGACTCAAACACCGCGGCACGTCCGGTCGCCGCGGCGTGAGGTCATCCCCGGAGCGCCGGCCGTGCGGACGGATGGCGACTCCGAGGGCGACCTCAGGAAGAGGAAGGGGCGCCGCTCGTGCGGCTGCCCCTCCTCTTCCAGGCCCGGAAGATGGCTCAATTAGCCGTCTGCCGAGGCCCTAAGTACAGAACAAACGAGTCAATTCACACTATAACTTGGTAAACAAGATTAACAGGGCACTGCACATATAAAATTATACAGCATCTTCTAAGGTAAAATCACATTCCAGTGTATACATGTGCACTATTGTCCATCACCTATCAATATAACATTCACCTATCTATATACAAAATGAAAAAGTTTCCAGTGTTTCTGTATAAAAGTTGAGCTTGGCCAGGTGAAGTTCAAGAAAGAAGACTGAATGGGAACTCTGTGCACATCAGGCAAGAATGCAAATACAGCAAATCTAATCTATGTCCCTTGTCCTCTCCAAACAATTCAAAGGAGCACATTCTGTTAAATTTTATAGTTCCAAGCCAAGACTTAACTTCATTAATTTATTTTAAAGGCAAGTTTCATGTTTTGCTATCATGTTAAATTCAGAACAAGACAATGGTAAATTCTAAGGCTGTGTGATACAGCTTAATCCTAAATCCTGAGGCAGACCAATTCAGATCATGAGCGAACTGGACTGGACCGGATATCAAATTGCAGTACAAGGAAGCCAGAAAAGATGGCTCTAAAATGTCACAAACTGCCAGGATGTTGAGAGGGAAGCTGGATTTTCCTCACTCACAACTCTGACTTCCAGTCTTGATCAAGAATCTGACCAACACTTTCAGTTACAGTGCTCAGTGAACAGATAGGGAAGGGTATCTTTAATATTCTTGTGCTCTTTTTCTAGTTCACTCTTAGCAGAAGGAATGGATGTGAAAAAGGTCTGAAAGCTAGTACAGTACTGCTGCTGTAACTTGTTTTTCTACTTCCTATAACAACTGTACCAACCAAGCTATCCAACTTTTAATTCTCTCTTCCTAAACCTTTCCTAAGCCAATCTCATCCTTTCTTATTTTACATATTTCCTGCTTATTTGAGTGAGTCTATATGTTGTTGTTTGAAAAATAGTTTTACTAGGCACTGCACCTTCCATTATACCTTTACCACCAGGAGTGATGGTGATTCTATTTTTTTAGGCTACATTTAATTTTGATTTCACCCTGTGTTGCTTTTTAATGTGTTTGTTCTGCATTTACTTGTTTTTCTTGTCCATTTGTCTTGTGTGTCAGTTACATACAAACCTCCATGCAAAGAGAGAGATAAAGCAGTTGTAGGAGACTATCACATGGTGTTTTAAATTGAATTAAGACTCCCGGGCTGCAGCCAGGAGGCAGGATAGAGGGGGGGATTATTGCATGCTAATTTGCCACCAAATCACCGGCTGCCATCAGCCCAGGTCCCGGCCAGGCTCAGACAGTGCTTTTTAGAAATCGGAATGCTTTCTGGCTTCCAAAAAGCACTGGCTGAGTTCAGCTGGGGACCCAGGCTGATGGCGGCCGATGATTTTGCATGTGATAATCCCTGCCTCCATACAACCTCCCAGCTGCAGCCCAGGAGGCTTAATTCGATTTAAAATGCCAAGTGATAAGCTCCGTACACAAGCAGCAGAAACACAACTATAATTCAGAAAAAAACCAGAAAATTTTAAGTATATTAAAGCAAACTTTAAAGATGACTACCATGAAATACTATGCTGACTGCAATTTGAAAGGGCTAATCCAATCTGAAGGGGCTAGCATGTCATTGAAATGTCATACACACTTTAAAAAAACAAACTGTAATCACAACTTTCCAAAGCAAATTAATAGAAAATGTGAGGATTCAACTGTGAATTTCAATTCATATTTGGGTGTTAATCAAGTCCAAATCAAAGGAAATCAAATTATCACCAAGTCCACTTTATCAAATCAAGTCACAAACAAAATCAGGGAGACATGCACAGTCCTTAATGGTCCGTGAAGAATTATCATTCTCCAAGATAATAATTGCAAAACTCATTTTATTTCCTGTTAATAACACAGCTGTTCTTTTTCATAGAGAAGTTACTATACTGCCCAGCTAGAAACAAAGGCCGGTATCCAGATTTAGGGGAGTGAAACATCACAATAAACCTGACTTCTGGAGAATCCTTGAGTCCAGGTTATTTGAAGGACTGTATCTTCCTTTATGACCCCATCACAGCAATAAGATTCCAAACTCTGGGAGCAGCCTGGAGAGCCCCTTCTCTCTGTCCCACCACCCTCTCAGGCTCCTATTGGTGGCTGCTCCCAGACTTTGGAACTAACTCATTTAGAAGGAGGACAGCCTTGTCTTTGCTCTCCTTCTGACATCAGGTCAAAACATTTCTGTGCCATCAGGCTTTTACAAATTAACTAGGGTTGGAGTTTTAATGTTATGTAGTTCTGTTTTTAAGGTAGATATATAGTTTTACAATGCATTTATATATTTACATTTATTTAGTATTTTAACTTCACTAATTGTTAATTGTTTTTAATACAGTGGGCCCTTGGTATCTGCTGGGGTTTGGTCCCAGGACCCTCCATGGATACCAAAATCTGTGGATACTCAACTCCCATTAAATAAAATGGCATAGTAAAATGGTGTCCCTTATGTAAGATAGCAAAATCAAGGTTTGGTTTTTGGAATTTATATATAAATAACATCTCATAGGGCAGCTAACCTTATACAGTCGGCCCTCTGTATCCACGGATTCTTTATTCATGGATTCAACTATCCATGGCTTGAATATATATATATATATGTTCAACAGTATAACAGCTAATGTGTAAAGATAAAGCAAACTACTACAATGACCAATGCAAAGAAATAGGAGACAACAACAAAAAGGGAAGAATGAGAGACCACAAGATTTGGGAAATCAAAGGAAAGTTCAAACTATGAACTGTGATGCTCTATGACAATAAAAATAACATAATTCAGGACCAGGAATAAATAAAAAGACATTGGATGCAATATACAGAAGAGTTATATAAAAGAGATTGCAACATGAAGAACAAATGAAATGAAGAGCCATATGAAGATGAACCTCAAATTCTAAAAAGTGATGTGGAAGCTGCCATAAGGGAAATTGCAAAAAACAAGTCTCCAGAAACAGAAGATATTCTAATTGAACTGCTGCAATCTACATTGACAGAGTCAACTCTAATGCTAACCAACATATGTCAACAGATATGGAAAACAAAACAATGGCCAACAGATTGGAAATGATCAATATACATCCCCATCCACAAAAAAGGAGACACAATCTTTCACACAAGCAAAATCATTCTCAAAATTCTGCAATATAGGCTCCAACTATAAATGGAAAAAGAGATCCCAGAGGTCCATGCAGGGTTCAGGAAAGGAAGAGACACTAGGGATCACATCACAAACATGTGATGGCTAATGGAGTGCACTAAGGAATTCCAAAAGAAAAACAGCATGTGCTTTATAGACTATAGCAAAGCCTTCGGCGTAGATCATGAAACGATATGGAACACCCTTAAAGACATGGGAGTGCCAACACATCTGATAATCCTGATGAGGAATCTGTACTCAGGACAAGAGGCTACTGTCAGAACAGAACACGGAGAAACAAAATGGTTCCCAATTGGCAAAGGGATCAGACAAGTCTGCATCTTATCACCCTACCTGTTCAACTTATATGCAGAACATATTGTAAAGAAACCAGGTTTGGAAATAGAAGAAGGAGAAGTGAAAATAGGAGGAAGGAATATCAACAACCTGAGATATGCTGATGACACCATAATACTAGCAGAGAACCTAACAGTCCTCAAACTACTACTAAAGAAGAACAAAGAAGAAAGTGCAAAGGCAGGCTTACTATTGAATATAAAGAAAACAAAAATAATGACCATGGAGAACTTACATAAATTCAAACCTGACAATGAGGAAATATAAATAGTAAAAGAGTTTTCATATCTGGGATCAAATATTGATAGAAATGGGGACTGCAGCCAGGAAATCAGAAGATTAAGAATGGGGAGAGTGGCTATGAAAGAACTAGAAAAGATCCTAAAATGCAAAGACATACAACTCAGGCCAAAAGTTAGAATCATACAAGCCTTTGTATACCCCATTACAATGTATGGATGTGAGATCTGGACAGTTAAAAAAAGAAGATAGGAAGAAAATCAATTCATTTGAGATGTGGTGCTGGAGAAGAGTGCTGATGATCCCATGGACTGCCAAAAAGACAAACAAATGGGTCCTAGAGCAGATCAAGCCAGAAATCTCCCTGGAAGCCAGGATGACAAAACTTAAGCTGGTGTACTTTGGACACATTATATGAAGACATGAATCATTGGGAAAAACAATAATGCTAGGAAAGGTGGAGGGAAGAAGAAAGAGAAGAAGGCTACATGCTAGATGGGTGGACTCTATTAACGAGATCATGAGTATGAGTTTGCAGGAGTTTAGCAGAGCAGTAGAGGACAGGGGGTCTTGGAGATATAATAATAATAATAATAATAATAATAATAATAATAATAATAAATTAATAAATTATTTATACCCCACCCCTCTGCATAGCAATCGGGGCTGCTTCCAACATAAAATACAATACAATAAAATCAATCCCAAACCTAACCATCCCACCCCTTAAAAATTATTAAACAATCATCAATTAAAACAATATTTAAAATTTGGCAAATGCCAATGATTTACAGTAAAAATAATAACAAACAACAGAAACGGCTGTTATGGCGGCACAATGGAAGACAGGGAAAGAGGAACAGTTGATCTGACTCTTTTGACCAGGAAGACTAATCAGGAAAGCCTGCTGGAAAAGATCTGTCTTGACAGCCCTTTTAAAGTAGGGACACCATGATCTGAGATTGATGCGAAAGAAGTTAACAACAACAAAATGTATTCCAGCAGTGGATAGTTGAATCCATGGATAAAGAATCCATGGATATGGCGGGCCAATTGTATAATGTTAGCTGTTGTGAGTCCCAGAGTCAGGAAAAAGGTGGGATAAAAATGAATAAAATAATAATAATCCTAGCCTATTGGAATTAGCAAGCGTGCTTGTGCATGCTGTTCAGTTCCTCCTGCTTGATTTCTACTGGCAATTGGAACAACTATCAAATCAAAAACTCCCCATCTGAACCAGGAATTATATCTTGTCTCTCAACAAACAAGATTATCTTCATGTTAATACCCCTATATCTCATGTTAAGTAGTCAGCAACGCCCCATGTCCTCATATGAAGAAGATATATTCTGGCCACAGCAGGAGAGATGGTTACTGGAGCAGAAAACGATGCTAACTGTACATGCCACTATTCACTAAAAGTTACTCTCTGGAACAAACATGCTAAATAAATTAAAAGGAGTTAGAAATAAAAGCATTATTCCATTACTATTATCCTGCAGAAAAGTCAATATGAACATATTGCATACATTACAATCAATATATAGAGACATTTTGTAGCATCCTTGAGACTATCTGGAAAAAAAGAAGTTTGTAGCATTAGCTTCATAGACTTTAGTCTACTTCTTCAGATGCTTATGATGGGGTGGAAGCCAGGGACAGACAGAAGTGCATGAGTTTAACTGGGGGAAAAAACTGAATCCTGGAGACCTATTTGTGGGGAGCCCTTTGCAAAACTACATATCATGTAGAGCTCATGGGTTTTGCAGTAGCTAACATTCCTTTTCAGTTTTCTTTTTAGAGTGGCAAAGTGCCAGATCAGAGCTGTGGCGTGCAGTTGCCGCGGCCCCAATCCAACAAGAAATGTCTGTACAGCCCCTAAGTAATTTCAATCACTATCCCATCACTGCAAACTGGGGTGCAAAAATAGACTTTTCTTTCAGACTGGGTTGCCAGTGAAAAACAGGAGTTATCCTGTACTTTTAATGGTCATGTGGTAGAGGGAATTTCATTTCTGACTTACGATGACCCTAAGGTGAACCTATCATGAGGTTTTCTTGGCATAATTTGTTCAGAGCAGGTTTGTTCTTACCCTCTCTGAAGTGGAGGTAATTTGCCCAAGGTTACCCAGTGGGTTTCCATGGCTGAGCAGGGATTTGAAACCTGGTTTCCCAATGTCCTAACCACTATACCACACTGGCTCTGTGACAAGCTATACCTAAAATTTGCTTTTCTACAAAGGTACAAGATCCATGACCTGTAGTTGTTTTAACCTGGCAGTCTCTTTGCAACCCAGAGATGTGGCTGGGCCATAGCAAGAACAGCTAAAGTCCGGATGAGGGTCACAAGTTGCCCTCAGCTTCCCTGACAAGCGTAACAAAACTTAAATGTCTTTGAAAACAGTTGAAATTTATCTTTCTGACATTCTCTATCCCCATTTCATACTCTGTTCAGAAAACAATATGCCAGCATTCCAGGGAAAACAGAAAATTACAGATATAAAAGCAAATGCAGATACAAACTGATAACACAAGGCCTAAGCAGACTGCCAGAAATAGCGCACATTAAATTGAGGCACTGCCCTGGCTCAGTGCTAGGGAATCATGGGAACTGTATTTTTTTCTGGGACACCGAGCCTTCTCTGTCAGAGAGCTCTGGTGCCACAATAAATTACAGTTCCCATGATTCCCTAGCACTGAGCCAGGGCAGTGCCTCAATTTAATGTGCACTATTTCTGGCAGTCTGCTTAGGCTCACAGTCTCTGTGGGGGAGTTGGGAGGATTGCCTATTTGTTCACCTATCATTTTGAAATAACTAATAGGCATAAAAATGGGTTGTTGTTCATTATCAATTTTACTATCTCACTAGCTCAACACTATATGCATATTAATATAAGCTTTCCTAACAGTGCAAGACATGATGCTGGAGCCAGCTCTCCATATCCATAATTTTTTATCAATGGATTCAAGCATCCATGGATTGAAAATATTTTTTAAAAATATATAAATCCCAAAAAGCAAACCTTGATTTTGCCATTTTATATAAGGGACACCATTTTATTATGCCACTGGAATTAATGGAATTAATGGAATTTAAGCATCTACTGGTTTTGGTATCTACAGAGGGTCCAGGAACCAAATCCCAGTGCATAACAAGGACCCAATGTATTATATACTGCAACTAATTACTCATAATCCCTACACATTGACTTTCTGCTAGAACAGCCAGTATATTAGTGAGCAATAATTAATATTTGTTTAAAACATATGATTAAAATCTAATGTGTAACATGGAAATACAAGGACTCATACAGTTAGAACAATAGTGAGTTACATGTGGCTGTGTTCAGATACAATGTTAACCCATTAATTACGGTAATATTACATGAATGATCGTAGCAAGCCTGACACTCACACACTCCACTTCCAATCCTCTCCTGCATTCTATTTACAAGGAGATTTTAAGCTTCGGTTTCAATTTTAGACTTACCACTAATATGCCATGTCAGTGGTTAACTTTAATTATGGCTTGCTGAAACAAGCCAGCTTCCTGAACTATAGTCTGAAATGCTTCATTTTAATAAACTACAGTGAAGACTAATCAGTTTCTCTGGATTCCAACACCATAGTAAACTGCTGTTGTTCTAAAAGGAAAATGAAAACTTTTAAATTCTTTTTTACTACTACAAGAGAATGGGGGTTATACTCAAGATATCAGCAGCCCATGGTCCAAGCAAGGGGAAGCAACTCACCCACCACTGTGGAAGAAGACCCTTCCCCACTACAACTCATACTACAAGTCACTGGTGATACAAGCCTGGGCACCTTCAGCTATGGCAAACTACAATTTATCTTTATGTTTGAACCAGATTAGAGCTATGCTCTCTTTACTTTAAGGAATCAACACTTGATGGCATTAGCACATTTGCATGATCAGGCTGGATGTCTGGGTAAGGATCCAAAAAAGAGGAGCAATAGCAGCTTGTCAATAGAATGAACCACAAACTGAATCAATTTCATTAACCCAGGGCTTACTGAGAATAACCTGTCCCTAAACAAGATGTTTTAATTACCTTTGCAGAGAAAAACAAAATGAAAATTCATTTTTCCAAGTACACGTCATTTAGACTCTGCAAAGCATGACTTTTATTATGCATAGTTAAAAAACCAAATTTTGTCCTGTGCTTCCAAATGTACAACAGTAAACTAATGAGTTATAACACAATCCTGTCTATGTTTACTTGATCCTAAATCCTACTGTGTCCAATAGACATGTATAACCATATCCCTACTTGTTGTTGTTAACTGCCTTCGCGTCAGTCTTGACCCATGGCGACCCTATGGATGAGACATCTCCAGGCCCCCCTGTCCTCTACTGCTCTGTGCTTTTAATATTGTAGCCTAGAAGTGTTATTATAATTACTGCTACTGCTGTTGTTGTTATATTTATATTCCACCTCTTTCCAGTCCAGGACTTCTAGGTTTTCGTTTGCCATTCCATCAACATTTCAATTCACAACAAATTCATTCTAGTCTCCATAGCACAACAGCAGCCTTTGGAAAGAGAGCAATTGAAAGCTCATGCTACCAGCTTCTTTCAGTTTCAAAGGTGCTACAAGATCCCTTTGCACATGGTACCAACTGTATAACCCATAAGTTTCCTGCGATTTCAGAACTCAATCTCTGTGGCTTCATCTAAACTGCAGAAATAATGCAGTTTGACCACTGCTTTAATTGTAATGGCTCTATCCATAGGAAACCTGGGATTTGTAGTTTATTGGGGCACCAGAGCTTTCTGACAGAGAATGCTAAATATCTCACAAACTACAAATCTCAGAATTCTATAGCATAGTGCCATGGCAGTTAAAGCAGTGTCAAACTGCATTATTTCTACAGTGCAGATGCACCCTGCATTTCCTCCAAGCTAGTTTTCCTAGCACTGTGCCATAGATAGCTAAAGTAGTACACATGTGGTCCTTTTAAAAAAAAAAAAAGGGGGGGGGAACTACTTTGAAGGGAGAAAAAAGGTTGATAACAACTGAGACAGGAAGGACTTTATGTTTCCTCATTTATTCCTCCAACATTAGCAGCAAATACAAATTTGAAACCCTGTATGGAAGAAAGCAACTGGAAGCAGAAGAGCAGCAGATTGTATATACTCACCCACACTGCTTCCCCCCTCCCAAAGCATTTTATTTTATTATAATACATCCACACAGATAGGGCCCAAGAAAAGTAGCCAAGATAAAGGCAGTAACCTTGCACTTAGTCCAAGCCAGCAAGTATGCGTAACCCATAACTTTCTTGAGAAGGGAATCCTGGTCATGCAGTGGTTAAATGCCTGTACTGCAGCCACAAGTTTGTAAATTCAATCCCAGGGCTCCAAGATCAACTCAACCTGGCATCCTTACGTAGGTTGCTAAAATGAGTACCCAGCTTGTTAGGGGCAATTAGTTTACACGTTGTAAACTGCTTAGAGACTGCTGAAGTGCACTGATAAGCAGTATAGAATTTGCTATTGCCATGCATATATTAAGATTTTCTAGAAAACATTTACCCATTTTAGACTTGATGAATATTATACTGAAGACTCAGAGATGACAACACATGCTTCTTTCTCTTTTCACATTCAGATGGAGAGTGCTCATACAATCACACATTCCCACTCACTCCAAATAACAGCCACTGGAGATAGGAAACATAAGGATGATGGCCAGAATCCAATAGGTCAGTTATGAAAATGTAACCAAAGCTTAAATTAAGAATCTGGTCCTATGTACAACTGCTAGTCCCAGCAAGAGCAGATCCAATGAATCAAGGGGATGCATGTATGTTTTGATTTACCACTCAACAACTGTTTCATTAGGTCTATTCTAACAATTAGATTTAGGCCTAAGTGTTAAGAACAAAGGGATGACAACTCATTTTATTTTCTAATGCTAGTACAGGTTGAGTCTCCCTTATCCAAAATGCTTGGGATCAGAAGTGTTTTGGATTTTTTTCAAATTTTGGAATATTTGCATATGATATATCTTGAAGATGAGACCCAAGTAAAAATATGAAATTCATTTATATTTTGTATATACCTGATATTAATCAGGTGATACACAATGCCTGAAGATGATTTTACACACAATATTTTTTTTTATAATTTTGCACTTGAAACAAAGTTTGGATACAATGAACCACTAGAAAGCAAAGCTGTCACTATCTCACCCACCAATGTGGGCAATTTTGGATGTTAAGAACATTTTGAATTTTGGAATTCCAGATAAAGAAGACTCAATCCAAGTCAGCCTGGATTAGAATTTCAAGTAAACTCCTAAAGTTAGAGGCACACTCCAATATTGCATGAGAGGACCTCTGCTCATTTGGCAAGATTTCTCTTTTCTTGTTCACCCCTGCACCTCCCTGTGCATTGTCTACCTTCAGGAGCAGATCTGGGAGCAAACAAGGGCTGCAGGAGAAGAGGCAACTTGTTCTACTAACAATATGCATTCCACTGGGCAACTCCCATCTTTAGACTTTACCAAACAATGTCTTCCTAAATGTAGTAGTTGTTGTGTGCTTTCACATAGTTTCCAACTTATGGAGTCTCTAAGATGAACCTATTATGGGGTTTCTTGGAAAGATTTTCAACAGAACCTTTGGCTAAAATATGCTGTATAATGCACAAATCAAATTACTCTTCTGCGTTTTGCGTTTCATGGCACGTACCCTCTTTCATTGGCCTATTTAAATTGATTTTTTTCCTCCTTAATGAGATACTGACACAAGGGCAGGCATATTTTAATATTAAAATACCAGCACAATAACTTAGACCATGTGCATAATAATAATTATAATCCTTCATGTTATTAATGGTCACTGAAAATCTAGGCATGTCATCTGGTTAAAAAGCTATAGGGATTAACTTCTTGACCCCAGTCACATTATAAGTTTACATTTAATTTTTGGCAAATCATATCAAGTAAACCAATATATACAAATGCAGGCTACAGACTCATTTTCTTACGCATCCTTAGTTGACAAGACATAGCTATCAAAAACACCATTTGAATTTTTCTGCTCCAGGTAGTTTTATGAAGAATACACAACTTTACATTTCTAATCAGGGAAAAGGCAATCTTGACACAGCAAATCAGAAAGTGGGTTGATCAGTGTTACCACAGAACATGTTACGCAAAGGAACCTATATATATATATATATATATATATATATATGGGAGCATTTGTTTTGTAAAGCCCATGTTGAGAAGTGGAGTAAGAACATTCCGGTTAAGCAGGATAACAACAGTCTGAATCCTAATTAAATGACTGTTGGCTATAGTTATAAGTGAACAACTACACCTGAATTATTAATACAAAATGTAATTATATAAGTTAACATATGTAGCAGGATGCTTTCAATAAAAGCATTAATACAGTAAGGTCTGTCCTCCAAGAAAGTGTACTAATATGGAATACTGAATATAAGCATGGGGATGCAAAGATATTTGGAGATAATAGTGGGCTTTGTTATTAATACTAATCTGTTCTAATGTACATACATTCAAGACTCAGGTCTAATTTGCACTACAGAAATAATGCTGTTTGACACCATTTATACTACCATGGCTCAATGTTATGGAATTCTGGGAGCTGTAGTTTTGTGAGATATTTAGCCTTCCCTGCCAGAGAGCTCTAGTGGCCCAGTAAACTACAAATCTCAGGATTCCATAGTATTGAGCCATGGCAGTTAAAGCAGTGCCAAACTGCATTATTTCTGCTGTGCATATTAGACCTCAGTTACATGCGCCTGCACATACACACACCACCACCACCGCTATTAGAACAGACCAGTGTTTTTAGTGACCTTGAGTAAGTTCCAGCCTAGCAGCATGTGCTGAGGTTGTATGTTGGTTTCTAGCAAGTGCTTAATGTACTGTAGGTTAACATTCAATAAGCCACTGCAAAAACTTAATTTTCTCTGATTACACTAATGTACTGAAATCCAAACATGCCAGCAAGTTATACATTTTCCTCAGTATTAATGCTAGAACTATACACAGTGTGAATACTGTTGGATAATAGCCAATACGGTTGGTCTGTTGCTGTTGTTTTACAATATGTGTATTTGTTTTCACATGCAAAAGCCCTTGGCACCAATCTATTGTTTCTTACCTCATAGGACCACACGCACTGAGTTCCACCAAACCGCCGAACACATCGGCCCACTTCTACATCCTCATGAGTTGTGTACATTTCTCGAAGACATTCCCCTATGTGTGGCACCATCCTTCTAAGAACTTCACGACTGAAGATCATCCCTGGGCCACCCATGCAGAAGTTTTCTCCAGGCTCAAGACCGAGTTTTCCAAGTTCTTCAATATTTCCCAGCCCTGTTTGCCCCAAATAGAGAGGCTTACTGCTGTTCAGTGACCGAAGGAATTCCTCTAATTTTTCTCCTATATGGAGGGGGGGGGGGGAGAGAGAGAAAGAGAAATAAAAAGAGAGAAAGAAATTATTTATGCCATACCATCTAATTAATTTATCTTTACAGCTAGACTTTAAGCTATAACTCTATGATCTATAATTTATTTTTCTCCAACAAATACTACAAAAGCGAACAAAACCAAAAGAGAAGATAGGAGTTTTTAGTTAGTTATTGAAATACTTCCTGACAGAACTACTACAGGCAATCCTCCATATCCCTGGATTTTTCATCCACAGATTCAAGCATCCATGGCTTGAAAATAAAGTAAATCTGGATTTTGCTATTTTATATAAGGGACACCATTTTACTATGTCATTATATTTAATGGGATTTGAGCATCCACAGATTTTGGTATCCACAAGGGGTCCTGGAACAAAACCCCTGAGGATACAAAGGGCCTGTTGTACTGAGGCCAATGTTCCCTATAAAATGAAGTAGACGTTAGTTTAAAACAGTGGTTTGAATCAACAGTCCACAAAGCCAGCAGAACACTTCCACTCTCACATCAGATTTCTGCTGATGCTCATCTCTAGTTGCACTTTCCCACACTCCTCAAGAGTGGATTTTCAACAGGCACAAAGATGTGCTGTGGGAAGCAGGGATGAGGAAAGCCCCATAATAATGCAACCAGAACTCAGCTGTTTTTATGGATACAAGCCGGTATCCTGGCAGTTACTCTGTAACATTTTGCCATTTCACAAATACAGTCCATGAGTTTATTCCCACTATGATACACACCAATTTGCTGATCAGGTTATATGTGCGTCATCCACACTGGGAACCATTTCAGAGCCGACTGCATTCAGTCAGAGTCACGTTAAAGTGAGACAAATGCAAAAAAAAAAAAAGGGGGGGGTAGATACTAGCTTTTTGGCAGTTCTTTTGAAAAGAAAGACCTGATTCTGAAGCACGTTCAACAAGTGTGAATGATGGGTCTGATTCACATCGGGGGTTGAGCTGTCTCTCGCCGGCTTTCCTCAGCCCTGCCCGAGTGTTCTGGGGCTGTGCCATCTCTTGCTAGCTTTCCTCAGCCCTGCCCAGGTGCTTGGGGGGCTGCGCCGTCTTTCACCAGCTTTCCTCAGTCCTGCTCCAGTGCTCTGGGGGTGCGGGGGAAGGCTGGCCAATGCAGCCTCAGATGCGGAGTCCGTGGCCAGTGGTAGGGCTCCCGGGAGTGGCACAAAGGGGATCACGTGCATGTGCAAGAGAGAAGGGGCTATGCATGGTTTGGGGTGCAAATGCCTGCCTCTCCTCCACTTCCACTTTAGGGGCTCGTTGTTGCCAGCAGGTGCGCTGGGCCTCCCCCAGCTGCAGCCAATCTTCTGGCTGCACGCAGCCTAGCCAGACCTTTATGATGGGGCTTATCAAGACCCTGATTCTCTGTCTGGCCCAGGAGGTTGTGCTGGGCCTTCCCCTGGTCCCTGGCAGTTTTAAAGGTGCCATTTTAAGGACCCTAGGCACCCCGTCCTTCTCCTCCTGATGCTGTATTATGCTGGGGCATCGCTTATTCCATGTCACTAGTGGAAACGACATGGAATAAGGACATAATTTGCATCCATAGTGGGAACAACACATTAGCCTCAATCGAATCTGCAACCCAGTGTTAACACAATTCACAAATCGGATTAAATGTAAGTAGGAATGAGCCCTATGTTAAAATATTGAAGCAATTTGCCATTTGCCTGCCATAATTGAATGACAATTGGTAGTTTCTGGTTTAAAGCCAGTTTGCATCACCATCAATCCACTGATACAGTGCTGAGTCTATTGGTGCTGTTACCATCATATACACACTATCTTGACTATTCAGAAATGGAAGAAAGGAGTACTAGACAATAGTTCTATGCTTCAACTAGACCCAGAATCAGTAAAGACATGCAGGTGATCTGAACCGTACCAGAACAAATCAATAGAAGTCTGAGGTGAAGGGAAAGAACCACCACAACAAAGCATGTTCCTCCTTCAAAATGCTATTTGCATACTGAATTAAAATTACACAAATATATTTTTGCAAGATACTTTTTTGACAAAGAAAAATTGCAAAAGCTGAAACATAAGACTGAGGCTGCATCCACACTGCAGAAGTAATCCACTATGACTCCATGTTAACTGCCATGGCTCCATCCTACGGAATTCTGGAATTTATAATTTGCTGTGTCACCATAGCTCTCTGACAGAGAAGACTAAACATGTCACAAAACTATAATCCCCAGAGTTTAATAGCACTGAGCCATGACAGTTAAAGTGGTGTCAAACCAGATTATTTCTACAGTGTGTATATAGCCAATAGCTAAAATCTTACTGTGATCCCTTGCAAGAGTAGATCTGCTGAATCAACTGGGCTTGGCTGCATAGTGACTCATCATTCAACAATTGATTCAACTGGTCTACTCCTGCTGGATTACTTAAGAAAGAAGTTAAATTTATATATATATATATATATATATATATGGCGGTTACAAGAGTGAATTAATTTTATAGAACCCCATTTTGATCCTGCTGAAAATTGCTGCAATTTCAAAGTTATAGCATAGTATCAAATCTGCTATTTTCAAAGTTTGGGGAATTTCAATTGATATATAAAAACTAGAAACCAGTTCATGTCCTTGAAGACTTTTTTTTATTCCTGCATTTCCATGATTAAAAGTATTAATTAGAACAATTGTATTTAATATAATGAAATACATGTACAAGGCCATTTCATATAATGAGCTATAATCAAAAGACAAAAGTCATTTCATCACATACAATTTTATATATTATTCAGAAGTCCCATTGAGTTTCATGAGGGCTGTAGCCCAAATATTTTTTTCTCTGCATATATATTTATGTGTGTGTTCACATGAAGTTGACCTGCTTTGTTTGCAATATTCAGTTTGTTAATATCAGCAGTTTACTGCCTGTTACTTACTACACTATAACATCAAAAGCAATGTACAAAAACTTTTAAATAGCACCCTGAGCAATGTTTTATTACTTGAATTTATATTTTATTTCTCACTCAAGCATATGATCCCAGGAGAAACAGAATCATAAAATATATAAAATATATCATGCAAACAGCCACAATATCATAGGAGTTACAAGAAACAATCTTTTGCAACAAACATTAGTCCAGACTCAGATGAACATCACACTGCAGACAGAGATGGCTCTTTGACAAACACTTCCAAAGACACCCTGTAAAGCCATAGCAACAGTGTAACAAGCAGATTTTCTGTATGAAAAGGAACTAGGAGTGAGAAAAACTATTGTCAATAATAAGAACATGCACCAAATTAAGGATTAAAGTTTTAAAGAGAGATAAAAGAAAAAATGAATGTATTTAAAGTCCTTCAACATTTTACACTTCAGTTCCTATTAAAATTCTATATTGGCAGAAGTAAAGGAACATGTAAGGCTACCTGTAGACATGCAAAGGACAAGGCAAAGATGGACTGCCACCCTTAGGCTGCAGAATAGAGTGATGCAATAAACTCATCTGTAGCACACTGAAAAAAACTGCTAAATTTCCACCAATTTGAAAATTGCCATGTTCACAGTGTTTACTTTATACCATGTCAACAAGCAGAATACGGCACTGTGGCTTATTTTTACTGGGGAAGCCAAAGAAACAACAACGCTGTCAAGCAAAATCAGACAGCCTTCAGATTGAAAGCATATTTCAGAAAAAGAACTTAGCCTCTGGCTTCTGTTGGTTCCTCCCTGCCCTTGTGCTCCTTCTACAGCATTTAAACACAGTAAACTGATTAATACTTAGAGACAGCCAACAAATACCAGGAACTGCAGGCTTTATTTCAGACGAAGGAACTGGCAAAACCATCTCTGAGTATTCCTTGATTAAGAAAACCCAATGAAATGTATGGGGTCACGATAGATCAACAGGCCCAATAATTCTGCACTGGACTTGTATCCCAACATATTACCAAGACATTCACATATGAGAAAACTCATCAAGACCATGAAAAAAAGCCATCTGATCAAGACCCTAATCCAGGGGTAGGCAACCTTTCCCCTTTAAGGGCCGAGGGACTTCAGCTCCCAGAATCCCAGGAGCCATTGGCCAACATGGGACTATTGGCCAACATGGCTGAGGCTTCTGGGAGCTGAAGTCCCTCAGCCCTTAAAGGGGAAAGGTTGCCTACCCCTGCCCTAATCTAAGGATACATGAGAAGACACTTCTAGTTACTCAGCAGTGAAAGAACAGGGCTCTGTGTAGCATTTGCTGCTAGCTCTTCTACAGAATCCATTTCCATAACATAGGGCAAAACTGGAGGTTAAACTTTAATATCATAGTTAACAGCCATATCTGAGGTTTTTAAAAATTAAACATCAGTTGTACCAGGGAGGGGCATTTCCTTGAGGCTGCAGCACAAAGGGTGGTAAAGGTTCAACTGTTCCTTCTTCCAACTGACGGCATCCTCCTCTTTCTGAGTGAGAGGCTGGGAGAGGGGACTCCCAACAGACGTCAATGGCCACTCTATTCTAACCTTCCTACATTTCCAAATAGTGTGAAGTCGTAGGCTTTCATGGCTGGCATCCATAGTTTTTTGTGGGTTTTTTGGGGGCTGTATGGCCATGTTCTAGTGCTTATTAAATAGTGCTTATTTCCCCTCACTCTGGTCCATCCTTTTTCAAAATATTTTCATTTCTACTATATGTACAGGCTCAAGAGAGTGTGCTTCAGAGAACTAACAAAAATACCTCCTGAAATCGCCTGATTGTCTAAACTAAGTGTCAGGTTCATCTATGTATACGGTAACCCTAGGCACTCATATCTGAGGGAGACAGTGTAGTCCTATGTATGTCTACTCCCAAGCAAGACCAATAAAGAAGTTGAAAGGGTGCTACTCTAGATGAGCAGGTAAAGACCTCCTGTCATGAATAAATCTGCATAAGACTGTGCTGATAGAAGAACCCTCGCACCACAGAGCTATAAACCTTTGGTTTATTAATATTAGTGACAATTCTTAAAAAGGCTTGGGATCAGCCAATTCCTTTTGCCCAGCAGCTAGAAGATCTTTCCAAATAAAGACAAGTACTTATAACTACACTTGTCCCTCCACATTTGTGGCTTTGACTTTTGAGGATTTGATTATTCACGGATTTTATTAATATGTTATCTCAAGGAATATCTAGGTCCTCCAGCCCAACTCTATGGTCACCTTTAACCAAAAGTTGCCCTGAAGGATCTAAAGATTCCTAGAGAGAACAATCCACTAGGCATCTGTAGCTCCTCCAGCACAATTCTATGGTCAATGTTCGGCAGATGTTGACCACAGAGTTGCACTGGAGGACCTAGAGATTCCTAGAGAGGTGTTCTCTCAGGTAAAAAATATAGTGTTTTTGTTATTTGTGGGTTTTCCATATTCATGGGGATCCTGTGCCCCTAAACGTAGCGAATGTGGAGGGATGAGTGTACTCCAACAAAGAGAACTTGATGCTCATTACATCTACATAAACAGAGGCACACAGACATTAGGTTGTCTTAAGAACATATAGATTGTTCCCTCCGGTGTTTAAAGCAAAATTAAGAATTTCTTAAACACATCTAAATCTGAAGCAAACACTTCAGACTCAATAAGCCTACTATGAAGAAATATGTCAATGTTTCTTGCTACTTAAAGGAAGAGAATTGATTATGTTAATGAGTAAGTGACTCCCCAAGCTCATCTTCTTTCTGTGATGCCCACTGAGCTATTGGCACCAAGATTTCACTGATAAATTAGCTACCATGCCAGATAAACTGGGAGCAGGAGATAATCCCAGTATTAGAGAACTAATTATATTAAAGCAATGCTTTATGTGTACTACATTATTTTGAAAAAAACAATCAAGCTATTGATCTGCTTTATTTTAAGGAAATTGTCATTTTCTGAGCCTATTCATGATATTAGTTATATAATTGTCTTATGTATTACCTTCATCTATGTGAGTCATCACCTGTACTTTCAATGTTCTGACTTCTTGATTCTAACAGAAACCCAATGTGTATGGGTTCATCTTCTTTGTCCACTTCACATTTCCGTTTATGAAGCTCTTCCTTACCAAAGCTCTTGAAACAATAAATCAGCAGTCCTCAACAGACCTGTGTGCTTTTTGCTGCAACCGACATTAACAATTTTAGCACACAATTTTGTCCACCTATTGCAAATCATAAAGATTTCAATGCAAACTAAACAGAAACACAAGTATATCTACCAATATAATCCAGGGAGGAAGAAAAAAAAGGAACTCAGTTCACCCAACACCATATTAGAATTGCCAGTTAGTACAGCCAGTTACTATTTCACAGCAGTCTAATAAACTCCTTTTAAGTTTACAGTCTTCCATCACTCATTTTGGTACAAGCTTCCACAATTTTATTGCTATTACAGAGCAACTGATGCGAGGATCACTGAGCCTGGCAATCTGTTCTGAGACCAAAGGATATTTGGAGCAGGATAAGGTGATTAAACTTCAAATTAATACAAATGAAGAATGAATGTCCTACATTATTCATTTCTATCAATGAAGGGGTGGAAGGGGAGATTGGATTCTTCAGTGCAAACACTGAAGGAACAGAAAGAGCTCCAAGTGGGAGAACACATGGAAATCTAAGGAGGGCTGGCTACACAGGCACACTCAACCGCTAGAAATCCACTAGTTTTGCCTCTTTGTCAACTTGGAACGAAGGTAAAGATGTGATTTCACTGGCATAACTTTCCAAGAAACCTGTGTTAATGGACAGGGATGGAAGTGGGTGAGATTCCAAGATATCCAGTGGAAACTAATCCAGCATGCACACAGCTAAACTGGTGTGTCAGTTTTGAGGAACTCACAAGCAAAGGGTGGGGCATCCTTTTCTAGTTGTCAACTTTACACTTGCTTATGCCCTCCAGAAGGAAAGATGCTCTTAGAGAGCCATACGAGAGGCATCCTCAGTGGTGATGTCCAGGTGCTCTGCCACTATTGTACCTGCTACTCTGCCCATAGAATCATAGATATGGAAGAGACCCAAGGGCCCTGCCATGCAGGAACTCAGAATCAAAGCATCCCTGACAGATGGCCATCCAGCCACTGTTTAAAGACCTCCAAAGAAGGAGATTCCACCACACTCCGAGGGAGTTTGTTCCACTGTCCAACAGCTCTCATTGTCAAGAAGTTCCTCCTAATGTTAAGGTGGAATCTCTTTTCCTGCAGCTTGCATCCATTGCTCTGCATCCTAATCGCTGGAGTATCAGAAAGCAAGCTTGCTCCATCCTTAATATGACATCCCTTTAAATTCTTAAACAGGGCTATCATATCACCTCTTAACCTTCTCTTCTCCGGGCTAAAGTACCCAGTTCCCTAAGTCTCTAATCATAGGACATGGTTTCCAGACTTTTCACCATCTTGGTCGCCCTCCCCTGGACATGCCAGCCCAGTGGGCAGGAACCACAGGTCCTGGGGCTGAGAAGGGGTCCTCCTGGTCCTCCCCTCCTTTCTCTCTGAGTCCATATGGCACCAGAAACATGCATGGTGTCATCTGGGGGGGGGGGGGGCGGGGAGAAGGAGGACCACCTGGAGGACCTCGGGTCTGGATGCGCAGTTGCGCGGTGGCAGGAACAGCGATTCATGACCTCTGTGGGGCCGAGTTGGGTCCAGGACCAGAGCATCTCCCCCTAAGAGTGCGAGAGACCTACCTTTGACATAGACGTCGTCGTCGGCCCTCATGAACCACTGGAAGGTGTCCAGGTAGTGGTCGTGCATGTACTTGAGCATCATGAAGGACTTCTTCTGGGGCGGGTAGGCGTCGTCCACGCCGGGCAAGGCCACCAGGGGCAGCGGGGGCTCTCCCGGCGGCGGCGGCGGGGCCACGGAGCCCTGGCTGGAGAAGAACTCCACTCGGCCGGGGATGGAGCGCGCCCAGGTCCGCTGCGCCGCCACCGCCCGCCCGCTCAGGTACTTCTGGGCCGTCATCACCCCGACGTAGAGGAAGGGCCGGGGCGCCTCGGAGCAGCCGGGACTGGCCCCGTAGTCCCCGCTCCCGTTGGGGCTGCCGGGGCTGGGGCTGCCGTGGCGGCGGCGGCGACCCCCGGCCCCTTCCTCCCCCGGAGGGCGGTGGTCCTTCTCCTCCTCCTCCTCCTCCTCCTCCTCCTCCTCCTTCTCCTGCACCGCCTCGGTCCTAGGAGTTGGGAGAGCCGGCGCCGCTTCCTCCTCTTCCTCCTCCTCCTCCTCCTCCTCCCCTGCAATCGGGGGCGGCGGAGGAGGAGGCGGAGGAGGATGCTGCCCCTCCTGCCCCCGGTCTTTCTCCCAGAGCCTTCCTCTCCTTGCAGCCTCCTCTGCCTCCTCCTCGGCCGGCGGCAGCCCTCTCCGCTCCCCGCCGGGCAGCCCAGCCACGCGTCCGTAGGAGAAAGCGCAGAGGCTGTGGCTTCCCCCGCCGCCCGGGGAGGCTCCGTCGTGGCTCCGGCTCCCGCCTCCTCCTCCTCCTCCTCCTCTGCCTCCTGCTGCCCCTCGCCTCTTCCTCTCGCTCAGCTCGGCCACTTTGGGGGCAATGAGCCAGGAGGCGACGGTGAAGCCCAGCACCAGCCCCAGCGCCACGCTCAGCCAGGGGCGACGGGACCGCGGTGCCATGGTGGCCAAGGAGGCGGCAGGGACAGAGAGAAAGAGACAGAGACAGAGAGAGAGAGGAGAGAGAGAGAGGAGAGCCCTCCAGCCAGGAGACGCCCACCCAGCTGCGGGTCCAGCCTCCTCCTCCTCCTCCTCCTCCTCCTCCTCCTCCTCTTCTTTCCTCCTTTCAGCCACCTCCCTCTTCTCTTCTCTTCTCTTCTCTTCTCTTCTCCTTCCTCCTCCGCCTCTTCCTCGTCACGCTCCCAGACCCCGAGACCGCCTCTGCCACTCCAGGAATGGCTTCGAGGAGGAGGAGGAGGAGGAGGAGGAGGAGGAGGAGGAGGAGGAGGAAGGTCCGGGCTGTTGCTCCGAGAGAAACTTCTCCGACGCCTCCATGAGCGGGGGAAGCCGGACCCGAAGGGCGCACCTCCAGCCGAAGGCACCCGGAGAGCCGGGCTGGGCTGGGCTGGGCTGGGCTGGGCTGGCGGGGGATGCTGCTGCTGCTGCTGCTGCTGCTGTTGTTCCTGCAGCCGGGAGTGGTCCCTCCCTGTTCCACAGAGGAGGAGGGAAGGAGGAGGAGGAAAGGAAGGGAAGGGAAGGGAGAAGGAATGGGAGGCGCAGGGGGAACAGAGGTCCTCCCCGCCAAGGAGGACCAGGCACCGCTCCAAAGAATTGGGCGCTCCAGAGAATTGGGGGGTGGGGGTGGGGGGCACGACCCAAGGAAAAGCTCCAAACGCTCCTAAGGGGATGCTGCACTCATTGCTTTACTCCGAATGGGAGGAGGCTTGGGATGGAGGACGGGCCCGGGGAAAGGAGGACGGGCCCGGGAGGGAGGCCGGCGTCGCTTTTTGAGGCGGGTCTGCTCCGCTGGCTTCTCGGGGGAGGAAACGGAGGCGGCCTCGGCTGCCACTCCCTCGGGGCTGAGGGAGCCCAAAAGAGAGAAAGAAGAAGACGCCTGAGGATGAGGAGAAAGAAGGGCCTCTCTCTTCTCTCTCTTTCTCTCTCTCTTTCTCTGGGAGGACACTCTTATGCCAGCGGTGCCTCTTCTTTCTTCTCTCAGTCCTTCGCGCTCCTGGCAGGGACCCCTCTCCCCCCGTCGCCCTCTTTTCCCTCCTTTCCTTTGGTGCCTTTGTCCAGCTTTTCTTCCTCCCCGGCTTCTCTCCAAAGGCCAAGTTTGAAAACGGAGAAGATGGAAAGGAGGAGGAGGAAATGGAGACCAAGGGGGACGGCAACTTGGGAAAGAAAACTCGCCTTTAGAGGGGGATTAAAAAGCAATAATGTCTGGTTCCCCTCAGAGGGAAAGGGAGGGGAGAGAATGGCTCAGGAGGAGAAAGAATGGAGGGCAAACCACCCTAACTGGAGAAATAATCTGTTTTTGAGAGTGTTTTAAGTGTCAAGGCTCCATGCTCTGGAATTTCCAGAGCATGGAGCCTTGACACTTAAAACACTCTCAAAACGGGATTATTTCTCCAATGAGGATATAGCCCCTTACAGGGAATATCCCTAGCATAGCAAATCTGGCCATTTGGTTCTCACTGCCCATTTGTGGGACACATTGTTAATAAGTCTCTGGGAGTATCTCTCCTTTCCAAACCGGCCTTGCCTTCTCACTCCCTTCGGGGCTTCTTTCTGCAGAGGAATCTCGCTCATTTTTTTTTTGTTTGTTTGTTTATCGTCAGGTCACTGAGATGCTAAGAAAAGTAAAGCGATCCCTTGTTTGCGCTTACAGGCGGATAATCCTCAGGGTTCACTTGAGAAAAGGGAACGGCTGTTAAACCAGTTTAAGACTTTAGTGCTGAACTGATGTGCCCTCTGGGCAGAGCTTCGAAAGTTTGAAGAACCACCATAATAACATAGTGAAGCCATCCCTAACTGGAAGAGGAGGAGGCCCTGTTCATTTAGGAATGACTTCACTCCATGCCAGCATTCTCCCTTCTTTGAAGTAACTTTCCAACTTCTGCGCCTCTGGGTATAAGGGTAGCTAGTAAACTCTTAAAGTCTTCATTTCATCCCAGGGTCAGTTCTAGAGCACATGATGGAACATTATTACACCATGCTTCTGAAGACATGCATGCCATCTTTTCCTCCAGTTTGGACTAACCATAGATAGGGGATGTGGGTCAGAGGGGAGAGGAAACCCACAGGCGGCATGGAATTTGTGAAAAAGGAACTTTTGGGGGAGAACTTGAGGACTAAGGTTTTCCATTTCTCTTTTTAGAAAGCAGCCACTGGATAGATTTCCAGAACATACAAAGAGAGGACATAACTGCATGCAGCCCTTCCCAAAAGTGTGTCACAGGTACAGTGGGTGAGTGGGTGGTGCTTGTACACTGCAAAGAGCCATTGGTCCCAAATCCAGGCAGGATGTGGAACCATCCAAAAACTGCATGTATGGTGTGACATTTCCTTGTTAATTTCCTACAGGTACATGGTGACATGCAGCACCCCTTTACTTAGGGCCTTTGCAGACTGCTAGAAATAGTGCAAATTGAGTCCACTTTAAGGGTTAGGGTTAGGGAATCATGGGAACTGTATTTTATTGTGGCACCACAGCTCTCTGACAGAGAAGGCTCAATGTCTTAGAAAAAAAAAAACACAATTCCCATGATTCCCTAGCACTAACCCTTAAAGTGGACTCAGTTTGCACTATTTCTGGCAGTCTGCAAAGGCCCATACTGAGGGAAGAAAAAGGTTGCACTTTTAAAAACAGTTTTTCCTAGTGGGATGAGTACATGAGTCTTGCACTGACATCTTTGATATGAGAGAAGGACTTCATGCAAGCATCATTTTTCAAAAGTTGAATAGAAGAAAGCTCTAGCAGCCTTTGGGGGCTGGACACTAGCCACCTGGAAACAGATGGGCATTAAGGCTAAACAAGAACAGATCCATGACAGAGTTTTGATTAGGAAACATGCAGGGGTAGCTTCTTCATGAGGCAAGATGTTATAAACCAAACAGGAGAAAATATTGGGAGATGTTAGTCAGATGCCTGCATTTTGATGTTTCTGTCCTTAGTTAGGATGGTAAGTGGGGGATATCTTTTGAAGGCTGGTCCCTCTTTAGTATACGCTGGACCCTCCACATTCTTGGGGGTTAGGGGCACAGGACCCCCATGAAATGGGAAAACCACAAATAAACCACTGGAAGTTGACCACAGAATTGTGCTGAAGGACCTACAAATGCCTACCGTATTTTTCGGCATATAAGACGCTCCGGCATATAAGACGCAGCCAATTTTAAGGAGCAAAATCTAGGGGGAAAAAAAGATTCTTAATCATATACAGTCGGAGGACACCTCCGACCCAGGCATCCACCCAAGGAAAGCAATGAGGCTTTCCTTGGAGGGATCCTGGGGTCAGAGGCGTCCTCCGACCTCTGGAGGACACCTCCGACCCAGGCATCCGCCCAAGGAAAGCAACGCTTTCCAGGATGCTTTCCTTGGGCCGATCTTGGGGTACTGTCCGACCCCAGCATTGCCCCATGGAAAGCAACGTTTTTTTCCATGGGGTGATGCTTGGGTCGGAGGACTCCTCTGACCCAAGCATTGCCCCATGGAAAGCTTCCTTGGGGCAATCCTGGGGTGGGAAGATGCCACCAACCCCAGCATTGCCCCATGGAAAGCAACGTTTTTTTCCTTGGGGCGATGCTTGGGTCGGAGGACTCCTCCGACCCAAGCATCGCCCCATGGAAAGCTTCCTTGGGGCAATCCTGGGGTGGGAGGATGCCTCCGACCCCTAGCATTGCCCCATGGAAAGCAACGTTTTTTTCCTTGGGGCGATGCTTGGGTCGCATTGCTTTCCATGGGGCAATGCTGGGGTCGGAGGCATCCTCCCACCCCAGGATTGCCCCAAGGAAGCTTTCCATGGGGTTGCTTTCCTTGGGGTGATGCTGGGGTCGGAGGAGTCCTCCGACCCCAGCATGGTCCCAGGGAAAGCGATGCTCCTTCCAACACTTTCCGTACATTCGGCATATTAGACGCACCAACTTCCCCACCCCCATTTTGGGGAAGAAAATGTGCGTCTTATATGCTGAAAAATACGGTAGATGTGTTCTCTCTAGGAATTTCTAGGTCGTCCAGCATGACCTCTGGTAGAAGTTGGCCATACAGTGATACTGGGGGACCTAGAGAGTCCTAGAGAGAACACAATCAAACCATGAATAATCAAAGCTGCAGATCTGGAAGGTTGATGATACAGTCCTCCAAACACTGCATACTTCAGTTCTATGATAGCATATAGATCACTTAATTCATCAGGTTGTTGTTCATAAAAGTTCACTAATCAAATCAAATTGTCAAAGAGACTAATGGGTAATGTAGGAGGAGGCATGGTGGCCCAAATAATCTATCCAGTGATACCTTTGGCATAAACACCTTAGATGTTGCCAAAATTACTAAACAGCAATTGCACAGACATTATATGGTAGATGTTATATAATGAAAAGATGCATAGATTATATATGAATGTGAGTATTGCATGTCTGTGCCACATAATTTCCTTCACACATTGTTGTGCAAGAAGTGGACATACGAGACACTTGCACACTGGCTTGTTAGAACTTCCTGTAACATACAAAGCCAACAATAATTTCTTACTTGGTGGCATCAAGCACATGATAGTAGGATGAAAACAAAACAGAACCTTGCAGATGTCTATAGGAAATGGACAATCAACCACATCTATCTTCTGGGTTTTGTATGCCACAATGATGCAAAAAATAGATGCTAAGAGTTGTGCAGACAGATCACTAGGGTGCAATGCCTCCTACCTCTGTACAACAAATGCAGTTTAAGGGTCTACAAATCAAACTCCAACAGACAAAAAAAAAATACAGTTTTGGAGCAAGGGACAGGGTGGAGAATTTGTTCTGTCTACCATTTTAACATCCTATCTCTCTTTTCCTGGCACGTGTTAATCCAGTAACCAAGGATCAAGTTCCAAATTAGCTGTCAGCAGGCAGAATGGTCATAGTGGATTTAACACTCAAATGATCTCCAAATACCATTAATATATTGACCTGTACCACAACCAAAATGTCCAGCAGAACACGAGAATTTTTTTGTTTGCAGATGATATGGCAAATTAAGAAGATAGCTCAGTCTTTAGGGAGTTTGAACCTGAACTGAACCCAGAACAGCTGTATTGAACTACACTTTGCCGATTCAACAGCAGCAGGAAACAACATATTTTTTCAATGTTGCTAGTGCATAGTCTTAAATATTTTTCTTTTTTTTCCTTCTTTTTTTAGAGTTCCACAATCTGTTGGCTTTGGTACAGGCAGAATGCCTTCTGTTCTCTGCTCACTACCCTCCCACTTCATCCACCTTACAGTCTTCATAAATTTGTCCAAAGGTAATAGAAAAAATGCAATTGTATTAGTAGTCATGGTCAAGATTAAATTCCATAGGTCAACAGAACTAACAATAATAATAATAATAATAAATTTTATTTGTACCCCGCCCCTCTGTCAAACAGTCGGGGTGGCTCACAGCAGTTAAAACTCCATAAAATATTAAAATACAATCCAAAATCCCACAACCCTCCCACCCCTTAAAAAAGAATTAAACTAATAATAACATAGTAATTAAAACATTACAATCCTAGGACAAACAGACAATAGTAGGCAGAACAGTGATTGCAGCCAAGAAAGAAAACAGGGATAAGTGGACTCCTGAGACTGGGAAATCTAATTGGGGAAGGCCTGCCAGAAGAGATCCATCTTAACAGCCTTTTTAAAGTGGTTTAAGATTGTAATCTGACGGATCTCATCTGGCAGGCCATTCCATAGTCTGGGAGTAGTTACCGAAAAGGCCCTCTGTGAGGTTGCCAAGAGCCTAGTTTTCATTGGCTGCAGCAAATTCCTCCCAGAGGACGAGTGCGCAGGGAGGATTGTATGGGAGGAGGCGGTCCCGAAGATAGGTTGGACCCAAGCCATTTAGGGCTTTAAAGGTCATATGCAACACTTATACTGGGCCTGGAAACTAATAGGAGCCAGTGAAAAGACTTCAATACCAGTGTTATGTGGTCTCTCCTAGATATCCCCAAGACCACTCTGGCTGCCATGTTCTGTACCAACTGATGTTTCCGGACCAAGTACGAAGGTAGCCCCATGTAGAGCGCATTACAGAAATCCAGATGAGTTTACCAGAGTGTGCACCACAGTCTCAAGGTCCCTTACTTCCAGGAAAGGGTGCAGCTGACATATCAGACGAAGCTGATAACAGGCACTCCTGACCGTCGCATTCACCTGACTAGTCATCTGAAGCAAAGGATCTAGGAGCACCCCCAGACTGTGAACACAGTCCTTCACGGAGAGTGTGACCCCGTCCAGGACTGGAGGTTGCAACCCAATTCCTGGTTTCGGGGCCGCTACTGTGAGCACCTCCATTTTGTCTGGATTCAATCTCAATCTGTTTTTCCTCATCCAGTCCATTACTGCCCTAACACAGTCATTGAGAGGAGAGACGCCATCAGGAGCTGAGGCCGATGTCCAGGACATGGAGAAATAGATCTGGGTGTCATCAGTGTACTGATAACACCCAGCCCCATGTCTATGTGATGATAGCTAACTATGATGATAACCTCTGCGTTCTGAATAATCAGATAGTATAGTCCTGTAGGAATGAGTAATCTGTAAAATTTTGTCTGTGCTTAGACATTGAGAGAAAAATATTCTAGTCTAGTTTTCTTCCTAGTGGGCCAGAATTTTATGTGTGGATTCAAAACTGAAAATAGCTGTATTAGCCATAACCATATCAATCTATAAGAACTGCAATGTACTTGGTCCTACATTTCAGATTTTCTGGCTCTGCCATGCCAAAGCATGCTGAGAGTTCTCATTCATCACAGTTGCTCTACCACAGTTCTCTCCTAGATCTTGCAACAACTGTCTAATCCACTGTACTTCTTTTGCAACCTCCAACAATGCAGCAAACTCCACTTCTGCGTTAGTGCAATGCAGCTTTTTTTCTGGACCTCCAGATGACAGGGCTATCTGCATAACTGACAATCAGTCCAGTTACTGACTTCCTATCAGCAGCCTCATATGCAAAGGAACTGTCAGCAAAACCTTCCAGCTCAGACATCCATCCTGTTATCACCAATCATCTGTCTTTTGTGCCTTTCAAATACCACACAATGCACTTCACTGCCATCCAGTCCACCAGTCTGGGCTTCGCAGCTCTCTTGTTCAGTACCCCTGCTGCAAAGCTGATGTCTGGCCTGGTGTTGTTTGCCAAAAACAACAGACTCCCTATCACAGAGTGATACAAGTCCGGCCTCTCAAACAACTCTAGGTTCTGATAGTCAGGCGTCATCGGGCTCTTCACAACCTTGGCTTCACTCAAGCCAGTCCTTTCTATCAGCTTCTCTATCTTCTTCTTCTGGCACAACCTGAAATCACCACTCTGGACTCTTTCTACCTCTATCCCTAGGTAGTTCCTCAGGTGTCCAAGGTCTTTGATCTTAAACTTTTGTGCCAACTCACATTGCACCAGTCTGATCTTCTCCTGATCCCTGGCTGCCACACACAAGTCATCAACATAAATAACTAGGATTATGCTGCCCTTCATGTGCACACACACATTGGCCACACTGCGCCAATAGCCTAGCTTCAATGGCTCTTCGTGTACACATGCGTGCATGTACACCAAGGAAGAAGTGACTTTGGTGATTTATGTTGATGATTTGTGTGTCGCAGTGAAGTCAGAGCATGAAATTTAGACAGTCCAAAGAGAATTGGCCAAGAAATTTGTGCTTAAAGATTTGGGAATTCTCAAGGCTTACCTAGGAATTGAGGTGGAGTGGACTGAGGATGGTAAATGTTTGTTGAGTCAGCAGAAAAAGATAGAAAGGCTGATTGAAAAGTGTGGACTACAAAGTGCTAAAGTAGTGAAAAATCTAACAACTCCTGGTTACGCCAGTGGTGAGTCAACAAAAGAGTTTGACAATCCAGAATTGTTCAGAAGTGTGGTAGGTAGCTTGATGTTCATAGCAAACAATACAAGGCCTGATATTTCTTTTGCAGTGGGAGTGCTTAGCACGAAAGTGAGCAATCCAAAAGTTGAGGACTGGACTGCAGTGAAACATGTGTTAAGGTATCTGAAAGGCAGTAAGGACAGAAAGCTGGTGATACAGGGCAGCATGGTTCAACTTGATTGTTTTGTGGACAGTTCATTTGTGTCAGAGTTGCATGACAGAAAGTCAGTGTCTGGTTTGTTGATAAAGTTTGCAGAAAGTCCAATAGTTTGGCACAGCAGGAAGCAGAACTGTGTAGCTCTGAGTACAACAGAAGCAGAATTTGCAGCATTGTCAGAGATGGTTAATGAAGTACAGTGGATAAGACAATTGCTCGAAGATTTAGGTGAGAAATGCACTGAGCCTACTGTAGTTCATGAGGATTCACAATCTTGCATTGCAATGTCAGAGACTGAAAATTTGAAATGCAGAAAAAAATACATAGGTGTAAGGTATCAAAATGTAAGGGAAATAATCCAGAACAAAGTTGTGCATCTGGAGTACATTGACACCAGGGACAACATAGCTGATGTTTTTACAAAGGCGTTGCCAATTGAAATTCATGAACAGCTATCATGCCTGGTGGGTGTGGCACCTTAAATGCACAATTTTAACCATTGAGTTAAAGTGCAAAATCAAGGGGATGACAAAGATACATAATGCAAACAAGTAACATGACACACACACATCTATACATTTGGAGGGGAATGTTGGAAAATGTAACTTGTGTGTAAATGTACAGATGTGGGAAAGTGACAAAGGGTACTGCAGGTCACTTCTGCAGCTTGTTAGCTTGGAAAGTTTTTTGCAGCTGGGACACAAAACAACACAGGAGATGATCAAGGTCAGAATGTGTGGTAAACACATTAGGTCACTATGTTTTGTGGGAACTACTATCCATGTGACACAGGAAGGAGTCACAGGAAGAGGCTGGGTTTTGAGGCCGTATGGCAAGTGTCTATAAATAATCTGAGCCCTCAGCATGTGGTCTCTTTGTTCTTTATCTTTGCCTTTGTCTTTGTTCCTGTTCATGTTCTTGTATATAGTTTTTCTTTGTACATATTGCAACTGAAGAATTAAAGTGCCTCTTTGGAGAAACCTGTCTCCGATCTATTTTCTGTGATGCTGGAAGGTTACATTCCAGAGCAATGAAACAACTCAAGGCCAGTGATTTCGCAGCAGAGGAGCAGGCTTCCAGAAGATTTATCTGCACACTCAAATTGCTACAACAGGACTCTGCCACCACCCAACAGAAATCTATAGCTATTCCTCTCATAGCCCACGAACCTTAACCTCTGGCTCTTTGGTTCATTCTTCTTCTGGAACTGCGGAGGAATAAGTACTGAGGCAAACTGGCCCAAAATCCTCAGATTCTTGAGATTGGGTGCTCTACCATGTAACAGGAAGTATGGTGTTTGATTGATTGCACTGCACCACATCCTGTTAATGGTATGGCATGCTACCTTTGTGGCTTCTGCCCACAAATTTGGTGGTGCCCCAGCGTCTTCCAGCATGCAATCCCTGATCTGAGTGATCATGCCAATACGCCTTTCAGCCAAACCATCCTCAGCTGAGCAAACCACTGCTGCAGGCTTTGAGCAAGGAACTTCCCGCCCCATTAGTCACAAAAGTGCCCACCTTGTAGGGAAACTCCATTTCAATGACATTGAACCACTTTTTGACCTTATCAGCAGCTTCATTCTTGGTTTTCAATATGGCAACAAAAGAATACTGGGTGTGTCAGTCCACTATGAGCAGGGTAAACCTGTTTCCCCCCATGCTCTTAACAAATGCTGACTCATGCACCTGCCATTTGAACTAACAATAATAATAATAATAATAATAATAATAATAATAATAGTTTATTATTGTTCTCTGATTCAAATTTATTTTATGTTTTTTTTAATTAAGATGTTTTAATAGATAATTGGTTTAATACTTTTTTAAGGGGTGGGTGGGTTTTGGGTTTGTTGGATTGTATATATTGTGTGGAATTTTAATTGTTGTGAGCCACCCTGATTGCTTGACAGAGGGGCGGGGTACAAATTATTATTATTATTATTATTATTATTATTATTATTATTAGTCTACAGTTAAATTTATTCCCAAAACAGGGAGGACAGGGTAGTAGATGTTTATGTAACACATAGCAAACCTAGCAAAATGGCATATTCCTGGCTCCCTACCAAGATGTCATGTGTATTTTTTAAAAAGGAAGTATTCAAACATACACATATATTTACTGCCTGAGACATCCCAATGAGAGGAAAACTATACTCTAATGATTGTGAATGTATAGTTTGCTTCTTGAGTGAACACTGAAGTATGCTGACATCAAGTGAAGTGTGGAATTCATCCAACTATGTGATTCCTTGAGAAAAACACTCATGGAGGGCTAAGGCAGCATCCCAACACCCTGGAGTTGCCAATGCCGGGCTGCATCCGTACTGCAGAAATAATCTAGTTCAACGCCACTTTAACTGCCATGGTTCAATGCTATGGAACTCTGGGAAAGGTAGTTGTGGCACCAGACCAGAGCAGGGGTTCCCCCAGGAGGTGCAAGATAGAATTTCACAGGGTATGACAGAGAGTGGTTTGTGTCCTTGAGTGACAAGTCACGAGTAATCACTCAGCCAGCTCCCAGCATGCCCTGAGAAGTGGTAGTAAGCAGTTGTGTTGCATAGATAGTAGTCTCATTGTTTATTTAATCAAAAGAAGAGCATTTTACAATTTACAATAGTTTACATCTTTTTGATTAAATTAGAATCTATTTGCTCTTTTTAAAGGCAAAAGTTTCCCCTTTGACAAGGTTGTCAAGTCATGTCTGATTGTAGAAGGCAGTGCTCATCTCTGTTACTAAGCCAAAGAGCCAGTGTTGTCAAAGATGACTCTGTGATCATGTGGCCAGCGTGAATGCACAAAACACTGTTTCCTTCCCATCGAAGTGATACTTATTGGTCTATTTGCACTTTTACATGCTTTCCAACTGCTAGGTTGGCAGAAGCTGGGACTAGTCATGGGAGCTCATTCCATCATGTGATGCTTGGGCCTTGACCTGCTGACCTGTCAATCTTGCAATCATCACAGTCAGTGTATTAACTGCTGAGCCACCATGTCCAACAATTGCTCTATTAGACTGGCAATTTATGCACTGAGTTAAAAGCTTTTTTTTAGTTCAATTTGTTCCCTCACAAAATTGTATGTGGTTCAATTTGCAGTTTAAAAATTAAAAATTAGACTGTTTAATCTTCAAATGTGGTATTAGTTTTGTAGGGGGTGTGAACATTAACCAAACATTTTCCAGGGGTGTGGGGCATAGAAAAGGTTGAGAAGCACTGCATTAGAGAGACAACAGAGAACATGTTTTTTGTCTCTTCACTATAAAAAAAAAAAATTCAGAAATCAGCTCCTTGGATAGCTCTTCCTCATTCAAAAATAAAACCCAGAGTGGATTTTCACACACATATAATATCGGAGCCAGGAATATGCCAGGATGTACATTAATAATAGCTTACTATACTTACAACACATTTGAGGCATTAAAGAGCTGCAAGCCCATTAATGCATGGGGGGGGGGAACAGTTCACCTAGTGTTGTATTACTCTGCAAGCATGGGCCAGCATCCTATCAGTGATATACACATGTGTAAGTCCAGCTTACAACTGTATACGTTTTTTAAAGGTTAGCATAGACAGTGTAATTCAGTCAACCACACTGACTCCATGAGCCCATAGATACCAATTTGGTGCAAAGTCACAATGGGAGGCAGCAAGACAATGGTTGACTGTGCTTCAACAGTTGGCCAGGGGACAAGAAAGGTCCTTTGGGCTTCTGGGAGGATGGCATCATCTTCCCATGACTGTCTGCTGAGACACAGCCAGGCCCTGCAGGACCACCCCTTGACCTTACAGGAAATTGTTGAGGTGTGAGCAGGGAGAAATGTCAGGTGTTGAAGTGGGGACAAAGGCTAAGTCAGGGGTAGGCAACCTTTCCCCTTTAAGGGCCAAGGGACTTCAGCTCCCAGAATCCCAGGACTAAGGGCCTAAGCAGACTGCCAGAAATAGTGCACATTAAATTGAGGCACTGCCCTGGCTCAGTGCTAGTGAATCATGGGAAATGTAATTTATTGTGGCACCAGAGCTCTCTGACAGAGAAGGCTCAATGTCTCAGAAAAAAATACAATTCCCATGACTCCCTAGCACTGAGCCAGGGCAGTGCCTCAATTTAATGTGCACTATTTCTGGCAGTCTGCTTAGGCCTTAAGTGATGTATTGCACTCCCTTGGAATGATGCAGGATATCAGTCATGGTTTAGTTCCATATAGGAAGCAAACCCGATATTAAGAAATCAAAATGCAAGAAATATTAAATCTCCATCTAACACACACATATACATACATGTATGTGTGCTTAGAATTCTGCTTTTGGGGCCACAGCACTATATGAAGCTCCATCAGTAGTGAAGCAGTCAGGATAGAGCCCAGAAAGAGCTGTTCTAGATAAATGGCATTACCAACTAATCCCAAGGTCATGCTGAAGATACAGTACAGGATAGGCCAGTCCATGAACTCCCATCTCCAGACTCCATTTCTGTGCACAGTTGTTTCATGCCAGTTAAATGACTACCGGAAGCTGTCAGGCACCACTGTGGTCGAACCAGGGAATCCAGCATCAACAGCTCATAGGGTCCTTGCCCTCTTTCTACTAAGAGAAGCTTTACTGTTTCAGAGCACCCGTCTGAGCAGAACAGGAAAGGAAATTGCAGCCTATAAATTCATATAAAATTAAGTAACCAGGGCAGCTGTAGTGGGTGCCTTCAAGTCGCCTGTGGACTTATAGCAAACCACTGCATTTCATAGGGTTTTCTAAGGCAAGGAATACTCAGAGGTGGTTTTGCTACTTTCTTACTTTGATATATAGCTCAGAGAACCTGGTGTTCATTGGCAGTTTCCCATCCAAATACTAGCCAGTGCTAGCCCTGCTTAGCTTCCAAGATCAGCTGGGATCTGGTGCTTTCACAGTGTTTAGGCCAGATGGACAGCTCTGTTAGCCTTCTGCAAAACCTTTTCAGGCTTGGCTCCTCATTTGCAACAAATAATCATCTGCCAAAGAAAGTGCTAAACAGCTGCCTTCTTTCCTTCCTGCTATGCTCCACAGCCTGACCTATTTTAGAAAACACATCATCTTCCTGTGGCCATTTGGCTTCTCGCCAGCCTACTTTCAAATTTTATCACCAGCTTATTTGGCCCATATATTTGTCTTTGAACTCCTGTACCCAGGCCCTGACCATAGTTCAACAATGAACCATTTCTAAAGACTTTCTTCAGCCAGCATCAAACAATCTATATTGCAGCAGTCTGCAATCTGCAGTGGATGACGATAGGAGCAACCTGTT
Organism: Phrynosoma blainvillii; assembly: GCA_026167975.1. Classification (NCBI taxonomy): domain Eukaryota; kingdom Metazoa; phylum Chordata; class Lepidosauria; order Squamata; family Phrynosomatidae; genus Phrynosoma; species Phrynosoma blainvillii. The sequence goes on along the minus strand of JANUYF010000002.1, from coordinate 90,896,391 downwards.
AAACTGGCACTACAGCAGATATATGCAAGAGGGAGCTACTTTGTACATGTCAACAGGGCATACCTGTTAGCAAAACTTATTCTATGCATTGTTTTATGGTTACATACCAGCTAACAAATTACATTATACCAAGCCTAGAAAAGTTACTCTTTGGGACCATAACTTCCAGCAAACATAGGTACTGGACATGCTGTCTGGGGGATTCCTGAACCTTAAGTATTTTTAAAAAATCTTTTCCAACACACACAAATGTCTGAGAATGGCCAGCCAAATACCAGTTCAGGTATATTTATTTTTCTCTGCTTCAGCTTGTAGTTTTCATGCAAATTACTAAACTGCATAAAGAGAAAGACTGAGAAATATTTGGATGGACATCAGGGAATCTGGCACCAGCAGCTCATGGGGTCAATTTACTGTCACTTCACATCATCTTAGCCACTCCCGTCCTCAAGAGGGGATAGGCCACTTAAAATAGGCTTTTATTTCTCAACGTTGGTCAGAATTAATAGCAGTAAAAGCTTACTGGGTGAAATAGAGAATACTTCAGATCACATCCAGTCTATGAGGTGAAGATTCACCCTTCCTAAAGCAAAGGATACCTTCAAGAAAAAGGCTGCTCTACGATGACCTTCAGCCAGCATGGTATAGTAGTTTGAGTGTTGGACTGTGCCTGGAGACCAGGGTTGGAATCTCCATTCAGCCATGAATGCCCACTGGTTGTTCTTGGACAAGTCACATACTCTCAGCCCTCAGGAAATCCCATGATTGGTTCACTTAGGGTTGCCACAAATCAGCATAATGACCTTCAAGGAAAGGATTGATGTTTGTAATGCAGGACACATGACTCCTGTAAAAACAGAATTGGTTTGGACAAAGAATGCAAACCCAGTCAGAATCCAAATCCAGCCCAATTGATCATTCCTATCACCAGCACTGTATAAAATTGAACCACCACAGAAAAAAGTGTCCTGTTATCAGGTTTCCTATTCATATGTTGCACCAGAGCAGTTAGTTGAGCTGGCAAATGTCCTCCCAACGATGTAGTCCTATTTGCCCAATTTTTTTCTCTAGAAATCTGATATATAAACATACAGTGCCCCTTATTACCACAAACCCATTTTTTTTTTGGTACTATCATTACTTCTTGTTTTTCCTTTCTGACAGCCTCCAGCCCAAAGTATTTTTCATTTTATCCTCTTGTGAGAATTAGAAAATGCTATGTTCAAATAAAATTATGTTGCTAACCATTAAAAAATTATAGATTTGCCTAATCTGGTGCTGCAATATTTTGTTCATATCTCTCACTGAAATCATTGGAGTTAATATATGCTTATGGAACATGCCATAAATGTTGAATGGAAAATGATTAAAGAAAATAAATTATATGTCCTAGCTGCAGGTCATTGGAGGTTTTAAAGATTAAAAACATTACTTTAAATTGAGCCTAGAAATAAACTGGCGTAATATGTTTAGTGGCAGTCAATACTATATGATGTTCAGGACACAGTGTTCTGCATTAATTTAAATTTCTCAACACTTCTCAAAAGCAGGCCCATTTTCAACACATTCTAATAATCTAGTGTGGAAATTATTAACACTTATATAATTGTAGTCAAATCGTCTTTCTTCTGAAAGGGAGTTGACAGCATACTGGCTGCAGATGATGAAAGATACCACAAACTATAGACAATAATTGTGCATCTACTGCCAGCACTAGATTGGTAGCAGTTTTCCTATAGACATAGAGAGCACACACCACTCAGACAGTGTTGCCAGGTCTCAGGGCACCAGATAAAGTCTTTGAACATTGGTATGCTTTTCTGTGTCTCCAAGGAAGGAGTAAGCAGCCATATAGAGAAGAAAGCCAGATTTATCTGCTCCTTCATTTATGTATGTGAAGTGCCTTTAGAGCAATCTCCACCCATTTCCAAAGGTGACATGAATCTTAGCATGAAGATATTTGTATTTTTGCTGCATTTGCACAGTTCTAGTACACCAAAAAGCCAATAATAAGTGAAGTGGCAAGAGAGAGAGAGATGGTGGTTCACACACTTGGGCTGATCATGCCATTTGGAGCCAGTCTGAAAATAAAGCACCAGCATCTTTTTTCTTGATATAAAAGCCCTGGAATCAATAGCAGTGAAGAGCCTGGGGAAAACTTTCCTCATCTCAGTTCTTGGCCCTGAGGCTGGATCTAGACTGCAGAATTAATGCAGTTTGACTGCTTCAACTGCCATGGTTCAATGTTATGGAATTCTGAGATTTGTAGATTTGTGAGATATTTAGCCTTCTCTGTCAGAATGCTCATATATTTAGTCTTTTCTATCACAATGCTCTGGTGCCATAGGACAGAGCCGTGACAGTCAAGTGGTGTCAAACTGCATTAATTCTGCAGTGTGGCAGCAGCCTGAGACTCAGGAAACTAGGGTAAGAACATTCTTATCTCTCTGCAGCAAGAGGAGAACAGCAATAGGAAACTTGTGACACCATCCTCACACAAATAAGTTGAGTGCTGGCTAGTGACTTAACTATAAGCCTACAGTAGGTTTATAGTAGTATGTCTTAAACAGCACCTAATCATTAAGGGGGAGTGTCACTCAATATAGAACAAGCTTGAGTAGCCATTGACCCAACAGTAACTTTCAATCACACAGAACAGACTGAACACCTCATATTAGGTTTGTTGGATTTTCACATGGTGAGTCTATAATTATTACAAGGAGTGAGTGTCTGCTCCCAGTCCCTTTTAGCAACAGGCCTGGAATCCATGCTTAATTCGATGTCATTGGAGACTGGATCACAGCCCTGGTAAATATTCACAATCCAGCAACTATTTATGCACAAGTAGCTCATTGACAGCTCTTGGATGGATGGTTTCAGGGTTGCACCCTCCAATAAATGCTTCATTTTGTAAAGTGCCATCCACCTTGGTGAGTACTAAATCAATAGAAATATGTGAAGTGAAATAAATCTACCATTCTGATTGTATTTCCGGCACATGGAGTAGGCTGCCAATCCAATAATTAAAAATGCAATAGATTATAATATTGGAAAGGCTTTAAACAGAGATGCAAGGAGATTTCTGTTTTGTTTTGTGTTGGGTTTTTCATGTATATGTGTGTACATGTCATATGGGTCTGGAGAAGAGCAATAGTCGCAACATAAAGTCTTACTGCTCCACCTTGTGAAACAATATTATGGTTACAGGCAGAGTTTTCTGGTTGCATTTAGGTATTCTTATTTATAAAGGTAGGGACCAACTGAACAGAATGATTTGTCTCCTTGAGTTTCATAAGGTTACTCAGTGGAAATTTCCTTGGAGTGTTTGAAAGCATTCACTTTTGTTTATTGGCTTCTTTCAGAAATCATAATTTGACCAGGGTAAGCTGAAGGGAAATATTTAAAAGCTCTCAGAAGTGGGGATTTATTTTCACAGACCCTTTTCTCTGTGGATAAATATAAAAACGTTTGCTTCTTGCCAAGAATATTTTGAATGCTGAAATGGTATTGCACATAAACAGGAATGCATCCAGAGTTGAATGGAGAGGGACTGGACTTAGACTTTTCAAATGTTTTCTGAAATTAATACATCAGGAGTTATGTATTATGTCCCTCTTCTCATATCTGAGACTTCGATCATTTCCCCCGTGGTGGTTACTTGTTGTGCCTTGTCATAAGGAAATGTAGGCTTAAAACAATTTTACTCTTAAATTGTTGAAACACAAAATTCAGAGGAAGCCCTGTTCCTGAATAGGAATAGGCTTATCTCTCCTGCACCCTTCTCTTGCCCTTCCAGATCTGTTGCTATTCCTTCCAAAACAGAATCTCTTTTCTGTCCAGGTCTGAGTCTTTAACAGAGCCAAGGCTGAATTCCAGCCAAGGAGGTAGCTATGAAATCATGTTTAGTGCCAAGACTCAGCTCTGGAACATGTGATGAATAAAAAGTTTTCTGGAGACTGTAGGCTTTAATCAGATATATATATATATATATATATATATATAGGCTGTTGTTCCAAAAATCCAGCTACCATGGTCAATTACAATGCATGCTAGTGAACCTGGGAGTTTAGTATCAAAATGGGTTGTTGTTTTTTGCCCTTCAGATTCTGAGGACAGGTAGGGAGACCATGAATGTGCCATAATCCATGGGTGGAGTGTGTGTGTGTGTTTTGTGGGGGGGGGGGGATAGATAAAGAGAGGTGTGCATTATGTTGGCTCTTTATAATATAAATAACATTCTTCAAAATGGCCTTTATTATTGGTGAGGGCATAAGAAAAAGAAAATTGTATTTGCTAACAACTCTATAATTTATTGTTAGAAAATACCCTTTTCTGTTTCTTATGCCCCTCCAATAATAAAGGCCATTTTGAAGAATGTTATTTAAATATTATCAGCATTTTTTGTATGTGGCTGTTGTTGTTGTATCTACCCCCACTCACCCCCACCCTGCCTCCACACACATGCCCCATAATGATACTAGGGCAGGGGTAGGCAACCTAAGGCCCAGGGGCCAGATGCAGGCCCCCGAGGCCTTTGGACCAGCCCCAGGCCAGTCCTGCTGCCACCGCCACCGCCCGCCATGTGATATTATTATTATTACTTGTTCTTGAGGTTTTCTTGGCAAAATCTCCACAGGGGTTTTGCCATGGCTTTTCTGGGGCTGAGAGAGTGTGCATGCATATTTAAAAAAAAATTAATTAAAAAAAATTAAAAAAAATATTTATTTATTTATTTATTTATTGGCGCTTCGGCCCCCCCAATTGTCTGAGGGACAGCAACCTGGCTCCCAGCTCAAAAAGGTTGCCTACCCCTGTACTAGGGCATGGAAGATCCAACATGGTGGTCAGGCTGCCAAGACTATTGCTTCTTCTGCCCCTTGAGGAAGCAGCAGCAGCAACAGCAAAAAAGGAACCTTATGGGAAAAGGAAATCAGCTGGCCAATACCACAGCTAATAGAGACTCCTAAAGTACCCCAAATATGGTTGGAGAATGTCAGGAGCAATCCAGTGAAACACTCCAACCAATTGGCCTCTTCCTTAATAGAGTGGAGAATTTAGAGAAGCCATTTGTACACTGCTGTAGCCAGAATAGAGATACATGTTGTTGTTGTTGTTGTTGTTGTTGTTGTTGTTGTTGTGTGCCTTAAAGCCATTCAGACTTATGGCGACTCTAAGGTGAACCTATCACAACGTTTTCTTGACAGAATTTGTTTAGGGGGCCCTTGCTATCCTCTGAGGCTGAGAGACTATGGCTTGTCCAAGGTGACCCAGTATGTTTCCATGGTTAAATGGGGATTTGAACCCTGGTCTCCTGGAGTACTAGTCTGACACTCAAACCACTGAACCAGGTTGGCTCTATAGATATATCTGTATTCTCACAAAAACAACAAGTTCATTTGATTGCTTGACTTTTAACAATATAAAGATTCCTCTTCTTGTCATGCTGGAAGGGGAAATATACAATTCCATATCTCGGAGCTTGTAGAGGATGTCAGCTTTTCTTCTTTCCATCTCTCTGATACCAACTTTCTCCAGAGGCAGTGGTAGGGACTGATCTGTAGACTTCAGTGCTGTAGAGGAGGAGGTAGGGAGAATAAGATGCAAAGGGGAAAGGGAAGCTGTTACTTAACCCGAAGGCACCTTTTAATGCTACAATCCTGTCAAGCTTGGTATCCCATTAATGTGTATGTGTGTGCATGCATGTATGCACATCTACACACACACACTGCACTGTGCATTTCTGCTGGGAGGGATGAGTACCTTAGAAAATTATTCCTAGAAGCATCATCAGATTGTTGCTGGAAGGGAGTGTATAGAATTCTATATTTCAGCAAGAACCTCTTTCATTTAGTCTACCTTTGGATATAAAATTGGTAAATCAAACAACAGGGGTATATTTTGCAAATGTTTCTCATTATACTCAAGAAATGCAGGTAGAACTAGAAGTGATTAAAGGGCAGGACTGACCAAAGACCTGTGGCAAAGAGTAAACCACATCAAAGTGCAGAGTAACCCTAGGTCAGACAAATTATTGTACTTGAGACAGGCAATGTCACCAACACCTCTTTGTGCAATTAAAATACAATTAAAATAAATTAAAGAATTAACTATTTGTTGTCCCTTCCTTACATTCATAATCTGCTGCCTAAGAAGTGTGCATTTCACTGCTAAATGTTAAGTGTTGTTCTGGTTACCCCCCCCCCCCCCCCATCCTAGCTACTGCATCTTATTATGAGTACAAAATGAAGACCTTTTTGTTCATCCAGTCTTTTTAAAATTTATTATTATTATTATTATTATTATTATTATTATTATTATTAAATTGAAGAGTTTATCTCATTCTGCTTTTATTTAGGGATGTATACATCTGTCAGTATCAATTTTGTGAAGTTTTCCCAAATCCCACCTTCATTTTCTTCCTGCACTTTTTTATGAGATTGCATTTTCTTCCTATGCTAAAATTCTGAGAATTTATTTTAGGAATGTTCCTAATTAGCATATTTTTGGTGCAAATTTGCCTCACATATGGAATTTTTCTCAATGGACTAAAGCCTTTTTCTACCCCTCTGGATTTTTATACCACAGTTGTTGTTTTTAAAAAAAAAATTGATAAAGAAGGGACTTTTTACAAAGTCATTTTCTCGTACACCCCTTGGCCTTCTCATTTCCTCTGTTAGCTGAAAGTTTTTTTAAAAAATGAGAATCAACACTGGGAGGATGGCTAAGAAGGGTGGGAGAAACACAGCTTTCAGTACTGGATTGCAATGGTTTGTTGACAGTAGATGATACAATAAATCTTGGCCTGCCAAAGAATGAGATTCAACTGTAGCCAATCCTAGGAGTTTATCAAATGGGGGAAATTGGGGGTGTAAACAATGATTAACCCATGAAAATCATGCAGTTGACATTAAAATATGCTTAAAACAACATTAACGCAAGTGCCATTATCCCGTGAAGAACCAGGGAATAACCAGGCAAGAAACAACAAACAGCCATTCACGGGGGAAATTCCGTGAATGAGTCACTGTTGTTTTTTGCCTGGTTCTTCACAGGATAATGGCACTTTAATCATGTTTTGTCTTAATGTCATGTGAAAACCATTCATGCACATGCACACAAGTGTAAGTTAATCTCAGATTCTGCTCAGGATAACAGCGCTTTGTGTGCTGACGTCATGTGAAAACCATTCATGCAATTGCAGGTTAATCATGGGTTAATCACCATTTATACTTTCAATTTTCCTCTGTGTGATAAACTCCTGTAGTTGTATGTGCATGGCTACAACAGGCAAGAGATTCTGGAGCAATTGCCTCCAGAATCCCTTACTGAACATGCATGAACTGCAAAACAGAGAGAAAAAGGGAAAGCAGATGAACCTTTCTCACCAGCTCCTCCCAGTGTGTTAAAGCAGCATAGACCTATGAGTTTGGCCATCAAAATGGAAACCATAAGGCAGGGGTAGGCAACCTTTCCCCTTTAAGGGCCAAGGGACTTCAGCTCCCAGAAGCCTCAGCCAAGTTGGCCAATAGTCCTATGTTGGCCAATAGCTCCTGGGATTCTGGGAGCTGAAACTTGCAAACTTCACTGGCCACCAGTTTATTTGTCATTGTCATTGATTACAGATGTGCTGTGTAATATAGCTGGAAGCAAGGATTATTTTTAATGTGAGGGAGGCTCAGCATTGTCAGGCAGTTTGTTATTAATGTTTTCAGCTTGCAGGTACTTGCAGGGGGAAGGCAAAATACTTTTCCCACCCTTTGTTATTCAAACTTCCTTAAAGTTGAAGACTCTTACAAGCACAATGTGTACTTAGAAGTGCCCTCCATGTATCCAGTGTACCTTACTGCTAAGTAAGGGTGCATAAGATAGATTGCAGGCAGCCTTTATTATTGTCCAGAGGGCTCAAAGACAGTGACCCTCTTAATACAGGTATATCTCAGTTAACAAAGTAGATGTGTTCTTGGGCATTACATCTTTAACAGAAACTTTGGTACTGGAGGCAGAAATGGCATAGAAAGAAAAGGGCTAGGTGTCTGCACTACAAAAAGGAAGAATCCGTAGACGAGGCATCCAATAACTCCGTTGATGGCATTTTACTGGATCAATTGCAATCTGTGAGTACCGATGACGTGGACAAGCTGCTTGGAAGGGCGAGGAAGATGACTTGCCCCCTCGATCCTTGTCCATTGTGGTTGGTCGCCCAGGGAGGGGGCGCATTGAAGATGTTCCTTCGGGACACAATCAACGCATCTTTCAGGGAAGGCAGTATTCCACCTTGCTTAAAGGAGGCGGCGGTCAAGCCACTCCTGAAAAAACCTTCCCTGGACCCCCTGGACAGAAACAACTACAGACCAGTCTCCTTGCTACCTTTTTTAAGCAAGGTGATCGAGGGGGCAGTTGCTACCCAACTCCAAGCAGTCTTGGATGAAACTGATTATCTTGATCCATTTCAAACCGGCTTCAGGACAGGATATGGAGTTGAGACGGCCATGGTTGCTGTGGCCAATGACTTCTGCTTGGGCATCAGCAGGGGTAGTGTGACCCAGCTGGTGCTCTTGGATCTCTCAGTGGCTTTTGATACTATAGATCAGGGGTAGGCAACCTTTCCCCTTTAAGGGCCGAAGGACTTCAGCTCCCAGAAGCCTCAGCCATGTTGGCCAATAGTCCCATATTGGCCAATAGATCCTGGGATTCTGAGAGCTGAAGTCCCTCGGCCCTTAAAGGGGAAAGGTTGCCTACCCCTGCTATAGATTATGCCATCCTCTTGGATTGCCTGAGAGAGCTAGGAATTGGAGGCACTGCTCTGCAATGGTTCCGTTCCTTCCTCTCGGGCACATCCCAGAGGGTGAGGCTAGGGGACAGTTGCTCGTCTAAAATTGAGCTTAATTGTGGCATCCCTGAGGGCACCATCTTGTCCCCGATGTTGTTTAACATTTATATGAAGCCGCTGGGTGATCATTCGGAGGCATGGAGCTCGGTGTCTTCAGTACGCTGACGACACCCAGATATACCTCTCCATGACCAGATCATCGGCTCAGACTTCAGATGGCGTCTCTCCTCTTAATGACTGTCTCAGAGCGGTAATAGATTGGATGAGGAAAAACAGATTGAAATTGAATCCAGACAAAATGAAGGTACTCATAGTCACCGGCCCGAAACCAGATTTGGGAATACAGTCCCCAGTTCTGGATGGAGTCACACTCTCTTCTCAGAAAAGGCAAAGGGTGCTCAACTTGAGGATAATGGAGCAGAGGACAGAATAGGAGAATTTCATCACAGAATAAGTAAAGAGATAGTACAGAAACATCTGGTTAATCTAGATGAATATAAGTCTCCAGGACCAGATGAATTACATCCAAGGGTATTAAAAGAACTGGCAAATGTAATATCAGAACCATTGGCAATAATCTTTGAGAATTCCTGGAAAACAGGAGAGGTCCCAGCGGACTGGAGGAGGGCAAATGTTGTCCCCATCTTCAAAAAGGGGAAAAAAGAGGATCCCAACAATTATCGTCCAGTTAGTCTGACATCAATACCCGGAAAGATTCTGGAGCAGATCATTAAACAGAGAGTCTGTGAACATCTGGAAGATAATTTCATAATCACAAAAAGTCAACATGGGTTTCAGAGAAACAGGTCATGCCAGACAAATCTGATCTCTTTTTTTGATAAAATTACCAGCTTGGTAGATGAAGGGAATGCTGTGGATATAGTATATCTTGATTTCAGTAAGGCCTTTGACAAGGTTCCCCATGACATTCTTGCAAGCAAGTTGGTAAAATGTGGGCTAGACAAAGTAACTGTTACATGGATTTGTAATTGGTTATCTGGTCGAACACAAAGGGTGCTCAACAATGGCTCCTTTTCAACCTGGAAAGAAGTGACCAGTGGGGTGCCACAGGGCTCTGTCCTGGGCCCAGTGCTATTCAATATCTTTATTAATGACTTGGATGACGGTATTGGGGGCATAGTTGTCAAATTTGCAGATGACACCAAATTAGGAGGAGTAGCTAATACCCCAGAGGACAGGATCAAAATTCAAAATTACTTGAGCAGACTAGAAAGTTGGGCCAAAGCTAACAAAATGAAATTCAACACAGAGAAATGTAAGGTACTGCACTTAGGGCGGAAAAACAAAAAGTACAGATATATGATGGGGGACACCTGGCTGAATGAGACTATGTGTGAAAGGGATCTAGGAATCCAGGTGGACCACAAGTTGAACATGAGTCAACAGTGCGATGCAGCAGCTAAAAAGGCCAATGCAATTTTAGGCTGCATCAGTAGAAGTATAGTGTCTAGATCAAGAGAAGTAATAGTGCCACTATATTCTGCTTTAGTCCGGCCTCACCTGGAATACTGTGTCCAGTTCTGGGCACCACAATTCAAAAAGGATGTGGAGAAACTGGAGCGTGTCCAAAGGAGGGCAACTAAAATGGTGAAGGGTCTGGAAACCAAGCCCTATGAGGAACGACTTAGGGAGCTGGGGATGTTTAGCCTGGAGAAGAGAAGGCTGAGAGGTGATATGATAGCCGTGTTTAAATATTTGAAGGGATGTCATATCGAGGATCGAACAAGCTTGTTTTCTGCTGCTCCAGAGACTAGGACCCGAAACAATGGATGCAAGCTGCAAGAAAAGAGATTCCACCTCAACATTAGGAGGAACTTCCTGACAGTAAGGGCGGTTCGACAGTGGAACACACTCCCTCGGAGAGTAGTGGAGTCTCCTTCCTTGGAGGTCTTTAAGCAGAGGCTGGATGGCCATCTGTTGGGGATGCTTTGATTGGGAGTTCCTGCATGGCAGGGGGTTGGACTGGATGGCCCTTGTGGTCTCTTCCAACTCTATGATTCTATGATTCTATGATTCTATGATTCTCCTCCAAGGACTGTGTTCGCAGTCTGGGGGTACTCCTTGACTCGTCACTTCACATGATTAATCAGGTGAATGCAGCAGTCAGGAGTGCCTGCTATCAGCTTCGGCTGATACGCCAACTGTGCCCTTATCTGGATATGAGGGACTTGGAAACTATGGTACATGCTCTGGTAACCTCACGTCTGGATTACTGCAATGCACTCTATATGGGGCTACCCTCGTGCCTAACCGGGAAACTTCAACTGGTGCAAAACATGGCAGCCAGGTTAATCACCGGAACATCTAGGAGGGAACACATAACACCTGTGCTGAAATCCCTCCACTGGCTGCCAATTAGTTTCCGGGCATGGTACAAGGTGTTGGTTTTGACCTTTAAAGCCCTACATGGCTTGGGTCCATCTTATCTTAGGGACCGCCTCTCCCTGTATGATTCCCCCCACGCCCTTTTGTCCTCTGGGAAGAATCTGTTACAGCCAATAAAAACCAGGCTGTCTCAGACCGCCCAGAGGACCTTTTCTGCAACCACTCCCAGGCTATGGAATGGCCTGCCGGACGAGATCCGTCTTATTACTACTCTTACTGCTTTTAAAAAAGCAGTGAAGACGGATCTCTTCCAGCAGGCCTTCCTGGAATAACTTCTGCCCTAGGGAGATGAGTTTTTATTTTGTCCCTATTGCTGTTTGACCCTCTTTTATTGTTTTATTGTTTTACTGTATTGTCGTATTTTACTTCTTCTCAAGTTTAATTCTGTTTTAAGGGGATGGGAGGGTTGGATTGTGGGATGAGGGAATGTTTTAACTTTGTCTGTTTTAAATGTTGTAACCCGCCCCGATTGCCATGCAGAGGGGCGGGCTATAAATAAATTATTATTATTATTATTATTATTATTATTATTATTATTATTAAAAGCAGTTCAGCATTTTTCAGCAAACTTTTCATTTGAAAATAAAAGTATGCACATGTGAAATTAAGCAATAAAGAGTTGCATAGGCCTTATGTATAAGTAAACAAAAAAAATTGAATCTTACTGAGACTACTTGAACACTTCTTCCAAAATGCATCTAGGAATGATTTTTGCTTTCACCAGCTCCACTATATTTTGATTATTTCTGTTTTGCTGGCCAAACATACAGATCTACACTCGTCCCTCCACATTTGTGGCTTTGACTTTTGCAGATTTGATTATTCATGGATTTTATTAATATGTTCTCTCTAGGAATATCTAGGTCCTCCAGTGCAACTCTGTGGTTGGCTTTAACCAAAAGTCACATTGAAGGACCTAGAAATTCCCAGAGAGAACACTCCACTAGGCAGATGTTGACCACAGAGTTGCACTGGAGGACTTAGAGATTCCTAGAGAGGTGTTCTCTTAGGTAAAAACATAGTGTTTTTGTTATTTGCACTTTTTCCACATTCACAGGGTCTTGTGCCCCTAACCCCAGCAAATGTGGAGGGATGAGTACATTCTTTTTTAAAACATGAGTGGGGTACCTGGAGGCAGTCTGGACTTCCATTTTCTTTGGGCTTACACATGTTCAGTGAGAGATTCTGGAGGATGATGCTTTTGAACTTTACCTCTTGGAGTTGTACACAGCTACAAACAGTTGCACACAGCTACAGTAGGACTGGCTAGAGTGGAATCTAATTCTTTCTCAGCTCAAGCTTTATTGCATTAATTATTGCAAAGACAGTGCTGCAACCTGCCACTGAAAGTCCATTTGTCCAGTCCTCTTTTCATCTGCCTTTCGGTACTGCTGCTGCTAAAAAACCTTCCCACTAAAAAAGGAGCATGAAGAAAAGGAGGGCTGGACAAGTATAACAATACTTTATGAAAAGGAGCATATTTGTCAGAGGCTTTCTTAGTGCTTGATCATACAGTACATTCAGATTAAGGAGGAAGTTGTTGAGGAGGTTCATCTACATAAAAGACTTGATGCTATGTTGCCAGGTCATATCAGGATGGCTCGTGGGGTTCAGGACCCCCTGTTCTGCGGTCAATGGCTGAAAGTTATGAATCATGGAGCCAATCCTATCTACACTTATATATGGATTAATCAATTGCACTTGAGCCTGAATAGACTCATGGGACCCTGTGTGATGTAGTGATTTGAGCTCCGGAGGCCAGGGTTTGAATCCCAGCTTGGTCATCTAAACCACTGGGTGACCCTGGGCAAGTCACACTTTCTCAGCCTCAGAGGATGGCCATGGCAAAACCCCTCTGAAGAAACTTGCCAAGAAAACCCCATGATAGGGTCACCTAACGGCCACCATAAGTTGGAAACAACTTGAAAGCACACAATAACAAAGACTCACGTAGGATTGTACTGTAAGACTTCTTCTCTTGCAGGATGGTGATGTAAGCAATATGAGAATGTACTGGACATTCTTTGGATTGATCACTTACAAATATATGTCAGAATTTGAGAAAGTATTCTTTTGGGCTGCAGGATTAAGCAGGTCACTAGGTGGCAGGAGTGTAATATAAATTAAATTAAGTTGCAACCCTCAAAGTCTTGTTTTACTCTTTTCCCGGTTTCCATTAGATGGCAGCAATGCAAACCACTTCAGATCTGCCAGTAATGGCCTTAAAGGCAAAAAGGATTTTATTCCTACTGTCAAACACATAGAAAGAAGCTCTGTTAAGAACTGCTCATTATTGGCTTCTTTCCTGGAAACTACAGAACTTTTGCTTTTGGGTCTCCACCCACCAACCTCAGTAATGTATACAGATACATTTCTTTTTTATGTTGCCTGCAGTCCTTTTTTAAATAAATGTACTAAAGCTTAAGGAGAAAATCAGTTAAGCAGTTATTTTTAGTAGTATTAATTCTCTATAGTGTGAAATATATACTGACTAAAATTCCATGAGATGCTTTATAGATTTTTTTAAAAAAAGCTTTCAAGGATTGTGACCTGATTTCTACACCGCGGCATAATATAGTGGCACCATTAGTTGCTTAGCACTAAGAGAATTATTTAACTGTAAATTGTTCTTGCTCTCTTTCAGTGTGGATCTGCTCCAGTTTCTGCAGTGGAATTCCAATTTCTGTTCCACATTTTTTCCTCTGCTGTCTTTAATATGTCAGAATAGAGGGGCAAACAAAACACTGCACTTTGCTGGAAAATACTTCAGGAAGCCTTGATGACACAACCAGCGATAATGGATTTGGAGTACAGGAGACAGACTGTGACTTTATCTACATTCTCCTTAAAGAATGACCCCCTTGTGTAATTAAAATAAAATACCCTGAGACCATTGGGATTTTCACACAACAAGAAATGAGCCAGAGGTCAGTCCCACAAGGAATATCTAGAGTCAAAGTGTGTTGTGTCTGTATGCATGCTGAACACACATGACAAAACTCAGTGGAAGCCAAGTGAGTTGCAATTTTCATTGCTAAGGCATGGAGCAAATATTGCTATCCACCCATGAGCCATGCCCATCTTCTCCCAAGTGCTTGGCCAAATTTTATTAAACTAGTTTCTTCTTGCAGCTCCCATCTTAAAGCCGTTTTTGGTCAAACTAATGTTCAGACAGGGTCACTCATGTACATTATAGATTCATTAATCTTCATTATATAATGAATGTATAATGTACATTATAGATTAATTATATAATTCATTAATCACATTAGGGCCTGTCAAAGTATTCTCTGTCAAATTTTACCTTGCTCTTCTAATCTAAACTAGAGGATCTAAATCTTAGGCAATAATCTATCAATTGCTGTTAGCCAAGATAGCAAGAGGAAAACTCCATATGGAGATAATATGGCACTGAATACCAGTTGCTGGGGGACAAACTATGGGTTGACTGTTGTTATCATATTCCTGTTGCTGACTTGGCCACCTTGGTAAATAGGATAGTGGGTTAGATAGTTCTGATTCAGCACCGCTCATCTGTTGTTCTTAATGTAGGAATTCTCAAATGTATGATTATATCTTTTCAGATAAATATATTTTAGAATGTTTTTAGGGGAGTAGTGTCCAAATTTTTGATTCTCAGCTGTTGCAGTTCAGCCTTCAGAATCCCTGAGCATTAGCTTTGCAGGCTGGGGCTTCTGGAACATAGAACATGAAGTTCAACTTCTGATTAACCAAGTCTGGGGACAACTACAAAGACACATGATGGCTTGTTGTTATTACTGCAATGCAGATTCTGCTGCAAGCTAACATTGAAGAGAATAAGTTGTTGAATAACTTGCATTATAAAGTTGCTGACTAACCTGCCATCATGACTGGCCTGGAGTATCTTGCTACTGATTTCATTTATGGAGTACAGGACTGAAATAAATATCCCTGAACAAGTGATAATATACAGATAATGAAGAACAAACTATATTGCTGAGCAGGTTTCCACTGAGATCAAAAAGACTAAATCAAGACTGACATGTTCTCTTGATCTGAGGGGGAGCTGAGTGGAACTAGGATCAAGCTAATATTAATAATAATAATAATAATAATAATAATAATAATAAATTTTATTTGTAACCCGCCCCTCTGCAGAGCAATCGGGGCGGCGTACAGCAAGATAAAATACAACAATTAAAATCCAAATTCTTATTCCCTCCACCCACTACCCTCCCCCTTAAAACAGTATTAAACCTGATAAGATTAAAATCTACGTATAACAAATATAAAATATTAAAAGAACAACAACAAGATGCCTCCCTCGGTAGAGAGACCAGGGATAAGTGGCTCCAATATACATATCCCTATAGAAAGTTATTCTGGGAAGGCCTGCCGGAAAAGCTCCGTCTTGACTGCTTTCTTAAAAGTAGTAAGTGATGTAATAAGACGTGTCTGATCCGGCAGGCCATTCCACAGTTTAGGGGCAGTAACTGAAAATGCCCTTTGGGAAGCTCATGCTAATAGGCTGGAATCCTGGTGTCTTGCACATGTGCAAGCTCCCTTAAGGAGGCAATGGTATTTATTTTATTTTATTTTATTTTATTTTTTGTCCAATATAGGATGTTTGCATTCATTTCAAAGTTGCAGAAGTAGAGGTGCACATGTACTACCATTGTTGATGAAAATGTACATACCAATATAGATGCACATTTGGTTACATGTATAGATGTGAATTCAATTACAAAACGTTACCATTCTGCACAAAATTTTATGCCTGAGTCCACATGGGGAGCTTTATGGTATCCAATCTGACTCAAGAACTTGGCCATTATATTTCAACCTCACTGTACCATGAAATGAAAAGCATTATCCCCAAACATTTATTGGCTGGATTTGGCTGTATCAGGTAAACAGAATGCAAATAGTTGCTGTAACTATTGTGATGCAAACCAGCAATACCAGAAGCAGCATGATTAAACAACATCTGGAGCGTTTTCTTTCTCGCTCTTTCTTTTTCAGCAAGGTATCATATCCTGGAGTGTAAATATCTTCCATCCAGTAGTGGATATCATTTGGATTTTCCTATAAGAAAATTAATGTGGTTTACTGGTATTTACTGACAAATGAATTACAGCCACTTGGACTCATCTCACATGCATAGATATGCCCAATGACACAAATCAGGCCCTCCACTGCCTTCTACCTCTGCTTATTAGCATGAGAAGAGTGGACGTTTTGTACTGAAAGAGACCCAGAGGGCACCATGGCCACTGTGTCATCCTTCATCAGAAACAATGAAAAACTCATAATTCCCACCATCCCCAGACCTGTCCCGCCTTATGCTCTCCTTTGTTCTGGACCCCTTGCTTATGTTTGAGTTTGTACAAATACTCAATTGCAATGACAATACAATAACAATACAACAATAATGTCCTGAAATCCTATGTTTTGCTGCTAGTCCAGTGGGACTTCTTTCCCCTCTCCTCTTTATCCTTCAGTGATACCCCAAAACTTGCTTCAGTTCATTTCCCAATACAGTAGAGCATGTTTTAAGGCTACACTAAGAGCCCGAGGAAACAAGAGGAATAATCACTCTTCCCTCCCAGTTCAATTGACAGAAGCAATTCCTCCAACAAAACAACCCCATTGGATCATGGCTATTCTTTCTGGTGGAAAATATTCTTCTCTAATGGTAAATTTAGGACAACTGAAGTTTATGGAACTGTACCTTTAGATAGTGAGCCAGGGTAGAGTTTAGGGAATGCCTGTCATAGTCTTGAACAGTCCAAGATGGATTATTTTTCCTTTCCTGCCAGGTATCATCAGTAAAGACATCATGGTACAGAGGATTATTCTTGATGGTTGTTTTCATGGTGACAGGTGTAATGTGTTTTCCAAGGGCTCTGTCAATCATTGCCGGATGGGTCTCACCAAGAGACACAACAGACTGTTCATGGACATTTTTCTTTTCTTTCTGTGCGTTATATGATATAAAGGAAAGCTGTCATCTACATTCATCTCAAAAAAGATTCCCTCTCCCACAGGCTTGAAACCCTTCACATTAATGATAAGTCAGTTCTTAGAGCATTGAAAAATGGGGGAATTCCTGGGGGAAGCAGCGTCATTGTAATATAAACTTAACTAAAGACTGAAACAACATGTAGGCATCTGACTAACATCTCCAATTCTTTTTCTCCTGTTTGATTTGTAACATCTTGCCTGATGAAGAAGCCCATGGAGATTCAAAAGTTTACAACAAGTATATTGTGCATTTTCGGTGGCCAATAAAAGTATCTTCCCGGAATAACTGTTGCTTGGTGGGAGATGAGTTTTTCATTTTGTTTTATTACCCTGATTCCTTGTGTTATTGTTTATCATTTTATTCTGTTGTTGTATTTTAACCTTTTCTAGTTTAATTCTGTTTTAAGGGGTGGGAGGGTTGGATCATGGGATGAGGGAGTGTTTTAACTTGTTTGTTTTAAAATGTTGTAACCCGCCCCAATTGCCGTGCAGAGGCGCGGGCTATAAATAAAAAATTATTATTATTATTATTATTATTATTATTATTATTATTGAAGGATTTTTGTTTGATTTTTCTAAATGGCCAACACAGCTATTCCTGAATGTTTCATGTAATATGGTCACATTGCTGTAAAAAATAATGACTGTTTCTTTAACAAGCTTGTCACAGGAAAGCCTTGACTGTGATGCAATGACTGTTTGTGGAATTCAGATTAGAATTTGGATTAAGACAAAGTAACTTGATGCCAAAACAAATGTTTTAAAGCAATAATTTACCTGTATCTGAAAACCCCAGATCTCTAAACAGCAACATTTCCTTGTTCATCACCACATTAACTGTATAGAATGGGTTGCTATTACTTCCATTTTTCACTCATCAAAATGGAAGTTGAATATGGCTGTCCCAGTAGTACTCTGTGTCACATTGACTGGGGGCCCTTTCATGATTTTGCAGTCATGTTACATATGACAATAGAACCTTCATTCTCTTCTCCCTCCCTTTGCCTATAGTAGAAAATGAAATATCTGAGAGAAAATGTTTCCACAGATTTTTCCATGCTCAGTTCATGGTTCAAAGCAGTGTAGGCACACACAGTGAGGTCGGAGAGAGGATGCATCTGCTAATGACCAGCACTTCTTGGGGCAAGTCAGATGAAGGAGTAAGTGAGCCATAAATAAGACAAGGCAAATACACGGACTCCAAAGGCATATAGGCATGCATTTATCTATAATTACCCTCAATGAGTGCTGGAGGGGAAATCGATTTGCAGTGCCTCCCAGCTCCAATTTTAGCTCCTGTCAGTTTCCATATATCATTCCTGTGACATGTCATATCCACTGGTTATATTGTCTTGCATGTCATATTTGTGGCTAGAATTAGGCCCATTTTTCTCCCTCCTTTTTTTGTATTGCAACTACATCAGCATTTTGAATGGTGCCCTTTTGGTGTCTTCATTCCATTTTACTACATATTTAAAATTCTTCAGTAATGCTAATGATGTTTCAAGCTTGAAGGTTGGAAGGGAAAAGAAAAACTATTTTACCAGCAATGTTATTTTTGAATGTGTGTAGAAG
Organism: Phrynosoma blainvillii; assembly: GCA_026167975.1. Taxonomy (NCBI): domain Eukaryota; kingdom Metazoa; phylum Chordata; class Lepidosauria; order Squamata; family Phrynosomatidae; genus Phrynosoma; species Phrynosoma blainvillii. The sequence goes on along the minus strand of JANUYF010000002.1, from coordinate 90,877,574 downwards.
TGGCAAAAAGGGGCGGGGGGGGGGGGGGGATTGGATCCAGTCTAAGTTAGCAATGTTTCAGTCCCATTGGAACCAATGAGATTTATGTTATGCCATGAATATTTTTTCTGTTAATGTCAGTGGGTCTAAAGCATGACTAATTTAGGGCCTGAACAGACTGCCAGAAATAATCCAGTTTGAGGCCACTTTAACTGTCCTGGCTCAGTGCTAGGGAATTCAACCTGATGTGTTTGGATTCAACCTGATGTGATTTGAATGTGATCAGTGTATACAGTATAAGGTGGTGGCAGTGGTGATGGAGGAAGATGCAAAATGAATTAAAATTTATTCTGTGTGATGGTATGAATGTATTTTTAGGTAGCCTATGTTCTCCCAATGAGGAGAATGTCCCATCCTTAGTGGGAGAGAACATGCCTTGCATCCAGGTGGTCACAGATTCAATCCTAGCATCTTCATTTAGCAGGGGATGGGATTAAAATATCAGTAATGGGTGCGAAAAAAGAACTGTCTTTCACCAGGATTCTCGAGAACTGACTGTTGTGAGTCACAGTAGACAATTTTGGCCTAACTGGAGAAATAGTTTGGATTAGTATAAAGAAATAGCAGGCTTGTGATCTCCCTGAAACAACTTGTCTAGCTGTACTTATAAATGGAATGCTGGGCTAGATGGATCCAGGTTTCACTCAGCAAGTCTATTCTTCTCTTAATAGATTTAAAGCTAAGCCCAGTCCACAACTCTGTGGGTTTATTTTCCCTAAACTTTCATTGTAGTCATCACTTACTATGAGTAACTGCATGGTTAAGTTGTAGTCTCTTATATGCCTGGACCCCTATTTATCTCAATACCACAAAACAACATTTTTGAAGCATATCTATGGAACAGTGCAGCTCTGCACCTATTCCATTTACAGTAGCCAAAATTAAAGTCAGTTCACAAGGAATATAGGGGGGTTGCAGACTGTCAAAAATAGTGTGAATTCAGTCCACTTTTAGGGTTAGGGTTAAGGTTAGGGAATCATGGGAACTGAATTTTATTGTGGCACTAGAGTTCTCTGACAAAGAAGGTTCAATGTCTCAGAAAAATAACAATTCCCATGATTCCCTAGCACTAACCCTAACCCTAAAAGTGAACTGAATTCACACTATTTTTGACAGTCTGCAACCCCCCATAATCTTCTTCACCTGCAATGGTCATGTGAATTGGACCATAATCTCTTCAGGGTTTTGGGGACTTAGCTTCAAAACAAGTTTATGCATGCTCTGTGCCACTTTTTTTTCTTTTTACTTTTTTAAAAAAAATCAAGCTGGTAGACTGGAAACATAAATGGAAGACTGGTGAAAGGATTTATGTTACATTTAGTCTGCACTGGGACTATTAGATAGACAAAGCAAGCAAGTACCTATTTATGGAAGCCAGATGTTAAAACTGGGTGTTCAAGCAAGAAAGGGAGAGAGGAAGTTTGTTTCCATCACAAAAATCCTCCACCTGGACTTCTGGCTATTTATCATTAAAGGAAAAGCCTGCAGGCAATTACTTGTTGGAATTTGAGGATCAGACATCCTATCTGCCAGTGCAATGTCTGGACCTGCTTTGTGCAATGCATCTGTATGTTCATTTACAAACCAATCCTACACATTCTCCTGGAATGAAGTGCCTACATGTAAATGGACTGTCCAGTATTTAGGAATACAACCTTATTTTCTTGTATAGTCAGCTTTCCATAGCCACGGATTCTTTATCCACAGATTCAACCATCCACAGCTTGAAAATATTCAAAAACTATATAAATTCCAAAAAGTGGACCTTGATTTTGCCATTTTATATAAGGGACACCATTTTACTGTGCAATGGGACTGGAGCATCTACGGATTTTGATACCCTACAGCAGGGGTAGGCAACCTTTCCCCTTTAAGGGCCGAGGGACTTCAGCTCCCAGAAACCTCAGCCATGTCGGCCTATAGTCCCATGTTGGCCAATAGCTCCTGGGATTCTGGGAGCTGAAGTCCCTCGGCCCGTAAAGGGGAAAGGTTGCCTACCCCTGCCCTACAGCAATCTGTCTTTTCTAGTGAGTCATGTCTTTTCATGATGTATCTGAAGTATGGAGGTCTCAGTTTAGTCATCTTGGCTTCTAGGGAGAGTTTGGGCTTGATTTGCTCTAGGACTCATTTATTTGTATTTTTGGCAATCTGGGATATCCACTTTTGAAGATATAGGTTCCCAACAGGATTCTGGCAGTTATTGTTATGCTGCTAAACTTGCTTTGCCATCTCTCTCATGTCCTTGACACTTCATTTGTCTGTATATTGATGCAGTAAACTAAAATAATCTTTCAATATTGTGCTCATAACAGGAATGGTTCACATCTGTGTCTGGTTATTGGTTGTTGCGGTTTTTAGGGATTAGAGGAAATTGGGAAGGGCCAGGCTTTCAGTGCAAAAATTACCAAATGCCATCCCTGACATCTCCAGGCAGGCTTGGAAATGACTCCTTTCTGAAGTTCCAGAGACTGAATCCTTGTCAGTTTAAGCAATGGTGAATCTGGAGGCCAAATGGTTTAAGCTTAATTGATGATGGCAACTATGTTCCTAACTCTGACATAAATCAAAATTGTGAGATGGATTTAAATAAAAGTTATCACCATTAAATATTACCAGGACATTTAAGTAAAAGTTATCGCCTGCTCTATTTATTAAGAGGCTGTGGAATGATTATTATGTTAGCCAATAACAATACAATAGCTCTCCACCTTTGTAAAAAATTGTCAGAATTATGAAATGGAAAGATGACAGAGTTCTCAGGCTCTGTCTGCATGGACAGAAAACCCAATTCCCACCTCAATGCTGGTGCTGCCTAATTACACAACACCTTCTGGTGAAATACTGTGGGTCTTCCCCATTAACCTAACTTTTATCCAGAATTGGCAAAGTTGTGGGAAGCCTTGTGTTTCCCCAGCATCCCACGGTTAGTGCAAGAATTTGTGGCTTGTGAACAGCTGGCTCAGGCACACCAGGCACCATGTCATCTACCTTTCCCATGCTGAGCAGCACAGAGAAGGGATGGCCTATTGCTGGAGCTGTGGCTGCAGCTTTCGTACCTGCAGGAGCTCCATAGACAGGCCACTTTTCATTGATCATGTGACTAATAAGAACAAATGGTAGAGAGACCCCTCAATCAGATGGCTGGGGTCTCTTAGCTTTTGCAATACAGAAGCAGTGGCCACAGCTCTGGGGACAAGAGGCAGGATTGCTCTGTTGATGTAGTGTGGGCTCAGCTGGCCCATGAGACCACATAGGGTTTGGCCCAGTGTGTACCATTGTATTCAGAACACAATGCCCCAGGACTGACCCAGGACTTATGGCCAGTGCAGATGAGGTCTCAGACATGCCTCCCCAGTATGATGAAGAATTTGCTAGTGTAGAACTGGCATATAGATTCCCCCCCCTCTTTTTGCTTAAAAATGGTAAGCAAATAGTTGTAAAGAAAAAAAGGAGGAATAGAGGGAAACACTGTTCCTCCTCCTTTGCTAGAAGAAGCCCAGCAGAGCTTTGGATATGTTGAATGTACTGATCCTGGACTCTTCCAGCTCTACGCACAGGGGTCCCATTCACACTACATGATGATAGTGCCATGTTTCACTTCAACTGCCATGGCAACATCCCATGGAATCCTGGGACCTGAAGTGTACGGAAGGGCATTTAAGAATTCTCAGCGAGGCAGCTCTAGTGCCTAAACTAACCACAGACCCCAGGATTTCATAGGCTGGAACCATGGCAATTAAAGTGGAATAATAGCATGATAACTGTGTACTGTGGGTTGTGTGCATGATAACTGTGTACCGTGTGCTCTGGGTTGCTCTGCCCATGTGTATCAAAATGATGAGGCAGATTTGACAACTGTGCCCAAGGAGCTGTGTGTTAAGAGGAAGGTTCTTCCTCCATTAATTAATGAGAAGAGGAGAAGAGAGCACAGTAATACAGTTGCCCCTCTATTCTCTTGGGCTTGAGATTCACGGTTTTGAATATTCACGGGGGGGGGGGGGGAATCTCCGTTAAGATCAATGGGGTGTGTCCCCATAGGGACATACCCCATTCAAGCCTATGAGGCTTTAATATCAATGAGTCTCTGTTTTCACATGTGTGTGTGTGTGTGTCCGGAATGATCCCCCAAGAAAACGAAGAGCCGACTGTATTGGCAGTTGTGACTGGTCAGTGAGTGGAGAGAGACATTCAGCCTGAGAAAGAGAAGGTAGTGGATGCTGTCTGAAATCTATCCTTGCTATTTATTGTGGCTTGTACTACTTTGATGTACTACTTTGTAAATTGATGTACTACTTTGTAAATGACCACAGTGTTAGTATAGCTACAATTGATGTACTACTTTGTAAATGACCACAGTGTTAGTATAGCTACAGGCTGTAGCAAGTTTCTCTTCTTCCTATATATATTGATCCTTGTTTTTCCAACTATAAAACCTGGCTTTTTATCTAAGAGTAAACAAGCCTAATTCTGAATGTTCAGATAATCCTGTGATGTGGTTTTAGTTATTCCTGTCTTGCAGACCTCTCCCACAGTGCTTGATATTATTGACCTTACCTGCTTTGTCTGGGCAATAAACATTAGGGGGAGTAGCAATTCCACTAACTGAACAGACTTTGAGTGCAGTGGGCATGCCACATCAGCAGGATAACTATCCATGAATTGGCCCATCCATGACTCCCTATGGCCCATATTATTCAATGATGGTGTGTGCTTGCAGATGTGCTGATATGGACCCACACATGTTGCTGCCCATTGAATAATATTGGGCTTGAGCATCTGTGGTTTTCCTCATCTGCTGGGATTCAGTTTCACCACCCGTGGATGGGAGAAAACAGGTGGCAACATGTGTGTAATCCATGTCAGTACATCCAAAAGCACACACCACTATTGAATAATATGGGGTGTGGCGAGCCACAGATTCCCCAATTCATAGATAGATAGCCTGCCAATGCGGCCATTGTATGAGGTATTTCTTAACACTGGAAGATGTCCCAAGTCATGGAGAAGTGGTATACAGCTTGAGTCCAGGTTATTTGAAGGACCATATCTCCCTTTATGAGACCCTTAGAGCTCTAAGATCATCAGGAGAGGCCCTTCTCTTTGTCCCAACACTTCCTCAGGCTTGTTTGGTGGGAGCAAGGGAGAGCTTTCTCGGTGGCTGCTCCCAAACTTTGGAATTCCCTCATTGGTGAGAATAAAATGGTCCTGTCCTTGCTCTCCTTCAATCACATTTTATGCTGTCATGCTTTTGGGGTGGGTGCAGTGCTGTTTTTCAGGTTTGTAACATATATGATCTTTTAATGAATTGTATTGTTTTGAATGTTTAATATTTTAACATTATAAATTGTTTAATTGCTTTTTAAATAACACTTATAACTCACATATATTTTTTCTTTTATTAATGACATTGTACAGTTTTGATCTGTATTTTTTTTTAAATAGCTGTTAGCTATATGCGTACATGAAATGAAACAAGCAGATCAGGTAAGCTTTTCATAAGTAAGTGAAAACATCTTGAATCCCGTACAAATCACTTGAAAACCTATTCCAAAATGCATCCATGAATACCTTTTTTCTTTTATTAGCTTCCATTTCTTAAGATTTCCATTTTTGGTGGCCAAACATATAGATCTGTGCTTCTTTGACATACTGGGGGGGGGGGGGGGGTTGTTTGTGAGCCAGGTTTACCTGTTTTCTTCTTTCCTCTCTGTTTTGCTGTTCACATAGGCTTAGTAAGGGATTCTGGAGGCAACTGTTGTTTACCTCACTTTTTTTAAGAGTGCATACACAGCTGTATAAGGATTGGCTCAAGCAGAATCCTGCCTTTTCCCAGCTCAAGCTCTTCTTGCATTATTTATTGAGGACATATTGCTGCAATGTGACACTTAAAGTCTGTGGCTTAATCTACACTGCAAAAGTTTGACACCATTTTAACTGCCATGGCTCAATGCTCTGGGATCCTGGGATTTGTAATTTGTTGTGGCACCAATGCTCTCTGCCAGATAAAGCTAAATATCCCACACAACTACATATCACAGAATTCCAGAGTATTGAGGTGTGGCAGTCAAAGTGGTGTCAAACTGCATTATTTCTCTCCCCCCCCCCCCCATTTTTATTACAATTCAGGCATTGTATAAAATGTCAACATATAAACACAGCAACAATAGTCTAACAACAACAACAATCGTCTAACAATTATTAACAAAATAACAAATCAATAATGATATGGATATGATAATGTAGAAGAAGAGTAGTGAGGAAAGTTATAAAGGTCCACAGTGTTAATGAGGTTCTAATGTTAATCAAATGATTGAGTCTTCATGTAGAATGTCTTTTCAGAATACTTGATGTTGTCGTGGCTGTATCTGATGCAATTATTGTTGATGTCATAAATTGCATTCTTTCTACAGTGTAGGTGCATCCTTAATGCAGTTTGAGATCACTTTAACTGTCATGGCTCCATCCTAGGGAATCCTGGGATTTGTAATTCATTGTGAGGCCAGAGGTCAGAGAGAGAGGGCTAAATGTTTTCTAAAACTACAAATTCCATAATTCCATGCATTGAGCCATGGCAGTTAAAGCAGTGTCAAACTGCATTATTTCTGCAGTGCAGGGTTCTCCAACTGTCCTTCGATATGCTCCCAAAGTCACTGATTCTAAACCAACCAATGAACCAACAGCTGGAAAGAGAACAAAAAGGATAAAGGGATCTGCGTTGCATAAAAAAGACTTGGTAAAAAGGCTTTGTTCACTGAAATATGGCTGTAGTGACAAATCCATTCCTGCATGCTGCATGCAGAATGCTGTGGGATAATTGCAGATTAAACCACCTCAGGGCTTATAAAGTAAACTAGGAGAAAAGGCGGCGGGGGGGGGGGATTGCATTTTTAAAAGGGCTCTGTTCCAAGAAAGAACCTGAACATTAAACTTTACCCCAATAAGCTAATTTTGTATCACTCTCAGGCTATCTGACTCCAAGAGTATGGTTAGTGTGGTGTAGACCTGTGAAAAATTGTTGCAAATTTACTCTGTGCTATAAAGCCTGTGGGCCATCTGCAATGTTAGGAGGAAAACTGCTGACTTTTTAGAAATTTCACGCATATGAACTAGGTTAATCAAAATTACCCTGGGCCAACTAGTGGCAATATGCTGTTGAACAAGAAGTTGTCAGGATGATATCACTTGTAGTAAGACTTGGCATGCCATCTTACCTGTGGCTAACAAATCTACATAATTGAATCAGGATCAAAATGTCTAAGAGTGTGTTTTAGCAAAGAGATCAAAGAAAATGCTCTCAAGTGGGACAAGCATTGTTTTCACATACATGCCAAAAAGCATTATTATTATTATTATTATTATTTATTGCCTTCTGAGATTTGATGGAATTAGATACAGATAAAAGTGAGAAAGAGTCTGCTGCAAAGTAGATAAGCATAATTAATCTAAAAGCAACAGTTGGTCTGATAGGCAAGTTACTTGTCATGTTGGTCTCTGAATATTGGAAGTAAATGCAAAAACCTCTGCGTTGAGGAAAGACCTCTGTAAGCAAATCAGGAAGGGCACATTAATATGAATGATTTCTTTGTAAAGTTCCTGACAGGCTCACATACACAGGAGTGAGATACTGTGTCCTAAGAGGCAACTGTTTGTTAAAATAAAATGAATTCCAGGGCAGAGAATTTAGGTTAGTCTCTAGGTTTAATGACTTCAGGAACCTGGAGGTCACTCACATCTCTTTTGAAATGGAACACCCCCTCTCCGATTCTGGTATTAACTAACCCTTAACCTCATTAGCCTCTACCGTTCTTAAACAAAATACGCTATTCAGCAATGATTGGCTCTATACAATGTGCATATCCTGTCTAGTTCAGTTCTTGTAATCTATTCCATTTGGGGTTTTAAAAAGAAAGTAGGATAATTTTTAATAAATGAAACCCGAAATCCTATGCATATTTATTTTAATTTTACAGAAATCAATCAGACTTACCCCTTAGTTAGCATCAAGCATTTTTGTAATTTTCCAGAAATCCTTACAGTCACTGAGGAATGTGTTTCTGTTTTATTTTACATTTTAATAGTACATTCTCCCAGAAGTCTCTTTGAACTTTAAAGCACAAGAGAAATTTGTTGCTTTTTAATGTATCTCTTGCCTTTTAAAACTGTTTTGCTGGGTTGGACAAAGTAGAAAACCTCTGAATTATTTTGGGGGGAAGGCAGGCAGGCAGGCAGACAGACTCTTATTGGCATTCAGGGGTTAGAGAAAAGAACCTAACTTGAATGATGCAGAAATGGCCAGCTGTTGGTCCACTAAACATACAAAGTGGCAAGGGAAGAAAAGAGAGTGTAGCTCAAAAATACAAAATCTTATACCTAGATGTGCTTTCCTTGGCTTCCAACAGTGTGCGATTGATGTGGATAAACAAGGATGACCTCTAGCACACACCAGGCCAGTCTTGTACACCTATCGTGTTGTGTAGGATTCAGCACATTGGCAAGCGTTGGAAAAATAACACTTAACCACAAATGCTGAAAGGAGAATAATAGTGGTGTGCATCCCCCAGGATAAAACTAGCCAAAAAAACCCTGTGATAGCCATAAGTCAGAAACAATTTGAAGCCACACAACAACAGCAACAACAACAAGAAGCACACCCAGCTGTGAGAGGAAGAGTAATGACATAGACAAGCTGATTGTAACCATTATGAATTGTGAGAGAAAACTCAAGTTTTGAATGCTGGGAACAAAGGATCCTGGCACATGGGCTTGAAGTGTTCATACATTTCAAAAGAAACTATTCTTTCTCTTCTCCCCAGTTCATTTCTATAATGCCCATTAAACTATCCTTCCATCTCAGACAATAACCCCATCAATAGCAATACTTATAATGACTGCTGAAAATTATTTTGAAATGCTAGCACAGGATTAACAGTGGCAACCCATCAGTCTTCAGCTGTAGATTTCCATGTCTTTCAATTTGCTTCCTGTGGATTGATTGTAAGTTTGTTGGTCAAACACTCCAATTACAATGCCATGCGTGAAGGCTGGCAATCATCTGACCCACCAGGTCTTGTTGGACTGCATGTCCCATAATCCGTAGCCACCATAGGCAGTGGTAAGAAATGCGGGGAAATGCAGTCCCACAACAGTTGGAGGGCTGCATGGTTCCCACCACTGCCATTTGCTAATAGGTACCTAAAACATTTTATACGTTATCATGCCAGCTACAAACATACAGCTATTGAACCTGTTAGTCAAAAGTACAGGAGGGATACTGATCAAAATAATCCCCTTGGAAGTTACTAAAATATAAAGCTTCAGAACTTGGGGAAATTTTCTGTAATAACTACAACAGCAACACATTCGATGGAATTAGTGGAGAGCCAAATTGCTTACCTGTGAATAGACTCTATTGTGCCATTGCTGCTCCCCAGGAAAATGTGTTTCTGGAAAATTTGCCAGCCAGGTTTGTAAAAAGATTGAGGTTTTTGCTAAGGACTTTACATCTAGCTGGAGGAATTTATCAGGGTGGTTATTATTTGGCAATGCAGAGAGATCCATGTTTTCCTCCTACATTTTCTGCTGTTCCTGAGAGCAGCTACTCTTTTCTTGAATAATTAATTAAGTGAACAAAGATACTGATACTGTCTTTCTCTTACCTGAAACCATAGCTGGTGCTGTTTGATGTCAGAGAGGCTCATTTCCTATTGTCTGCATATAAAAAGGACCAGCTTAGCTGCTTCCTTTAAAGCATGAACTTCTGTTTTCAAAAGCAGGTTTGAAGTGCAGGAAAAGCTGTGTGTGTGCCCATTAATTGTGACTGGGAATCTTGAGACATTAGAAAGTGCAACAACAGCCTCTACACTGTCCTTTGGTGTTTCAAAGGAGGCTACTTTGAGGAGAATCAAAAGCTGTACATTTCATTAGGACCTACAAAATGATTTTTCTGTACCAGGCAGACACAAAAATGTTTGTGGTTTGCAATAAATACACAGTAAACCATGTTAACATTTTTGTGTCTGCTTGCTACAGAAAACATCTCATTCTGTAGTCTCTAATGAAATTTACAGCTTTTTATTGCCCTCAGAGTCATATGCATTTTTATTACAGTGAGATAATTTTACTGAAAAATTCTCTCTAGCAATATACCTACTGTGTTAATATGGCTCATGGTACATATTGTGTTAATATGCCTCATGAACAACGTAGAACTAAGGATAATAGTGCCTTATTTGAAATGGGATGGAGACTTCTGAGTTAAAGGTATAGGTAGAAGCTAATGTGCTGCACCACCTGATCAAATACATCGGGTGCTGCTATGAGATTCAAGGCATTAGTCACACAGTGGAGCTTTTAACAGATACTTGAACACTTTTATTATTTGGTCACCACTCCTGTTTCACTACTCCTTTATACTGACTTTTTTCCCTGACAACTGCACATTTCTGATCACCTTGCTACAATGCCGTTAACAGCTATATGCCAGAGCACAAACAGTACTTCCATACAGACATAGCACTAATATATAATTGCATTTCCTCTGTAAAGAAGTATCAGATTTGCAACTGACTTTCTGCGCTATTGTAGATTTTCTATGAATTCATCCCAATACATCAGTGCATTTAGCGGTACTCTGCCATATATTTAAAAAGACTTTTGGATGTTTTCTCAGGCACGGGCCAGCATGCTGTGATCCAAGGGCCCTTTCTCACTACACAATTATAGAGTTATGATTCCACTTTGACTGCCATGGCTGCACTGCCAAGATCCTGAATCACGGGTTACAGTGTGCAACTTTCTGATTTAAGTTGCTGACATGATATACACCATATTACAGAGTTGTGATGATATGCAATGGGGCATCACCCAAGATATTCTGTGGGGCACTAGGGGCTTCCATTACACACTGCAACACTGTGAAACATGGACACATTTTTCTGGATGGATACAGGGCACTATAACTTTCCACTGCCATTCTGGATTATCAGTTCCCCATAGCTCTGTTGGGGGGCAGTGCTCCCCTCCTCCTCTGGTATCACTATGCAAGGCAGCCTGTGACACAACATGGCTTACTTTTGCACATCACAACCTCTACACAACAGCCATGCTACTCACTCTGACTGTGAAATAGTCCCAATGACATAGCTACAACCATGCTCCCCTTTTGGGAATAAGATCATTGCACAATCCCACAGCTCTAGAGTGTGCAATCCTGAGTTGGTTTATTATGTTGTAAATTCCCAACTGGATGACAGTCCACCAACACAAGAAAACAGAAACACACATATAAGTGGATGAGTTTATAGAATATAGATATATTTATTAAAAGTGTAAAAATCAAATGACACATGTACAATATTTTCTCATAAGGAAAATGTTGTCTTGTTCACGTTTCACAAAACTGTAAAACTGTATTTTTATAAAGATCTTTTTTTAAAAAAACAACAAGGAATTTTATTACAAAATTATTTTCTAAAACCTTTTTTTAAAAAAACCTGAAAATTTAGTTCAATTCATGGTACATATTAGGTCTCTCCTCTCTGGTAAATCTCCTCTCTGATAAACCATGAGAATACACATGAGCACAGACAGCTAGACTTGTATCTCTTGCTTAAAATACTTAAACACAAATGACATATTAAAACAGTACTGAGTTCTTTCATAGGATGTTACAAGTTCTAGAACGGTGTTTCTCTACACTACATTAAACAGTGCAACAGAGATTCAGTGTAAATCTTTACAGTGTTTAATTGATTCAATACTTGTGTTCAAGTATATGTTCATGCACATGATTAAAATCCCTACTTTGCCATTTTGTCTATTTTTGTTCATAAAGGTTCTAAGTTACAGTAGATCATTTCCTACAGTATGTTTCTAAGGGCACAGAGAAACCTATAAACATGAAGTGTCTCAACAGCCCGAAGGTGAATTCATATGGAGCATATGATGTGGCCTCTCTGTGGAGACGGCTTCCCAGAACATAAGAAAACCCAGAATGAATAAGATCAAAAGTCTATAAAGTCATCTTATTCACACAGCAGCTGACCAGTTGCCTATGGGAAGCTCACAAGCCAAACAAGACTGCAACAATTCCTTGTGAACTGAGCTCCCCAGAAGCTATATACCAACACTGGGTGGAGTCTACAGTACTGTATATTCACCATGACTAGTAGCCACCTTTGCAAATTTGTCCAAAAACCTTTTAAACTTCTCCAATGTGGCAGTGATAATAACCACTTTTGGGAGGCAGCACATAGTTTCCCAAGATGAAACTGATTGAGTGAAAAATGTGCTGCTGTGATTATGAAAATTGATACTGGGAAGTTATGGCAACATCCAGAGTTGTTCTGTCAAATTTTATATTTATCAGGCAAATACATCTCACGGAAGGTTTTGAATGTCCAATAAAGTCCTTAGCAAAATAAGAATTGATTTCCTAATACATCTGTAATATAACCTGTTCAATGTTGTTAGCTTAACTCACCCCAAAATGTGTTGCAAAAATATCTGAAGTCTGACTTTGAGCACCAAACATCTGACTTTGAGCACCAAAAAATCACAATAAAATAAAGTGGATTTTATTTTTGGATACAGAAAAAACAGTCACCTAAACAAAAAACAAATTCAGGTTAACTTGATGGCTTCTTATCAGGCACTATGCAGGGAACAGTTATGGAGCTGAAGTAACATTAATTTTAAGTGATCTCATCTAATACAACTAACTATGGACAGTATTTTGCTACTTCTTTCTCTTTGGGGCTTGGAAGTGGAAAAAGATTTTACTGTACTAAATATAAACATTTAAAATAGTAGTTTAAAAAATCTGATAAATGTATCCAAAATAATTCATATAAAAATTAATCATGGAAACTCTGAGCATAAAACAAAACAAAACAAAAAAATCTTGGCAGGCAAAAATAAATTAATTTGATTAAATTATATGTAATCTGATAATATTTGGTCTGAAGAAGCGTGCTTGGGTGTGTGTTTATAAATAATGTGACTGTGAAGAGCTGAGAGCTAACCAGACTGCCTGCCAGGCGTCAACTCTTTTGCAGCATTTTCTGCGCATAAAAGTCCCTGCATGTCTCGCAGCAACGTTGATACCATCTCATGTCCTGACAGAGGTTCTTCTCCCGTATCACTCGGCAGTATACAGGCCACTGGTCTCCAAGACATTTGAACGTTAAGGCAGCTGTGACATGATACAAAATCAAAGAGACATCAGTGTGTGCATACATTAAAGACCCTCAATGGTTTTTCAAAGGAATTTAACATATTCAGATTCATACCATGGATGTCTACATTGATTTATAGCACAGAAATTGGCCATCAGATGTGCAATGAAACTGAAACCAAACCTAGGAATGAAATGCGGCTAATGATGTACCACAGTCTATTGCAGGAAAGTGTAATCTGAATGTACGTACTACTGAGCAAACATTACTGAATGCAATGGAATTTATTACTGAGTTATTAGGTGTAGGATTTTGGTGTAACTCTTTCATAATGGCCTGAGCCTTAGGCAAGAATCTCTGGAAAATGTAGACAAGATGCATTCCTGAGAATAAGAATCCTTATGTATGAAAATAATGCACACTGTATGATAATAAAAATACCTTAAAATCTATTAATGTATTGTGAAGCAAACTTTATTTGTATTCCATGTAACCACCAAAGATCTGGAACACTGCATGTGGATGAGGTTGCATGAGGCCTAAGGAGGTAGCTGTACAAGATTAGATGGTTCTGGAGTATAAGCCTAACATTTCTTACCCACAGCATCTTCTGAAGTGAAAGAAATGTATTGTGGCTCCATCACTTTGATCATAGTCTAGCTAGGAATCATAGCTACTACATGGAGAAATGGCAAGACATGATTGGAATGGCAATGATTATGTGGTGCTTACTCACCTAATCTAGGAGATGTAATGGTGTTCACATTAATTTTTTCATTGCAGGGCTGCAGGTGGCAGGGTCTGTAGGCTGCAGGTTTTTCAGAGGTGAAACATTCATTACCATGCCTTCCTGTGATCTTGTGCATGCACTGGATTACTCGTGACTGCATACCTTTGCCACAGGTGATAGAACACTGCAAAGAAAGTAAGAGAGATACAAAAGAAAATCTTTTCTTTTGCTCTTGAAACTAGATTTCTTTCAAATAGGATATTATGAAACTGGGAAATAAACACCCACTGATCGTTGCTCTTCCTGACAGATCCCCTATTTGAGATTCTAACCCTTTGGCTCCTACCACTCACTATGCCCTATTTCACTTAAAAATCCCTTTCTGGGTCTGGTACTTGAGCCCCAAGGTGACATTTATAAAAGAAAAGCTGATGTGTTAAATGTTGAGTTCAGTGTGGTAATGTGTGACTCATCCTCCTTATTAATAGTTACATTAAAATAGAAATATACAATATACAGGCAGTGATGTACAAAATAAAAACAGTTAAGTATAAAAGTCGCCATAAGTCAGAAACAACTTGAAGGCACACAACAAGAAAAAAAAATAACAAAGTGAATTAAACATCTAGTCTGATTCTGGGTCTACACAGTTCTGTGAAACACCTCAGTTTAAGTGAAAGTAACTCTTCCCTTAAAACTCTTTCCATACTCTCAGCTCCCATCAAACTATAATTCCCTCTCTCACTGTTCCTATCTATTCCTATGTAGTATCATTTTTTCTATTCTGTTCTTATTCCATCTCTATCTGCTCCCATCTGTTTCCACATGGCCCTATCTCTATTTCTAGATGCCCCTACCTAATTGTTCAACAGATAAGCCTCTGGTTTGAGATTCCTTTCCCTGTAGTACCCCACCACCACCAGCAGCACATTCCAAAGGATATGATTAGCTGGCTTTACTCAGGCTGGCCAAGCTCCTATCATTACACAGGTGCTGTTGTTAATATAGTGTGATCAATGTACACAGCACTATACAAAATAAAATAAAAATACACATCTCTGCCAAAGGCATATAATCTAATAAATAAAATCAGAAAGTAATATAAGGACAAAGATCAGCACACTAATTTCAAATTAAATTATAGCATTCCAAATATGTCAAATTATACCGTACCACCTACATCATTCCTGATATGCCTGTGACTCTCTCCTCCCCCCTTGAATGAAGGAAAAATCTTAAAGCTTTCATATTCTTTTTGAATGGCCCAGGTATACACCTTAAGTCAAAATCAGATCTGAAGGTTTATGTAAAAAGACTTGTGAACTACTATACACATGTATGTCTTTGGGAGAAAGCCTGCAAACCCTGGAATGGTTTCCAGAGTGTTGCTATTGGCATTCCTCCATTCAGACAAACATCGCTCCCTCCAATAGCAAATTCAGATGGTGAATGCCAACAAGATTTTAGCCAAAAAAGGGGCCACTGTAAAGCAAGAGGGAATGATCAATGTGCTGAGGGAAATCCCAAGGTTTGCAGGAGTACCTAAAGATCTTCAGGAAAAATCCTGAAGCAGCAGCAAAATCACTATGCCCAATAAGAGCTGATCGTACTTTGTAGTCAAAGGATACCATGTAGAACATTATATACCTAAGTATATTAAAATGATGATCCATCAATAAATGACATGAATGTAGTGATTTTATGGAAAAAGCATATGACGTTTTTGAACCATTGCATCTGATCAGCTATACATATGCACCTATATTACAATATGTTCACAATAATTTGTATATTACTGCACAAATAGTATAATTCTAGTGCTTTAAAGAAAAAAGTACATAATTTGTCATCTATGCTGCTGCACCTATTTCACCATACTTCTTCAGTGATCTAAGAATTTATTCTGATTTGTGATTAGCATTCATCCCATGGAAACCTAATAAATCACAGACCAACAGCCAGCCACTGACAGCCTCAATGAACTGTAGGCATTATATCAAACAAACAATACTTCAACTTGGCACCCCAACATTTATCCAAGATTCTCTTTTCTCTAACTGCCAGGCCCATATATTTTAAAGCCAATACACAGTCCTT
This sequence comes from Phrynosoma blainvillii, assembly GCA_026167975.1. Lineage (NCBI taxonomy): Eukaryota > Metazoa > Chordata > Lepidosauria > Squamata > Phrynosomatidae > Phrynosoma > Phrynosoma blainvillii. The sequence goes on along the minus strand of JANUYF010000002.1, from coordinate 90,861,533 downwards.
AGACCAACAGCTGAGGAAGGTGCTGTAATGCCATAGCCACTTCCAGCTGGCCTTAGTAAGAAGTAAATTAAGGGGAAAATTGCCACTGGCAAAGAGCAACATTTAAACTGTGTATCCCAGCCAAGACAATAGGCATTACTGCCAAATTTGATAAAAATCTGCACATGGGAGTGCCAATCTATAACAGTGTTAACAACTATATACTTGGATAACTTCTTCCAAGAACAGATGATCAGTTTGGTTGCAATCCGTAAACCACTTGTTTCAGAATTATTACAGAGAGAACATAAGAGCACAAGAAGTGCCTTTCTGGATCACCAAGGCCTTCTGAAAAGAAAAGAGAACATAACCTTAGAAGACTAGAGGTTATACATTTGCCTGAAAGGGTTTGACCTAGGGGTAAAAAGAGAAGAAGAGAAAATCTGACATGGTAGTATGCCTCCAGGTCCAAACTAGAATAAACTATAAATACAAGAAAAAAGAAAACTCTGAGGATTTTAAAATGCATTTTGAGATTTTTGAGTCTTCTGTTTCCTGCTATATTCAAAGCTAAATAGTAGAAAGCAGAATTAAGTTCTACTGCTGTAATCCACAATCAAAGACTGTGAAAACATGGGAAGGAAAAAATGTCTAGGCACTGGAAAGGATCTCCCACACAGGGTATTTTTCAGGCTCTGGGGATACTAAAGTTGTTGCTGAAATTAAGTATTTCTATGTTTCAACTCTCATAGGGTGTTCCTGGCAAGATTTATTCAGTGGAGGATTGCCCTGCTTTCCTCTTAGGCTGAGAAAGTGTGACTTTACCCAGGTCACCTGGGGTTTCCATGACAGAGTGTGGATTTGGACCCTTGCAGTTCTCCAGTTCTCGTCCAACACTGAAACCAAGACCTCAAATAACAAAATACTTAGTTCAAATTTAATTCAGTTTAGCAATTATGAAGACATAACTATGTTACATTACAATTATAATGTATGTGGAATAATATCATCCTTTTTGTGGTACAATTGGTATTAGTTATCTTCATAATTACATAAGTTGTGTGGACTCATTCCTTGTGTATTTGATACTATGGGCCAATTTAGTATTCATCTGACATTTCAAAAATTAACTAAAATTAACTAATTACTCAAGTATTACATAAGAAAAAGGGAAATGTTTCTTTTTCAAAACATGAAGCTATAATGATACCTAATTAACAGTGGCTGGAATGGTAACAGAGGGGTGATGCAGACGGCCAAGAAAGCATGACCTGAAGCTGCAAGCAGATTGGGTCCACAGTGATCACATGGCCCACTCCGAAAGCGGGCCACTGCTGGACCCAAGCTGTGCTGCCAGGAGCTGGATTATCCTTTTATGCTTTTTGCTCCAGTCTAAAGAACTGAAGCACAGCCTCAGCACAACTTCTGGCCACATTGGAGATGTGTGTCATATAAACAACACAGACGGAAGCCATTTCTTTTGGCCCATGTGTTTCAGGCCTGAATTAATTAGATTTTTTCCTAAATTCTATTTCTGCTTGAAATATTTTTGGAATCTGTTACAGCCAATAAAAACTAGGCTGTCTCAGACCTCCCAGAGCGCTTTCTCTGCGATCGCTCCCAGACTTTGGAATGGCCTGCCGGACGAGATCTGTCATATTACTACTCTTGCTGCTTTTAAGAAAGCAGTAAAGACGGATCTCTTCCGGCAGGCCTTCCTGGAATATTGTTTTATTGGATTTTATCATGGAGCACAATGTTTTAATTCTCAATAGTTTAATCCTGTTTTAAGGGGTGGGAGGGTTGGATATGGGATAGGAATGCTTTTAAGCTGTATGTTTTATAATGCTGTAACCCGCCTCGATTGCTCCGCAGAGGGGTGGGCTATAAATAAAATATTATTATTATTATTATTATTATTATTATTATTATTATTATTATTATTTTCACAGATTAAAAAAGGCTGAACATCATCCTTTGCACAAAAAATCAGGGAGAAATTTCTCTTTAATATCCTCTGTTTCATTTTTTTAAATGCTTCTGAAGAAGTGCATCACAGTTAAAATTATAAACACACCCATGCACCACTTTTTCTTATTTTATAATCTGTAGAGGATCTTTTCAAGAAGCACTATGGGCTGTCCAAGTTTCAGAAAAATCAGATAAAATGTTAACAAATTGGAAGCAGTAGAAATTTTTCTCCCCCCCTCTCCACTGCTTCGTCAGGCATTTCCAAACCATTTTTGATGATGAGATAAAGAAATGTCAACGAAAACTAAACCTGTTGGTTTCTAGTAATCTGTTCCCAAATATGGATGGCAACAATATAATCTGTTCTCAATGTTAAGGTTAGCATGATTTTCAAATTCTGGAGCCATGATGCACATGCAATGATAGGCTGTCAAGGGACAGCATCCTCCTAACAACTCCTGCTACCTTTTCCAAGTCCTTCAGCTTTCATACAATCAATATTTACTTTTACCCAATATTTATTTTGACATAATTTAAATTAATAAAGGGTGCTTACCTGCTGCCAGGTACTTCTTTACAGCTGGCTAGTTTCCTTTTTTAATCAAAACTTTTTAAATGGATTACATGGCATTAAAAAGTTCAATCGATGGCACTAGTATAATGAGATGTGAAGATGTGAGATCTTTGTAGCTGAAATATGAGATCGGATCTGTCCATATAATTAATTTAAGCATCTAGTAGATAGATTTCATGTTCACAGTTGGAAGACAAACTTTCTGACCATACAAATAAGGAATATGGAGTGTCTTTCCATTCTAAAAATATCTGTTCCTTAAGCTCACCAACTACCCCCAAATTTGGGCCAAAAATTGAATAAAAACCTGTAAATGTAAAATGGAAATAGCCTTCTGATCTCTTCTGTGTCTAAAATTCAGTCAATGATAAGAAGGTATGGCCTACCACAAGGACACACACTGGGCTCCACTGCAGTTGCCCATTCCAATAAGTTGTTGTTTTAACTGTCAGTAATATTTTAAATTTGCTTTGTAGTTAAATTGAATGTTTTATACTGTTGTTTCAGGTATGTGTGCTTTTATGTTTTTTATCTATTAAGCTGCCTTGAGGTGTAGGGTAGGAGTTAGGAGGGCTTTGAATATTGCCTTGAAAAATGACAATAATATATTTTAAATAATACCGACATATATAATTTTCAGGCTTTTGGGATATAAGTAGGGTCTCCTCTTCTACTGAAGATTTTTTGATCTTAAAATATTTTTGTTTCAATACATGTATCACATTCCAGTTTCCATTTAGCCTTCATAAATTACAACACACTTGTTAATGTTTACTTTCAATATAATCTAATTATTTAGCTAACCATGTTTTTGGGCAAAAACAGCCTTCAGTTAGACTATTCTTACACACTTACTCAGTAGAAGAGTAAATGCACACTTATTTGCATTTATAGGTTAAATATTTCTTGTAGCAACCATATGTTCCTTTGATTTGTTTTACACTCTTCTCCTTCATATGTTTATCCAGAAATCCCATTGGTTTCGACTAGGCTCCAAGACTAAATCTAATGCATTTTTTTTCAAGCTGTTCCTTATTCTTTCAAAGTCTATTTAGAATTACAGATTCTCAAAAATTCCCCACATGCCCAAAGAATATGCTTTTTACTGCAAATACATCATTATCATCTATACCATGGGTAGGCAACCTTTCCCCTTTAAGGGCTGAGGGACTTCAGCTCCCAGAATCCCAGGAGCTATTGGCCAACATGGGACTATTGTCCAACATGGCTGAGGCTTCTGGGAGCTGAAGTCCCTCGGCCCTTAAAGGGGAAAGGTTGCCCACCCCTGATCTATACTTTGTCTGGTTCTGAATATTCAGGATATATCCTTTTAGCAGCTGGATGACTCTTTGAACTTGTTCTACCAGCTGTTTCATTGCCACAAGATGGGATACTTTATCTTGCTTTAATCAGCCTCTTCAGAAACCCCCATATTGCTGTAGTTAGAGCAAGGCCTTGTTATAACTCAGGAGTAGGCAACCTTTCCCCTTTAAGGGCCAAGGGACTTCAACTCCCAGAATCCCAGGAGCTATTGGCCAACATGGGACTACTGGCCAACATGGCTGAGGCTTCTGGGAGCTGAAGTCCCTCGGCCCTTAAAGGGGAAAGGTTGCCTACTCCTGAATTACACAGATATGTGTTTTTAAAGCATCAGGACCCTATGTTCAAAACCACTGAGTAACTGGGAAAACAAAGAACTGCTCTATTCTAATCATATGGCACGATATAACAAATAATTTGTGTACTCTTGACATGGAGAATATAGCTATGCCATTTATATGTTCATCCTACTAGGATGTTTTTTTAAAATCTCTATTCCTACATGGTAAAACATCTTTGTATCTATACTTCCTTTTAAAACTTACAATATTCTGTCCCCTTTCTAAAGTGTTGCTGTTGTGTGCCTTCCAGTCATTTCTGACTTATGGAGACCCTAAGATGAACTTATCACATGGGTTTCATGGCAGAATTTGTTTAGAGGGGGGGTTGACCTTGCCTCCCTCTGAGGCTGAGAAAGTGTGTCTTGTCCAAAGTCGCCCAGTGGGTTTCCATGGCTGAGCAGGAATTTGAATCCTGGTCTCCCAGTGTCCTAGTCCAACACTCAAACTATTACACTACACTTGTTCCACTCTTTTTAAAGTACTTTGATTTAAGAAAATCATGCTATTGCAACTCAAAAATGTTATTGCACTGGTTTTTATTCATAGCATGTTCTACAGTATTTCATCCCAAGAACTTTAATGCATGAAGTGTATTTATGGGATATGTTGCTATGTGGACTGAAGTCCTTTCTGACTTACAGCAACCCTTAGATGGGGTTTTCTTTGCAGAATTTATTCAAGGGGGGGGCTGCTTCCCTTCCTCAGAGGCTGAGAGACTGTTACTGGCCCAGGATTTCCATGGGTTTCCATGGCTGAATAGGGATTCAAACCCTGTTTTCAATAGTCTAATGTTTATAGCTCCCTATCTATGAAGGGTGCCTATAAATAAGAGTTTCTAAATTCTCGACTGATATTTTAGGTTACCGCAATGTTAGAAATTTTGGGAGTGAAAAAAAATTTCATTGGGTGGCAGAACGCTTATTTGGGTGGACAATGCCATCATCCCACCACAAAAAAACATAGCAATATTCCTGAAAATATTCTCATCTGGCTTCTCACAAGGAACATGTGTACAACCACTGTACAATAGCAGACAACAGCCTATGTCATGAACTGTCCCTTTGCATTACAGGCATGGCTCCTTCATGACATCTTATCTTCTGTTACTCCACAATATCCAGAGTGTGGAGAAATCACATTTTTGAGTGGCCATGCTGCCTAAAGGATTCTGGAAATTGAGGTCAAAAAACACCAGAACTTTCGCTGGTTCTGATAACAGAAACAAAGTATGTTTGAATGTTGTAGCCTAAACTGTAGTCTGAGAAACTGGATCTCCTTCTTGTCAGTTCTGCCCCTTCCCATGTAGACGAATAAAGCTTATCTGTTGTGCTCCAGGAAGAAAGTTCAACTCAGTGTTGTCTAGGCAACATTGGGATACTTTTCTCTCTTCCCATGCTGCACCCCAGCCCGGCCACACAGAACTAGAAAATAACTAAGTGCCCTTGTATTACCTGAGCAATCATCAAGTAAATCCCTGCCTTCCTGTGATACACGGCACTGAAGCACAGCACGCTACCTTATCTCCTTATCTTCCAGAATTGTTTTGAGATACACTAGACAGCACTAAAAGGTGGGGAAATGTTGCCTGCCCAATATCCTGAGAATATAGACAATAGTTCCTGCCTTTGTGCACTGGAACTATGGAATATGGAAAAGCCGTGGAGCAAATTAAAGAGTATTTTTGAGAGATGGGGGGTATTTTAATTGCACAATTTTCAAAATTGAACTGAAGTCTAGAAACTGTATGTTTCTTAAGTACTACTAGACAGAAAAAAAATGACAAAGAACTGACAGAAGAAAGATTTGTTCATCAACTGAATTGAAACTTACATGGCTACTTGGAACACAATGTAATGCATAGCCTAGAACAGTAGTCTCCAAACTTTTTCAGGCTACCACTCCCTTTCCTTTTAAGTGGCAAACCTAGCACACACACCCTGTGCATAATCTTTGATATTAGGTCTACTGTTCTCCATGTAGTCATGCTGACAACATGACCAAGGAATCATCTTGAAGGAACGCCTCTCCCCACATAATCTGCCCCACACTTTCAGAACATCTGGGAAGAATTTATTAAATCACTACAAAACCAGATCGAATTCTACTTCCCAAAGATCGTTCACGGCCATAGCCCCGAAGTTATGGAACAGCCTACCGGAAGAGATCCGTCTTATCACTATGCTAGATGCCTTTAAGAAGGCACTTAAGATGGAACTCTTCTGGCGGGCCTATCTACCTGATCTTCTAGATTTCTAGATTCTGACAACGATTGGCTATTTTATTTTTATTTTTATTATTTTATTATATTGTATTCTATTTTCTTATAATTTATTATTGTTGTTCTGATTTTACTATTTTATTGTTTGTAATTTATACATTGTATACATTTTATTGTGTAATATAAATATAAATATAAATAAAATTATTATTATTATCATCATCATCATCATCATCATCATCTCTGACCATACTGGCTCCCTTGGCTTAGTAACGGGGATGAGCACTACCCCCTACAGTCAGACATGACTAGACAATCTTGTCAAGAGAAAACCTTTACCTTTGCCTTTACCTTTTCTACTGCAAATTCATGTTCGCTTTACACCCAGTTACCTTGGGAGCAGCAACAAAGCAGCTGGCAGAGCAGCAACCAAGGAGCAGCAACCAAGAACTTTCTCACCTGTGTGAGCCTGATAGCAAAGGCCGGACAAGAGGCCTCTTGGTTGCTGCTCAGGCAGCTGCACAGTTGCTCGTCCAAGGGTGACCAGGTACAAGGGAGAAGCTTCTTAGAGAGGAGGGACTCTAAATCCTTCATTGGGTCAGAGAACGGTGCAGCTGGTGAGTATGGAAGGTGTTTACAGAGGTCACATGCTCTGGACTGGAGATTGGTGTGAGCTGGAAAGAGAGAGATTTTAACTATAGGAGCCACTCCAGGACAAAGGACTCTTTTCAAGAATCAATCACAGATACTCCTTTCCCAGAGTACATATCTTCCCCACACAGTTTCAAGTGTCCGCTCTCCCACACAAAAAATGTTTCTTCTGCTACCTCTTCTCTCATCTTGTCTGATGAAAGAAAGCAGGAGGAGCAGTGCAACTCCAACCTGCTAGCTAAGTGTTAGCAAAGCTCACAAAGCTTAAGCAGACTCCCAAATTTGAACTCTCCCTTTTACCACCACTTCTCCAGTGCCATCTTGTGCTTTAACCCTTTGCTCCAGTCTTTCTCTAAATGGTGCCACTCTGAGCTACAGAAGTGATGCCCTGTACCCAAGTCTTGCACAAGTTTCCCAATTGCCACTACTAGCGAAAGACACCATGAACTCACATGGGCAGGTAAAGAGCGGGAGACACCATTACACAAAATGATCAGTGAGGCTGTATGGTGGTTTTCTGGAGAGCCTGAAGAGAGGTTTAATGTAATCCTCATCCCCACCATGGTCCTAAAGACTGCTGATTCTGCTTGTCTCTCCTGCATACCAATACTTTGACTGAAGCCGCCCCCCCTTTCTACCTCACCACCCCCCTGGATCCTTCTACTGCCGCCCCCAGGCGAATCACTGGCCTAGAACAATGGTGGGTAACTGTGGAAGACTAAGGGAATGCATGGAGACCTTGGAGGGCCATACCTGCTCTTGTAATAGAATATATATATATTCTATGGGACATGAGGGCACATTTTGGGGCCTTCCTGATCCACTAGAGCACATTTTGAGATAAAACAGATGTATTTTGGGGAAAAAATTAACAATATTTTATTTTGACACTTGGGAGGTCCTGAAGGTCTCCAAATATGTGTAAATGCTCTCTACACCATCTAGAAATCATCTGGGAGCATTTTTGCAAAAAGAAAAAAGTGACCCAGCAGTGGTTATGAGGGGTTACACTTTACCCATTCATGGTCTAGATGCTGCTTCACTATAACATGTCTTCTGTTACCTTATCTACCCAGTACTTACTGTCCTCCCATCTAGGTAGGAGCAGGAATAGTCTAGAAAGCAGGGCTGACATACAGTTCAGAAAGAAGTTAATTGGTTCTGGAAATTGTATCAATTAGAAATCTTTCCACTTTCCATTAGCACAAATGATATGCTCAAGCTTTATTGTGGACATTTTAATATATCATATGGAGTTCTATATAGATGTTTGCATCCCCAAGCAAAGTGCACCACTACCATTCATATTTTTCTACTTAAAAAATATAAAATTTCAGTCAGTAGGTATCTGTAAGAAAAGTGGAGAGGTAGTTACAGATACACAATTTTAAAAAAATCTGATTTTTACATGCAAAATAGCAAATTTAGGGCAAAGTTTTGAACTATATCATGTTCAAATTGATATGAGCAGTATTCATTAATAAAAGACTGCTCTGCCTAACTGAAAACAAAGTCCAGAGCTGCAACACTAGCGTTATCCATTTTTTTTTAAAAAAATTACAAACTTATTTGGAAAATGAAAGGCATATTATATTAGCAAGCTTCAAGAGTGGTGGGTAGAAGAGCCGAGAATTTGAAACCTAAGTACTAGAGCCTACTAAATACAAAGAGTGTTCTAAAATGATGCATAAATATTCAGACCCCATTTATGGGCTGTACATTTGAACGGCATTTTTCCAAACTGGGAGGGAGCTTGCAATGCTGAAATGCACCTCTCACATTTTGTCATCTTGGCCAGAGCTGCTTCTGTAATTTAACAAATTATCTCACTGCTGTCATATTCCTAGCCACATCTGTGGACTGCTTCCAGGTCACTTACCTGTGCTCTCCCTTCTCTCCCTTTCTCTACAAATGAACAAACTGATAGTAAGCCCATCTAGAGTGGAGCCATGGTACAGCCATTGCCACTACCACCACATATAGTACTAAGATAAAACTTTAAAAACACAAAATAAATGTTTGGGCAATAATAAGATACATCTTCTTGAAATATGGAATTTACCCCATTTTCAGGCCTGAACTCAATCCCCTTGAGCTGTGTCCATTTGGGAAGCTGTACTCAATAAAAGTGGTAGCCAGTATAATCAGAAATCTTTGCCCAGTGGGCACGGTGGGTACAATGTGGCTGATTTGAAAATGCGGTTGCTCTGATAAACAGTATACTGTCTCTGTTATCTGCAAAAGATACTATGGAGAACAAATTATAGAATTTATTTTCTGATTTTGCCTTCTCACTCATGAAAGCCTTCATTTCATTTATAAATGATTTCTAGAAATCACTATACACTATATAATCCACTATAGATATAGTACTATGTGTGGGTTTTTCTGCCTCTTATGACACAATACTGTTGCTTTCCTCAGATATTTTTAGTTAATGCCTATGTTGTTTCTTTTATTCTGAAATGCTTTCTTTTACTCTAAAATTATACATTTAAGGAAGATAATGAGATTTATCCAAATCTCACTAAGACATCTTTGGCCAGACCAAATTATGATATTCTAACATGAACAAGAGAGTCAGTGTGGTAATGGTTTGAATGTTGGACTAAAGGCCTTTGCAGACTGCTAGAAATAGTGCAAATTGAGTCTACTTTAAGGGTTAGGGTTAGGGAATCATGGGAACTGTATTTTATTGTGGCACCAGAGCTCTCTCACAAAGAAGGCTCAATGTCTCAGAAAAACAAAACAAAAAACAATTCCCATGATTCCCTAGCATTAACCCTAACCCTTAAAGTGGACTCAATTTGCACTATTTCTGGCAGTCTGCAAAGGCCCTAAGACTCTGGAAATCAGGGTTGGAATCCCCATTCAGCCATGGAAACCCACTTGGTGACCTTGCAAGTCACATGCTCTCAGCCTCAGTGGATGTCAAAGGCCAGCTGCCTCTGGACATGTCTTGCCAAGAAAACAGCCTCATGATTTTCATAAGTCAGAGACATCTTGAGAGTGCACAGAGACAACATCAATAACAAGATGAACAGCTCACCTCACACTCATCTGATTACACCAACAGGTCACACACAATTCACTCATTTATCTTCTCCAGAAACAATGACCTAACTCATTGCTGAAACCAGGTTGTGTTACCAACTTAAAAAACTATTAAAATGATGGCAATGTCATAAGTTTCCATTAGTTTCAGGGAGTTAGATATGTGGAATTCCGTTCCCAGAATTTAAAAGGGTGAATCATTTTTTATTAGAAACTAAAGAACTAAACCAAGATTAAACTTTGTCAATACTGCAAATATCACATTTCTCTTCTGAGGCTTTGTTATGGTGTTCTGAACATAGAAGCCACCATGTCATGGATCTTTGGGTCCCTTCCACTCCTGCTGATCTGGATGGAACCCCTTGAAACCACCCTTTTTATCTAAATAAGCTTTGCTGCTGCCATCACCTGATGAATTAGCTTCTCCCCCTTAGCAACACATCAGGACTTTTCTAGGGAATTCCACAGATGCTTTCCCTTGCTAACTTAGGAAAGAACTAGTCAAGCAACAAGCACATGAAAAGGAGTGCAAGAGGCAGAGTGCGTTAAAGAAAAGCTTTATTCTAGCTAAGGAATTCTACAGCAAAAAGGATATCACTTACATGGAGGACCCACCTGTCTTCCAGGCACAAACAGAAGGTGTAAGTTACAGAATTGAAAGATATAGCTGTGTTACAATCAGTACGTAGAGAGATCTTGTAGCACCTTTGATGCATTTGCATCTGAGTCTCAAAGGTGCTATAAGATCTCTCTACATACTGTAAGTTATAGAGTACAATCATTTCAGCCAAGCCAGTAAAACAAACCAAAAATCCTAATGCCACTAACCAGTACATGTTCCTAATCTTACCCACAGTTCAGATGGGATTTGTAGTCCTTGATGTTTCTGGAGATCTGGGAGCCTGGACTCCATTAGGCAGCTCCACCAGTTTCCTCCCCCTGCCAGCAGGTAGGCAGGCAGACAGACCTACATAGCCAGACCCCAAAAATGCAGACCACCTCAGACTTTAGCCCCGTGTTGCATCCAGGCCTTTTCATGTCTCCCTCTTAGAACCCTCTCAAAGGTTTGTGCTTCTGCCCAACTGCCCCAACTCACTGGACACCTGTGATGTAACTCTCCTTAAAATATACCCCCAACATTTAACCCTTTGTTATCAAGGAAGAAAGCTCTGATAAATGGAGGGACTCCCATTTCTCACAGGCTTGCATTTTCTTTTCCTTTTTAATATATATGCTTTAATGTACAGTATGAGCCAGCATGGCATAGTGATCTCAGTGTTGGACTATGACTCTGGAGACCAGGGTTTGATTCCCAGTTCAGCCATGAAACCCAGTGGGTGATCTTGGGCAAGTCACATTCTCTCAGCCTCAGGGGATGGCAATGGCAAATCTCCTTTGAACAAATCTTGCCAAGAAAAACCCACGATAAGTTCACCTTAGGGTCATCATAAGTCAGACGTGACTTGAAGGCACACAACAACAACAACAACAACAACAACAATGTGGCTTCAAGTTGCCTTTTGCTTTACAGTGACGCCATCAATCTTATAAGAAAATCTTAGGGAAGAAATACTCAGAGGTTGCTTGCCATTGCTTTCCTCTGCCCATATATTTATATTCAACAACATTCACTGATAATCTGAATAACGGACGTGGCATCATTCCTATCTTTCCCTATTTTTTCCTATAATGGTTCTTGCTTGTGTTAGACAGGTAACTATGCTGCAACAGAATAAGAGTTTTCAGATTCAGAATGTAAAAAATGCACTTTTCTTATTCTTATAGTGTATCTTTAATGGTTGTGTGTGTGCGTGCGTGTGCATGCTGTCTACAGAATTTCTGTTGATGATGGCTAAATAGATACAGTTAAAAAAACCCTTATAAATATTTTACTTTATTTTACTGTATTTTATTTTGCAGGAAAGGTCATTTGATGACCCTCTTTCTCTTTTGTTGTACTTGGGAAACAAGGAAGCAATTTAATCCTCAGCAATCCTCTTGTACTGACAGCTTTGTTTTCAAAGTTCCCTACTCTAATAGCTCTCTCTAGACCACAGGGCTTGTTCAGTGACTCCCCAGGTGACGGTCGATTGTCAGGATGCATTTAGGCTCATATATTCAATGTTCTCCTTTGACACTAGCATTAGGGATCTGGCATACACAGAAAGTATGGTGCTGTGAAGCTGCTGGAATTGTGAAGGGAATAATACACTTCACAATACCTTCAAAAGCATGGAAATGCAAGTACGCTGCTTTAAAAATTCACCAACTGATAAGCAATTTACTATCGTCCCCTATGTTCTTAGCCCTTCTAAATGATTGTCTTAAACTACAAGCCCATGTATACTTCCTATTTCTACTGAAATCAGTAGTACCTGATTCTGAAGAAACTTTATTAGGATCAGGATGTAAGACTTGTATATGCACATTGTAAACTACTTGAGAGTGCTTAGCACTATAGAGCAGTATAGAAAGATAAATGCTAGTTCTATTCTTTGTGTAGAAATAAAATCTATAAAATGTACCACCAATCAGGCTGCAAAGAATTTCATATTGCCTTCTACAAACAAATACTTTTATAAGTAACATTCCACATTATGGATTAGTCCACTACTGCCCCCATGTTTCCCTCCTGCTGTCTGTTATCAATGCAATTGCCATTCTTAATTTTATGCACATAAATCCACATGCAGATGGGCTTAAAATTGCCACTATGTGTAAACTGACATTGTAGCATCCTTTGTAGGAAATGACAAGGGCAGGGACCACACAAGTCCAGAGGGACTAGATGCCTCCAGTTTATTCACTTCTTGTTCACCCCTTGACACAGCCTCTTTACTGAATAATCAATTTCATGATGATTCCTGTCCTTTCCACTCAGATCAGATTTGTTTGCCTTTTTTAAAAGAAAATCTTAAATACTTATTATTCTGAATATGATAAAGCATTCAATTCTAAGCTCTTTGCCATTCTTTCTATCCTTTACTTCCTTTGTAAATCTATTTTCTGTGCTAAATTGTATGTAAATTGTACCCCATAGAGGCCCATTCAGTGTAATGAATGATCAACCAGAGCAACTGCAAAATGCTTTCCCACATATTCCTCATTGCAACCATTATGACAAGAGGAAAGCAGGGATTGAAATCAGAGCTAGGAATTATTCAAGACCAGCAAATATAATGTCAGTGTTTTAATGAAACTGACAGGTCCAGGGAACTTAAGGAACTTGAGATTCTTCTTTTATATCCTTTTATCTTTTTCCTTCTATACAGAAATTACAAACAATGGAAAACATTATCTAGGTTATACTTACCTGAAGTATTTTAATCAAAATTTATCTCTGTTTTGTTATAATTATTTATACTATGTTTTACTAATCCCTTAGTACCAATTTAAAATGATGCTTTAGAAGCTCCCAGTGAACATGGTAAGCCTCTTGTTTCATTAAGTACAAAAAATACATTTACATTTCTTAAGCTATGTTTTGGCACAAGTTTGAAAATAACTTGCCTTGTCTCAAAGAAACAGCCTCCTATCAATGTCAAGAATAATCCCTAAGAGCAAAAAACAGTGGACACCAAATTGAGGGAAGTCAATAATCAGTGAGCAAAGTTCTGCAATTCTCACTTTTTACCTAACTATAATTATATTACAATATAATCCACGGCATAAATTTGCTATGTACTAGCATGGAAGGAGAACCACATAGCCATGGAAAGAACAAAATAGGAAATTCAAGTGCAGACAAAGCTGAATTTACTTATCTCCAATACATATTACTTTGGTATAAATCTTGGAAAATCCTAACTTTATGAGCTGCAATTACATGAAATAGAGGTTTACCCAGTTCCCTATCAAATATCTCATTGCATTTAATTAATAATTCATAGCATTGCAACTGTGAAGGTTGTACATAGTATTAGAAAAATCTTCAGATAATTTTATTAATTATTTTTATTAATTATAAACTTTCATTTAATACTTTCATTTAATTAGAACAAAATGTGAAGAGGTCAAAAAGAAATCATGACAGGAATATGGAATATGAACATGGCCACTTCTTTTCTGAACCCCTCAAACCTGTTGAAGTACACACACCAGGATCAAACACTCCAATGATATGGCACACCTAATTCTAACATAAATAGAGTAGATCATTAAACCGAGTCTGTGGACATTTAGAAAGCAATGCCTTTATCACAAAAAGTCAACATCGGTTTCTGAGAAACACATCATGCCAGACTAATCTGATCTCGTTTTTTGATAAAATTACCAGCTTGGTAGACAAAGGGAATGCTGTAGATATAGCATATCTCGATTTCAGTAAGGCCTTAGACAAGGTTCCCCATGACATTCTTGCAAACAATCTTGTAAACTGTGGGCTAGACAAGGCAACTGTTACATGGATTTGTAACTGGTTGACTAGCTGAACCCAAAGGGTGCTCAGCAATGGCTCCTCTTCATCCTGGAAGGAAGTGACCAGTGGGGTGCACAGGTTTCTGTCCCGGGCCTAGTGCTATTCAATATTTTTATTAATGACTTGGATGAAGGAATAGCAGGCATGCTTATCAAATTTGCAGATGATACCAAATTAGGAGGAGTAGCTAATACCCGAGAGGACAGGATCAAAATTCAAGAAGACCAGAATAGATTAGAAAGCTGGCCCAAAGCTAACAAAATGAATTTCAACACAGAGAAATGAAAGGTACTGCATTTAGGGTGGAAAAATGAAATGTATAGCAGCTATAGGATGGGGAACACCTGGTTTAACAAGACTACTTGTGAAAGGGATTTAGGAGTCCTAGTAGACCACAAGTTGAACATGAGTCAACAAGTGTGATGCCGCAGCTAAAAAGGGCCAATGTGATAATAGAAGTATAGTGTCTAGATCAAGGGAAATAATAGTGCCACTCTATTCTGATGGCCCTTGTGGTCTCTTCCAACTCTATGATTCTATTATTTTATGATTCTATAATCCAATCAATAATGGACACAATAAAAAAAATGCTGGCCCTCTTCCTGAGCTAGCATTAGACATGCCAAAACCAAAGCCCTTTGGACACTGCTCAGCTCACCAACCAACTGTAAAACAGCCACATCCAAGAAAGGCATATACACAACCCACAGCCCACAATCCTCCCAGGAGTGTCTGAACACACAATGTAAGACATGGGGCCATTCCCTCTGTTTTTAGGGTTGAGGTCCTTGCTCTCACACACTACTGTATAGTCTATCTTTTTGCTATCAAAAGGAGAGGGCATTCTGATCTCTCTCTCTCTCACACACACACCTATCTGTTGCTTACTTCCTTCTGGAGCACACCTGCTCCAACAACTATTACAATTTTATTCCGTTGTTCTATTTAAACTGCATTGGCCTTGACATTTAATGGAAACTTCCATCAGTCTTTGACAACATTTTATAAGTATAACTTTTAACTGTCAGTGTAAAATATAAATGTTCAAGCATGTTGCACCTTAGACCAGTCGCCCATTCTCCAGACATAACATTTAGAATAGTCTTCACAGTCTTCTGCTTCTCTGGGCCTTGTAGACAAAACACATTTCTTCCGAGGATTGGTGCACCTCACGGTCCGGTGTCGTACACCTTTTCCACATTTTACAGAACACTGTTGAAAGAAACTAAAAATGAAACAAGGTACGTACACACTACCTATACTGACGTTTCTTACAGGTGATGTTTCTCACATCTATAGTTCTTTTGCTATAGCAATAGCAAGTACATTTCTATACCGCTTATCATGCACTTAAGGACTCCCTAAGTGGTTTACAATGTGTAAGCTAAATAATAATAATAATAATAATAATAATAAATATTTATTTTTATCCCGTCCCTCTGTATAACATAACCGGGGCGGCTTACAACATTAAAATATACATTTCATATCCCACAATCCCACCCACTCCTTAAAATGCTATTAAACAATGACAATTTAAAACACACACTTAAAATAATAATACAAATAGACAAATAAACAATAATTGCAGCAGAATCAGGGGAGCAGGTTGGGCTGTCTCTTGATGGCCGGGATATCTATTCAGGAAAAGCCTGCTGGAAGAGATCCATCTTAACAGCTTTTTTAACGCTGTTCACGGTGGTAATATGATAGATCTCATCCAGCAGGCCAGTCTATAATCTGGGAGTGGTTGCTGAAAAGGTCCTTTGGGCGGTTGCAGACAGTCTAGTTTTTATAGGGTGCAGCAGATTCCTCAAAGAGGACCTGAGTGTGTGGGGTGGGTTATATGGGAGGAGGAGGTCCTCTCCTGAATAATTGCCCCCAATAAGCTGGGTACTCATTTTAGCAACCTCGGAAGGATGCAAGGCTGAGTCAACCCTGAGCTCCTGGATGGGATTGAACCCACACCCTTATGCTTTGTGAGTGAGTGGCTGCAGTATATGCATTTAACCACTACACCACCAGGGCTCTTTATAATAATATAATACATAGGGCTTTATATAATAATAAGATATAATAGTTTTTATTATCTTGAAAACACAATGAAATGGACAAAGTACACATATAAAGAAATAATACAGGGTTTACCAAATATAGTCAGTGTAGCAACTCTGCCAAACAAAATTTACAATACCTGGATCAAAGAAACCTGCATTGTGAGATCTGACAAACACTTCTGAGGCCATGAAGTTTTATCTAATCAGAGGCTGGTTTACTAAAAGTGAGACCTTGCTGATCTCTTCTATAATTGACACAGTCCATTTAATTGCAAGAGAAATAAAGTGGCACATTTATATGGCAGATTGTCTAGTAGATTTATGGCAGACATATTTCATTCTTATGATGCATATGCAAAATTCTGTACTTTACCAGTATGTTTTACAGATAAACCACAAACCGAAATAATTGTCTCAGGGTTTATAAATGAGGTCATGTACCTGTATACTGTTGTATTCCACACTTTGCATGAGTGGGGAAGAAGATATAACAAACTAGAATATGAAACTATGGCTTAAAACTGGCTTTGAGTCATGATTTTTTTTTTTTTTTTTTTTGCTAGTCATTAAATACATGTCCCAATTCAGAATTAATGAAAAGCAATGGCTAACTGCTGCTTTCTACCGTATTTTGTTTCTCACATCAATGATAAACAAAGTGGCCACATGATGGTGAATTAAGCACAGGAATACCCTGGCAACCCTCTGAACACAATATTTATTTCTGCTTATAAGACATATAAATGGAAAAGAAAAAGTTTTCTTCTGTGGTTGTGCCTAGCTCTGGAATGGTCTCCCCAAAGATATACAACCGTCGCCAACATTACTATTTTTCCAGTGACAGAATCAAACTTTTTCCATTTGTCATCTGTGATAATTATAAAGGATATATTATGATTTTGTTTTGTTTAAATTGTTTATTATATACTGTACATTGGAATCCTGGAATCCATTGGAAGAAGGGGAAGTTCAGAAAAATCCTAAATGAAATATGCAAATAAATGAATGATATGTGAAACAATGCATATACTGCACCTCTGACCACACTCCAGCCTCCCATACTGTCATACAGTCCTGGCCTTCACAGCGTTGTGCTGAAGTGGGCTTGGGGCCAACACAGTCTCTCTCCCGGGCTCTGATCAAGGTTCCATTCCTTAGTTGCTGAGTACAAGCTACCTGTCTATTCTGGGTTCCCTTGCCGCATGTCCTTGAGCATGGTGTCCATTCTGTCATCATCCATCTACATAAAAACCAGAAAAAACTAATCAAGGGCTGGCATCCTGTTGGTGCTTTACACATGTGTAAGCTCCTTTTATACATATGGATGTACCTTTTCGCCTGACGTTATCTTTGCAGTTAGTTGAAGGTTATGAAAGCACAGTTAGTTACACATGGAGTGCCATTTCACTTCATAAAGCACATCAAAAAGTGTGCATCAATTGCATGGCCATGCATTGTGCATTCATGTGCAATGCACATTTGGTTATTCGATATCACAATTCTGTAACAAGGTGGAGCAGTACAATTGACTAATATTTCCGTGAGTGTAAAGTTACACTATTTATCTTCAGTGCATAATCTTGGCTACAGGTTTTTTCCATTCAATTAATCCAGTATAATTTCCTCAAAATATTTTCTAGTCTAGTTTGATTTTAAAATAAATTTTAACCCATTGCAGAGATGGCAGTCTTCGTTACTACTTCCTGAATGTTACCAATGTAGAGCCTCTATGACCTCAGTCTAGCACTAGAAATTTTACTTGATGCTCTAATATTAACAGAATTGATTGGAACTGCTGGTTAGCTTTCACTTGTGACAATTTGCTTCTATAATTTGCTTTCTATATACATAAATATAAGACCTCTGGCAGTGGCTCAAAACATGTAAAACAATATCTATGATTGCTGTCAATATGTAGTAAAATGTAATGATGAGAACACTAAGGAATTGTTTTTCAGCATCCATATTATTTTTCTATTTTAATGATTACAGTTGCCCCTCCCAATTCATGGGGATCTGTTCTGGACACACACATCCACGAAAATGGTGGCTCACTAATATTCGAGCCCCATTAAAACTAATGGTGTGGGCGCCTGTGGCACGCTCACGGACATTTAACATATAGGCACTTTTCCCTCCCCGCGAAGAGCGAGACCATGGACTCGAAGTCCGCGAATGGGGAGGGACAACTATATATGATTTTTAAATCAAAGACTTTATTATTTTTATTCCATAGCATTAAAAGAACAAACAAATTATTTATGTCTATTCTATAAATAACAGTAGCAGATAATAGAGAGAACTGAAGACCAATTAAAGACTCACAGGCCACAATTACCCACATCCTATATCCTCACATAATCTTCTGGGTTGTGGTGCCTAGTACTTCCTCCCAATGCCAAAGGACAGGACATGCTAGAGACCTCTGTGTTATTTCAAAAGCCTCTGCGGCATCCTGTCATTTCATTTGGTAAGTCCACCAGACCAGAAATTGCTACTTCATATCTGTCTGAATCTCCATTATTTGACTTATATCACCTTGTCTGGCATGGCTGTTCATTGCACTTTCGAATTTGTGGTTCAGGTTTTGTTAAATATTTGCATTTCTTGTTGTCCACAAAACTGATATTCTTATTCATAATCTTTGTGCAGGATACTGTTGTCTTTCTTTCTCCTGGTAAGACACAAAACAAAGATTTATCAAACTAAAGGAAACTTCTGGTTAATTTTCTCAGGCAACTGTTTTCATTAAAATAATGGCCAGGAGCCAAAGAACTACTTTATGCATGGTTAGCTCTTCTTCCTTTGAACAGCAGATCCTCTTGTGATATCACAAACTTCCTTTGAAAGTTGCTTGAGTTTCAAAAGTGATTTGCCATGCAACATAGGGGGCTGTCTTCGGAGAAACACAAGTCCCCTTTGGTACAGGAAACTAGCTCTGTAATTCTTTAACTCCAGTCACTGCCTTCAATGTTTTTTTGAACTGACAGAAGAAAATAAGGAACTACGGTAATTGCAAAACTAGACTCCAGCACATAAATTTATTTTCCTCCCAAAATATTTTAAAAAAATATGTATTCTAAAAAAAATATGGAGCTTACTATTTCTCTCCAAACAAAATATCAAAACAAGGAATCAATTTAGAATGAAATAAACTCAACAAATACCCTTGCTCTCTCATACTACTTAATGATGTATAATAAATTCTTCTAAAGTTGTCTTTTGAATTTTTCCTTGGAACTATCATCTCTTTAAGACTAGCTTTGTTAAACCATTTGAAGAACAGTTTGGAAGAAAAATGCATGATTTCTTAAACTCCTTGTAAAAGCATCAAGCATTACATTAATTACCACGGACAAAAATGCTAAATTGTCACGACAATCAAAACCATTACTAAGTATTTACCCATACAACCATATAAAAGCAGCTATTCTGGAATAAATGTGTTATTTTTTTAGATTTTTCTTCTACTGTTGTTGACTTAGGAAACGAAGACACAATTCTGCAATACCATGCTAAATGGGGCTCTAGAAATATAAGATAAAAAATGCTTAGGAAACCTACTGAAAATGATAATGTCCTAAAATGATCTTAAGTATTTATACTGCAAAAGATCAGATTAACCACAATAATTGTATGGCAACAAAAGAGTACTGTTTTATATATGCACAAGGATCACTGCAGTAGTGGTGGGTGTCACTAAAGTGAAGAACAGCAGTGACATCATAGCTAACACGTTAGCACTGCACACAGGGAGGTGTAGGTGGTCCTTCTTGTGTAACCCCCACCTAGAAAACCCTATGAGACATAGGCAGGAAAAGAGCACTAACAGAGAGATAGATAGAAACTAAAGGAAAACACACTTGCAAGAACAGCTAAGAGCAATCAAAAATGATGAAGCAAGCAGTAAACACTCTCAGAAACACAAACATTATCAGAAGCAGCACCACACATAAAATAGGGACATGGAATGTGAGAAGCATGAGCCAAGGAAAGCTAGACATAGTGAAAATGGAAATGCAATGAATGAGCATAGCAGTACTGGGGTTGAGTGAGTGAAAATGGACAGGAATGGGCTACTTTGAATCAGACAACCACACAGTGTTCTACTCAGAGAATGAAAAGACAAGAAGAAATGGGGTGGCATTCATACTAAGAAAAGCTGTTGCAAAAGTAGTCAGAGGATACAATGCAAAATCAGACTGAATCATCTCAATAAGGCTCCAAAGGAAACCTATGAATATCACCATAATTCAAGTATATGCACCAACCACTGAGGCAAAACGAGAATAAATTGATAGATTTTATGAAGGAGTACTGGAAGAAATTAACAACACACCAACACAGGATGTCAAGCTGATCACTGGAAAATGGAATGCAAAGGTTGGAAGCAAAGAAGAATAAAAAAGAATAGGCAGATTTGGACTAGGCAAAAGAAATGAAGCAGGTGAGAGTCTGATAGATTTTTGTGAAGCCAATAACCTATTCATTGCAAACACATTTTTCATATAATTACAGAAAAGATTATACACATGGACATCTCCAGACGGTAAACACAAAAACCAAATAGATTATATAATTGGAAGTAAAAGATGGTGAAGCTCCATACTGGTGGCCAAGACTAGACCAGGTGCTGATTGTGGCACAGATCATGAACTACTCATTTCAAAAATAAAAGTAAAACTCAAGAAGAGAACAAAACCAATCATCATTCCTGCCAGGAAGGAGAAAGAAAGCAGTTTATGGGCAGCCATTTTGAGTGGAGGAAGAGAGACAGAGACTTGCCTCCAGAATAAGGTAGCATCCTGGAACTCTCTGTAGAGTTAGAAACCCAGTTGATTGAGCTCACTGACAGAGCCTAGTGAAAAGACCAAGAGAACAGAGGTCTTTTACGTGGGTCTTTACCAGGGAAATTTTTGAGGGAGAAGCCCACAATCCTGTTTCACTGCTTACTGAAGATTTCTCAATATGGACACTGAGGGAGTTGCTGCAACCACCTGCAACACTTGTGGGATGTTTGTCTTCTTGCCAAGAGATGTGCCAAGTGCAAGTTTGTAGCCCTCCTGGAAGAGAAAGTCAAGCAGCTGGAGGCCCAGGTATTCAGCATATTAGGGAGCAAGAGGTTTTCCTCAACAGAGTGGAACGAAAGGTCTTGGTCTGGGACCACACAGAGGAAGTTGTTGAGGAGGAGGTCATTTCATGCACACAGGAGGTGGACACTTGGAGGAATGTCACACACAGAAGTAGGGAAACCAGGGATTGTTCTGGGAGCTTGCAGCTACAGAATCGATTTGAAGCTCTCTCCCTTATGAAGGAAGAAGAGGAAGAGCAGCAGGGACAGTGCTTAGGGACAGTGCAGGGGACCCTAAGAGTACCACCGCAGGAAACAACCACTGCTAAGCTTTGGAGGAGGTGTGTAGTGGTGGTTGGTGACTCCTTGTTGAGGGGTACAGAAGCAGTGGTTTGTGGGCCTGACAAGATGTCTTGGGAGGTGTGTTGTCCCTGGGGCAAAAATCTGTGATGTGACAGCAAGGCTGACAAGACTTGTCAAGCCTACTGACCATTACCCCTTCTTCTTGGTCCGTGTGGGAACCAATGATACTGCAAGGCATAGTCTTCAGAAAATCAGAAGGGATTATGAGACTTTGGGTAGGAAGCTGAAAGAGCTGGATTCACATGTGGTTATCTCATCTCTTCTCCCAGTAGAAGGGCATGGTCCAGGAAGGGAGAAGAAGATAGCAAACATGAATAACTGTCTCCTTAGATGGTGCCGCCAAGAACGATTTGGATTCTTGGATCATGGGCTGAGGTTCCCTGAGGGTGGACTTCTAACAAGAGATGGGCTGCATCTCACACCAGTTGGCAGAAGCATTTTTGCCAATAATCTCAAACATTTGTTCAGGAGGGCTTTAAACTGAGTCATGTTGGGGAGGGAGACAGTATCTTGGAAGGCAGGAGTGCATCATGGGCTGTAGATAATAGTCAAAATGATATAGAGGGAAGGAGGCAAATGATGCAAGACCCCAACAGTGGGAGGGAAAAAAACCTCACACAGGCAGCAAGTGGGGAGGACCCATGCTCTTAGATGTCTCTACACTGATGCACAGAGCATGGGAAATAAACAAGATGAACTTGAACTCCTAGCACTACAAAGCAATATGATATAATAGGCATCACTGAAACCTGGTGGGATGAGTCTCATATAGGAATAGAGAGGTATAACCTTTTTAAGAGAAATAGGCCAAACAGGAAAGGAGGAGGAATAGCATTATACATCAGGGATATTTACCCCTGTGAAGAGATCCAGGACATAAATCCTGGAAATCAGGTGGAGAGCATCTGGATAAAAATTAAAGGGCAATGAAACAACAGGGATGTTATTGCAGGAGCCTACTACAGACCCCCAAGTCAGACTGATGAACTGGATGATGCTTTTCTAGAACAGATGACCACACACTCAGAAAGGAGAGATGTAGTAGTGATGGGTGACTTCAAATATCCTGACATTTGCTGGAAGTCAAACTCAGCCAATACTTCAAGGTCTAGCAAATTCCTCACTTGCCTCAAATACAATTTCTTTGTCTAAAAGGTGGAAGAGGCAACAAGGGGATCAGCTATTTTAGATCTGATCCTAACCAACTGGGATGACCTGGTAAATGGGGTGCAAGTGGTGGGATCCTTAGGTGGGAGTGATCATGTTCTCCTGGAGTTTCTTATATAGTGGAAAGGAGAAGCTAGGCATAGTCAAACACTCATTCTAGACATTAGGAAAGCTGATTTCAACAAACTTAGGGAAACACTGGGAGTGATCCCATGGTCAGGAATGCTAAAGGAGAAAGGAGTTCAGGATGGATAGGAGTTTCTCAAAAAGGAGATACTGAAGGCACAATCTCAAACTGTCCCAATGAGAAGGAAAAATGGGAGATGTCTCAAGAAACCGGGTTGGATGACAAAAAAACTTTCAACTGAACTAAGTTTTAAATGGAGATGGATAAGAAATGGAAAAGGGGTGAAATCACTAAAGAGGAATTCAAACAAATAGCTAGCTGTTAGGATAGAGTCCCTGGGAAAAAATGTCCAATGTGGTGGAAAGCAGCAGCCATGATGACACAGCATTTGGGCATTGTTGAGTCATGCAATCTCATGCTAAGTCACAGGATGTGACATCATGAGGGTGGTCATCCGGTGTTGGAAAGCACACCAAACTGCTGTGAAACTGCTGCAAAAATGCAGTGGCACTCAGGTGAGTGACAGGTGTCCAAGAGGAAGAGGCAGGGCCAGAATGCCATGTGGAGGCATGGCTATATAAGGCACAAGCCTCTGGACACATGTGTGGTAGTGGGTGTTGATCGTGGTTGTTGTATGTATTGCTGTGGTTCGTGTTGGAAGATTACTGTACATAGCCTTGTACATAGAGCAACAAATATTAAAGCCTCCTTTGAGAGAGGTCTGTCTGTGGAGTCTCCTTGCTCTGTCTGGAAGGGGAGAGGTGCTTCTCCAGCTGACAAGCTGCCTGCTTCATAAGAGAAAGTCCAGATCCTAGTGCTGCACGTCTACATGGTCTTCACGCGCTGCGTAACCACACTAACACTAGCACATGTAGGAGTAAAGTCAGGAAAGCCAAAGTGCATAATGAGCTAAGGCTTGTTAGGGAGTTAAGAACAACAAAAGGGGCTTTTGGGGTATGTCCGTAGCAAAAGAAAGAAGGAGAAAATGGTAAGGCCACTGTGCAGAGAAGATGGAGAAATTCGAACAGGGGACAGAGAAAAGGCAGAACTACTCAACACCTTCTTTGCATCATTCTTCTCACAAAAGGAACAGGGTGTTCAACCTGAGGAAAACGGAGCACAGGGCACAATAGGGGAAATGCATCACAGAATAAGTAAAAAAGAAGTACAGTTCCAATACTGTGTCCAGTTCTGGGCACCACAATTTAAAAAGGATGTTGAAAAACTGGAGCATGTCCAGAAGAGGGCAACTAAAATAGTGAAGGGTCTGGAAACCATGCCCTACGAGAAACGGCTTAGGGCCTTTACAGACTGCCAGAAATAGTGCAGCTTGAGGCCACTTTAACTGTCCTGACTCAGTGCTAAGGAATCATGGAAACTGTAGTTTTTGTGGCACCAGAGCTCTCTGACAGAGAAGGCTCAATGTCCCAGAAAAAAATGCAATTCGTATGATTCCCTAGAAGAAGCAGTGACCACATACATATGTATGTGAGGAAAGTGGGTACACAAAATATTGCCCCAACTGACTTTGCTTAAGTTGGATAAATTCATGATACTATGTTATCCCAGAACTGTGCCGCTAATATATCAGACCCAAAGGACTCAGGTATGGACTGTATGTAAAATAAAGCACTATATTCGTGAAGCCCCATACATATTTAAGAGATGTTGGATTTCAGCAAAAAAGTTTGCTTGAGAGATATTTATTTATTTATTTTATATTCTGTTTCCTCCCGGAGTGGGACCCAAGGTGGTTTACAGCAGGAAACCAAACAAAATCCACAGTCCAATCTTAAAAAATAATTAAAACAATCACAATTGAAACAATATAAAATCATTTAAAAACATACAAATTAAAAAAAAAACTAATAAAAACTCTCAATGGAGTGGTTACATATCAAAAGCCTGCTGATTTCTGTTGGTGAAAGCAAAGCAGGAAGTGGCCCAGCCTAGGATCTTGCAGGAATGAGTTCCAGATGATGGGAGCAGCCACTGAGAAGGCTCTCTCTTGTGTCCTTATCAAGTGAACCTGTGATGGTGGTGGGACTAAGGACCTTATCACACGTGGGCCACAAAGAGATAAGAAAGCGAAATAAGAATAAATCCAGGAATAAACCGAAAGAAATCCAGGAATAAACCACAATACGTAAATGGCTATCAGACGCAACTAGCATCATCGCGCAATTAATGAAAGCGCGATGAAGCACTCCCGGGAACCGTATTTGCTGTTCGCAGACATGTGAGAAAATCCCGGACATAACCAAGCAATGATCCTCTGCGCATGCTGAAAGAAATTCAGGAATAAACCACAATACGTAAATGGCTATCAGACGCAACTAGCATCATCACGCAATTAATGAAAGCGCGATGAAGCGCTCCCAGGAACCGTATTTGCTGTTTGCACACATGTGAGAAAATCCCGGACATAACCAAGCAATGATCCTCTGCGCATGCCCAATACAGCCGCGGCTGTCACTTGCCGCGGCTGTCACCCAAAACCCTTCCCAAGCCAGCTCGGAGGTCCTCCTTGGAGTGCAGGCCCCGCACAGGGTCCGCGCTCCGAGCAGAACGTCCTCGGAGAGCCGGCTCTCTGAGGACGTCCTCCTTGGAGCGCGGACGCCTGCGCTCCGAGGAGGTCCCCTCAGAGACCAGCCCTTTTAGCCCCGGCTTTGCTTTTCTATGGGCTGGTCCTCCGAGCGGTCCTCCGCTCGGAAGATCAGCCCATAAAGCAGCGAAGCCGGGGCTAAAAGGACGTCCTTTTAGCCCCGGCTTCTCTTTTCTATGGGCTGGTCCTCCGAGCAGTCCTCCGCTCAGAAGACCAGCCCATAAAGCAGCGAGGCCGGGGCTAAAAGGACGCCACCGCCGGCGTCCTTTTAGCCCCAGCCTCGCAGCTTTATGGGCTGGTCTTCCAAGCGGAGGACCGCTCGGAGGACCAGCCCATAGAAAAACGAAGCCGGGGCTAAAAGGGCGCTGGCGCCGGCGTCCTTTTAGCCCCGGCCTCGCTGCTTTATGGGCTGGTCTTCCGAGCGGAGGACCGCTCGGAGGACCAGCCCATAGAAAAGCGAAGCCGGGGCTAAAAGGGCACCGCCGGCGGCATCCTTTTAGCCCCGGCCTTGCAGCTTTATGGGCTGGTCTTCCGAGCGGAGGACCGCTCGGAGGACCAGCCCATGGAAAAGTGAAGCCGGGGCTAAAAGGGTTGGACCCTGCGGGGAAATGCAGGCGGGGGCGGGGAAATGCTCCCAAATATGTATTGTGGAAATGCTCCACAATACATATTGCCTGTTCATATGCATATCGGACTTATGGTAAATGCAAAATCATTCCTGGCGCGCACTTGTACTTCCTGAAGAAACCGAAATTCAAAAGATCTCAATTCTTTCTGGATTCTGTCAGGGTTCTGTTGGGGTTCTGTGCGGTTCTATGCGACGTCGTGTGAACACACGGAAAAATAATACGTATTAGGTCGGGATTTCGTTTGGATTCTGTCTGCTTTGGACCCCGTGTGATCAGGTCCTAAGAGAAAGCCTTTCTCTGAAGCTCTTATATTTTTTGTAGGTTCAAATGGGAAGATAAGGTCTTTCAGACAGGTTGAACCTAATCTGTATAGGGCTTTATAGGTCATGACCAGAACTTTAAATTGTACCTGGAAAGGAACTGGTAGTTAGTGATGCTGTTTCAACAAGGGAGTCAGCAAATCAAATTTCTTCTTTAGGAAGACCTGTATTGTCACTGCCAGACAATGCATCTGCCTGCATTGCCTAGCAGTTAAAAAAGTACAAGGCGAATAAAATGTTTAAGGTAATAAAATGTTTTCTATGACAACAGTATTGGCACTACAGTGACATTAACTACAGCAACAGTACATGTGCAGAAGCAACAACAACAAACATTAAAATATTAAATCAAGAAATAATTTACTTATGCCATAGATTTTAAAACACTGTTACCTCCTCCACATACAGCACCACAGTCCTCCCAACCTGAGTGTGTCCACATAAAAAGTGGTTCAGATACTTTTGAGCTCTGGTTCTCAGGGATGGGGTCCAAGGGAATAGTGTATTCATAGTGAAGCCCATAATTTTGATCTTGAAAAAGGAGGACCTGTAATATATAAAGAAATAAAAACTGTGGACCAAGATGTTACAGAAAACACACATACACACACAAATGAAGGAAAAATATGGCAGGAGGGCAGTATAGCTTTGCAACAGAGCACATACTTGACATGCATAACATCTCAGTTCCAATCCTCAGCATCTAGAGTTAAAAGGATTTCTGGGAGCAGATCTAAAAAGACTGATTTCCCCAAGAGCTACTCTCAGCAACAGTAAACAGTATTAGGTCAGATGGATCTACAGTCTTAAGTACAGTAAGGTCACTTCATCTGTTCACACCAGCAGAAGAGAAAAATGCTTGTGCTCTCACCATTTGATAAAAGGTGGCAAGAAGCTATTCTGACTTCAACAAAAGACATTTAAAAGATGTATTCAGTACCTCATATATAAAAGCAAAGGGCTAATACTTCTGTGTATATGTATATGTAGCAGGGCTAGTGCTACATATATACAAAAGTTCAATATTTGAGAAGGGCTACTATTATACATCATACATAAGCCATAGTCTATTTCTTGTTTATTGTAACAACATCTGAAGAGACAAAGAGATTCAGTTATATTTCTTTAATTTTCAGGAAAAGTGAGAAACCCATTTGTATTATATGGGCACTCCAAAAGCAGTTAGCCATTCCATAGCAATGTAGAAAAATGTATCTAGGTATTACATAAGAGAAAAATATCAAGACAGCTTCAGTCATATAGTGTAATAATTTAATTGCAAGAATATAGCTTAGGTATATAGTAGGTTTTTTCCCCAACAATTTAAATATCCAATGATCCTACAGTTTTAGAAATGTATTTTAGAAATACATTTGAATTAGAGTAAATTCAATTCATGACTGAAGTCTTGCTACACTCTAATCAAAACTGTGGGTCAGAACTTTATAGTTCACAGGAAAGCTCCTTCTAGTTTAGACAATGGTTAACATAGGGGGGTTGCAGACTGTCAAAAATAGTGTGAATTCAGTCCACTTTTAGGGTTAGGGTTAGTGCTAGGGAATCATGGGAATTGTTATTTTTCTGAGACATTGAACCTTCTTTGTCAGAGAACTCTAGTGCCACAATAAAATACAGTCCCCATGATTCCCTAACCTTAACCCTAACCCTAAAAGTGGACTGAATTCACACTATTTCTGACAGTCTGCAACCCCCCATAATTACCTTTACTAAACTTTATTTTTCATTTTTTTAGCTGTCTTGTACTCTTCTGCTACTCTATTTCACATTTACACAGCTGTATCATCTCTGTGTGTGGAATTGTATCAATTTAAATGGAAGAAAATGAAGAGAGAAGCTTTTAAAAGGAGTTTTCTCCAAAGATCTTCTGCAATTTCACATTAGAACAATAGTATTGAGACCTTTTCATTATTTCCAGTAGAATTTGAGCTTATCTGGAGTTACGAAGGAAATATTTCATAAACTACTATATGCAAACATAGATTAGTTTGCTGTTTCATCAGTATATTTATTGTACTTCATAGTGTAAAATAGTTTCAAATTATTATCCATGTTACCATACCAATAAATGTAAAGGTGATGTGGTTGGACCTTTAGCAGAAATTTTCTCCCACAGACCTCTCCTCACATAATGGACAGTGGTACCAGCAATACTGAATGTTCCAGAATGTTCTATCTTCCAGTCACTATTAATAGACTGTTTGCTGGCATCTCGAAGAGCTGGAGATAGATTAGAAACAGTACAGATGAGAATGATTTATTTTTCACATTTTCCTATTGTTCTATCTGATTCCTCCCACCCACCCACCCCCCGAGACTGAGAGACCCAATGGGCCCAAGTGAAAAAGCTATTTATGATTCATAAACATAATAAATCTCAGTAAGTTTTTGGTCTGTTTTCCAGCTGGAAAGAATGACAGAAGTCATGTTATGTCATAGTTATCTCCATATTCAAAACTGTGTTCAGTAAAAGAGTAAGATAAAGTACTAAGTAATTAGTTCATTATTTTATTGCTAGCTGCCTTGACTAGCATTTTTTCTTTTCTTTTTTTCTTTTAAAAAATTACCACATACATAAAAAAACACAGTGACTTAAAAAAAAAAGGATGTGCATCCAATGGCTGCATCCATACTGCAGAAATAATGCAGTTTAGCACTACTTTAACTGTCATGGCTCAATGCTATGCATATTTAACAATTTCAGTCAGAAAGCTCTGGTGCCACAACAAACTACAAATCCCAGGATTCTATCACATTGAGCCATGACAGTTAAAGTAGTGCCAAACTGCATTATTTCCACAGTGCAGATGCAGCCAATGTATAAATATACAATATGGACAGTACAAGATACACAATGGATTTATTGCTTGTTTTACATAAAATTTCCTGAGCATGCTTTTTAAAATTATTGTTATTCTAGCAGGATCCAAGACAAATTGATCTAATAGTTCCAGAAATGGCTATAAACTTTACATGCCAATATAAGTGAATCCTGGAAACCTCTGGACAAAGACTCCAAGAACTGCTTCATTCCTACTGGCATTTCTAAGAACTGCAGTACTGCAGCTGATTCTCATGGGTATCTGGCCTTGCAGCTTCACAGCTTTTGTCAGAAATCTTTCCATAACAGCATTCTAGGGCGCCAGGATGGGTGGTTTGTGCCCCTTCAATTCTGTTAGATTGGAATTCCCAACATCCCTTACACATGTGTAACTACTGTACACATTGGTAGAACATCATATTAGCAGCACATGGATATCAGTGAGTGTCATCTAATACATTTGATGCCTGCTTTCCTTGGTAAAGATTCCCACTCTCCTCTTAAATCACTTGTTTTTGTCCTCTGCAAATACAGTCGGATCTTCATATTTGGGGGGGGGGGGCTCTTCTGTACCCTGCCCCCACAGATAAGAAAAATGTAAAACCTCAAGTCCCATTGTTCCTAATGGTGGCACAATGTGCATGCTGCCATTTGGGACAACGGGGCTTGCTGTCTGTGGATGTTCAAATCCACGGATGACAAGCCCACACATGGTGATGTCCTATTGTAACATACTTTTCTTCTTATGCAATTCATGAAGATACAACAGTATCAAGCTCTCTGTAGTTAGCAAAATATGTTCACTGGCTGTCAATAAGCCTTCCCTCTCTGTCCAACTTTATTATTATTATTATTATTATTATTATTATTATTATTATTATTATTTTATTTTTATACCCTGCCTTCGTAGCAATCAAAGCAGCTTACATCTAAAATTAGATTAAATAAAACTACCCCAAAATAAACAATAAAACAATCTTGACCCCCATTAAAAATATATTAAATACAGATATAAATTAAAACATAAGAATAAAACAATAGGCACTATGGGGTGCAGTGAAGATGTAAGAAGGATGTCTGACGGGAGGGAGATGAGGCAAATGGAGTGATCTATTCTGGGTAGGCCTGCTGTAAGTATTTTGTCTGGATTCAGCTTGAGTCATTTTTTCCTCATCCAATCCATCACCACCTCAAGACATTGATTGAGGGGAGAACTGCCATTTGCCGTCATGGCAGCTGACCGACACATGGAGAAATATATTTGGGTGTCATCAGCGTATTGATAACACCCTGCCCCATGTCTCCTGAAGATCTCCCCCAGCAGCTTCATATAGATATTAAACAACATCGGGGACAGGATGGCACCCTGTGGAAGGCCACATTTAAGCTCAGTTTTTGAGGAGCAGCTGTCCCCGAGTGACGCCCTCTGGAACCTACCTGAGAGGAAGGAATGGAACCACTGAAGTACAGTGCCTCCCATTCCTAACTCTCTCAGGCATTCCAAGAGGATGTCATGGTCTATTGTATCAAAAGCCGCTGAAGGTCCAAAAGCACCAACTGGGTCATGCTTCCTCTGTCGATGCTAAGGTGCAGGTCATCTACCAGAGTGACCATAGCACTCTCCAACCCATATCCAGGCCTGAAGCCAGTTTGAAATGGATCTAGAAAATCGGTTTCATCCAAGATCACTTGGAGTGGAAAGGTGACAGTTCGCTTGATCACCTTGCTCATAAATGGTAAATGAGAGACCAGTCTATAATTTTTTCAGGTCCAGGGGGTCCAGGGAAGGTTTCTTCAGGAGTGGTCTAACAACCGCCTCCTTTAAGCTTGATGGAACAGTTCCTTCCCTAAGGGATGGATTGATGACCCTTTTAGGAAAAGCCATCAAGGCATCACCCTCCTGGATGACCAGCCAAGATGGGCAGGGATTGAGGGAGCATGTCGTCATCTTCACTTTTCCAAGGATCTTGTCCACATCATCAGTACTTACCAACTCAAATTGATCCAGTCTAATCTCAAAAATGGGTTTACTGGACACGTCATCAGTCACTTCTGCTGTAATCCCGGCATCCAAGTAGGCTCTTATCTGAGAGATTTTATCTGTGAAATAGTTGTTAATAACGTCACAACAGGCTGTTGTCGGGTTAAGTAAAGGGTTTTGCACAGGGAGAGCCTGTGTCAGCTCCCTTACCACCCTAAACAGGTCTGTTGGACGGGATTCCGCAGACACAATAGATTTCTGCACTGCATGTATTGCCTCTCAATAGGAATGAAGAAGATTCCTACGACGAGTCTTGTCAGATAAGAGTCAAATTTTCCGCCAGATGCGCTCTAGACGTTGTCCAACCCGCTTCATATTCCTAAGTTCATCTGTGAACCAAGGTTGATGATTTGGAATGGGTTGGAAAGGATGCTTGGGAGCGATCATGTTGATAGCCTTGGTAAGATCGGTGTTCTAAGTATTCACTAGGACTTCGACAGAATCACCAGCTTTGCCAACCAAGGAACCCTCCAAGGTTTTCTGGAATCCAGTTGGCTCCATTAGCCTCTGAGGGCGGACCATTCTAATAGTTCCTCCACCCCCGGTGGGGTGGACTGTGGCTCTTAGTCCAACCTTGACCAGGAAATGATCCATCCATGACAGCGCTGTGGTATTTATTACCTCCACCCATGGATATGCCTTTTCTGTACTAAAGACCATGCCAAGGGTATGACCCACAGAATGCGTTGGCCTGGAAACCAATTGGGATAGGCCCATGCCTGTCATGGAATCTATGAACTGCCGAGCTGCACCTGTTAAACTGGTCTCGAGTGGGATGTTGAAGTTGCCCAGGACTAAAAGTCTGAGCAACTCCAGCAGCAACTCCGAGAACAGCTGCGTCATCTTGGATAGGGAGTCTGTTAAGCAACAGGGTGGATGGTATACCAACAGAATTCCTATACTATCCTTAGTTTTCAGGCTCAGGTACATACACTCGAAGTGGTCTGTTTTCCGGATAGGTGTCCTAGTCAAGGTGAGATTATCTTTATGAACCAGGGCCACTCCACCCCACCCCCCCACCCCCACTTTCCCTTACCTGCCCAAGAACAGAATACCCAGCTGGGAGAGCTTGATTCCAAGTGATGGCACTATCCTCCCCCAGCCAGGTTTCTGTAAGACAAGCCAGGTTGGTTTCCTCGTCCACGAGAAGGTTGTGGATGATATGAGTTTTATTTTTTACTGACCTGGCATTACAGAGGTGCAAGGTAAAGTTCTGTGGTGAGGTTGGTAAGCTCTCCAACTTACTTCAGGTAACAGAGTGAACTGAAGGCAGGATCACTTTTAGACATCGAACCTGCCTTCTTTTGTAACAAGATTCAACACTGTTATCGCTGTATCTTCCTCTGCCCTGCACAACCTCAATCGCTGCTCCCAGTGTTTCCTCTACTGGTTCTCCTTGCTCCCTAGCCTTTTCCTATCATGTTGTTAACCGCCCTTCTCCAAGACTCCCTATCTTCCACTGCTCTGCTTAGGTTCTGTAAATGCATGCCCATGTGCTCCTTAATAGAGTCCATCCATCCAACATGCACTCTTCTTCTCTTTTTATATCCCTCCACCTTTCCTAGCATTATTGTCTTTTCCAATGAGTTCTTCCTTCTCATGACATGACCAAAGTACAACAACCTCAACTTTATCGTCTTGGCTTCCAGGGAGAGTTCCGGCTTGATCTGTTCTAGGACCCATTTGTTTGTCTTTTTGATTGTCCATGGTATCTTCAGCACTTTTCTCCAGCACTACATTTCAAATGAATTGATTTTCCTCTTATCCACTCTCCTCACTGTCCAGCTCTCACATCAATACATAGTGATAAGGAAAATAATGGCTTGTATGAGTCTAACTTTTGTACTTAATTGTATATTTTAAGATTTTAAAAAATTCTTTCATAGCTGCCCTCCCCATTCCCAGTCTTTTTCTGATATCCTGACTACCATCCCTATTCTGATTAATGTTTGAGCCAAGGTATGGAAACTCTTTTAGTATTTCAATTTCTTCGTTTTCTAGTTTGAATTTGTGTAGATCTTCTGTGGTCATTATTTTGGGTTTGGTTTTTTTTATGTTCAGCAATAAGTCTGCCATTGCACTTTCTTCTTTGATTTTCTTAGTAATTGTTCTAGGTCTGCAATATTTTCTGCCAATAGTATACTGTCTGAATATCTTGGATTACTGATGTACCTTCATCTTATCTTTATTCCTCCTTCTTCTGTGTCCAAGCCTGCCCTTCATATGATATTTTCTGCATACAAGTTGAACAAATAGGATGAAAGGATGCAGCCTTGCCTGACCCCTTTGCCAATTGGGAATCATTCTGTCTCTCCATATTCTTTTCTAACAGTAGCCACTTGACCTAAGTACAGATTTCTCATTGGGACTATTAGATGTGTTGGCACTCCCATGTCTGTGAAAGAGTTCCATAGATTTTCATGATCTATGCAGTCGAAGACTTTGCTGTAGTCCATAAAACACATGCTTTCCTATCATACACTTTCTTTTTCTTTAGGTCTCCACTCCATTTACCCTTAAATTAGATGCCTGATTCTCAGGTCATTTCCTGTTTTGCAGCTTTTGTTCAACTAGTCCGCTCCTAGGAACAATGCTCCATTTCTTCTTTCGACTTTAGCCTGCCAGACAAAGTTACTCCTGTCCTGAGGACCTTGTTAAATATTATTCCCAGTAAATTTACAACTTTACAAATGTCTGGCAATTTTGCTTCCCAAGTAGTGGGAATGTTTGTGAATTCTGGTATTAGACAATTCACTGCCAAAACTTTGATATAGTACAGATGAGACAAAGTAATCATTAGACAAAGTCAGGTTTTTAACAGCCATGCTATCTACTCAGAACTCTACAAAGTGAAAAGGACAGGTAAAGGAGACCATTATTATGTGACTGGGGACAGTCACTTTCTGGTTGTCAGCTTCCCACAGGCACTTTGCTGGTTATAATAAATCAATTTAAAACAATAAACAATAAAAATAAAAGATTAAAACAGATTAAATATATTATGGAGCTGTAGTGTGTGTGTAATGTGGTGTGATGTATTTTTTAAATGTTCAATCTTTTAATGAAATTATATTGCAAATGTAATTTAAGTGTTTTTAACTGTGTTAATAGTATTGATATTTAATTCTCTTTTATAATAAATGTTTTAGTTCTTTTTGTTTTTTAAACTATTTTAAAGTGCCTTGTACCCTATTTTGGGAGAAAAGCCAGATATAAGAGTAATAATAAATAAATATCAATTAAAAATGAGACAGTTAAAAACCTGTTAATTTTTTAAAAAATAATGTAACCATAGGACATGCATAGCCTGGATAAAATCAAGTTACACCTTAAGGCTTTAATAAAAAGCCAGATTTTCACTTGGCACCAAAATGATTCCAACATTGGCGCCAACTGGGTATCCAAGGGAAAGAAGTCCACAACTGGGGTACCACAGCAGAGAAGGTCCTCTTCTATAGAGTGGAGACATATGTCCTCACACAGTATTTCCCCTACTGGTGGGATACAAAGGAAGGCCCTTCTACTAGACCTCAGTTCTTTGGCAGGCATATATAGACAGGTGTGCTCCCTCATGTATCGCGGTCCCAAGCCCTTTAGGGCTTTAAATGTTATCACCAGCACCTTGAATTCAGACCAGAAGCACATTAGCAACCAGTGCAATTTCTTCGGAACTGGTGTTATATGATCTCTTTTTGGCATTGCAGTAAATAGTCTAATATATGCTGCATTTTGTGCTAGCTGCAGTTTCTGGGTCATCTTCAAGAGCAGCCTCATATAGAGTGCACTACACTAGTCTAATTTTGGAATTACCAGTGCATGGATTACTGTGACTAAGTTAACCCTGCCCAAGAAAGGCTGTAGCACACTGAGTTATCAACTCTATCTGGGCTTCCAGTGACAAAGATGGATCTAGAAGTATTCCCAGACTATGCACACACTCTTTCACGGGGAGTACAACCCAATTCCCCAATCCGAGAGCCACCAATCCATAGAGCTTCTATCTCATTAGGATTCAACATCAGCTTACTGTCCCTCAGCTTCATATTGGCACTGCACCAGGACCTTGACAGCCCCAGTTGACTCAGATGACAAGGAGAAACAGAGCTGGGAATCATCAGAATATTGATGGCACCCAATCCCTAGATGAAAGTTGTTTTCCACTTTAAAAAAATGCTCTTAAGCTTCTTCTAAAGCTACAAATGTTAATCATTTCAGCTCTCTTCATTTACCCAATCCTGGGAGTTAATAATCCAAGTTTCCAACCATCAGTCTAAACTTCTAATAAATGCATTTTAACACCTCTGTCTGAAGAAACTGCAGCATCTGACTGCTTACAAAAATTGTTCAGAATATATTTGGCCATCTGCATTGGCTTGATGTATAAGCCTGCAAATACCTGATTTACTTTTGCTTCAAATGTATTTTGCATATGCATATATTTCTCAACATGTCTAACTATGCTGACTCTCCTCATCTAGGCCTAAATCAACCCTCACAAGCATTTAATGAGGTCAGATTAGATAGACTACAAGGACTTGATGTGATATGTCTTTCCATGTACTCTTCAGGATTTTTCATTTGTCATGTGACTTTAGAATGCCTCAGCCCCTTAATCAGGTATTTGAAATCATACAGCCTTAAAGCCATCTTCTGGACAAGGTTATTCTGAACATTCTTTCTCACTAAAATTCCATGCTTGGCATCCATGATGTGAAAGTGCTTCAACTCCTTAGTCCTTGCCCAAATTTCTTCATAAAGCTGTATGTTAATATGAGTCATTCCTGGCAATCAACCACTCTCTTATCCATATTTGTACTGTTTTGTTATGTTTCTATGGGAAACAATGGCAACAGCACCATCAGCTGGCAGCAATACAACTACTTTATCCAACAATCATGCATGCTATTAAGGCACAGTACAACGAACAGTGCAAAATGCTCTATAACATCTTTGCAGAATCCAATAATGTTACAGTTCTGACAGCTGTATTTTGCTGTTGCAATATCTCAGCATTTTAAATATTCTGTTTAACAGTTGGATATAAATGAATAGTTCTCCACCCAATAGTCCTTCTCACATACAAAAGCATACTTGATTTACTACTACAGTATTTTCTATTGCTTTTAGTTGTCAAAGTGAGACCCAGACAGAAAAATTTTCAGCAATCTAGTTACAAGCTGAGGTTTTGAACTTTACAAGGGTTAAAGCTAGCCTATCAGATACTTCTAAGAAAAGCTCCTCTTGGCTATAGCTTAAATATGCAGACACATAAACAAAGCTATACCTAGTAATACCCAAAGTTGTAAATCTGATTTTTCAGGGGACATGCTATGCCACCTTCTACAACATGCTATGCCACCACCTCTGCATACACCCTAATAATCAACAATTCTCTTATTTGTTCCAACTTGTATCTGTTCAGCCCTGTCTAGTTTACTCCTCTTGGACTGGAGAAAATAAAAAAATAAAACCCAAATGACCTGTCTGCTCAAAATATTGTCTTTAAAAAAAAAATTCTCGATAATCTCTTACAGTAGGTTCATATAGCTATGAAACAAAATAGGAAATGTGATTAAAACCAACCATTTCCTAAGACGTGATGTGAGGATTATCAGAGACTACATGAAAAGATGAGAAGAACCTATGCCAAAAGAAAAGTTTCTGCATGAACAAAGTTTTCAGAAATCTCATGACTGCATTTACTAACTGCATTCAGAGTAGAGTACCCCAAAAGTCCTCTTCATATCCACACTTGGTAGCATGAGGACATTGTGGTGAATTTTTTTGCCGCTATATGTCAAAACTGCTGACTAGAATTGCCCTGTTTTGTTCTGTTCAGCCCTTGAAGCCAACACACCAGGGAGGGGGCGCTTGTGAAATTACCTCTTGAAAAGACATAGGAGAGTTCTCAAACCACTTCCTCCATAGTGCCCTGGCTCCAAGGATTGAATAGAACCAGGCATTAAAGAACCAGGTGGCTCTCAACAGAGATGGCCTCTGCCAGGAAGCATGTGCCAGATGACTGCCTCCTACTCTGGCAACAGCTTGCAAGTACAGTGGATGGCTGGAGCCATCTGCTGCCGTACACCATCACTGCTACTACTCATGGGGGGAGGCTTTGGATACTTCCCTACACAAGTTGCATGAATATCAAATCATTTGCAAAATGATCCATTAAGCAATTTGACAGTATAGGGATCCAGACCCTAGCTACTATACCCACTTGGAATTGAAACTCAGAAGCAAACCTAGGAGTACAGCCAATTAGTCCATCTAGTATAATCTATCCCAATAGTCCCTAGATATTATTGAATTATAACTCTCAGAAGTGCTAGTCAGCATGACAAGCAGTTAAGGCTTCTGGGAGTTGTAGTCCAACAACATCTAGGAAACCAGATGTTGGGATGACAAACAAGGCTTCTAGGTGTTGTAGTCCAAGAAAACATCTAGGGATCCACATTTAGGTTCCACAGTGATTACAGAGGAAAATGTGCATACTTGATACAAGCCTAATGCAAAGCCGACATGGCATTGTCTGGCCACTTTCTCCTGATCTCTGTTAAATCTGTGTCCTCCTTTAATAATAGATTTAATGCTAAGTTAACAAAGCATAATATGTCTCTTAGTTTTTTACGTGCATACTGAGCAAGTGTATATTTACTTGGAAGTAAGCCGCACCAATTTCAAGGAGACTTACACACAAGTTAACCATCCAAAGGTTGGAAGACTTTGTAACTAAAAAGGACTAACTGCCTTGTATCACCTTTCAGATTTCTGTCTACTTTTTTGGCAAACCTAGATCCCTCTAAATATTTCCACAAGGCATAAGCAAATTTCAATTGAGCATGACAAGCCTTAAAACTCATAATTCTGGATATGTTTCCAAAATGTACTTTAGTTGCTGTCAGTTGTGCCTATTTTGTCAGTGCTCAGAACTAAACTGGGAGCTTAGACTCTGGCTGCCAGTTTTTCTCCTCCAATATTTAGTTGATCCTGTAATAGATTATAAGAAACAGCAAGCCCCATAGAGACTCCTTTGTTTCCATGTTTTACAAAACAATTTGAAGCCCTCATGAAAAGATCCTATAAGACGACATACAGTTGTATGACTTTTGCAACTTTTGAACCAATCACTACAAAATTTTCATATTAACTGCTAGTAACTTGCAAAGACCAAATGTGATCTTAGCAGAAAAAACATTAAGGTTTTAAACAATTATTGATGTTAAACAATTATTCTCAAAATAGTTAACATTTTTAAAAGTAACAATGGAAACTATACTAGTAACAATAAAATATTATATAAAGAACAAATTAAAATCAACAGTAAAACAAAATGTTGGTATTCTCGTAAATGAAGAGATACTGGAGATAAATGATTAAATAATTTCAGTGATTTCACACAATCCTTTAATACAGTGGTTTTTAACCTATTCCTTAGCAAGGAGTGCCTTTAAATATATTTTGTTGCCACAGCCCCTCCCCCAAGACTTAACTCAAGATTTAATAATAAATAATAATAATACCTGAACAATAATAATAAAATAATAATAAAATAATAATACTTGAACAATGAATCATTAACAATTACACCGTCTGTTATACCTTCCCTCAGAGGCATTGGAGGGGGAGGGAAGATTTTTGTGCTGGTTCTTCCCTCCAGTTTGCAACTAGAGCAGATTGATGGGGTTCTCAAGAACAATTGAAGCCAGACTAATCTAATCTCTTTTTTAAAATAAAATTACCAGCTTGGTAGATGAAGGAAATGCTGTGGATGTAGCATATCTCACTTTCTATCTGGCCTTTGACAAGGTCCCCCTTGATATGCATGCAAACAAGCTAATAAAATAAGGACTAGACAATGCAACTGATAGGTGGATTTGTAATGAATTGACTGGCTGAAACCAAAGGGTGCTCACCAATGGCTCCTCTTCATCGTGGAGAAAAGTGGGGTACCACAGGGTTCTGTCCTGGGCCCAGTGTCAATACCTTTATCAATGACTTGGATGATAAAATAGAGGGCATGCTCATTTGCAGATGACACCAAATTAGGAGGAGTAGCTAATATCCCAGAGAACAAGATCAACATTCAAAATGACCTTCTTAGATTAGAAAGCAGGCAAAAACTAACAAAATGAATTTAAATAGAGAGAAATGTAAGGTACTAAACTTAAGGTGAAAAAATTGAAATGTACATATATAGGATGGGGGACACCTGATCTTGACAACAGTACATGTGAAAAGGATCAAAGACTCCTAGTAGACTATAAGTTAAACATGAGTCAACAGTGTAATGCGGCAGCTTAAAAAGCCAATGTGATTCTAAGCTGCATCAAGAGAAGTAAAAGTATCTAGATTGAGGGAACTAATATTACCACTCTATTCTGCTTTGGTTATACCTTACTGTGTCCAGTCTGAGCACCACAATTCAAAAGGATGTTGACAAGCTGGAGCCTGCAGAGAAGGGTGACCAAAATGGTGAAAGGTCTGGAAACCCTGTCCTATTAGGAGAGGCTTAGGGAATGTTTAGCCTGGAGAATAGAAGGTTAAGAGGTGATATGATAGCCCTGTTTAAATATTTGAAAGGATGTAATACTGAAGATGGAGCAAGTCTGTTTTCTGCAGCTCCAGAGAATAGGATCTGGAGCAACTGATCCTACAAGAAAGCTACAGGAAAAGCGATTCTACCTCAACATTAGGAAGAACATCCTGACAGTAAGAGATATTCAACAGTGAAATATGTTGTCTCGGAGTGTGATGGAGTCTCCTTCTTTGGGGTTTTTGAAACAGAGGCTGGATGCCCATCAGTTGGGGAAGCTTTGATTGTATATTCCTGCATGGCAGGGGGTTAAACTTGATGGCCTTTGACATCTCTTCCAACTCTATGATTCTATGACCAGCAATTTGCAGACCCAGCTATCCTTTGCCTTGGCTCCCATCATATGGCTGCTCCACTCCAGAAAAAGGAGGTGGGTTGAGCAGCTATCACAACAAATGTGATAGAAGCCAAGGCAAAAGCTGAGTGGTTGTTGCTATGCAATTTGCTCTGAGGCTGGAGTAGACTGAACTCTGCTCCTCACTAGAAGGGGATCATGAAGCACTGTAGCACCGTAGTGTCTCCGGTTCCCATTTTTTCTGCTACAGCACTGTCCAAAAAGGGACTTGCGCACATGGTAGTCAAAAACTGTTCCCCTTCCAACTTCCAGGTGTAAGATTCTATGATTCTATCATAACCCTCAGAATGTTTTGATGAGAACTGAAATGAAATAGGAAGTAGAAAAGAGCAGAGAGGGCAGGGTTTGAGGTCTGGCAGGGGTGACCGCAGAGCAAGGCAGAGGCATCATAGTGTCAAGGTAGGAAAGGGAGATGTAGAGCTATTGGTGGGAAGGAAACAAGATGGAAAAGAGGAGGAGGGCAAGTAGGATGCAGGGTTGGCAGGTGGTGGCAGAGAGCTGTGTTGTGTACAAATGCTCCAGTTAACTCTGAATAGGTGAATGTTAATTAACATGAGTGCTGAGGAGGGGGTGCCAGACTCTTTCCATGCTTGCTCCTTCCTTCCTTCCTTCCTTCCTTCCTTCCTTCCTTCCTTCCTTCTCCCATCTCAGTCTCTTTCCCTTCTGATGAAGGAGGAAAAGAGGAGTTGAAGCGTTAAGTATGTGTGAGAAAGGGAGGGAGGGAGGGAAGGAGAGAGAGAGAGAGAAGGAAGGGAGGGAGGGAGGGAGGGAGGGAGGGAGAGAGAAGGGCAAAAACTGTCTGGTAGTCAGCTCTACTGTTTGCTCAGCCCACCTTCTTCCTGCAGTGGAATGACCACATGACAGGCAACACTCAGCCCCAGCCAACCAGCCAGAGCCTTGTTCTGTGGTCACTCAGCTGAGGGTTGGAGATGGTCTGATCAGCCTTCAAGCCTTCATAAACCCCCTGTGAGGACACTGTGGTCTCCTGGGGGTCTCCAGACAACAGGTTAAGAACCACCTCTTTAAGACACTGCATTTGGAAGAGCACTGGTGAGATTTAGATCTGTCAATGAACAAAGCCCAATTTTCCTTATACATATCAGATACACAACATCTGGCTTCATCCTGCTTATTTTTAATATTCAGATTCAGCCCAAATCACTTCAGACTGTGTGACCAAATTAGATTAATGTGATCCAATCCAGAGTTGGCCTTGCTTAGTTCTGAAGTCAGGATTTGGCTGAGAAGGTCAGCAAGGACCAATCTCTCAGATCTGTTGCTCTGAATTTGGTAAGAGAAAGCCAAGTTGAAGTAAATTAAATAAAATCACATTATCTTTTTAAAACAGTAGTTGCTGAGGGACCTCAGCAATATTGGGACTACGTCAGGTAAGGAGTTTAATAAGGAGAGGCTTTTGGAGGGGGTTTCCTGAGTAGTTTTCATGTTATTTGTTCTGATAAATCTAAATTTGTTTTGACATGAGTTATTTATCATCTACAGGATTTGTATACTACCCAGTAAATGACATTTTG
Source organism: Phrynosoma blainvillii (assembly GCA_026167975.1). Taxonomy (NCBI): domain Eukaryota; kingdom Metazoa; phylum Chordata; class Lepidosauria; order Squamata; family Phrynosomatidae; genus Phrynosoma; species Phrynosoma blainvillii. Next base: position 90,819,303 of record JANUYF010000002.1, on the reverse strand, counting down.
GTGCTTATAAGTCTAGGTATGAGTGATGCCTAAGCATTTTAGTATTATTCTAACACCAGGTGTGGAAGCCCAAATGGCAAATGTCAATTTCTTAACACTTGCTTGTCTTTCGAGCCCACCTAAGTCTAACTAAAATTGTTCCCCTTCACCGGTTTTGCACTAACCTCCCATAAACCCCAGTCACAATGAGCAATGGCCAGGGATTAGGGAACAAAAGTGTAAGTGCAAACTACAATTCATGCTAATATTTATCTAAAGATTATTAGTAACCTAGACTGAAAAATTACACTGTGGTAGCCAAATAAAATTTATATCCATCAATAACACAATATCTGCAAGAATATGTTAAAAAACCAAATGTTTCTAATCAGCATTCTCTCCCATCCCCCCCCCCTTTTTTTGGCCATAGTTGTGACAGAAATAGCAGCTACATAGGTAGTATTTAAAATCGGAAGAAAAGTTTTCACTGACATCACAATGCAATCACATACACTTAACTCCAATTTTTGGTTAGTATGACAGAGAGGAAAATCTTTATCTATGCTGAACCTCAGCAATTTGAAAAATACACATGACATTTAGGTAATGGGTCGCTTGATTTGGTTTGTTGCCTTATTCAGTAATTCTGATCTTTACTCAATTTAGTCCTCATTGATCCAGAACCCAAATTCAAACTAAGATTTGAGAATCCAGTTCACAGTCCTCTTTCACTAACTTGTATTGAGAAATGAAAAATTGATGTAATTTAAAAAAAAAAATCATACATTCACCATAGGCCTTTAAATGGGTATTACCCAACCCTCAACAGGTAACTCTAGGGATTTGGGGGCTGGGCAGCTGTAAAATTTGCTGTTTTTTTAAAAACCCGTTTTAAAAACTTCTCACTGCTTTATCTCAGTCATTCTTTTTCTACTGCTTTTGCTCTGGCACTGTTACCCTAGAGCAGGGGTTCCCAACCTGTGCTCCAAGGAGCCCTTAGATCTCCACATGCATTTCCCAGGTGCTCCACGGCCACTCCAGGAAAATGAAAGAAATAAAAATTTAATGAAATTAAAGAATAAGGATATATTTTTATATATATATTCCTAAACAGCATTAACTTGTACAACATAGGGTAGGCCTCTTAGGGGATCCACCACAGAAATAAGGGCCCTGAGTCAAAAAGGCTGGGAACCCTTGCCCTGGAGCATCCATCAACTAAATAGGTTAAAGTTTAACCAAGACCTCAGTTGAAAATGAAACTACTATGTACATGAAGTGAGGGTATAAGCTGGGGAAGGAGTGGTGAAGACATCATGGTTTATTTATTACCAGCAGTCCAGCTAGTTAAAGCTCCCAGACAATGCTTCTGTCTCCCTCTCTCCAGGCATTTGGTGATATGGGCTGATCTCCTCCTCCACCTCTGTGCACACCACCCTCTTTTGTTACTTTGGGATCAGGTTGGACACACTGACTGGGTTTCTCCCACTTATTTTCTGGATCAGTATGAAACTTTGACCTATGGCTGAAATGAACTGGGCTATTCCATTTCAATCTGAAACTCATAGAAAGTGATCCAAATAAACATAATCCCACTTTGTAATTCGGCCAAATCAACTAAACAGCTTTGTTTCTGCCCAATTCTAAAGTTTGAGAGTGACTAGCCTGATGGATTACGGAACTTCCCTCCAGAAATGTTGGTCTGAAATTCTCAAAGAAGTGGAATAATGCATTTGCTTGAATCCTGGCCCAAGGTAATAAAGGTACTTATTGTCCCTAAATTATTCATCAAAAGATTAATTTTAACAAAATCATGCCCACTAATTCCTTCCTGTCAAGACACCTGTTCTAAAGGGATTGACATAAAGTGAAAGACTAACTGGACAGATCTCACTTATTCTCCCTTAGAAGCATGTCAGGCAATAGAAAAGAAATCATGTGCTGGAGCCAGACTCAGCCATGCTTAAAGAAGACCACACTGAAATCAATGGAAATTAAGTCGTTACTGAATTAACACTAATTTCAGTTGATGCATTCTTAGGGGGGGATGCAGACCAGGGCGTCGGGGACGCCCTGGTCTGGAGCGCCGCGGGACCGCAGCCTCTGCACCGCGACGCTCCTGCGGCGACCCTAAAAGGAGCTCCAAATTGGTGCTCCTTTTAGAAGACAAGGAAAGTGAGCCCTAAACGCGTAGGCCGCACTTTCCCTGACTTTTCCGCTGCAGCGTGTCCGGACGCTGTGGCGGGAGGTTGCCCTCGGCACGCCGGCCATGCAGAGGGCTGGCAGCACCGAGGGCAACCTCAGGAAGAGGAAGGAGCGCCGCGCGTGTGGCTGCTCCTTCTCTTCCGGGCCTCCAAGACGACTCTATTAGTCGTCTGCCGAGGCCCTAAGTTTGGGTCCCATACCACATTTTGAAAAACTCAATTTATATATTTGAGACTCAAAATAGAATAGATAATTACAAATCAATGTTGAATCCTCTGATCTTAGTATGTCTTTGGGCACCTTTGTGTGTAGATTGTGAGGGAAAAGTCAAATGTAATCCATTCTGGTATTGCAAACATATATATATATATATATATATATATATATAATATTTCTCCCACCTCTAACATTCACTTATTTTAGGGTGAAGATTATGTTATTTAGGGTGAAAATTATGGCAGGCATTTTGTTAGTTATAATGCTGTATGTTAGATGTACAGCTGTGTAATTGTTTCCTATTCACATTTAGAACTGTGGTACCACTGTGACAATTGTAAATGACTTCCACACCAACCTTAAAGTCCAGCCAGCTGTACTGATTAATGCAGTTCTATGGTGAGTGGAGCACTAAAGGATGATGTGACCAGCCCCTTCCCACCAGCAAACCAATGGTGTGAGTATACAAAGGGGGGTTGCAGACTGCCAGAAATAGTGTGAATTCAGTCCACTTTTAGGGTTAGGGTTAGTGCTAGGGAATCATGGGAACTGTTATTTTTCTGAGACATTGAGCCTTCTCTGTCAGACAACTCTGATGCCACAATAAAATACAGTTCCCATGGTTCCCTAACTCTAACCCTAACCCTAAAAGTGGACTGAATTCACACTATTTCTGGCAGTCTGCAACCCCCCAAACTCTTCACACCAATATGAATAGGGCTGAACAAGAAGTAAAAGTAGTTTGCATGAGATTGCCGAGTGACACTGAGATGATAATTGAACTGCAATGTATTCCAGAATCTGTTTTTGATCTATTGAGAATAAAATAAAGCCTTATTGACTGTCTCGCTATCCATCTAGTTATTTTTGTCAACAGCATATTAAAGTTTTAGCAAGAATACAACTTACCTAAGTAGCTGTGAGCTGGCTTTTCTTCCACAACTTTGATTCTTCTTGCTCCTGCAGGTATCACCAAAGCTTCTACATAACCTAATTATAAGAAGAAATATTCCAGAAATGCATGACCAATAAACACAGGACATTTTTAAAAAGGAATTACATTAAGATTCATGTACTTGCACTGTTTAAATCTACCTGTTACTGAAGTCCTGAAATAGTTGACCCTGAATCAATCTTTGGATTGACTTTCTGGTTAAAAGACAAATGAAGTTGTGCAATGCCCTCCCCTTGGATTGGCACCAATATTGGCATCATTTCAGAGCCAAGTCAAAAGTTGGCTTTTTATTAAGACCCTCAGGCCTCACTGATTTTATCCAGGCTGCAAATGTGCTATGGTTTCAACTGTTTTAAATTGTTTAACTTGTTTTTAAATTATCTGTTTTTCAACTGACAAATGATTTAATAATTTTTAATCTTTTAAAATTATTGTTATTGTATATTTTTTTAAACTGATTTTATTGTAAGCTTCCCTAAGATCTTCAAATATGAGTATTTCAAGAAATAAACAAACTGGAATCACCCAATAGTATCTAACAAAGTCACAGCTTGAGTTTGCTGCAGGGCTTGTTCCAAGAGCTAGCTTTGTGGAGAATAAAAGGAAGGAAAATCTTAATTTTTATTGATTTTTAAAAAGAATCTGTACTAGATAAAGAATTCTTTATCTAATTTAATTATTGTTTCTTTGTTACATTAATATTCTATCTTTTCTCCAGTGAGTTCAAGACAGAGTACCTGGTTCTCATACCAACTTCACAAAAAAGGTCAGGCCAAGACTCCTGTCTGTCCCCAGCTTTCAGTCCATCATAAGCATCTGAAGAAGTAGACTAAAGTCTACGAAATTTCACGCTACAAACCTTTTTTTTTCCCAGTTAGTCTCAAAGGTACTACAAAATCTCTATACATATCTATTCTACAGACTGAAGAATAACATGGCTATATCTTTAAATTCTACCACTATGAAAAGCACCAAATTAGCCAAATGAAGTGGAAATCCATCAAACTCTTCAAGAAACTTGCCCGGATACAGACAGATATCTTAATTCTCAACAAGTGTAAACAATGGGATGTCATTCCTGAGGACCTATATGTGGGGAGCCCTTTGAAAACTATGTATCATAGAGCTCATGGGTTCTACTCATGCTAATTGGACCTGCAATAGCCAACATTCCTTTTCAGCTTTCTTCATTTAAACATCTGCACTTCTGTCTGTCCCTGGCTTTCAGTCCATCATAAGCATCTGAAGAAGTAGACTAAAGTCTATGAAAGCTCATGCTACAAACTTCTTTTTTCCAGTTAGTCTCAAATATGCTACAGAATCTCTATACATATTTATTCTACAGACTAACATGGCTATATCTTTAAATGGCTCAGTAGGTACTGGAACATAAAACTCTGAAGTTTCCATCCAACACTTTGACCAACGTCCACATAGGGGACTCAGTCATACTACATAATTATAGAACTATATTTTAACTGCCAAAGCAACATCCTAATGAATACTGGAGTTTTTAGTTTGGAGAGGCACTTAAGCTCTCTGGCTGAGGATTCTCTATAGCCTTCCCTTTATTACAAATCCCAGTGCTATAACCAATTAACCCCCTTTGCAGACAGCGCTTTGCGCCATCTTGGAAGCAAGGAAGGGGAGGGGCAGCCTCACGCTGGGCGCCCCAATCCCATCCCAAGGACATCATTGGAGTGGCCACCATTGCACATGGTGGGCACTCTGATGACGTCCTTCCAGCTCAGCGTCTGGACACGCTGAGCCGGAAGAGGCGCAGAAGAGCCGCATGGCGGCTCTTCGGGCATCCCTTTCGCGGCTTGTGGAAGGAGCTGAGGCCGAGGTGTGGGGCAGCCTCGGCCCTAATCCACCACTTCCCAGGGCGGCCCACGACTGCCTGTCTGCATCCCCCCTATGTTATTCATTTTCCCAAAGGATTTCCATACACTTTCTTTCCCATTCTTAGCCAGGGATCTTTTTTTGCCAGTACTTGAGAGAGAAAAGAAAATTGCTGAAATAGTACATCTGGGCAGCTGCTTGGGCTGGAGCCCGTGCCAGCTGTGCTACCAGCTGAGAATACCCTACTGTCCAACTACCCATTCTGACACCCAATATAAGATGGAGTGGAATATATGTCTCTCTGGCCTGAGAATAAGCTAAACTCTTGATCTGAGCGAAAACCGTAAGTATTTCAAAGATCTGTGCTCAGTCACCAAGATTGGAGTAGTCACCATATGGAGTGGTGGTTGGCTAATCCTAGCCTGCATCAGTGGGCAGCTCCAAAAGTTTTAAATGCTATTTTGTCTAAAACAATTGTTCCTCCTGGATTCCCCACTACCACCACCACCATCCACTGTAGATGTCAAACACAAGCCATTAGGTAAAAACCAAGACCATTTTATATTTCTTCTGTGTGTGTCCCAACAAAATCGTTGAAGGCTGATCATTTACTTATAATGTGCATCTGATTTCTACTAAACATTTTTTGCCACATTATAGTTTAAGATAGTTATGATATCTATCTAATTTGAGTAATAAGGGATTTTTTTTCCTATGCTAAATATTATATACTTTATTCTAACCAAACGAGTATAATATTCTGCAAATTTAAATCAGTGGCATCCAAGAGATGCATAAATTGTGTTCTCATTGATCTCATTCACACATTTCACACTCTTTACTTAAGCTTACTCATATATTTTGATTCACTCCAAGAAGAGGCCACACACATCCAATGTGTCAATGAGAGAACATAATACTCGTGTGCATTTGATATTGAGAATGAAAGAATATAAGAGGTCTGGGGGATCAGGCTAACATTCCTACATCAAGAAAAGGTTTTAGAGATAAACTTCTTATGTTTACTTTTCTCCAGAGTGGGCAGGGGGCAAGGAAATGGGACTCCCAGGTTTCCTTCCTGACTCATCAGAAATGACTTGGCAAATTCTGAGTAGCCATATCCAAAATAAACAAATACATAGGCATGTGTTTTATATGTATATACAGTGGTCTACAGATAAATGAACATAACCAAGTAAGACATGCCTTCAAACATTTCTTTAAGCAGAAACCACAGCAGTGACACAGTTTCAATAAAAACAAATAGTGCTTTATCATTAGGACTACAGATAAGCACTGTGGTTGCAAATGTCCATAGAGTTATGCATGCATAATTCCTAAAGAAACGAATGGGATTTGTATCTGTGTAACTAAGGGGGGTTGCAGACTGTCAGAAATAGTGTGAATTCAGTCCACTTTTAGGGTTAGGGTTAAGGTTAGGGAATCATGGGGACTGTATTTTATTGTGGCACTAGAGTTCTCTGACAAAGAAGGTTCAATGTCTCAGAAAAATAACAATTCCCATGATTCCCTAGCACTAACCTTAACCCTAAAAGTGGACTGAATTCACACTATTTTTGACAGTCTGCAACCCCCCTAAGTATATATAGTAGTCAAAATATTTTTATAGACCTTTTAAGTTAATTCCATTGAGTAATATGTACAGGGAACTGGTCAACAAGCTATTTCTGAAGTCTGGGGATGGGGTTATAAGCACTTTGGCTACTGTGCTAAAATAGACCAAAAAAGCCTGAATATCCAGATACATACAGTTCTTTCTGTGCTGGTAAATGAGCTTGCTAGATTACAGTTAGCATGCTTAATATAGGATGTACACTGGGAAATACTTCTGTGGTGATTTGCATTTCAGGTATTATAACAAAGAAATAATTCCTTGCATTATGTTATGTAAATACAGCAATGTAACTATAAAGATTTTAATATGTTTGTATGCAGATATTTAATTGTGACCTCTAGACCTTCAGTCTCTTTTCTTGTTTTTGGATTTCTAGTTTATCTCCACCTTAAAACAGCCACATTCAAATATCAAAAATCAATATCTAATTTTCTTATCTGTAGTACTATTTGGTTTGCCAAAGATGCTAATACTTATTGTTGTTGTTGTTGCTTTCTTTAAAAAATAATCCTGATTAAATTATTTGTACTAGACTACTTACTTTGAAGCCTGAAATGTAAGAATTCTGAAGAAACCTAAATTACAACTTTACCAATGTTTTCCTCCTTGTTTCAAAATAATATGAACAGGTTGCTTACCTGTAACTGCAGTTTTCTGAATGGTCATCTGTGCCCTCACACAGATTGGTATTGCATCTATGCAAAAATGATGACCAGAAATTCTGAGCTGAGTAACCTGTCAGGACCCCCTCCCCCACTTCTGTGCATGTCCTAGTCTGCCAAGTTACTCTCTCCTCAGTTTAGAAGTCCCTTGAAGGTGGGCACATCACTGAAAAATAGCAGACAAAACGGCACAGCCAAAAATAGCATCAGCACCGACCTTGGAACCTAAGTATGGGCACTATGTTCCTGGCTTGCAAAGGTCTTGCAGAGAGACACCACACAGTAGGTCAGTAGAAGAAGATATATCTATAGTGAAATGCCCCTTGATAATGTCTGAATATTTCCATAGCAAAAGAAATGGGTATGTCCATAGCAAAAGAAAGAAAAAAGAAATGGTAGGGCCACTGTCCAGAGATGACGGAGAAATTCTAACAGGGGACAGAGAAAAGGCAGAATTACTCAACACTTTCTTTGCTTCAGTTTTCTCACAAAAGGAAAAGGGTGTTCAACCTGAGGAAAATGGAACATAGGACACAATAGGGGAAATGCAGCACAAAATGAATCAAGAGGGAGTACAGGAATACTTGGTTAACCTAAATGAATTTATGTCTCCAGGACCAGATGAACTTCATCCAAGGATATTAAAAGAACTGGCAAATGTAATCTCGGAGCCACTGGCAATAATCTTTGAGAACTCTTGCAGAACAGGAGAAGTCCCAGCAGACTGGAGAAGGGCAAACATTGCCCCCATCTTCAAAAAGGGGATCCCAACAACTGGATTATTTCTGGTAGTCTGTTCAGTCTGAGTTAGCTTTGCAGCTAGGCTATGCACCTCTTATTGAAAAAGCATAGCCACATGTCTCTGGTCTTCAAGAAAGTAAGAAATGAATGAAAGAGCCTTTCTCAATAAACATTGCTGGTACTGGCCATGCAAGCCTGCATATTTGCATCTCTCACAGCCAAGGCAGAAGATAAAAAGAACTGATGGCCAAACACATATAGGCATTTGTCCTCTCAATCAGCAGATGTGGAACAGGTCCTCCTCGAATTCTTCATTTGTGAAGCTTTGACTACAATTGAGATGGGGGGAAAGAGTGAGTGAATAGCAACTACTTCAACTACTATTGAGGTGGGGGGATATAAGTGAATTCCTTCTGCATTTAATACGTTGCCAAGACAACATGGAGTATGTGGAAGGAAACCTGGCTTATGTGATGCCCATTTAATGAACTTTGATAAGGCAGATAAAAGAGGGACCAAAACAAGCATCTTATCTTGGGATTGAATCCTCTGAAATACTGGATCGTCCACATGTACTGGTGGTGTTGTAACTTGTAAACCAAGCCAAATCATGCCCTAAAGGGAGATCACCAACAAATATCAGACTCCAACAAATATCAGGTGCTGTAGGCTGTATTTATAAGGAAACATATTTCTGAGGAAGGAATTGGCAAAATCACATCTGAATATTCCTTGCCTAAGAAAATTCTATGAAATCAATGGAGTGAACAGATGACTTGAAGGCACATACATACACAGTAACAAATTAACATAGGACTTGAGGCCTTCCAGTGGTGAAGAAGAGCATTCATGGTAAGATGATGTGTATAAAAGGTAAGATCAAGAAGGGTTATAATAATAGTAATCTCAACTATACCTATCCACATAGGACACCAAAGTATATGGAGAGTCTTCCCGTATCAGTAATTGTGGTAAGAGTAATGGGAACTAGGATAAGAAGGCTAGTTGTTGATAATGACAGTTGGACTGATACTGTGTAGCGTATGGAAGTTGCTGACTCTTGGAAGGTTGCTGAATCTTGAAGGAAGGATTCTTGAAGGAAACATGCTAGAGAGTGGAAGTAGAAGAAGCGTCAGTATTATAAGTTGAACTGTACTAGCAGCTCATAATATCTTAAAGGCTGATGCAGTACAGTTGTTGATACTGGTTGTCACCACTACTGAAGCCACCATCAATATCAGAGGTAAGACTTGAGAAGAAATTAAGGGCCTTTGCAGACTGCTAGAAATAGTGCAAATTGAGTCCACTTTAAGGGTTAGGGTTAGAGAATCATGGGAACTATATTTTATTGTGGCACCAGAGCTCTCTGACAGAGAAGGCTCAATGTCTCAGAAAATACCAATTCCCATGATTCCCTAGCACTGAGCCAGGACAGTTAAAGACCTCAATCTACATTATTTCTGGCAGTCTGCAAAGGCCCTAAGTCCACTGTAAGGATGAGACAGGATGATCATCAGACCAAGAAGGCTGGTCATGAGCTGGTCAGGAAGAAGCGCATCAGAATGTTTGGCTCAGACTGAGGATTCTCCTTGGACCTAGGGAGCTCCTCGGGTTGTGTAGGATTACTCTGCAGTGAGTAAGTTTGGATAAATGGCATTCTTGGGAGTGAGAGCACTTGGATTAATGACACTCTTTGGATTCAGACTTCTCTCTAGATTGAAGACATGGATCGAGCAGAAGTAAGTCTTGTTTTAGACTTATACTTGTCCTTCACATTCTTTTCTTCTTTTGGCCACTTCCACAGGAAAAGTGATCAAGGTGAGGGGGCTCTAGCATCCTACCTGGAGTTAAGAGAAGAAGGTGGTGTCATATCCCCTGCCACTAGAATAGAAGTAGCCTGAAAGTATGTCCAAAGCTATACTAAGGATGTTGGTACCAAAGGCATTGAAGGTGGCACTGAGGAGGACGGCACTGACGCTGGCATTGAAGAATCAGTAGAAGATAGTTTTTTGTGGGTTTTTTGGGCTGTGTGGCCATGTTCTAGAAGAGTTTCTTTCTGACGTTTCGCCAGCATCTGTGGCTGGCATCTTCAGAGAATCAGTAGAAGACTTTGTGGACAAAGGGTGTTTCTTCTTCTTGGACTAAGGATTCTTGCCAATAGTTGCAGACACTGAATAAAGAGTGTTATTTAATGCTGCCTGACCTGCTACTCATGCAGACTGCTCCCAACAATGCAATTTAAGCTGGGAAGCCCTATTTTGGAGGGCTTGAAAACTAAATCCATGACAATTACTGTACTGCTGCAGAATGAGAGACTCACTAAGACAGGACAGACATGAAAAGTAATGATCAGAAAGGGAGACTTTCCAGCCAGAAGCAGTACAAAGTCTAAGAAGAGAGGTTGAGGGCATGGAGGGTGGTGGTGGTGGTCAGGCTGAAGCCCTGAAATAAAAAATAATTGTTTAATGACCATGGTTGAGAAGAAAGAAGGAAAGGAACAAAATAGACAGAATAGAAATAGAATAAAAAGAATAAAAATAGTGGGGAGGATACTCAGTAGTGAGAAATAATAAATTGATGATGATGCTACTTGGCTCTAGAACTTTGGCCTGAAACACACAGGCCAAATAAGGCAGCTTCCAGCTGCTTTAAGGGTGTGGCATTTACATGACACCCCCCCCCCTCCAAGTGGCCAGAAGTTGCTTTGAGGCTGTGCTAAGTAGGGAAAATCTGGCCCCAAAAGGAATGGATTCACTCTGCTCTTGCTGGCAGCTGGTTTGGGACTGCAGCAGCAGCCTGCTTTGGGAGCGGGCCATGCAGTTGCTGTGGTCCTGGCCTGATTGCTGCTGGAGCGGCCTCTGACTGCTCCTTCTGGGTCTTGTGCTTCAGCCTTTAGTCATTTCTGTGCAGGCACAAAATCCATTTGTGTGAGACATAGAGACCACAAAGAAAAAAAAATTTATTTATTTATTTATTTATTTATTTAGAAAATGGACTATTGTAATAATGCTAAATTTGAGTAAGAGGGGCAATGGGGGATGAATCAATGCCTCTCTCCTTATTCTTATTATATAAGTTTAACAATCTATCAGGTTTACTGGCCAGAGTTTTGGACCATCAATGATTCAAATTCTATTCAAGAATCTACAAAGCAGTGAGATATCATCAGATAATGTGGCTAGCGTCATTTTTTGTAACTGTGCTACTGTGATCCATCTATGGTAAATTCACTCAAATTGTTTATTAGTTCATTTGACATTGTTCCCAGAAATCGCTGTCCTCCTCCTCCTCATCCCATAACTCACTAAAACCAGGACTCAGGGTAGCTTACACATTAAAACAAATATAAAATAATTAGAAAATGGAGAATGTCAACATTAAAATAAAATTTCAAAACCGTTTAAAGAATATTAAAACTATTAAAAAACTAAAAACATAAAATATTGAAAGAAATTAAAAAGCAGTACAATTAAAACAAAACAGCACACTCTTAAAAGCTTCTCCTCTAAAAACTTCATTTTCAAATCCCTGTCAGGATAAAAAAAAAAGTCTTTGCTTGTGAAAGAGGGAATTATTTTAGCCTCCCAAGGATGGGAGTTCCAGAGCCTCGGGGCAGCCATAGAGATCTTGGCCCTATGTTTGGAAACCTAAAGGGCCTAGCATTTCCTTCAGTGTTTTCTTCCTCAACAGTACAGTCAGCCCTCTGCATCCATATACTCTGCATCTGCAGATTCAATACTGAAAATATTCACCAAAAAATGGGACCTGAGCATCCATTAATTTATGTATTCACAGGGGGTTCTGGAACCAATCCTCAGTGGATACCAAGGGCCCACTGTGTATTTATTTATTTATTTATTTATTTAAATCCCTTCATGGAAACAAATGTAGCAGAAAATATCAAGTCCACCCATTATAGTTTATGGGCCCAATCCATAAGCATTTTGGGGAAACAAGGAAGCCTTTTGATTCTGTAAATCAAAGACCCCATATTTCCCATTTCAGTCTTAGAACCAAATGAAACACTTCCACCATTACTTCGACGCTTGCAGAGCTTTCTACAGGCATACAGGGCAGTCACCACTGTAGTAGTGGCTTCCTGCCAACAGAGAAGCATTTTTGTCTTACCCAAAATGAGTGTACCAGAAAATACTGGATTGTTCTATAAAGGTTATCTGACTATGAATATAGTCTTTTGTTTATTGATCAGAGATACATGTTTTAGAACTATCTATATATGTTTAAGCTTTTTAGTGTGTTTTTAAAAAAGTTTTCACTTCCGTTAACTGATATGTATCAGAATTTCTACGACTGTTCAACTCCTCAATTAGTTTATTTAAATGTCAAATTCATGCTAAATGCAAGTATTTATCAATCTATGTTTAATAATTCCTCTTTGGATATAGGATCTTCTTTCTTTCCTTTCATTAGGGTTCTAATGTTAGTACATTGCTAATCCAGACAAATATTTATGTTCAAGTATAGTAAATAAACCCAGGTATCACATATCAAAAAGTATGCATTGGGGTTTACTAAATACTTCCTTTCATCTCTTCTTAACCATTCACATCTCAGCCCTAAGATCTTTGAAACTGGGTAAAAGTACAGTGCTTTTCCCTATATTCATTACATTTTATGAATATTATGCTATAATTTAATCAGCATAAGAGACAGGAGATTGTTAAACAATTTAACTACTGCAAAAATATTCATAGCATAAACAGGCTTTGCAAAAACATTAATTCAATTAATTTAATTTAATTAAAAGGTGGTTTACCTGCTCCTCGTGTATGATTAAAATCTCCTTTAACAACTCTACATGATTTCCCATCTCCATTGCAGACACCACAGTGGTCTTCCCATGCCAAAGACCCCAATATGCCATCACATCCAAACTTCTACGGTAAAAAGGAAACATCACATTCTTCCAAAAGCTCTACTATTTCAATCCAGCTTGCAATGAAACAGAGATTATCATTACAGTGACTTGGCTTCTGGAAAAAAATCACCACTAAGTGTTGTTCATGGGAAAGCAGAATGAACTGTGGATGTAGTCATTTCTCCTAATTTTAGTAGAGTATTATTTTATTTTATTTTATTTCACACCCATCCTTTCTCATGAACAGGGAACAATGGCCTGGGCTGCTGCCATTTTACAGAATTAATGCAATTTGGCACTGCTTTGATTGTCATTGCTCAATCCTTTGGAATATTATAACTATAATAACTGTAACTCTCTTCTTACTGAAAGAAAAAAAAATACTATTTTCTTATCTTCTCCTCCAGTACATCTATAAACCTGTAACTTAACATTTACCTTCAGTATAAACATGATTTCACTGAAAGTCCCAAGTATTTAGAAATTATTGCCATAGTTATTTCTTCATACATTTCACAGTAGGAGTACTACCAAGTGGAATACTTTTAAGAAATTGTCTACACCCCTTTTTTTAAAAAAAAACATGATATGCCATTTAACATACTAGAAACAGCTAATACACACAGCTAATATCCTTGTCCTTTGAAGAAATCCAGTGATGCACTACTATCCTTCCTGTCAAATAAAATGTGTGAAATGACACAGGACAATGTTATAATTAAATCCTTCAGGTGGCATGCTGCAGTGTCTTGTGTTTGATAAATTTATTCAAGAGTACGTACTGCATTAAATACAACAATAAGCTCTGCTGCAGAAAGGGATTGAAAGAATATTTTAAAATATTCCAAAAATGTGTTTCCCAAGTGTCAGGAATCCTGGACAAGGTGAAACCTAGAAAGAATCTTTGCAGTTAATGACTTACTCTGTGAAAAATCCATACATTATTATTTTCTGTGCAGAAAACATTGTTTCCTGTGCAGAAGATGCTGTAGTTCTTATTCTGCACAAAATTCACACATGGAAAACAGAATTTGCTGTGCAGGAAACAGAACATTCCATGTAGAAAATAGTATTTCTGTACAAAAACACATGCACATTTTATGCAGAATAAATGCCAAACTGTGTAGATTCATTAAAATTGCTCGGGTTTTACAGCCTTCCTTGCAGTTGGAAGAGAATTGCTAAAATGATTCATTCATTCCTTTGGGAATGAAATTCATGAAAAAGCACATCCCCAGCAGCAGATATCCCCCTCAAAGAGAGATAGAGAGAGAGAGAGAGAGAGAGAGAGAGAGAGAGAGAGAGAGAGAGAGAGAGAAGGTTAATTACAACATTACAATTACAAGATATGGTGGTTCAGTCTTAAGCAAAATTTAAGTGAAAGTGCATGTCATGGTTAAACGACTTCTGCACTATAGCAAAAGCAAGCTAGCAAAAACCTATCAGTGATACCTTTATTGGCCAAATTAGGGGGGTTGCAGACTGCCAGAAATAGTGCAAATTGAGTCCATTTTAAGGGTTAGGGTTAGAGAATCATGGGAACTGTAATTTATTGTGGCACCAGAGCTCTCTGACAGAGAAGGCTCAATGTCTCAGGGAAAAAAAAAACCATTTCCATGATTCCCTAGCACTAACCCTAACCCTAAAAGTGAACTCAATTTGCACTATTTCTGGCAGTCTGCAACCCCTTTTAGAATGCACAATATACTTGTTGCAAGCTTTTGAAGCTCCATGGGCTTCTTCATTAGGCAAGATGTTCCAAACCAAACAGGAGAAAAACAATTGGAGATGTTAGTCAGATGCCTACATGTTGTGTCAGTCTTTAGTTAAGATAGTATATGGTGGGGAGGATATCTTTTGCAGGCATGCTCCTCCTTCTGGCCCTGTGGCTATAGGGAGATTTGTAAAGTCCAGGAAATTTAAAATCCATTTGCATCTCAACAGGGACCCCTCTTTTGCAATCCAATATGTCTCTATTCCAGTGAGGTCACAGGCTTCTTTTCGTCTTAAATTTGGACTGAATTTGCATGTTTTACCTCTATATCCACCAAAATATTCCTGATGCAAACACATGGAGACTTCTTGAAGAATCTATTGTTCTCTGCCACAAAGAGGTCTGTGGCCTCACTGGAATGGAGACTCAATGGATTGCAAAAGAGGAGTCCCTGTTGAGATGCAAATGGATTTTAAATTTCCTGGGCTTTGGAGATTTCCCTATAGCCACAGGGTCAGAAGGAGGAGGAACCTGCCTACAAAAGATATCCTCCCCACCATTTACCATCTTCACTAAAGACTGAAACAACATGCAGGCATCTAACATCTCCAATTGTTTTTCTCCTGAAGAAGCCTATGGAGCTTCGAAGTATATTGTGCATTTTGGTTGGCCAACAAAGGTATCACTGATGGATTTTTTTTGAATTTGCTAAATGGACAACACAGCTACCCCTGAATGCAAGCTAGCAAAACATGCTGTAGTTAAAAGTTCAGTTCCTTTTATGGTAATATGTTGGGATAGTAATAGCTATCCAAACAAGAAAACTATGGTTCTATGTTTCCTCTAGACAAATATCTGAAGCTTGTTCCAAACACTGATTTGGAGGGCTAGTACAAATCATAATTTGCCAGAATAAGACTAAATTACAATTTGCAGCAATGCTGAAAAGTCTAAGGGATCAAACTAAAAGAGATATGTAAGGTAAAAGGGCCATCTAAAGTCATATACTGGGCCAATGCAGACAGGCCCTTTGCGCCATCCTCGAGAAAGGGATGGGAAGGGGCAGCTGCACGCTGGCCGCCCCAACCCCTCCCCAAGGATGTCCTGACGCCACATGCCATTACGCACGGTGCGCCACATCAGAATGTCCTCCTGGAGCAGCGTCTTGACGCGCTGCATCAGAAGGGGCGCAGAAGAGCCGTGCGGCAGTTCTTGGGGCATCCTTTTTGCCGTTTCTGAAAGGAGCAGCATTTTGCCACTCTTTTCCGGGCTTGCAAAAGGGAGGATGCTTCCCAGAGCCGCCCGTCTGCATTCCCCCACTGTTTATGGTGAATGTCACAGAATGTTGCTAACCATTCCACATAACATTTAAAAAATGCATGTGTTGGGAAAGTGTATTTCCATGTTATGTAAGGAGAGTTCTAGGCTAAGAAATTGACAAGAAAATTCTGAAACACTTAAATTCACAAAACCGTATCAAAACCTATTAGAATCATATAATCATAGAATTGAAAGAGACCGCAAAGGCCATTCAGCCCAACCCCCAGCTATGCAATGAATGCACCCCCAACAGATGGCCATCCAGCCTCTGTTTAAAAACCTCCAAAGAAGGAGACTCCACCACTCTCCAAGAAAGTGTGTTGCACTGTCAAACAGCTCTCACTGTCAGGAAGTTCCTCCTAATGTTGAGGTGGAATTTCTTTTCCTGTAGTTTGCATCCATTGTTCCATGTTCTAATTTCTGGAGCAGCAGAAAACAAGCTTACTCCATCCTCAATGTGACACCCCTTCAAATACTTGAACGAGATCCGTCTTATTACCACCCTTGCTGCCTTTAAGAAAGCAGTAAAGACGGATCTCTTCCGGCAGGCTTTCCCAGAATAACCTCCCGGCCCAATCGGAAGCGACTGCACCCCTCTCCCTTGTATTGTTGCTGCTTCCTGTTTTTATTCTATTTCTATATTTTATAGTACTATTGTATTTTAATCTTTGCTTGTTTAATTCAGTTTTAAGGGGGGGGGGGCGGGGAGAGGGTTGAGGGATGTTTTTAACTGTTGCCTGTTTTAATATGTTGTACCCCGCCCCGGTTGCCTAGCAGAGGGGCGGGCTATAAATAAATTATTATTATTATTATTATTATTATTATTATTATTATTATTATTATTATTACATCTTAATTGTCATAATTGCCATAATCTCCAGACCCTTCACCATTTTGGTTGCCCTCCTCTGGACATGCTCTAACTTTTCAACATCCTTTTTGAATTGTGGTGCCCAGAATTAGACATAGTATTCCAGGTGAGGCCTGACTAAGGCAGAACACAGTGGAACTATTAGTTCCTTTGATCTAGACTCTATACTTTTATTGATGCAGCCTAGAATTGCATTGGCCTTTTTAGATGCCGCATCACACTGTTGACTCATGTTCAACTTGTGGTCTACTAGAACTCCTAGATCCCTTTCACATGTAGTCTCATTAAGCCAGATGTCCCCCATCCTATATCTATGCATTTCATTTTTTCTCCCTAAGTACCTTACATTTCTCCTGTTGAAATTCATTTTGTTAGTTTTGGCCCAGCTTTCTAATCTATTCTGGTCTTCTTGAATTTTGATCCTGTCCTCTGGGATATTAGCTGCTCCTCCTAATTTGATGTTAATTGCAGATTTGATAAGCATGCCTTCTATTCTTTCGTCCAAGTTATTGATATTAGGCCTGCTCTCAGACAGAAGTTTGAGAGAGTTTGTTTTACTTGCTTGCCTTGTACATTTTTGGCAACATAGACACAAATCTTGTGTTCCTCTTCTACACAAAAAGGACAACAATAATGTGATCAGCTGTATTGTTAAAACATCTTAAATGAATAGGGGAGGGGGGAGAGTTTCTCAATAAGATAAAATAAATCCTAAATGAAATAACCAAATCAATGGAAAATAAATTTAAGGCAAAGAGTCCCAGATTGTAAAACAGAAATAGATTAAAGGGCCTATGAAAGTCAAGAGAAGAGTAAAAACTCCACAGACAAAAACTCTCCATTGTGCTCTTATTTGTATGAGATCAAAAGAGAATCAGGAAGGATGATGACAGGCTTCATCAGTGCATGTAAATGTGGTGCAGATTCCCACTCAAGGGAATGTGATAAGATCAATAACTTTGTTCTTTGTCTAGAATGTCCTAAAGGGTTTTGGGGCTTTTTTGCACAGGTGCAGAGCCAATGCATGCTTGCTCATGGAGTATGAAAGAGCATATAATTGGTGTTAGTTTTCCTCCACCCCCACTTTGAAAGATAGAATAAGTTTAAAGAAGGGCCAAGCATATCTAAAGCAGGAATGGGAATTATGCACCTCTCAAGATAATGTTGGATGACAACTATCGGAATTCCTCCCCTTTGTCTATGTTGGCTAAGGCTGCTGGGAATTTAAGACCAATAATATCTGGAGGACCACATGAATCACACCTCTGATCAAAAGATTATGAGAAACACTGAACAATAAATAGATATTAAAAGTTGTATTTGAAAAGGTTGATTTACCTGACATCTCCCATTTGCACAAATATCCAATTCCTGATGACCACATGAAGTTCCATCCATTACTTTCTCTGTTACTAGTATAGGCTGATCTTTTCCATTTGGAGAGCAAAACAATGCACAAGGTTTTTCTATACAAATAAGTGAAAAAACATGTCAGCTTGATAAAAACCTTTTCACAGAAGCAAATTTCTCCCAGTGAGAGCCAGCATGATGTAGTGATTTGAGCACTGGACTAAGACTCTGGAGACTCAGTCATGAAAACTACAGGGTGACCTTGAGCAAGTCACACTTTCTCAGCCTCAGAGGGAGGAAAAGGACCCCCCCCCTTAAGAAACGTGCCAAGAAAACCCCATGATAGATTAGCCTTAGAGTTGCAAAAAGTCAGAAATGACTTGAAGGCACATAACAACAACAACAATAACAACAACAACCTGGTTAAATCTACATTAGTACTATATTCAAGGTAGACATTATGAACAAATTCCAAAAGAAATTTTGCAGAGATATGCCTCATTATAATAAATGAGAGCTACACAAGGCTGAAAAGTCCTTGTCATTATAGTAGGTTGTGCACAAGGAAAGCTCCCCCTTCAAGTAGGTTTTATAATAAAGCTTTTTCATGTTCCTGCTGAGAGTCCAGTGTATTTGTATATGTGTCTTCAAGTCGCCTGTCATTTTATGGTGAACTCATTAATTTCATAGGGTTTTCCTAGGCAAGGGATACTCAGGAGTGGTTTTGTCAGTTCCTTCCTTTGAAATATAGCCTTTGTAGTTGTTGTTGTGTGCCTTCAAGTCATTTCTGACTTATGGTGACCCTAAAGCAATGTTAGGAGTGACTGTAGTGTAGTGGTTTAAGTGTTGGACTATGAACGACTCTGGGGAACAGAGTTCGAATCCTCGCTCCACCATAAAAACCCACTGCGTGACCTTGGGTAAATCACATGCTCTGTGCCTGTGACAAACCCCCTCTGAACAAATCTTGCCAAGAAAAACCCGTGATAGATTCGTCTTAGTGTCACCATAAGTTGGAAATGATTTGAAGACACACAACAACAACAACAACAACAACAACAACAACAATAACAACAACAACGTGACCCTATCATGGAATTTTTTTTGGCAACATTTGTTCAGAGTTAATACATACATACATGTAATACATACATGTAATACATACATATAATTAGCATATATAGATGAACCTGGCACCTAGCATGGACAATTAGGGAATTTCAGGAGATATTTTTGTTAGTTTTCTGAATGAACACTCTCTTGAAATCAGCCAATGTCTGCAGATATTGTGGAAATGAAAGTATTTTGAAAAAGGTTAGGCATACTTAGAGTGAGGGAGAGTAAGCACTATTTAGAAATGAAGGAAGGTTAGAATAGAGTGGCCATTGACATCAGCTAGGAGTCCCCTCTCGCAGCCTCTAACTTTGAAAGAGCAGGATGACTTCAGTCAGAGCTGTGCTGGAAGAAGGAACAGTTGAACCTTTACCACCCTCTGTGCTGCAGACTCAATGAAAAGAGGCAATAACCACTCCCATGATGCACTCAGCCAGTCCTCTTCTGAGCACATGCAATGGCTCTCAGCTCTCCAATGTAATCCTTGAGAAGCATTTTTTAATCTGCTAATCCATCACAGTGACACCATAATAATTGCTGGAATGTGCATGATTCTTACCTTCATCTATCACAGCCTGCCAGTGCTGTACATGTTTCTGATAGGATGGCCTCACACTGAAGACCTGACACTGCCAGTCCCTGAATGCAGGTACTCCAGGAGGACAAGGGGGATTCTCACAAATTTTATATTGCATTCTAGAACCATGGCATTCTCCTCCATCATGAACTGGACTAGGGAAGACAAAAATAAAAATAGTAACCTATTTGCAGAGGACTCTTTATTGAATTGACACATCTTATCCATACAATGTTTTATACATTGGTTGTTAGAACAAGAAGTAATTAATTATTGCCTCTAGATAGCCTGCTTTTAAGGAGTAAACAAAGGCATTAAAAAAGATGCTTGTGTAAAGTAGCTATTGTAATAAGAGGAATAGATGGGAACTGTCTCAAGGTAATGATGCTACAGGAACATCAATGCCTTAAATCGGAGATGAGTAAAATGATATGTAACTGTTGAGTCTCCTCTCAATCTTGCTCTTTCTACCACCAAACAATTTATTAAAGAGGAGAACCTTCTAACATCTGAACATACAGTATAGTAGTGATCTGTACATAAAATATCACTGCACACTGATCGATCAGTGCTGGATTCTAGACGATGGATACCATCCTGTTGGTAGATCATGAGGCATAAATCAGATTTATGCCATCACAAGTCACATGGTGTTTTTTTGTCACTCTGGACCAAAACCCATCTCAAAAAACACCTTATAAGCTGTGCAACCCCTAGCATGGCCATTTCAAGGAAGTCAGAGAGCTATGTGTATTTATGTATGTTAGTGGGAATATATCCAGCTGTTTTCCTGTAGGTAGATACATTGCAAGGATGTAATCTGCAGGAACTTGCCAAGGACCCCCAAGGTCCTTGAGAATGGCTGTCACAGGACAGATGGGTAGTGTGACAATTCCCCAAGATATGGACATCTAACTGGGGATATATTTAAGGAATGGGGATAGGCAAAATAGGGTTGGCCTGTTTCTATGGTCTGTAATCTGAAGACCCAGCAGCAAAAACAATTATCTTTGTCATGAATCCATACACAGAGTAAGATATTTCATAAGGGTTTTGTTGTGTAAATGGCTGGAAGTTTCTTCAAGCTACAATGTGTAACACAGAGGTTAAGAGACTCAGCTATGAGTCTGGTTTGAATCTTACCTCCACCATTAATTCACTAAGTGGCCTTTGGCAAATCACATTCTCTATACTTCAGTCATCTGCAGTAATGATACTGACTTACCTTACAATGTTCTAAGAATTTCAACTGTGGATTAAAAAGTGAAGCACTTTGTATATTTCAATACATTGTAAAATATTGTAGGGTTGTTTTTTGTGGGTTTTTAGGGCTGTGTGGCCATGTTCTAGAAGAGTTTCTTTCTGACGTTTCACCAGCATCTGTGGCTGGCATCTTCAGAGAATGCTGGAATGGAAGAGAGTGGGTATATATATATATATACTGTGAGACCCTGGGTAGGGAGGAGTGGTTCCCATGTATTGTTCTGTTGTTGATGGCAGGGCCTCAGGGTAGGAGAATATGCAAACGAGGATTATTGTCTGCTAACTGATGATCATTGTCTGCTGGGAAAGCCCCGGACCCTGGGTGGTTTCTCATTTGCATTTGCTGAGTGCTGATTTTCCTATTTTGCAGGACTGGCAGTCAAACTTTGGGCCTTTACAGACTGCCAGAAATAATGCAGCTTGAGGCCACTATAACTAGCTTGGCTCAGTGCTAGTGAATCATGGGAATTGTATTTTTTTCTGGGACATTGAGCCCTCTATGTCAGAGAGCTCTGGTGCCACAATAAACTACAGTTCCCATGATTCCTTAGCACTGAGCCAGGACAGTTAAAGTGGCCTCAAGCTGCACTATTTCTGGTAGTCTGTAAAGGCCCTATGTTTTCTTTAAGGGTTTCTTCTTTCCTGTTGAAGTTGTCCAAGTGTTTGTGGATTTCAATGGCTTCCCTGTGCATTCTGACCTGATAGTTGTTGGCATGGTCCAGAATTTCAGTTTTTTCAAACAGCATTTTATGCCCAGGATGGTTTATCATGTGTTTTGCTACTGCTGATTTTTCTGGCTGGCCCAGTCTGCAGTGTCTCTCATGTTCCTTGATTCATGTTTGGACACTGCGTTTGGTGGTCTCTATGTAGACTTGTTCGCAGCTGCATGGTATGCGGTAAACTCCTGCGGCTGTGAGAGGGTCTCTCCTGTCCTTTGCTAAGCACAGCATTTGTTGGATTTTCTTGATCAGTTTGTAAACCATTTGGAGGTTCTGTTTCCTCACCACTTTCCCTATTCTGTCTGTGACTCCTTTGATGTATGGTAAAAATACCTTCCCTTTGGGTGGTTGCTCGTCTTCACTTCTCTGGGTTTTTCTGTGTCTGGCAGCCCTTCTGATGTCTGAGCTGGAGTAACCATTTGCCTGTAGAGCCCGGTCTAGGTGCTTCAATTCCTCAGAAGAGGAATTGCATAAAATGCTCTTTGAAGACACTAAAATTCTGGATCATGCCAACAACTATCAGGTCAAAATGCACAGAGAAGCCATCAAAATCCACATACACTTGGACAACTTCAAGAGGAAAGAAGAAACCCTAAAAGTAAACAAAGTTTGGCTACCAGTCCTGCAAAATAGGAAAATCAGCATTCAGCAAATGCAAAAGGGAAACCACACAGGGTCAGGGGCTTTCCCAGCAGACAATGATCACCAATTAGCAGACAATAATCTTCGTTTGCATATCTTCCTACACTGAGGCCCTACCATCAACACAGAACAATACACAATCAACAACAGAACAATACACAGTTTACATGGGAACCACTCCTCCCTACCCAGGGTATCACAGTATATATATACCCACTCTCTTCCATTCCAGCATTCTCTGAAGATGCCAGCCACAGATGCTGGCGAAACGTTAGAAAGAAATTCTTCTAGAACATGGCCACACAGCCCAAAAAACCCACAAAAAAACTATGGATGCCAGCCATGATAGCCTACGATTTCACATGTTATAGGGTTCCCATTTCACAAGTCTCTGTGTGTATGGTAAAGCCATACACGTGATATGTGTATAGCAAAGCCAGTGGATTTACAGGGAGGCACTCCAACCTATACTGGGAGGATAAGGCAATTGCTCCACTAGAATCACGGGGCACTGGGGGCTGTAAGTCTTACTCATATGTATCTATGCACAACTGGCTTGAAAATGCTTTATTATTAGTAAGTATGCTACAGGACAAAAGGTATAAGCTTTTATTGTTTTTACCCAGAACATCTACGTTGTCGACTGCTGATTCCAGTGTTGCAGGTTCTGCTACAAGTGCTCCATGTACTCCACTCTGCCTCCATGTGTCCAGGGAAAGATGTCTTACTGGTACATTCTCCAGCCTTACACCACTATTGTAAAAGTTGGGTTTTAGGTTAAAAGATTTGAGGCAAATTTGAGCAAAATTAATTTGCCCTCTGTATTTTCACAAATAAGCCTCTTCCTTAGAAGCATCACATAGATCAGGGGTAGGCAACCTTTCCCCTTTAAGGGCCGAGGGACTTCAGCTCCCAGAAGCCTCAGCCATATTGGCCAATAGTCCCATGTTGGCCAATAGCTCCTGGAATTCTGGGAGCTGAAGTCCCTCGGCCCTTAAAGGGGAAAGGTTGCCTACCCCTGACATAGATTATTATTTGAGCTACAGTTCAGCATGTACATATATACAATTCATCGTGAACTCCAAATCAGCATATACTCATATAAACAATTCACTGCTCAGCATTTAAGAGTGAATCCAAAAGAAAGGATACATTTTGGTTTTACAGTCCCAAAGTAAAACACCAAGCAGACTGAACAATCCACACTGTTTCCACAACTGCCTCTGCTCCCCTGATGTTGATGGACAGTACAGACAGAAGTATGGATTGTAACGACTAGGGTGCTTGTACATCTTGTATCTTTCTTACTTTAAATCTATTTTGAAAGAGCTGCTAATAATTTACAGCACTGCTTATCCCTAAAGTCTGGACCTTATAAAAGCCAGAGTGGGTAGAAAGTAGTCTGTACCAGTTGATCTTTGGGTGATTCAGAATAGATTACAAAGATGTCTGACTCCCAATTGTTTAACAATGGCAACAATAAAGTTACTCCCCCTCACTTACCTTTATCACTTAGTGTTTTTACAAAAAGTGGGATATAAATAAAAGTTTCATTATTTTATATTATACTAAATTTATAGTGCTAAAATGAAGATAGTTTGGAGAAATCAGACATAAACTCGTATGTAGAAAGACTGTGAGTTGAGATCTGGTACTGAGAACAAATTAATGAGCTCTAAATGCATTAGTTCTACATATTTCCTTTGCACCTGACTATGGCTGGTTGATCCCAGAGCCCTAGTAAAAAAATAAGATAGATTCCACAGGTCTGAAAGCTGTTCAACCCTGCCCAAAGGGACTCTCATTTCAGGACCATCTTGCTTTCTTTTGTTGCCTTGCTATGGATCCAGTATCACGATCCCTTGTGTGGGAAGGGGCAGGGGATATCATTTTTCTTGTTTGAAAGATGTATCCTTTAAATCTTTACTAACCTTTATTTAATGTATATTTTACTAATGACAGCCAGCCTTCCAAGGAAAAGTTTTAGAACAAAAACAAAGGGTCCAGAAATGAAAAGTTATTGCGGCAGGGGGCATAGCCCTCTTCCTGGTGGTAGACAAGTGTTCCTGCACAGAATTGGAACAGTGGGAATGTGCTGAGTAGTAACTATACTCATTTAGTATAGTCATTTGAAAATGGCCTCTCAACATTTTCCAGACTGTTTGTGAATAAGGTAATGGTGAGGAAAAACAATTTTACTGAACATCTCCAAAAAAGAAGAGAAAGTAAAAGAAAACTTCTCCAGCAGTTTCTAGACCATGGTCTTGCCATTTACATTAGTTGTAGAAGCTGAACTTGTTTCCTCCTAACGTTTGATTGTTCTTTGTGCTGCTACTACAAGTGGCAACAGAGGCAACTGTGCCAGAAGCCCAACCACCTGTTTGTATCCTGCACAGTGTTCCACATCTAGCATTGATACAGAGCACAGTGAGAGAGGGGAAGCAACTCTCACCCACAAAATCATGGGAGGAAATGGAAAACATTCTGCAAAAACTATCCTTCTCTTTCTGGGAATGTAGACAAAAGATCTCAGATTTTCAGCCCTTTCACACTACAAAATTATAATGTTTGGTTCCAATTTAATTGCCTTGGTTCCATACTATGGAATCTTGTGACTAGCAGTTTAGAGATAGGCATTCAGAATTCTCAGTCAGAGATCTATAGTGCCTCACCAAACTACAAACCCCAGGTTCTACAGGATGCTGTCATGGCAGTAAAAGAATTATAGTACTATAGTTGTGCAGTGTGAAGGTGGCTCTTTTCTTAGGGGAAAAAGGTAATTCTGAGAAATGATGGCTCAGTTCTATCTGTCGTTATTCAGCATCTGACTCCTTACACATATTTTTGAGGCATGAGTGCTGGGACGAAGAGCTGGGAGAAAGGCAAGCTGTAAAATGAATGCAATAATATAAAAATTGTGGATATATCTAGTTTCTAATACAGATACTTCTCCTGTACAAATCTTATAGCAGGTCTGTGGGGGCTGAGCAATCTTGTGTCTTGCTTTGGGGAAAATATGGAGCCAAACATGTGTCAAAACCCAGATATAGAACTTTAATGGACCATGTTGGTTTGTTTTTTTAAAGAACATGTTGAAGTGAGTTGCATATAATGCAAATAGGACCCAAGTGTCATTATGTTGCAACATTATATGTGGGTCTGTTTCTCAAGACAGTTCCTGAACCTCAATTAGTAGAGGACAGAGCAGCAAGGCTGTTCCTTGGGTCTAGTCATTTTGAACACATGCTTTCAGTGCTGCATCAACTGTATGGTTACCAGGCAGTTTCTGAGTGTGAATCAAAGTCTTGGTACTATCCATTAAAGCACTAAATAGCTTTGGTAGGAGCTGTATGAGTCTCTACACCAGCACTATGTTCCTGTTGGCTGCAGTTTCCTGCTAGCCACTGATACTGTCACAAAGATTTTTCTACAATAGAATGGACTGTGGGCCACAAGACACTACCAAATTAATTTTTTGAGACCATAAAATGAAAATAATAAAAATTAAAAAAAATTAAAGTGATTGGAAGTTTTGTTTTACCTTTATTTTCAGTTGGAGGCAGACAGAGGGACTCGGGGAAATAACTGGACTCATGGTTTCTACAGGGTTTCTGTATTAGGGTCACTACTTACACATCTTATGGCAGCCATTCAAAAGCTCTGCCACGAAACTGAGGATTACAACAGCAACTATGTTGGCCAAACAAGAATGCAAGACTACCATATATTCTCATGTATAAGTCAGTTTCATATATAAGTCAAGGGCATGTTTGAAGGCCAAAGTTGCCATCAAGGATTTTGCAATGGCCCATGGCTAAATAGAGGGTAAAACTTGGAGGCATGTAGCAAACAAATCTTTTCTTCTCCTTTTAAAAATGCAGAGAAGGGTGTAAATAACATTGCTGATCTTAAGATTCCTACATCTATACAAACACATATGGGGGGAAGGATATAAATAAGAAAAATGAATGAGAATGTAGCCTGGAAAAAGTAGGGAGGAAGTAAGAAAGCAATCTGCCTCTATTCAGGACCCAGCACAAGGGCAGTGATAAGAGGCAGAGGCTAGAAGTCTCTCTTGGTGTGAAAGCTGTGCTCTCAGCCCATTACCCCTCCATTGCCCAAAGAAAGGCGGTCTTCCCTCTTTCCCTCCTTCCTCACCTTCTGTTTCATCCAGAGTGGCATTCAGCAGCAAGGTGGGGGTGCCTGAAGAATGCAGTGCACCCACCATTTTGGGTGCTTGAGGTAGAGCAGAATGGGTCTTTCTGTATAATAGGGGCTTACTGTATAAACCTCTCTGTGGAGAGACTGCCAAATATCATGAGGCATATACAGCAAACCCCTATTAAAATGACCCCCACAATTTCTTTGTAACAATGGTTCCTAAACTTTGATCCTCTGGGTGTTTTGGACTTCAGCTCCCAGAAACTCCAGCCAGCTTGACCAACAGTCCTGGGATTTGTAATTTTATGAGGTATTTGGCCTGGCCAGAGAGCTCAGATGCCTCCCAAACTACAAATCCCAAGATTCTGCAGAATAGAGTAATGGAAGTTAAAATAGTGTCAAACTACTTTAATTCTGCAGTGTGGATACATCCTAAGAAACACTTCTAAGAAGATATAAGCAAATGTTCACAGAGATAGAAGAACCCCTTAGGGGGGTTGCAGACTGCCAGAAATAGTGCAAATTGAGTCCACTTTTAGGGTTAGGGTTAGGGAATCATGGGAACTGTATTTTATTGTGGCACCAGAGCTCTCTGACAGAGAAGGCTCAATGTCTCAGAAAAAAACAATTCCCATGATTCTCTAGCACTAACCCTAACCCTAAAAGTGGACTCAATTTGCACTATTTCTGGCAGTCTGCAACCCCCCTAAATCTGTGCATATTAATCATGGATGTAGTATTTAAAGAACCTAACTTTGCATTAGGATTACTACATTAAAAAGGCAAACAAATATTGAAAGGTAGAATTAAAATCACTACAAAAACAGAAAAAATAAATAAAACCTAATTCACAATTTCTACTCTTTAAGACTACATGGTGTTAACAGTATACCTTTCCAGGGTCACAATCAGTTCCATCCATTGGTGGATCCAGCTTAGTTTTACATTCCTTCTCTCCTTCCACCTTACACCACAGGCCAGTGCAAATGACATGCTGGAAAGAAACAAAGGCTAATAATGGAAAAGCTAGTATATAAATATTCTTTATCAACTTCACAAGGAATTTACTGGTTTTAAAATATGCTACATATAATGAAAATGACTTCTGCCATTTATTTAACATAATGCTTTAGCTACAGGATATTCCACACACTCAAATATGGGTCCTGTGGATCAAAATTCAAAATGATGAGAGATTTCTCTAACTTGCTCATATAAATTTGAAAATTTTGGCTCCCCATTGCCATGGGAAAAGAGCTTTTGGGGGTTTGAACTGGAGGGTGAAACAGGGACTCAGAATTGGAAATGAAGAAGGTCAAATTAATCTCATATCAATTAAGGGTGGACTTTCCTCACTCTACCTGTGGTCCCACCTATGTGTTGCATGTTTTATGGGACCTCCATAGCTAGACTGGAAGATTCTAGGGCAGGGGTAGGCAACCTAAGGCCCGGGGGCCGGATGCGGCCCCCCGAGGCCTTTGAACTGGCCCCAGGTCAGTCCTGCTGCCGCCTGCCATGATGATATTGATTATTGTTGTTATTACTTGTTTTTGGGGTTTTCTTGGCAAAATCTCCACAGGGGTTTTGCCATGGCTTTTCTGGGGCTGAGAGAGTGTGCATGCATATTTTTTAATTTTTTAAAAAAAATAATTAAATTTTTTATTTTTATATTTATTTATTTATTTATTTATTTATTTTTGGTGCTTCGGCCCCCCAATTGTCTGAGGGACAGAAACCTGGCCCCCGACTCAAAAAGGTTGCCTACCCCTGTTCTAGGGGATGGCCGGATATGTGCTTATCACAGCACTTCAGTGCTAGTTTGCTTGTTTTTCCTCTATTTCTTTCTTTAAAGTAAATGCACAGACTCCTCAGCTTTCAAAGAAGACAGGAACAAGGAGAACTAAATACGGGTAAAATACTTAACATGGTGTCTTCATGAGGGAATATGTATTAATACAAGGAATAGTGTGTGTGTGTGTGTGTGTATGGATATAGATATAGAGATATAGAGATAGAGATAGTGTTATACACAGTTACCACATTGTATATGTTGTGTGCCTTTCATTTCTGACGTATGGTGACCCTAAGGTGAATTATGAAGCTTTCTTGGCAAGATTTGCCTTCCTCTGAGGCTGAGTGTGACTTAACCGAAAATCACCCAGTGGGTTTCCATGGCCGATCAGGAATTCAAATCCTGGAATCCAGTCTCAGGTTAACACTCAAAATACTACAGGCATTTAGAATACAGAATTCTAAAAATACCTTGCTGATGCTAAATAAAATATACAACATTTTGTGTCCTAAACCTATAGGGCTTTCTGATACTTTGCCTGATCAACAGCCTTTGTAGATAATATTAATTTCTTGGAATATATCTACTGAGATATGAGTTACAAGTCTTTATTTATTTATTTTGCAGAAGTATCCTGGTCCATGCATCAGCTTCTTTGGGGCAAAACTGTAGAGCACTATTTTTAATCCCTTTACAAATAGTGCTCTACAGTTTTTTCCTCTTAAACCTATCTCCTTGAAAATGAAAAAGGTATGTGTGGAGAGTTTTATTTTATGCACTTTTTCCTCAAATCTTTTTTTGTTTGCAGTGTGACTGGAGAAAGAATAAGGTATCTGAAATAACCTAAAGGTGACATTTTATATATTTATCTGATTTATAGGGTACATTTTCCCCCAAACTGGGAGTGACGGTGGTTTTCAACAAGTTTAAAAAGGTACAGATGAAAGCATAAAAATATAATATTAAAGTAGTAAAGGTAAAGGTATTCCCCATTGACAAGGTTGTCAAGTCATGTCCCACTGTAGGGGGCAGTGCTCATCTCCATTACTAAGCTGAGGAGCCAACGCTGTGTGAGGACTACTCTTTGATCATGTGGCCAGCATGATTGCACAGAACACTGTTTACCTTCCAAATGAAGTGGTAGCTATTTATCTACTTGCATTTGCACGCTTTCGAACTGCTAGGTTGGCAGAAGCTGGGACTTGTGACAGGAGCTCACCCCATCATACAGCGCCCGGGCCTCAAACTGCCAACCTGCCAATCTTGCAATCAACAGAGTCAGCATCTTATCCATTTGAGCCATTGCATCCTTCATAATATTAAAATACCAGTTAAAATTATAAATTTAAAGTTAAATTAAAAGGAATTAAGAATGCAGCAATAAGGATAGTACAGCAACCCGCTCCTTCATCAGAAGCCCCTTCTTCATCAATTAGTCAGTTGCCCAAAATCTGCCAGGACAGAAAGGCCTTTGCCAGCTGGGCAAAGGACAACAGTTCTAATTATTGCAGACCTACTGAATGAATGGGACTTAGGGCAATACTTAATTGGGGCTAACTATTAGTTTTAGCTCATATTGTCTGGTCAGTCACAACAACTACCAACATTCAACTAAATTTAGGAAAACTCATTCAAATCTGGGTCCACTATGAAAAGCAAGGGAATATTTTTTTAAGCCTTATATTTTGCATATAACAAATTTATGAGACTACCTGATAAATTAAAATATTTCTTTGTAGGATAGTAAGAATTATTCAAGAATCTCTGTCCTGTCAGAAATACATCCATTCATACTGCGTCCACGTGCTATATACCCTGAGATAAAGGTTAGCAGATGTTCTGGTGCTAACTTTCCTCTTTCCACAAGTTTCAGTACTACTAATCTTATCCTTCTGACCTGAGATTGTAATACTGGATAAAACATGTGATATATTTCCTGATAAACTTACCCTAGTTCTTGTCCTCACAAACCAGAAATACTTTTCCTGTGACAAAAATTCATTTTCCCCCTTAAAAATAGGAAAAGAATGGGGCTGAGGCAGTAGAGGTGGAAGAAGAAATATCATATTTTCTCCACACAGCAAATATGAAACTGTCTTCTTGTCATAAAGCACCTGCCCTTTTCAAACTGAAAAATGTGAGACAGGATGGAAACAATCTGGGATAGCTTAGAATAAACATTTTAGAATCAACAAGTATTTCCTTAATTCTTTAATCCTTCACTCTTCTTACTCTATTATAGAATACAAAAAGGCAAAAATTAGATTATGAGATAAATTAAAATAAATCATTATTTTCACCTGCATTTCTTGGCAAAATGAAGCTGTTGGTCCAAAGAGAATCTGACACTGCTCATCTGCAGTATATGTCATCCCTGGAAGTTTTGAAGGAATAATCACAGAATTGAGGCTCTGGGGATTTGTCTGAAGCAAGCAGTTACTGGCCTTTGACCTGGAAATATACAGAGGTTTAGAAGATAGTTAATAGTAATAAAGGCTATTTATAGTATCAATATGAAACATACACATTCTTTATAGCTCCTAAAATGACTTCTTGAAATACAATTTTGCTTTGGTTTAGCTTGATGAAGAATACAATTTTAAATTAGCATAAAGGTTGTACTGACAAATTGGGAATATGAACTTCCGTGATACACAAGTCATTTCAAATTAATCAGCTTAATAAAGGGGCAGAAAAATGAAAATGGGATTAAACAAAGAACATGTAATAGAAGCGTTTCCCCCCTGTTAAAGATATTTATCATTTGCCCATGTTCACACTTGCATTTAACTTCCATTGTATTGCACACAGTCAATCCAATCCAGTTTTGGAAGATGTATGAGCAACCCTGACTACTGGATCCATAACTCTGCCAAAGGCTTTATGACTGTAGTATTGTGAGGATCTTCCTTCCTAGGTAAAGTTGATAGCCCGTGTTCTAACATTCTAAAAACAATCTCTCTGTCTTCTCAGTTTCGCTGTTTGCCTTTTGAAGAGAAGTCCAAAGAAAGAATATATTTTGAAACTTGGACTTCCGGTGGCATGGGGACTTCCGGTGGCATGGGGACTTCCGGTGGCATGGCGTCCCGCTGAGAAGCCCTTTCACACGCCTCTGAGGGGACTTCTCTTGCTCTACGACTATTGATCGGTAAATAGATCTAGAATCCGATCAGAAGAGGCTCCTAGGTATAGGAGCCCCAGACGACCCAAACCAAGGCTCAGATTGTCGTTCGGAAACCCCCATTACCAGAGGAGTTTGGATCCACAAGGAAGGGGGCAAGGAACAACAGAGACCAGGAGCGCGGTCGTTTAGCAGGGATCCTCTGCAAGAGCGATCCGGACGCCATCCATTCAATTTAATTTTGAAATATAAAAAAAGATGTTTATTCTGGCTAGTTGTTCTGTGTAGTCAGGGAGAAATTTATTATTATTATTAAACAATACCAGCCAGCATCACCTTGACATTATCAACCCCATGTTTAGCAGTTTCCTGCACTTATTTCATCCAGATTCTGGTAGGATGTACTTCAAAGCAGAAATAGGGTCTTTATTAAAGTCTTCTGCTGTGAAAGTATAACATCTCCACAGTAGATCTAACACAATCTTTATTTTGTATCTCTAATCCTTGAAGTCTGAGTCCTCTTGCCTCATGCAGGGGCAGGAGAGGATTTATTTTATTTTTTTAAACTGTGCCCCATTAATCCATTTTGTCAAGCTACTAATAAGGATCCAAAAAGTTACACAATCATCTAATTTTAAGCACATACATAAAACATTCCTTTACTGCATTTCTGTTTATGATTTGTAATATGTCCAGGAAGTATATATTATAAATATTATTAAAAGATGTGTTTTCTTTTGAAAATTATTAAACCAAAAGTTTTCTATTTTTGAAATACAAAATATAAATATTAAAAATACATATGCAGAAAACAGACACTTGAAATATAATGTAAATACATAAAATGTATATGTATGTATTTGTATGTGTTAAATTAACACATAGTTAATATAATATTAACCAGTATCTTACATACTCTGTGTGTGTGTGTGTGTGTGTGTGTGCATTTGTATATATACCTTCAAGTCGCCTGTTGACTTAAGGTGACTCCATTAATTTCATAGTTTTCTTAGGCAAGAAATATTCAGAAGTGGTTTTACCAATTTCTTCTACTAAAATAAAGCCTACAGCACTGGTGTTCATTGGCGGTTTCTCAGTCAAGTACTAACCAGGGCTGACCCTGCTTAGCTTCCAAGATCAGACAGGATCTAGCACCTTTAGGGTGTGTGTGTATGGGCATACATACATCATTGTTGTTGCTTGCCTTGAAGTAGTTGCTGACTTATGGCAACTCTAAGGTGACCCTATCAAAGGATTTTCTAGGGCTTTCTATGGACGTTATCACACGTCGGCCAGAAAGCGAAAATAAAAGTGGAAATGAGGCATTACGAAAATAAACCGAAAATAAACTTGTTTCCGCAAACGTCATTACCTTAATTGCGAATTTACAGCAAGTGCAAAGAACGTCCACACACAAGCAAAATGTACCCGTAAATGTAGTAGAAATGAGCCTCTTGCACATGCGCAGATAGAGGAATGAGCCTCTTGCACATGCGCAGATAGAGGAATGCTCACGGGAACCATGGGTAATGACGGGGAAATGCTCCCCAATACGTATTTGGCGATCACATTTGTGGTAAATGCAGAATCACCCTCATCGTGCAATTTCATTTCCTGAAGAAACCGAAATTCAAAAGATCTCGGATCTTTCCACTTTCTGTCGGGGTTCTGTGCAATGTCGTGTGAAAACACGGGCCAATAATCTGGTATCGTTCGGGATTTCGTGTGAAGTTTGGATTGGGCCCCATGTGATAACGTCCTATGTGTGACTCACCTAAGGGCATCCAGTGGGTTTCTATGGTTGAGTAGGGAATCAAACACTTATCTCCATAGTTGAATGCTCAAACCAGTGTTTGAGCACCTAACTTAATCTAACTTTTTTCCCTCAGATAGCAGCCCTATGGGTATTGTGATCCCACCACTGCTGCCCTAGTATGTGGTGTATCAGACCACTTTTATGTATATCTATGGGTTTACTCCCCAATCTTGGTTTCTTTATTTCTTAGTAGCATGGATAATAATTCCAGGTTCTAACAAGCTTGTAAGTGAACAACAATAAAACTTTATTTGAATGATGGTTAACAATGTTTCATTTGTTATGATGTTGCATTCTCTTGGTCTTGTTATACTTTGTTACATACTGTTTAACTCTAAAGAACAACAGTTGCTAGTCTTTAGGACTCTCACACAATCCTTATTTACTGTGGTCTTTCCAACCTTATTTCTACACAAGCCCTCAGACTGCCAGAAATAATCCAGTTTGAGATCACTTTAACTGTCCTTGCTCAGTGCTAGGGAATCATGGGAACTGTATTTTTTTTTTCTGAGACATTGAGACTTCTCTGTCAGAGAGCTCTGGTGCCACAATAAACTACAGTTCCCATGATTCCCTAGCACTGAGCCAAGGCAGTTAAAGTGGTCTAAAGCTGGATTATTTCTGGCAGTCTGTACATGTCCTAAATCTGAGAATCTCCCTCACTTGGAGCTCTGTGCCAGAGCTAAGTCACTCCCTTTTGAACTTTAGCTTTCACAGTCCCTTTCTTCTGGACTGTTACCCATCTCTTTTTAATTTAACACAAGGTGTTCCACTTCACTACTATTTCTTATTTGCTTAGGGACTAAAATTTTCCCTATATCAAATCAGATAATTTGCCCATTTAGATCAATACAATGTACACTGATTTAAATCAGACAGGAGTATTTCCCAACTCCATCTGGAGATGCTAGAGACCGCACCTGGTATCTTCTGCATGCAAAATATGCTATGCCAGAATCCTCAAGTTCAGACATAAGGGCTATGTTCCTTCCAGTACCACTTTGGAAAGAAATTATTCTTTCCAAAATGTATGTATTCTCTTGCCTCCTCAATGGTTGAAAAAAATGCCCTATAAGGCCTTTATTAGGTTCAAAGCATGTGTTACTTTAAATCCATAGCATGGAGCTTCTCTGTTTTTCACTTACTGGTAGGCAGCAGTAGAGGTTGTTTCCAAGTGGCCATGGATAGCTCCTGTAAAGTTCAAACTAAAACCCAGAGCAGATTCAGAGTCTCACTGATAAGTGTTCCACTGACCAACTGACATTGCTCGTAAGTGAGAAAATGCCCCTCCAGCCAAACTGGGACAACCATGCACAGAAATGGGAGGTATAAACTTTCCCTAACTGCTTCTCTCCTGTGAATTGCTGCCACATTCAGGAGTTTAAAAACAACCCTCCATTTCATGTGTCTGGAGCAGAGTCAAATAACTAGAGGGAACAAAATAGGGACAATAACACTCATAAGACCACATGACAAAGTCCTGTTCCATACTCCAGCCCTACATGCTTGTGACCAGATAATAAATCAAAGGGCAACAGGACACTAGGGCTATTAAATGCAGTTTGGTTCCAATAATGGTCTTTACAAAATATTGTATTCTCCTTAGAGAATTCCTAGAGAACGAAAGGAGAACGGGATATTTACACACTGTGTTATGTAATCTGCAGTTTAGCCCATAGAATAGGTCTTAACAAACTGAATGTGCCACAATTTAATGTGTTACATGTAAGAGAATAGGAAATACTGGATTTACCACATGTCCAGAAACGACCAAGAAATTACATTGATCCAGAACTGAATTTGCTTTTGTTGTTATTGTAGTCAAGTCTTTATATATTTTCTTCAGTACATGAAGATTTAAGGGTTATAACAACAACTCACAGAGACTTGATGAAGTTTACAGTTGGTATTAGAATCTTTCAGGATATAGTCTTTTGTACATTTGCTTTTTCCCTACTTTGTCACTTTATTAAATATTTCTGTCATCTTTCTCTTGTCATAGAGGATGCTACAGAACTGGAGAAAGAATATGAAATCCAATTCTTATAGCAGGCAACCTAGGAGCTAGCCTAGATGCTAGGCACCCTTCGAGGAATTTATCATGGATAGTCCCATAACTGAGCCATCATGGTGTAGTGGTTTTAGCATTGGACTATGACTCTGTAGGCCATGGTTTGAATCCCTGCTCAGCCATGGAAAGCCTCTGGGTGAAGTTGGGCAAGTCACACTCTCTTAGCCTCAGATCAAGGCAAAGTCAAACTCTTTCTGAACAAATCTTGTCAAGAAACTCCAACTTCCACACAACAATAACAAACTCCCATGATTAAGCCATAGTCAAACATCTGCTTTTCAAAGTGTCTCTGAACTATTTATTTAAATCAATTGACAATTTGGAGATATTACAAGCAATATGGAAAGCTAAGAAAACATAGGTTACAGAAAATACAATGGACCCATAGTATTTGTTGGGGTTTGGCTCCAGGTCCCCCGCATGGATACCAAAATCTGTAGATGCCCAAGTCCCCTTATATACAACGGCACAGTAAGATGGTATCCTATATAAAATAGCAAAATCCAGGTTTTCTTTTTGGAATTTATACAATTTTAGAATATTTTCAAGCCACAGATAATTGAATCTATGTGGATAAAGAATCCATGGATATGGAGGGCCATCTGTATCAACAATATGGAAAGCTGAGAATATACAAATTTTACTTTAAAACTTCTGCTTCTGCATTGATGAACACTGACTGTTAATGTTGTTCCAGTGAGTTATGGATAATTTTTAAGAACAGGTTTTTAAATTCTGACACAAAAGTTGCTACAAGGTGTTGAAAACCTGACATATTTAACATTTATAGCCTTCATGGAAAATAACTGAACAGATGAAATGGATGACATTAAGCTATTCCACTTCTTGAATGAATTACCTGAGAAATCTTTCCAGATCTTCCCTGCTGCACCTGGACCATGAAACATCTCCAAGATTCTGCCCTTTGATCCATTCTCCAGACATGATATGGAGACCATCTGCACAAGATGGGTGGTCATTGTCATGATTTATTCCCATGCTAAAAATGATAAAGTATTAAAAATAGAGCTTATTTCAAGTGCAAAAAAGAGTAGGAAAAGTTTTTAAAGCATTCATTGGAAGATGTATTTTGTTTTTCATCGTATAGAAATTCTTCTAAATAACAAATATTAAAATGTAGACTCTGGCCCAAAACAGATGGGCCGAAAGGACCATGGAGGGACTGCACCAGTGCTGTTCACACAAGGGCTGTGGCAACTGCACACACCTGGCCCTAATCCAGGCTGCCTCCACAGTCCTGAACCAGGCCGTGGGAAGGAGCAGATTCTTCCCTCTCCTTTTTGGGCTGGTTCTTTGGTGGTGGCACAGTGTTCATGTCACGAATCATCTAAATGCTATGCCTTGAATGCGGCCAGAACCTGCGTCATTTGGCTTGTCTGTTTCAGGCCTATGGCAAACAGGAGTTACATGTTTGGTGATTACAGTTTGAAGATGAAGCTAATGAGACATGCATGTCTCACTATTTCATCTTCATTCCTGGTAACTCCATTCAAAATACTTACCCATTTCCAAAGCACTGGGCTTTACCCAAAGAGAAATCCAATTTTAGCCCCACTAAGTTTAATGGAACTTACAACTAGATAGTCTTCATTAAGCAAATCTAACAATAGTCCTGCTCACAAAATAGATTTCTTAAATTTCAGTAGGAACAATTCAATGAGGTTCAGGATAGCAGACAATATGGGCTGTGATCCTGCACTAAGAGAGGTAATTACATATCTGTAAATACATCTTCCAATGCTACCCCCAAAACCTGCCTTTCAGGCAGTGCAACCCCCACCTCCACTAGTCATTTCCATGTTGCTGGAGAGTGGGAGAATGAGATGTGTCCAACTCTAGATGTGATGCACATCTGCAGGGACCTCCATAAAAATGAACTGCAATGATAGGAATCAGACATACACCATTGTAATTCATTAATAGCAATAGCAAGTACACATCTATACTGCTTATCAGTGCACATAAGCACTCCCTAAGCAGTTTACAATGTGTAAGCCAATTGCCCCCAACAAGCTGGGTACTCATTTTAGTGACCTTGGAAAAATGCAAGGCTGGGTTGACCATAAGCCCTGGCTGGTACTGAACTCTTGACCTTGTGGTTTATGAATGAGTGGCTGCAGCACAGGCATTTAACCATTGCACCTGCATTAATAGGATGTCAACCATGGTATTCTGTTTCCCTACTACTCCTGGATTACTTAGAAACATACAATATTGCTTCATATTGACTCAGACCATTGTTCCATCTAGCTTGCTAGTGGCTACACTGATCTGCAGAAATCATCTAAGTGTTCACCATTATTGCTTTCATCCAGAAAAACATAAGTGAACGTATTAAACATTAATAATGAACAAGGGATTCCTGCTTTTAAAAGCTCAGGATCCACACCAGTATGCAAGCAAAAAACAAAACAAAACAAGTGATCAAAAAAATTATTTTTAAGCTGGTAGCTTTTACACAAATCACAAAATAATTACTACAACTATTAAGATATGACAAAAGAAATATACACATGCACACACATATATCAGACAAGATTGTTGATAAATAGGTGAAGGCCTCAGGCTTAATTCAAATGTAATTTGCATACTTAATGGTGATTAGTAACTTCAATCTATTTCAATAGTTGGGAATAATATTGAATTTAGCTCTGCATTAGTACCTGCAGGAGACAATTTAATTCCATAAAGAAAATGGACCCACACTCTCTTCCACATGAGGCCTTGGGGAGGTGCAAGTAATGGCATGGACACAACAACTAGCTTAGTCATTACCTCAAAGTGCAAGGTGGCCCACATCTCCACTTTATAAACTGACTAGTTTTATTCCATCTACAGGCTCCAGTTCTTAATCTAGCCCACCTAAACCATAGGAATCAGAGTATTCCACAAATATAAAATGGATGTGCACAGTGAAAAAGTTCATTTTTGTGCAATTGCAATTTGTGTCATAACTTGGTTGA
Source organism: Phrynosoma blainvillii (assembly GCA_026167975.1). Taxonomy (NCBI): domain Eukaryota; kingdom Metazoa; phylum Chordata; class Lepidosauria; order Squamata; family Phrynosomatidae; genus Phrynosoma; species Phrynosoma blainvillii. Next base: position 90,780,674 of record JANUYF010000002.1, on the reverse strand, counting down.
CGAGAATGAGAATATATTATAGGCAACCAAGAATAATGTGAAAGAAATCAGGCATTGGAAAAATAGGTTGCTTAGAACATGCTTATTCTGTCTGCCTTCTCCCACCACTGCTGCACAACCCTGTAAAAAGTGAAACCACTAGGATAATGCATCAAGGTTCTGGCCAAAGAATTTATTTTGAGAATGTTATGCAGAAGAGCTAATAAACTTAGAATGCTTTAATACAAAAAAGGCTGGAAGAAGAATTAGGGTTACAAAATTTATGCCCTGGGATAAATATAAATATATGATCGCTGAAGGAGTAGTAGGTTTTTGTATTATACTTATTCAATTTGCCATTATTCTTTTTTCACATTGGATTGTCTTATTGTTACTATTTTATCTATACTGCAGTGCTTCATCTATTACACCAAACTGCTTGGATAGATTTTTCTTACATTCTTGTACAGTAATCTGGGTGCACATTATTAATCCTATACACACTTTTTCACAAGGAAAGCACAATCCAATGTCATCTCAAAAGTAAGGGCCAATGCAGACTGGCACAAAGGGCTGGCCTGGGGGTGGAGTTGGGGTGGGCAGCCACATGCTGGCTGCCCTGACTCCAGCCCGACGCCGTCCTGGTGCAGCGTACACACACGCTGTGCCAAAAGGGCCCCAAAGGGTGCAAAAGAGCCACAGCACCGGCTCTAAGGGTGGTCTTTTGCTGTCCCCAAAAAGGCTGTGGCCCCGATCTGCCACTCCCAGGGGCAGCTCTGTGCCACCCCTTTTGGGCCGTCTGCATTGGCCCGAAGTTTCGCAGAGTTCATCTGGGACTTCTTTCCAGATGTGTCTGAAGTACTGCAGCCTAAGCCATTTAATTAACTGCAGTCATAACTTTGCATTTGAGGTTTTTTGCTAGTTCAGTTTTACCAACTGGGAAATTTCAAATGCAAATGAACACTATGCTTATACCCGTGAACTTATTTCTTATTTATTAATATAGTTATATCCCACCATCTGTTATGGGATTCAAGAATTGCATGTAAATAAAATAAATGTACAATTTAAAACCATTTAAAATTTAAAACAAAAAGTTATTTAAACAGACTAAAACATATTCAATAATTTAAGAAGTTAAAACAGGCTGAAATAATAAAACAATTTAAAAATATGTGTATGTACATTTTAGAGAAATCAGTTACACTTAAAGGGTTTAATTAAAAGCCTTTTTTTGACCTGGTGCTGTAATGAAGTCACAGTTGGCACCCATTAAACCTCTAAGGGGAAAACATTCCACAAGTGATGTGCCATAACATTTAAGGCCCTCTCCCACATGCTCCCACAGAGTATTGTTCCCACTAACATGAGACTGAGGACGGACCTCCACCAGACCTCAGGCAGGGGGCACTCCTACAAGATGCAATCATTTAGGGCTTTGAATATTATCACTAGAATCTTGAATCCAATCGAGAACAATATTGGCAACAAGTGCAATTCCTTCAAGGCCAATGTTCCAAGGCTTCTATACAATATCAGCTATCCTGTCCCTGTGTTTTGCCCCAGCTGTAGTGTCCAAGTTTATCTTCAAAGGCAGACCCACATACAGCTTATTACAGCAGTCTAATAAGGAAGTTACCAATGCATGGATTGCTATAGCCCAGTTGCCCCTGTCCAGAAAAGGGCACAGCTGGCAGACCAGTCAAAGCTAGCACCAAGTCACAGATTCTGCTTGTAATAGTTGTTGTTGTTAATGTTGTTTTTGTTGTTCTTATTATTCTTTCCCCACCTCTCCCCATGAAGTGAGGTGGGGAACAACCACAGCCCAACAAACACACAACATCAGTTAAAAACACACATCAATTTAAAAGAACAAACAAGACACAGACATATTAAAATAATCCACATTTCAAAATTCATTGTTTAAAAGTTACAGTTTTAAAATAATCTGGATAGGCCTGCTGGAAGAGAGTGGTTTTTAGTGCTGTTTTAAATTCAGAGAACATATTCAGCTGTCAATGCACTTCGGGCAGGTCATTCCACAGTCTAAAGGTGGCTGAAGAAAAAGTCCTCTGGGTGGTCCTGGCTGATTGGAATAAATGTCCCCCCAAGGACCTGAGTATACTCGATGGATTTATACGGGAGGAGGTGACCCCCATATGTAACCTGGGTCTAAACTATGTAGGACTTTGAAAGTAATAATCAACACTTTGTACCTTGCCCAGAAACAACTTGGCAGCCAATGGACTGAGTTTAATATCGGTATATGATCACTTCTGTATGCCCCACCAACCAATCTGGCTGCTGTGTTTTGAACTGAAGTTTCTTAACTTAGTAGAGTGGTAGCCCAATATACAGCACATTGCAAAAGTCGAGCATTGACCCACCCAACTCATGGCAACCTTGTGGATAACATGCCCCCAAGGCCCCCTATCCTCCACTGCTCTGCTTAGGTCCTGTAAATTCAGACTCGTGACCTCTCTAATTGAGCCTATCCATTTGGCATGTGGTCTTTCTTTCTACTACCCTCTACTTGTCCTAGCATTATTGTCTTTTCTAATGAGTTGTGCCTTTCCTTGATGTAGACAAAATATGACAGGCTCAATTTGATCTTGGCTTTGAGGGACTGTTCAGGCTTGATCTATTCTAGGATCCTGGTGGATAATAGATGCTGGTACAGGTTCGATGGCTCCTTTGTTTAGTAAGATGGCGACTTCATCAAGTAGGGTGTTTGAAGGGGGGTGATATGAAACACTCCAGTTGGGGAGTATTTATAAAATTCAATGTCATACTCCCTCTGGATGATGTCAAGGACCCAGAAGTTGGTGGTTATAGTAGAACAGGCAGAATAGAAGTAAGCCATTCTGTTGCCAGTGGGTACAAGGGGCTCAAGGAAAGATAGAATCGAGAAGTTAGACACCTCTTCCCTTAGTCTCCACCTTTCTTCTTAAAGGAAGATCAGTATTTCAAGGAGGAGGATTACAGTTTGCCTGAAGAAGTCAATGACTGGGAAGTGTATTTGGACCTCCTAGCATTTTTTTCCATATGAATAGCAATAGCAAAGCACTTCACGTTTCTATACCGCTTCATAGTGAACTAAGCACTCTCTAAGTGGTTTACATGGTGTAAAGCAAGCCAAGGTCTCTGCAAACCATGTGAAGGTCTCTGCAAATCATAACAGAGTTTAGAAGAACCTTGATATGTCGATGGCATACCATATTTCCTCACAGTCATCCTCCTATTTTGTGTAAATTCTAACTTCACATCTGTCTCATTAAAGAGATCAGATACATCAAAGGGCATGTCTTCTGTGGTAAGTCTAGCTTCAGTCTTCAGACCCAAGGAACATAGCCATGCATGTCTCCTTAGGGTAACGGAACCAGTCACAATCTTCACTGTCCAACTGGTCACATGGCAGGCAGAATGCATTTGTTGACCTGCCAGAGAATGTGCTTCATCCTGCAAAGTGCTGGCAAAACATTTTTCTTGTCGGGGAGTTTTTGCTCATTTGCCCCAATGCAGACCACATATTTGACTATGTGGAGACTTAAAGTGGAGGCAGAATAAAAATGTTTTTGCCATAAGGTTGAGTTTACAACCTTCTTTGTCTGTAGGTGTTGAGAACAAATGATGAACAGACTTCATCTGAGACATCTCAATGACAACCAAATTCAGCCTTGGATGTTCAAAAAGCAAGTTCAAAATGAGCTTCACTTGTATGTCAAGCGTGCTTGCCATTCGTAGGACTTGTTCAGAGAATACCTGTACATCATCAGTTGGGAGGGGAGAGGAGACCTGCCCCCAAGTTCCACTCAGATGAACTCAATGCAAACTTTACCAAGCCTCCTTCTGAATGAGAAGGGGACAAAGGATGATGAAGTGGCTCAGGAAATGGTTTCCCCTTTAGAAACTGGTGGTGAGGTGTTACCATTGAAGGCTCTTCTTGTGGAGCACTTGAACTCTGCACCTGAGAATGGGAGTGGTCTGCATCAATACTGATGGCTGTCAGGTTTATGAAACAGGCACGGATTGTACTACAGTGGGTCTTGTTGGTGACAAAGCCACATTATGAGGTAAGTCACACATGTAGTGATGGTAAAGGATGTTGTAGTTATGGGTAGCCAGTACAAGATAGTGTCCACATGTCCTCCACAGGTTCATGCCTTTAATGTTGAAAGTATCGAATGAGGTGTCTTGTATGGGAAACATGTTGATGACAGTCACAAGATTTATCCTGAAATTTCCTGTCAAATTTCGAACTATGCCTCAAACCAGATCTAGCATGATACCATGGAGCAGGAGATCTGGAAGAGGATGTAGCAGAGTAATGGTCCAGCACATGGCAAGGAGAAGAAGAGTGTCCTTGGCGTGAAAAACACAGTAGCACAGGGACCTGAGTGGGAGAGATGCAATGCAGCAACCCTGCATGCTTCTGAGGAAAGTCAGTGATTTCACTCTCCAAAGCAGAGCCCCTTTGAACTTCAACAACCTGCAAGGATGCAGCAGAGGCTTTATGACCAATGCAGACTGCTGGTCGGTAGGGGCCGGCTCAGCTGGAACTGAAGCTGCTTGATGCACCTTGGGATGAGTGTCCTTCTCCATCAGTGTGCTTCTTTTTCCTCTTAATATCAGAGTGATAAGAGGCAGAAGACTCTATCCATCGCCCTGCATACGTCATCCACCAAGGTGACCAGAGCTATCTCTCTCCCATAGCCAGATCTGAAGATTGAAATGGATCTAGATCATCTGTTTCATCCAGAAACCTCTGGAGCTGGGAGGCCACCACTTGCTCCAGAAACTTGCCCAATAATGGAATATTAGAGCCTGGTCAATAGTTATCCAGAATGGTGGGATCCAGTGAGGTGTTTTTCAGTAACAGCTTCAACACAGCATCTTTTAGGTAGGATGGAAATCTGCCTTGCTGCAGTGAAGCATTCACCACTCCCCTTACCCACTTGGCCAGTCCCCATCTATCTGCTTTCAGAAGCCAGGAAGGGCAACGATCCAGTATGCATGTGGTGGTCCTCACTTCTCCAAGGATCCTGTCCATATCCTCAGGCTACACAAACTGAAACTTATACATGACAAGCAGGCACCAAGATTACATCCACTGGACCTGTGTCAACTACAGCATTCAAGTCAGAGCGAATCCAAGTGATTTTGTCTGCAAAGTGTCTTGCAAATTCTTCACAGTGAGCTGTTGAGTCTTTGTTTTCTTCTTGAAAGCCAGAATGTAAAAGGCCCCTGACCATTCAGAACAGTTCCACTGGATGACGCTGTGCAGAAACAATGGTGGCAGAGAAGTATAATTTCTATGCTGCCACCATCATTCCTTTCTTTGTGCTGCCCCTTCTTCTTTTTCCAAGTGATTTTAGTGATTGATATTGCCAGTTTGGTAAAAAAAAAAAAAAAAAAAAAAGGGCAATGTTGTAATATTCATACTACTGATATGAACTTCAAGTCACCTGTTGACCTATGGCAACCCCATGAATTTCATAGGGCTTTCTTAGGCAAGGTCTACTCAGAGATTTATTTTATTTTATTTTTTGCCAGTTCCTTCCTCTCAAATACAGTCTACAGCACCTGGTATTCATTGGCAGTCTCTCATGCAAGTACCAACCAGAGCTGACTGTGCTTAGCTTCTAAGATCAGATGTAATTTGGTGCCTTTAGGATATTTATGTGGGTTCTGAAATGAATTATTTGGGTTATATTATGTTTTGAAATTATTTGGTGCTAAAGGACTTATTGTCCTGATATGTATTTTTATTTTTGTATTGCTGTTCCCATGTTTTGAGTACCTTTAAATATGTTTATGCAGAAAAGCATTATGCAAATATAAATGATGGAAGGGTGGGTGGAAGGATGTTGCTGATGTAGGTTAACTAGTAGTGATAAATATAGGGTACTATGTGTAGGCGGCGGGTGTGTGTGTAAGAAAGAACTCCATCTTCCAAACACTTCTAGTAAAAGTTCTGAAAGGGAGCTGGTAGAGGCAGGAATATGTTTTCTGGACTGAAAGGATAACATACGACTCACCTCAGTTGCAAGATAATGCAGGAATTAAGCTTTTTACTTCCCATTTCCAGGTATTTAAGTTCTGTCGGACAAATTCACAAAATGGCAGGGAGGGGAAAGGTAATGCATTACTGATGGGAATTAATTGTTTTGGCATTATTAGACTGTTGCCTAGCAGACTGTCATCTTTTAAAATTGGGAATTTATTTTTAAGAAACCTCCACTCCAAAAACATTGCTTAAACCATACCTTAGAGAAAGATACTCTGGAAATGATTGCAGATACAAGAAAGAAAAGATATCTCAGAAAGTACATTTTAAATCTACCGGTATATGTTTTGTGAGCCAAGAATCCAATCACAAAATTCGGGGCGGGGGGGGGGGGGGGGATGAAATTGGAAAGGTTTGAATATTAGTCCGAAAATGTGAGATAAGTCTGCTTTTATAAAAATCTGCAAATTCATATCAATCAGCCATATACATGCCTGAGAAAGCTACTGAATAGAATTTGCTTTTGGTTACACATGTATAAGACTGCCGTACATTCTCACGTAGGTATCAACAGAGAAAAACAGGTTTGGACAGAGATTCAACTATTACCTGTACTAAGTAGTAATAAATTTGCGGGGGGGACAAAACAGGAGATGAAATGCCAGAATCTCATTTTAAATAGCAATTTAGCTGTTAAATAAAGAGGACTGAAACTGGCCCAGAGTTAAAAACATCTGTTCAAAAGGTCAACGAAAGTGGAAAATGCTATTGAATCCCAGTTGTCTTGTATTTCTTTGTGTCATCTGTCAGAATCAAATGTGTGAATATTTGTGGCTGCCTGGAGAGGACTATATAACTAACTGATGATTTATAGAGGAATTGTTCAAATGATGACCCCATAACCACTCACTGTATAATTCCATGCAATATAATTGTTTTTGCATTGTATTTACTCTCTAGCAGTTTACATTTTCTAGACAAAGTTAAGCACACCTGAAAAACCAGATGTTGACTATGCAGTTGGAATGTGCAGTTAGATCTGGAGTTGTTCTTAAATGGCTAAGTTGCAGCATTCAATTTTACAAGTCAGTTATATCCTTCCTCGAATATAGCAACTCAGCCACCAACCTTTATTCCTTGGTAAATAAATATTGAATAAATATTCTTTGGTAATTTCTCAAGAGACTGGCTATGGCTTGGGGTGTCCTTTAAAACTGTGGGAAAATAATAATAATAATAATAATAATAATAATAATAATAATAATAAATATTTCTATCCCGCCCCTCTGCAACGCAATCGGGGCGGCTTACAGTTTAAAAATTCCACAATACATATATCCATCAACGTCCTAACCCACCCACCCTTAAAACAGAATTAAACCAAAAAAATTAAAACGTACAATAGTTAAAAAACAACAAACAACATATTACAACAATCACAGCAGCAGAATTCCCTTTAGTTCAAAACAGTGGTGGGATCAGGGGGGAGAAGAATAGCCAAGATCATAGGGCCAGGATGACTAATCAGGAAAGGCCTGCCGGAAAAGATCCATCTTGACTGCCTTCTTAAAGCTGTCAAGGGTGGTAATGAGACGGATCTCATCCAGCAGGCCATTCCATAATCTGGGAATGGCAGCAGAGAAGGTCCTCTGGGAGGTCGCCGACAACCTTGTTTTCATGGGTTGTAACAGATTCCTCCCAGAGGACTGGAGTACACGCGAGGGATCATATGGGGAGAGGCGGTCCCGGAGGTAAGTTGGACCCAAGCCATGTAGGGCTTTAAAGGTCAAAAACCAACACCTTGTACTGTGCCCGGAAACTAATAGGCAGCCAGTGGAGAGCTTTTAGCACAGGTGTTATGTGCTCTCTTCTGGAGACACCATAAAACAACCTGGTTGCCATATTCTGAACTAATTGGAGTTTCTGAGTCAAGCACAAAGGTAGCCCCATGTAGAGCGCATTGCAGAAATCAAGACAGGAGGTTACCAGAGCATGTACCACAGTTTCCAGATCCGTACTTTCCAGGAAAGGGAGCAGCTGGCGTATCAGCCGAAGCTGATAACAAGCACTCCTGACTGTCACATTCACCTGATATGTCATGTGAAGTGATGAGTCTAGGAGTACCCCCAGACTGCGAACACAGTCCTTGGAGGAGAGTGTAACTCCATCCAGGACTGGAAGTTGTATTCCCAGACCTGGTTTTGGGCCCGTAACTGTTAGTACCTCTGTTTTGTCTGGATTCAGTCTCAATCTGTTTTTCCTCATGTAGTCCATTACTGCTTTAAGACAATCATTGAGAGGAGAGACGCCATCTGAATTCAGAGCCAACGACCGGGTCATGGAGAAGTATATCTGAATGTCATCAGCATATTGATGACACCGCGCTCCATGCCTCTGAATGATCTCTCCCAGCGGCTTCATATAGATGTTAAATTGCATCGGGGACAGGATGGCACCCTGGGGGATGCCACAATTAAGCTCTATTCTAGAAGAGCAACTGTCCCCGAGCCTCACCCTCTGGGATCTGCCCGAGAGGAAGGAATGGAACCACTGCAAAGCAGTGCCTCTAATTCCTAACTCTCTCAGGCGATCCAAGAGGATGGAGTGGTCTATTATGTCAAAGGCCACTGAGAGGTCCAAGAGCACCAACAGGGTCACACTACCCCTGTCGATACCTGAGCGGAGGTCGTCAGCAAGAGCAACCATGACAGTCTCAACTCCTTATCCTGTCCTAAAGCCAGTTTGAAATGGGTCTAGATAATCGGTTTCATCCAAGACAGCTTGGAGTTGGGAAGCGACTGCCCTCTCGATGACCTTGCTTAAAAACGGCAGCAAGGAGACCGGTCTGTAGTTGTTCCTGTCCAGGGGGTCCAGGGAAGGCTTTTTCAGGAGCAGCTTAACAGCCGCTTCCTTTAAACACGATGGAACAGAGCCTTCCCTGAAGGATGCATTGATAATATCCCGAAGGAATACTCTCAACACGTCACCCCCCTGAACGACCAGCCAGGATGGACATGGATCGAGGGGGCAGGTCGTCTTCCTCGCTGTACCAATTGATCTGACTATAATAGCATTAAAAGTTTTAGAACTCATTCTATTCCCCATCAAGTGGCTCAGGCTTCCAGGCTTATTTTAAGATGAAATCTCAATCTGAAGTCACTATTCTCACATCAATCCTTCTAAATATTAAAAAAAAAAATCAGGGGTCCCTGTTGAAGAGTTCACATGTAAATGTGATTCAGGTTGTAAGTAGCTGATGCAGGGTTTTCTCTCTTGTGCAGCTCAACTGCAGGTATCACTGCTCAATCTGGCCAGAAGTTGGACACATTTCTTAAGAGCATTAACAAATGGTTAGAAGATTTCAAAACAAACAAACAAATATGAAGTCGTAGGCTTTCATGGCCGGCATCCATAGTTTTTTGTGGGTTTTTCGGGCTGTGTGGCCATGTTCTAGAAGAGTTTCTTTCTGACGTTTTGCCAGCATCTGTGGCTAGCATCTTCAGAGAAAAAAACAACAAACAAATAGTCCACCAAGGTTTTCCAGTGGGTTGCTGGAAATTAATGCTTCTTGTTTTCTTGCTTTCACTGCTTACAGTAATTTATGTACTGTTTTAAAAAAAAATTTTTTAAAAAAAAGTTGGATTTTTTCCCCCCGTCTGAAAATCTGCCTACTGGAATCTTTGAATACTTACTTTTTACAACTGATAAATTAGGATTAATTTATTATATTAGTGATATGGACCGACATAAATTTTGCTATGGATTTCAACAATTAATACCAAATTATTTTCCTGTAAATTGTGCAACACTGCACATTATATTTACTTTAATGAGAGTCCAGATGTAAAACTTACAATTGTTACATTAGTGACAGTTTTTCAAAAATGTTAGTGTACATTTGGATTTATCCAACATAGCCAGTAGTAAAAAAATGCTGGAAACTGCTGTCTGATGATATGCAGTCGGCCCTCTGTATCCACAGATTTTTTATCCATGGTTTGATATAAATTCCAAAAGTAAACCTTATTTTTGCCATTTTATATAAGAGACAACAATATATGATGTCATTGTATTTAATGGGACTTGAGCATCCACGGATTTTAGTATCCGTGGGGGGTGGGTGAGTCTGGAACCAAACTCCAGCTGATATCAAGGGCCCACTGTATGGCCATTATCCATCTCCTTGCCAGTACAGGACTCCATTACTACAGCACACTAAGAAACTGATTTCTAACTTCATTTAAAAGTCTCCAACAGCACAGAATCCAATATCTTCCAAGGTAGTCTGTTCCATTGTTGAATAGTTCTTACCACGAGGCAACACTTCCTACTGGTTAGTAGGAAGCTCCTTCCTTGCAAATTGAAATTTTGGTTCAGGTCCTATCCTGAGTAGCAGAAAACAAGTTCACCCCATCTATGTATTCCCACATTTCCCTCATAATATAAAAGCAGAGACAGAGGCCAATTTCAGGGAAGAATCAATACATAATATTGATAGCTTATCTCTCTATCCTGGCACAAAACAGGGGTGTACAACTAGAACTAGAAAATAGAACCAGAAAATATAAAACTAGAAAATAGAACTACAATTAGAAAGTATTCAATTCCCACTTCTGATCCTTCTTTTTGCCCTTTCTAACTAGATGTGTGAATTCTACTGACAATTAAATATTTCAAGCATTTCTGAGCCTGATAACTGACTTTTTTTGGTTTCCATTTACTCGTGTATACGTCGACTTCATGTATAAGTTGAGGGAAGATTTTTAGGGCCGAAATCATGAATTTTTATATGACCTGTGGATAAGCCAAGGGTAGAACTTAGGGACATGTAACAAAGGATATAAAGGACAAAACATAGGGAAACGCCACTTCCCTCCCTCCCTTCTCTTTTTCTGGACTTTCTCAATCCCCTAACACCACTTCCTCCAGTTCCTTCCTTTCTGAATACACACACGCACATGCACACGCACACACATGCATACGCACACACACACACACAGTAGTTTTATTCCAATAGTCCATACTACACATTTTATTGAGTTTATGGTTCATCTTTTTAGAACAAAAACTAAGCTGTTTTATATATAATTGAGTATTTTATGCAGCAATCATATATTAGAATATTCACTGCTTCGCAAGTAAAACTTAAATATTTAATCATGAATAGTCAATCTCTTGTGTGAAACAAATAGAACCTTGATTTGAATTTATTTTCAGGATTAGTATATACCAATATCAAGTTTACACACAGAGAGAGAATGGCATTCTTTTGGTTACATCCAACTAGACTTGATTAATTCAATCAAATGTAAAATGGTGAATCAACACATAAAAAAACCCCACCGATTCAGCTGACTATACTTACAACAGATTTTAGGCCATACACACAGAAAATTTCATCTACTTACTTGTGTCCCATTTCATGAGCAATAGTAAATGCAAGATTCAGGCCATTGTCCTCTGCAATAATACATTTTCGTTTGTCACTGCACATCCCATTCAGATAAGCTATACCTAGAAAAAAAAAACAATCACAATTAAATACTAGGTTTCTCACATGCTATGGCTCAACTTTGGCACTGAAAACGGACTAAAGAAAAGATCTGAAATGAGCTGAATAATCTTTGAGTTAGAAGCAAGAGACCAGTCAGGAAATCTATTCCTACTGGCCAATGATATCTGTTGACAATCTTGCTGCACTGCCTACATACTACAAAAAATTACCGTAATTCATTACAGGAATAAGGACAGGGACGTATTTAGTTGTATTCTGTCAGCACCTGAAAAAGTCCTACAGAAGACAACTGAATCTTACTTCAGCCTCTGAATTTAACAATGGTTTAACAACAGATTGCAAGGTTTACATATAAGATCAAAATTAGGTCAGTCTTTAAGTGTTTGCCCACCAAACAGATGTATTATTTAGCATGTTATAATGGACAGGATGAAAGAGAACAAATTGAAACTTAATCCAAAGAAGACAAAGGCCCTTATCACATGGGGTCTGAAGCAGAGCTAATCCAAAGGGCATCCACAGCTAATACATATTATTCCCCCGTGTTTACACATGACGCTGCCCCAGAACACGGAGCTAATCCGTATTGTTCCCCCGTGTCTACACACGACACTGCCCCAGAACACGGAGCTAATCCGTATTGTTCCCCGTGTCTACACACGACGCTGCCCCAGAACTCGGCAGAATACGGAGCTAATCCGTCAGGAGCAGGGAGATTTTGACATTCGGTTTGTAGAGGATGTACCTAGGGAGCCTTCGCATTCATTGCGAATTGGTGGGCAAGGCGAAAATCCCAGCGAGGGGAAGGGATTGCCTTGGCAAAAGGCAAACCGGATTGGAAAGAAGAGGAGGAGAGGAAGAGGGAAGAGGGAAGAGGGAGGCGATCTCTCTCTCTCCATGGGCTGCCTTCCCTTCTCCAGTCCTCCAGCCCTCCTCCTCCTCCCCGGTTCCCATGGCTGCCTTTCCTCCCGGCTTTTTGTGACGGGAGAGAAGGGAGCCTTGGTATTAATTGCGAAATGGCCAAAAGGGCGATATTCCCTCCGTTTCGCTATGGAACCGAATTTATTCCTACTTCTGTTTTTCTTCGCTTTTTCTTTGCTTCGTGGCCAGCGTTTGATAAGGTCCAAAGTCAGCTGAAAGGCAGATCAGGGAACAGAAATTCAGCCTGTGATGGATGGGGTAACACTATCCATGAAGCCCCAGGTCTGCAGCTTTGGTATATTTCTGGATTCACTCCTCAGCCTGGAAGCTCAGGTCTCAGCAATAGCCAGGAGTACATTTGCACAGTTAAGGCTTGTGTGCCAGCTACATCCATTCCTTCAGACATTACGCCTGGCTATGGTGACACATGCCTTAGTACATTCTGTTTGAATTACTGTAATGTGCTCTATGCAGGGCTTCCTCTAAAGAGTTCAAAACTTTAGCACAGGGGTAGGCAACCTTTCTCCTTTAAGGGCCGAGGGACTTCAGCTCCCAGAATCCCAGGAGCTATTGGCCAACATGGGAATATTGGCCAACATGGCTGAGGCTTCTGGGAGCTGAAGTCCCTTGGCCCTTAAAGGGGAAAGGTTGCCTACCCCTGCTTTAGCAGCTCAAAAGAGATGCAGCCAGATTGTTAATTGGGGTTGGCTACACCCCCACTGACTGCTCAGCTGTTTCTGGACAGAATGCAAGGTGCTGAATTGAAAGAGTTAAAAAAAGGACTGTCTCTCAATTTTCAAATTAGGATTGTTCCATAGAATTAGTTTAGCATGACTATATGGATTAAATTGTAACTGATAAGATACTGTATGTTAACCCATCCTAGCAGCAGAAATCTCAGGGGATATCATCCCTTTCACCCCTGAATGAACAGAACCTAAAGAAGTCTAATTTTTAAAAGAATTTCAAAAAATTCTAAAGAATTTCTAAGTCTGTTAACTTACGGTAGTTGCCTCCTGTGGGTTGAGGAACTACATTCTGAGGCTTGTAGTTCAATGAGGCCTAAGAGCTCTCTGGCTGAGAATTCTAAACGCTCCTCCTTAAGCTGCAAATCCTGGAATACAACAGGAGGCAGCCAGACCAACTAAAGTGGAATAGCAGCACTATAAGGGTGTAGTTTGGTAATCGTACATGTTACTGCAGATCTTTCAAGAAGATCTGGAACTCTTCATACCTGCACCATGGCAGCTATCTGTACAGATGTCTCATTGAGACATCCGGCATGTCTGCCACTGACATAGCTCACTCACTCTGAGATAAGAATAAGGCACCCAGCCATGTAATCACTACTGGATGCCTTGTTCTGACCTCTGAAGCAAACAATCCATGTGGTGGCAGACATGCAGGATGCCTGTGCAGATAGGCACTACAGTGTGGGAACAGAGAGCCAGGTAATGGGGAAGATTGGGGGAGATATGAGACCAGGATACTTTAGGCTGCCCCCTCCAAGTATCCTGGCCCATACAGACAGAGCCTTTGATAAATAAAACCTACTTTGGACAAGTTAATTAATGTCATTATATGTTGAAGCCTATTTGACATCAACATTGAATAATGAGATTTCTGTATCATTTGTATGCCTAGTATGACCTTTACCTGGATTGGGAATAACTGAAATAAAGTCTTCATAAAAGAAAGTTTTGAAAAGAGCATGACACAAGAATCTTTTGACAAAAACTATGAAAGTCTAGGAACCAATATGTCTGAGTATGTTTTATACCAATTATCCTTAACCAACTGTTTTTGTTGCAGAGGAGGCAAAGAGGCATTAATTATCTGTAGACAAGTTGATCTGACCCTAACAATCAGGGAGGTGACAAGATGGGGAAAGGGAAAGATTTACTAGTTGATGCATGAATCTTGATGGAAATTAATACAGCAAAATCTCTGTTTGCTACAAAGTGCCAAAAAAGCAGAACAGAAGGCAATAACAAAAAGGGATGTGGCCAAGGACACAATGAGACTCAACCAAAATGGAAGTCAAGCAGTAGACATGCTCAAAAATGAAAAGAATGTCCAGCACATATTATAGAAACATCGAATGTGAGAAGCATGAGTCAAAGGAAGCTATTTTGTACAGATTGGTTTTCAGATGTGATAAGTAAAACCATATGATCTCTCACTTGCTCCCTACTAAATGTGACTGACCCCTGTATAAATTGGGGGAAGCAAAAGCAGTGAAATCAATGCAGAAAAAGCTAAGGAGATGTTTAAAAGATAGTCATCAGGGGGTTGCAGACTGCCAGAAATAGTGTGAATTCAGTCCACTATTAGGGTTAGGGTTAGTGCTAGGGAATCATGGGAACTGTTATTTTTCTGAGACATTGAGACTTCTCTGTCAGACAACTCTGATGCCACAATAAAATACAGTTCCCATGGTTCCCTAACTCTAACCATAACCCTAAAAGTGGACTGAATTCACACTATTTCTGGCAGTCTGCAACCCCCCATCATTTGCTAAAAAGTCTGTTTGGGCCTACGAATGCTCTTTAGGCCTTCTTCAGGGGGCTACATAAAAATCACAAAAAAACTAACACATAAATATGTGATATCCATTTACATAAGAACATTAATATATTTTTGTACATTCCTTTACAGCCCATAGATATCCACTTCAAATCAAAGCATAGAAATTTTTGAGCCAGGAAATCCAAAACCACTTAGTGAGAAAATGAAAGCACATGTATAAAAGCCGAATATATATATATATATATATATATATATATATATATATATCTTGTAAGTAGATGCTAGAAAAAACAGAGATAATGTTCAAAGGCAGGTGGGTGTATGCTGGCTAAAGAGAAATGGACTGTGAAAACTCTTAAAGGTTGTGTTAAGAATGTGAGGATTTTGTTAGTGCATGATAGTCAACTTCCTTATTTAAGCTCTGAAGGATTTTTAATAGATTTTAAGATTTCTAACTCCAGAAGATGTTTACAACAGTGGGAGGTAGGAAATTTACTCATTTACATTTGAAGATGATAAACAATTTTCTAACTCCTTTTTCAGCAGAAGCCTCTCATCAATAGAGTTCACTTTCTCTATTGTCCAAAATCTGAAATCTGCTATAGAATGGTTTTGTTCCAAGAAGTGGCTTACCAACAGAGCACCTGTTTTTTTGTTTCTTATATTGCAGATATGTACCTAAGATGTACATTTCTTAGGAGGCCTAGTTGGTTTTCCTACATTTGCACAGCACAATGTAAACAAAAACAAAAAAAAAAAATGCTGTTCCAGGTGGTAAAATGGTGCCAAGTATGTCTTTTCTTTGGTTTATGTCCTATATGAATTCTATTATCTTGGAGGTGTATCTGCAGTACACTCAGTGGGCACAGGAATTGTGTTCTGTGGATCTGTTTACACCCATCAGAGTATTATGTGATGTCTCTTTGCATTCCTTGAATGTACTTTCACTAGATGTGAAAATATCCCTTTAGCAAATAAATACTGTTTAGCATCCTGTGACATGTCTCCTTTTTCTTCAGGTAAGTTATAGTGAACATCATTTTGCTGACTTAGGAGCGAAACAGGAAGGACGTCATCAGAGCGCCCGTCGTGTGGATGGGCCATCGCTCCGATGACGTCCTCAGGAAGCAGATGGGGCGCCCAGCATCTGGCTGCCCCTCCCCTTCCTGGGATTGAAGACAACGCTTTTCGACATCTGCATCCCCCCTTAGTCTCCAGCAAAGACTAGAGCTATCCAACACAAAATTTCAAGCACCCCAGCAAAGTACAAATCCCAGGACTGCACAGGATAGAACTGTGACAATTAAATGCCATCAAACTGCTAAAAATGAGTAGTGTAGCAAGACTCTGAGACAGAGAGACTGGGTGAGTATAGTTCACTCTCTCTCTCTCTCTCTTCTCCCAATAATCCCAATAATTAGGGATACTCAGCCTGTACCAGGATATCTACAGTTAGGGGTTACTCATTTGTGCCTTTCTTCTGATATCCCTACTGTTTTTGTTGTAAGCAGACCCCTTCCAGCCTGTCTAGTATATTGACCAAAAAAGGGAGAAACAAAGCAAAACAGCAAAGGCACAAAGGAATCCCTTTTGCCTCTTGTTGTTGTTGTGTGCCTTCAAGTCGTTTTCAAATTATGGTGACCCTAAGGTGAACTGATCACAGGGTTTTCTTAGCAAGATTTGTTCAGAGGGGGTTTCCCGTTGCCTTCCTCTAAGATTGAGAGAATGTGATCTGCCCAAGGTTACCTAGTGGGTATCCATGGCCAAGCAGTGATTCAAAACCTACTCTACAGAGTTGTCATCCAATGCTCAAAACACTACATCACACTGAATCTACAAGGGAATAAATAAATTCTTCCATTTCTAAGCAGACTGAGGTGAAATGAGCCCAAGTATAAAAGCAATATGCTAGATAGGCTGGAAGAGGTCTGCTTACAACAAAGCAATAGTGATATCAGAAGAAAGGCACAAATGAGTAACCCCTAACTGTAGATATGCTAGTACAGGTTGAACATCCCTAATCTGAAAACCTGAAATCTGAAATGCTCCCAAATCTGAAACTTTTTCAGACATGAAGACACATGTTCAATTGTTCAATGTATACAAACTCTGTTTCATGCACAAACCTAATAAAAATACTATATAAAATTACCTTCAGGCTATGTGTATAAGATGTGTGTGAAACATAAATGAATTGTATATTTAGACTTGGGTCACACTGCCATGATATCTCATTATGCATATGTCAACATTCCATACTCCATCTTAATCTTAAATCTGAAACAAACATTTCAGATAAGGGATACTCAACCTATATTGATTGAATCATATAAATTGTTTGTCCTTTTGGCTGTCCAGCACCACATCTCAAATGAATTGATTTTCTTCCTATCATCTTTCTTAACTGCCCAGCTCTCACATCTATACATGTAATAGGGAATACAATGGCTTGTATGATTTTAACCTTTGTGCTAAGTTGTATATCTTTGCATTTTAGAATCTTTTCTAGTTCTTTCCTAGCCACTCTCCTCATTCTTAGTCTTCTGATTTCCTGACTGCAGTCCCCATTTCTATCAATGTTTGATCTCAGGTATGGGTATTCTTTTACTATTTCTATTTCTTTATTGTATAGGTTGAACTTGTGAAGATCCTCGGTGGTCTTTATTTTTGTTTTCTTTATGTTCAACAGTAACCCTGCCTTTGCACTTTCTTCTTTGATCTTCTTTGGTAGTTGTTCCAGGTCTGGGAGGTTTTCTGCTAGTATTATGGTGTCATCAGCATATTTCAAATTGTTGATATTTCTTTCTCCTATTTTCACTCCTCCCTCTTCTGTAACCAAGCCTACTTTCCTTACAATATGTTCTGCATATAGGTTGAACAGGTAGAGTGATAGGATGCAGCCTTGTCTGACCACTCTGCCAATTGGGAACCATTCAGTTTCTCCATGTTCTATTCTGACAGTAGCCTCTTGTCCTGAGTACAGATTCCTCATCAGGACTATCAGATGTGTTGGCACTCCCATGTCCTTAAGGGCATTCCATAGCCTTTCATGATCTATGTAGTCAAAGGCTTTGCTATAGTCTATAAAGCACATGCTGATTTTCTTTTGGAATTCCCTGGTGTGCTCCATTAGCCATTGTATGTTTGTAATGTAGTCCCTTGAGCCTCTTCTTTTCCTGAACCCTGCTTGGACCTCTGGGATTTCTCCATGTATGGTTGGAATCTATGTTGCAGAATTTTGAGCATGATTTTACTTGCATGGAGATCAGCGCTATGGTTCTACAATTACTGCATTCTCTTGTGTCTCTCTTTTTGAGGATTTCACAAAAATCTATCAGATACTCACCTGCTTCATTTCTTTTGCCTAATCCAAATCTGCCTAGTGGTTTTGATTCTTCTTTGCTTCCAACTTTTGTGTTCCAATCTCCTATGATCAGCTTGACATCCTGTGTTGGTGTGTCATCAATTTCTTCCTGTACAACTTCATAAAATCTATCAATTTCTTCCTCCTCTGCCTCTCTGGTTGGTGCATATACTTGATTTATGGTGATATTCATAGGTTTACCATGAAGTCTTATTGAAATGATTCAGTCTGATTTTGCATTGTATCTGCTGACTGCTTTTGCCACATCTTTTCTTAGTATGAAAGCCACTCCATTTCTTCTTGTCTTTTCATTCCCTGAGTAGAGCACTGTGTAGTTGTCTGATTCAAAGTGGCCCATTCCTGTCCATTTTCACTCACTCAACCCCAGTACTGCTATGTTCATGCATTGCATTTCCATTTTTACTATGTCTAGCTTCCCTTGGCTCATGCTCCTCACATTCCACATCCCTATCTTATGTTATGCTGCTTTGGATGCTATTTGCTTTTCTAAGGGTATCTGCTATTTTTCGTGTCATCGTTCTTATGCCCTTTGCTAATCTTGCAAATGTGATATCCCTTTATCTCTCCCTACTTCTCTTTCTGTTAATGCTCTGATCCTGCCTTGTGTTTCACTTGGGGTGTCTCATCATAGGGCTTACTAGGTGATGGGGTTACACAAGAGGGCCACCTACTCCTCCCAGTGCACAGTGCTAACCAATGTTAGCAATGGTGTCACAATTCACTCCTGTCAGTGACACCACTACTGCTGCTGTCCAATAGCTGTTTGTCTCCCTATAATGTTTGTTTGCTTTCCCACCCATCCCTTTATGCCTCCCTCAGTTTCCCTCCTTTTCTTACCCTGTGTCCTCCCTCCTTTAGTCCATCCCCATCCTCCCTCCTTTAGTTCCTTCACTTCTTTCTCTGTGGTTGATAATACACTGACTGTGGATTAGATAATACACTGACTGAAAACATACACATTTGATTTACACTGGTGCTTTTCATCTGAAACTTTTCTTTTTGATTAACAGTAACACTGTCCTGATTTCTTATACTAACAAAGTGGGGAGGGAAATTTGGTATGGAATTAACCAAGTAAGGTTCTAAGAGGCTCTACAGATGGCCCCTAAGGGCCGTGGCCCTGATCCAGTACATTGCTGCTCCAAAAAGAGCTGCCAAATGCCTCTCCTTTTTGGAGCAGCAAAAAGCCATTCTTGCCGCCACCACAGCAACTGCTTTTCGGCACTCCTTTGCTGCAGCATGTCTGTACACTGCGCCAAGGGAGCACCCTGATGCCACCCGCTGTGCGGTGGGGTGCGCAGCATGACGGTGGCATCTGGGTGGATTCAGGGTGGCTGGCTCTTTTGGCCAATCTGTACAGGGCGTTAGTGATTTATATTAGAAAATCTACTAACAATACCCAAAACTAATATGGTAGGCCTTATGTATCCACAGATTCTGCATCCACAGATTCAACCATCCACATCTTGAAAATATTTTTTTAATTTAAAAAGCAAACCTTGATTTTGCTATTTTGTGTATCTTACTATCTTACTATGCTATTGTACATAATGGGACTTCAACCTCCACAGATTTTTATATCTACAGGGGGAGGGTGTCCTGGGACCGAATCCCAGCAGATACCAAGGGCCTACTGTACTTCAGGTTTTCCTTCAAAAGATTTCTTTGAAACACATACTTCTGGATCTACTTACTTTTTTCCCTCCCTTGAGGGCTGATTTGATTTGTGAGTTAGCATTTCATTGTAGGAGCTCCACTCTGAAGGAGTGAAACCAGTTCACTATTGGCATGTAGACTCATAATACGATTGTCCAGACTCACATTCACACAAACAATTTTTACCCAACATTCAATTTGAAGAAACAGTTCCCCGTTGCTTCAGAATTTCTGGCAATTTTACATTTCTAGCCATGTACAATTTATATCATCCTCCAGACACCAGGATCAAACAAAAATGGATAAAAGCTAGATGTTAAAAGCATACCTATAATCCTATATTTCAAATCTCTGGATAATCAGCTTCTGTTAGTTTTGTACAGAAATGAAACAACTTTAAGGACAACATTAATTACCACAGCAGTTCCCATGGGACAGAGCAATCATCTTCACACAATATAAAATAAAAGTAAATGCACAGGCAAAAAACAGACAAAGTTTCTAGTTCATGAGGGATGGGGGCAGGGAGGCACAGTAATTTGCAGAGCATCATCTGTACTTTCTACCACCACTCCCCCCATGTTCCTGGTAAGACATTTCACTTTAATATTTAGTGCCTCGCATTTTTTATTGTTTAAAAAATTGCAGTCATTTAGATACTATGCTCTCTGCTTTATAGAGGAATTAAGAAAAATGGAATGGATTGCTACTTATTGCTAAACACCAAAGAGTTCAGTAAGAAATCAGCAAGATGGTTCTGTCATTTCAAAATTTCCTGATTTGCTGTTTTGAAAGAACAGCATTACATTTCTGGAATCTAAATGAATGCGAAATATCAAAGAAAATCAATGTAGTATTACTTTATTTCCTATTAAGCAAAGTTGACCTTGGGCTTGAAAGCCACATCAAACGGTAGCTACTGAATGTAGATCAGCCAACTACCACTTGTGAACTAGTTTCAAGTCTTGTCCTTTGTTATTAATTTCATGTGTTAAGAAACAGAAACTGGCTTTAAGTGAGCAGCTGTTCCTATTTAGCTATCACAGCATTAGGTAAAAGAAAGATTTTCTTTAAATATACATATATGTTCTCTACTTCTTCCTGTGGATTATTAACACAGCTGGAATGGTTCCAAGGTTAAATCCACTAAAAGGAGGGGAGCACGGTTGAACAATTGATCTTTTGTAATTATCTTTTCCCAGTCAATCCCATGGATTTTCTACAAAATCCGCTCTAAACTGAAAATTAACACTTTCTCCCTGAAATATCTCTGCTTGAAACCAGTGGCAGGATTCCACTGACAGTTTTTACAAAAATTGTTCAGGGAGGGGAAAGCTGAAAGTACTTATGGTTTCTGTAAGCCACAACACAAAACAGGACTAAAGATATAACCAGGTATGTACATTTACTCAAAAGTAACCTTTAATGGACTTCCGGTTAGGAATGGCTTCAGATTAGAGTGAGGCTTTGGGTGTCTCCCGCAGCTTCACTTGCCAAATGTGACAGGGGGCTATTTTCAGTAGTGAAAATAGTACCAAATTACTTCTTAGTTATATGAGGTTCGGATGCGTTCTACGAAGACCCGGATCCCGCCCAGGAT
Organism: Phrynosoma blainvillii; assembly: GCA_026167975.1. NCBI lineage: Eukaryota > Metazoa > Chordata > Lepidosauria > Squamata > Phrynosomatidae > Phrynosoma > Phrynosoma blainvillii. Next base: position 90,759,082 of record JANUYF010000002.1, on the reverse strand, counting down.
TGCAGGAAAAAGAACATCTGCTGTGGTCCTGTAAGGAGCGGAGGGGGTCGAAGAACTTGTCACGGTCGCATTTGTGCCGCCATTAATGGCTCACAGAAGCCACCAACTAATTTATAATTCAAACGGAAAGCAATAATAATAATAGAAACCTTTACTTTGTTACTTTGAAAGACTTTCTGCACTGGATACATACTGACTTGTAAAAGATTTTGTAGAGTGCATTTTACCAGCGAGGAGAGAGCTGGATAATACAGATAGCCGGGGAGAAAGGGAGAGTGAGAGGAGGAGGCGGATTGGAAAGTGGAGGATTTGGAGGAGATATATATATATATATATATATATATATATATATATATATATTGAAGCATATAAAACACTGGAAATAAAATAGAAGACTGGAAGACTAAATATAGCATGACCAGGGGATCTGCTATAATAAGAAGATTTTACAAGAAAACAAGAAAATAAGAGATCTGGAGAGACGTGGAAAGACGTGGAAAGAAAGGAGGCACACGGGGCTAGGGAAAACTCTGTGGAGTTAAGGAGAAAATTAATAAATAAATAAAGGCAGCAGAGAAAAGGAGAAGAAAGTGGAGGGTGGAGGTGGATTAAGGATTACAAGATTACAAGAATCTGGAGGCTTGGGACTAAAATACTTGGGCTAAAACCTGGAGGCTTGTGAAGAATCGGTGGGGGCAGCTGAAAAGAAAGAGGAGAGCCAAGCAGGAATCGGAGCCAGAAAAGGGGGTCGTTAAATCGAATTACATTTTTATTGAAAAAAGATAAAAGTGGTGAACCTGGGAAAGAATGGACACCGATTATAGAATATTTTAAAGAACTTTGGGGAGAAAACAGTGTGGTTGTGTGGAAATGAAAAGGGGTTATTAAATAATCAGATATTGATATTGATGATAATGGTTGTGTTAAGAGGGGAAAAGCGGCGCTGTTGAAAAAAAAATTAATAGGTAGAGTGAAATAAAATATATGGTATGTAACGGTTAAGGATGATGAAAAATAATAATGTAAAAACAGGTGCAAAACAGAAAAGGAATTGGAAATCAAATTACAATACATAAAGGAGATATAAGAAAGTTAAAAATAATATGTATAATATTCAAAGTAAAGGAGGGGAAGTCATATTTTATGTTTTTTGTTGTTGTTGTGAAATGTATGTATGTATGTATGTATATGTAAGTTGTTTGTTTATTATTGTTTTTGTTTATGTGTTATATGTGTTTTAATACATGATAAAATAATAAATTTAAAAAAAAGTAACCTTTAATGAGTTCAGTGGGAATTGAACCCAGATGTGTGCCTAAGATTACACCCTTAATATATGAAATTCACTAAATATATTAACTGAAAGGTGTATCTAAGTAGAAGTATAAGCCATTTGGCCAGCCTACAAAATTCAGATCCAGTTGCTAAAGAGACATACTATCTTTTGATTTTGAGCATTAGTAAAGGCATAGCATCTATTGTGTAAAAACTGACACCTACAGGGTTACTCATCCCTCTAGCTGAGACCTTTTCTGTTGAGATACTGTCCCTCTAAGATTCTGTTTAATGCAGGAAAAGTGTGACCCTAACATTTTTATTTTTGGATTCCCAAGCCTTCTAGGAAGCCCCCAAAGTCTGCATGTCAATCTTTTTAAATCATGGTTTTTCAAAAAGAAAGTCACAAAATACACCTTTAAATTGCCTCAGAATGTGGCAATTGACCTTATACCAAATCCCACCACACCTACTCAAACCCCTTTTAAAAAATCTCACTAAAAGTCAAACTGGAAATGACATCACATCTCTACAAGATCACCACAAATGGAGTGTGGTAGCCCAGCAGGGATCTGAAGAGGCAAAAATTGGCTGCTGCAACTGAAACAGGCATCCACCCCTGTAAGTTTAACACAACACTTGCTTCTGGTAACTCAGGCAAGCTGCTGCCTACATAACTGGACTAAGTGTCAAAAAACAGATACCATTGGCACAGTAGTCATGATCACTGGAAATAAATTAATCTCAAAATCAGTGAGTGGGAGAATCCACTCCAGCTTTTAGCTGAGACTTGAACCCTATCCCTAAAAAAGGTTCACCACCTTGGATAGCTCCTTTCAAATCTGGACTAAAACCAAGAACAGATCTATGCTCCTAAGAGTTGGAACCCATAGAAAAGAGGATACTTTGTGTTAAAAAGCAAAAATCTGTTGCAGTAAATTCATCCTATTGCACCTGGGAAAAGTGAAACAGCAAACAAGCCTGAAGAAGATAGTGCTCTGAATGTCAAAGAAAAGGGGAAAGTGTATATTGCAAACAAGAAGCAGACAGGTCTATGAGAACAAAGATTAAGAAGAACTTCCTGCAAAAATTAGAAAACGTGCTGGCGAAAGCACTCTAAATTATTGAAATAAAGCAAGTTATGATGGATGGTGAAGTAGAACATGTTTGCAGCATATATTAGAGAGAGACCCCATGTTCAAGATTTGGGGGCAAACAAAACAAAAGAGAGGTAGATTTTGTTAATAAGTACATGAAAAATTTGGGCTAAATTTTAAGGCTAGACTGCTCATCCAAGAACAGAATCCACTTTATGTGGTGGTGAAGGACAATCACTTTTGCCACACAACCCAAAACCATGCTTCAAGGAGCTGCAGAATCCTGCACAGCTAGATTTTAGGCAATTCTGAGGCCTGTGAGGTAGAAGAGAAAGGTCAAAAACTGTGATGACAATGTGAACATCACAGTAGACCATTCAGAGCACCTGAAGATGGAAAGGATGTTGTTGGGAAGGAGGAGGAGATACAAAAGACTCTGTAAGAGATAGGGAAAAGAATACAAGAGGTCATATATATATATATATATATATATATATATATATATATGAATATCTTCTTGCCACAAACAGAAGCTGTCATACCACTCTGGGAACTTGTTCAGAACCAACATAGAAGTCACTGGAATAGAAAAACAGTTTCAGATGGCATTAAATTTTGGCTAATTAAATACACACAGAAACAGCATTAATTGTCTTGGATGGATTTTTATGAAGTCTGAAAGTACATTTTTATTGATTCATAAAAACTATAAACATATGCCATATTTACAACAATATTTTCTCTTCTCGGGATCATGAACTCCTATGTCAATCATAGTAACTATTACTGTTAAATATTATTAGAATTTAACATGTTTATTTCACATTTAATGGAATAATACAAGGCATTTGAATGTAAACTGCAATACTGAACCATCAGACCTCACACCAGTTTAGAGTCTTCAGTTTTCATACTTTCCCTCTGAATACATTTGAAATACTTGAAACCACTGAAACAGCAAATGTGATACATATTATAGTCATGTGTTTCTTTTTTCTTTTCTTTTCTTTTCTTTTTAGCTAAACACAAGTGTTTCTGAGATGCAGATACTTCAGAGCATGACTTGGGGGAAATTAACTTTGACTCGCAGCTCCATTTCTAAGAAACTAATATTCGTTTTCTTTCAGAACACAAGTGTTTCCCATTAGGGAAAGGGGGGAAGAAGGGTAGGGCAAAAAGCTTTCTACATTGTTATTATTTAAGAGGTATAAAAATAATATATGCTACTTGGAATGTGTTCCATACTACCACATTGACTGGAGGCAGGGGGAGATGACTGATTTGTCACTTACAACACAGTCCTAGCCTATCTAGTCTAAAAGTTCCATTGAGTTGAATAAGACTTACTCCAAAATATACTGGTATAGACTGCAAATTAAAAACATGTTAATGTAGAGCCATCATAAGAATGAATAGCCAAATGCTCAAAAAGGAACAGGAGAATAAGCTACAGGGAAAACATACACCCAAAGCATCTTTAATGATATAATGACATTATTTTCATTATTGCAATGTTTGACTGCTAAATAGAGTAGGACCACTGATTTTATGGGATGTATATTAGTGCTGAATTATCATTCAACTATGGATTCAGTAAGTCTACTTTAGTTGGGACTAACAATTTATACCACTGTCTGAAGTTCATGCATCTGAGGGTGCATCCACACTGTAGAAATAATGCAGTCTGACACAATTTTAATCCTATGAATCCTGGAATTTGTAGTTTTGTGAGGCACCAGCACTCTTTGACTAAAGAGCTTGTATAACCACAAATCCCAGGATTCCACAGGATGGAGCTACAGCACTTGGTGTCAAACTGTATTATTTCTACAGTGTGGATGCACCCTTAGTGTATTTATGAAAGCAAGTAGAACAACTATTTGATGAAGAGCAGTGGATCACTTTCTAACTTGAAGAGAAGATAGGAAAAGTAAAAGATCTTCAATAGCTAACTGCTCTTTTCCCCTGAGGCATGGTTATGTGAGAGAACATCATGTTCCATTTTTAAGGTTCACATGCTGTTCCCATTTCTTTCCTCATCTACAGCAATGGGAAAAGAAAAACACATAACTTGGTGAGCTGCCGTCACACAGCTCTCAGTAGTGGTCCTTCTCTCCCTTAACAGCCACCAGAAGGGCTGCTCTGAGGAACCAGCTTCCTCACCGTTGAGAAAATGGATGAAGAAGCAAGCATAACTTGTTCAGCTGCCAGCATCCATTTCTCAGCAGCCTATTCGAAAGGTTGCCTACCCCTGAGCTAACGCCAGAAGGGGAGTATTCTATTTACTGCTTTGTGGGAACAGGAGAACGTATTTTCAAAGAGCAAACACAGAAACAAACCAACAAAAAAGATAGATGGGGTATAGTTTAAAGACTATGCAAGCCCACAAGATTTCAATAAACTTAGGGAAATACTCGGAGTGATCCTATGGTCAGAAATACTAAAGGAGAGGAGAGTTCAGGATGGATGGGAGCTTCTCAAAAGGGAGATATTAAAGGCACAATCTCAAACTGTTCCAGTGAGAAGGAAAAATGGGAGATATCTCAAGAAACCGGGTTGGATGACAAAAGAACTTTCAACTGAACTAAGTTTTAAATGGGAGATGTATAAGAAATGGATAAGGGACAAAATCACTAAAGAGGAATTCAAACAAATAGCTAGTATATGTAGGGGTAAAGTCAGGAAAGCCAAAGAGCAGAATGAACTCAGGCTTCTTAGAGGAGTTAAGAACAATAAAGGGCCTTTGCAGACTGCCAGAAATAGTGCAAACTGAGTCCACTTTAACTGCCCTGACTCAGTGCTAGGGAATCATGGGAACTGTAGTTTATTGTGGCACCAGAGCTCTCTGACAGAGAAGGCTCAATGCCTCAGAAAAAAATACAATTCCCATGATTCCCTAGCACTGAGCCAGGGCAGTTAAAGTGGACTCAATTTGCACTATAAGTAAAGAGGAAGTACAGGAATACCTGGTTAACCTAAATGTCTCCAGGACCAGATGAACTACATCCAAGGATATTAAAAGAACTGGCAAATGTAATCTCAAAGCCACTGGCAATAATCTGTGACCAGTGGGGTGCCACAGGGTTCTGTCTTGTGCCCAGTGCTGTTCAACATCTTTATCAATGACTTGGATGAAAGGATAGGGGCCATGCTTCTCAAATTTGCAGATGACACCAAATTAGGAGGAATAGCAAATACCCCACAGGACAGGATGAAAATTCAAAATGACCTTAATAGATCAGAAAGCTGGGCCAAAGCTAAAAAATGAATTTCAGCATGGAGAAATGTAAGGTACTGCACTTAGGTCAAAAAAATGAAATGCATAGATATAAGATGGGGGTTGGCTTAACAAGACTAACACCTGGCTTAACAAGACTAATGAGACTACACATGAAATGGATCTAAAACTCCTAGTAGACCACAAGCTGAACATGAGTAAACAATGTGATGCAGCAGCTAAAAAGGCCAATGCGATTTTAGGCTGCATCAATAGAAGTATAGTATCTAGGGAAGTAATAGTGCCACTGTATTCTGCTTTGGTCAGACCCCACCTGGAATTTTGGGCACCATAATTCAAAAAGGATGTTGAAAAACTGGAACGTGTCCAGAGGAGGGTGACTAAAATGGTGAAGGGTCTGGAAACTATGCCCTATGAAGAACGACTTAGGGAACTGGGTATGTTTAGCCTGGAGAAGAGACGGTTAACAGGTGATATGATAGCCCTGTTTAAATATTTGAAGGGATGTCATATTGATAAGGGCACTAGCTTGTTTTTTGCTGCTCCAGAGAACAGGACCCGGAACAACGGATGCAAGCTACAGGAAAAGAGATTCCACCTCAACATTAGGAGGAGCTTCCTGATAGTGACAGCTGTTCAACAGTAGAACACACTCCCTCAGAGTGTGTTGGAGTCTCCTTCTTTGGAGGTCTTTAAACAGGGGCTGGATGGCCATCTATTGGGTATGCTTTGATTTTGAGTTCCTGCATGGCAGAGGGTTGGACTGGATGGCCCTTTTGTTCTTTTCCAACTCTATGATTCTATAATAGGATTCAAACCCAACTGATTTCTGAATAGGTATACTATTTTGATTCAACTGGATAACATTCTCATGCTTTTTTCTTCTCCCATCAAATTCTTTACCTTATGTCACATGTCTTTTAGGGTGTAAGTTGAGAGCAGGGAATTTCTTTAAGTATTCATTGTGTAAGTTACTGTGGGAGCTGTTTATACTGAAGAAAAGGGTAAAAAACATTTTAAAAAATTCATTTCTACTACTTACTAGATGAACCTCGGTTGTGATTTCTCTTTCTCTTTTCCTTTCTTGCTGATATTGTTTTTGAAGATCTTCCTCTCCCCATTACTGCTTTAGCCCATACCAGCTTCATATGCAGTAGAAACGCTTTAGTTCTTTCCCTGGTGTTTTATCTCTGCGTTCTTCACCACTCCATTGTCAAGCTATGGGTAGCAAAGGATCTCAGCCTCATACTTATCACTACTGAAACCATGGATGAAAGGGGCATGTTTACAATCAGGAACCTCCTGACTCTCAAGTCAGTGGCATCACTAAGAGGGTTTGGTGGGTGTGGACAGGGGGGTGTCACCCAGTGGGGGAGGGGAGTATCCTGTCCCCAATGCTATGTAACATCTACATGAAACTGCTGGGAGAGATCATCCGGTAGCATGGGACAGGGTGCTATTAGTACGCTGATTACACCTAGATATATCTCTCCATGTCCCGGGCCACAATGTCAACTAAGGAAGGCATCTCCCCTCTGAATGAATGTCTTGAGTCAGTAATGGGCTGGATGAAGAAAAACAGACTGAAGCTGAATCCAGATAAAATGGAGGTGCTCACTGTCAGAGGACCTATTCCTGATATGGCGGTTTGTCAACTGGTCCTGGATGGGGTCACACTTCCCCTAAAGGACTGTGTTCGTAGCTTGGGGGTGCTCCTAGATCCATTGCTCCAGATGTCATCCCAGATGGATGTGACGGCCAGGAGTGACTGTTATCAACTTTGGTTGATATGTCAACTGCGCCCCTTTCTGGAACTTGAGGATCTAAAAACTGTGGTGCACATACTGGTAACATCACAACTTGATTTCTGTAATGTGTTCTACATGGGGCTGCCCTTGCACCTAGTCCAGAAACCTCAATTAATTCAAAATATGGCAGCCAGATTGGTCACTGGGAGATCTAGGGGCGACCATATACCTATATTAAAGTCCCTTCACTGGCTGCCTATTAGCTTCCGGGCACAATACAAGTTGTTGGTTATGACCTTTAAAGCCCTTCATAGCTTGAGTCCAGCTTACTTACAGGATCGCCTTCTCCCATACAATCCGCCCCACACACTTAAGTCCTCTGGTAAAAACTTACAGCAAAAACTGGCGGTTACCCAGAGGACCTTTTCTTCTGCTGGTCCCAAGTTATGGAACAGCCTGCCGGAGGAGATTCAACACATTGCTAGTCTCAACTGCTTTAAAAAGGCATCAAGATGTATCTCTTCTTGCAGGCCTTCCCAGACTAGCCTCTCAGTCACCTCCCATCAATTGTCCTTTAATTGCCCCTGGTTTGTTTTAATAACTGAAAATTACTTTTTATTGTGGATTGGAAGGTTTATGAGAGATGATGTTTTACTGTATTTTAATGTTGTTTTATTATTGTTAGCTGCTTCAATCTGTTTGATTATAAATAAATAAATATTATTATTTCAAGTTCTTCTCCTTGCTCTGCAATATAATTGGTGAAATGTATAAGTAACTTGGAGAAATTCTATCAGACTTTCCAATTAATTCAATTCTTCAAATTTTTGCAAGCCAATGAAAAAACAGACCAAGATGAGATTGACAACATGCTAAGGAAATGCTGATGAGGTAAGAATTTGAAATGAAGATGACTGGGGCTCCAGTCTGGAAGGACTCAATGTAACCAAAGCTTGGGAGGGTTTCAGGGGCTGGTCCTATCCCCTCTTCTTCTTCTTAGGTTCTGTCAAAATTGAAGGGAAAGGGTGTTCCTTGTTTTGCAGTTGTTTTTATAGGGACCTGCCTAGCATAAGCAGAACGTCTCTACATTTTGAATCCTGAAAGAGGTCTTAGGAGCCTCCTTCAGTGTCAGAGCTGATGGCCTGGATTTGTCCTCCAAGCAAGTTTGAAGAGCAGCAAAGGAATCTGGCTCCTTCTGGGCACTTCACTCTTGCTCCATGGCTAAAAAAGAACATGAGCATAGTCACCAAGCCATATGAAATGGTTTATTCTTGTCTGCTAGGGCAGCAGTTTGAAGGGCCCTTTGCCACCAAGGAGCTTTAAGATGGGATCTCTGTTACACTTTGCTTACTGTGTAGCAATCTGGCAATGCAGGCATGAGCCAACCGTGTACTTCTTGCCCAGGCAGAGGGCACAATATGCATAACCATCAGAAAATGTAATCTTAATCCCACACTCAAAACACTTCTCGAAACCCTTGGAGAATGAAAAGCTGAACTAAGAAAAGACAAAACTCTGAGCCTACTTTATGATCCTACCACAACAGTAGTATCACCATATGAAAAGTAAGTGGATGTTGGCAGGAAAATGGCTTATGTGTGTGCAGGGGAGGGGGTGGGGCTACCATCAAAATGCAACCTCTCAAAGATGTCTATGCAGGAACAAAATGACCCATATGTGTGAATCACAGAGACCATGGAGAATAAATATTGGTTTTGATTTTTCTTCCATCATTCCATTCTTCTTCCATCGTTTAGAAGGAAACTGGAGAGAAGCAATCACTTTTTTGAAAAAGATGATTAGGACTTTGTATAACTATATTAGGATCTAGTAATGCTGTAAAATATTTGGGGTTTCAAGCATATTCTTTATCCTGTCTGTGGTGTGGGCAGGCTTTCTTTCCCTCCTCATTCTCCACCATACAGAACATCATTTATGGGAGTCATCCAACTGCCCAGAAGTTTAGAAGAAACCAAAACAATGGAAACAGACATGGGAAATTAACACTTGCCTGTCTTAGTACTTCTCAGGTTCAGAAAAACAACAACACCCTGCCCTGTGACTGAAAGGCATGGCTAAGTATTGGAAATTCATGGAGAATAAACCACAACAGATGATACATTGTTGGTGTGATGTAAGGTGCCTTTAAGACACAACTCTTAGTGGTATCAGCTGTAGTATATTTATACCATTAAGAAGCTTGCATGGTGATTCATTGCTCTTCCTTATCTCACTCTCCTGGGACTGGCTGTGCTCAATAGCTCATGGATGAATAAACTTATCATTTTATATGAGACTGGACTCTGCTTTAATTCTCACAAGATTGGATTCTAACAGCAGTTGGGATATTTTACAGTTGGGATATTTTAAAATGAACACCTGATCAGAACAGGCACAATGCCCACCAAACCACAAAGTTTTTCACCAATCCAGATGACTTGAGTTTGATCACTTCAATGAACAAAATAACTTCTACTGTTCATGGAAGGGACTGAAATGCAGTGGAAGGTTCTCATGAATTTCACCAATTTCTTCTTCAGTCCTCTATACCATCTCTCATTGGTCCCCAAAACCCACCCACAACCAGTTAGAAGTAGATTTTGAGAGAATATAGGTGGGAAGGAAGAAATTGTTTTTAAAAAAATCACTCTCTCTGCCTCCATCATGAACAGAACTCCACTGAGTACAAGTTTGATCCAACCCAATGCCTTTAGAGAATCTGAATCCAGTATAAAACCTTGCATATAATTAATCAGGTGCTCATCTGAAAGAATGTAAAACAATAGAATATTTAAGAAACAAGGTGTGTAGGGTTGGTTTGTTAGGGTTATCTCTATAAATTAGAACACTACATCTGAGGCTATTAAAACACTAAAAAAAATTGTGTTTAAGCACCAGAGCAAAACATCTTACTTCATAAATCTTAGAGTCAGAAAACAAATGTAAACATTCTGAAGCAGTACCATATGAGTGGCAAATTCAATAAAGTAATTGATAGCAGCATTCAATATCTATTCCATACATATTCTATATCTGCCCACTTGGAAGTCAGTCCCTTTATGCAGTTTGTTTTCAGGTAAATGGATATATGGTTATGTGTAGCCCCAAAGAACTAATTACTAACACACTAATTGTTATACATAAAGCAACCTCATGTAGAAACAATTATTTTTTCATGCATCACAGAAAGCTGGCTTTTCGGCCCACCTTCATCATGAAAATTTCTGCAATTTTCTTTGGGAATGACTTCTGGCAAGTGATTTCTGACATGAAGTATAGCACAGTTCTTACAAAAAAATTGTTTTTTAAACTTAAAAGGGCACATCTGAATTAGCCATTAGTGTGATTTTGTGCACTCAGACATATACATTAATTTGTGAAGTGGTGCACACAAAGATAGAAGATAGATAGATGGCAAAAAATTCAACTTCTATACAACAAGACACTGTATAGAGAACATCTTTGTTCCTATAAAGTGGCAATACATGCAGCAAAAGAAACTTTCTTTTCTGTACATATTGCATCTGTGGATTCACATCCAGCTGAGATGTTCAGGGAGGTCTAACTCAGGCACACTCCCTCTGAATCCAACCTTAGAACCTTCACTAGCTCACTGTGATGCTTTTAATAACAATTTTGTATTTTAACATGTTGTACCCATTGGCCCATGCGGGGGGGGGGGGGGCAAAGTGTGTCATTATATAACATGTTGTTAGGCAACCATGAAACCAGAAAATGTAGGAGCATTTGATTTTTTTTCCAAATTCTTATTCAGGCTAGATGGTACCAAAACAAATTGAAAGATGGGGGAGAAATTGAAAGGTTAAAAAAAAGTGGCATAGCAGAGCCAGTATGGTGAAGCAGTTTGAGTGCTGGACTATGACTCTGGAGACCAAGGTTCGATTTCCAGATCAGCCATGAGACCCACTGGGTGACCTTGGGTAAGTCATATGCTCTTAGCCTCAGGGAAAGGCAATGGCAAACCTCTGGACAAAACATACCAAGAAAACCCCATGATAGGTCCACTTTAGGGTCACATAATTTGTAAACGACTTGAAGGAACACAACACCCACATATCAAGGAGCTATAAAGTCTGCAGTTAGACTCATTGTCAAGATGAAGGCTGCAAACCAAATTAATCATTTCTACAGAATATATTCATACACCAACAGAACATACAATATGCCTTTCCCTACCATAAATAAAGGTAGGCTAATGGCAACAATTTTACTTTATGATTATTGATCCTTCTATTCTGTCACTGAGTTCTGTTATGATGCGATTACTAGTGCTATGAAATATTAACTGCTATGAAATATAAACCGACATAAGCACTGCATAATAGTGCATGACAAACACAGCTAGTAGAATGAGAGTTACCTTTCATGATGCAACTGCACTCTTCAAGAATATGTACGTAAATAACAAAACCACATGGATACACTAACTGTACAAGTCTTTCTCAGATATTTGGTTCAGGGATATGAAGAAGTCTCACAACTGCTGAGATTTTAATTAAGACTGCTATCTGAGCATGGTAAACAGCATCTCATAGATTCTCCTGTCTCCTCAAGAAAAACTGTTTCTGTGCAACTCAATTTTTTTATTTTTTTATTTCCCTTTCTGAAGCTAAGCACTCTCATACAGCAAATACAACAGGGTAAGCTGATTTATTCCAATGACAAAAATTGATTCCAATTCCACTACTTTTACTGCAAAGCAGCAAATACTGCATTTTTATATACTGCATATTTCATATTAAGGAATACAATCTATGCAAGAAGATGAACCAGTTTTCTCTAAGAAAAGTGCTAACTTACAATGAGAAAAATATTTCTTTTGTAATTTACCATGCAAAAGCATAGCAGCTTCATTTATATACTGCTTCATACCGCGCTATGGAGTGTCTAAGCGGTTTACAACTGTAAGCTCACTGCCTCCCAATAGTTGGGTACTCATTTTAGCGACCTCAGAAGTATGCAGGCCTAAGTCAAGCCTGAGCCCTGGCTAGTACTGAACTTGCAACCTTGTGGTTTATGAGTGAGTGGCTGCAGTACAGGCATTTAACCACTGCGCCACCAGGGCTCCTCTCCTTGCAAGATTTAATGAAGTCAGTATTTGCATTCCTAACTGGTAACCAGGTAGAGCACCAACTCTACCAGCTGAGGGAGCCCCAAAAGAGCACCCATGCATTCCAATCCAGAATGCAAGCATTATTTTTAAAATAGGCTGATCCCACATTTTTCTACCTGAGCAAAACATGGTGCTTGCTCCTTCCTCTCCCCCACCCCCTCCATGGCTGTGGAACCTTTGTTTTCTTACTGGGGCCAAGATGATGTCTTCACAGGGGGCTATGTGGTACCCATACAGCTATCCCCCCCCCCAGAGTTTGTAAAAAAAATATTCACTAATGGCTGATGCAGACCGGCACTATAGGCCGGCCTGGGAGTGGGAAAGTGTCGTGGTGGGACAACCACATGCTGGCTGCCTAGATTCCACCCTGACACTGTCCCAATGCCATACGCCCATCCACACAGTGTGCAGCGTGCATACATGCTGCACCAAAAGGGCACAAAAGAACCACTGTCGCAGCTCTAGGGGCGTCTTTTTGCCGCCCCAAAAATGAGTAGCATTTTGCCGTTCTTTTGGGGGTGGCAAAAAGGAGGATCGGCATGTGGTTGCCGCAGCCCCAATGCGCCACTCCCAGGGGCAGCCCAGAGCTGCCCGAAATGGGCTGTTTGCATCGGCCCTTAGTTCTGATGCTCTCCTTAACACTCCTCTGCTGCCCTCTTTTTCCTTACTGCCCCCTAAATGTTTCCACTGCCCCGAAGGGGGTGGTACCATCACTTTGGGAACCACTGTTCTAAATGATCCTCCCTGCATGTTTGTCATCATGTGAAATGCTACTTCAAATCTGTTAGACTCATAAGGCTAGGCAGACAGAGATAAAGTCTATTTCTCTTCAATTTCATCTGCCTTGTTGGTGGCTTTGCCAATAAAGACGCATCAAGTTCCAGCACTGGACTATTTTATGTAAAGCAAAAGTTCTTTAAAAAGATTGTTAAGAACCATTACTGTCAATTTTCCAATTTGTCAAATTTGGAGTTCCTAACCCCTCAAGAAACTTGTGTGGGAAGAGAAACAGCATAACTAAAGTTTTTTGTTCACTACATAATATAAACTGTGCACTTTTTGAGAACTGTGCAAGAATTTGAGAAACTATACAGCTTTGCAGTTAAAGCATATGCAATCTTTTCACTATACACCGAAAACTGCACAATGCCACCCATTTACATTTATTTATATAGATTTTGTGCATGTTGTATCTCTATTCAGACAACAGGGTGAAGGGTTCAATATCATGGTTGCAGCTTTTCCCAATTTGAATGTCGCATGACCTAAAGGTTATGCAGAAGAAAAAGAAACTAATGTTCACTACAGTCACATGTGGGGTACTTTTGGTTTTGTTTTTTGATGTAAAAACAGTAAAAAATGTAGTATAAAAACAAAAACAGCACAACAAAAATCTTACACAAAAAGTAGCAATCTTGCACAAAAGAAGTATGATGAATCTTGCATGTCTTTTTGTATTTTTAATGGCTAAAAATTAAAGCAGCTCATCACAGTTCTGCTTTTAAATTAGTGAAAAATATTCATCAGATATATTATGATTAATTTTGCAAATCTTTTTACAGTGCTACATTTTAAATATATTTTTTTCTGATCACTTACCAACAGTATCACATGGTTCATCTTTATGTACACAGAAATCCTTCCTAAAATTGGGAGGGGGAAAAAAGACAAACACTTTAGAAAAAATCTTGCTGTCAGAGTGCTAACAACTGTGGGGCCCATTTGCACATATTTTAATAGCATAATAGTTTATAAAATTCTTCCATTTTAAACAAATCAGAGTGAATTTATATCTTGTAGTTTAAACCTATGTATGTTCATCATGTTAAAAAAAACTCACACTTTTACTTCTAAATTTGCTGTGTATGTAATGTCAGCATTATAATTCTCTCTTGTCATCTGAAATTAACTGTTTTGCCTTTTTCCCCACTGAAGCCTCAGAATATGGAACTGAACACTCCCTCCTCCCTTTTTTACTATCTCTATCTTCCTTTCTCTCTTTGTCATTTTCCATATATAAAATTTTCCATATATACATGGATCCTACCTTTCTATGGCTAAAAATTAAAACTCAAGGAATATAGATGCGGATGCAAGAAAATGAAAGATAATCCATGCAATGAAATCGACTAAACAAACAGAAAACCCCAGAGAACATCACAAAACTTCATAAAATTCTGTACTGTAGTTCCTTGTTTAAAGCATCATTCACAGTTATAGAGTCATATAAATAAGTTAATAATTGCTCATTTTGGTTTTATAAAGAGAAAGCAATGCTTAACAGGTATAGTCATTGCTTGAATACTGAATGAATTAATTTTATTTGGGTCTAATAAAATTAATTGAAGTAAGATGTAATGTGGACATTTATCCTATATTAGTGGGAAATTTGCAGAACTAAAGTTCATGACATTTGAATTACATTTTAGGATTTAGAGATGATCCCCCCCGCCCCATTTACCATCTGAGCTGCGGCGTGACTCAGGAGGGCCCCACTGGAGGCTATTTAGCCCATCCCTCTGGCCCATTTACCATCTGAGTGGTGGTGTGGTTGAGGAGGGCCCCACCGGAGGCTATTTTACCCATCTCCCCACCCCATTTTCCATCTGAGTGGCTGCGTGGTTGAGGAGGGCCCCACTAGAGGTTATTTAGCCCATCCCTCCGCCCCATTTACCATCTGAGCGGCGGCGTGACTGAGGAGGGCCCCACTGGAAGTCGGAGCAGCTGCAGCTGCGACAGGGCCAGGAAGGCCCAGGCGGAGCTATAAAAAGCTCGCCCGAAACACCCTCTCCCAGCAGTTGGAGCTTTAGGAGGCTGGAAAGCACGATCAGGTCCATCCACTCCAGCAACACAGCAGCAGCAACACAGAGGTTTAGATGGAGGCTAGAAGGCCTGCCCTACCTCACCATCTCTGGCAGTGTGCCAGTAGCAGCGACAGCAAGGCTGGGAGAGATTCAGAGGCAAGGTTGAACATCGGGCTTGGGCAGGGGACTTTCCAGCCAGCCCGCCCAGCCCTTCACCATTACCACCCACCCACTCCCTCCTTCCTTTAGCAGCAGCAGTGCTGGGCTACCCTGTATTAACATTTGGGACACTGCAGAGGTGGTGACGCCATGAGTAGGATTTGGGTGGGGTCTTTCTTTTTGTTTAGCCCATCCTGTCCTCTTACCACCTGGGGCACCCACAGCAACAGCATGGTGGAGAGGATTATTTAGCTTCTTTGACTCCTTTACCAACAGAAGCCGGGAATGACCTGGGGGTGGAAATTGGGGTTGTGCAGGGGAAAGGGAGGTATGGTGGCAACAGAGTGAACAGATGTTACAAAATAAAGCGGGATCGCTGTTTGAATGCTATCCTGCTTTGAGTTCACTCTGTTCGCCAGAATAGTTAGGAGAGCATACCAACCATTCCACAGAACCTTACTTTGCTCCTCTGCAATGCCAGGTTGGTTAAAAATAAGACTCATATTATACACAGTCTCCTCCTAGATGAGGATGCCGACCTGACTTGCTTTACAGAAACCTAGCTGGGAGAGGATAGTGCCATAACTTGGACACAGGCCCTCCCAGCTGCGTATTCTGTCAATGAGCAGGTAAGGGAAAGTGGGGGGGGGAGGGGAGGAGTAGCCCTGGTTCATAAGAATAATCTGATCTTGACGAGGAAAGCTGTCCGAAACACAGTCCACTTTGAGTGTATGTACCTGAACCTGTGAACCAAGGATAGTTTGGGTATTCTGCTTCTATACCGACCACCCCGTGGTCTGCCAGACTCCTTAACCGAGTTGACACAGCTGGTCTCTGAGTTGTTGTTGGAGTCACCTAGACTTTTAGTTCTGTGCGACTTAAAGATTTCACTCGAGACCAGCTTATCAAATCTAACAGGTGCGGCTCGGGAGTTCATGGAATCTATGACAAACATGGGCCTATCCCAATTGGTCGTCAGGCCCACACATTGTGCAGGTCATACTCTCAATGAGATCTTTAGTACGTATCAGGAATATCCGTGGGCAGAAGTTATTAAAACCTCCGCACTGTCATGGACGGATCATTTGCTGGTCAAGACTGAACTAAGAACTACTGTCTGCCCCACCGGGGGGTGGTGGACCTATTAGAATGGTCTGCCCTCGAAGCTAATGGAATCAATGGGATTCCAGAAAGCCTTAGAGGGTTTAATCGTTGGCAACCTAGTGATTCTGTCGAAACTTTGGTTAATATTTGGAACACCAATCTTACCAAGGCTATCGACACGATCACTTCCAAGCGTCCTTTCCAACCCACTCCAAACCAAAAGCCATGGTATACAACAAAGCTTAGGAAAATGAAGTGGGTTCCTTCCTCTCAGGCAGACCCCAGAGAGTATCACTCGGGGACAGTTGTTCTGCAAAAAAAAAACTCACTTGTGGCGTCCCTCAAGGTACCATCCTGTCCCCAATGCTATTTAACATATATATGAAGCCACTGGGAAACATCATCTGGAGACATGGGGCTGGGTGTTATCAGTACGCTGATGACACCCACGTTTATTTCTCCATGTCCCGGCCGTTGGCCTCAGTTCCTGATGGCATCTCTCCTCTTAATGACTGTCTTAAGGCAGTAATGGACTGGATGAGGAAAAACAGACTGAGATTGAATCCAGACAAAACAGAGGTGCTGACAGTAGCAGCCCCGAAACCAGGAATTGGGTTGCAACCTCCAGTCCTGGACGGGGTCACACTCTCTGTGAAGGACTGTGTTCGCAGTTTGGGAGTGCTCCTAGATCCATCGCTTCAGATGAGTAGTCAGGTGAATGTGATGGTCAGGAGCACCTGTTATCAGCTTTGGCTTATACACCAGCTGCACCCTTTTCTGGAAGTAGGGGACCTTGAGATTGTGGTGCACGCACTAGTAACCTCTCATCTGGATTTCTGTAATGCGCTTTACATGGGACTCCCATTGTGCTTGGTCCGGAAACTTCAGTTAGTACAAAACATGGCAGCCAGATTGGTTTCGGGTACATCTAGGAGAGACCATATAAGACTGGTACTAAAGTCTCTCCACTGGCTACCTATTAGTTTCCGGGTATATAAATCAACAGTATAAGGTGTTGGTTATGACCTTTAAAGCCCTAAATGGCTTGGGTCCAACCTACCTTTTGGACTGCCTCCTCCCATACAATCCACCCCACACACTTAGGTCCTCTGGGAGGAATTTGCTGCAGCCAATGAAAGCAAGGCTGTTGGCTACCTCCCAGAGGGCCTTCTCAGTAGCCGCTCCCAGACTATGGAACGGCCTACAGGATGAGAGCCATCAGATTACAACCTTAAGCAGCTTTAAAAAGGCTTTTAAGATGGATCTCTTCCGGTAGGACTTTCCTGATTAGATTTCCCAGCCTCAGGAGTCCCCCCCCCCTCTTCTCTTTTTTTCCACCTTTGGCGGCAATAGCAGCTCTGTCTATTCTGTCTGTTTGTCTGCGGATTTTTGTTAGGTCAATGTTTATTATTTTAATCATCTTGTTTTAATGCTATTAATGGTTTAATACTTTTTTCAGGGGTGGGAGGGTTCTGGGATTTTGGGTTGTATTTTAATATATTGCATGGAGTTTTAATTGCTGTGAGCCGCCCCGATTGTTTGACAGAGGGGCAGGATACAAATAAAATTTATTATTATTATTATTATTATTATTATTATTATATACTGCTACACCATTTCCATTTTCCATAGGAAATAAGCCAATATTTCATTTACCCTATCAAAGACTATCAAAGGACAGAGACTGCAGTCAAGAGATAAGAAGAAGACTAGGAATAGGAAATGAAGAGATGAAAGAATTAAATAAGATCTTAAAGAGCAAAGATATATAATTGAGCACAAAAGTTAGAACCACCCAAGCCATGGTATTTCCCATCACTATGTGTGGTGAATAGAATGTCCCGCTGGCCAATCAGGAGGCAGCTGAGAGCCAGCCAATGGGATTCCAGCTGGGAGCATTTAAAAAGCCCAAGCTGACAGTTGGTGGACAGTTGGAGTTGAGATGAGCAGACAGTTGAGAAAGTTAAGTCAGAGCGAGAGCGAGAGCGAGAGCGAGAGCGAGAGCGAGCTGTGTTTAGGGTGTTCCTGAGGGAACTGTATTTTGGGGAGGTAGAGTCTAGAAAGGAGAGACTCTGAACATTCACAGAGCTCTAAAGAAGAGAGTTGCTGTGATGTTCTCTCCAGATAGATATTATTAGCCAGTATGGCTGAGGTACAAATGTTATAATTTTGTAACCAAGAAAGACTATAGTAGAAAGTTTTGAAGCAAGTTACATTTATTACATGCTGATTTAAAATAAACTTTTCTTCTTGTTCCAACATCACCTGGCCTATGTTTTAGTCACAAAATATGCTACTAATATTTTGAAGTTTAGGAAGTGGGACATCATACAAAAGACAGTGTGGGTCCCTTACACTTCATTAGGTGGCAAGGGTGGGGATAAAAATTTCCCACAGGACTGCCAGCTAGAATTAAAGTGTAAAAGGAGAAAGGTGGCAGTAGTGTGCACCACACTATGTATGGATGTGAAAGTTGGACAGTGAAAAAAAAAGTGGATAAAAAGAAAATCAATTCATTTGAAATGTGCTGCTGGAGAAGAGTGCTGAGAATATCATGGACAGCCAAAAAGACAAACAAATGGGTCTTTGAACAGATCAAGCCTGAAATACCCGTAGAAATAACTAGATGATCAAATTGAGGCTGTCGTATTTTGGCCACATCATGAGAAGGCATGACTCACTGGAAAAGACAATAAAGTTAGGAAACGCAGACAGTAGTAGAAAGAGAGGAAGACTTCATGCCAGATGGACAGAGCAGTGGAAGATAGCAGAACTTGGAGATTTCTTATCCACAGGGTTGCCATGAGCCAAGGTCAACTCAAGGGCAGATAAAAACAACAATCATATATTGCACAGAGTAAAGGAAAAGTAAAGGACTCAGTTGAAAACATGTATTTCAACAAGTACACTGATTCTTCTGCAAAATACTGGTTTTGGCACAGAAAATGCATGCAGAAAAACTACACATTTTTTTCTGTACAAAAAACCATGTGTTTATACAAATGTATGGCTGGAATCATGTTCTGTAGTTACAATATCACAAGTTAGGATCAAAACTACTGGACTTATGATGTTGTAACTGGAGTGGATTCATGTTTGCATTTCTGCTATTGCTTCAACACTGACTGCCTGTTCTGATGGCAACCCATGACCAGAAGCATGTTGCAGACATCAATTCTCCACAGTCTTGGAAATGTTTTGGTTGGAGCACTGCTAGGCTGTGAAGGTAGGTTGTGGGGGGCATCATCAGTCATAACTATGACAATGGAGTGCCATAATGATGATGCAGGATCTTGGCCATATATATTTATATTGTTTGTATAAAAGTTACACAGCCTGCCTAAGCACACAGACTTTTCTACAGAAAATCACATCTAGGGCTCATTCCCACTTGCATTTAATCCACTTTGTGAGTCGCATTAACATCAGGTCGCTGAATTGATTCAGGCCAATGCGTAGTTCCCACTATGGAAGTGAACTATTTCATTATTCCATGCATTTGTGTCTTTTTAACACGATTGCCATTCCCACTAGATTTGCACTGCTACAAAATGCATGCTCAGCATCAATTGCGATCAAGCCATCCCAGTCTTTTTTTCTTTTTCTTTTTTTAATGTCAATCATAGGATGCCCATGTACACATCATCGGTGATGCAAGCACTTATAGATGTGGGCTTGTCAGGAGACCCATTACTTGCCCTAGAGATCCCACACAAATGTGGGTAATCACAAAATCTGCCAGTTTTTTTTAAACCATGCTAAACTCCTCTTCCCAAGGAAAGCACCCCCAAAGTTTAACATTCCCTCCACCCACTCCCTCCTCCTCCTCCTCCTCTTTTCTTTCCTCCCTTTTCCCCCTCCTTTCTCTCTTAAAAACGGCGAGGACAGGAGGGAGAAGATGAAAGGCAAGCCGCCACTTTGATTGACAGTGCATTGAGAGATGCTCTTGAGAGAGGAGAGAAAAGGAAATGGAGCCATCCACAGAAAGGGGGGAAGGGAAATGGAAAAAAGGGGGAAACCACACATAGAACCCACTAAAACCTTAACCCAACTTAGAAAGCAAATTTGGAAAAAGGAGAGCACAGGATGGAAGGAACCTCTCTTCCTTTATAAAATTATGAAACAGACCCAAAGCCATGCCAGGACGCAGGTTTTGGTTTGGGGGGGGGGGGGGGGGGAATCACCGAAGTAGTGCTGAGAGGGAGGAAAATGGCAGATTTCCCCAAAAGTTGGGGTGGGATGGGTTACACCCCTCTGCCAACCGTCTTCCATAGTCCCTCCCCTCCAGCGTGATGCAATTGAGATGCAAATGTCATTCCCATTTGTTGGAACATGCTTGCAAATCAATTCTGTTCAAAAGAACAACCAAAAGATCCATCTTTGAAAAGGGGGATTCTTTTGCATTTGCCTCACTTCACCTCAATTCTCCATGATTCTGACCAATCGCAGTCACATCTGAAATAGTTTCCAGTGTGAACAAGGCACATATAAACCAATCAGCAAATCAGTCTAAATCATAGTGGGAACAAGCCCCTAGAATCACAGAATCAAAGAGTTGGAAAAGACCACAAGGACCACCCAGTCCAATCCTCTGCTATCCAGCAATATACAATCACAGCATTCCCAACAAATGGCCATCCAGCCTTAGTTTAAAAACCTCCAAAGAAAGAGACTCCACCACACTCCAAGGCAGCATGTTCCACTGCTGAACAACTCTTTCTGCATGGATTTGCTGTACAAAAACCAAAATATTTGCATGGAAATCAGTATGTTTTCCACAGAAATCAGTGTACGGTACTTTGCACCACACATCTTTTCTGTCCCCAGATATGTTTTCTGAGCTGGAAAACTGTGTATATTTACACAAATGATTTTTGTCCAATCCTGAAGTGTGAAAAATATCGAGGCTGTTCCCCTTCTCCTCAGTAAGGTTTAACAAATGTTATGGCATCATTCTTTAATTAAAGATGGCAATATTAACAAATATTCTTCACATTCCAATTTAGGAATACTGTCCATCCAAATCTAGGAAAAGCCTGGAGTCTCACGAATACATACCTATTACTGATATTAATATCAATACATATTTCAAGAATACATATTTCAAGGCACTGCCCTGGCTCAGTGCTAGGGAATCATGGGAACTGTAATTTATTGTGGCACCAGAGCTCTCTGACAGAGAAGGCTCAATGTCTCAGAAAAAAATACAATTCTCATGATTCCCTAGCACTCAGCCAGGGCAGTGCCTCAATTTAATGTGCACTATTTCTGGCAGTCTGCAAAGGCCCTTAGATTACATGCAGACCTTTTGTTTTGGCTGAATATTGGTTGAGATATACTTCCAAATGTTTAATTATGAGAGTTTGGGGAAATAGAACTGTTACATTTTGGCAAGAGTGAAATGTACTTGTATCCTGTTTGCATTGAAAGAAATGTAAAACACTCCCTAATTTCCAAGAATAAAGATGTATTCCTTTGAGAATAGACTACCCAATAAAAGCTTGTGATACTCTAGATAAACCTATAAATCTCTCATTATTTTTCCCTCATTTCAACAGAGGAATGTGGGAGGATTGTAGCCTTTGAATCTTAAATATACATTGCATCACTAATGAAATAACTGTTCTTCAAATTTTTTAGCATTATCTGAAATTTGCTGGCATGAAGCTGGCCACATCTGGGCAGCCAGGTGGCTTCAAGTTGGGTTCCTGGTGTCATTGGGATGTGGCATCTAAACACCGCATGCCAATGATGCCCAGAAGCGGGCTTTTTTGAGCCGTATGTTCCAGCCCAAAGTTAACAAGGCAAAATACAAATAGAGCAGCTACAGGCAGCACAGAAGACAGTGTTGCTGTGGTAAGGGTGGAGAGGCAAATGCAACCTTTAAATGGCTGTACCTCCTGTGCTCCAGGTCCCATAAATAAGTACAGCTGGCTGTACATGGTGGCTAGCCCTGATCCTTCCAGGATTCTGGCATCTCAGACCTGGTCCTGCAAAGACTTTGGCAACAGGACTCCAGCATCCAGAAATCCCATCCTGCGACGATTTACACAGGCAGACCCTTACAGTAGCCTAAGGATAATTCCAGATTGATTTTAAATGCTGTAATAAGTTACTTTAATTTTTGGTTTGTTAATATTTCTTATTCTGTTAACTTGTAATTGATACTTGCTTTATGAATGAAGGTTAATAGAAGTAAAATTATAAAATACAGTTTAAATAGCTAGCTTAAATTCTATAAAACTTTCTAAATGAAATTAGTGTGCAGTTTCTCATATAATCCCCCTCTGTTGTTATTTCTTTGACTTTTGCTGTGTAGTCACTCTTTACATACCTTAACTGCCTATTTTATTTCTTTATTTGAAGAGATTGCTGTATAATAGTAAGCTTTATCTTGAGTAGCTGGCTATTTAAGTTTTGCATTGCCCCAAGGACCTCTTCTAGTGCTGTATTTAATAGATTTAAAAAATTATGAATAAAGCATAATTTATAGAAATGACAGAGTCATAGTTGCCCATTCTTGCCTCAGGTTCTTTTCTGCCATTAGTCACCTCATTTAAACTATAGAAATCTGTCATAAATCTCTTTAAAATTATACTGTGTTCCTGCTTGAATAAAGATCTCTTATTCCTTCTTTAAGCTTGGTAAATCACTTGTGAAAGATATATGCTTTTCCTGATAGTATAGAAAACTAAAGCATAATCATATTGTGGGTTCCAGATTTCACAGGTGAGATTATTTTAGAAAAATACTTGATACACTATCAGATGAAGCAAAAAAAGCAGAATAATCTATAAATCAAGGTAAAACTTTAGAAGATGTAAATAGGCATTAAAATCTCCCAAATTCCCATCCAGCAATAGTTTGAATTTTGAAATTTTTTAAAGGGAACTTGGTGTATGGTTGTGTATACATGAGGGAGAGAGGGAATGATTGGTGAGCTCATAAACTAAAGCAGGGGCAGGAATCATGCAATTCTCCAGAAGTTGTTGGACTTCTAGTCTGAGCATGCCTCATCACTGACTGTGTTGGCTAGGACTGGTGGACTCCATCATCCCAACCCCTGAGCCAAAGCAAACATTAGTCATACTTAGAGAAATACCACTGAAATGAAAAGGATGTGTGTGTGTCTACACTGCAGAAATAATGCAGTTTGACCCTGCTTTACTTGTCATGGCTCCTTGTTATGGAATTATGGGATTTGTAGTTTTTTTTGAGCTATTTAGCCTTCCTTGTCAGAGAGCTCTGATGCCCCAATAAAATGACAAATCCCAGGTTTCCACAAAATGGAGCTTGGGCTGCTAAGGCAGTGTCAAACTGCTTTATTTCTGTAGTGCACATGTAGCCATAGGGCCTAAGCAGACTGCCAGAAATAGTGCACATTAAATTGAGGCACTGCCCTGGCTCAGTGCTAGGGAATCATGGGAACTGTAATTTATTGTGGCACCAGAGCTCTCTGACAGAGAAGGCTCAATGTCTCAGAAAAAAATACAATTCTCATGATTCCCTAGCACTGAGCCAGGGCAGTGTCTCAATTTAATGTGCACTATTTCTGGCAGTCTGCTTAGGCCTATAGTCACAACTAACAAATTTACCTGGACTAACTTCAGTGGGCTTGTTCTAGGTATGATAAACATTGAATTTATCTCAATATTTCAAGAACGTGAGTGTGAAATAATGTTAAACAGTGCAGTCTTATATAAGTCACTTTTAGAAGTAGGTCTGATTGAGTTTTTGTTGAGATTACTCCCAGATGGGTGATTATATGTTTGCTATTTAATCATGTTTTGTTGTTTTCAATAAACATCTTGCACCGTATCTTTTCTGTTCTGCATTATCCAGATTTCTCAACAAAGTGGGAGATAGGACCAGAAGAGTTGGAGATGACCACTGTGCTTCAAGCCATACTTAAATGTAAGACTTTTGTGTCTTACTTTAGGCAATATGCACATTGATGCATAGCTTCTGTAGCAACCATAATGTGCAATTATGTATCATCCTTAATTTAAGGTTTAATATCTCTCTCATGCCTAGCCTTCAGATTTCCAAATACTTTATGAAATACAGTCGGCCCTTCACATTTACAGGGGTTGGGGGAACAAGACCCCCATGAATGTGGAAAATCCGCTAATAACCCACTCATGACCCACCCCTGCGGCAACCATTTCCAGGGTGGGAGCATCTCTCAAGCCCTTCCATGGCAGCAGGGGTTCGGGGAAGAGAAGCACTCCCTTCATCTAGCCCCTGCCACCCTGGAAAGGCTTGGGAGAAGAATCTCCCAAGCCTTTCCACAGCGGCAGGGGTTTGGGAAACAAAGCACTCCCTTCCTCTGGCTCCTGCCGCCCTGGAAAGGCTTGGGAGAAGCATCTCTCAAGAGTTTTTGTGGGTTTTTCGGGCTGTGAGGCCATGTTCTAGAAGAATGTATTCCTGATGTTTCACCTGCATCAGTGGCTGACATCTTCAGAGAATGGTGGCATGGATGTGTGTGGGGTGTATATATACTGTGTGACCCTTGGTTAGCATGTAAATCTGTGTATTGTTCTGTTGAGGCAAGGCCTCTAGGTGGGAGGATATGCGAAGAGGATTAGTGTCTATTTAATTAGTGGTCCATTGTCTGCTGGGAAACCCCCTGACCCTGGGTGAAGTTCATTTGCATTTGCTGAATCCTGATTTTGGTGTTTTTGAGGACTGGTAGCCAAACTTTGTTTACTTTCAGGGTTTTTTCTTTCCTGTTGAAATTGTCGAAGTGTTTGTGGATTTCAATGGCTTCCCTGTGCATTCTGACCCAATAGTTGTTGGTTTGGTCCAGAATCTCAGTGTTTTCAAATAGCATTTTGTGACCAGGATGATTTATGATGTGTTCTGCTACTGCTGATTTTTCAGGCTGGCCCAGTCTGAGTGTTTCTCGTGTTCCTTGATTCGCATTTGAATACTGTGTTTTGTGGTCCCTACGTAGACTTGTCCACAGCTGCATGGTATGCAGTAAACTCCTGTGGACATGACAGGGTCTCTCCTATCCTTTGCTGAGCACAGCATGGATTTTCATGGTTGGTCTATAGATCATTTGGAGGAAACTGTGTTTCCTCATCAGTTTCCCTATTCTGTCTGTGACTCCTCTGATGTATGGTAAAAATACCTTCCTTTTGGGTGGTTGTTTTTCTTCACTCCTGTGGTTTTTTCTGGGTCTGGCTGCTCTTCTGATGTTTCAGCTGGAGTAACCATTAACCTGTAGAGCCCAGTTTATGTGCTTCAGTTCATCTTCCAGGTAGTGGGGTTCACAGATCTTTTTTGCGCAGTCTACTAGTGTTTATATTGTGCTTCTTTTTTGTCCTGGGTGATGATTGGGTTGTCCTGGATTATGAACTCCAATCACCACCCAGGACAAAAAATATTTGTGACATCACTACCTCCAGAATTTGCATACTTTTTTGTTATTTTGTTATTTACACGCAATATTTTGTATTTACATAATAATGCCACTGCTGTTTCCTTTTAGTATGGGATTCCTGGAAATTAAGCCTTTCAGGATCTCAGTAACAATTGTCCAGGAGACCAAGGTTTGATTCCTTGCTCAGCTATGAAAACCCATGTGGTGACCTTGGGCAAGTAACATACTCTCAGCCCCAGAAAAACCTGTGACAGGTTCATCTTAAGGTTGCCATAAATCAGAAACAACTTGAAGGCACACAACAACAATTTAAATTAAGAAATTTAAGAATTTAAGACTATTGTACTTAAAGTAGTTTTTACTGAATCAATTCTTAATTTAAGAATGTTTAAATTAAAGCAGCTTTTCTACACAAATCCTGGAATTCACTCTCTCACATTTCTGACTTGGTAGGTAAGAAGTCAATTGACTGCTATGCTCTGGTTGAGCTCAAAAATGTGGCAATTGTGCACAGCTGCAGAACAATGGTATCCATCACTGCACTGCTGACACCTAGTTACACTGTGCTAAAAATGTTTGTGTGTGTGTGTGTGTATTGTTCACAAATGATATCTAAACCCCAGGCTTCATTTAGGCTAATATCCCTGGCTACAGGTCAAGGTGAATTGTCAGTATAATAATAATAATATTCTTCTACAATACCCTAGTTTTCATCCATAATCATGCACCTATGATTGTTGCTCTAATAATGCAAACTGCAAGTAAAATTTTAGACATACCACCCTGCAAGTCTAAACAGACTGAAGTCCAAATAGTTCCTCACCATATCTATGTATAACACATGTAAAGCAAAACATACATAACTAAACTAGAGTTTCATTGGAATTAAATGGCTGGTCAGAGGAGAAATATCTCTCTTCCCTCTTATCTAAGGAAAAGGAAAGTGTGGTTGACTATGGAGCTCAGGTGCACTAGAATGGCCATGGTCTTCTGATCAGGATACTTTGCATCAAGCTCATATTGAAACTCTTCGGTTTCAGCTTCTGATATTTTCTCTCATGACTTAAGCTTTTTGCTTTACACAGACTCCCCATAGGTAGCATTGCTTCAGATATTGCAAATGTATTACAAATTGATAAGTGTCTGAGTCAGTTTTTTTTAAATGAAATGTTGTACTAGATATTATCACTTCTTTTTGAAGAACTGTTATGAACCACCTCTGAGGAAAAGTTACAGTATATTAAATTGTCTTCCATATAACTGTTTCAGTTATGTTCCCTTTCATATCTGCTTTCCTTTTTATTTGTTTCATTTTAGAAATTTCCATTACTGATTGACAACAATACAGTCTGCATCAAGCTCACTATCATTAGTATAAGAAAATTAATAGAATACTAGTACTTCACCTCGTGATTAATATGGCTGCATCGACTGGAGACACATCTTCACCCCAGCTTGTTGACATCTCTAAATGGATGTCATTTTTCTTACCAAATTCTTCATGCTGCCATTTGCAAAAACTCTCCAGCATTTTTTCACCATGATGTCCAATATACATATCTGCCTGAAATAATGCAATATTTAGTTTAGATGGCAGTATCTGCATAGCATATAACAAAATGTTCCAGAAATATAGTAACAGAGGACTTATCTCTATATAGTATTTTTTAAATCCAGTTGCTATATATCACTATATTATGTACCTTTAAGTCATTTCTGATTTATGACGACCCAAAGGCAAACCTATCATGGGGTTTTCTTGGTAAGCTTTGTTCAGAGGATTGCCTTCCCCTGAGGTTGAAAGCATGTGACTTGCCCAAGGTCACCTAGTAGATTTCATGGCTGAGATGGGAATCGAACCCTGGTCTCCAGAGTCATAGACCAATATTTAAATCACAATGCCACACTTGCTCCCACCACTATACCACTACCTTAGTATATATACCACTATATACCACTATCTTAAACATGACAATGCTTTCCTTCACATCTCACAGTAAAAATAAAAATCCTACTTATATAAACATTTGATTGTCCACATATTTTTTATTACTTCAGGCCAGGGGTAGGCAACCTTTTTGAGCCGGGGGCCGAGTTGCTGTCCCTCAGACAATTTGGGGGGGGGGGGGGGGAGAGCACAATTAATTAATTAATTAATTAATTAAAATTAAAAAAAATTAAAAAAAATATGCATGCACACTCTCTCAGCCCCAGAAAAGCCATGATGGCAAAACCCCTGTGGAGATTTTGCCAAGAAAACCCCAAGAACAAGTAATAACAACAATAATCAATATCATCATGGTGGTGGCGGTGAAAGCGGGAGGCAGTGGGGGGCAGCAGCAGCGGCGGCGGCAGGACCGGCCTGGGGCTGGTCCAAAGGCCTTGGGAGCCGCATCCAGCCCCCGGGCCTTAAGTTGCCTACCCCTGCTTCAGGCAATTTCCACAAATAGGATCAAATTGTTTATAGAGTTGTCCGACCTGGATTACACATTTCAAATAACTAGAGAGATTAAAGTGCATGTCGGTTATCATTAACTTTAAAATAATATGATTTGAAGTCAATTGTACATCTATCACAATAATGCTGTTTGTTTCAAAAAGAAATATATTCATTATCATACTAGCATTGCCTTACTAATCGCCACAGTACGTATATACCCACACCTGATATTGAATTATCACACAAAGCCTACTCAGAACTGAAAACATAATTTATGTTCTCAACAGTATGCACAGTATGCACAAACAGCTTCAGAATGGAATGGTGGTCTGTAAAATAATTTACACAAAGAAGAACAAAATTTGGGCACGAGGCAGAATTAGAATATTTTAGCAAGGCAATTTAAGTAGGGCTATACCAAAAGCTCATAGTCATGTATGTCACGCTCAAGCCCCTCACACATGACTTTACTTATTACCACCACCAGTGCATGATCTGAGCAGGGTTAAGCACCTTGTGCCACCATACCTCAGACAATGGACTGAAAGTGCTTGTTACAATGCCTTGGAATATTTTCATGATTATAACATCATTTCTTTATTTCATATCCATAGTATTTCTAAGAAAAAGTCTAATTTGTCTCCATTGTGAAAACAATGCAAAAAATGAAGCTAATTTAGAAATGAAACACTGTTGACACCAGGAGCCCCTGGTGGCACCGTGGTTAAATGCTGGTACTGCAATCACAAGGTTGTGAGTTCAGTCTCAGGGTTCCAAGGCTGACTCAGCCTTCCATCCTTTCATAGGTCAGTAAAATGAGTACCCAGCTAATTGAGGGCAAATGGCTGACAGATTGCAAACTGCTTAGAGAGTTCTGAGTTCACTATGAAGCGGTATAGAAATGTAAATGCTAAATGCTGTTGACAACCCTGATACCAAGAAGAAAGTATATTGGGAACAGCACTTGGCAAGAACTCATTGCCTAAATCACTGAATTATTAATTCACTAGGTGTCATTCTTGTACTTTTTAATTTAATTTTCACTTAATACATTTTAGATTGTTGGAATTTCTAAGTATGGATGGCTCTGCCTCTGGCAGGTTGAAGAAAATAGAAAGACCTAGGGAGAAAAAGGAGTAGGATTGAAAGAAATCCATCACATGGTTCCATTGCTAGGCAGCAAAACCCAGCAGTAGAATATCTGGGAAGCAACTGAAGAAATGGAATTGGGGACCAATTCAAAAAGAATGTAAGGGAATAAAAAGTCCTGCTATGGAACTGAAAGAGGTGGGAGATTGATTTCTTTGAAAGCAAGTATTCCAAGTACTTGTTGGGAACCAAAGAGAATACAGCCACACTTAGAACATTTTTTTTTTTCATTTTAGAGGCACTCTCTAATTACTAAAAGTAGAGAGGTGCTTTCTGCTGCTTAATGTACTTTCCCCTTTCAGCTCTGCCTGAATTATATCAGCAGGTGCTGCACATTCTTTATATGTATTGTTTACTGCACATCCTTTATATGTACTGTTTACTCTAAAATCTTTACTTGGAAAAGATAAATGCAGTACTTTCTTACTGGAGTCTCATGAAGCAGAACAAGCTTAGTCACTCGAAGGTTCACTTGAACTCCAAGGCTCTTGTGCTGAAAAAGGTTAAAAACCTAAAAACAAGAAAGAAAGAACAAAAGAATTAAAGTACTTCTAGAAAAATTAAAATCATAGGTTGATGGGAAGAGAAACTTATAATTTTGTGATCTGACAAGTTATGATGTGATCCTGCAGGAGCTCACACAAATACTGAATTTCTGTATGTTTGGAACAGCTTCCTCATTTAATTTGTACATGCACATGAAATTAAATCATGTTCACATTATACCACACGGGCCTTGGCAGACGGCTAATAGAGCCGTCCTCGGCGTAAGGAAGGGGAGGGGCAGCTGCACGCTCGGCGCCCCTTCCTCCTCCCGAGGTCATCCTCGGAGCCGCCGGCCCTCCGCACGGCCGGCGCTCCGAAGACAACCTCCCGCCGCAGCGTCTGGACACGCTGTGGCGGAAGGGTCACCGAAAGTGCACCGCAACCTTTTGCGGTGCACTTTCGGCAACATATGAAAGGAGCACTATTTTAGCGCTCCTTTCTTGGGCCGCCGACGGTGCGCCGCGGGATCGAGGCATGAGGATGCCTCGGTCCAGTGGCGCACCTTCCCAGGGCAGCCCGTTCTGTGTGGGGGTTTTTTGGTGCAGGGGAGGGATGTTTCTGACTATACAAGGAATATCAGAACAAAGTAATATTTTACTTCATAAACATTAAGGAAAGACAGACTGATATGGCTTAAAATCCACCTGTGCCAAATCTCACTTACAAGGGTTGAAAAGGATATCCCTGTGAGAAAGACATGTTGAGATATCAGTGCCATCATAAGTGTAAAACTTAGCTGTAGTTAGTGTCAATGTATTATTTTACTGGCAAGTTCCAAATTTCCCTACCATGTTTAGAATTGTTAGAATAAATCTTCTTGCTGCATCTGCTCCATGATATGAAACCATAGCTGGATCCGCAATGACTACAGTCTCCACATTATATTCTTGAGGTAATTTATAGGAATATCTCTTTCCTCGTCCACTTTCTGGTCCCTTTTGACCTTTGGCTCTTCTTTTCTCTGCAACAGAAACAGGAGACAAACATATGAACATACGAAGCTGCCATATAACAACCACTGTTTCATCTAGATCAGTATTATTTAAGCAGATGGGCATCTCTCCAGTCTTTTAGGCAAGACTCTCTTCCTGGGAACCCCACACCCTACTGGATACTAAATCTAGGACCTTCTGCATAAAATCCATATGCATTAGAAAAGACACTTAACTTGATGTATATTCTAGTAATTATTCAGGAAAACATTTCATTAAGATACGTTGTTTTTAAGGATTTTGTTCAGACCACATGAGTTAAATATCTTTAGATATCTTAGATTCAACTAGAGTTTCCACTAAATGTAGAGGACCTCAGAAAATTATTTTTGAAAGGGAACAATAGAAGCAGAAGGCATACCTTTACATGAGACACTAGAAATGACTAATCCTCTGTTTATTATCACAAGTGGTTGTAGGAGTACAGATACCTACGCACAGCATTTTAGTCACCTAATTCAAGATTAAAGAGCATGTTATTTGACAGAAGCACTAGCAATTTATGAGCATTCTTCTTAGATAACTCTTCTCTTCTGAAATCTAATCCTTTCCTCCCACAATCTGAATCTCATTTGCTGGTTCCCCAGATGAGGCATCTTTAGGGACACCTTCTCTGATGAAGTAAGGGAAAGAGACATTCTCAAAACTTCCCTTCTCACATGCTGAGGGTGCCAAGACAATGAGGTCTGATGGAGAAGTAATGGAGTAGCAGACACTACACTTAGCTTCCCTTTCATGCCCCCCCTTCTGCTTGGAATGGTGGTACATCATCTCTTTCTGCTTCATTTGGTGCAGAACCAGGACGACAATGCTGATAATCTGATATGAGATAGGGACAGAGAACTGCTGAAGGGAGATGATTCCTTTACTCTTCTCCTTTTGAGTTACCTTATTTAGAGAGAAGAAATATTGTCTCTCAAAGAGTTAAGTTGATAAGACACTGGAAGAGTCCAGTGACTGGGACACACCTCCTTCTCCAAGGATATATGAAATGGTAGATCCTGGGAGTCACCCACCGGTTCCTTAGAAAGGCAGAATTGCTGCCTTTGTCACAACCAATTGCACTTCCAAAATGATAGCCTCTATGGAAT
The DNA here is from genome assembly GCA_026167975.1 of Phrynosoma blainvillii. Classification (NCBI taxonomy): domain Eukaryota; kingdom Metazoa; phylum Chordata; class Lepidosauria; order Squamata; family Phrynosomatidae; genus Phrynosoma; species Phrynosoma blainvillii. Next base: position 90,726,917 of record JANUYF010000002.1, on the reverse strand, counting down.
TTTGAGGCACTGTGTTTCTTGCACACAAGGCATATTACATAAGAAAGGCTCCAGGAATAAACCTCTTCTTCTGAGCATGGGGTGAAACAATGGTGTCAAGGAAGAGAAAAATGAACATGTTGCGCATTTTCCTGAAAATCAGCTTCCTGTGCTAGATAGGCCTACTCTTGTTGAAGAAGCCTCAATGTAACATTTCCAAGCAGTTCCATATCTGTCACGTTACTCCCCAGACAAGGAAAGTACAACCTTCAAATATTTCTTCAGATGTTATCACTTGTTCCTTTACCAACTAATGTTTCCCCTTTCTAATGCCAGTGGTCTGGAGATGGTGCATAAGCAAGTGATAAGAGAAGAGGCAAGGAAAAGGGTCTTCATTTAACATCTTAGTTGGAAATAAAATAAATCCCCCATTGCAGTATTTTCTGTACAGAATATATTTTTACTGCTGTTTCCTGTGCAGAAAATGCTGCAATGGGGGATTTATTCTGTGTAAAATTCACACATGGTTATTTTGCATGAAAAACATTTTCTGCACAGGAAACAGTATTTTCTGCAAAAGAAATAACATTATTTTATGTGCAGAAACTACTGTTTTCAGTGCAAAACAACCACATGTAAAGAATTCAGAGACATGGGTGAGTTAGTCTATAATATCAGTATGCAAAGAGATCTTGCAGGACCTTTGAGATTGTGTGAAAGAAGTTATAACATGAGCTTTCACAAACTTTTTTCTATTTTCTCAGATGCATAGAGTGAACTTGTGCCCAGGAAGGTCTATAAAGGTCCTTCCTGGGCACCAGTTCATTCCATGCATCTGAAGAAGTAGATCTAGTCTATGAAAACTCATGCTACAAATTCTTTCACACAGTCTCAAAGGTGCTACAAGATCCTGTTGCATAATCACATGTAAATTTCACACATATTAGTCCTTATTTGTGAATGCATGTTGAAAACTATGTATTTTTACATACCTTACCCTGCTCCTTTGCATGGCCAGGTCAGTTTTTAAAAAAAAGACTCATATCATCCATGACCTCCTCTTAGATGAGGATGCCGACCTGACCTGCTTTACAGAGACCTGGCCGGGAGAAGGCAGCGCTATAACTTGGATGCAGGCCCTCCCAGCTGGGTACTCTGTCAGTGAGCAGGTAAGGGGAAGTGGGGGGGGCGGAGTGGCTCTTGTTCATAAGAACAACCTGACCTTGACCAGGATACCTGTCTGGAAAACAGTCCATTACCTAAGCCTGAGGATTAAGGATAGTTTGGGGATTCTGTTAGTATACTGGCCATCCCATTGTCTAACAGATTCTCTAACTGAGCTGACACAGCTGGTCTCAAAGTTGCTGTTGGAGTCGCCCAGACTTCTAGTTTTGGGCGACTTCAACATTCCACTCGAGACCAGTTTGTCAAATTTAACAGGTGCGGCTTGGTAGTTCATGGAATCCATGACAAACATGGGCCTATCCCAATTGGTCGTCGGGCCCACTCATCGTGCAGGTCATACCCTCGATGCAGTCTTTAGTACGGAACAGGAACATCCATGGACGGAGGTTATTAAAACCACTGCATTGTCATGGACGGATCATTTTCTGGTCAAAGCTGAGCTAAGAACTACTGCCTGCCCCACCAGGGGTGGTGGAGCCATTAGAATGGTCCACCCTCGAAGGCTAATGGAACCAATTGGATTCCAGAAAGCCTTAGAGGGTTTAATGGTTGGTAACACCCGTGATTCTGTTGAAGCTTTGGTTAATACCTGGAAGACCGATCTCGCCAAGGCTATCGACACAATTGCTCCCAAGAGTCCTTTCCAACCCGTTTCTAACCGTAAACCATGGTACACGGAAGAGCTTGGGAAGATGAATTGGGTTGGACAACGACTAGAGTGCATCTGGCGGAAAACGTGACTCTTATATGTTAAGATTCGTCATAGGAAATTTCTTTGTTCCTACTGAGAGGCAATACGTGCAGCGCAGAAATCTTTCTCCTCTGCACGTATTGCGTCTGCAGAGTCCCATCCTGTAGGCTGGTTAGGGAACTGACACAGGTTCCACCTGTGCAGAACCCATTACTTAACCCAACAACATCCTGCTGTGACATGTTTAACAACTTATTTGCAGATAAAATCTCTCAGATAAGAGCTGACTTTGAAGCCAGTGTTATAACAGAATCAATTGATGAGGTGTCCAACAACTCTGTTGGTGAAATTATACTGGTCCAGTTTCAATCTGTGAGTACTGATGACGTGGACAAGCTCCTTGGTAGAGTGAGGAAAACAACCTGCCTTCTTGATCCTTGCCCATCATGGTTGGCCATCCAGGGGGGAGATGCCTTGAGGATGTTCCTTAGAGACATCATCAATGCATCTCTTAGGGAAGGTCATGTTCCATCCTGTTTGAAGGAAGCGATGGTTAAGCCACTTCTGAAAAAACCTTCCCTGGACACCCTGGACATGAACAGCTATAGGCCAGTGTCTTTACTTCCTTTTCTGAGCAAAGTGATCAAGAGGGCGGTTTTTCTTCAACTCCAAGCTGTCTTGGAGGAAACTGATTATCTAGATCCATTTCAAACTGGCTTTAGGACAGGATATGGAGTTGAGACTGCCATGGTCGCCTTGGGTGATGATTTTCATCTGGGCATCGACGGGTAATGTTACCCTGCTGGTGCTACTGGGCCTCTCAGCGGCTTTTGATACAATAGATCATAACATCCTCTTAGATCGCCTGAGAAGGTTAGGAATTGGAGGCACTGTATTGCAGTGGTTCTGTTCCTTCCTCTCGGGCAGATTCCAGAGGGTGATGCTCGGGGACAATTGCTCTACAAGGAAAGAGCTTAATTGTGGCATCCCACAAAGCACCATCTTGTCCCCTATGCTATTTAATATATATATGGAGCCGCTGGGAGAGATCATCCGAAGACATGGGCGGGGTGTTATCAGTATGCTGATAACACCCAAATATATTTCTCCATGTCTCGGTCTTCAGCTTTGACTTCAGATGGTCTCTCCTCTCAATGATTGCCTTAAAGCAGTAACGGACTGGATGAGGAAAAACAGATTGAGACTGAATCCAGATAAAATGGAGGTACTCACAGTAGTGGCCCCGAAACCAGGTATTGGGATACAATCTCCAGTCCTGGATGGAGTCACACTCTCCTCTAAGGACTGTGTTCGCAGTCTAGGGGTGCTCTTGGATCTGTCACTTCAGATGATAAATCAGGTAAATGCAACAGTTAGGAGTGCCTGTTATCAGCTTCTGCTGATACGCCAGCTGCGCCCTTTCCTGGAAGTTGGGGACCTTGAAACTGTGGTGCATGCACTGGTAACTTCCCGCCTTGATTTCTGTAGTGTGCTATACATGGGGCTATCCTCATGCTTAATCCAGAAACCTCAATTAGTACAGAATATAGCAGCCAGGTTGGTCTCAGGAACAAGAAGAGGAGACCATATAACGACAGTTTTAAGATCACTTCACTGGCTGCCCATTAGTTTCCGGGCACAGTACAAGGTGTTGGTTATCACCTTTAAAACCCTAAATGGCTTGGGCCCAACCTATCTTCGGGACCACCTCCTCCCGTATAATCCACCCTGCGCACTTAGGTCTTCTGGGAGGAACCTCCTGCAGCCTATAAAAACAAGGCTGTCTGCAACTGCCCAGAGGGCCTTCTCAGCAGCTGCCCCCAGATTATGGAATGGCCTGCCAGATGAGATCCATCATATCACCACCTTAAACAGCTTCAAAAAGGCTGCTAAGATGGATCTCTTCAGGCAGGCCTTTTCTGAAAAGATACCTCGGCTTTCAAGAGGCAGCCCATCCTTCTCCCTTAATTTTTGCCACAGTTCTTGTTATTTGTTTGTTGTGTGTTATTATGACCTATTTTAAGTATGTTTTAAATTGTTTCATTGTTTAATACTATTTTAAGGGGGGGGTTATGGGATTGTATTTTTACTGTATTTTTACTGTTGTAAGCCACCCCGGTTGTGTATGCAGAGGGGTGGGATAAAAATAAATTTTATTATTATTATTATTTGAAAAGTTTCTTACAGCAGGAAAAAATTGTTAAAATTACCTGTTGCTTCCTTTGAGAAGAAAGTTAGTGAAGAATTAACATCACTTGTGAGCAGCTCAACCCAAAAAGTGTGTTGCAACCAAGACTGTCACAAATTGCCACTCCTGAACTTGTGCCCTTAATCACCGTCCACCTACCCACAAAGTGGAACTGTCAAAAGAGTTGCTTTCATCATGATGTCCTATCTTTGGCTGCACTGGAAGCCTGTGATATGCGCCATTCTGTACTCTTCTAGAGCTCTATGACATTGAAGAATATTATTTCCACCACAGAGTGATCACTGAATTTCAGCAGAAATTACAGTTGAAGAGGAGTTCAAGGAGAGCCAATGCAGATGCACCTCTTCCATCGCTAAGAGGTTGCACGCTATTATATAAATAAATCTAGTACATCTTTACAGTAGTATTGGCTTCCCTGCTCATTCTAATCAACATTTGTTTTTTAAAAGACTAAATTACATACACACAATTTAATACAACTTAGGTGTTACTTTACACATTTAGAAGCATGTATGTTAGAGATGTAACATACACGTTTCTATCAAATTAAAAAAAGAAAGAAAACTCTTACTTTTCACTGAACACATACTATAGTAATGGTTCCCAAACTTGAGTCCCCAGATGTTTATGAAACTCAGCTCTCAATAGTCTTGGCCATTGCCTCTGCAGACAAGAGCTTCTGGGAGCTGTAGTCCAACAACAGAACCATTACACAGAGGACTATAACTGGCTGATGTAATCAAAACTCTGCATTTCCATCACCTCAATGTATGATATAAAATAAAATAACATGGGAAACTGCAATTCATATTACAGGTACATAACACCTATAGTTGGTATACTCTACATTTGTATGTGGATTCTGAAGTAAAGTCACTTTTATTTTCCCTTTGTATGTAAAAGCAATCAGACAACAAAAATTTCTTTTCAAAAAAACAGTTAAAAGTATGTATATACATGAATATGAACAGGGTTTTTTTTTTCAAAATGGAGAGAAAAGGTTATTAATGAAATATAATGCAGTCCTTTTTCAGTATTCTTTCCCTGAATTCTGAAGGCCTAAAATAATCAGGTTGGTTTTTTTAATTTCTAAAAAAGAGAGAGAGAGAGAATTCTGGTTAACCGAATAATTGTCCTTATGTGATAAAAGACTAGTGAAAATTCTTTTGCTACATTCTTTCTTCAACTCCACTGATGGCAGTGTATCTGATATACTTGCATTGTTTGTTGCTGTTTTCAAAAATAATTTTCAACGAAAAGGTTATTACGTACACAACTGTCACATTTAATAGTTTTCTTTCATTTCAAGAGATTATAGATTATATTCCAGCAACATTCTCTGTCAAAATTGCTCGATTTCCCATGGTCTCTCAGTGCGAATTCCTGCAAACTGAACAATCTCTTTAAGTGCAACCCAAGCATATGAAGTAAATGCAACGCCAGACCATACAGAGGAGAGAGAGAGAGAGAGAAGAAAGGGTGTGTTTGTGGGGGAGGGAGGCTTACAAAACAAAACAATAAAAAACAACAAAAGGTCCTAATGATACCATACTGCAGTATTCCACATGTTATTATGAGTCAAACACATGAAGAAATGTAAAACTACTATTTACTTTTGGTAAAAGAATGAAACATTTTAAAATTTCCTAAGGCAAGTCAATGTAATTTGCTTATAGCCATCCCTATCAATTTGAAAATTTAGGAGATGAAGAAAAAATTAGATTTCATCTTTTTATATCCAGAACTTTATCCATAATGAAGGTAGTGCTAAGGAAGATAAAGTACATAGGGCCTCGGCAGACGACTAATAGTTTGCTATCAGCTTCATTTACATCACATTGCAAAACCAACAATAAGAGCACTTAAAGTGACTGAATTTTCCATGTTTGATACTGAATAGTAAACATTATATTTTACTTAATATTCTAATAATATTTATTCTGTTTAGCCTGCAAAAGCTGTCAGGAAGAAGAGTATCATGGCAGGTGGTTGGACTGGATGGCCCTTGTGGTCTCTTCCAACTCTATGATTCTATGATCAGCTATCTAGCTATCCAATTAGCACAGTCTTCTTAATTAATTTTTTTAAGTAAGCACAGCTCAGTTTGTCTTAACTGGCAAACACAGCATTCAAGCTACAAAGAAAAGGAGACAAGAACAAACAAAACAAAAAAGAAATCAATGGTCATAGCAAAAGAGACAGAAATTTCATCCAAAGGGGACGGGAGAATTATTTGTGGCTTGCCTTTTGAGAATCCAAGTACATCAGTTCTAAACACATTTGCTTGGATGTTGTAGTGTCTTCAGCTAAACTCCTTTCTGTGTAGCAGGGTTCCTGTCCACTGATTTTAAACAGAGACATCAGCCCCATACACTTGGAAACAATCCTCATTCATTTCATTGAAATTTAATTTCAAGTCTAGTATGACACTCCTGTCTACTATCTATCTCTCCTAATGACAATTACTTCAATTTAAAGTCTACAGGATAGGGCTATTTGCCATTTTAACTCAGGCAATTTGAACAGTCGCCAAAGGTGAAGATTTACAAAGAGTGCCTATTGCATTAAAATATTTTAATGGAGTTTACATTACCAGTAAGAACACCACAGTACTGACTATGAGAAGTGGGCTTTTCAGTGGCTCTCTCATGTATGGACCTTTTACGTCTGTATACCCGATGTGCATGACCTGTCACAGCCAATGTGTGATTGAGTGGTTCAATAAATATGAAGTCGTCATTCATCTGCAAAAAACCCATCTGCAGGGGAAAACAAAAGCAACAGATATGGTACATTACTTAATGCATGGCTCCATCATGCCATGTACAGAATGAATTGAAATAAAGCCTTAATATGTCCTAAGAATTGCTGCAACAGCAAGTTAATATTAATTATAATGCTGCACCTACTGCTATCACATACAGCACAATACTGCAAATCACGATGCAGGCCAATCCAACAATGCAGGTCTATAAAATTCAGAAGCCCTGCCATTTTGTGAAATTCCTTCTCTGGCTTTCTCTGGTATTTTTCTTTCAAAATACTAATATATTTACAGTGGTCCCTCCACATTTGCTGGGGTGAAGGACCCCTGTGAATGTAGAAAAAATGCAAATTAAAAAAAAACACTATTCTTTTCACCTAAGAGAACACCTGTCTAGGAATCCCCAGGTCTTCCAGTACAACTCTATGGTCAACATCTGCCAGATGTAGTTCATAGAATCATGTTGGAGGACCTACAAATGCCTAGAGAAGTGTTTTCTCTAGGTTCTCCAGCACAACTCTCTGGGCAACTTCCAGTAGAATTCTGCTGAAGGACTTAGAGATTCATAGAGACAACATATTAATCAAAACTGCAAATAGTCAAATCTGCAAATGTGGAAGGCCAACTGTACTTTCATTTCATCTCTGTGTGTAAGAGCAAAGAAAAGAAAAGCAGCTTCATTTATATACCGCTTCATATCGCACTATGGGATGTCTAAGTGGTTTACAACTGTAAGCTCATTGCCCCCCAACAGTTGGGTACTCATTTTAGCAACCTCGGAAGGATGCAGGCCTGAGTCTAGCCTGAGCCCTGGTATTGAACTTGCAACCTTGTGGTCTATGAGTGAGTGGCTGCAGTACAGGTATTTAAACACTGCGCCACCAGAGGCAACATGCCAACAGAAAATACAGTGAAGTATCTAGCATGGTAAAAGCTTGTAGAGTACAATTCACACGCTTGTTTTACATTGCATCATTTATATTAAACAAGAAGGTAAAAAATAAAGATTTCTTCAAATGTCACATTTCCTCCTACATGAAGATAAATTATGTGTAGGGAACAGATTCATAAATCATTAGAAAGGATGCTTGGTAAAAACTGAGGTCAGTAGGAAAAGAGGAACACTGCATTACAGCTGGACTGACTACAGACTGCCAGAAATAGTGCAGCTTGAAGCCACTTTAACTGTCCTGGCTCAGTGCTAGGGAATCATGGGAATTGTACTTTTTTTCTGGGACATTGAGCCTTCTCTGCCAGAGAGCTCTGGTGCCACAATAAACTACAGTTCCCATGATTCCTTAGCACTTAGCCAGGACAGTTAAAGTGGCCTCAATTTGCACTATTTCTGGCAGTCAAAGGCCCTAAATCAAGGAAGCCATAGTCCTGAGTTTGCAAATCATCATCTGGGCTGCTGATAACAGGATCCTTTGGAAGACTCTCATTCATAGGGCCAGACCAAGTCAAAGCTAATTTAATGGTACATAACAGAAACATCAAGGGGTGATAGAGTACAAGCAATAGCTTTAATAGGGAGGTGTGGGGGATGCGGACCACACCGAGGGACAGCCCAGAAGAGTGATGACACCCAGCCAAGTGCAACCCCACCTCCCTGCTACATGCTGTTCTACTCATGAGTGGAGCAGCATGTGGGACCATAGCCCCATCCCCACACCAGATGATACCCCGTGCAGTGACACCACTGAGCACAGGTGCTTTTTTGCCCCTCCAAGAACAGAGATTGGTAAAGCAGATGTGAGCAATGTGTTTTGAAATTCACATAGTGCTACCAGAAAGAGATATCACTTGTTTTAATTTGAAATGCAGTTGTTTTTTATTAAAAAAACAACAACAATCATTATATCTATATAGAAGGAAAAGTATGTTTGATAATGAAAAAGAAATTAACCCCAGCTGAATATCTGACTGACCAAGTAGGTTAAGACTTTGTTAGTTGCCAGAGGACTCTTTGTTTTCCCTCTCCAATCAACTGACATAGCTACTTCTCTGGAATATGCAAGTTTCATGTGTAAATCAACTAAGGGGTGAAACAGACGGACCTGAAGGGGCATCGTCAAGCTACCCCTTTGAACAACAGGTTGGGGCCTCAGCAAACACATGCCACAGCCCCAACCCAGCTGTTGCCGGAACAAAAAGAAGCAGTAGAAAGCCGCTCCTTTTAGCGCTGGCAAAATGCTGGCTCTTCTGCCACTGCTGCTGTCGCTTTTCAGCACTCCTGCACTGTGCTAAATGCCATGCTGCCGGAGTGCTGAAAAGCTGCACCCCGTGTGGGCAGATGGGGGGATTCCCGGCAGCTTCCCGCAACTTGAGGGTGTGCGTCATGCATACACCACGCCCCCAAGCCACTGGGAAGCCAGTGTATTGTGCCAGTCTGTTTTGGTCCTAAAATAATGAAAGTGCTTTTTAGGCAAGATAGTCCCTAACCAATAAGATCAAGGCCCGAAACAGACAGGCATAAAAAGCCGGATTCCACATGGCTTGGGGGAGTGTCGTCTAGATGATGCAGATTCCCAAACCATGTGGAAGCCGTGCCAGGGTTGCTCCCAAGCTGCCTAAGGATCCACTGCTTCCAGAGGCAACCCAGAAAAGAGCCGCGACTGCAGCTCAAAGGCCAGCTTTTTGCTGTCCCCAAAAGGAGCAGCCCTTTGAGCCACTCTTTCAGAAGCAGCAAAAAAGCAGGATCATGGATGCAACCTTTTGAGCTGCGGCAGCAGTTCTTTTCTCACACTGGCTTCTTCATCAGGCACAGGAGAAAAAAAATTGAAGATGTTAGTCATAGACCTGCATTCTGTTGTTTCTGGTCTTAGTTTTAGATGGTAGAGAGGGCAATTTGCAGGTAGGATAGCACCTCCTCCTTTGGCCATGTGGTCACTGGCAAAGGAAATGTAATGTCCATTTGCAATTCAACTGAGGCACGGTCTCTCTTTTCCAGCTAGGTCACAGTTTCTGTATAACATTAAAGTCCCAGAACTGAAAACCTATGATACAGTGTAACACTAGCTAAGACAGTCTGAAAGCCTTTAAGATCATTGCCACACCCAAAGTACTCCGCCATGTCTACATTAAGCTTTAGTTTGTTTACTCTCATCCAATCCAAATTCATCCTTTAGCCACTAATTCAGGCCCTTTGAGTGTCATCCACATACTGATGACATTTCAGTCCAAACCAGACAATTTGTCCCAATAATTTATAAAATAAAAAAGTGAAAAGCATGAGGGGGGAGTCAATCCTGACATACCTACTAAGCTAAGGAGCATGTGATGAAACAAACTACACACCACCACCTTCCAATATCACTTTCCAAGTTCACTCAGAGGTGCTCAGGGGAACTATCAAGAATGTAGTCGCTCCCATCCATTCCATGGTACAAATCATCGAGTAGGATAAACAAGGCTGCTTTCATTTCCAAACAAGGGCTGTAAACATATTGGAATAGGTATGACTAATGAGACAACTTCTTTGTTTGACATCTTCTAGCTAGCTAAGGGGCTTAAAGCAAGAATCAGTGGTGTTCTACAAATTGTTATCATGTACCATTTTGTTAATATCAGTAATACAATGTACTGTTTTTATTTATTTATAAAATTTAACAATTTGTGATTCAGAATATTTTTAGTGAATCTGTTTGTCCCTTCAGAGGCTGCAATATTATCATAGCAAGAGCAAGAGCAAGTACATTTCTATATGCTTATCAGTGAACTAGCACTCCCTAAGCAGTTTATTATGTGTAAACCAATTGCCTCCAACAAGCTGGGTATTTATTTTACTGACCTACGAAAGGATGGAAGGCTGAGTAGATCTTGCAGCCCTTCAGGATCGAACTCACAACCTTGTAGCTGAAGTACTGTCATTTAACCACTGTGCCACCAGGGCTCCTTAGAATTCAACACGTAGTAGAAAAAAATAACTTTCTGCTTGAAGGATGACATAATTCTTTCTAAAATTCTGAGAGTTCAGCAAACCATATGAAGCCTTTGAGGACTCTCACTAGAGCAGGGGGGTGGCCCTTGGGACCCCTAAGTGCAACCCATGGGAGCTGCTCAGTAGCCCCTCAAAGACCCCAGACCGCCCCATTTTATAAAAATCAGGCTTGTTTTGGGGATGTTTGGCTCCCAACCTTCCCCCAAATATCCCAAAATCATCTTCAAAGGCAACAGTTTATTTTCCTAATCCCCCAGCCTCAAAATCTTACCAAAATAGGCACACACAAAAACCCAATCAGCTGAAACTTAGCAAACATGGTGGCTGGAAATGTAGCCCACCAAGTGGGCACAGTAAATAAAAATAGTCCTTGCCCTGTTTTCAGTTGTCCATCCTTGCACTAGAGCAGGGGTAGGCAACCTTTTTGAGCTGGGGGCCGGGTTGCTGTCCCTCAGACAATTGGGGGGCCAAAGCACAAAATATAAATAAATACATACATAAATAAAAATAAAAATTAAAAAAATAAAAATTTTTAAAAAATATGCATGCACACTCTCTCAGCCCCAGAAAAGCCATGGCAAAACCCCTGTGGAGATTTTGCCAAGAAAACCCCAAGAACAAGTAATAACAACAATAAGCAATATCATCATGGCGGGCGGCTGCGGCTGCGGAGGGGGGAGGGGTGGTGGCAGCGGCAGGACCGGCCTGGGGCCGGTCCAAAGGCCTCGGGGGGCCACACCCGGCCCCCGGGCCTTGGGTTGCCTACCCCTGCACTAGAGGATGGACCAAAGTATCAGATCAAGGCAGCCGTTGTGTATGAAACTGGATGCTGCAACTTTCAATATATTGCTTTGATTGTACTTGTCATTTGCATTTACTCTGAAATTTGCTGGTATTTTTCACTGGACAATTAATCTGATAACCTGGGAGAAGGTCAGTCACAATAGAAGATGAGGCAGGATGAATGAAGGAAAGAATAAGTACTCCCACTCATTCTATGAGAAGCAATGATGCTTGACACGAACAACAGAAGGTGGCAAAATGCTGCCTGAAAGAGTGCCAAAAGACAGAAACCAGAAGGACATCTTTGCACATTTATGGTTGCCTTGCCCTTGGGCCAGAAAATGCTGGATAAATGTTATTAACCATATTAAAACTATGACAGACTATGAATTATAGTTAAACCTCCTTATTATATTGCTAGTATATGCTAAAATCCAGATCCCTAATTATGCCATAATAATGATATGCTATATGTTAACCGAAGATCATATTTTAGGGGCTGAATGTTAGAAAATTTGACATACTATCAACAGAGCAATAGAAAGAACAGATATGATAGGCTTATGAAAGAGCTATCTATTTATAAAGTAGTAAGGATGATCTTTGGGATTAAGTTCCAATAGAAGGAGGAAAAAATCCTGGATATTATTTATTAATGAAGTACCGACCATTCAATGAAAATGTAGCTTTGGATAAATTACCTGTAAAATGAATTTACTGTTACAGAATTGCTTTGAAGTAAAAATAATAAAGTTAAAGAGACAAAAAGCAGAGGCCAAGGGAATGGGGACTGAGATAAAACCTAACACGGATTCACACAATTTATACATTCACAAAATTGCCCTTTGGGGCATAATATTAAATAATACTAAACAAGCAACAGCAAACAGTGAGTTGGCATATCCCCCCTTTCATTCTATGGTGCAGCTACAGGAGGAGAGTAGAAGTATTCACTTCCTGTACAGAAGTGTGGTGTAGTAGATTGAACACTGGACTATGACTCTGGAGAACAGGGTTTGAATCCCAGCTTGGCCATGAAAACCCACTGGGTGACCTTGAGTAAGTCACACTCTCTTAGCCTCAGTCGATGGCAATGGCAAACCCACTCTGAAGGAACCTGCCAAGAAAACCCCATGGTAGGTTCATCTTAGGGTTGCCAAAATTTGAAGGCACACAACAACAACAATAACAACAAGAACTAATGACAGTTTCTTACTAAGTACTAACCATAATGAACTAGATTGATGACAGTTTGTTACTAAGTCCTGTCCATAACAAACAGATTCTGGCTTGCTTGAAAAAGTAATGGTTTCAATCAGGAAAGTACAATCTGCAGCCTCATAATTGCCATATAATTCCCACCATTACTGATTTCACACAGTTTCAAAAAAAAAAAAAGTCTGAAAAAGAGTGGCGAGTATTCCTGAATCAGTCTCTTAAGCCTAATGTACAAGGTCAGCTAACAAAGCCTCTGACAAAGAAGGTCTTTCATACTAAAAATTATTTTTCTACCAGCCCATTCCCACTTTTCCTCCTTTTGATTTGGATTTCTTTTAGCAGCATCTGCATTGGGAAGATGGTAAAGAAGCCCCAGAGAAACAGACTTTCAAGGTCAGGTTGCAGCAGCATGTCTGCAGCAAACTATGCAATAAACTTTTGTGCCCCTAGGGCACAAAAGCTCCTCTAAAAAGTTTAGGATGTTCTGAGCTCAACTGGACTTGGAATGAGTAAAATGGAAATGTATTTTTTAAAATTTAATTGTTAACACTGAAATGCTTTCATTAGACATCTGATCAACAACCACAGTTACCTCTATTGAAAAGTGAGGCACAGATTTAAACAATGACATACAGAGCTCATAAGTACTAAATACAAAACTAAAATGCATATTTTTAAACATAAAAAAAATTGTACTAAGGCATTATCTTACACTGATCATTACAAGACTAAACTATCCAGTTTTTTGTGCACATGTATATACCTAACTTATCTTGGTTTTCATTCCAATCAAGATATATACTAGAAACCAATAGAACTTTTTAAAACAAAGTGTTATTGGTTTCTAGTATAGAATAAAAACCAAGTCAAGTTAGAATATATCCCCATCCACCTCCAGTACAAGTCTTCAGTCAAGCTGTAATTCCAAGAACTCCATACATCTGCTGCTTTGGAAAGGAAGTGAAATTGTTGGACATTAGCTAATAATCTCAAAATTTATAAAATTTGCCAGTCTACATATATGCTCTTCAGGGACATGGTGGCTCGGAGGTTAAAATGCTGACTCTGATGATTGCAAGCTGCATGACAGAGTGAGCTCCCTTCTCTAGTCCCAGCTTCTACCAACCTAGCAGTTTGAAAGCATGTAAAAGTGCAAATAGACAAATAGGTACCACTTTGGTGGGAAGGTAACAGCATTCTGTGCAGTCATGCTGGCCACGTAATCAGAGTTGTTGTTGACAATGCTGGCTCTTTGGCTTAGTAACAGAGATGAGCACCCCCCTACAGTCGGCAACAACTTGACAACCTTGTCAAAGCGGAAACCTTTACCTTATATATGTCCTATCTATCTATCCATCTGTCTTTGCTGAGAGAGGCTACAAGTGTTCATCATGAAACTTTTGTCAGCAGTAACTACCCTCAGGTTGACTTCAATCTCTGGTGATCCTGTGAATGAATAATCTTCAAAACAATTTAACCACAACAACCCTGCCCAGTTCCTGCAGTCTTAGGGCCATGTCCTCTTTGATTGAGTCTATCCACCCGGTGCTTGGTCTTTTGCTCCTTCTACTGTCCTTTATCCTCCAAGCATTATCTTCTTTTCTAGTGAGTCAAGCCTTCTCATAATGTGGTCAAAGTACAACAATCTCAATTTAGCCATCTTGGCTGCTAGGAAAAGTTCATATCTGATTTGCTTTTGAACCCATTTGTTTGTCTTTTTAGCTATCCACATCTGCAGAACTCTTCTCCAGCACAACATTTCAAATAAATTGACTATGGGGGACTGCAGATGGGCATCTCTGGGCTGCCCCGGGAAGCAGCAGATCGGAGCCACAGCTACCCCACGCCGCAGCCCTGATCTTCCCTTTTGCTGCCCTGAAAAAAGCGGCAAAATGCCACTCTTTTCAGGGGTGGCAAAAGGCTGCCCTAAGAGCTGGTGTGTGGCTCTTCAGAACCCTTTCCAGCACAGTGCATCAGAATGCTACGCCGGGAGGGCATCCTGATGCTGTGCGCCATATGTAACGGCACACGATGTCAGAACGATGTCAGCGTGGGGTTGCGGCTGCCCTACCCCATCTCTGCCTCCAGGCCGGCCCTTTGGGCCGGTCTGCAGAGGCCCTTTCTTTCTATTAGCTTTTTTCACCATCCAGCTCTCACACCCATACATAGTGATGGGAAATACAATGATATGAACAATCTTAATTTTAGTGTTCAGTTGTATATCTTTGCACTTTAGTTCTTCCATAGCTGCCCTTCCTAATTTCTTGACTGTAGTTTCCATTCTGGTCAATGGCTGAACCCAGATATGGGAAATCTTTGACTATTTCAATGTCCTCATCATCCATATTGAATTTGTGAGTTTAACATAAACGTGTCTGTGCTCTTTCTTCTTTGACTTTCCATAGTAGTTGTTCCAATAGAATGTAGCAATAGCATGTACACTTCTATACTGCTTATCAGTGAACTCAGCACTCTCTAAGTGGTTTATAATCTGTAAGCCATTTGCCGCAACAAGCTGGGTATTCATTTTACTGACCTACGAAAGGATGGAAGGCTGAGTCAACCTTGGAGCCCTGAAATCAAACTCACAGTGTTGTGGCTGCAGTTCTGGCATTTAACCACTGTGCCATAACGGCTCCTTATCTTCCTTTCTCCAATCTTTACTCCTCCTTCCTCTGAATCTGAGCCTGCTTTTCATATATTCTCTGCATATATGTTGAATAAATAGGGTGGTAAGAGCATCCTTGTATAACTCCCTTTCCAGTTGGGAACTACTCTGTTTCTCAATATTCTGTTCTCACTGTAGCCTCTTCCCTTGAATATAGATTGTGCATCAGCTCTTTGAGTACAATCCATAACTTTTCATGATCTATGCAGTCAAAGGCTATGCTTGCTATAATCTATAAAGCACATGCTGGAATTCTCTGGTGGCTCCATTATCCATCATATGTTTGTGATTATATCCCTAGTGCCTCTTTCCTTCCTGAACTCAGCCTGCTCTTCTGGAATTTCTCAATCCATATATGACAGAAGTCTTTGCTGCATAATCCTGAGCATGTGAAATCAATAAAATAGTCCTGTATCTGCAATCTTTTGTGTTACCTTTTTAGGGAATAGGGATTTATATTTATCATTTCCAATGAGTAGGCCATTGTTTTGCTTTCCACATTTGCTGGCAAATTTTAGTTACAGTCTCCATAAACCACAGTAACTCTATTGGTAGGTCATCTGTTCCTGGTGATGTATTTGTCTTAATTGCTCTTAGTGCAGCTTTCACTTCACTTTCCAAAATTTGAGGTTCATCTTCATATGATTCTTCAAGTAAAATATGCACAGTGCGATGATAACTAGGCATAAATGGCATAGTAATGAAGTATGCCCTTAGAATTTCCCCATGCCATACCGATGTAAATGGGCTTGCTCTCCAAGCTTGCATCATATAACCTAGGAAATGGACAGGGTTTCTCAGAAATAAATTGTAAGGACATGGGATATTTTTTAAACACAGACCTGTATTATATTTGCTATTTCCCAAAGAAATCCCACAGATCGGAATCAGACAGAAGGCAGCCTTCCAAATTTACATAAGTAATGGTTTCAATGTTTTTGTGAATTTTTGCTGTGATTATACTTTCTCTTTATCCCTGCTTGACACAATACTGGAAGGTAGTTATGTCATTCAGACAGATCCTTGGTGGGAGGATGCAAGCCCATCCCCTTGCTTTTGTAGACTCTGGCCTTTAACCGAAGGCCTGGAAGGAGCAGCTAGAAGCCACTCTGGCTGCAATCGGGCTGGGACCATGACAAGCACACAGTCCACTCCCGAAATGGGCCACCACCACAATCCCAAACCAGCAGCACCAGGAGTTGGATTTAATCTGCTCCTTTTAGATCCACTTCCAGCCACTTTGGGGGCATGTGTCGTTTGAATGTCATGCCACCAAAGCAGCCAGAAGTCAACTTATTTGGCTCATGTGTTTCAGACCTCCCTTGAGGGATCTTTGGAGTGAAGCTAGGCTTGGGGGCTATCAGACCTGATACAGTCCAAGATGGCACATACGAGGGGGTATCATAAAGTTTTAATTATCACCTTTAAAAAAAATTGACAGAAAGTTTGTTTAGATTTGTAGCTAACTTATCTCTACATAGTCACCATCCAGATATATACATTTTTCCTAGCATTTCTTGACCCTCCGAATACTGTTATTGTAGAAGTCTGCAGATTGAACCTTAAACCACGCTTCCACTTTGTGAATGACATCATCTGTGTTGTCAAATCGTGATCCCACAACAGATTTTTAATTTTGGGGAAAAGAAAAAGTCACTTGGTGATGATGACACTGACAAAATTTCATCAATATACCATAATAACTTCCAGGTGATAATTATTACCTTACGATACCCCCTCGTACTTCTCCATCTTACACTTTAATCACTTCTGGTACAACCTGTAACAAAAATAAATGACACAGTGAGCTGATTTTCTCAACATCGTGCACTTAGGGACCAATGATGACACTGACAAAATTTCATCAATACACCATAATAACTTCCGGGTGATAATTATTACTTTACGACAAGGGTAGGCAACCTAAGGTCCTGCCCCCCCCCCCCCCCCGCTGCCATGATGATATTGATTATTGTTGTTATTACTTGTTCTTGAGGTTTTCTTGGCAAAATCTCGACAGGGGTTTTGCCATGGCTTTTCTGGGGCTGAGAGAGTGTGCATGCATATTTTAAAAAAAAATTTATATATATATATATATATATATATATATATATATATATTGTGCTTCGGCCCCCCAACTGTCTGAGGGACAGCAACCCGGCCCCCGGCTCAAAAAGGTTGCCTACCCCTGCTTTACGATACCCCCTCGTAGAAGCCACACAGTGGTTGACATCCACATGGTCATCCCTCACTGTTCTCCATTAGTGTCCCCCAGTAGACATGTTGGGAGGAGAGCCTATCTCAAACAGCAGGTGGAAATCTATTTTAATCACAAGTTTTGACCATATTTTATTCCAACAATGGGAGGTTTGTTGGGTCCCATTCCACCAGGCCCCATTTTAAGAACTGGCTCTGCAGAACTCATTTTAATGTATAAACCATTTTAAAATTATTTTTGCAAAGTATTTGTACAAATAATACTTATTTGTTACATAATAATGCTTTCTGAAGTTTTAATTTAACAACAAATTGTCTAACAACAACAAATTGTCTAACAACAATTTATAGTTGTTAGACAAAGGCCTATACAGACTGCCAGAAATAACCCAGCTTGAGACCACTTTAACTGCCCTGCTCAGTGCTAGGGAATCATGGGAACTGTAGTTTTTTCTGAGACATTGAGCCTTCTCTGTCAGAGAGCTCTGGTGCCACAATAAACTACACTTCCCATGATTCCTTATCACTGAGCCAGGACAGTTAAAGTGGACTCAAACTGGATTATTTCTGGCAGTCTGTATAGGCCTATAGGCAAGGTTTTAGCAAAACGTATATACTAAATATGTGTTTCAAACCCATATATTGCCATTATTTATTTATACCACAGTTATTATTGCAATATACATTTAATTTTCTTCCTAATATATAGAAATGTTATAAAATAGAGAATTTATATGTCATTGTGGATTTTCATCTACTAAAATTACTCCAGAACAGAAAATAACAAAGTTTTAGGTCTGTGTATTATTTTATGTTTCTTCTGCCACACAGAACTGAACAGTGCCAAATAAAGACTATGAAGTTGTCTTATTTAGGTTCTCTTATTTGAACCATATAACAGTGGTTTATATGTGGATTAACAGTGCAATATCATGATGGACCCATTGTTTGAAATCAAAGTATAATCTACTTACCTAGTGCTTTAAAAATGCAAATAAACTGTGCAATGGCAAAGATCCAGAAAAGGCCCACACATAAGCACATAGGGGGGAAAGAGTAGATTTTAGTTATTTCCTTTATCAGGAACTGTGCCACTTAATCAAATGACTGTGGAGATAGCTGGCCTCACCACATTCTATAGCCACAAAAGGTGGCTGAAAAACAGATGGCTTTGGAATTGAACACAAGATACCCACTAGCTGGTACAAGACATATGAGGGGACCATAGGTCACACTCAAGCCAATGTTAAGGTTTGTTTGTTTGTTTTTTAAATCCTATTAATTTCAAAAGGGAGGGAGTTTGGTGTGTATTTAAATCTTTTTCAATGAAATTGTTAGACCCTAAAACTGCTTTCTTTGGCTAGAATCATGTCCACAGTCAGGAGGGTGGAGTAGCATCAGGAAACAACAAGAAAAATAGAGAGTAGTGGAAGATGTCATCCATCTGAAATAATTTTATTTAATATATTTGCATCAGTGTTACATTCAGCTCTTATGAGTTCAGTCTGAAGGCTACATTGCAGTTAATGATTTGAACATGAAAAATTAAATTCACAGATATGTTCAACAGAATTATACTATTGAAACAGCTCCATGAGTAGAGATGCATATAAAATTACAAATAGTTTTCATACTATGGTGCTGAGTATGTTGTATGCATTTCCTTAGGCTTCTTTAAATAATTAAAATATTTTTTAAAAACAGCCAAAAGGTTTATACTAAGGCCTTGGTTTTTTTCTACACTGATGCTATGTTTATTCTTTCTACAGATATTTTTAAAAATAATTCATTCTTTTAAGAAAGTTTAAGTTTAATTTAACATATGTTAAGGCTGGTTTACAGAAAAAGTTATTCTTTTCACAAGACTATTTCTTAAACAGTTTATTTTTAAGTGGGCTCAACTGTATACTTTCTTGCCAGGAAATACACAAGGGTGTCATTTAAATTTTGCTATAACAAAATCATGTTGAGAGACTGGAAGAAATCCAACTTACAAAAATCACAAATATCATCTTGAACCCATGGAAGTCCCTGATAGGTTATCCACCAAAAATAATAAAATAAAATAACACATTTAAATCATCCACCATGATGAGACAGTAATTACTACTGCATTCTATAGAGCATTCCAAAATACTAAAGGCTACACAACTATAATTACATATAGTACAAAGCCAAACTTCATAGTTAATAACTTGGCTGGATTTTGCAAAATAACATTCAGAAACAATTATTACCCCACATATAGAATTCCAGCCTGCAGAAAGCATGACAGATTTATATTCTGCTCTTTTCTTTTCTTTAATTCAGAGACATGAAGCTGGGTGTGTGTCCAGTCTGATGTAACTTAATACAATGTAATGAGAACACTGAATCTACTGAGGGAGGATTTGCAACATAATTACAATGAGTACCATTACCAACATTTCAGAAAGTAATACTACTAATCTGGATAACTTTTTTTCCGAAATACATGTATTGCATATTTTAAGATCCACAACAATGAAATACTTGACCCTCTACCAAGACAGGAGTCCTGAAACATCCTTGTGGCACAAGAAAAACCAAAGATATACAGTGGTACAGATTGAATCTCTCGTATCCAAAATGCTTAACCGAAAGTGTTTTGGATTTCGGATTTTAGAATATTTGCATATACGTAATAAGATATCTTGGAGATGGGACTCAAGTCTAAACATGAAATTCAGTTACATTTTGTATACACCTTATACACATAGCCTGGAGGCAATTTTATATATGATATATTTTTTTAATTTTATTTTACAAAACACACACAATAAACATTTAAACACATCCAACATCCAATCACAAATAGCTCATACATTTCACTATCAACCTAACATAAAAAACAAACTATCATACCTAACATAAAACAAATGAAGAGTGAGCTAGCGTCCTGTTTATAGACCTTAAAGGTCTATTTTTGATGAGTTCGGGCTGTACTTCGGTCCTTTAGGCATTCTTCCTCTCTTTTCTCTTCCACTTCTCCTCTCCTGTCTTCTTCTCTCTTCGTTGTCAACTGCCTTCTTGAACCCCCGACGGACCCCCTCTAACCCCCTCTTACCAGAGGGGATTATGGCTAGATTTAACAAGCCAAAAATAACTCATCAAAAATTAGAAGTTGCAAAAAAGCAGGAGCTCCGCTCCCTTGCAGCCTCTCTCGGACTCCACCCACCGGAACTCCATATATGATATTTTTAATAGTTTGGTGTATGAACCAAAGGTTGTGTACACTGAACCACCAGAAAGCAAAGGTGCCACTATCTCAGCCACCCATGTGAGCAATTTTGGATTTTGAAATGTTTTGGATTTTGGAATTCCAGATAAGGGAGACTCAACCTGTAAAAGCTTTCACAAACCAGAGTCAACTTAGCTGGATGTAGAAATGATTCTAGAAAACAAATCATTTACCACTATTAATATGTTAACTCCTTAACATTTGTATTGTGATCTAACATGCTAGAAGAAGAAACTATGCCAGTCTGGACATACTGAAAATATGTCTGCTGGCCAAAATTTCTGGAATGGGGTATTTTACAGGTAGAGAGGGTCTGGCTTGTGATCCACTGAATTCAAAGCCGCCTTGGTCCCGTATGATACCCTATAAACCTGTCAACTATTCCAGCCTGGAGCTGGCACAATGAAAAACAGAAACACACAACTGCCTCATCACTACCACCTTCCACCTTGGCCAGCAATTGTTATTTGGCTGTAAACCCAGTATTCCACTCTTAATAGAAATAGCAATCCACAATTGTCAGAGGGAAATAGAACCGGTGATTTTTTGCATTACAGGGGGTTGTTTATGCATGGGCATTCCCATTTTCCTATTCCTAAGTCCAACAATTAAAATTAGAATAGTTTGTTTTTCCATGCATTTCCTCAGTGGCTATATCATTCCTGATAGCATGATAACAGCAACATCTTTTTCTCTTTCTCTAACTCCTCCCTCCTCTACTTTTCCCACTTTCTCACATTAAGTTATGGTAGATTGATTTTCAGTATCTATTGACAGGGCTGTGTGAACAATGGCATGGATCATATACTTATTAATCCATTTCAATTTGGCATGTTTTATTGAAATGTCTGCCATATGTGTGCAGGAGGGGAGTGTATAGCTTTCTTGAAAGCCCCAATTCTGGGCTTTCTAGAACTTATTGTTATTGCTGGGTGCCTTCAAATATTGTTTGCATGATTTATAAAAAGTAACCACTTTCTTCATTTCTAAATTCATATTAATGTACAGTATTAGTAACTATTTAATGCAGAGATCCATAGTGTCTTGTGCAGGGTGATAGTACCCTCATCCAAAACAGCTTTGCGAACACTGATATTTTTCAAGTAAAAGATGCTTCCTCTTCCATAAAATGAACAAAATGTGCCTGATACCAGGCGACAACTGGTAGAGGAGGTGAGTAGGACATGGTTTAAGGGGTGGAGGATCACCAAGAGAGTGGGGGGCAGGGAGGGAGGGAGGTCCAACACCACATTTTTTAAAAACCTGAAAAGCAACCGTTGTTGATAGGGGTGCATTATGAAAACAAGGGGAATATCCTGAGTAGATTGTCCCATAGAAACCTAGAGAGGAGAGAGCCAGAGTGACATGGTGGCTAGCAGGAGCATTTTTTTGCTGCTCCTTTTTGGGCAGGCTTCAGGCCACCTTAGGCAGCCTGAGAGGGGCAAACCAGATGGCCCAAAAGGGCCATCCTTGGACCATGTGGGGCCTGTTCACATCGAGACCATGTGGGGCCTGTTCACATTAATAAAAAGATTTCTAAGATTTCTCTTTTAGAATAAGTAACATTTCTATAGGGAATGAGGATTTGAATTAATTAGTAGTATACATTTTAGTCTGCCTTTTAGTTTAGGATTATTACATGACTGGTGAGAATATTAATACAAAAAGTACTTGGTCTCTTGAGTATTGTTGGGATATACAGTCGACCCTCTGCATCCATGGATTCTTTATCTACAGAGACACCAATCTATATATATATTCCAAAAAGCAAACCTTGATTTTGCAATTTTATCAAAGGGACACCATTTTACTACACCGTTGTATTTTATGGGACTCTTTCCACTGTAACAGAGAGTCCAGTGTTGATGAATAAAAGAGTTTTATTTAGAAATGTGCAAAGGTGCATGCAAACATGCATATCCAATGCAACTTAAGAACCGCATAGAGGTAACAGGGGGGGAAAAGCTGTGAAAGATTGGATAGCAAGAAATCAGGAATTAGAATCCTGTCCTGAAGAGAGGGTTCCATGGAAAACAGAGTAGGGCTCAGAGATCATCTGAGGGAGACACATTGAGCTATAGAGGGTCACACAGGGTCCGTGGGCAAACTGTGAGCACAAACTGTGTTTGAGACAATAGTACAAAACGGACTGCGGAAATAATCCAGTTTGAGACTGCTTTAACTGTCCTGGCACAGTGCTAGGGAATCCTGGGGACTGTAGTTAGTTTAGGTCACTTTGGATACAGTGGGTCCTTCATATCTGAGGGAGTTTGATTCCAGGACCACCCCCCCCCCCCCATGGATACCAAAATCCATGGATGCTCAAATCACATTATACATTAAAGCATAGTAAAATGGTTTCCTTATATAAATGGCAAAATCAAGGTTTGCTTTTTAGAATACACACACACACACACACACACACACACACCATATTTTCAAGCTGTGGATGCTTGAATCGGTGGAAATGGAGGACGGATTGTATTGTGTTTGGCTACTCATGCAATACCTTGGAATGGTAATTTGAGGTGCAAAGTTTATACACTGAACCACAATGAGAGTAAAGAGGCAAACAACATTATGCCTCAGTTTCTACTACACTGCAGTCTCACCAGCTGATGACATGCAATGCTAAGCCAAAAAAAATAAAAATGGCTTAATAAGCCTGGATATAAATGAATTAATTAATTAATTGGTTTATTTTAGTTACAAACCAAAAAGAAATGGAGGAAAGCAGGCCTTTGTAGAGAGAGAAACATTATGCCAAGAAAACACAAGAGAATATTTAGTGTGTTTTGACTGTTTTACCAGAGAAAATATAATTTTAATAGCTCAATTTCATCCTGTGATGAGCACACTAAAGGACCCATAATGAATGACTTCAGAGAATTTGTTGGAGATATGCAGAAAACAACCTATTACAGACTTCAAAAAACAGATAAAGTTTAATCATGACTCAATAGAACTGAATGCACTGATAAATTGGCAAATCTTTTTCCAGTAATGAAAGCTGGATAAAAGATCCACACGCCATATGTGAATGCAAGGTTGGTCAGATAACCTGTTATGTGGAAACATTTTTGAGTATGGTAACTGCTGTTCATACATATCCTGTCTTAGTAAGCCAAGGATTTTTTTTGTTTGTTTGTTTTTTAAACTGGCTTAGCTTTGTGTGCAACCTTGGCTGATGGAATTGTCTGGACTGTGTATCACTATCTGACCACTTGCAAGACCATTGGGCTCTGCCAGTCACTAATACATTCTATAATAATTTAAATGCCATGCAAGATACTGGGCAAAAAAATTCGGCTACACAATTAAAATGGACAGTTGGGAAAGAGCATGGGGTCGAGATTTAAAATTTACACGTTGCATGGATATCAAAGAATTTTTTTATAAAATGTTACATAGATGGTATCTACCCCGAACAAATTGGCAAAAATCCAACAATACAAAAAAAGTAAATGTTGGAAATGTGGCATGACTGAAGGGACACTATGGGGGGTTGCAGACTGCCAGAAATAGTGCAAATTGAGTCCACTTTTAGGGTTAGGGTTAGTGCTAGGGAATCATGGGAATTGTTTTTTTTCTGAGACATTGAGCCTTCTCTGTCAGAAAGCTTTGGTGCCACAATAAAATACAGTTCCCATGATTCCCTAACCCTAACCCTAACCCTTAAAGTGGACTCAATTTGCACTATTTCTGGCAGTCTGCAACCCCCCTATATCATCTTTGGTGGACCTGCCCAGTAGCAAAAAAATTCTGAAAAGGAATTCACATGACATTGCAACATCAAAATGAGTCCAGAATGCTTCTTATTAAACATAGTGGAGGGAAGAGAAGAAAGGAAGCATTTAAAATACATTTTATATTCTGCATCAGCTGCCAGACTGGTATATGCTCAAAAATGGAAAGAAAAAGAGGTACCAACTCTGGATGACTGGCTTATAAAATATCTTGACATGACAGAACTAGATAAATTTACTATATTTTTGACTGACAAACTAACCCAAGAATGGGATAAGAACTGGGAATCATTGATAAATTTTTGCAATCAGAAATGGTATACAACAAGGTAAATATAATGTCAATAAGCAGCTGATGATTGAAATAGTTTATAGGGATGAGAAGATCATATTTTTCATTTATCCTTTTAGTTTATATATGTCTTATATAAGTGTGAATATAGCATAGTCAATAAATAATCTTACTAGTAATTCGAATTTGTAGATGAATGTAATCAATAGTCTAAAGAAGAATATATTATAAATGATGCATGACTGAAATCCTAACCACAATACAGCTAAATTTTTAGGAGGTGGGAGGGTATGTGAGGGATGGAACAATGTTATTGATTGCAACTATGTACAAACTTAAGATAGCATACTGATCAAGTGGGTCGGAAGTCTGTACTGTACATTTTTTCATATGATATGTGTGCAAATATTAATAATAATTTTTTTTAAAAAAATGCCATACAAGATACATGTTTGTCTTTTCACAGTCCATGTCTTGCAGGGTATATTTTGTTAAACCTTTTATTATTATTTTATTTTCCTCCCTTACTAGGATGATTAAAGCCAAACACATGACTAAGGTTATGAAAAGGCCAAGAGAAGGTGTGACATCAATGTGTATAGTCCAAGAGGTTTATGGGGGAGCTCAGAGGTATATAAGCCTTTTCTGCCTCTCTTTCTGCCTCTTTTGCAAATCTATTCTCCATCTACATATCCTCAGTTTTGTCCACAGCACAGAACTTTCAAAAACAACTTGAAAGACTTAGCAACATGAACTTTAAATTACCCCAGCTTCAGTGTCACTATCGATCAATTCAAACATTTGTGTTCATCACCTGAGAACCTCATCATTATTATCATGGTCATTACCATCATCATAACCATCACTATCATCAATTGATAACATGAATAGACCATCAGGTTTAAACACTATAAGCCAGACCTTTGTATCATTTGATGTAATTTGATGTCATATTCAGCACAATACATTTCAATGCAGTCTGTTTATGTATTCAGCTCCAAAACTTCAAATAGAAAAATATAACTCTAAGTAGGAAAAAAGAGGAAACAAAGGAGGATATTCACATGCCTAGAATAACCAAATGATCAGTCACTAACCTGCCAGTCATCTGGCATATCATACATGTGAAATCCATATCCCTTTTGCTATCACAGAGGTGCATGTGTATGCATATGTCTTCTTCCATCCCTAATCACATCTGAGATGGAAGTGGGAGAAAGTAATGATAAAGCACCACTTAATCTCAGTTAGAAGTGTGACAAAAGTATCTCTAACTACCTATGAAGAAGTCAATCCCAGAGAAAAGTCATATATTACTCCACAAAGATTTAAATAATTTCACATACACATACTGGGAAGCCAGTCCCATCAACTTTTTTTTTAAATTCTACAGACATTAAAACACACAAAAGATCTAAAAACAAACAAATATACAGACATACTAACATATTACCAGACACAACAAACACATACATCACAGTAATACAAAGCAAAGATTCTAATTTAACTTAATGATATTTTGTTCCCGAGTAACTTCCTCTTATCTTTATGGCCAGCTAAATGTTTCTTTCTCAAACCTTTAACGAAAATTTCCAAATCAAGGCTTTGATATCTTACATCATTGTCTTACTATTTCCCTTCACTTTATATTCCAACTTTCTTATAATATAATACCACTTTCCGCTAAATAATAATAATAATAATAATAATAATAATACATTAACAACCAAGTATTCTCTATACAAATCAGTTCCCATATTTAGTTTCTAGTCAAATATTGTTTAACCCTTTCCCATTGTCTCTCTCTCATATCTACATACTTATTTTGGATTATGGCTGTTAACAAGCCCATATTCATCACCTCTCTTAATCGAACAAGCCATTCCTCAATTCTTGGAATCTCCTGTAATTTCCAATATTTTGCAAAAGTTATTCTTGCCAATGTCACCATGTATAAAAGAATCTTCCCATATTTTTTTGACTGTTTTTTCTACATTTTGTGTCATATTCAAGAGATAGAGCTTTGGACATTGTGGGAACTGTACCTGTAATATCTCACAAATCCTCACATGAATCGCTCTCCAATACTTTTTTGCTGACTTACATTCCCACCACATGTGCAGGAGTGTTCCTTCAGCCCTTTTACATTTACAGCACCGCGATTTCTCTGATCTGTTTATCTTCTTTAATTTAGTAGGATATAAATACCACCAGTGCATTATTTTTATAAATTTTCTTTTAAATCTTGGCAGAGCGTAAATTTATTAGTTTGGTTCCACATTCTTTCCCAATGTTCCATTTGTATGTTTTCTCCCAAGTCTCTGGCCCAGTGTATCATCGCCTGCTTTACCGTCTCTTTTTCTAAGCTTCTATCTCTGAATAATCTGTAATATTTAGATACATGGTATCCTTTATTGTCTTCGATTATTCTATCTAAATCTGTCTTTTAATTGTAGATATACATACCAATTATTAATTTTCTCTTCCCTCTCCAGCTGTTCTTTTGATTTCATTTTATATTCTTTGGGCTCTTCCTTCTGTTCATATTCTAAAATATCTTTATACCTTATCCACTTCTTATTATTATTCCTGCTTCTGAAAAGAAAAGCCTCTTGGGGTGAAACCCACAATGGTATTTTTCTATAGAATTGATTCTTGAGCTTTAGCCAGACTCTCACTAAGGATTTTCTAATATAATGATTTTCAAAAATTTTGTTATTCTTCAATTTTCCATACCAGAGAAAGGCATGCCAACCAAATTCTATGTTATCTCTTTCTATACTTAGAATATCTTCCTTTTTCAATGCTATCAAATCCTCCAGCCATACCATACAATTAGCCCAATAGTACAATTTTAGGTCAGGGAAGGCAAACTTTCCTTTATCCTTGGATTCAATTAAGCTTGAATACTTGATCCTTGGTTTCCTCTCCTGCCATATAAATTTTACAAGCTCTTTTAACCATTCTTCTATACATTTCTCATTGTGTATAATTGGTATGTTCTGGAAGAGGTACATAAGCTTTGGTAAGATGTTCATTTTAACTACAGATATTCTTCCTAGAAGGGAAAGTTGAAATTTAGCCCATTTACTTAAACTTTTTTGTATTTCTTTCCATACTTTAACATAGTTATTTTCGAACAGGTCCGCGTTTCTTCTGGTAATTATCATTCCAAGATATTTAACTTTCTTGACAATTATGAATTTAGAAATTCTATGCAATTCTTCTTCTTCACTTCGGGTCAGATTCATTGCTATAATGACCATTTTTTCTTCATTAATTTTGAACCTTGCTAGTTCTCCAAATTCCTTCAAGCTGTTTAATAAGTCTTTTATACTATTATTGGGTTCCTCAAGAAATATCACGAGATCATCTGCGTATGCCTTCATATATTATGCGTATGCCCTCTTATATTAATCCCTTGAATGTTGTAAACTTCTCTTAATTTAATATTAACCACTTCTAGAATTAATAATAATAATAATAATAATAATAATAATTTTTATTTCTATACCTCCCTATGGCGAACCAATCTAGGCAGTTTACAATAGTTAAAAGAACAACAAAGATAAAACAGTATATTCCCTCCCCCCTTAAAACATTATTAAATCAGATATCAATTAAAACAATAACAGATTCATTAAATATAAAATTTAAATACAAGCCGATAAAAACAAAACAGACCAAAAAAAAAAAAAAACACCACAAAACACCCCACCACTTCCATTTCTTGGGGCTATAGAGGCACTGTAGAGGGGGAGAGGAGGAGAGATCCTGAGGCCAGGATATTTAGTCCTAGGAGTCTTCTCCTCAGCCCTACAGCTGGTGTTGCTGCTGTGCTGCTGAGGGTTGCCTTTTTTAAAGGCACCAGGAGATGGAGGGCAGTCCCAAGGGTCCCTGGAGTCTTTTCCTCAGCCCTACAGCTGGTGTTGCTGCTGTGCTGCTGAGGGTTGCCTTTTTTAAATATGAATAAGAGTGGAGAAAGGGGGCACCCCTGTCTCGTACCTTTCTCTATTTGTATATAATTGGTTTTTTCTTCATTAGCTATTACCTGCGCCTTCTGTTTTTCATAAATCGCAGAGATCCATTTTTCAAAAGTTTGTCCCATCTTTATTAAATTTATTGTTTCTTTCAAAAAAGGCCAGCTCACCTTATCAAATGCTTTCTCCGCGTCTAAAAAGAGCATTACGACTTTCCTCTCATTGTGTTTTTCACACAATTCAATTACATTTAGTATTTTCCTTACATTGTTTCTTACAAATCTCCCTGGTAAAAATCCATTTTGGTTGTTGTGAATAATGTCTTTCAAGATTCTTTTTAACCGTTCCGCAAGGATCGACACAAAAATTTTGTAGTCCACGTTCGTCAGTGAGATTGGTCTATAGTTTTTAATTTCATGATGGTCTCTATCTTCCTTTGGAATTAATGATATGTATGCTTCTTGCCAGGAATCTGGAATACCATCCTTTTTGATATCATTCCACACTTTTTTCAGAGGGCCCACTAAAATTTCTTCCATCCTTTTATAATATAGATTTCACAGAACCCATCTGGGCCTAGCGCTTTTCCTATTTTGAGTTTCCTGATTGCAGTTAATATTTCTTTTTCCGTAATATCAACATTTAATTCTCTCTCCTGATTTGTACTAAGTTGAGGTATATTACATTTACTCAAGTAATCCCATATTTTTTCTCTATTTCCTTCTTTATCCTTTTCTGCTTTATACAATGCCTGATAGTAAATTTCAAATGCTTTTTTAATTTCCTCTTGATTTGTAGTTATTTTCCCCTCCGTTCGAATTTCCGTAATTATTTTCTTGTTTTTATTTGTTCTGATCATACTAGCCATTAGCTTACTTGATTTGTTCCCCATCTCAAAGTGTTTCTGTTTAACATATCTCATCTTTATCTCCATGTCATTCAAAGTTAGGGTTCTTAATTTCAACTCTAAATTTAGTATTTCCAATCTTAACCTTTTTATCTCCATTTCTTTTCCATTCAAGTTCTTTCATTTTTAACTCTTCCTTGATCTTATTTTCCTCTTTTTTTCTCTTTCTATTTTCTTCCGTATTTAACTTTATCAAATATCCTCTAGCCACAGCTTTTCCAGCATCCCAGATTATTTTATTTTTGATTCCTTCTGTTGTATTTTCTTTGAAATATAATTTCAGTTCTTCTTTCAGTTTAGCAACATTCTATTCCTTTTTCAATCAGTAATCTTTTATTCTCCAACTATACTCAGTTTTCTTCTCTTCCATTTCTAGTCTTATCGGGTAGTGGTCTGATGTTATTTTCACTAAAGTTTCCATATCTCTTATTTTGGGCAAGATGGTTTTTGATGTTATGAACATATCTAATCTGGCTCTAGATTGATGTACATCCGAATAAAATGTATATTCTTTAGACTTGCCATATTTGGCTCTCCAAACATCTGCCAGAGAGAATTCTTCCAACATTTCAAAAAATGAATGCGGTAATTTACCCTGATTTTTGGCAATTTTCTTTTTAATATCTGATATTCTATCTAATTGGGGTTCAATAAATGCGTTAAAGTCACCCATCATTATAATGTTATTATGTTCTATTTTATGTTCTAGATTAAAAAGTCCCATCAACTTTTGAACAGTAATTTAACACCCAGAGCAAAGTAATATTTTGTCAGTACTTGAAGTTCTGTTGTTCATGCTAGTCATACTGAATATTCCTTGCCTGAGAAAACCCTATGAAAAATTATTGCGGTTGCCATAAGTTGACCGGTGACTTGAAGTCATGTATGTACACAATAAGCTATTTATTTAAGTCATCACTGACTGTTATGCCATATTAAATATAAAGAATAACATTCCTTTCAAAATTTCATATCAGGCTAGGTATGAGATTCTATCGTGGAAAATACTTTATACAATGTATCAAACTGCTGTTGTAGCAGTAAAAGCCAAAACCTGCTCTAGTCAGTATATATATTCACAATTGCATGATTCACTATATCATGCCCTTGTTCCTAGATTTATGATGCAGAAATCCACAAACTCTCATTTTAGCAATGTTTATTCCAACAACACTGCATGGCTATTTTATAAGATCCACATTTCATTCTTACTCCCTTAGATAAAATATCTAAGGGGGGATGCAGACCAGGGCGTCGGGGACGCTCTGGTCCGGAGCACCGCGGGACCGCAGCCTCTGCACTGCGGCGCTCCTGCGGCGACCCTAAAAGGAGCTCCAAATTGGCGCTCCTTTTAGAAGACAGGGAAAGTGCGCCCTAAACCCGTAGGGCGCACTTTCCCTGTCTTTTCCGCCGCAGCGCGTGCGGTCGCTGCGGCGGGAGGTTGCTCCGGAAGCGCCGGCCGTGCGGAGGGCCGGCAGCTCCCAGGGCGACCTCAGGAAGAGGAAGGAGCGCCGCTCATGCGGTGGCTCCTCCTCTTCCGGGTCTCGCAGACAACTCTTTTAGTCGTCTGCCAAGGCCCTAAGTCTTATACCTTCCAGTCTTTGTACTATGTGCGCTAGACTACTAAATCTAATATAGTAGATACTATGAAATTCCACTTTTCAGAAGTTAAAAAACCGAATTTTTAATATTTAAATCAGACTTTTAAAATTATTACATCATCACATGGATTAGACACCTTTTAAAAAATGAACCAGTTTAAAATTAAACCTGTTTTAATACAAATATCTTAATACAAAAACACATCCCTTAAAACTGAACCCACTGAAAATAGACCATGAACAACAGTATTCCACTTTCATGGCCTAGCATCAGAAATAAGACAAAACAGGTCATTATATTTTATTTAGCATTGTATCAAGTACCAGCTGCTATAGGCTATACTTCAGAGGAAGGAACTGGTAAAAGCACCTCTGAATATTCCTTGCCCAAGAAAACACTAGGAAATGCATGTGGTCACAATAAGTCAATAGGCAACTTGAAGTCACATATATATACATCATCATGAATCTTTAGCCTGTGAAACAAAGAATAGACATTTACCTTCTATTTCATGGGGGGGGGACCCCATAGTTCTGACCACTATGTACCAGCTCTTTCATCTGGAAAGTTTTGGATGATTTGTCTTCTAATATATGATCCACCTTAATGTTATCCACCTTTGCTTATACACACATACAGAGAGGGAGACTAATAATACAAATAACTATGAAATAACCCCAAATAAGCCCAATTACTACACTGGCCCTAGAGTTAGAGTAGGCCCTTGTTATCTGCTGGGGTTTGGTTCCAGGACCCCCCATGGATAACAAAATCCGTGGATGCTCAAGTCCCATTAAATACAATGGCATAGCAAAATGGTGTCCCTTATATAAAATGGCAAAATCAAGGTTGGCTATTTTAAATTTATACTTTTTTTAAATATTTTCAAGCCATGGATGCTTGAATCCGTGGATAAAAAAATATGTGGATAAGGAGAGCCAACTGTATATAGGTAGTTCATTTCATGAACTAGTTTCACCAAGACAAGATTTATTTATTTCTAAATACAGCTTCAATTTCTGTAATTAAAAAACAACAACACCTCATCCTGGCAATCTTAATGCTGCTGCTACACTGCAGACATGACTTTAACTGCCATGGCTCAATGCTATGGAATCTTAGGATTTGTAGTTTGTTGTGGAACCAGAGATCTCTGACAAAGGTGGCTAAATATCTCATAAAACTACAAATCCCAGAATCCCACAGCATTGAGCCTTAACAGTTAAAGCAGTGTCAATTAATTCTGGAGTGTAGATGCAGCCCTAAACTCTGTGCGACAGAAGGTGAGATGTATTTATAATAGCGGAGTAGCTTACTGTTGAACATAAAGAAAACAAAAATAATGACCATGGAGAATTGATATAAATGCAACCTAGATAATGAGGAAATTGAAATAGTTAAAGATTTCCCATATCCTGGATCAAACCCTGATCAGATTCCAATCAAGAAATAAGAAGCCTTCCTCACCAGCTCCCCAAACATATTAAAAAAGCATAGTTCTGTAGGTTTGGCCATCAAAATGGAAACCACAGAAAAACTGGAGGGTGGTGAAATCAAAAGTCTCCCTGAATGCATGTTGGAAGTTGTGTCTAGAAGGTTCAAAATGTCTTTGTTTACTGATACAAGGCTTAGCTAACCCAGTTGTTTCACTTCACATGTGCATATGATTAGTTTTGAAGAACAAGTTTGCTGAAACATGATGAACTGCTTTTCTTTCTTATGGTTTAAGAACCTATCCCTATTATTTTCATGTTATCTCTGCCTCTGACAACAAATTTTCTGTTAAAGAAGCAATGCCCAGGAATATGTTGACCCTAAGGGGGGAAGCAGATGGGCGGCCATAGGCCGCCCTGGGAAGCTGAGCCGCGGGGGGCCGAGGTATCCCCACACCTCGGCCCCACGGCGCAGCTTCACCACCCCTGAACATGTTGACACAAGACACCGAAGGTGCGCCGCAAAAGGCCGGCAGTGCACCTTCAGCGACTCTTCCACTGCAGCATGTGCGAACCCCTGCAGCGGGAAGACATCGTCGGAGCGCCGGCTGTGCAGAGGGGCGGGCGCTCCGACGATGCCTTCGGGAAGGGGTTGGGGCGCCCACCGTACGGCTCCCCTTCCTTGACCCCAAAACAGCCCTTTTAGCCGTCTGCTTCCCCCCTAACTGAACATGTTGACATTAATTGAAGTATATCTGTACTTTACTCTATGGATTTGCTCTATGTTTGCTCCCCAGGAGTGTGAGCAACATTCCTGTGAATGGGATTTGTTCTGGCTGGACCAAATATAATTCATTTCAAACATATTTAACTGAGGTTCTAGAAGATGTACTTTAGCTTTTCTAGGGGGGAGAGGAGTGTGCATATTTGCCAGGGCACTGCAAGTCAATCACAGTCAGCTGAAGGAATGGATTAGTAAATAAAGGATAAACCATGATTTTGAACAATGTGCAAAGGTATACATTTTGCTGCTGGTTATGCTGTGTAAGTATGTCATTTGTTTACTAGCCATAGTTCCAGTACCTGTCTTCTCCCAAGAGGTGCCCCCTTGACCCAGCTCTGCTTTGAAGATCTGGTGAAATTCCAAGATAGCTCAGCTGAGTTAATTAAATAAGCACATGCAGTTGATGGAAGATAGTTACATTTTAAAAAGCAATGAAGTCACTTAACAAATTAGCTTTGGGCACATTTCTACATTTTTGGATATTAAACTCATTCAGGAAATAAAATTTGACTTTGCTGGACACAAGAAAAACACTGCGTGATACACAGAATGCATCCAAATGTTCATTTTTTATTCAACTACATGCAAAGAAATGAGGCATTAGCAACATAAGGGTTGTGAAATATAAATATTACCATAAATGTAGAACTCTATATTTTGCAAAACAATTTTAATGTTCTTTCCTCTCTACTAAGACTTTTGTAAACCTAAAACAGACCTGCTAGTCTTATTCTTTAACTGAGCAAAGCTGCAAGACAGTTTACATATTTATTTCATTCTTTAAATATTTTTTTTCTAATTTTATATTTATAAATTGTATTTTTAAAAGTCGAATATGGTAGCTAGGAATTAAACAGCTAAAAACCTTGGCATCTCTGTGTGTGGGAATATTTCAAAATAGAAAACTACCAAAAGAAGTCCTAGTGTGAATGTAACATTTTTAGGCATGAATCTGTGAATGGCACTCTTATTAGTCAGAACAATTCATAAGAATATTTTCAATGACTTGCAAAGCATTCAAGTGAAAGAATAAATTTGGTTAATTACTTATTAAAACAAAACAAGGGCATGTAGTAATTCAAATGATTTTATTACCAACTTCAGACATCAAGGAGTTTTCCATGTAATCGTTCATATTCCACATCCATTAGTGAATAATACCTTTCAGTATATATTGACTACTTTGGAGAATCATTTAATTTTTAAAATCTCTTTTCAGAGGAACCTAGCAATGCAATTACTCCATTTCCAGTCAGGTGTAACATATTAATGAAGACTTTGAGTACTACACCTGTTGTTCTTCAGAGTCCCAAAGAAGATGGCCACTGGGAAGTGATGTTGCATCCCTTCCTGTCACCATTTTGCGAAGTACTCTGACAAAAAGGGAAGTATGTGTGAAGGTTAACTGTTCTGGAGGTTATTTTTTGCACAATCATTGGTTGGGTCTGTGTAGTATTTGCCTGATTTTCTCTGTAGTGAAAATTGCCTGAAAATTGTGCCAAAAATATTTTCAAATTTGGGAATTGGGAGTCTTTGGGAAATGAACTTCAGCAGCTACAAAAGTAGGTTCCAAGGGACACAGTTTGCATCTGATCAAGGTGGCCTGCAGACTGGAGAATTCTGGGAGCTGTGTTTCATAAGGAAACCTTTCTAAGTTCTGGTATATATACAGGCCTGGAGCCTATATGTGTAGAAACTGAGACTTTCATCTGAGTCTCTTCAAAAAAATTTCCTCAGTCAAGCTGTTGCTGCACTTAAAATGTCTAGCGAGATTTAGAGATTTAGATCTAGCAATAACCTCCTAGATATCACTTAGGTACTTCCAGGAGTTAGTTATTTCCTGGAGAGCAGTTCTCCTTTTTGAGGAACAAAATGGCTGGACACACCTAGTAAACAAACTTATTATAGATATAAACTCTAAATTTATGCTCTAGTTTAGAGATTATATTACAGAGTTATCAGACAATAAAGTCCAAAATAAACTGATTCTAAAATTAAGAATTAATTTCACTGGATTTAGAGTAGTGGATTTAAGTTGTCTAGTTACAGCAATCAGCAAAAGAAACAGATAAGACACCCTCCAAATTAAGCCAAATTGTTTTCCACTTATAATCAAGTTTACAATCATACTGCATGGGAAGACTGACCTTGCACTCACTGCAGCTAGGGTCAGGTAGAACATATTTTACAAACAGTTCCACAAGAAAACCTACATAAGCTTCCTTATGTTCCAGGAAATCTTCATAGAAGTTGAACAGAACTAACAGACAACACTGCATATTCTCCTTAGGAGGGGTTCAGCCAGTGAAAACTCACAAAAATAGTGAGTTCTGTATTTTCTAATCAGTTCTTGTACCACACTATGTGAAGATTCATACTACATCATTATTACTGATAAACAAAACTTTAGCCATATTTGTACATTACAATGGCATCAAATTCTAAAGAACTTATTATGAAGAAATTAGTGTGCTACTATACAATGTGCAGTCACTACTGCTTAGCTCCTTCTGCAAGCAGAATCAATTAAACAAACCACTGACTTTTCATAATGTGGTTTGTTTATCATTATGTGCAAACCAGGAACTCTGGCTTATCTCTATCCCTGTGAAGCCAGAGTTAACAGCATGGTTTCCCAGAGGTTGTTACAGAAAAGACAATACAAAGATCCCAGCCCCTGATGTACCTTTTTAGCCATCCTTGACACACACACAAAAGGGGAGGTGCCTTTACACTTGGGAATCCCTGCAAGGGAAAAACCACAAGATTCTTTGCAATTGTGGATTCCTTTTGCAAAAAGTCATTTGCTCAAAAATATGTGTGCTTTTTTACACAGAAAATATCAAACAATGCTGCTATCACCTCTGAATCATTTGAAAGTTTCCTTCCATTCAAACTCGTTTTAAGGTTTGGAACTGGAAACATTCAGATGGAGCATGATCTGATGAGTAGGGCAGATAATATATACACTGGATCCCCAAATTCTTCAAAACATCCATTGTCTTGCCAGTCCTGTGAGCAGGTGCAATGTCGTGCAAAAAGAGAACACCTTTTTGAAACTTTGTCATCTCCTTTAATCAACACAGCAAGAATAGTATTCTGCATTAACTGTTTGGCCCTTCTGAAGATACATCAACATACATTCCTTATATAAAAAAGATTGTGCCCATAACCTTTCCTGCTAAGCTTTGAATCTTGCATTTCTTTGGCCATGGAAAACCTGAATGCTGCTGCTGCTGCTGCAAGGACTGTTGTTTGGTCTCCTGATGATAGTGAGGCTACCATTAAGCTTATCACACCAGTACCTGAAACGTTCCCATCAAGTGCCTGGAACGTAACAATATGCGTACGGGTGTTACTGCATTAGACTATTGATAATGGGATAGTAACATTATGAGAACATATATTATCGCACTGCATTTACTGTTATACTGGTACCGGCGCTAAAGCAGTTACTCAGCCGTCCCTCATTGGCGCATGCTCACTGTTTCAAAAAACCCTATGTCTGCATTGAGAAAAAAATGCTACTGAGAGGTTTAGGTAGCAAGCATTCATTGTTTTTTCTTGTAAATACGACGCAATTCAATCTACAAAAATAAATATATATTTTTTTAATTGCCTGTGGCACCTTCCTTGCATCAACACTGGAGGAGTTGAGTTGTGGACGTTCTAGGACGGGAAGGGAGGAGGTTGTCTTAGCCAATCAGAACACGAGGACAGATTGAGACCGGGTAGGATTATCGCACACACATCATATTGAATGGTCTGAAAGCATTCTTGCTGGCTGAGGATGTATTTTTACAATTCTCCTCCTGGAACGGGCTTGGGACTGTCAGAGCACAGAATGGGAACTCGATGAGGATCATACCGTGCGATAAAATAAGTTTCATTCTGTTCTCAGCATGTACTCATTATGTTCCAAGAACACAGTGAGATAAGCTTATAAATTTCATCAACAGTGATGAATCATTCCAAAAAATATCACTAGATTGTTCAAAATGCTGCAAAATCAACTTAGAGGTAGCCACTCAATTTTGTTTCTGGTCTTGGCATCTTCTGCATAGCCAAGTACTCATAAATTATATATATTTTTAAATCCTTTCTTGGAATATCTCTAGTGTCCCAGCAATTGTTTAGCTGAGATTCATAATCTGCCAAAATTAGGTCATGAAAATGCTCAACAACTTCAGGAGCTAACACTATTGAAAGTCTCCCAGACCTTGCTGAATCTTCAGTCTCAAAATCTCCATACTGAAACTTGGCACACCACTTCTTCACATCTGAGTATGGTAGGCAATTATCACTCAATGTTTGCACCACACACTCATGGATTTCTTCTAGAGTTTTCTCTGCTGGAACAAGAATATCATGATGGCCTGTACTTCAGTACTTGAAAATGTCATACTTTTTGTTTACATGGTTCTCTTAATGATCTAAAAAAAATCAAAAATTAGAGCTACGATCCTGCAAATTGGCAATTTACAATTCAATAGAACATTCTTTCAAGCTACAGTGACAAAATTATGCTCAAATTCTGGGAAGTGGATCGGGTTGAAAACTTTTCAGCACCTGTTGCATTATTAGTTCCCTCAGTCTAGACACAATAATTTGTTGAACTTGTATTCTTGACTTCCAACAAATATTAATCTAATTGAAATCTCCTGTTACTATGCATCTCTCTTTTCTGAATGTTTGGTCGTATGTTCCAGGAAAGCATCATCCGAGTTCTCAGTCAGCCTTCAGGGTCTGTAGTAGACCCACACAATGACATCCCTTCTCAACTCCAGGTGTTTGTGGATGAGACTGTTATCTAGATCCATGTCAGTCTGGTTCTAGGCCTGGCTATGGGACAGAAACAGGTTTGGTTTCCTTGGTGGATAACCTACACAGGGAACTAGACATGGGGAGTGTATCCCTGTTGGTTTTGCTGGATCTCTCAGCGGCTTCTGATACCATCGACCATGATATCCTTCTGAGTCACCTTTCTGGGATGGGGCTTGGAGGTGCTGTTCTACAATGGCTCCATTCTTTCCTGGAGAGTTCTCAGAAGATGGAGCTGGGGGATTCCTCTTCAACTCCTTGGTCATTGGCCGGTGGGGTCTCTCAGGGCTCAGTGTTGTCTCCTATGTTATTTAACATCTACATGAAACTGCTAGGAGAGGTTGTCTGGAGTTTTGGAGTAAGGTGTCACCAGTGTGCTGATGATACTCAGCTCTATCACTCCCTTCCACCTAATTCCAAGGAAGCTGTTCCTGCCGTAAATCGATGTCTGGCAGCTGCAATGGACTGGATGAGGACAAACAAATTGAAGCTTAATCCACACAAGACAGAGGTGCTCGTAGTCAGTCGAAAGACAGATCTGTGAATAGGGATTCAGTCCGTGTTATATGGGGTTACAATCCCCCTGAAAACACAGGGTTGTGGGTGCACTCCTGGATTCAGCACTAGGCCTGGAGGCCCAAGTATCGGAGATGACCAAGAGTGCTTTTGCATAGCTAAAACTAGTGCGCCAACTGGACTTGTTCGTAAAGAAGTCAGATCTAGTCACAGTGGCATATGCCTTGGTTACAACCCATTTGGATTACTGTAATGCACTCTACATGGGTCTGCCTTTGAAAAGTGCTCAGAAACTTCAGTTGGCCCAAAGAGCTGCAACCAGGTTGTTAACTGGAGTTGACTACAGGGAGCATACAACTCCCTTGTTGTAACAGCTCCATTGGCTGCTGATCTGTTTCCAAGCACACTTTAAAGTGCTGCTTTTGACCTATAACGTCCTAGGGGGCTTGGGTACAGGCTATTTGAAGGATCATATCTCCCTTTACGAATCCACTAGAACACTGAGCTAATCCACAGAGGCCCTCCTCTCTGTCCCACCACACTCTCAGGTGAATTTGGTGGTAACAAGAGAGAAGGCTGCTTCCAGGCTCTGGAACTCCCTCCCTAGAGAGACCAGGCTGGCTCCATCCCTGCTTTCATTTCAGAAGAAGATAAAAACATTTTTATACCACCAGGCTTTCTCACACTGACATGGATGCTGTAAGAGTGTTAGAAAGATTTTTTAAATTTTAAATGTGAACATATAATGCTTTTGACCTTTTGAAATTGTTTATTTTTTTAAAAAAAATTGTGTTTTTAATGCTTTGTTTTAACTTGGACTATATTAAATTTTGTTAGCTGCCTTGAGTCCCTGTACCAGGAGGAAGGTGGGATAATAATAATAATAATA
The DNA here is from genome assembly GCA_026167975.1 of Phrynosoma blainvillii. Classification (NCBI taxonomy): domain Eukaryota; kingdom Metazoa; phylum Chordata; class Lepidosauria; order Squamata; family Phrynosomatidae; genus Phrynosoma; species Phrynosoma blainvillii. The sequence continues at coordinate 90,687,034 of JANUYF010000002.1, read as the reverse complement.
ATAATAATAATAATAATAATAATACCTGTTGTTTCTACTACCTTTATTTTTACCCAGATGCTCTCAACCTAATTTCCGGAATATGTCATTGATCTTTTCACAGGTTTAAAATATTCTTGACATATAATGTTGCTTTTCCTGCTTGGTCTATTGCTATGAAATAGGTGATACCCCTCTGTTACTACATTCCAATCATGAAACTCATCCCACCAGGTTTCGGTGATGCCTATTATATCCTATTTGCTTTGCTGTGTTGAGAGTTCAAGCTCATCTTGTTTATTTCCCATGCTCTGTGCATTAATGTACAAATATCTAAGGCCATGAGCCAATCCCCCTAGCTGCTTATTTTTCCCTTCCCACTGTTGGGTTCTTGTACTATTCAAGGAAGTTATGTTGATGAATAGTCTATAACATTTGGACTATTATCTCTTGTCCTCAAGTATACTCATAGAATCATAGAGTTGGAAGAGACCACAAGGGCCATCCAGTCCATCCCCCTGCCATGCAGGAACTCAAAATCAAACCATCCCCAACAGATGGCCATCCAGCCTCTGTTTAAAGACCTCCAAAGAAGGAGACTCCACCACACTCCAAGGGAGTGTGTTCCACTGTTGAACAGCTCTCACTGTCAGGAAGTTTCTCCTAATGTTGAGCTGGAATCTCTTTTCCTGGAGCTTGCATCTGTTGTTCCGAGTTCTATTCTCTGGAGCAGCAGAAAACAAGCTGGCGCCCTCCTCAACATGACATCCCTTCAAATATTTAATCAGGGCTATCATATCCCCTCTTACCATCTCTCCTCCAGGCTAAACATACCCAGTTCCCTAAGTCGTTCCTCGTAGGACATATTTTCCAGACCCTTCACCATTTTAGTCACCCTCCTCTGGACACTGTCCAGTTTTTCAACATCCTTTTTGAATTGTGGTGTCCAGAATTGGACACAGTATTCCAGGTGGGGCCTGACCAAAGCAGAATACAGTGGCACTATTGCTTCCCTTGATCTAGATACTATACTTCTATTAATGCAGCCTAAAATTACATTGGCCTTTTTAGCTGCGGCATCACACTGTTGACTCATGTTCAACTTGTGGTCTACTAGGACTCCTAGATCCCTTTCACATGTAGTCTCGTTAAGCCAGGTGTCCTCCATCCTATATATACACATTTCATTTTTTTGCCCTAAGTATAGTACCTTACATTTCTCTGTGTTGAAATTCATTTTGTTAGTTTTGGCCCAGCTTTCTAATCTATTACGGTAATTTTGAATTTTCATCCTGTCTTCTGGGGTATTAGCTATTCCTCCTCCTATTCCTCCGGGGTATTAGCTATTCCTCCTAATTTGGTGTTTCCCTCCCCAGCATAACTCAGTTTAAAGCCCTCCTAATCAGCTTTGTGACTCTGCTAGCAACAACCTTCCTGCTAATTGCTGTGAGGTACAACCCATCACTTGCCAGAAGTCCATCTTCATGAAAATGCAGATTATGGCCCAAGAAGCCAAATCATTCCTGGAAGCACCATCTGCAGAGACAGTGGTTCACATCCACCATTCTTCTGTCTTCTTCCGTCTCTCCTTCAGCTGGGAGGAGAGACAAAATAACAACCTGTGCATCAAGGTCCTTCAGTTTCCTACCAGAGCCTCATAATCCCTTGTGATATCCTGAAGGCTCTGCCTTGCAGTGTCATTGGTTCCCACATGGACCAAAAGGATGGGGTAAATGTTAGTGTACTTGTCAAGTCTTATCAACCTGTCATGGATTTTTACACCAGGGACATGACACACCTCTCTAGATATCCTGTCAGGCCTGCAAGCTACTGTTTCTGTTTCTCTCAGCAAAGAGTATCCTACAACAACCACATATCTCCTCTGAGAATCAGCTGGGGCAATTCCACGTGCTAAATTTTCCAATGTCACCTGCATGTTCTTGGAGAACTGACACTATTACTCTTGTTCCTGTTCCTCATCATCACTGATAAGGGAGAGAGCTTCAAATCAATTTTGTAGCTTCAACTCACAGAATAATCCCTGGTCCTTCTACTTCTATGTGACCAGTCCTTCAAATGTGTACCTCCTGTGTTGGGAACTGACTTCATCTTCTGAAATCTCCCCTGTGTGTTCCTCATGCAGGCCTGTCGTTTCCACTCTGTCCAAGAATACCTCATGCTCCCTAATATGCTGAAGAGTAGATATATGGGCCTCAAGTTGCTGAACCTTTTCTTTCGCCAGGGCAACCAACTTGTACTTTTTGCAAGTGTAGCTATCAACATCCTCCAAGAACACAAACATACCACAGATAAGTGCAGCAGCTCCCTCACCACCCATATTAGTTTTAAATTAACACTGAAACAGCATTCCAGGACTCCTACACAAAACACCTGATAGCAGAGCTCCTGTTCAATAAGCTCCAGGGACTACAGCTATATAGACTTAAAGTGGCAGCTAGCTCCTCCCCCAACCAAGACTCTGACTCACTTTCACTCAGCACATGCCTTCCTTCTAAGACCATGTGTTTAGGCAGAGGACCTGGGCCTATACACAAAAAAACAATAGAAGACTAATGAGCACACAAGCAAGCCTCCTCCCAGCTCACACAAACGAACAGCCTTACCTCAACAAACTTTCCCAAAAGACTCTCTGTTTAACCCAACAAACACAAACTCTTCTTATGCTGTCTCTTCCACACCTATACAAAGTGCCTGTTTGCCCACACAAAAGAGCTCCTGTTCTCCAATAAACAAAACATAGACAGGAGGAAATGTTGTGGGCTGTTTAGCCGCTCCTACTTACAGCTGGAAGAATCAGACAGAATAATCTAACATGCTGTTGAAAACTGATAAGCCAGGTAACCTTGCCTTATTGTTGCTCTGAACCAAGTGAGTCTAATAACAGCAAAAGGAAAATTTGCTTGATTTGCTACAGTTGCATTTATACATTTGGTTGCAGTGCTGGGTGTACCTATACAGGATGAGTATCCCATATCCAAAAATCCAAAACATTTTTCATGGATAGCTGAGATAGTGACACTTTTGCTTTCTGATGGTTAAATGTACGCACTTTTGATTTATGCACAAAATTATTAAAAGTATTGTATAAAATTACCTTCAGGATATGTATATAAGGTTTATATGAAACATAAATGAATTTCATGTATAGACTAGGGTCCCATCTCCCAAATATCTCATTATGTATATGCAAATATTCCAAAATCTGGAAACAAAATCCAATATCTAAAACACATCTGGTCCCAAGCATTTTGGATAAGGGATACGCAACCTGTACTATGCTCTCAGCTTTACAGAAAGCAGTAACAAATTTCAGGTCTCCATCACACCATATCTTCAGAGCTGAGTTCTGTTTTCTGTTTCCATCTGACATTTCCATTGATGTCTTCCTACCTAGACATTTTCTTCTGACAGTAAATCTGATAGTGCCTGTCTAAACATCTCTATCTACGGTTTAAACAAATGATAAATTAAAGAAAACAGAGAAAAGCCTTTTGAACTCTGTGACCTTTTAGTGACAGAGATATTCCCACTCATCACCATGCCCATATGAACATGCCCTGGGAGATTTAGGTTAATCACAAAAAACAGAAAGAAAACTATATGGCAATGCCATGTAACAATTTACACTGCTTCTGAGAAACATAATAGAAATTTAATTCCTCTCAAATCTGGGAGGGGAACTCCCAGCAGCCCTAGAAGATATAGCAAATATGGTAAATAATGCTAGGAGCTGCAATTCAATTCAATTTGGAGAGCTACATGATTCTCAGCCCTATATTAAATGATCACCAATGTTGAGTACAGAAAGAGGTCTAATTTAAAAGAAAAGAGAGAAATCTGTATTAATGCAAGAGAGTTTGTCTGAATCTGCAGTAATTCCAAGAGGATGAAACCAAGACAAAAGAAAGTGACTGGCACATTTATGAATGATATACTGAAGATGTGTGAATTATACTGAAGATGTGCCTCTCAGGGTTATTTTATTTTTAAAATGGATTAATTTTAATTAGTATTTATGTAGCCTGCAATCCTGTGAAGTCACTATGTACACCTGTACAGACCGGCCACAAGACCGGGTGGAGTTGGGGTGGGTCACCATCACGGCGCACGTCCCACCACAGGGTGTGTGGCAACAGGGCGCTCCCTTGGCGCAACGTGTAGACATGCTGTGCCAAAGGGGTGCAGAGAGTTGCAGCAGCGGCGGAAAGGGCAGCTTTTTGCCACTCCAAAAAGGAGTGGCATTTACCAGCTCTTTTTGGAGTGGCAACGAGCCAGATTGAGGCTGTGGTGTGTGGTTGCCACATGCTCGATCTGGCGCTCCCAGGGGTGGCACGGAGCCACCCCTTAGGGGCTGTCTGTACCTAAGTATCAGATACCAGCCTCCTAAGGAGTGAGAAGACTCCTTGGAAATAAGTGGTGCCTCACAAGTATGTGTCCCCTAAAGTACAAAAAACCTTGTGGTTTGGTCCAAACAAATGCACCTGTTTAAAAGAGATAACTGGAGAAGGCTATTAAAACTTTCACAACACAAGTTCCCTTATCCTTGGAAACCCACTGAGTGACCTTAATAATAATAATAATAATAATTTTTTATTTATAGCCCACCCCTCTGCTCAGCAATCGGGGCGGCGTACAACAATTAAAAAGGCAACAGTTAAAACATTCCTTTATCCTGCACCCCAACCCTCCCACCCCTTAAAACTAAATTAAACTGAAATAGAATTAAAAACAGAATGATACAAATAAAATATAGCAGCATACAGTGGCGGCCAAGGGGTAGTATGAGATCACCTCTAGTTTGCCAGGCAGTTATTCCGGGAAGGCCTGCTGGAAGAGATCTGTCTTTACAGCCTTTTTAAAGGCAGCAAGGGTGGTAATAAGACTGATCTCGTCCAGCAGGCCATTCCACAGTCTGGGAGCGGTTGCAGAGAAGGCCCTCTGTGAAAGCCTGGTCTTCATGGGCTGCAGCAGGTTCACACTTCTCAGCTTTAGAGGCAGGCAAGACAAAGCCACACTAAACAAATTCTGCCAAGAAAACACTGTGACAAGTTCACCTTAGGGTCACCAAAATCTTCAGTATGCTCAACATGCATATCCTTCCTCACCATCAGAAAAAATGTTTAGAGTTGAGAATTGGGGGTTTATTTATCCAGTTTAGAGAAGGAAAAATACAGAAATGAGAAAAGTGATAATTTCTCACTTTAAATGAGACTAGCTACCAGCTAAAACCACGTGGCTGAATCTTATTGGTGACACACTCTGGCATAATCTGGGACTTCATCACTTTTGAAAATGTTGTAGAAGGAGGCATTCAAGACTTCCTCACACTAATGCAGTTCTCTTATTAAAGCCTTTTTCCAAGCACTGGGGTGCACCTACATGGGCACTTAGTGTTTGCCAAGAGCATCTGCCACAAGGAGAGCAGCTGTCACCTGGAACCCAAGCAAACATGGAGTTCCAGGAAGGTGATGTCTGCTATTTTCCTGGCTGCAGAAGTATAACCAGATGCTTCCCAGAGGACTTTGGCCCTTCCCCAGCTCCTTATGTTTGAAGAATCTTCAGTACAATCCTGTAAGCAACATACAAAGGAAAGATATTTGACAGCATAGAAGAAGTTGATGAGTATATACCAAGTACAGCAAAGCAAAGCAGCTTCATTTATATACTGCTTCATATCGCGCTATGAGAAGTCTAAGCAGTTGACAACTGTAAGCTCATTGCCCCCCAACAGTTGGGTACTCATTTTAGCGACCTCAAAAGAATGCAAGCCTGAGTCTAGCCTGAGCCCTGGCTAGTATTGAACTCGCAACCTTATGGTCTATGAATGAGTGGCTGCAGTACAGGCATTTAACCACTGCGCCACCAGGGCTCCTTACAATGTATCTTACAATCAGAAAGTGCTCTGAGCCTTTCCTATAGAAAAAGAAACAAATGTTTAAATAAGTTGTAGGTTATTCTTGACATGTAAAAATGCATGGAAGCACTAGTCACTGTTTCTATACAGCTATAAAGAAATGTGGCAGTCTCACGATTTCATAGTTGTTTGTTGTTCTTTTTTTTAAAAGAGGAGGGAGAGAGAGATACAAATCCTATTAGGAGATATGCAGGCTGGCAGGGGATGAATGAAAAGACAGGTGATGAAAATAATGCAGATATGATTTATTTAAATATATTTAAGTATTCTGACAGAAAATCAACCCAGACTAAAAACAAAGAATATTATAGTCACTCCTAATGAAATTCACACAGTATGTTATGATTCAATTATGTCAGCATTGTACCCCTAATCTGGAAAATGTGGACAAATATACCAAACATATAGTTTTGTAAACTTGGCAGTCACACTTGAGAAACTTAAGAGTCTGTTAACGCATCTTCCTCCAACCTCAAAGAATTTTGAATCTAAACATGCAAACTGAATTCAGCTTTAAACTTAACGTATTTATCCAATTTTACTTTATAAGTCCTATCAAAGCTGGCAAATCCACAAGATTTCACAGGAATAAACTAATCCAAGCCCCACAAATGCTGGCAAACAATTTTAAGTGTTCTTCAATTGAAACCTGATTTTGAAATGAAAGCCAACTGTGTCTTCATAGCTGCAGCACTGTTCCATAGATTATAGCTAGCCAACCACAAAGAGCAGGATGTGCTCATTTGAGATGTCACTGGCTCTCTTCAGCATCATAGCCACTGTTAACAGCATCCCTGTTCATATTTTATCAGGTTCTGCAAGCATGCACATTAATAAAAGATTAGGAGGAGAAAGAGTAATTCTTTGTTTTAAATAAGTCCAGGATTTTACATCATCCCAGCTGCCAGTACTGTATCCACCCATCCCAAAACATCCTGGGATTTCTGTTAATTACAGAAACCACTGCTGTTATCACTGGGTCAAATTCTGACTTTCATTTGGCATCATCCAGGATTAAATCTTCTGACGTCATCCCAGCAGTTAAATGTCAGTAGCAAAGATGTGTTTACATGATCAAAGCTTCAGAGGTTATTTCAAACCTCACATGGCACTCACAGTTAGACTAAATGAATTACTATACTAGTTTCCCCACCACAGAATTCTAAGATCACTCTGCGAACTAGTTTGAACATAATGATAAACCATGGTTAAATGTTGCATGCACCATCATTTAGATTGTGTGCTCCTAATCCTCTCTTCCTTCACTGGAGCTATAAGGAGAAGAATGGAAGTTTTTCTACTTTCAACTAATCAGGATTTCTCATTATATCCATACGAGGTGCTCTGGTTAGTAATAACTATGTTTTATTGAAACAAACCAGAATAATTAACCACAACTTGAAGTCCACTTCTTTCAAATGCCATAGCAAACACAAACCATGTCTAAAAGTGCTAATCTCTTCCTTATGGATCTACTAAAAGAAGAGAAGCAGAGGCAGCAGTCTTGTGAATATCTTGATTAGCATTGCATTGAAACACATGAGGTCTAACCCAGTTCTCCAGAAGCCAGTCTTCAGCACTCACCTCCTGGACTACCATCACTCTGGATCCAGAAGAGAGGAACTTCAGCTTCTGAGCCTTCTTTGAGTTGGCCCTTCTCTACTGCTATCTCCGTCTGTGACAAAAAGCCTCTTGCATTATGTGTGGAACTTGCAGAGGCATTAATGCCAGAAGTGAGATTTGGAGTAGGGCTTTTTCTATTTAAACCGCCCTGCATTCCTATTATTTGGAGCACCCGCAGCAACAACTTGGCAGGGAGGGTGATTTGTTTTCCTTGACTCCTTTGTCATTTGAGGCCGGGAAGGATTTGGGAGAACAAATTGGGGTTGTGCAGGGGAATGGGAGGTATGGTGGATACAGAGTGAACAGATGTTACAAAAGAAAGTGGGATTGCTGTTTGAAAGCTATTCTGCTTTCAGTTCACTCTGTTTCCCGGACTGGGTTGGAGAGCGTACCAACCATTCCACAGAACCTTACTTTGCTCCTTTGCAATGCCAGGTCGGTCAAAAACAAGACTCATATTATATATGATCTTCTTCAAGATGAGGATGCCGACCTGGCTTGCTTTACAGAAACCTGGCTGGGAGAGGACAGTGTTGCTACATGGTTGCAGGCCCTCCCAGCTGGGAACACAGTCCACTTCGAGTGTATGTACCTGAGCCTGAGGACCAGGGATAGTTTGGGGATTCTGCTAGTATACCGACCACCCCGTTGTCTAGCTGACTCCCTGACCGAGCTGACACAGCTGGTCTCAGAGTTGCTGTTGGAGTCGCCCAGACTTTTAGTTCTGAGCGACTTCAACATTCCACTTGAGACCAGTTTGGAAAATCTAACTGGTGCAGCTCGGGAGTTCATGGAATCCATGACAAACATGGGCCTATCTCAATTGGTCGTCGGGCTCACACATTGTGCAGGTCATACCCTTGATGCGGTCTTTAGTATGGAACAGGAACATCCATGGGTGGAGGTCATTAAGACCACCACATTGTCATGGATGGATCATCTCCTGGTCATGACTGAACTAAGGACCACGGTCCGCCCCACCGGGGGTGGTGGACCCATTAGAATGGTCCGACCTCGAAGGCTAATGGAACCAATAGGATTCCAGAAAGCCTTAGAGGGCTTAATGGTTGGTAACACCGGTGATTCTGTCGAAGCTTTGGTTAATACCTGGAACACCGATCTCACCAAGGCTATCGACACAATCGCTCCCAAGCGTCCTTTCCAACCTGCTTCAAATCTTAGGCCATGGTATACATCTGAGCTTAGAAAGATGAAGCGGGTTGGACAATGACTAGAGTGCATCTGGCAGAAAACTTGACTCATATCCAACAAGACTCGTCATAGGAACTTTCTTTGGGCCTATCGAGAGGCAATACGTGCAGCGCAGAGGGCCTTCTCCTCTGCATGTATTGCATCTGCAGAGTCTCATCCAGAGGAACTGTTTAGGGTTAGGGTTGTTAAATGCATCGCAGCAGGCTATTGTTGGGTTAAGTAATGGGTTCCACCTGCACAGAACCCATTACTTAACCCAACAATAGCCTGCTGCGACGCATTTAACAACTTCTTTGCAGATAAAATCTCTCGGATAAGAGCCGACTTAGATGACAATATTTTGACAGAAACAATTGACGAGGTGGCCAGCAATTCCGTTGATATAAATTTACTGGATCGATTTCAATCTGTGAGAACTGAGGATGTGGACAAGCTACTGGGTAGTGTGAGAAAGACAACCTGCCCTCTTGATCCTTGCCCATCATGGCTGGCCATCTCGGGGGGGAATGCATTGAGGGTGTTTCTTAAGGACATCGTCAATGCATCCCTAAGGGAAGGTCATGTTCCATCGTGCTTAAAGGAGGCAGCAGTTAGGCCACTTCTGAAAAAACCTTCCCTGGACCCCCTGGATATGAACAACTATAGGCCGGTCTCTACGTTACCATTCATAAGCAAAGTGATCGAGAGGGTGGTTGCTCTTCAACTCCAAGTAGTCTTGGATGAAACCAATTATCTTGACCCATTTCAAACTGGCTTTAGGACGGGATTTGGGGTTGAGACTGCCATGGTTGCCTTGACCGACGACCTGCATCTGAGCATCGACAGGGGTAATGTGACCCTGTTGGTGCTTTTAGACCTCTCAGCGGCTTTTGATACAATAGATCATAGCATCCTCTTGGACCGCCTGAGGGGGTTAGGTATCGGAGGCACTGCATTGCAGTGGTTCTGGTCCTTCCTCTCGGGCAGGTCCCAGAGGGTGCTGCTCGGGGACAATTGCTCCAGCAAGGAGCTTACTTGCGGTGTTCCGCAATGTGCCATTCTGTCCCCGATGTTGTTCAACATTTATATGAAGCCGCTGGGTGAGATTATCCGGAGTTATGGGGATGGGTGTTATCAGTATGCTGATGACACCCAGATCTATTTCTCCTTATCTCGATTGTCAGCCTCGAATTCCAGTGGCATCTCTCCTCTTAATGACTGTCTTAAGGCAGTAATGGGCTGGATGAGGAAAAACGGATTGAGACTGAATCCAGACAAAACAGAAGTGCTCATGGTGGCGGCCCCGAAACCAAGGATTGGGTTGTAACCTCCAGTCCTGGATGGGGTCACACTCTCCATGAAGGACTGTGTTTGCAGTCTGGGGGTCCTCCTTGATCTGTCGCTTCAGATGGCTAGTCAGGTAAATGCGACGGTCAGGAATGCCTGTTATCAGCTTTGGCTGATACGCCAGCTGCGCCCTTTCCTGGAAGTAAGGGATCTTGAGACCGTGGTGCACGCGCTGGTAACCTCCCGTCTAGATTTCTGCAATGCGCTCTACATGGGGCTACCATGGTCCGGAAACTTTAGTTAGTACAAAATATGGCAGCCAGAGTGGTCTCAGGTACATTGCGGAGAGATCACACAACTCCTGTATTAAAATCTCTTCACTGGCAGCCTGTCAGTTTCCAGGCCCAGTATAAGGTGCTGGTTTTGACCTTTAAAGCCCTAAATGGCTTGGGTCCAACTTATCATCAGGACCGCCTCTTCCCATATAATCTCCCCGCACACTTCGGTCCTCTGGGAGGAATTTGCTACAGCCAATAAAAACCAGGCTCTCAACAACCTCCCAGAGGGCTTTTTCTGTCATCGCCCCCAAATTATGGAATGGCCTGCCAGATGAGAGCCGTCAGTTGACAACTTTAAACAGTTTTTAAAAAGCTGTTAAGACGGATCTCTTCCGGCAGGCCTTCCCTGATTAGTTTCCTGGCCTCAGGAGTCCTTTTATCCCTCCTACATTTGGTTTAAATGCTGCCCCACCTACTATTGTTTGTTTGATTGTGGTTTGTTTTAATTATGTGTTTGAATCATTGTTTTAATGTAAAAATTGTTTAATTTTTTAAGGGGTAGGGGGGCTGTGGGTTTTGGATGGTATTTTAATATTGTATGATGTTTTTAAATTGTTGTGAGCCGCCTCGGTTGTGTGACAGAGGGGCGGGATATAAATTAAAAAAATATTATTATTGTTGTTGTTGTTGTTGTTGGCTCCAACCAAATCAACACATATGAGATCCATAAAGCTCTTGCAGTCAGTCCAGTTTACGCATTCTGAACGTCGGCATCCTGCCTGCAGTTCTGCTTCCTCTTCCTGACTTCTGCCTAGAGGTGCAATCCATTTCTGTCTCTTATTCAGATCTCCCTTGGGTTCCTGCATCCCTTCATTGCTGCTGTCTTGGAAGTCCATGGAGATTATCACACTACACTCTTAAAGCATTGCTATTCCACTTTAACTGCACTGACTGTCTCCTGTTTGGGGGTTTGTATGAGGCCTAAGAGCTCTCATGCTGAATATTCTAAATGCCCCTTCCTAAACTGCAAATTCCAGAATGCAACAGGAGGCAGCCAGAGCAGTTAAAGTGGAATACCAATGCTATAAGAGCGTAGTGCGATTATCTCCAATGTCCCTCCTGGCTCTGACTTTGAACATGCCTCCAGTCTCATCTGTCTATCCTATGGCAGGGTTTAATGCCATCTACAACAGTATCTATTGTCTTTCTGGTCCTTCTTAGTCTGCATTTAATCTTGACCTCTGCTGCACTTGAGTTAATCCAAGGCACACCAATTTGACACATTGTCATCCTCCAGCTTCTTATTTTTTGTCAAGCTGCAGTTGGAGCAATTGGAGAAAACAGGCCTGCATAACACCTTTCCTTGACAGTTCTTCCCATTATAAAGTGCTTCACAGCTGCTTTTTCAGTAGTATGAGGAGAATGAGTTTGATGAGATAAACATCCAGTGGTGGAAAGCTTAGGCATCTCCACTTTTAATTCTACTTGTAATCTCCCAAAAGTATGATGTATTAACCAATAGCAACAATAACAGTATTAGTAGAAATAGAAATAGAATACAAGTTACATTTGACATCCATTTTGAAACTAAAGGCCTAAGCAGACTGCCAGAAATAGTGCACATTAAATTGAGGCACTGCCCTGGCTCAGTGCTAGGGAATCATGGGAACTGTATTTTTTTCTGGGACATTGAGCCTTCTCTGTCAGAGAGCTCTGGTGCCACAATAAATTACAGTTCCCATGATTCCCTAGCACTGAGCCAGGGCAGTGCCTCAATTTAATGTGCACTATTTCTGGCAGTCTGCTTAGGCCCTAAGCCTCCAAAAGATTGGTGTTTTAATGTAAAGACATATTTTGACCTGTACTTAAAAACTAATGTGAAGCTGGACTTGGAGAAACAGAGTCCACTGGGGAATCATTGGTCTAAGAGGGTGTAAACAAGTATTCCAGTAACTCTGGGAGAATAAGCAGAATTAAAAATGAAGTGGAAACTAATAAAAAGCATGCAGCTAAAACACTCTTTTGCCCTGCTTGCCTCTGTTGTCCTGATGGCTCATAACAAATTTACCATTTGTGGTAAATTAGCACATAAGCAAACCATTGGGGTCCATTAATTCAGTAATCCCCTCACATGATGAAATCAAGGCTACCTGTGATGGCATTTTGTAGAGGACTGCATGCTGGAACTTTGTGACAGGTAATGCACACAGACAGAAGACCTGGGAAGTCTCCACATTTGTGTGTTTCTTTCATGCCACCATTTCTGTGTGTGGAACAAGGCTGGGAGAAGAACTGGAAACTGAAGGAACATAAATACTTACTGCCCTACCAGAATAGGACACTTATGTACTCTTACTTTGGGAGTAGATTCCACTGAAGTCATCTGAATAAATATGTGATGTTCTTCACACAACAAATAATTATCCTGCAAAATTCACTAGAAAATAGGTAGAGGTTTCAAACTTAGATGATTTTTAAAGAATTAGAAAAGTTAACAGAGGATGTTTATCAATGGTCATGATCCATCAATGGTCATAATCCATGAATTCTAAAATAAGAACCTCTATATATATTTTTTTTTAAAAAACAGTCTAAAACAGTGATTTTCAAAATGGACAGTATGCCCACCCTGGGAGTAGTGAAAGGATCTGGTTGGTGAGGGGAAAAGGGGGCAGAAGGAGGTTTGCCAAGTATTGGTGCACAAGAAAGACAAGGGGAACCAGTGACCTTTAGGCACAAAAACCACTGCACAACCTTGCTGATCACTTCATGTGGTGCTGCCTCCTGTTCTTCACCTCCTCACATGAACTCATTCTCTTAGCTTTGTCTTCACAAGTAGTGCCATTTGGAAAATTCTCATGAGACTTGGGTGCCAGACATTGCTTCTGTGGCTTGAAGCTGCACCATTTTGTGACAGACTGACTGACTGGAGTGAGGCATTAGATCACATGGCAGTGGGCAGAAACAGCAGCAAAAAAGGAGCTTTCAGATTTGGGTGCTTTGTGAGACTTGGCTTGCAGGTTGGAGTTGCACTGCTGCTTCTGCTTTCTTTCACCTGACAGGCTGAGAGAAGAAGTAGCAGAAGAAACAATGTTTAGGGGCACTTCAAGCTGTGTGGGGATGGTCCTTTTCTGAGGAAGGAAGGGGAGGAGTGTCTGGAGTCAATTCTTGGAAAGAGTACTTTGCCTTGGAGTAGCTCCAGTCATTAAAATCTCTCCTTATCCCTGCCAGTCTCCAGTCAGAGCATGTGGCCTCTGTAAACCCCTTACACATACATTGACTGTGCCCCTCTCCACACCAGTGAAGGATTGAGATCTTTCCTAAGTGAAGAGAAATGTGGGAAGCCAACTGCATCCCTCTGCCCTGGTGAAGAATGATTGAGAGTAGTTTTTCACTGGGGATAAAAGTGAGAAGCTTGCTATACCCCACTCCATTCCAGTTAAGAAGGGTTGAGAGTTCTCCTCACCAGGGAGAAGCTTCTCCCTTTGGACCTGATCACTTCGGAAGCAGCAACTGAATGGCTGGTTGAACAGTGACTAAGAGGTCTCTTGCCTGCACTGATCTTTGCCTTAAGGTAGTTGTATCACTAGGATTGGTGATAACTGGTGAGTTAACTCATGATGTCACTTCCACCATTGACCTCCTCTCCTACCAGGTGAATGGCCATATTGTTACCCACTTATGGTGTCACCCAATGCGTCCCTCACCCCCCATATCCCCATAGTAATGCCTCTGCCACAAGGCTGGCATGGGTGAGAAGCTAGATACTCAGTTGTTGCTCCCAGGGTGAACAGATAGCAAAGGAAGCAGCAACCAAGATTGGTTGTTTTGAATGTGCAGTAAAACAGTAGACCTAATATCAAGAAATATTGTGGGGGATGGGGTTGTCACCAAGGAGGAAAGGGGGCTACAGCCCAATAACATTTGGGGACCACTGGTCTAATGACTGAACACCAGAAGCTAGGGACAAGCATGAAAGATTGCTTGTCACCTTCACTTGTGAGATTCCAGAGCAGGGCTTGCACAAGATATATTGCTGCTCTATGCAAAATTCAAGATGACATTCCACATTCCATGTAAAAGAAGCCAAATGCACTGGCAACTGAGTCTTAGTTTAATACCAGTGACAAAAAGGTATCAAAGAGCACCTTAAGGTGTTAACTTAAGGCCACATGTTAGAAGTATGGTAGCTTTCCCATTGTTTCCTTCCATCTAGCATCTTGTGCTTGTGGTGGCTGCCTAATAGTAGGGCCAGCCCTGTTCAAATGGCATGCCGCTGGTCCCAGAAAAAAGGAGACTACAAAGATGCTTGATCAATAGGATTGTTCTAAAGAACAGGATCAGGCTGAAGTCCTAGTCAATGCCTCTTGGTGTTGTTGTCTACTACAGGTGGGAGCACTGATAGATAAAGGACAGATGACTTCTGATATATTCAGGATGCCCTGAGAGCTTTAACTATAGGGCAAACTCACACATGAAGTACATAAATAAATATCATCACATGATGTCAGTACAGTAATGCATTCCTAAGCAGGAGTCTATGAATAGTACAACAAAATCACCACCACTATCATTATATATTTTGAATAACAACTTTAGGCGTACTTGATACTGTTTCCCTATGTTCAAGTAGTTGCAGCCTATGTCAAAACTGTCTTGAGTGCCTATAGTTGTGTAATTGTGAAATTAGAAATTACAAAAAGCACAGTTTAAATTTTAAAAAATGAGGATATGTATCACATTATTATAATTAAACGAATACAGATGGTTCTGCAAAAAGATTAAGAAAATGACAGAGTTAAACTAGAGAAAGAATAGGATTTTAAAAAGCAAGAAGGATAAGGAAACAGCTAGGAACAAAAGAGGTAAGGCAAAATCAAGATGCTAAAATTCAGCACCAAGAAAATATGGGAAGAAATCTCTCATTTTGATATTTTTTGTAGAAGGAAAGTAAAATACAAGTGAAGAGTGGGGCGGAAACATGGAATGGAATATACTGGTGCTATAATCCTTACCAAACCACCACAAGTGCTGAAGGAAGCGAAGGAGCCAGGGTAATGTAGCACAGACCCACTGTAGTAACACGATCTCTCTGTGTGGGTCTTGGAAGAGTATGGAAGACTCCTCCTCTCACTCTTTAGTCTTTCTTCCACAGCAAAGCCTGGTGCCAGGAAGCGACTGTCCCTCTTGAGCAGCAGATAGAGCTCCTGAGCAAAAGCTGGTATTCTCAGCAGCACTTCATCCACATCCTCTGGAGAAGAAGATAGAGGCGGGGGAGGTGATAGTTGAGAAGTAGCATTAGATCCCTGAGGAAGAGGAGACCAGTGATAGAACTCCTGAGATTCATATTCATCCTCGGAAACCTCATCCTCTGAGGTCTCCCCAACTGGCTGCAGCTGCCTGTCAGATGAGAAAGATACTGAGCGGACCTCACGAGAGCTGCCCACCACCTGAGTGGATGCAGAGGTAGCACTAATATTGCTGCTGTTGTTCCCACAGTTTCCATCAATGCTGCAGCTGCCTCCTGCACCACTGCCTCCAGCGGGTTCCTGCTGGTCCCTCCTCCATAGTGCTGGGTAGACAATCTCCCACTCCTCCGTGTCTCCCAGGGGTTGCAGGCCTACAAGAAAAACAAAACAAAGAACACATAAACATATCCTAAGGTATGCAGTGATAGATCTGATACATTGATTGCTATAAATGACATATCAGCAAGGGTACAAGCCTTAAGATACATCTATCTAATTTTAATAGCTCATTTATCTATATTGCTGTACAATCAAAACCTCCATGAATGCCATTTTGGGAGAAAGGTGGGATATCAATCCAATAAATAAATAAATCTGTTTAATCTGTGCCACAGTTTACAAATCATTTAAAACTAGAAACAGTTTCTATTTAAAATAAAACGATAAAACAGATATAACATGTTTGCCATTTAAGCAGTTCTGTTTCATGTTGTGGAAAGGCAAGAAACTGAACTCAACTAATGCTCAATTCAGGTCTCACCTCTGTCATAAGGTCACTAGACTTTCTCTCAGTCTCAGCCCTCCACTTGCAACCTGAAGATAATTTTTCCCTTTAATTGTAAGCATGGTTGGTTGAGTGCTATCAGTTGTTGAATTAAAACAGTCACAACAAAATAAGATATTGTTTGTTAGAGACTAAAGGAACAGAAGTACCTAAGTTCTAATTTAAAAGAAAAATACATTTTTTCCCTTCACACCAAACTTTTTATTCAAAACTAACAATATACATATGTGAAATGAAACAAGCAGATCAGCTCTAAGCCTTGTGTAAGTAAATAAAAATATGTGAACCTTCCAGAGACCACTGAAAAATACATTCTTTATTTTAAAAACCCATAACTTGACAAGGACCTGTGAATTTCCACAGAGTGTGCAACAGGGATGGAAACAGCATGACCCTCCAGATGTTGCTCAATTGCAACTCCCATCTTTCTTCCTCACTGATAGGGCTGATGGGAGCTCAAATTTAGCCATGGAAGGCCACACTTTCTCCAATTCAGAAATTACTTGAAGGCCCACAACAACAGTAACAAATCGGTTAAAGAAGGCTGCTCAACAGGACAGATTATAAGAATTACAGCAAAATAATGTGAACAATTTTGGATACTGAGAAGCACCAAGGAGTATTATTAGTAATATTATTATCATCCTGTATTTATTATATTATGAAAAGACCATGCAAATGGCACATCATCCAAAGAAATGAAAGGCATTGTTGTTGTTTTCACACAACACATGCCGCATGCCTAAACTCTGAATACCAGTATCAACCCCAGCTGATTTATCTGTAATATAAGTTTCCATACACAGAGGAAAATGTTATTCTGCATATTCTTCTATAGATCATAATGTCACATTTTGCAATACAATGCCCTCACTGCACAGGAAAGCTGTAATTCATTCTGCAGTTACCAGGTGAAGCATGCAATCTGCTATACAGAGATACAGAAGACAGAGGAAGAATTTCTCTACATTTCACTAGACACTAGATGTCCATGAAAAAAACAACAATGTTAAACAAGTAATACAGTTTATCAAATATCTAGTCTGAATGGTTGGCCTTGATCCATATGAACAAACATTCTCAAGAGTTCTGCCTCTTGAATATGGGACAGTAAGAAAGCATCTGGCTGAGGGAGGGAAGTTGACCTGACCAATTGACTTCTTTTTTAAAAACAGTAATAATAAAAAATTGTTGTATGCAAAATGTAAAATATACAATCCATACATTCAGCCTCCTCAGATACCTGTATACTTTTCAGTTTTTCATGCTGCTGTTGTTGTGTGCCTTCAAGTGATTTCTGATTTATGGCAACTCTAAGGTGAACCTATCACAGGATTCTCTTGGCAAGATTATTTCAGAGGGGGGTTCTATTGCCCTCCTTTAAGGCTGAGAAAGTGTGACTTGTGTAAGGTCACCCAGTGGGAATTTGAACTCTATCATAGGTTAGCTTTAGGATTGCCATAAGTAAAAAATGATTTGGAGGCACAAAACAGCAACAACAACAAACATCCAAAGTCCTAGTCCAACACTCAAATCACTTTACCACATTAGCTCCTTTTATAAAAGAATTTATGCAGACCTACAGTTCTCAAGTCTCACACATACAGATAAAGGGCACATAGTACCTTGGGAGTATTAGCACATGCAACTTGGGGGGGGGGGCTGCAGATGGGCAGCACAGAGCCCCTCTGGGAAGCAGCGGCCCCCCACGCCACGGCCACGATCATCAGTTTTGCCGCCATGAAAAGAGCGACAAAATGCCGCTCCTTTCAGGGGTGGCAAAAGGGCTCCTAAGAGCCGGCGCGTGGCTCTTCGTCACCCCTTCTGGTGCAGCGCATCAGGACGCTAAACCAGGAGGATGTCGTCAGCGTGGTGTTGGGGCGACCGGCGTGCATCTGCCCTGCCCTGCCCCATCTCTGCCTCCAGGCTGGCCCTTTGGGCTGGTCTGTAGAGACCCTTAGGGCCTTTGCAGACTGCCAGAAACTTTAAGGGTTAGGGTTAGGGAATCATGGGAACTGTATTTTATTATGACACCAGAGCTCTCTGACAGAGAAGGCTCAATGTCTCAGAAAAAAAAAAAAAAAAACAATTCCCATGACTCCCTAGCACTAACCCTAACCCTTAAAGTGGACTCAATTTGTACTATTTCTGACAGTCTGCAAAGGCCCTTAGATTCTCTATAAGAAACATTTTGGAGAAAATAACGGACAAGGATATGTCCCTAGAACCAAACAAGATATGGCCCTATAGCATTTCATCATAGAAATCAATGAAACAGCTAAAGCTTTCTCTGTACAAAAAAGAAGACCCACTGTCCATTAGGCACTGGCAGGTGAGAAAGAGCATAACTTTCAATAATATGATGTCCGCAGGAGACTGCAGTTGCATGGCTATCTCCTCAATGACTGCAGAAATAACTGAAAACATGCAAAGTGTTATTACAGTCAGCCTTTCTTTATTCATGGATTCAACCATCCACAACTTGAAAATATTCAAAAAATATATGCAAATTTGAAAAAGCAAACCTGAAAAAAAACACCTTGATTTTGCCATTTTATGTGAGGAACATTTTTACTATCCCATTGTATATAACTGGACTTGAGCATCCACAGATTTCGGTATCCACTGGGGTCCTGGAACCAAATCCCAGCAGATACCAAGGGCCAACTATATATCCTTCTGTTAGGGCAGTTCCCAACCAGTGTTCCAAGAAGCACTTAGAGCTCCACAGCCACTCCAAGAAAATGAAAGAAATAAAAACTGAATGAAATTAAAGGATAAGAATATATTCTTATATATATTCCTAAATAGTTGGAGACAAAAAGTAGCTTGTAAAACATAGAGTAGGCCTCTTAGGGGCTCTGCCACAGAAATAAAGACTGCATGCATCAGAAAGGTTGGGAACCCCTGTGTTAGGGTTTACCTGAGGTTATATGAGCCAGGGATTCTGAAAAGCACCAATACCTCAATATTGGCATCCTTGCATAGTAGCTGCCTTGCAAAGAAGTTTGCTGTCAAATCCTCTGAGTGAGCAGAACCCACCCACCTATCCTACACAAATTTTCTTCCCATGCTGTCCACTCCACATGTTGAGAACTGCTCCCCACAAACCACACAAGGGCTGCATCCACACTGGAGAAATAACCTGGTTTGACACCACTTGAACTGCCCTGGCTCAATGCTATGAAATTCTGGGAACTGTAGTTAGTTGTGGCACCAGAGCTTTAGTGGTGTCAAACTGGGTTATTTCTCCAGAGAGGATGAGGCGAGCATCTGCAAATCTTGAGGGAGGCAAGGTTTTACGTGTGTGTGTGTGTGTGTGTGTGTGTGATATAGATAGATAGATAATTGTGACAATCTTTAATTTCTTCAGTTGTGAGTACAATATATATAATTATTTATATCCGACCCTTCTCCCAGGACTGGGACTCAGGGCGGCTTACAGCATTAAAGTTAAACACCACACAGTTAAAAACATACAAAAATAGTACATTAAAAATAGGACTAAATGACTACAATAATTAAAACAAATTCAATGCTAAAATAACAAATATTTTAAAAAGACAAAAATGCTTTACATTCATTTAAAATAATATAGCCCCCCAGGCCGTTCTTTAAAAGCTTTCTGTTTTGAATGCCTGTCTGAAGAGGAAGATTTTTACCTGTCCGCAGGCGGCCATCAAGGAAGGGCCCATTCTGGTCTCCCTGGGAAAGGAGTTCCAGAGCCTAGGGGCAGACATGGAAAAGGCCCTCTCTCGTGTCTCCACCAACCATGCTTGGGATGGGGCTGGGATACATATATATGTATGTGTATGTGTGTGTAGATAGATAGATAGAGAGATAGATAGACAGAGATAGAGAGACATATAGATAGACCAGGGGAGACATATAGATCCAGGGGTAGGCAACCTTTCCCCTTTAAGGGCCGAGGGACTTCAGCTCCCAGAATCCCAGGAGCTATTGGCCAACATGGGACTATTGGCCAACATGGCTGAGGCTTCTGGGAGCTGAAGTCCCTCGGCCCTTAAAGGGGAAAGGTTGCCTACCCCTGATATAGATATATAGATCATCTTGCCTCTCTCTCTCTCTCTCTCTCTCTCTCTCTCTATATATATATATATAGAGAGAGAGAGAGAGAGAGAGAGAGAAGATTACCTATCTATCTATCTTAGGGGTAGGCAACCTTTCCCCTTTAATATATATATATGGCCAGCGGGCGGGTGTCGGGTGAAAGGGCGGCCATTACCTGAGGTGATCCCATTTGACAGGAAGCACAGCTGGAACAGGAGGCAGTAGCAGTAGCAGCAGCAGCAGCAGAGATGGTGGCTCAGTCGCCTCCCGCTTCGCTTCTCCATCCACGCTGAGGAGGGAAAGGGCCGCTTCGTCCCCGGTTCCTCCTCCCGTCCTGAATGAGGATGCCTTTGGGATGGGCTTCTTTAGTGAGTCTTCTTGCAAAACTTCGCGCGCACTGACGCCGACTTTGCAAAGGCGCCCCCTTTTTTTTCTTTTCTTTTCCTCCGATGGAAGGAAGGAAGGAAGGAAGGAAGGAAGGAAGGAAGGAAGGAAGGAAGGGTGAGTGAATGAATGGCTGGCTGGCTGGCTGGGTGCAAGGGATACCAAGGCTTTGAGCTGCAAGACCTCTGCGGCGGCTGAAGGCTGAGCAAGGAGCCTCTCAGGACCTGGCAGGGGATGAAGAGCGAAGAAAGCCCCAAGCCCGGTGGAGGGAAGCCACCTCGGGGAAGGAGAAGGAGGAGGAGTGAAGGGAAGAGGAGCGGTGGGTTTGGCGGTCGAGCGAGCAAGCAAGCCTGCGAGAGAGAGAGAGAGAGAGAGAGAGAGAGAGAGAGGAGCCCCCTGAATGAAGGAGACGCGCGACCTGTTCCAAGGAAGAAGCCCTGGCGCGCAAAGCTAACCGAAGGAGGCAAGGAAGGAAGGAGGGAAGGAAAGGGAGACGGAAAGTGGGAGCTAGAGTCGGAGCAGGGCGAGGGCTAGAGCTAGAGCCAGAGCTGGTGGCGACCTTCCTCCTCCTCCTCCTCCTCCTCCTCCTCCTCCTCCTCCTCCTTCCCTGCCTCCCTGCCGACAGCGGTGGGTCCCGGCTGCGCTGCGCTGCGCTCTCCCTGGGTGGGAAAGGGGCGGAGGAGGGCGAGAAGGGAACGAGCGGGCTCCCCAAACTCCGACCGCCGGCTCCTGATTGGCTGCCTGTGACGTTTGGATTTGAATACTTCCCTTTCTTGCCCTCCCTCCCTCCCTCCCTCCTTCCCACACCCACACAGACACTCGACAATGCCCTCAGCTCCAGGTAATCCTCAGCCAGGTGAGCATCCGCAGGGCTTCCCGCCAGAAGAAGTGTGGAGAGAAAGCGGGGAGTCTCCTTTGGGGGGCGCCTTTCCCTCCTTAGGGCAGGGTGACCAGGGCCCTCCTCCTTTCTCCAGGGCACGCCTTACATTTCAGCCTCTTGTCCAAGAGGAATCCCCTTTGGAGCGTCCATTTCCATTTCTAGGAGCGTTTTTCTTTGGGCGCGTCGTCTTTCTTTCTTTCTTTCTTTCTTTCTTTCTTTCTTCTTCTCCCCATTTTGCGGTGCCTCGCCCTCCTTTGGGGAGAGGGCACCTGGGCAAAGGAGTGCCGCTCCCTGCGGTTTGGGGCAAACGGCTTCTGGAGAGAAGCATTTCTTTCTGCACAGTGAGAAAACAAAACGGGTTTTGCCATCAAGAAGAAGAAACCCAAAGCAGAAGCCGTGGCACAGAGATATACCCACTGTACAGTATATATAAAAACATGTTCGTTGTGATAAGAAAATAGGAAGAAATTAGTTCGGGTACAAAGATAGAATAGGAAGCAAAATCCCGAGAATAAGTAACGGAGGTCCAGAACACACTGAAGGAATAGAGCAGTTCGAGATCGCTTTAACTGACCAGGCTGAGTGCCCGGGAATCCTGGGAATTGTGGCACCAGAGCTCTCTGACAGGCGGCGAAATGTCTCACAAAACTAGTTTCCAAAAATTCCCTAGCATTGAGCAGTTAAAGCGGTCTCGAACTGGATCATTTCTGCAGTGTGCTTGGGACCTTAAAGATCCCTGCACCTGGTTGCCAGTAGCGTGATTATACCTCACTATTGTAATATCAGGTGTCTCATAATCCATTTGCTCTTAAGATACCACATCCGCCAAACCCTGTATATGTGCCTTTGGGCATTCACTCTCTATTTTGACACACTAATTTTACAGGTAGTTCGTAAATATAAATATGCATGATAAAAATACACTCTGCATACATATTTAATTAAAACATGCAGAATTGCATATGATCATCTTAAGTTCCAGGGCTAGGGCATGTGTGGCTCTGTTGTTGAACTCTGCTCCCACAGTTCAAAGAACTCTGGCCGCTGGTATAGTGGTGGGAGCTGTAGTTCAGCCATATCTGTGAGGCTGGAAGTGCCCCACCCATGAGATCTGCAAAGTTTATATGAATACAAGACTGACCAAATCAGTAGCATAGCAAGTGCAGGGATGATTCTGGTTGTGGGGCCAGTAGGTGGCAGAGTGAAAAAGTAACCCCTCATCACATTTGCGGGGGATGCATGTTTGATATAAACCTACGTGCCTACATTTGAGCAGGATATTGTATTTCGTGCATTTAATGCATGATACAAGGAACAGAAATGGGGCCTACTCCAGGCTGACAAGGTGGGGAAAGCAGTAGAAGTGGCTTCTGCCATGCAGTAATACACAACTCTCCTGGAATCTGTTTAAAGACCTCTAAAGAGAGTCCACCATCACTGTAGGAGACAGTTTGTCCCACTGCTGAAGTGTTCTTAACACTAAAGAAGTTCTTCCTAATGTTAATGTAGAATCTCTCTTCCTATCATTTGAATTCTAGTTCTAGATGGTTTTAGTTCTAAGTATAGCAGCAGTAAACAAAGCTAATTTCATCTTCTTTATGACATCCCTTCAAATATTTAAAAATGATTATTGTGCCACCTCTCAATCTGCTGTGAATACTTGATTTACGACCCTGGGTTGCTTCTTAGCTCTGCTACCATGCTCCTCCTATTCAGACTCTGTTCTAATCTCTGACTTTGTCTTCTTTGTACCCAGATGCATCCTATCTAGTTCCTTTGCTTTCTGAACTTCTGGCACTTTGCCTGCTGATCTGATTCCCTGATCTGCTTTATGACTGACCAAGCAGGACATAGGCAGACTGTGTGTGTGTGTGTGTCCCTGTTGGCTCTGCT
The DNA here is from genome assembly GCA_026167975.1 of Phrynosoma blainvillii. Taxonomy (NCBI): domain Eukaryota; kingdom Metazoa; phylum Chordata; class Lepidosauria; order Squamata; family Phrynosomatidae; genus Phrynosoma; species Phrynosoma blainvillii. The sequence goes on along the minus strand of JANUYF010000002.1, from coordinate 90,663,480 downwards.
GGACTTTTCATCAACTTTCAGTAGCATCAATCCTGGTATCCTTCTGGGCTGCCTCTCTGGGATGGCACTTGGGGCCACTGTTTTATAGTGGTTCTGGTCAATCTTGGAGGGGTGGGCTCAGGGTGGTACTGTGGGATGCTTGTCCAACACCCTGGCCATTGGCCTGTGGGCTACCTCAAGGCTTGGTTCTCTACCCCATATTTTAATATGTATATGAAACCCCTGGAAGAAATCATCCAGAGTTTTTGAATCTGGTGTCACTGGTGTGCTGATGACACCCAACTCTATCTCTCTTTTCCACCTAATTTTAAGGAAGCTGTTTCTGTACTAAGCAAGTGTCTGCTCTTCGTCAGTCATAAAGCAGATCAGGGAATAGGGATTCATCTTGTGCTAGATGGGGTTAAACTTGCCCTGAAATCTCAGGTTCACAGCTTGGGCATACTTTTGGATCTGAGCCTGGATATCGAGGTTTTGGTGGTGGCTGTAGGAATATTTGGTATCTATGAAAGAGAACCATTATTTATTAAAGGTACCCCACAGGCCATGCCTTGATTTTATCCCATTTGAATTACTGTGACACACTATGTGGGGAATGCCTTTGAACACTTCAGAAACTTCATTGGGTCAAAAATGCAGCAGTCAAGCTGCTGTCTAGAGCTTGTTACAGAAAACATTTAACTGCCAGGTTGAAACAGCTTCACTGACTATTGGTCTGTTTCTGGACAGACTTTAAAGTCCTGTTTTTGACTTTTAAATTCCTGCATGCCTTGCATCCAGACTATCTGTAAGACTATATCTCCCTAGATGAACTGAGTCAAGTTTTAAGATCTTCAAGAAAGTGCTTTCTCTCAATCCACTATCACAGGTACCCAGGACACAGTGAGGACATGGGAGAGAGCTGTATTAGTGGCTGGTTCAAGGCTGTGGAACAGAACTCCCTCTCCATATGAGATTCAGATGGCCCCCTCTCTGCTTGATTTCCAAAGGCAAGCAAAGATATTATTTAGACAGGCCTTTGGTTTTTAAATTATGTGGCAATCATGTTTGAAAGTGATGAGCTATGTTTTTTATGTTTATCTTTTTAATTGTGTTTTAAACTGATTTGAACCATATGCTTTTAAAATAAATTGCTTGTGTAATGTTTTTAACTTTTATATATTTTTTAAAAAAAGATGCATTTTGTTTTAAATTATAGTAAGTAGCTTTGGGTCCCGTGCCAAGTGAAGGTAATTAAAGAAAGAAAGAAAGAAACTAAGAAACTCCTTTACCTCCAAGAGCAACTCCAGGACATATTCTGACTGGCCCACATTGGCCACCAAAGTACTAGTGACACAAGGAGTACGAAGCCTGTCAAAGAGTGAAGTTGGACAAGTTTCTAGAGGTGGCAAGAGTTCTGGCTCTGGGTGGCAATGATTGTGTGTTTCCCCCCTCCCCACAAAAACCTACTTGAAGGATATTGAGAGAAGCAGCAAACTTTCAGGGTCTGAAAGGGGAAAAATCACCAGGGCCCAAAACCAATGTTGGGCACCCTACACCAACTTAAATACAAATGTGCATGTATATATTTGGTTCACATTAATTCTGCTCCTATGTCTAGAACTATTTTGCCCATAGTTACATATTTGGTTCACACTAATACTGTGCACACAGAAGTAAATGGGACTTACTTCTCAAAATGTAACACATATACGGTTTCACTGCAGAAGTTATATTCACAATGCAGAGATGAGAAAAGATTTTACATTTCAAGACAAAGTGAACTGGTACACAAAATAAGAAGTCTACTATGTATGCCAAAAAAGCATTCATGTACTTGGTGCAGCTCAGAAATCACATTGTTGCCATGCCCATACTCCCTGTATGTACAGTAGTAGTTTATAATCTACCCAAACTTTGTTTAAAATAAATCTCTTGAGTCTTAAAGACAATACATGATGTTTTTGTACTATGTAGCAAAAGAGTCATTAAATGAGTTGTAAACCTTTTCATTAAACTGTGAACATCAGAGAGATAAATATTCCCACCTAGAAGTCAGGTTTTGTTTTTGTTTTTAAGAAAACCAATCTTTCTTGTTTTAACTGTTTGATATATTAAAGGGGATTATTACACTTTCAAGAAGAGACAGAGCTAGCTAGTTTTTAAAAAGAAGGAATTTCCTCAGTAATTAATGGTTACAAAAATATATCTTAAAAGATATTAAAGCATTGACAATTTAAATAAAAGCCCATCCACCAAGGGCCTTGCTCTTAATTTAACAACAACAACAACAAAAAGCATGTTTAAACACCAGAGAAGTGAAATGTTGCTTGAGGCTTTGGTCTCTGATGTCTATTTCAATAAACATTTAAAATACACAAGGGTGTGTTATATCAAGTGCAGTAACTCTTTAAAAATGTTAATGAAAAAAATTGCCATAATTCATTTTCCTAGTGGAATTTAATATTACCAGCTCTCAAATCTAGCACACTGTAAGATATGTTTTTGCAAATAAGAGGAGAATTTAAAATAAGACTTTTTTTCTTACATCTCTTACACACATAGAAGAATGATGATTAATTTTATTATACATTTGTTACATTTGAAACTCTCTCATAGATAAGGCCCCAGCTGGCATACATAGTCCACATTTTCTCTACAAGTAGATTATGATGATAAATAATCTAGTCCAAAGTCACCCAGTAAACTTCACACAGATTTAAACCCAAGTTCTAGTCCATACTCTGATGGCTAATGTCTAAACAGTATCCATAGTAACCATATAGAGCAATCATATGCACTTTTACTCAAAATTAAGCTTCAGCATGTTATGTGGTACATAGCCCCAGGTGTAGATAGGATTTCACCATTAATGGTAAAGGAGTGAAAAAATAATTTCAAATCTTTACAGCTTGGAGTGAGAGAAAATTGAGTTTATAAAAAGAGCCAGGAAATGGCTGTAAAATGTGATGCATTGTTGCATTGTGTAGCATTATGAGCATTATTTATTCAAACAACAAAATATTGATTAACAAGGACAAATATTACAATCAGCAGAAAGATTAAAGAAAATTATAGTTTAAAAGGAGAAAGAAACATGTTGGTCCAAAGTTCACTGAAAAGGTACAATTGTGATTGTATTTTTGAAATAATTTCAGTGATTTGTTGATTTCCTGTCATGTGCTATCCTGTGAGAAAGATTACTAGGTAAAAATAAACAAATCCATCTTTGATAAACTATGAGACAAATGTTACCAAACCTAAATGACTTGACCTAAGAAAATATTAATGCTTTGGCTTTTTTTTAAAAAAAGAAAAGAATGTTTAATAGTGCTGCAGTTATCCACCCCATGCTTTCCTTGGATTGCCTACTTGGATGTACAAAAAGCTTTGTATAAAGTCCCATACCAAAAACCTTTCAGAAAAACTAGCAGTCATGAGCAAAGAGAAGTCTTCTAATGGACTGAAAATTGATAAAAAAAAAAAAAAAAACAGGAAGCAAAAGGTTGGAGTAAAGACTAACTTCTTTCAGGGAAAGAATGTGAACAGCAGGGTCCCCAGGAATCTCTGCTGTCACCATTGCTTTTTTATTTGTTCATTCATAGTCTGACATTAAGAGTAAGTGGTGGCTTGTTGATAACACTAAATTATTTAAGGTGGCGAGTACAAAATGAAAGCACTTCAAATGGAATTCACAACACTGGGAGACTAGCCAGTAAAATGGCAAATGAGATTTATTGTAAGTAAGGTGAAGTGATGTGTATTGGGGCAAAAAATCCCAACTTGATATATGTACTGATGGAATCTAAGATAACAATAACTGACCATATAATTCTTCCCAAAGGCTTTCCAGGCCAGTCCCTGCCAGGGAGAAGAAGAAAAGCAGTTTCTGGGTGATTGTTTAATTAAAAAAAAAAAAAAACTTGGGAAAGTGTGTTTGTTGCTGAGAGGGTAGGGCTTCTATGAGTCACATCTGTGAGTCATTAGGGGGTCGAGCTATCTGCCTAGCTCTGTATAACTCCTCCCAGAGGCTTTCCAGGCCAGTCCCTGCCAGGAAGAAGAAGGAAAGCAATTTCTGGGCAGCAATTTTGAATGGGTGAGTATTTAATTTAAAAAAAACAAACACTTGGGAGAGTGTGTTTGTTGCTGAGGTGTTGGGGCTTCTGTGAGTCACTAGAGGGTGAACCTATCCATCTAGCTCTATATAACTTCCCAGAGGCACGCGCCTAATGGCGCACAAATTTTTCACAAGACAACGGAAGGCACAGCACAGGAAGAAGGCAGCCTCAGAACATTGATTTAGTGGTTCTCCTTAAAAAAAAAAAATTATAGGCCTTTTGGGATTTTTTGCTCAGAGGAAGAGTCAGATACTTGCCTTCAGAATAAGGTAGCATCCAGGAGCTCTATATAGAGTTATAAACCCAGTTGATTGAGCTTACTGACAGAGCCTGGTGAAAAGGCCAAGCCAACAGGGGCCTGTTACGTGGATCTTTACCAGGGGACTTTTTGAGGGAGAAGCCCACAGTCCTGTTTCAGTGCTTACTTAAGATTTCTCAATATGGACACTGAAGGAGCTTCTGTAGTCACCTGCAACACTTGTGGGATGTTTGTCTTCTTGCCAAGAGGTGTGGGAAACTTCACCTGCAACCAAGTGCAAGTTCGTAACCCTCCTGGAAGAGAAAATCCAGCAGCTGGAGGCCTGGGTAGCTACACTTCAACATATTAGGGAGCAAGAGGTTTTCTTGGACAGAGCGGAATGAACGGTCTTAGATGGGGACCACACAGAGGAAGTTGTTGGGGAGGAGGTCACTTCACGCACACAGGAGGTAGACAGCTGGAGGAATGTCACACACAGAAGTAAAGAAATCACGGATTGTTCTGGGAGCTTGCAGCTACAGAATCGATTTGAAGCTCTCTCCCTATCAAGGATGAAGAGGAAGAGCAGCAGGGGCACTCCTTAGGGACAGTGCAGGGGACACAGAGTACCACCATAGGGAACAGCCACTGCTAAGCCTCAGAGGAGGCGTGTGGTGGTTGGCGACTCCTTGTTGAGGAGTACAAAAGCAGTGGTTTGTGGGCCTGACAAGATGTCCTGGGAGATGTGTTGTCTCCGTGGGGCAAAAATCCATGATGTGACAGTGAGGCTGACGAGACTTGTCAAGCCTACTGACCATTAACATTTCCTCTTGGTCCATGTGGGAACCAATGATACTGCAAGGCATAGTCTTCAGAATATCAGAAGGGATTATGTGGCTTTGGGTAGGAAGCTGAAAGAGCTTGATGTTGTTATCTCATCTCTTCTCCAGTTGAAGGGCACGGTCCAGAAAGGGAGAGGAAAAAAGCAGACGTAAATAACTGGCTCCTTAGATGGTGCCGCCAAGAACAATTTGGATTCTTGGATTGTGGGCTTCGGTTCAATGAGGGTGGACTTCTGACAAGACATGTGCTGTATTTCATACCAGTTGGCAGAAATATTTTTGCCAATAGTCTCAAACATTTGATCAGGAGGGCTTTAAACTCATGTGGGGGAGGGAGACCGTACCTTGGAATGTATCTTGGAAGGCAGGAGTACATCATGGGCTGGAGATAATAGTCAAAGTGTTATAGAGGGAACAAGACAAATGATGAAAGGGCCCAACAGTGGGTGGCAAAAAACCTCACACAGGCAGCAAGTGGGGAAGACACATTCTCTTAGATGTCTCTACACTAATGCACAGAGCATGGGAAATAAACAAAATGAACTTGAACTCCTAGCATAACAAAGCAAATAGGATATAATAGGCATCACTGAAACCTGGTGGGATGAATCTCATGATTGGAATGTAGGAATAGAGGGGTATAACCTTTTTAAGAAAAAAAGGCCAAACAGGAAAAGAGGAGGAATAGCATTATATATCAGGGATGTTTACACCTGTGCAGAGATCCAGGACTTAAATACTGGAAATCAGGTGGAGAGCATCTGGATAAAAATTAAAGGGGAAGGAAACAACAGGAATGTTATTGTGGGAGTCTACTACAGACCCCCAAGTCAGACTGAGGAATTGGATGATGCCTTTCTAGAGCAGATGACCACACACTCAGAAAGGAAAGATGTAGTAGTGATGGGTGACTTCAGCTATCTTGATTTTTGCTGGAAGTCAAACTCAGCCAATACTTCAAGGTCTAGCAAATTCCTCACTTGCCTCGAAGACAATTTCATTGTCCAACAGGTGGAAGAGGCAACAAGAGGATCAGCTATTTTAGATCTGATCCTACCCCAACAGGGATGACCTGGTAAATGGGGTGGTAGGATCCTTAGGTGGGTGTGATTGTGTTCTCCTGGAGTTTCTTATACAGTATAAGGGAGAAGCTAGGCATAGTCAGACACTCATTCTAGACATTAGGAGAGCTGATTTCAATAAACTTAGGGAAACACTGGGAGTGATCCTGTGGTCAGGAATACTAAAGGAGAAGGGAGTTTAAGATGGATGGAAGTTTCTCAAAAGGGAGATAATGAAGTCACAATCTCAAAATGTTCCAAAGAGAAGGAAAAATGGAAGGTGTCTCAAGAAGCCGGGTTGGATGACAAAAGAACTTTCAACTAAACTAAGTTTTAAATGGGACATACATAAGAAATGGAAAAGGGGCAAAATCACTAAAGAGGAATTCAAACAAATGGCTAGCACATGTAAGGGTAAAGTCAGGAAAGTCACTGCACTGAGAAGATGGAGAAATCCTAACAGAGGACAGAGAAAGGGCAGAACTACTCAACATCTTCTTTGCCTCAGTCTTCTCACAAAAGGAAAAGGGTGCACAACCTGAGGAAAATGGAGCAGAGGACACAATAGGGGAAATGCAGCACAGAATAAGTAAAAAGGTAGTACAGGAATACCTGGTTAATCTAAATGAATTTAAATCTCCAGGACCAGATGAACTGCATCCAAGGGTATTAAAGGAATAGTCAAGTGTAATATTGGAGCCATTGGCAATAATCTTTGAGAACTGGAGAACAGAAGTCACAGCAGACTGGAGGAGGGCAAACATTGTCCCCATCTTCAAACAGGAGAAAAAAGAGGATTTCAACAAGTATTGTCCAGCTAGTCTGATATCAATACTGGGAAAGATTCTAGAACAGTTCATTAAACATTTAGAAGGCAATGCCATAATCATTAAAAAATAAACATGGGTTTCTCAAAAACAAGTCATGCCAGACTAATCTGATTTCTTTTTTTGATAAAATTACCAACTTGGTAGATGAAGGGAATGCAGTAGACATAGCATATCTTGACTTCAGTAAGGCTTTTGACAAGGTCCCCCATGATATCCTTGCAAACAAGATAGTAAAATGTAGGCTAGACATTACAACTGTTAGATGGATTAGTAATTGGTTGACTGACTGAACCCAAAGGGTGCTCAGCAATGGCTCCTCTTCATCCTGGAGAGAAGTGACCAGTGGATTGCCACAGGCTTCTGTCCTGGGTCCAGTGCTATTCAGCATCTTTATCAATGACTTGGATGAAAGAATAAGGGGCATGCTTCTCAAATTTACAGATGACGCCAAATTAGGAGGAATAGCTAATACCCCAGATGACAGGATGAAAATTCAAAATGACCTTAATAGATTAGAAGGGCTGTCACATTGAGGACGGAACAAGCTTGTTTGCTGCTGCTCCAGAGACCAGGACCAGGAACAACGTATGCAAGCTACAGGAATAGAGATTCCACCTCAGCTTTAGGTGGAACGTCCTGACGGTGAGAGCTGTTTGACAGTGGAACACACTCCCTCAGAGTGTGGTGGAGTCTCTTTTGGAGGTCTTTAAACAGAGGCTGGATGGCCATTTGTCGGGGATGCTTTGATTTTGAGTTCCTGCATGGCAGGGGTTGGACTGGATGGCCCTTGTGGTCTCTTCCAACTCTATGATTCTATGATTCTATAACCAAAAATGGGATCTTGAGCCTGAGGTAAGTAGCTCAATGAAAATGTTTATCCAGTGTTTGGTTGCTGTAAAAATTGCAAATTCCATGTTGGACATCATTAGAAAGGGAATTGGAAATAAAACCACCTTTATACAAATCCATGGTGTGTCCACGTCTGGAATATTGTATACAGTTCTTATTACAATGCCCAAAAAGTGAAGTTGTAGATTTCCAAAACAACAACAACAAAAAACAAACAGGAAAGGGGCGACCAAAATGATCAATAGATTACAGCAAGTACCCTATGAAGGGTTACAATGTGAGGGACTAATGGTAAGTAAGGGCAAATGATAGAGATGCATAAACCTATGCTTGGCATGGAACAAGTAGGTAGGGAGCAACTTTTCCCCCAGTCTTAAAATACCAAATCCAGGGGCATCCATGGAAGCAAAATGGTGGGAGATTCAGGACAGATTAAAGGAAGTCCTTCAAACAGTTAACAGGAAATACTTCAAACAACAGGAAAGTGCAGACATTTTTCCCTATATACAGATGCTTGTACATTTGTTATTTATTCTGAATGTTTCATTGTTTCTCCATGATATGAATAGCATGCATGTGTGAAGCACCTCTCTGGTCTATCAAGGTTAGGCCCTTTGCAGACGGCGCTTTGTGCCGTCCTGGAGCCAAGGAAGGGGAGGGGCAGCCACACGCCGGGTGCCCCAACCCTTTCCCGAGGACATCATTGGAGCACCCGCCATTGCACACAGCGGGCACTTCGATGACGTCCTTCAGGCTCAATGTCCAGACACGCTGAGCCAGAAGAGATGCCGAAGAGGCATGTGCCACCTCTTGCCTTGCCCTTTCCGCGCCTTGCAAAAGGAGTGCTATTTTAGCGCTCCTTCCAGGGGCAGTAAAAGAGTGGATTGGGACCAAGGCATGGGGCAGCCTCGGCTCCAATCCACTGCTTCTCGGGGTGGCCCACGGCCACCGGTCTGCAATGGCTGTTAGTTTCACTTGAGGTGTTACTAAATTTAAGAGAATTTTTACTGAGACTTAGGGCCTTTACAGACTGCTAGAAATAATGCAGCTTGAGACCACTTTAACTGCCCTGGCTCAGTGCTAGGGAATCATGGGAACTGTAGTTTATCGTGGCACCAGAGCTCCCTGACAGAGAAGGCTCAATGTCTCAGAAAAAAACTACAATTCCCATGATTCCCTAGCATTTAGCCAGGGCAGTTAAAGTGGTCTCAAGCTGCATTATTTCTAGTAGTCTGTAAAGACCCTAAGGTAAGCTCAGAATGTGAGAAAAGTGGTTCATCTACTTCCAAAGCAAAGCCAGTTAAGCTTTATAAGAAACACAGAAATGTTTCATTAATTTACTTTATTTGATGTTTTCAGAGGAGGTTGTTTTAATAGCAGATATAAAACTATGAAGGAAGTGCTCTTTAAGACTCTTTAAGTTTATTTTTGGGAAACAAATGTTATTAAACAGAACTCCTACTGATTTCATTAGTTCTAACAAAGAGGCTGGTCATAGGTTACTACCAGTGGATGGCTTACCACATGCTGAAGTTGCCACTATGAGATTGGTATGCTTTAAGTAAACCCCCTTTGAACAAACCTTGCCAAGAAAACCCCATGATAGGTTCATCTTAGGGTAGCCATAAGTTGGAAATTACTTGAAGGCACACAACAGCAACAAGCTTGTGGGGGGAAGACAGAGAGGGGAGACATAGGTAGGGATCCACAACAGATCTTTATTATGATTATTCCCACAGACAAGAAACAAATGTATAATGCAATAACATCAGACTGCAACATAAAATAATCATATCACCTGGCTCAGGAACCAACTTAAATTGCTTGGGCAAACAAATACATCTTGACTGGGCACCAAATGAATGTGAAGTTGGTGCAAGTCACATATCCAAATGGAAGGTGTTCCACAATTAGGGTAACACTGCAGGGCACTATTTGTTCCTTTCTTGTCACAGTGTATTTTCGGAACTTAAAGTAAACCCTTTGACAAGAAAGGGTCTTGCTTACTAATAAAGCATAGGTTCACCAAAATAGACTGTAACTAACCCTGTAGAATGATAATACACTGAGTCTTAAAAAGCTGCACTGGCTGACTGTGGGGCTTTGCAGACACGCTTAAAGGGGTGGCACAGAGCCGCCCCTGGGAGCGCCAGATTGGGGCCATGGCAACTGCACGCCATGGCCCCGATCCTCCCTTTTGCCACCCTAAGAGCCGGCACTGCAGCTCTTCCACGCCTTTTTGGCACAGTGTGTGTATGCTGCGCCAGGAGGGAGTCCTGACATCACGCGCTGTGCACACTTGTACGTGGCATCAGGACGGGGTTAAGGTGGAGTCAGGATAGCTGGTGTGCGGCTGCCCCACCCCAACTCTACCCCCAGGCCGCCCTTTAGGCCTCTATATCTTTTCAAACCTAATTCATGGTGCTAGTGCCTTTAAATCCCCAAACAGCATGAAATCAAGCATCTTCAGGATGCATCTCCCTGTGTTAACTTATCCATGGCTTAAGATTGACTTGGGGAGGGGTCTCTTCTAGTACGACACATTTTGTTTCAGGCAAGGATAGAGCTGCAACCACTAGCATCTGGTAGCTTGCATGATGATAGAAATGACAAGTCTGGTCTTAGGTTTGGTCCAGATGTTATAGGAACTATCCAAGGTGCTAAACAGTATCCCCAAAATGTATTCAGCACCTTGGATGTTTCTTTTAAACATTGGGGTAAAGCCAGAAGCCAATTTTCCATACTCACTGACATGCAAACCCCAAACTATTATGAGTCCTCCTACCTACAGAAGGCACTCTCCATGGAGGCAAAATTAGTTCAAACACTGAAATGGTTTCAGCATCACTTTAAAATGTCTTCCCCACCTCCCAGTTAGACTATTGCAATGCACTGTACATGGGTCTACCTTTGAAAAGTGTTCAGGAGGTACACCCAATGTAAAATGCAGTGGCAAGACCATTGTCAGGTGTGTATTATAAACACCAGTCTTATAACTCCAGTCTTATAAAACTACTTTGGCTTTCAATTTATTTTTGAACTCTATTGATGGCCCTGATTTTGACTTGTAAACCTCTAAATGACTTAGGACCAAGATATCTAAAAGACTACCTCCTCTAGTACAAGCCTGCATAAAATCTAATGTCCTCATCAGAAGCCCTGCTTCATGTTCCACCACCATGTGAGGCTAGATGGTAGCTACACACAACAGACTTTTTTTGGTTCAGAGATTTCTCTTGAGTTTCTGAAATGCAGCAAAACCCATGCTATTTCACTTGGCCTTTGGTTCTTAGAATTAGGAGATTTTTAGTTGTTTCTAACAGTTTTTTTTTAAAATTGTAGTTTTTAAAGTGTTTTTACGAAAAATTTATTTTTACTTGTTTTTAGTCAGGTATTTAGGGTTTTAAATACATGACTAAGTACATGACCAGGAACAGATGATATTACAATTGAACCACTACAGTCCACAAAGATAGAATCAACTCTTGTGTTAACTAAAATATGCCAACAAATATGGAAAACAAAACAGTGACCAACAGACTGGAAATGATCACTATACAGCCCCATCCACAAAAAAGAAGACATAAAAGAATGCAACAACTATAGAATCACAGCATTAATTTCCCATGCAAGCAAAATTATGCTCAAAATTCTGCAGCATAGACTTCTACCATATATGAAGAAAGAAAATTCCAGAGGTGCAAGAGGGATTCAGGCAAGGAAGAGGCACTAGGGACCATATTGCTAACATAGGATGGATAATGGAGCACACCAAGAAATTCCAGAAAAAAATCAGCATGTGCTCTATAGACTATATATATATATATATATATATATATATATAGAACAGAATATAAAGAAACAGAATGGTCTCCAATTAGCAAAAGGGTCAGGCAAGGATGCATCCTTTCACCTTATTGTTTAACTTGTAAGCAGAAAATATCATATGAAGAGCGTATGAATTCATTTGAGACATGGTGCTGGAAAAGAGTGCTGAGAACACCATGGACAGGCAAAAACACACACACAAAAATAGGTCCTTGAACAGATGAAGCTGAAATACCCCTAGAAACCAAGATGGTCAAATTGAAGCTGTTGTACTTTGTCCACATCATGAGAAGGTTTGCTTCATTAGGAAAGATAATGCTAGGGAAGGTAGTATACAGAGGGGAAGAAGCATATCAGATGGATGGACTCAATCAGAGAAGTCACGGACCTGAATCGCAAGACCTGAACCAGAGTGTGTGTCGGGGGGGGGGGGGAGGGCTTGGAGATGTCTTAAATACAGGATCGCCATGAGTTAGGGTTGACCCGAGGCCAGTTAACAGCATTTAATATTAAAAATAGTTTAAATATTTTTTTATTCATTGCACACCACCTTAGGGGTTTCTTTGACATAAGCTTTGGTGGACTTCAGTCCACTTCATCAGAAAGCTTATAGCAAATAAAAATTAGGCTTTAAGGTGTCACAAGAGTCTTTGATATCATTGTACTGATTGATTTTTCTTTGTTGTTATAATTAATGTTTTCATTAAATCTATCTGCTGCCTTCTTGATATCCATAAAATGTGCATTAAATAATGTTTTAAATACATAAATAAAAACCTGTCTTGACTCCCATGTGTAAAATAGGATTTAGACCATCTTCCTGAGGATGGTATGATACCATATATACCACCTTTCTAACATGATGCATTATTCACTACTGACTTTTTACATGCCCAATACACTGAATTCAAATTAAGCCACATCTAGTGTAGAACTCCTCCAATCAGTGCAGTCTAAGTTATTCATAACTAACTTGATGCAAAGTAACCTTGCAGCACCTTTGAGACTAACTGTGAAAGAAGTTGTAGCATGAGCTTTCATAAATTCAGTCTGCATCTTCAGACGTCTGAGCAAGTAGACCAAGTCTACAAAAACTCATGCTACAACTTCTTTTGCACAGTAAGTCTCAAAGGTGCTGCAAGATCTCTTTGCATACTGATATTCCAGACTAACACAGCTATGTCTTTGATGACTAACAAGTCTCATTTAATTCATTGCATCTACTCTAAGTCTGGCAAAGCCTGGATCCCACCCACTGTCTTTTGGATGTGTTTTTCCAACAGAGTTGAAGCATCTGTCATGTTAAATCCAGCTCACTAACCACTCTGCTTCCATAACTTACTATTGTGGCAAGATAGTTTGGAGACTATTATGCTGAAAACCACTGACAGCTTTTTTGGCAACCCATTATGTGTTGCTTTATTGTCATTGATAGTAAATCAACCACTGAAAGCAATGCTTTAGTTCCACTTTATCACAAGACTGGCCTTAGCCAGGAAGTCTGGTGACCCTTTAATGAGGTACTAAAAAGTCACACAGTATGTGAAATACTAATCAGGGACAGGACACATGGTGAGGTACAGATCATCAGCTCACTTTTTTTTACACCATGTAAAAATATGACCTGATGCAGATGCAGAACAAGCCTAACTTCATTTATCTGAAAATCCTTTGGCACAGCTAATATGAATAATTTTGCCCTGCAATCTATTTCCTCAAAATGATGATCTCATATCATCACAATCAGTCTTGTTTACACAAGATAAATTTCTTTTAAAATCTTTACATATCCCCTTCTCATTCAAGTTGTTAATTACTTTATCATATGCTGAAGTTGCTGGATTATTCTCTTGAAGGTTAGTAGCATGGAAGGTACATTTCTTTCACATTGCCAAAACTCTGGTGAAATTATGATCAGATCAGTAGAAGAAATTTTTGTTTGTTTGAATTATTCTTGCTCATGTCATGTGTCTGCACAGATTATAAACAGAGGCACTTGTCTTTTGATTCCTAGAAAGCCTTGGAAATAAATAGGCCATGCCAAATTTGAGTTGAACTTTATGCTGTTTAAGAATTCAGTCAAATATGAATAGAAGCATTTGTTTTCCTGTTGAAGGCAGAAATGTTTCATCATACCATAGAAATCTTTGCTCTCTTTCTGTAGATCTGAACAGTTAATCATCAATGGGGTTAATGCAGACTGTAATACTATACAGCTGCTAACATGCTCAACCTAGAGGGATTATACAAAGTGCTATGTATTCAAGATAACTTCAGAAAGTTTCTTTAGTAAAACTTGATTTATAGCAAATCAGACAATAATACCTAAATACAGCAGTGGATTCCTAAAACACATGGGGCAAGATAGCTGTCAAAACTATCATGTCTTTAATGTTTCATTTCTAAAGTGCTTGCATTTCTGATCCATGGTGTAGTAATTATAAATATGCAGTGTTAAACCTCATGATAGTGTGACCCTGTTATAAGGCTGTGAGACTTGTGCAATGAAGTTTAAATAACACAGTGGGATTTTCTCTTTGTAAATAACCTATAAGCCAATTCCCAAAGTCATACTGTGAAGTTAATCTAGGTCTTTGTGGGTGGTAGATGTGAGGTTTTTCAAAAACTTGATAGCTGACTATTTTTGTACTATATCTGGAGAGCTGAACTGAAAATCCTGTTTCAAATAACTATAGCCAAATATCTGTGAATGACAGGATTTTGTCTCTATTTACATCAATGAGCACAAAGTTATTCCCATTACAAAGGTACAATTTTTTTCAACTCATGCCAGCTGAACTCTTGGGTTGAATTTTTTTTAGCAATTAATGTGTTTCTTGTTATTTATTTAACTAATTAACTGAATAAACCAATTAATTAATTCCCCTATCAAAACCCATAGTCTGGATCTGCAGAGGTTAGCAATGATCCAGAAAATTTCCCATACCAAAACAAAAGAATCACAAGGACAAAAATGTTATAGCTGACAGAGATATCAACACTGATTATGTTTTCTGGATTACAACCAAACTGCTCACTATTATGGAAATATTCTTAAATTTGGTGTTTGTGGTGGAGTAATTCTGTTGGTCTCATCATAGGGTTTACTAAGTGAAGGAGTTACGCAAGGAGGGCCACCTACATCTCCTTGTGCCCAGTGCCAACCAATGTTAGCTATGGTGTCACTACAATTCACTCCTGTCAGTAACATCCACCACTCTCGTTGTTGTTTGTTTGCATGGAAAGAGAGATCCCAGTGGTTCAAGCAGGTTCAGGAAAGGAAGAGGCACTAGGCATCACACTTCAAACATACAATGGCTAATGCACCAGGGAATTCCAAAAGAACATCAGCATGTGCTTTATAGACTATAGCAAAGTCTTTGACTGCATAGACCATGAAAGGCTATGGAACACCTTTAAAGACATGGGAGTGCCACCATGTCAGATAGCCCTGATGAGGAATCTGTACTCAGGACAAAAGGCTACTGTCAGAACAGAACTCAGAGAAAAAGAATGCTTCCCAATTAGCAAAGGAGTCAGACAAGGCTGCATCCTTTCACCCCATCTGTTCAACTTTTATGCAGAACATATTATAAGAAAAGCAGGCTTGGACACAGGAGGAGGAGGAGGAGGAGTGACAATAGGAGGAAGGAATATCTAAGATATGCAGATGACACCATAATACTAGCAGAAAACGTCACAGACCTGGAACACCTACGAAGAAAGATCAGAGGAGAAAGTGCAAAGGCAGGCTTAATGCCGAACATAAAGAAAACAAAAATAATGACTACTGAGGAACTTCACAAGTTCAATCTAGACAATAAAGAAATAGAAATAGTAAAATAACTGGACAGTTAAGAAAGATAATAGGAAGAAAATAAACTCCTTTAAGTTGTGGTGCTGGGGAAGAGTGTTTTGGATCCCGTGGACAGCCAAAAAGACAAACAAATGGGTCCTAGAGCAAATCAAGCCGGAAACCTCCCTGGAAGCCAAGATGACTAAACTGAGGCTGTCGTACTCCAGAAACATCATGAGAAGAGAAGACTCATTAGAAAAGACAATAATGTGAAAACTTCCAGTGCCGATTGCAAGGCGACCGGTCCTGTGTGAAGGGCTCTTCACAGGACTGCCATTTCAGGTTTGAAGGGGTTGGAGAATCCCTTTCCATCTTCGCCTTGGGAGAGGAGGAGATTATAGGGGCTTGAAGGATACCCTTGCCTGACTCCAATTGGCATCCTCTTGGGAGGATTCCAAGTCAAAGGGGACAGGGTCGTAGAGCAGCTGACCCTGAAATGGCTGCCATTTTGGCACTGAGCCCTGCCTGCTGGGGTTTTTGGTGGGGTTTTTTTTTTAGTTTCTATTAACAACACATTGATTTAAGACAGAGACAATAAATACTACAATACTTTCTATTATAGCAAGCTCTGGAGACTAGGAAAGAGGTTTGCTACATTTGATGACTGTATTTGCAACTTGATCACAACAGATAAATACAGCCTGAGTTGGGAAGAACATCAAAGACGGGGTTGGAGGTGAATTAAGCAGAGGTGGAACTGAACTAAAGATAACAACTGTATAAAGTAACTGTATAAAGGAGATATTATAAATGTAAAGTTAACAAAATATGATAAAAGGTGTTTTAAAAAAGAAGAAAGAAGGTATTCATTATATTGGGTGAAATTAATAAGGCAGACTCTGAGAAAATGAAGATAAGGGAAGACAAGGGAAAATGGTGGCGGTTTAACTTAATACTACAAAGACGATTGGCACAAAGAGCAAACGGACGAACTTGCTGAGAGGGAAATAAGAGGAGATTTATACTGACTAATAAGTGACAGGCGTGACTGAAGGGGGATGGGGCAACGAGGTGTGGATCAAGGATCAGAATTTATTATTAAAAGACAGGTGCCACAGAAGGAGGATGAAGGAGGACAGGGCAATGAGGCTGGGATCAGAGACCAGAATTAATCACGGAGAAAGGTACAGTGGAAAGAGGACGGGAGGAAGGGACAATAGTTTGAATTAGCAGAGATAGGACTGGGGGAAGGAGGACGGGAGGATGCAGCAATGAGGCTTGGACAGGGATCCAAAACAGTTACTGAGAGAAAGGAGTAGTGGAAGGAGGACAGGGGGACAGGACAATGAAGTGCTAAGAAGCATCAAGAGGAGAGAGGATTGGATATACAAGAGGAAGGTGAGGTAGCAGGAGGACTGAAGAATGGGACAGGAGAGAAGACCAAAAAATGAGACTGAGAGGATCTAGTGATTAATTTAGATTTATTAAAAAAGTGATAACATAAAAAAGGAGGTGAAGATGTAAGAAGTTGGGGGAAGAGAAGGACATTAAAAGAGCCCCAATAATTAATTCTAAAAGTAGAAAGAACTGATGTTAGACTTGATTTGAATAGCTATTTTATGTATTAAATTTAAATTTATTAGGATACACATGTAAATAACTAGATAAGGTAAAGAGGAGATAAAATTGACTATAGCTAATTAATTTGATCTAATGTGATTAACTGTAATATTGACTGTAATAGATGTGGAAGCATCTGTGAAAATAACAGATTTAATTAATTTATCATACCATTGACTAACTTATTAATTAACTGATTTAATGAATGTGAGAGGGACATGAGTGGACTTATAAATTTCCAATTATAGAAGTCAATTTGTTTGATTGCTTAATTGATTTAGACTATATTGTACTAAGTGTTAATTTGTAATAACAGAATCAAAATTAGTTAAAACTAGAAGACATTGTTAGATAATAAAGAAGAAGAAGAAGAAGAAGAAGAAGAAGAAGAAGAAGAAGAAGAAGAAGAAGAAAAGAGGACAAGAAGGAAATCAATTAAAAAAAAACAACCAAGACCTTTGGGAAACTCTGGAACTAAGAATTTTTGAATAATTCTTGAATTTAAGTGATTGTTAAAATGGTGATGGAAATTAAAAAACTGACTCCTACCATTGGATCCTCTCAAAGGAGAGGATCCACTGATACAACAGTTAAAGGAATGGATCCTATACAAACACTTCTAGAGGAATTCCAAAAACTTAGATATGAAATGCGGCTAGAAATGAAGAACAAATTAAAACAATCTAGAAAAGAAACAAAAGAATATTTACAAAGAGAGCTTGGGGAATTTGCAAAGAAACTAGATAACATATCAGGTGAAGTAGAAGGATCAAGAACAGATGTTGAAGACCTTAAAAGAGCAGCTCAAGAAGTAACTGAACAACAAAAGCATGAGAGTTATATAAATTTGATACAAGAGGTCTGTTATAGGGAGAAATGTTTGAAGATGAGAGGGATACCTGAAGTGCCAAATCAAGACTTGTTTGAGATAATAACAACATCTTTAGCAGACTTTACTAGGTACCAAAACAAGAAATTGTGAGAGTTACGGATAAGACTTTTAGAATTAACTCAGCCATAGCAAGAGAGAGAAATGCTCCAAGAGATGTGGTAATATCCTTCATAAGATGCAGAATGAAGGAACTGATTTTGCAAAAAAAGCTACCAAGAAGATCTCCTCATAGATGGAAAAACAGGTAAAATATATAAGGATATCCCAATGGAGGTTTTGAGGAAAAGACAAGATTATAAATTTCTAACACAAGAACTGATAAAAAGGAGAATTAGATATGCTTGGAACAGGATTGAGGGCGTCTCTTTTATATATAAGCAAAGGAGATATAGAATAAACTCAGTAATTAAAGCAAAAATTTTCTAAAGAAAATGAATCAGAGAAACATGAAAAGGAAGAGGATGAGAAATCCCTGGATGAGTTACAGAAAACAAAGGGGAAAATGGAAACAGTTCTTCAATGTGAAGAAAGCCTTGAGCAGAAAGAGGAGGACTCTCAGGAGAATGTAACTGGGTAACTTTTTTCTGAGGAGGACAGAAGCACTCAAAAAGACCCCGGCGAAGGGGAAGAAGATGAATAATCATATAATTATTTGATTAGTTTAATTTAATTCAACAAGAATATGGCAAGTAAAACCACTTCATGGAATATAAAAGGTCTGAAGTCGAAATTCAAGAGAAATAAAACTTTCCACTATTTAGCTAAGAAGAAGGTGGAAATAGTTTTTTTGTGGGTTTTTTCGGGCTGTGTGGCCATGTTCTGAAAGAGTTTCTTTCTGACGTTTCGCCAGCATCTGTGGCTAGCATCTTCAGAGAAAACTGAAATGGAAAAGCCTGGTTGTATATATACTGTGAGACCCTGGGTAGGGAGGGGTGGTTCCCAGGAGAACTGTGTGTTGTTCTGTGTTGAATAGGTATTGTTCTGTGTTGATGGCTTTGCTTCAGGCTATGCAATCCAGGATATGTCTGCTGTTCCCATGTAAACTGTGTATTGTTCTGTGTTGAATAGGTGTTGTTCTGGTGTTAATGGCATGGCTTCCAGGTGAGGAATGCAATCAAGGAGATTGTCTGCTGTTGTCTGCTGACCCTGGTTGGTCTTCCCTTTGCATTTGCTGAGTGCAGATTTTCTTATTTTGTAGGACTGGTAGCCATATCTTGTTTACTTTAAGAGTTTCTTCTTTCCTGTTGAAGTTGTCTAAGTGTTTATGGATTTCGATGGCTTCCCTGTGCATTCTGACCTGATAGTTGTTGGCATGGTCCAGAATTTCAGTGTTTTCAAACAGCATTTTATGCCCAGGATGGTTTATCATGTGTTCTGCTACTGCTGATTTTTCTGGCTGGCCCAGTCTGCAATGTCTCTCATGTTCCTTGATTCGTGTTTGGACACTGCGTTTGGTTGTCCCTATGTAGACTTGTCCGCAGCTGCATGGTATGCGGTAAACTCCTGCGGCTGTGAGAGGGTCTCTCCTGTCCTTCGCTGAGCGCAGCATTTGTTAGATTTTCTTGGTTGGTTTGTAAACAATTTGGAGGTTGTGTTTCCTCACTACTTTCCCAATTCTGTCTGTGACTCCTTTGATATATGGTAAAAATACCTTCCCTTTGGGTGGCTGCTTGTCTTCAGTCCTCTGGGTTTTTCTGGGTCTGGTAGCTCTTCTGATGTCTGAGCTGGAGTAACCATTTGCCTGTAGAGCCCGGTCTAGGTGCTTCAATTCCTCTTCCAAGAAGTGGGGTTCACAGATGCGTTTTGCCCGGTTTAAAGTAAACAAGATATGGCTACCAGTCCTACAAAATAAGAAAATCTGCACTCAGCAAATGCAAAGGGAAGACCAACCAGGGTCAGCAGACAACAGCAGACAATCTCCTTGATTGCATTCCTCACCTGGAAGCCATGCCATTAACACCAGAACAACACCTATTCAACACAGAACAATACACAGTTTACATGGGAACAGCAGACATATCCTGGATTGCATAGCCTGAAGCGAAGCCATCAACACAGAACAATACCTATTCAACACAGAACAACACACAGTTCACCTGGGAACCACCCCTCCCTACCCAGGGTCTCACAGTATATATACAACCAGGCTTTTCCATTTCAGTTTTCTCTGAAGATGCTAGCCACAGATGCTGGCGAAACGTCAGAAAGAAACTCTTTCAGAACATGGCCACACAGCCCGAAAAAACCCACAAAAAAACTATGGATGCCGGCCATGAAAGCCTACGACTTCACAAGGTGGAAATAATTTGTTTACAAGAAATCAAGATTAAGAAAACTGAAACAAATTACATGAAGAATCCAAAATTAGGGCAAATGTTTATTATAGCCAATGATAAAAAGAAAGGAGGAGTTGTAATGTACATCCAAAACAAATACAGAGCTAAGGAAATTTTCAATGACCAAGAGGGCCACTATATTGGTGTTCAGCTACAAATTGAAGATACTAGAATTTTACTAATCTGTTAATTAGAAAACAGGAAGGAGAAGTGATTATGGATAATATGGTCAAATGGGCAACTGACATGGGGAAAACAATTGAATTGGAGAGTTGGGAATATGCCAGAAAGAAAACAGAGAGATTTACTAAATCCCAAGATCTGAAAGAATTTTTGGAAGATGGAACAAAGATGCACCTGACCCCCACGAAGATTGTAAGAATCTACAATGCAAATTCAAATAAGTGTTGGAAATGTAAACAAAATGTTGGATGTTTCCATGTCTGGTGGAGATGCTCTAAAACAGGGGTAGGCAACCTTTCCCCTTTAAGGGCCGAGGGACTTCAGCTCCCAGAATCCCAGGAGCTATTGGCCAACATGGGACTATTGGCCAACATGGCTGAGGCTTCTGGGAACTGAAGTCCCTCGGCCCTTAAAGGGGAAAGGTTGCCTACCCCTGCTCTAAAATTAAACATTACTGGAAAAAATACATGATTCAATACAAGAAATTTTGAAGATAAAATATAAATTAAGACTTACTTCTGAACATGTTAAACAAACTAGACCCAGTTATAGAGAGGAAATATTGGAGGATTCTTTTATACATAATTACAGCAGCAAGATTGCTCATAGCTCAGAAATGGAAAAACCAAGAATTACCAACTGTTGATGATTGGCTGATTAAACTAATAGAAATGAAAGACATGGATTAAATCAAAAAGATTTAGATAGAGTAGACATTGAATGGTCTCCAGTCAAGGAATATGTAAAAATAAGATAGTGTTGTGACAGCAAATTAATTACGGTATAGTTAAAGGGAAGATGTGGTTTGAACTGTTTTATATGAGTTAGGTGAATTGCTTTATACTTACTGTGTTTTCCGGCGTATAAGACAACTGGGCATATAAGATGACCCCCAACTTTTCCAGTTAAAATATAGAGTTTGGGATATACTCACTGTATCAGACTACCCCTCTTCCAATGCACACCAAATAAAAAAAAATTAAAAATCAGATTTGATTTCAATATGGTAATTTTAATTCAAATGTTTATGACATGCAGGTACTTAGCAGGAAAACTGTCACTTATAAACACAACAAACTACAGCTCCCATGTTCCCTAGCATTTATTTCTGCAGTGTGTTTTGGACCTTACTTTTTAAAAAATAGTCCAGATTTAAATGCTGCTTTAAAAATTATTTCCATCTCCCAGCTATGAGATGGTTGGGGGAAATGAGAAAGTGTTGGGGGGAAGGACTGCCAATATACTAGGTGATGCATTCTGGGGTATGTACAATTTGCGGCCAAGTAAGTGACCCTGGGCATGTCACACACTCTCAGCCTCAGAGGATGGTAATGCCAACCCCCATTTGAAGAAACATGCCAAGAAAACCCCATGATAAGATTGCCTTAGGGTTGCCATAAGTTGGAAAGGACTTGAAGACACACAAGAACAACAAAAAGTCTGCAATTGTTTCATAGGTAGTACATGGGAATAGGAGCCAGTGTGGTGTAGTGGTTTGAGTGTTGGATTACCACTCTGGAGACCTGGGTTTGATTCCCCACTCTGCCATGAAACCCACTGGGTGAACTTGGACAAATCACACACTCTCAGCCTGGACTGGATGAGGAAAAACAGATTGAAGCTGAATCCAGACAAAATGGAGGTACTGACAGTTACGGGCCCGAAACCAGACCTTGGAATACAGTCTCCAGTCCTGGATGGAGTCACACTCTCCTCCAAGGACTGTGTTCGCAATTTGGGGGTGCTTCTAGATTCGTTGCTTCACATGACTAGTCAGGTGAATGTGGTGGTCAGGAGTGCCTGTTATCAGCTTCGGCTGATACGCCAACTGCGCCCTTGTCTGGATATCAGGGATCTGGAAACTGTGGTGCATGCTCTGGTAACCTCACGTTTGGATTTCTGTAATGCACTCTGCATGGGGCTACCCTTGTGCCTTACCCGGAAACTTCAATTAGTCCAAAATATGGCAGCCAGGTTGCTTACAGGAACATCTAGGAGAGAGCACATAACACCTGTGCTGAAATCTCTCCACTGGCTGCCAATTAGTTTCCGGGCGCAGTACAAGGTGTCGGTTTTGACCTTTAAAGCCCTATGTGGCTTGAGTCCATCTTATCTTCAGGACCGCCTCTCCCCGTATGACACCACCACCACCCCTGCGCACTCCGGTCCTCTGGGAGGAACCTGCTGCAGCCCATTAAGACTAGGCTTTTGCAGACCTCCCAGAGAACCTTCTCCGCGACTGCTCCCAGGCTTTGGAATGGCCTGCCGGACGAGATCAGTCATATTACTACTCTGACTGCCTTCAAAAAGGCAGTAAAGACGGATCTTTTCCCGCAGGCCTTCCTGGGACATCTCCCTGATTAATTGATGACGATCCTTTGCTCATCCTTTGGCCGCCATGACATGTTCACCCAACATAGTTTACTGTTTAAATTATGCTGTTGTTTTAATTCTATGCTAGTTTAATTCTGTTTTATGGGGGGGAGGGTTGGGGCAGGGATTGAGGTTTTAACTGTTCTTTTTAATTGATGTACGCTGCCTCAATTGCCACGCAGAGGGGCGGGATATAAATAAGATTTATTATTATTATTATTATTATTATTATTATTATTATTAAACAAAGCTTGCCATGAAAACCCTGGTTCACCTTAGGGTCTCTATAAGTCAGACATGACTTCAAGGCACACAACAGCAACTGAAAGTGCTCCAATTCTGCCCATTGGGGGTACACAGGAGCAAAAAGAGAGAGAGAGAGAGAGAGAGAGAGAGATTACCCACCACTGCCCTTCATGTGCATGCACATACACACAGAGTATTCATTTTTAATTTTGATTGAGGTTAAAAGTAAAAACTACAAAATTGGACAGGGTATTTTATGAATACATTTAATCCACAATCTAACGTGTCTGGTTATGCTTCCATGCAGCTCAGATGGAGGTTCTATCATTATCATTTATCAGTTTTCATTAAAGCTTCCTTAAATGCTCTTTCTACATCTATCTTGGAGGAATTTATGGTTTTGCGCACTCTCTGGTTGGCTTCTTTCTTTGGAAATGGTTATGTTGATAAAGATATAAATCGTCTTATTCATAAATGGTATAAAATGGTGTGATTGCAAGTCTGGAGAACTTTTCTTTTCTTTTCTTTTTTTAAAAAAAACACCCTGGGGAACTTAGATTTACTGTTTTAATTCATTCGTTGTAAAATGGCTGGTTCACTGCTTGCCTGTTTGTATGCACATAATAGACACAAATTATAATTTTGGAAGATTACAAATACAATAGATGTCATGTTTGCAGGCATGTTCTGCTCATTTTCAAGTATGTGTTGTTTTAAAGGAAAATGGAATCAAACCATTAATTTGCTTTTCGTATCTATCTAGTTTTTCCTTATGCTTTAGGATACACCTGGAAATTAGGCAAACGTTCAGGCCTTGTTAAAACTTGACGACAAAACAAAACATGTAGAATATATCCAAATCCTGGGACATAAGAAGCATTTATTTCATAAGTTCTCTTTTACAGATAATGAACTAATTTTTTAAAGTGTTAATGAAAATATTTAATTTCTGGATTGCTCTTAATGTAGTTTCACCTAATACTAGTTAGTAGTTTAGCCTTATATCCAGCTTTACATTGTTAGAGCTTCTGAAAGCATTTTGAAATCAACAGAAGTATCTCTTTACTGAGTCATTAATGTCTGATCAACTAAAGCTAGATTACCTTGCAGGAAAAAATGCTTAGGCTTAAGCTGGTTGAAACTTAAGTGATAATTTATTTTTTCCTTGAACAAATGCCAATACCCACCCATTGTTGAAAATGTGCTCTGTATTACCATTTTGCTCAAAAACACACTCCAGCTGAATCCAAAACTGACACTAATAATATTAAATGTGAATGGTAAAGACATACAATATTTCTCCCACTTTTCTCTTCCAAATGGCTGTAAATAAGAACCTTATTGTGCCTCCCCACCATCAGCATTTCTGTATAAAGAAAGGGAAAGCTGTAGATTATACATGAGTGCACCATTCATATTTGGCATCACCACTGTGTATTTTCTACTTGCAAATGTAAGCTAGGTACAGCCATAATATGAGGAGAAGCCCAGCGCTAGCAATACTTTTTCTGGAGCAAGTGATCCTGAAATAAATAAATGGGTAATACAGTTAACCAATTAAAGTGCCACATTGTCTGCCATAAAGTTTTGCCATCACTCTGTGGAAGTGAAATAGTTCCCTCTGATGTCTTTTTATAAGTCCCTGATTTTGATTTTGATTTTTTACTTGAGGCTAAATGGAAATAACTTCATTTGTTGGCTTCCCATCAGGATGTTCTTGTATCTGCCTTTCAATCCATGCCCTCAAGCTCTATGGGCTAGGCAAGAATGAAGGCACAGAAGAGAGATGATCTTCCATTTAATTGAAGTCTAACAACAGAAAGAAGATTGGCAGGAAAAGGTATGCTGTAATTATGGAGATCCAAAGCTAGGAAATACCAGTTAACAGCCTAATGACAGGCATTTAGTGCACTAGATTAATTATTCAATGTTAGCAAGGAGTTTTTGAAGATGAAAAGTGTTGCACATTAAGTATATAATCAGAAAATGGAATTATTCACTTATAAGAAAATTAACTCCACCAGTTTTCTCTAACAAGTAATCATCTGTGCATACTTTGTTTCAGTTCAAAATAGCCCATATTTTGCAGTGAAGCAGTATGTAGCATCTTCCTTTGCCTCCCCAAAATATACTGTGACAACTAAATATGTAGTGCAAGTTACACCCTACATATCCTGGACCCAAAATAGTAAAAATGTTTTTCACTGGTGGCTTTTTATGAATGAAATTTTGGTGGATGAAGAAAAACATTCTAAAGTGAAAATGTTTCTACCACCAGACTTGCAAACTCAGTCGTTAATCAGAATGGATACTGCAGCCAAGAAATCTGAAGAAAACTAGGACTTGGAAGGGCAGCAATGAAGAAATTAGATCATGAAGTGTAAAGATGTGTCATTGAATATTAAAGTGAGGATTATTTGAGCCTTTGTATCTTCCATTTCTATGTATTGTTGTGGAAGCTGGACAGTGAAGAAAGCTGACAGGAAGAAAATCAACTCATTTGAAATGTGGTGCTTGAAAAGAGTTCTACAGATACCATGGATTGCTAAAAAGACAAACAAATGGGTTCTGGAGCAAATAAGTCCTAAACTCTCCCTAGAAGCCAAGATTATTAAACTGAAAGACTGTAGTACTTTGGTCATATCATGAGAAGACAGGACTCAGTAGAAAAAACATTAATGCTTGGAAAGGTGGGAGGCATCAAGGAAAGAGGAGGACCACAATCCAGATGGATAGACTAAATCAAGGAAGCTATGGCCACAAGTCTTCAAGACCTGTTGATGATAGGGAGACTTGAAGCTCTCTCATTCACAAGGTCACTATGAGCCAAAGTTGACTCAAGGGCAGTTAACAACAAAAGAATTCTCAGCCAGAGAGCTGTAGTGCCTCACCAAACTAAAAAACACAGGATTCCAGAGAAGGTTGCAGTTAAAGTGGAAACATAGTGCTATAACTGTATTGTAAAACCTCCCCCAAAAGTATTGGTGTGTGGAATCCTGAGGCAGAGTAGGGGAGAGCAGGTTGCCAGAACAAGGGAGGTGAGGGAAACAAATTTCATCAATTGTTTTTATTACTATACATGAAGTGGAGTCTCTTTCAGGTGTGGAAATTTATTTGAAAACACCCCACCTCCAAAAGTGGCCAGAAGAAACAGAAATCAAAAGAAGTAGTTTTGAAGTAGACTTCCAGTCATTTCCTGGGGCTACTTTTGAAGAAAAAGAAGATGAATTTCAGGATGCTAAAAAAAAAAAAAGGGTTTTACTTGCTTAGTAGCCCTGAGATATATCTTCTTTTCCTAGATGGATTTCATTGGATCTCCAGCCTTTGCTTTTGTTGATGCTATTTAGATCACTTTTGGCTGAAAATGGCACATTCTTGCCAATTCCAGGTTTACAGAGGTAATAATTGCCCACCTCCCATCTGCCACAGTTGTCCATCCCTACAATAAAGTTTTCTGTCTATATACTCAAGAAAATAGTTTGATTTCCCAAGGTTTTCATGTTAGATTTGCAGGGATTAAATATTGCTTGATTGTTTTGCTATGGGTATAAGGAGTAAAATTTTGGAGTTGAACTTAGCAGCGTTGTTGTTGATCATGCAACTCATTTTGGATGGTGCTGAGAATTGGGACCTGTGACATTTGACATGGCCAGACTCCTTGAAATTTTACCTTTCCATTCCTGAAATGCCCTTGATACTCCCTCTGCTGGCTTATCTTTGGGAAACATTGCAACAGTGAGACTGGTGGGGGACCTCTGGTTTTGAGTTCCTGCATGGCAGGGGTTGGATTGGATGGCCCTTGTGGTCTCTTCCAGCTCTATGATTCTATGATTCTATTCCTGCATAACAAATGTAATTTAGAGATAAGATCACACTGAAAGGTGATGAGTGACTAGCTTCTGCATTTGACATCGTATTAAACTCCATTTACTTGACTTGCCATCTTGTGTAGGCTGATCAAGCTTTTCAATCCTATTTCATGTTCTGCTAATACTGTATACTTAATAATTTGTACATCACATTAAACTTTTTCCAGAAGTACACACTTTAAATCCAAAGTTTCACAGACATACATATTACCTATAGATTAGTGAGACTGGTGGACCAATTTGTTGATATATGAGACTAATGTCTTTCATCAGGCCTTTGATGCTTCCTGCAGTTTACTGAATATACTCATACATAAGTCTAGAAATCTTAGTAAAAAAATTGACCCAAAAAAGTTGAGTTGACTTATCCACAGGTCAATGTAACTCTTATTTTAAAAGGAACCATCCCCTTATGAAAGGCCAGAGAATAACCTGTCCTGTGAACACTGACCCCACCCCACCCCATCTCTTATCTATCCAGCCTTTAGAGTGAACACAAACAGTTATGCCTGTTGGAATTTTGTAAGTTCTATGGCATTGTTTTCTTTTGCTTCATTCTTTAGATCTTTTGCTACATGCCCCTAAGTTTTACCTTCAACTTATTCATGGATCATATCAAAATCCATTATTTTGGCCTCCAAACCTGCCCTCAGTTTATACACAATGTGGACTTATAGTCAAGTATATACGTATATTAATTTTATATGTTTGAGTGTTATAAACACTGTCTAATTTGAGATATTATTCTTGATTGCGAAATGAGGGCTATTATGGTAAGAAATGTTGTATAAATGTAAATTTAATTAAAGAACTAACAAACAGCAATAGTTTTCTGAAACCTCAGCATCTTAATAGATTATGAGCTTTAAACTACATATCTTCCTGAAGAATTGCTTCAACATCTATAAAAGGTTTTTAGAGGAAAATTTTAAAAGACATATTTGCTCAATTTTAGATGTTTAAGAAAAATAAAATTACGTCAAAAATCTGCCAAAAGCATTCCTATAGATCTAATCCATACATATTTCATCCCCCTTTTTCAGTTCCTAATGCAGATCAAGCTACCTTTTCTTTTCTGCTACTGTAAAAACTGATGGAATCATTTTCTTTAACATGATGGTTGTTTTAGATGCTTGTGGTATTTGTATAGCTAAAAGGGGACTTAATTCCTGTAGAGTTGGAACTGACATCAAAACAATTTCATTTTCAATGTCATTCAATATTCCCAAATTCCCTAGCTCAACTGGCAGTGCTTCAGTCAGTTTTAATTTCTAGTAGTACAGATGCTAGCAGTACAAATGCTATCCCTGTCTTGGATTGGGTTACATATGTAGGATGCAAATGCCATGCTCTTACATGGGGGAATACATGATGGCAAGACAACTATTAATTATGAAGACTCTTTATAATCCAGATAAATCAGACAGAATTATGAAACTGGCCTAGCTCAGATCTAGACCATTCACAAAATTTACTGGACTGACTTCATTGATTGTAATTTACCTCTCCTACTATGGTTCTTCCAGTATTTAGTGACCTGTCTATGTTTAGATAATAAGTTAATTTCCTTATTTTACTATAAGATATATGACATATCTGCACATTGGTTTATGTAAGTACATATGTGACCATTTGGAGGCTTAACAGTGCAAACAAAGCTATGCATGGCCTCTTAGACATAAGTCCCATTCAGTTCAAGAGGACTTACTCCCAGGTAAGTGTGTTTTATGTTGCCTAAACCATCCTTGCTCGTCACTTAACTAAACATTTCATAGCCTTTGATGCCTTGATCCCTCACACAGGGAAAATTCTTGGTTCATATTACTGCAACCACTGCCTTAAATTCTGTTTTGTTAAGATATAATATCAATTTTAACATATCCTCTGGCTGCTTTGGGTCAGAGTGCACATGTGCGCATGCACATTTCTGGACAACTAAAGCATAACCTCCAAAATTTTACAGGTGAAAACTTGGACATGTGTGGGCAGGGAACATCAGAGTGTGGTCGAGATAGCAAAAGTTATAAATGAGGGAGAATAGACAACCTAGGAGATGCATCAGCAGTTTTCTTTTGCCTGAGACTACTGGGAGCTTCTCCTCTCCCTCCCTGATGAGTGAATTGAGTGTAAACTACTTTAGCACTTTGAACTCATTTTGAAGCAACTGAAGTAAGCTGTGGAGAAAGAGGAAAAGTGGGAGGTTGAAATAAAAACTGGAATGTTTCTAAAGTACCTGGAAAAATGGGGATTAATTTAGTCTTGTCCTTGCAGAATTAAATAGATTACAACTCCAAGAATCCACCAGGCACATTACCCATGCTTGCATGGAGAATACTGTGAGAACAAAACTGTAACATTGGACTCACTGGATTCTTGGGTGGAACTGAAGAGTTCAGAGTCAAGCCTGATGCCATTTAGGCCTTCCACAGTGAACATATAGTGCTCCATTTATTCTAATCACTATATACTGGGATACTTTTAAACAAATTTTGAATATACAGTGGTAGATGATTGTAACTTGTGTGTAAAGCACATGGACTCAAAGGGACACCTTAAACTCACATATCAGGACATTTGAAGGAAATAAATAAATAAATAAATAAATTTTATTTATATTTCCCACCTCTCCCTGTGGATTGAGGCAGGGTTACTTCAGTAAAAATATAATGCAAATATCAAAAAGTACAATCAATAAAATAATCACATTGTTAATAACTCAGTAAAATAGCCAGACATCATTAAAAACTGAAAAACCAAGCAATTGAATCAAGTAGTGCATTTTTAACTTAGAAATTTACTGTAGGAGATCAAGTGGATAGGCCCACCAGAAGAGATCTGTCTTAAGGGCCTTCTTAAAGGCATCTAAGGTAGTGATAAGACGAATCTCTTCCAGTATCTGTTCCATAACCTGGGGACTGCAGCTGTTAATGATCTATGGGAAGTTGTGCTCAGCCTGGTCTTATGGTATTCCAATAGGTTCTTCCCAGATGTTCTGAGAGTGAGGGGCAGATCGTGTGGGGAGAGGCGTTCCTTCAAGTAACTTGGGCTGAACCATGTAGGGCTTTAAAGGTAATAACCAACGCTTTGTACTGAGCCCAGAAGCTAACCGGCAACCAATGAAGAGATTTTAATACAGGTGTTATATGGTCCGACCTAGATGTTCCAGTGGCCAATCTGGCTGCCACATTTTGAACCAATTGAAGCTTCCGGACTTGGTACAGAGGTAGCCCCATGTAGAGCACATTACAGAAATCTAAATGAGAGATTACCAATGCAAGTACTACTGCTTTAAGGTACTGTATTTCATAGTTTGGAATAAATATAGAGGTAAGTTGTGTAGAGGAATTCCCTTATGGGCATCTGTGAATGAGGCTCTCTTTCAGAGAGAAAGACTATGTGAAAATAGGTGGGCTACATATCAAGATCTACTTAGACCACAGAAGGGAGTTGATAATATGGAACTGATGACAAGAGAAGAGTTAACAGAGAGAGGGTATAACTGTAGCTGATTTTTGTATTTGCAATTAAATACAAGGTTTAGATTAGATAAAAATAATATAGGGATTGGGAGAGCAGAGAAAGACTTTGAAGATGTGGGCTAGGCAGAAAAAAGCCTGGGAGCCAGTCAAGAAATTTTTGGAGAATAGTGAATACTGTGACCTTTTGGTAAAAACTCCATAATTTCTTTAGTTTTTTTTTAATCTGATAACTTATAAAGTTATCAGGTACACAGATATATCGGTCCAATATGCATGGGTCTGTCTGCTGTACTACTCCGTGTAAATAAGTTATGAAGGGAACATTAATCTAGGACATAATTGTCATTATTTTTCTTTTTCATAGAAGATAAGCGTCAGAGAAAGATAAAAAGATGTTGTTATAAAGCAACTGAGTCGGAGCTCAGGAAGTATTTTCTCTTTTTTTCTTTTTTGTGTTTTGAGATATCTAGGCTTTTCTTTTTGATATTAGTTGTATAAGAAACCTTTATTTGTTTTCTTTGCCTTCTGTTTTTCTTCCTTCTTTCTTTATATATGCACATATGTATATATTCTTGTGTTTGTATATGTATTGTATGGTTTGTAAGTGTTTTTTATAATATTAAATATTAATAAATAAATAAATAAATAAATAAATAAATAAAAAAGGTACTGTATTTCATGTATCGGGTTAAAAAGGGTTGAAGATGTTTGGATAATGGATTAGGATGGTTTCCCAATCAAAAGTGAGGACAGATAGGAACTGAATTGACAGAATGTCCTCAGAACTGGGAACATGACAGCACTGATGCCAAAGATGGCTGAATTCAAGTTTTACAAAAGAAGACATTGTGAACTCCAGCAAAACTTTGATCAAGCTATCTATCTATCTATCTGGAGAAGGTAGTAATAGCTGTACAAACACAGTACAGCATGCCACATTGGATATACTCTTGCACTGATACCCTTTATCATAACACTTTCACATGACTTTTTACGAAAAGGCTGCCTGTTATTAAGACTATTTCCTTCCTCTTGGAAACATCATTCTAAATCCAGAAAGTTCCGATTTAGAAAAATGGCCGCTGAAGTGAGTTAAGTCAGCCAGGCTGAATTTGGGCTGCATTCTGATGGTGGTTTTTCAGGGAAAATCTATACGATAGCATTTGCATGCAACCCAAATTTTATTTTAATTTGGGCAAGGTAAGTCTCTTTTTAATGTGTTTTAAAGGTAATGTGATAATCTCCTGAATGTAGTTACATCTGTTAGTATGCCCTGTTTTATATGACTAATAATGATATGAGAACACTGTCTTCTTTTGTATCTGGTCACCCAAAAATATAATATATTCCAGAATGTCAAAAGCAAAAAGCAAGTCTGGTATGTAATACAAGACAAGAGAGGTCAGAACAATTAGTAAATATATGGACAGGGTTCTAAATCACACAAACCTCTTAATCACAAAGTAAACCAATCCCCAAATTAATCAGGGCAGTCAATTCAGTTCCTACCTGTCCTATTTTTGGTTGGGAAACCAGCCTAATCCATTATCCAAACATCTTCAAACCTTTTTAACTCAATACATGAAATACATCCATCTGCTTATTTAAACATATTTAAAATGAAATAGTAATCATACACATGTCTGCTCAATTTAGTGGGACACACTGCCAAGTTAAATGTGTGCATATCTTAACATTTCATAAAAACTAGGACACATATTGCCAACTAGCATCAGAGTTGTGGTCAAAAAGGTGTGGCCAGGCAACAAGAGGGCAAATATTATTAGTAAGGATGAACACACAAAACTACTCTTTTAAAGCAGAGAAACCCTGGAATGTATGTACTGGCTTTAGGAAAGACTGAAAAAAGAAGGAAAAAACCAACAAGTCAATGAATACTATTATCTTTGTGTTGTGTGCTTGTTTGCACACAGCATGATTTAAAAAGAAATGTAATATTGTATAATACATGAATAAATTACAATGCCTCTATCAGACCAGCTCAAAATTCCATCTTTCTCTCAGATCCAGTGTGTGAACTGTGTATTAATAGGCACTCCCTCTACACAATGTACACTTCAAAGATATAGTCATGTTAGTCTGTAGAATCAGTGTATAGAGAGATCTTGTAGCACCTTTGAAACTAACTGTAATAAAGAAGTTGGCAGGATGAGCTTCATAGACTTCAGTCTACTTCCTCAGATACATAACATCATGCTGCCAACTTCTTTATTTCAGTTAGTCTCAAAGGTGCTACAACATATGCAACGAATAGGCGCAGTGGTTAAATGCCTGTACTGCAGCCACTCACTCACAAACCACAAGGTTGTGAGTTCAATACCAGCCAGGGCTGAGGCTCGACTCAGGCCTGCATCCTTCCGAGGTCGCTAAAATGAGTACCCAGCTTGTTGAGGGGCAATCAGCTCACAGTTGTAAACCGCTTAGACACCCCATAGCGTGGTACGAAGCGGTATATAAATGAAGCTGCTTTTTAGACTTCCAGGCATCTAAATTGTGGTTTGCTATATAAAAAAGAAAACTTTGACCTTTGCTTAAAAATTGTAACTATAACATAAATTCTATTTTTATATCTGTATATTTCTATACCTCTATCTATTTAAATCAATATAACTGTAAAACTTATTAACTTTGAGCCCTGTACAACAACCAAAATCTTCAATTGTTTTTATCACATGGTCTATGCTTTCTAATGGATCGTTTAATAGTATTATTATATCGTCCGCATAGGCTCTGATCTTATATTCTGATCCTTTTGTTCTTGGGCCTTGTATGTTTGGGTTTTTTCTAATGCTGTTTATAAGTAATTCTACTACAATGAGGAATAATAATGGTGACATTGGACATCCTTGTCGTACACCCCGCTCTATATTGATTTCTTGAGATTTTCCCCCATTTATCACTAGCCTTGCTTTCTGTTCCATATAGATATTTTGAGTCCATTTAACAAATTTATTCCCAAAATTTAATCTATCAAATATATATATCATACTCTTCCAATTTACAGAGTCGAATGCCTTTTCTAAATCTAAGAGAAGTAGGCCTAATTTCTTGTCATTATTTTTTTCATAGTATTCTATTGTGTCCAGAACTATTCTTATATTATGTCTAATTTGTCTTTGTGGCAAGAAACCAACCTGATCTTCCTTTATTCTGTTTTTTAAGATATTTTTTTAATCTGCTAGCAAGGATACTAGCAAAGATTTTATAATCTGCATTAGTGAGAGATATTGGCCTATAATTTTCAACCTTTGTAATACCTTTGTTTTATAGAAATATTCCGGGATGGATGTCACCCCAGGAAGCCTTACTAAACAGGTTCAAAAGCGTCAACAAGTGCTTAAAATATGAAGAAATCATAAGCCTTGAACAAAGAACTGGAAAATTAGAACTTAAAAGCTTGGATATGATTAGGACTATAGAACCCAATATCACCTGGTTTCACTTTTACCAATTGAAAGAAATACTTAAAAAAGATGTTAAACAGTATGGGATATCTTTGATGAAAAATGAACTAGACAAATGTTTATTAATAGAAAAACCTAAACAAATAGCAAACCTGTACAGAATTATAACATCAAGGAAGTTAGAGGAGGAAATAGTAAAAGAACACATGAATAAATGGGCTAGGAATATTGGTAATGTAATAACATTGGAAAAATGGAACAAAGCAAGACAAAATACTATAAATTTACTAAAAATCAACTCATGAGGGAAAACTTTTTTAAAATGGAGGTGAGATGGCACTTAACCCCATTTAAACTAGCTAAAATCTATAAGAATGATAAATATAACTGTTGGAGGTGCCACAAAGAATGTGGCTCATGGTACCACATGTGGTGGACATGTCCAATAATAGAAAAATTCTGGAAAAATTTACATGAGATGATTGGCGAAATTTTGAATATAACATTTGAACGCTCCCCAGAATTATATTTATTAAACATGATTCAATGTATAGATAGTAAAGACCGAAATAAAGTATGGAAAATACTGCTATATATGGTAACAGTGGCAAGAATAATGATAGCTAGCTTGTGGAAAACTGGAAAAATCCCAAGCCTTGATGATTGGCTAATAAAAATGATTGAAATATCAAATTTGGATATTGCTAACAACATTATTGAGGGAGAATCGAAAAAAGATAGAACAGAGAAATGGAAATGTTTATATATATATTGTAATAAAATATGGGGATAATAAAAATAGCATATTAGTATATATTAATACGTATAGAGATAATTGGTACATGAATTACAATGTTCATATTTTTTGTTTTTTTATTTAATTTCTCCTCTCTCTTACATGGACTTAGAACTTAGAAAGAATAAGAAAAGAAACAATGAAATCAGTGCCAAAGAATAAACAATCTTTAATTTGATTTATGGAAGTTGAAACTACAATGTAATAAGCAGAATAATATATAGAAGACTATGTGGATTGCAAAGAATGAGATGAAAATTGACATAAAGAAACTATGATTATCTATGGCTGCTTAGGATATATGTAATAACTCTTATCTCTCCTTTTCCTGTTTTTTTTTCTCTTCTCTTTCTTCTTTTTTTCTCATTCTCCTCTGTTTTTCTTCTCTTCTCTCTTCCTTTTTTTTCTCTTTAATTTACTCCCACTATTTTTTTCTCTTCTGCTATATTGTTATATCATGAATTGAAATCTTTGTATTGAAATTTTGTATAGACACTTTTTTAAAAAAAACTCATTAATAAAAAAACAACTTATCTCTATACATATCTCATTTTAGTTCTCTAATTAAATATTTATATTTACACATGCGTTCTCCCTATTTAAGATAAGATAATGAATATTACCTATTTCTCATTAATTGTCTTATTTCTTTTTCTTTTCTTTTCTTTTTTCCTTTTTAAAGGTTCGATTATCTACAATTCAGCTAGTTGAATTCACTCTGGATTATATTTTTCCACCACCTTTGACCAGTGTTTATTGACACGCTCAAGTGATTTATTTCGAATTAAGCGTGTCAACTTGTCCATTTCTACATAATCTAAAACTTTCCAATACCATTTTGGCGGGATCTTATTATTCTTCCAATTGCCAGCATACACTCCTCTTGCTGCAGACAGAAAATAGAAGAGAATTTTATCCTTATCCTTTTCTATTTCTTTATTCACTATCCCAAGTAACAATAATTTTGGTTCTTTTTTAAGTTTCAATTGTAATATTTCCTATATTTCTTCATGAATCTTAGACCAAAAATTCTTAGCTATATAACATTCCCACCACGTGTGGAAGAAGGAGCCCAACTCTTTTCCACATTTCCAGCACTTATTGGGTTTTTTCTTATTCATCTTAGCCAATCTTTTTGGAGTTAAATACCATCTATATTGTAATTTTATATAAGCTCTCTTTCATATTATAATTTAACATATATCTCAATTTCTTTTTCCATAACTCTTCCCATTCTTCCATCTGGATTGGTCTTCTTATATCTTGGGCCCAGCAAATCATACACTCTTTGACCTGTTCTTCTTCCATCTCCCATAAGTTACCCATTTATTTTCTATCATTTCATCATTATGATGTAAAGCTTCATTTAGTGAAGCACTTTTAGGGATTTTTTGATTTATTCTATTTTTATATTGTTCCCAGATTTTATATAATGTTTTCCTTATATAATGATTCTTAAAATCTCCATTTATCTTTACTTCGTCATAATATAGGTAGCCATGCCAACTGTAAATGTTATCTATTTCTTCTAGATACAACAAATTTCTATTCTCTAAACTATCGACTCCAAACCATTGGCATGATAATACAATTTCAAGTTGGGTCATCCCAATCCGCCCCTGCTAATATCATCTTGCAATACTTTAAGTTTTATCCAGGGTTTTCTCCCCACCCAGATGAACTTTGTTATATTTCTCTGCCAGTCTTTAAAAGGTATATCATTCATTATTAGAGGAATTATTTGAAATAAGAAAAACATTTTCAGTAGCACATACATTTTTATCACTGAAATACGACCTAATAATGATAGGTGTAGATTTTTCCATTTTTCCAACTAAATTTTGATTTTACTCCAAGTTTCTTCATAATTGTTTTTAAATAACTCTGAATTTTTTGTTGTTACTGTAACTCCCAAATATCTTATTTTCTTTTCTATTTTAAATCCTGATCTTAATACAAATAATTCTTTTTCTTTATGAGTCATATTCATAATCAGTATTTTAGTTTTTTTCTTTAATTTTAAACCCTGAATAAAGACCATATTCATTTAGTTGTTCTAATAGTTTCTGAATATTTTCTAAAGGATCAAAGAGGTATAACACCATATCATCCACATATGCTCTTAGTTTAGTTTCATTATCTTTTATTTTAACCCCTGTTATTCCTTTATCCCTTCTGATGGAGTTACATAGGATCTCTAAAGTTGTAATGAATAAAAATGGTGACAGGGAGTAGCCTTGTTGTGTGCCTCTTTGTATATTACAGCTTCTTCTTCTTTCTCTGTTGACTAGCACCTGTGCTTTTTGTTCTTTATATAAAGCCTTAATCCAGTTATAAAAATTGCCTTCTCCAGTTGTTCTAAGAATAATCTCTTTCATAAATCTCCATCGCATGTAGTCAAACACTTTCTCTGCATCATGGAAAATCAATGCTACTTGTTCATCAGGTTTCCTTTGAAAATACTCGATCACATCTACTACATTTCTGGTGTTATCCTTTATATATCTGTCTGGGAGGGATCCTCTTTGGTCTTGATGTATCCACCTTATCAATATTTTAAAGTCTTTTTGCTAGGATATTTGCAAAGATTTTATAATCTGAATTTAAAAGTGTGGTGGGTCTATAGCTACGCATCTCCAGCAGATCTTTCCCTTTTTTTTAGTATTAAAGTAATACTGGCCAATTTCCATGAGTCAGGTATATTTCCATATTTTAATTTATTATTAAAATTTGTAATTTTGGTACTAAGATTTCCATTAGGCTTTTTTAGTATATTGCTCTGAGGCCATCTGGGCCTGGTGCCTTTGCAGATTTCATATCTTTAATAGCCTCCAATATTTCTGTTGCCATTATATCTCGGTTCAACTCTTTTCTTTCTTCTTCATTAAATTTTATTATCTTTTGTTTGTTTAAATATACTATCTGATGATCATCTGATGTAGAGAACTCTTTAAAGATTCTATTGAAATATTCATATAAACAGTTTTTTATTTCACTTTGTTTCATATAGATCTTATCATTTGACTTTATTTTTAAAATTAATATTTTCTTTTTTCTTTTTTTAATCTTAATGCCAATTATTTACCTGGTTTGTTTGAAAACTTGAAACATTTTTGTTTTAGAAGCTTCATATTTTTCTTTACTTCTTCTACTAACAGTAATGAGATTTGCTTTTATATTATTTTTAGCTGAGATGTCAATTTTCTATTTCCTGGATTTCTTTTCAGTTGATTCTGAATTTGCTTTAAATCTGTTTGTAATTCCGTCAGCTTCTCTTCCCTTTTTTCCCCTTTTTTCATATTTTTGTTTAATAAAAAAACCTCTCATTATTGCTTTACTTATTTCCCTCACTACATTAATGTCAATATCATCCATCATATTTTCTTTAAAAAAAATATTTTGAAGTATCCTTTGCTTTATTGAGAATTTTTTCATCCTTTAATAATGAATCATCTAATCTCCAACAAAAATCTTTTTTTGTGTGTGTATTTATTAAAATTAATTTAACTGGACAATCTGATAATATTTTTGTAATATTTCTATCTTTTTAATTTTTGTATTCATCAACACAGAGGTGACAAACATGTCTAGTCTTGACCATGATTTATGTGTATTGGAATAGAAGGTAAAATCTTTCTTTTGGTCATATTTGTATCTCTATGTATCTTCCAAAACAAGCATATCCAATAAAACAAAGAAGGACTTCAATAGTTTCCCTTGATTATTTTTTTTATTTGCCTTTGTTTTCCTGCCCATTAAAGGGTTCATCACACCATTCCAATCTCCCATCATGGGGATATTCAGAAATTTTCCCTAATAATTTTTGATAGAAAACTACTTTTATTATCCAAAGGACTTATAAGTCTATTAACAAAATATCTAGATTTTCCCACTTGATCTCCAGCCCAATAAAATGCCCATTATTATCAGAAAATAACTCTATTCCTTCAATATTATCTTTTACATAAATAGTAACACCTTTTTTCCTTTTTTCAGATGCAGATAAAAAAGACTTCCCAATTTATAATTTTTTAAATAATCTAATATCCTTTTTTACAAATATGAGTCTCTTGTAGCCAAATAATATCTAAATTTAATTTCGCTAATTTTGCTAAGTAATGGTAAACTTTCTTTCTTTTCTGTGGAGAATTGAGACCTTTCACATTCCAAGTAAGAAGCTTAGGATTCTTGAACATCCTCTTCTTCAGTTAGTTCTTCTGACTCAACTGACTCAATTGCTAGAGCAGGGGTAGGCAACCTTTTCCCTTTAAGGGCTGAGGGACTTCAGCTCCCAGAATCCCAGGAGCTATTGGCCAACATGGGACTATTGGCCAACATGGCTGAGGCCTCTGGGACCTGAAGTCCCTCGGCCCTTAAAGGGGAAAGGTTGCCTACCCCTGTGCTAGAGTTTTAACTTCCCCCCTCTCTCCTTCTTGTCTATCCTTACTGTCCTCTTCCTTCTGTCTTCTTCCTCTTCTTGGTAACTTCCTTATCTCATTGTTCTTGCTTTTCTTTATTTTATTTTTCTGTTCTTTATCTTTAATCCAATATCTCTTCCTCTCTTTGTTTTGCTGTCCATTCTTTATCATCATCTTTATCTGAAATCATGTCTTCTTTTTGTTGTATTGTCCGACTAGTTATTGTCTCACCTTCCAGTTCTGTCTCCAATATTTTTTATCATTTCTCTTGTTTTCAATGCTGTATCTATTTTATATCTTTTCTGTCTAAATTTAAAAGAAAGGCCTTCTGGATGTTCCCATTTATAGAAGATATCATGTTTCTTAATATTTTTGTTACAGTTGAATATTCTTTTCTTTTCCTTAAAGTCTCACCAGGCAAATCTTTAAGTATCTGAATTTCTGATCCTTCTGTTTCCAATCTTTTTTCTAAATGCATTTTTAATAATTGGTTTCTAATTTGCATTCTAACAACATAAATTAGCATGTCTCTAGGAATTTTCTTCTCTTTAGCTATCCAGGAGTTAATTCTATACATTTTGTCAATTTCAAAATGAAATTCATCCTTATCTCATTCCATGAAATTTGCCAAGATTGGAGATCTTTCATATATATTTTCTCCTTTTTGTTTGGCTAGACCTCTAATTTTTAGACATCTTTCTCTTGTTTTTTGCTCTGTTCTTATTCTCTCTATTTTTTTTACCTCTTCTTATAATTCCTCATGTTTCTCTAATATACTTATCTTTGCTTTTGCTTGAGTTAGTTCCATCGTCAATTTTTCGACAATATTTACCACCTCTTTCACCTCTAATTTTGTATCTTGCTTAATTTCTTCTTTCATAGCCTTCATTTCCCTTTTTAATTCTGTCTTATCTTTTTTTTAATTTCCTCCAAAATCATCATATTACCATCTTTGATTTTACTGGATTCTAGTGAAGGTCTTCTCTGCTGTTGTGTCTGTATTTGAGCTTGTATTTTTGATGTTTGTGATTTTGACACTACTGCCATTAATCAATTCTGTATCCTATGATTGCCAATTAATCAGATTTGTATCATATTATTCATATTCTGATATTACCACAATTAATTGATAAATTATTTGGTAAAGTAGCAGATTCTTACTATATTATAGATAACTCATAAATGTATAAAGAATCACTCTTTATACATCAATACAAATTCATGAAGTAATCGAATCATACAACCTTCTCTTTTTCAATATTAATTAAATAAATATTACCTTCTCTTACATTAAATGAATTATTAGAGTTAATTAATTACTAGTATAAATCAGATTACAAAAAAAGCAATGATTTTCCACTCAATTTCCATTTAAAGCATATAGTATCCCATTTCTAATATATCTTTAAGTTATGTTTCCCTATAGAATAATAACAGAACTTATCAATTCTTTATCTAGTATAGCAGTATATCAATAATCCAATATCAATTTGTCAATTTAGTACAGCAGCATTTCTTAATTAAACATTTAAATCAGTTTAGAACTATATTACTTAATTAACAAATATCCAAATTTTTGATAGATTTTAGAATTACAAGCTCATTCAATAGTTTGGACAATATATATATTCAGTCTATATCCCCTCTAAGCAGTTCTGTGTTTATTTTATTTTATTGCAAACTGAGTATACTCTTGTCCTCTATCTTCAGTTCTTATTTGTTGTCCTTGTCATTTTTCATGTCTTTAAACTCTGTTATTAACTGTCTTCTTAAATTTGAATTTAAATAGGCAAAGAGAGGGCCAAAATTACTTGTTTTCTCCTATTTTATTTTATTTCTCTTGGGCTGTGTTTGTCTGCTGTACTTGTCTGTATTTGTCCTTATTTTTATTTTAGAATAGTTCCTTTACCTTCATTAATCCTCCGTCCATTTTCTGCCCAAAGCTCTATTTAAGGAGCGTTATTTATTTTGTCCTTTCTCCCAAATGGTCCTTGTAAGCAAGTTGCAGGACTACAATTCCCAGAAAGCACCATTCCAGTCACTCCTCTTTTCAGGCTTTTTCACTTCCACTTTACCTCTCCCATCTGTCTTTCAAAGATGTTTCCTACTCTTGAGTTGCCAGCGTGTAAGTGCCATCTCTCCAATGCAGCTTACCCTTTTCCTTTTTGTATTTAACCAATCCAGGGCTATCAGTTCTTAAAAACTTAATTTCCACTATCACCTTCACCATTGTAGCATTTTATTTATCTCATTTTCTTTCAATCTCCATCTTTACTCTCTTTTCTTCTCATTCCAACCCCATTTCTCCGCCTCTATCCACCTCTCTGTGTCTTTATTTTCACTGTATCTGCATACTGCATTTTTATTTGTTCCAGAGAGCTTTCTTACTCAAGTTAAGTTGTTTCTCACAATTTAAACACCGTAGATTATTTGTATAGGCTTAGCCTATTTAAATTGACTATTTAATTTTGCATATGGCAAGGTTGGGGCACTTTCATCTGTCCTGGCTTCCTCCATGCAGTAGCATTTCGCCCCCCACTATCCTCTGCCTCCCACTTCAGATATTACCTGAGGCACTTCTGTTGTCTCTATACCAAGAGGGAATTTTATTTTATTCTAAGCTGAGGTGTTGCCAAGAATTTCTCCCCAGCAGCTCTTTTCTCCACATTATTGGAGGGACAGGGGCACTCAACTTGAGCTACCCTCCAACCCAGCACCTTTCCCAACCGGAAGTCTTCATAATATGCAATATTTTTACCTCCAGGGGGTAAATTTAATGTAATTAATTAAGAAAGATATACAGTGAGCCTTCCATAGCCATGAATTCTTTAGTCATGGATTCAACCATCCACAGTTTGAAAATATTCAAAATATTCAAATATATATAAATAAATATATAAAAATAAGTATACAAATTCCAAAAAGCAAACCTTGATCTTGCCATTTTATACATTTTACTATGTCATTCTATTTAATGAGACTTGAGGATCCACAGATTTTTGTATCCATGGGGAGTCTTGGAACCAAACCACAGCAGATACCAAGGGCCCACTGTAGGTTGAAAAACATGGTTGCCGTACAGAAATGCATGCATCCCAGTGGCTTTTCAAAACATCTCAGACTACAATCGTCTACACATTTACCTAGGAGTAAGTCCCACCAAACTCATTTGGACTTACATCTGAATAGATATGTACAGTATATGATTGCATAGTTAATACAAATGGAACATTGCTCTGTAGACAAAACAAAACAAAAAAACCCCAAAACAAATAGACTGTAACATCTCTTGCAATGTCCAGCCTCTACAGAGTGTTAGCAAGTTAAAAGGAAAGAGAGGAAAACCAGCAAAACTAAGGCTTAAAATATAAGGGTTATGCACATTTTAAAAAATAAGCAAAAATCAGAACTGAAAGGGGCAGGGGAAAAATCAAATCAAGAATTCTTCTCTGCAATATTGATCCTATTTTAGGAAAGTTAAGATGGAGGAATCCGTGTGTCTGAGAGAGAGCAGCTAGTCACAGTTAAAAAGTGTCTGGATACATCCCTATAGGTGAATATAAATCTTTATAATATACACTCAGACCTTGGGAGAAGCCCAGTGGACTTCAAGAAAGGATGTAATCCTTTCGTGTCTAGCTATGGGAGCATAGGCAGATGCTTCTCAGATCCCTACTGATCTCACAAGGCATTGGAGTGAGGAGGGCTGCAGTGACTCTACATTATTCTGGACTATATATGATTGTGGTCAGTGAAAATGAGCCAACAAGTTGGGTAAGACATGTGCATGGAGAGAGGAAACGTGGGGAGGGGGGAGGGTGAGGGTGTCATGGACTGCCCTGGGACTGACTTTG
This sequence comes from Phrynosoma blainvillii, assembly GCA_026167975.1. NCBI lineage: Eukaryota > Metazoa > Chordata > Lepidosauria > Squamata > Phrynosomatidae > Phrynosoma > Phrynosoma blainvillii. Next base: position 90,620,451 of record JANUYF010000002.1, on the reverse strand, counting down.
CTTTACAGGCAGAGTCAGACTCCGAGCCTGAGGAGGAGACAGATCTGGGGTTACTTGGAGGCTCTGTAGTGTCAGAGTAGATGCAGGAGGCTGCAGAGGAAGAGACAGACTCTATGCTGCCAGTACTAGGACCTGTGGAGTGAAGACAAGCCAAGGAATCCTTGAGGTGTTCATCTAGGCTAGAAGCCAAAAGGAGAGCTAATCGCGATCAGCTAAGGCATGCTGAGGCTTAGCTAATAGCGATCAGCTGAGACATGTTGCAACTTTTAAAAAGGCTCCAGATGCTATGATTCCCTGCAGCCAACAATCAGTGTTGTAGCCTCCCTAGTTGCTGTGTATCCTGTTCTTAGCTGTTGAACTACTGTTTTCTGACCTCTGGAACTGCCTTGTGACTACGCTTCTGCTTCCCCCTTTGCTGTTAGTACTGGACTCCTGTTGTGTGACTACTCCTTCGCTTACTTCTCTGCGGTGCTGTCCTTGGAAGAGGTAAACAGGACAGGGGCTGAATCATTAAGCAGCAGAACTGCTAAACTCAACAAAGCTTTGGAATGGCCAATGATCAGGCAGAAGGCTTCCTTGCTGTTAGTGAAGATGATGGAGATACAACTCAGCTGACACTAAAGATGCATGTGTTTTCATGGGAAGGACCAGACAAAGACAGAGACCTCGGGTTTTCTAGACTGTCCTACCTATGTTGGCCTTACATCTGACCAAGACATTTCCTAAAACATTTAATGAGAACCATTTTATTTTAGAGAAAAACAAGCTCTCTAATCATTTTCATATTTCAGAGATCTGAATCCACAATACATTACTGTTGCCTAGCCAGCGTTGCTGACACCTGGGAACTGAATATCCAGCTTGGCTGTTAATTTAATAGCATTGGGCCATCAGCACATTGATAACTTGGGTCCCTCTTTGGCTGGGCTCACATATTCAGTATAGGTTTAATTGCATTTTTACTGGAATTGTTTGTGGTTGTCTTGAACTAAGAAACAAGTTATTTTTTTCTTCATGGTACTTTTTGCCATCTTGAATTAATGAGATGCAAACTGTCCTGTTTGGCTCTATAATGAGCAAATAAATGCAGATATAAGAGCATTTTTAAAGGCAGAAAAAGTAGTTTTGAGGCAGTTGTGATCAGGGACTGAATAGAAACCAACAAACATTGTCAGCAAGGAAGAACATTTCATCTCACTGAAAATACTTTCTTGCAAACATAAAATGTTCATTCATAAACATTCAGCAGAAACCTAGAACACAACAGGCTGGGTGTGGAATCACGTATTTTTATATTTATTGCTCAAAGCTTTTAGTTCGTTTTAAGTAGTGATGAGTTATCCTTTTCCTTAGGCAGTATGAGTACATGATTTATTATCTTTTCTGACTGTTTTCACTTCAAGTGTATAAGGTGAGGCATGAATAGAACAATGGAACTATGATACCACTACCTAGTCAGCCATGGAGCTCACGTAGGCTACAGTCCTTTCAATGTTAATAAACAAACATTATCAATCACGGCTTGGTGCGCCTGACTTTTTCCAATCCTAGGCAGAGATTTCTACCAAACAAGAGGACCTCTAATACTTGATCCTATAATGTCCAATGAGCTGCTCTAGCCACCAGCACTCAGCACTTCTAAGATTGGATAGCAGAGTAAATATTGGAAGACACTGTAGCCTTAACACTCAGTGTACAAGCCTTTTGAGACCAGATCCTAGATTGCTGGTTTGAGGTTAGAACAGGTGTGTATGTGTAAAAAGATCTCCATGTACAGTTGGCTCTCTGTATGCATGGATTCAACCATTTATGGCTTGAAAAAAAAATCCAAAAAGCAAACTTTGATTTTGCCATTTTCTATAAGGCACATCATTTTACTATGCCATTGTTGTTACCAGCTATGCTCAATAAATATGAATATTAGAGACATCAGATAGGATCAATATACATCCCCATCCAAAAAAAAGGAAGACACAACACACTGGAGCAACTATAGGACCATAGCACTGATCTCCCACGCAACCAAAATCATGCTTAAAATTCTGCAAGATAGACTCCAACCATACATGGAGACAAAAATCCCAGAGGTCCAAGCAGGGTTCAGGAAAGGAAGAGGTATGAGGGACCACACTGCAAACATACAATGGCTAATGGAGCGCACCACAGAATTCCAAAAGAAAATCAGCATGTACTTTACAAATTATAGCAAAACCTTTGACTGCATAGATCATGAAAGGCTATGGAATGCCCTTAAAGACATGGGAGTGCCAACACATCTGATAGTCCTGATGAGGAATCTGTACCCAGATCCTACATTGTTGGACTGGGGTTGGAACAGGTGTGAACATGTAAAAAGACCTCCGTGTACAGTTGGCTCTCTGTATGCATGGAATGCCCTTAGACATGGGAGTGCCACCACATCTGATAGTCCTGATGAGGAATCTGTACTCATGACAAGGGCTACTGTCAGAACAGAACTCAGAGAAAAACAATGGTTCCCAATTAGCAAAGAGTCAGACAAGGCTGCATACTTCCACCCTATCTGTTCAACTTGTATGCAGAACATATTATAAGAAAAGCAGGCTTGGATACAAAAGAAGGAGGAGTGAAAATAGGAGGAAGGAATATCAACAATCTGAGATATGCAGATGACACCATAGTACTCAGAAAACCTCACAGACCTGGAATACCTACTAAGGAAGATCAAAGAAGAAAGTGCAAAGGCAGGCTTAATGCTGAACATAAAGAAAACAAAAATAATGACCACTAAGGACCTTCACAAGTTCAACCTAGACAATGAAGAAATATAAATAGTAAAAGAGTTGCCATACCTGGAATCAAACATTGATAGAAATTGGCACTGCAGTCAGGAAATCAGAAGAAGATTAAGAATGGGAAGGTTGGCTATGAAAGAACTAGAAAATATTCTAAAATGCAAAGATATACAACTCAGCGTAAAAATTAGAATCATACAAGCTATTGTATTCCCTATTACTATGTATGGATGTGAGAGCTGGACAGTTAAGAAAGATAATAGGAAGAAAAACAATTCATTTGAGATGTGGTGCTGGAGAAAAGTGCTGAGGATCCCACGGACAACCAAAAGGATAGGTTCCAGAGCAGATCAAACTAGAAACCTTCCAGGAAGCCAAAATGATCAAACTAAGGCTGTCATACCTCAGACACATCATGAGAAGAGAGGACTCTTTGGAAAAGACAATAATGCTGGGAAAGGTGGAGAGAAGTAGGAAGAGAGGGAGGCCACATGCTAGATGGATGGACTCTATTAAGGAGGTCATGGGTATAGAGTTGCAGGAATTAATCAGAGCAGTGGAGGATAGAAGGTCTTGGAGATATTTCATCCATAGAGTTGCCATGAGTCAAGATCAACTCGAGAGCAGTTAACAACAAAGAAGAAAAGATAGGAAAGCTGTCTGCTGCCAGAGTCTACACAAAATTGTTAAGAAAGCATACTGGACAGGGAGGGCTGGTGGTGGCCTGGATCTTTGTCCATCTTGGGAGGGGGGGGGGGAGTCACACTTTATTCAAAAATACAAACTGGAAATTTCCCCATTTCCCCCTTCTGCTGGCAAGGAAATGGTTTCTTGATTAAAGCAATCTGTGTTTAACTGTCTTTTCTCCTCCACTAAATGGAGGCATGCCAAAACAGCTCAGACTGGTACACCTCCCCATAGTGAGATATTGTGCAACTTGCAAAGAGATTGAGCAATCTATCTGGATTTGAAAGAGGGTAAATATTTATGTTTGTTTGGATTTCAGTTTGTCCTACCTCATTCTCACTTGGAGTCTGGTAAGTTGTCTGTTTTTAAAACCTTCAACCTGCAAGGTCCTGCAGATAGTTGGTGCCTGAAAGAGCTATCCTGGGACCAAACCAGTAAAACCAATTCACTATTTATAATATTGTATATAATGGGACTTGAGCATCCACAGATTTTGTTATGCATAGGGGGTCCTGGAACCAAACTCCAGCAGTTAGCAAGTGGGCCCTTGCTATCTGCTGGAGTTTGGTTCCAGGTGTTAGGAATGTTGGGATATGTAGTTAAAGTGGAAATATACAGATGTAGGAAATTTTCTACTGGGAAAATTTTCGAGCCAGCAAGTAGTAAATGTAAACAACACACACACAACACAGCAAGGTCAGTGTTCTGGGAACAGAGGAAACTAAAACATAAACAATTAGGTCATCTTGTTGTGTATGAACAAAGATCACATGACACATGACACATAGCAAGAGGGCTGGGTTAGAGTTGTTCAGCAAATGTCTATGTACATTACTACCCAGAGGTGGAGTTTGGGATTTGGCTTAGAGGCTTCTTTGTTCTAACATAAAACTATTGTGTTCTGTTGTTCTCTCTCTCTCTCTCTACCTGCGAAGTGGATGTATATAGTTAATTTCTATTTACTTTGCAACCAAGAATAAATTCCTTCTTAGAATAATCTCTGGATTATGTGTGTTCATGGCAAGCTGTTGGAAATGGCACAGAGCTGCATTCCAGGATAGTGAGCTCAGCTCAGCTCTGATCCAGAGACAAGGATGGCTGATGAATTGATGCCTGGCATTCTGGCACAAGATCTCTGAAATACAACCATAAATCAACCAGGACTCCCTATGCATAACAAAATCTGTGGATGCTCAAGTAACATGTGCAGTAAAAGATGCAGTAAAATGGGTATTAGAATTCATGAGGATTGAAGGATACTACTGACCATTAGGAGGACAAAATAAAAAAATCTCCTCCCAGAGAAAAAATGGGTGTGTGGCCCTCCAGAATCTTTCAAAGGCACAAAGGGCCTTTGCAAACTGCTAGAAATAGTGCAAATTGAGTCCACTTTAAGGGTTAGGGTTAGGGAATCATGGGAACTGTATTTTATTGTGGCACCAGAGCTCTCTGACAGAGAAGGCTCAATGTCTCAGGAAAAAAACCAATTCCCATGATTCCCTAGCACTAACCCTAACCCTTAAAGTGGACTCAATTTGCACTATTTCTGGCAGTCTGCAAAGGCCAAAAGTGGCCTTCTGAGCTTTAGCAGTGGTTCAGTTATGTTCTAAATAAATGTCCGTAGGATTGGATATGTCCTTTAACTATGAGAAAACTTACCTGACACATCTATTTAGAATAAAGATATATGGTTGGCCCTCTGTATCCACAAATTCCTTATCCAAACATTCCATATTCAGCCATCCATGGCTTAAACACACACACACACACACTCCAAGAAAAGCAAACCTTGAATTTTTACCATTTTATACAAGGCATATCATTTTACTATGCTATTGTATTTAATGGGACACAAGCACACGTGAATTGTGGTATCCATGGGAGGTCATGGAAGCAAACCCTAGCAGCAAGAGCCCACTGTAGATTTGTAAAGCATTTCATAGAATAAACCCAAAATAGTAAGTAATAAAGCAGATCCTTTATATTTTCATTTGGATGATTTCAGCTTTTGTGAACCTAAAATTCTATAGGTAAATATTTAAAAGACCACCATGTCCAGTCTGCACTCAGTTTGTTGCTCCACAAAATTATTCTAGTAACTGAAATAGTCCTCATAGGCATAGCTAATTCCAGGATTTCCCATGTTTCTAAAAACCACTTTCAATGTCTGTTGCCTGAAGACAGAAAGCCCTAGCCTTTCATTTCTATTTTCAAAATTACTGCTTGGTTAAATTAAAAACGATGTTATTTCCCCTCAGAGAAAGACCCATATTCATCTCCCCCTCCCCATTAAAGCTGCTTTCCAAAAATATTTCCCTAGTGCTTTATTTTTTTATCTTGATGATAATTAATCCTGACATTTATCACATTTAGGTAAATTGATGAAACAGTATCCATGTAAACCCTCAACAGCAGTAGAGTATGTAATATATTTTGTAGATTTCCAGTGAGAGTTACAGTCAGATGTTTGCATTTCTATATTTGAAAGTTTGAACAAAGGATTCCAGCTGTGAGATACCAGGAACAATCCAGCTGCAGAGCTTTAATGGGGAGAAGGATGTTTGTAAGAGCTGCCCATTCTTTCTTTCAATCAATTACCGTAGCAAATTACTGGATCTCTGCCAGAAAAAAGACACAAAAGCTCACTGTGCTGCATTGTTTTGGATTTCATAAACTGTTACATTTGAAGCCTGCCCTAGATAAACTCCAGATGGGGAGAAAAGAAAATACAGGAGGCTACCACCACTTTTGTTTTGCCAAAATGATAGCAACAAGAAAATGTTTTAACGACTGTAATGGTTTTGAATGGTACTTGTGGACTGAAGATCCAAGCATCTTTGAAATCAATGGCAGTGCTACCATTGACTTCAAAGGACTCTAGACTTTTCTCCCTTATAACAGGTACAACATAAGCACAGTGGCTAATAAATGTCAGATGTGACCCAGAGAAGAAACCATATCAAGGAGCAAGTACAGGAAACATATCCATTTCTATAGAAACCTAGCCAGCAAGGATATCAATCACTGTCAGATGAGTTGGTGGTTTTATGATGTGAACATCTGTCTGCTATGAAATTAAAATCTAGTAACATTTTCTTTCTTTCTCTTTCAGTGACAATTAGCCTGAAGCAGAGCTTGGAAAAGAATCTGCTTTCAGGATTCTGAGAGTTGTAGTCCATAAGAATTAATGTTTCCAAATTGTAGGTTCTGCTGCTGTAATTATGTTGCCTACCATGGTATCTTATAATTGTTGGCTTTTAAAAACCAAGGACAGGATCCTGCACTGAGAAATGTACATTTATCATGTAGGTAAATCTCCATAGTTACATCTCCCAATTTGTCTTTGTGATGTGCCATCAAGTCAGTTTTGACTTATGGCAACCCTATGAGTGAGTCACGTCCGGTCATCAACTGCCTTCCTCTGGTTTTGCAGTCAGGGCCTTTACTGAATCAGTCCACCTATACTGTGGTCTCCCTCTTTTCCTACTGTCTTCCACTTTACTAAAAAAGGTCTTCTAGTGTTTTTAAAAGTGTCCACAGGATACTCAGTAGAAGAATCAGTGGTAACCTCCCCTAGGCTGTTGTCTTCTTTACTTGTGTCCAAGTACAACAGGTTCATCTTTGCTTTCAATGAGAGTTCAGGCTTGATTTCCTCTAAGACCTATTTGTTTGTCATTTTAGAAGTCCATAATATCTATAGAACTCTTCTCCAGCACATTTCAAAAGAGTTGATTTTATTCCTGTCAGCTTTCTTCAATTTCCACCTCTCATAACCATACATAGAAATAAGAAATACTATGGTCTGAATGATTCTGACTTTGGTATAGATATGTCTCTACACTTGATAATCTTATGGAGTTCCTCCATGACTGCCTTCCCAAGTCTTGATCTTCTTCTGATTTCTTTACTACAGTCTGCATCTTGATAAATGATTGAGCCAAGGTATAGGAATTCTTTGTCTATTTCAATATCTTTGTTACCCATAACCTACCCAAAGTTATGTAAATCATCTATGGCATTATTTTTGTTATCTTAATATTCAACTGTAACCCTGGGTTGCCCTTTCTTTCTTAATTTTTATCAGTAGTCATTCCAAGAACTTTATCACATCAGCCTGCTGTTTCACCACAATCACACTAGTTTAAGAATGGAAGCATACAGGTTTGGCATAATTTCTTAGCACACTTTTCCCCACATTAGTTTGAGGATCCATGGTAGTGGGATCTGTTTTACACACTGCTAAACATCACCTTTTGGGAAGAAGGGTGGGAACAGACACTCACGATTGCTAACTGCCTCCTGTTCCAGGCTACTCTGTGAATGTGCACATAGCAGCTGGCTTCAGGAAGATGTTGGTGGAAACAATAATTGATCCTCCTCCCTCCTGCTGCTGTATACACATTAACACAACAGCCCTGTACATCAGCAGGAAGGGGAGGGGGACAAGCGATGATGGCTGCCAACCACCTCCCAAAGCAGGCTGCTGTGTGGATATACACATAGCAGCCAGCTTCAGGAAGCTGTTCGTGGCTACAATCACTGCATGGGGAAGAGAGAGAAAAGGGAGAGAGAAGTAGAATCACTTCCAATCACACCATGTGATTTCCAGAACTGCAGAAGAAGGGGCCGATCACATGAAGGCACCAAGATTGAGAGCCTATTGATGGGTTTTGCCTGTCAATTAAAAGGTGTGCTACAGTATGGAATGCAAGGCAGCAGCAGAATGTACATGATATAAGTACCACCCAAATATGCTTTTATCATGTTAAAATTCCACATTTATAGCCTTGTGTGAAGAATTCCCAAGTCTTTGTTATTTTCTGTGAGTAATATGTTATCTGCATATCATAACTTGCTGATGTTCCTTCCCCCAGTTGTCACACCTGAGTCTAATCCTCCATTATACCCTGATTTTAATCCTGCCTTCCATATATATTCTGCATAAAAATTAAACAGAGTGATAAAATGCAGACTTGTCTGACCCCCTTGCCAATAGGAAACTATTCTGCTTCTCCATATTGTGTACTGACAGCAGTCTCTTGTTCAGAGCATAGATTACACTTCAGTACAATCAGATATTGTGGCATTTCAATTTATTTGAGAGTGAACTTTAATTTCTTATGATCTACAGCAGGGGTAGGCAACCTTTCCCCTTTAAGGGCCGAGGGACTTCAGCTCCCAGAATCCCAGGAGCTATTGGCCAACATGGGACTATTGGCCAACATGGCTGAGGCTTCTGGGAGCTGAAGTCCCTCGGCCCTTAAAGGGGAAAGGTTGCCTACCCCTGATCTACAGTGTGAAAGGCTTTACTGTATTCTATAAAGTGCAGGTTGGTTTTCTTCTAAAATTCTTTGATGTGTTCTGTTATCGAATATCTGGTTATGATATAATCCATAGTGCCTCTTCCTTTCCCGAACCCAGCTTGGACATCTGGCATTACTCACTTCATACATGGTAAAAGCCTTTGCACCAGCACAAAGGACACTGAACGCGATTATTTTGGGTAAATCATTGGCCACAACTTTTATTTTGTACAGGGTCTTGATATCAATCAATTAAACATTTAAATAACAGTTTTCTTAAACACGAATTCGTTCTTGACGTATGCGTACGTGTAGTTAAGCGCAAGCACTATGGATTAATTGCTTCTAACATGGCATGCATCAAGTCCATTAATTTATGCAGTGTTTCACAACAATAAATAATCCCTCCCCCAACCAGATATGACGTCATAAGAATTCTTATGACATCATAACATTATGACATCATCCAAAGTTAAAATGACATCATACAAATTTGGTTAACCTAATGACATATACTGAATTTAGGAATTTTTTTATTAACCCAGTTAGTATTTTCTAATTAACCTAATTATTCCCCGAGAGGGGGTCCGTGCCCACCACAGGAGGGGGCCAGCCTAGCTTGGCATCCCCTCCCACCCCATCGTTCTTTTAATGTATGATTCCAGAGAAGGCCCATAATTCATTCCCCACCGGGAAGAGATAAACTCCATCAGCCCTGTACAAGTGTGGCATAAAACCTGAATTCATTCATAATCAAAAATAACAACTCCCAAACCCCCCAAGGTCTTGTCCACAGCTCTAAGCAGCCAACGTCAAATGCTACCAAGATCACAGAAGTAACAACTTTGATTACGTGAGCACATTAATTGGGATCGTTCGTTTCACCTCTTGCGATCCAGCAATGATTCTTTTTGCTAAGTGTAAAGCCGTCATTTTCAAAATCAGTTATTCGTAATTGAAATAGTAAGATCTTGGGTATGTAAAAGACGCCAGCAGTTCAATAATTTTAGGTAGCCTTCATATACGAACCAACAACCTCACAGTTCCGACATCTCTCAATCCCATGGTCAAATCTTCGATGAAGTACTGTTCGGCCCCATACACTAAGCTGTGTCCAAGCATCGATATGTCTCTGACATTCAAATCTGCTAAATAGAATAGTAAACATGTCAGTGAAATAAAAGTGCAATTTCTCTCAAGTGCGCACATAAGACTTAACAGTCCTAGAATGCCCTCAGCCAAGTTTGTAACTTGAAGTATTGCTTAACCAAGTATTGTAGCAGCTGCCGCTGTCAAAATCCTAAAAGAATGAAAGAAAAATTGTGCCACTGGCACCACCAACATGTATAGAAGCCTCACACATTCCCTCTTCAAATTAAAATTGTGTTAACGGAAGGCCAGAGAAATGTGAAAATAAATATCCCATTACCCTTGGCCTTATTCTGAGGCATTCTGACACTGTCATCACTGAACCAATATGGCCGTCAGTTGTCCTAACAAAATTACCGATTGTCCTAATCCCCAATTGATCAGTCTTTGATAGCTGAACAGTCAGATGAATCTCCCGTTCCAAAATATGGACATCTAACTATGAAAAAGTCCAGCCATATTCAACAGAAATAGAGCCAGGGACAACTTCACTAATTACTCAGGCAGCAGAAAACCAATAAAATTGCCACTCCAGCCAATGTCACATCTTTGGGTGTGAAACATGTTAATGGGAAATATTGACAAATCTTAATCAGTATTGTACCTGATAATGGCACACAGTTATCCAGTAATATCTGGACTTCCTAGCCCATCCTTTGAAAGCCCTATGAACTCTAAATTAAGCATTAGGGTTATTAAACTCTGGCTTTAAAATAAAACGACATCTCTGTCATCCGGCCCTTAATGGCAGTGGAGATAACCTAATTGTCTAAGGCAGGGGTAGGCAACCTTTCCCCTTTAAGGGCTGAGGGACTTCAGCTCCCAGAATCCCAGGAGCTATTGGCCAACCTGGGACTATTGGCCAACATGACTGAGGCTTCTGGGAGCTGAAGTCCCTTGGACCTTAAAGGGGAAAGGTTGCCTACCCCTGGTCTAAGGTGTACAGCAAGATGAATGATCAACTCCACCCTCAAGGGCCAACACTCAACCCCCTGACATTTAAGAAGAAAGATCCCAGTACTCAAAACGTGAGCTGATAAGACTTGCTTGTTGAAAGGGCTACGGACTAGAGAGTCTCCTTGTCGATTTTTATTATCTAAGGCTTCCCCAATGTACTGATACCTCACATGGTCAGGCAACTGCCTCAGGAGCCAGTGGACCAAACCTGTAAAACTGAAAGCGTGAAAGGAAGTCCTCAAAAAGATTTAGGGGGGAAGCAGACAGAGGCGCCGGAGACGCCGCCGGACGGAGCACCGCGGGACCGCAGCCTCTGCACCCCAGCGCTCCTGCGGCATCCCTGGAAGGAGCGCTAAATCAGCGCTCCTTCCACAAGACAGGGAAAGTGCACTCTAAAAGCATAGGGCGCACTTTCCCTGCTTTTTCCGCCGCAGCGCATCCGGTCGCTGCAGCGGGAGGTTGCCCCGGAAGCGCTGGCCATGCGGAGGGCCGGCAGCTCCCAGGGTGACCTCAGGAAGAGGAAGGAGCGCCGCGTGTGCGGTTGCTCCTCCTCTTCCGGGTCTCGCAGACGACTCAATTAGTCGTCTGCCGAGGCCCTTAGTCATTCAAAAACATATTGAGCTTGGAACAAAACATTAAACTTCAAACATTGAGCCACCATATTTTACACCAGTGTTACTGTATTAATACATTTAGAGATCTGGGAGTACACTAAGTAGACAACATTATTTGTCATCCCACCATAACCACACCATTTTGTTTGCAATTGGTCCTGGCACAAATGGGCCATGACCACGAAAGGATAATTCTAAGCAAGTGAGGTCCTGTCCATCCATTAACGACCCAGGATTGAAGCCATTCCTCAAACTCCCACTTACCGTTAGAAATAATGCCCAAAACCATGTGCCCCACCATCATCGGAGTGTACCTGAAGTTCTGCCCATTAGAGCATTTCAGGTCTTCCCACAAAGACACACCATTAAATGATCCAAAATTGGCTCCCAGATCTATAAATTCTCTCCCATCCCAGAATTAATTCTGATGTGGTGATGAGAGGAGGGGCCATCACACCCCTAGTGGCGATTAACAACCTGGCATTATAACTTCACACACAAAGTTTAATGAACCTGTAATGAATAGAAATTAGTGTAACGTGGCCTTAGATTTGCATCTCGTGAACCTTCCTTAAAGCCTCACACACCCTCCCAGATGATCCTAGGTGATTACCTCTGCAGGTATTACATTTATGTCAAACCTGCAGGGCGGCCTCTTCTATTTACCTGAATTGCTGAAATGGTCATCATATTGCCGCCAGGTGGACCCCCATGGAATTAAATTGGCACTATGTGTATGCCGTAATCAATATCTCCTGATCTTTGTAGAATTCCAGAGATCTAGCCGGTTTTGTCTCATCAATAACACACCTACATGTGGTAGAAACCCTTTATTCAGTTCACAAAATTTCTTTCAAGCTTAGGGTGATCATGAGACTGAAATTCTTTTAGTAGGGCAAAGAAAACCCCTGCAACCTAACCATAATCTCTGTTTCAGGATCGCGGAAAGTGAGCGTAATTAAGTCAATGTAGTCCCTGTTCCATAATCTCTCCTTAGTAGCAAAGGGGAGATGCTATCCCAAGGGACTTGAAGCTACCTGCATATGGATTATAGACAACCACCCTGTCAGCCCCAGAAATGCCCAAAGCTCCCTCCAGTGCCTTTTCCCTTGCATCCCCATCATATGAGCCAGATTCTGGTTGCCCTGCGCCCTACAAATCCCTAGCCTGAGCTAGCCCAGGATTTGTCAAAGGTGTCGCCAGTGTTGCAAACATAGGGCGCTCAATTCTGGCGCTCATCCCCTTATGTCCACTGAAAGCCCCTACTAAAGAAGGCCATTATGCCACCAGATTAACAGCATGCATCAAACCTGAGCTCCTCGCTTGGCGTGAAGCATCAGCCGATGCTTGCAGAGCTCTCACCGCAAGCATCGCAGAAGCAGCTCGTGTAATATGTTGTCTCGCATAAACACTTACCACGTCTCTGCTGCAAGCCAACAGTCTCAAGAGTCGGCCCATTGCCTTGACCTGAAACAATCACCATTTGAATTAAGTTTAATAGATCTGCCAAAGTGGGTTGACCCAACACAGGGGCAGCTGCACCCTGTTGTCCCACACCAGGAACTTTCTTCCAAGCTCCAATGCATCAGCTACGGTTGGATGCCCAACCTCCATAGCCAAAGTAATAGGGGAACCACCGGGAGTGTCGTATGAGTCGCAGCCGGTTGCCCAGAATCTACAGTGCACATACACCTCCATTCACAACTGAAGAAGTACTAACCTGTGACCCCAAATCAGACCCCCCCCCTTGTCTCTTGTAGAGCTAACTGCTCAGAGATCACTGCACATAACTGTATTGTGTGACCAATCTGGGCAAAATGTGCAGGAATCTCCTCATTCCTATTTTAAGGAGTAGAAGCCCGCTTATGCACAGACTGGCCATTCTTGGGGTCAGCAGATGGTGTGCGCTGTTTAGACTGTGCCTTGTCACATGGCATTATTGCCGAAAAAAGGATTATTAAGACCTCAAACTAATGTGTAGAGGATATAGTGTTCTTTTTTTAAAGCTATATCCTTAAAACAATAATCATACAATTAGTATTAACCTCAAAGGTGTAGTATACAAATAAATTTATTATTATTATTATCATTACCATAAACCAATTAAATAATCTAACCTCAGTTTGTATTAGGCCGAGGTTAGTAAGTCCCCGAATGGGCACTCACCCATCAGGTCACCCCCAATTAACTACAATGATGAATTATAAATATTAATATTGTTATTATTTAATATTAATATTATTATTGTTTACTTTTACCAGAACCAACTACCCCTCTTGTATGTGAGGGGAAAAAGGTGGGGGTCAAAAAAGAAGCCCAAATCAGGGCATAAGAATAACTGGCACGTGTCGCTACCCACCAATGTAATCTGCACCGCAGGCAGAACACCGGGCCAGATTAAGCCCAACTTCACCCCAGCGGGGACAGCAAAACAGGGCCTGAGGCCTATACCACCATTACCAGGTCTGGCCTGTGTCGCATCAGCAACTGCCAAAGCGCATGCCAGGAACCTGATTTAATAATATGGGGGGGGGGGGGGGGGGCGGGCACCTCCCTGAGGGGGAAGTGCAGATAAAGTCCAAACATGGGAATCACTCTAAGACATGTGTCACAAACTTAAAGGCCTCCTGAAGCACAGGCTAGCCACAAAGCCCAAAGTGCCCCCCACTCCCGTCCCCAAAAAGGGGGAACACCAGTATCCAGCCCCAAGACCAATCAGGCCGGTGTTGGAGTAGCTGACCTGTGTTTCTCAGCAATGCCAAGACTCAGGCCGAGCTCATGAAGCCATCAGTATGTGTGTGTGTATGTGTGTGTGGTCCTCCGAGCCGCCTTATGCGACTGTACACGGGGGGGGGGGGGCACGGGCCTTGACTAAACAGCCAGTCCGTACCAGAAACCACTGGTTTTATATTACCTCAAAACTTGATCAGCGGAGGTTTGCCTTTGCACTTTCCTGAGGCTGAGAGAATGTGACCAAGGTCACCCAGAGGGTTTTATGGCCATGCTGGGAAAGGAACTTTGGTCACCAAAGTGGTAGTACAGCGCTTAAATTACTATACCACACTGTCTCTCTAACCAGTGGCTTTTAAAAAAAAAAATATTATTATTATTATTATTATTATTATTATATATTTTGAAATTTCCAAGAACATCTTATTACAGGGTCCCTAAGGGGTTTTCTTGGCAAGATTTGTTCAGAGGTTTGATAATGACCTCCCCCGAGGCTTCAACAATATTTTTTTTTGGTGCAGAGGGGAGGGAGGGGTGGCACTCCCAACACCTCCAATGGGCCGACAATCGAGCTTCCCAGACCGCCTTGTGTGGGGGGGGGGCACAAACCCTTTATCATAGGCCCGTCCAGACAACCAAGGCCTGGCCCTCCGGCCTTCTCACTGATTATTGGACCTATTAGTGTAACACCCAAGGCCCCAAACAGCCGCTCTGTTATCTGGGAGCCAGCCGTCCATGCCACGTCAGGGCCGAAACCCCCAAAACAAGGAGCCGCAGCCTGCTTTGGTAAGGCCGCGCCCACTCCTGGCCCTTGCCCTTGTCCTCAGGCTTCCCCAAGGAGGGCTAGGCTGTAAACCAGCTGCAAAATGTAGCCAAAAGAGCCGCGGCCTGGAGCCCAAGGCCACGCTCACCACCTCCTCCTGGCGAAAGAACGCGCCGGAGCTTGGATTTCCCAAGCCGCGCTCTGCTCCGCCACCCTCTTCGGCTCCTTCCAAAGAGCTAGGCTGCATCCCAGCCCTACAAGCCCTGGAGCCTATTCCGCAGACGAGCGCCTTGCTCGTCTGCAAATCCAAAATGGCTGCCAACACGTGGCAGCGTGAGGCTAAATAGCCCCCTGAAATCTCACTCTAAATCTCGCGAGATTTCAAGTCTCGCGAGACCCAGGAGCAAGACCTCCATTTGATTGGCTAAGCAGGCCGGCAAGGGCGGGCCTTCCGGTCTGCTCAGCCAATCACGTGCCGGTGCCCTTTTATGGGGCCATGGCAACAGAAGGCCCCTCCTGACGCATCGGGGGGGTGTCTTTCTTGTAAAATCTAGGGCATGATTTTGTTTGAATGGGAGAGCTGCACAATAGTCCAATGATTGCTACACTCCCTGGTAGTCTCTTTCCTGGTGATTGGAATGTATATTGAGTATTTCCAGTCTATTGTTTAGTTTCCCATATTTGTTGGTACATTTTTGTTAGAATTGGAATAAATTCTATCTCTGTAGCCTGAAACAGCTCTATTGGTATGCCATCTTCACCTGGTGATTTATTTCAAGATCTCTGAAATACTTTTCTACTTCTCTTTCTAAGATCATGAGTTTATTTATTTCATTTCATTTCTATGCCACTTTTATCCCCAAAAGGGACCCAAGGCAGCTCACAATATAAAAACATACTGAAATAAAAATTTAAAAGACAATTAAAATAACCTAATGAAAACACTACAAAGTTAAAATTTAAAACATACAAAAGTTAAAAAATATAATCTAAAACAACTCTCCTAATAAAGCCACCCTTGCATGATTTTAAAAAGCCTGTCTGCATAAAAATGTTTTTTACCTGCCATAAAGGTTTGATCTTCAAATGGTTCTTCCATGAAGAAATCCATTATTGTTTTATCTCTTTTATAGATTTCTTCACTCTTTTTGTTTTGTTCTGCTCATGTAATATGTTTCCCTCTTGGTCACAGAGCATTCCTATTTTTATTTTGAATTTCTTTTTATTTTCTTGGATCCTGTGGATCTTTTGTTCTGAGGTTTCTTGTTCTACCCTTTTTTGTTGTTGTCTTCTTCTGTTTCTTTGCACTGATTTTTACGATTGTTCTTTTTGTCCCTCTGCACAAGTTGCTGAACAGTTACATTCAGGATTCTGACCTTGTTTCTGTCATCTTTTACTTTTGCTTCTGATCTGTTCATAACCATTTGAAGAGTCTAATCTTTCTTTCTTTTTGAAAGATAGTTCTTTCTTTTACTTTTACTTTTGCTTCTGATCTGTTCATAACCATTTGAAGAGTCTAGTCTTTCCTTCTTTTTGAAAGGTAGTTCTTTCTTTTTGATTAAAGATACTGTCTTTTTCATTCTCCTCGGCAATGTCCCTCATTTCAGTCCAGAGTTCTTCTGATTTCCTGTCAGCTCATTTTAGCTGTGCAAATCTGTGTACGCATGAACTTTAAATTATACAGGAATGTTCTTCAAGTTGTATTTTGGCATAATGATTGATTTAGTGTTCTTTACCTTGGCTCCCAAAGGGCAAGCAACCAAGAAGGAGGGGCCACCAAGAAAAAGGCAGTCAATGGAAGACATCTTGCGCAAGGATCCCTTCAAAATGAAGAAGTGGCATTGATGACCTGACCCAATCTAGATGATTAGTGCTGAGAGGCATTTTTGTTTTCCTTGTTCATTCCCTTGTATTTCCAGCATTTCAACAGAAGTCCTTACGTGGTTTAGGAAAGATCATGTTTAATTTTTATTAAAGAAACTTACTATAAAATAACATGTTTTTTAAAAACAGATACAAACTTCTATATCATGCTCAATACCTCATATCGAGTATCGATATTTTGATATATGAGATATATGAGGAAGAATGGTTCAGAATTCTTTCTCTCTCTCTCAATTTTCAATACCTTAACATGTGTCGAAGCATCTTCAAAAAACCTTTTCTGTATAAACAGCAAATACTTCAGTGAACACATACTGTCCTTTGCTGTGTTTTTCTCTGTACCAACTGTGGCATATTTTTCCATGGCATGTGATATGATCTTGATCATCAGAGTCTGGACTTGGCTTGACTCCCAGTTTGAACCAATGTATGTTAAGTGAATTACTAGCTTACAATTCATGATGACAGTGAAACATAAAACTGGCTTAAAAACAACAGCAGCCTCTTTCTACTGCCTATATTCATCAGCCTTCAAATACTTGATTTACAGTGTCTTCCATCCTCATATCCATGGGTTGTTCTTGTTTAAATTGCAGAGGTATTTTAAAAACAGAACCCAAGGGCAGCAAAAAAATAAATAAATCATATATTTCTTTCTGTTTTGATCTTCTGAGGAAATGTGGATGTAAAAAGGCCTACATTGTCTTTAACTTCTCATCTCTTTCTGTTCCAGCTCCATAGCATGCTCTATACAGTTCAAATTATTAATAGTATCTTTTCTTGAATCACTAGCTCATTTTTTCCACATTAAAAAATCAATGTAATTTAAACCTTGCAAGTTAAGATCTCTCTTCTCCTCATCACTACAGTCCCAACTGGCATCTGAATTTTGAGGCATTGACAGATTTTATGGAATAATATCCATATTGAATTACTGAGATGAGGACAAGTTGTAGGGAATTTGATAGTTTAGTATAGCTGTATGGGAGATTCTGAGGCTGTACTCCTACACAGTGTGAGGGCACCAGGTCAGGGAAAGTTACCTCGGCATACCCAGGCCAATACAGCTTCATCACCTGTTATAATATGCTAATAGTTGGGTCGGTAGAATTGAAAGATATAGTCATGTTAGTCTGTGGAATCAGTATGTAAAGAGATCTTGTACCACCTTTGAGACTAACTGAAAGAAAGAAGTTGGCTGCATGAGCTTTTGTGGACTTAAGTCTACTTTCTCAGATGGATCACTAGCACTGGTGATATTATCAGTAGTATTGGTTATAGATTCCTCTTGTGCTCTATTTGATGGACTATTATATTTATGACCATGCCCAAAAGATACTTTCAGACTTTTAACAGCTTCTGATAAAAACAGCAGAAGGCAGGTTTGTTGTTTTCCCCCCAGAGCTAGGATATAATAAATAAGACTCCCTCATTTGTTTTACTGTTGTGTTGCCTTGTCTATGTGACTTCAAGCTGCCTGTTGACTTACGGTGACCTCATGAATTTCATAGAGTTTTTATAGGCAAGGAATACTCAAGAGGCAGTTTGCCATTGCCCTGTGTCCCTGGTATATTTTGTCACTGACATTTTGTGTTTTATCTTAATTGATAAAGAGTATGTTGCAAAAGAGAAAATACAGATAGATAGGGGGATGGACATATTGCCAAAGAGAGAGAGAGATTGAGCTGAACATTAAAACAGCACTGAGATCATGTTTACTCAGCAAACAGCCCCACTGGTTTAGATGGACTGACTTTTCCATGATTGTACAGTTAAATGTACACAAGATTGCAGCCTGATCAGATGCATTTTCCCTGAGTTCAGTTATGCTTGTTCCCAAGTATATGTGTACAAAGTGTAGCCTTTTAATTAATCATATCAGAGTCCATTGGTCAACATCTTATTACAATGAAAGGATATGTCCCACTGAAAAGCAAATGGCCTTGCCTGACATCTCAGACAACAAGTATATTAAAAATGTGTCTAATGCCTAAATAACACATACTCAGCATACATGACATCAGTGGGCTCTTACAGTAATGTTTGCTGTGTGATGTAGCAGTTAAATTTACCCCCTGTGTTCATGTGAGGAATGGAAAGAAAGGATATGGACCCCAGTGATTTTACTGAAATGTATTTTTATTTGTCTTTCCATGATGCTAACAGAATGCCTATTAAAATGTCCATAGTTCATGCAAATTTGCACAATGATACCACAGTGGAATAATCAAACGCAATCTGGCTTTGTTTATATGAGAGATATTAAGCTGTATTTTCCAAGAAGGAATGGCATTCCCTCTGGATATACATTGTGATCACAGAGTCATGATTAATGGCTGTGGAGGATATGAGTGGAGATTAGCTTCAAGGGAGGGTCATAAAGAGTACTCATGTTAAAGATGACTATGCCGAGGGCTGACTTTTCTAACTCTATTTTTAAAACCAATCTGATGAACTGAGAACTGATGTAAATGGATAGTTATAGAAATTCCACCCTTGATTGTGTATTACTCTTCTCTCTCTCTCTCTCTCTCTCTCTCTCTCTCTCTCTCTCTTTCTCTCTCTCTCTTTCTCTCTCTCTGGAATAGGTGCATCTTACAGATAAATATATTCTCTGGAATAGGTGCAGCATACAGTTTGCATTATTTCATTTTGTTTCAAAAATTCATAAAATGCTCCCCCACCATGAATCAAGACGAACATCGAAATCTATTTCATTCCATTTGCTTTAAAAAGAAAATCTAGAATTATTCAAATAACATTATTTATCCTGTTGGGTGACACTAGGCTACAGGATAAAGATCAAATGTAGCCTTTGTATTCTTCAAGAGCTTCATAAATATAGATTCATATCAATGCATGTGATGTATGCAACTAGATTGATTGGCATACTAGCATTCAGGTGGTTGGCCAATGGAAATCTGACAAGATCAAAGAAGAGAATCCATATATTCTCTGGAATGTATGTAGCCACCTAATGTGTTTTTCCCCCAGAGCTAGGATATAATAAATAAGTAACGCAACTAGTTCAGGCAGCATATGTTAGCAGAAAGAGGCAGCAGTCTGACCATTTTAATTCCTGAAACTTCATCCATTGTTTATATGTTCTGTGGGGTGACTTCTGTTGAAACATTTGAGAAATGTTCAGTGGAGGGGTGTGGAGCAAGCATTTGGTGGACCTCTGAGCCATATCTGAGGTAAAAGGAAAGATACAGTATTTTATGGAAGTATATCATGGTTCTGGGGAAAGTTGCTTCTTGGCTCACCACTTCAGCAATCCTAATAAGGCTGGCTGCTATTGGAGGATTTGTAGTTCAAAAGTACCCCTTTTTTTGCCCTGGCTGATGTAAGATAGAATACCGCCTCTTTGCCCAGGGTCCCCTCAGATTTGAAGCCACTCTTAATATCTCTCCAAAAGAATTCCTCAAGACCTCTCAAACATCTACAAGGTGTGGCTTCCTAGTGAAATTCTACCTCCAATGCAAGAAGCTATATCCAGCTTGGCAGCAATGATAGTAACATTTTAGGTGCTCCTGAGAAGCTTCTGGATATGTAGCAAGCAATGGTTTTTATCTTTTTAGAGAGAAATCCAGGACTGGAAGATAAAAAACCACAATCCCCTTCCACTCCTCCCTCCCTCCTGCAAAAGTAAATTCATAGATACTTACAAAACATTCAGATATAGAGTACAGACAAATATATTCATTGTGCAGTGCTATAGCAAATGCCGCTAGAGCACCAAAGAATATGAACAAAGGCTAATAACCAAGAGCGAACAAGAATTCTATGCTGTGCACATATTTGCCAGATAATATCTGCAACATGATCCTAAGCATGATTATTAAGAATAAATTCTCACTGAATTCAATGTGCACTTTCTCCCCTAGAATGTTCTGATTATTGCTGTAGGAATATTTCCTCTATATACTATTAAGCAATATTTTTTCCTGTTAAAATAAATCTTATAAGGTGAATGTACCAAAAATAGTACATCTAATGATTGTATTGTGTCTATAACTGAGATATGCAATCATCTATTTTCATCTACTTCTGTGAAAGTGCAATCTTATATAATCTAGTTACTTGGGGCAAAGTTCTATTGAAGACAATAAGATGTATCACTGCCTAAATATGCACAAAACTGTAGTGTTCATTGAAATCATATTGTCTGTAATCATTAATGACCTTTTAAAGTTATTTGTAAGTGGGATTTCTGTCATATTGTACCACTTCTATATTTTTGTATGTGTCTACATATGATGTGTGATGTTTACATGTCTGGAAATCTGAATGAATTCAACAGCCCTTCGAAACTTACAAGTACTATATTTAGGGGAGAAATCTTTGCCTTTAAACTTAACTGCTTGAGCCTGTGAATGCAGTTCATTCTGTTTCTTTAATACTGTACCAAGAATTGAAGTGGAATGGTATTTCTCTCTCTCCCTCCTTCCCAGCTGCTTCTTTTTATTTAAATCAAATGATCATCCATATATATGATACAAAGCAAGGAACTTTACATATTTTTGATACATGGGTATGCTGTGAGTGAGCAGGTAAGGGGAAGTGGGCAAGGGGGTGGAGTGGCTCTGGTTCATAAGAATAATCTGATCTTGACCAGGATACCTGTCCGGAACACGGTCCACTTCGAGTGTATGTACCTAAGCCTGCAGACCAGGAGTAGTTTGGGGATTCTGCTAGTATACTGACCACCCCATTGTCTAGCAGACTCCCTAACCGAGCTGACCCAGCTGGTATCGGAGCTGCTGCTAAAGTTGCCCAGACTTTTAGTTCTTGGTGACTTCAACATCCCTCTCAAGACCAGTCTGTCAGATCTTACGGGGCGGCTCGGGAGTTCGTGGAATCCATGACAAACTTGGGCCTATCCCAACTGGTTGCTGGGCTGACTCATTGCACAGGTCATACTCTCAATGTGGTCTTCAGTACGGAATGGGAAAATCCATGGACAGAGGTCATTAAAACCTCCACATTGTCATGGATGGATCATTTCTTGGTCAAGGTTGAACTAAGAGCCACTATCCACCCACCCACCCACCCCCCGGGGCTGGTGGACCTATTAGATTGGCTAATGGAACCAATTGGATTCCAGAAAGCCTTACAGGGTTTAATGACTGGTAATGCCAGTGATTCTATCGAAGTTTTGATTAATACCGGGAACACCGATCTCACCAAGGCTATCGACACGATCACCCCCAAGCATCCTTTCCAGCCCACTTCTAACCATAAGCCTTGGTATACGCAAGAGCTTAGGAGGATAAAGCAGGTTGGACAACAACTGGAGTGCACCTGGCAGAAAACTCAACTCTTGTCTGACAAGACTCGTCATAGGAACTTTCTTCATTCCTATCGAGAGGCAATACATGCAGCGCAGAGATTTTTCTGCTCTGCACATATTGCGTCTGCAGAGTCCCATCCAGCAGAGCTGTTTAAGGTGATAGGGGAGCTGACGTAGGTTCCACCTGTGCAGAACCCACTACTTAACCCGACAATGACCCACTGTGATGCATTTAACTATCTTTTCACACATAAAATCTCTCAGATAAGAGCCAACTTAGATGCCAGCATTGATACAGAATCAATAGACGAGGTGTCCAGCAACTCCATTAACGAAATTTTACTGGATCAGTTCCAACCTGTGAGTACTGATGACGTGGACAAACTCCTTGGTGCAGTGAGGAAAACTACCTGCCCTCTCGATCCTTGGCCATCATAGCTGGCCGTCCGGGGGGGCGGGGGATGCCTTGAGGGTATTCCTCAGGGACATCATCAATGCATCCCTCAGGGAGGGTTTCGTTCCATCTTGTTTAAAGGAAGTGGTGGTTAGGTCGTTCCTGAAAAAACCCTCCCTGGACCCCCCTGGATATGAACAAATATATGTATTGCCTCTCGTTATTACCCTTTTTGAGCAAAGTGATCGAGAGGGTGGTGGCCCTTCAACTCCAAGTTGTCTTGGATGAAACTGATTATCTAGATCTATTTCAAACAGGCTTTAGGACAGGATTTGGGGTTGAGACTGCCATGGTTGCCTTGACTGATGACATTCATTTGAGTATTGACAGGGGTAGTGTGACCCTGCTGATGCTCTTAGACCTCTCAGTGGCCTTTGACACAATAGATCACAACATCCTCCTGGATCGCCTGAGAGGGTTAGGAATAGGAGGCGCTGCACTGCAGTGGTTCCATTCCTTCCTCTCAGGTAGATTCCAGAGGGTGTTGCTTGGGGACAGCAGCTCTGCTAGGAAGGAGCTTAAGTGTGGCATCCCTCAAGGCGCCATCCTGTCCCCAATGTTATTTAACATCTATATGAAGCCGCTGGGAGAGATCATCTGGAGACATGGGGTGAGGTGTTATCAGTACGCTGATGACAACCAGATATATTTCTCCATGTCTCACTCATCAGCCTCTACTTCAGATGGCGTCTCTCCTCTCAGTGACTGTCTTAAGGCAGTAATGGAATGGATGAGGAAAAACCTCCCGTCTTGATTTCTGTAATGTGCTCTACATGGGGCTATCCTCGTGCTTGGTCTGGAAACTTCAATTAGTGCAGAATATGGCAGCCAGATTGGTCTCGGGTACATCTAAAAGAGACCATATAACACCAGTATTGAAGTCTCTTCACTGGCTGCCTATTAGTTTCCAGGCACAGTATAAGGTGTTAGTTGTCACCTATCAAGCCCTAAATGGCTTGTGTCCATCCTATCTTCAAGACTGCCTCCTCCTGTACAGTCTGCCCCACGAACTTCGGCCCTCTGGGAGGAATTTGCTGCAGCCGATAAAGCCAAGGCTATCTGCAATCTCCCAGAGGGCCTTTTCATCGACCGCTCCCAGACTATGAATAGCCTGCTGGATGAGATCCGTCATATTACAACCTTAGACAGCTTTAAAAGGGCTATCAAGATGGATCTCTTCTGGCAGGCCTTTCCAGATTAGATTTCCCAGTCATAGAAGCTGCCCACTCTCCCGTCTACTACCTCCCATGACAGTTGTTGTGCTGTGACTTGTTGTTAGTTATTGGCACCTACTTGATTTATTTAAAATGTTTTTAATTTGCTGTTGTTTAAAATATTTTTAAGGAGTGGATGGGTCTGGGATTATAGATAGTGATTTTATTGTATTATATTGCAAAATTTGCTTAATTTTAATGTTGAAAGCCACCCTGATTGTTCACAGAGGGTGGGATATAAATTATTATTATTATTATTATTATTATTATTATTATTATTATTACATATACATGAATGTCTAAATTACATTTCTAGATATTATATTCATTCGTTGGGGGGGTAGTCATGAGTCGAAGTCAACTTAAAGGCACTTAACAATATTCACTGTATAAAATCTGCACAGCAGAAGCAAACTAGCTAGTTTGCTTGCCTGCTCACTTCCATGGTGATTTGATTCCTGCCTTTTGAAACTGGAGTGTACTGAAAGAACATCAGAACTACAAACTGTAAACTATAAATTCTTAAAATCATTCTACGGTTTATAGTCTAAAAGATGAAATAAAGCAGCAACAAAAGCCAAGAGGGAGGGGCAACTTCTGCTATTTTAAAGACATCTGCCCTCACTTGAGGGAAGCAGATTTTGCTGCCGCTCCATATCTTTGGTTGCTCAGTTTTACTTTTCTCCAAATTAGTAAATGGCTGAGACTCCAAGGGGAAAAGTAAATCAAGCAAGTGCAAAACCTCCTGCTATACGTACATCTTGCTCTCTACCTCACTTCTTGCAGGATATGGATGCTGCCTTCCTTCATATTGATGGCTCATATCCTCACCCTGCATTCACAGATTGGAATACAAGCAAAAGAATTCATCTCAACCAAACAAGGTGCTTTCTTTGTTAAAAGTAATGGACAATACAAAATGGCAAGGAAGTGCAGGGGATGGGAATGATCTAATGCAGAGTTCATCAAGTTGAATTTCATATATTTGGTTTCCAGACCAACACCCCTCTGTAGCTTGGACACAGACACTAATGGATGGACTTCAAATTAACAGTAAGCATCTAAAGCTGTGTGGGCTAAATAATATCTCACAGGACTTTGTCATAGCCAAGGGTTAGTTGAGGCTCCCAAACATGTTAAATGAAATCTTTGCTTTCAAGTCTCAGAAGATTGTCAAGGTTAAAAAGTTTCTATTTACTTTAGAAACTTTCCAAGGAGCTAATGAGTGCTTCAAATAGACAAAATCTGTTTATTCCCACCTGGCAACTAATAACATAAGTGAAACAGATATGTGTTTTCCACTGAGTTTCATACCAATTGCTCTTGCAGTTATATTATTGGCTTGTTCAAAGGAAAGAAATAGTAGCTTGAGCTCATAATATATTGGGCAAAATGTCAAGAAGATTAGAGCACGTGCTGGAGGAACTTGGATGGAAAACATACATTTATGGCAAAGAATCATTTATGCCAGAAATCTAAGAAATCATACCGGAAACCATGCCTGCCTTGTATCATCTCTTTCTCAGCCATAGATCCTCCTAGCAGATTTACTTTCTGTAGATGCCTAATGCCATTATATTAAAAAAACAAAACAAAACTCACAAATGATCTCAGCCCTATCAACCTAGAAAATGGATATCCCTGATTTGGATGTAACAACACTGTGAGAAATGTGAAGTTGAAGGCTTTCATGGCCAGCATCCATAGTTTTTGTGGGTTTTTCGGGCTGTGTGGTCATGTTCTAGAAGAGTTTGTTTCTGACATTTCGCCAGCATCTGTGGCTGGCATCTTCAGAGAAATGTCATAGAGAAGTTTTTTCAAATATATTTTGTTTGAAATGTATAGCTCTATAATATAGGTAGGCAAACATTCCTTGCATATACACAAAAAACAAACACATTGTACCTTTCATGTGTAATGATATTTTAAAGTTCTGAGGACTCTGTGCATTCTATTGGTTTACGATATCCTTTGATTCCTTATGGGGAAAAACAACAGCCCAGTATATGGTATGTTATCTTGACAGGCATCCACATAGGTTATTTATTTATTTCAAGAACTTCTATTCTGCCTTTCTCCCACAATGGGATTCAGGTTGGAAGGTCATGGAGGCCCTCCAGCAGTGTTGCATATTAGGACCTCTTCTGTCTGAGAAAGGACAGATAGATCCTCAGGTTTTACTCTGGGTATGGATTTCTCAATCTGATTCTTAAAGATGGCTCGGGTGCCACCACAAACTACACCATAACTTTTAGCCATGGTACTTTTAAAGTGGTGTCAAACTGGATTATTTCTGCAGTGCCGATGGAGCTTTAGGAGATTAGCACATCGGTTTTTATTCCCATGCTAGGCATGGGATGTAAATGCTCATGGATGGATTCTATTGCACAGCTCTGTCTCCAGGCAGTACTCATCCTGTACCCGATCTGGGTGTTTCCTGGACCTTTTAAAGAATGGGATTAGTATGAAAATGGTAGCTGTTATCTAATGCCACTGAGAAAAAGTAAACAATAGCCTAGATTGGGAGTGAGTATTCAGAAAAGTATGAGAACAGCTGAGCTATGGAACAAGTTGTCTAGGAAGATCTCTGGAGAATTTTAGGGAGAGGCTGGATAAACAGTGTCAGAAATAATTTAAAACAAATGAATCCTGCTATATTGTTGGTGGATTGGCTACTTCATGACCCTGGATGCATCTTCTAGACATGGTTCTCAGATTTCAAAATCAAAGCACACTCACAGCATTATATGAAAATTTAACAACCATGTGACATTCAGATGCTCTGTAAGTAATGTACATATGAACCATGCAAATTGCCATTGTGAAAAGCCTTTTATCTCACAAATGGAATGATCATTATCCAGCAGTATTGTTGAATGAAAGTATGCATCTAGATACTCCTCTGTGACAATAATCCCCAAACACTGAGGAAATCCCTGGTGTGCTAGTTTTCTCTGGGCATGGAGATTTTTAATGAGAACATTCTAACAAGCACTAATCTATCAAGTTTGAAGTGGTATAATCCAGGAAAGAGATTATATTTCTTCATCTTTCTTTTTAATTGCCTGTTATTTCTGTACTTTTAGGGGGGTTTCCCCCTAAACTTTTGCCCTCATATAACTCTTAATGTATTTCTCATCTTTACTTCCCCCCCTTATTTTTTCTTCTTTTCAACATATTATTCTCTCCTTAACTTGCTTGTTGTTGAGCTCTTTTTATAATCCTTTCCAAACTGGTTTGTTCTGTTTTCATTCAATTGAAACTGCAGTTACTAATATTTCCATCAATTCTATCTTGCAGCCAGGGCCTGATGGTGCATCTACACTGTAGAAATAATGCAGTGACACCAGCTTAAGTGCTATAGCTCCACCCTATGGAATCCGGGGATTTGTAGTTTAACAAGGTATTTTGCTTTCCCTGCCCAAGACTGCTGGTGCCACACAAAACTACAAATCCCAGGATTCTGGAGGATGCAGTCCTCATGACAGTTAAAGTGGTGGCAAACTGCATTGTTTCCATGGTGTAGACACACCTTGAGTCTATTATTTAGATCTTTCTTTGACCTTTGAAGAAAACCAACCTTCCTTCCTTCCTTCCTTCCTTCCTTCCTTCCTTCCTTCCTTCCTTCCTTCCTTCCTTCCTTCCTAGATTTCTTGGTTTTTCAGATACTGTTGTGAATTCCACTGGTAGGAATTGCAATAGGTCTATTGCAATTGAGGCAATAACAGATTTCAGGCCAAAATGTGTGTGTGTGTGTGTCTTTCTAAGCAATGTTCTCACTCTAAGAGCCTTCACTCCCACCCTGAAGACCAGAGAAGAGGGATCAGGCCTTAGGGACCCCATCCACAAACATCTTAAATCTTGATTATTATTGTCAAAAAAAATCCAGTTGAATAAATACTTTATTTTCACACAGAAATTATCTTTGGGGGAATATTGCTCTAAATACTCTGTTCTTTCCAACAGAAAATGTTTTTAAAGGTGCAGAAGTGATACTAGATCACTAAAAGTCACTGCCTGTTGCTCTCAGTATATACCTAACCCTGTTCTATAGGGATTGTTCTTCTAGAACTTTATCACACAGAGAAAATTGGGAGAAATCGAGGGTTTAAAGAATCAATATCTCAGGAAAGTTGCATGATCGTAGTGAAGATTTTCACACAACATTGCGATTAAAGAGGACTTATCCTGGGAATAACCAGGGAATAACCAACAACAAATCATTCATGGGGAAATCCGTGTAGATGCATACTTTCATTCAAGAATACTGTTGGATAATGATAATTCCATTTGTTAGATACAAGGCTTTTCACAATGGCAATTTGCATTGGTTCATATGTACATTACTTACAGAGCACCTGAATGCCACATGGTTTTTACATTTTCATATAATGCTGTGAGTATGCTTTGATTTTGAAATCTGAGAACCATATCTAGAAGATGCATCCAGGGTCATGAAGTAGCCAACCCACCAACAATATAACAGGATTCCTTTGTCTTAAATTATTTCTGACACTGTTTATCCAGCCTCTCCCTAAAAGCCTCCAGAAATCCCATGAATGATTTGTTGCTGGTTATTCCCTGGTTATTCCCGGGATAAGTCCTCTTTAATCACGATGTGTGTGAAAATCTTCAGCACAATCGTGCAACTTTCCCAGGATAATGACTCTTTAAACCCCCAATTTCCCCCATGTGATAAACTCCCTTTTAGTCCATCCTTTCTGCTTCTCACTGTTCCTTTCCCTTTCCCAATCACTGCAAAGTATTTCCATCTTCACATTCTAGTAGCAAATGACAGAATATTCAAAAATATTTCAAAAAGTGTTGAAAAACATGTTTTTGGAATGTCAAGAAACCGTAACAAGAGGAATCCAGGACTGTCAAGAATCTTTGAATTTCAGGACTGATTCTGTGTAAAATTCACACATGGTTGTTATGCATAGAAAACAGCACTCTCCTTTTCACAGAAATATCTCATGCACAGAAAAGTAGTGTCAAACGCATTATTTCTGCTGTGCAGATGAGGGTCCAGACACAAAGAACTCATGCCTGCTTTATGAAGCTCATACACTGTATTTGTTTATTTTTCACCTGAAGTTTATGTGCTAACAGAAAATCATTGATTGGCAAGGACACAAGTTACAGAACTTAGAATACATCAATAAATGATGCAGCAAAGCAGAGAGTGCTAGTGTATTTTTTGCAATAGAAAAACCACATGCAGATGCAATTACTTTGCACCCATAACCAAGATGAGGATGAGGAAATGTAAAACATTTGCTAACAGCACAAGATGCTACATTATATATTAGCTAGGCTTTCTATAATCTGCGGCTTGGAGGCAATTAAATGAGCCAGACAAACATTCCGTCATAGTATTCCAGTCTAAGGCAATGTGGGCACATGGTTTTACTTTGTGAGACTGTGAATACAGAAAATTAAATTAAAATTAAATTAGATCTGACAGTAGCCTCATTTGGGGAGGAATAGGACCCCTAGCAAGGCCTGTGTGGTCCAGAAAGGGAGGTTTTAAGCATTTTCCAGAATTCTCTAATCCTGATTAGATGCTTTGTGTCCTTAAAGCTACTTTTACTTCCTGTAACTTGCCAAGACTCTGCTCCCCCTCTCCCTTTTTTTTCATTTCAAGACTTCTTCCTGTTTGAAAGGTTACACCATATGAAAAAATCAAAGCAATTTCATGGGGCCTGTAAACCCAAGCACAACAGATCCTGACCACTCCAGTGCTTTATGCTTCAAACATAAAAAAATATAAATGAAATCTGTGCAAAATACTAAAACCAAAAGAAAGACATCGTAGGTGCTACAGAAATATTTTGACAACCAATGTGGTACAGTGGAAGTGTTATCAGGGCCAACCCAAGACATGGGGCCCTTTCACTCTACACAATTATAGTACTACGATTCCATTTTAACTGCCAAGACAACATCCTATGAAATCCTGGGGGTTGTAGTTTGGTCAAGCACTACAGGTCTCTGGCTGAGAATTCTAAACATCTATCCTTAACTGCAAATCCCAGGTTTTCATACAATGGAACCATGGCAGTTAAAGTGAAATCTGGTAACTGATAGTGTGAAAGGGCCCAGGTGGTTTCCTGAGGCAGAGTATCAAATGGTTCTCCCACCCATCCAAGTCAAGATCCAAAGTATCACAAAGTAATAGCAGCCAGGAGCTTTTATGTCAGCGGTGTGGTGAATCAACCCTTGATTCTCTTCAAAAATTTAAATAAGCTATCTAGGGAGTTGATCCCTATCCATAAATAAGGTTCAGTGCTTTTGGATCCTTTAATACCTGCAATAGAACCAAAAGAAGATTAATTGCACCCCTAACATGGAAGATACAAGTCAGCATGGACCCAAAGCCTGACAAGTTAGTTTTAGAGCAGGAGGTTGAATATTGCTCAAGTACATCTTCCTATCTCTAGCAGCTTACACATCCTTTGTTTCATGACTTCATAACAAGAGCATCATTGGAGGATGAGGTATTTTTCCCTTAAGTGGGCCTCCAGGCTTTCAATTTTAAAATGTAATGAAGAGTCACTGCCACACTGTGGAATTGTTTTTAAACATTATTGTTGTATTTTATATTGTATGTTTTAATTTATAATTGATTTAATAATTTTTTAAGGGGAGGAGGGAACTAGATTTTATTGCTGTATGTTATATTTGACTGTTGTTAGCCGCCCCGATTGATCTCAAAGGGGAGGGATATAAATAAATATATTTATTATTATTATTATTATTATTATTATTATTATTATTATTATTATTTTCCCTCTGGTTCTTGAATGCTGCCAATTCTGATTTGTATCTACTCTCGCTCCTCCCCATTAGCAGACTTGGAGTCCGCGATCTCAGTCCATCACAGACAGCAAGCAGGGAGGGACAAAATGGTGTGCACCCAATTTTTCTGATTCACGGGGGGAGGTGGAATGGATTCCCCATGAATTGGGAGGGACAACTGTACTTAGTATTTTATTTATTATTTAGCTACCTTGCATCCCTGTATCAGGAGAAAACCAGGATAGTAGTAGTAGTAGTAGTAGTAGTTTACTTGGAAATTTGCATATGTAACATGCTAAAGCACACCAATGGTAAATGGGGACATCTACCAGACTGGACAATGAACAAGTGAGTGAACTGCTGCTGTCATGGGTTATATTATATTATTAGATGGTATAGATATTAAATAATTGTTACCTTCTTTCCATATCTGAGCAATGTGGAGCTCCAGAGTAAGCATTTACAGAATAACAGGACTGGAGGCTTAAGGTTCGCAGTTTGGGGATACTCCTAGATTCGTCGCTTCACATGACTAGTCAGGTGAATGTGGCGGTCAGGAGTGCCTGCTATCAGCTTCAGCTGATACGCCAACTGCGCCCTTATCTGGATGTGAGGGACTTGGAAACTGTGGTACATGCTCTGGTAACCTCACGTCTGGACTACTGCAATGCACTCTACATGGGGCTACCCTTATGCTTAACCCAGAAACTTCAACTAGTGCAAAATATGGCAGCCAGGTTAATTACTGGAACATCTAGGAGGGAGCACATAACACCTGTGCTTAAATCCTCCACTGGTTGCCAATTAGTTTCCGGGCGCGGTACAAGGTGTTGGTTTTGACCTTTAAAGCCCTACATGGCTTGGGTCCATCTTATCTTAGGGACCACCTCTCCCCGTATGATCCCCCCCACACCCTTCAGTCCTCAGGGATGAATCTGTTACAGCCAATAAGAACTAGGCTGGCGCAGACCTCCCAGAGGACCTTTTCCACGACCGCTCCCAGGCTATGGAACAGCCTGCCAGATGAGATCCGTCTTATTACCACTCTCACTGCTTTTAAAAAGGCAGTGAAGAAGGATCTCTTCCGACAGGCCTTCCTGGAATAACTTCTGCCCTAGGGAGATGAGCCTTCTTTATTTTGTCCCTATTGCGGTTTATTTTTGCACTTTTTATTATTTATTGTTTTTATTGTTTTATTGCATTGTGGTATTTTAATCTTCTTAAGTTTAATTCTGTTTTAAGGGGATGGGAGGGTTGGATCAGGGGATGAGGGAATGTTTTTAACTTTGTTTGTTTAAAATGCTGTAAAGGCTATAAATAAAATTTATTATTATTATTATTATTATTATTATTATTATTATTATTATTATTAAGGTGTCCTTGCAGTTACTTGCTTTCTTAACAACCACACAAGCAGAACCAAGGGTTTTGAGTGTAGGTTTGGGCTCTGGTGAAGAAGAAAAAATTCCTCAGTAAGTTTGTGAGGCTTTTCAAACATCAGTACAATGTATCTTGATCTGTTATAGGACAATTCAGTGTAGCTTCTACTTCACTATCTAAAAGTATAGCTTCATCTTCAAATGGTTCTTCCTTGAATGAATCTGACATCCTTTCATCTCCTTCATATAGTTCTTCAGTGTATTGTTTCCATTGTCTTTTTATTTCTACTTGGTCATGTAATATGTTTCCCTGCTGGTTAAATAGCATCCTCAATCTTGGTTTAAATTTCCTTTTATATCTCAGATCTTGTGAAAGAAAGTGTTCTCTTGTTCTTCCTTTTTTGTTCCTTTTGATCAGGACCAAGGAGTCAGCTTGGAGCGTGAAGGAATAATTATAGACTGATATTTGCAGCCACATTGGGAGGATTTTGTAGATCTGGAGGTGATCTTGGAGAAGCTGGGGGAGAATATTGGTGACATCTGAGACAATGCAGAGTGGAGTAGTGGCACTGAGTATGGAGAGAGTGGTAAGTTGTTGGGGAAGGGGTTGGGATGAATAATGATGCCATTTGATTTTTACTTGGTTTTTTGGAATGCCTCAAAAATGCCTCAAAGATAGGACTTTGTCCTATTTATCTTCCTACTGGAAAATCATATGCTTACAAAACATGTCTATCTGTATCTAACAGTGTTCAAAATTTTGCTGGTGTTTGATTCTGCAGTCAAGTCCTCTCACATTCCATGAAGCCAGTGGTAAAAAAACAACTAGTTCTTTCATATCTGTGTCTTTAAAAATTCATGACACATGAAAATTGCTGAATAATTACCTTTTGGTTCACAGATTACTCTGGGAGACTGTGATCAAATCAGTCCATATAGGAATTTGCAAAGATCGAATTCTTCAAAGGTTCCCCCAACAGATTCCTTAGTAAGATCCAATAAAGTTTGTAATATGTAGTTGAAAGTATATTTTTATGGATTGGATATAAGGAATGAATAAGCTGGAAGCATATCCTGATGGCACACTAAGATGTATTAGTATCTGATGTGAGCACTAAAGGTTACCATGACCTTACTGTATTTTAAAAGAAACTGAACAATGGGCAATAGTATTGCCAATTACTAAAGCTGTCATCCAAAACAGATTTGAAGTTTGTCCTCTAGATACTCAGGACTTTCAGTCTTCTTTTTTTTAAAAAAAGAAAGAAAAAGAAAGAACTCTGTGACTCTTTTTTCTTACTATTCCTGCATTCATCTGTCACTTGCCAAATCTTTGAAATATTCCAGACTTGTCCCTGTTTTCTGTTTTGGGTTCTCTTCATTACTTTCTACTAGCAGCTTTTAATAAATGATATACAATGTTTTGTACCTTGCTGAAAAACTTGGGTGTTTCATAAGCAGAGTTTCCTGAACTGTAGCATCCTTAATGCTTTAAATTAGGCTTTATAATACAGCTCTTTAAATTAAATCATATGAGAATTTCTACCCAAATGTTATTAACATCCTTTGGCAGCACAGACTACACTGTTTTTATGGACTCAACTAATAGAGTTCAATGGCATACAAGTAATGAGAATCAATGAGTTATTTTCTATGACAGTTTGCAAGTCCAGATTTAATTTCATATATATCCCATGACTTGGTGTAGATGAATTAGTGTAATTGTTAGAGTGGTCACAGTAAATAAAACAAAGTACACTACCTTTATACCAGGCATGTTGGTGCCACCACATTTTGCATGATATCTGAGTTGGGAAAGGAGTAAACCAAGGCTTATCTATATGAGATTTTGGAAAGTTTGGGGGATGGTGGAGGTTTTATTTGGTCATGGTTCCTTTTGGAAACAGTAATAAATTCCAATAAACATGGCCTTTTGTTTGAAAGTTTGTTTCTATTACTCCAATAATGACAATGAGTGCTGCTGTCACAATCATATGTGTGAAACTTCACTGAATCATTTGATAAATGTTCTGCAAATCCCAATGCAAAATGGTGAAAGCCTTTTATTAGTATTAATAACAATAATAATAACAATAATAATGTATAAAACTCACAGGACAGTGTGACCACAACCAACACATAGATGCACCAGAAAATTAGTAGGTCGTCAGTGAGTGGCTTCCCAATGAAATATAATGTGTTCTCGCAGAGGTGTTCTCATCTGAAATGTGCATATTTCCTGCTGTAAAGTTATTGGGTCAGCTGCACAAATTTTTGGTCAAATCATCAGCTGGAATTTACACACTCTGTTGCTATGTAGCCACAGAAATTACAAAGCTATGTAGTGAATGCTGGCTGGACGCCCACCAGTGGCATCATTAGGAGTATACAGACCACACCAGGTCACACCTTAAGAATAGGTGACACCACTGCTCTTCAAACATCTGCCTTTTGGCAGAAGCAGGCTGTGGCATTCACCTGACCAATAAAATGCTGAAGAGATGGTGTGAGTGGGGTGAGGCTCAGTGCAGGAAGAAGAAAGGAGAGGCCCCAGGCTTTTAAAAAAAATAATTCAAATTTCAAAAAAATAATTTTTAATTTAAAAAAAAACACAAAGGAAGAAGAAATTAAAAACACAAAAAAAAATCACAAAGGAAGGAAGGTGAGAACACCATTCAAACACTTCTATTTTTTAAAAAAAATGCTTTAAAAGCATCACACTTCACCAAATTTCACTTTAAGCCCTTGAAACTATATATATGTAAATACATTTAGGCTGTGCATATGATAGTGTAATTTGCTTCGGCAAAAGGCAGGGTATAAATAAAATTATTATTATTATTATTATTATTGAAAGTATAATTTTAATTTTTCTAGTTGTTTATGTCACAACTATTGCCATTCAGTGATATATGGAAATTATAATTTATGAGTAACATTAGTACAAAAAAAAATTCCTACGGATTCTGTATGGTGTGGTATGGGAAGAGGTCAATGTGAGTGTGGTACCATGAATTACCGCAGTGGGTGCCACCAACCATAGTGATACCCACATTCCCACTTACCTGTCAGCAGCCACTGCAATTGATGGTTGCTGTTCAGGAAATGGCTGTCCAGTGTTACCATTCCCTTGTGCGAATTATCTCAATTGTGACAGGCAGAAAGAGTGTCCCTGTTGCAATCCCCCCTCACAGTGGAAATTGCTCACACAAAGGAAGGAAGTTGAGAACACCATTCAGACACTTTTTAAGTGACAGGGGAACAAACTCCCACAGTGACTGCTTACTAGTAAGACGGGATTAGAGGACTTTCATTGCCCCTGTGTATCCCCCAAATGGGGGGGATACATAGAGACTGTGAATATGAAGCAGTCACAAATGTATAACTCTCAGATATGCATTCATAACTACTCAATAGTATCATGGCAATTTTTTCTTCCCAACTTTTGTTTCTACATATTTCTTATCCTTCTAGTTTCTACATATTATTGTCAGAGGCTGCATCTACACTGCAGAACTAATGTAGTTTGACACCACTTTAACTGCCATGGCTCAATGCTATAGAATTCTGGGATTTTTAGTTTGGTGAGATATTTAGCCTTCTCTGTCAGAGAGCTATGGTGCCACAACAAACTACAAATGCAGGATTCTGTAGCACTGAGCCATGGCATTTAAAGTGGTGTCAAACTGCATTAATTCTGCAGTGTGGCAGCAGCCATAATGACTACAATTTACTTTGTAAAGGGAAGTGATGCAATCACACCAGCATAATTGCAGCCTGCAGAGGAGCTGAACACACAGTAAAAGCTGCATGGAAATCAGCTTCCTTAGCAAGTGATGCCAGAATAAATAACATGCCTGAGACCTCCCTTACAACAATAGGGTTTTGGCCATAGGCCTTTGCTTCATCAACAGAACAGAACTTTCTGCTTGTTACACTTCTAGATAAGCCTCTGGCCTCAGCAACCCCTGTAGGTGCAAAACATACATTTCTGGTCTTGATTTGAGTCTGACTGATCCAAGAACCCTGACCCTTGGTATGATTCAATGTATCTTGAACTGTGCAATTGTGATTTTTCAATGGCCCCTAACCAATTTCCGTTATTGTTTTGTTTGTTTTTTTCAAACACAGCTGTTGCAGATCAACTCCTGGTGAAATCACTTTCAATTCAGCATTGAAATTGTCCCTGTGCAGGCAAGTCTCAGTTGACTGCAAGGCATCTGAATGAAACTGTGGCCTTTTCAGTCTACTGCTTAAATCCCTTGAGACCACTTCCTTATTTGTCTGCCAATATTAAGCTTCAAATGGAGAGAGATTGGATGTTATCCATTCCCTGGTCATGTACACAATTAAACAGAGAACCTGGACAACAAACAAGTCTTGAGATAATGGCAGAAGGTGGGGATGGAGATGGGGAAATGTTGTGAAAACCAACTTAGCAGGTGCATTGATGACTTAATAGAAATGAGTTCAAAGTTGGAACTGGATTAAATCCATGGAACATGTTAAAGCCAGAAGGGCCATTTAGAGGTGGATCTGAAAGCTCATAATACAAGAAAATAAGGGAATGTTCTAAAAGATCATCCTGATATGACCATATTTACTAAAAGGAAAATTGTCCAGCACACCCCTCTGGAGCCTCTCAAATTAAGATAACAAGGATTTATGAATGCTATAAAAGAAGTAACTGCAATCAGCAAGATAAGGAATGATTAATATAGTGGTGAGGATTTGTTGGATAGGGTCAACATGAGGGCAAATTCTGGCTATTGTATAAGCAAGAAAAACTTGGATCAAACAATCCATACTGATATGTTTTATTTTAACCTTTGAATGAAGAATCTTAATAGAGAGCAAAATTTATCATTCACTTTTTTGCACACACTCAGGAAAAAGATGAGAAGTAGTGCTTTCTTACTATTTCTTTTTCAGCAAGTCTCCTCTATATTATGATTTCAGTGCATGAAAAATACAACAGGAGAAGAATGTAAATAGGGATCCTGTTTTATAGACCAACCTAGTTATTCTCACCAGGATAAGCACAGATTACTTCTCATGGTGTATCACCTGCCAGATCTCAGTGTCCTGGTGGATCTCTACAATAGTCTCTATTCCTTACCATTTTTGAATTTGCTAATGGGAGATGTTGAGTGTAATGTTGGGAGCTACATTCCAACAAAAAATGGAGAAACAGCCCTGAAATAACCTTTCAAGTAATTTAAAAAATAAATGGTTGATAAATACTTGATAAGGTTATCAAGCAATTTTAAAAGTAATAGTTGTGTGTCCAGTCCTAGCTTTTGAAATCCCATGGAAACATGGACATACACAATTTAATCAATGAACGAAGAACTCATATTCAGATTAGAAGCTGCTGAAATACTGGTAAGAGGAATTAAATTTCAGTGAATTCCAGTGTAACAATATTGGTAAGGTCTGCTCTCTATGATAGCATAATTGTCTCCTCCATCCATATGTCCTCTGCCCTGTATGACTGCAATGGCTGCCCCCTAAATCTGTGGATCCCCTCTCTCTTCTGAAAAGCCCATCCTTCCTGTATTGAGCAGACAAAGAAGTAGCTATTAAAATCAACCAATATATAGACTGGTGAAAGCAGGTATCAAACCCTTGCCTCTGGTGGGCAAAAGGACAAGCCATCATCCTTGGGTACCCCCAAAGTGACTCCCCTAAAAGCATTACCCAGTTAGCAACAAACAGCAGAATCCCACTAGTGAAACATTCTTTTAAGAATAATGGAAGAAATAGTCACTTTCCAAAGACACTCTGTCTCTGACCTCTAGATGGTTATCCCTGAACAAATCTATCATGTATCACTGAGCAACACTTGAATCATTACCTTCTAGTGAATTTGAATGAGAGATTTAATTTTTTAAAAAAAGTTTATGTAAAAATATGGTATTACAAAGTCAACTCTCCATGCTTTAGAAGCCAAAGCTAGCCACATTGATTTGGCCTAATGTTGGATTCCACCACTAGGAACACGGATAGAGCTTCAATCAGTCTATCATGAACTGATGATATTTGGAAGTTCAAGCATACCAATATTAACACATCATGACCTAGGTCTTCCATTTTTATCACCAAACCAGGAGTTTTCCTTCTAAAAGAAACAACAAACCCTTTTCTTTATATTAATGAAAAGCCTCTAATTGTATCTTGATGGCAACATGCAAAACTAGAATTTTGTTTCCTCTAACTTCAAATTTTCACTTTTGTTCTTCTTTCAGAAATATATAAATATTTCTCCAGATTCTTTCATCCGAGTATCTGAGATACTTAATTCTTCTGAGTCACATTTGTGTGGCAGTTGGGTTTACTGGGGCGTAGGTGTGACATCAGAGGTCAGCTGCAACATTTGGTGATTATGACACACAGCTTTTAAACCATGATTACAGTTGGGGGAAAAAGTGGCTTTGTCAATACTTATCAGATACTGCCATCTCCAACTCATAGCTGCTGTGTCCTCAAAGCATGTTTAGGGTGGCTCTTTTAATTGACAGGGGAAACCCATCAATTGGCTCACAATTGTGCTAGTCCCCAATTGTGCTAGTGAAATCTCACTGCTGGGGCAGTTGTGATATTGGCAGTCATGTATCAATGTCCCTTTTTTCCCCTGTCCTGCCCCCCTCACTATTCCCAAGAAAACTGATAGCCTTTTTTCTGTTTCTTTTCTTTCTTTCTTTCTTTCTTTCTTTCTTTCTTTCTTTCTTTCTTTCTTTCTTTTTTTTTTTAAAAACTTGAATCATAATAGCAAAGCTCCAGGATTTCTGCCTTTTACTTTGCCAAACACTATTTTCTTTTCTAGTGAATCATGAAGGCCTGTTTAAATAGGAAGGTCTTGGCTTCCCTATAGAAGAGGAGAGACCCATTCAAGCATCCCTTTGCAAAGAGTTCCATAGCCTGGGAGCAGCCATTCAGAGGACCATCTCACTAAACATGCCTGTGATGGGGGTGTGACCAAGAGAAAGCCCTCCCCCAAAGATCTTAAAACTTGGGTAGACGTGTATAGGGATATATGGTCTTTTACATAACCTGGATCTAAATCGATTCTGGGAGTTACTGTCCAAAAAATAACGTTTCCAAACCCTGTGAATTGGAAGGTAATTCAGCACAAATTGACCATGGCCTCTTGAGGTAATTGTGCACTTTTCATTTCTACTTAGTGTGTTCATTGCAGCCAGCGCCACCATTTTGCATGAGGCAAATAGGGCTATGTCTCTGGGGTTCAGCATCTGACATAAATTCTCACAATTGAGTCAAGCCCATTCATTCCCTCCATAAATGTTTGTGTTACTATTTTACCACAGGTCAAAGCCAAACAGTCAACTCCCAGAGTGAGTTGAATGTAAAT
This sequence comes from Phrynosoma blainvillii, assembly GCA_026167975.1. Lineage (NCBI taxonomy): Eukaryota > Metazoa > Chordata > Lepidosauria > Squamata > Phrynosomatidae > Phrynosoma > Phrynosoma blainvillii. Next base: position 90,581,077 of record JANUYF010000002.1, on the reverse strand, counting down.
CCTGATGAGTAAATCTTAAGTGGAACAGCAAAAAAAGTAATTTAAACAAACGTGCACATACAAAAATTGGTTCTCACTGATGCTCCTTCTGCCTATTTCTCCTCACTCCCACCTAGTATTATTCTAATCTTGTCTGCAATCTGCCTTGCTGCTGCACATGCTATGTGATAAGTCTGACAACATTCAAGTCTTTTCTGGCTCAGCATTAAAGAGAAATTCTCCTGCCCCAGATTAGAATTACTGTTTTACAGAGACTCTGAAGAAAAACTAGGTCAACTGCCAGGAGCCACTGGCCACTGAAAATAAAGTGAAAACTGGGGGTGTGTATTCTGTTGTCACAGTGCTAACTAAAACAGTTGTTTCCTGCCTCCAATATGTGAGCTGCCTTTTTGTTTGTTTAAGTGTCTTTTGAAGCTGGCTTTGGGGTTATCACCTTTCTCTGGCAGCTCTCCTGTGTCTTTAACAAGTGGCATGACAGGCAGAAATGAAGGAGATGAAGGCCTCCCATCACTGCTTATCTGTACTAGGAAAAACTTCACATGGTGACTACAGAGGTGTGTTCTAAAACATAGGATAACCTTGCTCTATACTTTCTTTAAATTTGCTAATCTTTCATTCTGTGGTGAAATGAGTTAAGTGTTGGACTCTAGGAGATCAGGGTTCAAATCCCTGCTTGGCCATGAAATCCCTTGAGGATGGCAGGGGCAAATCTCATATGAGTAAATCTTGCCAAGGAAATGTTAGGGTCACTGGAGTAGACCTGAAGGCAAAAATGTAAAAGCATTACACAAAATGCATGTGTTTTGCACAAAAGAATGACTTTTTACACACACTAAACCCACAATTATTTCTGTGCAGAATAATTTCTTGAAGCACTTTCAGAAGTGCAAATACTATGTGAGAACTGATTTTGTCCACAGCAAGGAGAAAAATGCAGAAATTATTCATCCTTCCATATGAGGAAAAAACTGTTGAATATTTTAATCCTTAGCTGTTGTTGGTTTTGTTATGTGCCTTCAAATCATTTCTGACTTAATGGCAACTCTCATGCAAAGCTATTACAGTGAGGTTTTTTAGCAGAATTTGTTAAGGGCTTGCCCTCAACTTTCTTTTCTTCTTTTTCTTTTTTTTATTATTAAAAAGAGAAAAGAAAGTACATATATGCGTAAATATATACATATCATTCCTTCAAACATATGATTCTTTAATCTAAAGATTTACAACAAGTTTTGAGAAATCAAAATAATAAATCAAAATCAATTTTCGTACCGTGTACTTACTTTCAAACACAATTTCTAACATAATTTCAAACCAAACGTCCTTATATTATGTATTTTATTCATTAAAGCCTTATAGTATTATATATCCTATTACTATCATGGTATTACATCCAGATAATTTTCTATTTTAGCCCATTTCCTGGCGTGTTGCGTAGCCTGTTTATCATTAATCAACATCGTCAGTTTGTCCATCATCATCATGTCCTTTAGCTTCTTTTTCCACTCTTCTATTATGTACTCATTCTCATTATCTAGCAAAAATTATCTGTGCCGCAGTTATCATGTATAAGACTACCCCTATCTCCTCTTTGTTCAGTTTGCCTTTACAATCTTCGGTTATATTCAGCAAAAATAATTTTGGATTGAAATCTATTTTGATAGTAAATAATGCTTGTATTATTTTATGAATTTCCCCCCAGAATTTTTTTGCTACTTTACATAACCACCACATATGAAATAAATCTGCATCCTGTTGCTAGCATTTCCAACATTTTCCTTCTTCTCTTTTCCCTATTTTGGCTAGTTTTTTAGGATTTAAGTGCCACCTGTAAATCATTTTGTAAAAATTTTCCACTAAGTACGCACTCTTAGTAAATTTCACATTTTTTGTCCATGTCTTTTCCCATATTGATAAATCAATATTCTCCTGTAAGTCCTGCATCCACTTTATGGTACATTCTTTAATTGTATCTTGCTCTAATTCAATATCCAATAACATTTTATACAATCTCATAATCAGATGTTTCTCCCCTTTCACCAAAGCTTTTTCTAATTCTTTTTTTTCAGATTCTATTCCTCTCACTTCTAAATCTTTTTTGAATCTTTCTCGGATCTGAAAATATCCAAACCAATGTAGTTTAGTTCCACCTTCTTGTAAATCCATATATGATTTCATACTTAAATCATTCCTCGATTTCAAAGTTATGTCTTCGTAGGTAAGCCATTTTCCTTTACAGGAGGTTTCTGTTTTAAAGAAGGCTTCTTGGGGGAAAACCCAGCTTGGATTTTTTTTATACCAGTACTCTTTATATTTATGCCAGATTTTAAATAGCGCACCTCTTATTGTGTGTTTTTTAAAGTTCTTAAGCTCTTTATTACCTGCATAACATAAGTACCAGTGCCATCCTTTTTCTAGGTTGTCCCCTTCCAATGTCAATGATTTTTTGTCTTTAAGCTGTATCCATTCTTTAATCCATGTGAATATTGCTGCATTGTAATAGGTTTGCAGGTTGGGTAACCCTAATCCTCCCTTTATTTTTTTATCTTGTAGTACTGTTGTTTTAATTCTTGGTTTTTTCCCTAGCCATATGAAATCATTAATGTCTTTGGACCATGTCCTGAATGTCGAATTTGAGATTGATATGGGAATGTTTTGAAATAAATAGAGCATTTTAGGGAGTATGTATGATTGTACCACCGCTATACGTCCCAACAAAGATAATTGTAAAAATCTCCATGTTTTCATCTTTTCCTTAATTTGATTCCATACTTTAATGTAATTATTAGTAAAGAGATCCGAGTTATTATTTGACATGATTATTCCTAAGTATTTTGTTTTGGAGATTATCTCTAAATTTGTCTGTACACTTAGTTCTTTCTTATCTAACTCAGTGAAATTTTTTGTTAGAATACCGCTTTTCTTCTTATTTATCTTAAGGCCAGAGATCTCACTTGCTTCTTCTAGTATAGAACATAATCTCTCTATACTTTGTTTAGGATCGTCTAGTATAATTACAACATTGTCTGCGAAGGCTCTTGTTTTATAGTTATAAGATCCTACTTGAAGGCCCTTTATTTTATCTTTTCTTATCTTCCTCAACAGCACTTCTATAGACATTAGAAATAAAAGTGGAGAGAGCGGACAGCCTTGTCTTGTCCCTTTAGTTATCGTACAGAATTTTGTTCTTTCTCCATTTACCTCTATTTGTCCCTCAACTTTCTCTTAGACTGAGAGAGTGTGACTTGCTTGCTCAAAGTCACCCAGTGGGTTTCCATGCTGAGTTGGGATTTGAACCCTGGTCTCTAGAGTCATATTCCAATGCCGAAACCACTATTGCACACTGGCTTTCTATACATCCCTAGCCTGGATCAAAATCATAATAAATGTTTTCTCCTATCAGCAAAGGGTGTCTCAGTTTTGAAATCTTTAGTCAGCGGTGATATATTTCCAGAAACAGATGTGTTCTCTTCAGAAGTATACATTCTGAAAAAAGATACCTGCACTTTACCATGACATGGGAATTATTTGTCATTTGACTGTAACCAGTGCTTATACTCACATGTATAGAAGTTCTCTTAAATTACCTCTCACATAATAACAGTGTCTGTTACCAATCTCTGTTTAATGTTTATGCGATTTCTTGGTCCCACTGAAAGTGTTCTTATGTTGAACCTCAGTTTTAGCTAGAAAGTATTGGTTAGGTTCTTCAAAGTCTTAACTTAATAATTCAGGTTTGTATCCTCAACCTCTATTTGATGAAGACTGTTGTAAGATTTTGTATTGAGAAGTATCTGGCAAGTTTGTATGTAACTATTTATTTAATGCCTTGGAAATTTATCCTGGGCAGAGATTCACATCAGAAACCTTGGCTAGCACATATGCAAACATATGTAAACACATTTGTGAGTCTTAGACATTAGCTATGAACAAATAAGACTTGGGAGTATGAGGATTGTTTAAGAGCATGTACATGGACCACAAATTAAGCTTCCCTGCTTTTGCATATCTGACATTAATTAAATCCCAAATTAATATGGGATTATTATTATAAAACCCTTTTGCCTTAAAACAGGGATTGGCAAAAATGTGCCCTTCCAGATGTTGGTCCCAGAATTCCTTACTATGGTTTATGGTGGGGAAGGCTGATGGAAGTTGCAATCTGAAAACATCTAGAAGGCTGAACTTGGTTCTCTCGTGTCCTTAAACCATTACTTGATACAAGAATGTTTTCCTGGTCTTAAGCAGTGGCATCCACAATTTATGGTGCATTTTATTTTAAGATGTTGACTGCCCTAGCTAAAAAGTCCTGTTTGGAGGGATATATATTACTGAAAGAATATTTACAGGGTTACTAATGCTAAGTCTGTTGCAGAAATTTTTTTCAAAGAGGCCCATGATAAAGACTAATAGAATTTAACATGGAATGAGTTTATGTGGATTATAATCCACTTCATCCGGTGCAGGAGTGTTACCCAGAATATCAGGAATTATATAGTATGCATGGTTGGATGGTGATGACCTCAAAAGGAAATTAAATGCAGAAAATGGTGACAGAGGGCTCTTCTAGCTATAGTAAATGTGTAGAAGTTGTGGTATTTGTTGCTGTAGCTTTGTGGGGAAGAGTTAACATCCAAGTGAAGTTTTTGTTGTCATTGACCATTTGGGGGAAATTCCTAGTATTGGCTGCAACTTCTTATGCCCACTCTTGAAAAGTTTTTTTTAAAAGAAAAAATCTGGGAGATACGAGAACAAAGCAATATGGATGCATCCCAGATTTGTGTATGTTTGTGTGTGTGTATGATTCCCCCTAGTTATGTGTATGGTTAAGGCCTACATGGTTTGTGTTCCTGTTGAAATTCTGTTTCTGCTATCTGCTATTTTTGTTTCAATATGAACAGTGGGGAAATTAAAGGTAAGGAGAATTGTCATTAATTTTGTTTTCTTTCTCTTTTTCTCCTCCCTTTCTTTTCTTTTCTTTTTTTTAATATAACAACATAGTGCATGAGTGCATTACTGTAAGGATACTTTTGCACTATAATAATATAACTTCAAAAAAATTGCCTATCAGTGCATAGGTCCACAACCCAACTAACCTCAATACACCACATCACTAGGAAGAGCCTTAGAATAGATCCAAGAAATCACAACATCGAGCAACACATCATCCCCTCCCACACACACAAAAGTTCTGGAAAAGGGTTTGCTGACACATACAAAACGGAGATAGAGACAAACAAGAGGTGGTAACTCATCAAAACCCAAGCAGCTATATTGTGAGATCTCACACTTCTTTAGACCAATTTGGAAGAGACCAGAGACTCCTGAAGAGCTGCAACATTAGTTTGTTGCAACAAAGACAGTAGCCTTGAAGGAACCTTAGGAGTAACAAGTTACAATTAGCATAGTAACTTGACTACTTCATTTGACTGCAATCTATTAACACTTATGCCCACTAGAACTTATTAGTCTTTAAGTTCCTACAAGACTTTTTATGCTTTTGTTTAATATATGGTAGTAGGCAGCAATGTTGGCCTGATCTTTGTACTACAGTTATTACACGGAAACCACATATAATAATCTACACCCTCCAGTCACTAGTTTATATAAATAAAACTGCCCATGTTGTACTTTTGCTTTGTATGCTCTTTGCTGTTCATGACTTTTCTGATGGTGTAACCATTACCTGGTACGTGCAGCATGTTTACAATACCTCTGCATGATGCAGAAGTGCAACACAATTTAACAGCTTTATGTACAGTGCCTTGCAGAAGTATTCACAGCCATACCCATTTTGACTTTTCCACATCTTCTCCTACAACCTGGAACTGAAATGAATTTAATTGGCATTGATAAACACAAGATCCTCAACACTGTAAAAGGCTTTGGATGCTATCTTTGAAGTGTGTCTTTGAATCCCTCTGCATGTAACCATCTTGACTGTTGAAACAGATTTGCAACCTCTTTTCTGTCAGGCCCTTTACTCTGTACAGTTACATGGAAGACAGAGGAGTGTGCTTCTCTCAGTGCTGCAGATACTTGAACCTACTGAATTTGCCCAGTGCTGGTGGATGAAAATGTCGTCATTTCCTTTTGTTATTAAGCATGTAGTAAAATTTGGAAATTTCTTCATAAAGATGGGAAGAATTTGGTATTAAAAAACCCAAACAAAAGTGGAAGAAAGAAAATCTGATAAATTCACCTATCTTTGAGTAGAAGCAAAGAATCATAGTTGGGATGGAATGCAAGGTCCATGTAGTCTAATCACTGTGCCATGCATGGCTAAACCACTCCCACAAGATGACCATCCTAACCCATGTTGAAATGCCATTTTCCAAAGAAAGAGACTTCACCATCCTCCAAGGCAGTCTATCCCTTTGTTGAACAGCAATTACCATAAATACGCTCTTCCTTATTTTTAGATGTAATATCTATTCTTGTGATTTGAGTTCATTGGTTAATGCCCTAGCCTCTGCAGCAACAGAAAGCAATCTCGCTAAATGACATCCTTTCAGGTAATTATGCCTACCTTATCACCTCTGAATTTTCTCTTCTCTAAACCATATAGTTCTTATAGGGCTTGGTTTCCAGAATCTTGACTATCTTCTTGGTCATCTTCCTCTGGACATTTGCAAAATATGTTTCTTTTCCTTTCTGTTTTATTTCCATCTCTTTCATCATCATCTGTCACTTTAAATGTAACACAATATCTCCTATAGTCATCCATGTAAATATTTCCATAAATTTCAAGGATAGAGGATCCTTTCCTCCTGGCTACAGATTTTGCTAAGACAAGGCAATCTGGCATCACAAGGAAAACCCAGTATCAACATTTTTTTTCTTTCAGATTTTATCAGCATCCCTATTCCAGAGCCAATTGAAGAAAAGACAAAGATCCTTAAATTCTCTACTCCTGTACCTATCCATCTGAAATTTTACAAGTTTCTTCTGCAATATATGCCATTTTCATGCAAACTGTCAGAAAAAGCACAGATCTGTAAAAGTTTTTGCAATTTTCATTGTAATGCATGGAAATCTTTAAAATCTTCACAATTTTTGAATACTATTTGCAGTTTCGGATAGATTCTGTGCACATTTTATATATGAATGTGGTGTAAATTTCTGTGCAAAAAAACATTGTCTGAAAAAAAATGCTATCATTGGTGTCTTATTCTCCATAGCAGTTTATTTTAATTTTTCACACAGTAATCAATATAAGTTTTGAATGGCAAAACATCTCATCAGTCCTGCAAAGAGTCTCATCAATCCAGGTCTCTTGTCATCAAGATTTCCTGACAATTAAGAAACATATTTTTCAATCACTTTTCAAATATTGTGAAACATTTCTATTCCTACTGAAACCTAAAAGGGTTTTTTTTTCTTTCTTCTTCTTTTTCAGTCAGTCAGTCAGTCATAATTATGGAATGGCCTGCCAGATGAGATCCGTCGTATTACCACCTTGAACAGCTTTTAAAAGGCTGTTAAGACGGATCTCTTCCAGCAGGCATTTCCTGAATAGATATCCTGGCCATCAAGAGACAGCCCAACCTGCTCCCATGATTCTGCTGCAGTTTTTGTTTATTTGTTTATTTGTATTATTATTTTAAGTGTGTTTTCAAATTGTCATTGTTTAATAGTATTTTAAGGGGTGGGTGGGATTGTGTGATATGTAATGTATATTTTAGTGTTGTAAGCCACTCTGGTTGCATTACGCAGAGGGGCGGAATAAAAATTATTATTATTATTATTATTATGGCACAAAATTAAGCAAACAAAAGCAAACTAGAACTTGTTGGTTGCCTAAGTATTCATCCCCTATGCTCTGACATAACTCACTGATTCCAGAAGTCACATAAATTATTGAATGGAATTGACCCTTGCAGTTCCAGTGCCACATGATTTCAGATAAAATACACCTGTTTCCAGAAGGCCCTAGAGCAGGGGTAGGCAACCTTTCCCCTTTAAGGGCCGAGGGACTTCAGCTCCCAGAAGCCTCAACCATGTTGGCCGATAGTCCCATGTTGCCAATAGCTCCTGGGATTCTGGGAGCTGAAGTCCCTCGGCCCTTAAAGGGGAAAGGTTGCCTACCCCTGCCCTAGAGTTTGCTGGAGAGCATACTGAAATAAACACTGTCATAAACAGGGGTAGGCAACCTTTCCCCTTTAAGGGCCAAGGGACTTCAGCTCCCAGAATCTCAGGAGCTATTGACCAACATGGGACTATTGGCCAACATGGCTGAGGCTTCTGGGAGCTGAAGTCCCTCGGCCCTTAAAGGGGAAAGGTTGCCTACCCCTGGTCATAAAAATCAAGGCATTATCAAAACAAGTCTAGGGGAAAGTTGTGCACAAGTTCAAATCAAGATAGGATTTTTTTTAAATCCCAAACTATAAACACACACAATACACACACTACAGAACTGTTAAAACCATTACAAAATGGCAATAACATGGCTGAACTGCAACTTTGTTTAGAAATGGCTGTCCACCAGAGCATTTGTCACCAGGGGAACATTTGTCAAAGAAGCAACCAAATCGCTAATGGGAAGCTGGAGGGATCCATGACTGAGATAGGAGAAAACATGCATGGGGAAATCTATCACCTGGACTTTTCACAAAACTGAATTTTATGGAAGCCTGTGAAGAGGACAGCCTTTGCTGAAACAAACCAAAACCTGTTTGGAGTTTACAGAAGGGCGTGTGGGAGGCACAGCAAATATCTGGGGAAGGGTGGCAACATCATGTTGTGAGAGTACTTTTCCTGAGAGGGCCAGGTTTTCTAGAAGAAAACCTGTGTTATTCTGCAAGAGTAGACATTAGGTAGAAGTTATCCTTTCAGCAGAACAATAACTCTATAAACACAAAGCAACTCGGGAGTGGTTTAAAAAGAAGAATATTTTAAACTAGCCCAGTCTAAGCCCAGTCCTCAGACCTATTGAGAATTTGTGGCAAAACTTAGAATGATAGAATCATTAGTTGGAAGAGACCATAAGGGACATCCAGTCCAACTCCCTTCCATACAGGAAGACAGAATCAAAGCACTACTGAAAGATAGCCATCCAGCCTCTCATTAAAAACTTCCAAAGAAGGAGACTTCACCACACTCCAAGGTAAAATATTCCACTGCCAAAGAGTTTTTACTGTCAAGGAAGTTCTTCCTAATGTTGAGGTGGAATCTTTTTTTCTGTAGTTTGAATCCATTGCTCCATATCCTAATTTCTGGAGCAGCAGAAAACAAGTTTCCTCCATCCTCAATATGACATACCTTCAAACATTTAAACATGGTTATCATGCCATCTCTTAACCTTCTCTTCCCCAGTCTAAACATATCCAGCTCCCTAAGCTTCCCCTTACAGGGCATGGTTTCCAAACCTTTCCAGGTGAAGTCTGACCAAAGCAGAATTCAAAGATACAGCCATGTTAGTCTGTAGAATCAGTATGTAGAGAGATCTTATAGCACCTTTGAGAAAGAAAGAAATTGGCAGCATGAGCTCTCGTAGACTTCAGTCTACTTCCTGATACTTCCCTTGATCCAGACATTATAATCCTATTAATGCAGCCTAGAATCTCATTAGCCTTTTTAGTTGCCGCATGACAATGCTGGCACACTATTGACTTGTTAAAGGGCAGTTCCCCAACAGTTTGATATAGCTGGAGCAATTTTCTCCTGGAGGAATGGACAGAAATGGCAGGATCTAGATGCACAATGCTAGTAGAGAGTTACCCAAGAAGACTCACAATTCTAATTGCTGCCAAAGGTGCTTACGCTAAATATTGACATAAAGTGGTGGTGGATACTAATGTCAGTTTTGTTTTGTTTATTTAATAGTTCTGCCATATATATTTTTAAAAATCAACAGTGTTGAGTATCCTGTGTACATCAAGTGGTAACCATGTCAATTAAATCCATTTCAGTTACAGACTGTAACACAACAAAATTTGGAAACGTTAAAGGGGAATGGATATATCTGCACCATATTACACATAGATGCAATTTCAAGTTGTTCCTGCATGAAAATCAAGGCATTTAAACTGAATCTTTTTGTGTGTTGTGCTTGCATGGAAGAATATTTTCTGACGTGTTACTCTTAAGTTCCCCATACTTCTTCTGCATTAGAAGTCAATGATTCAGTAGAAGCTGTTGCTTCCCAGCACGAGTATCTGCATGTTTATTTGAAAGCTTTTTTAACTGAATTAATGGGGTGCATCTTGAGTCTCCATACATAGAATTGCGGGTTTATTTATTTATTTATTTATACCTTTCACAGTGTGAGGCCAACATGGCAACAAGTGCTTATTTTAACAGGCACTTTTAATCCTGCATGGTTTTCAAAAGAGGGAAACTTTCCAAGAGGAAAAGGAAACTATGGGGGGATGCAGACCAGGGCATCGGGGACGCCCTGGGACGGTGCGCCGCTGGAGCGAGGCACTCGCACGGCAGCGCACCGGCGGCGTCCCTGAAAGGAGCGCCAAATTGGCGCTCCTTTCAGAAGTCAGGGAAAGTGCGCCCTAAACGCGTCGGGCGCACTTTCCCTGACTTTTCCGCCGCAGCGTGTGAGGATGCTGTGGCGGGAGGTTGCCCTGGGAGCGTCAGCCGTGAGGAGGGCCGGCAGCTCCGAGGGCAACCTCGGGAGGAGGAAGGGGCGCCGCTCGTGCGGCTGCCCCTCCTCTTCCCTGCCTCCAAGACGACTTTTTTAGTCGTCTGCCGAGGCCCTTACATTCTGAGAATTATGATCATGTCCGTAACAGGATAGCATAGCTATGTTGGTTACTCCCCCCTTCCCCTAGTTCCATAGGAGAAATGCCAATAGTGTGATGAGTGCCTTTTTCAAACCATCCTAATTCAGAGTAGAAATGTGTCCAACCCACATGCATAACTTTATTGTAATAATAGGGAATGGCAAAGGTATACCTGTTACTGAGAGAAGTGTCTACTATAAACACTATCCATTTAAGATGAAACAGTCACTCCACTGTAATCCTGCCATAATATTAGTGTTATGTGCACTTAATTGCACAGTATTACTTTCCTGCAAGAGGAATTAGCCAAATTACTAAGCCAAGCACACTAGACAAATAGGCAAATGTTCCAGCTGGCAGTATCAAGGCCAAAATAATTGAGTAAAGTACTAATTGAGAGGAAGGAACTCAGTGTTCCATAGCTTTCCTTGTAAAATATATATACATTTTATCTGTAAAATCTCCACAGGAGATGAATAAATTCTCTTACCATCTATGACTTGGAATGTTCTAGTTGTTGTTTGTTGTTAATAATAATTTTGTGCCATAATCCTGTGGCTTCTCACACAACAGCCCAGGGGGTATCTCCCCATCTGAGATCAGAAAGAGAGCTCCAACCTCAGAGAAGGAGATTTGAGTATGTATCCCACCCTACAATATATGGAAGGTTTTCCAGTTGCCATATATCCACTGGCAGAGTTCTGATAAAATGAGAGGCAGAATGGGGAGACTGGAAATATGGCACAGGTGGACTGGATAAAGTTCTCCTGGTCCCTGACTGCTCTGCAATTTAGGGCTCCCATAGACTACCAGGATACGTGTGTGTCAATGAGGGCATTGCCTCCAAATAAGAATTCTGCCCTTAAATGATATTTTTTCTTAATTCCCCAAGTTTCTAGCATCGTAGTAACTTAAAACTTCAGTTGCACAGTTAGCGGTACAGTTTATGGTAGCCAAAGAAAATGAGCAGATGAAGTTATCACAGGAATGTGAACACAGCAAATGTAAGAGTTCTAGGTGAAAGATTTTCAATGTCTCATCCTCTGCAATGCTAGAAATTTGAGAACGGAAGGAAAATGCTGCTGTGAGTCAGAATCTGGGAGGCAATGCCCTGATTTTATCCTCCTCCCTGGGCTACCCCTGGGCTCCCAGTCCCACTGTGGGACTTTTACTGTTCCCAATAGTTGTCCATCCCACCTCTCAAAAAGAAGGACAGATGGCAGGGAGGAAAATGATCCTCTTCCCTCACCTCCGTCCTGTTGGCAGAGGCCCAGTGGGCCGTTGGATACACTGGCTGCTCTTACATTAGAAAGCTTAACTGCAAGTGTTAAGACCCATTTATAACAAGCTAAACTGGAGAGGGGAGAGGACAAAGATAGAAGATGAATCTACAGTGTAGTTTGACACCACTTGCCATGGCTCAATATTATGAAATTATGGAATCTGTAGTTTTGCGATATTTAGCATACTCTGTCAGAGAGCTCTGATGCCACAACAAATTACAAATCCAGCAGCCCTGACAGTTAAAGCCATATCAAACTACTTTAATTTTGCAGTGTGACAACAGCTTTTAAAAAACTTACAAAGAACCAATACTAGTGGCCCATAAGTAAAATTAAGCAAAAAAATTAAAAAAAAAAGTCTGTCCAAAAAGGAATGCCTGGAAGAGCATACATAAAGATGCCCTGAAACTGAACAAGTGGAAGAAATGGCAGAAAGTATCATCTGGATTTCATGGGATGACAACATACAGTTGGTCTAGAAATTGGATTTCCTTCACCAATATGTTTCCAAGGCCATGCTTCTTATTGTGACTATTAAAAGTAAAGGTAGACTTGTACAGCACCAGGAAGAAAAATCAAGAATCTTTATTAGTACAATAATATTAGTGGACCAAAATTACAGAGTCGGCTAGTTCTCCAGAATTCTTTACCAGGCAAGAGGGTATCTGTGTCTGTGGGAGTAAAGAGGAACCATGTGGGCTAAGAGAATGGGTATGTTTTCTTTCCACACCAGGATGGCAGGTCATTAGGATGGAGTGAGATTAACATGAGAAGGAATCCTGTCATCAGCAGTTCTTGTTTACAGATATTGCCAGAACAGTATGGGAGGCACAAGGTTGTTGTTTTTTGGCAGTATCCATCCCTTTATTGTGCCATAAATCCCTTCTGCCTTCTTTTCCTGAAGTCTAGTTCAGCTATGGGAATATCTACAATAAACTACAGTAATAGAGGGTATGTCTGTTTTTCTATGAACTTTCTCCCTACAACCCTATTTGAGAGGCCAACATAGGGAAATGGTTTTGCAGTAAACATCACACAGATCAACAGTATGCCCATACTTACAGGAAAAACAGCTTACTTTATAGTCCTTCCAAATATACAAGCCAGTCCTCTTTCTTCAGTGATCTCATAAAGTTAACTGAGATTTTGCTGACTCCTTTTGCTTGATTCTCTTAAATAACCACCTCTGTCATTTTAAACGCATCTGCTTGAAAATAAATTTTATTCATTCCCAGTGCATTCTGAACAGGATTCTCCACAAATACCTTTCCTTTATAAAAAGTGGGTAATGGATAATTGCCAATGAGCAAGAGCCTTATGCAAGCCCAATCTTAATCTGGAAGGTTTTGAACCTAGTCTCTTGCACATAGGCTGACATCTTCTTGTCATTGTAACATTTTTTCAGTGCTTCTTTACAACAGACAAGGAACTCCACTGTGCATTCTGGTAGTCGAAGGGGCGGGGAAAAACATGCCCAACTTGTTCTATAAATTGCAGACATCATGTGCAGTGCATTCCCAAACTAAGGAGATTTGTATCCCTTAACTTTGGAGATTTTCAGACCTGGAAAAAAAGCCGGGAATAAAAGGCAAACTCCTGGCAAAGTTGTGCAATTCCACTAAAGATTTTGAGATACATTGCACTTATCCAGGACTTCTCTTGTGAAGATCCAGGAAATGTCCAGCAACAAACCATTCACGGGGAAGTGTCGGGAATGGTTTGTTGTTGGAGCATTCCTGGTTCTTAATAATAATAATAATAAAATTTATTTATTTATTTATTTATTTATTTTTATTTTTCTTCCCAGAATAAGTCCCGGATAAGTGTGACATCATCTGAAAATCTTCAGTGCAATCGTGCAATTATCCTGGGAGTATACCTTTGTTTTATGCTGTGCAACAGTTACATGATAGTCACATGGGGCCAAGTGATATAAACTTTCAGGCTTCTTCTCCAGAGAAATCCTTTCCACACAGCAAAAGCATGAACATGTGAACCAGCCTTCAAGTGAGTAGGAAGGCTGCAACCATTGTTACATTGAATTATTTATTTTTGTCTCAGCAAATAAATGGCAATGGTACCATTATCCAGCCATTTACTTTGAACCACGACATGTTTGCTTCTTTCCAGGACTGAAGATTGCACTGCATTATCTCCTCAAATCCTTGTCCCAGACCTTTGGAAGATTAGATCAATGTGTTGCATAATTAATTACATACTCTCTTAAGGAATATACTTCTCCATTAGTACAACTTGTACAGAAAACAAAAGTATCCTTATCTTGGACAGACTCTTCCCTCCTCCTCCCACTTTTTTTTTTTTTTTTTTTTTTTTTTTTTTTTTTTTTTGGTCTGTTCCTTCCATACACTCTTGTGTTTGTTTATTACTTCTTTATTGAGAGTTGGTGGTGTTCCTGATGTTGCACAGGCCTAAAGAAAGACAGTTATAGCTTTATAACATTCTTTTTGGTTTATTTGATCAATTCAGTTTTTTAAAGGCAGCCATTACTTCAGCATCAAAACTGTTAGAGGGTTCACCCTCTTCTCTCTCTTTCTCTCTTTTACTAGTCTAACATTTTTTCCATGTCTACTTTGTCTTTTTATTAAACAACAGTTGCTTGTCCTTAGTTACTCTCAAATGCCTCCATGATAAACAGGGTTCTCTGTTTTTCTACATGTCCGCTCCCTGCCCACGCTGTTCCTGTACAGCTTTTCACTGATACCTTAGACTTCAGATTCACTCCAAATGACCTCATGCAACATCTGTAGCTGTGCCGGATTAAAGGACATGGGAAAACTTGTTTGAACTATGTTCTGGGGCTCAAAAACCTTTGGAACCATGCAGTATTGTCCCTCAGCCCTGACTGAACAAACATGGCTGCACAAAAGTGGATAGAGAGAGATGTCCAGAGAGAAAAAGAGAGGAGGAGGAGAGAGACAGGTGTTCAGACAATTCTCCCCATTCCACAGAATATTACAGAATGTCTGATTCTTCTGCAGTTTGGTATACATAAGATTCTTCAGGGACCCAGGAAAATGCAGAGAAGGGGTTTAAACAAAGTATGATTTGATTATAGCAGCTTTAGGATCAAACACAGGGGCATCACTAGGGGGGGTGCGAGGGTGTGAACCACATTAGGTGACATCCTAAGGGGGGGGGAGTAACACCACTGCTCCCAAACATTGGGCTGTGAAATGGGCCATGGTGTTTTCCTGAAGTCATTTACAATTCTGAATAGATAGTATGAGTGGGGGAAAGGCTCAATGGGAAGAGAAAGGAGAGTCCCCAGGTTTTAATTTAAAAAATTTTTTAAAAACATTTAGGAATTATTTTATTTTATTTTATTTAAAACATCACATCTTACCAAACTTCCACTTTAACCACATGAAACTATGCAAATGTAAATACATTTAGACTGTACATGTGATATTGTAATTTAAAGGTATACTTTTAATTTTGCTAGTTTTAATGTTGCACCTATTGCCTTTACATTCAGTGATATACGGAGATTACGATTTATGAGTGCAAAAACATTACTAAGGATTATACTTCAAAAAACAACAAACATACAGTTTGTAATTTTAAAAACAAACAATAATGACTTTAATAAATAAATACATAAAATAACTAAAACCTAATCTAACTGGTGATGGCTTGGGTAAAGATAAATAAATTTCACCCTCTTTTAGATATCAGGAAGATTGGACAACAACTATTGACTGCTTGAAGCAGTTTAGAATCTTGGGAGAGAGCTGTTAAACTGTCTCCAAGAGTGACAGGAGTCACATGATAGATAGAGATCCTTATCTATATAAGGAGAGACAGGAGAATGTGATGCATAATTCTTCCAACAATCCCTTTCTCATTCTCTTGGACTGACGTCAAGGATCTTCAGTCCTTTGAGTAGCCTCTGGAACTGATCTTTGAGGAGAGGTTTAGTGAGGATATCTGCAATCATTATGTCAGTGTTGCAGTACTCTAACTGGACAAGTCCACTTTTGCATATCTCTTGCACTTTGTGAAATGTGATGTCAATATTTTTGTTAAGTGGCTTTTCATTTTGAGAAATATTGATGAAGCTTTGATTATCTTGCATCAAAATGGTTGGTTTGGGTTCTGTTATCCCAAAATTCTAAAATCTAGAAGTAAGTTGTGTAGCCATTTAACCTCATCACATGCTGCTTTTGCTGAAACACACTCAGCTCAGAAGAATCTGAAATTGTAGATTGCTTCTTACTTTTCCAGTTTAGAGCTCTTGCACTATAGAAGATCAAGTTTCTGGTGGTTGACTTTCTGTCTGAAGATACTGAACATTCATTTTCTTGTAAGCTGCAACAACTAGGAGAGTTCTGATGGTTATGTGTGTGACTACACCAGCAAAATTTTCATTATAGTCCTCACCATACTTTTGAGTATAGCCTTTAGCAACAAGTCTTGCTTAGTATCTTTGAATCTCCCCTTCTCCATCTAGCTTTGTGGTAAAGACCCATCTACAGCCAATTGTCCTTTTTCCTTCTGGCAATTCTGGCAAAATGCATGTCTTGTTTTTATATAAAGATTGTATCTCCTCACTAGCAGCTTGCACCCATTTCTCAGAATCTATCCTTGGAATTCCCTTGATCGTCTTCCAATGAGGGGTTTTTGGAATCAATTCCTCTATGGCTTGATAAAAGAATCTGCCAGGTGGCATACCTTTATTGGAGTGTTCTGATCTTCTCACCAGAATTTGGATATTTGGCTCTACTTCTTGCACGCTGTCCAGTTCCTTATTGTTAGGCTGGTCCATTACGAGTGTAGCCCCTTCTGGATGCAAAACCTTGGGAGAATGGAAGAACTCCATGTGCTCTGGTTGCTGGTGGAAGTCTTCTTCTACTGGAAATAAATCTAAATAGATATCTTGGTTTGGATTAGATTTGGGTTGTGGTCTTTCATCAGTATAAACTTTCATCAGCACTTGTTAATTATTGTGCGTCCATCTGGATTTAGAATTCTGTAACCATTTCTAGCATAACCAACAAAAATGTCCTCTTCACTTCTGCAGTCAAGTTTACCTCTTTTCTGTTTGGGAATATAGGTAAATGCTTTGCTTCCAAAAACTTTCAGATGGTTTAATTTTGGCTTAACTCCCTGCCATAATTGGAATGATGTTACATCTTTAGATTTATTTGGCAGTCGGTTACACAGCTATGTAGCAGTCATGATGGCTTCAGACCAATAGGGTATAGACATATTAGCTTCCAAAAGCATAGTGAGTGCCATCTCCTTCAGAGTTCTGTTCATTCTCTTTGCACCATTTTGTTTTGGAGAATAAGCATGCTCAACACCATGTTCTTTTAAAAATTCATCAACTTCAGCATTGACAAATTCAATGTCATTTTCTGTGTTCAGTCTCTTCATTTTGTGGCCAAATTTGTCAGAGACTCTATTAAAGTATTCTGAATTTTTGAAAAGCTTGACTCTTCTCTCTGAGAAGATAAGTGTGTGTGTACCTGCTGAAATCATCAATAATAATAAAATAAGAATTACCTCCTGATGACTTTTGATTCATTGGTCCAGAAAGACCAGGATGTAAAAGATCCAATGCTTTGTTGGATTGTCTCTCAGTAACTGGAGGATGTGAAGCTCTTGTGGCTTTTGCTTTCAAACATTCTACACATTTTTCATTGTTAGAGCATGATTTGAATTTAAAGTCTCTTGCAAGCCCTTGATTTGCCAGTCTCTTAATATTTTCAACACTTCGATGAGCAAATCTGTGATGCCATAAAGTTGAACAGTCTTTGTGATTACATCTGGTTATACTGTTCACAGATGAATGTAAAATTTGCATCTGATAACATCCATGAGATCCCAATTCTGCTCTAAAAACCAAATTTTTATCATGAAAACCAAAACAGGTTTGCTTTCTGAAACTGACATGGTTGCCTCTTGATGTTGTGGTTTGCACATTGTAAAAGGAGGCTTGCAAATCTCGTACATAATAAGCATATGGGGTTTATAAAGTTCCTATTATATCAGGACCAAGTTTTGTTTGCAAAATAGCAGTTCCTTTTCCTTGTGCAAAAACTTCTTGACCATTAGCAAGATAGACAGGAGTTACATTTGCATCAAAATCAACAAACCATTCTTCGCTGTTGAAGAAATGCACACTTGCTTCACTATCAATTAAAACTTGGTTTTTATATTTATCTACAGCAATTTGAAATAATTGTTGTTGAATCAAACCAATATCAACATGACTGAAAATATTAAAAGCTGTTTTTTTAAAGTTGCTTTTTCTTTTAGTATTTAGCTCCTGGCTTTGACTTGTTAATGTTGCTTCTATTTGATATGGGATAAAAGGAAGTCTTTTTCAAATCCTCTGCAGCAAATTGAGCTAATTTTCTGTCTGTTGTTTTTCTATTATAGTTGTCTTCCATCAAGTTCTGCCTATTTTAAAATTCAACAATTTGAGCAATAGCATCTTGTAAAGAAAGATCTCCTTTAACTTGTAAAGCATTAATCATTGTAGAGTAATATTTTGGAAGACTAGCCAAAAACAGTCCAAGTTTTGCATGTTCTGGAAAAGATTCTCCAGCTGAGGGGAGAGTGTCCCTGTCCCCATCTTAGGACACCACTGGATGGAACTATGGCAGTTGAAGTGGAATCATAGTATTCAAATTCTGGACATTTAGGAAGCTGATGAGGGAGCTCTCACCTGCTCATGTTCTCAACCTATGTTTTACTGCTACTAACTTTGGAGGTAATAGGATCTTAGAGTTATAATGATAATAATAATAATAAAATTTATTTATATCCCACCCCTCTGAGAACAATCAGGGCGGCTAACAACAATTTAAAATTACAGACAATGGGGGGGTTGCAGACTGCCAGAAATAGTGTGAATTCAGTCCACTTTTAGGGTTAGGGTTAGAGTTAGGGAACCATGGGAACTGTATTTTATTGTGGGATCAGAGTTGTCTGACAGAGAAGGCTCAATGTCTCAGAAAAATAACAGTTCCCATGATTCCCTAGCACTAACCCTAACCCTAAAAGTGGACTGAATTCACACTATTTCTGGCAGTCTGCAACCCCCCAATATGACTCCACAAAGACTCCAAAACCCACCCACCCTTAAAAAAGTATTTAAAAAAGTATTAAACTAAGGAACTATTAAAACATCTAGTTAAAAAGACATAGAATAAAAACTAATTACAATTAACAATATAATAATAAAATAAAACACATGGAGCAGTGGGAACATCTGAATTGTGAGAGCTGGAAGGTGTTGCATCTAATCCAACCTCTGCCATACAGGAACACAGGACTAAAGCAGTCCTGAAGGATGTCCATCCAACTTGTTAAAAACCACCAAAGATGGAGAGTCCACCACCTCTGAAGCAATCCATTCCACCATTGAACAACTCTTACCATAAAAAAGTATACTAGAGCAGTTCTAGCTGTCTTTTTCCACAAAAGCTAGACCTGATCAGATAAGCATATGAGATTCTGGTAGGAAGTAAACAAAGTACATATTTGATCAGTTGCATCACTAGGTTGGTGTCACCCAGTGGGATAACTCATGGTGTCACACCCACATTGATCTCCTCCCATGCCACACCATACATAATCTATTGGAAGAATTATGCATTGCATTCTCCTGTCTCTCTTTATATAGATAGGAACTTCTATCTATCATGAGACTCTTGTCACTCTTGGAGTCAGTTTAACAGCTCTCTCCCAAGATTCTAAACTGCTTCAAACAGTCAGTAATTGTTGTCCCAATTTTTATTGATATCACAGAAGAACCCTACTGGTCTGTTGTTGCAAAGGGAAAAGGGGAAGGGGGACGTGATTTATATTTTAGCTTGAACATGTGTGCATATCAATCCACTTCCCCAGGAAGTAGATTGATATCTACAAAAGCTCTTGCTAAAATGAATATCAGGTAGTATTCAAGAGTCTGTAAACTCCTCCCCTCCCTCCCTCTTTTCCCATTTAATTTGTCCTCAAATGTGAATTATAATTTTCTTTCTTCAGCATCTTTTCTTCTCTGCAAAATGGTGAGTCCCTTGGAGATTTTAAAGGGGGAGGTGTGTTATCCAGGGCTCATCATGTAGTACTCTCATATAACTGGATAACGCAGAACAAATCCATAGTCTATGCATGGTGACTGGTCTCTGTTAGGACCATTAGCTGGCCTGGATCCTAAGCTTTCCTTAAAAAAAACAAGTCCCTAGCCCATCTGGAAGCAAAGACAGACTGACGAAAAGAAGGACCCTGCAGTGGTCCCCAAACTGTACCCCTTAAAGAGCACAATTTGGGGACCACTGTGTCTAGTCTCTGGGGAAAAGAGCTTGCTTTTGTTACTCAGTCCTGAAGGTTTCCCAAGTAAATGTTGAATTTTGTAGAAGAGCAAATGTGGTCTATGCTATAAGAGCTGTAAGCATACTAAACACAGTGCAAAGACATGGCAATCATTACAGGGTTTCCAGAGAAATGTAAACTTTATTGTATTTTCCCCAGGCTTTTTGAGAGCTGAACTGCATGCTCCCAGATGTAAAGAAGATGAGAGAATGTCAGATAGAGTTTCAAATAATAAATGAAGTTCTTTGAGAAGGAATTCTGCATTTTCTTGCCTTTGGTGTACAGTATGGTCTTTTGAACCTTTTTTCAGATACATGAACCCATGTAAATGGGTCTTTAAAGTAGATATGACTTGTATACTTGTATTTATCAGGATTATTTGCATTTATCAGAATGCCATTCCATTCCCTACTGCAATGTATTGCATAGCAGGGAAACAACAGCTGTGAAGTGGAAAAGGGTGTAGGACTGGAGAAATTTATTTTTGAAAGTGGAAATAAAATATGGGAAAGTGGTGTTAATGGGGAAACAGAAGTGCCATATTGGATTGTTACTTGCTTTGAACATGTGTATGTGTGTTCTTACTCAAAAGAAAACAAACTTATCAGAGATTTAGTTGTTTATCTTTTGCTGGAAAAATAACAAGTGTCTTGTGGTAGCTTAAAGAATAACAAATTTTACTTGATATTTTCATCAACGGCACTGCCCCCAGCTGTCCTACTGCTTGATGTGGGAATAGAGGTACCATGCCCAGCAAATCCACCAGCCACACAAGACTAGGTGGGAGAGATGCCACAAGCTACAAAAAATCCCACAGAAACTACCCTTTTCAGCCAATTCTAGGCAAAACATCCAGAAGAATGGCCAAGGATGTCAACTTTTCAGGAAACCATGGGCACCAAATTTAGCAGATGCAGAAGACTAAACGGGTGTGATGACACAAGCCACAGAAATTGCTCAGGAATCACTTTGTACTTGGTACTATCCATTTCTGGCAAAAATCTGTGTTCTGGAAAATAGCCCACAAACCAACATTTCACACAGCTATGTTTACTAAATTAACTAGTGCAGAAAAATAAATGGGATTAATGCAACAAACTAGAAAAAGTCCCAGTCTTGGGAGTCTCTAGTCTTGGGAGAAGGGTGGGATATAAATAAATTATTATTATTATTATTATTATTATTATTAACAACAACAACAACGATAGGAGGAGGAGGAGGAGATGAAATAGGAATTAGGGTCAAACCTCTATAATCTAAAATGTGGCCCAAATATCAGCTTTCCAGGAAACCATGTCTGGATGGGCACAAGGAGGTGGTTCCTAGGGAATTTTTGTGGCTTTTTGTATCATATCCATTTAAATTTGGGTTTGTGTGTTAAGCTGCGACTTAATACATCTCTCTCATCTTTTATGGAATATACATGTTGTATATAAATTAAACCAATAAGGTAACAACGTGCAAAGTTTCAAAAATTAAAAATAGATTACATTATTGGAAGCAGAAGAGAGAGAAGCTCCATTCTCTCTGCCAAAACAAGACCAGAAGCAAGTTGTGGCACAAATCATGAGCTGTTGATATAAAAAAATGAGTAAAACTAAAGTTAAAACCTGGCTTTTTATTAAACCCTTTGGGCCAAACTGATTTTATTCAGGCAACACACGTTTTATGATTACATTGTTCAAGATTGTTTTAACTGGTTAAATTGAGAGACTATTTAATATCTTTTAATATTTTCAAACTTTTCTAATTATTTATTGTTTTAAGTTGTTTTTTGTAAGCTACCTTGAGGACTTCAGATAAAGGGCAAGATGTAAGTATTTTAATAAACAAACAAACATGGGGTTGTTGAGAAGACTTGTTTCAACCACTTGAAAACACTATTTTGATACTGAATACACTGAAGTCAAATGAATTCAGATGCCAATGACATTTTTTTCCTGGTTTCTCATTATCATCAGGGACTTTAACCCACCTGAGAAGAAATTTCATGGGCACAGCCTTTCTTACATTTTGTGCTAGTGTGAGTAGTATTTAGTCTGCTCACATTTCTCCAAATGTATCCATATTGCAGAAATGAAGCAGTTTGAGACTTCTTTAACTGACTCAATGCTATGAAATTCTATGATCTGTAATTCCGTGAGCTATTTAGCCTTCCTTGTCAGAGAACTCTGGTGTAGTTTGCCCCACCAAACTACAAATCCCAGAATTCCATGGAAGTTAAAGTATTATGAAACTGCCTTATTTCTGTGGCAGCCTGGCTTACCTCAAAGCACTTCTGGGTGAACAATATATCAGCCATCCTACACACCTCATGTGATTTAACAGCATGAAACTAAAAACTGATACGAAAGCATTTTTAGTAAGTGTGCCACCTTGTCACTGGTATACATTTATGTTTTTAAAATGTGTTAAACAGATGTAGCATTTTGCATTATATCAATGGACAACAATGTGGTAGAAGCTGATGAAACCATCCAATGTTTTGTGAAAAGCTGGGTATAAAAAGTTTTTGAAATTGTTTCTTATGACAAATTTATGGAACCACTTGCATCCATGTTTTCTAGGAGGAAACTCCCTTCCATCGGAGGTCCTGTTGGACTCACCCACCAAGTCTTTCCACCAGCAGGTAAAGACCTTTTTATTTAAGGAGGGTTTGGGCATTTAAATCTGATGTACCTGGCCAAGCTTTTAACGGGTGGTGGTGGTGGTGGTACTGTTTCTGTTTTACTGTGTTTCATATAGGTTTTAAAAACTGCTTTTAACCTGCATTCTAACTAGGGTTTTTTAAAAAATAGAAATTTGATTTAAATTGTATTTTAACTTTTGTACTCAAAGCTTTTTAACCTTGTTTTGTTTTTCAAAGGTTATACACTGCTTTGAATCCCATGATGGAAGAAAGACAGGGTATAAAATAAATAAGTGAAATGAAATGTGTATATAAAGTCACAATAAATATACATGGTCTGCACAATAAGGATCACAGCATTTCCAAAATGGAGAAGCTTCAAGATGGAATTGGGTTAAAGATAAATCCATCTTTGTCAGTAACTCAGCTGTAGTACTATTTTTGTTTGTGTGTTATCTCTAGATAGTCTGAAAAAACTTTCTGTTGCCCTTCCCACAGTCTTCAGATTCACAGTTTTAGCAGCTGCAACAGTGGCAGAAAACAACAAAAATCTATAATTTTCCTCCACTTATTTGACAGGTAGAGGACCTACTTTTTCCTGTGTGTTTGATATGTTGGTGTTTGCCTCATCTGTAGTGCTGGTTGCCCCATAGTACTAGATTTAATTGTTACACCAGCGTCTTGTCTCCTGGCAATTGTGTTTTGAAAGGAAACAGAAACATAGGACTTTGAAAATGAAATTGTTGTTGTTTTTATCACACCTCTCTTCTTTCCTGGGGCTAAACTGCTTTGAAAATTCCTCTCCTGGATGCGATAAGTCTCTTTGTTGCAGTTCTAGCATTACCACAGTCAGTGCCATGGGAAAGCCTGATTCCCCTCCTCTCCTCTTTTCTCCTCCTCCCACTTGCTATTCCAAAGCAGGCTAATTTGCACAATTACGGCAAAAATGGTTTAAATTATTCTTATTTTATTGTTTTGTCATAAGTATGCAAACCCAGTGCCATGGGAAAGCCTGATTCCCCTCCTCTCCTCTTTTCTCCTCCTCCCACTTGCTATTCCAAAGCAGGCTAATTTGCACAATTACAGCAAAAAATGGTTTAAATTATTCTTATGTTATTGTTTTGTTGTAAGTATGCAAACCCAGCAAAGATTAAAAAAAACAACCCAACAACTCTGACAGGCATGGAGTTAGCCTGCTTTGAAATAGTGAGGGAGAGATTCAGGGCTTGATCTGCCACATGACTGCTGTCATGCCAGAATTGAAGTGAAGAGACTTTTCACACCTGTGCAACTGTGCTATAATAGCAATATTTAGAGCTGTTGATGGGTTTTGTCAGACAATAAAAAGGTCCACTACAGTAACAAATGGAATGTAGGGTGGCAGCAGGAGAGATACACAATGTTGTTGGATAAGTACTGGATAAGATGTTTTTATCCTGTTAAAATTCTGCTTTTCAGCCTTGTGAGGTCAAGTCCTAAGAGGATATGTGTACATGCAAGACTTCTTAAACCTTGGAAACACAAGTCTTTTGAGAAGGGATGAGGCTTCATCTCATCTGGTTGCTATCACACTTTGAGCTTTGTGTTGATTTAATATGACATATGGGTATTTACTGAAGGCTTATGAAAGGGGGGGAATGGCTGTGCTGTTTGTTCTGTGAAATGGTCCTTTCAAATCCAGTTTCCAACACACTAGACTTGATTGTGCTGATGGTAAGCCTCTTACCTACTCCTTTCTACACATGAATTAGGAGACCAGAAGAGGCAAATAGCTGCATCTCAGCATGCACTACTTTCAACAGAGTTTTTAAACACAGGTACACAACTGGAAGCGGGGGGGGGGGGGGGGAGAAACTAAAGAGAAGAAGAAGAGGCACTCAAAGTGATTTCAGATGAAGATTTGTCATGCCATTGTTCTGCCTCAGTTTTACAGGAGCTCCATATGATTACACTCATTTATTTCTCCATTGCTGTGTCTTTCTTTCTTTCTTTCTTTTATTTCTTACTGTAAACATCTGTAAAAGAGACAAAGTCATAATATCTGAACAATGCCTTCAAATTGCTAATGTGAAGAGTATCCTCACACCCTCACCATGTGAAAATTGCCACCGTCTGAGTGGCAGAAATGCACCAAGACATTTTCATCTCTCCCAGAAAAAGCTGCTTTTTTAAATAGTTGCTTGAGATGGAGAATAGCATCAAGTACCTGTTCTGAAGTGAGAGACTGAAGGCCGTTGGAACTAAAGGGGGTAGTGAATGCCTGAACTCCCCACCTCTTCCTCTCAGCAAGTGAATACAGTAGCTTTCCATTTTTTCCAGACCATAAAGAGATTGCTGACCTATAATGGAAATACAGCTGTATATCCAGCAATTAATGTGAAGCATGACAGTCATGGCTCAGCTACAAAACGAGGGAAAGAGTGGATGCAAGGAAGCAATGCCATGTGGTTCTCTATCTACTCTTTGAGATCCTAAAATAATGAACAGCACTTTTTTTAGCCTTCAGGGTTGTTGGCTTTTTTAAAAAAGAGAGAGAGAATGAGAGAGAGAGGGGAAAAACACAGCCGCTGTAGCAGGCATGGCCAAATGCATCAGGCAGATGTGGCTGGAGAACTTACCTGAAATGCCAGCTGGATTTGTACTAGCATTCTTGGAGAGTCTGAAGGCACAAATGGCTGCTTTGTATTTAATATTTGTCATTTCCTGATTGTGCAGCATTACTTACAGGGCCTTCACTGTCCATTCTGCCATGCCCTCTTGAAAGAAGTCTCTCTGCAGCTCCTTTTAACTTCCTCTCTTTTCCTTAAAATGGATATTTCACTAAATACAGTAAAACCAAAATAATAAGTGTGTTCTTTCAAACATTTGGCTCCAGCCCCCCCCCCCCCCCCCCCCCCCCCCCGTTCTTAACCAAAGGCAAACAGCAATTCATTGTAAAGAGTGCAGGCAAATGGTTAACACATTTTTAAGATACATTTTTGGCAAAAACAGACATTTGTGAAATAGGTGTGTGTGTGTGTGTGTGTGTTTAAAAACAATTTTGTAGTTTGGGAGGAGAAAACCCATTCATATGACCCATACTACTAGGACAATAAAATGTAATTTACAATTTGTAGGGCAATTTTGAAAATTAAATGAGAATACACATACACATCCCTAAAAAGACAACCAGGAAGTTTCCATTAATGGAAGGGGCTTGCCTCCTGTGTGCCATTAATCACACACTTTGAGTTGCATTTGTTTTGTAGCTAACTCATTTAAGATTTCTGTTGCTAATACGCATGGGACTCAATACCGTTTGAAATCAGGGATTAAATTCTCAAATGCTGCAACAACCCATTATTACAAATGCATTTTACCAATCATTAAACTGTATTGGTGGCAGTGGGGTGTATGTATGTGTGAGAGAGAAAGAGAGAGCAAAACTTGCTGCATGCAGTCCTGGCGTAGTGGGTCTCTTTTGCATTAATGGTTCTACAGGACATTTCCTCTCTCAAAGGAATTGTAAGCAGTGAAAAGCACAAAGGTTGGCATTAGCCAAGAAATGCAAAAATGCAAACTTTGTAAAGGAACAGTATAACTAGGGTCCAAAACAGATGGCAGAAATAATCCAGTTTGAGACCGCTTTAACTGCCCTGGCTCAGTGCTAGGAAATCCTGGGAATTGCAGTTTATTGTGGCACCAGAGCTCTGACAGAGAAAGCTAAATGTATCACAAACTACAATTCCTAGGGTTCCCTAGCATTAAGCCAAGGTACCGGTAGTTAAAGCAGTTTGAAACTGGATTATTTCTGAAGTGTGTTTTGGACCTCTGTGTCAATGTTGGCTATAGGATGCCAAGCATGCAGGGGATCGGTGTGAGTATTCGTTGGGTTTGAACCTGAATTATACAGGACACAAGGGCAACTCCAGGGGCAAGTCATTTTGGAATCAGTCAGTTACAGAGTGGAATTTGAAGTGGTGTTGTTAGCAGGGTTTGTTATAAAAACAAAATGGTAAATAGTCTGGAAACCATGCCCTGTTGGGAGCAGTTTAGGGAGCTGGTATGTTTAGGGGGAAGAGGAGATTAAGAGATGACATGATAACCATGTTTAAATATTTCAAGGGATGTCGTATTAAGGATGGAGCAAGCTTGTTTTCTCCTTCTCCAGAGAATAAGACACAGAGCAATGGATCCAAACTACAGAAAAAGAGTTTCCCCCTAAATGTTAGGAAGGCCTTCCAGACAGCAAGAGCTGTTCAACAATGGAGCACACTCCCTTGGAGTGTGGTGGAGTCTCCTTCTATGATGTTTTTAAAAAGAGGCTGGATGGCCATCTGTCAGGAGTGATTTGATTCTGTGTTCTTGCATGGCAGAGGGTTGGACTTGATGGCCCTTGTGGTCTCTTCCAGCTCTATGATTCTATAATTCCTAAAGTTTCAAAGGCTGAGGGGATAAGAGTGTTCATACATATAACATGCAATATGTGTATTATCTGCAGGGTAGTAGAGAGACTAGATGGCCATCTGGATGGCCATCTGTTGGCAAAGCAAAAGCAAAGCAGCTTATTTATATACCGCTTCATATCACGCTATGGGATGTCTAAGCGGTTTACAACTGTGAGCTGATTACCCCCCAACAATCTGGGTACTCATTTTAGCGACCGCAGAAGGATGCAGGCCTGAGTCGAGCCTCAGCCCTGGCTGGTATTGAACTCGCAACCTTGTGGTCTATGAGTGAGTGGCTGCAGTACAGGCATTTAACCACTGCGCCACCAGGGCTGATTCAATCAATTAATCAATACATCCATCCATCCATCCATACTGGAGGATACCAGTTTGGAGGCCCATGCTCATTACAGAATATAACACTATTATTCCACTTTAACTGCCATTATTCCATCCTATGGAATCCTGTAATTGGTACTTTAGGGGAAGCACTGTTGGGAGTGCTTAGATTGTGTCTTTCAGAATGGCAGGGGGTTAGACTTAATGGCCCTTGAGGTCTCTTCCAACTCTATGAGTCTATATTTCCCTGACAGCATGTTTGTATATTTTGGAGTGTGACATTTATTTATTACATTTGTAAGTCACATTTTCTCCAGTGATCTCAAGGTAGTGTCCATGGTTGTCCTCTTCCCTACTCCATGTTGACCAACAATGGCAACCTCTGAGGTAGATCAGGCTAAAAAGGGCAAGTGATTTCTGGCTTCCAGTTGTTTAGCAATGGCAATAAAATGAAATGCCTTCTGCTCTAAATTATACAGCTGATGTGGGCCCACTCACACTACAAGATTATAGCATTATTACTCTTCTTTAATTGCTATGGTTCAATTTAATGGAATCCTGGGGTTTGTAGTTTTCTGAGGCACTAGAGCACAATGACTGAGAATTTTAAATGCTCTTCCCTAAAGTACCAATTACAGGATTCCATAGGATGGAATAATGGCAGTTAAAGTGGAATAATAGTGTTATATTCTGTAATGAGCATGGGCCTCCAAACTGGTATCCTACAGTATGGATGGATGGATGGATGTATTGATTAATTGATTGAATTTCTACCCTGTCTTTCTCCCAAATGAGATTCAAGGAGGCTTACAATAATTTAAAAAGATACAGCTATAATTCTAATACAGTGTACCCTTCTATCTGTGGGGGGTTTGTTCTCTCCCCCTCCCCAGATGAAAAAAAAACTATGGGACCTCTAGTCTCACAGTTTTTTGATGGTGCCACACATGCATATGGTTGTGCTGCCACAGCTGCATGTGCTCACAGCCATTAACAGCAATGGGCTTGCTCTCTGCTGATGCTTAAATCCATAGATAGCAAACTCATGGTTGGGAAGGGTGGGCTGTGTACAAAAGTTAAAAAGGAATGAAATATTACTACTATTTTAAAACATGCTAGAAAATACTTAAAACACTTAAACGTATTTAAAATGTGGTTTCAATAAAAATACAATAAAATAAAAAGATTAGAAAATGGCACATAATTTACACACAAACTAAAGTTTTGTAATATTCACAGTTCAAAAGCCTGCCTAAATAAAAATAGCTTCAGCTGCTGGCAGAAAAAGAGGAGGGAGGGGGCCAACCCAGCTTCCCGTGGAAGGGAGTTCCACAGTTGGGGAGCAGCCATGAAGAAAGCTTTCTCCCGAATCCTCAACAACTATGTCTACACAGTTGGTGGGACTGAGAGAAAGTCATCCCCTACAGATCTTAAGGCTCATGCTGGTTTATATAAGGAGATACAGATAGCCTTTCAGATAGCCTGAACACAAGCCATTTAGGGCTTTAATGGTCAAAACCCACACTTTGAATTCTGCCGGGAAATGGACCAGAGGCTGTTTTAACAGAAGAGTTACATGATCCCTATAACCAGCCCTGGTTAACAGCCTGGCTGCAGCATTTTACATCTGCTGAAGTTTCTGAACCATTTCTGAAGGCAGCCCCATGTAGAGCACATTACAGTAGTCCAAGGCATGTGTTACCTTAGCCAGATCTAGCTTCTAAAGAAATGAGCACAGCTGGCACATTAGTTTTAATCATGCAAATGCACTTCTAGCCACAGCTGAAACCTGGACCTCTTGGGTCAGACCTGTATCCAGATGCACACCCAAACTGCAAGCCTATAGTGTAGAAGAATCCATGAGCTGGTATCCCAAAGAAATTCCTGGGCTGAGATATATTCTTTTCCCCCTGTCTTCAATTGGTGACTCAAATCTGCTTTAATGAATTGTGGACTATCTTTCCTAGGTAACACAGGGGTCATGCAGATGGGGCAAAAAAATCACTGCAGGACCGCAGCAACCAGAAGCGTGGTTCCAAGGCCAGTCGCTGCTGTGGTCCCAAACGAATCGCCATCAACAAGGGGCTTTTTGCCACTCCTTTTGCAGCCAGGTTTGGGCCACCTTAGGCAGCCTTGGTGCACCTTCCGGGCAGTTTGGGGGCATGCATTGTTTGAATGCCATGCCCCCAAAGTGTCCAGAAGGTGCTTTATTTTGCCCATCTGTTTCAGGCCACTGTGAAAATATAAACCAATTACATTTCCTTCAGATTTTATTTTTTAAAAAACAGGAATGAGGAGAGGCAGGTAATAAAATCATCATCATCATCATCATCATCATCATCATCATCATATTGAAATATTTTTAAAATCAGTAACTGAAGGGGAATTTAGGATCTTTACGCTTCATTTTAGCTACTCACATTGATGCTGAGATCATCTTTCAGTCACCATACTATTTACTGGTTGAAGTAGTAACAGATGGCTTACTTCTGTTAAGCATCCATAACAACAGGAGGCCCTGGTGATGAAAAGTCCATTGTGAAAGAACTTGTCACAACACATCACTCCACATCCTTCTTCTTTACCCTCATGGTCAGAAATCGTTGAATTGAGCCAAGCTTCACACAAATGGTTACCCACATTACTCAGCTCTTACTATTTTTCTTTACAAACAACAAGTCTTGCCATAATTCTTTGTATGAATCTAGCTCTATTCTGTGGAAGATAAGAACAAAATCTTACAGAATATTTCTAGTCTGATTACTTAAAGTCCAAAGGACTCTGAATTATATCAGAGTCTTATAGAGCTAGGTCTTACAGAATAAGTATTCTAGCCTGAATAGTTTAAGTCCCAAAGAGAGGATGAATTATATCCATTGTAATCCTACACAACACACCACTGTTTCCTTTCCCTCCCAATTACATATCCTTTTAAATCTGTCACTTGTATTTGTAATCCATCAGAGTATAATTTAACATGATTTTAAAATTTTTATTTAACATTTTATCTCATACTTTTGTGGGGGGGGGGGGTTCGAGATGCATTTCTATTGTCTTATAAATTGTCATATGAATAGTTTACATATACAGCCTCAGGTGTCAATGTGTCATGGCTTAATCTGAGAATTACTGGTCTAGAAAGACTCACAGTTTACCCCAGGCAAGTGGCTATATGCCATTGATCAATAGTAACTATACAATGACTCAATACATGTTTCAGTGTGGCACATGTTCTGGGTGTAAAACCCCATGAAATGACATCAATGTTTAGTTTCTGGAGGGAGAGGGATGCCATGTTAGTCTGTTGCTGCCAAAAGCAAGGGACTGGTAAACTAACAAGTTTTAATCTGTAGACTACACTTTGTGGACTACACTTCACTTAATTTGTGGACTACATTTCACTTAATCAGATGATGCATTGCCTAAATTGTCAGATTACTACATATGTATTTAGGTGGAAGTTAGTTGGCAAGGGATATAATCTGTGGGATTGGAGGGAAATGAAATGCAAAAAAGTGTAAACCATGTTAATAACCTTAACAGTGGCTGTTAACAAATTGGTATTTGATTGGTAACAAGACATTTTTGTATTGATGAATTGATTAGCAAATGCAGTGAGATAAAAACTGGAATTCTTTTGGTGTCTTACATATACTTAAGTTTGCCTATGGAAACAATTGACATTTTTGTCTGATGTGAAACATCAGCATTCATTTCAAGGTTGGGAAAGTGGAATTGTGAATGTAATGCTATTGTGCATGGAGATGTGTACTGTGCACAAGTGTGCATACACCTTGTACATGGATATGTACTGCATGTCAATATGCATGCACATTCAGCTGTATGTTTGGTTTCATATTTGTTGTCTTGGTTCATTGGCACAATATTGTCATTCAATGTCAGGGTTATGTAGTTCTGTTAATGCATAACTCTGCATGTGGAGATTTACACTATGTGCCGCTAATGTAACATTTTGCCCCCAAAGTCATAGCCCTGAATGCTATTGTTAGTAGACCCATTGAAACAATGGGATTTACATGTTGACTCACTATTCCACAATTGATTGGATGACTTTATTCTAGTTGGGACTAACCAACAGGATTCAGAATCAGTGGTGTTGCTGAGGTTGGTGTCACCTGGTGCAGGGGGGCAAACTGCCTTGCCCTCTCCTGAATCCTTCCAGACTGCTGTAGTCCCACACACACACACACACAGAGACACACACATGCCTGAAACACCTTCAGGGGCCAGTGTGGCTGCACCTGCACTGGACCCTAAAGACACCACATCTCCAGAAGCCACTACTACTGAGGGGGCTGGTGCTGCAGCTTCTGAAGGGCCTGTTTAGGGTCCTGTGCAGCTACTGGACAATTGGTAAAGCATCCTTTCTTGCTCACCCAGTGCCAGTTCCTCCAGGTGTTA
Source organism: Phrynosoma blainvillii (assembly GCA_026167975.1). Classification (NCBI taxonomy): domain Eukaryota; kingdom Metazoa; phylum Chordata; class Lepidosauria; order Squamata; family Phrynosomatidae; genus Phrynosoma; species Phrynosoma blainvillii. The sequence continues at coordinate 90,548,901 of JANUYF010000002.1, read as the reverse complement.
CTGTGCCATTTCCTCCAGGTGTACCACCCCACCAGATGATACCCCCCTGTGGAGTGTCACCCGGTGCAGTCCTTGCACCCTCTAATGATTTCACTGTTCAGAAATTTGTCTTTACTTAATATAATTCATTTATTTTTTTCCAAAGTATTTATACCCTGCTCTTCAGCCACAAAAGTTCTCAGAGCAGTTTACAGATTGCTAATTTGATAGTTCCCTGCCCTCAGGTTTATATTTTAAAAAGTGATGAAACAAAAGAAGAAGGGAATGGTAGTAGGGAAGGGGATCTGGGAATTCTAGTTTTGCGAGACATTTAGCCTTCTCTGTCAGAGAGCTCTGGTGCCACAACAAACTACAGTTCCCATAATTCCATAGCATTCAGCCATGGCAGTTAAACTGATGTCAAACTGGATTATTTCTGCAGTGCAGATGTAGCAAGAGTCACGTTATAGTTTTGTTAAGCAGAACATTTGACTGTGCTATAATTGCTATGAACTGCAGAAATTAAAACAGAAAGCTATATGTTTCTGTCAGGATATGCAACAGCTTTCTAACGTTAAAATGTTTGTTTTTTTTAAAAAAAAAACTTACACTCAGTGGTGGTTATCAAAAGTAACCTGCTTCAAAGGCTCTTATATAAAGTTGTCAGCCAAAAGCTGTTTCACTAATTTTGTCAGAGCCATGGGTTGGCTTCAGTTCAGTCATTACATAAACAGTTGGACAGTACAAGGTGACACTGACATTTTCTGATGGCAGGCCAAACAGATATTTCACAAACTAACACGAGAAATTTGCATGGAGTTCCATAAAAAGAAAACATGCACTTGAAATGTTTCTCACAATATCTAAGCAAGAGATGAAATATGCTCAAGTCAGTGTGTTGCAACAAAAGGCAGTTAAAAATGAACATATCAAAATTAACTCGTATCCTTATAATCTCTCAGAGTATTATGTTGCTATGTAATTTAGCATTTCCAGTCTTGGCAGAATGATATTCCTGCTGAACAATGGATACTAATGTTAATAAAATGTACTAAGTATCTGGGAATGTGCAAGCAAATTGCAGTGTATAGCTATTACCACAGAAACCAATATAGAGAAAATACAATATACATTTAAAGAAGTTATTTCCTTTCACAACAATGATAGATAGATCTGAAAAATCTGAGGATAGGCAGGCTGACAGATTTGTATTAGAAACTTACATGTGGCAGTCCTGCTAGGGCAAAAAAAATGTTTTATTTATTTCAAGGAATTATATCCTGCTTTTCTCCCACAAAGGAAAAGTCATGTTTTCTGTCCCCTCTTCATTTGATTGTGAGAAAGTACAAAAATTTCATATATACTGAAATATACTGACTTCTAGACCACTTAAGATAGATCTCAGACCTTTCAAACCCTTGGGACAACTGTATTTCAAGGACTGCCTTCTTTCAAATGAATCTATGTCTGATGTTGAAGCATTTATTCAGGTCCTCTTGACTTCAGTGATAAAGTGACACATTGTGATAGACAAGTTGTTGGTCCCTTCTTCCTGCTTCTGCCTTAGCAGAAGTGAGAGCCCTTGAGGGCATCCCTCTTAACAAGCCACCATCACCCATTGATTTTTATCAATGCATAGCAATGCAATGGGACGTTGCTGGGATTCCACATGCACTTTCCTTCTCTATACATCAGAGGCTTTTCTCCCCCCAACCCTGGTGAGGAGATGAAACCAAGCAAAAGCATGTGAAAGGAGTATGTGAGAGAAAAAGTACTTTACAAGAAAAGGCTTTATTCTAAGTAAGAAATCTACAGTAGCAAAAGGATATCTCTGACATGAAGGCAACTTCCTTCAGGCACACTTTACCGAATAAACTAGAATATTTTAGCCAAAATCATCAAATAACCATAAGCCCTGATCCAAGCTGGTTAAATATTTCCTAGCTACTCACAATGCAAATGGGATTTGTTCTCCTTGAAGTTCATGGGGATAACTTGGGAGCTTGGATGCTTTTATCCAGTCTCTGCCAACTTTTGTCCAGTGTCTACCAGCTTCCCCAAGGTGGGACAGGAGCCCCTGTCCCCACAAATCCCTTTATTCTTCTTTATGAAAGGGGATCTTTTGACATCTTTGAGACTAACTGTGGAAAAGAAGTTGTATCATAAGCTTTCGTAGATTTGGCCTACTTCCTCAGATGCATGGCTCCTTCTGCACTTCTTTTGCACACTTAGGGCCTCAGCAGACGGAGGCCCCGGAGACGCCGCGGGTCGGAGCGCCGCCGGAGTTCAGCCTCCGGACCGCGGCGCTCCTGCGGCGCATCTAAAAGGAGCACCAAATTGGCGCTCCTTTTAGATTTAAGGGAAAGTGCGCCCTAAAAGCGGCGGGCGCACTTTCCCTGCCTCAAACGCCGCGGCGAGTGCGGTTGCCGCGGCGTGAGGCCAACCCGGAAGCGCCGGCCGTGCGGATGGCCGGCGCTTCCGGGGGCGACCTCAGGAAGAGGAAGGGGCGCCGAACGTGCGGCTGCCCCTCCTCTTCCGGGCCCGGAAGACGACTCTATTAGTCGTCTGCCGAGGCCCTTAGTCTCAAAGGTGCTACAAGATCCCTTTGTATACTGATATTACAGACTACCACATGTTAACTCTTTGTTATTCTTTGTTAGAGTCCCTCATGGGACTTCCCTTGGAGCATCTTGAAGTTTCTCCCAGGCTGGCCATCTCATTGGACAATTGTGTCTTATGACATGTGACTCCTTGTGATGCTGACACTCAACAACTTTTGTTACCTAGAAAGAAGATGACTCCCCCAAGTGTACTAACCAGATAATGGGAGAAGCCTCATTATTACACACATAGGGGGCTTCTTAGTGGTGGCATTCATTGTATCTGGAATATCTGAGACCTTCCTCCAAATGTGTTCATATCTTTTGTACATAAGGGAAACAAAGTAGCTTGGTATATAGCAGAAAGTTGTACATGGGGTTGGCAGTTGCCCTGTGATTATACAGATGAAGTGTAACATGTTGTCATCATATCATTTCTACTCTGCCATTATATTCTATGGGATACATACCTTTCCTATGAAATGCCCCATATGATATCAGCTGAATAGGACCCAAAAGACTTGATCTGTGAAATCATGGGATGACGCCCACTGATTTCAGAGGACAGTTGGATAAGGCATATTAAGTGCCAAACTCCAGCTGTTATTCTATATGTGAAGACAAAATTCACAGTGGTAAATTAACAGCTGAACATGATTTGCAAATGTGATTTCCATTCTTAAGCCAAATCCTTGTGAAGTTTTAATATATATCTACAATGTGGAAAGAAACATGTTTAACAATAAATCTGCTATTACTATAAATGGTTGATGACATATTTCATACTGATAGGACTTTGTTGTGGAGAGAGACTGAACACCACTTATTTCAGCCACATGTTCTCATTCAATTGTTGTTTAGAGAATCAAGCAGTATTTATCCATTGGATTAGAGTAGTTTTCATAACAGATTCCTGAACATGCTATGATGATGTGGAATACTAGCACTAAGTTATACATTAAATCCCCAATCACCAAACATTGATCAAATCCCTTAAAATACTTAAAGAAAAACCCTGGGAACTTAACAACAACTGTTCACAAGCACCCTAAGATGGCAAAGTGGAGAATATGCCAATTCAGTAACCAAAAGGGCTCCTATTACCCCACTGAACTGGGTCAACAAGATTGTGTTCAACTATAAGTAGTTTAAAGAACACTGTAAAAGGAGAGTAACCTGCTGGTGACTAAAGGAGATTGCCTCCCTGTTAAGAATACTTCCAACATACTCACCTGTGAGGGGAGATTTGGCACAAGGGCCTTATCCTAATTAAGTTTGCACAAGCAGAATTCCACAATATAACAAAGGAGTTTTGTGAGTCCCTCCACTTGATGTTGTCTGTGCATCTATTGACCACTGCACAATAGGAATGTACATCAGTGTAATGTCTCTTACATTATTAGTTGGACAATCCAATATAATCCAGTGTTCAGACAACAAAGCACACCCACCACGTAGCTGTTCTGGAGTAACTTTAAGCTGCACAGTCCATGGATCTTAGCCATTTCTATCAGAAATGATTTACAAGGAACATTGTCTTGTTTGAAATTTGTACGCATGCTATATCTACCCTGGCTGTATTGGGGAAGTCGGGAAAGAAAGTTGTATAAATCTTCCAATAAAGATTGTTTTTCAAAAACAAAAGAATTCAGTACTGGTGTAACAGAGAAGACAGAGGAATGAACAGGATTTTAATGAAGTCTGTGGAACAGACTCCCTTGTAAGGCGGTAGACTCTGCTTTGTTGGAGGATTTAAAACAGAGGTTGGATGCCCCTCTCTCCGGGATACTTGAACAATGCATTCCTGCACTGACAGGAGATTGGATTATAGGTCCCTTAGGCTCCCTTCCAGTTCTGATTCTGTGATTCAAAACACTAAATGTCAGGGTCTTAAAAAAAAAAAAAAAAGCAATTACAAATCTTAATTGTCTAATAATCTGTCTACAATGGGTGGAAAAATGAAAAAAGTGCATTTTTTCTGAATATTACAGGTTTTGTTACAGTAAGAAAAGTGTGCATGCCTTCAAGTTGCCTTAATTTATGGAAACTCCATGAATCTCATATAATTTTCTTAGGCAAGGAATACTCAGAGGTGGGTTTGCCCGTTCCTTCCTCTGAAATATAGCCAACAGCACCTGTTGGTAGTCTCCCATCCAAGTACTCACCAAGGCTAACCCAGCTTAGCTTCCAAGATCAAACAGGATCTAGTGCCTTTAGAGTATTTAGGCCCATAGCAAAAAATATAGAACTTTTCTATTAATCAATTTTATGACATAGGATGATATTGAACTATCCAAGAACTCCATGTGTCCATTTATGAGGTGCTTGAATGTTTGTACAGTGATTTTAGGACATTATTTTGCTGTGACATATCTTGAAGAATCTCCAAAGGTTACAATGCCAGAGAAAAGTATTATACTGTACAGAGTTTCAGAAGATAGAACAAGCATTTTATATTTTAAAAAATTAATAATCAGACATGCATGTTACTGGATTCCTAACATTTTTCATACTAATGTAAATGGCACATTGTATAAGTCGAGGGTAGGTTTTGGGGCCAAAATTATGGATTTTGATATGAACCACAGATAAGTTGAGAGTAAAATTTAGGGTCATGTAACAAAGGATGTAAAAGCCAAAGCAAGGGAAAGCAATGCCAAAGAACTTACAAAACTTTAGCAAGCATAACTGTTTGCGCACATACTAAAGGCTGGATGAACGAGAGAATAGAAGGGGATCACTGCTCCCAGGGGATGGTTCCTTTTTTTAAAAAGGAGTTAAAGTATAGTACTTTACATTAACCCATTGATAAGTTAATTGAGGTTTTGGGGGTCAATTTTTTGACTGAAATTTCTAGACTTATACATGAGTATATATTCCAAGTTCAATGCTAGAGCTGCTTTTTTAAATATGGGTGAGTTCTTTCTATTTAGAATGAATTAAGCTGAACAAAACCATGGTTAAGCCAGCAAATGGGTTGGGATGGGGGATTAGCAGTCTGCCGTTCTATGCAATTCAGTGTTTAAGTGCATGTGTAACTTATTTGTATATGTTTCGCTCCCTTACTTTAGTTATTGTTGTTTGCCCAAAGCCATTAGCATGGGGTGGGGAAAAACATGTCATTTGAACTCCACCTGTTTATATTAAACATATTCCATATATCAAGCTTTCTCCTAGGTAACTAAAGTTTACCAGAGGAGGTGAGCTGTGATATCATGACACGGTTTTTACCAACAGGCATGGATGCCGATCTTTCCCATTGGATGTTTTTGCTCAGTTGCTAAAGACAGAGGCCACTTTGGAGTAATGGGAAATGGGGAACACCAAACCAGAATTAGCACAATGGCTCTTACACCTAGGGATGCATAACCAATGAGGAGTGGAGGGTCTTTTCTGATACCTACTTTCTCTTATGCCATCTCTAGTTCATCTACACTGCAGGCAACTCTTCCTCTCAGTAGATCACTGTCTTCCAGCAAATTGGTGAGTATTTCTGAAGCCACCATGCCCAGTTCTTGAATCCTGGGTCCTGAGCTCACATCCACTGACAAGAGCCCATATGGAGTTTTCCTTCTCAACAGCTGTTTGTTGTATGTACATTTGGTGACCCTGTTTTAATGTCTCATTCTTTCCCCTAGGCAGTTAAGATTCAAGTTTAGATTAAGCCTCAGAATTTTTCTAAGGCAATCAGTAAATAAATGTCCTCTTGTCAAACTATTAAGAGCCTAGTTAGCTTCAAAGTTTACAATGGAAAGAGAATGGAGACAAAAACTCATTGCTTCATTATTTATGTGCTTTGGTAAACATTATTTCACATTCCTGTTACACAGTGATGTCATCACGGCTGTTCCCACTCTCAGGACCTTCCATTTCAAATCCCATGTAGTTGGAAAATAAAGAGCTGGCAGGCTGACCAAGCACATAGACACACAGAGTTAGGAAAATCGTAAAATAGATTCCAGGCATATGTAGCTAATTTCCACTTCATTCTTGGTCCTGCTTAGAAATGAAACAGAATTCAACAAAATGTTGAAGTCTGAATGTTTAGAGGGGTATTTTTTGGGGGGGAGGGGGGGAGAAAAAAAACCCTGATGTTGAAATTTGATCTGGAAATTCAACGTTCACCTTTCAGACACAAAGGCTGATATTAAAATCTGAAAACTTCCCCCCCCCCCCCTTTACGGATGGTTGAATGAATGAAGTTAATATAAAACATAAAAATCTGTTGTAGGTTAACTGTCCAGTGCTATGAGATGTTAACTGCTGTGTGTGAGAAACTGCACTGATATCAATATGAAAAATCCCCAGATATTTCAAATGGCAATTGTAATAGTAATCTACAGAGCCAGTGTGGCATAGTGGTTTGAGTGTTGGATTACAACTTTGGAGACCAGGGTTTGAATCCCTGCTCAGCCATGAAAATCTATTGAGTGACCTTGGGTAAGTCAGCAGTCAGAAAACCCTGTCATAGAGTCACCATAAATCGGAAATGACTTGAAGGCACACAACAACAACAACAACAACAACAACAACAACAACAACAATGCTAATGTTACCAATCAATCAAGGGAAAAGGAAAATATGGTCATGTTGCAAGAATAATCCTTGTACAGTGGCATAATGGAAAAATGCATTATATGAGTTTTTAGGTATTTTCCAACCTCACTTGAAATTCACAGGTATTGCAGACTGAGGTTAGGGTTACAGTTAGAGTTAAATTCAGGATATAATTTACACCTTCTATATTTCTGATGTCAGTGGAAATGCCAATGTATCCCCATTGAAATAAACATTTATTCCTCCTAAATGGGGCCAACCTACTGACAACCAGAGCATGCTCCTTCTGCTTCACAGTGACATCATGGATCACTGAAAAATATAATGAGTCATCTTGTGTCCCAGTATGTTACACTGGCTGGAACGAAAAATATTCCAATGGCAAAAATCAGTAGTGTGCATCTCTATGTGCACTGTCCTGATTTGTTTCTGTCTGTAAAAACAAACAAACATACATTTAAAGAAACTGAAATTTGGGGGAATGACTTACAACTGACAATCCTGGAGAATGTGTATAACATACATGAATCTAGCACACTAAAATGTCCTGTTCTGATTCATGATGATTAGGTTTTCAAATACTAATATGGCACAACTCTTTCTGTTGTCTAGCCAGCTTAAGACATGTGAGGTAGGCCTATATAAGCCCACCTCAAGTTTTGGGAGAGGAGCCCAGGGCGCTGCAAGATTAGAGATCTCACTGGAGCCTACAATATATCCTCCAACATTTCATAGATGAAAACAGAGACACATGCAAACAACATAAAAAGCTGACAAAAATGGCAAAATTATTGATGAGAAAAAAAGCACAAATTAGGAGAGGCTGCAATAGTTTGTTTTTATCTAAGTCTACAGGAATAGTTGGAGGGCATTATATCATCATCATCATCATCATCATCATCATCATCATCATCATCTTATATCCTGCCTTTCTCCCAATATAGGGACTCAAGGGTATGATACTGAGGAGCTTATCACATTCTTAAATAACTCACCTTACCTGATCTGGCTTAAAATTAAATTCAGGTGGCATCTGGAACCCTATCATAAGGGTTTTGCCACCAAAATCGCCACCCGAATTCAGTCCAGGACCTTCCCTGCTCCTAGAGCTGCTCAGCGCAGCTCTTTTCAAAGCTGGGAGTTTCCGGCTTGACAAAATGGCCGCTGGAACGGCTCCAGGAGCAGGAATGGCCCCAGGATGGTCCCGGGCAGCAATTTCAGTGGCAAAACCCTTGTGATAGGGTCTGGACACTACCCAAATTTAATTTTAAGTCAGATCGAGTAAGGTGAGTTATTTAAGAATGCAATAAGCTTGTAAGGCTCATCTGGCCTAGGTCTACCTGCTATTTCTTTGTACATGAAAGTCAAACTACTGTTCCAAACTTCATACCCATTCAATTCATTGTGCCTTCAATACTTTTCCTTTGGCAGTGGCCAATTCTGGTGAGACTCATTGGTAGTTTCTGAAAGCAACTGCCCAGCCAAAATAATGCCATTTGACACTGCTTTAACTGCCATGGAATACTGGGATTTGGAGTTTTGTGAGATATTTAGCCTTCCCTGTCAAAGAACTCTGGTGCCACAACAAACTACAAATCCTTGGATTGGAAAGCATTGAGCCATGACAATTAAAATAGTGTCAAACTACATTACTTCTGCAATGCAGATTTAGCCTAAGTAAATCTTGGTGTTTGTCTGCCATGCTGGCTCATGACACTTTGCCACTCCCACCTCCTGCCTAGGGCTAATACTTTAAAGTTTATATCATTCAGATGCCAATTTCTGCCTTCATCTATTCCCTTCTCTCTATGGTGCCACACTGTTTCAGGGCATGAATTCCTCCATCCATTGGGGGTGCTAAAATTTGAACTGGTGCCTATAGCTGAGTCTTTAAGAGCTATTTGGGCAACAGAATCTCAGCTGAAAAATATCAAAGAGTGACTTGCTAAAAAGAAATATTGCTATTCAGTACATGTTGAGCATGCCAACTCAACAGGATACAGGACCTCTGGTACTAAGGTGGGAAAAATAATTTCCTGCAACATTGAATGACTACTGCCAGTCACAGTGCACAATACAGGACTAGAATGGCCAGTGATCTGACTCTGCATATGTTAGTTTTATGCTCTTGGTTGGGTTGATTGTTGTTGTTGTGTTCAGAAGCAGAGGACTCCTGGAAATAATAAACTGGGTTCATATCGAGCTTAGTAAGTATAGTTTCCATCCTTGGATACAGCCCACATATAGAATATCCTGTGTCCATGCCTTTGCCAGCCTAATATAAAGCCTGGGAAGGGTCTCCCTTGCTTTTTTCAGATGATTCTGAAAACCTGGTTTGGCTCAATGAATGAATCTACAACAAAAATCAAAGCTATTAATTACAGAATGCATGTTGAAATCTGAAATAAATAAATAACATTTAGCTGTAGCTTGAACACTTGAACAGAAATCAGGAAACAAATTTGTGCTATTTTTTCTTTCAACAAAATCTAGTAAATAACAATTAATGCTATAGGTGTGCAGAAAATATTACAAGGTCTGCGTAAATAGTAAATTATTGAGCCTATAATATGTTGGAGTATCATTAAAATACATGAGTCATTAGAATAGATTATAATGCTTGGTAAAGTGAGAGACAGTGGGAAAAGAGGAAGACATTACAAGTGGATTGACTCAATCAAGGAAGCCATGGTCCTAAGTTTGCAAGGCCTGAGCAAAGCTGTTGATAGCAGGATGACTTGGAGGTCTCTCATACACTACATGTCAAAGTCAACTTGATGGCAATTAACAACAAACTAGCATTAGAAACATTCTGATTTCCTAATCTTTTAATTAGCTATTATTGACTGAGCTGCAGATTTTTTCCTCCTGTCACTAGTCATTGCCAAAGTGAAAAGACTTAATCCTCATGCACTAGGAAAGGCCATTGCCGTCTCCCAGGGCCACATTTTGCATCCAAATATAAGTTGATGAACAATGTTGACATTCTGTGATACAAAGAAGAGTTGTGAACAATGTATCCCCAGTTTTAGCTGCTTGTCATGCAAATTATTTTTTTAACAGACCAAAAACAGCTGGAACAAAATTTTCCCAACATATCTATTGCTTTTTGCCATTGGGTGATCTATTGCTCTCTTCCTCCTCCCCGCCCCCCCATTTGTCCAAGCTAATGTAAATGTAAATATAGGTTAAATGGAGCAAAAATTGCTTGGATTGTCAACAGGATGGTCCCTTTTGGAAGGTGGTTGTAGGAGTACTCAGGGATTTAAAAAAAACTCCAAGACAAATACATTAAGCCCTGCTAGTAACTGTAACCATAATGCTAACTTTACATCTAACCTTCACTATATTGGGATTCACTCACTCAATGCAAGCTTTCTGTCCTGGTGCAAGAGAGTTTAAAAGGATGGAAAATTAACATATCAGCTACAGAACAAGCACAGGGGTTCTTCAGTATTCCTGAAATTCAGTCCCACCAACTGTACACAGATACACATATCACACACTGGTTTACGTTTGCAGAGTTCAGGACAGATTGTGCCTAAGTGAGTTCTCCGCATTGCTTCCAAAAAGAGTGACCAATGGATTCTTTCACTTTTCGCTACATTATCCAAACACTCTCCCCCTTCCCCCCCACCATCTTTCATTGCACGGAGAGTGACTCTGAAGCCAAACAGCTGGAAACCATGCAATGTGTATATATTACACTTCATACATTATTACTACCATCTCTGTTAACACATTGCATACTTTTAACTAAATTCTCCTTCAACTGACACTTTTTAGAATCTGGGATCCACTATGATCAATGTTCCTCTATTAAGATCTGTAAACAGGAACTGAATGTTGAAAGGTGATTTTGGAGGCAAAATATTAGTTGCAGTACTTTAAATACTGATCCAAACATCCCACTTTGTGGGAAAGAAGGGAGATAAGTATTGTGGCATAAGGGTAATCCATATACTCGCAGGTGGAGGACCCATTATTTAGAGACATGGGTCAGCCCTCCTTAGAATAAGTGCAAAGTATAACTATATCATGAGATGAATTACAAAATATATGTAACTATAACTCAAAGAAATTGATTTGGAACCAAGGATTGCTGATTCTCTTTTGCAGTAGGAAACAATGAATATTAAGAAAAACTATTCAATAAGAACCTAAAAGATGATACATTCTGTCCTGAAGCTGCAACTCAAATTGATGATTTAGGGGGGTTGCAGACTGCCAGAAATAGTGCAAATTGAGTCCACTTTTAGGGTTAAGGTTAGTGCTAGGGAATCATGGGAATTGGTTTTTTCTGAGACATTGAGCCTTCTCTGTCAGAGAGCTCTGGTGCCACAATAAACTACAGTTCCCATGATTCCCTAACCCTAACCCTAACCCTAACCCTAACCCTAAAAGTGGACTCAATTTGCACTATTTCTGGCAGTCTGCAACCCCCCTTACTTACTTTTTTTTCTTTGTGAGCTACAAGATATTATGTATTCTGTACTCTATCCTTATAAGCATAATGCCAGAGCATTATGTATTCTGTACTCTTTCCTTATAAACATAATGCCAGAGCAATTTATCTTTAACCCAGATTCCTATATTTCAAGTTATCTTGTACATCTGAGAAACTCTTACTGTCCTTTCTCAGCACATTTGTACCACAGAAAACATAATTTATGCAAAGGTATCTTGCAACACCTTTGAGACTGAAAGATAAAAGTTGGTAGCATGAGCTTCTATAGACTTGAGCCTACTTCTTCAGATGCATGTGTTGCAAGTGCAAAGCCTAGGGACAGACCTATATAGCAGTCTGTGTGTGAGAATGTCCATAGGAATCCAACACTTTGTCGATATAGAGATGAGGTGACAAGTTCAGTTTTAATAATAATAATAATAATAACAATAATTTATTTGTATCCCGCCCCTCTGTCAAGTAATCAGGGCAGCTTACAACAATTAAAATTCCATACAATCTATTAAAATACAATCCAAAAAATTCCACCCATAAAAAAGTATTAAACCAATTATCCATTAAAATAGCATTATTAAAACATCATGAATAACTCAACTCACGAAAACAAAACAAAGAGAGACAGATAAAGCAGCAGCTTCAGCCAAGGATATGAGAGGAGGGGGTGAAAAGACTCCTGAGGCCGGGAATTCTAGTCAGGAAAGGCCTCCTGGAAGAGATCCATCTTAACAACCTTTTTAAGATGGTTAACAGCCTTTTTAGGATGGTTGTTGGGGGACAAGACAAGACAACCATAGCAATGAGTACTGGACAGTGGCATCCCTAGGGCTGGTGTCACTTGGTGTGGTAACTCATGGTGTCACCCCCTCCCATTGACCTCCTCCCATTTCACACCATACAGAATCCTTAGACATTCTTTTTTGCACTAATGTTACTCATAAATCATAATTCCCATATACCACTGAACATAATGCTAATAGTTGTGACAAAAACAACTAGTAAAATTAAAACTGTACTTTCAGGATACAATATCATATGCACAACTGAAATGTATTTACATATACATAGTGAAGATTTAGTTAAAATGTGATTTTTAAAGAAAATCTAAAAAGAATAAAAGATTTCCCATTTTTTTAAAAAAAAATACAAATTTGGAAGGCCTCTCCTTTCTCCTTCCACTGAGTTTCACCCCACTCCTACCATCTCTTAAACCATTTTAAAGGGAAACAGATGAATGTCACAGCCCGTTTCTGCCAAAATACAGATATGTCACCTCCCTTAAGGTGTCACCTGGTGCAGTCCGCACCCCCCGCACCCCCTTGTGATGGCACTGGTACTGGGATGTAGTGTGGAAACCAAAAAGAAGATGTGATGAACTGGCCAAGACAGCCCCATGAGGCTGTTGGGATAGCTAGTGTTTTAATGTGTGTAGTGTGCCAGGAAACCACTCCTAATGGACTGCAGTTTGTTGATATATTCCAATTCTGCTGTTTCTCTTTTTAATTTTCCTTTAGAGTTTGTTGTTGTTCAAGAAACACTGTTCTGAGGTCCAAGATGGAATGTGTAGGAAAATTGAAGTGTTCTGCAACTGGTTTTTGTATATTCCCATATTTTGCATTTTATATATTCCCATAACGTATAAAATCATTAGTGACTTAGGCAAGTCAAATACTCTTAGCCTCAGAAAATCTGTGATTGGGTTGTCTTAGGGTTACCATGAGTTGGAAATAACTTGAAGGCACACAACAACAACAACAACAACAACAACAACAACAACAACAACAAATATTATGTCGAATATACAAAAACACCCTGCTGCTATTTTTTTAAAAAAAGTGGACAGGAATCTCTAAAAAATCAAAGCAGATGGAAGGTGGAATGGAATAGCATGGTGATAGTAAAGGGGTGAAATTTGCACCCCTTCCTTTCTGCCCAAATAAGTCATTCATTCATTGGTTGATGGGAGACCAAGCTCAAAAGAACTTCTGAAAACACCTGATGTCACATAATGGTGGCTGGTAACTCCACCATCAGTAGGGTAGCAAATTTGGTCTGGATTTTTGTCTGAAACTGAAAGATGGTATCTGAAGCACTGAACCCAGTTCCTAAAGAAGATTCAACGCCCAGGAATGTTCCTTTAACGTTTGAACTAAAAACCAAACTGATTCACCACCCCATTGCCATAGAAGCCACCAGTAGCCACTGTGTTCACGGTCACCTCAGAGATGAGGACAGATTTCATTTATTCTATATCATGAGCACTTGCAGATTAACAAACACTTTCTTGGGAAATGAAGCTTTCATCATCTAGATAACATAGTGCTCCAACTCAATCTGCCTTTGAAGGTTTGTTTGTTTGTTTATTACCACACCTTTTTCTTTCCATGGGAACCAAGGAAGCTCATAGCATAAAATAAAATACATTTAAAAGTCTAAAAACAGCTAAAAGATCTACCCTCTTTAAAATGGCACTTATTTAGTATTGATTTAGAACACAAAAGAACTATGAGAATAAAAGTATAACACTTACAGCCCATTGAAAGATCCTTCTTCTGGATGATTAACTGCATGATTAACAACCAGTTAATTGTTAAAAGCCAATCTAAACAAACAGGCCTTAAGAAGATGAGAGAGGGCATATGTCTAGCCTCCTGTGAAAAAGTTTCACAGTCAACAAGAAGACCCTCTCGTATATTGTCACCAGATGTGGTTGTGACAATTGCAGGACCAAGAGAAAATCCTCTTCTGGGGATCTTAAGACACAGGCACATTCATATGGGGAGATATGGTCCTTCAGAGAAAATACAGCTAACGTAGAATTCAGCATGCTCATTTGTGAAAAGAGACCATCTGACAGATAATACCTGTTCTTAAGCAGTTCCATTGTTGATTCTATCAGCATTTGAGAAACAGTACAATCTCATTTGTATGCTGATGTCAGTATGAGAGGAATTAATTTATGGTCTGTTGCTGTTTCACACATTGGCAGATTATTTTGGCTAGGGTATTCCTTGAACCATTGTCACCTTGCCCATGCATTCAAGGATCTTGCCTGGTAGGGAAGGTTATATTTTGAAATAAAAACATTCTTAATTCAACATTTTCAGCTTCACTCCATGAGGTCAAGGAGTGCTGACATAATATCCCCAAAGTGCCCTGGGAAATAAAAAAAAAGCCCAGTGATGACAAGAGAATGGAAACAACTTGTAAGACAGAAAGATAAAAAGAATGAAAGGCTGTTTTGCAGAAGTAACTTCCAAGATTTGGACATCTAATTAAACACAAAATCATTCTCATCCAGAACCTTTGAAATTTTCTGTTTCTGAAAAAGAAAATATACAGATTTTTTGTTGTTTTCTGTTTTATAATCCTTTAAATTGAAAACATCTGAAAGAAGTTTATGCAATATCATATGGAAACCATTATGTGCCTCTTTAGTTTTCAGCTTATGTACCAAGTTCTGCACCACTTACATAAGATGTCAGAGGGAGAGTTTTAAGAATAGAACCTGCTCACAAAATGAAATGAGCTGTACACTACTAAATATTATCTGGTAAAAATGTGGCAATCTATGAAAATGTGCCAGTACAGTAGAATCTCAGAATTATGAATGTTTCAATCTTGTTTGTAACTCTACAATGTTGTAAGCAGTCCTTCTATATATCTCAACTTAAAAACCATTCTTGAATAGCTATGGGAGAGTTTGGGCACACTATGAGCCCTATTTAAAAAAAATCTAGCATGGGAAGTACACACAAATACCCCTGCCTCCCAAGTTCTGCACTTTGAATACATTGTGCATATTATATATTAATTCACCAAACTTCAGGAACACATCTCGTTGCTTACTGATCTGTCACATTTATTAGTTTCTTTAGACAATACATTTTAGTAATCAAATATAAAACAAGATTAAAACAATGTGATTAACAACAAAAATGAATTCACCATAAAGGGTAAATGAAATATGAACACCAATAGAAGACATAACAACATAAAAGAACTAAAATCAGTTTACTAAGAAGTGAACTTCAATATTCTTCCTCAATAGAGACTAATAATAAAATTATTTTCACATGTTGAGGCAAGCATGCCCATTTCGTCCTCTGCCTCCTTTTCTTCCCCACCTACTTGCCTTTAAAGAAATGTTCTTTGTGACTACAGGTTCAGTCTCTCTTATCCAGAATTTTGAAATACTCCAAAAACCAAAACTTTTTTCATGGCTGGCTGAGATAGTGGCGCCTTTGCTTTCTGTTTGTTCAATGTACACAAATTTTGTTAGATGCGCAAAATTATTAAAACATATTTTATAAATTTATCTGCAGGCTATGTGGACAAACCAATACAGGTATTCCAAAATCCATATATATATATATATATATATATTCCAAAATCCAAATTCAAAACATTTCTATCCCAAATATTTTGGATAAGGGAGACCCAGCCTGTATTTAAAAAGCAGCACTGTTCCTATTAGATCTTTCTTATTGGCATAAAACCCCCAGAAATACTTCTGTACTGAAGTATTCTATACATCTGTTTAGTTAATATAATGTAACATTAACTACAGCTATATTGTGTTCTAATTGCTGGGAAGACAGAGAGGCTTCAGTTCCTTTTATGATCCACATTTAGAAGGCTAGAAAGGTCACAATGTGGATAAAATTAGGGGGAATCAAGAGGTACATCATATTGATTGGGGGTATCTTGTCCATCTGTTCATCTCCACAATTTAAACTCTGTGTGTGTGTGTGTGTGTGTGTGTTTAAAAAGATGTGTGTGTGTGTGTGTGTGTGTGTGTGTGTGTGTGTATATACACACATACACACACCATCTTTGGAACAAGGAATACTTCTGAAAGCACCTTCTGTATATAAAATTCTAGAGTACAAATATGTGTATGTTGGAAGGCTATGAAAAACACTTTACATTGCTATTCATTTGATCTTTTTTCCCTGTTTGAAACCATTAACAACAAAAAGGATTCATATGAATTATGGGAGTGGGAGGATCACAAGAAGAGGATCAGAAGAGTCTACTTTTTATGAAACAGATTACGCAGATAGAAAGCTTCAATATCATTTCCAAATAAAGAGAAAAATGCTGTTGTTCAAAATTAAACATTATTGGCCAAATCATGTTTCCTTTTATTTTGTTCCATATCATCTGGAGTTAATGAAATATTATAGAGGATGTGCATATTCTCATATGAACACACTATCTTATATTGCAGTGCTGTGCATTCAGGTTTTTACGGCATTTTTAAAAAAGGACTAGTTAGATGAAATCATACCATACAGTGGATGGCTCAGTTTTCTATAGCTATCTCTAGTATGTCACTTTAAAGCAATACTTTAAAAAAAACTGGTGAAAATTGATTATAGGCAGATTTATGGATGGAAGGGATAAGAGCAGGGAGGAAGGTGGATGCAAGTCTTTTCAAAGAAAGTATATTGAAGGAAATGGAAAACAGGAGTGTACAGGATGATATCTTGTCCCACATTTTCTTCAGGATGACCACGTCTAAAAAGACAGCAGATGTTGAGCAAACCTTTGCTCCAGAGCTCATGTTGGACACCTTTTCTCAGACACCTTCCTTGAGGTGTTCCTTTAAGGATTACAGGCCAAAGCACATTTACTAAAATGTAAATCCAATGGATTGCATAGAAATGTAATTCAGAACAATAAATCTATAGGATTGCATTGAAAATTATCTTGTTATTTGGGCCCGTGCTCATAGCAGTCCTGCAGTTTGTTTTTTCCTCCACTCTTAGGCTCCAGGGCTCATTGTAATACATATCATGATCCCGAAGGGATTTTATCTAGAACATTGGGTGGGAGGAAGTTAAGGGAGTTCCTCTCAGCCTCAGAGAAAGGAAAAGGCAAACTGCCTCTGAACAAGTCTTGCCAGGAAAACCCCGTAATAGGTTCACCTTAACATTGCTATAATTCAGAAAGGACTTGAAGGCATACAACAACTTTGGTAGCAAGAGTGAAACAAAGTAACATTTTAAAAGTATTGTAAGGAGCTGGAACAAAGACATTTTCATTGGTAAAACGTGTAATGTTTTCTAGTTATTTTTAAATTTTAATTATGCAAGGCATTTTTAGGCATTCATACAGAGATTTTTACAGGCATTTTCAAGGATTTATGCCGCTGTTTTATCAATGCTAAGATCATGGGCCCTGGAATGGAGGGGCTCAATCTGCCTTCTGTCTAGGCTGGAGGGTGCTGTCTCTCCATGAAATAAACAGGCAAAAATGGTCTACCCAAACTTATGGAGCATCTATAGAGTTGTGCCTCCTCGGGAATTATCAGTCAGAAGTGTACTAAATAATGAAGCATGAAGAAATACTAGAACAGCAGTTGTCATTCAGGCTGCCCAGGAATAATAAAAGCTGCCAGCAATCTATCCAGTGCACAGTTATTTGAGAGTAAGCTACACTGAACACATGGAGGGCACGTCTAATTCCAGATTCTGCTTGTACGAATCTTCATATTTAAGGGTTTTTCAGTGATAATAGAAGGGGAAATTATTTGCCCTCCACTGCAGGCATCTTCAGGTAGGCAAAACTAATGACAACTACCTATCAATGTTGAACCCCACACCTTAAAAACAGTTCAGAGCACACTACCTAATGTGCCCCCCACAAATAATAAAAAGCAATGTAAACATAATGAACAGTATAATGAGCTATTCCACAAGTTATTTCTGATAAAACAATGCAATGAGGAACGACAATGGATTATTTCCTAAACACTGCAACAGGTGAGGAGAATCAATTACTTTTAAAATACACAAACAGTGAGAAATGCAATGTCCTTGAAGCTATAATGTATAAATTTGTCATTTTCAGTTGCTTTGGGACAAAACCAGTTTGAGTGAAAGAGCCCTAATATGTCTGGGATTGTGGTGACAACAGAGGAACATTTGAAATGGATGACCTCAATGCTTGCAAGCGGGAATGATCTAATTTTCTCTTTGGACTCAAAAAGTTGCTTTGGGTCTTGGTCAAATAGGCTGTTCTGGTCCTGCTCAAACAGATTATTTGTGCCACTCATGTGACTGTTGTATTTGTTTTCATAACAGTGCTTCCAACTAAAGCAATTTTGTTCATTCTAAATCTTTGTAACAGGTGTTGCAGACTGCCAGAAATAGTGCAAATTGAGTCCACTTTTAGGGTTAGGGTTAGTGCTAGGGAATCATGGGATTTTTTTTCTGAGACATTGAGCCTTCTTTGTCAGAGAGCTCTGGTGCCACAATAAAATACAGTTCCCATGATTCCCTAACCCTAACCCTAACCCTAACCCTAAAAGTGGACTCAATTTGCACTATTTCTGGCAGTCTGCAACCCCCCTAAGTTTCTTATTCCAATCAAAACCTACACAAAGAGTGAGGTTACACTATCATGCTATGTTTTCTGTTTCTCAGATCTCAGCCATTTGCTTTTATTTATTTATTCTAAAAAAAAAACCACCTCTGTTTTCTGCTGATATTTATGCATTAAAAAACTACAATTTCATCAAGCAGTGAATATCCATGTACACTAATGTTTTTCTTTTAGGCTGAAGTATATAAGCTAATAACTAACTTCTTAAGATGGAAGCAAAGTGATGATCATACAATTCACTATGTTCTTTTCTTTGTGTTAAATTCTGTGAAACTGAGAGGGAGGGGGGATAAAGCCTGAACCTGTTTAAATTCATGTTTAAACTACCAGCTGCATTATTTTCATGTGGTTAATCATGAATCTTCTCAGCAGTACTGATTCTTTTTAAATACTGTCAAATTATCAGCTGATGTTTCAGTGCAGAATCTTATTACAAACAAACCAGTTTCACAAATATTAACAATCTGGCACTATTTTCTTCCATTAACCCTAGAGCTGGCCCAAGACATTTTGTTGCTTGAGGAAGAACCATAAATAGCACTCCTCCTTACAAAGTTACTTTGTCATCTGAGGCAAAATATCCCAAAGACACCACATCCCCACCCTGGCATTAAAAACACAGTTACCTAAATCCTGTTGTTGGCCTGGTCTAGAGTAGGCCCAGTGAATCAATTGGATTGATGAATGTTTTTGACTGATCATTCAAAAATTAATTCAGAAAGTCAAAACTAATTGGGCCTAATCCACAGAATTCCAGGCAATCGTCCATAAAATAACTAGCAATCTTACCAATTTGCTTTCTTTCTATGTCATCCCAACTAGCTGTTTTCTGAGGCAGTGGCTTCACTCTGCCTACTGGTAGGACTATTCCAGCAAATGAAAGTTATGTAACAAAGTCCTATGGAGTTGGGAGCTGTACTTGGAAGCCACCACCCTCCACTGCATTGCTGAGTCAATGGGTCATCAGCATTCTAGAAATACAGGTACTATCCCAGTGCCTCACTGTGGCATCTCTGGAGTGAAGATAGTCTTGAGCTTTCAGGTCTCTTGCAATCTGCTATCATGATGCAACCACTAGTCATAAGCTGAAGTCTATAGGTCTGTCCTGAAGAAGCAGCCCTACTGAGTGAATAATGTAAATGCTTCATCATATCTCTCCATTCCTAAAGGGATGGCATGGCTCTCCTCAGTAGACAGTGTAAATTGGCTAAAACGCTGAAGACATACAGTCTTGCTGTCATTTGCCAATGACAGATTACTTTGAGAGCCTAAGTTTTGAATTGCTATAGTGTGCCAATTCCATTGACATCCCACAGTGCCAACAGCCCAATAAAAATCTTGTTTGTCATACTTATATTCTACTTTTCCTCCAATGATAATGGGGTTGGGCAGCACAGACAATCTTCTTCCCAGGGTTAAATGATAAAATCACATTTCAACCTCAAGTTACATTTTAATAGGGCTCAGCTTCACAGCAGTGATGAGAGAGCAATTGCCCAATAAGATGATCAGTTGGGCAGAAGTGTGAACCTTCAAGATCCTTCTCAGCACAGGTTATAAAAATTCTCAGGTGACCACAAGGCAAAACCAAATAACTTTAGCAAGCTTGGGGACAGGGCTTCTGTCCCACCTGGGGAAGCTGGCCAAGGCTGGACAAAAAGCATCCAGACTCCTAGCAACCCCCCCTTCAAGGACTACAAATGTCATCTGAACTGTGAGCAGAATAGGAAAATGTATTAGCCAGTTGCATCAGGGACTTGGCTGAAATGAGCTAATCTGTTCTGTAACTTGTAACCTTCCTAAGTGTGCTTGAAGGGAATGGGGCCCTTCGTGTAAAGAGATATCCTTTTGCTAATGAACATTTCTTACTTAGAATAAAGACTTCCCTTTAAAAGTACTTCTCTGTCTCTCACACTCCTGCACATGTCTTTTGCTTGGTTCATCTCCTCACCAGGGCTGGGGTGGAGGAGGAACACCTCTGCAGCATTGAAAATGGAATGAAACACCAAAGTAATTTCCTTGGGAAAGGGGGGTCAAATCAATGGGTGGTGGCAGCGCAGTTCATTACGTGCTCCTAAAGGTCCCATTCAGCTCCAGCAGAAGCAGGAGGGGGACCCAAGAGTCATCACAAGGGGGCATTCAGTGGCATATGCATTCTACATGTTTGACCCTGCACTCTACATGTTTCCTCAAAACAACCATGTGAAGGGAATGAAATAAAGAAATGGTAACTACCCTAGAGTCAGCCATGGCTGAGTGGGAAAGTGAAATCTGGTCTCTCTACTTTTCTAACACTCTAACCACAACACCATATTGAATATCAGAACATTAGCAAGTTGAAATAAATACTGAGAAACAATCAAGAGGACAATCCAGAACAGGAACCACAATCCTACTTTAAGCATGAGAAAAGTCTTTCTTGCATAAAACAGAATTGATAAATGGACACTTTATTAAATTCTAATCATTCAGCAGTTTCATACTGACATGCATCAGCTCTAACAATAACCAAAATGTGCTAGCAGTTGATATATGCTGTGTTATAGCTCACATAAAGCAGGCAAGGAGCAAAGACTTTCCATACTCAAAAAGCACATGGCATTTGTCTCTTTGAAATGAGTCCATGTTTTGAGTGTTTATTTAGTAGCTGGTAAACTGTAACAGGTGGTCTACTACAGGACTGAACAGGATACCTGGTCTAGACATTAAGACACATGACAGAAACTTAAATGGTATGTGTATGTGACATATTTTTTATTCACCAGTCTACAGCAGTCTTGAGTGGGTTTCGGGTATCCAAAATAGTAGATCTACAATTGGTGATATAAAAATCTCTGATTCTCAGTTTTGCTGTGTTTCTCTAAATTCTAATAGCACTTTCGTCTAGTTCTTGTTTCCTATCAGCTTGTGAGACTTTTTTAAATATATATATATATATATATATATATATATCTGTGTACCTTTTTATTCACATTGATTTCATACTGACATTTATTTATCTTTTACCTAACTATTGCCATTGTTTCCCATTGACTAAATTATGTTTATAGTTTCCCCCCAATTCTGCACATTTTAGCCATTTACATTTTAAATGCCTGCCTTGTTTTCTGCACACTTCACTCCTCTGAAATGTCGCATAAGCATCATGTAAGTGTGAATCTCATGGTAAGGTGAGAAACTTCTCACAAAAAGTTTTTTAAAGTGTGGAAAGGTTCTTTTTGTCAAGACTGTCAAATCCAACAATTTTTTTCTATTCCTGCCTAGAGCAGATTCCTGTCTTTTAATGCTAGCCATTTTTTTTCCTTTCGTTCTGTGATTCACTTCTGTGTAATCCAGTTTAAATGAATGACAATCTGCTCTTTAGGTGTAATGATAAATTATTATTATAACTAGAAGCCTGCAGCCAATTCTAGCCAATATTAATTAATTAACCCATATGTGAACTTCAGGAACTCCCACCTCTCTGGTTTCCAAGAAAAAGTGAACCTTCAGAACATACTCTCACAACTTTCACATGAATGTGTGCACTAGGGGATAGGGTAGGGATATCTTCATGGGTGTTTATCCAATTTTTTATTCATGGCAATCAATACAGATTTATCAACATTTTGAAAGGCAACAACTTCATGTTTCTTCAAATCTGCTAGCAGCAGGACATAGCCAGGAAACAGGAATCCTGTGTCAGTATACTTAACCAAGTAGCTTGATTAAGATGTTTAAAATACATCAGGACAAGGATCAATTACACAAAATCAATATGACTGGATCAGCCTGTTTTATGCCTTACCTGTTGTTGGGATTCCCCCCTCCCCAGCATTTCTATTCCTTGGGCTTAGGTGGGACATAAACAAAAGCAAAACAATTGAAGTAAAATAGTTGGTAATGTGTACATTTGGGGAGATTATGAAAGTCTCCATGATGTAAACATTGAGATTTGGAGGTTACAGAAACAAGCTGTACTACTGAACTCACTCTTTCAGTGATATGTGTCACTGAAGGTCAAGCTAAGTGGCTTGTGTCTATTTAAAAACACGATCTGAAGTACTAAAAGTTTTATCTTTCAGAATTGAAATACTGAATTTGTTATCGGTACTATCTAGATTTTTGAAAGATTGTCACTGGAAGTCTTGTTCAAGCTTTTCTTAAACGTCAAACAATAAGATGATGGACTCACAGCTTAGATTTTTCTAATTGTCTTTTCTTGGCAAAGGATGTTCCCACCATTCCTACCTAACTAAGCTGTCACAAAGGTTATACAAGCTCTTAAAGTTAAGTTAAAGCCACTAATTTGTATTTAATTTTGTTTAAAATAGCAATACTGCCAAAATTGCATACCATTGTAACAGCATCAACATGTGTGGTCATTGTTTAAGGAAGGCTGCTCTTTCAAAGGTCTGTGAAAATTTATCCTTTGGAAAGAGTTATTTTCAACATCTGATATGTTTTTATTCTGTTTATATATTAGCACCCATAGGGTGAGAACATGAGTTAATAATGCAGGAGACATTGCAGCAATTCCCTCCCACATTTTCACATCCAAGGTAGCTTAACTGTGCCATTAGTTACTGACAAACATATTAGCAAGTTAAATTCTGGTTTAATGTAGGAGTCACAGACTTGATGAAGCTATGGAGGTATTGCCAGTTGCCAGCTGCATGTGATCATACACAAGATCCTTCCATTTCTCATTATGATCCCATCTTGCACATGATCCTATTTGGTTTGGAACAGGAAATGTCACTTCATTGAGTGACTTCATTGCGTCTGTTTGTTGTTGACCATCTTGGCTACAATGTTATATTTTGGCCATCTGAACATTACTTGTTTCAGTGTTTAAGAGAGCAAAATACCTCCATCCTGGCTGCCAAAATTCACAGAGTAAGCAGACCATGTGGATTATTTGTCTGTCACTACATAACCAATGACTCCTCTCTTCACTTTCTTTGTGCCCTGATGTTGTTACTCATGAATCTGAATGTCCTAGATGGGTTCCCAAAGTCATATCAGATTACTCTATGGGATATGAAACAGCCCTATATTGTTTCTTAGAAAAAGAAGAAAAGCACCAAAGGCAAGAAAATATGGGAAGAAGCCTCTACGTGGATAGAGGTATGTTCACCAATCACATATTATTTCAAAACTATTTTTTTCCCATGAACGCTGCTAGGTGAAGCCCACCCTGCATCTTTAATTTTCATGCCTGTGACAAAAAAGACTGCATCACTTAATGGGGTTACATTTACCTGTTTTTATTCTTTAAAAAATTCATACATTGCTGGGGGGGATTTTTTGCTAAAATGAAAAAATATAAGTATTATGGACTGGAATTTATATCAAAATCCTACTTCCTAAATTGATTCCTAAATTGATTCCTAATGTTTGGTTTTGTTTGTTTGCTTGGTTGCTTTTCTCTGTTCTAGAGAAATAAAAAAGGATTATAGGACAACGTATATGAAAACCACTCAGTACAATAAAATGCAACATAAAATCTAATCATTGACACAATAACATTTAGAAGGTATCATGACCTGACTTCATGTTGTCTTCTTACTTCCATAAAATGTATGGCTTTTGCCTCTTCCCTTCTCATTATGCATTGACTTTGATTTGGAGATCCGGTTTTACTTAAGTCAGAGTTCCCAATGTTCTTAAACACAACTTCTTTTGATATCAAGGATTTTTTGGGCTCTGCAACAGACGATGATGCACAAGCCAAGCGATTCTAGGTTAGATTGTAGTGCCATGCTTAGTTTGTAGACTGATGAAGGTCAATGTGCCAAGAGACTGTCAAGGCCATGTGAAAGTTCTCAGTTGTAAGAGTGACCTAATCTACCATATCACTTGTTCTCACTTCATATACGTTGTGTACTCTCTGTTCAGTTATTCATTTTGTCTCTTGGCTGGCACATTTTCATGAACACAATCCAGGCCTCCCACTCTAAAATGAAATGATATGGCTCATTCTTTTATCAGTAGGACATTCTTGTACATTGGAACATCTGGATTCTGTACATTTTAAGCCCTGTGCTCTAATGTTATTCTCTGCAGCACAGTCTAATGCTTGTTATGAAGTGGAAGCAATACAAATAGCTTAAAGTTTCCAACCAGATTTTTCTCTTGGTGAAAGCATTCAACTATACACTAATGTTTTATTTATTATGCAATTGTAATTGATCATTCCCATCAACTGAATATTTCTAACTTCATATCAAACCCGAGCCCCATTTGAGGTAAAGACAGGAAAAAGAGGATCCATAGTCAGCCTAAGTGGGGTATCTTGGGGGTTTTCAGATGGTAAAAATAATCCAGGTAGAATCTGGGTTGAATCTTTATTGTTCACATGCATTTTGAATGGATCTGATTAAGTTGGGGAGGGGGGGCTGCCAAAAAACTACTTAACCTGGGATAATTAATGTTGGATTTTCCCCCCCTGAATTTTTCTAAAAGATTTGTATTCTTGGATGTGTGAATAACGAATGTAAATAGACCCAGGATAAAACTCTGCATTCCTTGAACATGCTTTGAATACATTCACATCATCAACTCCATCTTTATTTGAGTGCTGACACATGTGAACAACCAAACTCACAGATATGTGCATAGATGTGGTTCCATAGTGTGAACAACAAACCCAGAATGTGTGAGTGAGGGCCAAAGCAAATGGCCACTCCAGCCCCGATCACACCAGGACTGCAGCGACCACACGGCCTAATAATAATAATAATAATAATAATAATATAGTTTATTTATACACCGCCCCAGTGGGAAGCCAATCTAGGCGGTGAACAACAATAATAAAATACATCAAGTAAAACAATATCCATCCCTCCTCCCCCCCTTAAAAATTAATTAAATCAAATACAAATTAAAACAACTGCGATTAAGCAGTAATTATACGATGAGACTTAAAATTCAGTTTTAAAACAACACCACAACAATCCCCTGATGGTCAGATTAAAGGGGAATGTAATAAATCTGGCTGAAGAGAACCAGGATTAAGAGGGTCCCAAGACTGGCTATCTAGTCCGGAAAGGCCTGCCGGAAGAGATCCGTCTTAACAGCCTTTTTAAAGCTGTGCAATGATGTTAATTGACGGATCTCATCCGGCAGGCTGTTCCAGAGTCTGGGAGCGACGACAGAAAAAGCCCTCTGGGAGGTCGCCGCAAGCCTAGCTTTTTGGGGCTGCAGCAAATTCCTCCCAGAGGACCAGAGGGCGCGGGGAGGATTATATGGGAGGAGGCGGTCTCTGAGATAGTTTGGGCCCAAGCCATTTAGGGCTTTAAAGGTAATAACCAACACCTTGTACTGGGCCTGGAAACCAATGGGCAGCCAGTGGAGGGATCTCAGGACCGGAGTGATGTGATCCCTCCTAGATGACCCAGATAACAACCTGGCCGCCATATTCTGCACTAACTGTAGTTTCCGAGTCAAGCACGAGGGTAGCCCCATGTAGAGCGCGTTACAGAAGTCTAGGCGTGAGGTTACCAGTGCGTGCACAACAGTTTCGAGATCCCTTACTTCCAGAAAAGGGTGCAGCTGGCGTATCAGCCGAAGCTGATAACAGGCGCTCCTGACCGTCACATTCACCTGATTTGTCATCAGGAGCGACGAATCAAGGAGCATCCCCAGACTGCGAACACAGTCACTGGAGGAGAGTGTGACCCCATCCAGGACTGGAGGTTGCAACCCAATTCTTGGTTTCGGGGCCGATACTGTGAGCACCTCCGTCTTGTCTGGATTCAGCTTCAATCTATTTTTCCTCATCCAGCCCATTACCGCCCGAAGACATTCATTGAGAGAGGAGATGCCATTGGAATTCGAGGCCGACAAACGAGACACGGAGAAATAGATTTGGGTGTCATCAGCGTACTGATAACACCCAGCACCATAACTCCGTATTATCTCACCCAGCGGCTTCATATAGATGTTAAACAACATCGGGGACAAAATAGCTCCCTGAGGGACCCCACAAGTGAGGTCTCTCTTACCGGAGCCACAGTCCCCGAGCAGCACCCTCTGGGACCGACCCGAGAGGAAGGACCGGAACCACTGCAAAGCAGTGCCCCCGATACCTAACCTTCTCAGGCGGCCCAAGAGGATGCCGTGATCTATCGTGTCAAAAGCCGCTGAGAGGTCTAGGAGCACCAACAGGGTCACACTACCCCTGTCGATGCTCAGACACAGATCGTCGGTCAAGGCAACCATGGCAGTCTCAACCCCAAAGCCTGTCCTGAAGCCGGTTTGAAATGGGTCTAGATAATCGGTTTCATCCAAGACAGCTTGGAGCTGAAGAGCAACCGCTGTCTCGATCACCTTGCTCAAAAATGGCAGTAATGACACCGGCCTGTAGTTTTTCATATCCAGGGAGTCCAGAGAAGGTTTCATATCCAGGGGGTCCCTGGAAGAAAGAAAGCTGCCACAGTCCTAAGCAGGCAACTGGCATGAGCAGATTTAATCCACTCCTAAAAGGTCCAGCTCTTGCCCTATAAGCACGGCCCTGGTGTGGCTTTCGGACACTTTGGGGGTGTACATCATCTAAACACCATGCTGGAAGCCGCTTTATTTGGCCTGTGCATTTCAGGCCTGATATTATTCACATAGGTGCGCTAAATTGTTTTATATTGTATCTGTTTTAACCCTGTTGTACGCCGCCCCGGTTTCTGAGCAGAGGGACGGGTTAGAAATAAAACTTATTATTATTATTATTATTATTATTATTATTATTATTAAATAAAACAATGTGTGAATGATCCTTTGGTTGCTCAGATTAATGAGCAAATCTTCTGCATATGCATTTAGACAGTCTTGTAAAGGAATACTTTGGTGTCTTGGCATAAATTGTCCTTGCTGTTAGGGTTGGCCTTACACTTCCCACCTTTGAACAGAAATAGTTTGTAGTGGATAGGGAGAAGCTCCAACAGATGAGGCTCAAATCCTAAGGTACCTTTCATTGGGTAAATTTGTTAGTTCAAGAAGTCATAATTTCCATGCCGTGTAAGAATCAATACCAAAACCCAATAGGGAATTGTCTAAGTGTTCTTCTCATGTCCATTACTCTGTGCTTCTCTTCTCTTTTGAATTTTATAAGGGAAACAAAATAGAACAGAGCTTTGTTCAAATTCCAAAGTTCCTTTTCATTTGGAATTAGAAAAACAAAAGAAGAAAATAGAAAAGAAAGAAAAGAAAATTAGGAATCCAAAAGGATTTTTGATATAAATTCCATTCAAGAACACTGGGGTTTTTTTCCAGCATACAACACTGTAATATCCATACAATTGCATTTCTAAAAGGAGGAAACACATGACTTTTCAAAGATTAGCAAACAGGTAATAGTCTTCAGAGAGGTAATGTAGTGTAACTGTTTGAGCACTGGACTATGGGCCTCGGCAGACGGCTAATTGAGCCGTCTTCCGGGCCCGGAAGAGGAGGGGCAGCCGCACGAGCGGCGCTCCTTCCTCTTTTTGAGGTCGCCCTCGGAGTCGCCAGCCGTCCACACGGCCGGCGCTCCGGGGATGACCTCATGCCGCAGCAACCGGATGCGCTGCGGCGTTTGAGTCAGGGAAAGTGCGCCTGCCGCTTTTAGGGCGCACTTTCCCTGACATCTAAAAGGAGCGCCAATTTGGTGCTCCTTTTAGAGTCGCTGGAGGAGCGCCGCGGTGTGGAGGCTGAGCTCCGCCGGCGCTCCGGACCAGGGCGTCCCCGACGCCCTGGTCTGCAGAGATCTATGACTCTGGAAACTAGGGTTTGAATCCCCACTTGGGTATGGAAACTGGATGACCATGGGAAAGTCACAGTGTCAGCTTCAAAGGAAGGCAATGGCAACCACCTCTGGACAAATCTTGCCAAGTCACTATAAGTCAGAAATGACTTGAAGGCACAAAACACAAAACAATTATATGGGTCTGAATAGCTAGAGAGGACTATTGTCAGAATGTGTGTGGTGTTTTAACTGTAGCAACTAATTATTCTGGTTTTTATGTTTATATAGCAAGATATTTTTTTTAAAAAAATACACTTTTGGCTACCAGGAATCTAATTGAAAGCTTGGATTTGGACAAGGTGTCTGTGGTGGCAACATTAAATAAAGAGGAGTGGTGTCCACTGGGGACAGAAGTTGTATAACCCTGAAGACATTTAAATGGCCTCTATAGTTGATGTCACACAAGATGGATAGGAGAAGGTCCTTATACTGGTGGCAGAGAAAGGGAAAGCTTCTTCCACTCCTGGTGATTCCAATGAGTGCCATGAAAGTCTTCAAATTTAGTGGGTTAAAGAAACTAGTTGTGAAGACACACCCAACTAAAGGTGGTGGCAAATATGGGTGTGCAACGCCAGTACCCTGGTGAGATCAATCTCTAACCCAAAAAAGGCTCCAAAGCTGAGTGTAAAGTCCAAAAAGAGGGAAATTTTATTAAAGAAAAACAAAAAAAGGGGTTTCTCTTCCCAAGCTCTAATAGGCTTAAAATAAAAGGTACTTTACAGTTCAGGTTTTAATGATCTTCAGTGTTGTCATCTCTCTGGGTTTGTTCCTGGATTGATCTCCTTCTCAATGAAGCTGGTGCAGGGTCTTTCAGCTTCTGGTGCTCTTGTTTTCCTTGATGTTGATGTTTATTGGAATTAACTGCTACAGGTAACTAAATTGGCTAATGTGGTAAATAAGTTGGCTATATGGTAAATAATTTGGCTGCAGGTATAAGTTGGCTAAATGGTGTAAGAAATGCCCTTTCCCTGTCTGTGCCTGTTTTTGCCACCAAACAGATGAAGCCAAGCCTGCCTAAAAAAAAAAAACCTAAAAATCCCAAGCTGAAGCAGAGCTTGCTGGGAAGGAGCAAACCAAAAACTAGAAAAATGCAGGGGATTCCTACAGCTCCTCCCACAAACTAATACAGTGGAACATTCCGATGTTCAAATTGAACTAAAAATGAGGGAAAATGCAGGGGAGAATTTAAACAGTCCAGGCTGGACATCACACTAGTAGAAACTCTATATTTGGCCACAGCAGTGGGTTTTTCTGAGGGGAAACCCCACCATCATGGGAGTAGGAGTACCTCACAATCCTGTGTTACACTACAATCACATGTAACTTGGTTATGCATTGATCATTGCAAAACAAAACAAAAAACAAAAAAGGAATTGCAAACAATTCATCTATGATGGGTTGCTTCCAAATATCTGCGCACCAATAAAGGTTTCTTTTTGTAGTAACAATGGAGATTATAACCCCCTTGTATTTCTAAAAAGGCATTATACTAATGAAAGAATGCTAATTGTAACATTAAAATGTTTGTCTGGAAGCTGATGAGCATAATATCTTATATTCTGTCATTGGCACATAAAAATATTCCTTTAAAAGATAGATAGATAGATAGATAGATAGATGATAGATAGATGATTGATAGATAGATAGATAGATAGATAGATATAGATAGATAGATATTCCCATAAAAATCAATCAGTCTAAAAGGAACGTTGATGTTTAAACTTGACACAGACTCTGGAGCGTGAACTTCCTTTGCTTCCTTTCATAAAAGTTAGGAGGCCAGTTGCAGGTGTAAACGATGAGACTTCAACCAGCACATGTGTAATGGAAATTGTGAACTTCCTTGCTTCCTTCATAAAAATTAGATGGCCAGTTGAAGAAAGTGTAAAAGATGGGACTTCAAGGCAGCACATGTGTAAAGGAGCAAGAGACAAGAGTCCCATACTATAATGTCAAGAAATGAGAGTACTCCAATGAGTCACAGCTACAAAGTTATATTGTTCAAATAACCACATAAGTATCTGGTTTTGATGCACATGGGATTTATTTCCAGATGTTCTACCATTCATGGATTCAGCTCGCAACTATTTATGCCTATTGTCTTTGAAAATCCTGTTTGCTTTCTTTGTTCATAGATAAAATGGGGGTGAGCAGCCAGAGTTCTACTGTCTAAATTCTGAAATCAATTCACATTCTCAGATATACATGTTAATCCTGGGAGGAAACACCTCATTTATCTGGTAAATTTATCTTTTTGCATAAACCTAATTGTACAATCCAGGTCTTGCCTACCATAAACCAAATGTAGTGAGATAAATAACCAGTATAAGCATCTGGAGGATGTGATGTAGTAGTGAATTTTGGAATGCAGAGCCTTTGACAGCTGCCATATCTATGCCCTCAAAGAAACAACTATACTCACAAGAAGTGTGTGTGTTTGTGTGTGTTTGGGTTATATCTAGTGTTGAACATCTGTTGGACAGAGAGGAAGCCATTATATAAAGGGCTGTTTATGAAAGCCCTCTTCCCAGCTGCAGCCTGCAAACACCCCAAAAACCTGCACCAGAGGACAGCAAATCACTCTTGAGCTGGTTTGAGGGCAGCTCTCAGGGCTGGAAGAGGAAGGACTGAAAAACTTGAAGCTACAACCAGTGTCACATTGGATTTTGGCATACATATATTCCTCTCTGTTCTTTATACACAATGTACTTAACATTCCTCTTAAAAATCTCCCTCAAACAACACAAACATCCGAAACAAATAAACAACCAAAAAAATAAAATCTCAGAATTAAGTTTGTGAAACGTAAACTGCAATCCTATCCATAATTATATAGGAATGAGTTTCATTGAACTGAATGATGTTTACTTTTGACTGCAAAGGTTTAGCTTCTAGGACACATTGTGCTATAACAAAAGCTTTTCCCACCTCATGAAATAAATTTCTTTTCATTAGAAATGCAACAATCTTACAAAGATACATGGCCACTTTAACTGCTAGTGTGAAGTAGGAATCCCTTATCCCATCAAAGAAATAGAAAGTATCCAGCTTCCTCTTAATTAACTTTCCTCATGTCCTCCATCCTAATCTGTCACAATAACAGTAAAACTTGAAAGTCTTGCTATGACTGCACTCCCTTGCCAGAACAAGGAAATGTGATTGAATTCTGAAGATGACACCATTTATCTTGCTCTGTGAAAGGTCCATGAAGTGTTGCATCCACTTAAATTCCACTTGGTCTGCACAACATGGGAACTGAGGGGGAAAAGTGGAAGCACAGCATATGTTGTCTGAGTTCAGATACAAAAAAAGGGGCAATCACTTGAAACCTCTATAGCTGTTCAAAGACTTGAAGGGAGTGGGGAAAGTCTGGCTCATGGCCTGCCTGCAACCCACAGGGCCCCTAACTTTGTGTGTATGTGTGTGTGGGGGGGGGGGGGGGGACCTACTTGTTTTTGAGAGAAATCTCCCAAAGTACATGCCCTCCAACATTTCACAGATAAAAACAGGGGACACACATGGCCAAGGAATATCAGACTGTGATCAAGATGGCAAAAGTTATTAATGGAGAAGAAATTACAAGCTGAGAGAGACTGTAGCAGTTTGCTCTTACATGAGTTTACAGGGAAGAGCAAGATTCTGCCCTCTCCAGTCCTCTCTACTGGGTTAATTCAGTGCAAACTACCTTTTCATTTTGGAATCAGTTTGCAGCAAGTGAAATAAGCTGGTGAAGGGAGAACCTGGGAGGAGAAAGAATCTGGGACATTCTAATTGAACTGAAAATGTGGGATGACAGAGGATTGATTTTGGCTACGCCTGCAAAACTGGGAGAGTTGGAAGGTGTGCAAATGCCCCCCCTCCCGTGCCTCCACAAAGCTTGGGGAATAACATCAACTATTTAAGATATGCAGATGACACCATATTACCAGCACAAAATAACAAAGACTTTTAGAGCACTTTCTGCAGAAAGTTAAGGAAGAAAGTGCAAAGGCAGGTTTACAGCTAAACATTAAAAAAACAAAAATAATGACCACAGATGGCTGACAACTTTAAAGCAGACAATGAAGACTTTGAAATAGTTCAGGATTTTCCATGCCATGGCTCAATCATAAAATCAGAACTGAGACTACAGTCAAAAAATCAAAAGAAGACTAGGACTTGGGGGTTGTCCACATTGGCTGAAAGAAATGGTCTGTTATGGAACTCAACTGTTTAAATGGCACATGTGGCTTAAACCAGAGGAAAAATGGACCCAAGCCATGCTCTGGGGGTTACACTGAAGCAAAATAAATCCCGTTCAAGTTCAAGCTGGAAATAGCAAACTATCACACCAGTGTGCAGACTGCATGTTGGTGTGGAGATGGGAGAGAGGGGCCAGGTGGCTAGCAGCATTGGTTAGGAGAAGGCACCCTGGGCAAGCTCCTGGCACCAGTGCTGACCTTTTTTTCTTTTTCTTTTTTTTTTTTTGGCCTTTGTGAATTGATCATACAAGCACCCGAGTGGTCAGCTGCACCACTGAACCATTGCATATCATGTGCAGTGAAATGGCAACACATGTTGTTACCAACAATACAATGGATTTATAAAAACATTAACACTCTGGCCAGTCCAACAGGGGCCACAGGGGAGAGGGGGAGAAGGAGAGTACCATGTACGTGGATGCACCATGATCATGCTGTGCCAATGTGTCACTGGGCACACTGGTGTGCCATTTGGGCAGTTGATTGATTGTGTGATCAAGCAAGTGGTCATGCAGCTGGTTGCACAGTGGCTGGGCAGGACAAGGGAGGTGATTGACAGCTGCTGGCAGACAGTCTGTGCACTTGTGTGTGTGCATTTGTGACAGAACTGGAAAAAAATAATGGCATGGGCACATGTGAAGTCGTAGGCTTTCATGGTCGGCATCCATAGTTTTTTGTGGGTTTTTCGGGCTGTGTGACCATGTTCTAGAAGAGTTTCTTTCTGACGTTTCGCCAGCATCTGTGGCTGGCATCTTCAGAGTTTCTCTGAAGAAACATGGCCACATGTTTCTTCATGAACATGGCCACACAGCCCGAAAAACCCACAAGAAACTAGGCATGGGCACAGTTTGTAGCTGCAAATGTTCCATTATGATAAGTCCTTCCTAACAGTGGGAGAGAGATGGTGTGGACTGTTTGTAAGTTGTTGGGCTGTTGTGGGAGTCAGCATATTCTGTCTGCAAATCTGGAAACCCCGGGGCCAAGCCAGCTTTTCCCCTCCATCAGCTAGCAACCTTGGAAGGGCAGTTATGAAGGAACAAGGCAAGTTTCTGATATATAACGATATATAACTGAATATCAAAGTCAGGATTGTCCATGCTACTGTATTTCCCATTTTTATGTTTGGTTGTGAAAGCTGGAAAGTGAAGAAAGCTGATAGGAAGAGAATCAACTCATTTGAAATGTGGTGCTGGAGGAGAGTTCTGTAGGTACTCTGGTTGGTGAAAAGGACAAATAAATGGGTCCTAGAACAAGTCAATTCTCCTTAGAAGCCAAAATAACTAAACTAATTGGGGAAGCAGACGACTGCTTCTGGGACGCCGCCGGATGGAGCGCCGGCGGAGCAGAGCCTCTGCACCGCGGCGCTCCTGCGGCGTCCGTAAAAGGAGCTCCAAATTGGCGATCCTTTTAGATGTCAGGGAAAGTGCGTCCTAAAAGCAGCGGGCGCACTTTCCCTGACTCTTCCGCCGCTGCGCGTCCAGTCGCTGCGGCGGGAGGTTGCCCCGGAAGCGCCGGCCGTGCGGAGGGCCGGCAGCTCCCAGGGCGACCTCAGGAAGAGGAAGGAGCGCCGCTCGTGCGGTGGCTCCTCCTCTTCCGGGCCTCCAAGACAGCTCAATAAGCCATCTGCTGAGGCCCTAAAATTGCCCTACTTTCCACATATCATGAGAAGGCATGACTCACTAGAAGAGACAATAATGATTGGCAAGGTAGAAGGTAGTAGGAAAGAGGAAGACCACATTCCAGATTGATAGACTCAACCAAGCCTTGGCCCTGAGTATGCAAGACCTGAGCAGAGCTGTTGATGGTAGAGGGACTTGGAGGTCTCTCACTCATAGGGTCACCATAAATTGAAGTCAGCATGACAGCAGTTAACAACAAGAAGCTATGGGACTTTTTCTATATCTTAAATTAAACATGTTACCACCTGAACAATATTCAATGCACAGATATATATTTTACTCCATCAATTTCATCCTTACTTACAGACCAAATATCAGACTTTAGCAGTTTTCATCCCAAACTTTGGCCAGATGTCAGCTTGAAATGGCTCCAATAATCTATTTCATCCAGAAGGTGGAGCTGTTTACGAATGGCCTGCCCCACCAGTTTTTTCTCATTAAGGGTTTGATGCTGGCCCATAAATTAATTTCTCATTTGCACAGAGGTCCAGTTTACTAGGCTCTGTGAAACCAGAGCTAGTTCCTGTCAGTCTCTGACTAGGCATTTTAAGGAAGCTGGGTGGAAGAGCGTGGAAAGCTTTAAAAGAAAGGCACCTTGAAGGATACAAGTTGCAAGACACACAACTAAAAAAGCAGTAGAACACCCAAAAGCATAGAGCTGATGCTACTGAAAGAATAAAGTGCAGAGCAAAGAACTAGCCTTTGATTGATTCTACTTCTCTGTTATACCAAATAAGGAGGAACAAAATTCCCCCTAGTTTATATGGACCACAGCTTCACTTTTAATAGAATGGGGTCGAGCACATAATTACTGTATTCCTGTTTGATGTTTGATCACCATAAGATGGATTTGTATAGGCCAAAGGTAAAGCATTAATAAGTGAGACATTGCTTCTAGGCAATCAGGGCAGTGTAGTTCTTAGAATGCAGACTGTGCCCTTGGTGGTGGTGGTGGTAGTCCTAGGTTCAAATTTCCACCCTAGTAAAAGTAAAGGTAAAGGTATTCCCTGTTGACAAGGTTGTCAAGTTGTGTCCAACCATAGGGGGCGACGCTTATCTCCATTTCTAAGGCAAAGAGCCAGTGTGGTCAGAGACTATTCTGTGAGCATGTGGCCAGCATGATTGCACAAAGCACTGTTTACCTTTCCACCAAAGTGGTACCTATTTATCTACTTGCATTTGCATGCTTTTGGACTGCTAGGTTGGTAGAAGCTGGGACTAGTGACAGGAGCTCACGCCATCATGCAGCACCCGGGCCTTGAACTGCCAATCTGCCAATCTTGCAATCAACAGAGTCAGCATCTTAACCACTTGAACCACTGCATCCCTTGACAAATGTTCAAATCCTCACTCTATTATGAAGCTAGCTGGGCCAGCTCTTAATCAAAATATCTCTCAGGGTTGTTGTGAGGATAAGGCCGAACAGCCCTACTGTATTGTTCAGGGTAGGGTAGGTAGGATGCACAAAGGATTAATTATGCCCTTGTTATGGACACGTGTGTGTGTGTGTGTGTGCCTTCAAGTCACTTGTTGATTTATCACGACCCCATGAATTTTTATAGGGTTTTCTTAGGTAAGGATACTCAAAGATGGTTTTGCCATCTGAAGTATAGCCCACAGTACCTCATATTTGTTGGCAATTTCCCATGCAAGTGCTAACCACGGATGAAGCTGTTTAGCTTTCAAGATCAGGTGAAACATTGTGCCTTTAGGGTATTCAGGCCTCATTATGGAGATGTCCCTACATTAATTAGGGTTAATGTGGAGTTAAAAGCAATATTTCTCAGTTTTAAAACCACAACCCAGTTGTCACAAACCACATTGCAGACTTTTTAGCTTGCTTTTCTTGGTGTGCTAGATCTAAGTTTGGAAAAGCTATCAAAAACTTCTGTCGGCTAAAAACAAAAAACAAAACCCTACCAAGCTTTGATATGATGGAATGTGAGTAAAAAGGCATTGTGGCCCATGCTATGTTTACTGGCAATGCAAGCTAACTTCATTGAATATTGCAAATTAAAATTGTACAAGCATGTCATTTTTTAAAATAAATAAATAAATAAAAACCACGTTATGAAATAATCACAGATTAGTTTTATTTGTTTAACGCTACTACCTCCTGCTGGCCATTTTGCTGAATAATTACATTGGCTGGTGCTGGTAAGAAAATAAAATGGATTTCTTTGGCAAATGATGCTTGCTAGTTAATTGGTCAAAATTCACCATTGTTAAGAGTACAACAGAGTGCCAACCATGTGAGAGATGTACAAGCGCTGCTCAAGGGCTAAAATGGCAGAGATATGTGCACTGTCAGCAAACATTCCTCTAAATGCTAACTGTATTCTCCCCTCCCCCCCCCTTTTTTTTTTTAAATCTACTTTTATAGACCAAGCCCTTCTTTCTGCTTTTCCAAATATTCCCAGATGCAGGAGGGAAATATACTAGCATGAGCAGCCAAAATGGGATTCAGTTCATCTATATTTTATTTAGGAAAAGTAAGAAGAGAGAACAATCCCGATGACTGTATTCTCCAACGTCATGATGTGCTGCAGAACACTAGATTAGAAAACAAAACAAAACACACACACCCCACAGCATTCCATAGAAGGAGAGTAGAGAGGGGGAAAATCTAACTATGTGGTTAATCTTTTTAGAATTGTTTGAGGATTAACATGATGCAGTTCTTGGAACGGGGGTGTTTTGTAATTTCAAATGAAGAAGCGAGGCTGCCTCTGTTTTATTGTTTTTGTTCCCACTCTGCAAATGGTCAGGGAGTGGGTCACTTTTCTTCACACACACTTCCTACAACCTCCAGAACAGAATGTAGATGTCACCAGGACTATGACACCATTACTTTATTTACCTTATTACAGTCTCTGTCTGATGAAGAAACATGCAAAGCTTTGAAAGCTAGTATGATGTATTATACACCTTTGGGTTGGCTCAGTAAGGAAATTAGCACAGGATGAATTCTGAAGCAGGCGTGCAATCCAAATGCTCTTTATTTATCACCATTTTCCCTACCCTTCTCCATGTGATTGTCCAGTTAGTTTACATCTATCGCTAGCATTAATATCTTGCGTGTGTGTCTGCGTGTTGAATTACTTGTTATAGAATTAACTACAGTCAAGGTTGTATCCATAGAATCATTAGGAAGCATGAAGGAGGAAAATATTTGGGTGCAGGAGTTGGAACTGGCATTCAATTTAATGCTTTTATCAAAAAAAAAACACCTTTCTTTATAAAAAGGAGAGAGAGAGAGAAGAAAAGAACAGCTCTCTATGCCTCAAAAAAGTAGTGATTACAACAGTAGTTACTGTTACATATACTCAGAACTTGTATGTCGCTACATATACTCATGTATAAGTTTAGAAATTTTAGTCAAAAAATCAACCCAAAAAACCTGGGTTGACTGAACCACAGGTCGATGTAAGTACTATGCCTTAACACACACACACACACACACACACACACACCTTTTTTTAAAAAAGGAACCATTTCTTTCTCCAAGTAGAGTAGCAAAAGGCAAGAGCTTAGTCCTTCTTGGGAGAACCTTTTAAAAAAAAGCACTGACTCCCTCTACTCACTTTGCTGTGGCACATCTTCTGACCCTTTTGAATCCCTGGGTGGGAAAATAGTGGTGGTGGCGACAGCTCTTTGACACTTCCCCTCAAAGGACTGTAGAGAGAATCAAAGGGCTGGGTGCTTTTTTAGGTTCTTCCAGGATGGAGTAAGTTCTCCTTTTACCACTCTACTCAGAGAAGGGCATTTTTTCTTATTTGATAGGAGTCAATACTATACCTTAACTCTTGCCTTTACATCCTTTTTGACATGTGTGCATTTTCTTAGCCACACAAATGCCTGCTCACCTCTCCCACACATTGCTCAGCCATCATTTACCATAATTCCCTCCTCACCTGTCTAGTCTTTAGTGGGAGCACAAACATTTATGCCTGGCAGAACTTTGTAAGTGCTTTGGCATCGTTTACCTTTGCTTCATCCTTTACACCCTTACACTCCTACATCCCACAGGCCATATCAAAATCCGTAACTTTGGCCCAAAACCTGCCCCGACTTATACATGAGATTGTCCAAAAGAGTCTTACGCTAAAGTGTAAATAACTTAAGGGCTACTAACAACTTTGTTTCAGAGCTTAAATGTCAAATCATGGTATAAGATGCTTTCCCCAAGAGATCTCTGTGGTATCATTGTAAGAAGTCTGAAGAATGTTCTGGAGGGAAAAGAAAGGAAGGGGAGAACCCTCCAAAAAAAGTAACAACTGTAGTGCAGTTGACTAATATAAAATCTATTCATTGAATTCACAGTCACCAAGAAGGGTAACAGAGGATGAGGCCCACCCTTGCTCTACAGCAGTGCTTCTCAATTATTTTCTGTCATGCCCCCCCCCTAGGAAGAAGAAAATATTTCGCGCCCCCCGACAGAGGACTGATTTCCGGGTCTAAAAGTCACATGGGTGGGTTTGGCCAATCAGGATAGAGCATCATGTCTATCCAATCGGGTCCTTTGCATGTGTCACGTGCGTTGGCGGTCACGTGGTCCTCCGCGTCGGGCTGCTACTGGGGCTGCGCTGGGACAATCTCCAGTGTTCGCACTGCGCTGCTCCCTCTCTCCAGCCGTAGAGCTTTACGGAGCCTCGCGCCCCCCTTTACGGAGCCTCGCACCCCCCCTTGGGGGCGCGCCCCACTATTTGAGAAGTACTGCTCTACAGTGACAGAATTTGAGTTCTGCCCTCACTGTGTAGCCAAAAAATACTCTGGGGAATTAATTATTTATGTGGGCTAGCTACAATAGTCCGATCAAGTTCGATTCCACCAAGGAAAAGGAAAAGAGATCAAAGGGAATCACAGAGATAGAATCTTCATGAGCAAACTTGTATTTTTAATAAAGGGGACAATCACCCAGCAAATACCTTCATTCACACTTACATTCCAGGACTAAAGAAAATCAGGGGTTAGCTTGGGATAGCTTGAGGCTCAACTAACAGAGATACTTACACAAGATGAGGCTGGGTTTTGGTCCAATCAAGATGTGGATGATGTGGGATACAGTCCATCCTGGCAAGTGGTGAGGAACGGGTGTATCAGAACTAGTTAGACTTCACAGTGACAGAATGTCCATCTAGTACACCTAACAATGGATTTTGGAGCTCTTTTATAGCTTAAAGGCAAAGGTATCTGACTCACATAAAAAAGAGCCGAATCTACATTGTAAAGGGATACTTGGTCTGGCAATGTCCAGGGAAAGAAAGGGGTTGTAAATTAGGCTTATCTTGCTTATCCAGCAGAGCATCCTGCTTGTAAATCTTCTGTCTCCTGGTTCTGGAAGTGTGAAGTTCCCTATTTGCAGCTCCAAAACTAATCTGTTTGACGTGTTAACATGTTTTTGTGTGGACGTAACCCAACTTCAAGGCTACCACGACACAGAGTCCGTCTGGGGACCTAGAGGAGACCTACACACTCCAAAATTCCAGAGATGTCAACAAGGCTAACAACCCCACACAGACAGAAAATTGAGGATCATTATGTGACATGAGAAACTGAGAGGAAAATGCAGCTCCTGTGTGAGTAGCAAGTCAGAAGTGCCTTCAATGAGATTATATTTTTTTTCTGCTTAGTGTTTCCAAGATGAGAGACAGGGAGCTGATATGGAGGATGGTCATCTGAATTCCAGGTGCAATACTGTTCCTTGTTATGAGTAGAGAAATAGTTTTATTCTTTCATCCTTGTGTGCTCTATTTTTGCCCTCAGGGACTAGAACCTTAAAAATAATGAGCTGAACTCATACATGGCTAGATTCTTCTTTTAGCTAGATAGGACTAAGAAAACTTTAGCCTTGACACATTAAACAACTGCTGTGCACTTCACGGTTCATTTTTGTGGCATTAGATTTTCTTTCTAATGTTAGTTGTTAGTTGTGCTATTGTATATGATATGTCAGTAGTGCTATTTGTATATACTATTTGTATATACAATCGTGCAATTGTATATTCAGTTGTGATATTACAAATAATTGTAAAATATGCTTTCTCAGGATGCTTGTAATGTGGTATCTATACAAGACATCTGAAAAAATATTCTGGGGGCGAAAATAAGTGTGTTACAAGAAGGTACCGTACAAAAATTGTATGATATGTTTATATACAGTTTTAGAAGCTGTGTGATATTTGTGCAGTTTTATTTGTCGCTATTAATGCCCCACATTTACCCCACAATTGAGATCCAAGGCGGCTTAGAATTTAAAACAGGTACAATATAGTTAAAAACATACAAAGATCAACATTAAAATGGAATTAAACTATTCACAGTATTAAAACATGATTTTAAAAGGATAAAAAGGAGTTTAAAATTATATAATTTATAACAATACAGCACCCTCTTAAAAGCCCTTTCCTTAGAAACCTTCTTTTCTAAAAACCTGTCAGAATAGAAATGATTTGCCTGTTGACAGAAATATACCAAGAAAGGGGCCATTCTAGCCTCCCTAGGAAAGGAGTTCCAGAACCTAGATAATGTGTTACGATATCATGTGTGCCTGAAGGGCAGTGAAAGGTGGGAAAGGCATACCCTAAAGGGGACTATCACAAACACAGAGAGGTATGGCACCGTGGTGGGGATCAGGCCAGTTGGGGCAATGGAGGAGAAAGTGGGACAGACACCTTTGTTATCCTCATTTCTAGCTTGCTGCCCAGCTGGTATAGTATGTGTACAGCCCTGGTGGCGCAGTGGTTAAATGCCTGTACTGCAGCCACTCACTCATAGACCACAAGGTTGCGAGTTCAATACCAGCCAGGGCTGAGGCTCGACTCAAGCCTGCATCCTTCCGAGGTCGCTAAAATGAGTACCCAGATTGTGGGGGGCAATCAGCTCACAGTTGTAAACCGCTTAGACATCCCGTAGCGTGATATGAAGCGGTATATAAATAAGCTGCTTTTTGCTTTGCTTTGTGTAGCACTGTCAGCCAGCCATCTCACCTAATGCTAATTAATGCTGGGTCTCAGTCTATAGTAAGACCTGTCATCTATGGTTGGCTTGGTTTGCTACCAGCTGATCTAGCATGGATCACTGAGACCTGGGCACTGTGCTAATGACATGGCACAATTTTTTTCCACCCGACAACTAACTCCAGTATATGTGTGAGGAGTGGGGATCAGGGTTACTGTACTCTACAGTATGGTTGGGCAAAGTGTAATCCTGAGGTCACATGCAGCTGCCAAGGATGTTTTTGCAGTCTTCAACTCTCCAAACTAATTGTCTCTTCTCACCTGGCCCTGAAAGAAAAAAGGGTTATACTATCTCAGAGCTAGTAACTTACCTTTAAAATAGGTTGCAAGACCCTGAAATCACCAAGTTATTTCTTAACTCTTTTTTTAAAGCACAAGGGAGCTGTTTTGGGCACACATGAAGTATTCCTAGGTACTTGGCTGACCTTCAAAACTTGCTGTCTTCAAAGCTCCTGAGCTCCCAGGGCATGAGAAGTTTATGATGTTTCATCAAAAATCATTGTTTCAAGCTGGAATGTTTTTAGTGCAATGTATGCCCCGACCACACCTTCCCCCAGGCTTACTTATTACATAACAAATGGACCTTCTGTTCTCATGGCTCAATTATGTACAATCTCTGCAATGCCAGGTATCGATTAGCTTGTCCTGGTATCAGCGGAGTTCTCCTGAACAGCTGCTTGCATGTAGACGTTGGAAGGTCTCCAAGCCATTTTCTTTATAAGCATTGGTTTAGGCCACAGCTCTGTTTATGGAAGCTATTTGAGTGAAAGGTTTTTGTGCAGACTTCTATTGATCCAAGAGCACTCTTGGACTAATGAAAATATTACCAAATATGCAAATAAAAGATGCACTGTTCATAGAACTTTAATACATTCTGGACTGAAATCCTGCCATTTATGCTCATGCCAAGAATATTAGCCTAAAATCGTCATGCCATTACTATATTAGCATCACAAGTTGGGGGGGGGGGGAATCACGAGCAAATTCTATAGCTGTAATGCTGAGTGATAAGGGCAGAAAACTAAGTGATAATCCTGTATCAACTTACTTCCAGATAAACTTTCACAGATCCAGATCACTAACATAACTCCACTGGACTCTAGTGATCCCTAAATCTCTTAATGTAGGTGATAATCCTGTATCAATTTACTTCCAAATAAACTTGCACAGAACCAGATTACTAATATACATAACTCCATTAGACTCTAGTGATCCCTAAATCTTTTTTTTTTAATCTCTGTCTTTTTGTCCAAATTAGATGTGATAGCAGGGAAACACAGACTTGCCTGAATGCACATAAATAAGGTTTGTGGGGCAGTAATCAAAACAGAAAGGATACATAACTTGGAGGCACTGAACCCAGCTGTAAGTACACTGCTGGTATCAGAACTTTAGTTAAGAAAGAAAGCACTGGAGGGTACAGATTAGAGGAAAGTAAATGAGGAAAGACAGAAATCTGTGGTCCTCACCCATATGCCCTATTTGCTCTTAAGGGGGAGCAAAGGGGACTTTATCTGACGGGTGATTGGAGCATAGCTGTTTAGATACATGGACTTACAGCTGTTCCATGTATCTTTCAGCTCTTACAAACCCTTACAAAAGACAATGTTATATACTTCTTGAAGAACAGGTTCTATTCTACCTGGGCAACAAAGATCCACTAACATTCATATTTCTAAAGGGGAGAAATGATTGTATGCCATTTCTTCTACTGACTGAATGACTTGGCTTGTCACAAGTTGTTTTCTCATGCCAGCCTTTTATTGTGTGTCATTCTTGAGATTTGTCAGGTAGGTATCAGTATTAACCTTAAGGGTAATGTGATTTCACTGTGCCAGATTCAATAGCAGAAAAAAACTTTAATGACATCACATTCACATTTATTTTTTAAAAATGTGAAATCTAGAGAAACTGGAGTAATCTGGTTGCTTTACAATCTTCCATGTAACTATGTTTGTACACAAAAAAGCCATACATATAGACAGATCAATAATTCCTATTTTATATTAATAACCAGAACATTGATCAGCATTGACACAGTATCATCAGTAGCTTCTTCTCAATAGAGGGCACTCTAAGACTGATCAAATATGAGAGATTTAAAATAATTAAATTGTCTACCAGAAGAGACAGACGGTCAGATCTCTTCAGGCAGCCTTCTTCAAGCTCTAGATGTGTTGGACTGCATTGTCTTCTCCCATAATTTACAGAAATCCCAGTTGCCATGATAGCTAGAAAATATGGAAATTGTAGTGGAAGGTGCCAGACTTTGAAGAGAATGCACTTTTCAGATAATATGCATTTTAAGCAACTGCCTTTCATTCTGTTTTCTGGTTGCATAATCTTATAGTAACCATGTTGGCTGGGGAACCCTGCACCTTGCCATTGTAGTTTTACATTTATATTGCCTATGGCCTGGGTCCAGACTATTTGAAAGACCATTATCTCTCCATTTGAATCTGCCTATTAACTAGTTCTTGTACAAGGGTTTTTTTGATGAGAGGGAGGGAGGGTGCTGTATTTTTATTTCCATTGTCATGTTTTAAATGCTTTTAATCTATTTTATGTTAGTGATGGTTAGCTTGTTTCAACTTTTTACTATAATGATTGTTTTTAGCGGTGTTTTGTATTAATCTGTTCTGAGATGCTTTGAGTTCCACATTGGAAGAAAGGCAGAATATCAAACAAAGAAAGGAAGGACTTTATTATGTGAGCCTTTTAAATAAGAGTTAAAGTTGGATAATAGCGCCTTTGGCATTACTTAGCACATGACATCATTGGTGCTGTGCCTCCAAAGCATGGTTAGGAAGTTCCTTGCCATTGACAGGGAACATCCATCAATAAGCACCCAATTGCTCTGCTGTGGCATTAGTCTTTGGTCCAATAAATTCATCCCACAGCAGTGCCCAAGACTGGGCAGTTTTACTGATAGGATTGACAATCCATTAAGAGACTATGGGCCTTTGCAGACTGCCAGAAATAGTGCAAATTGTGTCCACTTTAACTGCCCTGGCTCAGTGCTAGGGAATCATGGGAACCGTA
Organism: Phrynosoma blainvillii; assembly: GCA_026167975.1. Lineage (NCBI taxonomy): Eukaryota > Metazoa > Chordata > Lepidosauria > Squamata > Phrynosomatidae > Phrynosoma > Phrynosoma blainvillii. The sequence goes on along the minus strand of JANUYF010000002.1, from coordinate 90,504,167 downwards.
GTTTATTGTGGCACCAGAGGTCTCTGACAGAGAAGGCTCAATGTCTCAGAAAAAAAATACAATTCCCATATGTCTCTAGCACTGAGCCAGGGCAGTTAAAGTGGACTCAATTTGCACTATTTCTAGCAGTCTGCAAAGGCTGTATGTCTCCAGAGCCATCCTGAATCATCTTGGGAATTTTCCAACTGATGGAATTGACAATTTAGTTGAGGGTTTGGTCTCACTATAGAACAATGAGAAAGGACCATTGGTAACAATTGCTGCTGAGCACACACTTGGCATTCTGGAGCCCCTAACTCTTCTTGGGTTATAGAAGAACTATGGGAACTGAAATAGGTTGGAGAGTAGGTGGTATATAGATCATAGAGTGAAATGTGACTGAAGATCAGTGAAGAGTTATCCTTGTTTCTCATACATGGCTGTGAGATTGGCAAGTCATATTATATGTCTATTATCATATCCTCAACATGCCATCCAGTAGTTATTCTGAGTTGTGAGAAAATAGCTGAGAGCCCAGAAGCAGAAACCTCACCTACCTGTTCTAAAATATTTGTCAAGAGGAAGTCAATCATTCTTGCTCACAACTTGATGCCACAGTTATTGCAGAGTTTGGAGAAGTATCTGGTGTGCCATCTGGACAGATTTTGGTGGAAACAGCTTCAGTTGTTGCAGACCAATTGATCTGGACAATTAGTTCATCCCACCATGTGCAAGCTTCACCCTTGATCACTTCGGCTGACAAAATCTAATAGGACATTTGGGGCACTGCCACCCACCATCCAAAGAGGCTAGTGAGTCCTCTCCTAAAGACAATCCAAGAAGTGAGAATTACTGCTGCATTGCTAATATCCTCTTTTGGGCAAGTTCTTTTAGAGTATGGTGGCTGGGCAACTTCAGACATTCTTGGACAACAGATTACTTGAGCACATTTCAATCTGCTTTTAGGCCAGGGTGTGTTATCAAAACAGCTTTAACTGCTCTGACTGACAAGGTACACAGACAGGGGAGAGTATCACCCTTTTGATCTGGACTAGGTGGACTCAATGGATTTGAATGTTTGGGCACAGCAGACTGCAGTAATACAGTCTATGTAGAGCAAACCATCAAGATGATTTCATCATTGCAGCTAGGGCAGAAGGAGGTAAAGTACAGTACATGGACTGCATGCTGCTCCCGGGGCTTCCTACAAGACCCCAGGAATAAAAAAAAGTTACAAAAAGGGGTGTTGTCCCAAAATGCCCTCCAATGGGGAAAGGAGAATTTTTGAAATGCTTTGCCCTACAGGAGAAGCCTTTTTCTGAAACTTCCACTCACTTCATTTTAAGAGTTCCTTCTGGGCCTAAAATGGCCTGGGGGAAAACTATAAACATGGTGAAAATGTCCCCTTTCCCCCTAGATGACATTTGGGGGCAATTTTAATTTTTCTCCTGGGGGAATCTCTCTTTCCCCTTCTTCCTTGGGCAGAAGCTCCAAGCACCCTCTTTGCCTTTCTCTTCCTATCCAGGACAGAAAAGGTTTGGTAAGAAGAGGAGGAGGATGAAGAGGAGGAATCGGGGCCTCCAATTCTTGCAACTGCCCTTGAGCAACTCTTGTCCCCCACCAGGTGCATAATCTAGCTATTATGGCACATAGTCCCTGGGAAAAGGTGGGATCTGTCAGAAGAAGATGGCAGCTCAGCTATGCCCATCACCTCTACAGTAACTGCAATGAAGTACTATGGGTGTTTTGTTTATGAATCTAAAGGTAAAAGCATTCCCTTTTGACAAGATTGTCAAGTAGTGTCCAACCATAGGGGCGGTACTTATCTCTGTTTACTAAGCCAAAGAGCCAGTACTGTCTGAGGACTACTCTTTGACCATGTGGCCAGCATGATGACACAGAACACTGTTTTACTTTTTCAGCAAAGTGATATCTATTTATCTACTTGCATTTGCATGCTTTCGAACTGCTAGGCAGGCAGAAACTGGGATTAGTGACAGGAGCTCACCCCATCATGCAGCACTTGGGCCTCGAACTGCCAACCTGTCGATCTTGCAATCAACAGAGTCAGTGTCTTAACCACTTGAGCCACTACAGGGATCTACCTGTGGAGAAAAGGCAGACTGGAACATTGGCAACATCCAATCAGAGTGAGCCTGGCAACAGCCAATGGGAGCTTAGCCAAGAAAAGGTGGGGGCTACTCTCAGGAACGGGTATAAATAGGCTGATTGAAGCGTGTGTAGATGAAATAGGGAACCAGATAGAATGAGATAGAAACTGAGCTTAAAACTAGAATTAAGGATTTATTTGACCCTGAGGAGGTTTTATCAGCCAGGGAGGCTGAGGTATACTGCTGAGAGAGGCAGTTGGATAGGGGTTTTGAGTACCCGGGTTAAGGACTAGGAGAGTCCTTGGTAAATTCTGTCCAGAAAAATCCTGAGAGATTACAGCCAGGAAAAGGTTGGGGAAACCTACCATAAACTGTTTGAGTGGTGTATGGCCTTAGAAGAGGTCAAGTGTGGAAAGTGAATTGGTGTGCCTAGGAAAGTCATAAAGTATCAACAAAGTTTTAAAGCTCAAATGTTTTATGTGAAACTGTAACCTAGACACCACTTATAGAATATAGTAACAGATACTGTAAAACTTTGAAACTGTTTAAGCAAATAAACACCATATCAGTTCTGAATACGTCATAAGAACAATACTGTAATCAATCGTCTTGTAAAATTTTCTCCCTTTTTTGGTTCAATGTGTGGTCATTTGAGGTATTTTGAGTAAATATAAATCAAACGCTACCAGGAGATAATGATGATGATGATGATTGTTGTTGTTGTTGTTTCCCACTTCCTATGCAATTAGCAAATTCTGCTTGGCTAAGAGAAATCACCAATAGCAAGTAGCAATAGCAGGTAGATTTCTATACTGCTTACCAGTGCACTTAAGCACTCCCTAAGAGGTTTACAATGTGTAAGCTAATTGTCCCCAAAAAGCTGGGTACTCATTTTAGTGACCTCAGAAAGATGCCAGTCTAAGTCAACACTGAGCCCCTGGCTGGTATTGAACTTACAACCTTATGGTTTATAAGTGAGTGGCTGTAGTACAGGCATTTAACCATTGCATCACCAGGGCTCTTCCAAATAAGGGACTCCACTGTACATTGGCTAACATTCTGCTTAGGATGACTTTCATCATGTTCATATTCACCTAGGGGCTGTTGTGACATTAAAATGTACAGAAATCTATTGCACAATGATGCAGTGACTGATGCACTGTGACCTGATGTGCAACATAGACTATAATGTAGGATCTTTATACACAGTAGAATCATATTGTTCACATGGAAAATCTGGGAAAGATGTGGTGTGTCTATTCATGATTTGTCCAATATCATGGTGATTGAATTGGCTAAAAAGCTGGAGAAGAAATAAAAACACATTTTTCATGGATACATCTTATTGCAAAATAAGAGTTATCTATTTTCTTTTTGTCTTTCAAAAGAAGCTTATCTATAAGCAGATGCTCCAAAGGAGCGTTTATAATGAAAGCCACTAGACTTGGATCCAGTTGCGCAGAGTTGCAATGAAGCATGCTCGCAAGGCTTGATGTATAAACATTACATTCCACAAGCCGACTGTCCTGTCCACTTGGATTCTAGTCTATCAGGCAGTTGCAATAAGAAATGTGTTAACCAGAAACTACAGAGATGTCAGTTAATCAAAGCAGCACTGCTTTTATATGTGCCTCATCCTAGTAAATTCAGAATACTGTGCCCTCAGTGGGATATACAGAGTTCACGGGACTCTAAAAATCCCTAGTTTTGTAAACAGGAAAAGTACAATTGGTTCAGGATTAAAGTCTAGTGGCAGAATACAAGTGATGTATTCATAACTATGCCTCTCCATGAGCTGAACATTTTTCATGACATGCCATCAAATATTTGGCCCCAAAACACAACAGAATGTCAAACTGAAGCTTCTTTTTCTTCTGCATTACTACATCAACCTGTTCCACTCATCTGTACTGAGCATCTAAAACATCATTTCTATTCACAGAATTTTAAACAGAATTTTGAAAATCCTTTGCTAGAATAAAATTTAATTTCTTGGCATAGTGCGTCTAGTTACAAGTCTGTTTTCTGAATACTCCATAAGCAACTGAGACACTTATCAAGGACTGTTAGGAAGAAGTTGTGGAAAATAAGTAAGTCTGTGCAAGGGATGAGGAAAAATAATGTGAAATCTGGAATAATGCAAAAGAAGAGGTAGCTGTAGGTGTCTGAGAAGGCAGATCCACTGATTCATGTCAAAATTGCTTGGGGGCTGGATGTTATTATGATTGTGTGTGTGTGTGTGTGTGTGTGTGTGTGTGTGTGTATGCATGCATATGTTTCTTCAACTCACTTGTAGACTTATGGTGATCCCATGAATTTCATCGGGTTTTCTTTGGTGAAGAATACCTGGTGGTTTTGTAAGTTCCTTCCTCTGAAATATAGCCTATAGCCCATGATATTCATTGGCAGTCTTCCATCCAAGTATTAGCCAGGGCTGACCCTGCTTACCTTCCACGATCAGATGGGATCTAGTGCCTTTAGGGTATTTACATGGGACAAAAACAATCTGGAAACTCTAGCATACCATGCTGTATTTCACCCAATAGCTTTGTTTTACCTACTGCAACTCTTCATTTTTTTACATTGTTGTTATTAAAATGCAGTTAACATTGTAGAATAAATTCTGTACTGCCAAAATCTATATTCTTATATGCTATGAACATATATACTTTAAAAGATATACATAAGATCAGTAAGTATAAATTTAAGACTGCAGTCCTACACAAACATCACTGGAAGTGAGTACTTTTGAACTCAATCAGATTTTAGTAGATATGTACAGGAAGTCTATATTCCACTTTGGGGTTTGCTTCTTTCTGGTGAGACATACACCGCTTACCTGCAGGTACTCAAGAGAATTCTCCTGAGTACTCATTAAAAAGAAACAAACAACATAGTAGCTCTTCTGAGGCTTTTCTGTTTCCACCCTTGTTATCTTAAGTGGGAGAAGGCCGTAATATGGTGGTGCTGGTGAGAGATACAGCTTTTTTTGGGGGGGGGGCATTCTTATTACTTCCTTTCAGATTTTATAGCTCAAATTATGCTTAAATCTCTTCCATCATTAAACATTAGAAATATATCTTCTTCCTTTCATCTCCAAAATTCCAGATATTGGATCGTAACTCTCATCATCCCACACTTTGAGCTAAGAAACTGAGACATCACCCCATATTGTAAAGTTCCACTGTGGTCTTATAACCAGGATAATGCTGGAATAAATGAGTTGTGAATTGCAGCTTGGAGATCAGCTTTACCTTTCTGGTTAACCTTTTTGGGCAATTAGTTAAGGGTATGGCTGTGTGCACACATACATGATCACTATCCTGATTTTTAAAATGTTATGTAAAGAATTGATTCATACTGCAACTTGTTGTTAACTGCTGTCAAGTCCATGGTGACACTATGAATGAGAGACCTCTAAGTTATCCTGTTATCAACAACCTTGCTCAGGTCTTGCAAACTCAGGGCTGTGGCTTCCTTGATTGAGTCTATCCCTCTGTAATGTGGTTTTCCTCTTTTTGTACTGTTTCCTTCCATCATTGACTTTTCTAATGAGTTGGGCAATCCTCCTCTTAAATAAATGCACTGGAGACAGAATTTTATGCACAAATACTTTGAAGTAAATTCTACTGAAATCCGAATGCAGAGTTCACTGAAATCAATAGTTTGATTCAAATTTAGCCATGTTGAGTATGCCCACTGAAATTACTTGAACTTAATTATTTCTAACCTTAATAGTTCTAACAGGTTTCTAGGCAAGGTTTGGTTTTAGTTCAAGGCCCCTAAAATAGCTAGCTTTATTTCTTCCTAAAATTTATGTGCAAGCTAATTATTGCATTGAGCTCCTAATGCAGAAATACAAGGGTATGCTACTGAAGCTTTGAAACTGTTCTGCTCTTTGGGAATTTTTAAATTTAATCAGTGAATTTATATTCTACCCTTTGATGTAAAAACAGTTACAGGGCTCATAAAATTCAGGCTAAAATGAAACAGTAAAAACAACAAATACAAAATAAATACAACAAAAACAAAATAGAAATAGAAATTAAAACAATTTTCCTACAACTTAATTTTTTTTAAAAGATGTAACAGCTTGGGAAACCAAAAGAAATCTTTGCCAAACAACAAAAGCAAATTAGAGTCAGCACCAGCCCTCCTTGGGAAAGAATTCCATAGTACGGAACCACAACCAAGACAGTTCTTTCTCCAAGCAGCATCTACCTCACACTGGTGGTACGAGGTGGGTGACCAGTGCGGAAATACTTGGCAGGGCAAGTTTGGAAACCAAGCCTTCAAATTCCATACTCCTGAGCTGCATTTATCTTCCTTTTCTTGGAAAGGATGCAGTCCTGTGGTTCGTAGGAAGACAAACCTAGAGTCCATTAGACTGAGTGGGTCTCCCTTTCAGAAGCAGAGAAGTGGGGTCCACCCTTGCAAGCCTCCCCACTACAAGTGCAGAGCCCTCCTCAGCCTTTGCCTCGCCAAAATCATGCTCTGACCATGGAAAAGAGAAAGTGGGGGGAGGGGAAGACTTGGATCCAGAGCCTTCCCATTCCTTCAATGTACTGTGAAACCAAAAGCAAAACTATGTTAGCCTGGGGTAGGAAATAGGAAGGCTGACAAGGGATTGGGGTGGTTAAAATGCCTCTCCCACATCTTTCCATCATGTTGGTTGAAACCCAGTAGGATACCAAGAGAGAAGGAGAACACTTCAAGCAAGATGCATATGTATGACTCTTTAACATCATTGCTTTTCCATTGTATTTTTTTTTACCATATTTGCCTGATGAAGTAGACTTTGAAAGCTAGTGTGTTGTATTTTGTGCCTTTTGGGTGACATAATAAAGATATCACAGAAAAATATGGTTGATCTGCTTCAGAAGATCCATCTCTCACACTACTGAAATGTATAGGATGCTAAATGAGCAAGCCCTTTTTATGGATTTTTTTTTTTTTGTATAAAAAAATGCATAGCCTCATCTTCTTCCCATAGTAGTACAGTTCAAACACATGACAACTTTTTCTGGGAGAACTTGGCCTAAACTGCTTGGAATAAATATTCTTAGTTACACAGATAAATAATGGGATTCTTATGAAGCATCAGTTTAACAGGTCTGTTTAAGATCTGGGGCTTTGTTTAATTTAGCAATCTTAGTATTACCTTCTTAAATTTATTTTGGAAAATGACAGATGGCACTATTTCCTTATGGACTGATTATAAAATTGAATTAATACATTTATCTGTTATTTGTGACGTGTTCCCAATATTTTAAAATAAGCCACAAACACAGTTTTGTCTTTACAGAGACAGGCTGCTTTTCTACTTTACTATGATACTTTTAGATTACTTTCAGTTGGCGGAGTATAATAACACAAATGTAAGTTAACAGCTCAACCTGCAAGTATTCCAGCTATAAAAATAACTCTTCATATCTAGAGTGGCATGTCTGGTTAACAGCAACAGGCCACTGTATGAGTACATATACTGAGTGCTTTTTTGGTTTTCGTGTTAGTTTTTGTTAAAACATGTCATACTTTTTCTTAGTAACTTTCTTTAGACAAGGAAAATTTGTTATGTTAAAGGGAGGAAAAATGACAAAGCAACAAATATAAACTAGTTTCACATTCAAAAATGAACAGCACATGAAACCTCATTTCATGAACACTGGTTTTAATTTAGGTTTTCAGCTGTAATCCTATGAATATTTACTTGAAAGTCAACTCTTCCTAATTCAGTGGGATTCATTTTGCAGTACGTAGGCTAGTGGGAGCAGGTTAGACATTTTCAGTAGAATATGAGTTAATACCTTTGCTTAAGCATCAACAAGCATAATCTGAAAATGGGATGTTTTGTAGTGAGTGTTTTAACTGTTCTAATCATGTTTTTAATAATGTTGATATTTAATTCCTTTTCCTTTAACTCCTTTTTAAGTTTTATAAATTGATGTTTAAGTTGGATTGTTTAAAAATTATTTTCAATTTTAAATCATGCTGGATCCCATTTGGGGAGAAAGATAGGATATAAGTACAATAAATAAATAAATTGAGGACCTTCTCCAAAAGTCTATCCCCTAATTACAACTAAGAATTTTGCACACGGTACATTCAGTTGTGTTAGACAACAACTCCTATCATCCCACAGACCTAGTTACATACCACACAAGTTGTTATCATGTTGAGAGTATGTGAGGTTGAAGAAGACTGTTACAAGTACAGTTTGATGAACACAGTCTGAAATGTGACAAATATGTCCAACAGTTCAGATGTACTGAAAACAATGAACGATGTTCCAGCCAAGAAGTAAGTTTTGTATATATAGGGTAAAAACTGTACATTGCCCAATTTCCCACAAAGAGCCATTAACTATTGTCATCATTAACTACTGTCATTGGAATTGTTGTGGGAACAAGAAGATGCATTTCATATAATGGCTGGAAGAAAAACTTAAGATAGGGCCTTTGCAGACTGCCAGAAATAGTGCAAATTGAGTCCACTTTAACTGCCCTGGCTCAGTGCTAGGGAATCATGGGAACTGTAGTTTATTGTGGCACCAGAGCTCTCTGACAGAGAAGGCTCAATGTCTCAGAAAAAAATACAGTTCCCATGATTCCCTAGCACTGAGCCAGGGCAGTTAAAGTGGACTCAATTTGCACTATTTCTAGCAGTCTGCAAAGGCCCGTACACCTGCTTTTACAGGACCTTTTGGCCTGATGTTCGCAATATCAAAATCTTCACACTGCATAGCAAATCACTTCTGAAATTGGACTGTGTATTTAAAAAAGTCCTAATATGTATGGATACCAGAATCTTAACAATAACATCTGCATCCTCATGACTAATGAGAAGCTGGAGTTCAATTTTTAACAGCAAATCTTTCTGGCATGAAATAATAAATTGGACATAGTTATAGTTGATTTGAGGGGGTTTGGTGCACAGATGTTCATTTATACTTTACTCTGCTTGACAGATGATTTAATATATCAGAAAAGATATTAAAAGTAGGTCACTAATGTGGGACAGTGATTTCCTCAACGGTTTTGCCTTTCTCTGCCTACAGTCACATACTTCTCATTCTAAACTATGACAAATATGTGTTTGCTTTAGCTGAAAACAAGGGGCTTTCCATATGCCACCCTGGGGAAAGATTTGACAAGTCCTAAAAATCTTATGCAAAGAAACTATAGCAAAAATATAAAATGAAGATCAAACTTTTAAATCAAAATAATTTGAGTAAACATTTGCATTTATTTAAACATCTCAAGATCATTTTTAGACCAGTAAATTTAAGAACACTGCAATAATGTACTGATTTTAAAAAATGGTTAGTATTATGCATCATACTGCAAAATTCCTTCCTATAAACCCACATATATTCTTGATACAAACATTAGAACAATTTCAATCATTTATGACATGAATAATTGGCATGTAGTTAGAACATTGTTACTCAACTTAATTTGTAGCTATAAAATACTCCATTAAGTTACAGCAAATATGTCTAAAATATGTTGATTACACCAGACTCCTTTGAAAGACTATTCAACTCTGTATTAAAGGATCCTGCATAAAACTGAAGAAGCTGATTTTGAACCAAAGCTTTGCTTGAACTAATGCAAAAGCCAGATGGAGTTCATTAAATCTAGACATACTGGGATTAAAAATAAATCCTCCAACACATACAGAAAAAAGTTATTTTTATATTTAGCAATGAAGAATTTGAACATCTTCCTATAAATTGTCTAAAATGAGTTAAATCTCCTTCAATGTTATCAGTCATACATTCTCACTAATAAATTGACAGAATTGCTGTAACGTTTTAAAAGTGAAGATGAATCTGCACTTTCCAGTTGGAACTTTATAGTAAAGAACTTTGGAATAGCAATCAGTAATAAAGTCTTCAACAATCAAGTATCAGCCTAGCTAGCTAAGCTACCTAAAGTAATGGAACTACATATTGCTTTTGTCCCTAGCATGTTTCTCTAATTGTAAAGCAAGTATTTCCCCATAAGTATATATATTCAATTTTATTTTAAATATGGTTCCATTTATAGCTTGATAAAACATTATATCACATGTAAATATGTCATATTGTATTATAATACAAAAATGTAAAACAATACCACAGTACATTTGTACAATCAAAAGAGGTTTCACAAAAATATGCAATTTTTGGAGCTGTGTTACAATCAGTGGGTACAGTACAGACAAACAGGCACCTCTGTTTTCAAAGTTTGCTCTGACAAAAAAAATAAATCTATAGTAGTTACCCAAAGTTTTAAAGAGTTGGGGCTAACAGAATACACTGGCACCTGGACAGCATAATCAGACAAATTCTGCTAAGGCAAGCACAAATACATCAATTTGTAGAAGGGGTGTGCGTGTGTAAGTGTGTGCAAACACACATGCGTCTGTTAATACATACATGTAAGTGTGTGTGTGTGTGAGTGTGTGTGTGTGTGTGTGTGTGAGAGAGAGAGAGAGAGAGAGAGAGAGAGAGAGAGAGGCTGAGTACCTAGAATTACATTGCCATTTGTTAATCCCCCACCTCCCCAATAACATCCTCTTTATACTTTGGAAAGAAGCCCTGACTCTGGAGCACTTGCCTTAATGAGATTCTGAATTTCTTTGAATTTGGGATGGTCTTTGTCAGCTATCAGCTGCAGCAATATAGCTTCACTAGTGGTAACAATAATCCCAGTGCGAGCGAGACGCTGAAAAAAGAGAAACAAGAACCAGAGGTAAATTTGTGCTGTTTATAACAATTTAACAGTAAAACTACAGTAGGTCATCGGTATCCACTGGGTTCGGTTCCAGGACTCCCCATAGATAACAAAATCCGTGAATGCTCAAGTCCTATCAAATACAATGGCATAGTAAAATGGTGTCCCTTATATAAAATGGCAATATCGAGGTTTGCTTTTTGAAATTTATATTTTTTTTAAGTATTTTCAAACCGTGGATGCTTGAATCCATAGATAAAGAATCTATGGATATAGAGGGCTGACTGTATATCTTTAACATAACATTCCTGGTGACAATTTACTTTGGCTTACTGTTTTTAAAGGAGAAAAACATCACTTCAGAGTTTGAGAGCGAAAAAATGTTCAGCTCTCTTACATCCCAGTTTTAGGTGAACAAGATGGACCTAACAGCTGGTACATCATATCACTCACACAAAATGGTGATACACAATTGCTTATGTACATAGTGAGATTCAGTGGAAGTTAAGATTAAAAGATCATTTTCCATGTAACATTTTTGCATTCATGGGGGTATTCTGAGAAACTTCTGGTGAAGAAAGCAAAAATTACTTTATTCAAGTCTGTATGTTAGTATTAATTTTTTAAAAATAAGGAACTTCCATTCTATATTTGATACTGAACAATTTATACAAGTACCTGTGATCTACCACCAATGGACTGTGTCCACACTGGCTAAGTGAACTCAGAGCCCAACAAAACCAAATGGGACAAGTCACAACTAAATTAAGATATACCTAAATTCGGTGTGACAAAGGGCCTTTGCAGACTGCCAGAAATAATGTAGATTGAGTTCTTTAACTGTCCTGGTTCAGTGCTAAGGAATCATGGGAACTGTATTTTTTTCTGAGACATTGAGCCTTCTCTGCCATAGAGCTCTGGTGCCACAATAAACTACAGTTCCCATGACTCCTTAGCACTGAGCCAAGACAGTTAAAGTGGCCTCAGTTTGCACTATTTCTGGCAGTCTGCAAAGGCCCTAGGTTCAACTAAGGGCCTTTGCAAACTGCTAGAAATAGTGCAAATTGAGTCCACTTTAAGGGTTAGGGAATCATGGGAACTGTATTTTATTGTGGCACCAGAGCTCTCTGACAGAGAAGGCTCAATGTCTCAGAAAAAAAACAGTTCCCATGATTCCCTAGCACTAACCCTAACCCTTAAAGTGGACTCAATTTACACTATTTCTGGCAGTCTTCAAAGGCCCTAAGTCTGGATCTCTCTCTCTCTCTCTCTCTCTCTCTCTCTCTCTCAATGCCTGTGCTTTCAAGTCACCCCATGAATTTCATAGGTTTTTCTTGTTGATGTTGTTTTTGTGTACCTTCAAGTCATTTCTGACTTCTGACTTTAAGATGAACTTATAATGGAGTTTCTCAGCAAAATTTGTTCAAAGCGGGTTTGCCTTTGCTTTCCTCTAAGGCTTAGAGAATGTGACTTCTTATGCAAGGAATACTCAGAGGTGATTTTGCCAGTTCCTTCTTCTGAAGTATTGCCTACAGCACCCGACATTCAGGGACGGTCTCTCATCAATCTATTCCACTTCAAATAAAGAATGTTCTTGTCAACCAAAGTTCTTCAAACAATAACATTTATGCATTTGAGAGGAAAGAGCTGATATTAAATTTGACAGATGCTGCTTGGCCAGAATGTTAAATATATTAAACACAACTGGGCTATTCTTAGTGAGTCCCCCTAGCTATCAAACAATCTTTGTAGGAAAGTTCAACTAATGTGCATCCCTTTCCTGGTAGGAGCAGCTTCTATGTCAGTGGTGCAAAGAATCTCCAAAACAGGTTCAAAATTTTGGATAGCCACCTTAAAATCTGGGGAGGGGGAGCCCCAGATTGGATTTACCACTCTAATGATTTGGAAATTTCCACTTATCCCTGACAGAAGTGAAGATCCTTTTATTCAACCTTTCAGCAACTCAAAAGCTGCTAAGAAAGGGACTTTTAATAGGCTTAGTGCTGTATTTTTTTTTTTAAATCAATAGAGTTTTGAAATTACACTTTGTTCAGTTGTGGCTTAACATAACCTTTGTTGGGTTTTATCTGGGCTTCTTTTTCAGTCTTGTTCTCAGCTGCCTCATGTCCCAGGCCAGGTAAAATGGTGGGATATAAGTCAAAGAAATAAATACTAAAAGCAGTAAAATGAATTCCCATTTCTAATAATGTAAGTGAAGATATTTTAAGCAAAGGTTGGAACTTTAAAAATAATTCATAGTATTATATCTACAATACTAAAGGAAGTGTCTTCATCCTTTTTTGGTCATGAGTACAACCTTCATAAGGTTACACAGGGCACAACACTAGTTCAGAGGGATGGCAGGTTCATTCCTTCCCTCAGAAATCCTCACCAAGACTGCTATTTTTCTACTATTAATCAAGCTAGAGAAACACCACTCTCAGAAGCAGGATTACTGTTGTATTGCTAACAGTAGCACTGGAAGTGGATTTTCCCTTGCTTTCAATTGGGTGAATGGGAAAGTTGGGTGTGGCGCCTACAAGTTCCATGAGTTGTACTGGGAGTGACTGACAAAAGCTGCACATTTGGCATTCCTATATTTATTTGTTGGAAATATTTATCAGCCAGACATCACCAAAAAGACTGCTGGATTGTATAAACAAGTGTAACTAAGAATTGTTCACATGAACTTATACAAACAATGCAGTCGGCCCTCTTTATTCTGCATCCACAAATACAACCATCAATGGCTTGAAAATATTCCAAATAGATAAGTAAATTCAAAAAGCAAACCTTATTTTTGCCATTTTGGGAGTTAAGCATTCAAGGATTTTGGTACCCATGCAGGGGTGCTGGAATCAAATGCCAGGGGATACCATGTACCAATTCCATGTCCCTCAGAAAACCACTGGGTGACTTTGGAAGCGTCATACACTCACATCTCCAGAAAACCATATGATAGGGTCAGCATAAGTTGGAAATGTCTTGAAGGCAGGCAACAACAAAATAATTAATCAAAACAAAATGAAACATAAAAACAGACAAAACAAACTTTCCTCTAAAATGCCTTGCCATATAACAAGGTTTCAATGTGCTGCCAGAAATACTGTAATACCAGCACTTACTAAGTCTCTCAGGGGACAGCATTCCAGAGTCAACACATCGCTACAGAAAATGATCTCTATTTTGTGAATAATTACACACTTCTGTTAAAGGGCATACTCTGAAGAAGAGCCTTCACAGAAGATCTGACAAGGGCAGGTCGGTATTGGAAGCGTTTCTCCTTGAGGCATTTGTATTCCAAGCTGCTTCAGGCTTTAAAGCAGCTGTTCTCAATCTATAGCCCTGCTACTGGAGTTTTGGACTCCCAAAATTCCTCACCATTAGCCCTGCTGGACAGGGCTTCTAAATACTATTCAAAAAAAAGCTGGAGAACTGAAGACTGAGGGGGGAAGCAAACGACTGCTTCTGGGACGTCGCCAGACGGAGTGCCGGCAGAGTGGAGCCTCCGCACCACGGCGCTCCTGCGGCGTCCCTAAAAGGAGCTCCAAATTGGCGCTCCTTTTAGATGTCAGGGAAAGTGCGCCCTAAAAGCGGCGGGCGCACTTTCCCTGACTCTTCCGCCGCAGTGCATGCGGTCGCTGCGGCATGAGGTCATCCCCGGAGCGCCGGCCGTGCGGAGGGCCGGCGACTCCGAGGGCGACCTCAGGAAGAGGAAGGGCCGCCGCTCGTGCGGCTGCCCATCCTCTTCCGGGCCTCGAAGACGACTCTATTAGTCGTCTGCCGAGGCCCTGAGAAAGCACTGCTCTACAGATAAAAGCCAACACTTTCTATTAAATTCAAAAGTGAATAGCAGCCAGCTCAATTGATTTAAAATAAACTGTCCAAGCTAGCCAAACTTCTGTCAGCCACAAACTAAACTTTTTAGATATTCTTTAATGTATAATATATTACAATAAACCAGGCTGGAGGTTATGGAAGCATGAAACACTGTGGACATGAATGGTTCTACTGATGATAAAAGGGTGTCTGGGAAACCAAGTCCACTGGGGCCTTAAAATGGAAATCCTGGAGCAAGAAGTAACTTCAGCCTATCTGCTCTTTCAGGGAGGATGCAACTTGAGAACCACTTGGCCGCTATGCCTCCCATTTCACTGTAAGTGTTTTGCCCATCATCCAGCCCACTGAGTACCCAGTCCATTACCAACAGAGTTCCCATTAGAAACTCTGAAATCAAATATCAGATCCAGTGCCTTTATCTGGATGCAAAGAAGACTTGACACAGTGGTATCAATTTGTCAGATCAAGGCTATGGTACTGTCTCCATGGTACAGTACTGGCTAAGGAATTCTTCAAAGTGCCACATGGCACCTTGATATTCCTGTTGCAACACCTGTGTAAAAAGGAGACACACTAAGGCATTTATGAAGAATGTACATTTAAACATTAAAATATCTGCCTTTTGGGTGAAGCGGAAGCAAAAAGGAAAAATGTCAAATAATTCTATCCCAAAAATGTAACAATAACACTGTGAAAAAACCTGCAAAACCTAACATTAAAAATGGATAGTCCAAATAGTACTGTCCTAAAAACAGGATTCTAGCTACAAATTATCTATTCTGCATATAGCTGCCTCCTAAAGCTGTAACAGATAATCCCTAATAAGAACATGACATTTGCTGCTTACTATCATAAATCAGAGAAGATGAGGGCAGGCTGTTCTACAACGAAGATCACAGGGAAAATATTGTGCCATTACATATGAAAATCTCTCTCTGCATCTCAAACAAAAGTAAAATGTATACAAAGGGATAATGTAGCATCTTTGAGTCTAACTGAGAGAAAGAAGTTTGTATAGCATAAGGTTTTGTAGACTGAGGGTGCAAACACACAGGCAGGGTACCATGGGACAACCAGTCATATTCTGCCCACAGACCCAGCCTGTCCGTTCCCCTGGCACTTACCTGGCTCAGTGTGGCACTACTCTAGCTCTACAATCCAATACAAACATATGGGAATAGGCCGCAATAAACACAGTAGTAATTCTGAATGTATAGAAGTGTGCTTTACAGGCAGGGGTAGGCAACCTTTCCCCTTTAAGGGCTGAGGGACTTCAGCTCCCAGAATCCCAGGAGCTATTGGCCAACATGGGACTATTGGCCAACATGGCTGAGGCTTCTGGGAGCTGAAGTCCCTCGGCCCTTAAAGGGGAAAGGTTGCCTACCCGTTACAGGTGACCTTGTGAAAAGGAGGTAGAGGGGAGTTAAAGTTTTTTCTGTCTTTCTATATAAAACCAGAGAGTGAATCTGTCATACTCCAAAAAACAGTTTCATGTTACCACAGCGACTGCACTGATAACAGACAGTACATACATCTTACCTAACCCAATTGATCTACTGTGGGATAATTTCACATACTGAAAACTATTCTTAATGGCTGTTTAGGCAATTGTTTTGCAACCTCAAAAAACAAACCAACAAGCCCTTTGCTTGAGGAACTTGCTCTATTGTCACTCAAACCTTTTAATTAAAGCTTTTTCTGTTGTATAGTCTAAATCAACTTTGTTGCACTAAGTAATCGGAAAATGTCTCAGTCAGAAAATGACTGAGAACATGGCTTATTTTCTTACAGTAAGTTACCATATATACTAGTGTACAAGTTGACCTCATGTATAAGTCAAGAGAAGGTTTCAAGGTAAAAGTAATGGATTTTGATATGAACCCTGGAATAAGTTGAGGGTAAAAATTAGGGGGCTATAAAAAAGGATGGAAATGGGAAAATATCACTTCCATCTCTCCTTCTCCGGACCTCTCCCGACGACCTGACATCACTTCCCAGGTGTTTCCCCGAAAATAAGACATACCCATAAAATAAGCCGTAGCAGGATTTGTAAGCTTTGGTGCAATATAAGCCATACCCCGAAAATAAGCCATAGGGCCATTCAGGGGCAGTAAACAGCTGGCCTTTGAGCCACTACCGTGGCTCTTTTCTGGCTTCCCCTGGGATCCACCGCTCCCAGGGGCAGCCCAGAAAAGAGCCGCAGCTGCGGCTCGAAGGGTTGCAGCGATGATCTCGGTCTTTGCCACCCCTGGAAGGACCCATGGCCCTTTTCTGTCAGTCTGAAAGGTAGACTAGCAAAAGCAAAACTGATTAGCTGTTGAAACACAAAGAGTTTTTTAAAAAAAAAAACATGAAAGGATCATTTGTCAGATATTTGCTTTTAGAACCTTAGCTGCTTCCTCATCCCTTTTCAACCTCCATAACAGATATGAAATCCTCAAAATTCTTAGCATTTAATTCCCCCCCCCCCCCCATGTGCAATTTCTAGGCTCAGAGATCCATTGTCTATATACCAATAAAATTTAATGATGTCATTCATGATATAGAAAGTATAGAATGAAACTGTCTCCCTTTTAAAAAGTCACAAAGCTTGATTTCTCAGAAGATGAAGCTAATAATTTTGATATTCTAACACATGGGTCGGCAAACGGTCCTGATGCCGCCCCGCGCACGCGACGGGCCATTTTGTGTTCCAAAATGGCGCATGCGCTTGTGCACGCATGCGCACTACTCCCGGCATCGTGCGCTTGCGTGCGTCATTTAGGAACACAAAATGGTGCCCTGTGCTCGTGCGCACGACGCCGGGAGTAGTGTGCATGTGTGCGCGCACCTCCGGCGCCATTTTTTTTCCTTCAGCCCATTGATGATCTAGGGGACAGCGGAACCGCCCCCCCCCCCCAAAAAAAGGTATGCCGACCCCTGTTCTAACATGATGGCTTCCAGACTGTATATTGAACTCAAGTATGCTAGACTCCTCTTTAAGGTGCAGAAGTACCGTATTTTTCGCCCTATAGGGCGCTCCGGCATATTAGGCGCACCCAATTTTAAAGGAGGGAAATCCAAGAAAAAAAATCGGTTCCAAGACGGAGGCCGGGGGGGGAAGGAAGGCTCCTTCTCCCCCCGGCCTCAGTCTTCAATCGGCTGGTGCCGGGATCGCTTCGATCCCGGCACCAGCCGATTCCAAGACCGAGGCCGGGGGGGGGAAGGAAGGCTCCTTCTCCCCCCGGCCTCAGTCTTCAATCGGCTGGTGCCGGGATCGCTTCGATCCCGGCACCAGCCGATTCCAAGACCGAGGCCGGGGGGAGAAGGAAGGCTCCTTCTCCCCCCGGCCTCAGTCTTCAATCGGCTGGTGCCGGGATCGAAGCGATCCCAGCACCAGCCGATTCCAAGACCGAGGCCGGGGGGGGGAAGGAAGGCTCCTTCTCCCCCCGGCCTCAGTCTTTCAATCGGCTGGTGCCGGGATCGAAGCGATCCCGGCACCAGCCGATTCCAAGACCGAGGCCGGGGGGGGGGGGGAAGGAAGGCTCCTTCTCCCCCCGGCCTCGGTCTTTCAATCGGCTGGTGCCGGGATCGCTTCGATCCCAGCACCAGTCCATTCAAAGACTGAGGTCGCGGGGGGGGAAGGAGGGCTCCTTCTCCCCGCGGCCTCGGCCCTTCGCCCTATAGGGCGCACTCACTTCCCCACGCACATTTAGGGGAAGAAAAAGTGTGCCCTATAGGGCGAAAAATACAGTACTGGGCTCAAGTTCTCCACATATGAAAGTGGGCTCTATATAAAATGTAAACATTTGCTATCATGGTCCTAGGAAAGTATACATGGAGAAAATATCACTTCTGATGTGCTTTGAGATTTTGAATACAAAACAAGTAAACAAACAAACAAAAAAAACCACTGCCATGGAATTTGGTAGAAATCATAATACTACATAGGATTCAAACAGCAGGCAGTAAACTAAACCTGAGTAATTGATATAGTGTTAACGTTAGTGATGGCTTCTGCATCCATGTCAGAGACAAAAACACAACACATTGTGCTAGCATACTTCTGCTAGCAAAACAGGAATTTATTCTTCTTTCCTCCTTTCAGCAGTCCCCCAGACTGCCCAGAAACCTGTTCCACAAGGTTTCCCAGATTGGGGGCAAGGAGGAAGGAGTTACCTCCTACTGTTTCCTCTGATGGAATTACTTCTATCTGCATCACACTATTGGGCCCTGGTCATTCAATGACAACTTTTTGTAGCAAAATCCCATGCACTAGATTTTATATTTTGTCTTATGAAATGCTGAACTGCTTCAAAACAGTTGATTCTTTTTTGTTATTATTATTCTGTCAACCAGCCACCTTGACAGAAAAATCAATAAAATATCTGGTAATACTCTTCTACATTAATGGAAAGGCTGGCAGAAAGAAGAAGCCCTTGAATGAGATATATTGAGGAAGACGGTAAACCATTTCATCTGACCTGGGTTTCAACAGCACTTCACTGTTGTTGGAATAAACTAGTCTACCTGTACTATACACAGTAATAAATAATACAGGAGAAACAGGTGTGTATTGTACATGCAACCCACTATGCCATGCAAATAATCTCCATAAATTAATAGAGAAGCAAGAAGTTTAATTCACTCTTCCTTTTTTGGGGGGGAGGGGCTCCTGTCCACATTGATAATGCATTGAATTTTATATTGTCCAATTTTTTAATGTTTTTATTAAAACTGACAGGTACCCTGGAGATAGGAGGGAGAGAGAGGGAGAAGACTAGCATATCAGAGTTTTTTTCTAAATAAACAGAGAAAGGAGCTAATTAAATGACTAGTTTATATAAAGCTGGAAACAAAACATTTTTCTATGCTAAATAAATACATCAAGTCCTACACAATTAGCAGGAACACAAGGCACAAGATATATTTCATTGCAATATGCTCTTGGGGTGTATCACTACTTTGGCTTCCACCTGAGCCTGTTATTATTCTTATACCCCTTGTGCGTCATGGGCTTTAAGGAACAGATTACACTAAGCTGCTATTTAATCAAATGTAACTCTTTTCATTAAGTACTAACTTTGTTTCAGCCTTAAGCACCAAGCTTAACCTCAAGCACCAAGGTTTAAATATGTACAGTGGGCTCTCGGTATCTGTGGGGGGATCCATTCTGGATCCCCTCGTGGATGTCAAAGTCCACAGATGCTCAAGTCCCATTGAGCTCAAGGGTCTCCTCAATTGAGGACAATGGCACTTTGCCACCACAGCCATCTGAAGCCTAACTCACCACTTCACCGTAGCGGCTGGCAGAAGGCTGCCTCCTCTTCCTCTTCCCAGCCGCCGCCACCTCTTCCTCCTCGTCCTCCCCCCCCCATCTTACGGGCTTGCTGTGCTTTAAGCCTGGTTTCACATTCACTCCTAGCTGCCGGATGCATCTTGTCCAGGGGAAAGAGCAGCCGCCACTCAAAGGGGGGGAAGGTGGGGAACAGCCGGGGTGAGAGAGAGAGAAAGAAAGGGAGGGAGGCAAGAGGACCTACCCCAGCACCACCTGCCCGCCTCAGCCACACCTCACCTCGCCTGGAGAGAAGGAGAAGAAGCCAGCTGTGAAGGAAAGAAGGGCCCAGGAGCCAAAGCCCCACCACAGCACACCGAACCACCTTTTGTTCTTTCTGTTGTTGTTGAGTGCCTTCAAGTCTTTCCTGACTTACCTGAGACAGTGAACCCTGTGGGGTTTTCTTGGCAAGACTTGTTTAGAAGGGGGTTGCCATTGCCTTCCTCCAAGGACAGGAGAGTGTGACTTGCCCAAGGTCTCACCTGTCTCCATCCTCTTCCTCCTCCTCTTCCTCCTCCTCTCCCTCGTTGGCATCTCCACTGCTACCCCTCCTTCCTCTGTCCTCCTCTTCCTTCTCCTCTCCCCCACTGCCACTGCCTCTTCCTCCTCTTCCTCCTTCTCCTCTGCTGCCACCCCCATAGGCTTGCCATCCGCAGATGCTGGAATCTGCGGATGGCAAGTCCATGGATATGGAGGGCCTACAGTATGTATGTATGTGTGTGTGTGTGTGTGCTGTGAGTGAGTTGTTAGGTATTTCTGATACCAATAAGAAACACAGTGTGGTAAGGGTTAGGGTCAGGGTCAAAACTATGGTTAGGGTTTAACTTCCTGATAACAATTTGATTTTCTGACCAACTGAAGAAATGTTGACTTTCCCCAAATGGGACCAACCTGCAAACAACTGGAACACACTATTTGTGCTTCACTGTATCAAGGTTCACCAAAGAAATTCTTGAGACATTGGGGCAAAATAGACCGCCTTGAACGGGCAACTTCAAGCCACCCCCGCTGAAGCCAGATTGGGGTCACAGCAACCTCATGCCAGGGCCCCAATCCGCCTTTTTGCCAGTCAAAACAAGAAGCATCACAGAGCCGCTCCTTTTTGAGCAGGCAAAAGCTGGGTTTTCCCACACCACTGGAGACAGAAGCTGGTTTTGAGGTGCCCCAGTGGTGTGCACCGGCGCACCACCAGAATGCCCGGAAGCCGGCTTATGTCTGGACAACCAGGCAGCTTCCGGGCAACGTGGGGGCATGTGGAATCTAAATGCCACACCTCAAGCCCCCAGGAAGCCAGAGTTTAGAGCCGCTCAGTTCCAGCTCATTATTAGCCTGAATATATTATATACTACATTGGCTGGTATGAATGAATAGGTGCCCCAATGGCAAAAACCAGCTGAAAAGTGGCTTGAATATGGAGAAACTATTTGCACCTTTCAGGTGACGTCACAGATGCTGACACTGTAGTTTGAGGTGGAATTTATTCCTGCAAACAGAATTCTGGTATTCTGGTGACTTGCATGTGCTAACCTAATTCAAGGGGACTACAGATTTTTTTAAACAATCAGAAATGGAAAGCTTGCCATTTTGATAATAATCTATCAAAACATGAGAGTTATGCAATAATTATGCTCAAAGATTATATAACTGAAGACTCCAAAGAAGTTCTAGACTATCAGCTGAAATACAAAATCTGTCTAGCACATTTCCTTAACATTCGAATGATCAATATTCTCCAATTAATCAAATGTTCTCCTTTTTAAATTCAATGTCTTCTACTTTTAGGTGTAAGCCATAAAAGCAGTTCTCCAAATTAAAGCCGGGGGGGGGGGGGGCACACCAATGAATCCTAAAAATGGTACAAAGATGGTATATACGTTTTTAATATAATAAAAATAAAACCTTCAAGATGATTAGTTATTTGTTGTGTGCAGTATAAATTCTGGAAGATAACAATAATTCAGCAGTTATGTCTACTATAGTCTAAAAACCACCTGGTTGATTTCTTATGTATGTCCATCTAAAAGAAATTACCTCTAGTGCAAACATTCTGTCCATCATGCTTCTTGAAGAGGTTGCATCAGCCACAATGTGAACTTCCAGACCTCTGCCTACCAATTCTAGTGCTGTCTGTTGGATGCAGACGTGGGTCTTGAAGAAAAACAGAAATTAACTTTACCAAAATAATAATAATAATAATAATAATAATAATAATAATAATAATAAATTTTATTTATATACCGCCCTGTGGCAAGCCAATCCGGGCGGTGTACAACAGTAAATCACATAAACAGAATATGTAAGACTACAGGACAATAGATATAAAAATATTTATTTTCTAAACTGCTGTCAAAAAAAGTATTTCAAAAATTATCAGTATTTAAACAAATAATTTGTAAAAGCAATAGCTAACCTTTATTTCATTTTTTCTAAACTACGGTACTGTATGAAGAGTTAAATTTGAGATAAATGAAGAACCTACTTCTACTCCAAATAAAACAACACTGCGGACTCCAGGAATCTCTGCTAGTGCAGCCTCGACTTCAGGTAATACCATAGAAAATTTTGTCTTGGGTAAGACAAGCTTAGCTCCAGTTAAATCAATTTCTTGCACTGTGCTTCCAAGACCTTTGGGATACTGCTCTGTTACTATGACTGGGATTCCTAAAATCCTTGCTCCTTGAAGCTGCAACGAGAAAGAACCCACACAGTAATGAAACTGCACATCTAAATAATCAAAAGTTAACATTACAAAGTAGACAGGAGGTACTGTGTTAAAGACAACAACAATAAACCTACCAATCGTTGACCTACGCTGATTATATCTCCAAAATACTTGATAGCAGGTCTAAATCTCTCTTGCATATCACAACAGAAGAACACAGTGCTTGAGGGTGTGAGATTGCCCAATGTAGTTATCTGAAAAAGAAAAAGAGAAAAAAATGTAATATTAAAGGTCTGTCTAATCATATTTAAAATTAAAAGTTTTACACTGAGTTGGATCTCAGTACCCACTTCAGATGAGACCAAGGGTCTGTATGTGTCCACACAGGGATTGTATGCTTCCAGTAAGACATCTGACTTTTTCTTTGAATTGCATATCCCCATTTCGTATCACCAACTCACAAAATCCTGTTTCAAGAACAAGCTGTTGCAGAAAGAACTGCTGTTTGAGAAAAAGAAATCTAAAGCCCTTTTAAGTGTGCAGAACTGGTTACGTAGTTCTTTGGATCTTAGCCATTATCTTAAAGAACAGCTCTTGGACACAGTTTTCCCATGTTTCAAGTCACATAGGCAATCTAAGTACATTTCAAGGCCTAAATGCATTTAAAAGGCAACTGGTACATACATAGATTTATGAACACATCAACATCAGACCCCACAAATTCTTATATCATATGGCTAATCATACTGAAATTGTACCTGGTAATTTAAAAGGCCAAATTCAAAAATAATGGTGAAAAACACTGAAGGTAAGAAAACAAGAATGATCATTCTGACTAGTTTCTGATTGAAAAAAGAGGCAACACTCTAAATGGACTCATAGTAGGCTCTTTATAAATTGTATGATAATCCAGTATTTGCAAATACAATATAGTTTAGAAATTTCCCTGCTATGCATCAATAGTCAAAACCAAAAATGATTTGCAGATACACTAGTTCCGTGTTGGCGAACCTATGGCATGCATGGCAGAAGTGACACACGGACTGGTTTTGCCAGGGCACAGCAGCCACCAGTGCAAAAGGCGGGGCACGCATGTCTCACCCCAGTTTGCTCCAGGACAACGGGACCACAAGGAGCCAACTGGCAGCGCCAGCATTCTGGCAGGAAGTCCCAACCCTTTGGGCCAGACGTCCTGGCCCAACTGGGGTTCTGGGAAGTGTAGTTTGTTGCTGTGTGCCTTCATGTCGTTTTCAACTTATGGTGACCTTCAGACAAACTTATCATGGGGGTTTCTTGGCAAAGTTTTTTCAGAGGTGGTTTGTGGGGGGGCATGGAAGAGGGCGAAGTAAGGAGGAGTAGGGAACCAGCGGTGGTGGGGCGGTTACTAGCAGATATGCCAACTGCTCCCTCTCCCCCCCCCCCAGCCTCCCTCTCTCCTCCTCCTGGTGGTCAGTGGGAATGGGGAAGTACCAAGGCCATTCATCCTCTGCCTCCCTGGCTCATGCCCTTCGCACCCCCTACAGCCCTATAGCGTCCCATGGCGTGGCCTGGCCTGGCCGGTGAGTATCCTGCTACTGGAGATAGTTCTGGTGGGCTGCTGGTGCTTCTCTTCAGCCTTTGCCTCTGTCTCTGCCACGGCAGCCGGGTGGGGCCCGTCCGGCACCCCTCTGCTCCAGGACGAAGTGGAAAACCAGGAGAACATCTTCTCCCAGGTAAGTGCCAACAGAGCAGGAAAGGGGAGCCCCCCTCGGCACCCTCCTGCCTTTTCCTCCTGGAGGTCCTTTCCAGGGTTCTCTAGCCAAGACAGCTCCTCATGAGTCTTGGATGCTGGAGGCCTCCAAGCCCCCGCCAAGCAGCGGTGGTGCTCCCAAGGCAACCCTCTCCTGCAGCTTTCTTAGCAAGGTCTGGCCAGAGAGGGGGGTTGTTCTCGCCCCCCCTAAGGCTGAGAGAGTGTGACTTGGTGCCCGAGGCCTTGGTGGCCAAGTGGCGATTCGAACTGCAAGGAAAGGTGCTTCAGCTTGGCCCGCCTGGGCCCCATAGCTTAGGTCTCCAAATGGGGCCCAGCCCCCCTTTCCTTCAGAGCAGCTGGAGGCCCCAGGGTTTTTTTATTTAATTTTTTTAGTTTTTTTACAATTTTCTTGGCAAGATTGCTTGTGAGGACATTTGCCATTGTCTTCCCCTGAAGCTGAGACAGTGTAACTTGTGGCATCCTAAAGGCAAACCTATCCTGAGGTTTTCTTGGCAAGATTGCTTCAGAGGGGATTTCTATTGCCTTCCCCTAAGGTTGAGAGAGTGTGACCTGCCCAAGTGGGTTTCATGACCTGAGGCTGAGAGTGTCCCGGGGGGGAGGTGCCTTTAAGTTGTTCCTGGCAACCCTAGGGAGATACTATCATGGGTTTTTCTGTGGAAAATTTAGTGTTAAAGGGATGCAGAGGTGAGTTTTTAAATAAACCTGGTGGGTGGGAAGGGCTGTAGATGCCTCTGTCAGAAGGGAGGCTTGCAACCTGTGTATAAATTCAGAGAACCAGCCCTGTTAGTCTGGAATATCAGTATGCACAAGGTGTTCTATGTAGGATATTCAAGGAAAATGTAGGACAGGGGTAGGCAACCTTTTTGAGCCAGGGGCCGGGTTGCTGCCCCTCAGACAATTGGGGGGCCGAAGCACACACACACACACACACACAAATTAAATAATTTTAATAAATAAATAAATAAATAAATAAATATGCATGCACACACTCTCAGCCCCAGAAAAGCCATGGCAAAACCCCTGTGGAGATTTTGCCAAGAAAACCCCAAGAACAAGTAATAACAACAATAATAAATATCATCATGGCAGGGGGCGGCGGTGGCAGCGGCAGGACCGGCCTGGGGCCGGTCCAAAGGCCTTGGGGGGCCGCATCCGGCCCCCGGGCCTTAGGTTGCCTATCCCTGATGTAGGACATGACCAAATAAACATTAAAAATAACCACTCCTATAAATTTATCCTTCTTAGTCATGCTAGAAATGGAGGATATTCAAGGAAAATGGAGGACCTGACCAAATAAAAGCTAAATACCCTCCTAGAAATGTTAATTCATGCTTCCTAGCCATGCTCAAAATGGAGGCGTTACAAAATAAATGCTGAAAAACACTTCTATAAATATAAATCTATGCTTCTTAGCTATGGTCAAAATGGAGGGCATTTAAGAAAAGCTCAAGACATGACAAAATAAAAGCTAAAAACATCCATATATAAATGCAAATTTATGCTTCTTAGCCATAGTCAAAATGGGGGACGTTCAAGAAAAATGGAGGACATGACAGCAAAAGAGCTAAAAACAGTCAGAATATATAAATTCAGTTCATCAGGTTTATTTACATCTATATGTTTATATACATCTATATTGTTGTGCCTTCAATTTTTCAAGATTTGTTCAGAGGGGATTTTTGCCATTGCTATCATTTGAGGCTGAGAGAGTGTCATTTGAGGCGGAGAGATTTCCCAAGGTCACCCAGTGGGTTTCATGGCTGAGCTGGGAATCTAACCCAGGTCTCCAGAGTCGTAGTCCAATACTCAAACCATTAAACCATGCTGGCTTTCGCTTTATTATGTACTCAGTTGTATTTTTCTGATGAACATTAAAATGGCTTGTTGGCTTGCAATATACTTCTAGAACTGAGCAAGACACAAATTGTACTTTACTAGCCACAAACCATTGACTGAGGACTAAAACAGACTGCAGAAATAATCCATCTTGAGACCACTTTAGCTGCCCTGGCGGAATGCTGGCAAATTCTGGGAACTGTAGTTTTGTGCGGCATTGAGTCTTCTCTGTTAGAGAGCTCTGAGTTCCAAAAATTCCCTAGCACTGAGCCAGGGCAGTTAAAGTGGTCTCAAATTGGATTATTTCTGCAATCTATTTTGGCCATGTGTCAAACATTTAAATTATTAAATTATTCATTTGTCCACTGTGCTGAAATTAGGGGGGGGGACTCATTCAACATTTGCATTTTGTCCTCAAGCAGCCCACTAACAAACACGGTCGCTGTCCTTCTCCCCTCTCAGAAACATTCACACGCTGAGCTCTGAGTGCAAGGCTTATCTGCTGCTGCTCCAAGGAAAACAGGAACTGTCCAGGAGGGATTCCAAGGTTCCCCGTTTTGAGCAGAGCTGAGAAGGATGGATTTAATATTTATATGAATGGCTGTTTTGATCTGTTTTTGTTTTGAGTTTCTATTTGGTCAGGTCCTCCATTTTTTCCTTGTGTGTTCCCCACCCCTGGAAGTCCTGCCCCCAGCACCCTGTGACACTGGTGCCAGAACGCCAGTGAGTTTGGGCACTCAGTCCCTAAAAGGTTCGCCATCACTGCATTCAATATAGTTACAGAAGACACTTTTGTATGTAAGTAAATATGAGAGACGCTGCATGAAAATCAGATCAAAACAATGCTTTCAGCAGATTACAAAGAGACTGAGTAGCTTAGAATCAAAAGATTGCCTTCTTCAGCTTTAATAATCCAGTGTTGTTCTTTTTCAGATTTTACTGTTCAGTTAACTGATTACTTAAGTGTTAACTGATTACTTCGTATAGGAAATTAAAAGCTATATATTAGGGATAAAAATGTTTACCCCATTGAGTTGGCTATTACTGAACAGAAGTTTTAAGTGATTACTTGGGACAGAAAAAAATAAATCTGCAGAAAGCCAAACTAATTGGATGGATTGACTTTTAATTATTTGGGCTCCTGTACATCACATTAACAGGAAATGAAATATAAATACTTAGGTTGCAAATAAATGTTTTCAGCAATGTGAAATAGGTATGTCCTATATTACAATTCAATGAACTTAAGCCTTACATTATTCTGTTTCACTTATAGTGAGGTTTCTCATAGATTTATTGGTACTAAAATACAAGTCTAAGCATGCTTATTCTGAACTCCCAGTATGTTCAAGGGCACTGTAGTCAGTGTGCTTAAGATTGTCATCTTAAAGCAATAAGCATGGAAGGCAAATACATCCAATTATTCAGTATCTTTTTTTACAGTACACCTGCTGAAGTCAAAGGATATACACCCCACTAAAACCAATCAGACATACTTTCAAGAAGATATATTTAGAATTAGTTACTAATACATCAACAGGCGACTTGAAGGTGTGCGCACACACGCACACACACATCCACGTTAACTCTGGCATCAGTACAATTCTGAAATTCCCATTTTTCAACCAATGTCTGAATTCAAGCTTAATTACAAAAAAGCATGCTTTAATGACAGATTCTTTGGGTATAGAACTTAACATGGTTATCTACAACTACAAGCTGCCACAAAAAAGGAAGAAGGGCTACAGCTCTGAGGCAGATTACATACTCTAGGTGTAGAAGGTCCTGGTAACTCCTGGAAAGACTAAGACAGATCTCTGTTTGAAAGCCTGGAGAATCTGCTAGTTGGCATATTGAGTAAGATGGACCAATGTTCTGACTCAATATAAGATAGCTCTCTATGCTCCTAAATACAGCATGAAATCCAAACCATGATCAGAGGTGCACAGATACAAGAGGATTGTCCCACATTCTCTTACAGAGACTTTTCAGATCAGCATGGGATGTGACAGACTGGAAGAAATCAGAAGACCTGATTATATTTTTCTCCACCATGTGAGCAATAATTCTGGAGTCATTCCATTAACATGGTACGGAGGCACAATGTTGTTTGACAGATCAAAGTCTAAGGAGAAGCTTATTCAAGCAGATTTGTTAACCCTTAACACAATATTTTTGCACTGAGTGTACTATCAAGAAGGCAGCATTTGAGGCAGTCTCTTACATCCACAGGCTCTATCCAACACAACTGTATTTTGATATTCAAGTCAATGCATTTAATTCTTGCAAAGAATGAGGAACGCAGTATCTGAAAAAAGAGAATATATTCACTGGAAAGTTCCACTGATTTACAGTGAACGTACTTCCACACAACAGCCAATTTTATAAAGGTGTGTCTAACTCTGGATACAATTGCATTCTTAGCATATTCCAAAACTTGAGTTTACTGAGAAATGGACACTAATAGCTATAATGGTCATACTAATCACTTATGCCAGAACCAGTGTGATGTAATGGCTTAAGTTTAAATCCCTGCTCACGATGGAAACCTACTGGGTGACTTTGGGTTTCACTCTCAGCATTAGAGGAAGGCAATGTCAACCCTCCTCTGAATATATCCCGCCAAGAAAACCCCAAATAGGGTCATCATAAATTAGAGCTGACTTGAAGTCACATAGCAAAAAATTAATCATCCTGCACCGAAGTTACTTGCTTTCCTACATTTGCTTTCTAGAGTGTAGTGAAGAATGCATTTAGAGCAAGCTAAGCCAGCGTGGTATAGTGGTTTGAACATCAGACTATGACTTTCAAATTCCCACTGAACCATGGAAACAGACTGGGTGACCTTGGGCAAGTCATACTCTCAGCCACAAAGGAAGGCAAAGGCAAACCCCCTCTGAACAAACTTGACAAGAAAATCCCATGATAGGGTCGCCGTAAGTAAGAAATGACCTGAAGGCACACAGAACAAGAACAACAAAAGTATAAGAAGGATCACACAGGTCCTTCTCACATACTCATCATGTTCTGAATGTATTTCTTCATATGTTATTTGCTGAATTGCAAATTTGGTTTTTATTGTGATTAATGAATTCTCATACCTTTTGGACCAAGAAGGATTCCTATGTAAATGTATTTTGAGACTGAAAAGCTTATACATACTTACCTGGGAGTAACCCTCACTTTTCTCGATGAAGCTTACATTTAAGCAGACATGCACAGGACAGCTCTATGAAGGAATGGGAAGAACCCACCCTTCACTATGCCTTTCGGAAGAATAAAGAGCCTGGGAAAGCATAACAACCACTTTCTTATCAGAAGGGATTTTAAATAAAAGACATTTCAAGTTTCCTGTTGAGATTAAATGAGAAGACCTTACCCTCCATAAAGCTCAAATAGAGATCTTTTAGAAGAGTTTACAATTTGTGAATTTCCCTACCTTTAGGGATAAGGGTGTGCGTTTCCAAAATTTGCAAAATTAAGCAGCTCAACCTCTTCCTCTTCAGTGGACCTCTCCATACCTTGGCCCTAATCTGAAAGGGTCAATGGATGCATGGCAGGCAGCATGGCTGCCCAATGAAATTTTCAGTGTCAGCTATTGAAATGAGTGGACTTAGGCTGGAATTTATGAAAGATGGCGTCTCTCTCCCCTTACCTGACGGAGCCTAACTACCATCTTTAACAGTTATCCTCCCTCCAGAGGTCATGGAGCCATTGGCCAACTTGAAGTTTGTTGTACTCATGGGAATACAGTGGGACCTTGTCATCCGCTGGGGTTTGGTTCCAGGATCCCCCGTGGATAACAAAATCCGTGGATGCTCAAGTCCCATTAAATACAATGGCAGAGCAAAATGGTGCCCCTTATATCAAATGGCAAAACCAAGGTTTGTTTTCTGGAATTCATATCTTTATTTGGAATATTTCCAAGCCTTCGTAGATGCTTGAATCCATGGATAACAAAAAAATCTGTGGATAAGGAGGGCCGACTGTACTTTCTGTAGACCCAACGGTTCCCAAACTTGGGAACATCCTCCAAATGTTTTGGACTTCAGTTGCCCAAATTCCTGGCTGTTGGCCAAACTGGCTGGGACTTCTGGGAACTGGAAGCCCCAAACACCTGGAGGCCCAAAGTTTGGGGACCAGTGAGGCCTGGAAACTCTCTAAAGCCTTCTGTGAGTGAGCTTGGTTACTATTAAGGCGAGGGATGGATGTCTTTTCACCATGAAGGAGGAACAGGGTGATCCAAAGGACGTCCTCCTTTCCCAGGACGCGTCCTCCATTTCAACCTCCTGTCCAAGAGGATTCCCAACACGCCCTCCATTTTGAGCAGGGCTAAGAAGCATGGATTCTGGGCTTCCCTTCCTCCTTGGGTGACAAGACATCCTCCTGTCCAAGAGGAATCTCCAAACGCCCTCCATTTTGAGCAGGGCTAAGAAGCAGGCATTGAATATATTTCTGTGAGGGGTTGGTTCTGAGCTTTCGTTATGTCCTCCCTGTTGCATTACGGCTCTGCTCCGGTGCCACCCCAAACTACGCTCCCCAGAATCCCTCTCTCCCCCCCCCCGCCCCCGGGGCAGTTAAAGCGGGCTCAACCCGGGTTGCTGAGTGCCGTGCGGAGGCAGCCTCCCTCTCTCCTGCCCGACCCACCTGTATCTGGAGCGGGACGAGGCGGACTTTGCAGCGCTCGCTGACCAGGAAGCCCTTGGGGAGGTCGATGTACTGGCTCCACTCCTCGGAGAAGAGCTGCACCACGAACTTGCGGTGCATGTCCAGCTGGTCCCCGTAGAGGCTGAGGAACTTCTGGATCAGCGCCTCGTAGCCAGAGCCGTGAGGGACCGCCGAGGGCCGGGCGAAGACCGAGAAGCAGAAGAGCACCGGCACGCCGGGCACCGAAACGCCGCCACTGCCGCCGCCGGCACCGGCACCGGCACCGCCACCTCCGGGCAGCAGCAGAGGCGGAGCGGTGGCGGCGGCGGCGGGGGTCTCTCTCAACTGCTGTTCCACGGCTGCCACAGCCGCCGTCGCCGCCATGTTCGGGGGCAGCCGTTGCTCCAGTTCCGCGCCGTCGCTGAAGCAGCTCCTCCTCCTCCTGTTGCTGCTGCTGCTATTGCAGACGGGCGGCGCCGGCGGCGGCCCCCAATCCCGGCTCCTGCTCCTCCGCCTCACCATGGCGGCCCTCCCTGCCCGCCTTCAGAGGCTCAACCAGGTCGTCCCAGGCCTCCCCTCCCCGCTTTCCTGGTCCCCTGCTCAGCCGCTTGGTCCACCCAAACTCCGGGGCTGGCGAGGCCTAGCAGAGCCCCCTCAGCCCGGGCCTTTCTCCTCCTCCTTCGCTGGGCTGTGAAGAAGAAGGCAGGTGGGGTGGCCAGGGATGCCTGCCTGCCTGCCTGCCCTCCTTCCTTCCTTCCTTCCTTCCTTCCTTCCTTCCTTCCTTCCCTCCTTCCTTCTTTCCTTCCCTCCTTCCTTCTTTCCTTCCCTCCCTCCTTCCTTCTCTCCTTCCTTCTTTCCTTCCCTCCTTCCTTCTCTCCTTCCTTCTTTCCTTCCCCAGGACACATCTTCCCCTCAGAAAGTACAAAAGAGACATCACAGAAAACACGACTGAAAAGAGAGTACAATCAAAACATCCCTCAGAAAATGATACCTTTATTGAGCCAACCAAAATGCACGACATACATGTTGCACGCCAGATTTTAAAAGGAAATAAGTCTTTTGTTTGTTTTTTAACCTGGCTTCTATCTTTATTTTTTGCCTTGCTTTTACCATTACCTTCTTTTATTCTGTACCCTCACCCCCCACAGTAAATGGCTGGAACCCTGTTGAAGCTATACTGTTTCTCAGTCAATGTTTTTACCAGGTTTATTTTACCATTGTTTTTTAATGTTTTCATTTTTTTTAACAATTTAAATGGTTATAACCATTGTTTTTAATGTTTGAATTGTTTACAGGGATGCGGTGGCTCAAGTGGTTAAGATGCTGATTCTGTTGATTGCAAGATTGACATGAGCTCCTGTCACTCGTCCCAGCTGTTCGAGAAAGCATGCAAATACAAGTAGATAAATAGGTAGATAAATAGGTACCACTTTGGTGGGAAGGTAAACAGCGTTCTGTGCATTTATGCTGGCCACATGATCACAGAGTAGTCTCTGACAATGCTGGCTCTTCGGCTTAGTACAGCTCCCACGGTTGGACACAACTTGACAACCTTGTCAACAGGGAATACGTTACCTTTACCTTTTAATGTTACCTTCTTTTATGCAGTATCCCTTTTTACCTGTGCTGGTCTATGACCATAATAAAGATGAACTGAACATTATGCAAGCTTTCAAAGCTCCACTGGCTTCTTCATCAGGCAAAAGGTGTTACAAACAATACAAGAGGGGGGAAAGTTTTTAAAAATATATTTTTATTGAACATATTAAAACACAAATGTATAAATAAATTCTTAAAAGAGGAAAAAATGTGGATCCTTGGGATATACTCAAAAGCCAAGGAAATTTAAGATCCATTTGCAAAACAAAAGATACTTCTTTGCAATCCAACACGTCTCCATTGTTTGTGAGGCCAGAGGCCACTTTTGTTAGGTGGAGGACACTGAATTTCTCAAGAAGTCTTCATGCTTTTGCATCAGGAAAACTTTAGGTGATGCAGAGGTAAAACATGCCAACCTAGTCCCAATTTAGGGGGAAAAAATTGTTTTACCTTTGTTGGAGGGAGAAACCTCAAGTAGTAAGGTCCCAGTCCACTGGCTCTCTTCTGTAGATTCCCCTGTTGTGGATATAATGTATTATCTTGAAATCCAAAAAAAGTTTACTATATTGCCAACACAGCTACCTCTGGATGTTAACGTAGAAGAGAAGTTAGGGAGGCTCTAACCATGGCATTTACACTCTTTATTAGGACAACAAACCCAAGGATGGATGGATGGATTGTTTTATTTACAGTCACAGACCAATAAAAGAAGATACCATTTACAAAATTTAAGAAACACATTAGATTAAAACTGTATAACAACAACATCCCAAAGGATGGATGAATTATTTATGGTCACAGACCAATAAAAAAGATGCAGTTTGCCAAATTTAAGAATCACACTAGATTAAAACAGTATAAAAACAACTAAAAACATAAAAACAAGCATATATATATATATATATATATATATATCTCAAAGGAATAAAATCAAAACTCAACAATTTATCAAAGATAACCATAATGTTACATAAATAACCACATTGTAGTAATATCTGACAAAACATATCAATACATAAAGAAAAGTACCACAGAAAAGTATATATCTCAAATAAGGCACTGCAAAATGGAGGGCATTCCAGAAAAATTACAGAGGACATGACACAAGAAAAAGCTAAATAAAAGGCTGATATAGTATATGAAGTCTTGTGTCTTTGTCCTGCTCAAAATGGAGGACCTTTTGGAATTCCTCCGGGACAGAAGATTGAAATAGAAGATGTATTCTGGAAGCCTAGTCACCCTGCGCCCAATGGAACTGTTCCTGCTCTTTGCCCTGGGCCAGCGAAAGGGGATTTGGGGAAGGTGCTATGGTTTGAGTGTTGGACTTCTGGGGAGCAGACTTCTGGATTTTCCACTCATCCACTGGATGACCATGGGTGAGTCACACACTCTCAGTCCCCAAAATCCCATGACACATTCACCTTAGGGTTGCCATAAGTGGAAAAACAACTTGAAGGCACACAACAACAAACGCAGTGGCTAACAAACGAAATTTTATGGTGAATCCACAGCATTCACAGTTTATCACATCTCTTTTCTGGTCCCCAGCATGCTCACATATTCCAAAACTCCCTCCACCATCCATATGGATATTCACCCACCCCTTAGCCTTAGGCAACATCTTTCCTGCTGCCTTTGTCCCACAAGTGCCATAATTAAAACTAGGGAACATATTCAGGGGTAGTTGTATTGCCCATAGAGCAAAGTACAATAAAATCCACAATACACTGGTTTTATTTCTACAACCAGAATGTATTTTATGATGTATTTTATGCATTTTGGTTGGACAAATAATGGTCTCAGTGTTTTGTGAGTTTAGGATGTTACTGTACATAGTTAAAATAGAACTTATCACCACGTCACCATATCCACAAGGTTTGCATTCCTGTGGGCTATTCATTGTCCTTCCTGGGCATCATTTCACTCCATGCATCTGAGGAAGTAGATCAAGTCTATGAAAACTCATACTACAACTTCTTTTGCATAGTTAGTCTTGAAGGTACTACAAAATCCCTTGGCATACTGATATTCCAGACTAAGACGGCTGTGTTTCTGAATTCTACAGGCAGCTAAATTGCAATGGATCGTGCAAAAGAAATTACTAGGTAATAAAGAGTCAGTCATTACAGCTGGGGGGAAAGTGCCAAAAGCAACCATAACAAAAGATCATGAAATCAGTTTCAGCCTGGGGAAATAAAGATCTTCGCTGGTGACTGGTCAATGCAAGTAAAGATGCCAAAAGATAATGTAGAACAAACTTGTATTTGCGAGCCAGACTAGTGGAAAGTTTTCAGGGAAACAGCCCTGTTCGTTTCTTGCAGCCAAAAAAAGGAGGAAGGGAAGGGGAAGGGAAATTCTATTTATTTATTTATTTCATTTTTATGACACCTTTTTGCCAAAAAGGGACCCAAGGCAGCTCATTTATTTATGTTTTACCTTCCTCTTCCCACAGATCAAGATGGGGAACAACAGCAAATAGACAATGCGTAACATCAATTGAAGAAGGAATTATTATTATTTTTAAGGGGGGGTAAATAGTGTTAGTTTATTGTTTTGTAACCTATTGTAGGAATTGTTTTATGTATTGATTTTAGATGTAAGCCGCCTTGATGGCTACGGCTAAAGGTGGCGTATAAATAAATTATTGTTTTTTTTTTATTAAAAAGTATTACTTTTTAAGATACAGGACTGCGGCAACTGCATGGCCCACTCCTGAAGCAGGCTACTGCATCCCAAACCAGCTGCTGGCAAGAGTGGATTGTATCCACTTCTTTTTGGGCTGGCTTTTCCCTACTTAGCGTGGCTTCAGAGAGGCTTCCAGCCGCTTTGGGAGCATGTGTCATGTAAACACCATGTCCCCAAAGCGTCTGGAAGCCTTCTTATTTGTCCCATGTGTTTCAGGACTGAATTGGGATTATATCCACGAAAGCTCATGCTAAAATAATTTAAAAAAACAGTCTTAAAGATACTGCCACATTCCTTCTTTTTTTTCTCCTCCCCCTCCCTTCCTTTTGTTGTTGTTTAAACCAGTGCAAATAATTTCCCATCCATTTAATGCAATGAAATGAGATATTCAAAATATTCAAAAATAGCCACTTCCATGATGAAAGCCAGTGGACTATAGGATATTGTTTAACTTAGCATTCAGTCGGAGCATATCACCACCATAATTCTTTTAACAGGGTGCATGACATGGAATTGTATCTGGCCACAAGACTGCACACTTTGAGTTCAGACGAAGGAGCCATAGTAGGAAAAACAAGAAACAAATGGAAATCTGTAAAATGAATAAAACAATTTACTTTAACAAAAGTTAACTATTTGCTTATACGCTTAATAAGGTGGTCTGCAAAAGTTAAGTGACATCTGTACAGATTATGTTGGTGTGACTTCTCTCCACTTTTTCACAAAGAAACTCCAGAATCAAGGAGCAAGTTATGCAAGAGTTCCTATCTGCTGTTTTCCTCCCAATGCAATTGGTATTCATACATTTGTTTCGTTCAGTTTGACTCAGTTGCCACACTTCTAGTGGCTTGCCCCAAACGGCATAATGTTAGACAGTTTAACATTAAGAAATAACAGGGTTTTTTACAATGCTGAAATTGATTACAGGTTATTTTTTTCAACCTATACATGGATAAAAAGCTTGAATAAGGACTTAAATTAGTATATACATGCCTATCATCAGGAGACTGTTTTATACCTCTAGCATCATCTCTGGTCCATACTTTTCTCCTTGATGCCCCAAGGCCAACACATACAAATTGGAAACCAGGGGCATAGTTCTTTCTAGGTGAGCTGCTTGCTAGTTCTAGTAGGATATCTTTCACAATATTTGCTAAAGTAAAGTTTATGAGGGATATAATTATTTTGGTATATTTTTAAAGGCTCGTTCAGAAGCAAGACCTCACATTCTGGGATAGGCTTCCTAAACTTGGAACCCTCCAGATGTGTTGGATAGTAGCTCCAATAATCCCCACCAACATAAAGATATTGGGGGGGGGTGTTGGAGTAGCATCAATGCTTGTAGCAATGTGTTCTTTTTGGAGAAGAGGGTGGTCTTCCTCACAGATGCATTGATTATATCAGGGACCGGCAACCTACGGCCCGGGGGCCGGTTAAGGCCCAGGTCCCTGGACTTACCGGCCCAGGTGGAAGGTTGCTGCCGCCACCGCCGCCGCACGTTTTTGCCACCATGCGGCCGCACGCACCACAACCGCCATTTTGGAAATCAAAATGGCAGTCGCAACACGTTTGCGCATGCGCAGTACTCCTGCGCATGTGCAAATGAGTCGCGACTGCTATTTTTAAAATTAAAATGGCAGCCACGACTTGTTGATTTCCAAAATGGTGGCGGCGGCGTGCGCGGAGGCGGCTGTACAGAGGCGGAGGCGGCACGTGCGGGGCGGTAGCACGCGCGCCGCCATTCCCCCCCTCAACCCAGCGGCGGGAGGGACTTCGCGGGACCGGCCCAGGCAGGAAAAAGGTTGCCTACCCCTGGATTATATCTATGCTCATTTGGTCAGTTTGATTCTGTAAAGAAGTCACTTCCTGCCCCCTCCTCTTCTCCAGGAGTTAAAAGTATTACAACTCTTTAGACGTTTTCACACTACCCTCCCTAAAGCCGGGTGGAGCCATTCCGGAACGGGTCGTGCCGCCGATTCTGGAATGGCTCCGCCGCCGGCAGGCTAATTCCTTTTGACACCCGGAATTACCTTTAAGCCGCAGAAGCCGGAGTTACAGGTCTTTTGGCCGGAGTGAGGCCGGACTTACGGCTCCGTGCGTCTGAACACACGGAGCAAGAAGCCGGACGGACGCAGGGATGGCACCGGAAGGGGCGGGGTTTCCCGCCGCGCGTGTGTGAACACGCCGGAAATGGAGCCGGAGTGGGGCCGGACGGAGGCCGGCTAGCATCCTCCAAAAGCCCCGTGTGAAAACGTCCTTTGTTCTGGCTCTTCCTCTCTCTACTTTCAGCCACAAGGCTCTCTCTTTCTAAATATGTTTTTTTCCTTCTTACTTACACACATGGAGATCAGCTTTTAGGGCTCTCTGTACCAAAGTAGGTTTTCTCTACTGATTATTTTTCTAGAACCTAGATGTAACAATAAAGTAAGTTTCATTTTTATCTACCTATGTATCCTGTTTATTTACCAGAAGCTCAGATCTAGCCCTTTACTATATACCTGTGGAGTACACGCTTACTGCTACTGAACTAAGCTTACCATTCTTTTAGCCACCACCAATTTTCTAACAGGGGGATACAGTCCAGCTCATCTGTAAGACACCAAGTCGGACTTTTCCAGCAAAATACATGTAACTGCTTTCACTATACTGCTTGCCAAATGTACGTTGCTGTGGAGCCCTATATTCAGTGTGAAATCAGATACTAGAACCACTGGCCAACCTCTGCATCATCACTACTTCTACTGACTTTAATAGTTCACACAAGAACAGCTCACCTAAATATGGCCTGGAAGTGAAAGAAGATAGGATTTGCAGCCTAATCTAATTTGTGGCACTATTGCAATGTTAAAACACAGCATGGAATGCCAATAATTTTAAGATTCATATACACTCATCCCTCCACATTTGCGGCTTTGATTTTTGTGGATTTGATTATTTATGGATTTATTAATATGTTCTCACTAGGAATATCTAGGTCCTCCAGTGCAACTCTATGGTCAACTTTAACCAAAAGTTGCACTGAAGGACCTACAGATTCCTAGAGAGAACACTCCAGTAGGCATTTGTAGCTCCTCCAGCACAATTCTGTGGTCAATGTCCAGCAGATGTCGACCACAGAGTTGCACTGGAGGACCCTGAGATTCTTAAAGAGGTGTTCTCTAAGGTAAAACCATAATATTTTTCTTATTTGCAGTTTTTCCATATTCACGAGGGTGCTGTGCCCCTGTCCCCAGCAAATGTGGAGGGACTAGTGTAATTGGATTATAGACCCTCAGTTGATAAAAAAAAAAGTGCAATTCTCTTTTACAAATGCAGTTTTAAGGACAGAGATCTGCATGCAAGCTTCATTGTTTTTGTGAGAGAGTACCCATTTCAAACTGCAAGAAATGTTTTGATTTTCATGAAAGAAAGAAGATCAAAGGCCCTCTACACTGATGGCTTTCAAGAGGATTTATGTTTAATGTGTATATTTAATATTATGCACCATTTTTGCAATACTGCTGAAGTTTACTGGATTAAAATATACCTCTGGTTACTAAGCAATAGCTCCAACCTAAACCTACCTCAAGCTCTCCTTTTCATGCTCAAACTGAAACACTGGATTGTAACTATTCAAGCTTGCCATTTCTAGATAATATCCCTTATCTGGAAAGACCATGCACAGCACACTATTATAGTTCATTTCCAAATAAGAATCTGGGTGGGAAAATGTGTGCTATATAAAAATAAAAGTCCTGGTGTCCTATACAAATAAATCCAACTGTCAGTGGCTAATTATCCATGATTTTAATTACTCATCCAGGCTTATCTTAAAGCTGATTGCATTCATGAATGCATCTAGTGATTTAATACTGTTATGGCAGAAATTCCCAAAATAATCAGTTGTATGAGCTAGTCATTAACCAACTTGAATTGATTTCAGTTTCTTAAATGGAAAGCGATAGTGTTGATCCTATTTAGTTGGTTTGATTTAATCAGTCTTAATTTGCCATGTGAGTGTAACTGTAAAATCAAAGTGTAGTTTTTGCATCCATTCTATAGTGTTTTACAATTTTATTGTAAATTCTTCATAGTTTTAAAATGGTAAATATGCTATGAAATAGATTTTGTTTTGGATTTTGCCAGCGAAATGTGAATAGTCAGTTACTTTCTTATTCCCTAATTACATCCTAAGGTTCATGGTGTAAAAAAAAAAAGTGTAGTATAATATATCCACCAGTATACCAACAAATCAAAAATGTGTTACACATTTATGTGTAGCAGTTTGAGGCAGAGATAAACAAGTAGGCATGAGCAGAAAGAACATCCAAGGGAGTCAGGGCAATAACAATATTAAATATAATCTAAACCAGTAACGGCGAACCTTTTAGGGTCTGAGTGCCCTCCAAGGCTGGGACTTCTTTCCCCTCCCACCCTCCTGGGCTTTCAGCTGCCTCGCCAGAGACAGATGAAGTCCGAGGGGGAAGAAGAGGAACAGGCCTGCATCCTGAGAGGCCACTGAAGGCCAAGGAGGGTCTGGGAGTGCCTCTTCCTCCTCCTACTTTCAAGTAATTGTTGATTTGTGTAGTTCCTAAAATTTCATAAGGTTTTCTTAGGCAACGAATACTCAAGAGGTGGTTTTTCTACTTCCTTCCTTGGATACAGTGTTACTATTCTCACAGATGTCCCATGTATACAGTTGCCCCTCCCAATTCATGGGGGATCCATTCCGGATGCCTGCCCCCCACGAAAATGACTGCTCACTAATATTCGAGCCCCATTTAAACTAATGGTGTGTGCGCCTATGGTGTGTGGATGGCCATTTAAGGTATAGCTGCTGTCCCTTCCTGTGAAGAGCAAGACCGTGGACCTCAAGTCCACGAACGGGGAGGGACAACTGTACTGTATTTATTTCAAGGTCAGCTGCCTCAGAGAGTTAGTGTGGTGTAGTGGTTTGAGTGCTGGACTAGGATTCCAAGAGTCCAGAGTTCAAATCTCTGCTCATCTAGGGAACCCACTGGATGATCTTGGGCAACTAACACTCAGCCTCAGGGGAAGGTAGTGGCAAACTTTTTCTGAACAAATCTTGCCAAGAAAGCAACATGATATATTTGTTTTAGGATTGCCATGAGACAGAAAAAACTTGAAGGTACACAACAGCTTTTTAAGTGTGGATAACTCATCAAGGAGGACCAATTTCTATGTTGCTTAAACTGTGTGGTTGCTTCCCATGTAGCTCTAGAAGCTTTGCAAGAAGCAGTTAAAAAAGGCTGAGTTACTGATAGTTTTTCTTCCTAGGCTACAGATGGGACATGGGATGTTAATGTGTCCTACTACAGTGGCATGAAAAGAAAGCATGCCATTCATCTTATTTATGAGCCATTAGTAAGATTACCTTTGGCAGGAGTATATAATAGATATAGCTTTTCTGGAAGAATCAGCATGACTTCTGTAAAGTCTTCTCAATGTCACAGATCTTTGGGAGTATAGCATATCAACATGTATATGCATAGCAGTAACCCACTTGGATTTCCAATAAATATTTTAACAAATTCCCTCATTAAATGCTGCAGAGTAAATTGAGCAGCCAAAGGATGGATTGGTAATCAATGAATGAACTGGAAGAAGAGGGTAAGTATAAATGGGCAGTGTTTGATTTTTGACAGTGGAGCAGTTGTATGTTGTAAAGATATGGATGGATAGATTAAAGTATTTAATTTATGGACAAGTGATTTGGAGGCAGAGGTGAGCTAATTTTGTGACTGGAGAAAGTCCAAGCAGATTGAAAAGGACAATCAAAAGGGTTTCTCTACTCATCACTACATGTGATGAGTGTAGGATTGCAAAATGGACAACAAAATGGCAATACAAATTTTGTGCAAAAAATATTGGGTCAAAAAATTATGCCATTACCATCAAGTCAGCTGTTCTGGGGAGGGCATTCCACCAGTACTGAAAAGGCTTTGCAGCCACTTGCCATAATTTGGTAAAAGCACCTAAAGAAGGATTTCTAACATTCCTGAACTGGGCAGGTATACAGTATATGGAAGGACTCAGTCCTTCAGACAAACTGGAGTAGTTAGGGATTACAGATTAATACCTGCAGTTCAATTCAGACCATGAATGGAACAGGAGCCAGTGCAGTGATAAAAACAGTGGCAGAATATGTTGTTTTTATTGTTGTTGTTGTTGTTGTGTGTCTTTAAGTTATTTCTGACTTATGGTGACCCTAAGGTCATGGGACTTTCTGGGGCTGAGAGTGTGTGATTTGCCCAAGGTCACCTAGTGGGTTTCCATGGTTGAGTGAAAATTTGAACAGTGATCTCCACAGTCATAGTCCAGGGTTCAAACCACT
This sequence comes from Phrynosoma blainvillii, assembly GCA_026167975.1. Taxonomy (NCBI): domain Eukaryota; kingdom Metazoa; phylum Chordata; class Lepidosauria; order Squamata; family Phrynosomatidae; genus Phrynosoma; species Phrynosoma blainvillii. The sequence goes on along the minus strand of JANUYF010000002.1, from coordinate 90,462,690 downwards.
ACACCACACTGGCTCTGGGCAGAATATGTACCAAATGTTTAAAAACCTATTGTAGCATCAATAATCATTGCCTTGTATGCATCTGGCTTGGTATCTAAATCCCTATCCAACTACTCTAAGATAAATAAAATCTTGACTTTATTTTAAATTTAAAGAATAGCAACTAACCGAACACTTAAGACTAAGGGGAATTCAGGTAGATGAAAGATGAAAGAAAAAATAGAGTAAAAGAATGGTATGATGAGAGTTTAGCTATATGGCTAAACACATATAAAGCAATATCTTAACATTGTTTTGTTTTGTTTTAAAGTGGGGGTGAGAGACTAGACACTCCAGACTGCAATAAAATAACTGGGAAACTAGGCCAGTGAGAGATCTGCTAGGGAGAGACAATCAAACATGACATAAAGAATCAGGCTTTATCAGTTGTTAACAGATCTTTACAAAAAGAACAACACAGACATAATTACAAACCTAGAGCAACAGAACATCAAACAGAATGTCCGCATAGAGCAGAAATGCTTCTGCTGTGTTTCGTATTGGTTGATTTTATTAAAACTATAAAAATAAAGGAAATAATGAGGGTGGAAGGAGTCTTGTAGAGTCATTTCCACACATAATACTTTGAATTAATCCCAACAAGATACTGCTAAAGAGTGAATAACTGTAGTATTTCTATCCTGAAATTGCAACTGGTTGATTAGCCCAAAGTGATTCAGGCTACCTGTGACTCTGGGGACAAGCGCCCTATTCATGTGTTACTTACAAGGCTTGAATCAATATGTGAAAAGGAAACGATCCAGCTCCAACACCCTCCATAACCCTTTCCTCACATCTAAAGGATCAAATTTGAAGAGCAGAAGTTTCTGTTCATGTAGAGATCTTCCAAGTGACCAAATACTTCTTGGGGAGTGGGGAGAGAGTGTTCTGACTCGTGTGAAGACTTTCCATGTGAATAGGAATGCTGCCTTTTCAGACTTGTCACTTTCCATATGAGGAAAGAGGCAATGGAGTGGGATAGCTCTAGGCCAGGGGTAGGCAACCTTTCCCCTTTAAGGGCCGAGGGACTTCAGCTCCCAGAATCCCAGGAGCTATTGGCCAACATGGGACTATTGGCCAACATGGCTGAGGCTTCTGGGAGCTGAAGTCCCTCGGCCCTTAAAGGGGAAAGGTTGCCTACCCCTGCTCTAGGCACTCTCTACTTTATGGGTTGATTCAAACCAGAAAGCTAGAACACATCTAGTTTTGGATCTAAAAGTACTTCTAAACTGCAAACCTGATTTTAGAGTGCAAACATCTCTAGAGCAATTTTAATGTCACTTAACTGGCACACAGAATATCAAGTAACAATTCTACTTCTGTCTTATATTATCCAGTCCCAATTTATGGGTCCTTGTCCAGTCCAATCCTGAATCCAGGCATTTGTTCACAACAGCCAGGGGCCAGTTGTACTAAGCAGCTGTAGCACTACCATTCTACCGTAACTTCTATGGCAACATCCTATGGAATCATGGGGTTTGCAGTTTAGGAAAGGGGTGTTCAGAATTGTTAACTGAATCATCCTAGTGCCCCTTCCAACTGCAACCACGAGTAGCCATAGCAGCTAAAGTGGAATTATAGTGCTGCTAATTGTATAGTGTGAAAGTACCCCTGGGCTGATGGACAGGAAAAAAATAAAGGTGAGCATCATCCATTGTGTCTGGCTGACAGTTTAGTGCACAACTAAGTGAAGACTACTTCACTCACAAAAATCTCCTATAGTAGGGATGGGAATCATGCAGTCCTCTCGGTGCTGTTGGGCTGCATTTCTCAGCATTCAACACCTTTAACTATGCAGAGCTATTGGCAATCGCAGTCTAACAACATATGAAGGGATGAATGCTGGTCACCCTTGTTCCAAAGAGCTCACTTTATAGAAAAATACATGCATATCATAACATGAAAGCACAGTACTTTTTGTTACTCTTGCCATCTGCATATTTAATGAGAAATTGTGTTTTCCTATCATGTGTATATACATGTTAAAGTAGATATTTCCTGTACACACAGGACATATGCCTTTTCCATGTGAAGAAATATCCATGAAAGCTATGCTGGCTGACAAGTCTGATTTCTTAGAGCTAGAAGCTGTTCAGTTTTGTTGAGAGACCATCATTCTTTGCAGTGACAGCTTTTCTTACCTTTTCATTTTCCTTTTGGTGCTTTCCTCATAGTCATTTCTAGATTCAAGTCTTTACTATTCTGTACCTATCTATGGCTGAACCACTGTAGCCTTCCATTCCTTATATCATCATTCATTGTCAGTTGAGGTCTGAATTGATATACTTATTTTGTCTGCGTTCCCTAGTGACCTGTCAGATTTTCTGCAGCCAGCCTAGCTCTGCTAAACAGGGTTTTCTTCCACACAGTTTCTTCAGTGTCCTGAATTTTGAATGATACAGAAGTGAGTTATATAAAGCATTGCTATTGAGTTTATTTTCTCAAATCCTATATAATCTCTCAAATGCCTACGGCAACCCAACAAGTTACCTAACATTTTCGCTACCAGCTCTGTCTTTATATTTGCGCTACTAGCTCTATTCTAAAGCTGTTTGAACTAATCAACTTATTCAACATATTTTCCAGGGAATGTTATTTCTATGTTTGTCAGTTTTTATTCTCATTCTGCCTCCCCCCCCCCCCCCCCCCCACCTTTACTGGCCTCTGTTTTGAGGCTACAGCCATATTAGTCTTTCCAACCACTAAAAAACCCATGTAAGGGCAATTATTGGCAGTGAGAGGCAGTAAGAAAATCCTGAATTTTCTGCTACAAAGTGTGGTAAGGCTACTAATCTCCATGGTTGTGATTTTTTAAAAGCATCAGTATGGTTGAATTTGCTTTTGTTATTTTAAATTGCACACTAGATTGACCAGCCATTCTATAAATAAAGGAGGCATATGGGGAAGGAAAGCCAGTTGGATGCATATGGTTAAACTAGTTAGACTTGTTAGACTCCAGGAGTACTTTTCTTACATGCTTCTCAACATCGGTTGAAAGTCCAGGTTTCAATTATCATAAGGGGTCAAAACCTTGTGAGATTGTATCTGTATACAACCTACAACCTGTTTCCAAAGAAACATCAACAAATAACAATATATGGAGTGGTTTATTATATGTTATTTATTTAAGAGAGCTCTGTGAACTAGAAATTACATTGCAAATACAGTTCTGAAAAGAGAACAGTGAAACTGAACTTCTGTGGAAGCAAATGAGACTGAACAATTGTGCCTATCAGATATCTATGTCCTACAGCTCCCATTAACCCCTAGCCAGCATAGGAAGTGGTAAAATAAATTATGGCAGTTGCCATCTAAAAAATTCTGGAGGGCAAGATTTGGCCATCCCTGAAATAGAGAAACTAAGTAAGCCTAGGGTAGGACAGATGGAAATGGAGATGGGACTTTCCCATACCTGTACTTGTATGGAAAAGAGAATGTCAGAAAATGTGTCAGGTTACAACTATTAACATATCCTGATCTGTACATTAGGTTACAACTATTAACATATCCTAAATGTCCAGGAGTCCTATCCTATTTTTTGGTTCTAGTCCTCCTAGGTGTACAGCACCCGCAGGCACGCAGGCACACGCGCGCGCACACACACACACGTCTAATTGGACTGAACTACTTCAGAAATAAAAAATGTTTCTGAAATGATCTCTCTCTAAATTCTGTGCATCATTTTCAGCATGAAAGCAAAATGTATTATTTTGAATATGGAGATAGAAAAGGAAATTCTAAATTTGACAGCAGGCTTCTTGCCTCTAAGCACATATTATAATTGGGAGCAATAGGGTAATTGCTTTAGGGATTCTGTGTAGAAAGCTGAATTGCTGACTCATATCAGCTCCTGAACTTGAATTACTTTTTAAGTACATATTTCTGCTTAGCAGAATATGTTAAGTGTTGCATGTGATTGGCATCTTTCTGAGTGTGTCTGTTCAGTGTTAGACATACTCACTAACTGATGTACTGGTGTGCTATGCCCTGAGTTTCCATTTGTTCATCTATCCAATCATTTTGGTTCCAGTTCTTATCGTTAGTATTTAGCTACAGATATGTCATATTCTTTGGGGCACAGTACATAACAGTGACAAAAGGAGAGGCTGGAGTGTGAAGGTTAAGCTTCTACTTCTGCCTTTCTTCTCACATTGCTAAACATCTAGTTTAAAACTGAAAAACCAGCAGAATGCATACCGATTGCTGTTTCCACCAAGCATGGTCACTCCCAGAAAAAAAAATCTATAAATAGATAAGAACTGAATGAAACATTAACAGAAGAGATTGTTACAAATGTGATTTATATCTGGTATGATGTAGGTCTACAATTTTTTTATGTACTAGAAATATCTCAGTTTCTGTTTATTATCATAATGGAGCAACCAGGCAAAAATCCATTAACTATATACTACTGGACATCTTGGACATGGATGTTAAGAGTCTAATTGTTTAACTAAATCATATAGGCATGAACCAGCCAAACCTAAGCACTTTTAAGTACCAATGATTTCAGAGGGCAGTAGAAAAACAGGAAGACCACATGCCAGAAGGTTAGACATAGTCATGGAAGCCATGGCCCTGAGCCTGCAGGACTTGAGCAGAGCAGTTGAGGACTGGGGGCTGGAGGTGTCTCATTCACAGGGTCATCATGAGTTGAGGCTGTGGGCACTTAACAGTTTTAAAACTCTCTATATTGCCTAACCTAGCAAAAGCTAGAATGAGCTTACAGTTGCAAACCGCTTAGACACTGCATAGTGCAGTATGAAGCAGTATATAAATGAAGCTGCTTTGCTTTGCTTTAGAAAACTCTTTATTTCCCTCTCATACCCATTCCCTCATACCCAGTTATATGTTATCTCTGTTTCCTCAACTACACAGACAGACAGCCACATAGATTTAGCCTCCATTTACCTACTCAGTTACCTTAATGTTCTTTCTCTCCTCCATAGAAAAGTGTCTTTTTCTCTCCTTACTTACCCAAGTATAACAGTGTATGATGAGGCCCAGGAGAATCATAGATTTGGGTTAACTGAACTTTGCCACCACAACAACATTCTTCTGGGGGCCTGCACAACCTGGCAGCGGGTGCAAGAAGTTGACGCTATGCTTTTTAGAATTATTGCATAAAACAAGGGCAGATTACAGGGTTTTTCCCCTGGTTCCTGGCTCTAACTATTGCAACTCTGCTTTTTGGTCTTGCAAGTTTCTCCTTTGGAAGTTCAGCTGCTATGGATGCAGTCATGCCTGATCTGTTTTTTATCTGGCAAACTGCTGCTATGGAGTCTGCTCTAGTTGCAGCCTTTACTACTTTGTCTTTGCTTATCTTGTAACCTGCAGCTCTGCAGTGGCATCACCAGCTCAGGTGTCACCCAGTGGCTGCTGGCAGACTCCCTTACTTCTCCTCCCTGCCCAGCTACTGCATTGTTCTGACTAGGGCAATTGAGGCAATGGGAGTGGACATAAGGGACACTTTCATCCCTTCTGCTGCTCCATCACCAGGATTTCTCCCTGGGAAGCCTGGCAACAGAGCAGTTGGAAGGACATGCGTTCACCCTACCTCTTCTCTGTCACTGGGCTTCCTCTCCAGGCAAAAAGCCCAGCAATGGAGCAGCTGGGAAGGACACACACGTCTCCTTCCTTCAACGAAGGAGGAGGAGGGCCCAACTGGGTGTCACCCCTCCTTTGGGATGTCACCCAGTGTGGTCCACACACACACACAAAGCAGCAAAGCAGCTTCATTTATATACCGCTTCATACCATGCTATGGGGTGTCTAAGCGGTTTACAACAGTGAGCTGATTGCCCCCCAACAATCTGGGTACTCATTTTAGCGACCTCGGAAGGATGCAGGCCTGAGTCGAGCCTCAGCCCTGGCTGGTATTGAACTCGCAACCTTGTGGTTTATGAGTGAGTGGCTGCAGTACAAGCATTTAACCACTGCGCCACCAGACATGCACGCTGTGATGCCACTGCAGCTTTGTGTTCTCAGTTGCTATTGCTGTAGTTTCACTGTTTGGTGAGCGCGTCTCTTACAGAACAGAAAGCTTTCTTGTAAAAAGTGCCTTTGTCCTGAATAATAGCTATGTGGTGACTAGGAAACTTTCCACCTAGTGACTGAAAGTAGGATTTATTTATTTATTTATTTAAACATGTATATGTCAGGGATGATGGGAGTTGTAGCTCTTCACCTCTGGCTCTAACTCACCACCTTGTTACGCAGCAGAGCTGACCAGCTTTGATCAGTGTTTGATGCTTCTTTCCCAAGCAGCAGAGCTTCAGAGAATAGGCTGAAGACCCTGACAAACTCTCCAAGCCTTCTCACTCTTCTTCCTGAGATGTCTTCAAACTTCTCCAGGATTCCTCTGGCTCTTGTATCTTCCCTCAAGACACCAGACAACTCAGTAGTCTTATATAAAAGATCTACTTTATTCTACTATATCACATAAATACTATATGCCCTACAAATCACAATATCTCCAAACAACTCCACACTACTCCACAATATACATTAGCAAACATTGCAATTTATAGCCATTGTTAGACACCACCCACCAGTCAGTTTCCACCCAGTGGGTGTGTACATACATCTTGATTGGTCCACATAGATCATCCCATACCTAAGACCAACCCAAGTGTTTCATCACTTTACCTTGACCACTTAATGAGTCTCAGGTGTTTGCAATCTATCACAGGTGTTCTCAATATACCTTCTATAACTTTGTCCTTGGCTCTCAAGGCTTCTTAATTATATTATCTTTTTCACCTGTGTATCTTCCTGATTGCTCCTGCTTAGTCACTTTGACATTCACATACATATTTTTATTTCTATTACTGTATATCCCATGTTGCTTTTTCCTTAACAATCCCCTCCGAAATAAAATATTGTATGTGTCTTACAATGTCATTCCAACCATTTGTGTCAGTCTTTCATGTTTTTCCGCCGTCAATGCTTTTGTGAACAAATCTGCTATGTTGTGTTGTGTTTCTATATATCTCAATTCTATTTTACCCTTCTGAACCATGTCTCGCACATTTTGATATCTTACTCCAACCTATTTTGTTCTGTTCTTCAAACTTTCAGTTTCAGCCATTGCTATGCATGACTGTGAATCTTCCAGAATTTCTACTGGTATCCTGTAACTTTCATTTAAATCATTCAACAATTGCTCAACCCACTGTACCTCATTCACTATCTCATTTAAAGCTGCGAATTCTGCTTCAGTCGTACTTAACGCTACATTAGTTTGTTTTCTACTTCTCCAGACTATTGGACTTTCACTGTACTTAATTATCATTCCTGTAACTGACTTCTTGTCTCCTAATTCTGATGCAAAAGAACTGTCCACATAACAATCTAAATCTGAATTACTGTTTCTAATTACCAATTTCTTACCTAGAGTTCCTTTCAAATATCTCAATAAATGTTTTACTGCTGTCCAGTCTTCAATTTTTGGATCATTAACTCTTCTGGACAATACATTTACAGCATATGAAATGTCTGGTCTGGTGTGGCAAGATATGAATTGTAAAGATCCTATTATGCTCCTGAATAAAGTCTTGTCTTCAAAATCTCTAGATGTTTTTTCAGATACGAAACCAATTGTCATTGGAGTTCTTACTATTTTAGCATTTTGTAATCCACACTTTTCAATCAAATTTTCAATTTTCTTTCTCTGGCTTAACAAACAATGTCCTTCTTCTGTCCACTCAACACCAATACCTAAATAAGACTTTAATAAACCTAGATCCTTTAAGACAAACTTTTCAGACAATTCTCTTTTTACTGATTCAATTTCCTGTTTTGACTTTGCTGCCACGCACAAATCATCTACATAAATTACTAACACTATGTCTCCTTTTGTATAGACACAAGCATCTGCAATGCTCCTTTTGTATCCTAGTTTAGCTAACTCTTCATTAATGCACAAATTCCATGCTCTGGCACTTTGTTTTAATCCATACAGTGCTTTTTTCAATTTATAAACTTTCTGACTACTATTTTCTTCAAAACCTTGTGGCTGCTCCATAAAGATCTCTTCATCTAAACTAGCATTCAAGTAGGCTGTTTCAAAGTCAAAATGCTCTACAACTAAACTTCTTTTTGCTGCTACAGCTAGAACCATTCTCAGACTTTCTGGCTTTGCAGTTGGAGAATATGTCTTGTCATAGTTCTCATACTGCTGTTGTGCAAAACCCTTAGCTACTAACCTAGCTTTATACTTAATACTTCCATCTGGCATTTCTTTCTTTTTGTACACCCACTTACAACCAATTACTTTCTTGTCCTTGGGTCTGTCAACAACTTCAAAAACATCTTTATTTACCAGACAACCAAACTCATCATCCATTGCATCAATCCATCTTTCCTGTTCTTCTCTAGACAAACTTTCCAACTCTTCAAAACTTTCAGGCTCTTCCACTGCTAAACAAGCTCTTGCATTTGTCACAACAAACCTGTCTGGAGGCTTTCTAACTCTGTGACTACGTCTGGGAATAAACTCTGCTGATCTGCCTCTTTCATCCTCACTTTCTGTACTGGGAGTTATAGTTCTATGGCTAAATCTCTTGTCCTCAGTCATTCTAGTAGTAATAGGTCTAGATTGTGTCTCATTATCAGAAGAACTATCACTGCTGCTAGTGGATGCTTCTGGCTTAACTGAAACCCCTCCGTTTCCTGAAGTTGGTTCAATTTGTGTTTCTGGCTCATTTGAACTTCCTAACCTCAAGAAAACTTCTTTATTGGCATGCAGTTTGTCCCAACCGGCATGTCTCTCGAAATTTGCTGACCTAGAATACTGCACTTCTTTTCCACCCAAATGAAACTTGTAGCTATTTCCTGAATAACCCAAAAACCTAAGCCTTTTACTTTTGGGTTCTCCTTTCTTCCTGAAACAAGCTGGTATGTAAACATAAGCAAATTGTCCAAAGACTCTCAAATACTTGTAATTTGGCACTCTCCCATACAATACCCTGTAGGGAATGTCTTCAATTTCTGAATGATACAGTCTGTTACTAATATGTACTGCTGTCAAAGTTGCTTCTGCCCAGAAACTATCTTTTACCTCTGCATCTGCCATCAAACAAGCCGTTATTCTTTTTATATCTTGTATTTTTTTCTCCGCTAAACCATCTTCGTTAGGACAAGCGGGATTAGTAGTTTCATGCCTTATTCCCACCTTTTGAAACCAATTAAACAATTGATTACTTAGAAACTCTCCTCCCCGGTCAGTAACAATGGTGCCTACTCCAATATCAAATTGTCTTTCCACCATTCTCACCCATGCTTTTAAACTTTGCCCAGCGTCAGATTTGTTTTTCAATATTCTTACAAAAGCAAACCTTGTATACCTATCAACAATTACTAGGTAATATTTGCTTCCCCCTAAAGATAAACAATTAGCTTGGGCAACATCTGCATGTACAAACTGAAATGGTCTTTGAGCAATTCTTTTGGTTTTCTTGGCTACTGGAAAAGCTCTGACCTTTACCTGATTACATACAGTACAATCTAAGTGATTTTTGCACTCAGCAACTTTTAAATCTGGACACATACTGATTAACTTCTTTAAACATTTGAAACTAGCATGACCAAATTTTCTATGGAGTTCATGTATACAGTCTTTGTGAATTGGACTATTGTCTATGTTATTAGCATTTTCAACCCTGTAGCAATCAATATTGTCCTCCAAATAGTAAAGTTTATCCTTTTTCAAGCCTATGCCTCGCAATTCCCCATTCAGTTTTATCTTACACATGTTCTTTTCAAAAATGACTGTGTAGTCTCTGTCTGTTAATCTGCTCACTGATAACAAATTATTTTCTAACCCCTTTACATGTAACACATCATTAAAGTTTTCCTTCAGCCCTGGAATGTAAACTGTACCCATTTGATTTACAGTACTGAGCTCTTTCCCATCAGCTAGAACTACAGCATTTACATTAGCTGATTTTCTATTACTTATCAAATTAATATTGTTACACATTGAAGATGATGCTCCTGAGTCAATCAACCATTTACAATTAGTATTTTGTTTTTCCTTAATCATGGTTGCAGACCCCTTTTTGTTACCACTGTCCTTCAAAAATGGAGGTTTGGACTGTTTTTGATACTGCCGCGGCTGCCATCTGCTCTCTCCTTGCTTGCTTCTCTCAGCAGCAAATTGTTTACATTGTCTCTGTAGATGACCAATCTTTTTACAATAAAAACACCTCCGTTGCTCCCTTGTAGAAGCTGCTTCTTCCTGCTTTCGTAGATCAGGCATTGTTTGTTGTTTTGGCACAGTCCTCAAACTTGCTGAGTCATTCTGCTCAGACTTTCTTCTCAAATTTTCCTCCAATATTTTTGCAACAATTAAGTCTCTGTTCAGCTCAGCTTCTGGCAAATTTTGCAAGCTATTTGTTATGTTGTCCCAAGAAGGATCTAGCGATTCCAGTAAAATGTAACACTGCTGCTCTTTGCTAATTTCCACTCCTCTCAGTTCAGCTTGCACAAATAAATCTTGCATTGTTTTTAAGTGTTCTATCACACACTGTCCTTTAGTCATCTTTTGTCTGTAAATTCTTTTAGACCAAAGCATTTTTGCAAATGCAGTTGAAGGAGTGTGTAATCTCTGCAAGGTATCCCACACATCCTTGGCAGACACTTTATCTCTTACGTCGTTAATCAAGTCTTCTTCTAGCATGAGATAAAGACATGCTTTTGCTTTAGCGTCTCTTTCTCGAGTGGCTGCATCAGCATCAGCTGCCAGCCCTGTTTCAACTGTTGACCACAGAGACTCCTTTATTAGTAGAGATTGGGCATATATTTTCCAGGTAGAGTAGTTATTTCTATTTAATTTACTAAACTTTAGGATCTCCATCTTAATTTGTGCAGTGACTCAATTTGACACAGTCCTTCTGAGTATGCACAGCAGACAAAACACAAAATGGCTTACTCACAAAGCTCCACAAAACCTTCTTCCACTCTCTGGAACTTTCAGCTTCTGTGGATGCTGGTTGCTCTAGTATCTGGGCCCATAACCCTTGTCAGGGATGATGGGAGTTGTAGCTCTTCACCTCTGGCTCTAACTCACCACCTTGTTACGCAGCAGAGCTGACCAGCTTTGATCAGTGTTTGATGCTTCTTTCCCAAGCAGCAGAGTTTCAGAGAATAGGCTGAAGACCCTGACAAACTCTCCAAGCCTTCTCACTCTTCTTCCTGAGATGTCTTCAAACTTCTCCAGGATTCCTCTGGCTCTTGTATCTTCCCTCAAGACACCAGACAACTCAGTAGTCTTATATAAAAGATCTACTTTATTCTACTATATCACATAAATACTATATGCCCTACAAATCACAATATCTCCAAACAACTCCACAATATACATTAGCAAACATTGCAATTTATAGCCATTGTTAGACACCACCCACCAGTCAGTTTCCACCCAGTGGGTGTGTACATACATCTTGATTGGTCCACATAGATCATCCCATACCTAAGACCAACCCAAGTGTTTCATCACTTTACCTTGACCACTTAATGAGTCTCAGGTGTTTGCAATCTATCACAGGTGTTCTCAATATACCTTCTATAACTTTGTCCTTGGCTCTCAAGGCTTCTTAATTATATTATCTTTTTCACCTGTGTATCTTCCTGATTGCTCCTGCTTAGTCACTTTTGTTAGGATTTTAATGGGATATAGAGTCAATGATTTTAAAATGTTGAAATGTAATGATGTGTGTCTGTATTTTTATATGTTGTGTAAAAGATGTTTTTTTTTATAAGGCCAGAGCCACATGTTATCGATATCAGGTGTGAATCTAGTCCAAACAAGTGAAGCCAGTAAGGTTAAGCTTTATGAGAATGAGCTAATGTTTATGTTAAGAAAAATCAACATTTATTGTTTTGGGAATTATAGTCACATGTTTTATTATGGTAATTTAAGGGTTGGACTAGAGACACATCATATATGTTTGACCAATTAGTCTGAAGAGACTACGCCCACGAAGGTGGAGCAAGGTGGGCTGAAACATGTGGATCTCGCAGCCATTTTTGTAATCTGTTTTTTTTTTGTCTGTTTTTTGAGATGTAAAGATCTCTGGTAGTTGTATTTAACTTTATAACTATGTAGTTGGTTAACCTGTTTTAGTTAGCCTTCTAAGGCTAAGCCATTTCTATTATTATTGTTTTTTGGTCTTTTTTTTTGTCTTAAATAAAGAAGCTTTGTAGGAAGTTTTAGAAGCCTGTAATGGATTTTTTTTGGTGAATGTGACTAAGTTTTAGATGGAGGTTGAGTCATTCACCAGGCAGCCACCACCCATCCATACAATTTCATTTCAACAAGTGGTAGCAGAGGATGGTTTCCTTGGCGACAGATCTTCTCGGAGGGCATCAACAGCCAGAAAATGAACTGCCATTGACCTCTGAAAAGCCTGGAGAAGTATTTTCCCTTCCAGCTGGGATCAGCGGATGGAAGTAGGAAGAATCTCCTGCAAGCTGGTGGAGTAAGTAAATAAAAAACCCCTGATTAAAAGGCAAAGTTCCTAAAGGGCAGTCTGCCTTGTTCTTGAAAAGCAGCCATTTAGCTTGATTGGGCTGTGAAAGCTGCATTTCTAAAGAGACTGTGTCCTGGAGGGAAAGCCTAAGAAGGGAGGGGGAGAAGACAAAGTTCCGGACAAGGAACTGGACTGTTTAACAGGCATATTAATTAAGAAATGGAGAACCAAAAATTTGACAAATTAAATGCCGAAAATTATGGGACTTGGAGTGTTTATGCAAAAGCATTATTGGTGAGAGAAAACCTTTGGAGCGTGGTGGAGAATGGGATTCCTCAGGCCCCTACTCAGGAGGAGGAACGGCAAAATAACAGGACAATCGCCACCTTACATTTATTACTGTCTGAGGGCCAGCTAAATTATGTGAAAAATATTGCCTCAGCAAAACAAATATGGGAAACTCTTTTGAGAATACACCAGTCCACTTCAGATCTTTCGAAAATGATTTGGGCGAAGCGTCTTTTTGCTTGCAAAATGGCTGAAAAGCAGTCTGCGATTTCTCATTTAGACAGAATGAGACTTGTTTGGCCAGGTAGAAGCCAGAGGTGTCGTGTTAGATGAAAACCTCAAAGTTTATATACTATTAGGATCTTTGAATGAGAGCTTTGATAACATAATGTTGGGGCTGCAAACGCCTGGAGTTCAAATCACCATGGAAATGATTTGTAGTAGAGTTTTGGAGGAAGAGAAACGGAGGAGATTTGAGGCTGAGCAAAAGAAAGGACAGAGTGCCGTTACTGCTAAGCCAGCCCAAAGTTCTAATGGCAATTTTAAAGACTCTCAAGTTGATAAAGCCGCTTTGGCTAAAATTTGTTATTATTGCAAGAAAAAAGGACATATTAAAAAAGACTGTAGAAAGTTTGCTGCTGACTGCAAAAAAAGGCGGCCGACAGCGCCATCTGGTGACAAAAGGCAGGATAGCGCTCACCAGGGATTTGCAGCGACTACAGTGCAAAAAAGCTGTGACTCTGTGACTCTTGTTCAATCTGAAACCACGTGGTTAGTTGATTCCGGAACAACAAGCAATATGTGCAATAAAAAAGAACTGTTCCAGAGTAAGAAACCAGCAGGTGTTTCTACTGTAGCTCTAGCAGATGGGGCAGCCCAAAAGATCAAGGAAATGGGGACTGTTTGCATTCCTGGGTTTGGTAAAAATTTTGAAAATGTATTGTATGTACCTAATTTACAAAACTGTTTAGTTAGTGTGTCTGCTTTGACAACAGATGGGTACAAAGTCAATTTTGAAGGGAATGAATGTTTAATTTCTAAAGATGGGCAGATGTGTACAAAAACAATAAAAAAGGACAAACTGTATTACCTGGTAGAAAAAGAGGGGTGTGCGCTTGCACAAAACCAACCTTTGCATGCAGATTGCATTCATTATTACCACAGGGTGATGGGACATGTGGGTTTTAAAAATCTTATGAGATTGCAGAAAGTTTGTCCTGAACTTAAAATGTCTCCATACACAAACCATCTGAAATGTTCAGTTTGCAGCAAGATTAAGCTGACGGCTTATCCTGTGGCAAAACGAACTAAGTTGAAGGTCTCAAGACCATTTGAACAAATCCATACAGATCTAGCAGGGCCTTCTAGTATTTTGACTGAGGGTGGCTGTAAATATTTCATGGTGATTGTTGATCGTTTCACAAGATTTTCTTATGTCATTTTGTTAAAAGAAAAAAGTGAAGCAGGGGATAGATTAAAAGAATGGGTGAACATGATTAAAAGGCAATTTGATTTCAAAGTGGGAACTCTGGTCACCGACAGGGGGGGGGAGTTCCTGGCTTCTCACTTGACCCATTGGTTAAAAAAAAAGGGAATCAGGCATCATAAAACTAACCCAAGTTGCGCTTCTGAAGATGGTTTAGCCGAGATTAAAATACGCTGGCTTAAACAGATGAAAGATTGTTTGATGCTTGATGCAAAGGCTCCTGAAAGGCTTTGGGGTGAAGCAATTCTCACAGCCAATTTCCTGTCAAACCGCACTTGGAATTCAGCTGTGAGGACTACTCCTTACCACATGCTTTTCAAAAGGCCACCAAATTTAAAGTACCTCAGAGTGTTTGGGCAATATGCAAATGTGTACATTCCTGCAGCTTTCAGGAGGAAAGGTCAGCCCAAATGGAGACGCCTGATGTTTGTGGGTTACACAGGTAACAGTTACAGATTTCACCTTGGGGGTGATCAGGTTCTTTTTTCAAAGAGCGCAAACTTTGAGAAACATTCAGGCTGGGAGCACATTCACTCAAACAAAGAGGTGTTTTACAGATTGGGACAGTCAGAAACACAAACACAAACACAACCACCTGTTAAAAATGGAGGGGCAATGAAACAGGAATCAGATTCAGGAGATGAAGGGCCAAGCACTTCAGGGAAGAAGAAAAGCCCTCGCCCCACTACACCTAGAATGTCAGAAAAAAAGAGACACTCAGAGAGAGAGGCACATTCAAGCACAGACACAGAGGATGAAGAGGGAAGGACAAAGACAATTATACTTAGGAAAACTACAAGAGTTAGGAAGCCTCCAGATCGCTGTAAAGTGCAGGAAGCTAGGGCTTGTGTTGTCGTGGTAGAAGAGCCAGAGACTTATCAAAAAATATTAGAGTGTTGTGACGAGGAGAGAGAGAAATGGAAATCAGCAATAGAACAGGAGTACAAGGCGTTAATAAACAAGAAAGTGTTTGAAATTGTAGACAGACCAACAGATCACAAAGTGATTGGTTACAAATGGGTTTACAAGAAAAAGCTGATGCCAGATGATAGTCAAAAATACAAGGCTAGGTTGATAGCTAAGAGATTTGCACAACAAAGGTTTGAGAACTTTGACAAGACATTTTCTCCAACAGCAAAGCCTGAGAGCTTGAGATTAGTTTTGGCTTTGGCTGCAAGGAGGGGCCAGTTGATACATCATTTTGATTTTGAGACTGCATACTTGAATGCAGATCTTGAAGAAACTATTTTCATGAAACAACCTTTAGGTTTTCAAAAGGATGGTGACAGAAAGGTATACAAATTGAAAAAGGCATTATATGGTTTGAAGCAAAGTGCTAAAAGCTGGAATCTTTACATTCATGAGGAGTTGGTAAAGCTAGGTTACAAACACAGTATAGCTGATGCGTGTGTTTACACAAAGAAAGATGTGATCCTGGTGATTTATGTGGATGATGTGTGTGTAATAGCTAGTTCAAAACAAGGAATTCAGACAGTGAAAAAGGAGTTGTCACAAAAATTCAATGTAAAAGATCTTGGAGTTTTGAGGTCTTATCTAGACATAGATGTTGAGTGGTGTAAAGATGGGAGTTGTTGTCTGAGTCAGAAGAGAAAAATCCAGAGTTTGATTGAGAAATATAGATTGCAAGATGCAAAAACAGTGAAAAGCCCAATGTCAGTGGGTTATGTAAATTGTAAAGGCACTAGAGAGTTTAAAGATGTGGAGATGTATAGGAGCTATATAGGGAGTCTTTTGTTCATTACAGCAAATTCTAGGCCTGACATCTGTTTTTCAATAGCCATGTTGAGAAGAAAGACAAGTTGTCCTACAGTGGAAGATTAGACAGCAGTAAAACATTTGTTGAGGTACCTGAAAGATAGCTTAGATAGAAAATTAAAGTTACAGAACAGTCAAGCTGGTCTTGAGTGTTTTGTTGACAGTTCGTTTGCTTCTGAGCTACACAACAGGAAATCAGTGACAGGATTGTTGATCAAGTTTGGAGGGAGTTCAATTGTGTAGAAAAACAGAAAACAGAGATACATAGCGTTAAATACGGGAGAAGCAAAATTTGGAGCCTTATCAGAGATAGTCAACGAGATAGAGTGGATTAGACAGTTGTTGACAGATCTGAATGAAGATTGTTATAAACCAGTGGTGATTCATAAAGATTCTCAGACTTGCATTGCCATGGCTGAAGCTGAGAACCTAAAGTACAAAACAAAATACATTGGTGTGAGATATCAGAATGTCAGAGAGATGGTACAAAATAAAATTGTGAGTCTACAATATATAGAGACTAGTCAAAATCAAACAGACATCTTGACAAAGACATTGACCATTGATAGACACAAACAGTTGTCACGTCTACTTGGCATGTCTTAAGTTTAGGCCTGGTCAGTGAACCAAGATAGTTTTTTTGTTTCAGCCTAGTTTAGTATACACCATACACACATCATACATTTCAAGAGGGGATTGTTAGGATTTTAATGGGATATAGAGTCAATGATTTTAAAATGTTGAAATGCAATGATGTGTGTCTGTATTTTTACATGCTGTGTAAAAGATGTTTCTTTTTACAAGGCCAGAGCCACATGTTATCGATACCAGGTGTGAATCTAGTCCAAACAAGTGAAGCCAGCAAGGTTAAGCTTCATGAGAATGAGCTAATGTTTATGTTAAGAAAAATCAACATTCATTGTTTTGGGAATTATAGTCACATGTTCTATTATGGTAATTTAAGGGTTGGACTAGAGACACATCATACATGTTTGACCAATCAGTCCGAAGAGACTACGCCCACGAAGGTGGAGCAAGGTGGGCTGAAACATGTGGATCTCGCAGCCATTTTTGTAATCTGTTCCTTCTTTGTCTGTTTTCTGAGATGTAAAGATCTCTGGTAGTTGCATTTAACTTTACAACTATGTAGTTGGTTAACCTGTTCCAGTTAGCCTTCTAAGGCTAAGCCATTTCTACTATTATTGTTTTTTGGTCTTTTTTCTGTCTTAAATAAAGAAGCTTTGCAGGAAGTTCCAGAAGCCTGTAATGGATTTTCTTTGGTGAATGTGACTAAGTTCCAGATGGAGGTTGAGTCATTCACCAGGCAGCCACCACCCATCCATACAAATTCATTTCAACAACTTTGACATTCACATACATATTTTTATTTCTATTACTGTATATCCCATGTTGCTTTTTCCTTAACAGTATAACCTACCCTTTGTCACATGTTCTCAGGGCGGTATACAATACAAACAATTTAAAACATTTCCAGACAAAAACCATAAATAGTTTGAACAAGATAAAAACAATAAACATATTAACAATTAAAACATTTTAAAAGCAAAAGTTAAAACAGTAGTATTTATTTATTGTTTTACTTTATTTATTTTATTTATGTCACAACTTTCTTCCAAAATGGAACCCAAACCAACTTTCAACAAGCCTGAAACAACATAAACCTAAAACCCTAATTATGACAAGTTTGTTGTGTGCCTTCATTTTCAACTTATGGTGAACCTAAGGTGAACCTATCACAGGGCTTTCTTGGCAATATTTGTTCAGGAGGGGGGTTGCCATTGGCTTAGTCCTGAGGCTGAGATAATGTGACCTGACCCTAATGGGTTTCCATGGCCAAGTGGGATTTGAACTCTGGTCTTCCAGAATTGTAGTTTAACTCTCAAACCATTACACCATGCTGGCTCTTAATTATTATGACAGTAAAATTATTTGAAAACATAATATTAAAAATTAAAATACAGCACACTCTCTTCATCAGAAAGACTTCCCACAGCCAATTAACCATCAAATGCCTGTTTAAATATAAAGATCTTTACCTGCCAGTGAAAGGAGAGCAGAGAGATCACAGGCATCATAGATTTAAATGGGTTGAAATTAATGAATTCACCTTAAAAGCCAAATAATCTGTCCCTTGGTGAGCCAGTGTGGAATAGTGGTTTCAGCCATGGAAACCCTTGGGCAAGTTGCACTCTCTCAGCCTCAAAGGAAGGTAAGGGCAAACCCTCTCTGAACAAATTCTGCCAAGAAAACTCCATGATAGGTTCACCTTAAGGTTGCCATAAATTGAAAATGACATGAAGACACACAATGCAACACAGATTCCCCTTAGTATCCAGGCCAGGTTTCAGGCAACTAGCTTTTGGGGAGTTATGGCAGAGACAGATATATGGGCATGCATTCTCTTTTAATACTTCCCAAGGGTATTTGCAATGCACTCTCTGCAATGCTTAATATGTGGGGATTGAAGGAAAAATTCATGGGGGGGGGGGGGAAAGAGCAGAATTCTTGTTTGGTGAGGGTCAATGCTCTCCTTCCTCCTGTAGCTACACCCTATAAAATGAGGAATGCCTTGCTTGAAATTAAGATAAGAAGCAGTATTTACATAAGTTGTATTTTTATTCAACATTGACTTGGAAATCTCTGGACACTTAAGAGTTTACTGAATGATCATATAGCAGCAGAAAGGGAAATGCATGGTGAAGGCAGTATCCACTTCTTTCTTGGAAATCCTGCAATTTGTCTTACAATGCAATCCTATACAATCCCAGTCAGTTCAAAGAGGCTTACACCCATGGAAATGTGTAAAATTTGTGTCTTTATAGGTACACTTGCCCCACCACATTTGTTGGGGTTAGGGGGACAGGACCCCCATGAATGTGAAAAAACCACAAATAACAAACACACTATGTTTTTACCTGAGAGAAGACCTGTCTAGGAATCTCTAGGTCCTCCAGTGCAACTCTGTGGTCAACATCTGCCAGACATTGAGACACTGACCATAGAATTGTGCTGGAGGAGCTACAAATGCCTAGTGAAGTGTTCTCTCTAGGAAGCAAAAGTCCTTGTGTGACTTTTGGTTAAAGTTAACCATAGAGTTGCACTGGAGGACCAAGATATTCCTAGAGAGAACATATTAATAAAATCCGTGAATAATCAAAGCCACAAAAGTCAAAACCACAAATGTGGAGGGACACATGTATCGTATTTTTTAAGGAACTGTGATTGTTAGGGTCCTTTCTCATTCTGAAGGCCCCTATGGCACTTGAACATCAGAGAATGGGGATTTTTCTGGGCAAGAATGGCATAAGGTAAGAGTAGGACTGCTGTGGCCCTCCAGAAGTTGTTGCAACACAATGTAAGAAATGCTGAGAACTACCATCAAACAACATGTAGAGAGCTACATGATTTGTATGCCAGCATATGGCAAAGGCAAGGCTGCAGCAAGAAGAGAGACCGTATTTTCCGGTGTATAAGACGACTGGGTGTATAAGACGACCCCCAACATTTCCAGTTAAAATATAGAGTTTGGGATATACTTGCCATATAAGACGACCCCTCTTCCAACGGGGGAAAATGATAAAGTGTTGGGGGGAAGGACTGCCAATATACTAGGTGATGCATTCTGGAGTATGTACAATTTGCGGCCAAGTAAAGGCCTAAGCAGACTGCCAGAAATAGTGCACATTAAATTGAGGCACTGCCCTGGCTCAGTGCTAGGGAATCATGGGAACTGTATTTTTTTCTGGGACATTGAGCCTTCTCTGTCAGAGAGCTCTGGTGCCACAATAAATTACAGTTCCCATGATTCCCTAGCACTGAGCCAGGGCAGTGCCTCAATTTAATGTGCACTATTTCTGACAGTCTGCTTAGGCCCTAAGTGAGCCTGGGCATGTCAGACACTCTCACCCTCAGAGGATGGTAATGGCAACCCCCATTTGAAGAAACATGCCAAGAAAAACCCATGATAAGATTGCCTTAGGGTTGCCATAAGTCGGAAAGGACTTGAAGACACACAAGAACAACAAAAAAGTGTGCAATTGTTTCATAGGTAGTACATGGGAATAGGAGCCAGCATGATGTAGTGGTTTGAGTGTTGGACTACCACTCTGGAGACCTGGGGTTGATTCCCCACTCTGCCATGAAACCCACCTTATGAACTTGGACAAGTCACACACTCTCAGCCTCAGAGGAAGGCAATGGCAAACCTCCTCTGAACCAGTCTTGCCAAGAAAACCCCAGGATAGGGGTTCACCTCTTATCCGCTGCTGCTTCCTCCTGCTGCCTCCTGCCACACCATGCCACCCCTTTCTCCCCCCTCCTCCTCTCTAACCTGACTTCCTCTCTTCTTCCTCCTCCCGCCTCATGCTGCGCCACCCCTTCTTCCCCCTCCTCCTCCGCCCGGCGTGTAAGACGACCCCCGACTTTGGAGAAGATTTTCCTGGGTTAAAAAGTAGTCTTATACGCCAGAAAATACTGTAATTGCTAAAATTAGAGTGCAGGGGGCCAGAATGGGCAGAAGAGTCTCTCTGTTTTGAGTTCAATCCATAAAATGTAACAGAGCTTAGTTGTAAGTAACAGGTGTAAGACTGCATGAGAACATTTACAAAACTGATAGTCAAAAGATAATAAAAAAAAGTAATGCCTCCACCACACACACAAATTAACCATACAATTAATGCAGTGTGGAAATTTCATTCATTTAACTAAGAAAGCTTATTTAAAGTTATATTTTGTGCAGTAGATTGCATCAATTCTTGCAAATAAATAAACATCAAAGTTTCACCTGGCCAGATAAGATCTTTTCATACAGTTCTCCAGTTAATAACATGTAAGACTTTTTTGTAGTGTCCAAAAAATAAAGTGGGTCACTGATTGAAGATGGATTAAATCCTTCACCCACCAACTGAAATTTTTGTTGCTTGAAAGTTCCTGTAATGTCCATTATTTCCTACAGATGAGATAAAAAAACTTTTAAAATGTTTATGGTGAACAAAAAATTAATCATCTGAAATATGCCGCTGTTGCCAACAAAGCTGCTTTTCCTGGATCCTATCACCTCTGGCATTTGCCTCCTCCCCCTACTGCCCCAGTTGCCAGAAAGCTTGCTGCATTTTTCATGCATTTTTTTTAAAAAGCAGGTTTTTGAAATCTTCTCCTCCCCCACCCCCTTTTTGCAGCCCACAAATACTAGACAATTTTATTTTATATAAGGGACCTGATTATTGTACAGATCTCCAGGGAGCCCTCCAGCCACCCACTTCTGCCTTCGAGGCAATGGCAGCACTCCTGTTTGATCATTCACAAGGCTGAAGTGGAAGACTGGCAAATTTTTCAAAATCCAACAGTTTCCAAAATCCAAAACACTTCCAGTCCTAAGCATTTTGGATACGGGTGTAATACAGAAGGGTGTCCTTTTAGCTTGCTAAACAGGTTTTCTCTGACTCATGCAGCTGTCACTGAAATCAAGGATGGACTATTAGCTGTACTAGTTCATTTCTGTACTATCATGAGACATCATTTATCATCAATATCTTTTGTTGCTTTCTTCAGCTTCTAGATATTTCAGAGATGCCAGCAGGGACAACAAGGTATACATTCTAGTACCATGATGGCAAACCTATGGCAAGCGTGCCAGTAATGGCACACGAAACCATTTTCCCCAGCATAGGGAGGGTGGGGAGGAGGAAGAAGAGGCACGTGCCTGTTCCTCCTCCTCCTTCCTGGCCGACCCAGGCCTTCAGCTGCCTCTCCAGAGGCAGCTGAAGGCTGGGGATAGTGTGGGGGAAGGAGGAAGAACAGGCGCGTGCCTCTTTCTCTTCTTCGCCCCTCGCCCCCTGAGCCTTCACCTGTCTCTGGAGAGGAAGCTGAAGACACAGGAAGGCAGGGGAAAGAAGTCCCACTCATAGAGGGTAGAAGTCCTGCCTCCTGGCACCAGGTAACACCAGGTGCCGGAAGGCCTTTTAGTTTGGGCACTCAGCCCCTAAAAGGTTCGCTATCACTGTTCTAGTATCTTGTAGTCATATCATGCTTTCCAAGCCCTTATAAAATTTTCACTCTTAATACTACTCAAGGATTGAGGAATATGTGTACTGGGATACACACAGAAACGTGTTTGAAAGCAATATTTAAGGGTGAGTACAGTAACAAAAAAAAGTTTGTGAATCCTAATAATAATATCAGAAATGCCATAGTTTTATCAAGAATTGTGAATCAAAACCAGTCCTTTTCCAAATACAGTGGTCCCTTCTCATTTGCTGGGTTAGGAGTAAAAGATCCCCATGAAAGTGAAAAAAACAAATAAAAAATTAACTGAGAAAGCACTTCTCTAGGAATCCCCAGGTCCTCCAGTGCAACTCTATGGTCAACATCTGCCAGAGTTTGATCACAGAATTATGCTGGAGGACCTACAAATGCCTAGAGAAGTGTTTTCTGTAGGAACCTCTTAGTTCACCAGCACAACTCTATGGTCAACGTCTGTCAGTATTGCGTTGAAGGACCTAGCGATTCCTAGAAAGAACATATTAATCAAACCCGCAAATAATCAAATCCACAGAAGTCAAAACCGCAAATGTGGAGAGACAACTGTAAGCAATAGGATTTAAATTAATAAATTACATGGCTTGCGAAATAAAATGATGTATTAATTAAGCAAATCAGTAGTGTGTGTATATATATATATATATATATATACATATATATATATGCGTGTGTGTGTGTGTGTGTGTGTCACATTAGGTCCAAAAATAAGGAACCCAGGTTCCATCACTTCACTTAAACAGAGTAACTGGAATCAAGTATTTAAGTCATTAGGGCTGCATCCACACTGCAGAAATAATCTAGTTTGACACCACTTTAACTGCCATGGCTCAATGCTGTGGAATTCTGAGAATGATAGTTATGGCACCATTCAAACTATCATTCCCAAATTCTATAGCATTGAGCCATGGCAGTTAAAGTGGTGTCAAACCCATTATTTCTGCAGTGTGGATCCAGCCCAGGAAGGAAGGTCTGAAGGAGTGAATTGGGTGGCCCTACACTATAAAAGGGTAAGAAACTTTGTGATCTTGATTTTCACCATATAGTTCTATGGAAACATGCCATGTTACAATCAAAGGACATGTCTTTCTTTGGACCTTAGAAAAGCAGTCATTGCTGTTAATCAATCTAGTATGGGTTACAAAAGCATTTCTTAGGACGTTTTCACACGGGGGCCCCTAAAGCCGGCTGGAGCCATTCCGGAATGGCTCCTGCCGTTGATTCCGGAATGGCTCTGTCGGCGGCAGGCTAATTCCGGGTGGACAGCCGGAATTACCTGAAGCTGGAGTTAGCCGGAGTTAGCCTTTTGCCACCCGGAGTGACGCCGGACTTAGGGCTCCGTGCGTTTGAACACACGGAGCGAAAAGCCAGACGGACCGCAGGGGTGGCACCGGAAGGGGCGGGGTTTGCCGCCGCGGGCGTGTGAACTACGTGGAAATGGAGCCGGAGTGGGGCCGGACGGAGGTAGGATTGCCTCCTCAAAAAGCCCCGTGTGAAAACGTCCTTAGTATTGCGACTTCATCAGTCCATTGTCAGACATAATCTAAAATGGAGAAGATTTAAGACCACAACCACTCTTCCTAGGAATGCTATCAGAGTCTTTCCAAACAAACCAGATCATCCTTCTGGCAATCATTAAAAAAAAAAAAAGTCAGAGTAACATTCAAGAATCTGCAGGCCCTTCTCATGTTGGCTAATGTGAGTGTTCATGACTCACCAATCAGGAAAAGAACTGGAGGATAGTCACAAGGAAAGCACTGCTGTCTAAAAAGAGCATTGCTGTCTTTCTGAAGTTTACTATGTTATCATAAAGAAGCTATCTGATGTGGAGGACTGGCAATTCTTTCTTTCCATTGTGCTAGGGGACTGGCACCATATTTTTGTCCACTGTCTCCGACTGCTTTTTTGTCACTGGAAACTCACCAGGGACCAGTTCAGGAAATGCCACTGTTCTAGGGACCACCACTTTGAGTGGCACTGGCATTGAAGATTCCTAAAACTCTTATTGGTCTCAAGAAGATTTGTTTGTTCAGAATAACCTCATCCCAACCATGAAGCATGTTGGTGGGAATGTGATGGTTTAGGGAGGAGCATCTGAGTCATCCATCAAGGAGCTGATACTGAATCAAAAGTGGGTCATGTAACACAACAGCGATTCTAAACATGTTTTAGAATGACCTAACCAAAGTTAGGACTGAATCCTCACCAAAATGTTCTGACAGGACCTGAAGCAAGCTGTTCATGCAAGGATGCCTTCAGATACAAATGAGCTGAACTAGCTTTTATACAGAGAAAGGGCTAAAATTCCTCAAAACATATGTGAGAGCAACAGTTAACAGGAAATGCTTATTTATAGTAATTGCTGCTCAAGGAGGTGCCACCAGGTACCAAATTAAAGGCTTGCATTCCAAACCTAAAGGTTTCACATAGAGATATTGACTGCTGAAACTGTTGTGAATAAATAAATGTTGAAATGTTGAAAACACATGGCATTTGTGTATTATTTGTTTAATCAGATAATTTAGTGTTTATCTAGAATTATGGGATTTGATTAAAAGCTAATAACATTTTATGCTGGAAACATGTAACAGTTCTAAGGGATTCACAAACTTTTTCTCAGAAGTGTATACTGTACTCTTGAGGCAGGAGGATTTCTTTAATTGATGTTTTATATGCCAAAGATCCGAGATGTGACAGAGAGGCTGACAAGACTGGTCAGGCCTACTGACCAATACCCCTTCCTTTTGGTCCATGTGGGAACGAATGACACAGCAAGACACAGCCTTCAGAATATCAAAAGGGATTACGAGGCTCTAGGTAAGAAGCTGAAAGAAATGGAGGCACAGATTATCATCTCGTCTCTTCTGCCAGTTCAAGGGCATGGTCCAGGAAGAGAGAGGAAGATAGCAGATGTCAACAATTGGCTCCGCAGATGGTGTCGTCGAGAACGATTTGGATTCTTGGATCATGGGCTGCGGTTCCATGAGGGCAGACTCCTGGCAAGGGATGGGCTACATCTCACACCAGTTGGAAGAAATGTTTTTGCCAGCGGTCTCAAGAATTTGATCAGGAGGGCTTTAAAATGAACTGTGTGGGGAAGGGAGACAACGTCCTGGAAGACAAAAGGACTGGAGAAAATAGTCAAACTGTCATAGAGGAAACAAGGCAAACAGTACAGGGACCCAACAGTGGGAGGCAAAAAAAACGTGCACAGGCAGCAAGTAAAGGGGACACATGGTCTTAGATGTCTCTACACTAATGCACAGAGCATGGGAAATAAGCAAGATGAACTTGAACTCCTAGCACAACAAAGCAAATAGGATATAATAGGCATCACTGAAACCTGGTGGGATGAGTCTCATGATTGGAATGTAGAAATACAGGGGTATAACCTCTTCAAGAGAAACAGGCCAGACAGGAGAGGAGGAGGAATAGCATTATATGTCAGAGATATTTATACCAGTGCAGAAATCCAGGACAACAATCCTGGAAGCCAGGTGGAGAGCATTTGGATAAAAATTAAAGGGGAAGGGAACAACAGGGATGTTATTGTGGGAGTCTACTACAGACCCCCAACTCAGGCAGAAGAATTGGATGATGCCTTTCTAGAACAGATGACCACACACTCAGAAAGGAGAAATATAGTAGTGATGGGTGACTTCAACTATCCTGATATTTGCTGGAAGTCAAACTCAGCAAAATCCTCAAGGTCTAGCAAATTCCTCACTTGCCTTGAAGACAATTTCATTGTCCAAAAGGTGGAAGAGGCAACGAGGGAGTCAGCTGTTTTGGATCTGATCCTAACTAACAGGGAAGACCTAGTTAATGGGGTGCAAGTGGTTGGATTCTTAGGCGGGAGTTATCTCGTTCTCCTGGAGTTTATTATACAGTGGAAAGGGGAAGCCAGGCATAGTCAGACACGCATTCTAGACTTTAGGAAAGCTAATTTTACTAAACTTAGAGAAATACTGGGGGTGATCCCATGGACAGGAATACTAAAAGAGAAGGGAGTTCAAGACGGATGGGAGTTTCTCAAAAGGGAGATACTGAAGGCACAATTTCAAACCGTGCCAACGAGGAGGAAAAATGGGAGGTGTCTCAAGAAACCAGGATGGATGACTAAGGAACTTGCAACTGAACTATGTTTTAAACGGAACATGTATAAGAAATGGAAAAATGAGGAAATCACCAAAGAAGAATTCAAACAAATAGCTAGCACGTGTAGGGGTAAAGTCAGAAAAGCTAAAGCGCAGAATGAACTCAGGCTTGCTAGAGAGGTCAAGAACAATAAAAAGGGCTTTTTTGGGTATGTCAGCAGCAAAAGGAAAAAGAAGGAAATGGTAGGGCCACTGTGTGGAGAAGATGGCAAAAAGTTAACAGGGGACAGAGAAAAGGCAGAATTACTCAACACCTTCTTTGCTTCAGTCTTCTCAGAAAAGGCAAAGGGTGCTCAACCTAAGTATAATGGAGCAGAGGACAGAATAGGAGAATTTCAGCACAGAATAAGTAAAGAGATAGTACAGAAACATCTGGTTAATCTAAATGAATATAAGTCTCCAGGACCAGATGAATTACATCCAAGGGTATTAAAAGAACTGGCAAATGTAATATCGGAACCATTGGCAATAATCTTTGAGAATTCCTGGAAAACAGGAGAGGTCCCAGCGGACTGGAGGAGGGCAAATGTTGTCCCCATCTTCAAAAAGGGGAAAAAAGAGGATCCCAACAATTATCGTCCAGTTAGTCTGACATCATATGAGCCCCCCCGTGCCCTCCGGTCAGCGGGAAAGAATTTATTAAATCAACCAAAGTTGAGATCTGTACACACCTCGCAGAGAGCATTCTCTGCTATTGCCCCTAAATTATGGAATGGCCTGTCGGACGAGATCCGTCTTATCACAACAGTTACTGCCTTTAAGAAAGCAGTTAAGACGGATCTCTTCCGGCAGGCCTTCCCGGAATAATTCCTCCTTCCCTCAAACCTCTCGCTGCTGTTTAGTTGTTTGTGTGTTGTATTGTGTTGCTGTATTGTTGCACTTTATTGCTATATTTGTGTTTTAATATATTCTTAGTTTAATCTTGTTTTAAGGGGTGGGCGGGATATGGGAGGTGGGATTGGGATATTGGATTGTTTTAATTGTACTATTTTTAACTCTTGTAAGCCGCCCCGATTGCGATGCAGAGGGGCGGGTTAGAAATAAAAAAAACCTATTATCAATACCAGGAAAGATTCTGGAGCAGATCATTAAACAGAGAGTCTGTGAACATCTGGAAGGTAATTTCATAATCACAAAAAGTCAACATGGGTTTCAGAGAAACAGGTCATGCCAGACAAATCTGATCTCTTTTTTTGATAAAATTACCAGCTTGGTAGATGAAGGGAATGCTGTGGATATAGTATATCTTGATTTCAGTAAGGCCTTTGACAAGGTTCCCCATGACATTCTTGCAAGCAAGTTGGTAAAATGTGGGCTAGACAAAGTAACTGTTACATGGATTTGTAATTGGTTGACTGGTCGAACCCAAAGGGTGCTCAACAATGGCTCCTTTTCAACTTGGAAAGAAGTGACCAGTGGGGTGCCACAGGGCTCTGTCCTGGGCCCAGTGCTATTCAATATCTTTATTAATGACTTGGATGACGGTATTGGGGGCATAGTTATCAAATTTGCAGATGACACCAAAGTAGGAGGAGTAGCTAATACCCCAGAGGACAGGATCAAAATTCAAAATGACTTGAACAGACTAGAAAGTTGGGCCAAAGCTAACAAAATGAAATTCAACATGGAGAAATGTAAGGTACTGCACTTAGGGCAGAAAAACGAAAAGTACAGATATACGATGGGGGACACCTGGCTGAATGAGACTACGTGTGAAAGGGATCTAGGAATCCAGGTGGACCACAAGTTGAACATGAGTCAACAGTGCGATGCAGCAGCTAAAAAGGCCAATGCAATTTTAGGCTGCATCAGAAGATGCATTGTGTCTAGATCAAGAGAAGTAATAGTGCCACTCCATTTTGCTTTGGTCAGGCCTCACCTGGAATACTGTGTCCAGTTCTGGGCACCACAATTCAAAAAGGATGTGGAGAAACTGGAGCATGTCCAAAGGAGGGCAACTAAAATGGTGAAGGGTCTGGAAACCAAGCCCTATGAGGAACGACTTAGGGAGCTGGGGATGTTTAGCCGGGAGAAGAGAAGGCTGAGAGGTGATATGATAGCCTTGTTTAAATATTTGAAGGGATGTCATATCGAGGAGGGAACAAGCTTGTTTTCTGCTGCTCCAGAGACTAGGACCCGAAACAATGGATGCAAGCTGCAAGAAAAGAGATTCCACCTCAACATTAGGAGGAACTTCCTGACAGTGAGGGCAGTTTGACAGTGGAACACACTCCCTCGGAGAGTAGTGGAGTCTCCTTCCTTGGAGGTCTTTAAGCAGAGGCTGGATGGCCATCTGTCAGGGATGCTTTGATTGGGAGTTCCTGCATGGCAGGGGGTTGGACTGGATGGCCCTTGTGGTCTCTTCCAACTCTATGATTCTATGATTCTATGCCTAAATTAGAGATGTGTGCTATTATGTGTAGAAAATAATGGTCAAGCAGCCATGCAGAGAGGATTCTGGGAAGTGGGCCTCTAAGGAAGATGCTGGAAGGTTTAAACTCAATGAATGCCAGAGGGTTTTTTAGATACAGTCTGACCTCATGCCTGGTAACCTAATGCATTAAAGACCTTCATTAGGAGCCAGAGTGGGCCAGAGAGCCATAATAAATCACTGGCAGCTACTCTGTTTGTGCAAAGAGGCCTTCTGCCTGGTACACACCAGTTCATTTACTGATAAGAGATTTTGGTATGTGGTTGGCATGGCAACATGTTATCTTAAGCATATTATAATGTATTCTGAAATATGTATTCTCATTGCTCAGGATTCTGTATGTTTAAAGTTTAGAGCACCCAATAGAATGTCAGCTATTATTTTCTTTGTCTGTCAGTGCATAAAACTACGGCCATCTTGGCTTGTCTTTCGCCCAATGATCTGAATGCTAATTCCGTTGGGACTGCCGGCATAATAAATCTGTGTTTTTAAACTATTTTTGTGGTCCCCTGTTCTGCTTCAAGCTCTGCTAAAGAGCTGTGGATGCTGGGAGTTAATTTGCAACAGTTGGTTTTCCCACTACACTCTTACTCAAGCAGTATATATTCACCCTATGAGAAGAAAGAATGAGCCAGAATCTCAAAAAATTCCATTCTTATTAAGTATCTTTCAGTTTTACCTAGAGCAATACTACTCATCTCCCAGTAGACTCCTAATATGAAATTCTCACACTGCTATTGGTATGGGCTAAATCCCCAGATATACACTAACTCATGCATATCTACTGACAACTCCAATGGTATCTACACTGCAGAATTAATGCAGTTTGACAGTGTTTTAACCACCATGGCTCCAGCTTATGGAATCCTGGATTTGTGGCATCAGAGCCCTCAGACAGAGAATGGCTCACAAAACTACAATTCCCAGCCCTAGTTAATTGTATTCCAGGATGACAGCTGAAATGTGAGGTTTCATTTGCAGCATGTATGTATTTTTGGCATTTCTGGATCTAAAAAAATGAATAAGAACCCATTATTACAAACACAATAGTATGCTTTTCAAAGTAAATGGACACTCGTCTGTAATTTCTAATGTACTGTTCACTCTAGATGTAGCATCCCTACATTCCAACATTATTTCTTTGCTACACTAGATTTCATGTCATTCCCAGTCCATGTTTCTAATCTCTCTAATCCTTTTATATTATCTTCCCCAAGGTACATAACTCTTACAATTTAGTATAATCTGTAGTTTTCATTAGTATACAGTATAATTCCAGCTCATTAATGGAGATAGTAAGCAGGACTGATCTCTGAAATACCCATTAGATAGATCCCTCTGAAGTCATCACTTAATTTTCAGTATATGTGGCTTAGTAGATCACTGAATTGATTTTCTGCTGGCATGATTTTCTGCTGCTTGAAGACATGTCCACAAAGTATAGAATATATTACCTGGACTCGTAGAAATAGTGGACGAGCATAACTGGGCAGATATGTCACCACATGTTCATAAAGTTGTTCCACATCTAAGAACTTATTGGGCTTTAAGATGATGGAGGCCATGCCTGCTTTCCCTTCATAACCTGTGGGAAGATATTTTAGGATTAATGCTGTATCCATTAAAATCCAGATTTCTAATTCTCTAGTATTTCTCAGTGTTTCTGTTATTTTAAATAATGATGTGGTAACCTGTTTCTCTTGAGCCACGGCAGTTAACCAAGAAGTGAGCAACTGTGAGTGGTGAGGGTATCTTGTTTCCCCAGATCTCTGGAGGGCCACACCCCAACATTTTCACCTCTGCCCCACACAATCTTAGACCTAATTTCACTCAAAAATGGCCAATAGATGGGGCGACTACTGGTGGTTTTCCTGAATTTGGGACATTTTAGTATCCTTTCACCTGTTTTAGGCTGTATAGTATTTTTTTTCCAAGAAAGAAGGGACTGGATAGTCACTTCCTGTTCAGGAAAATAAGACACCTGGATGAATTGAAAATATATGACATCCCCCATGCCTCAAAATGGCTGGTAAATGGCAGCATGCAGGTAAGTGACAGCAGTGTCCACCTGCAGGCTTGGGGGACATTATTGGCCATTTTGAGCCCCACATTTTGGGAGGCATGGGGCCCTTGGAGAGTAGCAAAAATGGTTTGAGGGCCATATTTTCCACACTCTTGCCATAATCTTGTGTTCAAGAATTGCTGTAGGCTAATTAGATCAATTCTTGCCATCATGCAGCATACCTGTATCAGCTTTCAAACCATGCTCAGTGTAAAATCAAGTTAACTATATGCACAGTTTACTCTCCCTTTTGCCTCAATGTATATCCAGACAATCCAGATTTTTATATTAGAGCTAAAGAGTGCCATTACATTAAATCCATACTCCCATTCTTGCTTATGTTTGGGGCTTGGTTCTGAACAAATATGTGAAAACTCCCATATGAGTGGAAAAATGAGGAGACTCAACAATTTACAAAAACAGACTAGTAAAATAACTTAGGAGGCTAGCAATGGAGGAGATCTTCTGTCAGGCTTTAGAACATGCTTTACCATGCCTACTATGAATGCCCATCTAAGAGGTGACAATTGGTGCAATTGCTCCTGAGAATTTGTACACACAGGGAAGATTTTGGGCTTCTCCATAGTACACTCGTCTCTCTACATTCGCTGGGGGCAGGGGCACAGCACCCCACGAATTTGGGGGGAAAAACATGCAAATAACAAAAAAACACTATGTTTTTATCAGAGAGAATCTAGGAATCTCTAGGAATCTCTAGGTACTCCAGTGCAACTCTGTGGTCAACATCTGCCAGACATTTACCACAGAATTGCGCTGAAGGAACAACAAATGCCTAATGGAGTCCTCTCTCTAGGAATCTCTAGGTCTTTCAGTGAGACTTTTGATTATGAAAAATGAAATGGACCACAAGTTACATTATTTACATTTTAGTATGTGTGTGAGCAGTGGTGTCATTCAGCTGGTTTGCACTGATTCACCCAAAATGGTTGCTGACATTATTAAAACAAGTGTAGGCTGGGGAGGTTAAAAGGGGAGCCAGGAATAACAAAGGGGAGAAGATAGCGACTGGAGAAGACAGGGAGGAGGGAGAGGCAAGACCAGAGGAAGGGAAGGAATGGATCATCCAGAGCCACAGGGGAGAGCTGGGGATGCAAACTAGTTGTTAATTATTTTCAATAATGCCACTATGTGTGATGTTTTTTTCTTTAGTTTTACAGAGCAACTATTTGTTTTTAGTTTTAAAGACATCTATTTGTTCTTTTATGAATGGAAAATGCAC
The DNA here is from genome assembly GCA_026167975.1 of Phrynosoma blainvillii. NCBI lineage: Eukaryota > Metazoa > Chordata > Lepidosauria > Squamata > Phrynosomatidae > Phrynosoma > Phrynosoma blainvillii. Next base: position 90,430,681 of record JANUYF010000002.1, on the reverse strand, counting down.
TCCATCTGTGACTGTGCCTTCTTTCTTTTTAATGCATAGATTCCCACTACCACCCTGGACACCTTATAGCTACATTTTCTATATATGTAGATGGGAGTAAGCCCCATTGAAGCCATTGGCTATATTTACATACAATACATATTTTTCTTACCTTGCACAGAAACCCCATAAACATTGGCTTCTTGTATGAAATCCAACATACCAATGACATCAGAAACTTCAGTAGTGGCAACATTCTCCCCTTTCCATCTACAATGAAACATGTGCAGATATACATGGGAAAACTGAGGAATCTAGTTTTTAATTTGTTAATGACTCTTTTATTGACTGTTCTACAGACATTTTGCTTCAATTGAAATTTGATTATAGCTATAAATAATAGTTTATGAGCCATGAATGAGGCTTGGGCTCATGTACTCATTGCTCTTCTTTTGGAAGTAGAGGAATGCATTTCCTTCTATTTTCAATTAACAGCAGCTTACCATTATATCCAAACTCTATTTTTAACCTTAACTGAAGTTTGTCAGAGCAAGCTAGCTACAGAGGCCAATGTTTGAGGCTGCTCTGTTTCAGTAACCCAGATTTAAACTCTTTACAGTGGGTGAGTTGAGGAGTATTTTCTGATGCCAATGGGACCAATTTCCTGACAGAAGTAGCACATAATCTCTACTTGCTGCATCACTGTTCACCAAAAATAAAAAAACAAAATGGTTAGGAACATTTTTGTCCCATTCTCTTACATCAGCTAGGACCAAGAGAAAAGGTTCAGTATGACAAAAAGCAACAAATTTCTTGGGACACTTTTATTTGTCCCGGCTGTTCTGACGTCACAGTGTGTGTGTGTGTGTGTGTGTGAGAGAGAGAGAGAGAGAGAGAGAGAGAAAAGATGTCTACATGGGAAGTGGCTGAAATCTGGGAAAATTCTTTACAATTGTTCAGGTAATAATTCCACAGAATGTCCATATTCTAGGTCTAGTTTTGTGTGGATTCTACAATAAAACATGACTCTGGAGGACTAAAACGCCCTATCGTAGTGCATGATTATTAAAAAGCATATTGAAGACCATCTACAGTTTGGGCTTTTGCACAGTTAGTTTTTAAAAAAGAAGCAATTTTTAAAATTTTCTTTTCTTTTTTTTAAAAGGGGAAGCATAGAAGCTCATGTTGAGATAACAATAAACTATTTGTTTTATCGCTATGTACTAATGCAATCTTGGAGTTAAATCTCTGTTATTTAGAAACTTGATTTTTAACTTTCAATGCTAAGTTAGATATTTTCTGTTTGTAATACTATTTTCTACTTTTCATTCCTTTTGCAATTAGACATGAGATCTTGTTTCCCTTGAAATTCCTCAAGGTGGCCTTTGTGATCAACTTGTCAGCAGGAACATATCAAAACCAACTGTTCTGGACAGGGCAGGCAGAATAAAAGGAACACTGTATATTTTTCTCTCACACACACTTGACTAGGTAGGTGGTTTAAATGCTAATGCTGTTACTAGGTATACCTGAATGTATCCCCTGTTCTGTCCCAAAAGTAAAGAAAGTCAGCTTGATCTTGAATGAGCAGATCTCCTGTATTGAAATAAAAATCCTCCTTCTTAAACACACCACAGAGTAACTTCTTCTCCGAGTCTCGTTTATTGCCAGCATAGCCAAAGAAAGGATTCTTTGAGTTCACTTTGGATAGTAAAAGCCCAGGCTCACCTATGTGTAAAATTAAAGATGTGAGTTAACTCAGTATAACCTGTACTGTTTTACCAAATGCTCTTGTTCAGGGTTCCAGCCAATCACCCCATCCAAGTAGGATGCTCCATCCTCATATTCATCCAGATCCATTTTTGCTCTTCACTGCAAGCCATCCATGGTCTGTAGCTTCGTTGGCCTGCTTTTTGAATTTTTTCTTCCTCTCCTATTTAGATTTTTTTCTTTCAAATACTTTTTGTACTTCTCCAAACCAAAGGGTTACCCTCAACATGCTTCCTTTTTGGGGGGTTGCAGACTGTCAGAAATAGTGTGAATTCAGTCCACTTTTAGGGTTAGGGTTAGGGTTAGGGAATCATGGGGACTGTATTTTATTGTGGCACTAGGGTTCTCTGACAAAGAAGGTTCAATGTCTCAGAAAAATAACAATTCCCATGATTCCCTAGCACTAACCCTAACCCTAAAAGTGGACTGAATTCACACTATTTTTGACAGTCTGCAACCCCCCTTTCTCAGCCACCTTGTTGAGGTTCTGATCCTATTATCACCCATTACATGAGAGAGGTATTAAAAGGAGTGAGAAATGAAAGCTCCCACTTGAAAACACCTAAATGTGATGGATGAGCTACAACTCATCCTGGATAGTTTCATTTCCCTCTCACAGGGATGGGTCTTAGACCTACACTTGCTTACAAACAACTTCCTAACCTTTCACAGCTACTCATTAGACACAACAGGCAACACAAAAATGATGCTTTCCTACAGATGTCAACTACTGTCAGCACCATTTCAGGACTCTCCATATATCAGGGTTCATTTACTTCCTCATCTTCCAATGTGATGTATGCCCTCCTGCATTCTACATAGAGAAAACACCCCTGTGTTCTATATTGTGCCTTTCTGCTTTCTACTAGAATAAACAGCCCAATGTCTATACAAAAGAATAAAGTGACCAAATCTGCTATCAGAAAAGGTAATACGCTCAGCTAGCAAAAACAACCCAGTGGCAGAAGACTCAGTCATCCAAGACAATCTTTCATCTATCTGGAAGTACAAAGAATTCAAAAAGAGATTGGAGAGATGAACTGTGAAGCTGCATTTCCATGAGAAGTCCCAGCCTGGGCCAAAATAGACAAGCAGATGAGAGCCACTCTGGGGATGTGCCATAGACAATGCACACCCCCAGAAGCTGCCCTGGGGCCACAGCAGGGCTGCCTAAAGCGCCCCAAAAGTGCCTCAAAAGGAGCAGCTCTCTTCCGCTCCTTTCCACAATCCATTTGGGATCACGGCAGGAGGCACTCTTGGGGCCTCGGCATATGCTCACTGTGGCTGGGAGCAGCTTCTGGCCACTCCTTCCTGCTCATCTGTTTCACCTCTCTGTCACCAATGATTTGAATCAGAATAACTTTTTCTTAGCCCACTAAATATTTTGAATGGCTGAGATTTTGTGTATGGCCAATGTCAGAAAGTCTTGTACATTATTATAGGACTCTCTGTTGTTTTCAGCTTTAACAGCCTAACAGTTATCTGTTTGGAAACAATATTCTTTAATGCTTTACAATGTGATGAAACCTATAGTGAGAGTGAGAAACTGCTGAGCAGAAATTTGTATCACGTAACAAGATGCTTATTAACTACATGTATTAACTGTCCTTTACTAGTACAGGCGTCCCTCCATTTTCATGGACTTCAAGTCTGTGGTCTTGGTCCTTCTCAGACCAGCAAGTGGGGAGGGTTAAAAGGCTGTGTGTGTCCACGGGAGCATGCAACCATTCAAGCCAGTGGAGCTTCAGTATTTGCAAATTTCCATTTTCACGTGGGGGGGGGGCACAGAACAGATCCCCGCGAAAATGGAGGGACAACTGTACTTTTCCCAATAGTGGTGGATGCAGTGAAATTAACAGTACAATGCTTCAAAGTAAATGGGACTTACTTTAGTGTTTGTATATTTATTCTCTTCTATACCTTTATTTACATCTTCCTTTCCCCTGAAACTGGGACTCAAGATGATTTACAAGATAAAAAGAAACACAAATAAAAAAATATTGATAAAAATACAAAAATTACGATTAAAATGGCTCTAACTCTCTATGGAATGAAAATAGTTTAATATTGTTTTAAAAGCAAAAAATTAAAAAATTAAAAAATAGCATGCTAAGAAAAGCCCATTTCTTGCAGTCAGTTTTACTATTAAAAGTCCAGACAAATTACATAGTTTGCCAGATCTCTTATAATATTTTCCCCTGGTAAATTAAATTACAGTGATTAATATGACTAAAATGTTTCTACAGTGTTCCAATATTTTGGTGATGTTCTTTCTTGGTCCATTCCTGCCTTCTTTTACCACTATAGAGGATCCATGTAATTATGTCAGAAGAGGCCACATAAGACTGTATTTAAAATGATGTAGGATTAATTTGTTTAGCTTGATCTTTATTGTAATATAATATATTATAATATATTATTGTCATATATTTATTTCCCCCATTTTTCTAGTCATATTGTGATTATTTTATTGGTACAAACAACAAATGGACTGAACTGTTAACATTTTATTTTTATTTAATTTGTTCATTCAATTTCTATCCTGCATTTCTTCCAAGAAGGGATTCAACGTGGAAAACATATCCCCCCATGTTTTTATTTTACTGAAGCACCAAAACCACAGTATTTACTGCCAACACAATGCAGATGAAATTCTAATAAAATTATTACCTTTTTTAACTCTTTCACACCACCCATTTTTATTCCTGATTGGCTCCTCTTTTTGAAAATCATACTTAATCAAGTCAAAAGGGAAAAAGAGCTTAAAACAGAAAGAAAAAATCAGTCAGTAATGTTTATGCAGTGACACCTGGTGGAAGTACTCAGTAATGTAGATTAAATTACTTTTAAGTATTTTGTTTGACTGTACTGTATTCACTTATACAAAAGTAATTTGTTATAAATATAAATGCATCAGATCTTATTTAAACAATGATGTTTCTAAGGAAAACAAAATTAATATAAATAGTTATAAAAGAGAAATTTATTCAGTACCACTTAAAATTCCACCATGTTTACCAAAAGAAAGATGTTGACAAAACTTTTCCAAATATCAGACTGCAAAATTTAAAAAAAAAGTTAAAGTAATATTAAGAGTAAAGGAACAGAACAGATTCAAGTAAAGAAACAAATTGGCTGTTCCTGTGCCCTTACCTCCAAGCTTACTGGAGGAAATTAGATTCACACATTATGTTTACATATTTTTTAGACATTAATATCAAGATCATAAAGCATGGTGTAACTAGGAGACTGGGAGAATCCTTGCTCAACCATGGAGACCCACTAGGTGACCTTAGGCAAGTCTATGCTCAGCCTTGGAGGAAGGAAAAGGCATATGCCTTCTGAAGAAATCTTGCCAAGAAAACCCTGTGATAGGTTTGCTTTAGTGTTGTCATAAGTTGGGAACTACTTGAAGGCACACAAAACAACAACAACAACAACAACAACAACAACGTTATGTACCCATGTATAGACAATAATATATCTTAGCAATTTCACAGAATCATACAGTTTGAAGCAGCCCTTTGGGCCTTCAGTCCAGCCCCCTGCTATCATAAATTGTCTGTATAATTCAAAGCAGGCATGGCTGTAAATCAGTTCTGCAAAATGGAAAAGTTATATTGGATCCAAAGGTGCACTTTAACTTGCAGAGTGCAACCTCTCACAAAAGTGATGCTTCATTCCACATAGTAAAAGTCTGCACCATTAGAATGAAAGTGGATAATTTATGTCCTTTGTTTTGTCCAAGAGTTTTATGAATCTTTGAACAAGTGGAAATATAAAACCTCTTACAAAAGACTAGCACCATATCACTGGGAACACTTCTGCAAGTTCTTGTAACAATGTTTGTGGAAAAGTTATTTGGAGGAAACTTATTTATTAATCTGTAAAGAAAGAAAAGTTTAATGCTATAAAAATACAGTCATCCTTCCTGATTTGCAGGGCATCCATTCCAGACCCACCCACCCCCACCCCCCAGAAATCAGAAAAACTGCAAATATCAAAGCCCCATTGGATTTAATGGGCATGCAGCCCTGTGTGTGGCTCTGCGCATGCGCCTGTGGCACATGCACCATTTTGTCCTTTCTGGCTTCCCATCCGCGGAAATTCAAGACCGCGGACAGGAAGTCCATGAACTAGGAGGGATGACTGTACCTGCTAGTGCATTTGGGCATGGCTACATCACATAAGTGCCAAAGCAGTTGATCAAACTGCTGTGCTATATATGTATGCAAAGCAGTTGTACAACAAGTTTCACAACCATTTTGTTCAATGGATTTCACAATAAACACTGTGAGGGGTTGCAGACTGCCAGAAATAGTGCAAATTGAGTCCACTTTTAGGGTTAGGGTTAGTGCTGGTGCCACAATAAAATACAGTTCCCATGATTCCCTAACCCTAACCCTAACCCTAAAAGTGGACTCAATTTGCACTATTTCTGGCAGTCTGCAACCCCCCTGTATTGGATAACAGCCAATTTCCAACTCTGAAAATGACCTAAGGGCCTTTGCAGACTGCCAGAAATAGTGCACATTAAATTGAGGCACTGCCCTGGCTTAGTGCCAGGGAGTCATGGGAATTGTATTTTTTCTGAGACATTGAACCTTCTCTGTCAGAGAGCTCTGGTGCCACAATAAATTACAGTTCCCATGATTCCCTAGCACTGAGCCAGGGCAGTGCCTCAATTTAATGTGCACTATTTCTGGCAGTCTGCAAAGGCCCTATCTCTGAAAATGCATGAGGCTAGAGCAACATACCTTGCCTTAATGCTATGACATTTAATCTCTACATGTGCAATACTCAACTTGCTAGAGTAAACCCCACTGATGATCATGGAAATAAACATACATGGGACTGTACTGTAACTTCTTTAGAATCTCTGTGATACAGTAAACAATTCAGATGACATTTTCTCCCAGCATCTTCCCATACCCAGGAAGAATGTTTATATTCATGGTTTCTTTTCATCTTATCATCTTGTTATGTTGTTGTTGTTTCACATTGAGAATACAATTAAGAAAAGAGTTTCAGTACTGTGTTTGAGCTAGCAAAGTATAATAAGGCAGATACATTAAACACATCTTTCTGGAAGTTAAAGCACTCAAGTTTCTAAAATATTTCTTGCTTCCTATGTGATAAATTATCATCATTATTGACATTATTTATAATCCTGCCTTCCCCCTAAAACTAAGACAAAATTTTAAACAGATGTAGATATAAGCTCACATCATATACAAATGCATGCAAAGTTAAGAAAAGGGGAGAAGTCAAGAGTAAATATTTCCCTTTTTAAACTTTGGGGGGAAGCAGACGAGGGTGTCCAGGACGCCCTGGGCCGGCGCGCCGCGGGGCCGCAGCCTCCGCACCTCGGCGCACCGGCGGCGTCCCTGGAAGGAGCGCTAAATCAGCGCTCCTTCCTCAAGACAGCGAAAGTGCGCACTAAAAGCGGCGGGCGCACTTTCGCTGTCTTTTCCGCCGCGGCGCGTCCGGTCGCCGCGGCGTGAGGTCATCCCCGGAGCACCGGCCGTGCGGAGGGCCGGCGACTCCGAGGGCGACCTCAGGGAGAGGAAGGGGCGCCGCTCGTGCGGCTGCCCCTCCTCTTCCCTGCCCGGAAGACGACTCTATTAGTCGTCTGCCGAGGCCCTTTGTGTTCTTTTGTTTCAAAACATGTATTTCATTGTTTAAATGTAACTTAATTATTACATGTTTTTTTTCCCACAGAGAATTTAAAAGATCAGTAGGGCAACAAATTCAAATTTGCTAAACTGGCATGTTTGTCCACAACATACAGGCCTTTTCAGATTTCATTTTGTCTTAAAAGAGAGCAACGATTGTCTGATATCAGGCCATGACTCTCAAGCTCTATAATTACTTGTGCCTTTTAGATTTCCGTAACTTGTCAATTACTACATAAAACAACCTCCAGTAGCTGGGAAGGGATCCCAAAAGGAAGCTAGAAGAGCAATTATGTTCAAAAGAGGTCTAGGATTTCAAGAACTCAAGACTGCCAGAATGTTAACTATGTTACAGATTCATTCAGTAGCCCCTTTTCAGTTCTCTTGTGAGACACACAAACAAAGCAACAAAGAACCTTCTGTTGGACCAACAGTGTCATTCAAGTTTCACAAAAATGAGTCAATTTCTAAAACATCCTTTTCAGAGATTAAAGCTTATGCTCTTTCCCTGAAAAATGCAATTCAAATATTGTCAGGTATGTAAAAAAGTTTTTAAATTAAAATAAAAAAATTAAATCTGATGTTATTAAGTTTCAAATACTGTGGGTTGTATTCAGAAGTTTCCTACTATTCACAGAAAACTCTGATGCAGCCAGGCCTTCTGTGAAACAATGTGTGTTAGTAGAGAATGATTTTGTCAGATTCTCTCCTAGCTCTCTTTGCCCTCAATCCTGCTCCAAATGGTTGGGAAACACTAAGGAGCAGTGGGGTGGGGAGGATAGAGTTTAAGGGTTCATTCCCACTATGATTAGAAGTGAATTGCTGGTTGCTTTATATGTGCCTCATTCCAATTGGAAACATTCTTGATGCGACTGTGATTGTTCGGACTCAATTTGAAGTGAGACAAATGCAAAAAAAAAAAAATTGCTCTTTCGAACACTAGTTTTTGGATGGTTCTTTTGAAAACAATTCGTAAGAGTGTTCAACAAGTGTGAATAACGGATCTGATTTGCATGCAGGCAGAGCCCCACTGGGACCATGGTGTGGCTGGAGGAAGGAAGGGAGAAAGGGAGGCTGGAGGCCATGAGTGAAAGCAGGGAAACCAGGCTTTCACAAGCCAAAGAGCACTCTGCAGGAATAGCAGAGACACCTCCCCGTCTCACATCCAGCAGCAGCACCTCCGCCGGGAAGCGCCAAGGAGGCTTCGCTGTTGCAAAAGGCGGAGAGTGATAGAGGGCTGCAGCCACTTGAGGCAGGCAAGCTGGCATGCTTCCCACCACCACCCCTCTTTCCTTGGCACTCAGGTGCTGCCTGGGAGCTCTCCTAGGGTTCCTACTACGCCCAACAGCTGGGCAGCTCTGTCTCTGCTCTGCTTTCCGCTCTTGGTTTCTCTGCCATCTGCCAGCCCTGCTTGCTCACTCACTCACTCGCTCGCTCGGTCTGCTCTTGAGAGGAGGAGGAAGCTGGCCGGCCACCAGCCTAACACCAGTTGGGCACTTCTGGGTCTTCTCATGACTTTCTCCTGGCTGCGTACGGCCTAGCCAGACCTTCTGGTTGTGACAGGGCTTATTTAGGCCTCAATTCTTTGCTTGGCCCAGGAGGTTGCACTGGCCTTCTCCCAGTCCCTGACTGTTATTAGGGTGACATTTTAAGGGCTGTGTGCACCCCGTCCTCCTCCTCCTCCTGCTGCTGCGTAAAACTGGGGCACAGCTTATTCCATGTGGCCAGTGGGAATGACATGGAATAAGGACATAATTCCCTTCCATAGTGGGAACTACGCATCGGCCTTGAACAAATTGTGTCAATACTATTTGCAAACCAGATTAAATGTAAGTGGGAATGAGCTACAAGATGAAGGGGGAATCTGTGGGACCCATCTCCCTACTTTAAAGTCACAACACTCTCAGCTGGACCAAAAAGCTTTTGTAAACAGCTGTGACTGCAGGCTAGTGTTTCACTTTTAAACATAATTTACTAAATCCAATTTTGTCTATACTAATTAAAACTAAACTTAGAGTCTCTTAAATTTGAATCATGATTATCTACTGAATTAAAGGCAGCTTTTCCTTTAGAAGGATGAGAGAATCCCCTCTCCAAATTCTCAGGTTAAGCACAATGTAGACTGATAAAAATCATTTTTATTTTCCGGCATGTGGTGGTGGTGGTGGAGGAAGCAGTTAACAAAAACGTCAAACAACAAATATATTACTGCAAACTTCCTACTGGACTACCAAGTCAATTCAGGTGAAAGGGTGGACACACTATTGTAGCTTATCAGGATCATCTGCTGACTGCTTATGAATGGTCTTGTATTTATATATTATGCGCCTTGAGGGCAACCAGGAAGAATAGCCCTGAAACAGCAGGTGTGAAAGATACACATTCTGAACAAAGCAAGGATTGATTTATTGCATCTATAGAGCCTAATTAGCTTGTTAAAGAACCTAATAGGTTGGGAGGGGGTCAAATGAAGTGGAGCAAGAGTAGGGTTGGCAGACATCATCATCATCATCATTGATGTGGGGACCTGTAGTCCACCAGATGTTGCTGGACTACAACTTCCCTCATCTCTGAATCAACCCTTCTGGCCAAGCTGACAGAAGCAGACTCCCACAACATGTAGAGCACCACAGATTCTCCACTCTTTAATGAGGAAGCACTAACACAACAAGGGCCAATTGTAATGGGAGCAGATGTCATTCTGAAGTTGAGCTAGTTAGTATGCAGAAAAATATGAATGTCAAAATGGGAACCTGATTTAAATTAAATTAATTTAAATTGTTAGACTATAATTATTTTAAAATTGGATTTTTAAGTCTCCTTTCACATGCACATTATACCATACGAGACCCTCTCAAAAATATCCAAAATCTCCTCACCCACTAGATCACAAGTTATCAATACTGACTGTTATCTGCCCTTCAAGCAAATTGGGCACAAATGGAAGTATGTCTGTGGAGAAATAAGACATAACTCATTGTTACATAATATTTGTTCCCAAACCTTATCTATTTTAAAGAATTTTCTTGGCCACTTTTCTACTGCCAAAGAGAGATTACAGTAGTGAGAGCTCAATGAGAGAAGGGCTCAGATCTCCTAGCAACTGAGGGCCTCTACAGACGGTGCTTTGCGCCATCATGGAGGCAGGGAAGGGGAAGGGCAGCCACACGCCGAGCACCCCAACCCCTTCCCAAGGACGTCATCACGGTGCGCACCGCTACGCATGGTGCACACCATCAGGACATCCTCCCAGCACAGTGATTTTACATGCTGCACCGGAAGAGGCACAAAAGAGCCAGGTGGTGGCTTTTTGGGTACCCTATTTGCCGGCTCTCGAAGGAGCGGCATTTTAGCACTCCTTTCAGGGTTGGCAAAAGGGTGGATTGGGTCCCCAATCCTCCGTTTCCCAGGGCAGCCCATGGCCACCCATCTGCATACCCCCTGAGATAGAGCCACTAGCAGGAAAGGTTGACAGCAGTTGCCTACAAACAGTGGCAATGGAAAGACCAAGGTCACTGACCCACCCTGTGTCTGCTCTTCTCTCTTCCTCTGCCTGCAATGGAAGACAGGATTTTTACTAATCTATTAAACTAGAGGTGAGAAACTTTGGACTATTACAATCCCTTACCATTTGGTTTGCTGTCTGAAGCTTGGGAGTTGAAGTCCAAAGCTCTAGCAGACTTAGGGGGGTTGCAGACTGCCAGAAATAGTGTGAATTCAGTCCACTTTTAGGGTTAGGGTTAGAGTTAGGGAACCATGGGAACTGCATTTTATTGTGGCATCAGAGTTGTCTGACAGAGAAGGCTCAATGTCTCAGAAAAATAACAGTTCCCATGATTCCCTAGCACTAACCCTAACCCTAAAAGTGGACTGAATTCACACTATTTCTGGCAGTCTGCAACCCCCCTCAATGTTCTATTTGTTAGCTGCCCACAAGTCGACCCCAACTCATGGTGACCCTGTGGATGAGACATCTCCAAGCCTTCCTATCCTCCTCTGCTTTGCTTAGGTGCTGTAGATTCAGGCCCATGATCTCCCTGATTGGGTCTATCCATGTGGCATGCAGTCTTCTTCTCTTTCTACTATCCTCTATCTTTCCAAGCATTGTGTCATTCTAACAGTGCTATATTGTGGGGAGTTTGATGATGTTCCTTTACAGAACTGTATTGTTCAAGAGTAGGCAAACCGATGCCATCTAGACATTTTAGAGTACAACACAAATAACAGTTTTTATTAGTGAACACTAAACACTCCACATGTTGACAAAACACAACTCATTGTTGACCAGAGTCAATGACCCAAAAGGCTGGCTCTACACCACCCCTTTGAGAACCGGATTGGGGCTGCAGCAACTGCATGCCACAGCCCTGATCTGGCGTTTTTATGGCCCAAAAAGAACTAGTAAAATGCCACTCCTTTTTGGAGCAGAAAAAAAGGTGTCCTTTTTGCCTCCACTGCAGCTTTTTCCTGTTTCTGTGGTGCAGCGTGTATCAATGCCACAATGCAGGAACATCACAATGCTGTCCGCCATCTGGTCAGGCAGGCAGCGTGACCCCGGCTTGGGGGGAACTCGGGGCGTGCACCATGTGTATGCCTTGCCCCCACACACCCTGAAGCTGGCATTTCTTGCCGGTCTGCTTCCCCCTTAGACCTCTTTTCAAAGTCCTGCCCTGACAGAACCACTATGTAAGAGGTGATCTGGTCCTATATAAGGATGCTGTCATTCATCTCCTAGAGCTCCTATGACTTTCAGAAATCTATGACATAAATGTGCAGGATAATGAAAATAATAAAGATATTTTTAAAATAGAACAAATAAATGTCCATATGAACTTGGCTTTTTCCCCTGATAAAATGCTTGTTCCCATCACATAAAGATAACTGCAAGTATACTGAGTATACCTCTGTCTTAATTTCCTATGTGCCCTGGTACTATAGTAGAAATCAATCTCTTTTCTGTTCCAGACTTATGGAATCTCCATAAAAACCTCCAGTTCATGAGACTACGAGATCTTGAGAGCTAAAATGGCAATACATCCTTCTCTATTTGGGCCTAGGTTTTGTTCTCTAGCAGCTAGGTTATTTACAGGCCGCGGCTGTCAACCTTTCCTGCTGTTGGCTCTGTCTGAATAGGGGATCTAAAACCTTTTCTCAGTGACCTCTGCAGCTTGTGGTTACAAGTATCAGTTACTGTCATTCTATTATATCATGCTTGAATTCTTCATGTATGGTGGTTGGTTAATGTGTATGAGAAAGTGCACTGAATGATATTATTCCAGTTCTTTAGTTAACACTGCATGCATATTGATTGCTTTTTATGCATGGCTAAGGTGCTGTAGGCTCTATTTCAGAGGAAGAAACTAGCAAAAACACCTCCAAGTATTCCTTGCCTATGAAAACCCTATGAAATTAATGGGATCATCATAAACCAAGAAATGATTTGAAGGATCACACACACACACACACACACACACAATGTGGGATATCATATACAAATATTCTAATTAATGAATGGTGCTGCAGTCCCCAGTGCTGTCAGAGCCACTAGTGATACTACTACGTTAGTTTTGTTTTGTTGTTACAATATTTTTATCTTGCTTTTGAGAAAGCATAAAATTAAGACTACATAACATTAGTGTCAGCCAAGACATATGAGTTGCCAGCAGAGTAAGACCATAGTATCACCCGTTAGTCATTATAACATAAAAACAAATTGGTTTTGTAAGCTGCAATTGAAACAGTTTCACAATGAACTGTTATAAATTAGGCTTGTTTACTGCTTGCTAGGCTAATATTAATGTGTGCACTGACTGCATTCAGTATTCAGGTTTTCACACAAAGGGATCTTTCTATAGACTGTTTTGTATGTAACCCAACCCATAGTGTTCATGCTGCTGCAGGGATTCATCCATTTACAGCTGACCGATAACAAGGCCAGAGAGGTGCTAGAAGTTGATATATTTATAAGCAAGGTTTCAGTTTTCTATAGATAGAGCAAAGTTATAAAATGATGTGATCTGACAACAAAGATTTTATATGAAAGCCTACTGGTCGAGTCATGTAAGAGAGGGAAGCAAACATTTAGGCCACCTTCATAGTTAAAAATACAAGGCAAAGATTAAAATATACTGGAATCAGCACAAATATGTATTCACACACACATATTTACTTTTCTACATTTTGCTGTATTGCAACCTGGAATCTCAATTGATTTGATTGGCACTGGTTACTAGTTGACATATGCTCAACAGTATGAAGGAACGTTGTTGTTGTTTTTATTGTGGAACAAAAGGTAAGTAAACAAGAACAAGCTGGCACCTGATTGCATAAGTGTTCATCCCCTTTGCTTTGACATACCTAAATGACCTTTGGTGCAACCTACTCTCCAGAAGACACATAAACAGTTGAATGGAATCCAGTTTTATGCAATTGTAGTGCCACATAATCTCACATTAAATATACCTGTTTTTGAAATGCCCTGGATAGCATATTTAAACAGCACAAAAAAGACCAAAGAAGTAACCAAAGCATCCTGGGATACAGCTGTGCAGAAGCATCAATCAGGGGTGGGCTAAAACCAGAGCACTGTTAAATCCATCATTACAAAGTGGAAATAATATGGCTTGATTGCAACTCTGCTAGTATGGTGTAGTAGTGGTTTGAATGTTGGACTATAACTCTGAAGACCAGGGTTCAATTTCCCACTTGGCCATGAAACCAACTGGTGACCTTGGGCAAGTCACATGCTCTCAGCCTCAGGGGAAGGCAATGGAAAACTTTCTCTGAACAAATCTTGCCAAGAAAATCCTGTGGTTGGTTCCTCTTAGGGTTGTCATAAATCAGAAATGGCTTGCAACAACTAGACAGGACCATCATCAAAACTCAGGGAGTGGGTAAGGAAAGCAATTTTCAGGGAACCAATGGTAATGATAATGATAAAATGGTGATAAGTACAGGAGGGATTCACACCTATGATGGGAGAAACTATCCTTGGTACAGCTATAATTCACATGTTTTACGTGTTTTATGGAAGTCTGGTGAGAAGAAAACTATTGCTGAAACAAGCCCATATCAAATCCTCTGTGGAGTTTGCAGCACAAAAAAAATAAAAAAAAAATAAAAAATAAAAAGCAAAGCAGTGGGAGACACAGAAAACAGGTGCAAAAAGGTTTTCTGGTCTAAGAACTGCAAAACTCGATGTGTGTTGTAAAGACAAAAGTGCTCACTGAATTGAAAATGCTATCCCCACAGTGATGCTTGATGATGGTAGCATCATATTCTAGGGATGCTCTTCCTCAGCAGGAGGTGGGAAATTTACGAGGATCCAAGGCAACGTGGATGGAACCAAATACAGGGAAATTATGTGTGCAATGGGACCTGGGACTGGGCTAGGTTCACTTTCCAGGACAGTGACTCTAAATGCACAGCCAAAATAATGCTGGAATTGTTTAAGAACTTGAATCTGAATGTCTTATAATGGCCAAGTCAAAGCCGTGAGACTTTGTTGCAAGATTTAAAAGGTATTGTTCACAACAATCTCCGACGAACCTAACACAGCTAAAGCCATTTAAGAATGGGCAGAAATGGCAGGATCCAGATGTGCAAAGCTGATAGAGAGTTAGCTAAGAAGACTCACAACTGTAGTCACTTGTACAAATTCATTGTTCCAAATGCTTGTACCAATTAGTGACTCAGGGCATTGCTAAATACTTATACAACCTGTAAGTGCCATCTTGTTTTTGCTTACTTAGATTTTATGCCACAATGACAGTATCTTGCATCATCACAGTAGCACGTGTACAAGAAGTGGCAACAATGCCTGTTGAATCCATTTCAGTTCCAGGCTGCAACACAACAAAGCCTGGAACTGAAATCAAAGTGACAGCTGTTGTGAGCCTGTGGTTCTTCTACTGGTCTTACATTTTATATTATGTACTTCTTTCCCTGGTTTTTCTTCCATTTTATGAACCGCCCAGAGTGTTCAGGCCATTGAGCAGTACAAACAGAAAATTTAATCATACATTTCTTTCACACAACATGTGTACGTAAATAGTCACCTTATAAAAGAAATTTGTTCGTCCCACAGATCCAACTTTGCCTGTGTGATTCATGAAACAAATGTTTCCTTCAGTTGCACCATAAAATTCACACATCTTGATGTCACCAAAGCGGTGTAAAAATTCCCTCCAGACATCTGTTCTTACTCCGTTTCCAACTGCTATGCGTACTTTATGATTTCTTTCCTCTTCTTTCTGCAAAATAATTTTTAAAATGCAAAGATACTTTTAAAATGAACGTAATCACGTCTGAACTTATAGTAGAGTATACCCAAGCCTCCGTTCCATGTGTGTCTGTATAATGGAAACCTATTCCACATCTTGCTGTGTGACTTGTCATCCTCTCTCAACCAAATCCAACAAGTCTTGTAGCCTAAAGTTAGAGAAAAATACAAGCATACCTCGGTGAAGAAAGCCTCTGACAAAGCTCTTTTTTACAGACTCTTTTTATGTCCAACCAGCAATAATGTATTCAAGGGGGTTTGCAGACTGCCAGAAATAGTGCAAATTGAGTCCACTTTTAGGGTTAGGGTTAGTGCTAGGGAATCATGGGAATTGTGGTGTTTTTTTCTGAGACATTGAGCCTTCTCTGTCAGAGAGCTCTGGTGCTACAATAAAATTAGTTCCCATGATTCCCTAGCACTAACCCTAACCCTAAAAGTGGACTCAATTTGCACAATTTCTGGCAGTCTGCAACCTCCCCCCCAAGTCTTTTACTCCAAGTCTCTACCGTCGCATCTCAAGCCAAACCTCAACTCCTTGCAAGATACTTTCAAGTGAAGTCTCAAGTCTGGGAGCCAACTTTAGCAGGGAAAAAAAAAAGGGGGGGGGGGAGTAGGATGTGTTTCTCAGAGGTGAACAACAAACACATTAGGCAATGAGATTGAGGTGGCAGGTTGAGGTCTGCTCAGCAGCCTGCCATTGTTGCACATTGGAGGAGCCTTCTAAAACTCTTCAAAAAGATCCTTCCACATCAAGCCTGCTGCTTAATGCCTTAGCTATTCTCCTCTGAGAAACGAGTAGTGTGCACTGGGAGGGTCTTCCCTGATGTGAATGATGCCAGTCATGTAAGAGAGGGAAGCAAACATTAAAACAGTCACTAAAAATATACAAGTCACAGTCTGAGTCAAATTAGTGTGTCATTTATTGCCAAGTTGAATTCAAAGATATAGCCATGTTAGTTTGTAGAATCAGTACATAGAGAGATCTTGTAGCACTTTTGAGACTAACTGAAAGAAAGAAATTGGCAGCACGAGCTTTCAGTCTAGTTCCTTAGATGCATTGCCAAGTTGAGTCATTGCAGCAACTTGAGTCTGAAGGCCTTTGCAGACTGCCAGGAATAGTGCACATTAAATTGAGGCACTGCCCTGGCTCAGTGCTAGGGAATCATGGGAACTGTAATTTATTGTGGCACCAGAGCTCTCTGACAGAGAAGGCTCAATGTCTCAGAAAAAAATACAGTTCTCATGATTCCCTAGCACTGAGCCAGGGCAGTGCCTCAATTTAATGTGCACTATTTCTGGCAGTCTGCAAAGGCCCTGACTCAATTGACTCAAGTCTACATCACTGTCAACCAACTCCCTTTTCTTCCTTGCCCTCTCTATAGTTGGAAGATTTTTTTAGTTGCTTTGGCATTGTTAGGATGATGAAGGAGAGCTGGAGAAACATATTTTTTTTTTGTTGTTTTAGATTGCAGCAGTTTGTCTGCAATAAACAAATCAATAAAAATTGAGCTTGGTAAAAAGCAGAATTAAACTCCAGCAGGTCCTATTTGTGCTGTATGTACTTCCTCCTATAGACAAGGTAAACGTCATCTGCCTCCAGAATCCCTTACTGAGCATGAATAGCAAAACACAAATAAAAGGAGAGAACAGATAACCCTGTCCCACCAGCTACCTTCTCCTGTTAAAGGGGCATAGATCTATAACTTTGGCCATTTAAAATGGGGATCATGAGAAACGTGGAGGCTGGTGAAATCAAAAATCATCCCTGGGTGCATTTTAGAGAAATCCTTCAAGTAGCCTGTAAAAAGTTCAAAATGTTCTTGTTTACTTGTGCAAACTTTGCCTGATTTGATTGTTTCATTTCACATGTGCATACTGTTAGAGGCCGTACAGACTACCATAAAGAGCCAGCCTGGGGGCAGAGTGGAGGCATGTCAACCACACCGGCTGCCCCAACTCTGCCCTCATGCCGGCTTCGTGCCGCATGGCGGGATCCGGCAGGGTGCTCCCTTGGCACAGCATCTACACACACTGTGCCAAAGGAGCGCAGAAAAGCTGCCACCCTTTCTGCAGCGCAAAAAAGAGCTACTTTTTGAGGTTTCTTTTTGTGCCGTGGAACTGCTGGGTTGGGGGTATTGGCATGCAGTTGCCACATCCCCAACCCAGCATTTCCAGGGGCAGGGTGGAGCCACCTATTAGGGGCAGTCTGTCAAGCCCCTTTGTTATGAATGAAAAATCTGCAGAAACATTTTGAGCTGCTCTTCTTTCTGGGGGTGTAGAAACCTATCCCTGTTGTTTCCATGTTATTTCTGCCTCTAGTACCAAATTTTGTTAAAGAATAATCCCTATGAATACATTCAGGGGTAGCTGCGTTGGCCATTTAGCAAATTCAAACAGTGATACCTTTACTGGCCAACCAAAATGCACAATATACATGTTACAAGCTTTCGAAGCTCCATGGGCTTCTTCATCGGGCAAGATGTTACAAACCAAACAGGAGAGAAACAATTGGAGATGTTAGTCGGATGCCTACTACCTGTACTCTGTTAACTGAGATATACCTATAATAGCATTGTTAACTGTACTAAAGGTGGTGCTGTGAAACATCATTATCCATGCTTTGTATATTGATTCAGCTTTCATTTCTGTTAAACATAATATGATAACATAAACACAAATTTGTGTTTACAATCAGGGCAAACATACTTCTGTCACAGTACTTTCACTTTTTAAACAAATATAACTAAACAGGTTCAAAAATCCTTGAAAGGTGTCTAGAAAGAATTATGATGTATCTACATGTGAACACTCATCATGAATATGTTCACTGAATACTTTTGTGTTCAAACTGTCAGGGCTACTTTAAAAAATGATCACAAGTGGACTTTTTATTTTCTTGCTTACACATTTCAAATTATACAGTTTTTCTCTTTGCTTAATCATCTCCATGGAATCAGCTAAAATAAATTTAAACATCTCCTTTTAGAAGAATTGTTTTTCATCACTGGTAAATTCAATTTAACATAGCATCTGCAACACTACAACTATTCCTTAACTGAGGTCATTGAGTTTTCCATTATTCAAATGCAAATCTGGGTAAGACTAGACTAAACACAAAAACAAAGAGACTTTTATTCCAAAGGTTTGTTTAGCAATGAAAACCCTCCCCAGATAAAATGGTTCATTTATAAACTTACAGAAATTAAACTTGTAGTAGTCTATTTATTTAGGTAAACTTGGGGCCTCAGCAGACGGAGGCCCCCGAGACGCCGCGGGTCGGAGCACCGCCGGAGTTCAGCCTCCGGACCGCGGCGCTCCTGCGGCGCATCTAAAAGGAGCACCAAATTGGCGCTCCTTTTAGATGTAAGGGAAAGTGCGCCCTAAAAGCGGTGGGCGCACTTTCCCTGGCTCAAACGGCGCAGCGCATGTGGACGCTGCGCCGTGAGGTCATCCCCGGTGCGCCGGCCGTGCGGACGGCCGGCGCTTCTGGGGGCGACCTCGGGGAGAGGAAGGGGCGCCGCTCGTGCGGCTGCCCCTCCTCTTCCCTGCCCGGAAGACGACTCTTTTAGTCGTCTGCCGAGGCCCTTTGTTTCTATTTATCCATTCTCAGAACAAAATAATTCTTTGTTTCACTCCAATATCCTATAGAAGGAACCAAATTAATTCAAAGTTGTTGTAGCAGTGTTTGCAATCTACTAGTAATTAACACATTCACACCTGATGTTACAGGTCTGGTGCAGCTGGCCATAACCAATTAAGGGCTCATTTCCACTTACATTTAATCCGGTTTGCGAATCATGTTGACACTGGGTTGCAGATTCAATCTAGGCCAATACGTTGTTCCCATTATGGATGCAAATTATGTCTTTATTCCATGTCATTCCCATTAGCGACATGGAATAAGCTGTGCCCCAGCTTAATGCAGCAGCAGGAGGAGGAGGAGGAGAAGGACAGGGTACACGGGCCATTAAAATGGCACCTTTAAAACTGCCAGGGACCGGGGAAAGGTCCAGCAAAATCTCCTAGGCCAGGCAAAGAATCAGGGCCTCAATAAGCCCCGTCACAAAGGCCTGGCTAGGTCACGCAAAGCCAGGAGACTGGTTACAGCCAGGGGAGGCCTGGTGCATCTGCTGGCAACAAGGAGCCCCCAGGGTGAAAGCGGAGGGGAGGCAGGCATTCCCACCCCAAGCCATGCACAGCCCCTTCTCTCTTGTGCATGTGCTCACCTTTGCATCGTTCCTGGGGGCTCCACATCTGAGGCCTTCCCCCTGCTCCCCCAGAGTGGGGCTGAGGAAAGCCAATGAAGAGCCAGCACAGCCACCTAGCCATCCAGGCAAGGCAGAGGAGAGCTGGTGCAGCTCCGAGCACCCAGGCAGGGCTGAGGAAAGCTGGCGAGAGGTGGCACAGCCTCTGATGCGAATCAGACCTGTCATTCACACTTGTTGAATATGCTTCGGAATCGGGTCTTTTCAAAAGAACCACCAAAAAACTAGTGTCTAAAAAAAGCGAGGTGTTTTGCATTTGTCTCGCTATAACGCGACTCTGACTGAACAAAGTCAGATATGAAGGTTCCCAGTGTGGATGACGCACATATAACCCAATCAGCAAATCAGTGTATATCACAGTGGGAATGAGCCCTCAGTGTGCCTCCAGATATGTAAAAAAGTCTCAGAAAGTACTGAGATTTTCCAGTTGTTTTTGTTTTAATTGCATCTGCATATTCATAGGTTTGCATTCTGGATTTATTTCCCTCTCCTACTGATTTGGTGTCACATCCTCATATATTTCAGAAATTGGTTTACACCTGTGGATCTTCAAAATAAAATCATTTTGAACAAGACCAAAATCTGGAATTTCTTGATACTTTTTTGTCATCTTGAGATGTTCTCAACCACATTCAAGGCAGAAAGTACTTTGAAGTAAGGACTAAAGGAAAGGATCAATAATTGGGATTAAGCATTCCAAGTCAGAAAACAGGTACAGTCGCCCCTCCTTTTTCACGGACTTAAAGTCCATGGATTTGCATATTTATGGAAGGACGACCTCCATGAAAATCAATGGGAAGTGCCCCATTCAAGCCTATGGGATTTGAATATTCCCAATTCTTCGTTTTCATTGGGGGAGGGGAGTCCAGAACGGATCCCCTGCGAAAACAGAGGGCTGACTGTTTAGTCAAGTGAAGATCTGTTGACATCATAGAATCATAGAGTTGGAAGAGACCACAAGGGCCATCCAGTCCAACCCCCTGCCATGCAGGAACTCCCAATCAAAGCATCCCTGACAGATGGCCATCCAGCCTCTGCTTAAAGACCTCCAAGGAAGGAGACTCCACTACTCTCCGAGGGAGTGTGTTCCACTGTCGAACCGCCCTTACTGTTAGGAAGTTCCTCCTAATGTTGAGGTGGAATCTCTTTTCTTGCAGCTTGCATCCATTGTTCCGGGTCCTAGTCTCTGGAGCAGCAGAAAACAAGCTTGTTCCCTCCTCAATATGACATCCCTTCAAATATTTAAACACGGCTATCATATCACCTCTCAGCCTTCTCTTCTCCCGGCTAAACATCCCCAGCTCCCTAAGTCGTTCCTCATAGGGCTTGCTTTCCAGACCCTTCACCATTTTAGTTACCCTCCTTTGGACACGCTCCAGTTTCTCCACATCCTTTTTGAATTGTGGTGCCCAGAACTGGACACAGTATTCCAGGTGAGGCCGGACCAAAGCAGAATAGAGTGGCACTATTACTTCTCTTGATCTAGACACTATACTTCTACTGATGCAGCCTAAAATTGCATTGGCCTTTTTAGCTGCTGCATCGCACTGTTGACTCATGTTCAACTTGTGGTCCACCTGGATTCCTAGATCCCTTTCACAGGTAGTCTCATTCAGCCAGGTGTCCCCCATCGTATATCTGTACTTTTCGTTTTTCCGCCCTAAGTGCAGTACCTTACATTTCTCTGTGTTGAATTTCATTTTGTTAGCTTTGGCCCAACTTTCTAGTCTGTTCAAGTCATTTTGAATTTTGATCCTGTCCTCTGGGGTATTAGCTACTCCTCCTAATTTGGTGTCGTCTGCAAATTTGATAATTATGCCCCCAATACCGTCATCCAAGTCATTAATAAAGATATTGAATAGCACTGGGCCCAGAACAGAGCCCTGTGGCACCCCACTGGTCACTTCTTTCCAAGTTGAAAAGGAGCCATTGTTGAGCACCCTTTGCGTTCGACCAGTTAACCAATTACAAATCCATGTAACAGTTACTTTGTCTAGCCCACATTTTACCAACTTGCTTGCAAGAATGTCATGGGGAACCTTGTCAAAGGCCTTACTGAAATCAAGATATACTATATCCACAGCATTCCCTTCATCTACCAAGCTGGTAATTTTATCAAAAAAAGAGATCAGATTTGTCTGGCATGACCTGTTTCTCTGAAACCCATGTTGACTTTTTGTGATTATGAAATTATCTTCCAGATGTTCACAGACTCTCTGTTTAATGATCTGCTCCAGAATCTTTCCGGGTATTGACAGCAGGCTAGCTTTTAGAAACAATTCAATCAATCAAGAATAGGGTGGAGCAAATACCCTTACTGTAGTCTAGAGATTCAGGGGGTCATGGTGGGAAACATGGTTAAGATTTATTAAGAGGTGTGTATATAAGAGGTAAGGTCAAGATTTATATATATTCCTGGTATCACCAGAGACAATCTTTGCATATCAGCTCCTGAAAAGGATACTGTTGCACTCACATCCTGCTTCCCATGGGCCTCCACATGAATGGTGGACTACATAGGGCTTTGGTCTGACTCAGAACAGCTCTTATGACCTCATCATGCTTAAGGATATGTATTTATTAATTAAAATCTCATAAGATTTCAGGTTGTCATACAGAGAAAATAATGTTATAACTTTTTAAAAAGAATTATGAAAATGCATGCCCTTATATTTACATATTATTAAAATCTGATTAAATTTGCTGGAGAAAATGTCAGAAGCAGCATCAGAGCAGAACAAGCAACTTTCTATTAAAAGAACTGGCAAATGTAATCTCAGAGCCACTGGCAATAATCTTTGAGAACTCCTGGAGAACAGGAGAAGGCCCAGCAGACTGGAGGAGTCCCCATCATCAAAACAAAAACAAACAAACAAACAAAAAGGGGGGGAAAGGATCCCAACAACTATCATCCAGTTAGTCTGACATCAATAACAGGAAAGATTCTAGAATAGCTCATTAAACAGAGTTTGTGAACATTTAGAAGAGAATGCCATAATCACTAAAAGTAAACATGAGTTTCTCAAAAACAAGTCATGCCAGACTAATCCGATCTTTTTTTTAAATAAAATTACCAGCTTGCTAGAAGAAGGGAATGTGATAGACATAGCATATCTTGATTTCAGTAAGTCGACAACTGGGTTGCTAGTGTGCAGAAAGCCCTCTCTTGGGCTCATCAATTGCAACTCTTTAGGATGACCTTAGATAGCTTCATGCGGGAAGAGATGATCTTTCAGATATCCTAACCTCAAGGGTTTAGAGCCAACGTCTTGAATTGAAAACAACCTGAAACCACTGTAACTGTTTCAAGACAATGTTTTGTGGTCTGTGGAGACCAAAACAGACACCTTCCAAGGACACCCTCATATAAAATAGGTTGCAATAATATAAATATGAGATGGTTAAGAACTGGTGTACCAGCCAAAGCTGGGCAAAGGCATTACTAACCCTACTGCATCCCCCTGACTGCCCAGGAGCAATGCTGCATCCAAGGCAAGCACTCCTAAGTGGATATCTGGTCCTTCAGAGTGTAACCCCACCCAGAACAGGCTATACCCAGTTCAAAATCAGATTGAACAATGATACTTCCTGTCTTTTCTAAAGTCTGACTGTCTATATCCTGTCCTTAATTGTACCCAGCCATCGATTCAGGACTCACACAAGCCTTACTAACATAGGTTGGGAGGGAGAGAAACATAATGATGAGACCCAATCACCAAACTATTTTTATTTAATTTTTTAACTTGTCAATGTCTTTTAAATGATTTTATACTGTTTAATGTGGTAAAATTTGCATTAAAAATTATTATGAAGTTTTTAAAATTGATGCTTTTTGGGAGCTGCCTTGGGTCCCACTCTGGGACAATGGTGGAATACAAATCAAAGAAATGAAGAAAATAATGAATGAACTCCAGTAACCTTGCATGGCAAGCTAACATCAGGTAATATTCTCTCCTGCCGAAATGAGGAACTGTAGTACAATAAAACTGGAGGCATCATGAAGGGAATGACTGCTCTATATGAAAGTTGTTTAGAGCATTGTCTCATAAAACCATGATAATTCTAATTATAAAATTAAAATGCTGCATCCTATATATATATATGCAAATTCAATATGCAAGATCTCTTGAGGCAGAAAATGCCAAATTTTAGATAATTCAGGTGAAGAGTTCCAGTGTTTCAGCAGGTTTTATTATATTCCTTCTTCTATCACAATTTTCAAAAAATAGAAGAACAGAAAAATAAACACAGCTTCCAGTTTCTCATATCCTGATATAAGTCAAGACAGTGTGTGCACCATATGACAAGGTCCTCAAACGGAAATCAGATGATGAGCCAAAAATAATCTGCCTCTAATATTTCATCTGCTTTAATGCAGACATTTTCATTATTTATTTGGCATCTTTTATCTTTCACACAAGAGATCTCCTTTTTTCACACTAACAGAATTAATCAATTTGACTATATCAAAACTGTAAATGCAGCAGCTCTTCAAGAAGAAATCTGACATTTACTACATGTTCAGGCATACAGTGAAGAGGCACAAGCGTTGCTAATTACTTGCTGTACCACTTCTAGCTATTTTCTCCATGACAGATCTTTAAAATGCATAGATCCCTCACCAATACAACAAGGGTAGTGAATTTTAAATAGAAATTCAAAAGAGTTAGCATTCCTGCTTCCTTCTTACATGTATACATGTAGGTAAATAATTTTTGACAGATTGATTAGAGTGGTTCAGTATACAAATCTTCATTGTGAAAATAAGTGATCTGGAATGTTTTAGTAAACAACAATCCAGAATATGAATACTGAGATCTCCCAATCACCCACAAAAAGATATGCATATAATTATCCTATTTAGTGTTTAAGAATGACATAAAAATGACACAGCTACTGAAGGAGTGATTATGTGTATTTATTTCCTTTTAAAATAAAATAAAATAAAATAAAATAATTGTAGAATTTAAAAAAAAAACTATCTTAAGAGGCAAAAAAAAAAAAAGCAGCTTCATTTATATACCGCTTCATACCGTGCTATGCAGTGTCTAAGCGGTTTACAACTGTAAGCTCATTGCCCCCCAACAGCTGGGTACTCATTTTAGCGACCTCAGAAGGATGCAGTCCTGAGTCTAGCCTGAGCCCTGGCTAGTAATGAACTCGCAACCTTGTGGTCTATGAGTGAGTGGCTGCGGTACAGGGATTTAACCACTGCGCCACCAGAGTTCCTGCACCACTAGGCAAGTTACAAATTAATTCATACACACACACAAAACGGTATGGAAATCCTAAGTTTGGTCTTCTTATTTAACTTATGCACTACATAAATGGAGAAGAGATTGTTCAGTCTGTGTATTGCATTGTGTTATGAATTAAGCTCCTTTCTTTTTTTATTTTAGCTCCATCTGCATACTGTGGGACATCTCTGAAGCTGGGATCAGTATAGGATCACTGACCCTCTGCTTTCCTATATACTTTCATTTGTGCAAGACAGAATAGTACATGCTGGTGTGGAACTATTCTATAAGTAGTAGTTAGTAGCATGGGAAACAAGGCTGACAGAAAGAAGATGAGGAAAGAGATACAACAGTTTCTGCCCAATGCTGCAGAAAACAAGATTTTCCCTTTAAACCAATTATGTGGTGTTGATGAGGTTCTGTCCTCACTTTTGCAATTTCATCTTCCCTCAGTACCCAAATGCCAATACTTCCAATGCTTGCTACAATCTAGATTTTCTCCTACCACTCTTAGTGCTTCTGAGGCCCCTTTATTATTAGAACCAATAAATGAAGCTGACCAAATACCTAAGCCAACAACTTATATATATATATTTTTACTATCCACAAAATGAAATAAAATATGAAATTCAAGGTTTGCAGCAGGAATGGAATGGGTATTGTAATGCCCAGCTTGGACTAATCCATGGTCCTCTGCTTTAACATATGTAACAAGTCTGGCTATAGATCTCTGATTACATCACAAACAGAAGCTGTTGTTATGAGTATACTGGTCACCACAGCATCCTTTTAATAAAGGCTGATCTAAACCAGCTAATTGCTGTAGATGTAATACTGCTAATGCTTCTCTAATCCCATGTTTTGGAAATGCTGCATAGTTGCTTCATTCTGGGTACCCTCTTGACTGCTAAAAGACTGGTATTCCAGTATTAAAAAGACCTTCCCAACCTTGATTCAATGGATTCAATGGATTTCTAAGATGTAAGATGTGTCCTTTATATTAAAAAAAAAAAAGGCAAAATCAAGACTTGCTTTTTGGAATTTATATATTTGTTTTAATATTGTTGCTTCCACACCACTTTTACCCTGAATCTGACTCCCCACCCCACTTTTTTTGTGGAAAACAAAAATATGCAATATTGCTTTCTAATAAACAAACATATTTTAATCAAACTACAGAGATTAATAACAATCATAGTTCACCCAACAATACAAGTTAGCACTGGTGTTATTTTGATTGGACTTACCACAGGCTGTTTGCAAAGATAACGGCAGAGTTCTCCAATATACTGAATAACGGTAACATTATACTTTTTGCAATCAATCCAGAACTGACTAGCTGAAAATTTCTTTCTTAAAACACATGTTGCACCTTGGGAAAAATATAGCAATATTTTCAGAACTACATTAGTTCAATACTCTATATTGTAACAACTAGCAAATCCTACTTAGGTCTAGTATTAAAATAATGTATATACATTTGGAGTTATTTGATATACACTTACATACACTGTCTATACTCATGTATAAGTCTAGAAATTTTAGTCAAAAAATTGACCCAAAAAACCCGGATCAACTTACCCATGGGTCAATGTAAGTTCTGTACCTGAACTTTTATCAAAATAGGAACCATCCCTTCTCTGAGTGGTGAAAGGCGAGACCTTAGGGCCGGTGCACATAGCCCCATAAGGGGCGGCTCTGGGCCGCTCCTGGGAGCGGCGGATTAGGGCCGTGACAACCACACACCACGGCCCAAATACTCATTTTTGCCGTCCCCAAAAGAGTGGGCAAATGTCACTCCTTTTTGGGGTGGCAAAAAGCCGCCCTTTTGAGCCCCAGTGGCGGCTCTTTTGTGCCCTTTTTTGTGCAGCGTGTCTGAATGCTGCGCCAAGAGGATTCCCTGATGCCGTATGCCATGCGGGTGGGCGCACAGCTTCAGGGCGGAGTCAGGGCGGCCAGCATGCGGTTGCCCCACCCCAACACCATCCCCAAGCCAGCCCTTTAGGCCGATCTGCATCGGCCCTTAGTCTGTACTAGGAGAACCTAAAAGAAGCACCAACCACATCTACTTTCTCTGCTGCAGCACCACTTCTGGCCTTTTGAATGTCTGGACTGTGGAAAAGGCGGTGTGCTTTAACATCATTTTCCTTTCCTTCATCAATGGGCCTCGGCAGACGACTAAAAGAGTCGTCTTCCGGGCAGGGAAGAGGAGGGGCAGCCGCACGAGCGGCGCCCCTTCCTCTCCCCGAGGTCGCCCCCAGAAGCGCCGGCCGTCCGCATGGCCGGCGCACCGGGGATGACCTCACGGCGCAGCGTCCACATGCGCTGCGCCGTTTGAGCCAGGGAAAGTGCGCCCGCCGCTTTTAGGGCGCACTTTCCCTTACATCTAAAAGGAGCGCCAATTTGGTGCTCCTTTTAGATGCGCCGCAGGAGCGCCGCGGTCCGGAGGCTGAACTCCGGCGGCGCTCCGACCCGCGGCGTCTCGGGGGCCTTCGTCTGCTGAGGCCCAAAGTTACAAGCTTCTAAGTTTTACGCTCGGTTTATCTATAATTTTGGCCCCAAAATCTGCCATGGACTTATATATGAGTTCGACCTATAGTCAAATATATATGGTCTGTCAGATTTGCAGTAGGCCCTTGGTATCCACTGGAGTTGGGTTCCAGGACCTCCCGTGGATACCAAAATCCGTGGATGCTGAAGTCACATTAAATGCAGTGGCAAAGTAAAATTGTGTCCTTTATATTTAGAAAAGCAAAATCAAGGTTTGTTTTTTTGGAATTTATATATTTTTAAAATATTGTTGCTTCCACACAACTGGCAACCCATAACTGGACCAAACTTTCATGCTGGGTGAACAGTACTAGCTGAGGGTAGGAAGGCTAAATTGGCTATTAGGCTGTGTTCCAGGTACTAACATTTATCCAGAGTATCATTTGTATTTTTATCAAGAATCTGGCCAGCAATGGCTGCTATGAGTACTGAATTTGTTTTGGTTTTTCCTTTTTACTCATTTTAATCTGTCCACTTATCATCTTCATTATACTTATTATTACAGTTTAGAAACAGGCATAGAACATGAAGATCCTATGTATTCTATTACTTTATAGCAGGCACAGGCAACCTTTTAGAGACCTGGGCCGGTCTCCCGTTGCCCAGGTCTCGGCTGGGCCGAGGGGGGGGGGATGGCGGCGTGCGCGCTCTTGGGTGTGCGTGCGCATCCTCCGTCGCCGCGCGCGAGCCCCGCACACGCAGGGCGCATGTCGCAGGCGCCATTTTTGTAGTCCAAATCGTGGCCATGACGCGTTTTGCGCATGGGCGGCTGCGATTTGGACTACAAAAATGGCGGCCGCCACAGTGCATGTCGCGGCTGCCATTTTTGTAGTCCAAATCGCGGCCGTGATTTGGACTACAAAAATGGCGGCCGCGACATGCGCCCTGGCGGCTGCGGCTGAGAGTGCTATGGCAGCCGCCGCGAGCGCTATGGCGGCAGCGTGTGCGGGGGGGTCGCGAGTGGCAGAGGAGGGTACCCTCCTCCACCGCTTGCGACCCCCCCCCCGCACACACAGCCGCCACCATAGCACTCGCGGCCGCAGCCGCCAGGGCGCAAGTCACGGCCGCCATTTTTGTAGTCCAAATCGCGGCCGTGACGCGTTTTGCGCATGCGCGGCCTCGATTTGGACTACAAAAATGGCGGCCGCGACATGCGCCCTGGCAGCTGCGGCTGCGAGTGCTACGGCAGCCGCTGCGAGCGCTACAGCGGCAGCGTGTGCGGGGGGGTCGCGAGTGGTGGAGGAGGGTACCCTCCTCCGCCGCTCGCGACCCCCCCCGCACACGCAGCCACCACCATAGCACTCGCAGCCGCAGCCGCCAGGGCTCATGTCGCAGCCGCCATTTTTGTAGTCTAAATCACGGCCGTGACGCGTCTTGCGCATGCGCGGCCACGATTTGGACTACAAAAATCGCGGCCGTGACACGCGCTGTGGTGGCTGCGGCAGCGAGCGCTACGGCGGCCACCGCGAGTGCTACAGCGGCAGCGTGTGCGTGGGGATCGTCGCGGCCGCCATTTTGACATCCAAATGCATCACGGCCACCATTTTGACATCCAAAATGGCGGCTGCAGCAAGCACAGCCAAAAACGCGCCCGGACGGGGGCGTGCAGGGGTGTGCGGCGGCGGCGGCAACCGACGGCCTGGGCCGGTAAGTCCAGTGAACGGGGCCGTTTCCGGCCCGCGGGCCGTAGGTTGCCGACCCCTGCTTTATAGGATAACAAAGGACCTAACAGTACTTTTTTTTGTAAAATAACATAAAAATTGGTTACATAATCACTTTTTGCTCATATAATGTTACTCTATTTTTTCTTGTTATGGGGGAGGGCAGTTGCTTTGGGGATATTTTTGAGAGGATTTCCACTTTAGGCCATCCCCCCCCCCCCCGCTTCTTGAAAATGGACTACCATACATAGAAGCTAAAAACTAATGGGAAAGTAGTGAATAACACAATGAGTATTACAACAGGTTACTTAAAAAAAAAAACTAGCATTAACACTAACACATTCCCTCAATAAGTTATATATCAATTGTGTTTTAAAAACAAATTTCCATGCACTGTTTCAGTACCTTTTAAATGAAGTTCCACAATATACAATCTCCATTACTAAAGTACAGTGTTATTAAAGTCTGCTTGCCTTACCCAATTCAATGCATCCACCAATGCCAAGGAGAGAAGCTGCACTGTGGTAAAGAGGAAGAGTTATATAAATGATATCATCAGGAGTAGCACCAAATGCCCACAGTCCAGCAGCTCCTTTAATGGACTGCAAATGACTGATAACTGCAGCCTTTGGTAGACCTGAAAGAGAACACATACAGCCCTGTTTACTGTCAAAGGAAGTAAACACTGTTTAACTATCTGAAATCAACAGCTAGCTTTTGACATTTTTCATCAATAAATGGATCCAGATCAAGTAGGTCAAGTTTGCCTTGGAAACAATTAATCAGTGGAATAGCTTAGCTGCAATATATAAATGTTCCTCAAGCTAGCATCCTGTAGATCAGGGGTAGGCAACTTTTTTGAGCCGGGGGCCGGTCCCCCGAAGTCGTCCCTTCCGGTGGGCCGAGGGGGGGGATGGCGGCGCGTGCGCTGCCGCCGCCGCTGCGCACACTGTCGCAGCTGCCTCTGTGCATGTCGCAGCTGCCGTTTTGATTTCCAAAATGGCGGCCGCGCCACTTTTGCCATTTTGGAAATCAAAATGGCGGCCACGGTGTGCGCAGCGACCAAAACGTGTGGCGGCGGTGGCGCACAGCGGCAGCAGCAGGGGTCTGCCTGGGCCGGTAAGTGCAGGGGCCTGGGCCGGAACCGGCCCGCGGGCCGTAGGTTGCCGGCCCCTGCTGTAGATGATAGAGAATTTAGTCAATTACATGCAGTCTAGTTCTGGGTACTATATTCAAGAAAGATCTCAATAAGCTGGAACATGTTCAGAGAAGGGTGACCAGATAATCAAAGGTTAGGAAAACAAGCTGTATAAGGAATGATTGAAGAATCTGGGTATGTTTAACTTAGAGAAGAAGTGACTAAAAGGTGACATGACAGTTATCTTTAAATATCTGGAGGGATGTCATGTAGAAGATGGTTTGCAGGGGAAGGTGAAACATCTCACCCAGGACACACAGTTGGCAAAAAAGGCCACAACAGTAGTGAGTACAGGTGACAGGTAGTGTTGGCTCAAGTCCATGGGTCTGGGTCTGGCATCGACCAACCTGCCTATTGCTCGATGAACCAATTGACCTGATCACGGCCGGGCTTCGGGATGACAGAAGGGGTAACCAACTGATCCACATTTGCATCTTTGCCCCTTTGTCACCAGGGGACGCTGCTCAGGAGTTGCCCCCGCAATGGCAACACCACAGTACAGGAAACCATGCCCACCAGATCCATGGCCCATGCTACTGAAAAGTTGTGACACCACCCATGAACTCACAAAACCAACTGGAGGGAGGGAGGGTGGGGATAACCAGGCTGGAATGGCACCCTCTAGCCCAGCCACATGAGCTACCGCAGCCGGCAGAAGTCCTGCCCCCTCCAGGCCTCCCAGCCAATCAGGTAGATCGCCAATCAGGGCAAGGGGGCAGGGCTTCTGGCCGCAGAGGCTGCTGGGACTTGTAGTCCTGGGTGGTGACTGGAAGTCCTACCCCGCCAGCCCAAATAGCCAATCCAGGCCCCTGAAAGCCGTTCCCAAAGTCTCTTGGGAGCACCAACCTCTCCTGGCAAGCCTGAGGCCTCCTCCCCCAGCTACTTGGCCAGCCCAGTAAGTCAGGCGGCCCGATTTTATGCCATTCTAGAGATTAGAAGCTGGTTTTCTGACATTTTAGAGACTAGAAAACAAACCAATGGATTCAAATGCTAAGAAAAGAGATGCCATCTAAACATTAGGAAGAACATATTTGCTGTAATTGCTGTTTGATGGTGGAACAGACTGCCTCAAAGTGTGGTGAACTCTCCATTGTTCCATCTTTCAAGAGTTCTTTAGCTGTGTATTCCTGCATGGCAGGAGGTTAGACTACATGGTCCTTGTGGTCCCGTCTAACATTAATTCTGTCATTCTTTATATTGTCTGACAGATAATGTGTTGGGGAAAAGTATAGATAGCATGAAGTATTGTTGTTGTTGTGCCTTCAAGTCATTTTGCACTTATGGCGACCCTAAGGCCATATCACCTATCATGGTGTTTTCTTGGCAAAATTTGTTCAAAGCGGGGTTTGCCATGGCCTTCCTCTGAGGCTGAGCATCTCACTTGCCTATGTTCACCTAGTGCACTTCCATGCCTGACTGAAGATTCAGACTCTAGTCTCCAAAGTCCTAGTTCAACACCCAAACCACTACACCATGCTGGCTTTCTAGCATGAAGTATATCACAAATAATAGTGCAATCAGAATTTTTTGCAAGGACAATGTACTTGTGAGTTCCATTATTGGCTCTCATGGGCCTGAATGAGATGTGCCAAATGATACAGTTTCCTGCCGCATTCAGGGCATAGAGTTTAGATGACATGCGCCCCAAATGCAGTGGGAAACCATGCCGGACCCACATCATCAGAAAAGAACCAGGCCAAAAAGGAGCAGTAAAACACCATTCCTTTTGCTGGCCTGGTTCAAAACTGCGGCGGTGGCCTGGATCAGGACTTAGTGTATGTGGCTGCCACAGCGTGAACGGTGCAAGTGTGGCTCCACAGCAGTTTTTTTGGCCCATCTGTTTTTTTGGGTCATGATGTTCTTTTCCCCCATGTTACTTTCCTGATCTAAACACATGCAATTGTATTTTTATCCTTGTAGGGTTCACAGCAGCATCAAGTGCAATTTAGACTAGAATTGTAGCTAGTATGGGGGTTGTAAAGAAAAAAGAACCCAACACTTCACTCCTGTGAAGAAAATCGTACCCATCCCATAATTCCTGAGTTCCTGAACCTGGGTTGAGTCATATTCACAATTACCCTTTTATAGATTTAAACCTTGCTGATGTTCTAGGATTTCAATATACACAGATTTTCAGAATACCGTACTTTCTTTGCACTGTGTAGAATATGAGTACTAGCAACAAAACCTGAGATATGACTACTATGGGCCTAAGCAGTCTGCCAGAAATAGTGCACATTAAATTGAGGCACTGCCCTGTCTCAGTGCTAGGGAATCATGGGAAATGTATTTTTTTCTGAGACACTGAACCTTCTCTGTGAGAGAGCTCTGGTGCCACAATAAATTACAGTTCCCATGATTCCCTAGCACTGAGACAGGGCAGTGCCTCAATTTAATGTGCATTATTTCTGGCAGACTGCTTAGGCCCGTAGTAGTCATATCTCAGGTTTTGTTGCTAGTACTCATATTCTACACAGTGCAAAGAAAGTATTCTGGCGCAGTGTCCTGATGCACTGCGCCGGAAGGGGTGAGAAAGAGCCGCGCGCCAGCTCTTAGGGCACCCTTTTGCCATAGGTTGGATTGCCTGGGACAGAAAAAGTACCCCAGCAGCAAAAGGTAGCAGATCTGTTGGAATATGTTTGTCCCAGCCTTTTTTTAATTTTTATTTTTATTGGCTCAAAGATTGGAAGCGATCATTATACATTCCCATCCACAAAAAAGGAAGCACAAAAGATTGCAGTAATTACAGAACCATTGCACTAATTTCCCATACAAACATAATTATGCTTAAACCTCTGTAGGATACATACCAATCATACATGGAGAAATCCCAGAGGTGCAAGCTGGACTTAGGAAAGGAAGAGGCACTAGGGATCACATTGCAAATGCACGTTGGATAATGGAGCAGTCCAGGGAATTCCAGAAGAAAATCTGCATATGCATTATTGACTACATCAAAGCCTTTGGATGCATAGATCATAAAAAGCTATGGCTTGCTCTTAGAGGAAGGGAGTGCCACACCATCTGATTGTCTTGCATAACTTTTACTCAGGATGAGAGACTACTGTTAGAATAGTTCCCCTTCAGCAAAGGGGTAAGACAAGGGTTCTTACTATCAACCTTTTTATTCAACCTTTATGCAGAAAATATTGTTCTTACAGCAGGCTTAGAATCAGAGGCAGGAGGAGTGAAGACTGGGGGAAGGAACATTAACAACTTAATATACACAGACGACACAATACACTAGCAGCAACCAACAGGGACCTGGGACAATTACTGAAGAAGATTAAGGAGGAAAGCACCATGGAAGGCTGAACACTGAGAAAACAAAAACAATGACTATGGAAGAGCTACAAAAATTTATCCTAGACGAGAAAATTAAAATAGTCAGAGTTCTCATGCTTTGATCAAATATTGATCAGAACAGAGACTGCAGTCAAAAAATCAGAAGAAGGCTATGAATGGGAAGAACAGCTATGAAAGAAATGGAAAAGATCCTAAAGTGCAAAAATACAGTGGCCCCTTGTTATCCACTGGGGTTTGGTTTCAAGGCCTCCCCTGGATACCAAAATCTGTTGATGCTCATGTCCCGTTAAATACAGTGGGATAATAAAATGGTGTCTGTTAGATAAAATGGCAAAATAAAGGTTTGTTATTAGGATTTTATACTTATTCTGAATATTTCCAAGCTGTGGATGCTTGAATCCATGTATAAAGAATCTGTGGATATGGAAGGCTGACTGTATAACTCTGAACACTAAAGTGAGGATAGTCCAGGCCATTATACTCCCCATCACCATGTACTGACAGTGAAGAAAGTTTCACCATGAAGAAAGTGAAGAAAGAAAATAAATTCATTTGAGATGTGGTGCTGGAGAAGAGTGCTGAGGACACCACTGATGGCCAAAAAGACAAACAAATGGACTCTAGAACCGATCAAGCCTGAACTCTCTCTGGAAGCCAGGATGACTAAATTGAGACTGTCATACTTTGACAGAGAAAGGTAGAATGCAGTAGAAAGAGAGGAAGTTACACAACATATGGTTAGACTTGATCAGGGAGGTCACAGGCCTGAGCCTATAGGACATAAGCAGGGAGGGCAGTCAAGGACAGGGAATCTTGGAGATGTCACATCCACAGGGGCACTCTGACTTGAAGTCAACTTAACAACAACAACAACAGTAAAAATAAAAGAAAGCTGTACCCAGCAAATGCCTAAAAGTTGGAAACAATATATACAACTGATCTGATGATAATGCAGCAGAATGCCTGCACTGTAACTCTTCTTCTGTATGAATTCCTCAACAAAACATGACTCCGGAGGATTAAGGTGTTCCATTCTAGTGTGTGTGAGTTAAATATAGAGAGAGATTTGAAGGCCTCAGATAAAAAAATGGGAAACATTAGGGGAAGATATCCCCACCCATTTTAGC
The DNA here is from genome assembly GCA_026167975.1 of Phrynosoma blainvillii. Classification (NCBI taxonomy): domain Eukaryota; kingdom Metazoa; phylum Chordata; class Lepidosauria; order Squamata; family Phrynosomatidae; genus Phrynosoma; species Phrynosoma blainvillii. Next base: position 90,395,632 of record JANUYF010000002.1, on the reverse strand, counting down.
CCTAGAAAAGTACTATCTTTTAGAATGATGAATGATAAATAAAATATTTAAGGCAAGGCGTTCAAGGTATTTACTACCTAGAAATCGTTTCAAAAAACTATGTAAGATTGATATTTTTATGTAAAACTAATTAAGTACAAGATCACTATATTTTCTGGCCTTACGGACTATACAGACAGCCTTTGGGGGGGGGGGCATCCCACCGCTTGGTTGACAGAGGGGCGGGGTATAAATACATTTTATTATTATTATTACTATATTGCTGGATTGGGGCTGCGGCAACCACACATCGCAGCCCTGATCCAGCACTTTGCCGCTCCCCAAAGAGCTGGCAAATGCCGCTCCTTTTTGGAGCGGCAAAAAAATGCTCTTGCCGCCATGCACCAAAGGAGCGCCCTGACACTGCCCGCTGGGGTGCACGGCATGACGGTGGCATCGGGGTGGAGTCGGGGCAGCCGGTATGCGGTCACCATGCCCCAACTCTACCCCTAGGCTGGCCCTTTTGGCCGGTCTGTATTCCCCCTTAGTTTCCTTTTTTCACTAATTTTTTATCAAAATGAGTGTATCATGTCTGCTTGACACTACAGAGACTAGTGGAAGAAAATAATTTTTCATGTTTTACTGATGGAGATGGTTTTTTGTTTTGTTTTTTCATCGGGGGGGGGGGGGGGTCTGGCATCTCCTCATACTGACAAAACCAAAGATGTTTCTTATTGTTTAATTGTCCCTTACAGTTTAAGTGTCCCTTACCTTGTAGTTCTATTTGTAGCAAAAAAATAAAATTTCTAAAAAGTTTGATCTGTAATTATATTCTGAATAAACGGTAATTTTAATATATCAGTCATGATAACTTTATGCCAAACAGAGCTATATGTAATTATTTTTATGTTCATAAAATAACAAAATTACTTTCAATCTGTTACACTGTATTTTTCATTTTTTTTCCTCTGAAACTTTCTGGGTTTCTTTTTAAGCAGTGTCTTGGTTAAAGTGAACAGAGAATCTTACATTAATTATACATTATTTAAAATTAATTAACAAATAATGTTGTGAGACGAGTATTTTTTAAAACATTCTGAATAGCCACATGGATTTTTGAGTGAGTGAGAAATGCCTAATGATGTTCTGTTTTTCATTTCATCTGATAAGAGGTGTTTCAAACTGGAAAAAAAAGATATTAGTGCTTCTGTACTAGTGGTAATAAACCTAGCCATCTGTTCTAAAACTAAAAGACTAATTACCACCCTAATCCTATTTTCTTCCTCCACAATGACCTGTAAAACCAAGCAAGCTTGGACAACAAGCATTTCATAACAAATATATAACAACATGTTAGGAAAGGAAACTGTAAAGCTCATGAAGCATTGTTCTAATCTAGATGTATGTTACATAATCAGAGAATATACCTGCAGTGCACACAGTAAAATGTAAAAAGTTAAACTTTCTTTTTTTCATTACACCAACTTGTTTTTTATGTGAATGGCCTGTGGTCTGAGCGTTAATAAACAACGACTACAAGGTAAAGTGACTGGTTTTCCACAGTGCTTACGTTTTTAAAAATAAAGTTACTTTTTAAGTGAATAAATATAATATCCACACCATGCAGAGAAAATGGAAAGAAAGATCTACTAGACAACTGCCCTTGGAAAGAAGTTATACTTTTCTTGCAATCCAAGTATTTTTTAAGATAGCACCCACATTGTATACTATGTGTTAATGTTACATATTAAGAAAAACAGAAAAACACAATCCTTTCTGCTTAATACACTGACTGCACATTTTAAACCTGTATAACTTTGTAGAAAGTTGTACCTGTTGTTCCTGAGGTAAAAATGTAGAGATAAGGATCCTTTAGGTTGCTAGCAGTACGAAGACTATCTGGTACAGGATCATCAGACAAAACTTCCAGCTTGTCTAAAATGGTCTCAACACGTGGCAGACTGGAATCTTTTGTCATCACCCAAATCCTAATATCCTCTTGGAGGCTTGGAAGGATTTCCTCTAAGGTCCCAAGCATATCTTTGAAACAAAAACAATACAACAGATTTTACATACAATGTCAGATTTATGTGATACATTTGTGCTATTCCATCTCAAGAGTATAAGGATATCAATGTCAAGGCAATATTGGTAGGGAGAAGTAGGCCAGATCCGTTATTTTGTTCAACAATCTCAAAGGGAGTCACTAGGGCCTAAGCAGACGGGCGGCCATGGGCTGCCCTGGCAAGCTCCAGATTGGGGTCGAGGTAGCCGCACTCCTCGGCCCCAGTGTATCCCTTTTGGGGCCCTGGAAGGAGCGCTAAAATAGTTCTCCTTCCGCAAGACGCCGAAGGTGTGCCACAAGAGGCGTTGAGCGCACCTTCAGTGTCTCTTCCACTGCAGCGTGTGGATGCTGCGGCGGAAGTACATCATTGGAGTGCCCGTAGTGTGGAGCGATGGGCGCTCCGATGACATGTTCGGGAAGGGGTTGGGGCTGCCTCTCCCCTTCCTTGCCTCCAAGATGGCACAAAGCGCCATCTGCTTCCCCCCTAATTCAAAGTCCACTTTCACCCCCTGATCTTCCTAGTCCTATGCAGTTATATTTCTTGATTGTACCAGAGACACCTTCCTGAAGCTTGGACCCACTAGATTTGTTGAACAATTGCTTCCATCCCTAGACAGCACAGCTATTTGAGAGGGCTGGTCTGATCTAGAAGAAAAAAAGCAACGGCCCATTTTGCATTGTAACGTTAAGCCAGGTTTAGTACTAAAACAGAATGGGAAGCGGGTGAAGCAACAACTGCCTCATTTTAATCCCCCTGAATCCCACAGGACACATCCAGGCATTTTCCAGAAAGCAGAAGGTCACCTCCAGTTTTTATAAATGGCTGTTTGCAGCCAATTTTTGGTGCAAGTAGATAATCCCATGGAGAACTATTCCCCCTGAAGGCCCAATTAACTGTTCTTGGCCAAAATTAGTTGGTATGAGAGGGTGGGACCACACCAAATTCCCTCCCCAGGTCACATGCACACCACAGGCTACACAAATCCTAACCCTGAAGTAAGTAAACTAAATACAGAGCTGATGCAGACAGCCTGTAAGGGGCGGCTCTGTGCCGCCCCTGGGAAAGGTGGATTGGGGCCACAGCAACCACACGCTGCAGCCCTGATCCTCCTTTTTGCCAGCCCCCCAAAAGTGGACAAATGCTGTCCTTTTTGGGGCGGCAAAAAGCCGCCCTTAGAGCTGCCATTGCGGCTCTTTTGTGCCCCTTTGGCACAGCGTGCAGAGGGCACCCTGATACCACACGCCATGCAGTCAGGTGCGTGGTGTCAGGACCAGCATGTGGTTGCCCCAACTCCACCCCCAGGCCGGCCTAAAGTGCCATTCTGCATCACCCCACAATAAGTTTCAAGCCTATATACTCCACTGTTCTCTCTCCACTCCTCTAGCCATGAGGAGACCAGACACACCTAACCAGAATTCTGTTTTTGTGTCCAAACTGTTTTTGTGTCCAAACTTGGAACAACTCTAATTAGCTGACATGATCATTTATTTAACCATAGTGTCCCCAATCTGGGACATAATAGAAGCTGTAGTTAGTTTAAAGCCAGAAGCAGATGTTTCCAATCTCCTTGTATGTGGAAGGAGTAAGGAGAGCATGTGCTATCCTGTCATCCTAGGCTATGATTTAACTTCACACATGGAACAGGTGAATTTATTTATACCTTGCATAAATTCCTAACCTTGCATACCTTGGATAAATACATTCAGCAACGTTTTACAGTGCAATAAAGTGCACAACCAGATTATGCATTGTTTAACAATAAAATACTCTTACACATTGTGTAACAATAAAGGAATGCCAGTTCATAAAGGATGAGACATTTATAGTAGTTTCCATCTTCCTAACCATGGCACTGAATTTTACTGATACCCTATCAGACAATCCAAGCGAGTCATTACATTTCTATAGCATACATCATTTCCTAAATAATTTAAATACTTGTGCTTCAGAACACATTTCATTTTTGACATATATTAGAAAGCACTCAACATCTCCTTGATTTTACAATATGTATTTCATCACTGGAAAAAAGTGCTCCCATCAATCTTTAATTTAAGACAGACATATTCATCTGGTAAGATGCAGGTAAGTACAGCTTTAAAAAGAATTGAGGTTTTAAAACTGAACTATTAACTGACACAGTGTAAAAGAACAGCTGGTTCAAGTAGTACTCCAGATGTCATTCATTTACACTACAGTTTCAGTATAAATTTCAGATGTAATTTGCTATAAACACTGATGCTATAAAACATTTTTCAGTATTTTTTATGTAAATCCATTTAGCCAAACTGTACTTTTTTTAAAAAGGTGATTAGAACATACAGTTATTCTAGATTTAGGGCCAATGCAGACCGACCTAAATGGCCAGCCTGGAGGTGGTTGGGGTGGAGCAACTGCACACCGGCTTCCCCGACTCTGCCCTGATGCTGCATGCCCATCCGCACAGCATGCAGCATCAGGGCGCCCTCTTGGCGCAGTGTGCAGACACGCTGCGTCAAAAGAGTGTAAAAGAGCCATGGCAGAAGCTCAAAGGGCGACTTTTTGCCCCCCGAAAAAGAGCAGCATCTGCCCACTCTTTTAGGGGGCGGCAAAAAGGAGGATTGGGGCTGCGGCATGTAGTTGCCACGACTCCGATCCACCACTCCCAGGGGCAGCCCAAAACTGCCCCTTATGGGCCATATGCATCGGCTGTTTCTGATCTTCTTAATATCTAGTATATGTGGCAACCATTAAATTGTATTTAAAGGTTTTGACTCAAATTACTAAGGGGCTAAACAGACAGGCAAAAAGAGGTGCTTTCAAGCTGGCTTGAAGGTGTGGCATTTAGATGATGCATGCCTTGAAGCAGGCAGGAAAGTGCCCTCTAGGCGCCTTATGGGGAGGAGGGGCTTTTTTCCTGCTTCTTCCTGAAAAGTGAACACCTTCGCACATGTGTATAAATGTACCAACGACAATGTGTCTCTAAAGGGGCGCTCTTTCCAAACTTTAACCCTAATTGTGCATAGAAACACCCTGTCACAGGAGCATGCTTAAAAGGGGCAGAGCTGCAGTACACAAGTGGTGGGGGTGGCAATGCCCAAAAGAGAAACCATTGAACCCCTCATGAAGATGAGTACAACATACACAAAACTAAGGGGGGATGCAGACGGGCGGCCCTGGGCCGCCCTGGGAAACAGAGAATTGAGGCCGAAGCTGCCAGACATGTCGGCCCCAATCTTCCCTTTTGCCAGCTCAGAAAAGAGCGGCAAAATGCTGTTCCTTTCAGAGCCGGCAAAAGGGTGCCCTAAAAGCCGCCATACAGCTCTTTGGCACCCCTTCCTGCGCAGCACATCAAAAGGTTGCACCAGAAGGACGTCCTGACGCCACGCGCCATGCATAAGAATGTGTGGTGTCAGGACGTCTTCGGGGAGGGGTTGAGGCGTCCGGCATGTGGCTGCCCCTCCCCATCCCTGCCCCCAGGACGGCCCAAAGGGTCTGTCAAGCCTCGGCAGACGACCAAAAAGGTCATCCTGGAGACCCGGAAGAGGAGGAGCCACCGCACGAGCGGCGCTTCTTCCTCTTCCTGAGGTCGCCCTGGGAGCTGCCGGCCCTCCGCACGGCCGGCGCTTCCGGGGCAACCTCCCGCCGCAGCGACCGGACACGCTGCGGCGGAAAAGACAGAGAAAGTGCGCCCAACGCTTTTAGGGCGCACTTTCCCTGTCTTGAGGAAGGAGCGCTGATTTAGCGCTCCTTCCAGGGACGCCGCCGGTGCGCCGAGGTGTGGAGGCTGCGGCCCCACGGCGTGCCGGCCCAGGGCATCTGGGAAGCTCTCGTCTGCTTCCCCCCTTAGAGGCCCTAACTCACTCCTGCAAAGGTGCACAGGGATGGTGGTGGGGACAGTAACAAAAAAACAACAACCATACCCAGAGGCCTGGCTTGAAGCCGTGCTGTGTGGTCATGACATGCGTATTCCAGCTGCCTTGGAAGCAAGTGGTGCGGTCGGTGGGGTTTCAATGTGGCTTCAGAAAAGGCTTAGCTTCAAGCCACTTTTTCCTGCCTGTCTGTTTCTCCCCTAAGAATCATCTGTATGTGTACTTCCAAGCAGGTATCTATAACTTATTGCTTCACATAGCTGGTATTCACCATCCATTTTTCATTGCTTGCCACATGTACACATAGAAAAAGGCACATATTCGTTCACCATGGGCAACAAATGGCACACAGAATTTCACATGAAATTAACAACATTTGACATGGAATGAGCTACCATACTGAAAATGAATGTTCTGTGAAGTAGTCTGAAAGATTATGATCAGGATAAATGACAACAACTAATCTTTCCCTTACAAATATCACCCTTTACACATTAACTTGTCAAACACAGGTTTGATGGCACAGATTCCATATTTATTGACTTATGGTGTCAAGTTATGTTCAAAAGTAGACTCTTAATAAGCTGAATAAACTACCACTTGCTTGCTTCAATTAGTACCATGTATTAGAATAAATCTGTTCATTTTAGCTGTGTATAAGTGACTATAAATAAAACCACTTTCTCTTTAACCTATTGCCCTCTAGATGCTTGGAACTATAGCTCCATAACTTCTTAACTGGCCATGTTGGCTAGGGTTGTTACGAGCTGTAGTCCAAAACCCTCTGGAGTAGGGACAGAACTAGGCTGCTGAAGGCTTAACTCCTTTGCATCAGGCTTATCTGGCAGTTGTGCTCTATATGTCTCCAGCATTAAATAAATGTGGTCTTGAATCTATGGTAGATGTCCACTGCTGACTTAATGTATGACCACAATAACCATGACTATCATATTAAAGATCTAGCAGAATATCTCACTACAAAAAATTTGGTTGTGAATTCAGGTTCAAACACTCACCCCCTCAAACTCTGGCCCCATGCATGCTATGAAAATAATCCAAGATGAATCCACGCTATTTCCTTGGTGTTCGCACTTGTCCCAAATGCACTCAGTGCACTTTGGGGAGGGGGCTACCAAGAACCCACTTAACCCAGGATATTCTATTCCGTTTCCCCCCCCCCAAGTTTTCCTAAAAGATCTGCATCGATCCACATTTTTGGCAGTGCAAATACGCTTCTGAATTGATTCAGATCAATCTATATCATCAAGGGACTAGAGGTGGCTCCATTTTATCCCCAAGTGATGACTTGCGTGAATAGCACAAGGGTTAAAATGACTTGGAGAGATTTGCAAACCCAAAGTGTAATGGGAACAACAATCCCGATGGCAATCTGCAACTCCTTGGCACAAAAGACTGAGGTGGGGTACAGACGGGCGGCTCTGGGCCGCCCTGGGAAGCGGCGGATCGGGGCTGCAGCTACCCCACGCTGCACCCCGATCCTCCCTTTTGTCGCCTCAAAAAGAGTGGCAAAATGACACTCCTTTCAGGGGTGGCAAAAGGCCACCCTAAGGGCCGGCACATGGCTCTTCTTTGCCCTTTCCAGCGCACTGCGTCAAAATGTTGTGCCGGAAGGGCATCAGGATGCTGTTGGCATGGGGTTGGGGTGGCCGGTGTGCAGCTGCCTTGCCCCATCTCTGCCTCCAGGCTGGCCCTTTGGGCTGGTCTGCAGAAACCCTGAGTGTGAATGCCCCCTGGGTTTATACCAGGGATAGCAACTCTTTGCCATGATGTGTCCATTAAAATGTAATTATCAGGTGTCATTCAGACATCATTTTTTAAGCGTAACGATGCAAATAATCTCACTCATGCATTCTGGGTTTGTTATTCACACTATGGAACAGTATGGATATACATCTCTGCAAGTTTGTTTGCTCATGTATTCAAGCATTCGAATAAAGATTGAGTCGACAATGCATCCAGAACACTTTCAAGGCATGCAGTTTTATCCTAGGTCTATTCACATCAGTTATTCACACTACTGATGATGTGGATCTTTAAAAAAAAACTTGAGGAAAACCCCAATATCGATTATCCCAGATTAAGTGGGTGGGGGTGGGTTGCAGCCCCCCAAAAAACTTAATCAGGTGCATTCAGGATACATGTGAACAACAGAGATTCAACCTGGATTCATCCTGGATTATGTTCACCGTCTGAATAACTGCAAACAGCATGACCAATGGTAAGTCAGTTCGGAAATTCTGGAAGACTTAACAGCTTCTCTAGTGTTGTGTAATGGTTTGATGCTGGACTATGACTCTTTAGGGTTTGATTTCCCACTGGGCCATGGAAACTTGACCTTGGGCAAATCTCACTCTCTCAGCCACAGAGGAAGGCAATGGCAAACCCCGTATAAACAAATCTTGCCAACAAAACCCAGTGATAGTGTGAAGAGAAATCCCAGAGGTCCAAGAGGGGTTCAGGGAAGGAAGAGGCACTAGGGACCACATTGCAAACATACGATGGCTAATGGAGTGCACCAGGTAATTCCAAAAGAAAATGAGCATATGCTTGATAGACTATACCAAAGCCTTTGACTGCACAGATCACAAAAGGCTACGGAACGCCCTTAAAGACATGGGAGTGCCAACACATCTGATAGTTCTGATGAGGAATCTGCACTCAGGACAAGAGGCTACTGTCAGAACAGAACATGGAGAAACAGAATGGTTCCCAATTGGCAAAGGAGTCAGACAAGGCTGCATCCTTTCACACTATCTGTTCAACTTGTATGTAGAACATATTAAAAGAAAAGCAAGCTTGGATACAGAAGGAGGAGTGAAAATAGGAGGAAGAAATATCAACAATCTAAGATATGCAGTTGACACCATAATACTAGCAGAAAACCTCCCAGACCTGGAACACCTACTAAGGAAGATCAAAGAAGAAAGTGCTAAGGCAGGCTTAATGTTGAACATACAGAAAACAAAAATAATGACCACTGATGACCTTCACAAGTCCAGATAATGAAGAAAAAGAAACAGTGAAAGAATTCCCATACCTGGGATCAAACATTGATAGAAATGGGGAATGCAGTCAGGAAATCAGAAATGACTAAGAATGGGGGAGGGTGGCTACGAAAGAACTAGAAAAGATTCTAAAATGCAAAGATATTCAACTCAGCACAAAAGTTAGAATCATACCAGTCATTGTATTCCCTATTATTATGTGTGGATGTGAGAGCTGGACAGTTAAGAAAGATGATAGGAAGAAAATCAATGCATTTGAGAGAATGTGGGGCTGGAGAAGAGTGCTGAGGATCCCACGGACAGCCAAAAGGACAAAGAAATGAGTCCTAGAGCAGATCAAGCCAGAAACCTCCCTGGAAGCCAAGACGACCAGACTGAGACAGACACTTCACACACATCACAAGAAGGGAAGACTCTTGGGAAAACACAATAATGCTGGGGAAGGTGGAGAGAGGTAGGAAGCGAGGAAGGCCACATGCTATGGATGGACTCTATTAAGGAGGCCACGGGAATTAAGGGGTTGCAGGAATTAAGCAGAGCAGTGGAGGACAGAGGGTCTTGGAGATGTCTCATCCATAGGATCGCCATGGGTTGAGATCCACTGGAGGAAAGTTAACAACAAAAGGGTCACCATAACTTGGAAACTATTTCAAGACATACAAGCACAACACTGGGGAAATACAGGGCCTTTGCACACTGATAGAAATAGTGCAAAATGAGTCCACTTTAAGGGTTAGGGAATCATGGGAACTGTATTTTATTGTGGCACCAGAGCTCTCTGACAGAGAAGGCTCAATGTCCCAGGAAAAAAACCAATTCCCATGATTCCCTAGTTTCTGAGTGCCATGGAGAGAAAGGGGAGAGAAAGGGGTCCAAAGGAGGTCTCCACTTTACCTGCTCCCACCACCAGCATCTTCGGGGCACAGCTGTGGATGCAATGCAGGAGGGACCTGGAGCGGACGTTGCAGTTGAGGAAGGCCACCACGCAGCCCAGCTTGGCCAGTCCGAACCAGGCGTGGACGAAGTCCGGCTCGTTGCTCATGAGCAGAGCCACCGTCTGGCCGCGCCTCAGGCGCCCTTCCCGGAGGAACAGCTGGGCCAGGCGGTTACTTCGCCGCTCCACCGCCCGGTAGGTGTGGACCTCCCCTTCGAAGAGCAAGAAGGGCTTCTCCGGCTGCCTCTCCGCCGCCTTCGCGAACTTGTCCAGCACGGTCCGGACCCGGCCGCTCAGCCTGTAGCCCTCCATGGTCAGCCCATAGCGGAGGGCCTTCAGCAGGAAGCTCAGGTCCAGCCAGAAATAAGGGAAGAAGAGCTGCTGGACCAAGCGCAGGGAGAGCAGCCCCGCCGCCACGGCGCCCGCCAGCCAGGGCCAAGACGGGGGGGGCATGGGGGCGCCTGGGGGAGACGGACACCTGCGATGGGGCGGCAACCCTTCTACACCTGTCCCCCAACACACACACACACACACCCCCAAAACAATACTGCCTCAGGCCCTGCTCTCCCCAAAGCGAGGGGAAGCCCCTCCAAACAAGTTGGGAAGGAGCACCGGCAATGGAGAGGCCAAGCAACAGGTTGAGAAGTGCCTCCCTCCTCTTAAAAGCCGGACTTAAATGGGAAGAAGCAGGGAGCGGAAAGGCGGCTAGAAAGAGAGGAAGGAAGGAAGGAAGGAAGGAAGCAGCCAGGAAAGGACACGGTCCTCGCCCTCCGTCCAGTGGTCCAGCAGCCCCGTAAAGGCGAGCAAGGGGCAGCGAGCTTCTCCTTCCTCAGCCGCTTTTTGTCTCAGCCCTTGCGTAAGGCCAGCGGATGGGACTCCGCCCCTGGCCTCAGGCGCTCAATCCCCGGGGATGGCCCTCCTTGGACACAACAACAGTCAAAGACTCAGGCACCGCTTGGCCGGCCGGGGCCCCCGCTTGCAGCCCTGCTCGGCCCGAAGGCAGTGCCAGGAGAGCCCTGAAGCGCCGGACTAATGGCCTTTGCAGACTGCCAGGAATAGTGCACATTAAATTGAGGCACTGCCCTGGCTCAGTGCTAGGGAATCATGGGAACTGTATTTTATTGTGGGACCAGAGCTCTCTGACAGAGAAGGCTCAATGTCTCAGAAGAAAACCAATTCCCATGATTCCCTAGCACTAACCCTAACCCTAAAAGTGGACTCAATTTGCACTATTTCTGTCAGTCTGCAAAGGCCCTAAGACTCCGGCAGGCCGTGTGAGCGCAAATGCCCGCTCAACCCAGTAGGTCACACCCTCTCAGCCTCAGGGGAAGGCAAGGGCAAACCCTCCTCTGAACAAATCTTGCCAAGAAAAAAAAAAACATGATTGTGTGGCTCGCCTTAAGACGAGCCACACAACAACACACAACTATGGGAGACCAGGGTTCGAATCCCAGCTCGGCCGTGGAAAGCCACTGGGTGACCTTGGGTAAGTCACACGCTCTCAGCCTCAAGGGAAAGTAATGGCAAAGCCCTCCCTCCGCCCACCCCCGAAGGACCTTGCCAAGAAAACCCCACGATAGGGTCGCCAGAAGTCGGGAACGACGGAAGGCACACAACAACAACCACAACCACAAGAGAGCGGGCCCTGGAGGGGCGTCGGCGGCGCCTCGGAGTCGCCCGGGAGACAGACGTGTTGTGGGGCTTTGTTGTGCCTCCCTTCCGAGAACGTGTTCACACTTACACACACTCGCACAGAGACACAGGCACAGACAGTTCGTGTTTCTGCGTTTGCCTTAGGGCCTTTGCAGACTGCCAGAAATAGTGCAAATTGAGTCCACTTTAAATTGAGGCACTGCCCTGGCTCAGTGCTAGGGAATCATGGGAATTGTATTTTTTTCTAAGACATTGAGCCTTCTCTGTCAGAGAGCTCTGGTGCCACAATAAATTACAGTTCCCATGATTCCCTAGCACTGAGCCAGGGCAGTGCCTCAATTTACAGTGGACTCAATTTGCACTATTTCTGGCAGTCTGCAAAGGCCCTTAGTCCCGCTCCTTGGGCGGCTGTTCTCCTGTCCTGGCCCACTTCTGCCCATCCATCCTTTCAGCAGAGAAGGTGCGGACAGAGGCAGGCAAGAAGGCGGAGGCAGAAAGAAATTGGGCAACGAGCTTTCTAGTCTTTTCACAGAGTAGTATTGCCAACAAATAAACAAACACCGTCAGGCATAGAACCATTTGTACTCCCCCCCCCCTCGCCTCAAGTGCTTAAATAATTTGTTTACTGTGAGGCTTTTTCCTTTGGATGGGAGGAGCCCTTTGCAGCTCAGCCTCAGGGCTGCTAAACACCTCGGTTTGGCCCTGGGAGCAGAAAGGGGGACAATAAATTACAGTTCCCATGATTCCCTAGCACTGAGCCAGGGCAGTGCCTCAATTTAATGTGCACTATTTCTGGCAGTCTGCAAAGGCTTCATGGTTGCATTATTGAACATGTCTGCTGCTTGACTTCCCATCTTTTGAGGTCTTCTGTGCCCTTGATCAGTTAGCTCTCTCTTGTGATTTCCCACGGTTGCTCCTTTCTATCTCTCTGTACTACTCCTGCCTTTTGTTTTAGTTGAGGCTCCAGTCCAGATTATCACTCTACAGGGCGAGGTTGTTTTAACTGATCTGGCTGCCTCCTGTTGCATTCTGGAACTTGTAGTTTAGGAAAGGGCATTTAGAATATTCAGTCAGAGAGCCTTTAAGCCTCACTGAACTACAAACCCCAAAATGCATCAGGAGGCAGTCAGAGCTGTTAAAGCAACCTAGCCCCGTTTTTACGGTGTGGTGCGATAAGCTTGGCTGTTTCACCATAGGGTTTTCTTGTTGAAAGGCTCTCACAAGGCGGATCACCTTTGCCTCCCTTCAGACAGTGCTAACATGTATTATTAGCTCTAGAGTCACTGGTGTTCTCTCTGTGTGAGATGTACATGAATGTCACACACCATTACTGCTGTTGCCCAGTCACTGTTTGCCCCTCTATTCCATGTATCCCCTCATTTTTAACTGAGATGATTCCCTCCCTGACCACTCAACTCTCACTCCCTTCTTTTCCCTCCAATCCATCTCCTCACATGAATTTCATTTAAAATTTAAAAAAACAAAAACACTGAGAGGAAGGATTGGACAAGTGTTTCCTTCTGGGAGCAAGCCACCATACATCTGAACACTTTCATGCCCCCTCTTTGTGGAAGACTATTAAAAATAATAATAATAATAATAATAATAATAATAATAATTCAAATATTTCTGGCTTGTCCTATATCTGAGGATCTCAGGGCAGCATATGATAAAAAAAAAAGTTTAGAATGATTTAAAACAAGGAGAGTCTTATCGCAAGAGAAAACAAAGTGGAAATAGTGCTGGAGAATACTGGCTTTCTCTATGCCTCACCACATGGCATAATTCAAAGATATAGCCATGTTAGTCTGTAGAATCAGTATGTAGAGCGATCTTGTAGCACCTTTGAGACTAACAAATAAAGAAGTTGGCAGCATGAGCCTTCGTAGACTTCGGTCTACTTCCTCAGATGCATTTAGTGGAGTGGAAATCAAGGACAGACATGGCATCATAGCTCTTAAGTGGGAGATGGTTGTAAATATGTGTCTTTTTTCTAGCTGGAAAAATCCCTTCAATGAAATAAATTCATTCAATAAAAGAAACACCATCTCCCGCCAAAAGAGAACTGAAGTGTTATGATGTCATGTGGTAAGGTATGAAGAAAACCACTACTCTCTGACTCCATTTTGGCTTTCTTTTCCCGTGTGATAGGGCTCTAAGCATAACTGTAAAAGACTAACAGCATATTAAACCATTCAAAATTTTAAAATTTAATTTACATTTAAAACCAATTAAAACCAGTTAAAATAGTTTAATACGGCATAAACTATAACATATGTGCAAATTGAATAAAATCACTAGGACCCCAAAGGCTTTAATAATAAATAAAAAAAACCCTATGTTTTGACTTGGTACCAGAATCACAGCAGCATTGATGTCTAAGGGGGGAGCACTCCATTACAGGGTATCAAAAGTACGGAAAGCCTTCTCCCCACATTGTTATTGCCCCCACCAGGGAGATGTAGAGGTAGGCCCATCTGACAAACTATCTTCTAGCTTGCTGTGTCTCCTTGATCAGTGTAACAGGGACGATGGCATTAGGTAGTGCAGTCATAATGGCAGTCAACACCTCTACTTGCTCCTCCACTCTGTAGATGGCACAGAAGGGGGAAATTGAACCCCTCTGTTGATGGACTCCCAGGGTAAGGACGTTATCACATGTGGGCCAGAAAGCGGAAATAAAAGTGGAAATGAGGCATCCCGAAAATAAACGGGAAATAACCCTTGTTTCCGCATACGTCATTACCTTCATTGCACATTTACAGTAAGTGTATCGAACGTCCACACACAAGAGAAAAAAACCCGTAAATGTAGCCGAAATGAGCCTCCTGCACATGCGCAGAGAGAGGAATGCTCGCTGGAACCATGGCAACAGCGGGGAAATGCGCCACAATACGTATTTGGTTATCAGACCTACGGTAAATGCGAAATGATTCCCGTTGCGCAATTTTGCAATTCCTGAAGAAACCGAAATTCAAAAGATCTCGGATTATTCCACTTTCTGTCGGGGTTCTGTGCGACGTCGTGTGAAAACACGGGCCAATAATACATATTAGGTCGGGATTTTGTTTGGATTGGGCCCCGTGTGATAAGTAGGTAGATAAGTGAGTGAGTGAGAGCCATGTCACCCACTGCCTGTTTACCTTCCTGTCTGGGGAGCACAGTTGGCAGGATTGGGCTACTGACATCTGTCACAAGAGCTATGAAATGCAAAAACCCCAAAATAAAATAACAGGCACTAAGATGATCTGTTCTTTGCATGAGCAGCCAACTCCACCTCTATGCATCCTTACCATCTCTCTCTCGTCACTGCAGGGTAGGAATGTATTAGCATATATTCTGTTCTATACCAAAGCAAAGGTGGAGAATATGTGGCCCTTCAAATGTTTTTCGACTGACATAACTTGCCCCATTTATTAAAATAACCTGTCTTGCTTTGAGAGTTGAGCATTTTGCCTTGGGTGAAGCTGATCAGGCATACTCAGCTGCAACTGCTCATTACCTTGAAGACAACGGCAATGTCATCCATTGCTCAGGGACTCGTCAGGCGACTGGGGGATGGAACTCCTTTTTCCCATTAAAAAAATTACAGTAAGGGCAAAATCTACCACACTTCACCTATCAACAGAGCAATTTCCTCACTAGAAAGGAAGCACTGTGCTCTAATTGCCAGTTGCCTTGAACTGGAGTATAGAAGAGGAAGTGCCCTACCCTCTCAATGCACCAGAAGACTATGGGCTTTTGGGTTGTCGTGTTTAAGTGTGACTTTATCTGTAAGCCAATTGTGCCCAGCAAGCTGGGTACTCATTTTACTGACCTACAAAAGGATGGGAAGCCAAGTCAACCTTGGAGCCCTGGGATCAAACTTTGTGGCTGCAGTACTGGCATTTAACTACTGCACTACCAGGTCTTCTTTTATTTCACATTGGCTGTGGGCACATAGGAGTTTATCACATGGGGGCAAACTACAAAAATTCCATTTAGAAACAGGATTTAAAAACCAGGAAAAAATTGCAAAAGCAGGTAGTTTTTCACACACAATGAGGTTAATGTGACATTAACCTGAACAGAATGTAGACAAAACCCACTCCTTCTTACTTTTGGGATTTTCTGAAAGTAAAAAGGAGTGGGTTTTGTCTAGTTTCTGTTCAGGTTAATGTCACGTTAATTCTCATTAATGCTAATGTCATCTGAAAAACAACCCACTTTTGTGCCCCCCCTCCAGTTTAAATCTAGTTTCTGCATGGGATCTGTCCTGTTGATAAACTCCACAGCCAAGTGCTTCTCTGATCCTGCTCACAAGGCACAGGCTGACTTTCAGCAATTGACTAGCTGCTGAAAAAGAAGACTTCTAATAGGTGGGTACTGTTTTTTAAAAAAAATAATTTAAAAGTGCTTTTTAAAAATTTAAAGTACTTTTAAATTGTTTTCAAATTAATTGTATTTTAATGTTATAATGTATTCTTTTCTGATATTATGATTTTTTTTTTTTGCACTCTCATTTCTATCATTTTTTTAAACAATGAATCAACCCGAGCCTCAGTTTTCAGAAAACAGGAGGGTCAGATAAATAAGTCAGAAGGAGGAATGGGAAAATAAGGGAAGGCCACAACTGGAAGAAAGAGTGTTACCTGAGATTCCTCAGAGGATTCTATGGAACAGGTATGTGATACAAACCTCATCAGGAAGCAGCCATTTGATTGAAAGGTAGGGTATATTATATATACTTGTGTATATGTCTAGAAATTTTAGTTAAAAAATGGCAAAAACCTGGCTTGAGTAATTCCTTGGGTTAATGTAATTACTTTACCTCGTATCAAAAAAGTATCCATCCCCTTTTCTGAATAGAGTGGCAAAAGTGAAAACTAGTCTACCCTGGCAGAACCTAAAAGAAGCACCAAACCGCGCCCCCCCCTCCCCCACAGCACTGCTTTTGGCTTTTTTCAATGCCTGAGCAAGACAATAATGGTGATGGCAGCTGGTTGGTGCTTCCCTTCAAAGGAGTGCTGACAGCTATCGGGCTTTGAAGGATTTGAATTTCTTTATGTTTCTCACCTTTTCTGGTCTGAATTCAGGCAATGTTATCACATGAAAGTTAAAGGCTGTAATCACTGCTAATGTAGTTACTATTTTTGTTGCTTTGCCTTTGCATCACTTTGGATATGTGCATCATTTTTTAGCCTCACCTACACATGATCACCTCCCCCCCCCCCCCAACATCTCAATAGCCACCATTTACTGTAATTCCTTCCTCACCCAGCCAGCATTTAGGGTGAGCACAGTTATGACTGCCAGAATTTTGTAATTTTGTAAGTTCTTTGGCATTGTTTTCCTTTGCTTCATCCTTCCATCCTTTGTTACATGTGCCTAAGTTTTGCCCTCAATTTATATTCACAGGTCATATCAAATTCTATTATTTTGGCCCCAATACCTGCCATCAACTTGTACATAATGTCAACCTATGCACAAGTATATATGGTAAGTCTTACAGAAAAAAGCCTTCCCAAGGCTGAATCAGCCAGTTAACCTTTGGTGACAATAAGCCCTTATGAGGGCTGGAGGTCTTGACAACTGTGCTGATTCCAATCTCTGTAATTCAGAATCACACTCTGCATTGGCTTCATTATTTCCTATGCTTTCTGCCTTTAATGCCATCCAGCCATGTATTAAAATATGAAAAGAGCAAGCATTAAATGCATTAAAATATGAAAAGAGAAAAAAGCAAGCAAAATGTCATTCTGGCTTCTTTATTGAGTAGTCTGGTGGTAGTCACAAATAAAGGGGAGAAAGTATTTAACAATGGGGCGAAGCACACAGCTGGTAAAGAGCTGCCAGAGGCAGATCCAGCCACAATCAGGCTGGGACTGCAGCGACTGCACGTTCCACTCTTGAAGCAGACTGCTGCCATGGTCCCAAACCAGCACAGCCAGGAGCTTGATTATATCCACTCCTTTTTAATCCAGGCCAAAGGATCAGATTATGGCGCCAGAGCAACACCCAGCCACTTGGGAGGGTTGTCATTTGAACACCATGCTCCCAAAGCACCCAGAAGTCATCTTATTTGGCTCGTGTGTTTCAGGCCAATGTCACTGTAATGATGCCATTTTAACAATGTGGTCAGCTTCTGATAATGGCCTTAGTGCATGAAGTGCACTAAAGTGAGCAATCAGATAATGTCTTAAAATGTCACTTTCTCTTCATATTCCTCTACCACCTCCATCACAACACAAAGTCAACTTTAATTCCTTGCATATCATTT
Source organism: Phrynosoma blainvillii (assembly GCA_026167975.1). Taxonomy (NCBI): domain Eukaryota; kingdom Metazoa; phylum Chordata; class Lepidosauria; order Squamata; family Phrynosomatidae; genus Phrynosoma; species Phrynosoma blainvillii. The sequence continues at coordinate 90,377,864 of JANUYF010000002.1, read as the reverse complement.
CATTAACAAGATGTATGACATGTAGCAGGGCATAAGCGTAATGTCTCTTAACTTGGAATATTTATATCACCATGGTAGTGTGTTCATATAATTAAATGAATAGTGAAAGTACAGATGCTCCACCCCACCCTGACAGTACAGTGAAGGATGGTGTTTTCCTTTAGTGACTGCAAATTAGGTCTCTGATTGGAATATATATTCAGTTTTATAATGGTTGACTTCCATTTGAACAGCTTTCAAAAGTAATGCATTCCAGGCTACATTATGTTATTATGAAACTCCTGCACCTTTTTTCATGTGTTTGCAAATGAAGGTGCCACTCCTTGATCATAGCAATGTAACATGAGAGCAGTAACACACACATACACACAAATAGCATCAATAATTGTCATAAAGGATCTTCTTAAAGGATGGGTGGGATTCGGGATTTTATGTTCTGTTTAATATATCTGTATGGAAATTGTAATGTTGTAAGCCACCCCGATTGCTCTGCAGAGGGGCGGGATATAAATAATAATAATAATAATAATAATAATAGCTCTTGCTTAAAATTTAAAAGATTTTTAAAATGTTATATTTTACAGAATGGCCCAAGAATGAGATTATTATGTTGCCATGTCTAAGCTGTTTTACATATTTCCTGTAGGAGTCCTGTGCAATGTGTAAATTGACCATATACTCCATAGATTTCAGGTAGTTATTGTGAATTTTTTTTCCATGCAGAAATGAAAAATAGCTAATTTGGGACATTTACAAAAGAGCTTGGGTAGATTAATTAAGAAGGCAGCAGATCAGGGTAATGAGTTGAAATGAAACAATAACAGCTGATTCACCCCAAACTTCTTGCTTATGAAAAGCTGGAAATTTTTGCCAACACTGCATTTAATCTTGTTGGCTGTGGTAACCCATGTGATTGTGTTTATAAATATACATAATGTCATCTGACTTGGATTTGATAATTTCCTCACTTATCCAATGGGCAGGCTGAGGGTTGGATCAGTTCCAATGTAGCATTTTATAAGAGGAGAATTTTGAAATTCTGAGTAACTGTGTATTGCTTTGCATGCTCCAGTTCTCAGAACACTCAGATATTTCAGGGGTGCAGTGCTTAGCCCTTATGGTCTTACTTAGAGTGAAGTCACTGGAGATATACTGGCATTATGTGATACTTTTGTTTCTTTACACACACACACACACACACGTTGAGCATAGATGGAAGTACAGTATTAAAAACATTTTAATAGAATCATGGAGTTGGAAGAGACCACAAGGGTCTTCCCGTCCAGCCCTCTGCCATGCAGGAATACATAATCAAAGCACTCCTGATAGATGGCCATCCAGCCTCTGTTTAAAAAGGAGACTCCACCACATTCCAAGACAGTGTATTTGACTGTCAAGCAGTCTTTACAGTTGGCTCTTTGTACCCACACATATTTTATACATGGATTCAAGCATCCATGGCTTGAAAATATGCAACCCTTGATTTTGGCTGGCATCCATAGTTTTTTGTGGGTTTTTCAGGCTGTGTGACCATGTTCTAGAAGAGTTTCTTTCTGACATTTTGCCAGCATCTGTGGCTCGCATCTTCAGAGAATGCTGGAATGGAAGAGAGTGGGTACTGTGAGACCCTGGGTAGGGAGGAGTGATTCCCATGTAAACTGTGTATTGTTATGTTGTTGATTGGGTATTGTTCTGTGTTGATGGCAGGGCCTCAAGGTAGGAGGATATGCAAACAAGGATTATTGTCTGGTAATTTGTGTTCATTACTGGGAAAGCCCCTGCTCCTGGGTGGTTTCCCATTTGCATTTGCTGAGTGCTGATTTTCCTATTTTGCAGGACTGGTAGCCAAACTTTGTTTACTTTTAGGGTTTCTTCTTTCCTGTTGAAGTTGTCCAAGTGTTCGTGGATTTCAATGGCGCCCCTGTGCATTCTGACCTGATAGTTGTTGGCATGGTCCAGAATTTCAGTGTTTTCAAACAGCCTTTTATGCCCAGGATGGTTTATAATATGTTCTGCTACTGCTGATTTTTCTGGCTGGCCCAGTCTACAGTGTATTTCATGTTCCTTGATTTGTGTTTGGGCATTGCATTTGGTGGTCCCTATGTAGACTTGTCCGCAGCTGCATGGTATGCGGTAAATTTGTGCGGCTGTGAGAGGGTCTCTCCTGTTCTTCGATGAGTGCAGCATATGTTGGATTTTGCTATCCATAGGAGATCCTGGAACCAAATCCCAGTGGATACCAATTGCCCATTAGGAAGTTCTTCCTAATGTTTAGGTGGACTCTATTTTCCTGTAGTTTGAACCAACTGCTCTGTATCCTAGGTCTAAAACACACTGCAGAAATAATCCAGTTTGAGACCACTTTAACTGTCCTGGCTTAGTGCTAGGGGATTCTGGGAACTGTAGGTTTATTGTGTCACCAGAGGTCTCTGACAGAGAAGGCTAAATGTCTGTAGTTGGTCACTGTTGGGTAGTATATCAGTGATAAAAATTAAGGTTATTTTTGTTATAGACAATACTGGTTTTGATTAATTATGTACTATTTAAACAATGGGTGAAGAACTTAGCTAAGTTTATATGTCAAAGGGAAAAACAAGAGTTAAATATAAAGTGTTATAAGATGCAAAGGACAGGGGAAGGTTGGGTTTACCTAATCTAAAATTGTATTTTGCTGCCTTTTGTTTGGTTTGGTTGAAAGAATGGATTGTGCTGAGAAATAAAAAGTTATTAGAATTTGAAAGACATGGCTGAGAATTGGGTGGCATGGATACTTATGGTATGATAAGGGAAAAGTGAATGTAGATTTTAATACTGATTTTGTGAGATGTGTCTTACTGAGAATTTGGGATAGATGCAAACCTAGGTTATACCAGGTGATACTTTATTGGTCTCACCACAAGAAGCTCATTTTAGAAGAAAAAGAACAGGCAAGGAAAAATGGTTAACTTAGCAGGACCTTTTTGGAGAATTCTCAAGGAGAATATAAAATTAAGTGACAGAACTGCACCAGTGCATTTATATGCAGCTTTAGGGTTAGGGTTTGGATGGATCACTCCTTCTGAACTGCTCTCACATTGGGGTGCTTATATGCAGGGTCAAAGGTGCACATTTTCTGGGCTAACTCAGAATATCCCAGCTTCTTTTTGCTCCAGTTTTTAGTGTGGCTTCAGTCCAGTTTCCACCTGCTTTGGAGATGTGCATCATCAAAGCAGGTGGAAACCACTTTATTTTGCCTGTTTGTTTCACCTCATTGTCAAATGAGCAATTACTTGCAAAAGAGTACAATTTTCAATGATTTTCCTATTTACAGGTATTTTAACAATTCAAGATGGACAAAATGTGTTATGGTTTGAACAAAATGAATCAGAGTTTGAATTGCCATTATGTATAGATGATGAACTTATGATTGGTAAGATATATAAACTTGTGTTAAAATTTGATACAGAAGAAAAATAAGTGAAATATTGTATGATAGAATGGGCCAGGATTTTTGGATATAATATACAGATGAGTAGGTGGGAGAAGATGTGTCCAAAGGGGATGGAATTTACTTTATGTGAACATTTTTTCTATACATTTTTAAAATAAAATGATGTCATTGGTGTATGAGAGGTCAGAATATATCAGGATGATTTATAAGAACCAAGAAGATAATCGGAAGCCATATTGTATTTAGTCTTTGTATTTTCTTCTATATCTTTGTATTTTAATTTTTTTCTTTCCTGTATTCTCAGTTTATTTTTATATGTATTTTTAGTGTAAGGGAAAATTTTAAAATAAAGACAAAAAACTTCAAAGATTATTGCTAGTGGTTCTGAGATTACTTCCAGTTCTTTCAGTACTCTTGGATGTACTTTCTCACCATGGAGACTTGAACTTGTTATGCTGTACTATCTCTTTACCTGTTCTGTTCTGTTCTGCATTTCTTCTACTGCATCATCATCTGCTCCATTTTACCAAGGTTGAGCACTGTTTTCTTTTTGTGAGGAGACCAAGGCCAAGAAAGTGTTGAGTAGTTCTGCCTTTTCTCTGGCCCTTTTTAGCATTTTGCCATCTTCCCCATGCAGTGGACATAACATTTCCTTGTTCTTCCTTTTGCTACCTACATGACCAAAAATCCCTTATTATTGGTTTTAACCTCTCTAGCAAGCCTGGGCTTGTTCTGTCCTTTAGCTTTTCCGACTTTCTCCCTTCATATGCTGGCCATTCATTTGAATTCCTCTTTGGTGAGTTCTGTGTTTCTTCACTTTTTGTACATGTCCCTTTTAAATCTTAGCTCAGTTGAAAGTCATCCATCATGGCTTCTTTAGATACCTCCCATTTTTCCTTCTCATTGGAACTGTTTGAAATTGTGCCTTCAAATATCTCACCTTTAAGAAACTCCCACCCATCACTAACTCCCTTTTCTTTTAATATTGCTGGCGATGAGATCACACCCTGTATTTTCTGAAGTTTACTGAAATCAGCTTTCTTAAAGTCTAGAATGCATGCCTAACTACACTTGGCTTCCCCTTTCTGCTGTATAACAAACGCCAGGAAAACATAGGGCCTAAGCAGACTGCCAGAAATAGTGCACATTAAATTGAGGCACTGCCCTGGCTCAGTGCTAGGGAATCATGGGAACTGTAATTTATTGTGGCACCAGAGCTCTCTGACAGAGAAGGCTCAATGTCCCAGAAAAAAATACAATTCCCATGACTCCCTAGCACTGAGCCAGGGCAGTGCCTCAATTTAATGTGCACTATTTCTGGCAGTCTGCTTAGGCCTATAGTCACTCCCACCTAAGGATACTGCCACTTCCACCTCATTAACTAGGGCACTATTGTTTGTTAGGATCAGATCTAAAATAGCTGATCCCCTTCTTGCCTCTTCCACTTTCTGGACGATGAAATTGTCTGCAAGGCAAGTGATGTTTGTTTGTTTGTTTAATCTAATATTCTTGGCAGAGTTTGACAACAAATATCAGGATAGTTGAAATATCCCATTACTTCTACATCTCCCTTTTCTGAATGTTTGATAATCTGTTTTAGGAAGGCATAATCCAAATCCTCAGTCTGGTTTGGGGATCTGTAGACATTACTATTGTTTCTCTCAGCCTTAATTATAACCAGATAATCTGGTTTCCAGGATTTAAGTCCTGGATCTCATCACAGGTGAAAATGTCATTGACATATAGTGCTACTACTACTCCTTTTCTGTTTGGTCCATTTCTCTGAAATAGGTTATACCACTGTATTACTACATTCCAGCCATCCCACCAGGTTTCAATGATGCCTTTTATATAATATTAGCTTTCCTGTGTTAAGAGTTCAAGTTCATCTTGTTTATTTCCCATGCTCTGTGCATTAGTGTAGAGACATCGGGGGGTTGCAGACTGCCAGAAATAGTGCAAATTGAGTCCACTTTTAGGATTAGGGTTAGGGTTAGGGAATCATGGGAAATGTATTTTATTGTGGCACCAGAGCTCTCTGACAGAGAAGGCTCAATGTCTCAGAAAAAAAATACAATTCCCATGATTCCCTAGCACTAACCCTAACCCTAAAAGTGGACTCAATTTGCACTATTTCTGGCAGTGTGCAACCCCCCATCAAAGGCTGCTGCTACACTGCAGAAATAAAGCAGTTTGACACCACTAACTTCTATGGCTCAATGCTGTAGAATTCTAGGGTTTGTAATTTGGTGGGGCACCAAAACTCACTGACAAGGAAAGCTAAATATCTCACAAAAGTACAAATCCCCCAAATCCAAGCCCTCTGACCCATTTCTCAATGCACAGGAGTAAGATTTTTATTTTTTTTTTAGCCCTTGACATAGTGTATATATCTCATCTATCATGAAATCTCAAGGCAGCATACAATTAAAACTGTGTACAGTTTAAAATAATTCCAGATAAAAATGGAATAAATTTGGATAGGATAAAAGCATTTTAAATAAACTGGCAAATTAAAATAGCAGAAAAGACAAGAGTTAAAACCTTGTACATGCACACTTTAAAAGATAATAAGATTAAGCACAAAAGCTTTAACAACAACAAACCTACAGGTTTTTGGCATGTAAAACACCATTGGTGCCAACCAGACCGCCAAGCAGTGGAGCATTCCATATGTGGGGACCCACCTCAGATTAGGCCCTCTCCCATGGCCCTGTATGATGCATTGTTCCCATTACTGGGTCATGGAACAAGGCCCCAACAGCAGATTTCAGTGCTCAAGCAGGTATAGATAGAGAATGATGATCCTTCAAGAATTGAAATCCCAAGCTAGTTCTGCCTTCTTGGGTCATCCTAGCTCCTAAGACTCTTCATTTTCAGGTCTCAGAAGTCTTGCCTCAGGACAGCCTATACAGATAGCACCACCCAGCTCTCTGAAAGAAAACTTGTAATAATATTACAATATTTCAGCAGCATCACACTTATTTGAAAATAACTGCCTTCATATACTTTCAAGCAAATGAGTTCAAATATGTTACCAATAAAAAGCTTGATATTTATTATAAAAACATCCTTTTCTTATTTGGCTCTTTAACTTCGTTGCTTTTCCCAGATACTTTTAACTTGTGGGATTGTTTGTATATCATGGACCTGTTTGTTTTGCTTCACCTTTTATAATGTAAAATAAAAAAGGAGGAGGAATGGGAAAACATAGCTTGTTACCTAACACTCCTCAGAAGATTCTGTGGATCAGGTACATTTCCAAAACCTGCCCACATTTGATTGAAAGGTGAAGCACACATTTGATTGAAAGGTGAGATATAAATCTTGAACAACCACAACAAAAAAGCCCATGAGCCTGCATCAGTCAGTTAACCTTTGGTGATAATGAACCCTTCTGACAACTGTCCTATTTCCAGTGCCTGTAATGCAGAGACTGTAAACCCCTGTAAACTTCACATTGTGTACATGATTTTAAAGCTATAACTCCTACACTTTCTGTCTTTAATAACATCCAGACATGCATTAAAATATCAGATGAGAAAAGAGTTCTTACATCCTGGTAACATTGCACCCCCAAGGCTGTTTGAGTGGCCTTTGGCTCTTTCAGATTTCCCAGCCCACCCTTCCTGGGGGGACCCCTGAAGAGAGTAAATGGTGAAAAATCACCTCTTAAATAATTTACCGGGTCTCCTGCACTGTTTAACATACAAAAAAAGAGAACCGTTTTTCAAAGTAAAAAGCTGAATTCTAGTCACTTGCGAAGTTTGTTTTTATATATTTATTTGGCAATCACACACACACACACACACACACACACACACAGGGATGACAGTTTGCCCAAAGGCATAAAATTGGTCCAAGGATCTTCTGCAGTTGTCTACCCTGCTTCAGTCTTGAAACTTTATTAACTATATAAATAATACAATTGTAAGTAAGGTATGTTTCAAAATATCTAGTATTTTTAAAATTGTCTGGTTTGGTTTAGCTATTAATTATATATATGAATTGTCTGTAAACTACTGCAATAAAAGAGGTCAAACTTGAAATATCCTTTTATCCTCTTCTTATTGTTTAAGCTTCAGATGAAACAGGGTTCAGAAACAATTAATCAGATTTTGCTTGCTATATTCAGAACCATGTACATGTCTGGTGTTTGTGCTCCAGTTCTTTGAACCTAATCATGTTCCAGGGCTTTGAACTTAAGTATAAATGATAAGGATTACCTTTTATCTGCAGCTGATACTTCTTTAAAGCCTTAAATGAATATATAAATGTTTAGAAATGTTTGAAGATGTTGCAAAGTAAAACCACTTAGGTATTTTATTTGCTATTGGTACTTATTTGGTTGTTAAATATTTATAGGTCAACTAGATGTGACACAGTTATCATTAAAATCTATATTTAACTCTCTGCACACCTGCCATGAAACACCTTATCTCCTTCCTGGTAGTAGCCTTCAAAAATTACATATACAGTGCTATACAGGGAGAAAAGACAGCAGTCCTTTTGAAATACCCAGGATCTTTTTTGGCATATTATTTTACACCATGCATATATTTTTGTGGGCCCACAACCCTGATGTTATACATGAATCCAAATGGTCATTCATTATTATTTACTTTAACATGTAGTTTCCCTTTCTACAACAAAGTGATACTACTTTTTGTCAAGTAAATATGTTTAGTATCAGAGCAGCAGAAGCAAACTTAATTTATTTTCTGTAGTGTGTTGGCTTGAGTATTAAATGAAATTTAAGTGAGTTTAAAATGTGAAACTGCATATGTCCTGAGTCTCCTCCCCCCCTCCCCCACACACATTATCAGGGTTTTAATCTCTGCTCTTTTAAATTTTGCTTTAATACATCAAGACTGTGGGAGCATTTGCAAGCTGTGAAATGGCATGAATGCCAGAAGGAGAAGTAATACACATGTCAAGGGGCTTCTTGTAAGACCATTATGTCCAGGATTTAAATTACTTAGCTGCGCAACCACAGATTGTAAGAGGCTAGATTCCAATTCTTTGAAGGCTTAGCTGAGATTCCACCAGATCAAATGTGAAACCTTCTAATCGACTATAGACTCTTGCTTAGGAAAAGCAAAGTTGTTTTCTCACCTCTCTGTTTGTCGCTTACTGAGATTCACAAAACAGCTGCTTGTTCATTTGGTAGTGGTAGCTGTTGTTTATTAATCTTCTTTTTTTATAGGATGTATTTCCTTGGCACATTTTTGTAGTTTTCTGATCTCAGTAGGCTAAGAATTTAATCTGCCAATGTTTTTGAATTCTAACTTCATCACAAGGGAACATGACGATAACAAACAATTGGGTAATTGTGTACATTTATGAAAGATCAGCATTATTTGATGAATAAATAGCTACATTCTTGTTTTCTGCAAAAAAAAATATTGCCAAGGAATTTCACTTGGGTTTGCTATGCTAATAGTCCCTGGATATGTTACTTTCAAGGGAAAAAGTTCTGAGTGTAGCAGCCAGGAGACTGACAAATGGACACAGTTCACTCAAAATACTTGAAAGCATATTTGTATGGCTTTTTTTTTTTTACAGCTATTTCAAAATCTGTTTTACATTTAGTAGCATTCTGTCTTTGTCCAAAGTGCTTCAGTATGCCCCAGACATAATTCAATATATCCATAAGCCTCAATAGTTTATGAAATTCTTAAAACTTAGACCTCCCATGTCTCTCCTCCCTATGAATAAAATATTTATGTATATTCATAATCTACCTTTCAATCAAGATTAGATCTCAGAGTGTCTCACAACTGAAATCCACATATGAAGGATAATATAATTAAGGATAAATGTGTGTGTGTGGGGGGGTTCCTTCTGACTTCTAAGCAGTGGGTGGTACAATGCAGATGTTCCAGTTTTTTTCTTCAGCTGAAGGTGGCAATGGGAGCTGCAGATGGACTAGTTGATAGCAAAGTTTCAAACCCACTATCCAGCCCTTCTACATTTTGCCAATATGGCCACCCCACCACTCACTTGAGCATTTCACTGTGCAACCTCTTCCAAACTGAATGCCGTGGCATTTCTATAGACATCAGTAATGGATTGCAAAGGGGATCAGTTTTTGTAGCTGCCATAATTATTGTTGGTCCAACATTTTATCCAATCTTTTCGGGTTTTGTTCTTTCAGGACATGTGCAGTTTTTCTGACCTTCTTGCTGATTATTTTGCTGAAACTTTGCACTCACTACTTAGAGCCAGAAGGAACATTCTGTACCACCACCTGTCCACCCTTGCCAGTGGTGGTGGCACTAGGTGTATGCGAACAGCCACCTGGTCTCGCAACAGGAGTGCCCAGGTAATGGAGGGGACATTGAGGCATCTTCGAAGCCAAAGTACTTTGGCTGCTCCTGGAGCATTCTGACCCATGCAGACACCACCCATATAACTGGTTGGTTTAGTCAGATTTTGTTGTAAATTGTTTGGTACACTGTAATAGGAGAAAAATTGAATATGAATAAATATCAATAAATGAAATAATAATACAGACTCCTAATTTATGTTGTGACATCTGAATTTGCAGATCTCCCTTTCAGATAATTTGTTTATGTCCTTATGTCTATGTCACCTCCTTGCAAAATGTGAGTTGCATGGTAGTACAACCAATACAAAAGAGAACATGAACATAGTAGGAGAATGTGGGGAAATAGCTTAAATGGTCTGACAGACGGACACCATTCTTACGATTCTCACAGAGGTGAAACTCAGTGCTCTTTTACTAATGCCTCTCATTCAAATTATAGTCTGTCCATTTTTCTTATACATATATCCCAAGATTACTGGTGGCCTAGTGGGGTTTATTCTGTTTCTTGCTAGAGCCCTAACAGATCCAATTGCAACAGATCTAGGTACAACATGGTGGTTTGAGTGTAGAAGACATAAACTGAGAATTAATAGACAGGATGCCTCAGAGTGTGTGTTCATTCCTGGAATTTTTAAAATCTGCCCCAAGTTACCAAGGCCTTACATAGAACAGGAATATCCATGGGCGGAGGTTATTAAAACCTCCGCATTGTCATGGACGCATCATTTCCTGGTTAAGGCTGAACTAAGAGCCATAGTCCACCCCACCCCCCCGGGGGTGGTGGACCCATTAGAATGGTCCACCCTCAAAGGCTAATGGAACCAAATGGATTCCAGAAAGCCTTGGAGGGTTTAATGGCTGGTAACACTGGTGATTCTGTCGAAGCTTTGGTAAATACCTGGAAGACCGATCTTGCCAAGGCTATCAACACAATCGCTCTCAAGTGTCCTTTCCAACCCACTCCCATCCATAAGCCCTGGTATACAGAAGAGTATGTATGTACAATTTGTGGCCAAGTAAGTGACCCTGGGCATGTCACACACTCTTAGGCTCAGAGGATGGTAATGGTAACCCCCATTTGAAGAAACATGCCAAGAAAATCCCATGATAAGATTGCCTTAGGGTTGCCATAAGTCAGAAAGGACTTGAAGACACACACAAGAACAACAAAAAAGTCTGCTATTGTTTCATAGGTAGTACATGGGAATAGGAGCCAGCATGGTGTAGTGGTCTGAGTGTTGGACTACCACTCTGGAGACCTGGGTTTGATTCCCCACTCTGCCATGAAACCCACTGGATGAACTTGGACAAGTCACACACTCAGGGGAAGGCAATGGCAAACCTCCTCTGAGCCAGTCTTGCCAAGAAAACCCCAGGATAGGGGTTCACCTCTTATCCGCTGCTGCTTCCTCCTGCTGCCTCCTGCCACACCATGCCACCCCTTCCTCCTCCTCCTCCTCCTCCTCTGACCTGGACTTCCTCTCTTCCTCCTCCTCCCGCCTCACGCCATGCCACACCTTCTCCCTCCTCCTCTGCAACCCGGTGTATAAGATGACTCCCGACTTTGGAGAAGATTTTCCTGGGTTAAAAAGTAGTCTTATATGCCAGAAAATACTGTATATATAAATACTATACATAAATAAATATATACTAAATAAATAAAAGGTGCAGTTTTTCAAAATGTCTCTCACATTTTGAGAATCTCTTGCATCAGTCCATTGTGAGCCATTTACCTATAGTTCTCCTAACTAGAAAGTTATTTGCCTGGTGGGGTAATTTCCCTAACAAAGGATTTAATCAACAGGCGGTGTTATTTAGGTAATATTCTTCAGTACTGATTTCATTCAGCATCTTTCTGTCTAAACACCAATCTTCCAATTGTATATATAAAAGGGAATCTTTCCCCTGGTATGGTGGCATGATGGTGACAGTGGCCTCAAGCAGACGGGCAGCTTGGAGCAGCCTCTGGTTACTCCAGACGCAAGCATGCCTTGAGTGGTGCAGGACTGCAGCAGCCAGATGTCACAGTCCCAAGGCTGGTCATCATAGTCCGCAACAGACCACTGGCATGCTCTGTTGTGCTCTCCTTTTGAAGTTGGGTTTGGGACACCTTAGGTGGCCATGGTGCAGTTTTAGCCCAATCCAGTGACATGCATCATCTGAACACCACGGCCCTAGATCAGCCCGAAGGTGGAGCTTTTGACCTGTCTGTTTCGGGCCATTTTCATAGTTCTCACTCCTTAAAGAAATCCTGCCCTGCCTCACTGAGTTTCTTTCTAAAAATATCCTTAATGAATTTTCTTATTTCATAGAATCATAGAATTGGAAGAGACCACAAGGGCCATCCAGTCCAGCCCCCTGCCATGCAGGAATCACAGTCAAAGCACCCCCAACAAATGGCCATCCAGCCTCTGTTTAAAGACCTCCAAAGAAGGAACCTCCACCACGCTCCAAGGGAGTCTGTTCCATTGTCAAACAGCTCTTACTGTCAGGAAGTTCCTCCTAATGTTTAGGTGGAGTCTCTTTTCCTGTAGTTTGAATCCATTGTTCAGTATCCTAGTCTCTGGAGAAGCAGAAAACAAACTTGCTCCATCCTCAATATGACACTCCTTCAAATATTTAAACAGTGCTATCATATCATCTTTTAATCTTCTCTTCTCCAGGCTAAACATACCCAGCTCCCTAAGTCTCTCCTCATAAGGCATGGTTTCCAGACCCTTCACCATTTTGGTTGCCCTCCTCTGGACACGATCCAGTTTGTCAACATCCTTTTTGCATTGTTAATACTATTTTTTTATTTCATTTCTATGCTGCCTTTCTCCTGGAAAGGGACCCAAGGCAGCTCACAGATAAAATCATTTAAGAACTTTATAATAAAAATTTAAAAACAATTAAGACCATCTTACTAAAACAGTATAAAATTATATGAAACATACACAAATTTAAAAAGTAGTGTAATCCTGTGTGTAGCTCAGCATTAAGTATTATTCACTTGAGTTTCATTCAACAAGAATAATCTCATGCTCAAAAGTTGGTGTCTGTTTTCAATAGCAGGCTTTCAGCATTGGTTTTCATAATTAGTACTATATTTCACTTCTAGCAAGAAAAGAATTTTTAAAAAATTGCAAAGTGCAATTAGAGTTTTAAAATACTGCCACCTTGTGGTGGTTGGGAAACACAAAACTTTTCTGTTGCAACAACTGCATATTTTGAGAGTCATTCCTAATCAGGAAACATTCCTTTGTGTCAGCGTATTCTACCTTTTCAGTTCAAAGAAGGGTAACAGTAACCTACCCCCAAGTAAAAAAATAAAATAAAATAAATCACAGCACAGCCTTTATAGATTTGACAAGTTCCTTGAAACAACTGAGTCCCATTTCTGTTTCAATTATGCTGTTTCATAATATATATTTTCTGATCTCCTGCTTCGGTGAACTGAGTAATAATTTATAGCTATTTATTCCTAGAATGATAAGAACCATGCTTTCACCTAGACAGAGCCAACCATTATTGTCTTCACTATGTCTTATTGGTAAACATTTATTCGTATAAAGCAGGGGCAACATGACACATTAGAAATGTAAGAATGTTTAGTAATGTTGAAGACAATAGAAAAAGTGGAAGACCACATTAAGAGTGATTTGACTCATTCAAGGAAGCCCTGACCTGTTTTTGCAAAACCTGAGCTGGGCTGTTGAAAACAGGGTCTCCTGGAGATCTCTCAATCATGGGATGACCATAAATTGAAGCCAATGTGGTGATACATCACCACAAAGCAGGGACAAGAAACATGAAACTCTTGGGCTGGTTATAATCTCTACTCATTCTTTTTTTATGGCCCCACTGCCTTTCATATGCTGCCACTGGAGAACAAGAAAGTATATTACTTTTTAGATAAGAAGGAGGCACTCTAGTGAGGAGGAAAAGAAGGTTTAGGGAGGAAGTGACATAGTTTAAGATTGAATGTGTGAAGATAGGATTGGGAAATAGGAAAGGAGAAACCCCCTTCAATACGATGTTGTAACAAAGAATCAATTTAGGTAATAGGATGCAAGATGGAGAGGGTTTTTTTTGGAATGAATATGATTGTGAATAATTTACATTTGAGTTTATTAGTTTAGGGAAGAGCTATAATGATAAGATTGTTAGTTAAATTGTGCGTTTTGTTTCTGTATGTTTTCTTTTTTCTTGTTTTCAGTTTTCTTTTTTCTTTTAAGCTAAAATAGATAGTTAATTTTCTTTGTTCCTTTTTTTCTTATATAAAGTATGTGTAATGTGTTGTGTGTAGTGTGTATTCAATATACGTTGTATGTTTGTTTTGAATGAAACTTAATAAACTATTTTATAAAAAAAAAGAAAAGAAAGAAGGAGCATGTTCTCTGAGAGAATTCTATGGCCCTGTCCACACAGGTCAAATGTAACAACCTTCCCCCATCCCCTTGGTGGTGAGACCGGATGGCAAATGGCCCAAAGTCTACTGTATATACTCAACTATAAGTCAACTTCATGTATAAGTCAAGGGCAGGTTTTGGGACCAATATTATGGATTTTTAAATGATGTGGATAAGTTGAGGGTAAAATTTAAAGGATAAAGGTTAAAGCAGAGGAAAATGATATCAAAGAACGTAGAAAATTCTGGCAGGCATAACTGTTTGTGCTCACCCTAAGGGCCAGTGCTTCTTTTAGGTGCTCTCAGGATGAACTAAGCTCTCACTTTTTGCCACTCTACTCAGAGAAGGGGATGGTTCCTTCTTATAAATAAGAGTTAAAGTACAGTACTTATATTGATCTGTGTATAAGTTGACTCAGGTTTTTTGGGGTCAATTCTTTTACTCAAATTTCTAGACTTATACATGATTTCTACAGTAGTTTTGGTATGAGCAGACCAGATGATGTCTGGCTCACTCAGCACCAGAACTAGGTTTTATCCCTCTTACCCATATTATAAAAAATCACAAGTTACTCTGGAGCCCTCCACTCTGATGTTGTGTGCCTGTTTGAAATGCATCCCACTTAATAAAAATATTTTTTTAAAAAAGAAAAGAAATGCATCCCACTGAGTTGTCCAGTACTTCCACTGCTGCCTCCAGTCATTCACTCAGAACAAGTTCCCTGGCCATGAATGGTACCTCATTCTGACTTTGGAATGAAGTGATCTGTCATGGTATTGGATGCATGGGGATGTGAGGGATACTCTGAGCTATTCCATTCCAGAGCAGATGGATCCTAGTACTATCATATGTAATTCTCTGCCAATGCAAATGAGCTCCTTGGCAAATAATTAGCAGACTCAGCAGAGCAATCTGGGAACTGGAAAAGGGAAGACATGGTTAGTCTATTCTAGATTTGGACATATACATGCCAACCCTTTTGTGGTCTGAACCCTAATACAGAAGCCATGGCAAGGTTGATGGAAAAAATACAGTCCTCCCACCCCAGTCAATTAGGAGCTTATTGCATGGGGGTGGTGGTGAAAGGTGTCTTACCTTGTTTGGCTTGAATTCTCTTCCTATCATACGTAAATCGCCACTGATTCTGTTGGCTGAATACAACCTGGGTAAGATGTGGCTCCAAGCCGCACTCAGCCAGCCAATGTTCGAAGTTGGAAGCTTCCGACTTTGAAAATTGGCCGGCTAAGCACAGCTTGCAGCTGTGGTTTACCCAGGCTGTATTCAGCCAGTGGAATTGGCAGCGATTTATGTATGATAGTACCCGGCTGCATACTGGAAGAGAATTCCAGCCAGACAAGGTAAGATGCCTTTTACCCACCATGTGATAAGCTCCTAATTGGCTGGCGAGACACTGTATTTTTTCCATCAACCTCGCCACGGCTTCTGTATGAGGGTTCAGACCACAAATGGGTTGGGATATATATGTGTATATGTCTTCCCTTTTCCAGTTCCCGGACTGCTCTGCTGAGCCTGCTAATTTATTTGTCAGCGAGCTCACTTGCATTGGCAGAGTTGTGTGATAAGAACCATGCTGAGAGAGACCACCCAAGCATTTCACTGACTGCTGAACAGCTGCCAGCTGCTAATAATAACTTTCCATCACTACCAACCTGGGCTAAATTCAAGCAAATGTCTCAAAGGAACTTTTGCTTTAAATGCCAACATTGTTCAAAGACAGAAAAGCAAATAAGAAATCCCTAATAAATATTTCATTTAAACCTTTCCTGTAAACTTTTCCTTTGCTAATTTATTTATTTAATTATTTGCCTTTCATTGCTAATGAGCTCTGTCATGATGAGCCACACTGTTAACCTTTAAAATTTAATGGGGCGAGGGTAATGTGTGTGTGTCATGAATGAGTGTCACGTTGACCCTCATGCAGAGATTGTTGTACCTGGACTTGCTGAGCAGATAGATGATGAAGCTGTCTATGGGACAGAAGGCACTTCTTCAGCTGATCAGGGCCAATGCAGAATTGTACAACCATCCAGCTGAAGGCAACTATGTATACAAAATTTATCCTGTATACAAAATTTCAACAATAATACTAAGTGCTGCATGTGCTTTGTAAAAGCATCAAAAGGTGATGTGGCACTTTAAGACTTCAATAGATTTATTACTACACAAACTTTTGTAGATGACAGCCATTGCAGAAGGCTCCATGCTGAGAAGGGCTTCCTGATTTCATATTCAGTTCCTTAAGTGTATGGCAAGGCTGGGTATCCCGAGGCCTTCCCTATTCTACTGGGCTGCAACTTTTATCAGCTCTACCCACCATAGGCAATGATGAAGTATGCTGGAATTTGCAGTGCAGTAATATCTGGAGGTCTGCATGATTTCCCAACCCTGTACTATGATGTGCAACCATATAGTCCAATGGTGCACTTATGGGATCTAATCCAGAACTAAAATTTTGCTATAATTGAAAATGCAAACTGCAGACTTGCTTATTGCAGAAAGCACACATGGAGATTTTTATGTGGCAGAACAATTAAGCCATTCATATTGCATGGAAAAGGAAGCATTTTGGCAAAAGACCAGTGAAGACTTCCTAAGATTATTGGAAGATAAGGAAATGTCTCATTGTCATCTAGTGTTGCCTACCTCACTTCTTAGTTACTCAAGAAAGTATTCTTGGAGTGGTTTCAAAGCTCTCTTTCCCAACTTACATTTTTAAAGCATCTGCATGAAACATCTGGCAATGGTTGCAGTTATGCAGCCTGCAGTTTGTTTGCACCACTGGGATAACTGTCAGAGTATAGATGGGCTATGCAGTCAAAGGTGAAATGTAGAGATGTGTGTGTCTATATTTTTCCACTTGAGAACAGCTTCTAGGCAGAGCACAAACAACTCAGTCCAGATGGCTAGAGAGACAAAACAATAGAGAAAACTCTACGTGGGAAATCATCCTTGTTTACATAAGGAAACAATAATAAAAGGTTGTTATGGGAAAGTAGATCACGTGATGGAGGATGAACAACAAGAGGCTGGGTTAGCATACATCACATACAGATCATCCAATCAACCTGAAGGTTAACACTCAAAAGGTGGAGAGGGGCTGGACTAAGAAACTTTGTGTTTGACATTGATATTATTATTATTTGCTTCCTTTGGATTGCATTTTTTCTTCTCTTTACTTCTCGATGGATCTATAATATGTTTAAGATCTGGAAACATGGATATGTAGTTTTGTTCTTGTTTAGCCACATCTGCAAGATGTGATCCTATAGTGGACTGTATTTTACTTTGTATGTTGTTATTATTCTTCCAACAATAACAATAAAACTCAACTTTTAGAAGCTTGGATTTTTTGCTCCCTGGTTCTGCTGGATTTACAAGCACACTACTCCACCAAAACCGAACAATGGGCTTTTGCAGACTGCCAGAAATAGTGCACATTAAATTGAGGCACTGCCCTGGCTCAGTGCTAGGGAATCATGGGAACTGTAATTTATTGTGGCACCAGAGCTCTCTGACAGAGAAGGTTCAATGTCCCAGAAAAAAATACAATTCCCATGACTCCCTAGCACTGAGCCAGGGCAGTGCCTCAATTTAATGTGCACTATTTCTGGCAGTCTGCAAAGGCAATAACAACCAAATGTGGGATGTAATTTATTATGCTTGCTGTCCACCAGAAACAGTTTTCAAATTTGCTTTCCTAACCAGCTTGACTATTTATGTGTGGGAGCTTAGCTTTATTCTTTCTGTGTGGATCTAGAATTAAAAGGTCTGCAAAATATAAAAACAGATGCTCATTCTCTCTCCTCTTCCCCACAGAGAGAGAGAAAGAGTATGTAGAGAGATCTTGTAGCACTTTTGAGACTAAAAGTGAAAGAAAGAAATTGGAAGCATGGGCTTTCATAGACTGCAATCTACTTCCTCAGATGCATTTGTTGGAGAGAAGAGCAGGCACAGACATATATATGTTAGGATATCAATTCAAATTACAAATCCTTTGTTGAAGTCAAAGTTTGTTTTCATGATATCTAATTTCTAAGATCAAGAGACGAAATGGAGAGAAAAAAAGGATTTAATTGTCACTGGTTTACTTATTGATAACTTCAAGAAATATTTGCGATGGATAAAAAACTGGAAGATTTTGACATGGAAGAGGAAAAATTACAAGACACTTTAAGGAAAAGGGGGATATGATATCCAAAATCTATGACATACTATTAAGATTACAATTAGAGAAAGAACAAGTAACTAACAACATGGTTAAATGGGCTCAAAATATTCAAAATACAATATCATTAGAACAATGGGAAGATTCTTGGAGAAAGACACAAAGATTTACTAAATCTCAGGACCTTAAAGAAAACTATATCAAGATATTTCACAGATGATATCTTACCCCACATAAATTAAATAAAATGTATGCCCAACATGTTGGAAGTGCAAAGTAACACAAGGATCCTTTTTTCACTTATGGTGGAGCTGTCCCATTATTAAAAAAATACTGGAAATCAATACACTCTAAAATATCACAAATTATAGGGAAATGTATCCCTATGAGACCTGAACTATTTTTGCTTAGCATGATATCACTATTAGATAAAGCACCTCAAAAAGAACATTGGAAATTAATTTTACATATGGTGACAGATGCATGCATTCTCTTAGCTAAATATTGGAAAGGGAAAACAATACCATCAATTGAAGAGTGGCTAATAAAACTACTGGATATGATTGAACTAGATAAACTTACATGCAGACTAAATAATAAGGCATTAAAAGAAGTAGAAAAAGTTTGGACACCAATGATAATATACTGGAGAAAAGATTGGCATGGTCTGATTATATAGCAGGGGAATGAACATTTACAAGAAGACTATAAACCCTATATAAGCATATGGTTTGGTTTTTTAATAACCTTTTCTTTGACCGTTATACTTTTATTCTGAAATCTTAGTAACTCTGTAAAAGTAACTTTGAGTGACTTTATAGTAACTTTGTAAGAAGCAGATCCACGAAAAACTTCTTGAAAAAGTAAAGATTGCGGTTTATAGTGTGATTTAAATACTATGTAAAGTAAAAAGAAAATAACAAAGTTAAGAGTTAAAAGGAAGTAATTGGTTCTCAACCATTATGAGTGTCGAAGGTTTTCATTCTCACAAATATAAGTAATTACTAGAAATGACTAGTATGTAAATAATACCATTAGCTATGTTTTATTTGTATGTTATAAAGGTTATAAATAATTTTTTTTTAAAAAAAATTACAAATCCTTTGTGTATGGAAATGAAGTGGCAGGTCCAGTCTTAATGATGGTCATTGGTGCACAATACACTAATTTCCATACACAAAGGATTTGTAATTTGAATTGATATCCTCACATATATGTTTGTGCCTGGCCTCCTTTCCACCAAATGCATCTGAGGAAGTAGACTGAAGTCTTCAAAAGCTCATGCTGTCAATTTCTTTCCTGTCAGTTAGTCTCAAAGGTGCTACAAGATCTGTCTACATACTGATTCTACAGAATAACACGGCTATATCTTTGAATTCTACTACAGAGAGAGAGAGAGAGAGAGAGAGCTTATCATGAATATGTTTAAACATAGAATCCTCTTAGTAGCTTGTCAGGCAAGCCCATATCTACAGGTGTTTTGCCACTAGAGGTCTCTCTTGTGTTAAAATTTGGAATGGCTAATGAGCAGACAAAAGTCCAGCTTTTTTTCAATAACTACTTTGCAGATTGCAAGACTATAAACCAATGCAATGCAACCTATGACAGCAAATATTATTGGTGTGATTACAAAATATCTGTGGACATCTGAGAGAAAAATCTGTATCTGACCATGAGGGGCTGTAGTAGGAAAGTTTGTGGCACAATAAAACAAGATCATCTTTATTTCAGAAAATTTTAAAAATTCTCCTATGAGAAATAATAATAATAATATTTTTTTTTAAAAAAAAATTTATAGCCCGCCCCTCTGCGCAGCAATCGGGGTGGGGTACAACAATATTAAAATAGAACAAAGTTAAAATTTGAAGGACTAGCCTTCACCACCAAGTAGAAATAAATACCCTACACTGCACAATACCTTTGTATTTTCTTTTCTTTTCATATAATGAACAACTATGAAAGTACAGTCAGCCCTCTGTATCCACAGATTAGCAATCCATAAATTCAACCATCCCCAATTTGAAAATAACCCCTGGCCATTCCAAAAAAGCAAACCTTGATTTTGTCATTTTATACCATTGTATACATGGGACTTCAGCATCCACAGATTTTTTTTATCGACGGGGATGGGGTGGAGGTCTAGAACCAAAACCGAGCCGATACCAAGGTCCCACTGTATTATACAGTTGTGGGTTTTTTCCTTGAACTTCTGCAATGCTTTTATAAATTATATTAATTTCTAATGCACTTTTTTTGCTGCATTTGGTGTAGCAGTCCTTAAATGAACCTTGAAAAGTCACTTTGCTATTCCAAAAGAGCTATACTTAGCCCCGGTTTTTCTATCATGCAATAGTCTAATGCACAGAACTGTATGAGTGATCCAGTTGCCATTATTGTCTTCCATTTGTAATTTAGCCATGTGTTCCCATGGCTATTACATCTTTCTATTTGTGAGTCTTGGGTCCAAAACATAGTGCAGAAATAACCCAGTTTGAGACTGCTTTAACTGCCGTAGCTCAGTGCTAGGGAGTCCTGGGAATTGTAGTTTATTGTGGCACCAGAGCTCTGTGACAGCATTGAGCCAGGGAAGTTAAAGCTGTCTCAAACTGGATTATTTCTGCACTGTGTTTTGAACCTAAGACACTTTCTGAAGATCTGAAAGAACCCACTAATGCACTTATGTTACTGAAGGAGTATTTCAAACTGTTCATGGCATTTACAGAACAGATAATATTGGATGTCCATTTGCAATGTCTTATCTATTTGGCTATGAACCATGTTATAGATTCTTGCCACCGCTGTAGTCCTTTACTCCTCAAACTTGACATAATAGAGCTTCTCATCTCAAAACTTTGCATTGGAAAAGGACTAATAAAGCAGCAAATGGGAATGTGCTCAAGATCTTCTCCATTGACAAAATTATTGTCTCTGCACTCAGAATTGTCAGTCCCATCATAGAGCATAAAACCCTCAGCTTCCTTCTCTCCATCAAGGAATTTGGTGACACCACAAGTCAGGAGACCCTTTGATCTTTTGGCAGATATTTTCCTACCACTACCTGCAAAGTGGCCTAAACCCCAAGGAGATCTTCCTCCCAACCCAGCAAAAATAAAATAAAATAAAAAATCAATCAATCAATCAAAAAGTCCCCCCCCCAAATGCCCTCTACAGGGACATTCTCACCATGTTTTGGGGCGTCCTAGGCCATTTTAGGCCCAGGAACCCTGAGGCAGTCCTGAGGACCACAAAAATGGCCCTGTGGGCTGCACTTTGCCCACTCCTGGTCTAGATGGAAGAAAGTGTCATTTTTAAAACTTCTAAGCTTATTTTTTAATGTATTTTTTCAGTTTTCAGTAAACATTGACAGTGTGCATCCAAGCCATCACATTCTACTAAGCACTAGCTTCTCTTAGGATAAGAAAAATTAGAACATTCCATGCCAATCCATGTTAGCATCTCGTTCTACCTGCAATCAAGACAATGAAGAAAAGATATAAAGTACCAGAAGAAGCCACACTATCATAGCTCAGCAAGGCACCAGAAAGTGGGGAGGCTGCAGGCGAGCAAATAACTAAAAAGAGATGATGCTAGGAATTGCTGGATGCTGTTGCAATATTTTATTTTATTTCTTTCTTACAACCTTGACAAAGTCTTCCAAAATGTGGATTAATATTTCACCATTTGACCTATAATTCAAAAATCCATGAGTATGCACACGTACACATGTTCATGCACACACATTGGAATAACTTGTTTAACAATATGGAAGCGCTTTGATTTTTACTCTTTTTGAGTATGCTGTAATCATGTTTTCAAGTCTTTCTCTCTGTAACTATGCAGGTTATATTTTTGTTGTAAATCAAAACAGATACTGCTTTTTCACACACAGACACACACACACACAGTCATTTCAAATTTTCAGGGCTCTTTAAAAGTTTAGAACTATTTGACACAAGAATGGTCCATCTGCCAATTTATCTGAAGTGTGTGTGTGTGTGTGTTGGGGGGGGAAGCCTTTTATGTATGGACTGTGCTCTTGAAAGAGCCTGGTTTGTTTGTTTACTATCCCTCCTTTCTTCTGGGATGCTTGGTTATAAAAAGAAATGGATGAAAATGTTTAGTACTGAGCCATATAACTTCCTCTCTTTTTGTGCAGTGCTCCTGAGTGTGATAATGAGGAGAGAAACACTCAGAGGCTGATGGACATGAAGCATGTCTTAGTAGTGTAATTTTCTCCTGGAATGTATGATGAATATTTTTCCCAGTGGCCTACCTTGAGACAAATGCTCTGTGCTGTTGGATGACATAATTGCTGTAAATAGGATGAGGGCACACAGATGGAAAATATGACCAAGGTTGCCAACACAGTATGTATACCATTTCTCAAACGCAAGGTCAAACAAGCTTGATGGGGAATTACATGAAGGTCTTTCCCTTAGGATTAAATTTTAATATTCATACTTTTTATGTAATATATTTTTATATCCCATTGCTCTTCCATTATGACACTGAAAACATCATTTTAATTAATTAATTAATTGTAAGCTGCCATGTCATATATAAAGCAGGACTAGATTTGGAGGAAGGGGACATGAAAACTGGAGGAAGGAAATCAACTCTTTACTGTCCAGCTTTCATAGGGCCTCGGCAGACGACTAAAAGAGTCGTCTTCCGGGCAGGGAAGAGGAGGGGCAGCCGCACGAGCGGTGCCCCTTTCTCTCCCCGAGGTCGCCCCCAGAAGCGCCGGCCGTCCGCACGGCCGGCGCACCGGGGATGACCTCACGGCGCAGCGTCCACATGTGCTGTGCCGTTTGAGCCAGGGAAAGTGCGCCCGCCGCTTTTAGGGCGCACTTTCCCTTACATCTAAAAGGAGCGCCAATTTGGTGCTCCTTTTAGATGCGCCGCAGGAGCGCCGCGGTCCGGAGGCTGAACTCCGGCGGCGCTCCGACCCGCGGCGTCTCCGGGGCCTCCGTCTGCTGAGGCCCATAGTCAGACAAAGAAATGGAAATACAATACCAGCCTAACTTTAGTATTCAGGGATATATCTTTACACTTCAGGATCTTGTCTAGTTCCTTCATAGCTGCCCTTTCAAGTCCTAGTAATCTTCTGATTTCTTGATTACAGTCTCTATTCTGATTATGTAATGACTGAGCAAAGGTATGGAAAATCTTGAATTATTTCTATATCTTCATTGTCTACTTTAAAGTTATGTAAAAAAAAGTATGTGGCCATTATTTTTGTTTTCTTAATGTTCAATTGTAAATCTGCCTTTCCACTTTCTTTCTTAACTTTTTTCAGTTATTATTCCAGGTCTTTGCTATTCAACCTCTAGTGTAGGTCTTCCACAAGATGACAAAGGCTGTTTCTGTCCCACAACTAGGCCTGAACCCATATTGGTATGGCTCCAGGTAATCCATTTCCTCCAAGAAAGCCTGGGGTTATGTTGCCAACACTTGCTCTACTTTTGTTTCAGCCATATTTTCTCTCTCTCTCTTAAAAATTTCAAAATCAGTAGGTGCTTCTTCTTCTTCTTCTTCTTCTTCTTCTTCTTCTTCTTCTTCTTCTTCTTCTTCTTCTTCTTCTTCTTCTTCAAGAGATTTCCATGTTCACCATGAAGATCTTGCAAACAAGGCAAATTTCAGCAAGCCTACACCCTTGAAGCCTGAACTTTACAATGTTTAGGGAAACCTATGCACACTTAAGTCTCTTTCAATCTACTCAGTTTTAGCACCTTGATATCATTTTAACTGGCGCAGCCCCATCCTATGGAATCCAGAAATTTGTTGTTGCATGAGGTATTTAGGATTTCTTCCAGAGAGCTGTAGTGGCCTGCCAAACTACAAATTCTAGGATAACATAAGTGGCAGTCATGACACTAAAAATGGTACCAGAACAATATAATTGTATAGACCAGGGGTAGGCAACCTAAGGCCCGGGGGCCGGATGCGGCCCCCTGAGGCCTTTGGACCGGCCCCAGGCCGGTCCTGCCGCCGCCACCGCCCCCCGCCGCTGCCCGCCATGATGATATTGATTATTGTTGTTATTACTTGTTCTTGGGGGTTTCTTGGCAAAATCTCCACAGGGGGTTTGCCATGGCTTTTCTGGGGCTGAGAGAGTGTGCATGCATATTTTTTTATATTTTTTAAATTTTTTATTTTTTTTAAATATTTATTTATTTATTTATTTATTTATTTTTGGTGCTTTGGCCCCCCAATTGTCTGAGGGACAGCAACCCGGCCCCCGCTCAAAAAGGTTGCCTACCCCTGGTATAGACCTTCTACAATTAGGGATGCCTACATCCCCATTCCTATGCACACTTACTTTGATGTGAATGAATCTACTGAACTTAGTAGGACTTAATCATTGTGCATGGAACCAGATAGTCCAGTGGTCCATGTTAGACACTGAAAAGGTGCTTCATTGCTTTTGATTGCTGTACTATAACCAGAAGCAGAATGTCGATGGTCACTAAAGCAGCACTACAAGACAAGATGTTCTTATCTGTTGTGTCTGGATGAAAAGGATAAACATACTGCTTGGATAAGAATGTGGCCACCATTAACTTTATTCTTTACAAATTTGAAAGAGTAAAAGTTCAAAAGTCAATACAAGTTTATTATGCATATTAATTTTGTTTGTTAATTTCCTATATGCTCCATTTGTGTTGTATTTCCATTGCTTCATCATCTCTTGTTCTATGAAACATGCTTTATAGTTATGGTAAGCTGTTTAATAAATGTGGTGGTAACAGGTATACAACCTGAATTGCAATTTAAATTTCTGCAACGGGTAAGGAATATTTTTACATGCGCTTACGTATTGCCTGGTTTCTCTGAGTTGTTATTTAGAAGGATTGCTTGTGCCTTGAAACTACTGTTTGTTGCAGTAAGTGCTAAGTGAGGACACGCAGATAGTATTAGGTATTAACAGATTTGGAATGATAGCCTTAAGTGTCTTCACTGACCTGCATCTTTCTTGTTTGCTGATGCTTTCTTCACAGTAGGACCAAGGAGATCTGTAGCTTATTAGGAACATATCAGACCTAAATCTCACTGAAATAAATGAGGTATTTTACAAGAGTATAGCATTTCTTAACTGTTGGAGATCATTAAATTGTATAGGTATTTTTTTAAAAAAAAAATAATTAACTAAATATTTAGTATGGGTTCATGTTTCCTTTTTGGAGAAGCTTAAATATAATTCCCATGGTATCTCCCATCCAGTTTCTTATTTGGGATCAGACATCTTTAGCTTCAGCAGTGGATGCCAGTGGAATCAACATTCTTAGTGTTCTCACAGTGAGCAGCAAGTCTGTATATAATTCCTTGTTTGTGGATGAACCAAAGACCAGCATAGCGCCAGTATTTAAGATGGTGTGTTTATTGTTGCATTTTACTTATATCCTGAATAAAGCTCCCTCTCTGCAACTCAAATTATCCCACTCTATTTAGTTTTTTTCCCCCTTTCTGGGACATAGCAGAGCAAAGTTATGTTATTTGGCACTTTCCCTAAATCATTTTCAAGACTTTGAAAATACCATAATTGTCTTATGAAGTCCTGGATATGAAGAGAAGCTGGTTTCATGTCATTCCAGTTCAAATGTTTGGAAATTTCCCACAAAGAAAGACTCAATTGCTGCAGCTCTGTAGCAGAAGTTGCATATGTGCCAAGGCATCCATGACACCGGGCCATTTCTCCTTTATGTACTGAAAATTGCTACAACAGTGGTGCCTAGTAGGGGGTGGGGAGAAGAGGTAGAGGTAATGAACAACTTTTATAAACTTTTTATTTTAGTTTATAGTCATAATGTGTACATGTGCAAATGTGTCCCACCTAGGAACATTTGCTTCCTCCTGCCAGGATCCCAGGTGCTGGCAATGATGTTCCTTCAGCTCCATATCTGGCTGGTGTTTCCTATACTGCTTGCAGCAGCAACCATGGATGGTGGGGCACTCAGAGCGCCCTCATACCCGACTTTCCCCTACAGCTCTAGAGGATCCATTCCTTCCCTCTCTCTTGACCTTAACCCTCTTGCCTCTTCATCCTCATCCTCATCACTACTCCTGCCTCCCCTTTTAACCTTCCCAGCCCCTAGATCTTCCTTGTACCCTGCCCCAAGCATCTTTCACCCAGAACTATCAAGCCATGGGCAGAGCTGGATGCACTTGACAATTGGTGTTCTCTACATGTTGCCTCTGCTTGCTTCTCTTTTGGTCCAAAACTAGTTTTTGTGGCCACCTCCAGGTAGGTTCCCAATTGCCATGGACTCCTGTCATTCCTTCCCCACATTCCTGTAATAATTTATTATTGTTTTCATTTCATTTATGTTGTAAAAGATTTAGCAAGCTCATAAGAATCTGTGATTTTTTTATTTTTATTTTTGCTTTTTGTCCCTATAGTAAGTGGTTCCATGAACCCAAGACATTTTAACAATCAGTTCAGGCAAACTAGCTGAATGACACCACTAGGTAGGAGGTGGAAAGGCATGAGGAAAGGCTGAATGAGGAGGGAGGGAGGGACGGAGAGACCAGCAAGAATAAACAAGTTAGAGAAGAGAGAAGAGAAGCAACATGGGAAGAGAAAACAAGGAACTTCTAGCCTGGTACGAGCTAAATGAGAACCATCATAGAGAAAGACCATCTGAAAAGAAAAACAGTTGTGTATGAGGAGAACTAAAAAGGGAGTGCACTGGGAAGATGTGACTAATGGCCTTTTAAATGTGGTGAAGCCAGGTACTTTTGCTCATTTGTAAATAAATGCAAATGCTCAAAAATACCATCCATTTCCAGTGATGTCACTGAAGGAAAAAGCAAATCCTGGGTACAGGCTTACAGCTCTAGAGTTCCTTACTCTACAACTGTCCTGATTTTGCAGGGAAAATCTCAATTTCCTGTCATCCCACTTTGCAGTTAGTTTTAAAACATCTCAATTTCTCTCTCCTCATCTCACCTTCCCCTTTTGTCCTCATTTTACTCCAATTGGTGCAAAGTGGGCTCAGAGCCCCAAAGTAGTTTGCACTCAGCTCAGCAGGAGGGACAGGATAGAAGGATGTGAATCATGTCCTTGCCAGTAGGCTCAGGCAAAAGCAAGCTGTTTCTCTTTGTGTATGGGTTCCTCATTAATAATTTTTGCCAATTGTACCACATGCTGATGTTGCTTGATCACACATGTCGTGGTTTTCATTTGTGAAATACTGGAAAGTATTGAGTTCTCACTGCTTAAAGAGTTAGAGTGTAGAGGTGGCTTGGCACTGCGAGTGTTCCTTTCTCAAATCTCAACACAAACAATGAAAACAAAAACATTTTATTGTTTTTTTGTTTTGTTTTTATATTTAAATTTTATTAAAAGAGACATTTCTTTCACAAATATCATAATTAAATATTCAATATATATTTACATTATATACAATTGACTTTCATTGAATCTCCAGTTTGTCCTCAAACTATTTTTCAGTTTACTCTTATTGTCTTCATATTCAATGTATTATAGTATTTAGATCCTCTGTGTGCTACAACCCAAGCTTTAACATTTTTGATCATTCATATTTAAATCTCAGTACCTTTGTATTGATATTTTTATACATTCATTTAACAATATTCATTTCGATACATTCTTTATAAGTCCTTACACACAGTTAAGGTTTGTTTTTTGTTTTTTTGCAGTATTGCAATATTGGGGCCCAGTCTTGTTCAACTTTTTCTAAATTTTGCTTATTCAGCCTTGCCGTAAGTATATCCATACTCATCATTTCAATAAATCTTGTAAGCCATTCGCCAATTAAAGGAATTTCCATCAGCTTCCATTTTTTTGCTTGTGTTATTCATGCTGACGTTATCATATATAACAGTACTCTTCCATACTTCTGTCTTCTCCGGAATCTTATTCGTCATGTTCAATAGGAATATTTCTGGTAATAAGTCATATTTATTTTAAATATTTCACTTATTGTTTTATTGTGAACACAGCAACACCATGCTGGATAGATCACACACCCAGAATCTCTTCTATCAATTATTCCAGTTATTGCTGAGAATAGCCTCATGTGTTCTGCTTTTTCCTTTCTCTGTTCTTCCTCCAGGTGGAAGAAAGCAAGGGAAAGAAGGCACAGCATAGGCAGCAGGGCACATCACTTAGGAGTCCCAGCCTGTGTGGGTGCCAAATATGTGTAAGGAGCTTATCGCACCACTAAATAAAGCATTTTACCTTTCCCACATTCAATTTTAATTTGGGCTGCATCCGGACTCTATTGCAGTGAGTTTGCTGCCAAAACCACCACCCACATCCAGCCTGGGTCTAGCCCTGGTCCCAGGAGTGCTCCGATGGCCATTTTTTTAGATCAGAAAACTCCCGGTTTCAAAAAGAGGCACGCCGAGTGCCCCAGGACCCAGGCTGAACCTGGGCTGGACGCAGGCGGCAGTTTTGGCAGCAAAATTACTGTAATAGGCTCCAGATGCAGCCTGAATTAAGGCTGAATTTGGACAGGTAAAACACTTTATTTTAGTGGTCCAATAAGCTCCATAGTCTCTTCCCTCTCTAACATAAATTTGGGGTACAGCAGACACCCTCAGCCAACAGGACCAGTTGGCCCTGTATGAACAATGATGTGGCTTAGAACATTTCTACACTACATTTAAGAGCATTTATACACAGGAATTATTTCTTAAAAAGTCGGAGTATATACTAGAATTACTTTGCAACTCCAGAAAAGAGGCTTCTATTCTTCATAAAGCAGAACAGTATTTTATTTACACCCCAGACTGTTCATACAGAGGTGTCTTAACTAAATTAAAGACATAGGTTAATGTCTTTCTCCTAACTTCCATTCCCCATGTATATAGTCAAGAATTATCCACACATGGAGACAAAATTGTCCTCTTTGGAAAAGCTTTATGCTTTTCAGAGGTTCTGCTTTTTAAATTTCTTTTAAAAAAACAAAGACAAGTCTACATTACATTCCAGTGTAAACAAAGGCCCAGATGTTTTAGCACATTTATGTGAAGCAAAGACCTTCTATTCTTTATTTTCACTTTCTAACAAATATTTTACTAAGAAAAAATGGCAAATGTTGACTTTCACCTCTTAAGCCCCAATTGGAACAACATCCTGTATGCCACAATGTCAACATTCCCTGTAAAGTCCCCCCCCCCCCCATAACTCTTTGGGGACAAACATATGAAATGTCTCCATTCAGTCAACAATGGTGATTACCTTCTCAGCACAATGGTGGAGTCATCATGAGAACAAAATACCTCCTCTCATTCTCTCTCTCCCCAATGTTATTTCACCTGGAAACAAAAATATCTTATTTGACCAGTCTGCATGCCTCTTGTTAAAATCCTTTCCCACTGCCTATGAGTATTTGGAATCTGAAAGGAAATTTGACCTCCTAAGAACACAGTATTCTATATTCTCCTTCTTTGAGAGAAAGTCTGTTGAACTCAAAGATGAAACTATCTGTGCTGGGGGAAAAAGAGGGGGGGAGACTTCTAGACTACAGTAATTAAGGCCACGTTTTTGTCTTAAATTACAGCTGAACTGAAATGTCTCATAAGATTTTTTTCTGAGAAAATTTCTGGGATTTTTCCCCCTCTCCTCCCAGTCAGAAAAAGGTCACTCTGCAAAGAAAAGAAAAGAAAAGAAAAGAAAAGTCTAGATAATCTCTATTTTCCCCACCACTGCCAAAATGCCCTAGAACTATGGTATGTCCACCTTATGGATTATGTAAAACAGTGACTGGGTTGCCAACATAGTTGTTCATGTTGATACTTGCAGTGCCAGTTTGTTGTTGTTGAGTGCCTTCTAGCCATATCCAACTTGTGGTGACCCTATCACAGGATTTTCTTGACAAGATTTGTTTAGAGATGGTTTGCTTTCTCCTGAGGCTGAGAGTGTGTGGCTTGCCCAAGATTCATTACACATGTGCATAAAAAAAAAAGAACTTTGGAGAAAAAAGACAAAAGCTGTACTCCCTCCTCTTCTAATGGTGAACTTTATTCCTGATAATTCCAAAAGCCATTTCTGATTTGTACAACTCTATTGTAAAAAAAATGGCTATGTTTCAGCAGAATGCATCTGTTCATAACTAATACCAAACATGGAGAAAGGTGAAACTGAATTGTAAATCTACTGCTTGCATGATAATTAAATGATTTACAATGTTTGTATAACTGCATTTCTGTCTTTCACATATGCACAAGAACAGCAGCAGAGAAACTCAGAAGGCCTTTAACAGGCACATTTCAAAATTTATTTAAGGCCTGGTCCTCATGGGCCAAAATACTCTGGTAACCTTGTTAAACTGCCCTGACATCTTCACATTACCTTGGGCATTCTGCTGTGATGCAAGGCAGCTCTCTGCACATGTGCCCCACTGTGCCACCCAGTGCCACTGCTGCTGGTGCAAGTCACTCATTCTGAGGTCAGAATGAGGCAACCAGCACTGACCACATGGCTGAGTGCAACTGAAACACACACGCAAACATGAATACAACACACACACATAACAGATGAAAAAAAAGAACTGTTCACATTCCTGTTTGTGTATTTGGACTGGCTTTGCTGTGCTCTAGCTGCAGTGTTACTGTACTTCACCTGCAACTTTGCTGCAATGTTTTGAAATCCTGAAACATGGCTTTTCAGTGCACCATTTACACCAGTCTTCCTCAAATTGGTGATTTCGCAATTGGATTGCAAAACAATTTGCCCTCAGCCAGCCTTGCCAGCCCATCTGGAGGGCATCAGATTGGAGAAGACTATTCTATGCACTCCAGAACAATCAATGGAACATTATGTTGAGGGAAAAGGTAGTCTAAAGTAAAATCAGCAAAATGTAATTGTTGTTCAAGCTGGGGTTGGTCCTTCTACTTTAATGCTGTTGATACCATTGTCTGAGTCAGTGAAAGTGCAAAAGAGACAACAGCTGGCTGCTTCAGAAAAGACTGTTTCACCCTCTGAATGTCTATGATAAATATCAGTTCAGACACTAAACAAGCATCTTGGCCTATCTAACTATAGGTACACTTTAAAGCTGTCTCTGCACAGCCGCTTTGAGCAAACTGTTGAGCTCTGCATTACTCTCCCACTCTTTATGATATCTCTATTTCCTCCTCCCACCCCTGCCTGTTCTTTCACTTGAAGCGATTTTCTGCTGTGGTGGAATAGTTGGACTTTTGCCTTGGCTGTCTGAGAAATTAATATAAAAAACAATGATGTGTTGCTTACTATACTACAAGCAGGATCTGCAGTAAAATATTTCACTGTGTAGCACTGCCTGCTCCACATTCCATTCCCTCCATTCTCTCACAGATTCCCACTTTTTTGAGTTTCTTTCCACTTATGGTCAACATTCTCTAGTCATTGGGCATCCTCAGTCTCCACTGAATGGCCCCTTCCCCCTGTGGTTTCCCCAAAGATTTTATTTAATTTAATTTATAAAAAGCCCCTATGAAAGCCCCTTTTCTTCCTGCAAATTTTTTTTAATTTTACATCTTCATACCTAGCAGTTTTCACCAAACCTGTCAACACCTCCAGAAATAGATGTTTGTGTTGTGCTGTTTTACCTGCAATAACACTTAGAGCCTGAACATTAAAAAGAGAGGATACTGTACTTAAACCAAAATTAAGATCCCTTTCTCTTCATAAATTGAGGATAAGCATTGTCTCTTCATCCTAGTATGAAGTGGTGGGTTTCAGTGAAACCTAAACAGCTATAAAAGATGCATTCAGTCTGCCATATGGAAAACTAGTGTAACTGAATGCTTCAGCACCACAACAATGGATCTTTTAAAACAAAAAACAAAAAAATCTGTTTCTTCCTGCATGTCATTGGGGATCCCATTCTCAGCCAGTATATTTTACCACCCTGACTAATGAAGGCTTCTGAAAAATTCAAATGTTTGCACACTCCCACCCCACCCCCCAATTTTGGTTGCTGCTATGAAAGGCCTTACCTCCAACTGGGGATTTGGTTTCTCTCAGAGACAAGCATTACTACCTTTGAGTTGGTCTCTTGTTTATGGATTACCAGATACAGGAGCCTCACTTGTATCACATGCGATTTGCCTCCCTATGCTGGACCCACCACCCAGGAGAAAAACAGCCATATATACATCAAACTTTGAAACATCCTTAGCATGTGGGAAGGCAGAGCCGTCAGGGAAAGGCATCTATCACTTGGCATCCACACAGAAGAAACCTCAGCAGTTCTCCATGTAAAATGAGGAAGAAATGACAGAATGGGGTAGAGCAAATATGGACAACAGAGAACTAGAAGACACCAATCAGTGAGTGCAGCACTCAGCAGCCTGACACAGAATGTGAAATAGCACTACTGGGTTACAATTGCTTCTCTCCAGAAGCAGACTGCATAGAGAAGAAGTAATGGATAGATGTCAGTAATGTCACATGATCAACAGAAGGACCTAGGACAGTGAGGGTGAGCCTTTTAGAGACCAAGTTCCCAAACTGCAACCCAAGCCCTACTTATTTATCACAAAGTGCCACGTCCCTCTGGCTTTCTAGTAACAAACTCTGGTGAACTCTGTGCTGGGGCAACAGCGTGCATGCCCACAGAGAGGCTCTGAGTGCCACCACTGACCTAGGAGGATGTCCAAAATTACACACCTCTTTCCTTTCACATTTACAGTCAATCAGCATTCTGTGGCCACTGGGTGTATTCAGTCTCCATTGGACAGCCCCTTCAACAACAGTGATTTTCCAACTTTAAAGAAAAAAGACCTAAGAAGATGCCAAAGATCAGTTACCCCTTTACTTCTTGGAATGGGCTTTCACAGCAGTGTACCTTAGAGTCTGAGGAGGAAGAGGAGTCAGGCAGAGCATGTTAGAGAAACTTGGAAAGTTTCAATGTAAAAAAAAATGTGGTTAGGGTTTCTTTGGGGTTATTCAGATGGCGTAAATAATCCTAGTAGACCATGGTTTGAATCTGTATTGTTCATATAAACTTCAAATTCATCTGATTAATAAGCTTATCACACGACACTTAAGGAACGGGAATGGAACGGAACAGAAGGAAATGGAACGGAGCAAAAACGCATTTTACTGCACAGAAGAACACCACCGATGTTGCCGGGAGTCCCCAAGACATTCCCCAGATATTCCTGGCAGCCGATTTTGAAGAACTATTTTGAACTGTCCTTCAAAAATTGACTCCCAGGAATGGCTGAGAAACGTCTTGGCGGCATTGATGGCGTTCTCCCATGCAGTAAAAATGCATGTTAGCTTTGTTCCATTCCCTTCCATTCCGTTCCTGTTCTTGTAAATGCCGTGTGATAAGCTTATCAGCTTGGAGGTGGCTGCCTAAAAACCCCACAAAACCCAGGATAATCGATCTTGCTTCCTCCACCCCCTGAAAGATTTGCATTGTTGGCCGTGTGCATAACTGATGCAGATAGACCTAGGATAAACTAGGACAAAACTGTGTGTCTTGAATGTGTTTCAAATACATCTGCATCATCAACTCCATCTTTATTCACAGTGCTGACATGTGTGGGCAACAGAACTTGCAGAGTTGTGCAGAGATGCGGTTCTGATAAAAAAAATACTGTGAACAACAAATCAGGAAAGTGTGAGTGAGATTATTTGCACAGTCGCACTGCAAAACAAAATGTGCAGATAACCCCTTTGCAGTTCTTTATTCTAGTTCTGTCTCTATATGTAATCATCCATATCCCTAGAGTTTTCCCCTCTTCAACCTATGGCCAGTTATATCCTCAAGATGAGTTTAAATGATTCAAGGGAAGAAATAGCTTCACAATAGTGTCAGCACTGGATTTTGGAGAGATAGAGTGTAGATGAGAAGCTCTTTGGTTTGGTTTCAGATATGAGTATGCGGCTAATCATAGTGACATCTGTGCTTTCTGCCTTCATTCTGGTATTGCAGTTGCTGTTGTTTTTTACATGGCCCTACCAGCATCCCATAGCACAATCCCCACTTCTGTGTATTGCACTCCCTTGTTTGTTCCTATAAGAAATCATTACCTTTAATACTAGCCATTAATAAATGATTATACTGGCCATCATTTTAAAAAACATAGAAGCATGTCAAAAAATAAGAAAACACAAGCATTACATAACACAACTTACAGTTTCCACAAGCTGAACTCAACTTGATGGCAATTAATAACAAAAACACAATAAAGGATATGACCAGTTGACAGAAATATTAACTTCTGGATAATAAGTGAAAAACATAGTTGGTGGGGTATGAAACTACAACCCAGGGCTGCCATTGCTGCTAGGGAACCCTGGTTGGGCATAATGAAAATTTTCCCTTGGGGGGGAAATATTCTGGTACATTTTTTAAAAAAAATAGTCATCAGCTTAGATGTTCCAGTACTTTCCACAAGATGGTAATAGTAGTCAATTCATGTCACACTTGAAGGTATTAGGCCCAAGCCCACTGCAAGCATATGGAGCATTTAAACACTTCAAAACCCATCTCTCCCCCTCTCCTTGCTCTAATCTAGGCTGATTTTTCTAAAGAAAGATGTCAAATCAAAAGTGGCCTCCTTCTGTATAGCTTGCAAGAATCCTTTCTTTAGCAAAAAATAAAATAAAAATTTAAAAAAATTAAGATTGTTCTTGAAGGGAGGAAAGGCAATACAGTACACCCTACTGCTGATAAAGCTACAGAAGATGGCAAGGTAAAATGGTCATGTTCTGTAAACACAAAAGTGAGAGGTATGAACTGTATATCCACTATATTGCTAAAGAGATACATGACCTGAGACATGAAAGAAGTATAGCCAACACTTCAAATGAAGGAAAATTGTTAGGACATTGTCAAGAACCTGACTAATTGGGCTAAAGGGATGATAGAACTGGGTCCTAGTTATCTGATTCAAGAGGTTTTCAGGGGAAAGCAGCAGTATCTATTGGTGTTAGTGGGAGTTCCTGTTAATACCAAATGATAGGTCCATTACTGTTTACGGGGGGATAAGAATGGGATAAGAGCATGGGTGTGTGATGATCTCCCCCTCCCCCATTGCACAGATAACATGGATTAATGAAATAACACGGATTAATGATGGGAGAAAGACGCTTTGGAGCTCCATGTGATAATCTCCATTGTTTTGAGAGAGTGAGAGAAATATCATGGAGATTATCACACCAGTCCCTTTCTTGCTACAATCACAGAAGTAAAATAAAATGCAAACATACCATTTGTAGAGCAACCACCACTGCACCGCTGCTGCCCCCATCATGCTCCCTTCCTGCCCTCTCCCTTAATCCCACCTCCCTCCTTTATGTCATACCCAGCATGTCTTTTTTTCTCCAATTTTTTGGTGCAATTCCAGAGCTCTGCAGCCATGATTTCAGCATTAAAAAGTTTTTTAAACCTTAAATTGTGGCTGCAGAGCTTCAGAAATCTGGAATTGCATGAAAAACTAATTTAAAAAAAAAGAATAGCAAAGGGGAGGGTGGAAAGGGGAAGGAGGAGACAGTGACACCATGTGACTGGCAGTCATGGGAATGACTTTTTGCATCTGGGGCACTGCATGATTGGCAGTTCATTCATGGGTTCCCCCCATGAATGAAAAGTGGCAGCTGGGGCAGCTAAGAGTGGGAGGCAGTGTCATGCAATCAGTATCGCTGAAGCTGCTTCCTTTCCAGGGAAATTGCAGTTTAAAAGCCCTATGAGATAATCATCCATGACTTGAGACAGTGTATGTAGGCTATGGTGTCATTACCATTGGTAATTACCATTGGTGTCACCTGGTGGAGAGTGGCCTGCCCCCACCCCACATGATCACCTTGTTAGGAAGGATCTAATTAGGGGAATTTATAATTAGCTCAAATATGCAAGAGTGGGGTCCTAACAAAGCCCCACAGGATGGGGTACCATTATGTATACCAGAGGACTAAGGAATCCCACAATGGATGATGCTGAGACAGGCTTCTCCAATTATAGTCTAACTATTTATTAGAGGGGAAAACTGCACACACACAAATATAGCATACACATACACTGCACTCTTAGGAATAAAGGAGTAAAAGCAGGGACAGCCTGAGATGGGCCAGATTGAGGGAGCTATTCACTTCCGAAGGCTTCTCTGGGATCCGCTGTGGATGTTGATGTTGATGATGCACCGCTGCCAAAATGGGGGGGGGGGAAAG
This sequence comes from Phrynosoma blainvillii, assembly GCA_026167975.1. NCBI lineage: Eukaryota > Metazoa > Chordata > Lepidosauria > Squamata > Phrynosomatidae > Phrynosoma > Phrynosoma blainvillii. Next base: position 90,341,390 of record JANUYF010000002.1, on the reverse strand, counting down.
GATGGCTAAGGGAGCTATGATCAGGGTACAGACTGACACGGAGTCAGCATGCACTCAAAAAATAGCACGTGGAGCCTAAAAATCTCAGGGTTTAAATAGGGAATTTCTGCCTTCTGGCTATTGACTAAACAGCTTGGCTGAAGCCAGGACAAAGGCGTTGATAGTCTTAGCTTTGTCAGACCTACATGTGAGACCAGTCTAAATAATGCATTTGGTTTTAAGACAATCAAGGAAGGGAGGCTAGAGAAAAGGGTGCAGTCAAATCTGATCACTGCCCCCATTAAGTGTGAGACTCAAGAAAAATAACACTATTATGTGTCTTTTCCAGTGTAATGGTTTTTCCCTTTGGCAACTCCCAAACCTGTCTGGTAGGAAATTTTCCAGTCATCCTAGGCAGATCTCTCAGTGCCTACATGACCTGCCATCTAGGGGATTATGGCTGACGTCCCTCAGAGGTTAGTCTGGGGTCATAGAGGGAACTCCACATGTGTCCAAAATTTTATGAAAAAATCACATATTCTAACAACCTGTCCCCACTTCCTGGTTGACCACTGCCTGGCCAGACCCCTGTGTCTCCTCCTCTTCCACTATCTCATTTGCTCTATCACTTGCAGGCCATCCACCCAGGGAGGCTGAGGGACAGCCAAGCAAGTGAGGCAGTGGAATGAGATAGAAGTGGCACACCCTATCTCCCCTTCCCCACTGCCCAGCTTCCTCCTTGAGAGAAAGCCAGGCAGTGGAGGAGACTTGAGCGGCAAGCATTTACCCTCCTCCTCCTCCCGGCTTCCCCCTCAGGAAAAGAGCCAGGCAATAGAGAAGGGGTCAGCACTGGGTGCAGTAGTATCTGCATGCACACATCCTCCTGCAGTGGGAGGAGGGCCCAAAATTGAGTGTCACCCCTCTTCTGGTGCAGTCCACATCCCCTGCACCCCTCCACTGATGCCACTGTGTGTAAGAATTAACTGGCTAAGAAGGTGTGAGGGAGAAAGGAAGCCAAAAAAAAAAAAGCATGCAACTGAATGTGTCTGTATATGTGTGAGCATGTAAGTGAGAGAGAGGCAAACAAAGAGATAAAAGAATCCTGTGTAGCACCTTTTGAGACTGAAAGAAATTCTTCTTGGAGAAATGGGTCAGTTGGTCAGAGAATTAGTGTGAACAGAACCTCTGTGTTTGTGAAAAAGAGAGAGAGAAACACTGTGAGAAAGACAGTCTGAGAACCACTGCATTACAAGGTAGCTGCGATTACATGGGAAAAAAGGACATGAACAAAGTGTCAGTTACCTAAATGCCAGTGTTGTCTACAATTTTCCTCACAAAAATTAGATTAAATCAAATTTCTCCTTGAGGCCCAGCCATTTATATGGGACAGTTTATGATGTACCTTTTCATGTTCTTTATGATGAATTAAGTAAGGCAACATAGAAAAAATGAAAAAACAAAAAAATATGAACATAGCGAAGATTAAATAAGCTGTACAGCTTCAAGCCAACTATAGTGCTGTGTGCTGAGATTTATGACTTGGACTAAAATATATCCTGTGTAAGCCAAGTATTAAAATCAGACATTTACTCTCCTGTGAAAAACTTAAATGGCTGAATTTTCCATTCAGTAGAAATTGTCTAGATGTCCAAAGAAAATGTATCCCATCTGGGTCACAGTTCAGGGGAGCAGACATGTAATCCCTGCTGCGACACTTCAGGGTACATAAAACTGTAATTCAACAGTGTTAAGAAATCATAAGAAAAGGGAATAAGTAAATGCATACTGTCAGAATCTGCCACATTTTACAATATACAAATCAATGAATACCAACAAAGAAATAAATATTAGTTAATAATATCAGGAGGAGTTTTACTGGTATTAGTTTACCAACTATATAACACATCTCTTTGAAAAAATCAAAAATCTTAACAGTGATACTGGAAGAGTTCCAGTATAAAATTTGTATGTGAGGAGGGAATTAATGACAAAGAATAAGAGTTATTATTGGAAGCTGATTCCCCTGAGATACTGTGAAACACTTAAAACTGGAAGTGCATGGGCAATGCTAATTATATGGGAATCTCAATTTAACATTGCCATCTTACCTGGTAGGGTCCCAGTCACTTGCATGAATTACCATGTTCACTTGATTCAAATATTGATTTGTACCATTGCTGTGTATAATCACACCACAGGAAAATCAGACCTTGTGCAAATGTTTGTTTGCTTGAAAGGTGGTGTTTTGAAAGTATAGGGTGCTGCTGACGTTCTTTATGTTTTCAAGTTTCAAAGTACAAAATTAAGTTCTAAAAATCTGAAGTCTGTCAGCTGCATACACCCTTCAAAACTGAGCCAGACCACATATTTGGAGGAAGGTTATGTGGCAATATTTCTGGTTTGGAAACAGGAGGGTATTTTGAAGCTGTTCCAAGGAAATCTCCTTGCACTTTCTCAGTGATCATAAAAAAAATATATCCAGCTACACTCATCTTGTAATAAAGTTAGTTACATTGTGAGTGCCATATCCCCACAGTCCTTCAGGGCCATAAATATCAATTCCATTTGAACTAATAAGGATGCTCTCCATGAAGAACCATTTATTAAAAGTACTTGGGAAGAAATGGCAGATTTCATTTAAAGGAATTATTTCCATTCCTATCCAGTGCTAGCTGGAAATATGCTTATTTAAAAAAAAAATTGGTAGAAAGATCATTTTTGTATGTTCATTCTATTCAAGATACGTGCACAGAGGAAGTTCTCCTTGCTCCTGATACAAGCTATTGTGTACAGCCAAAAATACATGAACAGTATTACTGAGGAAGGAAATAAAATGTGACATGTGGGGTTTCACACTCAATTCCCTGTTTCTGTCATGAAGACTCTTCACAAACTATGGTACAGATTGTATATCCCCACAACTCAGATAGCTGGGACATCCTGCACAAATGGTGCAAAGAAGAAGCTTATCACATTGTTAAATAAACCACCTTACCTGATCCTGCTTAAAATTTAAATCGGGTGGCATCCTGATATTATCACATGGATTTAGCCACCGAATTTGCCATCCAAATGCAGCCCGGGTCCATCCCCACTCCCAGGGCTGCTCCAGCAGCCATTTTTTCAATTCAGAAAATCCCTGGCTTCAAAAAGAGTCGCGCTGAGCGGCCCTAGGAGCGGGAATGGACCTGGGCTGCATTCGAGCAGCAAATTTGGTGGCTAAATCTTTGTGATAGTATCAGAATGCCCTCTGATTTAAATTTTAAACTGAATCAGGTAACACGATTTATTTAACTATGCAATAAAGTCCTAAGTCTCTGTGCAGAAAGGCACTCATATTAGTGGGGCCAATTCCAGAGAATAACACTCTGGGACTCCTGCTCAGTTCTATGGCTGTAAGGTACCACAGGGTTCCATCTTGTCTCCTGTGCTGTTCCATGTCTATATGAAGCTCCTAGATGAGGTCATTGGGAGTTTTGGAGGTGGGTGCCTTCAGGGTGCTGCTGACATTCAGTTCTACTTATCACTGGGGTCAGCCAAGGTTGTGGTCTAATGGTCTGTGGTCTTCATGAGTACCAATACACTGAAGCTGAATCCCAATAAGATGGAGGGTTAAGGCACTGGTGAATTGGACCAGCTCTGGAGGTACTGCAAGAACAGATGCGTAGGCTGTGAATACTCCTAGATCAGTAGAGAGGCCTAGGTGGACTCCATAACCTAGGAGATTATCGTACTGCCCCTTTCTGTCCTTCCCTTCCGATCACAGCATGGGATGAAGACTTTCAAGGATGGATTGTATCACACCCAGGGCAGAGGCATCCAGTACTGATCTTGGCATCCTGTACCCAGTCCAGATTTCTCCTGTACTTTGCAAAGAGGAAAGGATGGAAAGGGGCAGTGCTATGATCTCCCTAGCCTAGAGTGTTTGCAGACAGCTTTGACTAGTTCACAAGTTACAGCCTTTCTGGTTAGGGTTCCTGTACTGGTTACTTTCTGATTAGACTAAGGAGACTATCACTCTACACTGTTAAAATGGGGCTAGGTCACTTTAACCACTCTGGCTGCCTCCTGTTGCATTCTGGAACTTGTAGTTCAGGAAGAGGCATTTAGAATATTCAGCCAGGGAGCCTTTAAGCCTCACTGAATTACAAACCCCAAAATGCAACAGGAGGCTGTCAGAGCAGTTTAGGCAACCTAGCCCCATTTTAACAGTGTGATGTGATAAGTTCGTACCACAGCATAGTCTATTTGTGATTCTCCAGAAGATGACTTGGAATCTACAGCTAGTGTAAAATGTAACAGCTAGAGTACTGATTGGAATACTATATAGAAACCCCATGACTTTGGACTTAAAGGAATTACAGTGGCTGCAAATGCACCTCTGGTCTAAATTTAAGGGGCTGACAATAAAGCCCTGAATGGCTTGGGACCTTGTTACCTATGTATGCATGTTAGAGAAGCCCTGTGTGATCACCAGTGAGGGCAATGCATTGTATGAGTACATTCAAGACAGCCTTCTCTGTCATGGATTATAGACTGCCCTCCTCTTAGATGCTCAATTAAGCTCCCTTAAACCCAACAATACTATAATTACACATAAACAGATATAAGACTGAATTGTTAATCTGTAAAAGAAAAATGAAGGTGTGATAGATACAGTGTTGTGATTGACATCATCAAGCAAAGTAAAAATCACTCTTCTCCCACTGATATTCTGCACTGCAGAAATAATGCTGTTTGACACCATTTTAACCAGCCATGGCTCAATGCTATGGAATTCTGGGATATGTAGTTGGCTGTGGCATCAGAGCTCTTGGACAGAGAAGGCTAAATACTCTACAAAACTACAAACTTCGGAATTCCATAGCATTGAGATGTGCCAGTTAAAGTGGTGTCAACTACATTACTTCTACAGTGCATATTAGATGGTAGTCACTTATATAGCTTTGATGGGTCTGTGCATCAGTACTGCCAAATGGACCAGTTTGGATATACTAACTTCTCAACCTCTTGGGGAAAGAGCACATCTTCAAAAAAAAAAAAAAAAAAAAGCAATTTGGCAGGGACAACCACAATTACACCTCTGCCATCCTATTTTATAGCTACTTTTAAAATGTCCCAGGTTCTCTCTCATCATCTCAATTTCCACTTTTATCCTCAGCTTATTCCAGTTGCTGCAAATTGGAGTTCAGACTGCAGTAGTAGTTTGTACTCCATTGACTCAGTGAGGAAAAGAGGAAAGGGCCCTTCTCAATAGGCCCAGGCAAAAGCAAACCACTGCAGCTCCTGCTTGCTTGTCTTCCTTATTAATAACTTTTGTCATCTTGACAACACTCTGATGTTGCTTGGCCCCATGTGTCCCGATTTTCATCTGTGTAGTGTTTGAGGGCATGTAAGAGTGCAAAAGGTCACTAAAGGAATAAACAACTAAATAACAGAGCATGCATATGGATGTGAATACTGGCCTGTTCAAAGCCACACATGCTATTTTACTTTGGTTAACACAGAGAATATTTTGGAAGTCTGTTAGGAAAACTTGTTCTGAGTTTTTCTTTTCCTTAGCATATTGTGGTTATTCCATTTGCTTCTTTGTAAGAGAAAAGGGGCTGATCACTTTGTGGCTTACACTTAGTGAAGTAGGGCCAGTAAAATCTGAACCAGAATTGGTTTCTTCTATGTGTTTTTAACAACTTGAGTGAATGCATCATTTCCTCTGCCTTCGCCGCAGAAGTGCTTTCAAAGGGATTTGGAGGAAGAGCATTTCTAGGGATCTGTTCTTAGAAGGATGATGTGAAGAATAAAAAGAAGATCCTTTTAGTTAAAGGGAAATTGGAGGATCATGGCATCCTGAGGTTTGGGACAGCTAAACCATACTAATCCTCACACTGGGGCCTCCTGGCAAAATCCATCAGGCTGCTGGAGCAACCAGTTGTACAGAGAGCCAGAAACGGAGAGTGAAATCCAGACAAGAAGACTATAGTGATCAATATCAAGAAGAGGAGAAGGAATACGCTCTCAGTTTTGGCATCCCCATCTTGATACTTGCCAAACACACCCTAAGAATGGCCACACATGCATCGGTATCTGTGCCAGAGCACACCAAGGAACAAAATGAAAACAGGAATTTTGTAGACACTGCAGTGCCAGCAATAACAGCTACAAAGGAGTCAGAATTCTGAAAATAATATATGTTAGGTGCCTTTGCTTTCCTGTTCCCTTGTTCCTTCTTTCTTTCAGCAGGTGAAATATCATAGATTTTGCTTCTTAATTTCAATGAGAGAGAAAGTATACTTATTTTTAGTATGTCTAAAGGAACTTTATTTTGAAATTACAACCAAGGAATGGAAGTTAGGACTCCTGGAATTCAGCTGCAATTTTCTGCTATTCCCTCCAGTCAATTAATTCCAATTCTTAGATTACTTGCCGAAATAGTGGCCTTCTATGAATACATTTTTTTTCATGAACAGGAAAAAAGAGCAACTAAAACATTTTATCATAACCCTATCTATTTCTAGTTTTCCTGTCGTTATATATCCACATTCAACAGTCCCAAAATTAGACAAAGCCATTCTGGGACACTTTTTAAAGTTGTTTGAATGCATTTAAATCATGATAAATATAGAGTGAACTGAGGACTGTTGCAGACCGGTCCAAAGGGCCGGCCTGGGGGTAGAGTTGGGGTGATGCAGCCGTACGCTGGCTGCCCCAACCCCATCCTGACACTGTCGTGACGCCACGTGGCTGTATTCATGGCGTGCAGCATCAGGATACCCTTCCAGCGCAGCGTTTAAACACACTGTGCCGAAAGGGTGCTTAAGAGCCACAACGCCAGCTCTTAGGGTGGCCTTTTGTCACCCCTAAAAGGAGTGGCATTTTACTGATCTTTTCAGGGCAGCAAAAGGAAGGATTGGGGCTGCGGCGTGGGGTTGCTGCGGCCCCAATCCGCCACTTCCCAGGGGCAGCTCTGTGCTGCCCCAAATGGCTGGTCTGCATCAGCCCTGAGTTATGCTGAGTCAGGCAAGACAAATAAACATCTAGATCAGTGTTGTCTTCCCAGGGCTTGTGTTTTTCCTCAGATCCTTTAACTAGACTTGGGACGTTATCACACAGGGGTCTAAAGCAGTCCCATCCCTGCGCCATCCCTGCGCCACCGCGGTTTCTTTTCCCTTGCGGTATAGAAAGCTGCATCATTCCGGCATCAGCAAAGTAATTCCCAAAAGAACCCGGCATTCAAAAGAACGGGGATGATGCTGGGTGATGCCGGAATGGTGCAGGGATGGCACAGGGATGGGCGGGGTTTCTCTGCGACGTTGTGTGAAAACACGGGACAAGGATCGGCGATGGTGCAGGGATGGCGCAGGGATGGGACTGCTTTAGACCCCGTGTGATAACGTCCATTGACTTTGCTGCCCAGCTAGGCTTTCCTCTTACACACTGAAACTATGCTGCCACTTAAAATTCAAGTCAAATGTTTACAAATGTTGAAAGCAGGGTTGAGCAACTGTAGAGATCAAGGAGGGGCACATTAGCTCGCCAGGAAATCTTGGAGGGTCAACCCACCACCACATTCCCCTTGCAATAAATAAATAAATATCAATGTTTTGCTCCCACATGCTCACAAACACTCTCTAAGGGTCATGGGGGGTATTTTCACCATGTTTTTAGCACACACACCTTGGCCATCATAAGTCTAGAGAGGTTTGTTTAACAAGAAAGGAAATGAATGGAAGTCACTTCTTGCTCACTTTCTGCCTGAGTCTAACATGCCTCAAGGAAGGGCAAAATTTGCAAATGCCCTCATGTCCTCTAGAGAGTATCTGAGGACAGTTTTCTACCCCTGGGCACCCTGAGCACCATAGCCTGGGGGTTGCACATTTCCCAAACAATTTAAAAGTACAGCTTTCTCTTTTCTTACCTGAAGGGCTTTGACCAGCAGAGTAGGGTTGCCAGATTGAAAACTGGAGACAGCTCCTTTACCTATAATTGTGTAGAAGAGGAAATTTCAGAAGGTGTTGGAACCTTCATGCAACCAGGCAACGAGCAGTACCTGATGAAATCCCCTCTTCTACACAACCATTAAAGGTGCAGGAACCCGCTCTAGCAACCTTAGCAGAAATTCAAATTATTAGGCACTGGTGCCATTGGACAAGCCTCAGGCTGCATAGTCATACTCAGATATGCCATGGATTCACTTTGAACAGCAGATTCTGCAGGAGTTACTCATACAGATTTATCCAATTCAGTTGGAATTGTATTCATATCACAAGGGATAAAACTCCATCTAGTCTACAGCATTCTACTTGTCACAGCGGTCAAGTCCAGAAGCAGGGCTTGAAGTTAATAGTTTCTTTTGACCAATCCAGCCCAGAAACTAATTTTTACTGATATACAGTAGGCTCTTAGTATCTGCTGGGATTTGGTTCCATGACTCCCCACAGGTACAAAAATCCATGGATGCTCAAGTCTCATTACATTGACATAGTAAAATGATCTCCCTTATATAAAATGACAAAATCACAATTTGCTTTTTGGAATTTATATTTTACTCATGCTTCATTCTTCATCAAAGCAATGAGACTGTCATGACCAAATTGTCATATTCATTTAAATGGGAACAAAGCATGACAAAGCCCATGTCTACACAGGTCAAATAACATGTCCTCCCCCATCCTCATGGGAATCAGTTCTCATGACACTGGTCCCAGTGTCTCAGTCTGATGTGAACTGTTTGGATGACATATGGCCAGTTCAGCACCAATCGTGCAGTATATCCCCACTCCTTAAGCTGTATTTTAAAAACTCATCTTTTGATCTGGACCTTTCCTTGAAGATCTGGAGCCCTCTGAAACAACATCAGGTGGCTGTTTACAATGCATCCCATGTACTGCTCACTGCTACTGTGAATTGCTCCCTCTGAGGTCAGAACAAAGTGCCCAGCCATGTGATTGACAATGGGTACCTTGTTTTCAACCTCAGAGAGAGTGACCCATTGTGGTGGGTGGCACAGTGGGGTGCATGTGTAAACAGAATCATACAGTTGGAAGAGATCACAAGGGCCATCCAGTCCAACCCCCTGCCATGCAGGAACTCCCAATCAAAGCATCCCCGACAGATGGCCATCCAGCCTCTGCTTAAAGATCTCCAAGGAAGGAGACTCCACTACACTCCGAGGGAGTGTGTTCCCACCAATTAGCTGCCCACCATTGCTCCAGAATGCCCACATAATGGAAGAACATCAGAGAAGCTTCAGGACCAGAATATTCTGGGCTGCTCTCAGAGTATTCTGTCTCATGCAGACACCACCTAACATATCCTGGACCAAATCCACTGTGTGTTATTCTAAACTCCTTATTGGACAATTTACAAAGCCATAAATATAGTATATATTGTTGTGGTATAAATGTTCAGAAAACACTTTTGCCTCAGTTCCAGAAATCACCTGAATATTATCTTTGTGATTTTCTGAATTGGTCCTATTGTTCTTTTTAACAGCTGCCCCCAGCTGAAGGCATCTTGAGTTGCACTGTCTATAAACAGATGTAAAACAGAAGGAAATCAGATCTTTTTTTCACTGAACACTGTAATATACTTGATTACTTTATTCGTGCTTAATGACCAGCTTAATTGCAAATGAGCTGGCAGAAAATCAATTTCATTATTTCATGTGAAAAAGTTGAGAAGTAAGAGAGTTCAAACCAAAGGACAAGATCTAAACTTTAGATGTGTGTTGACTATACAGAGGATTAAATTACAATTTCTCCTCAGTTTTATTCCAAAATTATTTTATGTTTTCACTCCATTGTTTCATACTTCTGTGTGATAGCATGTCGTTTTGCATATGCTAATTGGAAGCAACCTAGAGTAAATTAGAATGATACAACAAAATACCACTTTCAAGTTGAACTGGGTATCATAGCAAACATCTGTGTTCAGTTAAGAAATCATAACTCTTTGTTTCACAGTAGGTAGTCTTTGTACAGTAAATAGTCATTGTACTAAAATGAACTAAAATGTTCTAGCAGTAGACTGATGGTGTTAACAGCGTTTAACTAAGTGGCTTTCAAAGCCCCTTGCCTCTGACAATCTGTGCTAAAAGTTTAGTGTTTATTACAATCCCAAAATTATTTCAAGAAAAACCTCTGTAGTTTACTATGTTGTACTTCCATCTCTTATCAGCAGAATCCCATTCAAATTCAGTACAATGGCATAAATAGTCTGTGCACATTTATCCTTGCAGTGAATATTTATCCCTGTAATGACAGAATAATAAATGTCAGAAAGAAGGGGAGTTGTATAAATACTTCAAGTGTATGTTCTGAGCATGGGACAGTCTCTTACTGTATCCCATGATCTGTGTAAAACTATCAAACACATATGTAAAGTCCAAAACATGCATGTAAAGTCACACAACAACAGCAAATGTACATTTTATTTCTGTGTGACTTCAACTCATTTCCAACTTCTAGTGACCCTAAAGTGAACTTATCATGAGGTTTTATTGGCAAGATTTGTTCATGCTTGGAAGGAAAGATAGCTGAAAGTGGAAGGTTATACACAATTCTGTTGCTTTATTTTTACAACAAACAGTTTATATGTGCACTGAATACATGTCCTGTATCTAGTTCTAAATCACATCAAAGTGAAATATCAACGCAGCCAGTGACAGCTGGTGGCTCCCACATCAATGGGGCAGTGAACTTGCTGAACTTTAAAGGTTGCTTGTGGGGTAGGGTTCATCATCTTGGATAACTCATTTAGAGTTCAAACTAAAACCCAGTGTGGATTCATCATCACACTGACATGGAAATCTTCAGCATCCACTGAGTGAAACACAATCCTAAATACTTTTGCTCAGCTCTACTTTATTCCAAAGGATTTACCATAGGTGACAGTACACAGGAACACAATCTTAATTGTAAACTTTCTCCTATATGCAGAAATCCAGATCAACAATGGTAAAGTATAAAGTCTATACAGATTAGCTCCAACATTTGACAGTCAAAATCAGGTACTAGTATTTGAGTTTTGATAAAAGGGTACAGAGCATAGAACAAACCAAATTTCTCCTTGATGGATTGTGGTGCACATCTGCTAAAGTGTTTCTTAAAATATTAGCAACAAGTATTTTTCCTACAGCACAGAAAAGATTTTTTTTTTGTAACCACACACCAGGAATTAACTCTTAACAGTTTAATAATGCTCAGATATTCCCCATATATAGTCCATACGAGTATTACATTACCTCAAATAAGTACACATGGCAAGCAAGTTATGTTACTGTTTATGTATACTATGAGAAAATATTAACATTTGTTGCACACGGCAGTACTGCAAGTTCATTTCAGTTTTTGAAAGAGAGTGGTATAAATGGATGCTTTTTTGGTCATTGGTTGTTCAGCCAGAATCTAAAGTGAAAGGGAGAAGACAGTGTGATAGTAAGGCTTGGCTCACTGATACCTTTCTAAAAAGAATGGCATGAAGGGTTCCTACACAAGTCCATTTCACTTCAAGCACTGTGTTTAGCCTGATATAAATATGCTTTCAGAATGTACTTTACAATAAGGAACAGAGGTATATTTACTGTATATCCTTTTTCTTGTTCTTTGCTAGGGGCATAACCAAGAGATGTAGGGTTATGAGTCACAACTGGTGACATCCAAAGTGGGCGATTGCCAAACTTTAGTCTGTCTTTTGGCAGAAATGGGTTGTGGCATTCATTCACCCATGCACCTTTAAAACATTGGAACTCATGTTCTGCGGAAGAGAAGGCATGGAATTAGAGAGCGAGGCTTCTCCTTTCTCCACCCACTGATCCTCGAAGGCGTGGGGTGAGGCTCAGTGGGTGGAGAAAGCAGAGGCCTCACTCGCACCTCTTCTTTCTCTGCCCATGGGGCTCAATTACTGTACCAACCCTAGTGATGCAACTGTTCTTTGCACACAGTGGTACATTCTTGCCATGTCCACATGATTATTAGGAGGCACTTCACTATGCAGTGGTAAACCCAATATATGCAATTATTTGTGAACTAGCAGAAAGAAGTTCAATAAATACGTAGAATTAGGTCTGGACAAATGAATGTGGATAATATGCCTTACAGCTGGAGCATATATTAGCTAGTCTGGGTTTTACATATATGATGACTGGTACAATGACAGCTTTATTTTATTTTTGTTCTAAGGGGGTAACCTCTCCCCAAAAAGATAGAAATCATTTTGCCATCATTAGGAATAGGCATTTGCTTTGCACTGGAAGGATATCTGCTTTTGAATGGTGTAAGTGAAATGATGTTGGATACTTGCCTTTTGGGAATTTTGAGAGTTCCTATAAGAAGCCTTCTGGAAACATTATCATGGACCAGTAATCTTACCAAGAGACATATAAAGACTACTGCAATAGCTTCCACGTTGCTAAAGATTTTGACTGGCATCCTATCGAGCAGTTATGAGTATATAAGCTAGATGTAGGCATTTGTAACTATTCAGTATTCATGTTTATGATTGTGGCACTATTGCAAGAATTGCAAATGTACCCCACCCCCTTAAAAACCCTACTTTAGCAGCCAGAAGTCTCACCAAGCAATGGAGATCTATTCTGCTGATGACTGTAGTACAGCAAGATAGCATTTCCAGCCCCTTCCAACCAGCAGTCTGTGAGGGGACAAGGAATTGTGAAACTCCTGCTTCTAATTGTTGCCCTGCAAATTTGTAGTGGAGGCTGGTGGAAGCATCATCCTGCTGCATCCCAATGGCCAGCAGAACAAACCTCTATCAGTTGATATGACTGTTGGCTGTTAAGGTAAGTTTGGGGAATGAGATTAGGGGATGATACATAGTTAAATTTTCTTAACTATATCCATGATGTAAAATAGCCCCTAATTGAAGAGGGACACAAACTTACACATTTTGCCTTTTACCTGTGTAATGGATAGCATATGTATGTATCTCTTTTTTCCCCATCTTGTTCTGTTCTGCCTTACTGGTCCTTCTGTCTGGCTTTTCCTTTTGCCTTTGCCTTCAAATCTTTCCTTCACCCTTTATGTTCTCACTGTTTTCGTCTTTAAAATAAGTCCCAACATGTTTTTAATTTGCAAGGGAAAACATAAAGCCTTTTGTATCTTTCTTCCAGTGAGGACAAAAGCTAGAGAAATGGCTCTTTTTTTTGCAGAAAAATGAGAGGAGAAGAAAAGATTTAGAAATCCATCTCCCCATGTACCAGTCTCCATTAAAAAAAACATATTAAAGAGATAATTAATAAAATGTTATGTGTAGTTCCAGCTAGATAGTGAGGCCTTCTCCATTTTATATCTTTTTGAGTCTGTTTAAACTTAAATGCATTTTTGGTAACTAGGTCACCCACCTATATCCAGATCATTCTCATATACATGTCTGTGTGCGCGCAAGCACTAAATCTATAAAATAACATAGACTCCTTATTGTTAACCTTTTGCTGTAATGGAATGGAATAATTGATTCATTCATATTCATACATTTTGTTTCCTGTCCCAAAGCCAATTTTTGATCCACGACAATAATTTGCTTCCCCTGCCAAGACTACTACTTACTACTTTCAGTGGCTAACTGAGAAGTACTTTTAAGTATACCATCAACTGTTACTTCTTTATTCTGTTATATGCTGTATACAGAAGAACCAGGATTTTACAGGTCTTTGAACAAAAAAGAGGTCTCTTGCCAAGGCATTACTTTTTATTTAAAGCATACGGACTTCAAACTGAAATATCAAACCAAGCTTCTGAATGAGTTTTCTGCATTTTGAAGCCTTTATTATAAGATACAGATACCCCATGATAGCAACATTTTCTGTGCCAACACAGCCAATTTGTATTTCCTTTCCAACTTTCCATGCAGGACAGCTGATTGCAAGTTGAAATTGTGACTTCTCTTGGACTCTCTTCTACTCTCATAACATCAGTGTGCAAGCAAATCCTTTTCTCAGACATACAGATTCTTCATTCCCTCTCTAATATTTTCTTTTTGAAGATATATTGTACCCATGTCCAAATGCAAACAGGTTTAGCAATGAGAAGAGAGAGCAACTGTGTCTGTGCTACAAAGAAGACTAATAATGCTCAGCCTATCTGCTTAGTAGTAGGTATAAACATGCCTGGTGGAAAATACTTCAGGGGTATAGCTGGGGTGGGTGGGAGATGAAGGTATTGCCCTCCCAAATAAGAATTCTTTCCCCCAGTTAAATTTATTTTACACCCCACATTTTTAACATTGCTGAGAGCAGGGATTAATTCTTCACTAATTTTATTCTCAAAGGAAAGAAACAAGTAATTTTAGCAATTATTTTCTCACTGCATGAAAGTCTTAGAAAACCATGCAGTCTTAGAAGCCTATTATCAGTTCAGGACTTGTTCCATCCAGAATCTGCACATAGTTGTTTCACATAAGTTTTTTTCTGCACAGAAAAATATTTCTGTACAGAAGAAGCTGTTTCTTGAGCAGAAAATACTGTGTTCTATGCATATCAACCACATGTGAATTTTGCACACACAATATCTCCAGTTGTAGCATTACAGATATCAAGGATAAGAATAGGTACAGCTGGATTTATGGGAATTTAGAAAATAAAATTTATCTTAAGGACTAAAATATGCCATACAGGCCCACCTGGTCTCTGATATCTTCTCTCAGGAGGAGCATTTCTCTCAGCCTCAACACCAATACATATAGGTTTAGGGGCCTTCTTGGTGGCTGAATTCAGGTGCTGGGACTCCCTTCTGAAGGAAACTAGATTGTCCATCCCTGTTATTCTTTCATTGACAGACCAAAAATCCTGTTTATCCTGTTTCACTAGTCTTTGAAAAATAATTGGCTGTTGAAGAAAAAAGGTTTTAAAAGATTAGTGTTTTGCATATTTTTATTAGTTTTAATGGTGTTTTAATATTATATTGTGTTTCATTGTATTTTAACATAGTAACCGCCCTCTGTGGTTTCCGAGGACAGTATAAGGTGTTGGTAATGACCTTTAAAGCCCTACATGGCTTCGGCCCAACTTACCTAAAGGATTGCCTTCTTCCATATAATCCACCCCGTTCCCTCAGGTCCTCTGGGAGGAAGCTTCTTCAATCAAAAAGAACCAGATTGACGACAACCTCTCAGAGGACATTTTCCACCACTGCTCCGAGACTCTGGAATGCTTTGCCGGAAGAGATCCATCAGATATCCAGCTTAGATGGCTTTAAAAAAGCCATCAAGATGGATCTCTTCCAGCAGGCTTCTCCGGAAGAAAGCTAGTTGAGACCTGATCCTCCCCCATTTGATGCCCCTTTTCCCCCTAAGATGGTTTTTCCGAGGGGTTAACTTGCTCTGTTGTAATCTGGGGGTGCTTTATAGCTTTATTGCTTTAATGCTTTATTGGTTTATTAATTTACTATGTTATTGTTTTATTGTTGTTTAAATATTAGATTTTATGCTGCTATGATTTAATTGTAATTTTAAGGGGGGGTCTCATGTATGTTACAATTTGTGGGATTGTACTTTTAATGTAAGCCACCTTGATAGCCTCAACTAAAGGCGGGGTATAAATAAATTTATTATTATTATTATTATTATTATTATTATTATTATTATTAATGTTCTTTACCTGATTTTATGTATTTTTATCTGCCCCTGCTATAATTTTGCTATAAGTCACCTTGAATCCCTTTCTGTTATAAAGATAGGATGCAAATAAAAGGTATCTATGTGATTTTAAAAACATATACCTTTTCATTAGTGCATGAAAGAGGAAAGAATAAGATGAAGAAAAGAGCACTCAAGCAAATCTCTCCTTTCCACCCTAGCATTAGTTAATTTTATTTTGAAATCCTTAGAGAGAACATCAAGTATTTTAGCCATGATTGTAAAAATGTATTAAAATAATTTTACAATGAGATTATTAATTATTTTGTTCACTAGGAATTATCTCCAAAATGAGCTTGGCCCACTGAACATAATCCATTGTCTTCATCACTTGTTCTAGGCAGAATCAACTCTGTTGAACTTGCATGTTCATGCCATAAACCAAGCTAACATTTTTTATCTTACTAGCTTGCTAGCTTCATGTATCCTCATCGTTTATGTGATACAAATAACATAACAGTGTTAGCCAGTTTGGAGGGGGGAGGGGAAAGAAAGCAAATGACATCTACACACAAAGAAGGATAAGTTTGAAATACGGTATTTGTATACAAGAAACAGAAGGGGGCATTCACACTTACATTTTTGTACTGAATGGGGATCTCCATGACGATGCGATACCAAATTGATATTGCTACTACATTTACCGTGATCGAATCTCTCCAAAGCATTTTAACCCAGTCCAGCATTCACAGTGGCACTGCTTTGCATCAGCATGGCAGTGTGTCATGGCCGGGAACGATCCCAGTGATCCAGATTGCTTAGATACATTCACACTACTGAAGATCCAGATCGCTCTGGCTCCAAAAAAAAGATGCAGTTAGGTACTGGTGCAAAATGCACGGGGTTAAGTGAGTTTTTCACCACACCACACTGCAAACTGTGCCAGGTGCATTCGGGGGCCAGTGTGAATGTCACAGAAATAACCCGGTTTCACACTGGGTTATTTCCATAGTGTGAATGGGGCCTTATTTGTTATGTGGACTTCATGGAGCAAAAAGGTAAGTAAGCATGTACCCATTTGCTTTTAGACTGGCCACAATCACCACAGTGAATTTCTCACAATCAGTGCATTCATCAAGGAAAAGAAATAGCTTCCAATAGGCAAATTTACAAGACTGTACGTATATATTTTTGCTAATAGCTATTGCAGTATTGTGGTTTGAGCATTGGACTATATGACTCTGGAGACCAGGGTTCAAATCCCTCCTAAGACATGGAAACCCATGGGGTGACCTTGCACAAGTCAGCTATCTCAGCCTCAGAGGAAGGTAAAGGCAAACCATTTTCTGAACAAATCTTGACATGAAAACCCCATGATAGGTTCTGCTTAGGGTTGCCATAAGTTGGAAATGACTTGAAGACACAAACAACAAAAGTTTGCTAATATATACAGCACACAAAATGAGTGATGCAGTTATTATCAGCTAAGAAAGTACACTGTGCCAGAAGGAAACAGATGTTTTAGCTGAATGGATTATCAGCAGTGTTTCATATATACAGTCATGTATATTGAAGAAGAATGAGACAACACTTGCTAAATGAATATGGAACTTGTCTCATCTGAATTCAGCACCTTTTCAGTGAAGTCTGGGTGCTTGTGCCCTAAGGACGTTATCACATGGGGAGTCGCGGGGAGAAAGTGGAAATAAACGGGCACGAGCGGAAGTCTTTAATTTACGGGATTTGTCCCGTTCCGCCTCGTCTGATAACTAAATTCGAATTTAAAAGGGAGTTAATTCGAACGAAAACCTGATCTTTTCATTTTCGGGATTTTTGAGGATTTGAAAAGATCAGGTTTTTGTTCGAATTAACCCCCTTTTAAATTCGAATTTAGTTATCAGATGAGGCGGAACGGGACAAATCCTATAAATTAAAGACTTCCACTCGTCCCGTTTATTTCCACTTTCTCCCCGCAACTCCCCGTGTGATAACGTCCTAAGGAAGAATAAATAAGAAGAAAATAAGAAGAAGTTTGCTTCATATACAGGCCATCTGATGTGATCATATAATCCTTTTATAGTTCCCGTGTCTCATCAAAATGTTATCATTTAAAGAAATACTCTGATGAAGGCAGCACTTCAAATATAGAAGCAAAAGTGAAGAATTACACAGATGAAGGAAACTGATTAAACACAACTCTGGTTTTGCTAGCTTTCTAGCATTCAGATCTTTTGGAGGAAAATATATTGAGTTAGGAGTTCTTTGGATGGATGAAAGAGTATGGGACACTTGAAATATTTGGAAATGCCAATATTTTTACATACAAATACATGAAAAGTTCAGAGTGGTGGCCAGTAAAGAATGTGGTTCAAAAAAATGAAATTTATTTAAAAATGATGCCTATTTAACTGACAGTCATCACTATTACTGCTCTCATGGTCCATTGCTTCCTGGACTTGGTAGGTATGAGTAATGGAGTGTGAGGAGGTTAAAAGTAATGGGTGAGGTAGCCAATCCAGAAGGCTACTTTTTCCTCCCCCTTCACAAGTCATCTGCATAGAGAAAATACAACCGTGATTTTTACTCACTGTGGTAAGCCTAAATATCCTGATAATAGGGCATGAACAGGGTATTTCCTTATGAAGGCATGCAAGCATAATGCTTAAGGCAAGTTGTTAGGCAAAAGGTATTTTGAGTTTTATTTTGTATTTAATGTCTCTCTTTGTGGAAGTGTAATGAACCACACCTGTTTTACTGAAGTCACTTAAAGGAATGTTGCATGTGATATAGGGCATTTAGACAAAAAAGAATGCTTGTAATTTTCTTTTGTCTTTTCCTTTGTGTCATATCTCAATCTTCAGTGTTATAGGATAGATAAATGTAGTGTAATTGGACCTTGCACACTGGTTTAGAACTGTTTCTGTGTCCCTCATTTGGCAGTCAGATAGTTCAAGTGTGTTCTGCAGCTGCAAAAATAAAAAGTACAAAAAACAGTTTGGGAAGTTTACTGATTCTTTAAACAAGATTTTATATCTGCTGTTCTCTATAGAGCATCAACTTGATAGGGTTTTTTTTGGGGGGGGGGGGGTAGATGGCTTTTTGTTTGGTTTTGCGACTCAAGTGAATATATGTTTGCCAAACTAGACTGTTGAAGAATAAGTTGAGAACAGATCCTTACTTTGGGGACCATTTCTAATGCCTGGGCTTTATGAGCCAGTTTTTAGTGCTTGTTAATATGCAGTAGAGACACATGCCTGCATGTAACCTCTTGAGCCTAAAGCAAGAACCAATGACATAGTATTTTTGCAACATGTGTCTTAGTCCTCAGATCTTCACTAAAATGATTAACAGTATTGATTATGTGAAAGCAGTGTGGCTGTTGTTGTTTTTTAAACTGAATCTGATAGGTTGATAATCAAAGAGATAACTATGGGCCTATACAGACTGCCAGAAATAATCCAGCTTGAGACCACTTTAACTGCCCTGGCTCAGTGCTAATGAATCATGGGAACTGTAGTTTATTGTGGCACAAGAACTCTCTGACAGTGAAGGCTCAATGTCTCAGAAATAACTACACTTCCCATGATTCCCTAGCAAAGAGCCAGGACAGTTAAAGTGGCCTCAAGCTGGATTATTTCTGGCAGTCTGTATAGGCGGTATGTAAGTTTTATCATAAAATGGGAGATAACATTGTTATGTTTACAGTTGTACCTTCTAATTTGCAGACTTGGAGTCTACGGTCTTACTTTTTGCAGTGGTAAGGCGGGGAGGGATCATAATGGGACTGTACATCCATTATAATCAATGGGCTTTTAATATATGCGAATTTCCATTTTCGCGGAGGGGTCCAGAACGGAACCCCAGCAAAAATAGAGGGACAATTTAATTATAAAATGGGAAAGTGCAGGAGAAATTATCTAGTCCAGCAGCACTTTTAAGACTAACTAAGGGGGGAAGCAGACGGGCAGCCCGGGGCCGCCCCGGGAAGCTGCGGATCGGAGCCGAGTTATCCGCACACCTCAGCCCCGCGGCGCAGCATCCCAGCCCCAGGAAGGAGTGCTAAAATAGCGCTCCTTCTGCAAGACACCGAAGGTGCACCACAAAAGGCTGCCGGCACACCTTCGGCGCCTTTTCCACCGCAGCGTGTGTGGACTTTGCGGCAGACAGGCATCCTTGGAGCGCCGGCCGTTCGGATGATGTCTTCAGGAAGGGGTTGGGGCGCACCAGCATGTGGCTGCCCCTCCCCTTCCTTGCCCTGAAGACGGCGCTTTGCGCCGTCTACTTCCCCCCTAAAATTATTTTTAACATGAGCTTTTGTTGATATCAACCTTCTGCTTCTAAGACACCTATGGAGCTAGAAGTACAGTCACAGATATATTAGACCAGGGGTAGGCAACCTTTTTGAGTCCTGGGCCGGTCCCCCAAAGTCCTCCTCTCCGCCAGGCCGAGGGGGGGAATGGCCGTGCGCACGCTCATGTGCGTGCGCGCACCCCCTGCCGCCACGTGCGACCCCCCTGCGCGCACTGCTGCCACCGCCGCCAATGACGCTGCCACCATTTTGATTTCCAAAATGGTGGCTGCGATGGGTTTGCGCATGCGCAAGAGTACTGCGCATGTGCAAATGAGTCACGGCTGCCATTTTGGAGAACAAAATGGCGGCCGTGATTCATTTGCGCATACGCAGTATTCCTGCACATGCGCAAATGCATTGCAGCCGCCATTTGGGTAATCAAAATGGCGGCCGCAGTGCACGTGGCCGCACGGAGGCCAAAACGTGTGGTGGCGGCGGCAGCGGCAGCAGGGGTCCGCCTGGGCGGTAACTCTGGCGACATGGGCTGGAACCGGCCCGGGGGCCATAGGTTGCTGGCCCCTGTATTAGACTAACCCAGGGGTAGGCAACCTTTCCCCTTTAAGGGCCGAGGGACTTCAGCTCCCAGAAGCCTCAGCCATGTTGGCCAATAGTCCCATGTTGGCCAATAGTCCCATGTTGGCCAATAGCTCCTGGGATTCTGGGAGCTGAAGTCCCTCGGCCTTAAAGGGGAAAGGTTGCCTACCCCTGGACTAACCAGTTGTGTGGATGATGATCAGGTCAGAATGTAATTGGTTACAGAAGGATGAAAAATTATGACCTGGCTCACAGTATCTATTACACCCACTTGTAACTCTAATGTACTTATGGCTTCCAGATCTCTCAATGCATCTGAAGAACTGGATTGATATCCACAAATTTTCATGCTAAAATAAGTTCGCCTGTGGGATAGATGTGGGATTTAACTGACAAAAACAGATTTTATTGCACTGCCCCATAGATGGGCAGTATTCAACCCTTATGCAATCTGGGCTTCTCATGCAGTTTTTCAAGAACGGGATTTTTCTGTTCTTGAAAAACTGCATCAGAAGCCCACAGAAGCACAGATTGCATATGGGTTGCATACTGCCTGGCTACAGGGCATTGTGATAAAATCCATCTGTGATGAATTGGAGGTCCTCAATTCATTTGAGGACTGCCAAGGGTTAAATGTGGTGGGAGGAAGGTCCTGCATGCTAATGAGAGTGACATCACAATCTAATGAGTTTCATCACAGCTGATACAAATGTCAACTGGCCAATCAATGGGTAGTAGCGGGAACTTTGAGGTGGTCCCAATCAGAGGTTTTAAATAGGCTCTCTGGGGACCATGTGGTTGAGTCTTTCCTTTGTTTGGCCCATGTGACCTGGAGAGAATCTCCTTCGTCTGCCTGACCAGCTGTTGGACTCTGTGGGCCCAGAGGCAGGCCTGAGGGATGCTGGTCAGAGCTGAGGCCATAACAGCCAAGCTTCCTGCATCCAGCAACATCCAGGACTACAAAGTTTATTTCTGGCTTACCTGAAATGACATTTCAGTAATTTAGGGCCGTTGCAGACCAGCCCAAAGGGCCGGCCTGGGGATAGAGTTGGGGCGGGTCAGCCACATGCATGCCAGCCACCCCAACCCCACCCCGAGGGCGTCCTGACACTGTGCAACCATACGCACGGCACGTGGCATCAGGACACTCTTCCCGTTCAGCATTTAAACATGCTGTGCCGAAAAGGCGCTGCGGTGCTGGCTCTTAGGGCGGCCTTTTGCCACCCCTAAAAGGAGCGGCATTTTGCCACTCTTTTCGGGGTAGCAAAAGGGAGGATCGGGGCCGCAGCATGGGGTTGCTGCATCCCTGATCCACCACTTTCCAGGGTGGCTCTGTGGCACCCCAAATAGCCGGTCTGCATCGGCCCTTACTTCCTATACCTGCAAGGCAAGGGGGCCCTGCATGAAGTGATATGTACTTTGCTATAGAACCTGCCATAGGAGATTATCACAGTGCTAATTAAAGTAGCTTACCTGAGCTGGCTTAAAATTTAAAACAGGCAGCATCCTGATGTTATCACAAGGATTTTGCTGCCGAAATCACCACCTGAATGCAGCCCAGGTCCCTCCCCAATCCCAGGGGTGCTCAGCGTGGCTTTTTTTGAAGCTGGGGGTCTTCTGGCTTAAGGAAATGCCTATCGGAGCAGCCCTGGAAATCGGTCGATGATTTCAGCAGCAAAATCCTTGTGATAACATCAAGATGCCACCCATTTTAAATTTTAAGCCAGCTCAGGTAAACTGCTTTAATTAGCGCTGCAATAATCTCCTTAATTAGAATAAAACTAGTCTTTAAAAAGTACCTGCTTCTATATTCCTTTACACGGGCCTAGGCTTGGTTACTGTTTGATTTTTGCTTGCTAAGGTCGGCAGAGGAAAAAGGAAACTACATCTCTCTTACAGAGTCTCAGTAGAGACATCCTTAATTCACTAGGTGGTGGTAGCTAGTACAGATAGTCTCAAGGGTCTCATTCAGCTCAGGGAGTGGGAACAGAGACCCAGGAGACTGAGAATTAATGATCTGCTGAAGGCAGAGAGTCAAAGACAGGGCTGCTGGATTGGCTGCTTGGGCCTCCAGATCATCACACTATCTTTGACTGTTAAATCCCATGTCTATCCCGTAGGCAAATTGGAAATGTGATAATCAGTTTCAAAGGTGCAGCTGGAATCCTTTGTCCATCCCCCCTTTTTTCATTTTATTTTGGTAGGTTGTGGAAATTTAAAAATATTTGGCACGGAATGCAACCTGGAAACATTATTGCTGGTCAGAGAAGCAAGGAACTGTATACGAAACAACACTTCTTAAAATATAATACCTTGAGAACTGACATTTTCACATTCATTAAGTAACATGTTTTCTTGCTCTGTATTGCTAGAAACTAATTGTCCATCACTAACTTATTCCTCAGAAGAGTTTTACTTACTAAATATTCCTATTTATGTATTTGAGTTGATTTGGCTAATGACTGAAGAAAAATGTTATTTGTCTGTTGTAGTAATATCACCTGTTTATGCTGCTTTCAGGAACAATGCTGGGCACACTCACCTTTAAGAGATGAGTTCTTAGGTCAAGATTCAACCAGTGCCCAAATGAACTGGTGAACATACTTAGGGGCTCTACAGATGGGTGGCCATGGGCCGCCCCGAGAAGCTGCGGATTGGGACCAAGGCTCCCCCACGCCTCAGCCCCAATCCAGTCTTATGGCACCTCTGAAAAGGAGCGCTAAAATAGCGCTTTCAGAGGAGCCAAAAGGGGCACCAGAAGAGTCGCCGGGCCCCTTTCCGTGCTCCTTCTGGCTCAGCATGTCCGGACACTGAGCTGGGAGGATGTCATCGGAGCACCCACTATGTGCAACGATGGGCGCTCCAATGACATCCTCAGGAAGGGGTTGGGGCGCCCGGCGTCTGGCTGTCCCTCCCCTTCCTGGGATTGAAGACAGTGCTTTTCGCCATCTGCATCCCCCCCTTAGTTTTCCCTTACTTTACCTATCTGGAAAGGTGTCAATGGAGTGAAGCTAACTTTCCAGCCATGCACAACTATGGCTTCGCTCATGCCCTGTCCCTCTTCTGATGAGTCAGGGCTTCAGGGTTTGGGAAGGTCAATGGGAGGGTGACACCATGAATGATCACACTTGGTTATGCCAACCCTAGTGGCACCACTGGTAAAATGCTTGTTCTAGGGGCAATAAAGACAATTGTACCAAATCCACCCTAGTGAAATGGAGTGTTATAAAAGCAGAAATGCCTCAAAAGGTAAAGTCTGGACATTCCTTGGAATATATGTGGGAACATTCATTCAGATTTGAGAAGCATAGGATTTTTATTAGGCTATCCCTAAATTAAATATTATTCCAATGAGGTTGTAGTACACCTATTGTAACAATCAGTGTTTGTAAGTATTTATTAAATAATTTAATGGCCATTATATCAATGTAAGGGGGTTGATTATAAGGAAGGCACTATCATTGTTAACCAAAATTATTATTAACAAAATTGTGAATGTCTGTGTGTATTTAGAGTAAATTCTGATAGTAAATGTTTATACAGAGAAAATGACTAAAGACCTGCACAGAGTTACCAACTGTTAAGCATTTGTTATTACGAGATCAATTCCAAACTTAAAACAACAGACTTCTCCAGTTCTAGTGACCTATTTGTTTTTCACATATGGCATGAGGTTAAAATGTTTAGAAAAGAATGTTCAAAACCCATTTTAGGAAATAAATCAAAATGACAAGAATGAAATATTACAATTTGATGCTTGACTTTCACAGCCTGTAGTTAGAATAATAATTTCCTCTAGAAAATGGAATATGTTGTACTTTTTGCATTTGTCTCCTAAGACAGAGCATCCAGTTGGTGGCTATCTAAACCAAGAACATTTTCATCAAGTCCCAGATCTGTCTGCTGAAAATGGTTAAGATAGGACAGAGATGCTGCTCCACCATCAGAGACATATGTCTGCCATATAGTTATCATAGTTATAGTCATGCGAAGCTCTATAAAAGTAGATTAATATTTGCAGACTGCCTGTTTGGCTGGGTTTTACCATATTCTAGATATTCCACCTGGTGCCAGTTTATACAGTTAGATGGTTCAAATGCCAAGCTTTCTCAAAAACCAAAACTAAAATAAGTCTCTCCCCTTGAAAAATATGCAAGAAATTAGCCTGCTATCACCTTTAAATAGCAGACTATTGTTCAGCCAAAGAGGCCATTGACAGTTTGATTGATATTTTCAGGGCCCCATAGATTTATGATTAAAGAGTGATCTCTTGACTGCAAATCTGCACAGCCCTGACTATGATATGTACAAGGAGCCCTGTGTCTTTCTCTGCAAGAGCATTTCTGTTCATTTCAGTAGACTATAAGAAGCCCCTTTCACAGGAACTTGACAGGCTGAAGACTATTCTATATCCACTTATACAGCAGTATACAACAATCAGTTCAGTGGTACTTGGTTCTTAGCATGTAGAGAGGGGGTAGGCAACCTAAGGCCCGCAGGCTGCCCACAGCCCGCCGCCCCCCCCCCCCACCCCCATGCACATCGTGGCTGCCATTTTGTTTGCCAAAATGGCAGCCGTGACTCGTTTGCGCATACATAGTACTCCTGTGGCTGCAATCTTATCTGCTCTGGTGTAACAGAGAAAGTGTTGTTTTTTTAAAATGCCTTTTTGAGGCTGTTTTACCCCAGTTCTGGTGCAGGATGAGCCAGACATCATCTGGACTGCTCCTTCTAGAACCTGGGCTTTGGGGGAGAGGTGTCATCCAAACTGGATGATGCCAGAATGATGGTGAATGGACCTATTGGCCATACAGACAAAGCCTTAGTGGAATCCTCCTTCCTAGGCAAATTATAACTTTTGGATAATTGCATCTCAAGTGACATTCCTGTTGAGTGGGGAACACAATAAACATTGGCCTCAGGGCACATTTGACCCATGTCTAACAAGCTGGGCATTCCCACATTCTCTGTGAAGAATCTATAGCAAACCTACCTTTGGTTTGCTATCTAGAAGGCAACTGCTTTCCCCCGAATTTCAATATGGGCCCCATATATATATATGTCACTAAGTAAAGTCAACTCCTTTCCCAACATGTGATGTGACCTTGGCTGGAGAAGGCTGGCAAAGCTTTGGAATAGGTGAACGTTTCCCTGTTGCATTCTATGTTTCTGTCCCTGACACACTTAGGATAGGCTTGTAAAACCTTAATGATTAACAGTTGTTAGAGCATGAGTATCTGTGAATTGCATCCATTTCATCAGATGCAAGAAGTGCAGAAGGAAATTAAATGCAGAAAGTACTGGCAAGGAAAACACTCAGTGGGTGTCCATTTATGCTCAAGCTATAATTAATTTGCTAGTCTCTAAGGCACCATCATAGATTCTGATGAGTTTGTTCCATTTGTTTAATTTATTGTTTCAAGAGCTACTTGGAAATAGTTAGACTTTGGAAGGAAGGGAAAGAACAAATATTAGAAAATTGCTAATAATTTCATCATTGAAATCTGAAACTGTTGCCCCTGAATGGTAAATACTTTAGCTGGCAACAGTGTAATGCTTGTCCTATTACATTCAATAAGACTCCTAAATCAGAGTGTGCAGGATTACAGCTGAACCTCATTGCCTGTGACTAACATTAAATATTTAAATAAAATATAAATGGATATCAAACATAGCAGCAGCTCAAAATCTGACTGTCAACTTTAAAGAAGTTGTACATTTAAAAGTCAAGAGCTGTATTGTATAGGTTTTGGACAACTGAGGAGGAGATGATTTCTGAATTGAAGCATTCTAAATTATAAATATAACCCAGCCAAAATAAGCATTTTATTGCTGGTAACTCTGAAACATCTGAAGATCATCAACAACTTTTGGATGGAGTTCAGTTTTTCTGCGCTTGATGATATGACCTAGTAGTATTTCCCTCCTCTAGTTTTATCTTTACAAAATGATCTTTGTTTTAAAAGACATGAGCACAGTAGAACTAACTAAAGAATGCTGTTTCTCTTGAAATGCTGAGTAAAACTTTAGAAAATACTTAAAGCCCATTACTTTGGAAGCATAACAATTCTAAGTAATTAGTAAGTCATAATTTATACTTCAAGTATAATGCATTCTACATAGGGCTGCTTTTGGAAACTGTTCAGAAACTTCAGCAGTTTCAAAACACAGCAGTCAGTGTTCATTTATTTGTTAACTTTTTATATTGTTTGAATTGTGACTATTTTAATTGTTTTAAAAATTGCATTGTGGATTTTTATTAATTTCCTCCTGTGAGCTGCATTGGGCCCCACTATAGGAGAAAGAAAGCATATAAAATAAATAAATAAATAAATAAATAACATTTTTTTTCTGATAAGTAAAGCAGTCACTCATAGCTCAGATAAGTGTTGAATTCTGTCTGTTGCCACATTAAGTAAAGTTACATCCATCTTTTTTTTCATATAAATTATCCATAGGAGATTTATGAAAAGCAAACTCCTTATAAATGTAGAGAGATCTTGTAGCACCTTTGAAACTACAAGATCTCTCTACATACTGTCCACACAGACTAATATGGCTATATCTTTGAATTCTCTTTATAAATGGTTGATTTAAATTCTTAGAATATTAAATTACTCTGGCTCACAGAATAATGTTACATAAAGACACACTGACCTAGATAAAATCTAAAAATTAGTATCCTGTGTTAGAGAACACTTTAATTATCTTCAAAAAAAATATCTATGAACTTTACTCAGTGGGAGGTGATTAGGAAGATAGATCTAGTTAAAATAATATTTAGTATAATATGTAATCCAGAGTTCAGCAGAAACACATTTACATTTGTATATGGCTGACTGGCTGAACACTGCCACTTTAGTGGTAATAGCTTCTCCCCACTGGGATCAAGAAAACAAGTTACATATTTGATCACCCTGTGTGGTCATGACTCTGTTCTTATTCTATTATTCCTTTCATTATAAAAACACATTTTGTTTTCCATGGTTAAAATTAAAAAAATCTTATAAAAATTAGTGTTCCTAAATTTAAAAGTTCCAAATGTGTTAGCTTTTGCAACACTAAAATTTCCTAACCTTCTGTGCTGTCTAAAAATGCCTACTGTTTTGGCAGTATGAGGCTAAGACAAAAAGTACAAAATGCATCATGATGGTGTGAAATTCATTGCCAACTGACATGGGCCTGGGTACAGCAGTAGCAACTGAATACATTTTTCTTCCTGAATTTTGTGGCCCCTGAAGCCCCCCCCCCCACCCTTTGGGTGATTTTCTCTTAGAAACTGCATCTTTCAGAATGTAATGCATAATTGGATGAAGCATAATGACAGGAGAGTAGAAAATATAGTTTGACAGATCCCTTCTCCAAGGTTTGCTCTGCAGTTTCAACCCTGAGGGATCCTGCGACTCACCCTGCCCTAGTTCCCCCAATTCCTTCCTTTCTAGATTGGACTACTGGGCCTCCAGGTGACCCCTTAGTGCAGACATGTTTGTGTGTTAGCTTTTTCTTTATGGCAACCGTGACCACCCCTTGACTCAAGGTGAAAGAAAATAGTCTGAGTCAGAGTTAACAAAATAACAAGAGAAATAACCTGGTTTATTATATCTTGTAGAATAGTAAATACTTTCACAAGTTTCAATACTTAGTTCCAACCCTATAATGATATTCAGCCTGAGTTTTGTCAGACCTGGACTTTCAATTAAGACAGGGGTTGGCAACCTTTTTTGCTGGGGGGTGGGGGGTGGGGGAATGGCATGAGGGTTGGGTGGGTGCATGCACGCTTGCGCGTGCTCTTCCTGCATGCACATGTGCACGGCGCCCGCTGTCGTGCACATGCGTGCACGCATGGGAGCTCCATTTTGGAATGCTCCCCCGCGCGTGCGCCGTGTGAATTTGCACGCCGCACGGGCGGGGAGCCGTGGGAAGGGCTCCCCTGTGCGTGCGCCATGCGAATTCGCCTGGTGCACGGGCGGGGGGGCCTTCCCTGGGCCTTGGGAATGCCCCCCCACCCATGTGCCAGGCGAATTCGCATGGCGCACGTGTGGGGGGGTGTTCCCAAGGTCCAGGGAAGGCCCCATGGTGGCTGTGCCATGCGAATTCGCATGGTGCATGTGCGGGGGGGAGTTCCCAAGGCCCAGAGAAGGCCCCATGGCAGCTGGGCCATGCGAATTTGCACAGTGCAGCCACCATGGGGCTTTCCAAAATGGCACCCGTGCTTGCAGGCGCATGCGCAAGCGAACGCGGGCACCATTTTTTGTTCCAAAATGGCGCCTGTGCTTGCGCATGCATGCGCATGGCGACAGGTGCAATTTTGGAACGGCCAACACGCCGGCGTCATGCGTTCCAAAATGGCGCCCGCCGCCGTGCACATGCGTGCGCAAGTGCCGGCGCCATTTTGGATGTAAAAATGGTGCCGCACTCGCACGCGGTGGCGCGCGTGGGGTGCCGGCGGCGGTCCCAAGGCGTCCGCGGGCCGCACCCGGCCCACAGTCCATAGCTTGCTGACCCCTGAGTTAAGACAACTAGCACACCTTCACCCCACACTAACTGTTCCAAATGACTCTTCCAACTGTCATTTCTGAGCTCCCTGTCTTTGGCTGTATCTGCACTGCAGAGATAATCCAGTTTGACACCACTTTAACTGCTATGGCTCAATGCTATGGAAATCTGGGAACTGTAGTCTTGTGAGACATTTAACCTTCTCTGTCAGAGAGCTCTGCAATTCCCAGAATTCTGGGATTAACCCATGGCAGTTAAACTGGTATCAAACTAGGTTATTTCTGCAATGTGGATGCAGCCTCTGTCTGACTCCCTCAGACAAAACCTCTTGCTTTTTATATTTTCTGATCCCCTGCAGTCCTCTTCAAAGTCTCTCTGAATTGCAGTTGGTTTCCCTCTGTCAGAATCATTTGGGAGTTGGCAGGTTAGCTGAAATAGCATGTGGAAGGCCTGAGAAGGAAGAAAGCTGAGAGGGGATAAACCCATTCAAACATAAGAAAATATGTGAACATCCCCTCCTATACTGCCTAATCCTCCCCCAAGAACCCTTGCCCTCAAAATACAACTGTATATTGACCATCACTTTTGGCCACCGTTTTATCTGGAATTGGACAGAAAACTGAAATATTTTCTTATGCCATGAAGCAAGTATGCAGGGAAACTGGCCCCCAGTTTCTGTACAGTTGGCCACCTCTGCACTAGCAGCAGCAACTGAATACATTTTTCTTCCTGAATTGAAACCAGAATAGTGTTCCCTCCACAACTAAGGCCAATAATGTAAAAACCTTGCTACATCATAAAGACATCAATGCCTGCCTTCATCTATCCCTCCTGTGTTGATGTGATCAGATCTCAAGGTGCAGGCTGAAGTTGCAGGAAACTGTTGTGCTTATTTGAGTCTCAAGGCAGGTAAACAGTTTGGTCTCTCTAGGTAAAGTTTGCTTTAAAGCCTGGGTGCTTTAAATGGAATGTCCATCCATTCCTAGCTCACACCATAGCTTTATGGACCAGTGCAAAAGGTATGTGCATGGATATGTGTTGCACCGGAAAGCCAGGAGTGAATATCTCTTCTATCCCTACTACATATCCTATAATCTTTTACCACTGGCCATGCTGGTTAGAACCTCTGGCAGCCAAAAGCTAAAATATGTGAATGGCCAACTATTTCTTATTTGGTTGACATGCATTAAACAGGCTTTCCATTCATTCCCCCAAGCACAGACAGTATGAGAGCAGAGCTGGTAGGATGTGACAGCAGTGCAAAGCTTTGGACGAAATAAATAAATAAATAAATACTTTGACTACTCCATATCTTAATGGTCATGCTGGCTAGGAAATTCAGGGAAAGTCTGTACCCCCCCCCCCCGATTTGCAGCAGAGCCTGGGAGTAATGAATTATTTACACTAGTTATTTTGGAGCAGGTAACAAGGGAAAAACAAAGTCACATTTCAAATATATGGCAATGAATAAGAACTAAATATATTAATGGAACAAATAACAAGTTTGTTTTATTTGGATTATGTTTTGGGTCCCCATTGGGCGGGGTATAAATAATTTTTATTATTATTATTATTATTATTATTATTATTATTATTAAAGTTTTACTTGCTTTCAAGGAGAGTCAATGTGGTGTAGTAGTTTCAGAGTTGGACTAGGAATCTGGAGGCCAGGGTTCAAATCCCTGCTCAGCAGTGGAAACCCACTAGGTGAAGTTGAGCAAGTCACATTATCTCAGCCTTAGAGGAAGGCAATAACAGACCCCTTCTTCATCAGTGTGCCCAGTGACACACTGACAAAGCACAATCATGAAGGCTCCCCATACATCTTCCCTTCACCCATGCCCCCCTGTTGGCCTGTCTGATTTGTGTATGCTATAATTACCCTTTTATTTTATCGAAGTATTTACTCTTTTGTCTTTTTATTTATTTATTTCTCCATTAAATCCCAGAGGTGAGGGAATGATTCTAACTCTAATTCATGTTACAAATATCTTATTTTCATTTCTTTTTGTCCCGTCTTTCCCCATGTTACTTGCTTTATTACTGTATTTTTTTAATTTATTTTTTTGCAAAATTCTGTTATGGAAAACCATTCTTCTTCTATCTTTTCTGCATCTTTTTAATTCAGCAAAAAGGTCAATCTGTCCATCTCTTTCATATTGTATAATTTCATAAGCCAACCATCCATCGTTGGTATTTCTTGTTTTTCCCATACTTGGGCTACCAGTACTCTGGCTGCTGAGATCATATATAATAGAATTCTCTACCTTTTCCTTTCTCTTTGGGGGAGGTATTAAGTTAAACATGTTTAATAAGTAAATTTCAGGTCTAAGTTCAAATTTAATTTTCAAGATTTCTTGTATTGTAATGTGTATGTTATTCCACATTTTTTTAAATTTCAGACATCTCCACCATACATGATACTATGATTTCACATTCTGTTTACACTTCCAACATATATTTGAATGTGTTATATATTTGTGCAATTTTTAGTGGAGTTAAATGCCGTCTTTGTTCAATTTTCCAGTAATTCTCCTTCAAATCTTGCAATTTAGTAATTTTTTTGGTTTTTTTCCATGCATATTCCTGTCCATATCGATTACTCCTCCTATATCTGTATTCCATTTTATCATTGCATCAGCAATTGGGTCATTTTCTTGTTCTCTGTTTAAGAGTTCTTTGTATAATCTTTGTATTTTTGCTCTGATTTTTAGTCCCAGAGTATGGTTTCCTTTTGCTTTTGCTGGTTTTGCCACGTGCCATAGGTTCACAATTATGGCTCTAAACTATTGGATGTTGAGTGTAGGAATCAGTTATGAATATGTAACTCTAGGTTACAGATTTGTAACTGTGATTATGAATTCAGCCATAAAGCATAAAATAATAATAATAATAATAGTTTTTATTTGTATTTGTATTTGTACAGAGAAATACAGAGTACAGAGAAATATAGAAAAATACAATATATAAAATCATAATAAAAACCCCACAATCCATATAATAAAATCCAATAACCAATCATGTGCACAGATTGGTCGTCATCTTCACGTATCCGGGAGGCCATATCAGATAGTACAATTAGGCTTCAGAGTTACAATTGGGGAGATCAGGTGGATAGGCCCGCCGGAAGAGCTCCATCTTAAGCACCTTCTTAAAGGCTTCTAGTGTAGTAATAAGATGGATCTCTTCTGGCAGGCCGTTCCATAGCTTAGGAGCTGCGGCTGTGAATTATCTCTGGAAAGTTACTTTTAATCTGGTATTATAGTATTCCAGTAAATTCTTCCCTGATCTTCTGAGAGTGCGGGGTGGATTATGTAGGGAGAAGCATTCCTTCAAGTAACTCGGACCCAAGCCATGTAGGGCTTTAAAGGTAGCGACCAACACTTTGTATGGCGCCCGGAAACTAATCGGCAGCCAGTGAAGAGCTTTTAACACAGGTGTAATATGGTCCGCCCTAGATGTTCCGGCGACTAGCTTGGCTGCCACATTTTGAACTAATTGAAGTTTCCGAACTTGATACAAAGGTAGCCCCATGTAGAGCGCATTACAGAAATCCAAACAAGAGATTACCAGGGCAAGTACTACTGCTTCAACGTCCTTTTGGTCCAGGTAGGGGCGCAGATGGCGAATCTGTCAGTGTGTGGATGATGGGTGTTGCAGTGATGCTCTTCGACACCCAGCAGAATCTGCAGGACAAGCTGGCTGCTGTGATCCACAGCCACTTTGTAACTCTTACCATCAACTGGCTCAGCTTCCCTTCTTCAGGATCCTGTCTTCCTCAGTCAAGAAGACACATTGTAAAGTCCAAAAGCATAGTTTATTAATGCATATAAAAGAAAAATAAGATAGCTAAGTAAAATCCATTGTGATGAACTTGTCCAGTTCAGCCATGCAAGATTATATCTTTAACAATCCCAAAAGCTTAGGATCTCAAACTTGTTGCAGTTGAAAACACTGCTGCCAGGCAGACACACACTCACATCTTGAACAATAAACATTCTTAAACACAATATTCTCTAGGCCCTTTCCATACTCCACCTTCTAGGTGTTAACCTTATGTTGATTGGATAATGCCTGTATGATGTATATTAACCCAGCCTCTTGCTGTCCATCATCCACCATGTGACTATTTCCCCAAGCCTAACGATATTTTGGATACTATTATCAAGCCATTCTCATAACAAAGTCTGTGTCTATGAGTTGTACCTTTGGGAAAGTATATGTTTATGTCTGTGTAGCCATTTGGTGTTAGATTCACTTTGTTTCTCTAGATGTTGTTCTCATGAGGAAATTTCCACACACACATCTCTACATTTCACCTTTGACTGTATAACCCAGGGGTAGGCAACCTTTCCCCTTTAAGGGCAGAGGGACTTCAGTTCCCAGAATCCCAGGAGCTATTGGCCAACATGGGACTATTGGCCAACATGGCTGAGGCTTCTGGGAGCTGAAGTCCTTCGGCCCTTAAAGGGGAAAGGTTGCCTACCCCTGGTATAACCCATCCATATCCTAACAGAATCAACTGAAGTTGATTCCAAGCACTCCTGGCCATTGCATCCACTTGAGATGATAACTGTAGAGATGAGTCCAGGAGTACTTCCAAACTGTGTACTTTGTCCTTCAGGCGAAGTGTGACCCCACCTAGGACAGGTTGACAAAACTCCCTCCCCAGACCAGGGGTACCTATCGCGAGCACCTCTGCTTTCTCTGGATTCAGCCTGAGTTTGTTTTCCCTCATCCAGCCCATTACCGATCCAAGGCAGGCATCCAGAGGAGTGACACCATCCTTAGTCACCACAGCAGTCGGAGACATAGAGAAATATAGTTGGGTGTCATCAGCGTATTGATAACCCCGTGCCCCATATCTCCTGATGATCTCTCCAAGCAGCTTCATGTAAATGTTAAATAGCATGGGGGACAGTATAGCACCCTGTGGGATGCCAGATGTCAGCTCCCTTTCTGAGGAGCAATTGTCCCCCAGCCTCACCATCTGGGATCTGCCCGAGAGGTAGGATCGGAGCCACTGGAGTGCAGTGCCCCCAGTACCTAATTCCCTCAGGCATCCCAGAAGGATACCATGGTCTATGGCAGGGGTAGGCAACCTTTCCCCTTTAACGGCCGAGGGACTTCAGCTCCCAGAACCCTCAGCCATGTTGGCCAATAGTCCCATGTTGGCCAATAGCTCCTGGGATTCTGGGAGCTGGAGTCCCTCAGCCCTTAAAGGGGAAAGGTTGCCTACCCCTGGTCTATGGTATCAAATGCTGCTGAGATGTCCAAGAGCACCAACAGGGTCACACTTCCCCTGTCGATACTCAGACGGAGGTCATCGACTAAGGCGACCATGGCAGTCTCAACCCCGTATCCCGCCCTAAAGCCAGTTTGAAATGGGTCCAGATAATCAGCTTCATCCAGGACTGCCTGGAGCTGGAAGGCAACTGCCCTCTTGATCACTTTGCCCAAGAATGGTAATAGGGAGACCGGTTTGTAATTATTTCTTACCAGGGGATCAAGGGAGGGGGTTTTCAGGAGCGGTTTCACTAACGCTAGTTTTAAACTCGATGGAAATTTGCCCTCCCTGAAGGATGCGTTAATTATAAGCTGTAATAATAATTTTACAGCATCTCCTCCCTGGGCGGTCAGCCATGATGGACAAGGATCAAGAGGGCACGTTGTCTTTCTCACACATCCAAGAAGCATGTCCACTCCATCGGTATTTACAAACTCAAATCGATCCAGTTTAATACAGTCCCTGGACATCTCTCTTATTGGCTCTGTTATAATGCCCGCATCTAGATCAGCCCTTAACTGAGAGATTTTATCTGCAAAAAAGTCATTAAAAGCATCACAGCATGCTTTAGTTGGTTCCAATAATGGGTTCAGGGTGGGAGCCAATTGAGTTAATTCTTTAACCACCCTGAACAGTTCTGCTAGACGAGACTTTGCAGATGAAATACGTGCAGCATAGAAAGAATTCATTGCTGCATCTATTGCCACTCGATAGGAATCCAACATGTTCCTATGACATGTCTTATCAGATAAACGTCAATGTTTCTGCCAGTGGCGCTCTAGTCGTTGCACACCCCGCTTCATTTGACGAACATTTTCTGTATACCATGTTTTTTTATTAGAAGCAGGATGGAAAGGACACTCGGGAGCGATAGTGTCTATAGACCTGATGAGATCATTATTCCAGGTGTTAACCAGGGCTTTGACAGAATCACCGTCGTTCCCAACCATAAAACCCTCTAGGGCTTCCTGGAACCTTTTGGGTTCCATCACCTTCAAGGGCGGACCATTTTAATAGGTCCTCCACCCCCGAGAGGGATATGGGTAGTGGCCTTTAGTCCAACTTTGACCAGAAAATGGTCCGTCCTTGACAGAGCAGAAGTTTGTATTACTTCTGCCATGGATGTTCCTGATCTGTACTAAAGACCACATCGAGTGTATTACCAGCACAATGTGTAGGACCTGAAATTAATTGGGACAGGCCCATGGCTGTCATGGAACACATGAACTCCCGAGCTGCACCTTTTAGATCTAACGAGTTGGACTCAAAGGTTATGTTGAGGTCCCCCAGAACAAGAAGCCTGGGGGACTCCAACACCAGCTCCAAGACCAGCTGTATCAGCTCAGTCAGGGAGTCTGTTAGGCAACGGGGTAGATGGTAAACCAACAGAATCCCCAGACTGTCCCTGGATTTCAAGGTCAGGTAAATACACTCGATGTGAATCATTTTCCGGATAGGTCTCCTGGTCAATGTGATAGTATTTTTATGGACCAAGGCCACTCCCCCCCTCGCCCACTTTCCCTAACCTGCTCCTTAACAGTATACCAAGCTGGGAGAGCCTTTACCCAGGTTACACTACTATCCTCCCCCAGCCAGGCTTCTGTAAAACAAGCCAGGTCGGCATTCTCCCCCTCCAACAAATCATAGATGATATGAGATTTGTTCCTCACTGATCTGGCATTGCAGAGGAGCAAGGTAAGGGTCTGTGTTATGGTTGGGACGACCTCCGGTTCTTTCAGGCTAACAGGGTGAGTGGAAGATGGGATAGATTTCAAATATCGATCCTGTCTTCCTTTTTGTTTCACCCCCACCCTGTTAATGCCATATCTCTCCTTGCCCCTCACTACTCTGATAGACTGAACACAACCAGCAGCCATGTCACTAATCTCTTCCCAACAAACTAACCTCTAGAAGATATCTTTCTCCCCACACTTCCCCTTCTGCCTTCCCAGCACTGATGTTAATCATAATACTCTGGGAACCATCACTCAAAGGTCGATTGACAATCTAGCCTCTAAAAGAGTGCCTCTCTCGCCGGCGTCTCTTTCCTTCCCCTCCCAATACTGGTGCTTACAATTGCCTGTAAGAAAAATGCCACTTTCACCAGCATGTCCCCTATTCCCCTCACTAGCCTACACAGATTGTCCCAAGAACCTATATTTGGGGTTTGTCTGGTCGCCCAGTCTGTGGAGGAGCCGCTCTCACCAGCACCCCCCTTCTGACCGGGAACCCAGATTCCGGAAGGTGCTGCTCCCACCAGCACCTCCCCATATCCCCTCCTGATCTTAATAGGCTTTTGATAGCATCCCAACGCTGGGCTGTGTAGCTATCCCTGGGGGATTGGGGCAGGAAATATGCTGTTGCCACTCTGCTACCAGTGGTAAAGGAGGATAGATAAAAGAGGCTTCGCCCAGCCGCACCCTTGGCACCTGGGCCTCTGCTGATGGTGAGGGGGAGGCGGAGTTAAAGAGGCTTCTCCCATCCTCTCAGCAGTCCTAATCCACCAAGAGAGTTGGCAAAGACTCAGCCCCC
The DNA here is from genome assembly GCA_026167975.1 of Phrynosoma blainvillii. NCBI lineage: Eukaryota > Metazoa > Chordata > Lepidosauria > Squamata > Phrynosomatidae > Phrynosoma > Phrynosoma blainvillii. Next base: position 90,304,623 of record JANUYF010000002.1, on the reverse strand, counting down.
GCCACTGCAGCCAGCTCAGTCCTGGCAAAGAAGGCTTTACCACAGTCCTCCAGAGTCCTCCGGCTGGCTGGCTGGTAGGTGTTCCTGGGGTGGGGGTGGTGGAGTGACTTTTAAGGCCAGCCACTCCTGGCCACACCCCAACTCCCTGCTCAGCTGCCTTTAACCCTGGTGTAATGGGGGAAGAAGGCTTTATCTCAGTCTTCCAGAGTCCTCTGGCTTAAATTAATCATTTGTTGTGCTACAAACTAAAGTATCAGAGGTCAACTGAGTGTGAAGACTTTCATGGCCGGCATCCATCATTTTTTGTGGGTTTATCGGGCTCTGTGGCCATGTTCTAGAAGAGTTTCTTTCTGACGTTTCGCCAGCATCTGTGGCTGGCATCTTCAGAGTGAAGATGCCAGCCACAGATGCTGGCGAAACGTCAGAAAGAAACTCTTCTAGAACATGGCCACAGAGCCCAATAAACCCACAAAAAACTATGTCAACTGAGCTCCTTATACAGTGGCAGCTGGTGACTGATGCCAACAAATAATGGTGAATCCATTCCAGATTCCAGCCTGAACTTAAACTGAGCTGTCCAAGTTGCTGGCTCTGTTTAGAAGATAGGTTTCAGAACCTTCTATGGGTCTTTAAATCTTGATTAAAACCTGTGTCAGATTCACTGCCCACAGACACCAGAGCCACAGACTGTCCCTGCTGTTATATTCATACTAAAATATGTTTTTGAATAGACAGAATTGAAACTGGGAAATTGTTGAGCAAAATTCCCAGAATCCCCCAGCCAGCATGACTGATCCAAAAAAGTAACTTTTCTGAGCTTCTGCTAATGAAATTATATGGCACTAAACCCTATATTCTTATTTAAATGCATGTCTCTTTTTTTACCATTTGTTTTGATAAGATTTCCAGTTCATGGGAATTCTGCAATCATTTCTTAGTCAAACATCAGTAATGTAGGCAGATATTTTTTGTTTGTTTGTTTCATCTAATCAACTTTCTGTTCTCTTGTGTATGTGTTTTATCTTTTATGTTCAAACAGATGTTTTGGTCAAATCTACCACATTGTCTTAAGAAATCTCCCACTTCCTGGACATCTGGAAATAATACTTCAGAATTAACCACCAGATTTCATCCTTTTTAGAACCAGTCTTTGAATTTCTGTCTTCCCTTTGAAAGGAATAAGCCAAGTAATGGCTGTTAATTTTTATCGGATTTCATCAATTCTTCAGTTCTCCTTCAACAAATTTTACCATATAAGAACAGTTGTAACAGAGCAGCTGTTTTACATGTGTTGTCTGCATTTATCATTGTCAGGGTTATTCTGTGTTTATGACAATGATGTTAAAGGCATTTCTGTTATGACGTCCCACTTCTGATGTCTTCTCTTCTACATTTACATGACATGGTGTTGACATAAGCAGGAAAAGGTGCATGTGATTAAGAAACTGGGAAAGCATTCCAACTACAGCATGTAAACATTGCCTGCATAAAATTGTAATGTTAAACTGTGGTTTAGAGTTACACGAATCAGGACCTTATCACTCCACTCAAATAACTTGGCTTACCTCTTCCAAACTGAAGTCTAATTCGGGAGGCAGTTAGGTCCTATCACAAAGATTTTGCTGCCAAAGCCACCAGGCAAGTCTATCCCAGCTGCAGCCTAGGTCCCAGGCATGCTTTGGCAGCCTTATTTCGAAACCGGGAGCTTTCCGACTTGAAAAAATGGCTGCCAAAGCATGCCAGGGACCCTGGCTGCAGGCGGGCTGAACTTGCCTGGTGACTTTGACACCAAAATCCTTGTGATAGGGCCCAGCTGCCTCCTGAATTAAACTTCTGTTCAGAAGATATAAGCCAGGTTATTTGAGCGGAGCAATAAGGTCCTCAGTCTAGCCATCCCTAGACATGCGCATCTACCCTTTGCGCTCTGCCTTTTCCTCCTGTCCAACCACGAAGAGGAAATTGGGAATAATACTCTGTCTAAACCCTGACCTGCGATTAATCTTAACCATGGTTAGTAAAAACTAGCCACCTTAAAAAGCTATGGTTTGAAATTGGATTATTTCCATTAAACACAATTAAAATTAACCAGTTTCATTAAGATGGACTGGCAGAGAAAGCTGCCATTAATCTAAAATGGAAGCAAAATTTTCCAAACTCTTATTCATGATCACACAGGAAAAGAGGGTGAGAACACATCAGCCAGGCAAGAGGCAAGGCTTATTCACTTCATGCTAAACTGCCTTTAGCTTTATATCTGCATCAGCCTTTTTTCATATCTAACAGTGTTTCTTTTGCAAAATAAAGATCTCTTTTCTGCATCTGTTCTTGATAAGAGCATATTTTTCATTCTTTATCATCAAGAATAGATGGTTCTATTTAGTGTCTCCAGAATATTTTATATTAACATGAATAACTTGTTTCAGGAATATCTCAATGTTGACCGATCAGTCCACTTGTTTCTACATTTATCTAAGGTCTTCAGTGACACAAATGATTACTCTGTGGACTTTAAAAAATTCCACATAACCTAAGAACTGATAAATATTTTGAAAATTATGTTTATATTTAAAGTTCAACTATAGGCAAAATGCCCTCTTGGTATGTTCAACAATCTTGAAAATAAGAGGATTGTTCCCACTTCATATTTCAGATGTCCAGCGTGTATCTGCCCATGTACAGAAAGAGCCACTGTTTTCTTTTACATATTTGGTTAAGCTACTAACTCCTCAAACCTTAATATTCCTTAATCATGTACATATGGTTTTGCAGAATGCCACCTGCATTGCCAACATAAACAGTACAAAAGTCATGGTTAGGCCTCATGTGACTTTAAAACAATAATACATTTGGTTTCTTTTTCTTTACCTCTGGTTTCTCTACATTTAGGGTACAGTGTGGTCCTGTTCTAAAGCTTTTCCTTATGGCTATAAAGCTAATGAATTTTTTTTTTAAAGGTGAAGCTAACATTTTAATATTTTTATTACATGACGGCAGCATATGGAGTCATTAAAGAAAACAGCAAAATACCAAAATTGAATCCAGTACATTACTAGAGGCTAATGGAATGCTTCTGCTTATGAATTTAAAAAGTGTAAGGGGTAGGCCAAAGAGGACATCCATATTTTGAAGGATTGGGGGAAATGACCAAAATTATTCAAATGCACAGTTTTCTTAATTTTTCATCAACATTGTCTTTTGAACACGTTCAGTGGGACTGGCAACTATTGTGATTTTCTGCCCTTAGAAGTCTCTGGGGTCATTTTCATTACCCCAAATGCCAGTGGAAAAACAAACAAACATATTTTTAATGCTTAAACAGTGCAAGTGGGGGCAGGGTTGAAGTTGCAGCCTATTTATTTATTTATTTATTAGCTCAGCTTTCTCCCATCCTGGGGACTAATGTGACACACAATAAGAGTTCAGACAAAATGTATTTAAAACAATGAGTAATACAAATATTAAAAAACAACAATTACACAAACAATGATATTAAAAACATTAATTTAAAACAGCTTTAAAAGGTCATTAAAATGATTAGAATGCCACACTCCCCAATTAGAAGACTTTATCAAACAATTAACACTCAAAGGCCAGAGAAAACATAAAAGTCTTTCCAAAGACATCCTCAAAAATTGGCAGCAAATGTGAATTGCTGTTCTTGGAGGGTTCCCTGCGACAGTTCATCCCCTCTTTTGTCCAAGAAAAGGGCAATTTGAGGGGTCTGGATGGATCAAAGCTACAAAACTATCCTTGAGGGACTGCATCTGACACCAAGGATACACTTTCCTGTCCCCCTTGTTATTATACTTGAGTTGATCATATGAAGCAATATCTGACTTCTTACTTACACCTAGGGAGTAAATAATGGTAAGGGTTATATAACAGTGGTTCTCAAACTTTTAACCCTTGTAACCCTCTTTACAGCTATATGTGAATGCCACATACCACTCAACATAGTATATGAAGAAAAATATTTTGCTTGTTTAGTGCGTGTATTTTTGTTCACACATTTGTGCATGTTCATATTTTAACATTTTATAAGGAATAGCTCTCTTCCCTCTGATGGAGGCTCCAATGTACTCCTTGCCTTTCTCTTCCCCTCCAGGCCAGAAAAGGTTTGGGAAGCAGAAGAAGAGGAGGGGGGAATCTGGACCTCCAAGTCTTGCGCCTCCTCCTGAGCAAATCTCGTGCCCCCCCCCCCCCGGGATTCTGCCCCACTGTTTGAGAACCACTGCTGTATGAGCAACATAGCAATATGGGTGTGAACTATCCCAGCAAATGAAAATTTATGCTTACATTGAGTGACAACTTCACATAAGATCTACAAAAGATCACAAGAGACAAAGATTCATCCAAGGGGGTAACCTGTTTGTGAGAAGGTGAGAACATTTCTCCATCCTTTAAATGAAAGAAACAAACAGTATGATAAAGTACAAAGGAGATTCTTGGGAATGTTGGATTAGCAGGAGGGTATTGCCTATCCTACCTTCCCTTGGGAAGTGTGGTTAGCTGAACAAACAGGTCCAGACTCTCTACAGTCTAAAACACATTGCAGAAATCATCCAGTTTGAGACCGGCTTAAGTGTCCTGGCTCAGTGCTAGGGAATTCTGGGAATTGTAGTTTATTGTGGTACCAGAGCTCTCTGACAGAGAAGGCAAAATGTCTTACAAAACTTATCAGAATTCCCTTGCATTGAGCCAGGGCAGTTAAAGCGGCCTCAAACTGGATGATTTCTGCAGTGTGTTTTGGACCTCAATCCCTAATAGATTTTGAAAAGCCAGATTTCCAGTAGTAAGCAGGGATATGTCTAGTTTAGATTTATTAAGAGTGTTTAAGTTTATTTTGATTAAATATTATTTGAGACCATTCAATAATGTTGTACTTACATTGTGTCTGAAGGGAGAATGCTGTTCATGTATATGACACCTTTTGGTAATGTGATATTTACTTGCTTAGAAGTTTAACTCTCCTCATTTCCCCATTAATTTGTGTTCCTCTGTGAACTTATATACTTTCCATCTCCCTTAGGATGGGAGGAAAGAGGTTGCTAAACATCTGTCAGTGCTGCTGATTTTTGAAGATGTCTTTGGAAAGGGGGGATGAACAGTGATCAAAAAGTGACTTTTTAATCTTACTCAAGATTAAGATACAGTAGCAAACCCCTTTACAACCACTATTCTTTCTGCAAAATTGCTCAAGTTCTTAGGTCAAGTCAAGTCATTTGAATGTTGAGAACTGGTGTTTTCTGAGCAACCATAGTGATTGTTCCCTATGATGTTGTCATCTAGGATGACTGAATAGCTTTCCTTGACAATACAGTCACCTTTGAAAAGTTCTACAGTTTCAGTCTTTTCTAAGTGTGTCTAAGGTACAAGTATTTGTTTATTGATAATTTAGATAGGTGTAGCTCCGCAATACAGTGGTTTAAATCTTATTGTTAATCCTGGTTAGAACAAACCCATTGAATCAATGGGATTTACATATGCGTTGACTCACCATCCAATAGTTGAATCAGTGGGCATACTCTAGTTTTGACTGACCTATAGGATTTTGGCCAGTGCTCCCTTTACATAATGGCCATCTGTCATATAGAAGCAAGGTGAGGGAGAAAGTGACAAATATATACTGTGTCAAGCTGAACTCCATTTTGTACAAGATTTGTAGAGATATACATAAAATGTAACAGTCACACTATGTACTCCTTCCCTCATTTTTCAGTGTTGAATGTTTTTGTAAAGGGTAATTGGGTGAAGATCCATCCATTGGGACAAGGAATACATTTTATCCCACAGTGCTGGAGATGATAGGAAGCAAACAAGAACACTTTAGAGATTAGAGAGCTAGTGCTTCTTGGGAATTCTTGCACAATTACTAGAGGAGAGGTGAGAACATACCTTCGATTCAACCTACCTTACTAACAATCACCACAATTCAGTTTTTTAACATGCAGTCCTGAGGCAGACTGCTTTCTTGTTCAAAGTTTTTATAGGGTGTTTCTGTATGTTTTCCTTCTCTCCACCTTGCCACAAGTGATGGGAAAGGGGAGGAGATGGCAGTAATTAGGGAAAAAATATTTAATTCTTAACTAATTTGACACAGTTCAGGTTAGCTGTGACTCCAAAATCAGATTCAAGTTTACTTTGGACTCATCTTCCTCTGTATATATATTTGTATCTAATGGAAAAGTTGGCTCTTTTCATTTAACTATATAAAGATGGAATGAGGAACCAGACATCCTTTACAAACAGTGAGTTTCTACAACTACTGCTCTTTATTTCTGCTGTATTGTATTCCATTCTGTTCTGCTTATCTGCCTGTCTCATCTTTCCACAAGACATAACCGTCAAGAAATACAGTTTAATTTTCTGAAATGCATGTTGGATGTCTGTTTCACTGAAAAACAAAGAGAAGGCAACAAATTATGGTTGGTACAGATGTGATGGTAGTGGTGTTGAAATGCTTCCCATCCCCATTTGATTGAAATAAAATCTGTCATATAAAAGAGATTGTCTGTCTGTCTGTGGCAGACATGATATAAAGGTGATACTAAATTTGGGGATGTAGAAAGTAAGATTTTATTCGGATGTCTTTTGATTGCAATTTGGAAAATCTGGAATTGTGTCATTGCAAAATTCCTGCAGGTTGATTTTTAAACAATTTAACAACTTTTAAACAACTTTTAAATAAGAAGGCCATATACAGTTGCTCCTCCATTCCTGCGGACTTGAATATTCACAGAGGGGCAACCTCCTTTAAATTTAAAGAGGCATGCACCGAAAGGCACGCATCCCATTCAAGCCTATGGGGCTTGAATATTGGTGAGTCTCCGTTTTCACAGGGGTGGTGGTGTCTGGAACAGATCCCCTGTGAAAATGGAGGGCCGACTGTAAATATTTCTTAGCCAAACTGCATGGGGCTAATTTCTGGAATAAAACTTTTTTCTTTTCTTTTTTTAAATATTCTGAGGCAAAGGCTGCCTCCAGATGGGTAAAAGGTCAGTGGAAGTCCTAGGTTTTGCTCTTGTACAAGACAGTTTTACTTTGACTTCCACATAGCATTTTTCTTATCTCAAAGTATTTCCTCCAAAAGAGCTCCTAGCATTACAAAAGACTGGAATTTATAAATTTTAAAAATATTTTCAAGGCATGGATGCTTGAATCCATGGATGAAGAATCCATAGATACAGAGGATCAATGGTATTAGAAATTATTTATCTGAATCAGGCATGCACACGCACCAAAACAAGTTGACCTTTTAATTAGATTTCCATAAATGAATTGATTCATAAATATTTTATTTGTTGTTGTATGCCTTCAAGTCATTTCCAACTCATGGAGACACTAAGGTGAAACTATCATGGGGTTTTCTTGGCAAGATTTGTTCAGAGCAGGCTTGCCCTTGCCTTTCTCTGAGGTTGAGAGAATGTGACTTGCCCAAGGTCACCCAGTGGGTTTCCATGGCTAACGGGATTTGAACCTGTCTCCCAGTATCCTAGTCCAATGCTCAAACCATTACTGGCTCTTCCAAAATAAAAGGTAGCATCCAATACAGTGCTTCTAGTGGTGGAACAATAGAAGCCAGTGAAAGTGAGAGGGTTTTTTTCTTTTTCTTCTGTTCTTACTGTAGTGCCCTTTGCATTCCCAAAATAATAGAGGGCCAGGAATGTCCTTGAAACCAGATTTTGAGCAGTTCAGAGCATTCCAAGGGGGAGAGAAAATGAAGGATGTTCCATTACTAGACTGTGCAATAACCTGCCAGAAGAGATTAGGCAGCTGAATACTCTATCTGAGATTAAAACAGCATTGAAGACTAATATCTTCTGGCAGGCATATTCAAATTATTTTTAAAACTGTAAATTTTAAACAATGAATTTTAAATGTAGATTATTTTAATATGTGTGTGTCTTGTTTGTTCTTTTAAACTGATATATGTTTTAATTGAAGTTGTGTTTTAACTGACGCATAGTTGTTGATCTGTTGTTGTTCTCCACTTCGATCCATAAGGAGAGGTGGGTAGGAAATTATTACTGTTATTGTTATTGTTATTGTTATTGTTACAGTATAGGGCAGTATAGGACTAATACCACACTAGGTTTAGGCTGATAATAATAATTCAACAATTATAGCTTCAAAAATTGAAAATGCTGTTTATCTTCCCACTTAGAGGTTGTACCTATTTATCTACTTGCATTTGCATGCTTTCAAACTGATAGGTTGGCAGAAGCTAAGTGATGGGAGCTCACCCCATCATGTAGCACCCGGGCCTTGAACTGCCAACCTGCTGATCTTGCAATCAACAGAGCCAGCGTCTTAACCACTTGACAACCTTGTCGATGGGGAATACCTTTACCTTTGTGTGCTATTGACACTCTGGAGAACATATATAAGCAGTTCAATCCTAAATCTTACATCTACAGGAGATGGTTCTTATGTTTCTAACTGCAGAATTTTGGCATCAGATATACAGAAGGAGATAATGTGACCTCTTGTTGCCATCTGTGCTTCATATTTGTTCATGGCAGAGGGTACAAAATATGTTGTGACTTCATTATGGGGTTTGTATTGTTGATACATGGTGACTGGTGCTTTCTGTATATGGTTGATGTGACAAGGTTGTGGCAAGAGAATGAATAACAGCTATGTTGCTGAAGGTATATATTCTTGCTATCTATTCTCTCTTTCCTTCCCCCCCCCCCCCCACATTTCTGTTACTATGCTCTACATATTGTGGCCTTGGAAACATAGAATAAACAGTGTTGTTACATAACAATGGTTATCTCATCTCATCTGCCTATATAATTGTTCTGTCCTTAGGAGATTTCTGTAATCTAGTTCTATTTGTACAATTGACTTGTGTAATTTTTTTTTCTGGTATAACTGCACAAACAAACATAACACTGGCACTTACTGTGTCTGTCTGAAGGAACTGTACAGACTGTAATGCCAAAGATAACTCGGGCCAAAAGTTAAGAATATATAGAACAGCTATTTGTATTTATATGTCATTTTGTCTGTATTTTCTTGTCATTGACTAGAGTTTCTTTTCCTCCAGTTTCATACTGAGACAGTTTTTGCTAAAAGCATTAGCATTTGTGGCTGGTAATTAATAATTTGTTCTAGGCATAGAGGATTGAAACATAGGTTTGAATAATGTGACCGTATTACTAACATATGTTGAATTAAATATTCTTATGCAATCTTTACAAGGTCAGGAACTCAGCATACTCAATGGTAGGTGATTTAGCTATCCATTCTGCTGGGAAAATATGAGTGTTGAATCATTGTTGGTAACCATCCATGAAACTGGATCCAGCATCTCAGCTACAGTGCAGTAAAGACACAACAGGAGTATTTTGGAAATCTATTTCCAATCAAATGTTAATAGAACGTAAATTGTCAACACTGTAAGCAGTGTTTTCAGTTTCAGAGTTTAGTATTAACAAAGTATAGCCAACAGTGGTTCTCAAACTGTGGGGTTGGACCCTAGGGCAGTGGCATACTTACACTTGGTGTCACCCGGTGCGGGGGGGGGGAGGTGGAAGGGATGGGGCTTCCACACAGATGGACAGGGCACATATGCCCCGTTCCTGCTTGCTTCAGCTGGCTTCCCTCAGGGGAAAGCCAAGCTGAAGCGAGGAGCCATGCTCTGTTCCTGCTTAATTCAGCCAGGGTCCCTCAGGGGAAAGCTGGAAACCCCTGCAGGGGGTGGGGGGGGCAACCGGGTGTCTCCCTTCTCTTCTGGGATGTCATCTGATGCGGCCCACACACCCTGCACCCCCCTAGTGATGCTACTGCCCTGGAATGGAGGGTGTGAGAGTTACTGAAGGAAATTATGAGACCTGGAAGTCTCGATTCCCCCCATCCTCTTCCTCATTCTCTCAAACTTTTTTCTTCTGGAGGAGAGAGAGATTTATATTTCCTTATAAAATGTCATAACATTAATATAGATGAATGTGTGAATAAAAATACACTAAACAAACAAAATATTTTTATTCATAAACTATGTTGAGGAGAGATGCAGTGTCCACATGTAAATGTAAAGGGGATCACAAGGGTAAAAAGTTTGAGAAGCATTGCTTTATAATATAATTAAAGAAAGGTAACTTTATCAAAACAGAGGTCCTAGGAGCAAAGGACTGGGTGAGCTGTTAATCTATTTGCTTCTGGAACACAGTCGTCCCTCCCCATTCACGGGGGATCCATTCCAGACCCCCCTCCCCGCGACCAGGGAAACCACGGATATTCAAGCCCCATTTATTTTAAAGTTGATGCACCATTTCCCCCTCCTTGCTTGCTGTCCCTGAAGGATTAAAACCATGGACGGTAAGGCTACGAACCAGGAGGGACAAGTGTAATTAGATTCTAGACTAGGTACAAGATTTTCTTGTGTAGAAGAATGTTCATTGGATGTTCTTCTCATCTCTTATGAATCATTCCCTAGCCCAGTTTAGTATAATACTAAGCTGAACAAACAACCTTTTTGCATTTGCATTTTATTCAAACTAATATAATTATGCAAATCTCTTTCACACACATAACACACATGAAAAGATGCAAGCAATATTTGCATTATTAATGTAAAGAGTAGGGCGTTGTCTTGAAATACATACAGTTCAATTGAATGAATTGTCCCTCACATGGCCACGTGTAGTCAGAATCTGCCATCTCAGATCTTTGTTTTGATTCATACAAGGCATAAAGAAGGACCACATTTTGGCCAATGAATCTGCATCTTCATTCAAATCCCTTACTCTTTGTGTTCATTCCTCTGAGAGAGACACATACCAGATTTTCATATATCACATTGTGAATGCAACATGTCACCTATTTGCCAATAACAAAGTACAACTTGTCTAGCAGTAAGCAATAAGAGCATCATAAGTGGATCGTTCACACTACAGAATTATAGCACTATCATTATTTAATGATCATGGTTCCACCCTATGGAATCCTGGGATTTGGAATTTAGGGAGGAGCATGCAGAATTCTCAGCCAGAGTGCTCTAGTGCCTCACCAAATTATAAGACCCAGGATTCTATAGGATGGAACCATGGCCATTAAAATGAAATAATAGTGCTGTAACTATGTAGAGTGAATGCACCCAAAGGTCTTTATATAATAACTCAGTATGGAAATTTTAAAAATTAAAAAATGCCAAGTCTGGTGTTGGTCGTATCACCTACAGTGTGTAATTTCACTTATGTAATGGGATTACTCAGTAATTTTGTTCCTCAAGGAAGCAGTTTTCATGTCAAGATCTGTGATATAGAAAGCTAATAAAACAAACAAACAAACAAAAAAACCTTGTTCAGAGTTTTAAAAAGTTAATTTTACAAACTACTGCTGACAGAATAGTCACTGCTCATGCTGGCTGGGACATTCAGGGAGCTGTTATCCAAAAACATAATTTTTCCAAGCTCCAAATTTTCTGGTAATCTCTCCAAAACAAGGAAAGATGTTGTAACTATAGCAGTTCTTTAGCATTATTTAAACTGAGTTGATTTAGCCCCTTTATGTCAATGTAAATGTAAATCAGACTGTTCTGGGAGTTGGCTAGGGTTCTCTAATCATTAGCTGAGTCTCTGCCAGCCATGGTCCATTGTCTGGAGCAAGGTAGAAGTCGTTCCAACATATGCAGCCATAAACAGCTTTTCAGATGGCCCTGTGCCAGTGTGCTGCAGAGTGCTGCTTCCAGCCATCTTCTCATCAAGCTCAGTTTGTTCCTATAATAGAATGTGGGAGCTTGATTTTTCATGGTAGGGCTGATTCAGATGTCATTGCTATTTATCTGTAGCATACAGTTTGCATCAGACATCAGTCTCAGTACTGTTTAAAAATAGGAAATAGAAACAGACAGAATAGTCGGGTGGGGGAGGATCTTGTGGATTGCCTGGCTAACATATTGCATATTCTCATGCATTTGGTGTTGTTGTTCTGTGGCTGCAACACTTTGACATAAAGGAATGGAATGTAGTTTTACAAATAAGTTGAATTGGCCTGATAGGTGCTCCAGAAGATGGCTGCCTTGTTCTGGAATTTTGACTTAATGCATGAGCTAGCATCAGGCAAGAAAAAATGACTAGAAAAGGTTCTGAAAAGCAAAGTGGGGAATGAATTAAAGAAAGTGGTAGAGGTAAGAGTGATCATTAGTAGCTGTTGGCTTCTAAGGATGCATCCAGAGTGATTAAAAAGTTCAGGAAGTTCCAAGTTTTGTCCCTGTTCTTTTCAATTTTATTTTGGAGATCTATACAAAATCTCTTAAGCTTATTGCACGGCACTTACAGGAATGGGAATGGAACAGAACAGGTCAAGAATACATGTTACTGCACAGGAGAACGCCATCGATGCCACTGGGAGTCCCCAAGCCATTCCCCAGCCATTCCCAGCAGCCGATTTTGAAGAACGATTTTGAACCGTTCTTCAAAATCGGCTGCCAGGAATGTCTGGGGAACAGCTTGGGGACTCCCGGCAGCATTGGTGGTATTCTCCTGTGCAGTAATGTGCGTTCTCAACCTGTTCTGTTCTGTTCCTTTCTGTTCCATTCCCGTTCCTGTAAGTGCCATGTGATAAGCTTATCTGTTTTGGAGTTTTGCTTATCCCAGCATATTTTCTGTCAGCTCCCAGTATGATCAAAGAATTCTTATATCAGCACTTCATCTATTTATTTTAACCCAGTATAGAATCAGAAAGAACAGGAACAAAATCTGGGACTTTTCAATCAGTCTGGATTTGCCCCTCAGTCTTAGGAACCTATGGAAAGTTTAATCCATATTTTCACCTAGTAGTTTTGGTGACAAATGTAGCCAATTTTTTTCTGAATTACATGGTGATAACTATGTTTAACTTTTTGAGTATACTGCACCCAAGCAGTACTTACTATACAGATACTTTAAGTATGAGGGCATGGCTCTGTAGAAATTCCCAATTTGCATTCAATATTATTTTATTTCACACAGCACTTTTTCTAATAATAATAATAATAATAATAATACGATTTATTTCTATACCGCCCCTCTGGCGAACCAATCAAGGCGGTGAACAACAGCAATTTATAACAAATGAAGCAATATATTACAATACATTAAATAATATCAACAACAGTATATAAACAAATTAAACAAATTAACCGATATACATTACAGGATTATAGCAACAAAATCAATAACAATAAAATCAATGACAATAATAAAAATATACAATTATAAAATGCATAATGGGGCCCAGTAATAGCAGTAATAAAATATACAATGTAAAATACATAATAGGGCCCAGACAATCCTGTAATAAGCGCCGCACCTCTGAAGCCGGGTGGAAAGATGTTGGACCTATGCAGGGCAGATAGCAAGTCTCTCCCCTGCGCCGGCTGCGGAGAAGGAAGGCTCAAAGGGGGCCTTAAATAGGGCCCAGATGGTCCCGCCTCTCTCCTCCACGCTGCGCCGTGCCTCCGGAGCCGGGTGGAAGGGTATTGGCCCTGTGTCTCTCCCCCGCCTCCCTCGCTCGCCACAGGTGTACCCACGGAGCCCGGTGGAAAGAGGGCTGGAGCTGCAGGGTCCTCCCAGCAGCTCAGGCACCGCCGCTGCTGCGTTTAACGAGGGGAGATGGTCCGGGCGGGGTTCTTAAATCCGCCTCCCTCGCTCGCCACAGGTGTGCCCACGGAGCCCGGTGGAAAGAGGGCTGGAGCTGCAGGGTCCTCCCAGCAGCTCAGGCACCGCCGCTGCCGCGTTTAGCGTTTAGCGAGGGGAGATGGTCCGGGCGGGGTTCTTAAATCCGCCTCCCTCGCTCGCCACAGGTGTGCCCACGGAGCCCGGTGGAAAGAGGGCTGGAGCTGCAGGGTCCTCCCAGCAGCTCAGGCACCGCCGCTGCCGCGTTTCTTCTTCTTCTTTTTTCTGGTTATTGTTGTTTGGCAGGGCTGACTCAAGGCTGTACAAATTATGAGTGACTGGAAATTAAGAAAGGGGCCCAAGGCACAACTATAGTGCATATGATTTTGTCTTTTTTGCTAGTATAATTATTTATTTATTTTAAAAAACCCTCACTTAAAAAATATTGATATACAAAATATGTCACTTACTAGACAATATTCACTCTAATCAACCAAAGAACTACTATAAGTACCATTTCCACATTAAGAACATAATATATTTCAATGTAATTCTTAACTATATATATCATGATCAGTGCACAATCCTGAATAAGGGGATTTGAACCAAACATTTCTGAGTAAAGATTTTTTGCTGGTTCACCTTACCTGGGCCCCCCAAAATTTCACAGGCAACTGAACCTGCTCTTGGTGGCCCTGATATTTAGGGGCTCTACAGATGGCCCCTAAAGGGCTCCGTGCCACCCTTGGGAGTGCCAGATCAGGCCCACAGCAACCACACACCATGGCCCCGATCCGACACTTTGCTGCTCCAAAAAGAGCTGGCCAATGCCACTCCTTGTTGGAGTGACAAAAAGCCATTTCTGCACTCCTTTGGTGCAGTATTCTGTACGCTGCGCCAAGGGAGCATCCTGATGCCATACGCCATGCAGTGGGGTGTGCGGCGTGATGACAGCATCAGGGTGGAGTCAGGGCAGCCAGTGGGTAGTCGCCACACCCCGACTCCACTCACAGGCCGATGCTTTTGGCTGGTCTGTACAGGCCCTTAATAACATCAGGGAGCAGGATAAGCATTTTATGTGTTCTCTGCTGCCAAGTAGCAGTAGCACACAGCATCAAAATGTCACAAGGGAGAGGAACCAATGGCTACAGCAAAAATACCCATACTTAACAAAGAAACTGTAGTGGAGACATGGTGAAAAGTGTTCTCCATGGGAAGGCAAATAAATCAGCCATGGTGTAAACGTGGCAAAGAAGTCACATTGGTATTTCAAGTGATGCAGAGCAGCAATCTGGCAGATCTTGCAGATCCTATGACTTGCTGAGAGGGACAAATGAAGAGGGTGATATTACAGCCAAGGTAGCTAATATGGGTAAAGTGCTTGTGATGAAACAGTACTATGAATTATTGCAACTTGCTAAGCCATAGGCTCATATCAAAGAATGAGGAAAGCAAAGCAGCTTCATTTATATACCGCTTCATACCACATTATGGGGTGTCTAAGCGGTTTACAACTGTAAGCTCATTGCCCCCCCAACAGTTGGGTACTCATTTTAGCGACCTCAGAAGGATACAGGCCTGAGTCTAGCCTGAGCCCTGGCTAGTATTGAACTCGCAACCTTGTGGTCTATGAGTGAGTGGCTGCAGTACAGGCATTTAACCACTGCGCCACCAGGGCTCAGTGAGGGAGGGCTTCTGTGTTCAGCAGTTCCAGTATTGGGTGACTATGAACAAATGTGTTATTTTTTCAAAAATAAAAATAAAACCCCAAATCTATCTATGACCATACTTTTGTTGTTGTTGTTGTGTGCTTTCAAGTGGTTTCTAATTTATGGTGACCATAGGACAAATCTATCCCAGGTTTTCTGGGGCTGAGAGTGTCTGACCTGCCCATGCTCACCCATGGCTGAGCAGACAACTGAACCCTGATCATCAATGCTGTAGTCTAATGCTGAAACTATTACACCACACTGGCTCTATGACCATCTTTTAGGAGGTGACTGCAATTCATCATTCACCAGCGTGTTTGAAGTTTCTTAAAAGATTTTTGAGGAGTTCGTTGCTGAGATACCATCTACAAGCCAGGGAGCACATTTAAATAAATAGAATAGTATGGAAATGTTTATCAGCCTTTGGATCAGGAGGCTGTACAGCTTTTAGCATGCATTGTATGTAATGGTATAGTGCATGTTGTGAGCCAAAAATATCTAAATAGGTGGACAAAAAGAATTACTGGGATTTTCAACCTTCCCCCCCCCCCCCATGTATTGCATTTATTTCCTGTCTTTCTTCCATTAAGGAGCCCAAGATAATATACATAGTTTTCCCAAGGCAATATCCCATCCAGGTACTGACTGAACCCAGACCCCTTTAGCTTAACATTAGCAGTATTATTATGTGCCTTAAGACCATGTTCTCTAACCAAGACCTTTTTAACTTGAAGATTTTTTTTCTGTGTCTATTTCAAGGATGATTTTTTAAAAATAAAATGAAATACAAATTAGCACAAACAAAGCCATGAACAAAAGGAAACAGGACATAGTCATGATATTCCAAGTAGCTGACCACTCACAGATTTCATTAACCTCCAATATGTTAAAGAATGTCAGTAATGTTTGCTGTGATGCTGAGCATATTTACTAGGACATAAATTCCACTGCCAACAGTGGGATTTGCCTGCAATAAGTGCATGTAGGATACTGTTGTAAAGAGCTTTGAAGATGACAAGTGCAGCAAGAATTCTGGTTATACTCTGCTCTCTTCCAGGGCTTAATTTGAGCCAGAAAAGCCCAGGGCTCAGCTCCAGAACCTGTTTTGAATACCAGGGGCATGTGAAGTGGTAATGGAGTACATATGTGCATATGAAGAATGACTTTCCTTTGCCACTGAATACCCATGGCAACCCCCCAGACATCTGGGATTCAGAGCCATCAAAGACTACAGATTTGAGCCAGATCCATATTTGAGCCCCAGTACCTCTCATTTCAGAAACCAAGCAGTACTCTCTTCAGACTCCTCTGCATTGTATGCATCTGACCATTACTTTAAACGAGGATAACATAGCCTTGTTTAAATTATTGTTTGGGTTTTACATTGTCTTCCCTGTCCCATTTTATTTTATTCCCCCCCCCCTCTATGATGAATTATGATGGGCTGTATAGGTGCCTTTGTTCCAGGGTACTACTTTGGAAAACCAGTTTGCACTGTTTAAAGAAAGAAAGAAAAAAGCAAGTTATGGATTCCAGCACTAAGGAAATAACATGAAAAAGCCACAGCATCAGCTGTTGTTGATCTACAATCTAACTGGTTTTCCGAGTCTTCTTTACTATAGTTCCTGATAAAATATAAGAAAGTTATTTAGCAAAAAGTATATATTGGCTGGCATCCTATTGATGAATGACAGTGGCTTATATCACTGAACATACCGTACTTTTTTGGTTGTTATGGAGCATGGAATTCAGTGCTGACTGCACAACAAGCAAATACTCCCCCCAATCCTCTTTTTTTCAGTTGTCCCCCCAGCCCCACAAACCTGGTGACTTTCTGGTTGGTAGACACCAGGGATACCAATGGACAAGCATCCAGCTGTTCTCTATGGCTGGACACAAAACAATGACATTATCTGCAGGGATCGCTGAAGGTTCCTGCAAATGTCTGTCACTCAGTGGCATCACTATGGGTGTAATACTGTCACCCCCAGGATCAGAGCTGCCAGGCCTCAAGAGTATACATTGGGCCACTATGGAAGAGAAAGACTCTGGTTTACTTTCCACTGACAGCAGGTAAACTAGGGCTCCTGGAAGGACTGTGTGTCCTAGATTGTTCCAGTGTACCCACCTTGTTTCCAAGAGGCCTCCAGGAGTTTGCCATGGCATACGAAAAGTGTCCTTGCCACCTATGGGGACGTGGACTGGGTCCTTCCCAGGAACTTAGGGGGGGTGCAGACTGCCAGAAATAGTGCAAATTGAGTCCACTTTTAGGGTTAGGGTTAGGGTTAGGGAATCATGGGAACTGTATTTGATTGTGGCATCAGAACTCTCTGACAGAGAAGGCTCAATGTCTCAGAAAAAAAACAATTCCCATGACTCCCTAGCACTAACCCTAACCCTAAAAGTGGACTCAATTTGCACTATTTCTGGCAGTCTGCAACCCCCATTAATCTCTGGGAATCCCGGTTTACTCCATCCTGGCTTACTCCATTCAAAGTTTGTGTAACAAGTTCTAGCTCAGCAGCATTCCTCGAGATTTCAGTATTAAAACTTGGGAACAGGAACAGGCTCTTCTAACTTCTAGGGCTGGGTCTTTTGATGTTACAGAGGTAGGGCAGGCAGGGTTGGTTGGTTGGTTCATAGTGCTGAACGTCTTCTGAGCTAGCTGATGTGGAAATGGGCATATGGGTACTTTGAGTAAATGGATCCAGAATTTGGGTTAAACTCCAGATAATCACATGATTATGCTGTATGATGGAGTGAGCGCCCATCACTAGTCCCATCTTCTGCCAACCTAGCAATTCAAAAGCATGCAAATGCCTTTCCTTTTCCTTTTCCACCAGCTCTCAAGGAGTTTTTCCTCCAAGCCCTGTGCTGCTACTCCATGGCTTAGAGAACTTGAGTCACAATGCTGGCTCTCTACTTCCTGTCTTGCTCCAAATGACACAATAAACCCAAGGGTAAGCATGCACCATCTTTATCCACAGCCTCTACCATTTCATGGTGGCTTTTCCCCCCAGCAATATTGCACAAGTAAAACACAAATATAACCACTTTCCAGAGAGCATTCTTGCCAGCTGTAAATGGGCGCTGAGGCTTTAAAGCCACATCATGTACAGTCATTAAAACCTCACTTCCTCTAGTGTGTTGCCAGGCACTCTGAATTTGTCTTCCTGCCAGCAACTCCCAAGACTTCAGCCAGTGCACTGAGACCTGGCAACATTAGTCAAGACTATCTGTACATACTTGACCTTGCTCTTGATTTATGTTGCAATGGAAATTGTGGCTATTTTGATCAGAGCCTTCTTCATAGATCACACTAATGAGGCCCCAGTATTTCGATTACTATAATATGGTGCTAGGGAAGTCTATTAATTTCATCCTCAACATATTGCATGGGACTACTGATTTTCACAATACGGAGTGATTTTGACAGTGAAGAGTGTAGTGAAGTGTGTGTGTGTGTGGAGTTAATCTACTGAAGGCTCTAGACCTAAACATTTCTGAAATTTGAGAATTGTTCTGGTCATCCTGGCTGGGAGAATCTTGGAATTGTAGCCAAAAAGTAAGTTTTCAGACTTTGCAACACACAAACCACTAAACCTTCACTGCTGTTAGCCATGCCCCACTCTTATACTTCACACCTGTGCTGTGTATAGGCCAGAAGTACCAATTTATTTGATTCAGAGTAGTTTTCATTAATTTCCTTGAGCCCTTGATGTACAGTGCTGCTGCGTGGTATAAGGCCATAAGAAATGTAAAGGGAAAGCTGTATTAAGTTTTGCAAGAACTGCAGAAGGAGACCCCCAATATGCTCTATATGCTCTCCTGCTGCTCTTTGCTTAACTGATTGAAAAGTTATTCAGGTGGGCAGAATCTTCTGCAACTTAAAGCATTTCTAAATCAGCAGAGGAAACTTTATCACTTCAAGAGGTTTTTTTTTCTTTTCATTTTGGTGTTTAACCTAGCAGTTCGTTTATTAAACATTGTCTAAGTAACTAGCAAAAAAACAAACAAAAAAAAACCAACCTGAAAATGAGAGAATGTATTGTGTTTTCTATATTTAATTGTATATTGTATTTTGAGCCAAGGATCATGGATTGTGTTCATGGCATTATCCCCTTTTATTCTTGCAAAGTTAGTCAGCTGACTTCCCTGTGACCACCCAGCAAGTTTCATGGCCAAGTGAAGAGTTGAAAAGGGTCTCCAGATCCAAGGTAAATAGGTATAGAAATTTGCAACTTCTATAGAACAGAGGTCAGTTTTGATCTTAGATTATAAATGTTGGCATAAGGTCAGTGATGGATAAAATATGTCTCATTTATCACTAACCTTCCTCATTAAAATGTCTAATAACTAAACAATGATCAGAAGTGAGAATGCTTTTTAAAAAAAAATACAGCTGTGTTTCTTGCTAGAAATTTTGCCTTGGGGGATTTGTTTTCACATATTTTTTAGAAATAAATTCATATTAAAAATAGTCTCCTAAGATTGATTGTTAGTATATAGCAGTTTGCTTCAGGCGTTCAAGCAGGTATAAGGAAAGAGACAAAGTTGGAATATGCAAGGCATGGCTTGAAGGTTAGTCAGCTGGAAAAAATATTGATTACTTTCACTTCACTGTTCCCAGGAGAGCACTAACTTGAAAGAGTTCATTTTGTCATTTTGCTGGGATGGGGGCAGATCATTCCACCCCTCAACAATTGGCTCATGCTGTGGTGTGGAGGCAAAAAAGTTGGCATTTTTATAATCTGTAATGTCCCTGGACATCATTTCACATGTAAACACATCACCTGTGTTGTTGTTGATATATTCATGGGAATATGTTCTCCTTCTATATAATTTTATAAATCAGACAGAAGAGTCTGTTTGCGTGTTATACACAAGCTTGTGTAGGCATCTTTTTGTATCTTTAATGGTACTCCATTTCTTTTGTTGAGAAATGTTTTTTAAAAAAGAATCATTAAAAAAAACTGGTCCATTTGTTTAAATAATTGATGGCTCCTCCACATCAGATGGTTCAGCAAACCCTACTTAAATTTGTACAATTTTTTTCTTTTTTGGGTTTATGGGTATTTTGTATTTACATGTGTTTTATAGCTTTATCTATGCATTTTATTATACAAATAATTTTATACCATTTTGACTGTCTTATGGCACATTTATATTGCCATAGTAGTTTGAGTGGTGGACTATGACTCTGAAGACTAGGGTTCAATTCTCCACTGGGCTATGAAATACACTGGGTGATCTTGGGCAAGTCACACTCTCTCAGCCCCAGGGGAAGGCAATGGCAAACCTCCTCTGAACAAATCTTGCAAAGAAAACCCCACTATAGAGTCTTAGGCCCTGTACAAACCAGCCACAAGGGCCAGCCTGGGGTGGAGTCGGAGCATGGCGACCGCATGCTGGCCCCCCCAACTCTGCCCCCATGTCATCCTCATGCCACCTGCCCAAACAGATGGTAAGCAGTGTCAGGGTGCACCCTTGGTGCAGCATGTAGACACGCTGCACCAAAGGAGTTCAGAAAAGCTGCCGCCACAGTGGCAAAGGGTGGCTTTTTGCTGCTCCAAAAAGGAGTGGCAAAGTGCCAGATCGGGGCTGCAGCATGCGGTTGCCGTGGCCCTGATCCAGTGCTCCCAGGGGCAGCACGGAGCCACCTCTTAGGGGCCGTCTGTGGAGCCCCTTAGAGTCACCATAAGCCACAAATGACTTAAAGGCACACAACAACAAATGGAAAAGTGGGATATAATATTGCTTCTTACTGACAATATTCATATCTGCATTTATTTATTTATTTGGATATTTTTAAAAGGAACAGGAAAAGGTATCATTGATATGTAACAATGACACAGTTAATACAATGTTTGAGAGTAAATATTCATGAGAATTTAGTTCTGTGTAAAGAAAGGAGTTAATCTTTTGCGAAATTTAATTTCTTCTGACTGACCAAAATTGGATTTTCCATTTTCAGTTTTCTTCACAACAATGGAAAACACATGAATCCAGTGTGCCACGTAGCTTCCTAAGCGCATATTAAAAATTTATAATAGAAAACATGGTAATAGAAACCACAGGCAATTAAGCAAATAACAGTGCCAAATGGTGTGCCTGACAGAGAAGGAAGAGAGAATAAGGAGCCATTGCTGCCCATGTTGTATGAACTTGGATAGCTTTTGAAAACTTTTCAACCCAACCTATGAACTGGATAAACACAAAGACTTGGATCTTAGCCAGACTCTGCAGGACTAATCAACCTAAATCTAAGGATTGAGACTTGATTGTATTATGGATTAGTCTTTAGTTAGTAACATTTTTGTATCCTTTTCTGAAGACTGACAGAAGTCATTGTTCTACTGCTCTGAACTCCCAACGTGTTATTGCTTCAGAAGGCCTTAATATTTTTAAAATGTAACTGTAAATGTGAATACAATTATTCTGGCAGAATCAAGCCATTCCACACAGGTGGCATTAGTGCACATTCTCTTCTGGTCAAAGCAAAAAGATGTTGTCCTATACCAAAACAAACAAACAAACAAAAAAAAAAACAGCAGCAACAACAACAACAACAAAAACCAGTATGGCAAACAGAAAGCTCTAGGAAAAAATAATGAAAAAATATTACATAAGAAGGTTTAATTATCTAAAACAAGCAGTACATATAGAAACAGTAGTTTTCTGGTATCCAAGTTAACAGTGTGTGGACAAGACACTACACTGTGCCAAAAAGTAAAAACCATGTAATGTATATGCTTTCTGTATATATGTAAACAAAATAGATACACAGCCAATTACATAGAAGATTAGAATTCTCAAATAACATATACAATATAAAAATATCCAACATACAAAGTGCATGAAAGAGCAGAAGTATATGCACTTCCAGAGGATTTGTAATATAAAAGATACAAAATAATAATAAAACCTAATGCGTTTCGACTAAATGTCTTCCTCAGTGGAAAATAAAGCTGTCGTAACAGCACAATAATTTGCTCATTTTCACGAAGTCATCCAGTATAAGTAAGGATCATATCAGACAATAAATTCTATATCCTGGATGCTCCAACAGATTGCAATGCTATTGAATATATCATTCTGAACATATCATTGTTGACCTTCCCCCTCACTTTTATAATGTACTGAGTTTAGTGATTTACATTCAGTAAACCCACTATATATGAAAACCCAGTCAATATGTAACTAATATTTTAATGAATAATTAAAGATACACAATGATGACAACTCCTCCCCTTATTTTCTTCATTCTATTATGAAATATATAAGATATACGCTGGCAAGAAGGGCCCTGTGTTTTTAATTAGAGTATTAGTAATTCTATATGCTCTCTTAATAAAATGTTAATGCTAAAAACTTTTCATAAATTATCCCATAAGGGACCCCAGAAGAATTCCATCATGACACATTTCTCACTCTTTTCTGTTCACAGTTGACAGCGTTCTTAGTTTATAGTACTTGAACAGAATATAGTCCAATAATCTGTTCCTGGTGAAGCCACGTGTGAACAATGCAGTCATTCCAAATGAATGCCAACAAAACCTTTATGCTATGCCCGACTTCATATAGCCTTTAAAGGCTATGTGTATGCTGGAAAATTCTGTAGGAATGCTTCTGAGAGTTGTAATAGGCTTGCTGTTTAGTTTTGCTTTTCATACTCTTTTAAGCCCATACTTTTTCTTTGGCAAGTCAAGCTCCATTAATACCAAGTGCCCAACACCTTCTAAGAAATAATGCCATTGAAAACAGATTTCAGAGTGCAAGTATGAATGATTAGGAAGAAAGGTACAGGAGTAGGAGTAACATGCTAGTAGGAGACATGAAAACTGATTTTCCCCCAAAGTATTATATTTTGCAAATCCATGCTCTTTATTGTGACACTAACTGTGACCTACCCAAACTGGATGTTTGATGTACAGTTTACCTTTACACTATGAAAATAAAGTGACCAAAATATAAAGATAATGAACTGAGGCTGATAGTGGATGATCTTCTAGGGTTTCTTCTAGTATTAAGTGAAGCCTAAACATGGGAAGCCCTTCACTAAGAGAAGGACTTGGGAACATGGTGTGTCATTTGAAAGCTACTCACCAGCCCATCAGTTAATTTACTAGATAGATAGAGTTATGGGAATGGGGAGACAACATGCAACTAATGGATATCCAGATAGATGGGATGATCTCCAGCATGCCACAGAGTTTCCAGAACCTTTTCTACATTATTGCTCATGCTGTTGTTCTGTGTTGACCACTGTCAGTTTGTATCAGCTTCCGGGCCCAGTACAAGGTGTTGGTTATTACCTTTAAAGCCCTAAATGGCTTGGGTCCAAGCTATATCAGGGACCGCCTCCTCCCGTACAATCCTCCCCGCGCTCTCCGGTCCTCTGGGAGGAACTTACTGCAGCCTTTAAAATCTAGGCTTGCAGCGACCTCCCAGAGGGCGTTCTCTGCTGTCGCCCCCAAACTCTGGAACGACCTGCCGGATGAGATCCGTCAGTTGACATCATTAGACAGCTTTAAAAAAGCTGTCAAGACGGATCTCTTCCGGCAGGCCTTTCCAGATTAACCATCCCGGCCCAGGCTTCCTGATCCCCTCATTCCTCCCGTGGCCCCATCTTTAGTGATGGTTGAGGATCTCCAGAGGGACATCAGGGTTTTTAGGTGGTTTTAATTATGGTTTTATGTTCTTATATTGTGCTTTTAATTTGTTATATTGTTTAATACTTTCTTAAGGGGGGGAGGGATTATAATGTTTAATGTTATATTTTAATCTTGTCATATTTTATTGTTGTCAACCGCCCGGATTGGTTCGCCACAGGGCGGTATACAAATAAATATTATTATTATTATTATTAACTGTGAACTCTGGTCCCCATCCAAATGTTAGGGATGATGGTGGTGGTGATGGCGATGATGTAGTGATATCCCATTTGTTTGACCTTTTGGCTGTCCATGGGATCCTCAGCACTCTTATCCAGACCACATCTCAAATGGATTGATTTTCTCCCTGTCATCTTTCTTAACTGCCCAGCTCTCACATCCATACATGGTAGTGGGGAATACAATGGCTTGTATGATTCTAACTTTTGTTCTGAGTTGTATATCTTTGCATTTTAGAATCATTTCTAGTTCTTTCATAGCCACCCTCCTCATTCTTAATCTACTTCTGATTTCCTGACTGCAGTTCCCATTTCTATCAATGTTTGATCCCAGATATGGGAATTCTTTTACTATTTCTATTTCTTCATTGTCTAGGTTGAACTTGTGAAGGTCCTTGGTGGTCATTATTTTTGTTTTCTTTATGTTCAACATTAAGCCTATCTTAGCACTTTCTTCCTTGATCTTTCTTAGTAGTTGTTCTGGGAGGTTTTCTGCAGTATTATGGTGTCATTTGCATATCTTAGATGGTTGATATTCCTTCCTCCTCTTTTCACTCCACCTTCTTCTGTGTCCAAGCCTGCTTTTCTTATAATATGTTCTGCATGCAAGTTGAACAGATAAGGTGAAAGGATTCAGCCTTATCTGACCCCTTTGCCAATTGGGAACCATTCTGTTTCTTCGTGTTCTGTTCTGACAGTAGTCTCCTGTCCTGAGTACAGATTCCTCATCAGGACTATCAGATGTATTGGCACTCTGATGTCTTTAAGAGCATTCCATAGCCTTTCATGATCTATGCAGTCAAAGGTTTTGCTATAGTCTATAAAGCACATGCTGATTTTCTTTTGGAATTCCCTGGTGTGCTCCAATAGCCATCGTATGTTTGCAATGTGGTTTCTAGTGCCTCTTCCCTTCCTGAACCCAACTTGAACCTCTGGGATCTCTCTCCACGTATGGTTTGAGTCTATGTTGCAGAATTTTGAGTATGATTTTGCTTGTGTGTGAGATCAGTGCTATGGTCCTATAGTTGCTGCAGTCTCTTGAGTCTCCCTTTTTGTGGATGGGGATTTATATTTATCATTTCCAATATGTTGGCCATCCTTTTGTTTTTCATATCTGTTGACATATGTTGGTTAGCACTAGAGTTGACTCTGTCAATGTGGAATGCAGCAGTTCAATTGGAATATCATCTGTTCCTGGTGATTTGTTTTTTGCTATTTGTCTTATTGCAGTTTCCACCTCGCTTTTTAGAATTTGGGGTTCATCTTCGTATGGCTCTTCATTCAATGTGTCTTTCATTTTGCCATCTCTTTTGTATAATTCTTCTATGTATTGCATCCAACATCTTTTTATTCCTTCCTGGTCTTGTATTATATTATTTTTATTGTCGTAGATCGTCCCAGTCCTTGGTTTGAATTTTACTTTGATTTCTTGGATCTTGTGAAATAGATCTCTTGTTCTTCCCTTTTTGTTGTTGTCTTCTATGTCTCTGCATTGGTCATTGTAGTAATTTTCTTTATCTTTCTGCACAAGCTGTTTTACTGTTGCATCCATAATTCTTAGTTTGTTCCTGTCTCCCTTTTGTTTTTCTTCTCATCTTTTCTTTATTGTTTGTAGTGTTTTTTCTGTCATCCATTTTTTTTCTTTTTGTTATTGAAAGTATCTGTATGCATTCTTCTTTTATTATGTGCCTGGCTTCAGACCATAGTTCCTCTGGTTCTCAGTCTATTATACTTAATAGTGCGAATCTGTTTCTTATGTTGTCAGTAAATTCTGTTGAGATATTGTTTGGATCATATTTTTGTATAATCCCTGGTTTTGTTTTCGTCTTACTCTTATTTTTGATATGAGTAATTCATGATCTGTGCCACAGTCGGTGCCTGGTTTAGTCTTGGCCACCATTATAGAGTTCCACCTTCTTTTACTTCTAATTATATAATCTATTTCATTTTTGTGTTGATCATCTGGTGATGTCCCTATGTATAGCCTTCTTTCTGGTTGTATGAAAAATGTGTTTGCAATGGATAAGTTGTTGGCTTCACAAAAATCTATCAGACGCTCACCTGATTCGTTTCTTTTGCCTAATCCAAATCTGCCTACTGTTTTTGATTCTTCTTTACTGTCAACTCTTGCATTCCAGTCTCCAGTTATCAGCTTGACATCCTGTGTTGGTGTGTTGTCAATTTCTTCCTGTACTCTTTCATCAATTCTCCTTTTATCAATACCAGGAAAGATTCTAGAACAATCTATACTGGGAAAGATTCTAGAACAGTTCATTAAACAGAGAGTCTGTGAACATTTAGAAGGGAATGCCATAATCACTAAGAGTCAACATGGGTTTCTCAAAAACAAGTCATGCCAGACTAATCTGATCTCTTTTAAAAATAAAATTACCAGCTTGCTAGATGAAGGGAATGCGGTAGACATAGCATATTTTGATTTCAGTAAGGCTTTTGACAAGGTCCTCATGATATTCTTGCAAACAAGATAATAAAATGTGGGCTAGACAATACAACTGTTAGGTGGATTAGTAACTGGTTGACTGACCGAACCCAAAGAGTGCTCAGCAATGGCTCCTCTTCATCCTGGAGAGAGGTGACCAGTGGGGTGCCACAGGATTCTGTCCTGGGCCCAGTGCTATTCAACATATTTATCAATGATTTGGATGAAAGAATAGGGGGCATGCTTCTCGAATTTGCAGATGACACTAAATTAGGAGGAATAACTAATACCCCAGAAGACAGGATGAAAATTCAAAATGACCTTAATAGATTAGAAAGCTGGGCCAAAGCTAATAAAATGAATTTCAACACGGAGAAATGTAAAGTACCGCACTTAGGGCAAAAAAAATAAAATGCATAGATGGGGGACACCTGGGTTAATGAAACTACATGTGAAAGGGATCTAGGAGTCCTAGTAGACCACAAGTTGAACATGAGTCAACAGCGTGATGCCGCAGCTGAAAAGGCCAATGCAATCTTAGGCTGCATTAATAGAAGTATGGTATCTAGATCAGGGGTAGGCAACCTAAGGCAAGGGGGCCGGATGCAGCCCCCTGAGGCCTTTGGACCAGCCCCAGCCCGGTCCTGCCGCCGCCGCCGCCCGCCATGATGATATTGATTATTGTTGTTATTACTTGTTCTTCGGGTTTTCTTGGCAAAATCTCCACAGGGCTTTTGCCATGGCTTTTCTGGGGCTGAGAGAGTGTGCATGCATATTTTTTTTAATTTTTAATTTTTTTAAAAAAAACATTATTTTTATTTATTTATTTATTTATTTATTGTGCTTTCCCCCCCCCCCCCCATTGTCTGAGGGACAGCAACCTGGCCCCCAGCTCAAAAAGGTTGCCTACCCCTGATCTAGATCAAGGGAAGTAATAGTGCCACTGTATTTGCTTTAGTCAGGCCCCACCTGGAATACTGTGTCCAGTTCTGGGCACCACAATTCAAAAAGGATATTGAAAAACTGGAGTGTGTCCATAGGAGGGCGACTAAAATGGTGAAGGGTCTGGAAACCATGCCCTATGAGGAACGACTTAGGGAAATGGGTATGTTTAGCCTGGAGAAGAGATGGTTGAGAGGGGATATGATAGCCTTCTTTAAATATTTGAAGGGATGTCATATTGAGGAGGGCGCTAGCTTGTTTTCTGCTGCTCCAGAGAATAGGACTTGGAACAATGGATGCAAGCTACAGGAAAAGAGATTACACCTCAACTTTAAGAGGAACTTCCTGACAGTGAGAGCTGTTCGACAGTGGAACACACTCCCTCGGAGTGTGGTGGAGTCTCCTTCTTTGGAGGGCTTTAAACAGAGGCTGAATGGCCATCTGTCGGGGATGGTTTGATTTTGAGTTCCTGCATGGCAGGTGGTTGGACTGGATGGCCTTTGTGGTCTCTTCCAACTCTATGATTCTATGATTCATAGAATCTATCAGTTTCTTCCTGTTCTGCCTCTGTGGCTGGTGCATATACTTGAATTACGGTAATATTCATAGGTTTACCATGGAGAATTGCTGAAATGATTCAGTCTGATTTTGCATTGTATCCTCTGACTGCTTTTGCCACATCTTTTCTTAGTATGAAAGCCACCCCATTTTTTCTTGTCTTTTCATTCCCTGAGTAGTAGAGCACTGTGTAGTTGCCTGATTCAAAGTGGCTCATTCCTTTTCATTTTAACACACTTACTCCCGGTACTGCTATGTTCATGTGTTCCATTTCCATTTTTACTATAGGCCTTTGCAGACTGCCAGAAATAGTGCAAATTGAGTCCACTTTAACTGCCCTGGCTCAGTGCTAGGGAGTCATGGGAATTGTATTTTTTTCTGGGACATTGAGCCTTCTCTGTCAGAGAGCTCTGGTGCCACAATAAACTACAGTTCCCATGATTTCCTAGCACTGAGTCAGGGCAGTTAAAGTGGACTCAATTTGCACTATTTCTGGCAGTCTGCAAAGGCCCTATGTCTACCTTCCTTGGCTCATGCTTCCCACATTCCACATCTCTATTTCACGTGTAATGCTGCTTTGGATGCCATTTCCCTTCTTAACAGTGTCTGCAATTTGTCTTGGCATCTTTCTTATGCCTTGGCTAATCTTGCAAATGTGATATCCCTTTATCTCTCCCTCCTTCCCATTCTGTTAATGCTCTGATCTCGCCTGTGTCTCACTTGGGGTGTCTCATCATAGGGTTTACTAGGTGATGGGTTTACACAAGGAGAGCCACCTACACCTCCCTGTGTGCAGTGCGAACCAATGTTAGCTATGGTGTCACAATTCACTCTTGTCAGTGATACCCACCACTACTGCTACTGCCCAGTCGTTGTTTGTCTCCCTATATTATTGTTGTTTGTTTGCTTTCCTACCCATCCCCTTATGCCTCCCTGGTTTCCCTCCTTCCCTTCCCTTGTGTCCTCCCTCCTTTAGTCTATCCCCATCCCCATCCCCATCCTTGGCACATTGGAAATAAAATAGCTGGTCCACAACATCAGATAGCTTGAGAGGTCAGGTCATCTCACTTGTGCTCAACAATCCTCTCTGCTCCCTGATTATTCATAAGCTTTGTTCTCATCTTCAGTATTATGTTCTCCATATACATATATGTGCTGTTCCATATCCATATTCTATTTCTAGTGATGTTGAGATGGCTCTTTTCTTCTCACCAGAAACCAAGATGACTACACTGGGACTACCATACTTTGGACATATGGTGAGACAATGTAGCTCACTGGAAAAGACAATAATGGTCAGTAAGGTAAAAGGAAGTAGGAAAAGAGGGAGAGTGCACTACAGGTGGATTGATTCAACCAGGGAAGCCATCACAACACAACAACAAGGTAGACATACAGGAGACTCACCAAACTAGTAGGGTAGCAACTCCAATCCTAACAGACAGTAGACTATATTAACCCAAACAAAGCTGAACAGTACATTCTACAAACCACATCTTAGGAATACCTAGGTTTGTCATAATGCAGGAAAATAAATACAGCATGGCTATGCACAGCCATATTAAATATAAGAAAATAATATTGAAATAGGAAGATAAACAATATGCATAGAGTTTTTACCAAAACGTTTTTGGGATTTGTGTGGTGTACCTGTTTGAATGTAATTGGAAGAATTCTTCCCTTTCATAAGGCAGCATCTACATGTGAAGGTATACCTATAAGACCCAGTGCAACCATCCTCCCACCTCTGAGGATAAGTGAGCCAAAGCAGTACATACTGGCACAGTATTTTTATATGCTATGCAAATCTTAGATTAGATTTGTAAAAATAAAGATGAACTATAGTAATTGCACATAGAATTCAGCTTAAAAACTCAAAAAAGAAACACACGACTCAGAGGGGGAGTGCAAATAATTTTTTACAGTATTGTTTTAACATGTTTTTAAAAAAAGTTAGACATCATTCAACAGTTTGTTCCTGCCAAAAAATATATGGAAAACCTTTTGCCATTGTCTTTGCTCTCTTGCAGTTGTTTACAATACATTTTCCCAATAACCCCTTGCCCCAGCAACATTACATCAGAAATGATGGCTGTCAACGTTTTAAACAAATCAGGTTTAGATGTTTATGGCACATTGCATTTTTTTAATGGGAGAAAAATCCCCAATGTTCTTTAAGTATTCAGCAGCTGCTTTCAGTAGTTGGCATCCGGTAGAAGAGCTCTGCAACATTAAACTTTATGGTTTTCTAAGCATTTCAGGTACTATTCCATTGTATCAAGCTTTCCATTATTTTTGGCAGTACACATTAAGAATGTCTGCTTCGTTCAAACATAGCTTTGGTGCCAGCATCATGCTGGGACAGAAACAGAAACCAACATTAGAAAAACAAAACAAAATAAAAAGGCAAACGGTAAGGAAGGATCTGAAAAAGCCCTCTCTCTAAATTCACCTTCAGGAACATACATTTAATATGCTACTTTATGATCAACTTGATGATTAGGCAGATAGAAATTATTTACCAGACTGAATTTTTTTAAAGCTCCTCTCCTCCAATCTCCAGTTAGCTACTTTACTTAGTTGGTTAAAGCACTCTGAGGTATCTATCCACTGACAGAAATGAAAACCAGACTTCATTTATTTCATTCTTGGAAAATGAGAGCAGATTGGAAATCAAGTTATAAGCACCTGCTGGGGTATATTTGGATATATGTGCTGGAACCATTGACAATTTGGAGAACAATTAAAATACTGTTTTAAAATACAGCTCTTTTGAGGAGCAGGGACATAGTATTTGAATGTGTATGCTGTATGTGTGTTTAAATGTTGGAAGCCCCCTGACTGGGGCTCTGGGGGGAAAGATGGGATATTAAATAAATATCACTGTCTTGCATGCACTTACAAATAAATCCAGTTAAAATGGAAGCATAGACATAAAGTTGGCCACTGCAAGAACAGAATGCTGGACTAGATAGACCTAGAACTGATCCAGTGTAACTCTTATTTAAGTCTTGGGAAAGAAAGGGGATAAAAGAGTAGTTGAGTTTGTAGTCTCAGTTTTTCAAACTGTGATTTAGAAAATCATATGAGTATTTTTACAAGTATTAGTGGTTGAGTGTGGGGTTAGGGCTCTGGAGATCAGGGGTCTTAATTCCCACTTGGCCATTGAAACCCACTGGGTGACCATGAGCAAGTCACATACTCTTAGCCTGAGGAAAGGGCAATGGCAAAGCCCCTATGACAGTGATGGGCAACCTTTAGAGCTTGGTGTGTCAAACTTCGCCAAAAAACTGAGCATAACTCGGGTGGTGTGTCACTTTGAAGAAAAAACATTATTTCGCCGCCGGGAGAAGGAAGGACTGGCCTAAATACCTCAGCCTGGGCCTGGGCTTCTTCCCGGCTCCGCGCTGGTGGTGCCGCTCTGCCCAAAGTCCCAGAACTAGATGCTCTGTGGCGGACTTCTGTTGTTTTGGCCTACAGACCTCTGGCACAGAGTGTCTTAATAGGGGAGGATGAAACATTTGCGACTAGAGTCTTAGAGTTAGAGTCTAACTCTAAGACTCTAGTCACAAATGTTTCATCCTGAGGAGCAGCAAATGTTTCATCCTCGGCTACTGCACTTGGCTGTGCAGGAGTCGAGGATGAAACATCCTTCTCGGCATGCAGCCGCCTCAGCGGCCGCGTGTCATCAAAAATGGCTACGTGTGTCAGTGCTGACACGCGTGTCATAGGTTTGCTATCACTGCCCTATGAACAAATCTTGCCAAGAAAACCCCATGATAGGGTTGCCTTAGGGACACCAAAAGTTGGAAATGACTTGAAGGCACATGACGACAACAACAGTGTTGCCTCAGGACAGAGGCTGGGGCTGGCAAGCACTTTTGCAGGAGACAAGTATATATGTTTTGAGTTTCAAGATTGCAGCCCATTTCCCTGTACATTTACTCTATCAGAACAATTCCATCCCATGACCAATGCACTGAATCAAAATGAAAATGAAAATTAATATCACTACACTGAGTTGTTCCACTGAGAGAGAGAGAGAGAATGGGAGGAGGGATGCTGTGGATCCATAAGCATAAAACCATCCAGAACAGACAAGTAGGCAATACTTTTATGGGATCAACCATAAATTCTCAGAAGCTCATAGCTACCTGTATGTCTCATTAAGCTCACAGTCTCAATTTAGAGATTGACTTTAATTGCAGATCTCAATGGGTTAAATCATCTGTGTGAACATTTGTGTGTGTGGGGGGGGGGGGGTTCTGAGCTTCCTCTCCTCCATTTCTCAATCCTTTAACTTAAGATGTTTTTGAAGTTTTCCACATTTTATAAATTTATAGTTCATCCTAATAAAATCTAGGAATGCTGGACTTTGCACTCAGCATCATACACTCCGACATTTTTGTTGATGAAAACTGAGACATGTGTGGCCAAATAACATCAGAGTTTAGTCAAGAGAGGAGAGGGTATTAATGGAGAAGAGCACAGAAGATACAGAAGTTTGCTTTTGGCTGAACTTACTGGGAAGGGCAGAATTCTGCCCCCTTCTCCCCCTGCTGAGTTAAGAGCCCTCCCTCCGTTCCATCTGATGTCATCTGGGAGAGAGACACCAGGCCCAGCACCATCGGGCCTAGACTATCTTTTAAAACTTACCTTTTAAGGGGCAGGTGGGTTTCTGGATTTTTAGGTTCTGTTTACATTGTATTAACATATCTTTATGTAAATTTAATGTTGTAAGCCTCCCCGATTGCTCTGCAGAGGGGCGGGATATTATTATTATTATTATTATTATTATTAACAACTAAGTACAAACTACTTTTACATTCTGAACTCAGTTTGCAACAAGTGAAGTAAGCTGAAGACAGAGAGAGAGAGAGAAAAGAGAAGAGAGAAAGTGGGATGTGTAAAAGCAGCTAAAAAGTGGAGCAATAGACAATTAATTAGGAATATTTATGCCAAACTGGAGGATATGTAGCATTCCTAATTTCTGTATATTTGGCCTAGCAATAGCAGTTGATATCAATGACAATCTAGTACCTGGAGCTTTGCTCAGCTATTAGAATCACAACCAAGGTGACTTAATTCCAGTTTCTTTATCATTAAGAACCTTTATTAAGCAAGCGTTGCCATGCATCTTCACAAAGTGGTTTCAAACTGTGAGAAAAAGGAGACATATATTGTTGTCTATCTTGCTTGTTATTTTGTTTCTCTTGTTAGATATATAATTGCTGTTAACAGAACCTTATAATCACTGTTCTAAATCTGCCATGAGGAATATCATGATAGAAAACTGATTAAGTATTGAAAAATTACATGGAAATTAAACAGACTCAACAGAACTTTTCTTCACATCATAGCCCAATCCAGAGTGTGCTTCCCTTGTCTCTGGTGCACACATAAGAAAGCTTACTGTGTACATGAACTTCTCCTTTATTATAAATCAAAAGAGGAATTCTGAGCTTGCAGTTTTCATGAGTGGGAAATGCTGGAGTAAATGGGTAAACCCATTCATGCAGGGCTTTTATGTGTGCATCATAAACCATGCATCTGCACTGAATGGCTCAGCCAAGATGACTGCTTTCAGGATCAGGGTTCAAGTTAATGTTTTATTTCTAATATAAGCAGTGTTTCAAACACTGTATGCGATGTAAATTCTGTATATGTCTGACTCATTGTTTGGATTGGATTTATGTTTGACATCTGGGAAGCTATCCAACCAAAAGGATGTAAAATTTTACGGAGAGTCTTTTAAACACACACACACATATTGCTTGTTATGCTTACTGTGTTGTTTATTTAAACAGTCAGAAAAATATTCTGGTTCTATACAAAATATGGATATAGGGGCCTATCATTCCCTTATGACAAGAAATGCTAAGCAGATAAATCAAATTTTATATAGCTGCACTTTTTAAAGCCTAGGCATTGTATAATACAGAAGATGAAGGCTTGCAGAGAAAAAAAACTATGCTCTCTCTGTAAGGGATAAGTAAGGGTCTCCTATATGAGTATCTATCATTATTTTAAAAGTGGTTCTTTTGCTGCTCATGGTACAATACTTGCTTGGAGTGGAGAGAATATGAAAAATGACTTCCCTATCACTATGTAATCCCCAATTCAAACTCCCGTAGTAAAACACTCTTTTGTGAGCACACTTATGAAATCATAAAAACTTTTGCTGTCATGTTCTAGGACAGTGGACTTGTTTCCAAGACTGGGGGAGGGAGCTCAACATTGGCAGGCAGGCTGTTATTAATTAGGTTGATCATTCTACAATATAATCCAGCATGGCTCATGTGTTCTTAAATCAGCCCAAAGACTGAGGAATAATAATAATATATTTTTTTAAAAAAACCAACCCAATTCTGTAAAGTCCTAAAACAACTCTTAAAACTAAATGGAAAAGTCAGGAATCCAGCTTATACAGAAGCAAAACTGTAAAAAGAATGAAGAGTTCTTTCTGATCTAGGCAATGAGCACCAAAAGATAGATTTCCTCCTTCTTTCTGAAAAACATCCACAGGTCCTAATTAAAAACAAAAGAAAATCTGTATACAGGACAACAAAAAAACTGTACAAAAATATTTGTGTTCATTTTTCCTTTGGTTTCATCTCACAGGTGTGGTTATGAATTTGTCCCACCGCAATTCAAAAAGGATGCTGACAAGCTAGAGTGTGTCCAGAGGAGGGTGACTAAAATGGAGAAAGTTCTAGAAACAATGCCCTATGAGAAGAGGCTTAGGAAGCTGATATGTTTAGCCTGGAGAACAGAAGGTTAAGAGGCGATATGATACCCCTATTTAAATATTTGAAGGGGTGTCATAATGAAGATGGAGTAAGTTTATTTTCTGCTTCTTCAGGGAATAGGACCTGGGTTCAAACTACAGGAAAAGAGATTCCACCTCAACATTAGGATAAACTCCCTGACAGTAAGAGCTATTTGACAGTGTAATATGCTGCCTTGAAGAGTGGTGGAGTCTCCTTCTTTGGAGGTTTTTAAACAGAGACTGAATGGCCATCTGTCAGGGATGTTTTTGGTTGTGTATTCCTGCATGGCAGGGGGTTGGACATGATGAACCTTGAGGCCTCTTCCAACTCTATGATTCTATGTAGTAATCAGAGATTTCCCATACCTTGGATCAAATATGGATCAGAAAGGAGACTGCAATCAGGAAATCAGAAGAATACTAGGAATGGGCAGAACTAGACAAGGTCTTAAAGTGCAAAGATATACAAGTGAGTAATAAAAATAGAATTGTTCAAACCATTGTATTCTCCATACCATGTACAGATGTGAGAACTGGGCAGTGAAGAAAGTGGATAGGAAGAAAATCAAGTCATTTGGGATGTAGTGCTGGAGAAGAGTGCTAAGAAGACCATGGGCAGCCAAAACAAACAAACAGGTCCTTGAACAGATCAAGCCTGAATAGATCAAGCCTGGAACTAAATTGACTAAACTGAGGGTGTACTTTGGCCACATCATGAGAAGGTACAACTTATTAAAAAAAAACCACCAATGATACTGGAGGAGATAGAGGGCAGTAGAAAGAGAGGAAGACTGCATGCCAGATAGACTCAATCAGGGAGACCATGGGCTTGAGCCTACAGGACATGAGCAGAGCAGTGAAGGATAGGCGGTCTTGGAGATGTCTCATCCATAAGGTCCTTCTGAGTTAAGGTCAACTCAAGGGCAATTAACAACAGTATAAAGCAGGTGGGAGCAATATTACCACCGTATGTGTTGCCAGCCACCATTAAGCCAATCTTTGCTATCATCTTGACACACCAGGTTGCTCCCCCCTCTTCGTTTGCTCAGTCCCAGCCTCAAACATTTAAGTAGGTCATTTTACTTAGGTTAATAAAATGGCCCTTGTTTAACCCCAGATATTGCGTCTAGCATCATTATTTCATGGTTGGTCAACAATGGAGCAATATTGCCATCATATGTGTTGTCAGCTACCATTAAGCCACTCTGCTACCACCTTGACCTCTTATTTGTCCCTTGGGGTTGGTCATCTGTATCACAGAAAACACTGTGGTAAATTGGGGCATTTTTCTCAACATTGGTTAAGGGAAAATAGTATATGCATGTTTCAGTAATCATGAATTGTATGGGATTAGTGTCTCTCTATTATATGGAAAAGTTATGAAAGTTCAGAAATTAGAGGAGGAGAAGGCCTCTAAGAATACGTAGCCATGTTCATGTTCAACAATTTTAATATTGCTTTTATTTTTATTTAGGAAAACAGCAAGAGTAAAACAAATGAATTTTAGAAATGACATATCTTTACAATAGAGGTTGAGTATCCCTTATCCAGAAATCTGAAATATTCCAAAATCCAAACCCATCCACATGTGTGACTGTGATAGTGACACCTTTGTTTTCTGATGGTTCAGTGTGCACAAACTTTGTTTCGTGTACAAAATTATTTTAAATTATTATGTATAAAATTATCTTCAGGCTGTGTGTATAAGGTCTCCAAGATATCTCATTATGTTTATGAAAATATTCCAAAGTTCACTTTAGTTCATCTTTATTACAGCTATAGACCAGCACATCCAAAATCCCCCCCCCCCCGAAAAAAATATGAAATTCCAAACTCTCTTGGTCCCAAGCATTTTGGATAAGGGAGATTGCGTCTGTATTGATGATTGACTGTTAGTTATTATTATTGGACAAATACTGCATTTTTTGCTTCCAAGCACTGCTTTTTTCCTTGGAAGCATCTGTTAGCAGTAGTTGTCTGTTGGCATGGTGAAAAGAAAAGAGAAAATTGCGAGGGGAAAAATAAAATAAAATGCAGAGGATCTACATGGTTAAAAATAGGGATGAATAAAAAAATATGAAATTCCAAAGGCTTAATATTTATAAACTATGTCTACAAATAGGGATTTTGCAGTTGTGTGTACCCTGAGGGGCTTGCAGTTTTCATGGATAGTAATCAAAACATTCCTGGAAAAACTGAGCCTATTCCTAGAATGAACTTTCCTCACAGAGACTGTCCCACTGACTGTAGAATGACCTAGACTGGAGACAGACAATACTTTTTAAGAGAACTGGAGGTGATATAATAGAGCCATTGTTGCGAGTAGTGTATACATTCATTGGAGAAGGAAGGAAGGAAATAAAGAAGTGAACATTGGAGCTGAGATTAAATAGGCCACAGCGTTGTGAAAAGAATATGGCACAACGTGCTAACTGTTAAGACCAGGGTTGGAGGGGTAGTTATCCTTCTTTTTGTTGTGATTCTCAGGGAAACTGGCACCAAGCTGTCTCCTGCCACAACAACACTCAGGTGCTGCCTGCAGCTTAGAAGTAACAAGTAGCGATTAACAGTTCCCCATTACAAAAGTATTTTTCTAGTTAATGAAGGCATGATAGAGTCAGAGTCACATTTCAAAATCAGTGAGTAGAATAGAGTTACTTATTGGTTTAATAAGTACAGTCATCCCTCCATATCCATAGATTCCTTATCCACGGATTCAACCATTCACAGCTTGAAAATATTTTTTTTTAAAAAATTCAAAAAGCAAACCTTGATTTGGCTTCTTTAGATAAGGGACACCCATTTTATTCTGCCATTGTATTTAATGGGACTTGAGCATCCATGGATCTTGGTATCCACAGGGGGTCCTGGAACCAAACCTCAGCAGGTACCAAGGGCCCACTGTAGTTAAAGAAGAAAGCAATTAAGCTTTTTAATTGCTTTCAAATGACAAATAGCAAACCACTTGTCCTTTTTCAAAAGTGACTTTTTAGGGGTATTTAAGGACTTTTGACAAGATGTTTACAAATTGTATGCAATTCTCTTAACTTTAAGAAAGTAATGGAAAAATAGCCTCTTGCACACAGACCAAATGTTCCACTTTAGTGGTATTTTCTGTGTTCTTCTTACCAGAAGACCGCTGCCTTCAAAGTGGTGAAGCATTGGCCACCACCCCCCTCCACGGCGGAGGAGTTGGAGTGGGGATGGGCTGTTTGCCGCCCTCCCCTGAGATGAGACAGGCTGGTTTAAAATCACACCATGGCAATTCTGCTGTGGCATGAGGCCTTGGGGGCAGAGCCTGAGTCAATATGGTGCCAGCCGCCCTCAAGGCTTCAAGGAGTTTTATTAAATCGAGAACTACGGACGTCTCCTCAATTACTGGCTAAGTTTTTTCCTTTGTTTTGGGCAGTGGGAGGGGTAGGCTGTTTCCTTCGTCCCCTCTGCTTCAGACTGGCTTTCTTGTTGAATGGGCCTCAAAGATTGGCCTGGGCCGATCCTCCTCTTTGTGCTCCCTCCT
The DNA here is from genome assembly GCA_026167975.1 of Phrynosoma blainvillii. Classification (NCBI taxonomy): domain Eukaryota; kingdom Metazoa; phylum Chordata; class Lepidosauria; order Squamata; family Phrynosomatidae; genus Phrynosoma; species Phrynosoma blainvillii. The sequence continues at coordinate 90,266,194 of JANUYF010000002.1, read as the reverse complement.
CCCTGGCCTGACTTACCTGTCAGGCGGTGCTTGGCTCCAAGGATTGGCCTTGGCCAGTCCTCTTCCTTGTGCCGTGGGGCTCCTGCTCTGCTCTGGCCGGACTTAGCAACTTCCACACAAACCAAATGTTCCACTTTAGTGGTAATTTCTATGTTCTTCTTACGAGAAGACTGCTGCCTTCAGAAGTGGTGAAGCATTTTCACTGTTGAAGTAAAGTTTGGTTGCCACTCCAGTCAACTTCTATGCATGAAATGAGGGGCAGCATCTTGTCCCTCACCTCATGCAAAATATTGCTGTGAGTGAACCCTGTCCTGATGACCACTCACCGCTGTTCCAGTCCTATTTCTTTAAGTCAGGAGATACTGTGCCAGCAACACAGCTTCAGTCTCTAGCACCCCAAAACCTGTCAGCCCATAGATAGCTTTGATCCCCAGTGTAGTTAATCTGTATGAATATTTTCTCTATTGTGGGTAAAACAAAACACGTGCATTGTGTGTGTGTGTTAGGATGGAATACTCTTTTTCTCATCTACCTTAAATAATTTCACATTATCCTTTTTAAAAAAAAAAAAAAAAAGCTGAAAAAACTTCATCTTAAAAAAAAAATCTGAATGACTAAGAAATGATCCTTAACAATCTGATGCAGCCCTACACAAATAATTACACTTGAAATCATGACTTCTCTTTTTACTAAATGATCACAATACACGGGTCGGGGCGATTCATTTACAGGACATTTTGACAATATGCATTTTCTGCATTATTGCTATATAGTCTGCTGCTATTATCACAAAAGGATCCAATACTGTAATGAATATTATTTCTGGAAGACAGAAGATACTAGCTGTAGAGAATGGAATCCTTTAGGGGAGGGAATGAAGATATTTGGCTACACTCTACTTAGATTTGGAAGCATTTGTGCAAGTTTTACTTGGGGGAAAATCATCTGCATAGATCCTATGGCATGATCAGTTTTGCCATTTATGAGAAGAATTCAGAATATTTTTCCACTTGAATTACGAACAGATTGAAACACCAACATAGAATTTAAAGAATTTTAATGTAAACAGTATGGAAGCAAAACTCAAGATATTGCATGTACCGTATTATGGAAAACAGGAACTGAACTCAAAGTTTCATTCTGCCAAGATTCATTTTATCTGGAAAATTTAATAATAGAGTCCTTCTTAGAATATATGACTGAAAGTCTTTCCTAGAATATGACTGAAATGAGTGTGTACTCATTTTAGTAAGAAAAGATGAGGAAAAAGAAAATAAAATCCCATTGCTCAACCTGCATGTTCCATATGCAGGCTAATAATTTGGACCTATATCATCCATCATGACTTTTTTTCCCCTGTACAGAAATAGTAGCTTCCCTTCTTAATCTGGTGAGGCTGGTGAGGAGAAAGTTTGGCCTATTTCTTTCTTTCTCTTTTTAAAAAAGACATTAAAATGATACTGTTAATAGAGAACATTGGGAATATGTGTGTTTTAAAAATTAATAGAATCATAGAATCATAGAGTTGGAAGAGACCACAAGGGCCATCCAGTCCAACCCCCTGCCATGCAGGAACTCCCAATCAAAGCATCCCTGACAGATGGCCATCCAGCCTCTGCTTAAAGACCTCCAAGGAAGGAGACTCCACTACTCTCCGAGGGAGTGTGTTCCACTGTGTTCCACAATTGATTATGCATGGTGAATTTCCCTTTTCCCGTGTGCAGAATGCCGAATGAATAAAGGTGGCTGACATAAGGGCCTAGTGCATAAAAAGTAGGGATATTTTTCTTCACTGAAGTCTTAACTGTACACAAATAGATTTCTGCACAGACCAATTTATGATATGCATATATTGGCCTACTGCTGGCCCAAATGCCACCTGTATATTTTGAAGTGTAACACTCTGGACAATGCACACATGTACCTTTTAAACTATTTAAGCATTCACTTCAGACTGTTGAAGTTGAGGGCTGTACATGAATGGACATTTGTATATATGGGATCTAAAGTGGAGCCCACTTATGTATTTCCAAGTAAGCCTTTTTGAAACTGCTGTAGTGCTTTTTTTGGGGGGGAGGGATTGCATAATGTAGTTACGCAATCAAAGAAGCTGTTCCAAGGTTGGTGGGAGGCCTATCGCAATGATTAAACACAATAGAAGCTATTCCCCCATAAGTCTATAGAGGACTACAGCCCAAATGGACTAACAAATTTCATGCAAAGTTGTGACTGTAAGCCTATTTCCAGCTGGAATGTAATTTTTTTTTTGTCTCTCTCTCTCCAATAGAAATTATGAGCTTATTGCATTCATTTTAAAACTGGTTTACCTGATCTGGATTAAATTTTAAATTGGGCGGCATCCTGATATTATCAGAAGGATTAGCTGCTGAAATTGCCATCCAGGTCCATCCCCGCTCCCAGGGGCTCTCAGCATGCCCCTTTTCGAAGCTGGGGGTTTTCCGGCCTAAGAAATTGGTCGCCGGAGTGGGCCTGGGAGCGGGGATGGACCTGGGTGATGATTTCGGCTGCTAAATTCTTCTGATAATATCAAGATGCTACCTGCTTTAAAATTTAATCTGGATCAGGTAAGCCAGTTTTAAAATGAATGTGATAATCTCCTATGTTTCACTGCATTGCACCAGGTATAAACACAACCAGTGTTATTCCAGATATTTCTTAAGGTATGCCTGGAGGCATTATTCAATACACAAGACAGCCATGAATATAAGACTAAATTACTGCACTTATGAATGTCGACTTGTAGGGGAGGCTTTTGTTTTTAAAGCAAACTTTCCCTGAATAAATATGGTAAAAGTTAAACATGACATTACACAGCCTCATCTTATTTAGAGCCTATGATCTCAAAAGGGATTTTCCACAAATTGTCTCAAGCTACCTTCTCCTCATGGATTTTTTAAAAAACTAAAAGCACTGCCAGACTTTAGAAGTAGTCCGAGCAATAATTCCTAACTCTCAAATTAGTTGGCTGGTGAGGGCTAGGTTGCAGAGGACAAGACCATCCACTGGAGAAAATGAGACAAAAACAACTCCATTTCTAAAGCCCAGTAAGCCAGGAGAGATCTCTCCAGGTGCACATGACTGCTGGTGGTACTCCCATTGGTAGCAGCTCTCACTAAACACTGAGTCAGTGTGGTCCAGGAGCAGAGGTACTTTGGGATCAGATGAAAGCAAAGCCCTCTCATCCCCCAAGGAGCTCCCGGGGTAGCTATCTAAACTACCCCTTCTAGTTTAGAAGTCCCATGCACTACATGTTCTCCACATATAGAACTGTAAATGGTAAAGACAGTGGCAGGACCACATTGCTGGTCCCATCCCCAAAAACCTGTGTGGCTCATGACATGAATGATATTAGAGCCTGTCCCCTTTTCCCATGTGAAGGTGCTGAATAAATAAAGGCATCCTGCATGATAGCTAAGTACAAGAAGTAGACAATGTATCTTTATTAAGTCAGAACTATACATGAATGGATTTCTGCACAGTTCACTTTCTGATATGCAACAACATTCATCTACTTGTGTCTCATGTGTCTTTTATACTATACAAGGTGTGTATTTGAAGGGTCACTGAACTGAAAAATGTATGTATTGACGCATTTATCTTTTCTATCATACAAGTGGAGCCTTTTGTACTCAGGTTGGATAGGAGTGCCCAAGTCCCACCCAATGAATTTGGCATTGTGAATTTCCTGCACTGATTTCAGTAGATTATAACTAGGCACTGGAAGAAATAAACCAAGGCAAAGCAAGCCCAATCATCCATCTAGTGTTTTGGAAACAGTTCAGAAACTGCCGCTTCCTGCCCCTTCCCCCAAGGTGATGCTGGGATTAGCTTTATTTTGGAATATATAGTATGGCAGCTTGTTCCACTAGAATGCTGTTTCCTATGACGACTTAAGCCAGGGGTAGGCAACCTTTCCCCTTTAAGGGCCAAGGGACTTCAGCTCCCAGAATCCCAGGAGCTATTGGCCAACATGGGACTATTGGCCAACATGGCTGAGGCTTCTGGGAGATGAAGTCCCTCGGCCCTTAAAGGGGAAAGGTTGCCTACCCCTGACTTAGGCCAATATAAATAAGGGTTTTGGTGCTTAGTAAATCAGTTACAGTAATCAAATGAAAACATTTTGATCACTTAACTGGGACATAGATTTTATAACATATTTTTAATTATTTTTAGACAAGTACTGTAAAAACACTGAAGGCAGCCATGTTTTTGAAGATACAAAAACTAAAGTGGCTATATTGATCCATCAGAATAAAATAAAACCAAAATCTACATCTGGGCAACGCTTTAGTGTCTACAATCCTGCAAAACTGTACAAAATCTCATGACCTCCAGAACTCTTCATGAAGCTGGGAGATTTGAAAAAGCAGGGTAGGGTGGAGAACAAGAAGGATAGATGTCCAAAATTTAGCAAGCTCTTTTAGCCATAGCATTAAAATTTAATATTAAACTCAGTCTCAAAGTGGAGGTTGTAGTCACTGGTGGGTATGAGATTACAGCTAGCAGGGCAGACTGGTGTGGAGAAGAAATGATGAGTCTATATATCTGAAAAAAGGCAGCTACATTCTTACCTGTGGATTTTGTTTCTTTTAGAAGACAGAGACATTGCTCCTGTTTTCTCACACTGGATGGACTGATGCATCTAAAATGGTGCCTGTGTAACATGAAACAACAACAGCAACAACAAAAAACATGATGTGTTCTTCTGAATCATTACATAGTAGTACTTTTAGATATATATGGGAATAAATTTGTTGGACTATACAGTCAACCATCAATATCTGGGGGGATCTGTTCCAGACCCCATTGCCCTGGATACCAAAATCTGTGGATGCCCAAATTCTTTTGTCCCCAATGGCAGTGTGTTCATGTGGACATGGCTGCACTGCCATTAGGGACAGACAATAGGATGGGTGGGAGGGCTGTGTGGAGGTGAGGGTCAAGCAGGACTCCTAGTGGGCTGATGGGACATGTGGGCTGGGTGGGGCCAGGTGGGGGTGGCTGGAAGATCCCCCAATAAAAAACTGAAAGAAAGGCCTGGAAGTCTGTCTTTCCTTCCCGGGGGTCCTCTTTCCACACCAGACCCCATGCTCCTGCCCCCTCCCCCTCTGTGGGAGCCCCCTGTTGGGAACTGCCCATCCAAGGGTGCTCCAAGCCCTTCCTAGGCCTGAGTCCAGCAGGAGACAGAGGTGAGCGCAGGAAGGGGGTAGCCCCATCCTCTCTGCTCCCCTCCAGGTGATTGTGAGCCCTAGAAGCCCCTTCCCTGCATCTCCTTACTCTCCAGTGGGGGGGGGGGGCAGGGGGTGCTACCCCTTTCCTTGGGTCAGCCTTGTCAGAAGACTGGCAGGGGGCAGAGGAGGGAGTCGTCAAGGGAGGTGGAAGCCACTGCTTTTCTGCAGTGTGGCAACAGCCTAAGAGTTCCAAGTCATGTAATCCATAATTTGACAAAAGAGGCAAGACCAGTTGGCAGGATTTCCTTCCTTCCTACCAAGGAGCCCTCTGCCAGGAGGCAGAGCAAAGAGGTTGCAGCTGCTGCCCCCGACCAATCTCTTCCCCCTCACTGCACAGCCCCAGGACTAGGACTGAGGACCAGCGGGGGTCAATGCATCTGCCTCCCCAGCTGGAGCAGCCATGCCCTGGATCTGCCACTGCTGTCAGTCCCGTTGTCCCTAATGGTGGCACGGCCACCATACACAAGCAGCCACTGGGGACAACGGGGCTTATTGTCTGTGGATACTCAAATCCGTGGCTGGCAAGTCTGTGGATACCAAGGGCAGACTGTATATTGACCCTTATTATATTAGTATGAAAACAATTCCACTAAGGTCCAAAACACATTGTGGAAATACTCCAGTTTGAGACTGCTTTACCTGCCCTTGCTCAATGTTAGGGAATTCTGGGAATTGTAGTTTTTTGAGATATTCAGCCTTCTCTGTCATAGAGTTCTGGGGCAATTCCCAGGATTCCCTAGCACTGAGCCAGGGCAGTTAAAGCAATCTCAAACTGGATTATTTCTGCAGTATATTTTGGACCCTAAGTTGACTGATCCAAGCGTTTCCCTCACTATCCTTTATGTGCCTCACTTTTCTATAAAAAAGATAACTGATTAAACTGACAGTAGAATGACACATTATAAAACTGGCTGCCTGCATTAAAATAGGAAAATGAGTCAAAATGACTTATGGTGAAAAATTTATTAAAATGCAACAGAAAGAGAGAGAGAGAATACAAAGCCTTCATCTCTGGTCTGAAAGAAAGAAGGAGAGTTACTAGCATTTCCTTTTCAGACTGAAATCTACAGGAATGCAACAGAACATCTGTATGAAATTAACATCCTCCCTGCTTGCAAATTCACAGAACTGAACTACTCCAGTATATGATCACAGTCCTTGATTTGTGTTAGCTAATAAAAACACCAGTACTGAGCATTACCTAAGGGTCCAGCAATTAAAAATAGGATGTGGTGTTTTTTTAAATAAAAAGAACCTACCATCCAATCTTATAGGAGATTCAGTACATTCATATTGTACATCTGCTTGAGGGTTTGGATAGAATCAGATGGATACTGACAAAATATTGACTACTTCAGAACTTGCCTTCAGCTATTGCATGACTATTACTAAAAATATTGAAAATCCCTCGGGTCCAGGATAACTGAAAATTGCATTCTTCCATCTTGCCTACTCCAGAGCATCAAAAGTAGATGTTCTTCTCTCAGTCTCACTTGGGATAGAGGCATGGGCTAAAGGTAACAACATATAGAGCTATACTACTACAATGGTACACTTTGTCCCATGAAGTGCAGGTGCCAGTTATGTCTGCCTCCCTCTCTTGTTGTCTTTCATTGACTGGTAAAGACATTTTTATTTGGGTAACCCTTTGCCTCCTAATAGCATCTGCTGTTTGGGTAAAACTTAAACCACTCAAATGATTAATGCTTTGTAACACAAGAAATACATTATTATAATTTAGATTCTCAGTAACTGCCGAATAGAAATGAAACAGTAGATTTCATAAAAACTCATTATCTGGTTGGGGGGTAATGATAAAGGAGCTGAAATATGCTCACCCACTTGTGCATCTGAAGTAATGGCTTGGAAGGTCCATCCCCAGCTCCAGTCTGTGAAATATAAGAAAGAGATGTAAGCAGTGTATTTCTACACTTGAGCTGGAACAATGCATCACAACACTGTTTTACCATGTGGGCAACCACATACATACACACAAAAGCAGCTTCCCCAAGGTAAAACAATGTTCTGATGCTACCAGAGTGACAGAAAGATCTGACCCATGGGGCACAACTGACTGGCATGTTTTCCCACTATACTCCTGAACAAATGCTGCTCATTTCAAGGGGCTTGTGCAGATGAATGCTGTTTTCTATGTTAATTGTGCTCTGTATTAATTAGTGGAAAGGGAAAGAGCATTGTTTAAAATTTCTGTCAGAACTCTAAAATATTTTCAGGTAGTCCTGAACTGAGCTTTCACTGATTTGAAGATTAGTGTCACATCATATGTAACTGAAGGTGCTGCCACACTGCAGAATTAATTCAGTTTGACACAGCTTTAAGTGACATGGTTCCATCCTATGGAATCCTGGGGTTTTTAGTTTGTTGTAGCACCAGAACTCTCTGACAGTTAATGTGGTGTCAAACTGCATTAATTCTTCAGTGTGGCAACAGCCTAAGAGTTCCAAGCCATGTAATCCATAATTTGACAAAAGCCTGGGAATTAACCCAAGCATTGGCACTAAAATTCTTCATTACAGTTACCTCCACATGTTGATGGTTTCACCTATAGCCCTGGAATCCCTTGTGGTTAGTCATACCTTTACATAGCTTAGACTCTCGATTTAAATGGTATTGCAGAGGTTCACCTCTTTAGATGGCAATGTGTGTCATAAAAAGGACCCTGCAGTGTCAGACTCAGTCCACCTAATCTAGCTTTCTCTTTGGACCTTATCCCACGCTGCTGTAAAAGTGGCAAGAAAGCGATATAAGCATCATCCCACTACTATAGCGCTAGCAATCCCCAGAGATGGCAATGGCCAGCACATGCAACTGGCATCATCGCGCTATTGACGATATCGCGATGATGCCCCCCCACGGAAAGCGCATTTGCAGAGCACACTACAGCATGGTATAGTGGGATGATTCCGGCAAGCATATTCTTGCACATGCACTAACTTTTTGCTTTGGCGTCAACACATCACCAAAAGTACTACAAAACATGTTATCATTCACCCCTATGCTCTGCCTGCACCCACAAGCCTGCACCCAACAAGCCTGCACCCTACAACCCAGCACCCACACGACAGGAAAATGTCCACCGGCTGTGTTTGTGTCCCTATGCAAAAAGGAAACACGTCATAGGATGCTGCCAGAAAGAACGATGGGAAATAGCGCTAGGAACGATGGGTTATGAAGTGGAAATGCTCACGGGGAGGGAATTGCTGACCATACCTACAGCGCTAGCACTTTCATAGCGCTAAGAATCAGCTCGCGCTATTGCAATGCCTGGTGAAACTGACATTCAAAAGAACGTGAATGATGCTGCATTCCGAGCGGTCTCTTGCCGGATTCTTAGCGGCGTCGTGGGATCAGTCAAAAAAATTTAGCGCTATAGCGCCGGATTCTTAGTGGCTTCTTAGCGACGTCGTGGGATCAGTCGGAAAAATTTAGCACTATAGCGCCGGATTCTTGGTGGATTCTTGCTGCTTTTGGCCCCGTGGGATAACGTCCTTTCTCTGGATGCTTATTGACCTGTGGGAAGCAGGGTACGGATGCGGTAATACTCTTTCAGATGCATTCCCTAGCAAATGGCATTGTGATGGAACTCATTCCAGATTGGCTTCACAATCCCAACCCTTGTGTTCCTATCACTTACCTTCCCTTTTATTTTTAAGATCTCCCCTTGAATCTGATAATTGGGCCTTAAGGTGACCACTGTGTATGGGCAAGTGGCTGTGTTGATGAGTATATTCAGTGCAGTAATGCATGACCAAATCTTCCCCAATTCTTATTAAGTTAAAACATCCAGACAAAGATGTAGAAAATAAAAAACAGATTTATTGTATAACAAATAAAATAAACACCTAGCCTTAGGCTAGTACAATGTGTGTACGCTGTACACACAGTACATTGTAAAACCTTGGTTTCAACCAAACATTTCTCCCTGAACTAAATCCACATTCTCGGATCCTTAAACCCCCATTTACCTCTCCTCCGTTTCTTTCTTCCTAACTGGCTGTAACTCTCTTTCTAACTGTCCCAATCTCTATTTTTAATAGGCCCTATCTAACCATTTAACAGACAAGCTCCAAGGTTATATCCTTTCCCCTGTAGTGCCTTCCCAAACATATTCCACAAGCCTTGATCTTCCCAGGTTTGCCTAGTTCCTCTTTTCACGTGTATTGTAAGAAATACTCTTTTGATCCACCTCACTTTGTATGAACTGTCTGCCACAGAAAGGAAAGTTCCTGCTATGGGCTGAGTCAGGTAGCCCACCCCATACAGCAGATGCTGGAATGGGGAACATGGAGAGATGCTGGAGGAGATTTTAGATGACTGAGCTGTGTATGGACTGTGTGGACTACTCTATGCCCATAAGCTGCCAAAGTCCCTGTCTCCCCATATACTTTACTAAATGTAATATCTTGTGTGGGTAAAAAAAATGACCCAGGACCAAAAGTGGCTTATTTTAGGATATGTATAAGTGTGTGGGGGGTGGTGGAGGAGGATTTTTGGGGTCCTCCCCAGAATTGGCAGGAGGAGGGGGAGAGAGTGCAAACAATTTACTGCACTTCCTCCCCCCCCCAGATGTGACCTATGGGGGGAGCTGGGGGTGGAATTGGACCCATATTCACTGAAATTGCTCACCTTTCCAGTTTACCACTACCCCTGTATGCATGTTTCTTTTCAACTGCTCTTTTCTCCCACTTGAGATGTGGTTAAACTGAGGTGTGTGTGTGGTTTCCTACACCCTCCTGCCATCTCCCCCATGATATCAACATCTTCTGCTCCCTGCTCCTCTTCCAATATCTATGTTTCACACATTTGCAGTGTGTGTGTTTGTGTCCATGTAAAACAAATGTGGATAACTAACTCCTGCCAAATCCTAAGGTTTTGGGGTAGTCTGGAAGAGCCCTTAGTGTGTGTGTGTGTATATACAATCCCAATTTCAGATTTTACTAATTTGAGTAAATCTTACTAATTGGCTATCTGAGTGTTAAAACAAAACCAACCCCACAACCACACACACACATACAGACAGACACACAAATGGAGATTTTTCCTTACTGGAATAGACATGTCATCATAAAAATGTCCCCTCTTTAAATCTGTTGACTGTTCTGACATATGATTACATATATATTATGCTGGAGAAAATTACTCAACAAACGAAAAAATAATCTCAATGATTGCTTGAATTTACTCCATTTAGTTGTCAATTCCTATATACACTTAAAATGACAAGTAAGGGAGATGAGACTTATTACTAAAATGCATGTGTTTACATGGGGGGATCCCATGAAAACCTTTAAAAAAGAAGCATCTCTTGTAATGAATATTGTACATGTTCGTATGCCACTGCAACTTTTCTTGAAACTTTCAATCAAATGCCCAAGGGACAGATTTTTAGCCTCATTTTAATAAACCTACTTGTTGAGGTTGCTATGGTCTCTCTCTTCTGTTATTTGTGGTAGTCTATGTGGTATTGACTATTGCCTTGCACCATACGTTTTCTTTCTCTTTCCTGCCAACCCAGACTACTTTCTGTTTTCCACTTTAACTTTTTCTTAGTGTCTAATTCTGGGGTAGATCATTATAATTGTTTTAGACACTACTGACACTTCTTTGATTGCTGTCCCTCTGTCTCACAACTAGAGTTTCAGGACCATCCTTAAAATCAAGGGCATTTTCTTTGATTTTTAAAATTATATTATATGTAATGTTGCCTGTTCCTGCCTTATTGCTTATATCAGTTTGTTCTTCTCTTTTGCTTTTATTTCTCTTGTCTCATGACATTGCTTTTAAATAGATGCCTTAAAGTAATAGGTTCAGCAAGCATTTACTTGACTTTTAAAAATGTAATTCCACTGTAGATTAAATGGACTCTTTTCTACAAATTGCTGTACACAATATTGCACAACGTAACAGCAGTTTGCTCTTTTTCTCCCCTAATAGATTCTGACCTGATTTGGTTTTCTTCCCAGAAATAAATTGAATTGGTCATTCAAAAGAAAAGGATGGCAGAAAAGAAGACAAAAAGATAACCTTTTCCAAATGCGCACATACATGTACTATATTTGCATGAATTATTTATTGCAGATATCCACAGCTGGAAATGGGATATCAGATAGAGAGGATTGGCATGAAAATACTTGTTCTTGGTGTTGTAAGCCTTCAAGTTGTTTCCAAATTATGGAAACCCTAAGGTGAACCTATCACAGGGCTTTCTTGGCAAGATTTGCATCTGTATCATACAACTGGTAGTTTACAGACCTACATGCACCACTAGTCAGTCATCTGCAAAGTGCACTGTGATTTTATTCAAAGAAAAACAAAATACAAAAACGGAATAGCCTCAAGTGAGTTTTGAGATTTCTAACCTTTTGAAATCCATATATATATATCTTACTACATTCTTTTCAATGGTGTCACCCGGGATGGTCATTCATGATGTCACCCTCAGCTCAGAGCCACCATGCCAATGGTCATGCATTAGTAGATCAGGTCACTATGGAAGAGAAAGGCTCTGGTCTACTTGCTACTGATGTGTCCCGGGTTGTCCCAGCTTACCCGCCTTGTTTGAAAGTTGTGAAGGGGTCCAGGTACGATTTGGTGATGGAAGAGGCCTCAACAAATTCACTGTAGTGTCCCAACAGTGTCCTGGCCAGCCTCCTTGCTTCTTTTGGGCATGTGGACCCCAGCCTTCCAGGGACAGTCAGAGGCTTTGCAGACTGCCAGAAATAGTGCAAACTGAGTCCACTTTAACTGCCCTGACTCAGTGCTAGGGAATCATGGGAACTGTAGTTTATTGTGGCACCAGAGCTCTATGACAGAGAAGGTTCAATGTCTCAGAAAAAAATACAATTCCCATGATTCCCTAGCACTGAGCCAGGGCAGTTAAAGTGGACTCAATTTGCACTATTTCTAGCAGTCTGCAAAGGCCCTCAGTCTCTGGAAGTCCTGGTCTACCTGCAGAGAGCCACAGCTTTCTCCTCTGCACGTATTGCGTCTGCAGAGTCTCGTCCGGCAGAGCTGTTTAGGGTGGTAAGGGAGATGACGCAGGTGTCCCCTGCGCCAAATCCCTTGCTTAACCCGACTATGGCCTGCTGCAACGCATTTAACAACTACTTTGCAGACAAAATCTCTCAGATAAGAGCTGACCTTGGTGCGACTATTGGGACAGAGTCTATAGGCGAGGCGTCCACCGACTCCGCCGATGTAAATTTACTGGATCAGTGGCAATCTGTGAGTACCGAGGATGTGGACAAGCTGCTTGGTAAGGTGAGGAAGACAACTTGCCCTCTCAACCCTTGCCCATCTTGGCTGGCCATCCAGGGGGGGGATGCATTGATGAGATTCCTTACGGATATCATCAATGCATCCTTTAGGGAAGTTCATGTTCCATCATGTTTAAAGGAAGCGGCGGTTAGGCCGCTTCTGAAAAAACCTTCCCTGGACCCCCTGGACATGAAGAACTATAGGCCTGTGTCATTGCTGCCATTTTTGAGCAAGGTGATCGAGAGGGCGGTTGCTCTTCAGCTCCAGGCAGTCTTGGATGAAACCGATTATCTAGACCCATTTCAAACCAGCTTCAGGACAGGCTTTGGGGTTGAGACTGCCATGGTTGCCTTGACCGACGATCTGCGTCTGAGCATCGACAGGGGTAGCGTGACCCTGTTGGTGCTCCTAGACCTCTCAGCGGCTTTCGATACAATAGATCACGGCATCCTCTTGGACTGCCTGAGGGGGTTGGGTATCGGAGGCACTGCTTTGCTGTGGTTCCGGTCCTTCCTCTCGGGTTGGTCCCAGAGGGTGCTGCTCGGGGACTGTAACTCCAGTAAGAGGGACCTCACGTGGGGTCCCTCAGGGAGCTATTTTGTCCCTGATGTTATTTAACATCTATATGAAGCCGCTGGGTGAGATTACACGGAGTTATGGTGCTGGGTGTTATCAGTACGCTGATGACACCCAAATCTATTTCTCCATGTCTCGTTCGTTGGCCTCGAATTCCAATGGCAGCTCTTCTCTCAATGAATGTCTTGGGGTGGTAATGGGCTGGATGAGGAAAAACAGATTGAAACTGAATCCAGACAAGACGGAGGTGCTCACGGTAGCGGCCCCGAAACCAAGAATTGGGTTGCAACCTCCAGTCCTGGATGGAGTCACACTCTCCTCCAGTGACTGTGTTCGCAGTCTGGGGGTGCTCCTTGACTCGTCACTCCTGATGACGAATCAGGTCAACGCGACGGTCAGGAGCGCTTGTTATCAGCTTCGGCTGATACGCCAGCTGCGCCCTTTTCTGGAAGTAGGGGACCTTGAGACCGTTGTGCACGCATTGGTAACCTCACGCCTTGACTTCTGTAATGCGCTCTACATGGGGCTACCCTCATGCTTGGTTCGGAAACTGCAATTGGTCCAAAATATGGCAGCCAGATTAATATCCGGTACATCCAGAGGGGACCATATTACCCCGGTATTAAGGTCCCTCCACTGGCTGCCTGTTAGTTTCCGAGCCCAGAACAAGGTGTTGGTTTACCTTTAAAGCCCTAAATGGCTTGGGTCCAGGCTATCTTAAGGACCGCCTCCTCCCATACAATCCTTCCCGCACCCTCCGGTCCTCTGGGAGGAATTTGTTACAGCCTCAAAAAATGAGACTGGTGACTACCTCCCAGAGGGCCTTCTCTGTTGTTGCCCCCAAACTGTGGAATGGCCTGCCAGAGGAGATCCGTCAATTGACATCACTTGACAGCTTCAAGAAGGCTGTCAAGATGGATCTCTTCTGGCAGGCCTTCCCAGAATAACTACCGGCTCAGGCTCCAGTCCCTTTGAAGATCCTCCCCCCTTCTTCTTCTATGGCCTTCTATGACCTTCTAAGACCTCTATGACTAGGTCTTCTTATGAGCCATACTTACTCCCGCCTGTACTTTTTTCTTGTCATGGTTTTTATGTGATTTTATGGTGGAACTTACCTCCTTTATAATTTGTTTTAATTGTAATTGGTTTAATAATTTTTTAAGTGGGGGAGGGGGGAATTGTTCTTAAACTGTTATGTGATAATTTTTATGATGTAAGCCGCCCCGATTGTTCTCAGAGGGGCGGGGTATTAAATAAAAATTATTATTATTAGTAGTAGTAGTAGTAGTACACTCCACAATGGAAGGCAGATACTCCCATCTGAGGTGCACCTGGTACAGTCTGCACCCCCCTTACTCATTAGAAATGCCCCTGATTATTTTGTACCAGTGTGTCTACTTAAAGAAAAGAATGTTCACTATACTTTCATTGAGGTTTATTTAAGCTTATGAGGGATATATTGTTCGATATGAATGGACATTTGTCATATATCACTAGACCTTTCCCACCATCTGTAATCTGAAAAGGTAAGTGGCATAGATAATGGCTATGTAAGATCTGCCTTATCATTTCATTGTTTTCTTTTAACATATAATATTTCAAATGTTTTAAATATGAAGGAGTTTGAAGAACAGATGGGTATGTTATGTTCTCACTGTACTTTTCTGAACAAGTACTGAAAGATCAAAGCACTGTAGGCTCACCATAGCTTTACAAAAATGGGAGCAAGGCAAGGCTATTGAAAACTATTTCAAGCTGCACTCTTTTATTGTGAAGCTCAGAGGCCCAGACAGAGTCTATTCATTTGTATTACATTCTGAAGAAAGATTTGAGACTCCCATATGGCAACATATAATTTGAAAAAAAAATATGTTTGTCAGTGACAGAAAACAGAAATGAGGTGACTTATATATTTTAAAAAGTTGCAAACACTGACATAATAAAGAACATGGGTTGTTATCTCATACCAACAACCTCTTGGATAAAGGCCCTGAGATAACTTTTCAATCTTGGTTGTATAAATAAGCCTCTAGGCTTCTCAACTTTCCGCTGCCAGGAGCAATTGTCATAAAACATTATCACAGCCTAGCCATTGCTACAGTGACATCTTTAGCTATGTTGAACAATGTGACAAAGGAAGCAGTCACAATAATCCTCCAAACTAAGAGGAATTTTAAAGCAGCTAATGGTTGACATGCCCTGTATTTTAAGAGGTGTTATCATGCAATTATGCCACAGAAGCAGCCTCCTTGACTAGAGGTGGGCTTCACCTAGTTCCATTGATGGCCTGTTGAGCATTTTGTGAAGTTAATGGTAATGACAAAGGGCCCAGTATATTAAGAGTTGTCCAGTTCTTTTTCATAAGGGGAAAACCTTGCTACCTATACCTTTTACCCACAGGGAAAACTAAAATGTCCTATGTCAGGCTAAGAGAATTGTAAGACTCTGTGAGTCCCTTATAGAATGATGTACATAACAAGTTATTTATTATTTATTTTAAAGATATTTCTTTATTGCCTCCCAGCACACAAGGGCTCCTGAGGCAATGAACAAATAAAAACCAATTAAAATAATGCAAAGATAAATACATTTTAAAAACATAGTAAAATTATCTTTAAAAACCCCTAAATGTGGTTTTAAAACAACAATAGAATCCAGTTTTGAAACAGTTAAAACAGCAGTTTCAAACAATGAATTTCATAGCCTGTATAACTATATATCTGTGAACCCTTTTCCTGCTCATTCAGGTATGCAATGAGCTTTTTTTTTTTTTTTAAGCTTGAAATGTAATTGACATTTCAATCAGCTCTTCATCACATGACTAATTAGTATTAAACTTTTATGTGAAGGAATGAACCCTGCTATCAGTATGACTTTCTTTTGGTTTCTAATGTCCTGCATACCTGTGAAAGAATTAGATTGAGGATCCATATTATAATGTAAAATCCTATTTTGCACTTTAGATTCAAAGAGTTCAGCCTACCTTGAATTGACTAGTAATTCCAATGGACTTGTATTCATGTGAGTTTATCACACGGGGAGCCCCGTGCAAAATCGCTCTTTAAAGTGGAAAAAAACCCCGCAAAAGCGGAAGCTTTTAATGAACAGGATTTCTCCCGTTCTACCCTGTGTGAAATGTGAAAGCGCTGTTAACAGGGAGGTTAATCAGAATGAAAACCCCTCATTTTTACTTTCAGGTTTTTCCAAAAGTAAAAAGAAGCATAAATGAGGGGTTTTCGTTTGGATTAACCTCCTTTTAACATCAATTTAACAGCGACATCGTGTGAAATCATGACCGCTTTTGTGGTTTTTTTTCTAATTTAAAGCCCCGTTTTCGCACGGGACTTCCCCCGTGTGATAAAAGTATAACTTTGGACAATACAATTAAGTAACATTTATTTTTACATTTAAAAAATATGGCTTCTGTTTTCTATAAATAATGTTCCTTTTAAATAATGTTGTTCATTTTTGTGTTGTGTTATTCAGGAAGCTTTTACCACTTTGGCTTGCCTACATTACCCAGCTCAGAGAGCAGCAGAAAGCAGACCAGTATCTACTTGCAGATTGTTGGATGGTTTGCAGTAGATCAGCTACTGTTTCTGACTGCCAAATGTTTAACAATAGATAGTCACAACAAGAAAAGAGATTGTTTCCTTCCAGCTAAGTTTATAACATATCTGAATTGTAGCAACTTAAGGTGGGCTACACCTAGTTCCATTGGTGGCTGGTTGAACATTTGTATGTCTGCACGTGTCAATGATTCTGGAGATAGTTTATGTTCAGTAGTAAGGTACCAGATCTTGTCTAATCTTAGAAGCTAAGCAGAGTCAGCCTTGGTTAGTACTTGGATGGGAGCCTGCCAATCAGAACCAGGTGCTGTAGGCTATATTTCAGAGAAGAAACTGGCAAAACCACTTCTGAGTATTCCTTGCCTAAGAAAACCATATGAAGTTCATGAGGTTGCCATACATTGACACACTTGGTTTATCCTGTGAGACCCAAGCTTGTGTCTGGTTATACCCTCTTGAGTGGCTATTTCAAATTTGGTTCCAGATTTGGTGGGTCATAGGGTTCTAATGAAAAAAACGAACAAACCCCAGATTGGATTCAGAATGTACTAGGCCTAAATCATGGTTGCGATGGTGAGTTATATGAGTGCTTATCTGTAACGTGAGTGCCACTAATCTCTTCTATCATCTAGGTACTTCATTTTTTCCTGGGGTTTAAATATGTGCTGAACTAGCAACCCTGAATTTAGGTGCCAGTGTGGAATATGACTATCCTGTCCTCCACTTATGTATTAATAACTTGTTTAAAGGATGAATTCAGAAACATAGCTGTGTTAGCCTGGAATATCAGTATGCAACTCGATCTTATACCACCTTTGGGACTAACTGTGTAGAAGATGTTGTAGCATTCATAGATTTGGTCTACTTCTTCCTTTGAAAGCTTATGCTACAACTTCTTCTACACAGTTAGTCTCAAAAGTGCTACAAGATCCTTCAGTGTGTTGTTTAAAGATTGATTTTGATGTGGCTCAGCTTGGCTACCCTCCCCAGCTCCATGAAAATATTGCATGAGAGGTTTGTTATTTTTGAAAGCAATGTTTAATTCCTACTAGTGCTCTTTTTGTGTTGCCAAAATCCTAACTATGCCATTTTTTAGGTGTGAAGGATGCCCAGAAAAAGGGTTATCTTTTGCATATTTAGAGTACTGTTATCTTATCTCTAAGCCTATCTCCATTCTTTTCAAAATTTAAGCACAAGTACAAATCATTTGCCAGTTAAATACATAGTTACAAAGGAACAAAACTCCTTGGCTCTCTCTGTAATAATTTCTACCCAAACCATATCTGTTAGCCCAGCGTAATCCAAGCACCAGACTAATAGATTTGGCATGGATGGAACTTTGACAGTAAACATAAGAACTTTTGCAAAGCTTTTTTTCTTGAAGGATTTAAACAGACTTTTAATTATAATTCATGGAGAATGAAATTGGTGAAATTGAGGTTCATTTGACATTTAGGATTGGTTTGATATATACATTTATTTGCATTAAAAAGATTTAGTTATTTCTGACTCATTTACTACTATGCTCTATTTTTCTTGAACTTGTTGATATGCATTTCACTTGATCAGTCTTTCTTCTAGAAATTCTCAGTCTGTAAATGTTGGTTTGAAATCCACAAAAGCATCCCTACTTTTGCGTTGTTGTTATCTACCTTCAAGTCAACTTCAACTCATGAATGAGGCATCTCCAAGCCCCTCCATCCTCAAACACTCTGCTCAGGTGCTGCATGCTCAGGCCTGTGTGGTCTCCCTCTATTTCTACTGCTCTTGTCTAGCATTATTGTCTTTTCTATTGAGTCCTGCCTGCTCATGATGAAGTAAGACAGCCTCAATTTAGTCATCTTGGCTTCCATAGAGAGTTCAGGCTTGGTCTGTTCTAGAACCCATTTGTTTGTCTTTTTGGCCCTCCAGGGTATCTTTAACACTCTTCTCCAGCATCACATCTCAAATGAATTGATTTCCTTTATATTGGTTTTCTTCATTATCCAGCTCTCACATCTGTACATGGTGATGGGAAATACCATGTCTTCAATGATCCGAACTTTGGTGTTTAGTTTTATATATTGGCAATTCAATATCTTGTCTAGTTCTTGCATAGCTGCCCTTCCCAATCCTAATTTTCTTCTAATTTCTTGACAGCAATCCCTGTTCTGATCAATGTCTGAGCCAAGGTATGGGAAATCCTTTTACTATTTCAATTTTCTCATTGTCTAGATTGAATTTCTGTAACTCCTCTGTAGTCATTATTTTTGTTTTCTTAATGTTCATCAGGCTTACTGTCGAACATTAAGAAAAGTGCCTTGGCACTTTCCTATCTGATTTTCTTTAGTAAGTTTCTGGTGTTTTCTGCTAGGAGAAGAGAAGAGTCTACATATCTTAGATTGTTGATGTTCCTTTCTCTGATCTTCACTGCTCCTTTTTCCATGTCTAAACCCGCTTTGTGTATGATACTTTCTGCATAAAAGTTGAATAGATAAGGTGATAGAATAAAACCATGTCTGAACCCCTTTCCTATTGAGAACCATTCTCTTTCTCCATATTCTCTCCTGATGATAGCCTCTTGTCCTGAGTATAAGTTATGCATCAGGACAATTAAACATACACCCATTTCTTTAACATCACTCTATAATTTATCATGATCTATGAAGTCAGAGCCTTTGCTCGTCTATATAGGACGTTATCACACGGGGGCAAATCTGCTGGTTAATCCAAACAAAATCCAGACCGAAACTGGATTAGTGCCCCGTGTTTTCACACGACGTCGCACAGAAACTGGACAGAAAGTGGACAGAAACGCAATCTTTTGAAATTCAGTTCTTTGGAGGAATTGCAATTGCGCAATTTATTTTCGCTTTCTGGCCCACATGTGATAAAGGCCTATGAAGCACCTACTGTACAAGCCAAAAAAGACAAGTGTCCTGTCTTACAATGCACTTTTCAGTTGCAGTTTCCATTTATTCGGTTCCTACTCCTTTCTTCTATCTGCTTTGTCTTCCTAGAAGAGTCTAATATCCTGTGTCCTAGGAGAAATAACGTTGCTCTCCTGAAAAATAGATCAAAAAACAGGCCAATTGGGCAGAACAGTCAGCCACACAATGGCGTGCCTTCGTCTCACTGAAGGTTTCTTTGTACTGTCCAAGAGCTGGCTCCTCTGCAGGAGGTTGGGGGGGGGGGTTCCTGATGAAATCTAGAATAAGGGGCCTTTCTGGAGCACTACTGCCAAGCAGCATGGTCGGTTCCTTCTCTATCTGAAGCTGCCATTGCAGTGATCAAAGCTGACCGAAATAAGCGCCCTCCTTGACATTGGCGGCTATGGATTGGAGTCAAGCTCCATCTGGTTTGTTTTACAAGGGGCGTCGTCTTGTGCCTGTCAGGTTTCGAGAGGATTGTTAAGAGATCTCTTCTTGCCTGCCAGGGACACACACAACCACACACTCACACACACAGAGACACACAACGCCAACTGTCTGAGGAATGTAAGCTGAAATACCACATCCTTTCTCCTCTTGCCTAGTAAAGGATTGCCAAAAAACAAATTAACCCCCCCCCAAAAAAAACCAAAACCCTTCTCTCTTTTCATAAGACAACCTCCCTTTGCTTTTCAGCTTAACAAATTTATTACACTTGCGAGTCAACGAGGCTTGGCGTGCATCCGCACTGCAGAAATAACCCGGTTTGACACCACCGTAACTGCCACGGCTCAATGCTATGGGATTCTGGGGATTGAAGTTTGTCGTGGCACCGTTCCAGAATTCCACATGACTGAAAAGTGGGGTCAAACCGGGTTATTTCTGCAGTGCGGATGCAGGCTAATGCAAGGACCAGAGGAAACGTTGGCATGAGGGTGGGGAAGGGAGAAGGGCCAACGTTGGCATGAGGGGCAGAGAAGGGGAAAACCTCCCCCTAAATTTAGTCGTGCCTAACGGCCCCAATTTTGGCAGGTCCCTTTCTTGCCAAGTAGAGACCGAGAAGGCGGTGGAGAAGCTGGGGACCATTGGAGAACGGGCGGCCATGAAGGACTGACTGACCGACCGACTGGCGCCCAACTTGCTTCCCTCCAAATTCCCGACCTGGGCTCGTCCTCTTCTCTTTCCTCCTCCTCCTCCTCCTCCTTCCCTGCCAAAGTTTTTACAAGCCAGCCTTCCCTTTGACAAATGCGGCCGCGGTCCCCCCTCCTTCCTCTCCACTTTCGCCCCTTCCCTCCATCTCTCTCTCTCTCTCTCTTTCCTCCCGTTTCGTCCCCTCTTGGGCTGCTTTCCCACGTGTTTGGGGCCGAGGGGCTGTTCCTTCCTGACGGGCCGGCGGCTGCCCCCCTCCTCCTCCCCCCCTTTCGGCCTCTCCCCCTCCCTGCCTGCCTTCCTTCCTGCCTTCCCTCCCTCCTCCTTGCCGGGCACCGGGCAGCCGCCTTCCCCCGCGACCGAGAGCCTCGGATAGGAAGGGAGAAGAAAGAGAGGCAGAGAAGGAGAAGGACTCCCCTTTTCTAGCCCCGTCGCTGCGGGAGCAGAGCTGATGGAAGTGGGCTGGAGATTGAGTCGCCTCAGATTCTCCTCACTTACATATTAGCTCTTCCTTCCCCCCATTTTATTTTTTCGAGGCGGGGGAAGTCGCCCCTGCTCTCTTTTCCTTCCTTCCTTCCTTCCTTCCTTCCTTCCTTCCTTCCTTCCCTATCTATCTATCTATCTATCCTTTCCTTTCTTTTCCTTCTTGGGTCTTTCTTTCATATCTATCTATCTATCTTTCCTTTCCTTTCCTTTCCTTTCCTTTCCTTTCCTTTCCTTTCCTTTCCTTTCCTTTTCTTTCTTTTCCTTCCTTCCTTCCTTCCTTTCTTTCTTTCGTCCTTTTCTGTCTATCCTTCCTTCCTGTTTGCCTGTCTGTCTGTCTTTCTTTCATCCTTTCCTATCTATCTTCCCTTCCCTTCCCCTCATCCTTTCCTACCTACCTACCTGTCTATCTACTATCTTTCCTTTCCTCTCCTTTCCTTTTACCTGCCTGCCTGTCTTCCTTCCTTCCTTCCTTCCTTCCTTCCTTCCTTCCCTATCTTCCTTCCCAGTTTTCTCTCTTTCAGGTCAGAAGCCTTCCCTCCTCGTCGGTCCATTTTAAGTCGCGCTCTCGCCTCCTCCTGCCCGACTTTTTCTTTTTTCGCCCTCTTCCTGGAAATCGCTGGAAGACTCCCCAGTTCTTACTACTTCTTCTCCGTCTACTTTCCCCTTCTCTCTTTCCTTCTTTCTTTGAAAGCAGCGCGCCTTCCCAGCTGCTGAGGAGGGAGGAAGGAGAGGGAGGGAAGGAGGGAAGGAGGCAGGCGGCGGAAGAAGGGCGGAGGATGGAGCGCGGGGCCAGAGCAGCAGCAGCAGCACCAGCTCTTTTGGCCGCCGCGACCCGCTGAGGGGGAGGCGAGGCCGGCCAGACCCCGCAGCCCCAGCCCCAGCCCCAGCCCCAGCGCCAGGAGCAGGCGAGGCAGAGACGGGCGTGGGTCCAGGCTGTCCGGGGCTTTCCCTGCCGGCGGCGATGGGGAGACGGAGGGAGCTGGGCCTGCCCTCGTCCCTCCTCTGGCTGGGCTGTGTGGCCCTCTGGGCGCAAGGAGCAGCCGGACAGGCCAAGCGGGCGCAGGAGGAGCAGGGCCGACCCGCCGAGGGAGCCGACGCAGCCGGCAAAGCCAGCACCGCCACCGCCACCGCCACCGGCTCAGACGGCAGCAGCAGCAGCAGCAGCGGCAGCAGCTACCCGCTCTTGGGCAGCTTGGAAGGAGGCACCGCGCCTGCAGCCACCAACCGAGTCCGCAGGAGAGGCCAGCAGGACCTACTCAGGGGGTAGGTAGGAGAGAGAGCACCGTTCCCGCTTCTCACCCCACACAGGTAGTAGCCCTGCCTCTCACAAACACCAGCCCACAGGGAGCGCCCACCCGACTCGGCATCCTCAGACTTCAGACTGTAGAAAGTGGGTATGAGTGTGTGTGTGTGTGTGTGTGTGTGTGTGTGTTGGGGGGACACACCTGTGGTCCTTCAGCGGTTGACTGGATTGCAACCCCGGTCAGCCAGTGCTAGCATATAACCCCGAGTGAGGAGTGTGCGTGGGACTTGTGGCCCCTCAAAAGCCAGTGGAGGAGTGTATGTGTGTGCGTGGCTTGTGGCCCCTCAAAGGTTGACTGGATTGCAACCCATCATCCAATGCTAGCATATAACCCTGGGTGAGGAGTGTGTGTGTGTGTGTGTGTGTGTGAGAGAGAGAGAGAGAGATTTGTGGCCCTTCAAAAGCCAATGCTAGCATATAACCCCGAGTGAGGAGTGTATGTGTGTGTGTGACTTGTGTGTGTGACTTGTGGCCCTTCAAAAGTTGACTGAATTGCAGCCTGGTCAGCCAATGGGAGCACATAACCCATGGTGAGGGGTGTGTGTGTGTGGACTTGTGGCCCTTCAGAGGTTGATTAAATTGCAGTCCTATCAGCCAGTGCTAACCTGTAACCCATAGTATGTGTGTGTGTGTGTGTGGGGGGGGAATTGTGGCCCTTCAGAGGTTGACTGAATTGTAACCCCTGTCAGCCAATGATAGCATATAACCCGTAAAAGAAATATCAACAATCAGATATATACTGACGACACCATAATACTATCAGAAAACCTCCCAGACCTAGAACAACTACTAAGGAAGATCAAAGAAGAAAGTGCAAAGGCAGGCTTACTGTTGAACATAAAGAAAATAAAAATAATGACCACAGAGAACTTACACACATTCAAACTAGATAATGAGGAAATAGAAATAGTAAATCAGGTCTCATATCTGGGATCAAGCATTGATCGGAACGAGGAGTCCAGCCAGGAAATCAGGAGAAGATTAAGAATGGGAAGGGCAGCTTTGAAAGAATTAGAAAAGATCCTAAAATGCAAAGACATACAACTCAGCACAAAAGTCAGAATCATAAACCATCATATTCTCTATTAGCATGTATGGATGTGAGAGCTGGATAGTCAAGAAAGAAGATAAGAAGAAAATCAGCTCATTTGAGAGAATGTGGTGCTGGAGAAGAGGGCTGAGGATTCCATGCACAGCCAAAAGGACAAACAAATGGGTCCTAGAACAGATCAAGCCAGAGATATCCCTAGAAGCCAAGATGACAAGACTTAGACTGTCATACTTTGGACACATCACGAGAAGGCATGAATCATTGGAAAATACAATATTAGGAAAGGTGGAAGGAAGTAGAAAGAGAGGAAGGCCACATGCTAGATGGATGGACTTTATTAAAGAGACCACAAAGAGTTTGAAGGAGCTGGGCAGAGCAGGGGAGGGGGGGGCTGGAGATGTCTCATCCATAGGGTCACCATGGGTCGAGACTGACGTGAAGGTGGTTAACAACAAAAAATGGTGTATGTGTATGGACTTGTGGCCCTTCAGAGGTTGACTAAATTGCAGTCCTGTCAGCCAATGCTAGGCTATAACCCATAGTGAGTGTGTGTGTGTGTGTGTGTGAGGGTTGTGCATGAATTGCAACCCCTGAGCGAGTGGGAGCACGTAACCCCATGGTGAGGGGTTGTGAGAGCTGGCAGTCCCACATTAACTGATCACAGGGTGCCCACAAGGGGATGAGCAAGGCTGAATGCTCTGTTAGTGTAACTAAAGTCATTGAGCATAGAAAACCAGGGGCCAGGAGAAGGATTGTTGCCTAATTTTGTGTTTTGACAAACCAGGCAACCTTCTCCCACTCCCTTGATTTCCCATGGGAGAGCATTCCATTACAGGCATCTCCACCTACAGTCTGAAAGTGTGTGGTCCAGGCACAGGGTTGACATCCTCAACTGTTGTTTGTGGAGAACCAGGCAGTACTTTCATTGGTACAGGTGCATTGAGATCTTTTGCCTTCCACTTTTTTCATATATAAATATGTCCATGCAGTTCTCTCAGTCATTTCTAGGTGAATGACTGGCAACATTCTAAAGCACCTCCTCATTCTGTTTCCTCAAAACCCACAGCTGACTCCTCCTTGAGTCCTCCCTCCCCTTGCACCAGACACATCCAGTGAATCTACTGCCTTCTCTGGTCAAGCAGTCTTGGACACAAATCCTGTGCCCTTTGAATATACTTTCTCATTCAACACATTCTTCCCCATATTGTTCCCACAGAATGATCCTGTATTTTTCTAGTGGCCCCATTGCATGATGACCCCCCAATCATAGGGCAACTAGGGTTGTATTTATCCCCCATTTTTAAAATATTCTACTACCAACTTGTATGAACCCTAGTGGCGCAGTTGTTAAATATCTGTAGTGCAGCCACTCACTCACAAACCATAAGGTTGTGAGTTCAGTATCAGCCAGGGGCTCAGGGTTGACTCAGCCTGGCATCTTGCAGAGGTCACTAAAATGAGTACCCAGCTTGTTGGAGGCAATTAGCTTACACATTGAAAACCACTTAGGGAGTGATTAAGTGCACTGATAAGTGGTATACAAATGTACTTGCTACTGCTATAAGATTATTTCAGGGTGCCATGAAAATCCCAGAACTTTCCCCAAATTCCTCCTTATTCAACACTTTCATGCTTGTCACAAGTTCCTTAAATAGCTTATGCTTTTTGCTATCTATTCATCCCTGATCAGACACCCAGTGATTCATTCAGATTGGCTAAAACACTGCTGTGTATAATCTCCTGCCTTCATAAAATATCTCACTTATTTACAAAAGTGAGATATCAGGGTGATTCCAGTCACCCCCTGGAATCACCCTGGTTTATCAGTCATGATCAATGCATCCCACAGTCTTCTCTTAACATCAAGGCCCAACCAACTTGCTACAAATTCTCTTTCACCTTAGGCAGCTCTTTGTTCTGCTATGATTGGATGATTAGCAATACCAGGACTAACCTCAGCTGTTTGCCTTACCTGTTGCAAGAACAGCTGTGCTGTCCATTACAATATCCCACAAGTGAAATAGAGTTACTGAGGTGGGGGAGAACTCTCCTTGTTTCTTTCCAATCCCATTACTCCCAGCATGCTTTAAGCTGTCTACCACATGAAAACTTAAACATGGAGAAATGATAGTATGCTATGATAGAATACAATAATTGCAAAGATGAAAAGGGTTTCCTTTATTTTTCTGTTTTTCTGCTCTGTAGGTTAAGCACTGATATACTAAAGCACCCAATTTTATTTTATTTTTGAAGTTTTCATGTAGAAATGCTACCACTTTGCCTAATGGGCATCCAATTCCATTCATGTTTCCATTACCAGGCTTTTGTATTAAGCTGTAGTTGTGTCCCAGAAGTTAAGTCTTTTGGCTGCTTGTTCTCCCTCAGTCTTATATGAGCTATTACACTTCTGTGCATTTCCCTCCACACTTTCAACCCAAATGTCTCCATTTTCTTTTACACTCCACTCTTTTCTCCCTTCCATAATGGTTAGTTTTCTTTCTTGATCACTATTGATTGTCTTGATTTAAATGTTAATTGTATATTTTTGTCCCTGTTGGAAAATAGTACTGTATTTCTTTAGACAGGTGTAAAAATAAAATATCTCACTTATGTAAATATAACACTAATAGCAATAGCAAATGCAACCAGTGGTGCTTCAGTTTCATGATCAAGTTTAAGATTCTTTAGTGTAACACTGCTGAAGGATGATTTCAGCTGAAATCTTCAGAAGAAATGTGCTTTTTTTAGACTGTGCTTTTTGAGAAATGTGCTTTTTTAGATTGGGTGAGGGATGCTTTATCATCCCAGGCTGTTAAAAAATTTCTTTGCCTTAAAATGGCAAAATTTGGTATGAATTTTCACTGTTTTTGAACTTGTTACAGTAGGCATGCATTTAGTTCATTATTCCTGCTTCTGCTTTCAGTGTGGTTTAAAAATGGAAATATCACCAAATGCTTATTGCTTTAAAAAATGTAATAATAAATGTAATAAGCTAAAAAATAGAGCCCAATTCTATGGTCACTTTTGGTAAAGAGGTGAGTTCTTAGCTCTTGGAAGGAGAGATGTTGCAGAATGCTGGTTTTATTAAGAAATACAAGAACTCTATGAAATATAGCTTGTTTGTTGTTTCCATGGCCAATGCAAAAAATGTTCTGCAGAGCTAAAATCCAAATGGCTGATTCCATTGACATATATTTTTGTGTATATACTTGTTTGCATATGACAGGCCAAATGTGTGTGGCTCCAGATTCCACTCCTACTGTTGCCCTGGATGGAAAACGCTCCCTGGGGGGAATCAGTGTATTGTTCGTAAGTGTTTGGCTTCAGATTTTACAGTCTCTCATTAATAACCTTACCCCAAATAAACATCATTAAATTTTAATAGCTTATTACATTTTTTAAAGGAAAGTAAGGCATTAATCTGGTTTAGGCTTACATTCTGTATTTAAGAAATAGAAATTGCCCCACATTTCCTATATTAAGAAATATTAAGTATATAATAAACATCTTGTGATAAAAATGTCATTTCAGAAACTCACAGATCAACTGATGAATGCTTAAAACTAAAATAGCCAAGTACTAAGCAAAGTAAACTACAATTTACCACATAAAGAAAATATAAATGAATTACCCAGGAGTCACATTACCTCTAGGAATGTTCATTGTTTTTGCTGGTTTGGATTTACTGTTGTAACAGATTTAGATTAGAATTACTAAAATATGTTTTAATGGCTTTTTGATTGTTGATTTGGCTAAGCTCACTATTGTGCTGAGAGATACGATTACTGATATGACTTGGCAAAACCACAGACGTTAGTTGAATTGTGGCATGGCCTTCTCGGGAAAGAGGCTTACAACCAATGGCTAAGATCAGAGTTCAGCCATAGAACATGTGAAAAATATAAACAGTCATTTAAACATGTGCAAGGTAGAGTCTTTTTTCTTTCTTTCTGCACTAATTAAACAACAGTCAGCAATTCACTGTATCTGAGAATAAACAAGAAGAGATTGCAGATTTTTAATTTTTCCATTGCTATCTTACATCAGTTTACTCATAAGTAAGTCCTACTGAATGTAGTAGGGATTATTTCTGAGCAGAATTGTCGAGATTTGCACTGTTAATGTGGTTTATGCTCTGACCCTATGTACTACTGCAGTGACATAGCAGCAGTTCATAAAATCAGGTGCTCAGCCTCTTGTGCTGGTGCAAAGGGAGAACCAGTGAATTTATACTGCTATTTGGGCCTAAGTCTTAATTCTAGTACAGTCAGCCCTCCACATTTGCAGCTCTGACTTTTGATTATTCACAGATTTGCTTAATGTGTTCTCTCTGGGAATCTCTAGTTCCTCCAGCATGACTCAACATTCAGCAGAAGTTGTGCTGGAGAACCTAGAGATTCCTATGGTCACCTTTTGGCAGACGTTGACCATAGAGTTGCATTGGAGGACCTGGAGATCCTAGAGAGGCATCCTCTCAGGTAAAAAAAAAAGTGTTTGTTTTTTTTAAAATTTGTGTTTTCCCACTTTCACGGGGGTTCTGTGTCCCTTACCCCAAGAAATGTGGAGGGCCCACTGTACTACTGTTGCAGTAGTAATCAAATCTGCTTCTAGTCTCTGAACAGTGTAGAGCAGGGCTGAGTAAGAGGTCCAGCGGCCATTTCTTTACCCTTGTGGGGCAGTGGACTAATGAACCAGCAAAAGTTTAAACTGTCTGGACAGTCACTTCCAGTTCTCCATATGGTTACTTTTTAATGTTAAAGAGCATAGAGAGCACTTGCAGTCTCTTTAAAAGGTAAATTGTTGCACCTGGAGGCTTCCAAAAATAGGACTTCATTCTCCATTCTTTATTGGCACTTTATTGGTTAGATTAGACAAAGATCAGACTGGGAATTCTGGAGGTAATTAGAACCACAACAGCATCATTGAGGGGCTGCATGTGGCCACAGGGTCATACTTTGCATGGAACATACTGTGTGTAGAGGTAGGTGAAGAATTCCAGCCACTACATTCAAAGGTCTGTTAAAGAAGGTGTACATGCAATCCTACTCACCTATTGACATCATGTTATTAGTGTAGTGAACTATGCAGCTAGGATGAGCCAAAGAACAGTATAGGAAAAAAATATATAAACCCAGATAGGAAGAAAGCCTAAGGTTCTTGTTTGGCTCATCAAAACTTTTAAATATATATTTAGTATGGTTTCTTGCTGATGTTATCTTTAACTCTGCCAAATAACAATAGAATGTGACTTTAAGGGTTCCCAGGGGTTTCACACATGGAATGTAATTTTATCTATTGTAACAAAGAAAAAGCAAGTTTGTAGCTCTTTGACAGCAGTAAGAGCACAGACCTGTGTTTAACTCAGCATTTGTTCTACTTTTTCAGATGGTGGAATGGTGACCTTTATGTTCATTTTAGCGATATTCTCCACTAGGAAATTCTTGGTCACACAACATTTCATTATGTTGCAGACCCATCTTCAGGGCATTTTCAGCCATGACCCTTAAATTGGCTTTAGCTTAACCTGATCTACAATGCAAAGTAGAGCCTACATTGAATACAAGATACATTTAATTTGCCTTTTTTGCCATATTTTTTACTAATAACATTAGTTAAATGTTACTAATAACATTTTAACCATATTTTTTACTAATAACATTAACAGTCACACAGTCAAACTGGGACTCAGAAGGCACATTAAAGCATCTCATATGAAAATATCTTCCGAATACTCTGTAGTATAATGAAAGATGTTAACATATATAACATGATTAGTGTATAACAGTAAAAGTGAACAGGGTTAAATTATGAAAAGCATGAAAACAATTTTTTCTTTATCTTTTTTATAGCATTTAAACTATATAAAATGCTTTACTGTTTCTAACATGACAACAAAAATATGTAAAATTCAAAGTTCTAATCATTTATAGTCTTTTAATCCAGAAAAGATTATATATTTCTAAAATAAAAGTAGACATATATCTACAGTTAGTATTTCTAGAAGGTGTTTGAGTGAACATATATGAAAAATCACTACCTGTTCCCTTATTTACCTCTTGAGGTAAATATGTGTTTTTACATCAGTTTTTTGTTTTTTTTTTAACTGGGATGTCAAGGGTTCTGAATTTAAACCATGGCATCTGAATGATGTGGTTAAAAAAGATAATAATTACCCCCTTGCACAATAATACTGATGAAAATCCTCCCTTAGTAAATTGTTGTTAGCTCACACAGAGATGCTTCTGTTAGCATCTATACCATGTTACCTATTGGGGCTAATAGCAGCTCTGGTGCAGGGACTACACACTGGGACACAGTGGCCCAGTCTGCACTAGTTGGGATATGGTGGGGCAACCCTGAGTATCCTGGCCCCAGAGCTGCCTTGGCTCCCCTCATTAACTCAGCCCTCTGTTCTGACACTGGGCAACTGTTTGGTGGGCGTCCCACTGTGTTGCCCAGTATGTCTGCCTCTGTGGCACATTGCTTCACTGAGGTCAAAACAAGGTGCCCAGCTATGATTACATGGCTGGGTGCCTTGTTCTAACCTCAGATGAAGTCACTCGTGGTAGCAGTGGATGCACCAGGTGACACAGCAGGGTGCTGGTGTGAATAGTTACCCAGCATCAAAACAGAGTGCTCTGGATCTTCTGAGAAGATCTGGAGCAAACAGAGTTTTCCCCCTTCATTTTAAGAGGGGTATACCCTGGTTCTGGTGCTGAATGGGCTGGATCTCATCTGGTTTGTTCACACCAGAACTGGGGGTTGGGCCGTGCATTGTCTGGTCTCTCTGCTGAGAGGAGGCTGATTTATTTGGCCTGTGCAGACAGGACCAGTGTGGCAGAAAAGGACTAACCCATCCCCTCCCCCTCTGCCTGACATAGGGCCTTTGCAGACTGCCAGAAATAGTGCAAATTGAGTCCACTTTAAGGGTTAGGGTTAGTGCTAGGGAATCATGGGAACTGTTTTTTTTCCCCCTGAGACATTGAGCCTTCTCTGTAAGAGAGCTCTGGTGCCATAATAAAATACAGTTCCCATGATTCCCTAACCCTAACCCTAACCCTTAAAGTGGACTCAATTTGCACTATTTCTGGCAGTCTGCAAAGGTCCATAGTCAAACCAAATTCACAGGATTGCAGTGTTCTATATAGATTTTGCCAGCATAGCATAGTGGTTTGAGTGTTGGATTATGACTTTGGACACCAGAGTTTAATTCCCAGCTCAGCCATAAAACCCACTGGTGACCTTGGGTAAGTCACACTCTCTCATCTTCAGGGGAAGACAATAGCAAACCTTATCTGAACAAATCTTGCAAAGAAAACTGCTTGTTAGATTCACCTTAAGGTTCCATAAGTCAGAAACTACTTGAAGGCATACAATATCACATATCTTAAATACATTCATCTCTTTGGCCCTCTGTGTTCACAGTGCTCACAAAAGTAAAATATAGTAACTATTTAATATTATTCTGGTCTTCAATATTCTGGTTATTCTGATTTCATTCCAGCTGTATGAGGCACTATATGAATAGATAAAATAAAAATGTAAGACTGGAGGAGAGTTTTTAGTCCCACACCTTCTGATACTTCTCTCCAATTTTCTTAAAGTGAATTTAAGAGAAGATATTTTTCTTTCCATTGAGGTTCTACATGTAATCTAGATTCTGATTTTCTGAGGTTTTTGATTATATGGTAATCTCCATGGATTGATTTCTTCATGAAATCACCCTTCACATGTGGAGAGTGGTGTAAATGGCATTGAATGTGGGTAAGCTAAAGGAGCCCCTCAACTAGTGTGCTTAAATTATTTACTTTTCCCGAAAAATACTTTAGTTTTATCTCTACACAGTTCACACACCTTAAATAAATACAATTTTATGTCTCTTGTGCTACATTTTGAAATGTTAAGCATATCAAAATGGAAACTGGTTTTGTAGTTCTGCTTTTAGTAGCAGCAAATTAAGCATAAAAACAACCTTCAAATTGGTGCTTAAGATGTGATGGACTACATCTTCCATCATTTTCAGCTAGCATGCAGTAGAGGCATATCTTGGGCCACTAAGGGCCTCTACAAATGGCCCTTTGGGCCATCCTGGAGGCAGGAATGGGGAGAGGCAGCTGCACAGCGGCCGCCTCAACCCCTCCCTGAAGACATCATCACGGTGTGTGCCATTACATATGGCGCGTGCCGTCAGGACATCCTTCCAGAAAGACATCTTGACGCGCTGCACAAAATGGGGCACAGAAAAGCTACACAGTGGTTCTTTGGGCGTGCTTTTTGCCGGCTCTGAAAGGACCTGCATTTTGCCGGTCCTTTCAGGTCCAGGAAAAGGGTGGATTGGGGCTGAAGTGTAGGGCAGCCTTGGCCCCAATCCTCTGCTTCCCAGGGCAGCCCAGGGCCGCCTGTCTGCATCCCCCCCTAAGTTTGGGCAGACAGATAGTTTTATCTTGAATACAGTTGCTTGCATCTCTGTGTGTATTGACACACTGAAATAAATGTTTGATTTGTTCCCCAGCATTTCGTCAGCCATTTAATATAACAAGTACTTTAATGCATTGTTTTCTTCCACAGCAATTTGTAGAAACAGTTGTGGTGATGGCTTTTGTTCTCGCCCTAATATGTGCACTTGCTCTAGTGGACAGATATTGCCAACCTGTGGATCAAAATCTGGTAAGGCTTGAGTATAATTTTTAATCTGACACGCTTTAATAAATTTCCATTTTGGGGAAAAATGTTTGAGGAGAAAAGGTATTAGGTAGCATTTTACACTCAGATTTTGCTTATACACAGATTACTTGTTCTCACATGCCATGCACTGTTTTCCATGCAGGAGTTCATATACTTCCTTTCTTTTGGAGACCTGCCTGGAAGCAAAGTTTCCATGCACAAACGCTTGTGCATGTGCAACAGCAAAGAGAAGAGCAAAATTACGTTATGGTATCCACATTTGTAAAAAGTATGCTTATTCTGTAGGGTCACCTTTATTTTGACTGAAAAGCAGCTGTGTGGGGTTTTAGTCCAGAATATGGGGCCAGTCAGAGGTCCCTGTTCCAACCCCCACATAAAATGCTTCCGCCATAGTGCCCAGAAAGAAATAATAAATAAGAGACACAATTAACTACAGAATGTCAGCTGCAGGGAACAAGATGCCATACACATCCTCAGAAATAACCCTAATATTGCCATCAAAAAGCTGACAAAGAAGGAGCTGTAGACATCATGAACAACTCTGACTACATACAGAAGGCTGAGAGGCAACTCTCCAACATCCTGTCTAATGATCCCACAGAGGAATACTGGAAGGAATTACACAGTATACTGAGGGCATTTTCCATGGAGGTGCAGAACCAAATTCTAATCGACAGATCCCAAGAGCCAGACACTTTCTATCTATTACCCAAAATACATAAACAGGGCAACTCTAGCCAACTATTATCTCAAGCATTGCAACACTCACAGTTGGTGCCTCTAGATATATGGGCAACATCCTTAAACCATATGCCACCATATGGTTTCTCTCCAACTGTATTAAGGACCTACTGACTTCCTGCAGAAAATATAATACATCCACAACCTTCCAGGGAACACTATCTTTCCCACTATGGGTGTAGAATCCCTCTATACCAACATCCCACACAAGGATGGACTACAAGCTGCCAGGAACATTATTCTATATGGGAACCTTAGCAGATCTAGCCACCAAGGTCTGCCACTTTGTTCTTACACAAAACTACTTCACCTTTGATAATAACATATGTCTTCAATTAATGTTACTGGCATGAGCACATGTGTGGCACCACAAAATGCCAACATCTTCATGGCTGACCTAGAAGAATACTTCCTTAACTCCAGCAGTCAGAAACTACTCTTCTAATTAAGGTACATTGATGATATTTTCATAAT
Source organism: Phrynosoma blainvillii (assembly GCA_026167975.1). Lineage (NCBI taxonomy): Eukaryota > Metazoa > Chordata > Lepidosauria > Squamata > Phrynosomatidae > Phrynosoma > Phrynosoma blainvillii. The sequence goes on along the minus strand of JANUYF010000002.1, from coordinate 90,232,721 downwards.
TTGGACTAATAAAGAGGATTCACTCAAGACATTCGACCAGAAGTTCAACAACCTTCACCCCACCATCAATCTCAGTTTGGAACTATCAACAGAACAAGTTTACTTTCTGGACACCACTGTGCCACTGTGACTACAAAATGGACATTTAAGCACCACACTATATTGCAAATCCACTACATGTATTTACATGCCTCCAGTTTCCACCTTGAACATGCTACCAGATCCATAATCTACAGCAAAGACCTCTGATACAATCACATCTGCTTGAACCCACAAGACAGGGATGCCAAGCTCATGAAATTACAACAAGCATATTTCAAGCTACAGTATTCACCATATGAAGTAAAAAAGCAAATAAACAAGGGAAGACTTATACCCAGGACTAATCTATTATGGAACAGAATGAGTGAACAGGCAAGTCTCTAAACCAGAGGATAAATGGACATAAATCAGACATTAGGAATGGAAATACACAAAAACTGGTTGCAGAACACTTCAGTATTCCTGGATATTTCATCTTGGACCTCAGAATACCTATCCTTGAACAAAAGAACTACAAAAGAAGATTGGAAAGAGAAGTAGCAGAACTGGAATGCATCCACAGACTCCAGTCCATCAGCAGTGGGATGAATAGAGACAATGGTTTCCTTTTTTCTTTTTTTGATTTTTTGGTTGTTTTATGCAAATAATTACATATTACATTTGAGAGACCATAACAGGTTAATTACATCAAAGTGAAAATTAGCCAAGAAGAAGAAGAAAACAAAAAATAAATAAACTAAGACAATGGTTTCTTAATAATAATAATAATAATAATAATAATAATAATATATCCCGCACCTCTGTCAGACAATCGAGGCGGCTTACATCGTTAAAACTCAGTACAATGTAAAATACAATCCCGAACCCATGAATCCTCCCACCCCTTAAAACAGAATTAAACAATGATAGAATTAAAACAAATACCTAAAAACAATTAAATTACCAAAACCTAATTGGCGGTAAAGGACTGAGCAAAGACAACAGGCCAAGTAGGGATAATAGGACCCTGGAGGCCAGGAGATCTAATCAGGAAAGGCCTTCTTAGCACACTACATATGTCATAACTGTATCTAACCCCCATGAGGGCTCGCTTGACCCCCTCCCTTTCCCACACTATATCCCCTCTCCGTTTCCCATACTCTACATCTCAATATTCATTCATGTGGTTATCTCCTCTCCTTGGCTTTAGGGAACATCCTTTCTCCTGCCTTGGTCCTGCAACAGCCATCGACCATTGTTAAAATTGAACTTCTCACTTCATCCCATTCCTATCTCACACATAGCCTTCCTATACAGGTCTATCCCTGGACTCTCCACTTCACCCCATACATCTGAGGAAGTAGGGTCAAGTCTACGAAACCTCATGCTACTAGCTTCATTGTTTAGTTAGTCTCAAAGATGCTACAAGATCCCTGGTGCGCCCCCCCCCCAGTTTCTCTTGCTACTGATTTCTTTTTCTTTATATGTTTATTTTATTTAGAGTAGACCCACTGAAACCAATGGGATGTACATTATTTGTGACTAATCGTTACCTTCACTGGCTCTACTTTGAGTCTGAATAAGGACAACTTAGGGAGAAGCCACACTGCAGAAACAAAGCCATTTGACATCACTTTAACTGCCATGACTGAATCATACAGAATCATGGGATTTGGTGAAGCACCAGAGCTCTCTGTTAGACCAGGCTGAATACCTCACCAAACTACAAATCCCTGGATTCCACAGGATGGAACTGTGATAGTTAAATTGGTGTCAGACTGCTTTATTTCTGCAATGTGACAGGTCCTTCACACAGCTTGGTTGTTACATGCATATGTCTTTGATCGGGGCTTTTATATTCACATTGTGTATATATGTTTGTGTGTATGAGAGAGTGCAAAAGGATTAGAGAAGGATATAAAATATGAAGGGGAGTGTTCTAATAGACAAATTAAACTGCATGCCATGTATTCCCTGCTAATGTCCAGACCAGACTGCCATGGCACTTTCAAAATAGGGCTCCCTTTGAACATTATTCATAAACTACAGGTGTATGAAAAGGTAGCTACCAAAGTGTTAATTGGAGTTCATCAGATGAAACAAAATTCTGTTCATTTTTCATTGGACAACTAGTTGTTTTCAATCCCAGTTCAAGCTCTTGACCTTTAAAGAGCTATAAATAGTCTGGAGCTAAGATTATTTGAAGGTACTGTAGGTACCTTCCCTAATGTATGGCTCAACATCTCAGGGCCTACTCTTGTCATTTTGCTATCTAAAGTTCAGTAAGTGGCCAGACAAGTCAAAGCATTTCTGTGAAATGTCCTGTTGTAGAAGGTCTACTTCTCTGTGCCACTGCCCACCTTTCAGTGATCAAAAAAGATGTAACTATTTAAGGAGACAATTTCAGAGGTTTTACTACTCTTTAGATAATGCAGTTTTCTGCTCTAATGACATATTTTATTTTTATATTGGTCTTATATCTTCTTTCCACTTATGCACTAAAAGACAGGATATTAACAGACAATAGAGCAATATGTGTAGAATAACAAGCTAAAAGGAGTAAGGTTGGAGAATGAAATAATAAATAAAATAGGATGAGCTTTATATTGGGTTGGGAAAGAAGAACTTAACTGCAGTAAGAGTGGTAAAGAGCTTTATGATAAAGGATAAAGGGGATAAAGATAAAGGAGCTCCAAAGTGACATTAGAAATATAGAGAGGAATATGTAGAGATTTAAGAAGAATATAATACAAGCAGAGGAATTAGAGGGTGGAAAGTATCTTCGATATGGCAGTCTAGAGGAGAAAGTTGCAGTTAGCTCTGTTTTCTTTTTGCCCCCCAAAATACAGAGTCAAAGAGAAGAAGGGGAATCAGAGCACCAGTGTCATGGAAAAAGTGGCAGTGGAATGGAAGTTGGGGATAGAGGGCTCCAAATGTATGTGAGGAAGTGAGAGCGAGAGAGACAAAGGGAGAGAAGCCTAAGAATCCCCCCATGGTTTGCTGACTGTAGAAGAGTTATGCATGCATTATTAGAATAACCAGCCGGTTCTGTAGTTTAAAATAATGTATCCTAAATCAGTTTTAAGAGGATAGTTAATGGGGTTTTAAAATACATGATACATTTGTATAGAGCTTATTTGTCTACCCTGTATTTTAATAACTAACGTAAATATTTGCCTAGTCTTGAAATATATTTTATCTTGCATACTTTCTTGAGGCTCATGTTTTTAGGTATGTTTGGATACCTTCAATAAACCTGGTAAATAATAATTTTCTGTTTGCTTTTCATTGTAGTACAACAATGCAATATCAGATGCATGAATGGTGGTACCTGTCTTGATGACCAATGCCAATGCCAGAAGGGGTATATTGGTACTTACTGTGGACAACGTAAGTGGACTCATAGTCGTTTTGAGTTTTCTTTGCTCATGCAAGTATGTAAGGCAAGGTGTGTTCCAGAATTCTGGTGTTTTATAGTGGCTGTTTTTTGTATGTGGGTGTAGGAGATCAAACTGCTTTTCTGTTATGGAGGATGATCTTGAACAAATCATTGGTATCCTGATAGTGACATGCATAAGTGTTTGCTGAACATACATCTCAGTGTATGTGTCTGTGTATTTGGTCATTGCAGAGGCTGATATTTTTTTTCCTTCCTCTGCAATGACCAAAGACAGTGGCATCCCTAGGGTTGGTGTCACCCAGTGTGGTAACTCATGGTGTCATCCCCAGTTGACCACCTCCCATTTCAAAACATATAGATCCTTAGTAATGCTTTTTTGCCTAATGTTACTCGTAAATCCCATATACCACTGAATGTAATGCTAATAGTTATGACATAAACAACTAGCAAATTTAAAATTATACCTTCAAATTACAACAACAACAACAATAAATAAATAAAATTTATTTATATCCCGCCTTTAGCCGAGGCTATCAAGGCGGCTTACAATTAAAATACAATCCCATACAATTATAGTAGACATATAACCCCCCCCCCCTTAAAAATATATTAAATCATTATCAACATTAAAATTTAACTTAAAACAAGGCAACGAGTCTAATACAATTAGATAGCCGGCACTCTGAATATATAGAGGAGTGATCTAATAGTCTGATGGCGGGGGAGAGATTGTGAGAATGCACAATATCATACGCACAACCTAAATCTATTTCCATATACATAGTGAAGATTTGGTTAAAATACAATGTTTTTAAAGAAAATTTAAAAATAATAAAAATGTTTAAAAATTTCTAATAAAATATTAAAATTCTGGGGCCTCTCCTTTCTCCTCCCACTGAGCTTCACCCCACTCCCAACATCTCTTAAAACATTTTAAAGGGAAGCAGATGAATGTCACAACTTATTTCTGCCAAAAGGTGAGGAGCAGTGGTGTCACCTGGTGCACTCCTCACCCCCTGCACCCCCTGACCCCCCTAGTGATGCCACTGACCAAAGGCACCACCACTCTCGACTCACCATTTTGCTGTGATACCTGCTTCTCCACTGCCACCACTCTGGCTGATGAACAGTGAGGTGGGAACCAGAGAAGACTCTGGCTATGCAGAGTAATGTACCCATAGCCAGGAGCAGAACAATTACATCATCGATTGGGACCTCTAGAGAACCCTAGTGGATCTTGGCAGATGTTATCAGTCTGTATTCGGCTATGAAAATATAGGCAGATGCTTCTCTAATACTCCACTTTGCACTAGCTACTGAATAGCTATGGTGGTGGAGGTGGTGGTGGAGGTGAGCAGCTAAAGCAGCTAAAAGGTGAGTCTTGGGTATAGTGAAATATGAGCTGTAGTGTTTTTCTGTTTCACAACTTTTATGCCTTGTTTAGTGATGTAGGATCTTGTCCACTGTCTTCCACCTAGATGACGTTATTATGGAAATTAAATTCTTCTGTACAAGTTAAGGATGAGTGAGATATTTCTCTGCCTACATTTCTGTGCAAATTTATCAGATAAGCTAATGGCAAACTGAATGTACTAACTGAATAAATAGGTGAACTAAAACAACTTGTGTTCTGAAATTCTCACTTTCCAAAAACAGTGCTTACATTTTCCAATTTGATTAAAAAAAAGTTTATTGAAAGATCTGTACGCTACAAGAAAGCACACACAAGATGCACACAATAGTGAAAATAATGTTTAGAAAGGTATTATGGGGAAATAGGTTTTTACAAATATGTACATTACCAAAAAGTGCACAAAACTGATACATTTTGAAAACAGTACCAAATATTAAACTGAAGATATCCATTAGGGATGTAAAGTATAATCACAAATATTCTTGCCCTTGGTGAGAAAGATTGTCACCCCATTGAAAAAAAGAGTGAACAGACAAAGGATTTTTCCTTGGCTGAGAAAAAAATTGATCTCAGAGAAAATTGATCTGCTTTTATTTTTTGTTTTCTGTGGCTTTTGTACAATAAACATATTTTGTACACACCCCCATTTTTTACACAAAACATTGTAAAACACATTTTTTGTGCAAATTAATTTTTGTCAAAAACCATAAAAACATCTTCCAGAATGTACAAAATTTTTCACAGTCTCTCTCACAGGGTGGAAAACTTTTCAAACTGTAACCACAGGGGAGAACAAAAAAAATGTATTCCCATGGTCCACAAGTGTCTTTTCTGAATTCTTGTTTAATGGATATTCCTTTGAATTTCTTATAAGGTGTTATGTGAATAAGGGTAGAAACCAAAAAAGACATTTGGTTTCAAATATTATAGCCTGCCCAAAATGGTAGAGGATGACTTACGGAACAGCAGGCAGAAATGGAGTGCTCATTCATTTCCTGAATTTATAACCTGCCTTCCCAATCTGTGCATGCTCTTCAGACAGCTAATGATTGATTGCTAATGAAGTAATCAAAGACATTGTTTCTCTATGCAAGCTTTGATCTCTTTGGATAGAATTCAAAAATTCCAAAGGTCAGCATGGGAGCTTTTAATCTCTTTGTCTACTAAGGACTGGCAGCAGTATTTGGGTAGATAATGCAGAGCCTCACACAACTCCAAGGTGCATTATTTTTGTTCACAGTTATTCCTTGGCTGGTTATTTTTTTGGGGGGGGGGGGCTGACAGGATAAAGTCCTGAGCAGTTGCAAAAGCATTTCTTTCCTGTCTCATGAAACCCGAAATTTAGGCAACCAGGAACATGGATGGTGAATTAAATTAGTGTAATAAACCCAGGCATTGCATTCACAAGTAGAATATGGCTTAATATTTCTGTGCTTCCTTTGTACACCTTGTCTCCCAAGTGCCACAGTTTCAAAATGTAAAACCAAGTTTGATCTGTTCAAACTGCATATTGATGCAGTGGCAAATAGCGGAGAGCTAGGAGGACAATTTAGAAACTGGAAAATGAAGTGGCATAACAGGAAGAGGAAGAAAGTTTATGAAGATTTGACTTGAGTCTACTTGTGAATATAATATTAATCAGTAATAGTTTGATCTTCTTAATGTACTCCTGGTCTTTATTGATTATAGAGGCATAAAGGTTACAAAAAATAAAAAACGTAAATAAACTTTAGAGCAGAGAAATTCTGTGTGAAGAAAACTTTCCAAAATCCAGTGAGCATGGTGACTATTTGGTCCCAGTAATGGTGATGGTGGTGGAAGGACAGGAAAATTGGGTAGACAGGGAGTGGAATGGAGTACTTTTAAGATGGGCATGACTGACTGACTGAACAGAATTCTGTAGCATTTTGTTGAGTTTCCCACTCATATAAGTTACTATTCAAATTGGATATTACTGTTTTAGGTTATCAAAATGTAATCGTTTTTTTAAATGTGCTGTACTTAAATGTTAAAAAACAGTGTTTTTCCACTTGGTATCATATATCACCCACCATATATTATGGAAACAACATTAACTGTGTGCATAGATGAGTGAAGAGTAATTTAGTTTAATGAGCCCTGATAAGGAATAGTATTCCTTGAGATAACAAGTGCATTTTTATGTTTCCCTTTGTGATAATTCTAGTGCACTTCAAAGTTCTTCCTCCCCCTTTCTTTTTTCATAGCTTAAATGATTTATGCATAACCTACTTCTGTGTTGTTTTGGCACAAGAAAACTGAGTGGTTTCAAAACCGGATCATAAATTGTGTGAGCCTAGAGCTGGAAAATTGCCTAAAAATATTGAGACCAAATCACGTTTAGCTGTTGCTTGCATCCTTCTTATGGTTGCAATATGCCTGCTAACAGTGAAGTAGAACAAAGTTGACTCTATTTGACTTGACTCTACTTGTAAATATAATATTAATCAATAATAGTTTGGTCTTCTGAATGTGCTCCTAGTCTTTATTGATTGTAGAGGCATAAGGCTTGAATGTACAAAAATAATTAAATAAAATCTTAGAGGAGAAAAATCCTGTTCTTAGAGGAGAGAAATCTGTAGATACTTTACATACCACATGGATTGCATGATAATACCAACTAATAAAATAATGCCACATTGTCTCATCTTCCTACAGTGGCAGCTGGCATCTCTAACATTATTAGGATGATGAATCTGCTCCGGGTTTTAGTAAGGATTTTAAAGGTTATATTTAGCATGCTGAATTCTATTTCCCAAATAAGTTCAGGACCTTGAATAGGGAAAATGCAGAGATGATTTGCTGCCCTTTGTTATCAGAGCCAACACCCTTCCCTGATTCCTTACCTATAGTCTACCAAAAGAAGGAGACTCCACCACACTCCGAGGGAGTGTGTTCCACTGTTGAACAGCCCTTACTGTCAGGAAGTTCCTCCTAATGTTGAGTTGGAATCTCTTTTCCTGTAGTTTGCATCCATTTCTCCATGTCCTAGTATCTGAAATAGCAGAAAAGAAGCTTGCTCCAGCTTTCTTTCAAATGTTGCAAATGTTACAAGTTGAGTCTCCCATATCCAAAATGCTTGGAACCAGAAGTGTTTTGGATTTTGGATTTTTAAATTTTATTTTGGAATACCTGTATTTGGATATACGTATATGATGAGATATCTTGGAGATGGGAGCCAAGTCTCAACACAAAATTCATTTAGATTTCAAATATATCTCAAAGGTAATTTTATACAATATTTTAAAATAATTTTGTGCATGAAACTAGGTTTGTGTACATTGAACTGTCAGAAAGCAAAGGTAACACTATCTTAGCCACCTGTGAAAGAAGTTATGGAATATTTCGGATTTCAGAATTCTAGATAAGAGAGACTTACCCCTTAAATAATATCTGTAATATCTGTATTAGATCTTCTGTCACTGAATTACAGATGGAGGAAATTTACCTTTCTAATATTGAACTAGAAATCTTAGAACATCAAGAGGGCATGAAAAATCCACTTCCTCTGTTATATCCCTGTTATATTAGAAAAGCTACACCAAGTTCCATCAAGAACTATTCAGAGCTGTGCAACATGGACATGAAGATCATCTTGCTTATTCAAATTTTGTACTTCTTTAAAACAAATGTATTGGGACTTAGCCTAAAAAGAGAGAAGAAAAATGTTCCTGTCTATCCATAGCTTGTAATTTTTAAATGTGCAGATTGTCTGATGAAGTGCTATCTGTGACTTGAAATCTGTTGACTATTTTGACCTGCTCTTTGCATTTTGTGTATATTAAAGATCAAATACATTAACTTCTGTATTCATTAATGGCTGTTCTTGTGTTGCTTAAAAGTAATGTATACTTATTAGCTACCATGGACTTCTGTTTTTATCCCAGAATCATAGAATATAAATATTATAGAACTGGAGGAGCATCTAATTTGACTCCCTGTTTAGTTAGGGTTCTGTAAGGCATCCTCAATTGACCTTTGCTTAAAAGTAGTCTGACCTTTGCTTAAATTGTGCTAGAAAGAAAAATCTTTCCAAGGCAGTCTGTTGCACTGTTGAACAACAAATATTGTATGCTAATGTTTATTTGAAATCTGCATTCCTGCCATTTCCTTTTGATCAAAATTCGGTAGGGTTCCTCTGTGGTGAAAGTGCTTCTGTTTGTGGAACTGGAAAGGGGCCATGCCTTTTCTCCTCTACAGCCCCCTTTCTGGGCTTAAAACTATTGGTGGAGCAGATTTGTTAGTGACATGGAGGGCTGCTGGGAGGTGGAAGGGGAAAGGGAAAGGAAATCCTGTTGTGCTAGTAGTTAGATACTAGTGTGACATTTAGGACATTGGTTTTAATTTTTCACCCTCTAGCATCTACCACTTGGGGTTCATATATTTGAGGGCTGGTATTACACCTTCTCTTAAAAGTTTACAAGCTAAATATATCCAGTTCTTTCCACCTTTCCTCATAATACTTGGTATCCAAAGCCTTTAGCATCCTGGTCTTTTTTCCCTCTGGAAATGCTCTCATTTGTCAGTTTTTGTATAAGGTTGCAGCCAGAACTGAACAGATTATTCTAAATACAGCTTGATTCAGAATAGAATAGTCTGTTGCTTTCTGTGAACTGAGTATTATGATTATTTTCGAGTAGTCCAAGATTGCATTAGCTTTTTTATTTAGTGGCATTGTATTTCTTGTTCTTATTTAGCTTGTGACCCACTTAAACTACTTTATCGCATGTTGTTTTAAATCGAATCAAGCCTCCCAGGCTGCAGCCGAGAGGTGGGATGGAGGTGGGGATTATCACAAGCTAAATCGCAGACACAAGTATAGGATGGGGGAGACCTTTCCTTTGCTTTCCAGCTTCTAAAAAGCACTGGCTGAGCCCGGCTGGGACCTGGGCTGATGGCGGCCGCTGATTCGGTGGCAATTTAACTTGTGATAATCCCCACCTCTATCCCACTTCCAAGCTGCAGTCCGATTAAAAATGACATGTGATAAAGTTGAAGGTCTTCCCCATCCTATACTTGTGTCTTTCATTATATTTTTCTAAATTCAGTACTTTACATTATTGCTGTTTAATTTAATCTTTAATTTTGACCTAGACTTCCAAGATCCTTTTAGTGTTAGGCATCTACAACAGAGATGAGAAAAGTGAGGCCCACAAACTGTGCACAACCTCAAGTGCCATTTTGGAGCCCCTGAGGGGCAGTTTGTTTCATAAATAAATGCATTTTGTTTCATAAAGATCAAGTAGACAGAACATATTGTAAAGAAGAAAAATAGCTTGGGTCCAAGCTATTTCAGGGACCACCTTCTCCCATACAATCCTCCCCGCCTAAATGGCTTGGGTCCAAGCTATCTCAGGGACCGCCTTCTCCCATACAATCCTCCCCGTGCTCTCCAGTCCTCTGGGAGGAATTTATTGCAGCCTCAAAAATCTAGGCTTGAGGCTACCTCCCAGAGGGCTTTCTCAGTTGCCGCCCCTAGACTCTGGAACGACCTGCCGGACGAGATCCGTCTGTTGACATCGTTAGACAGCTTCAAGAGGGCTGTCAAGACGGATCTTTTCCAGCAGGCCTTTCCAGATTAAATCATCCCGGCCTCAGGCGCTCCCACCCCAGTGATCCTTACGTGGCCCCATCTAAGGATGGCAAGGATTACTGCCGTGGGTTTTATTATTGGGTTTTAATTGTTTTGTTGATTGTGGATTTTAAATTCTGCAGATTTAATACTGTTTTAAGGGGGGAGGGTTGGATTGGATGATTGTATTGTTTTTATTGTTGTAAGCCGCCCTGATTGGGCCTCCAAAGGGCGGGATATAAATAAATTTTATTATTATTATTATTAAAATAGCTTTCTGGCCTTGCATCACACATTTTAGTGCAAATATTAAGACACAAAGATACTTCAATTCAGCAAGTATTCAGCAATTCCTCCCCAAATGGCTCTCCTGATGCTTCCAGTTTACATCTTGGTATAAAAATGACTTTCCTAAAATAGCCAGTAACATTATGGTGGCATTATGGTTGACATTTTTTAAAACAACAAATTTTTAAACATGTTAGGGCAGGGGTGCAGACCTCCCAGGTTCCATAAGGGGTGATATTTCCTTCAATCCCTAGCATTTGCCCAGCCATGCTCTGTGGCTTCCCCTGTCTGCTCTATAAATATGTTAACTAGCAAAGGGTCTAAGAGAGAGTCCTTTGACACTCCACTTGAGATCTCTAGGAGGAGGATGAACCATTAATCAATACTTGTTGGACCTACTATTGTGAATCTACCTAAAAGTAGCAGTATTCGGCTTTTTAAGAATCTTGTCAATAAGGATGGAGATTAGCACACCGGCTTTGGTTCCCATGCTAGGTATGGGATATAAACACATGGAGATGGATTCTATCGCACAGTTCCATCTCCAGGCAGTACTCATCCCATACCTGGCCCAGGCTTCTGGACCTTTTAAAGAACAGGATTTCCCCATTTTTTTAAGGTCTGGGAGAAGCCTGGGTCAGGTAAGAGACCTGTGCATTTATATCCCGTGCCTAGCACAGGAATAAAAGTCGGTGTGCTAATCTCTGATATCTCAAAAAGATCTGCCAGATGTTTTACATTATGTCCATTCTGTTTCCATGATCAGACTAATAACTTGATAAAAAAAAGATAAGTTTTCTAGATATCTACAGATCACCTGCTTGTTAATCTATTCTAATATTTTGTTTGGTCTACTGACATCAGACTGGAAGAGATCAACATTTCCTCCCTTCTTGAATATGGGGCAATATCTCACATAACTATTGCTTCATTACCTTGCCTATTCCCTAGAAATTCTCAAAGATTACAGACAGTGGCAAGTCCAAAATAATGTCTCTTTCAGCTTCCAGATTAGTAGTATTTTCTCATAGTTATTTTGATCTCACCATACTATTAAAGCATGAGAGCAAAATTGCTGCATTTTCATGCACACAGTATACTTTGGTTCACTGAAGCTATATATATACCTTATAAACTGAAGCTATAAATAAACCTTGATTTATGCAGGATTGATTAGAAGGCAATGCTGTTACTTTATTCAGCAATGGAGATTAATTACATCTCCCCCCCCCCCCCCCCCAGTTTTCTAAAACCATTGGCACTTTAATTTTGCCAGTGCAGACTTTGCATTAGTTTCTTCATTTAGAGTATTCCTTGTAACCTTCTGTTATCTACATATTCCCTATTGTCTCCTCTGTTCCCAGACATTGTGGCATTGTAGACAAATGTCGTGTCCCCTGTGGTGTCTAGATATGGAGGTTTTGCTATATGGTTCTGCTGTATGCAAATGCTTGTTTTCTTAGAGGCCCTGTCAGAAATCTTAGGGGATATATAAAAGGAAATGTCTGTTTGAAAGAACTGACACAGTTTTCACATAACAGGCTAATAAGCTTACACTTTTATCATTGTTCAATATAAATACTGTCTTTAGACAGATATGAAAAATTAATTCCCACATAGTCACTAGAGAGCAGGGGTAGGCAACCTTTCCCCTTTAAGGGCCGAGGAACTTCAGCTCCCAGAAGCCTCAGCCATGTTGGCCAATAGTCCCATGTTGGCCAATAGCTCCTGGGATTCTGGGAGCTGAAGTCCCTCAGCCCTTAAAGGGGAAAGGTTGCCTACCCCTGCTAGAGAGCAATTCTTTTACATTTACAATCCTTTCCATTGAAAGAAATTACAGAATATACTTTGCTCATGAAATTTGTATTTTCCTATGTTAATGAAACGATGTATCTTGTATCTAGTTACTAAGAAGTTTTTTTAAGCTTTAGAAAAAGCATCTTTTAAGATAATGATAGTCCACAGGATACTCTCCTTGTTAGGTATGTTATGATTGGCTTATTAGTGCTGCTTCTCCAGATTTTTCTCTGCTGTTAATTAGCTTGCCTATGAACAGCTGTTGTGACTAATTGTGTGTGACTGTTGTGTGTTAAAAATGCTTTCAAGTATTTGTTCATTTGTAAATCATTGTAAAGTTTATTTGCATATTTCAACTACATCTGTAGTCATCACACCATGCCATCTCTGTGACTCTGAGATCACAAACCAAGTTTACTAACATATCTGACAAAATTCATTACAAATGTGTTTGAAAGACTGATCAGCCACTCAGTGACATCGCTAGGGTTGGTGTCACCTAGCGTGGGAACTCATGTTGTCACCCCCCATTGACCACTTCCTATTTCACACCATACAGAATCCTTAGTAATGCTTATTTGCATTAATGTTACTCATAAATCATAATTCCCTTATACCAGTGAATGTAATGCTAATAGTTGTGACATAAACAACTAGCAAAATTAAAATTATACCTTCAAATTACAATATCATAAGCATAACCTATGTATATTTACATATACATAGTGAAAATTTGGTTAAAATGTAATGTTTTAATGAAAAATTTAAAAAAATTAATTAAAAATTATTATTTTTAAAAAACTAAACTTTTGAAATTTGAAATTTTAATTTTAAAAAATTCTAGTCCCCTCCTTTCTTCTCCCACTGTGCTTTACCTCACTCCCACCATCTCTTAAAATATTTTAAAGAGATACAGGCAAATGCCACAATGTTTCTGTCCAAATACAGGTGTTTGAGCAGCAATGGTGTCACCCCCCCCTTAGGATGTCACTTGGTGCAGTCCGCACCCCCCTAGTGATGCAACTGCAGCCACTTAGGATTACTGAGTATGTCTAATTGCAGAAGGTTCATTGAATTCAATTGATTGGATCATTGATTGTATTTTCTCTTCATTCTTTATCACCTTGAAAGATTAGTTTTTCAAGAAGAACAGGTCCCTCCCTTACCTTTTTGTGTACACTGTACAGTTAATACACTGTTCACATTTATCACTTTATGATAAAATAGGCTCTTAACCATAAAGGTTCATGCTCCAAAAACAGCAGTAAGTCTTTAAGGTGGCTTAGGACAATAAATCCTATTGGTAATATCAGTTTAAGAAGACCCACTGAATCAATGGTAACTTGGTAAATCAACACTTAAGGTCCATTGTTTTGGTAGTTCTAGCTGGGATTAATTCAGGCCTTGGTCTTTGCTATAACTGTTTCTCTAGAATCTGCTTGCATTACACATCCCTGTTTTCCTTTTTGCCACATATATCACTTAATTTGGTTGATTTGTAATAAGCACAAGGACAAGTCATCTCAACCATTAAGAAACACACAGCTAATTTCTAATAAAAACCCTTATTGCAGGTTTTACTTGCTTACAATGATGGTTTATAGGGTCCATTTTATTAATTTCCTCTGCAGGATTTCAAAGAATTATTTTAGTATAAGTAAATGCATTATAATTATTTTTTTTCCCTATTAATTTAAATCACAGCTGTCTGTGAAAATGGATGTCAAAATGGTGGCCGATGCATTGGACCTAACCGTTGTGCATGTGTATATGGTTTCACAGGCCCACAGTGTGAAAGAGGTAAGAATTAAAAACTGGATGAGGTAAACATTTCAATGCTGTAATGCTAGGAACTGTAATATAATATAAGAAGAAATGCATGAGGAGAAATTGTACATTTGGTATACAGGTGATGAATCGTGTGGTATGCTTAGATTAAATTATAAAATGTAAAACATTTTTGGACTGTCAGGCTTTTTCAGACTGACAAGGGTTGAACTTTTAAATCCTGTGCAATTCAGATGTTAAGGTTTATATGTCGTTTTAAATACATTTTGATATTTTTAACTTTCTAAATTGTTTAATTGTTTTTTAAACTTTATATCAATACCTTTTTAATACTTTTGTATGGTTTTTAATTTGTACTGCTTTAAATATGTCATTAGCAGCCTTGAGTCCTTATACTGAGAGAAAGGCAGGATATAAATAAATAAAACCACTACCACCTCCTCCTCCTCAAATTTCAGTCAGTGGGTTGCTTCTCCTGTTCTGCATTGTGTATTATTTTATTGCATTGTGTTTAAATTAGTCCATTTGGAAATTTCAGAAATCTTTTAGTGTGGAGGAATCACTTGCAATATTTCTGAAGTATAAAGCCAAACAGCTGTTGTTGTTATTATTATTATTATTATTATTAAACTTTATTTCTAGAGCGCTGTAATTATACACATTGTTATGTGCCTTCAAGTTGTTTCTGACATGGTGACCCCAATGTGAACCTATCATGGGGTTTCCTTGACCAGATTTGTTCACAAAGGGTTTGGTTTTGCCTTCTCTGAGGCTGAGAAAATGTGACTTATCCAAGGTCACCCAATGGGTTTCCATGGCTGAGCAGGGATTCGAATCCTAGTCTCCAGAGTTGTATGCTCAAACCATTGGATTAATCATTCAGATTAATCCATTTTTTTTTTTTTAGAGATTACATTTTAGGTTCCAGAATTCTTTTGAGTAGTTTTGAAACGGTATTTTGTTAGTTATATGTACAGCAATGATTGAAAGATCTGTAGTATTGTTTGTTTGGATCAACAGACTATTGCCAGTTCTACTTTTCTATCATATAATGGGCATTCGGTATCTGTGGGTTTGAGCAACTGTGAATTGAAATAAAGAAGAATGATGAGAATTTTTTGGCTATATCATATAAGAAATTCTAGAAAAAAAAGGTGTTGGGATGAAAACTGAAGAAAAGGGAAAAAATGAGTAGAATTTAATATAAAATAAAAAATAATAATTTCTTTAGTTTGGAGACCTGTATATGTAATAACTAAATTTAGAAGAAATTGACAAGTTTATGTTAAGATGACTAAAATGTGTTTGGGAAGTTTCTTATAAACTGAAAACCTAAAGCTACATTAACCATTTAGGGGGGATGCAGATGGGCCACCATGGGCCGCCCTGGGAAGTGGCGGATTGATACCAAGGCTGCCCCACACCTTGGCCCCGATCCTCCCTTTCACCGCCTGGGAAAGGGCATTAAAATAGCGCTCCTTCCACAAGCCACTAAAGGGGTGCCCAAAATCCGCCATGCAGCTCTTCTGCGCCTCTTCCAGCTCAGCGCGTATGGACGCTGAGCCGGAAGGACATCATCAGAGCGCCCGTCATGTCTGGCTGCCTCTCCCCTTCCTTGGCTTGAAGCCGGCGCAAAGCTCCGTCTGCAAAGCCCCTTATTTGTTTATATGTGACTATGTTTGTGTTAGTATGTAATGTGTTTGTATGTAATGTCTGTCTGTTTGTAATGTTTTATAATAATAAACTTCATAAAAGGAAAGAAAAAAAGAAACAGATTTAATCCACTGCTGCTAGTGGCTTGTTTGGGACTGTGGTGGTGGCCTGCTTTGAGAGCCTGCCATGCAGTTGCCATAGTCCCATAGCAATCACAGCTGCAGCAGCCAGAGATTGCTCCTTCATGCCTATCTGCTTCACCCCACAATCACCACAGCCAAAGCAGGAAGGATGCATGTTGCTGCAGCTCCTTCTACTGCTTGGCTGTAGTCAAACAGGTATTTTTTTTTATTTTTAATACTGACCTGAGCATCCATGGTGGGTGTTGGGTTTTTGTTTGTTTGTTTGTTTTGTATCCTTGGAGGGTCCTGGAACCAAACCCCTGTGGATACTGAGGACCCATTGTAGTTTCTTGAAACAACTGATAAATTATGTACTTGCTAGTGTACAAGTGTATAGTGTTGGGAGTTTAAGGAAAATAATAATAATTTACAGACTATGTATGGTAATAAAGAACCACTGCTATGAAATGGTGTGTGTATTTGTGCACATGTGAATGTGCACACATGTACCCAAAGTAGTAATCAGACTCTATAAGACTGAAGAAATTGTTCCAACTGAAAATACTGTTGTGCCCTCCTGGATAAAGTGATGTCTTCCAGGGCAAGTGGGAATGAGGCATCCTAGATTAATCTGGAGAAAGCTCTTCCATCCTTCTGCTTCTGTCTTCTCCTAATTTTCTCCTTGGCACTACTCTGTCCCTTATTCTTACCAGTCTGCCATTTTTAAACATTAGATATCTAATGTCTCCTGCCACTAACTCCACTCTGTCTTATTCTCCCATTGTCTTTGTCTTAGGGTTTATCACATGGGCAGGATCCCATGCAAAAATGAGATTTAAACTGGAAAAAACCTGCAAAAGTGGATTGATTTTCAGATGACGTCTGGCATTAAACAGGACAGAAAGTGGCGGGTTGTTTTTTCAGACAATGTTGGGGTTAATGAGCATTAATGCTGAAAGTAAAAAGCGGCATGTTTTGTTGACTTTCTGTCCAGGTTAATGTCGCATTAATGATCATTAACCCCGATGTGTCTGAAAAACAACCTGCTTTTGCAGGTTTTTTTCTGGGTTTTAAATCCCGTTTCTGCACGGGATTTGGGCACTTGGTCTCCATGTGATAAGCTCCTTAGTTTGCCTGATAGTTCCTCTAGATCATTTCCTAATCTTGAGGGTTTTTATCTTGGTTCAGTGGAGTCTAGAACCCAGGATTCATACCTAAATGACAAGGGAGACTGCTTTTCACTCAGCTTCTCTTGTATGGATAAATTTCACCAAATGTTTTTACCCAAAGTAGATAGAAATATTCATGTTCATTGATAGCCAACACCATGTTTGGAATTTATCCACCATTCCTGCAAATGTAGATTGCTTTGGAGCTACTGTATTTAATTCCTCCAAAGAAGATGTGACTAAACATTTATTGGTAGGGTTATATGACTTCTGCCACTCACATTAGGCACACTACTGCTGTTAAATTAATAGTAACTGGATAAGAAAGCAAATTGTTACAGTTGTATTTCTCTTTAGCTGGCATGGTTCTATATCTGTTGTATGTAGTAAGAAACTATGACTGCTCCACTTTTTCTCCATCCATTGTAGAACGGTCAAAGTATTGTGTCATGTCTGTGATAAATGTTGGCATTCTTTCTCTTTATGTAAAAAGCAATTGTACTTTCCTTCTTTTACTACCTCTTTTGTATGTACACATAAACATCCACCCTGTTTGGATATTGCTGCAGTACATCTAATTGTGAAGTCTAATCCTATGCAAGTTTGCTTAGCAGCATGCCTCTAGAAACCAACAGCTTGTGGCACTTCCTCCAGTTTGGGTTTCCTTTCTCAATAATGGACTGCTCTGACTTCTAGGATTGTAACTTTAATTATGGTTATTATTGTGTGCCTGCAAGTCTTTCTGAATTATGGTGGCCCTATCATGTAGTTTTGCTGGCAAGATTTGTTCAGCAGGGGTTGCCACTGCCTTCCTCCAAGACTGAGAATGTGACTTGCCCAAATTCACCCAGTGGGTTTTCATGGCTGAGTAGGGATTTGAACTCTTGTCTCCTGAGTCCTAGTCCAACACACAAACCACTACACCATGCTGGCTATTTGTAACTTTATTAAAGTACACAAAAAGAAAGCTATGAGATAAAGTATAATGTTCAACTAGCAGTTTGTTCTGCATTGTACAAAGTAAGCAGTGGTTGATAAATAGCAAAACAATAGTGTTATTTCCCTCTTTTATAGCTTGACAATTTAGCAATATATCGTAATTTGAAAACATGCATTTTGTAATCAAAGTTTCCAAACATTCCTTGCATAAATTGTGTAACTATTTATACAATACAATCCTGTCCATGTTTTCACACAAGTAAGCTGCTAGATAGGGCTTATTTCTTGGTAAATGACTTTAGACTCTAGCTTCAAATAATTTATAATGCTAACATTTATGTTATTTTATTTGAAATACAGAGCTTTCATAGTTCTGTAAATTAAGGTAATTTAAATTAGGCATTTTCTTCATAATATAGAACACATGTAGCTTTCCTTCAGGTTGGCCTCCCAAACTTGGTGCTGTGATAAAGCGTGACTGCTTGTTCAGCTATCTGGATTTCTTACAGTCTAATTTCCGGCCTGGAGACAGGAGACTGAGCAGTAACTAATCACTGGCATGATTGCAGTATATTTAACTTGAGGATTTGCTGATGGGTTACAAGAAAGTAAAAGTTCTTTTGGATCACCCTAAAAGCCACACTTCTCCATCTAACCTTTTGTACAGCCCATTATTTTTGTGGTCTAGTCTGCTTCTTTGTTGTGAAATTATGAGCTTTGCTTCTTTATTTTAAAGAAAATCTGGAATAATGTTCTTTTATGTACTACAGAATATTTCATTTTATATGATATGAGTTTCATGCAAATTATGAGAATTTCTGTTTTCATGTGAAAGAGTGAAAAACAATTCATTTTAATCATTTTGAATAAAGACTGACTTAGATCCAAAGTTATGCTTTAGTGTTTATTCAGTCAGTAGATTTCTGTACTGCCCTTTGTCTGGTAGATTCAAGGATGATGGATAAGAATATATGTCATAAAACCATAGCATTAGCAATAAATAAGGCAGAAACTAAAAGTTTGAACGTGGAAAGGTTACTTTTTGATTACATCTTCCAGAATCTCCTGTCCAACATGGTCTCTGGTTAACATTTGGAACAGACGTAAACAAACAATAGCAAAACTAAACAAGAATTAAGATAACAAAGGATTACATTTTAGGGGGAAATAGGAAAGGATTGCTCTGGACTAGCATAATAAATAAGCAAAACACAAGCATAACTGACTCCCCAAGTGTTGCAGAGTATATGAGAGTTGACTTGCAAAAAAGTAGTGAAAAAACACACACCAGTGTTTGAAATGTCATATTGAGGATGGAGCAAGCTTTCTTTCTTCTGCTGCTCCAGAAACTAGGACACAGAGCAATGGATTCAAACTGCAGGAAAAGAGATTCCACCTAAACATTAGGAAGAAATTCCTGACAATAAGAGCTGTTTGACAGTGAAACACATTTCCTCAGAGTGTGGTAGAGTCTTCTTCTTTGGAGGTTTTAAACCGAGGCTGGATGGCCATCTGTTGGGAGTGCTTTGTGTATTCCTGCATGGCAGGGGGTTGAACTGGATGGCCCTTGTGGTATCTTCCAACTCCATAATTCTATCCCTCCCAAAAGCACTGTGATTGGACAGACCTGATAGAGTGGTGCCCCAACTGGAAATTTGAGATGTTAGTCACGAAATTGACACCTTCTTCTCTCTTCCAGCTGCTTGCTTTTCTTTTGCTGAAATCTTGAGAGAGATTCAGAAATGTATTATTTATCCAGGAGGAAAAAGGTAAAACATCCTTGTGGAACTTGAAATTGGGTCTGATGTTTAGGAGCTGCTAACTTCATTTTCAGACATGGTCCTTTTCACTTCAGGCAGAAGATGGTGGTAGGGAGGAGAGCAGTGGTGAACCTCTGGAAGACTGACAATCCACTGGCATATGAGTATAGAAGGGAGGATTCGTCAACCCAAATATTTTTAAAGTGACACATTTTGTTTTGCTAATTGGGCTGTATTGAAAATGGATGCACATCCTTAAGTAGTCTATCTTGCGGTTACCAGAGAGTGCATAACTGTGGACACATATGGAGATTGTCCAACTCCAAACATGGTTTGATAAGTAATTATGTGGATTAGGGTGTATAGTTGCATCATATTTGGAGAGCAGTTCAGGGGTGCACAGGCTTCTAAAAATGAACCAACCAAACCAAGCTAGAAGTATCTGTAAGTTCATATATGGTTTTGAAAAATGCTTATGAACACTGCAGGAATGCCATTAACATCTGTTTAAAAAGTGAATTGCTGCCCTTGGTTCTTCCAGAAGAGGCAATTTACCTTTTTAATTACTAGAAGCAGGGTGGGGGTTTGGAGGGGTAAAGGGGTATAAAAGCAATCTTTGGGGCTCCATGTCATCCCAAGGCCCCATTTTGTGTACACCTAATTTAGATATATCAAGACAACAATAAGAAGATTACAATTCCTTTAGTAACTGTAACATACCCTCCAGCTGTCCATATGCTTACATATGTTTATCTGTGAAACTGCTGAATGAATCACTGAGCAATTGGAATGAAGTGTCAACAGTGTGCTAGTGGGAATGATTCTCTTGCAATTTTCTGTAGCCCACGATAGTCTGTGACACTAGTCTTTCAGGAGCTATCCAGAGCTCCAGAGGCTAGGACATGGAGCAATAGATTCAAACTATAAGAAAAGACATTCTTCCTAAATGTTATGAAGACCTTGACTGAAAGAGCTATTCAGCAGTGGAATAGACTGCTTCAGATGGTGGTAGACTCTTCTTTACTGGAGATCTTTAAACAGAGGTGGGATGAACATCTGTCAGGAGTGACTTGATTGTGCATTCCTGCATGTCAGGGGGATTCATTTCAGTGGTCTTTGTGATCTCTTCCAACTCTCTGTGATTCTCTGATAGTGCTTGGGAAGGATATGTTCAGACTTTGGAACAAAAAAAGTATGTTCTAAGCTAGTGCTACATGAAATGGGTAGTCTGTGAGACAGTGCCAGTCTGTGTGCCACGTTCTTTATGTCTGTGGTGAGTTTCAAGGAGAAAAAGAAGCACTTGAAACGAATGGCAACAAATATAGTGCCAGGCCCTGGCAAAATGAGGGGAGAAATCTTCTGGTCCTTGACATCTGATAGCGTAAGAAGCATTATTTTCAGCTTGTGTATACCAATTTCAAGTTTTGGAAATACTTCAAATTTCGTATTTCATCCTTATAAAAAGCTTCTTATTACAAATATAAAAAACAGGCAGAGAAAGAGTGACTTGACTAAGGTGCATAATGAGCATGGCAGAGAGAAAATGTGAACATGTGATTTTCAAGTCTGTGGCTTAGTTGCTTAGCCATTGTTTGTATGTTGCAAATTTTAGTGAAGTACTTGCTCTGCTTCCCATATCATATCATACCATATCACTGCAATACTGATTGAATGCAGTTCTTGAGTGAAGAGTGAGGTGATCCTAAATGAGGATGATAACTACATTTTGTTTACTGTGGATAACAAATAAAAAAGTAAAGATTTCTCCTTTGACAAGGTTGTTAAATCATGTCCAACTGTATGGGGCAGTGCTGATCTGTGCTACTAAGCCGAAGAGCCAGCGTTGTCAAAGACAACTTTGTGAGCATGTGGCCAGCATGACTGCACAGAATGCTGTTACCTTCCCACTTGCACTTTTACATGCTTTCAGACTGCTAGGTTGGCCGAAGTTGGGACTAGTGATGGGAGCTCACTCTGTCACATGGCATTTGGGCCTCAAACTACTCACCTGCCAATCTTACATTCTTCAGACTTAGCATTTTAAACACCGAGCCACTGCGTCCCCTTGGATAACAAATTCATTGTAATAAAAATGCCCTGAATCCAATTATACGCCCCATTCAGAGTAGAAAAGAGTAGAAACTTAATGTAAATGTTGACCTCCCACTGATTATCCTTGTTTCTACTCTAGTTCGAACTACCAATTTGTTTTATGCTAAACATTCCAGATACCATTTTTCATGAAAAAGGATTCAAATTTTTTATTAAGGGTTGTCTACACCAGTGAAAAACACTAAACTTGCCCCAAAAGCGGTTCTGGCAGTCTCCATTATGTATGGCTACTTCCAGGTAGGATCCGTAATTTTTTTGCCTTTAACCTGACTTTGCTCTGAAGTAAAAAAAAAGTTGAGGAAAACCTTTCAGTTTCTAGGAGTGCCTGCAGTTCTTTTGGCTGTGTGGACAGCTGGATTGGATCTGATTTGGCCAATCCAGTTGTCACTTTCCCGCCTGACCTCAGTAGAAGTGGTGGTGTACTTGGCAGGCTTTCCACAGAGCCCCTGTTTGCAAGGAAGCACTGGTGGCAGCTCTGGAAACAGGGAACAGGCCTGCAGAGCTGATGCAGTGTTGGCCTAGCTGGCCCTTGTGGACAATGCTGCATCATCAGAACAGATTTGGCTCAGTGAGTGTATCTGCCATCATGAATGTTCTAGGATGAGCCAAGACTGGTCCCGGATTAAGAGAGCAGTGTAGACAAGCCCTAAATTTAATAGTTTAAAGACTATAGTGTTTTTTTATCATAACTGAACTATTAATTATTCTAGGTTCATATTCACAATTGAAATTTCCATACTATTTCAGAGAAAACAGATATTTGTAATTTTGAAGTTTATCAGTGAACTGAAGTTACAGAGTTGAAAGCTGAAATGTTTTTGCAAACAAGAAAACTATCTGTTGAAGCTATGAAAACATGAAACATAGTTCATAGAAGAATCCCATAAAGCTAATGAAACAAAATGAGTCTTGTTTCTTGTTTAAAATGGGCAGGTGACTATTTTTGTTCCCACTGGTGGCCATTACAGGACAAAACATTGTTCCATGAATTAGGAATGGCAGTTGCATAACAAAAATGTATACCTAAATCCAGTTGTTAGTCTTAGCTACTGTAGATTAATTGAATCAGTAGAATTTACATAATTGTTGACTCACTCAGCTCTTATTGTTGAAGAGGGTCTTCTCCAGTTGTGATTAATAATTCAATTTAAGTAAGGCAAGTCCCTGGGATTTTGAAGCCACATAGACTCCTCACTGGACCTCAGAAGGCTGTGCCACCATGCACAATTTTTAATTTAAATTTTTAAGAGTTGAAGTTCCCACTCCCTGCACCTTCTTGGAATTGTAGAGGGAAATTTCACAGTGTTTTCCCCCTTGAAAAGGTGTTTTAGGCTCAGGTGAGAGTATCTTTCCATGCTAGGAAGTAAATTGGAGTTTACTCCTGGTTCTTTGGAAAGCACTGAGCGAGCATAAGATGCCCTGTGAGGGAGGAGTGCTTATAGAGAGTCTAGGGTTCTTAGGGAGCACAAAAATGGTGGCCCACCATTCATGTGGCCCATAGGCCTCTCTTTTCACATCACTGATTTAGGTCCTAGTCTGAAACTATCCTTAATTCTGGGGCTTTGTTTGTGGGCATGGAGTCTTCCATAGCTTGTCTTCTACATACACTAATACTAAGAATGTTTCTGTTTGTGTTGTTGTTGTTGTTGTTCTTCTTCTTCTTCTTCTTCTTCTTTTTGCCATTCATTCCTCTTCTCTTCTCCTTTTGGCGCCTTACCTTTTTTCTCATTTGTGAAGTGGTTTGGCTGCAACTGCTGGTTTTTTGCCATTGTTGTTGTGCCACCTGCGGCAATCTTGCTTGTCTATTTGTACTAGAAATGATCACTTAGTACAATGGAAGAAGTACATGGAAAGTTGAGAAAGGCTTCCCACGAAACCCTAAGAACATCTGAAAATAATTAAATGTAATAATGAGAGAAAAATTTTCCAGTCTAAAAATTTAACATGTATGTCCTGTTTTTATGGGAAATTACTCTCTTCTGTGGTGGAACTTATTAAAAGCCTAAATGTTGTTATAGCTCATCCTGAATGAGCCCAATATTCTGCTTCTGTGAACTGTTATTATTTATCAGTTATTTTATGAAAATAATGAACTGTTAATCTTAACAACTACATTTAAATAATTCTTCTGTGCCCTGGTGGCACAGTGGTTAAATGCTGGTACTGCAGCGACTCATTCACAGCCACAAGGTTGTGAGTTTGATTCTAGCCAGGGGCTCCAGGGTTGACTCAGCCTGGCATCCTTCTGAGGTCGCTAAAATGAGTACCCAGTTTGTTGGGGGCAATTAGCTTACATGTTGTAAACCGCTTAGAGACTGCTTATAAAGTGGCATAGAAATGTAGCTGCTATTAAATAGTCTGTTTTAAGATTATGTTAACAAGACAACAGACACACACTTGGTTTAATTACTTCATGTTTTCAATTTGCTTTGGATTCTAAAAAGGTAAAGGTAAAGGTATTCCCCATTGACAAGGTTGACAAGTTGTGTCCGACCTAGGGGATGGTGCTCATCTCCATTACTAAGCCGAAGAGGCAGCATTGTCAGAGACTACTCTGTGATCATGTGACCAGCACAGCGCATGGTGTCATGATACCCTCCCAGCTCTTAGGGTGGCCTTTTGCTGCCCCTAAAAGGAGCGGCATTTTGCAATTCTTTTAGGGACAGCAAAAGGAAGGATCGGGGCCGGGCCATGGGCTTTCCATGGCCCCAATCCGCCACTAGCAGGGGCGGCCCAGAGCCTCCCATCTGCATAGCCCCTTGGTTTCCAGGGAAAGTCTTATTCTGATTTCTTGACTGCAATCCTATTGTAATCAATATTTGAGCTAAAGTATAGGAACTCCTTAGCTATTTTCTTGTTGTCTAGATTGAATTACTGTAACTCCTCTGTGGTCATTATTTTTGTGTTCTTAACGTTCAACACTAAGCCTGCCTTGGCACTTTCCTCTCTGACTTTCATTAGTAAATGTTTCAAGTCTTTGATATATTTTTCTAGTAGAATTGTATCCTTTTCATATCTCCAATTGTTGATATTCCTTCCTGGGATCTTCACTTTTCCTCCTTCCATGTCTAAATCTGCTCTGCATACGATGATCTCTGCATACAAATTGAATAGATAGGGTGATAGAATACAACCTTGTCTGACTCTCTTTCCAACTGGGAACCATTCTGTTTCTCCATATTCTGTTCTGACAGTAGCCCGCTGCCTTGAGTAGGACAATGAAATGTAATAGTACATCCATTTCTTTAAGACCAGTCCATAGTTTTTCATGATTTATGTGGTCAACGGGTTTGCTGTAGTCTTTTGGAATTCCTTGGTGCACACCATTATCCACCCTATGTTTGCAGTATGATCCTTAGTGCCTCTTCCTTTCCTGAACCCAGCTTGTATCACTAGAATTTCTTGCTTCATATATTGTAATAGCCTTTCCTGCAGAATATTAACCACGACTTTGCTTGAATGGGAAATTGCATGGGTCCTATAATTGGTGTAATCTTTTCTGTTTCCTTTTTGTGGAACAGGAATGTATATTAAAATTTTCTAATCTAGTAATAGTATTATGGGCAAGAATGTTAGTTTTCTTCAGCAGTCAGAAACATGCCCTGTGCAGATTTGCATTCATGAATGCCAGTGGAAGGCAAGACAGCATTTACTAAGGCTGCACCACATAAATAACGCAGGTTGACACCATTACTACTATGGCTCAGTGCTATGAAATTCTGGATTTGTATTTTGTTGCGGCATCAGAGCTCTCTATCAAGGAGGCTAAATATCTCACAAAACTATAAATCCCACAATTCCATAGCATTGAGCCATGGCAGTTAAAGTGGTGTGAAACTATTATTTTTACAGTGCAGATGCAGCACAATTCTGCTCTCCCTCTCATCACAGTTGTGCTCCTTAAAAAAAAACTGCTTCAGAGATCTGGAGGGCCCTGTGAAACTAGTGAGAAACTATGAGGAGAAGGAGAATTCATGGAATGTCCTTCCCTTCTGTTGGATCTCAACCTCCTCTGTGAATAGAAACACTCCTTCTTTTCTAGCACATTTAAATACAATCCAGGCCTATGTGTATGAAAATATTTTATTTGAATCATGTTTTAATTGGTATTTTAATTTAATTTTTAAATTCACTAATAAATTAATAACATATTTCTTGGAAGTATATGGCTTTCATTTTAATGGAACCAGCTTCCAAATAATTAAGTTAAGGAACATAGTTTAGTGCCTTTCATATCCTTGTAGGTGATTTGAATTTATTTTCTTTACTAAAATATGGAATATACATTCTTTTACTATAATGTAATACCTGTAGTTAATTTTCATGTTAAAAGACATCAGGTGAACAAGAGAGATGAAAGAGAAATGAATATCTTCGATCTGTAACAACCATTGTTTTCCAAATTGAACAACAAAGTACTGTTGATATTGCCAAAAGACTAAATGGTTTATTCTATGCAGTACAGTACTTATTAATTTTGCTTTATTTGTGAGATTGTTAGTACATTAAAAAACTTCCTGTGAAAATATTTTTGGTAAATCTACTTTAGGACAATTATTTTTACAAAACAATTCTATCTTAACAACTAATTCAGTTAGATGCTTGTTAATGTTTGGTTCAAGAATTAATAGTAAACAAACATTTGTAATGCATGGGTTACATTGGCAGAAGTCCAAATATTTGTAGCAGTGGATGATCTGAAATTAGGCCCATTACTTCTAGTATCACATTCAGGGGAAAAAATGTCTTGGTTTAAAAGTCATCTTTGTTACTAACATGTTCTGAAGAGTTGTGTGACTTCAAGTCATTTCTGACTTATGGCGACCCTAAGGTGACCTTGTCATGTTTTTCCCCCCCCACAAAAAGTCAACAAATTTGAAAATTACTTCCCAAGAAGGACCAAGAAGGAGAAAGTTTGCAAGTATTTTTACACCCCTGTTTCAAAATAAGCAGAAGGATGTCCATTCACATTGGCAAGAAATTGTTTTTGTGTAGACATTCAAGAATATACAGTTTGTTGTTGTTTGTTGTTGTGTGCCTTCATTTATCACTTATGTCAACCCTGTCATGGGGTTTTCTTGGCAAGATTTATTCAGAGGAGGTTTGCCATTGCCTTCCTCAGAGGCTGAGAGCATGGGCTTCATGGCTGAACTGGGAACTGAACCCTGGCCTCCAGAATTGTAGCCCTACACTTAAATCACTAAGCTATGCTGGCTCAGCCATATCTATGTAGTTAGCATTAAATATGTATATATCATATCTACATATCTTTTTCTTTGAGATACCTTTTTTTAATATATGAAATGAATTAGATTTCTAGTTCTGCCTAATCAGCCTAATTTGCACAACATATTTCACACATGTAGCTTTGCTTGTGTAAAATGTACTTGGGTACGATACATATCAGGCTGCATGATCTATGACTAAAGCCTTATACAGACTTGGCATAATGTGGCCCAAATCCAATTGCTAGTTTCATTCTGCAGTTGATTCAGTGGCTCTGCTCTGGCTGAGACTAGCAATTTGGATTTTGTATGCAGCACAACTTGTATGTGATGGAGAAGTGGACGTACCTACTCCAGTATGTAGGATTCATGTCTGGGCTCCCTGATACCTAAAAGCCAGATTTTGCTGTGTATTCTTCAAATACGGGAAATATAAATTACACAAGTTGGATCTATGAATGTTGGAAATTGTACATGTAGACTAAAGGTAAAAGGTAAAGGTATTCCCTGTTGACAAGGTTGCCAAGCCATGTCCAACCGTAGGGGGCAGTGCTTGTCTCTGTTACTAAGCTGAAAAGCCAGGATTGCCAGAGACTACTCTGTGATCATGTGGCCAGCATGACTGTACAGAATGCTATTTACCTTCCCACTGAAGTGATACCTATTTATCTACTTGCATTTGCATGCTTTTGAATATTGGCAGAAGCTGGGACTAGTGATGGGAGCTCACCCCATCATGCAGCACCCGGGCCTCTAACTTCCAACCTGCTGATCTTGCAATCAACAGAGTCAGCGTCTTAACCACTTGAGCCACTGCATCCTTCATGTAGACTAGCTGTACATTATTCCATAATAATAATAATAATAATAATAATAAATTTTATTCATATACCGCCCAGTGGTGAGCCAATAATGACATCTGACTTACAGATATTCCATAATGACATCTGACTTGGTCCTAGTCTCCGGTGGTATATGATCTAGATTAGGAGTGGACAAAATGCAGCTCACAGGCTATATGTGGACACTAGGACCATTTTGGTGGCTCCTAGAGATTAAAATTGACCATTTTTTATATAAAACTGTTTCTTGCCCATATATCCCTTTCTGGGGTGTGGTAGGCATTTCCATCCCATTTTTGCCTCTCCCCCCCCCTGAACTGGAAGTCACTTCTTGTTTTGTTGTTTGTTATTTTTGTTAAATGATATCAAATTGACTTTGACTCATGACAGCCCCATGATTGAGAGACCTCTAAGTTGCCCTATCATCAACTGCCCTGCTCAGGTCTTGCGGACTCAGGGCTGTGGCTTCCTTGATTGAGTTTATTCATCTGTAATGTGGTCTTCCTCTTTTCCTATCATATCAAGCATTATTGTCTTTTCTAGAGAGTCCTGTCTTCTCATGATATGTCCAAAGTATGAAAGTTTCAGTTTAATCATCTTGGCTTCTAGCGAAAGTTCAGACTTGATTTGCTGTAGGACCCATGTCTTTTCAGCAGTCCACAGTATCCACAGAACTCTTCTCCAGCACCATATCTCAAATGAGTTAATTTTCTTTCTGACATCTTTCTTCACTGTCCAGCCTTTATACCATAAATAGAAATAGGACATATTGCATTTTTTCAATTATATATCTTTACAGTACAGTATCTTGTCTAGTTCCTTCATAGCTGCCCTTCCTAATCCTGGTCTTCCTCTGATTTCTTGACTGCAGTTTTAATTCTGGTTTACTTCCAGTTTTATGAATTTATTGACTGCAGTTTCCATGCCTAAAATGAGGCTCTCAATTCTTGACTGCAGTTTCCATGCCTAAAATGAGGCTCTCCAGGAGGGCTAAAGAAAATACTCCCCAAATCTCCAGAGGTTGGGAGAGACTGTAATGACGTAATGACTGTAATCATTCCTCTGGATTCCTTCATTCTGCCACTAGAAGCCTACTGCTGAATTCTTCTCTTTGTCTTTTGGAGAAATCCTCGTTGCTCAATGAAAATTCAGAATATTGTTCATATTCATATTTCAAGTTGTTACACATTCTTACTGTAATGAAAGGTTTCATATTTATGTATATTTTTCTTACAATTATTTATTAGAATACACCTATGGAATATTTTTGCTTCCAAAGTACAGGGTTGCCATAAAAACTTTGCATTCAAATCCCAGCTTTCTGGAAGCAGAGTTCTGCTAAGTGCATGCTTCATAGGCAAAGGGAAGAGGGAGATGGTATACCCCATTGTCTATGTCCTTGAAAAGCAGCCCTACAAAGTTGGGGGATCATCTGTAATGGGGTAGGAAATGGTACTGGGCACTCCCCCAGTGGAAGAAGTACATAGGAGAGCAAATCTGGTTCTGAGGCTTGATCTTTTTCACTAATCTGAATTTTTCATTAGTAGGAATACTCAAAATTCTTGTAGGCATGCTTGATTTGTACATTGTGCTTAGCTGTAGTAACGTGAGAATAAACAGTATAGTGTAGAAGTAAGAAAAGCCCTGGAGCCCTAGTAGTGCAGTGTTTAAATGCCGGTACTGCAGCCAGAACTTGGTGAGTTTGGTCCTGCAGGGCTCCAGGTTGACTCAGCCTTCCATTCTTTGGTAGGTTTGTAAAATGAGTACCCAGCTTCTTGGGGACAATTGGCTAACACATTGTAAACCACTTAGAGAGTGCTTAGCACTATAAAGTGGTATAGGAATATAAGTACTATTGCTATTTCATTTTCCTTTTATGAGGGCTTGTTTTGAATTACTTTTTCCCTAAATAATATAATAGTTATTTTCTTAAGAAACATAGCTGTTGCAAGCTATTTTTCTTGCAAAATATTAGTTGTCATTTTCAGTCAGCACTCTCTTATCCCTACTTCATTGGATGTAACCATAAAATACCTTTCATTTTGATGAGTATAAACTAATATTCTAATTTTGTGAATTAGATTCACAAAATCTAATGTTTTATGAACTCTAAAGTCTGTTAATGAACATTAAAATACTGGAACAAATTGATTATATTAGAGTTATTATTATGGATATATGGATACACTCTGACCTGGACGCTGTAGTTGAGACAGGTCCAGTGGGTTTAATCTTGGCACCTGCATCTCCTGTATTATTGGATACATATACTTCAATTTGTGCAGCCTGATGGTATGGATAGAATATTGGAGATGTGAGAGCCACCACATGTGTACTGGATCCTTGCCCCTCTTGGCTCTTGGAAGTAGTGAGAAGGCCAAGTGGGTAAGGTGATGGTGATGCCTCACTTCAGCAAGGGAAATTTGCCTCCTGTCTAAAAGAGGCTGTGGTGAGGCTGCTACAAAATTGATCACACCATTCTGGATAATTATCAGTCAATCTCTAACTTTCCATTTTAGGAGCAAGGTTCTAGAATGTATGGTAGATTCTCAACTCCATGGGTTTCTGGATGAGACTAATTATCTAGAATCTAGATCCATTTCAGTCTGTTTTCAGGCTTGTTTATTGGACAGAGATGGCTTTATTCATGGGGGCTGCAGACAGGCAGCCCCAGGAAGCGGAGGATCGGGGCTGCGGCTACCGCACACTGAGATCCGATTCTCCTTTTTGCCGCTCCAAAAAGAGCGGCAAAATGCTGCTTCTTTCAG
The DNA here is from genome assembly GCA_026167975.1 of Phrynosoma blainvillii. Taxonomy (NCBI): domain Eukaryota; kingdom Metazoa; phylum Chordata; class Lepidosauria; order Squamata; family Phrynosomatidae; genus Phrynosoma; species Phrynosoma blainvillii. The sequence continues at coordinate 90,201,833 of JANUYF010000002.1, read as the reverse complement.
GGGTGGCAAAAGGGTGTCCTAAGAGCCAGTGTGCAGCTCTTTCTCACCCCTTCTAGCTCAGTGCGTCAGGATGCTGCGCCGAGAGGATGTCCTGATGCCATGCGTAATGGTGTGCGGTGTCAGGACGTTGTTGGGATGGGGTTGGGGCGGCTGGCATGTGGCTGCCCCTCCCCATCTCTGCCTCCAGGCCGGCCCTTTGGTGACCTACACGGGGGAGGGGGACCACTCAGCAGCCTTCAATACCATCAACCATGGTATCTGTCTGGACCACCTCTCTGGGATGGGTTTTATGATTACTGTTCTGCAGTAGTTATGGTCCTTCCTGGAGAGGAGAACACAGATGATGGTGCTCCTGTTCAACAACCTGGTCATTGGCCTGTGGGGATCCTGAACATTCAGTTTTATCTCCCATGCTGTTAACATCTCCATGAAAGCACTAGGAAAGGTCATATGGAGTTTTGGGGGTCAGTGTCACTAATATGCTGATGACACTCAACTCTGTCTCTCTATGATTCCAAGGAAGCTGTTTCAGTACTGAACCAGTGTACCAGTGTCTGTTGTCAGTACTATATTAAGTGATGTAGAGATTGCTGTTTTGAATCATCTGTTTTGTGCTTGGAAGGTGATATATGGAACAAACAGCAGGATAATACATGCATACAATGAAGAAATGATTCATAAATATCAAATGTGTATACAGTAACTAGTGAGCCTGAAAGCAAGGTTGTTGGTTGCTGTAGCATGGACTAGATCAGGGTGCTTGTTAAAGTGGTCATAAGACTAGTTGTGATTTTTATGATATACCTACCCTAGCCCCACTTGGAAATGGACAGATATTTGTAGCCAGTGTAAGAATTGGTGCAGTAGTGAAAGCACAAGAACTTCATTATTTGGTTTTTTGGCTGGACTGTTGCATTATGAAGATCATTAGATATGCTCACTGAGAATAGAGTTTGGCCTCTTTTCATGTCTGTTCAGTGGCATTGCCTGTTGTAGCTGATCTTCAGTTCCTTGAACTTTAATTTTCCAGGCTCACACTGTTTTTGCAAGTTTAAACCAAAGGAAGCATTCTGGAATGCTACCAGGGGCTGCTGCACTAAACAGAAGCACCTGATAGTCATTTTAAGTCTAACTGGAATTTTCCAGACAACCCACCCTGGTTCCATTAAGCCTTACTAGTCCCAGCTGGGATTTACATGCAATCCCATATAAGTGCAGATAATTAGGTTTTGGGTTTTTTTTTTTTTTTTTGGCCTCTGTTTGTTTTTGTGTTTTTAAAAGATGTATATGCTACCTATCCAAGATTCAAGTAGCTCACATAAAACACATTAAAGCAACCGTTTAAATAATTAAAAAGAAACACACTCCAAGAATTATTAAATAATGCAATGACATGTTCAAGGGCAGTCTACAGAAGCTAAATATTGAACTATATGCTGCGCTGTGATAGTTTGTCATTTTAGTGATTGACATATGTGAAAGCTTAACAGAATATCATCACTCATTGCCAAACTGGTTTTCAAGGAAGTCTAATTTAAACCAGACTTGCAAATTAGCATGTCCTAGGCCATCAAAGGTATTCAAGGCCTAAATTATTGTATGTTTTTGCTCAGCCACCTGAATTTGTGCTCTTACTTGTATATGGAACACTATCTTGCTTGTGTACATCTATGCCGGCATACAACAAGTGTAAATCACAACATTAAATACATAAGAAACTGTGTATAGACAATAGGAAAACAAAGGATTAAAAACTGATTTTCTAAAGCACTATATTGTTTGACTGGAATCCTGTTGGTATCTTGTGCATGTGCAAGTTCCCCTATGGGAGTAGCTGGGCTTTTTTGTCTGATAAGGAAATGGCCATATTTACTTCAAGGTTATGGAAGTGGACTTTCACACATGGTGCCATTGTACCTGGCTTTGCTTGTACATTTGCATGTGGATGCATTTTGTGGATGCATACTTCTTATGCATTGCACATGTATGTTTTTTCTCATTCAGTTGCACAACATTTCCATTCACTGATGATGTTCAGAGGTAGCTGTGTTGGCCATTTAGCAAATTCAAACAAAAATCCATCACTGATACCTTTATTGGCCAACCAAAATGCACAATATACTTGTTGCAAGCTTTTGAAGCTCCGTGGGCTTCTTCATCAGGCAAGATGTTACAAACCAAACAGGAGAAAAACAATTGGAGATGTTAGTCAAATGCCTACATGTTGTTTCAGTGTTTAGTTAAGATTGTATATGGTGGGGAGGATATTTTTGGTAGGCAGGGCCAGAAGGAGGAGGATCCTGATATCAACATATGACTAGAAGATTTCTTTAGGATTAAAAGCTGTTTTCTTAAAGTTGCTTTTGTTTTTAGAATTTAGTCCCTGACTTTGTAGCTTTTGCAGGTCAGCTCTTGTCCTTGACTTGTTAACATTGCTTCTATTTGATTTAGAAGAAAAGGAAGTCTTTTTCAAATCCTCTGCAGCAAATTGAGCTAGTTCTCTATCTGTTGTTTTTGTATTAAAGTTGGCTTCCATCAAGTTTTGCCTTATTTTGAAATTCAGCAATTTGAACAATAGCATCTTGTAAAGAAACATCTCCTATAACCTGTAAAGCATTGATTATTGAAGAGTAATGTTTTGGAAGACTTGCAGTCCAAGTTTTGCATGTTCTGGAAAAGATTCTCCAGCTGTTGTAATCCCACACAAAGTTGTCATAAAGCCATTAAAGTGTTAATTTAAATATTGAGAATGATGCAACTGGTGTTAACAAGTTTGATCATGAGAGCTGTTTGATTAGATGGCTTTAATAAATAAATACACAACAAACTAAATCATATCCTAACTGATGTTAATATAGCAGGAAGACAGCTATTACTCTATTTTAGATTTAGAGGAGGCAGTTACAAACTGGAGACTGAGAGGTGACAATTTAGAATTTTCAGAAAGTCAGTTAAACCTTATGGTGGCATGACAGAGGGAAGAAGGGAGGAAGTCCCTGTCTAACTAAGGAGGAAAAAGAGAATGCAATGTATAATTCTTCCAACAATCTTGGCCTAGGTTTATATACAGCAGGAGTGGACAAAGTATGGCTGGGAGGTACCCATTCATATTCTCTCTCAAGGTCCTCTAGTGCCCCAGGATTATTTTTGTGGGGGTAATTTCTTAACTGCAGCCAGGAAATACAAGATTAAGAATGGGGAGGGTGGCTATGATAGAACTAGAAAAGATCCTAAAATGCAAAGATATTTAACTCAGCACAAAAGCTAGAATCATACAAGCCATTGTATTCCCTATTACCATGTATGGATGTGAGAGCTGGACAGTCAAGAAAGAAGACAGGAGGAAAATCAATGCATTTGAGAGAATGTGGGGCTGGAGAAGAGTGCTGAGGATCCCGTGGACAGCCAAAAAGACAAACAAATGGGTCCTTGGGCAGGTCAAACCAGAGATATCCCTAGAAGCCAAGATGACCAAATTGAGGCTTTTGTGCTTTGGACACATCGTGGGAAGTCATGAATTGTTGGAAAAAACAATAATGCTGGGAAAGGTGGAGGGAAGTAGGAAGAGAGGAAGGCCACATGCCAGATGGATGGACTCTATTAAGGAGGTCATGGGTATGAACTAAGCAGAGTAGTGGAGGACAGGGGGTCTTGGAGATGTCTCATCCACAGGATTGCCATGGGTTGAGATCAACTCGAGGGCTGTTAACAACAACAATTTCGTCACATTGTAAGATATCCTTGTCTGTTTAGGGGACCCTTTTCCCCCAAACTAGACGTGACTTAAAACCATCCCTGCAAAATTAGCATGTCCTGAGCCATAAATGGTTACATCATGGATGGGAAAAGACATTTCATGGGTCTAAACCAGGCCAGAGAGGTTCCAAAACAAGGCAAATTTTCCCAGACCCACAACACAAAGAGGATTCCTGGGCCTTTTTCTGTTGGTTTTTTTTTTTTTTTAATTAAGTTTAAAATTTGTTGTGGAGGTATATAGGACTGTCTGGCACTTCCAGGTCCAGAAGGCATAGTGAGTTGTTCCTGATCCTGAGGTAGTTGCTCATCTCTGATATAAATTATTTAAACAAAAACATTTTGGGGCATTGTAACCACTCATGTGGTTGCAATTTTGTGAAGAAATAATGGGTTCTTACTTTCCTACCTTAACCTGCTCTCACTGGCTCTGCCCTGCCCAACAACAGTCCATGCTTTAGAGATGAAGGTTATTCATGATAACTCTATATTCCTTTTGATACCAGAGACAGTATGACTCTCAGTACCAGTTTCTGGGAAACACAAGAGGAAGGGTGGTAACAGGTCCTGCTTGTGGTCAGAATGCAAACAGAATGCTGGACCAGATAGTTCAGGGGTAGGCAACCTTTTTGAGCCGGGGGCCGGTCCCCCAAAGTCATCCCTTCCGGCGGGCTGAGGGGGGGGAATGGCAGTGCACACGTGCAACCCCCGCCGCCACATGCGCGACCCCCCCCACGCGTGCTGCTGCCACTGCCGCTGCTGCTGCGCGCGCTGCCTCTACCACCTCTGCGTATGTCACGGCCGCCATTTTGTTCTAATGGCGGCCGCAATGCGTTTGCGCATGATCAGGAGTACTGCGCACGCACAAACGAGTTGTGGCCGCCATTTTGGAGAACAAAATGGCAGCCGCCACTCGCGACTGCCATTTTGTTTTCCAAAATGGTGGTCGCGGCGCGTGCGGTGACCAAAATGCGTGGCGGCGCTGGCGCGTGGCGTCAGTGACGGTGGCAGGGGTCCGCCTGGGCCGGTAAGCATGGGGCCCTGGGCCAGAACCGGCCCACAGGCCGTAGGTTGCCGGCCCCTGAGATAGGTCTATCTTCCATAGGTCTTTATATTCAGAGATCTGAAACAGAGATTATACTGTGTATCTGTAAGTTCATCACATGATTAGAACTCTTCTCCCAGTCCATGTGATAGTAACCATATGGGCCATAATGCCTCACTTTATAGGGCTGGAAAAATGACAGAGAGCCAGCATGGTGTGGAGAGCCAGCATGGTGTGATGGTTTGAGTGGTGGATTAGGATTGCAGGAGATCAGGATTCAAATCTCTGCCCGATCATGGAAACACACTGGGTGACTTTGGAAAATCAAACACTCTCAGACGTAGAGGGGAGCAATGACAAACCTCCCTTAATAAATCTTGTCAGGAAGACTCCATAATAGGCTTGCTATAGAAGGTACCATAAATTGGAAACAACTTGAAATAACAATAACGACAATAAAGATAACTGAACTTCCTTTGAACTCTGATCCCTAATATTTATATTCATGGATTTGCCTGTCATGTCTGCATTGTAGAAACAGGATTGTGGTTCTACCCTGTGTAAGTTGTTTGAGGAATAAGGCCCACTGTATTCTGTAAGGTTTACTATCTAATGAAATAAATTTAGGATTGTAATCTAGGTTTTGTGACATTTCACATGTGTAATTTACTATGCATCCAGATTTCAATTCTGGCTGTTGGTTAAAAACACACACGTAAAGATACTATGAAAAGACCTTGACATTGTTTTCTGCAAGTTTATATCAACATAGTATGTATGTATACACACATACACATACACATGCATGACACAAGCATCTGGGCATATTGTCATGTCATAATTCATAAGTGATCTGAATGGTTATTATAGAAAAAGAAAATAATTGATAGCAGCAGTATGTTAGAAGTAGGCTACCTACTCCATTTGGGTATCAAAGAAAGAAGCTATAATTTATAACATGTGTTCCATGAGTGCCTGCACATAGAATTATTTCTATAGCAACCAGGGTACAAAAACAAATTATGAAACACATAACATGACACTTGTCTATATTCAAGGAAAATGTGATGAAGTTAAGTTTTATGTTAATTTTATGTTTAGTTTCATTAGGTGTGAAGGGGGAAAATGTCATCAGCCTATGTGTGGAATGCTGTTAGCAATGTACCAGGTTTTTCTCGTGTGTACCATGGCAATACATGATTTTATTATCTTTTCATATGTTGTTTTGAAATGTGACCTGGGAAGGACTAAGAAAGGAGTGCAGATACACACATACATAGGCCTGGGGCTTCTATGCACTGGTGACATGGATGGGCTACAGTCACAAGCTCATCAACATTGAGTGAGACTTTGAAATATTGCAGCCCTTTACTCTGTGAAAAGACAAATTCAAAAGACAGTTTGTTCCAGTTAGGCATGCTCAATCTGTTGCCCACCTGCATCCTAATGGATCTGCGGGGATGTTCCTTGGTTTCCTTAGACTGATGTTTTTCCACCACTACCAGAAGTTATAAAACAATCACCTTAGTGAAGATCTTTGAGGACAGGAGTCTTTCACTGCCATCATTCTTCCTAGGAATCCTTAGATCTTTCCACATCTCCACATCTCCAAGAAGTATTTATGATTGTGTACATATCTCTGTGTTTATATGCCTGCATATAATGGGTGACATCCTTCAGATGTTGCCAGATGGAAGATTTGGGATTAAATTGGTGGTTCTTTCAGTTGAGTAAATCCACAGCAATGTCTGAGAGCATAAGATACAGTTAATGTCTTGAGCTTCCCTGAGAAAGAACAAGAAATAATTGTAACAGTTTCTCAGAGCATGGCGAAGTTACTTTTTTTCGATTATTGCTTCCCTTATCTTTTAGCTAGCAAAGTCACTGGCCATGTGGATACAGAACATTGTAGTCTGAAAACAAGTTTTCTAAGCTGTGGATATACTGAATGTACAAAATGCTTCTAAATCTTTGTGCAAACACCCCATCTTCTGTCATAATAGTCGGAAGACTACATATGTGTTAGCAGGACCTGCTATAGTAGTCAAAAGTTTCCAAATGAGAGATCAAGCATCTCAACAAAAAGATTAGCAAATGTTTTATCCTGGGAATACTTACAGTCAGAATCCCAATGTGTGACAAAATCCAGACAGAGAGCACTGAAGTGCTATTCTTACAGTCAGGAAGCTTTATCTGATATTCTAAATTGGTCACAATGTTGTATGCCACCTGCAAATGATATCAGGACATTAGTATATAAGGAAGATATAATGAAATAAACCTGACTGTATTCTGTTTCAGTTTATGTTGTATGCTGTCTTGGTTCCTATATTAGGAGAGACAGCTGGACTACAAAATAAATAAATAAATAAATAAGGAAGCAAGCACACACCATTGGGGAAAAAAGACATTTGTTGTGAAATTCATAGGAGTGTGTTCTGGGAGGAGTATAGGAGGTGAGGTTGGCGTGGAAGACTTAAATACCCATTTTCTCCTATCCAAGGGTGTAGCTACTGGGGAGGGAGAATGAAGGCACTGACATCCAATAAGAATCCTCCCTCCATTAAATTTCCTTTTAGTTCCTACGTTTCATTTAAAGATACTATTAAACACATCAATTTAGACCAGTGGCCCCCAAAGTGGGTGGTAGCGCCCCCTGGGGGCATTGGAAAGCTCCGGGGGGCACTGAGAGGGAAAAGGGGGATGGGGGTTGCAAGTAGGGTTCCCATTGATACTGAAAAAAGTCCAGGACAAAAATCTTTGAAAAGCAGCATGTCTCAGATTCTTGAAGGCAGGAGTGAAACCTTAGGGAAAAAGCTCATCCAGATCCCACTCTTGAGGCTCTGGGTGGTACTGTGCAGGCAAGCAGAGGCTTGGGCAGCAAGAAGGCTTTCTTGTGTCCTGGTGAGTGTGTGGTGATGCTGCATGCATGGTGGAACCTTTTGCTTGCTTGGGACTGGAGCTGCCTTTCCTTCCAGCTCCACCCCCACATAGAAATGTTTGTGTGTGTGTTTGAAAGGGGGGGGCATATGGGGTCTGGAAGACAAACAATAAATAAATAAATCCATTAGCAACACAATGAGAAACCTTTCTTTTTCTCTCCTGTGTGAAAATACCTGCTTCTTCCTTTGGCAGATAATACTGAATTTCTCAAGAAGTCTCTGGGTTGTTGCATCTGAAAAAACCTTTAAATACTGCTTAAAACACATCAAATGCCATCCCATTTAAAAAACAAAAACAAACATTTGACTTTTGTTGGAGGTAAAGACCTCAAAAAGTTAAGTCTCAGCCCTTTGTTCCCTCTTGTTTAGCATTCTCCTGTTATGTCTAAAATGCAATATCCTGAAATCTAGAAAGCATATCCAGGAGTAGGTGTGTTGGCCACACTGCAAACAATAACATCCAGAATCCACAAAACAGTGATACCTTTCTCCTGTTTGATTTTTAATATCTTTGTCCAATGAAGAAGCCAGTTGAGCTTCAAAAGCTTGCTTCGTCTATTTTGTGCATTTTGGTTGGCCAATAAAGGTATCACTGTTTTGTGGATTTTGTATTTTATTGTGCTTTGCTGTAAGGGCTGGCCAGCACGGCAATCCCTGGATATGATTCCTAGAGTAGGATTCTCTATTAGTCTCATAGCTGTTTGGGAGATTTTCTCCCTCCCTCCTTCTACCCCCCATAGAAGTGGGGGGGACGACCCAACTTTGCTAAGTTCTCTTCCAAGTGGCTAGAGTTCTCTTCCAAGTGGCAGAGACATACGTTTAACTTGCATTACAGAAATAATGCAGTTCAGTACTGCTTTATGTGCCATGGCTCAATTCTATGGAAATCTGGGATTTGTAGTTTTGTGAGCTATGTAGCCTCTCTCAGGGAGCTCTGGTGTGACAACAAACTACAGACCCCAGAATTCTATAGTATTGAGTCATGATAGTTAAAGTGGTGTCAAACTGCATTAATTCTGCAGTGCCGATTCAACCATAAGTCATGATAGGGTCTCTACAGATGGGCCCTTTAGGCCGTCCTGGAGGCAGGGATGGGGAGGGGCAGCCGCACGCTGGCTGCTTCAACCCCTCCCCGAAGACATCCTGATGCCACACACCGTTACGTATGGCATGCGGTGTCAGGATGTCCTTCTGGCACAGCCTTTTGACATGCTGTGCCGGAAGGGGTGCTAAAGAACTGAGCTCTTAGGGCGCCCTTTTTGCAGGCTCTGAAAAGAGCGGCATTTTGCTGCTCCTTTCCGAGGCGGCAAAAGGGAGGATCGGGGCCGAGGCATCCGGCAGCCTTAGCCTCAATCTTCCACATCCCGGGGTGGCCCAGGGCCGCCTGTCTACATCCTCCCTTAGTCTGGAATATCAGTATGCAAAAGGATCTTGTAGCACTTTTGAGACTGTGTGAAAAAAGTTGTAGCATAGGCTTTCATAGACTTGCATCTGAGATTTTGTGGAAGAGAATTAAGGCAACTCTAGTTGCAAGAAACTTCTTTTGTACACCATTCTGGGACAGGACAGAGGGAGGCTGCGGGAAACAAGCCATATCTGTCCAGGCTGAGAGGCAAGAGACCTAGCATGGCTCCTCCAGATTTGCCTCACCCTGGAACAGAGCACAGGGACCCTGTCCTTCCCCTTCCCTTGCTCCCTTCCCTCTTTGGGTACCAAAATACTTGCCATGCCCACCTATTCCCAGAAACTGCTCAGCTTCCCCCTGCAAGGAGCCCAACAAGGAAAGCATGTTTTGGTAAGGAAGACACCAGCTGGTTCCAAGACAAAAGGGAAAGGGGGGGCAGGCATGTGCTCTTCTTTCTTTTTTGCACTGGCTAGAGAGCTCAAGCCAGCTAGCTAGAACAGAAGGGAAGGGAGCAGGCTCTGCTTCTTTTTCCCTTGCATTGGATACTCTCAATGCTCCGATGACTCCTAGGGCTTCCTGTTCCTTCCCTCCCCCTTTTATTCCCCTCTTCCTCCCTTTGCCAGCAGAAGCCTGGAGTAGATGGAGGAGGAGGGCAGCTGCAAGGACGTTACCTGTCATGAGTTGCCCAGCCAGTAATGCAGCCCTTCCTTCTTCAGGTGGAAATCTTGCTGAGCTTGCCTGCCCACCCACCCACTCCCTCTCACACTTTCCCAAGCCACCACCCCCAGCCTCACGTTCCTTCCCCCAAATAGAAACTTATGGGGCTCCAGGTTCCCTTTGGAACTTGGGCTCACTAGCAGCAATTGTTGTTTGTGCCTTCAAGTTGTTTTGAGTCATGGTGACCCGAAGGAGAACCTATCATGACTTTCCCTAACTGAAAACCTAAATTATACAGAACTCCTCAAATTATATAAAACTTCCTAAAACTTAGGTCTGAAACACACTGCAGAAATAATCCAGTTTGAGATCTCTTTAACTGCTCTGCCTCAATGCCAGGGAATTCTAGGAACTATAGTTTTATGAGATATTTAGTCTTTCTTGAGGCTAACCAAAGACTTTTCTTTGGCTAACATTGGGATGGAACAGACCACACCGAAGGGGCAGCTTAAAGCCGCCCCTTTGAATGTTGGGTAGGGGTTGCAGCAACTGCAAACCACGGCCTCAAAACTGCTTTTTGCCAGTAAAAAAAGAAGTGGCAAGTTGAGCTGGCAAAAGGCCAGCTTTTCCAGCGCTGGCACACCTTTGTGGTGTTCCTGCGGCATCTAAACACCATGCCACTGGAGTGCTACAAATCTGCCCCTTGGGTGGTTGGGTGGGCAGTGTGACGCTGGCTTCAGGGCAGTATCAGAGCATGCAGAGTCTAAACACCGTGCTCTGACACCGCCCCGAAGCCAGCTCAAAGGGGCAGTCTGTTTTGCCCTGTTATCAATTTGTCAATATCAGTAAGTCCATATATCTTCACCAGCCAATTTTTAGTTGGAATAATAGCTTCTTTCCATCTCTGGGTATAAACAATTCTTGCTGTGCAGTAATTATATACTGAAAAATTCTTCCATATTTCCTTTCAATCTCTCCTTACACCACCCTCAATAAATAGAACTCAGGTCTTTTCTGGAGCAAATGAGCAACATTTAAATGAATCTGAGTCTAAACCTTTGAGCTTTATCACAAACCCACCACATATTTCTCTTTAGTTCCCAAACTTCTAACATTGCAGTTACTTAAAATTCCAGTTGACCATTTAGAAATACACTTTAGGTTTACAAAGAAAATGTGCAGGCAGAGGTATCAAGAGAATACAAATACAGCAAATGTAAGCATTGTAGATATGAACAATTTTCAGTTTCTCACTCTATAATGCTAGAAATTTGGAGAGTGAAGAAAAAAATATTTGAGAGTGGTAGAATTTTTATGTAGGTGGGCAGTGATCTCATTCCGCACGCCCCCCTCCCATGACTATATCCCTCCTTCTATCTTATGGATGTTGTCCCTTTTGGAGGGTACTTTGTAATGCCTTGAATAGGCTGTTGAAAATCTTGTTCTACACATTATTCTAAACTCTAGGATAATGTGTGGAACGCAGAATGCAAAATCTAGAGAGGATTTTTCTTCCCAAAGTGATCTGTAAGCTAAGATTAACATTCTTTAAATTTTGCATGGATACCATATCATAGAGTTCTTTATTAATTTTCTGTTACTTAATCTGTTCTCTTAATTGAAAATACAACAATGTATGCACTAATGTAAATCTGATCCTTACTCCCATTGAATCAAGTGCTGAAATGGTAAATCAGTATTCATGTAATTACCATTGCCTGAATGAGTTCACTCTCGTTGGGACAAGCATTTGGATTTAGGCCTGAAAGGAATTTAATTCCTTTCAAGGAATTTAACTCCCAAGTGGAATATAAGGAAGTTGTTCTTTTTTTTTCATATAAAGAGACATAACATGTCAGGCAGTTTAGGGACTAACTGGTTTACTATGGGATAAGCTTTCATAGGAAATAGATTCCTTCATCAGATATGTGAAGCACAAGGAACAGTTGCTCTGTTTATATAGATAAACATGGTTTTTTCCCCCTAGTATTAAAATGTTTCCTTTTAATTTCCAGATTATAGAACAGGCCCTTGTTTTACTCAGGTCAGTAACCAGATGTGTCAAGGTCAGCTGACTGGCATTGTTTGCACGAAGACTCTTTGTTGTGCAACGATTGGACGTGCATGGGGACATCCTTGTGAGATGTGCCCTGCTCAGCCCCAGCCATGTCGCCGTGGCTTCATCCCCAACATCCGCACTGGTGCATGTCAAGGTAAGTCATTAACTGTTTGTTTAATAAAATTAGAAGTTTTGCCTGCTGCACAATAGCTCTGATGAAAATGATCACAACCAGATGGTCATTTTTGTTTATATATTGTATATTGTTTAGTATGAGTTCAAAACATCAAATGTTTCTGTAAGTGTCAAGCTATTTATGAGCTGCATTGATGTAATAATGAAATCAGTGTTGTTTGCCAAAGAATGAACTTAGATCCATGTACTGTAAAGCATGAGAGGGAAAGAACTATCTTGTATGTTTGCTCAGTAAGATAAAGTTACATTTCCCACAACAGATGCATTTGGGAATGTAAATAATATTTTCACATTTTCTAGTTCTCAGTGAGAAATTTATCTCAACTCATGTAAACATGTGAGTGTTTTCACCTATTTCTTGATTTTTTTAACATTATGGGTCTTGTTATAAAAACTACATTTACACAAAATTCAAGTGCTTTGTGAAAAAATACATTGTAATCCTTGTTTTACAAGGATTGTTTGGGGAATGAAATTTTTGTAATATATTTAAAAATGCATTAACACTTTCATAATCACTCCAAACAGGGAGAAATCATTTGAATTGTTTTTTCCCTGTGTAAGAGTGAAAGAAATGCTACCTTGCAATTTTGTATACAAGAACATTTGTATATTTTTTGAGAGAAGAAGTGTACAATTATATTTTGACATGCTCAAGTGAAGCATGTGTATGTCAGAATCTTTTTAAATCTTTCAGTATCAACTCTTCTGTACATTTCACACTTTTTCAAAGGTCAGCATACAATACAGGATTGTAGTATCCTAGAGTTACATTATTTGCAGAATTTACTTAGAACTAGATCCAAAAGGAAGATAATTTAAGGCACTGTCACCTAATAGTTTTAAACAGCATCTCTGAGTTTCAGCCACCTGTCATGTATATTTTCCCCCCATGAACAAAAAACAGCTGAGACAAAAATTGCCCCAACATATCTATTATATTTTGCCATTGGAATAGTTTTTGTATGGAATAAAATGTATGAGACAAAAAATATCCCATGTCATTTTGGTGGGAAATGGGGAAGTGATGCAGCAAAATCAGTGTGAGTACTCAGGTCAAGAAATAATCTTTTTGTTTGCTCCAGAGTAGAAGGGCAGAAAGCGCATACTTGCTTGGTCTGTCCAAGAAGTGCAAAGTGAAAACACTGATGTCCTGAGAGGCAGAGATGAAGGAACAGTACAGACATTTACATACAATTCACTGTAGAGCAGCAGGGGGTATCATTCAGGAATGCCCACAACCAGAGAATGATTCAGACAAACAATGCTAGAAATCTTTTAGCTACTCCTCACAGGAAGCATTCTTTACCATATAAGCCAAGAAAACAAATAGAGACTTATGTCATGTTGTCAGGGCATAGCACAGGAAGAACACTATCAAAGGGAAAGAATAGAAACCTCTCAATACCAGTGAGTGGAGGACTGCACTTGGCTGGTAGGTGTCATGGACAACATGAAGAACTCTGGCATGGAGTTTCAAGGTGCTGCCACTTGAGAGTAACAATGAGCCTAAAGAATTTTTGTGCATTCATAAAATACTTGTTGTGATACAACAAGAGGGAAACAAGCATTCCACAGAGTCCCTGCTACACTTGCTGCTATTCAGGACTATGCAGACTATATTTACTGAGCTGCATGGAATGTGATATAAACCATGGATAAATCTAACCACTGATGAAGAACTGATTGTTCATAGGTAAATGTCCATTTGTTATGCCATGTAAACCAGGAAAAGTTTTAATAAAAATGGGGTGATGCTGTGATATTAAGACTATTCTTCTGAAGGAACCTGGTAAAACTAGTTGAACCATATGTCTACGCTGGATTAAATGAAATGGCAAATAGTGACAGAATGTCTCCTAACCAAAGGCCTATTGTACGTTTACATTATTCAACAGAATAAAAGCATACCCTGACCTCTTATTGTTACATTTAAAGTGAGGGAGTAGATAACAAAATCAGCAGTGGAGGCACCAAATGTGGAAAATTTTCTTGCAATAGCTACTGCAAGAGAGATCTTCTGCTATCTGTAGAGAAACTGGCACAAGTAACGATCCTTCATTGGGAGACATTTTTTCATCAGAGACTATTTTGTTAGCAGGGTAGAAAATGACCCGTTATACCCTATATGACAGATCTTTCTTAAAAAAACAAAACAAAATACTAAAATACAATAGATAATTAAAATAAATAAATAAAACAATGCTCTTTTCTCATAGTTCATGTCCATTTTCTAATTTGTGGGGTTTACAGCACTGTTTTTTTCCAGTTGGAAATAACAGCAGTACATTTTTTAGGATACAGAAATTGTATATGTTACAATTTTTACAGTAAAGGAAGTCTGTCAGCTAATCAAAACAAATGTTCTGGCTCATGAAAAACTATTTTCTTTTTCTTGATGGTTTGGGTATTGTAAATTACTTTTCAGTCTACACCCAGACACACTCACTCCTGTGGACATGGTGGCATTTTTATTCCCTGAAATACATTGGAATTTCCATGGTGTAAGAGAATACTTCTAAAGTCACTCAGTATGATCTCCCCTTTTAAACTATGTGAGGGAGGGTATATTGTTAATGATAATATACAGTTGCCCCTCCCAATTGAGGGGGGATCTGTTTTGCCCCCCTCCTGCAAAAATGGCTGCTCGCAAATATTGGAGCCCCATTTAAACAAATGGTCCTTGCCCCTCCCCGTGAAGAGCGAGACTGCAGACTCAGTGTCCACGAACAGGGAGAGACAACTGTATATGTCACAACTCACAGTTGCTTTTTTCATTTAGGAGGATAGGACCTTGTTAAGACTTACGTAGGGTCCAATCTTTATGGAGGTAAGAGAGACATAGAGGCCGAACAGATGTGGATGGCTTCAAACCACTCTGGGGGTGTGGTGTTTTGATGCTGCACCCTCCCCCCCGAGCTCACAGAAGCCACCCTGGGGTTGTGCTGGGGCCCCTAAGGTGGCCTTTTACATGGGAGTGGATCTTTTCCAGTCCTATTTGGGTCAGTGGCAGGGCGGATTGGGGCTGTGGCATGTGCTTGCAGTAGCTGCAGGGCAAGCATCACTGGGGCAGCCCCAATCAACCCTTTAGGGCAGTCTGTTTCACCCCATGCATAGAGAAAAGCAAATAAATAAAGTATAGTGGTATAATAGTTCTGAAAGGAAGTACTATTCCTCAGCAAAAGGTTTTTCTGATACAATCAACAAATGCCCACAGGTCTATAATCTAAGGCAGCATATAAAAGAAAAAGGGGATAGGGAGGAAAGAGGAAAAAGCACTTGGTTTTTCAGTAGAAGTGATGGAATTACGGTTTTGCTTTTTCTTCTGCTGGAAATGCTGCATAGCTGCTCATGATGGCAGCTGAAGAAGTTATTCCATGTTAACTTCTGACACCCATGATCCCCTTTTTGATAAGAAAAGCAAAAGCAATAAAAGTATGGCTGCCATTTTGGAATAGGGACATCAACAATAAACAATGGCTAGGATCTTAGATAGAATTGTGTTCACATGTGGAGTTACACATTGATTGTGCCATGCAACCATCATGTTGTATGGCAGTGTTACTTAACTGAGTGCACACTGAAGTCTGCAACCAAATGCACAACTGAATGTCTATACCCATCTGCACACACAGTGTCAGTACCTGTGCGACTCCAATTCTGCAGTCCTGGACTGAAAGCAGATGTTCCACATCAGACAAAAGTGCCTAACTGCTTCTGTAGGAGAATGTTTGCAAGCTTAAGAAACCATCAAGATTCTGAATAACATCTATTGTAGGTTTATGAGATCCAGCATGTCATAGTGGTTTGTGTGTTAGATTATGACTTTGGATACCAGGGTTCAATTCCCCACTTGGCCATGAAACTGGGTGACCTTGGGCAAGGTACATGCTTTTAGCCTCAGAAGAAGGGAATGGCAAACCTGCTCTGAACAGTTCTTTCAAAGAAAACCCATGATATAGTTGCCATAAGTCAGACATTACTTGAAGGCACACAACAACAAACAAAAACAAAATGTATATTCTTGAATGCCTGGACAAAATCAGTTTCTTGTAGGTGTGAATGGATACTTTGAGACAAGGATGTAAAAAACTACTTGTAAACTTTCTCTTTGATGAAAAAGGGCTCTCAACACATCAATACACATATGGGAAGTAATTTTTCACATTTGTTGACTTGTGAATAATTCAGATGCATAAAAACTGCACAAGAAAAAATTGTGAATTTTCTGCTAAATATAGTTTTCTGTGCAAAATACTGATCCCCCCCCCCCCATAAAACAAGATTTATGGTACAAATAAATTTAATTGCCCCCCCAAACATTTTTAAGCAAAACTTTTAGAAAGGAAAAAAATATATGTATAGAGAAGTGCACAAACACTCACACAACTGCAATAATTTTTAAATTACTCATTCTTCCATGGAGGAATGAATTATGTGAAGGTTTATATCCTTATTCTAAAAGGATTTGAGGATTTTTGTGTGTTACTAGCAAATTATCTATTTGTGTGTTCCTAGAAAATTATCTATGTACTTATTAACTATTTTCATTTCCCTTGGTACCATGAAATATCCAAGCAGTTCAGATTAAAATGTTTGGAGGGATTCTTGATGTGTCCTGCTACATCCTGCTACATCCTAGCCATTGTTTATGGGTGATGTCCCTGTCACAAATGGTAGGGATTTGTGCTGCTGCTTCTGCTACATCCTTCCCTTTTTTCTGCCCTAATGTGAAGAAAATTACCTTGAGAAAGAGGACAAGCACAAAGGGGAGGAGGAAGCAGCAACTGATTTCCCACACAGGACTGGAACTATCAGATCTAGAATCCCTTGTGATGAAGTGATGCTGCATTTGCTCTTCCCACTAGGAAGAAGACCCAACTGCATTTTCAATGGACGTTTTCACATGTGGGTCTCTAGCAACTAGCATCATTCCGGAATGAACAAAAGCAGCATCATTCCGGTATGCTTCTGGTCGCGCAAATGTAATTCCCAATGAAACCGGCATGCAAAAGAACGGGGATGATTCCGCAATAGGACGGGGATGGGAGGGGGATGGGAGGGGGTTCTCTGTGACGTTGTGTGAACACAGGGGCAAAGGATCCGCAATGGGACGGGGATGGGACGGGGATGGGCGGGGTTCTGTGCAACGTCATGTGAACACAGGGGCAAAGGAACCGCAATGGGACGGGGATGCGACGGGGTTCTGTCTGCTTTAGACCCCGTGTGATAACGTCCAATGAATTAGCATATGAATTCTGGAATGGGTAATCTTAGTTCCAGGCGGGAAAAGAACCTGTATTAGGGCCTGGCAGAGCTTGCTGCCAAAGGAGTGGCTTCAAAAGGAGTGGCTTCAAAAAAGGCTGTGGTCACTGTGATCTTGGATGGAAGCATTTTCAGGATGGAGGATTTCACACATATGATCTCTTCTCTCTTGCTTGTAACACCTCTAACTTCTAAAAGTGTTTCATAAGAGTTACACCAAGGATTCACTTGGCTCTGTAGCTTCAGTGATCTTAAAAGTCTTTTCCAGCATTTCAGGGCTTTAGCTGCCACTTAACTGAGCATGAAAAAAATATTCTTAAATTGTGTAATGAACAGTTGACATTGTTTCAAGATTACACTCTGGAAGTTGAAACAGTGTGGCTATTCAGACTGTGAACAATGAGTGTTTAAAATAATATTTATTTTTTATTCTTAATTTATGTAATTTAACAATTGCTGTTTATGAAGGTCTGAATGTGCTTAACTCAGTATGAATTAGGATCTCAGCTCCTGACCAGTTTTACTGTCAAATCATTTTGGGCACACCAGAATATCAAAAGCTGAAAGATAACATCAGTCTTTTGACAAGAGGCTAATCCTGAAATGTGCTGAGTATCAGTAATTTTCACTAAGCCAAACACAATGGGCATTTGCACACAAGGTTTGTATGTGCTTTCCTGAATTATGGATGGTCTAACAGTACAACCTTCCTTTTTTAAACTAATGGATGAACTCGGGGATAATCTATGTTTGGCCTTTATCTAACTGGGAAAGAGATTGGAAAGATCATCCATTATCTGAGCTATAATGTCACTATCTTAACACAGTGGTGGGATTGCATATTCCCATGAAGCAAAAGGTTATGCTGATGACAGTAGTGCTGCTGGTAGGGTCTCCCATGTCAGACAGGGTTCTGCTGAGGAGCCAGACTTAGGGCCTTTGCAGACTGCTAGAAATAGTGCAAATTGAGTCCACTTTAACTGTCCTGACTCAGTGCTAGGGAATCATGGGAACTGTAGTTTATTGTGGCACCAGAGCTCTCTGGAAGAGAAGGCTCAATGTCTCAGAAAAAAATACAATTCCCATGATTCCCTAGCACTGAGCCAGGGCAGTTAAAGTGGACTCAATTTGCACTGTTTCTAGCAGTCTGCAAAGGCCCTAAATGTGCCAAACAGCTACTGCATAGCAGCAGTAATGTATGTGTGTGGGAGGAGACTGGCAAAGGATCTCTCAGAGGTAATGGTACTGGCATCCAAACTATCTCAGGGACCACCTCCTCCCATATAACCTTCCCCGCGCTCTCCAGTCCTCTGGGAGGAATTTGCTACAGCTTCAAAAATCTAGGCTTTTGGCTATTTCCCAGAGGGCTTTTTCTGTTGTCGCCCCCAAATTGTGGAACGGCCTGCCGGACGAGATCCGTCAACTGACATCTTTAGACAGCTTTTAAAAAGCGATCAAGACGGATCTCTTCCGGCAGGCCTTTCCAGGATAGAAAAATCCCGGCCTCAGGCCCTTACTTTTCCCCTCTTTTCCTTTCTTTAAGGGAACTCTATCCGCCTCCCTGAAAGCCTTCTGTTACATTGCTGCAGTCCTCTGTTTCGCTGTATAATTGTGACTGTTGTTTTAATGTTGTTTTAATTTTAATTATTTTAATTTGTAATAGGTTTAATAACTTTTTAAGGGGTGGGTGGGATGTAATTTGTTTTTACTATTGTATTGTATTTTATTGTGAGCCGCCTCGATTGATCCCAAAGGGGTGGGGTATAAATACATTTTATTATTATTATTATCATAGCTAACACTTGTTAGTACTATGCAGAATGAGGCAAGGAAAGTTCTTTTTGAATTTCTTTACCATGAAAATTAAAGGGGAAGGAAACAACAGGGATGTTATTGTGGGAGTGTACTACAGACTCCCAAGTCAGACTGATGAATTAAAAATGATGCTTTTCTAAAAGAGATGACCGTACACTCAGAAAGTAGTGATTGGTGATTTCAATTATGCTGCTATTTGCTGGAAGTCAAACTCAGCTAAAATTTTATGGTCCAGCAAATTCTTCACTTGCCTCACAAACAATTTCCTGTGCTTGCTTACTCTCTTGATAGCATATTAAACTCTTAGATTGATGGGGCATCATTTTAGATCCTGACAAGATCTAGGAAGTAACCACAGATTCATTGCAAGTGAATTTCTTTGGCTGCTTCTTTTGGTCCTTAAACTATTGTATGTGCCTGTGGGTAAAATGAAAACAAAACAAACAGAACAAAACAAAGCAAGAGAACCTTCTTTGATCTCAGCTGAGATTCTGCATGGTTAATTGTGGTCTGCAGTGCTGCATGCAATGTATTTTGGTTCTATTGTTTGTTTCTGGTGCTGGCTTTATTTTCATTTTCATGCTATGTATTTTGAGAAGATTGTATGCTGCCTTGTAAGCTTTTCTAACTAAAAGCAGAATAAAAATATTTTATCAGCCTAGTTGATCTCTGAGGTCAAGAGGCTCTCCTATGTATCCTATCTTTTAACTGAGATACATCTGATGTAGCTCAAGAGAATGTCTTCTTTGTTGTGCCACCAAAGCTCTGGAAGGCTATACCTTATGAGAGCCATCTAATTCTCACCGTGTTAGGTTTTCATTGCCTGTTGAAGGCCTATTTATTTAGGCAGTCATGTAATCTGGATAGGGTGTTTATTTTCTGTGTTACTGGATTGTTCCCAGCTACCTCTATTTTCTTTAATTTGTTAAGGTTCAGTCCTAGTTTCCAGGACCATGTCCCTGGGCTATAGACTGTGTTTCCCTCTCCAAGACCATTAATAGCATTCAGGAAGATCGGATTTCATTTCTCCTTGCGGGCCTGGTTTCTATGATTGCTCCCTTTTGTGGTTGGAGCTCAAATCTCGTATGAAGAGGGTTTGGAGTGTGTGGCAGCAAATAGGGCAGGAATGGCCATGGACCTACTCCATAAAAAGCAGGCTCCCAACTGTGCTCTCCAAATGGAGGGGAGCTTAAACCAGCCTCAGATATAGTATAATTGTATTTCCTTTCATTGCTTGCAGTGGGGCATTTTCTTTTGAACAACTGTGTATGGAGAGAGTACTCTGAGGGGGCAGCTGATGAAAAATGCTCTGTATTTTCTGGGGAAATGCTCAGCATGGTTTGGACACTCTAAAGTTGGAAAATTCCATCCATCTACCACCATCTCTTTAGAACTATAGACTATGTTTTTAATGGCTTTATTATATTATATAATAGTTTTATTTTTGGATTTTTTTTAATACTTGCCATACAGTTAGGATGAGTGAAAGAGGAGGAGAAGTTTAAATAAAAATATCTTTGCAGAGCACTTACAAAATTCATTACCATAGGTCCATTTTACCCTACTTGGATTCTGAATTTTTTGTCCACCTTTGCTTTCAATCAGTCCTTCTCATAGCAAATCCAATGTCAATAAGGTTTTGGTCAAAATGAGAACACTGAGAGAGGTGTCACCACACCTGGAGAAACTCAGGTCGTCCTAGGCAGAGGTGGGGAAAGTACAGCTGCTGAACCCCATTTTTCTATCTTTGAAGTCGTCTGAGGCCCAAGTTTTTAAAACAGCAACAACACTGAATCATTGGGGGGAAATCGATTTTTATGCTTAAATAATCCCAAATGCAAGAAAACTTTTTGCAGTTTTACTTTCACTGCCCACCACAACTCCCAAGATCTTTTGTGGTGGTCAAAAATCCAGCCCAAAATAGCACCTGTAAGCAATGTATCATCAACTGTGTTTCACTGGTGCTGCCTTTGGAAGGTCATGGGGTAGAAATTACCCTCCCCATGCAGTTGGCCATTTCTTATCTAAACATACTGCCCTGTTTCCTAAAACAGGACAATGGAGACTGCATAGGTTCAGCAGACACAGAATATTGGCAATTAGAAAATGTCAATTAGAGGAGAAACAGAGAAAAGAAGGGATGCAATGGCCTGTTGATGGAGGACAGAACTGGATGACAAGATTCAGTAGGGGGAGTACAGTGTCTGCAGGCTTACTTTACAGGAGTTGTGAGACATGTGTTGCCTCCAAGGAGTCTTTCCATATACAAATTCTTCTTTTGCATATACTCTAGCCAAACATTTTTTCTGGTAATAGCACAATATTTTGCTTTTTAACATTATGCCCTTAATCCTTCATGAGCATGACAGAACTACTTTCCCTTGCTCTCTCTCCAGCAGTCCTTGGACATCCTGAAAACTGGTTTCAGATGTTTTCCCAGCCTTTCAGAACAGGTTTTTAGGGCGTCTGGGAGGCTGCAGAGGGAAGGGGACATTGTCTGTCTTCTGGTTGTTGTAGATTCCCCTTCTCCTGTTCTTCCTGTTCTTTCTTGTTGCTGCTGTTGTTGTTTTGTGTTGGGCACAATATGTTAAGAGTTCTTGAAGGGAAGTATCTCCTATTCCCTAACTCTTTTACTAGCAAATGAATGTGGCATGGATCTCAAAAACATATAACATAATAAATCTGTTAACATATAAGGCACCACAAGACTCCATTGGTTTTGATGCAACAGACTAACAGAGCTAACCCTCTAGAGACCAATAAAATAAAATATGAATTTATTAAACTTTATTTTTAAAAGGTGGGTCATTACTTTTCATAACAAGCACAAAATACATGAGCCCGGATTTCAAGAAATTAAAAAAAAAAGGTCCAGTAGCTTTGTTTAATGCTTTTCAAACTAAAAACAAATAAGAAATGTATTTTTAAAGAAAAATCCAAACAGCCTCCACAATCTTTCTTCAAACATATTTTACTAAGCCCCTATTGCCAACATCATGTCTGATTTATTAGGTTTGCATATAAGGTGAGCATTTTTCAAGCAAAAGGCTAAGGTTAGCTTTATTTTCAGAAATATGTGCAAATCTTAACAGCTGATTATCATTTACTCAGAAAATTGTTTAAATAGTCAAAAACCCTATGCAGTTGGGTACCAATAGCTGTGATTAAATAGGCCACAACTTCGTAAAACATTCCTGTGGCGTTGTCTATGGTGTCATGGACTGGTAGTCAGATGTGCCCTAGCAAAGCTCTACTTATACCTGAACTACTTCTGATAAATTACAATCTGTTTCCCTGATGGAGAGGTGTGAGGTATATTCTCCATTATAGCCATATATATATTGTGGTATAGCCCAAGACAATCCGCTGGGCCAGACTGTTTTGGACAAAATGTATGTGCCTGCAGTTCTGTGTGGAGTTGAAGGTATCAATCTATGGTCCTATGCAGGGAATGTAGAGTTCCTTATGTTCTACTTGCAGTTCTTTAGTACCAGGTTGCTTGCTAGGCTTTTGCTTTGTTTGTTGGCCTTGGAGTATCATTGTTGGTGAGAATTACATGAGTTCCCCAATCTAAGGGAGATAGCACAATGGTAGGAGGACATGTTTCCATCTACAGTTGGGGTAGGAAAGGTGTTTGTCTGATTTATGCCTGAACTACAAGTCAAATATATGTCTTTCCTATCAGTGTGAACAATACAGATATACCTCATTTAACAAAGTAGATGTGTTCCTGGACATTACTTCTTTAACAGAAACTTTTGTACCAGAGGCAGAAATACCATGGAAAGAATAGGGGTAGGTTCATATGCAACAACAACAAAAGAGTAGTTCAACATGTTTCAGCAAACTTATCATCCTAAACTAATAATTTGCACATGTGAAATGAAACAACCAGATCAGGTAAACCTTGCATAAGTAAACTGTAGACCACTTGAAGGCTTCTTTCAAATTATGACTTTTACTTTCACCAACCTCCACTTTTAAAATTATTTCTGTTTTATTGGCCAAACATACAGGTGCATCCCCCCCCTTTTAATATACAGGGGGTATTTGGAGATGTGAGCTGGGTTCACCTTATTTTACTTTTCTGACATGCTTAGTAAGGGATTCTGAAGTCAAATGCGTTTTACCTTGCCTGTGTTTTAGGCAGGTGCAAACAGGTATATTAGGGTTGTCAAGAAAAAAATCCAATTCTTTCTAAGCTTTAATGCATTGATTATTGCAGAGAGAGTGCTGCAACCTGACACCAAAAGTCTGTTCATCCAGCCCACCCTCCTTTATTATTCTCTCAAACCTGATGCTCCTGTTAAAACTTCCAGCTTGATAGAGGACCAGGGGAAAAGGTGGGGAGCTGAACATGCATAAGAAGGCTTTGTTAAAAAAAAAAAAAAAGCTTCTTTGTCAGAGGCTTTGGGTGCATCTGTACTGCCAAATTGATGCAGGCTGACATTGCTTCACTGTCATGGCTCAACGCTATGGAATTTTGGGATTTGTAGATTTATGAGATATTTAGCTTTCTCTGTCAGAGAGCTCTGGTGCCAGAACAAACTACAAATCCCAGGATTCAATAGGATGGAGCCATGGCAGTTAATGTGGTGTCAAACTGCATTAATTCAGCAGTGTGGCAGCAGCCTTTGTTTTTTGGAGGCATGTACCAAATTGGACAGACTCATAATCTGAATTAAGTGTAAAGTAGCTAAAGGCTTCAGGCTGAGACATCATCTCCATTTCTGGTGAGGTGGGGGTTGTGAATCTGATGTTGTGTGGGGATCTGTGAAATCAATGGAAGTGTGCAGAAGTGTTATCAACAGCCTTTCCTGCTGTCTGTCGCCTGACTTCTATTGGTAGCGTCAACTAGAATAAGCTCATGAATTAACTGTTGAGTAGTGGAGCAAAGTTTTTGTAAATCTCATTAATTCAATTGGTTTGCTTAGTAGCAGCCACCAATACAATTCACGCTCCTGTCCCCCACCCAGTAGTTTAGAAATAAAAATGTTTTGACTTCATATTGGTACTCTGATGAATCAAATGGTCCTATATACGTGTTTTAATATGATAAATCAAGTAAGCCATGAGAAATAAGCATGATCTTTTAAAGAGATATAGACATGAAAACCAGTGTGGCCTGTACACTGTGGTCTATAAGCTGAAATCCTTTTTCAGTGACCTCACTGAAAAAGGCTTTCAGTGACCTCACTACAATGGACTATATGATGTATCCACCCTGATTTTAGATTTAATTTATGTACATATCTAAATGCCTATTAATGGCTTCCATAACATCAGACCAGTATAGCAAAACAGCATTCATGTTTGATTTCCTATCCCTTTTTTCAGCAGAACACATAATACAGGTCTTATTTATTTATTTCTGTGTTGTTGTTTTTATAAATTAGACCAATCGTGGGAATGATTAATTGAACATTTTCAGTGTTAAAATGTTTTCAGTGTAGAGAGAAAGGGAAACATGACCTCTTTTATTTCCTGTTAGTACAGTAATTAAGATTTAATTATTTAATATATCAATTGCATTCAACTGTGAAACATTCTCTTGTGAGAGAGTCAAACAGAGACTCTCTTTGTAAAAGTAATGGCCACTAGAGAATTCATATACTGCTGTTTGCACATTAATTTGCTACTTAACAACATATGTAAATTGTTAATATTAGCTACCGCTCTGCTGACACAGTTGGCTGCATTTGAATAAGCAACATAGACAGATAAAGGGTGCACTTATGCTGAAGCACAAGGCCAGAGGTCAAATACTGTACCTTACTCAAAGAGGCTATTGGGAACACTGATGTGGTTACTAGTACCACATTGCTGATGGAATGTAGCTGTGGGTGAATTATACATTCTTTTACCAAGCCAGCTTTTATTTTAAACTGTCTCTCTGTCATGGTGCTTTTTCAAGTGCGTTTTCATCACTCAATTCCTCGCCATTTCAATATTTAACACTGGCAGAAGTACAAGCTTTACCAGGGTTAGAAACCCTGTCTTCTCCACCTAGGTAGAAGGAATCCTTCCCCAAACTATTTGAAGAGTGTGTGGTCCTTCAGAGGGAGATATCATGTGAAGCTATAATCTACTGGCTAATTTTATTAAAATTAATAAATGCATTCTAAAAACAATATAATTCCAAGATTAACACACCTAAGTTTACCTTTGCATTCAAGCCAAGTTTGAGATATCTAGGTGTTTTGAAGCAATGCTGGAAATGCATGCACACAAACACACACAGACACATTTTTGTTATTGTAGACTGACAGATGTCTTAATGTCCAAATTTAATCTAGGGAGGGAAGGGGGGAGAGGAAAAGAGAAGGGTGGGGAGAACTATTGCAGCTACCTTATAAAATGAACAGTACAAAATGTAGATTGTAAGTACAAAGTGTAGCTTGTCCATAGAAGTTGCTGTAGATCCACTGAGATTCAAATGCTCTACATAATTTGAATGCATAAAGCACGTCTTGTTAAGAAAACTGATTTTCCTAAATCACCATCAAAAACAGCATCTCAAACAGGCAAGACTGTATACTGAAATTAAAACAAATAAGCAAATAATGTTAAGAAGGCAGTTCCTGGAAGGATATGGAGGAGTCTTACTTTCTGTCTGATGTAAATGATGACCTTACTTTTGTCTGTAATATAAATGATATTTATGGAGGCTGTACCTAACAAAGGGCCTTTGCAGACTGCCAGAAATAGTGCACATTAATTTGAGGCACTGCCCTGGCTCAGTGCTAGGGAATCATGGGAACTGTAATTTATTGTGGCACCAGAGCTCTCTGACAGAGAAGGCTCAATGTCCCAGAAAAAAATACATTCCCATGACTCCCTAGCACTGAGTGAGGGCAGTGCCTCAAGTTAATGTGCACTATTTCTGGCAGTCTGCAAAGGCCCAAACTCAGCAAAGTTTCAGGAATAAACAGTTGCTGAAAATGTACATGCAGCTTAAGTTTTGTAATCAGTGCTTATTAAAACTATGTTTAACTGAACGATGCATAATAAAATCTTCCAAACTCTTCTTCCTGTTAACTGTGCATTTCATCTGGCCAGTGGAACTGGAACCAGAACTGCTGTTTTCCTTATTTTAATGAGGTAATTCTCTCTAACAGTGAACTGAGGTAGCTGAATGGGAAAGATCATTAATGTGGAAATGACTTGAACTCAGCAAAGTTACAGTATTTGTGTGCAAAGAGAAATAGCAGTTCATAAATAAAAATATTCTTAAAACTCCAAATATAGTCTAAGAAGTGTGTTTGAGCTTCTGAAATGGAAATGGACCTTTATGGAATTGAGGCCATAAAAATAATAAGGTGCTAAAATAACTAACCTCATTGTCTGGAGAGGGAATATGCATACCCATAGTGTTGTCAGCAGAAAAGCCCTTATTGTCAGTGATATTTGCAATTGCACAAAATTTTATTTTAAGTATTTCTTAATATGTTATGAAGTATATTTTTTTGTGATAGATCTGCCTATTTTGTTTATAGATGTTGATGAATGTCAGGCAATCCCTGGAATCTGCCAAGGGGGAAATTGTATCAATACAGTTGGATCATATGAATGCAAATGTCCTGCTGGCCACAAGCAGAATGAAGCAACCCAGAAGTGTGAAGGTAAGTGTAATACATTAGAGAAAATACCATGATGGTATTTCAGTACCTTAGTTGGTTCATGGCATTTCAGTACATGCACTGTGGCCTTCAACAACAAGCACAGAAATGAACCAATGATATCAGATCATCCTGCTACTCAGCAGAAGTGGTCCCAATTCTAAATAGTAAGTTTTGGATAGATATTCTGATTCACAGCTTGCTTGTTTGCAGATTTTGTCTATAATAAATTTAACGATAACATACTTTTTATGTAGATGGATCTGTGTGTAGTTCTCATATGTGTTTATCTATGCATCTGATGGTGAGAGCCATGCTTGAAAAGAAACAATAGAATGGTATTGTAAACTATTGTACAGGGCCTAAAGAACAGGAGGCACAATGGGCTGGCAGTAGACTGAGGCGGGGGAAAATGATGGAGAGGCAGATAAGAAGAAGAAGAGAACTATACCAAGAATGACCTTCCTAGAGTAGGAATGTGGGAGAAACTGAACAACAGCTATATCAAGAGAAGCTATATACTGTGCATCAAGGCAGATGAATTCTGGGAGGGTATCTGTTTTGATAGCCTAGTAGAGATAACCAGCTACTCAGGTGATAAGGTTTTCTACCTTAGTTTTGTTTGTTGGTCTGTTTAAATGAAAGTATGGTGAACAGGTTTTCCCCCCTATGTGTGTGTATGTATGTATTGTGTTAAAATTTGAGAGGCTTGTCAATCTGTTGGATTTTACCATCTTCAAGGATGTTGTAAGTGTGCCTAAGGGAAGTGGAATAAAATAGGGGGTGAGAAACAATGGTTGCTGTAGGTATGGAAGTAAAGAAGAGAGCAGCCAAGGAGATAGGAAAACATGAGGCCCAGAGACAGGAGCACGGTTACAGTATTGAGAATATAGTGGAGGCGTGACAGATTGGACATAGGATGCCTGGATTAGACTGGATCTTGGCAGAGGAATTCTGTCAGTTCTTAAGATGAAACACCCAATTTCAGTGTTTTTTTTCCTCATAACTGTCACCATCATCCTCCCCCCCTTCTCTTTTCTTTTACTTTAGGTCCTCCCCTCTTCATCAGTTGAAACATGCCAAGTCACGTTATTCTTTAGTGTCTCCCCTCATCCGCATTATGGGACAGAAACAATAATCCTCATCTCATGTAGTCTTCTCTCTCTCTCTCTCTCTTTCTCTCTTTCTCTCTCCCCTCCCAGTGTAAAAACACCAAAGCAGTCAATAAAATCGTAATTAAAACAAATACATTTACTGAATCCATACCAAAATTTTAAAATAGTGGTGTGTTAAGAGTGAGCAAAAAACCCCCATAAGATCAACATCAGAATTTAAAATCTGATGGTACCCATCAGAAGAGACATTTAAATGATTTAAATGTCTCTTCTGATGGGTACCATCAGATTTTAAATTCTGATGTTGATCTTATGGGTTTTTTTTTGCTCACTCTTAACAGGGTCACAGGCAGATCTGAGGATGTTATTCTACACAAGAAGGGCTGATTATGAATAAGGCTTTCTCTGTTAACCTTTGTCACTCCAGAGCATGTGGCAACACCTAGAGAAGAAGATCATGTGATGATCTTAGTGGTTAGTGGTTATATGGGGGAAACTGCTACTCTAGGTAAATTGGCCACTGGAGCAAAATTGTTAGGGATGTCTGGATTACACTTCTTCAGGAGAGGGAGGCACTGCATTTTTCAAGGATATTGGTATTTCCCTTTAAAATCTCTCAACAAGATTGATAATTCTTTTGAATATGCATTACTTGTAGCTTTCCAAATCCATCCTTTTGATGCAAGATTTTTTTCTTCTTTCTCTTCCATTGTTAAATAAATTGTAAAGCCTAAGACCCTCCACTCTGATAATGCCTACTTGAAAGATGCTATATTTCCAGCATGAAGACAGAGTAACATAATAGGAATGTACAGTAACATCCAGAATCAATAAAACAATGATACCGTTATTGGGCCAACCAAAATGCACATCATACTTGTGTCACGTTTCAAAGCTCCACTGGCTTCTTCATCAGGCAAAGGGGAAGGATTTTATCCCCTTTGCCTGATGAAGAAGCCAGTGGAGCTTCAAAAGTTTGCAACATGTATAATGTGCATTTTGATTGATGCAATAAAGGTATCACTGTTTTGTGGATTTTGGATGATACTGGACTTTGTTATATGGCCAACATGGCTACTACTGTATAGTAGGAATGTGCATATCCCTGTATGTTTGGATAGGAATGTGCATGTCCCTGTATGTTTGGATAGGAGTGTGTCTCTGTATGTTTGGAGAAGGAGACAGAAATCAATTTAACCATTAATATTTAATCTGTATATATCAGGTAGAAACCAGTTATGTATGTTTTCACTTCTTCATTTGCTCTACATAAGGGTGTGGTGGTATCTAATCTGTTTTCGTACCTATAATGGAATAGCTGCTAAGTAAAACACTTCTGAACTACATATACAATTAGATAAGTTTGAAAGAAATTGTGGCAATATAGGGGATATGATGCAAATTCATTTTTAATGACAGAAAACAAACATTTTGTACTAAACTGGGAAAGTATTTGGATTTATGCCATGAATCAATCATAAATAATAAACATGGGAGTGACAATACATGGAGAAATGTTGTATATTTTTTCCATGAAAACCTTTTTATCTTACTCAGTGATCACTTGAAAACATACTGCAGCTTTCACAATAACAATTTAAATAATGAAGTGAAGGAATCTGTAGTTGTTAAATATAGCTGAAAATAGTATGGATACTACGTGGGCAATTCAAGTGTGAGTATGTCCTTGGCATATGTACTGTATACTGGAATGTCACTTTTCATGTTATTCCTTTGCAAATAGCACTTTAACTTGGATGGAGCTTGAAAAAGTTACTTTTTTTGGAACACATTTCCCAGAATCACTCAGCCAGTATGACCACTCCTGGATATTGGAAAACAAAAAGTAACTTTTCCAAGCTTTGAACATAGGTGTTATCAGTGATAGATTTAGCTTATGTAGACAAGAATGTGTCTGTGGTACTTTTCTGTTTCTGTGAATGAAGATATCTCTGGATACAAGAAATGGGCAGGAATGAGTAGAAAATTCTCATTACCGGTAGTTGAAGACAGAAGAGAAAAATAACACTTTTGGTGTGTCTGCACAGGCCAAATAGAACAGATCTCATCTAGTTCTCACAGTGAGCTGTCTAAATGATGTACAGGATGTTTGAGGCTGATCTTTTGGTCCAGGCCATTTCATTGTCTTGTTGCTTTAATCTGGAGAAAAAAGTGTGGAGATGTATCCCAATTCTGAGCGGAAAATCCAGATAGATGTTTGTTTGTGTGGACTAGGTTCTATAGTGATGTCATTGTGTGGCCTGGAGGAGGAATTCAGAAATACATACATTCGTATGCATCAGGGGAGGGAAAATGTCAAGAGCATCCACATATATACTTGTCCCTTCCCGTTTGCGGACTTGGAGTCTGTGGTCTTGGTCCTATACGGACGGCAAGCAAGGAGGGACAAAATGGTGCATGTGCTGCCATTGAAATCAGTGAGGGTTGGATATTTGCGATTTTCCCGATTCGCTGGGGGGGGGTCCCCCCCGTGAATCGATAGTGACAACTATACTATGATTTAGCAGACTAGGGTAAGTTTGAGAGGGAGAACGGTGTATACAGTTTTCTTGAAGTTTGAGAGGGAGAATGGTGTATACAGTTTTCTTGAACTTGCTTCAGTATGATTATAATAATATAATAATAAATAATATGATTGTGTAGACATACCCGTAGTTCATTGCTGTTCATTGGGGTAACCTGAAGCTGGATTTTCCATCAGTGTAGACATGCCCTTTATTTAAACCTTAGCAGTTCCCTTCCATTTCATGTTCTATAATTAACAATCTATATAACCTGTCTGGTGTGTAGTGCTATCTGTCTCCATCCCCAAACTATCATTTTAGGCTTCTAGCAATCCCCCCCATCTATTTGCTTTGGCTGATGGTAGGCAATAGCTTTATGCATGTAATGCTTTATATTTGCATCATTCCAAGAGCTCACATTTGATTTTGTTTTATCGATAGGGTAATCAAATAGGCTCCCTGTTAAATAGGGGCTTTTCAGTCTTTCAATCAATTAAAACAGCTCCAGGCAGTAGTAAATCCTGGTTCCTGATCTTATGCGGCTGAATGTGCTTACACTCCATTTTCAGTACTTTCTCATCAGCCTGCAGAAATCAGAAACAGAAGGCAGGATGAAGTGGACATCCCTTTAGCAATATATACAACACATGAAAATTTGGTGAGAAAGCTTGTCTTGAACCATTGAGATATCCTGTCAAATAATCGTCAAATGCAGCAAGATTTGGGATTTTAAAATTTCAGTGGATTTTGTCCCCAAACAATATTTTTATGATCAAAACAGTGTATTTTGTGCAAAAAACAATAGTTTGTACAGAAAACAAATAGTTCTTTGAACAAGCACAGTTTTCATCAAAACATCCCAAAATGTGCACAAAACTCTTCTAATCTTGCTCATTGCAGACAAAACTTGAAATACATTTCTTTTACATGTGAAGATGAGATAAAATGTATATTATCCCTCACAGATTCTTGTCATTCTTACAGTAAAGCTCTCCTTGGCACATGTCTAAAGGGAGTTTGAGATTATGATATGTTTTAAAGATGGGGATAACATTTGTATGTAGAAAATCAGGAACATGTTTAATTGCTATTGAATTCTGCTGTAGGATGTTGCTGGACAGCAATTCTCGTTAACAGTAACCAGGACAATCATGGTGGGAGATGATAGTGTTATCTCTCCAAAGATATATGGAGGTTCACATATTCCTCATGCCTGTTCTATTGCATGCATTATTTTATGGGGGGAATGACACCATAGTAGCTCAAGGATTATATAAGATCTTTCAGAAGGAAATAAGCTGTATGTTAAAATAAATTAATGCCTTGTAAATATATGTAATTACAATTTTTCAAACTTTAGACTGGGTGAGCCCTGAGATTATAGGAGACATTACCTATTCTTGGCATGGGTCAGCTAGAACAACAAAATATTACATATTTTAATGTATAGTAATGTGAATAGCACAAACCCGATAATATTTTTCTTCAGTAATGTGTTTAGCCTTGGAAAGTCATTCAAAGGTACTTTAAAATATATTTTATATATGAATTTTTACCTGGAGAATGATTAATTATTTCAAAACATTTAATTGATGAAATTGTACATGGCAGGTAAACTTGATGACACTTTGTGTGTGTGTGTGTGTGAGAGAGAGAGACAGAGAGACAGAGAGAGACAGGATGGTGTGCAAATGATGAAATAAATAATGAGAACAAGTTTGATAATGAAGAAACAACAGATTAACCATGACCTTATGAGAAAAGGTAATTTTATGATTCAGGAATCCAACATAAAATCTCTCAAAAAAACAAATTTTCTTGGTCCTCTATCACAAGTTCTGCATGCCTAGAGGATGAGGGAACAATCCTTTCACTGACACTTTTTGAAAGATTTAAGAACAACCATTATTAGGTTATTAATGATATCTCATCATCACACAAGAGATGATGAAGTAAAATAATGATGGTAATGAAATGAAATAATTACAGAAAGAACATTCTTGTCTAGTATAAAATTATCTTAGTTATTATACTAACGAATAATCAAATTATAATTAGGAATATATCATATATGTCCTGGTAACATCCAGAATGGGCTAATGCAGTATGTATATTTTTTTCCTGCGGCTGCTTTTGCACAGAAATTGCTGTTAGTTTATCATCATCATCATCATCATCATCACCACCACCACCATCATCATTTCTATGCTATCTTCCTCCCAGAAAGGGTTCCAAGATTGGTCACAGATAAAACTGTTTAAAAAATTTTAATATATAAAATATAATATATTTTTAATAAATGTTTAGTAAAATTTTTAAAACAACTGAAATCAAATAGCTAAAAATAATGTAAAATTACATAAAACATTCAAAACATAGCCATTAAGCTATGAACTGAAACCAAATGTTGGAACACATCTTGAAAGTGATTAAGTAGTTCCAGTGGCTTCCAGGTATCAAAGTGCTGGTGCTTATTTTTAAAGTACATAATACAATAAATGCTGTACGAAGTCTAAAAAACACAGATAAAAGTCTGTGACATGTTATTCCAGTAAATTTCCAACCGAGCATGTAGAATCCATGTATAATATATAGGACGGGACTGCAGAAATAACAACACACTTCTAGAACAGATTCAACAGACACAACATTTGTAGTAATTTCTCAGCAACAATTCTTAGGAAGTGCCTGTGGACTTCCAAAATGAAGGAATAACTGCTAAAACTAGAATTCTTTGGATTTTTAAAGACATATATTATTTTAAAGCTTGTTGAGCTCTGCTTATGTAGGAAAAGTTTCAAAATATGTGTGTATTGACAGAGTTCAATCCATTGTAAGATATGGGGAAATTGAGCCAATTTCTCTCAACCAGATTCCCCCCCCCCCCACTTTCATTCTTGAACACACATACACACACAGAGACAGTTAGCAGAAGTGAATTTGCTTGAATCTGGATTTCATTTTTAAAATTTATTTAATGTAAGTGATCTCACCAGCAAGTTGTCTGCCCACTCCCTTCCACTCCTCATGTGTGTAAAGCCAGATCAAACACTACACAGGGGCAAAAATCTTACAGGCCTTATCTAGGCAAAACGCCAGCTTTTAACAGGAGACATTGACTATCCAGTTTTTTAAATAAGAAAATAAGCTAGAAGTCATGAAATTTCAATTTCTTTTTCTACCTTTTTAACTTGTAGAGCCAGATGTGCTTCAGCACGCATAAAGGGAACCTTTTCTTGGCAGTAATTTGAATAAGTATTCACATTACACTTTCAGTACCTTTCTGACCAAAATTGCTTAAAAACTGAAGAACACAAAACTTAATGGAACTTCAGAAATGTAAAATTACAGTGCTCTATGTTACTTAATAGAATTTGTACTTGTAGATCTGCGCATCAGTAGATTAATTAACTTTTAAAACTTTTTATTGTGTTTCCATTTTCTTTCTGAAGGATTTTCAGCTCAATATAGCAAAACTCTAGTATTAGGGGGAAATGACAAGGGCTTAGTGATTTCTTAATGTTCCTGGAAATACGTAACTGTTTCATTCCAAGTGCTGCTGGCAAAGAAACTTCAGTAAAAGCAGTGAGATTAACAGTGAAATCCTACCCATGTTTACTCAAACATAAATCCCATTGAGTTAAATGTTACTTACCCCCATGTAAGTGGGTGTACAACTGTTGCCTAAAAATGCTGGTAAAATGCCACGTGTAACAATTGTTTGAAGTTAAAACATAGCCTTTAAAATCCAGTCAATTAAAAGGAAGAAAGATGTACAAACCCTCTAAAGAGACTTTGAGCCTCTTAGCCTCAGATATTATTTCCTCCCCAAGATTCTTCCAAAAGTGAATGTAGGGTTTGTTCACTCCCTCCAAGCCTCTCATTAAACTACAGTTGGCCCTCCACATTTGTGGCTTTGACTTTTGTGGATTTTTAATTAATATGTTATCTCTAGAAATTTCTTGGTCTTCCAGCTTGACTCTATTGTCAGCATCCACCAGAGGTCATGCTGGAGGACCTAAGGATTTCTAGAGAGAACACTTCTCTAGCATTTGTAGGTCCTCCAATGCAATTCTGTGTTCTACTTGTGATATGTCCCTGAAGACCAGGGATAAACTGGGGACTCTGTTAGTGAACTGTCTGCCCCGCTGCCCAATAGACTCCCTTGCTGAAATAATCATAGAATCATAGAGTTGGAAGAGACCACAAGGGCCATCCAGTCCAACCTCCTGCCGTGCAGGAACTTTCAATCAAAGCATACTCAACAGATGGCCACCCAGCCTCTGTTTAAAAACCTTCAAAGAAGGAGACTCCACTACTCTCCAAGGGAGAGTGTTCCACTGTCGAACAGCCCTTATGTCAGGAATCTCTTTTCCTGTAGCTTGCATCCATTGCTCTGGGTCCTAGTCTCTGGAGCAGCAGAAAACAAGCCTGCTTCCTCCTCAATATGACATCCCTTCAAATACTTAAACAGGGCTATCATATCACCTCTTAACCATCTCTTTTCCAGGCTAAACATACCCAGTTTCCTAAGTCATTCCTCATAGAGCATGGTTTTCAGACCCTTCACCATTTTTGTTGCCCTCCTCTGGACATGCTCCAGTTTCTCAACATCCTTTTTGAAACTGTGGTGCCCAGAACTGGACACAGTATTCCAGGTGGGGTCTGACCAGAGCAGAATACAGTGGCACTATTACTTCTCTTGATTAGACACTATACTTCTATTGATGCAGCCTAAAATCACATTGGCCTTTTTAGCTGCTGCATCACACTGTTGACACATATTCAACTTGTGGTCTACTAGGACTCCTAGATTCCTTTCACACATATTCACGTTAAGCCAGGTGTCCCCCATCCTATGTCTGTGCATTTCATTTTTCCACCCTAAGTGCAGTACCTTACATTTCTCCATGTTGAAATTCATTTTGTTAGCTTTGGCCCAGCTTTCTAATCTATTACGGTCATTTTGAATTTTCATCCTGTCCTCTGGGGTATTAGCTAATCCTCCTAATCTCGGAACTGGTGTTGGAGTCTCTCAGACTTTTGCTCTTGGGCGATTTCAACATCCCATTTGAGATCAGTCAGTCAGGTAAAGCTCAGAAGTTCATGGTATCCATAACAAATATGGGCCTATCCCAAATGGTTTCAGAGCCCACACATGCAACAGGTCACACCCTTGATGTTGTCTTCAGCTTGGAGCATACAGATCTGTGAGTGGAGGTGACTAACCTTTCCAAGTTGTCATGGACAAATCATTTTCTGGTCAGAGTTAGTATCATTTTTAAGGGGTGGGAGCGTTAGGGTTTGGGGTTGATTTTATTTTATTGTATTCTTATGTTGGAAGCTGCCCCGATTGCTATGCAGAGGGGTGGGGTATAAATAAATTTATTATTATTATTATTATTATTATTATTATTATTATTATTCATGGCTACTATCCTTCCCTGCAGGGGTGGTGGACCTATTAAGATGGTCTGCCCTTGAATTCCAATGGAGCCTTTAGGATTCTGGAAAGAGGGTCATATGGCTAGTACCACTGACAATTTTGGTGAAGTTCTGATCAATAGATGGAATCAAAACCTGACTAGTGCTATTGACACAATCACTCCCAAACATCCTGTCTAATCCATTACTAACTGGGCCCCATGGTATACAGGTGACTTTAGGGAGCTGAAATGGGAAGGATGACAGCTGAAGTGCAGATGGCAGAAAACTTGACTAAAATCCACCAAGACACACTATAGAAAGCATCTTTGTTCTAATAAGATGGCAATACATGCAGCAAAGAAAGCTTTCTACTATGCACGTATTGTGTGTGTGAATTTGCATCCAGCTGAACTGTTCAGAGTGATGAGAGGTTTAATTCAGGCACCCTACCTCCCTGAACCCAATTCTAGAACCTTTAGCAGTTCACTGTGGTGCTCTTAATGATCACTTCACAGATAAACTCTCTCAGATAAGAGCCTACTTAGATGCCATCATTGTAGTGGAAGTTGACAGCGGGGTGTCCAGTGACTCTGTGAGTAGAATTGCCTTGGATTAGTTCCAATTGGTGAATGCCACTGATGTGGACAAGATGCTGGGGCAAGTAAGGAAGACAGCCTGTCCTCTCGATCTCTGTTCTTTCTGGCTGATTGTCCAGGAGGAGAGACAATTAGACTTCAACTACAATATATTATTAATGCATCTCTCAGGGAGGGAAGTTTTCCATCCTGTTTAAAACAAGCGGTCATACTTGTGGTATTACAGTGGTTCTGGTCCTGTCAAAACAAGTGGTATTACAGTGGTTCTGATCCTGTCTCTCAGGCAGGTTCCAAATGGTGGTGGTACTTGGGGATAGTTGCTACTCAAAAAAGGAGCTGGTGGAGGGGATTGCCAGGGGCATCTGAGGTGTCCCTGGACTGTTGTCTGTCTTGAATGAATATTGGTGACAGAAGCAAGTAAGGTGGTTGGGCTGAGTTGACTCATCCCCTTGACTTGGACGTTCCAGTGAAAATCCCTGTTCTCTTTCAGGGCAATCACCCTTTGGAAAGATATAGAAAAAAAGAGATTTCATCAGAAGTGGTATTTCCACTATTGTATTTTATTTTGTTTTTTTATGGCATCTTTACTGTGGAACTCTTTTCCAAAGAGACCTGTCAAAACTGTTTTATTGAAATCTTCAGGTGGCGTGTAAAAACTTGCCTTTCAAGTTTTTACAAGCTTTCTGTGGTCACTGAGCTCATTATTTATTTGTTTAGCAGCTCTCTCTTGTTATCGTGTTCACTTGATGAAATTGTATCTCATTGAGAATAGTTAATTTTAATGTTTTTATTATATTTTCTTATGTTGTGCTACTTTGTTACAGTTCAGTAATCTATGTGCTTCTCAGAAGTAGATCCCTTAAATTTCAGTAGTTTTTATTCCAAGTTAACTACTGGATTTCAGTTTGAGACTTCAGTCTTTTATACACTTACATGTAGGTAAAACCTATTAAAATAGTGAGGCTTATTTCTAAGTAAATATCCACAGCTGGGGCTAATTGGAGCACATTTGTAGGAAAGTACTGTATTTCCTGCAAGTGAATGAGCAGTGAGCAAGGGGGGGGGGGAGTTATATGAAAGTATTCTTAGAGTCAAAGATGGTAGATTGTGTCTTGTTAGCTGAGCTGATTTCAATTATTTCTTTGCCTTTCCCAAACTGTTTTCCTCTAAACTTTTTTCAAAAAAAATTTAAAACTGTTTTTCTTGATCAAGATGTTTCTTCACTCTTCTGCTTTGTCTTCCCTTTCTTAATCTGATTTTTTTTATCATAAGTGCTTAAGTTGCCCACTCTTGCAGTTGTGAGATTGTTTATTAGATATGAACATGACGTTAGGAGGAATAGTCAACAGCTATCAAGATTCATATGGTTCAATCTTGGCTGGAAACACTGGGACAAAATGTAACAGAATGAGTTTCAGCTAAGATTGGTGTGGATTCCAGCACTTAAAAGACAGAAATATATAGGTTGAGAGAGACCTGTTTTGGTAACAGTACATATGAAGAGAAGAGTACATATCAATTCCAGGCATTCTAGGATGATACAAATTATCTAGACCCATTTCAAACCAGCTTCAAAGCAGGATATGGACTTGAGATGGTCGCCTTAGTGGATCATCTTCATCTGAGCATTGACAATGGAATGTGTCCCTGATCACGGTTTGGACTTCTCAGCAGCATTCAGTACCATCTGGAACAGCTGGGGGATTTGAGAATTGGAAGCACTGTGCTTCAGTGGTTCCAGTCCTATCTTGGGCATGTTCCAGATGATGGTGCTTGCGGGATAGCTGCTCCTTTAGAAAGGAGCTGGTATAAGGTGTATCACAAAGTGCCATTCTAACCTCAATGCTATTCAATATCTACATGAAACCGCTGGAAGAGATCATCCAGAGGCATGGGGCATGATGGTATCAGTATGCTGATGCCACCCAAATGAGGGACAGGCATAACTATTTTTGGAGGCTGGTTATCTACTCATAAAAGGCCTGCCACAAGACATCCGTCTTAGCAGCTTTTTAAAAGCTGTTTAAACTGGTCAAGTGATGGATCTCATCTGGCAGGCCATTTCAAAGTCTGAGAGCGATAGCCGAAAAGGTCCTCTGGGCAGTTGCAAATAATCTAGTTTTTATAGGCAGCAATAAATTCTTCCTAGAGGACCTTAGTACGGATTACACGGAAGGAGGTGGTCCTAAAGATAGGTTGGACCCAAGCCATTTAGGGCTTTAAAGGTAATAACCAACACCTTGTACTGCGCCCAAAAACTGATAGGCAGCCAGTGAAGCAATCTTAAAATAGGTGTTATGTGGTCTCTTTTGGTTGCCATATTCTGTACCAATTGAAGTTTCCGAACTAGGCACAAGGGTAGCCCCATGTAGAGTGCATTGCAGAAATCGAGATGAGAAGTTACCAGCGCATGTGCCATGGTTTTGAGGTCCCTAACCTCCAGGAAAGGGCACAGTTAGCGTATCAGCCAAAGCTGATAACAGGTGCTCCTGATCACCGCATTCACCTGATTTGTCATCTGAAGTGATGGATCTAGGAGCACCCCCAAACTGCAGACACAGCTCTTTGAGGAGAGTGTGACTCCATCTAGGACTGGAGATTGTGCCCCAATACCTGGATTCAGGGCTGTTACCGTTAGTACCTCCATTTTGTCTGGATTCCGTTTCAATCTGTTTTTCATCATCCAGTCCATTACCACTTTAAGACATTCATTGAGAGGGGAGACGCCATCTGAAATCAAAGCTGTAGACCAGGACATGGAGAAATATATCTGGGTGTCATCAGTGTACTGATAACACCCCACCCCATGTCTCTGAATGATCTCTCCCAGCAGCTTCATATATATGTTAAATAGGATTGGAGACAGGAAGGCGCCCTGAGGGGCACTGCAATTAAGCTTCTTTTTCACTGAGCAACTGTCCCCGAGCATCACCCTCTGGAACCTGCCCGAGAGAAAGAAATGGAACCATTGCAATGTAATGCCTCTGATTCCTAATTCTCTCGGGCGTTGCAAGAGGATGTCATGGTCTATTGTGTCAAAGGCTGCTGAGAGGTCCAGTAGCACCAACAGGGTCACACTACCCCTGTCAATGCCCAGACGAAGGTCATCAGCTAAGGCAACCATGGCAGTCTCCACTCCATATTCTGTCCTAAAGCCAATTTGAAATGGATCCAGATAATCAGTTTCCTCCAAGACAGCTTGGAGTTGAAGATCTACAGCCCTCTCAATCACCTTGCTCAAAAAAGGTAGCAGAGAGACTGGCCTATAGCTTTTCATGTCCAATGGGTCAAAGGAAGTTTTTTTCAGAAGCGGCCTAACCACCACTTCCTTCAAAGAAGATGGAGCACAACCTTCCTCAAGGGATGCATTGATGATGTCCCTCAGGAACATCCTCAAGACATCTTCCCTCTGGATGGCCAGCCATGAAGGGCAAGGGTCAAGAGGGCAAGTTGTCTTCCTAACTCTACCAAGTAGCTTGTCCACATCATTGGTACTCACTGGTTGGAACTGATCCAGTATAATCTCATAATTGGAGTTTCTGGATACCTCATCTATCGATTCTACTATAACACTGGCATCCAAGTCGGCTCTTATCTGAGAGATTTTATCTGCAAAGAAGTTGTTAAACACATCACAGCAGGCCGTTGTCAGGTTAAGTAATGGGGTCTGCACGGGTGGAACCTGTGTCAGTTCCCTTACCACCCTAAACAGTTCTGCTGGACAGGGCTCTGCAGATGCAATACGTGCAAAGAAAAAAAGATTTCCTTGTTGCATGTATTGCCTCTCTATAGGAGCAAAGAAATTTCCTATGATGAGTTCTGTCAGATAAGAGTCGAGTTTTCTGCCAGACACACTCTAGTTGTTGCCCAACCTGCTTCATCTTCCTGAGTTCTTCAGTATACCATGATTGACTGTTAGAAGCAGATTGGAAAGGACACTTGGGAGCAATTGTGTCAATAGCTTTGGCAAGATCAGTATTCCAGGTATTAATCAAAGCTTCGACAGAATCGCTGACATTACCAACCATTAAAACCTCTAAGGCTTTCTGGAATCCAATTGGTTCCATTAGCCTTCGAGGGCGGACCATTCTAATGGGTCCTCCACCCAACAAGACAAGCAGTGGTTCTAAGTTCAGCCTTGATCAGAAAATGATCCGTCCATGACATGTGTGGGTTTTTATTACCTCTGCCCACGGATATTCCTGTTTTGTACTGAAGACCGAATTAAGGGTATGACTTGCACAATGTGTGGGCCTGGCAACCAATTGGGATAGGCCCATGTTTGTCATGGACTCCATGAACTCCCGAGTTGCACCTGTTAAATTTGACAAACTGGTCTCGAGTGGAATGTTGAAGTTGCCCAAGAATAAAAGTCTAGGCGAATCCAACAGCACTCTGAAACCAGCTGTGTCAGCTTGGTTAGGGAGTCTGCTAGACAACAGGGTGGACAGTATACTAGCAGAATCCCCAAAGTATCCTTGGTCTTCAGGCTCAGGTATATACACTCGAAGTGGACTGTTTTCCGGACAGGTATTCTGATCAAGGTAAGATTATTCTTATGAACCAGAGCCACTCCGCCCCCTCACCCACTTCCCCTTACCTGCTCACAGAGTTATAGTGCTGCCTTCTCCCAGCCAGGTCTCTGTAAGTCAAGCCAGGTCAGCATCTTCATTTAGAAGAAGATCATAAATGATCTGAGTCTTGTTTTTGACCAACCTGGCATTGCAAAGGAGCAAGGTAAGGTTCTGTGGTATGGTTGGTGCACTCCCTGATCGATTCCGGGAAACAGAGTAAATTGAAGGTGGGATAGCTTTCAGACATCAATCCCGCCTTCCTTTGTAACAGATTTCCATCTTGTTTCTACCATACCTTCCATTCCCCCGCACAACCTGGATTTTCGCCCCCAGTTCACAACTGGCCACACATGCCTGTCCCTTATTTACAGAGGCCTCCAAGTTCCCTCAAATTACTGCTGTGCAGCAAAGCCTCCAGCAGCCTAGGAGGGCCTTGGGAGCCAGCTATTTAACATTAGCCCAGAGATTCTTGAGCTGCCTTTACCCCTGGTGGAATGGGGGAAGAGGAAGACTACTTCAGTGTCCTCCACGTCCTCAGGCTGGCTGGCTGATGATAAGGATCAAACCCTAAAACTTCCAGCTGATGTTAAAACAAAGGACGTTATCACATGTGGACCACAAAGCGATAATAAACTGGAAATGACAAATCCTGAAAATAAACCGAAAATAAACCTTGATTCCGCAAATGGCTTTCACACGTAATTACCTTAATTGCGCAATTAAAGTAAGCTCCCGCTGAAACCGCATTTAACGTTCACACACAAGTGAGAAAATCCTGTAAATGAACTAGAAATGAGCTTCTAGCACATGCACAGATAGTGGAATGCCAGGATCAGCCCATGGAAAGGCAGAGGCTGACAGCTTTCCTTGGGCCAATCCTGGAAGCGGAGGATGGCCCCGCTTCACCCTCTGCTTCCAGAAT
The DNA here is from genome assembly GCA_026167975.1 of Phrynosoma blainvillii. Classification (NCBI taxonomy): domain Eukaryota; kingdom Metazoa; phylum Chordata; class Lepidosauria; order Squamata; family Phrynosomatidae; genus Phrynosoma; species Phrynosoma blainvillii. The sequence continues at coordinate 90,159,919 of JANUYF010000002.1, read as the reverse complement.
CGGCCCAAGGAAAGCTGTCAGCCTCTGCCTTTCCTTGGGCCGATCCTGGAAACGGAGGACAGGATCAGCCCAAGGAAAGGCAGAGGCTGACAGCTTTCCTTGGGCCGATCCTGGAAGCGGAGGATGGCCCCGCTTTGCCTTTGCTTCCAGGATCGGCCCAAGGAAAGCTGTCAGCCTCTGCCTTTCCTTGGGCCGATCCTGGAAACGGAGGACAGGATCGGCCCAAGGAAAGGCAGAGGCTGACAGCTTTCCTTAGGCTGATCCTATTAACGGAGGACGAAGCGGGGTGAACCATGGGAAGTTAAGGGGAAATGCTTCCAAATGTGCATTTGGCTATCACATTACGGCAAATGTGAAATTACCTTAATTGCGCATTTGCATTTCCTCCAAACAACCGAATTTCAAAAGATCTCCGTTAACACCAGTTTCTGTCCACTTTCTGTCCAGTTTCTGTGCGACGTCGTGTGAAAACACGGGGCACTAATCCAGTTTCTGTTTGGGTTTTGTGTGGATTAACCAGCAGATTTGCCCCCATGTGATAATGTCCAAAGACTGCTGTTGTGAGTGACATTATATAGCATAACATCAATACAGCATAGAGTAAAGACAGTTTTAAAATATTGCTCTTTGGGAAAAAGCATTCTGTTTCTGTTTCTGTTTCCAGATATTAATGAGTGCAGCCTCATTCCAGGAATATGTGATGCAGGTGAATGTTCCAATACTGTAGGAAGTTATTTTTGTCTCTGTCCACGTGGTTTTGTAACATCTACAGATGGCTCTCATTGCATTGGTAAGTATGCTGTTTAGATACCTTTTCTTAATTATGTGAAGCAATTCTTGAAATTAGTTATTGGCCTGTTTGGTATTTGGTCATTTTTATTGGTGCCTGACTTTTCATTCAAGTCTGCAGACTATGAAATCACTTGATAGTCTTTTCCAAAATGCCAACACTGTTCCCTTTCCACAACCACCCTCTCTGTAAGGAAGCTGTGATCCATACATGCACACACCATAAAAGTAAAGTATACAGGTGTATTTGCATATGTATTTACATAGTTTTCTCAGTTACTTTCCTTTTCCATGCTTTAGAAATAAATTGCTTACTGTTTCTAGTTCACTGTAGCTGTGGAGCTGGGAAAAATCCATTGCATACTGACATGATAAACAAAAATAATATATTTACAGAATCTTGTTGCTGTTGAATGGAAAACTCAAATTGATTTTCAGCTAACCTTAAATCTTTTTAAAAAGCATTTGGAGGTTTGTCTTGGATAGGTGACCATAACCACCAAGTCAATATTCATTTAAACTTAGAAGGCATCTAGAGGAAAGATTATTTCTTTTGGGTTTTTTAGTTCTCATCCCATGAGGGAAAGCAGTCAGGAAAATGAATTCACTCCTTTATTTATATGTCAAATGCAAGGCTTAAACTCTTCTAACATCGGGTGATGAGAAGTGCTCCATTCCAGGTTATACATATGGATTAGGTGGAGCTTGGAAAAGTTAATTTTTTTGACATTCCAATCCCAGTGTTAATGCTACTTAGAGGATTCTGGGATTTTTAGTGCAAAAACTAACTTTTCCAAGCTGTGCTTTTATACTATTTAGGCAGCAATTACGGTCTTCAAGACTTTTTCTTTCTTTCTTAATTTTACTGGAGATTATTCTAAAGTTGAATGTATCTCACATCAGAATAGCCATCTGATTAGAAGGCACAATGGAATTATCCCTGCTAGCAGAGCACCCTTGTGCAAATGGTTTTAAGGAAGCCAGTCTAATAGGCCTGCACCTCAGGAGGTTTCTTGGTTCAAGTATCTGCTAAACCATCCAGATTGACAGGTTTCATCTAACAATCCGAGCTCACTAGCCAAATATCTGGGTACAAGGACCACTGGTTGTGAGGCATGCCTAGCAAGCAAATTTCACACTAGACACAAATTTGGAATAATTAATGTGAATAAAGAAATTTCAGAATTTCCTTCAGTATTTCTTTTATTAGCAATATTGAATATTTGGGGCAAATCTCTAAAGAAGTACATTATTATTATTTTTAATTAAAAAATTTTTTTTATTACAGTACAAACAATACACCAACACAAAAACACAGACAAACATAGAAAAATACATATATACATATGTCATCCAAATGCACATCCTAATCATTTTAACATAATCTTATAGGGAACCCTTACCTTAACATTCTCTAATCCCACCAAATCTCTCTTACACTGTATTACACAGTATATTTTGGTCATAATATACAGATGGAGCAGTGGAAAAAATTGTGGAGTATATACAAACTTACAGCCTCTCAAAATCTAAGGGAAAATTTTTATAAGACGTTTTTTTCAACAGAAACTTACTCCTGTTAAAACAGCAAAAATGTTTAAGCACAAAAATTATCTTTGTTGGAAATGTAAGAAAGAAACAGGAACTTTCTACCATTGTTGGTGGACTTGTAAATTTGCGAAGAAGTATTGGAAAGAGATAAATGATCAAATCAGCGTTATTATGAAGAAAAAAATTAGAGTTAAAGCCCGAGTGTTATTTGTTAGGGATCTTTGAAGGAAATGTTAAAGGTAAAGAAGAGAAAGAAGTACATTATTGAATGTGGACGATTCTGTAGTAGCATATGTGGCAATGCATACTAATCTCTGACTACCATAGTTACCAAACAGTGACAAAAAATGTAGGAAGTCCATTATTTCACCTGGGATTCATGAATAATTCTGTCCTCACACCTTGGTAATTGAGTGTATGGGCATTTTGCTCTTCCTTTGGCTGCTGCAGACCAGGGATAGCTGACTATATTGCCAGTTGTTTACACAGTTTGTTCAAATGCTAATACAAGGTTAATCAATAGTTTTTTTTAAAAAAAATCTTCATTTAAGCAGACCATTAGTGATATCTCTAATTGTCAATACGCAGATCAAAGAGCAGGTACATGTTTCTCCAGTCTGGTGAATGGCCGCTGTGCACAAGAGCTTCCTGGTAGGTTTACCAAAATGCAGTGTTGCTGTGAATCTGGGCGATGTTGGGCACTTGGATCTATTCCAGAGATGTGTCCTGTCAGAGGCTCTGGTGAGTATCTTTAAATGCTTATTCTTGTTATAACTGTTCAATTATTTTTTAAAAAAATTGATGATAAAAATTTGTTCTGCTTTAAGAATATATCACATTCTGACTAACACATTATGTTCACATCCTGTTCAGTCTCCTTCTAGTTTCACTAGAAGTATTTCTTGAAAGCCAGATCAATTATGAAGAACCATTGTTCATTCGGGTACCCTTTTGCTGAATATTTTTCACTCTAAATCTAAATTTAATTGACAAAATAAGTATCTATATTTCCCTTTAGTTCTCTATTCATTTGGCTCCTAGGAGGAAGAGGCCTGATTATAGAAATATTCCAGTTTGCTGCTTCTGAAATAAACAGAAATCCTCCAAACCAGGGGTAGGCAACCTTTTTGAGCCGGGGGCCGGGTTGCTGTCCCTCAGACAATTGGGGGCCGAAGCACCAAAAATAAATAAATAAATAAATAAATATAAAAATAAAAACATTATTTAAAAAAATTTTTAAAAAATATGCATGCACACTCTCTCAGTCCCAGAAAAGCCATGGCAAAACCCCAAGAACAAGTAATAACAACAATAATCAATATCATCATGGTGGGAGGTGGCGGAGGCGGCAGAACCGGCCTGGGGCCAGTCCAAAGGCCTTGGGGGGCCGCATCCGGACCCCTGGCCTTAGGTTGCCTACCCCTGCTCCAAACCATATTTTTGCTTAATAGAACTGGGGGGGGGGGTTTACATAAGAAAATGCCCATTTCCTATCTTGTACTTTATATTTGTGGTCCTTCAAGCCCTAATCAGACAGGCCAATTAAAGCAGCTTCCAGCTGCTTTGGATGGCATGTCGTTTAGGTTGCCTAAGGTGGCCCAAATCTACTAACAAAATGAGCGTATTTAATCTGCTCCTGCTGACAGCCTGATTGGGACCATGGCAGTGGCCTCCTTTGGGAGCGGGCCATATGATTACCATGGTCCCAGAGTGATCATGGCCAGAGATTTCTCCTTCTGGGTCATCTGCTTTGGCCTCCAACTCCAAATGTTAATGCATTGAGTTCTCATTTTTCTCTCCTTATGATCATGCTCCTCTAACCTTCTTTTCTCTATACTCATATCAGCACAACCACCTATATTCCACAGTGATCTGGCTTCACCTTGCTCATCCTCATGCTCTCTTCCTTTCCTTAAGAATGCTTTCATATTTCCTAATAATTTTACATAAAGAACATTCTGTCTAATGAAACTCTAAAATAATTTTTCAAGAGATATTCTGTTGGAAAGTGGCCATCTTTGAATTTGCTCATACATTCAACTTGACAAGTAAATGTCACATGTAATGCAGGTATGCGCAACTGAGGAGGGGTTGGGGAGCAACGTTTGTTTCCAAGCTCCTCAGCAGTTGGCTGTACTTTTGCATTTTGGGTGTCACATCACTTCGAGTCACTATTCTGGCTGATTTTCAGCCATTTTAAAATTGTAATCACGGTTTGAAGGATCAGGGTGGGCCTTCTGGGGAATTTCAACAAGAGTTGCTGTATTTGCTGATGTTTTGGAGCTATTTTAGCTGGATTTTGAGTGAAAAATTTCCCAATTTTCAAAGAAAATAAATAAAAAGAGTTTGGAACTTTGGGGAACATTAGCAGCTTGGAGGAAGGATCCTGTAGAGTCCTGAGATTTACTGTTTAGAAAGTGCTAAAGACCCCAGATCCCATCTGATCTTGGAAGCTAAGGGTCTGCTGCATACTTAGATAAGAGATTGCCAACAAATACCAGATGCTGTAGGCTAGATTTCAGAGGAAGATACTGGCAAGGCCACGTTTGAGTATCCGTTGACAAAGAAAAGCCTATAAAATTCATGGGATCACCATAAGTCTACAGGTGACTTGAAGGAACATACACACAGATTTAGAATTCTCAGCCAGAGAGCTCTAGCACCTTCCCAAATAACAAACCTCACAAATCTGGAGGAAGCAGCCATAATGTTCTTGTGTAGCGTAAAAGTGCTCCTGGAAAATTCTTCCATGAAGAACTTCTCCTTATAAAATATTGTCTGAGATCATGGTCTGGGAGACATATCTCGTGTTCGTAACTGTGATACATCTCTCTTCCAACCTCTTTCCTTGGTTTCTACTGGCCAGAAGATGGCTACAGCAGGGAACAGCTAGGATTTGAAGGTACATTTTGGTTATTGCACAGTTGGTACAGAATTCTAGCCTCCTCATTGACCAGAAAAGTGAATTGGCTAGACTTACACAACTAACAGGAACTTCAAGGTAAAACAATTTTTTCTTTTTAAAATTTGGATTGAATTCCCATGTTTTACCTCTACATCCACCAAAATATTCCTGAAGCAAATACATGGAGATTTTTTGAGAAATCTATTGTTCTCTGCCACAAAGAGGCCTGTGCCCTCACTGGAATGGAGACACATTGGATTGCAAAAGAGGGGTCCTTGTTGAGATGCAAATGGATTTTAAATTTCTTGGACTTTGCAAATATCCCTATAGCCACAGGGCCAGAAGGAGGAGGAGCCTGCCTACAAAAGATATCCTCCCCACCATGTATCATCTTAACTACATGTAGGCATCTGACTAACATCTACAATTGTTTTTCTCCTGTTTGGTTTGTAACATCTTGCCTGAAGAAGAAGCCCATGGAGCTTCGAAAGCTTGCAACAAGTATATTGTGCATTTCGATTGGCCAATAAAGGTATCACTGATGGATTTTTGTTTGAATTTGCTAAATGGCCAACACAGCTACCCCTGAATGACAACTAACAGGATGCCTGTCATTATATTTCTGTCAAAAGTATATTTTTATTGTAATGTTCTCATGGAACTAAAAGTAAGCAATGAACTTAATATATTGCCTTCCTCTTTAACTCCCAAGTGTTTATTGAAATAGCTGGTGCTGGTTTTTAAATAGACATTGCTTGGGCATCTTTCAGGTTTTAGTTGTGTATTCCTGCATGTCAGGTGGTTGAATTAGATGACCCTTGCAGTCACTTCCAGCACTAAGTTTCTATGATTCTATGATGTCCTGGAATATAATTTTTTTTTGCAAGTTTTAATTTTAAAAAAATATGGCACAAGTTAATTCCACTCAAAACCAATCGTAGTGGCAAAATCTTCATTACTTTTTAAATATAAAAAAGAGAAAAGTTCATTTTAACATGAGGACTTAATTTTTTTCAGACAAATTCACTGATATATGTTCCTATCACCTTCTGAAAAACAGTTAGACAGTAATGTGCCTATATTTTTGTTTTAAATTTTGCAGATGAATATCGTAGGCTATGCATAGATGGCATTCCTGTTGTAGGTGGTTCCAGGCCTGGTGGCACAGGAGGGAATGGCTTTCTTCCAGGTGGAAATGGGAATGGCTATGGTCCAGGAGGAACAGGATTCATTCCTATTCCTGGTGGAAATGGCTTTTCTCCAGGTGTTGGTGGTGCTGGAGTAGGGACTGGTGGCCAGAGTCCCACAGGAAATGGTCCCATCATAACAGGGCTGAGTAAGTTGTTTAATTTCATCATTATAAAACTGGGTTTTCCTGCATAGATAAATTATGCATAATTTTCTGTATAAGAAGTGAAGCTGAGAGGAACAAGGGATAGTACATTTTATAGTTCAGAGGAAAAGGAAAACAGTGTTGTTTTGGGTACCTCTCTGCAGACAAAACAATTTGGTATTGAACCTCTCTTCAGACCATTATTGAGATTTTTAAGAAGACACTTCTAACACTTCTGATGCTGGGATTTGAAGACACATTTGCACAGTTGGTACAAAATTCTTCATATGCAAGCCCTTATGTCTGATTGCACCACAATCATGACTGAGAATGAACCATTCTGGAGGACTGTTTCCAGAATCTATTAGCTTTTTAAAAAAAAACTTTTAGGAGATTTACATGACAGAAGTATTCTGAAGTACTTCCTACATATGAAGGAATCAAGACTGTAAAGTGAGAGGAATGTACCACATCTTGAATATGCACAACTTCATAATAAAATGTTTTTGGGTATTTTAGGATTGAAAATAATTTCAGTACAAATTTTTAAGTGCAAAATTTGAGTTAAATATATCAAAAGGTCCTGAATAACTTGATGAAAAGATGTATAAGTGTGAGAGAATGTGTGTGCATGTGTCCCTATCAAGACTACAGTCAATACTGTTGATTGCATGTCATAGTATATTATAAGAAATAAAATAATTAGATTTTTAAATGAGAGCATCTTCTTTATATTCTAATAGACCTTGGATCTGTGTTTTCTCTTAGCAATACTAAATCAAACGATAGATATTTGTAAGCATCATCCTAATCTTTGCTTAAATGGACGATGCATCCCAACCATTTCCAGTTACCGATGTGAATGTAATATGGGATATAAGCAGGATGCAAATGGAGACTGTATTGGTGAGTACAACTTACTGTTTCACTTTTTCTTTTCCATTAAGAACCTTATTGCTTGAGAAAACATAGCCAAAATGGAGCTGGAGAGTAGTGGCTTTCTCCATGCCTTATGTCATGAAGTTGTGGTGCTTAAATTTTCTTCCTACAGGAGGTAGTTGTCAAAGTGAGTCTTTTTTTTTTTTTTTCAGTAAAAGACACACTTTGATGACCTCCTATTGGAAGAGAACTTCCAATGTTATGATGTCAAGTGGGTACAGAAGCGACAACTCTCTGGCTCCATCTTGACTTCATTTTCACATGTGATCAGTGGCTAAGTATCTTATCAAATAAGATTCTTGTGTATTAAAACTTTCCAGTCTAATTCTGTACAGTGCTTCTAGGCCCAACGCACACCCACTCCACTGAATACACACTGTGGCCTTCATCACAATGAAATGTGGGTTAATTGAACTGATACTGTGGAAAAAAAATCATTGTCATTTATTAGTAGCATACTGATATACATAAAGCCTATAGAAGATATATTATGGGTGAAGGGAAAGTTAATTGCTGTTCTCTTGATTAGGTCTTCTTTCTATGAAATCTGCCCTTTCTATGAAATCTGGTTTCATAAGTTATGTAGCACTTTCTGGTTAGACTGGCATCCTTTAAAGACTGTTTGGGGCAGAGGGAAGTAACAATTAACTGTGCAATATCTAAACTTTAGGTAATCAGGTAGTCCTTGGTAAAACAACACTTCTTGATCACATATCAGTCTTGTATTAGGAGAGTTGCATAATGTGGAATTAAATACGGAATTTTAAGGCACACTTGGAAACAACTGTTTAAGGTTGCTACCAAGCGTGTTCTAATAGTTTAGTAACCACCTCCACATTTATAACAATGCGTTTATTAATCCGTAAAGCTGTTCATGGGGATATTAGTTTTCAAGCAACTGGACTTCAAGCAACTGGACTGAAACAAAATAAACTACTAAGTGCTTTGTAATGAACTCCCACAAGAGCTGGGGCATTAAAGAGAGCAGCTGCAACAGAGTTGGAAAGTGTTCAGAGGGATATTGCTTGAGCAGTATTTAGGATAGTTTGACTGGTGCAGTGAGCAGATGAGCGAGATGCCAAGATAGCACAATGGGATCTCATGTGGGATTTGTAAGAATTTTTTCTTCAAAGTTTCAACAAAAAGTAAGAGCTGGGCATTCTCTTATTGAAAAACCACAGTACATTTACCTACTCCAGCAATAATATGAGAAATTGCAACATTTTAAATTGGTTGATTTGAATAGGAATATCACATTATTTCTGTAGAATTTATTGATAAAATAATTTGCTGATCTAATGAAGATTTGTTGCATAGAACATAAGGCATCTATGTTTTTCCATGTAATTTCTTTTGTAAGCTTTGTGATTTTACTGCAGAGAAATATTAATACAGGGGTGCTATGCATACCTTTAGTTGGACTGCCATTTCCAATAGTCCTGTCCATCATAGACAATGATGGTGGGAGGTGCATTCCAGCATCATTGCACAGATACCATGTTGCCTTCCCTGTCTTAGCAAGAGAGAAAAGTATTATATTTGTATTTATAAATACATGCTGCCTAAAACTGTATTTCAGTATTTTATATTCTTTTTGAGGATTTTATTTTCATGTAAACTTCCTATCAATAAATACACAGGATATATAAGACAATATATGTATGATCCACACTTGGAATCAATTGGAATAGTATCAGCAGAGTTTCAGTTGGTGGGCTTTGTTCTAATAAAAATGTGTAAGCCATTTCAACAATTATATATTCAATAGGTACTGGGCCAAATAATTTAGAACCAGATTGGTCTGTTGGGCAAGAGGACAGAATGTTTTTGTCTTATTTTGTTTCTTAATTCAAGATCCTTAGGGTAGCTTCTGAATTCTTTTTTTTTTTAATGCATCCCGTTCTCTTCTTTTCATATTTGCTTCATGTTTATGGCTTTGCTGCAGTTTTCTCAACTCCGTATTGATATGTAAGTGTTGCTAAATAAAATGGAATAGTTTTTCTTTTGTAATAAATGGTGAGTGTTTCTTATAGTAAGATACTTCTGTAACCTACTGGAATTTATTTTTGAATTCATTGCAATATAGTGTAGTTGTTTAAGTGCTGGACTAGGGTTCTGGGAGACCAGGATTTGAATCCCCACTCAGCCATGAAAACCCACTGAATATCCTTCAGCAAGACACACTCTCCCAACCTTAGAGGAAGGCAGTGACAAATCTCCTTTGAATAAATCTTGCCATGAAAACCCTATGATGAGTCGCCATAGAGTCAACAAAGTGCATAACAACATCAGTAATTATACTGACATTGCTGTGAACAGATAATTTAATCTAATTTAATTCCTCTTGGGGGAATTAGCAATTCAATATGCAATCTCTTTGCATATACTGTTTAGGAAAAAAAATATGGTTAGAGATACATAGAGTGTTTAACTGGGAGATTTATGTGTTGAGAGATGTGATGAAACAGAAGACCCCATGTATCCAAAAGACAACTGAACATCTCATACCTAGAAAGTTCATCCTTTTGGAACAAGGGGTGATTTGGAAATTGCTAGTCTGGCATGGGGAGCAGCCCCTGACTCTGTTCTTCCTGCAGGAAATAGTGCTGTCTAGCCAGTATGTCTGTCTCAGCAAACTAGTGTTTTGATTAAATTAACAGGAGGTCAGTAATTCATGAAGTCTCCATAAGTCAACAGGCAATTTGAAGGCACATAGATGTGCACATACGGACAACTTGGAACTTGATATAGATTGGGTTGAGCATCTGTGACCTTCCAGATATTTTTGAATTGCAACTCTCATGGGGTCTCACTATTGGCTATGCTGTCTAGGGGATGTCGGGTGCTGTAGACTTTGGACGTTATCACACCAGGGGTCTCAAAGCAGCAAGAAAAGCAGCATGGAATCAATCCAGAACCATACCAGAATGATTCTGGTCGCGCAGCCGTAATTCCTCTTTGAAAGAGGAATTACAAAGAGCTGAAATGATGCAGCGATGGCGCAGGGATGATGCAGGGATGGGCGGGGTTTGCTGCGACATCGTCTGATCACAGGGGCAAAGGATCCAGAATGATGCAGCGATGGTGCAGGGATGATGCAGGGATGGGCGGGGTTTGCTGTAACGTCGTCTGATCACAGAGGCAAAGGATCCAGAATGATGCAGCGATGATGCAGGGATGGGCGGGGTTTGCTGCGATGTCGTCTGATCACAGGGGCAAAGGATCCAGAATGATGCAGCGATGGCGCAGGGATGATGCAGGGATGGGCGGGGTTTGCTGCAACGTCGTCTGATCACAGGGGCAAAGGATCCAGAATGATGCAGCGATGGTGCAGGCATGGGGCTGCTTTAGACCCCGTGTGATAACGTCCTTTGATATAGATCAAGCTGGGCAAGGTGTGGCATGTGAACTGTATTCGACCCTCAGGGCTATTTTTTGTGGCATGTTCATTCTCTAATGCCTTCATGCAGAAAAAGGAGTTCTGACAAAATTCTCTTCTGTCATCAAGTTTTGGCCATGTGATTCCCTTGCCTGATCTAGTACTATATAAAATTCCTTGTACTTTCTTTATCTTTCAAGACTTTGGTCTCATTTATTTTCTGTTTTTTGAAAAAAATGAAATGAATGGGATAGACTAGGTATTGATTATATTCTGAGAATTGAGGGGAATTTTTAGATAGGTGTATTGAATTAGCTATGACTAAATTTTATTTATAAATTGCAAAATCTGAATGCCTTTTTTTCTGATGTGAGCAGATGTTGATGAATGCATATCAAACCCATGTGCCAATGGAGACTGTGTGAACACACCAGGGTCTTATTATTGCAAGTGCCATACAGGTTTCCAGAGAACACCTACAAAACAAGCTTGTATTGGTAAGAAATATTTTACTTGTATTTCTGTAATATCTGTACTGTCTATGCTTATGTTTTACCTGAATTATATCTTTTTTGCATTCTGAAACAGTACAGTTTTGACTATCTAGTAAATCATGATCATGATTTACTGCTTTCAAGTATTTAATTAAATCTGCAGTATTTATTTATTATTTCCAAGATTTCTATCCCGCCTTTCTTCCACAGTAGGATTCTGATTCTGCATGCATTAAAAATGATCAAGTTACTTTAAAAAAAAATATTTTTATTGATTAAAAAAACCAAAAAACAAATATATTACAACCATGTTGTTATCATATAAGTGATCACATATATATACATATAACTTCCTTGTCTATCAAGTCTCACTAATCTGCCTGAGTTAATCTTACTTCTCATATGTTTAAATCCAAAATTGTCATCATGTCGTTTCCATGCACAGTTCTTTATCTACCTTTACCTTTCTATTTCGTTATGTCTAACCTTTATCCCAGGGATAGGCAACCTTTCTCCTTTAAGGGCCGAGGGACTTCAGCTCCCAGAATCCCAGGAGCTATTGGCCAACATGGGACTATTGGCCAACATGGCTGAGGCTTCTGGGAGCTGAAGTCCCTCGGCCCTTAAAGGGGAAAGGTTGCCTATCCCTGCATTTATTCCAAACCGATCAAATACTGCTCTCCCCATTCAGATCTCCAATAATTAAACATCGGGTTCCAATTTCTTTTAAAATTCTCTAAATTTTTATCTCTTACCATATCTGTAAGTTTATCCATCTCCATATAATCATAAATCGTTAAATACCTATCACTAATAGTGGTGATTTCTTCTGATTTCCATTTTGCTGCGTAGTTTATCCTAGCTGCTATGATTAAATAAAATATTAATTTTCCAAATTCTTTTTCTAAATTTCCTTCGGTAATTATCCCTAATTGAATCATTTTTGGGTCAAATTCTAGTTGTGTATTTAATATTTTATTTAGTTCTTGGTGTATACTTTCCCAATAGTTTTTTTTTTTTTTTTGCCTTTCTACACTTCCACCGCATGTGGTAGAACATAACTATCCTAGATTTACATTTCCAACATTTGTTTCTTTGGCTTTTCTCCATCTTTGCTAGTTTATATGGGGTCAAGTACCACCTAAATTGCATCTTAAATTCCCCCCCCCCCAATATCATAATTCAGTGTATACTTTATTCTTTTTGACCAACATTTCTCCCATTGTTCCAGTTCTATATTGACACCAAGGTCTTGTGCCCATTTTATCATATGTGGCGTTACCGTTTCTTTTTCCATTTCTAGCTTCAAAAGCATTTTATATAATTTTGATATCTTATGGCTGTCGTCCAATTCTATTATTTCCTCGAATTCCTTGTCCATTATTCCTATATATATATTTTTTATCTATTAGGAATCTCTCTCTTAATTGCCGATACATAAACCAATTACATTTATATCTTTCACTATTTAATTGTTCTTGAGATTTTATAGTCATATTTGGATATTCATTAAATATTAAGTCCTTATAGATTATCCATTTATTTTTCCCCATTTTATGCTTACTCAAAAAAGCTTCACTAATTGTTGTCCATTTAGGTATAATGTCTCCCCAATTTCTTTTAACTAAATTCCATACTCGTAACATAGCTCTTCTTAAATAGTGATCATTAAAATCTTCATGTAGTTTAATTTTATCATAGATCCATGCCGGCCATAGACATTGTCAAACCCTTCTAATTTCAAATTCCTTTCATTGTCTAATTTTATCCAATTTAAAAGGCAATATATTATATAAGCGTAGTAATATAATTTTAAATCCAGTAAGCCCATACCTCCTTTTCTTATCTCATCCTGCATTGTTTTCATCCTCACTCTTGGTTTTTTCCCTTTCCAAATAAAATTTATCAAATCTTTCGGCCATTTTTTAAATGGTAAATCGTTTATTAAAATAGGAGCATTTTGAAATAAAATAATATCTTAGGTAAAACATTCATTTTTATTGTTGCAATTTTGACCATCCAAGATAGTTTCAGATTTTTCCACCTATTCAAGTCTTTTTTGATTTCATCCCATATTTTCTCAGTTGTTTTTGTATATATTGGAGTTTTTTGTTGTAAAATTTATGCCTAAATATTTTATTTTTTTCCTTCTTGAAATTTAGATTTGTCTTTTAAATATTTTTCCCCTCTTTTGTTAAATTCATCAATAACATCGTTGTTTTTTCTCTGTTTATTTTAAATCCAGCAACTTCCCCAAATTGTTTCAGAATTAATAATAACTTTTCTACACTTTCTAATAGATTAGCTACCAATACCATTAGATCATTGGCAAAAGCTCGAACTTTAAATTCTTCTCCTTTTAATTTTACTCCTTTAATCAATTTCTCTTCTCTAATTTTGTTCAATAATACTTCAGAGTTCAATATAAATAATAGAGGGGACAACGGACATCCTTGTCTTACCCCTTTCTCAATTTTAAAAGTTTTAGTAGATTCCCCATTTATTAGTAATTTAGCTTCCTGATTGCAGTAAATCATCTTTATCCATTTTGTAAAATTTTCTCCTATATCGATTTTTCCTAATATTTTAAACATAAATTCCCAATTTAGACTGTCGAAGGCCTTTTCAATATCGATTTTTTTTTGGCCAATTTCTTGTCTATGTGTTTCCCATGAAATTCTATAAGATTTATTAAATTCCTCGTATTATCTTTAATCATTCTCCCCGGTAAGAATCCTGCCTGATCTTCATTTATCCACTTTACTAACCATTTTTTCAGTTGACTTGCCAATATATTTGTAAAAATTTTATAATTGCAATTTAATAGGGAGATAGGTCTATAATTTTTTGGATTTAGGTTGTCTTTATTTTCTTTTGGTATCAACGTTATATTTGCTTGAAGCCATGTTTTGGGTATATTACCTTCTAATATCCCATTCATAATTTCTTGCAAAGGCCCTACCAATTGGTATACAAGAGTTTTGTAATATTCTGGAGTAAATCCATCTGGACCTGGGGATTTGTCACCTTTCATCTTCTTTACTGCGTCTAATATTTCTGAAACTACAATTCTTTTATTCAATTCCTTCTTATATTCATCCGTTATGAGTTACTTATATTTCAGGAGATTCGGGACAAATCAAAATACATCTGATTCTGAGAATCTCATACATTCACTCTTAGGTCCTCAGAATGAGGATTCCCTGATCTCAGAACCTGGCAGTTAGTTTCAGTGCCTGGAATATTTCTGGTGCCTCAGTAATAATCTTGGGATGAGAGGAAGAATCATGAGAGTTTGTTCACGCGTGTGTGTAGATATGTGTGTTTCTTCTCCCCTTTCTCTCTCCTCTCATCCTCTCCCCCCTTGGCCAGCCACCCTCCCTCTCTATCACTGTTTCTCCATCTCCCTGCTCCCCAGTTATCCTGGCTACATTCATTTACTTCCCTCCCTAACCCTCTTTCGCTCATTCCCATCTGACTCTAACTTCTTGTAACTACACACGTACCACATTCCCCTCAATCTCTTCTAGTCTTTCTTCGTTGCCCCATCCAAAAAACCAAACAAACTTGGAATATATTATTTCTCAGCATTATAACATTGAAAATTCCATTAAACTCAATGAGGTTTGCTCCTCATTAGCAACCATATCATGCAAAGCCCTATCATGGGGCTTTCTTGGCAAATTGAGCAGGGTATTTCCATTGCCTTCCTCTGAGATTGAGAGAATGTGAGTTGCTCAAGGCCACCATGTTGTACAAAATCTGAATCTACACAAAATATTTTATGTATTTTAAAAAATATATCCTGTCCTGTCTGATATCAAGAGATCTCAGGACAGTGTATAGGTAAACCCTATACTAACCAGCTAAAATATTAAGAAATACTTATTAAAAATAAAAATAAAGTATTTAATTAATGTGTTTAATTTGTTTTTACTCTATTTAAACAAATTAAACATATTAACAGGTTTAAAAGATTAAAACAGGTTCTTCTTTGTGGTCTCTGTGCCTCACACAATAGGGTTTTGTGCCTGCGTAGAGACTTCGTTTGGAAAGCTGAAAAACTGAGCAGATTGGTAGAAAATCCCTCCCCCTCCCATGTACTGAGCATGCCCATCCTGCCAATCTAGATCCACCTTCAGTTTTATTTTGTCCACCGCAAGAGAAACTGGAGAGTGGTTATCGAGATTTCAGATCACTCTCCAGCTGAATTCCTCTTGTGTACAGTAGATTTTGATCTTCTTGTGACTTTCTTTTGATTTTTATTTATTTCTTCTGAGCGTTGCCCTTGCAGAGCTTGGAAGAAAGATTTTTTGTGTTCCGCCCGGCTGGACCTTCAACTTTTTGTTTAAGCTCTGCATTTCTTGAAAGCAAAACGTTCCCCTCACTGATGGACATCCTAAATGCATTTTTTATTTGGGTGAGGGCTACATTGCTGAGCATTGCACCATCTGCTGCTCTTTTACCAATGCAACTCTTCATAGCAGGGCCCAACATTTAAAACTTTTTTGTTGGGAATGCTCCCTTTCTGTTGCTGAAAAGTCATCTTCTCCACAGGATCCTTTGGCTTTGATTCCCATTTCAAAACTCCCTCGCATCCCAAAGCTCTCGAAAAAGTCTGTGCCTCCTGCACCATCTTCATTGCCAGCATCGAGTTCCTTGGCCCCAGCAGTCTCAACATTGTGCATGCCTTCCTTGATATCAAGGCTCTCGACATCAACTACTTTGGAGCCTGTTCCCTCCATGTCTCGGGACACTGCTGGGTCATCTGCTGGCCATTCTCCAACATTGCAGGAGGTTCCTTCTGTATCCCAAGAGAAACCCTCACAAGGCAAAGAAAATTTTGAGTCTTCTGGTGACCACAATGCTGAAAAGGCTAAGCGGAAACACAAGTCTAAGACCTCTGTTCCACCCTCTGCCATTGTGGAGCCATCCTCGACCTCAACGTCAATACCAGCCTCGACTCTGGCAGCAGCCCTTGAGACTATGGTCTTTTTGCTTCCAGATTCTACACCAACACTTCAATCCCTCATCTCAGTCCCTTCTATAGACTCGACATCAGGGGTTGTGACCTTGGCATCACTGAGTGGTACTGTACCACCTGCCTTATTGCCCAAGCCATTTCTATTACCAATGGCCTCTTTGTTGCCGCCGATACCAGCTTCGGTGCCGTCTCAGACATTTGCTTCACCAGCCAGGGCCCACAGGATTTCACTCTCGCCTTCAGCCCCTCGACACCATCAAGTGTCTCCAGCCTGATCTCACCAGTCTCCAACACCTTCTTGAGACCAGATGGATTTAACAGCATCGTCTCCAAGGCTCTATTATCGAGATTCACCTTACACCTCAGTATCTAATATAGATCGATACTGGGCTGAGGAATACTGAAGGGAATGGCTGTCTTCCAATCGAGTCTACCCTCCATCTTACAGTGATTGCTACCATCATAGGGATATACTATCATTCTTCCTCTTCATATTGGGCCTGTTCCTACTCTCGCACTTGATCTCCTCATGATGTGCCTCGATCTCAACCTGAGTAGAGTACCTTCACCATTGCCTCACACTACTGCTACGGTTTCTTATCCACCAGCATCTCCGCTTCAACTCTTAATGCCGGCAACTCAGGTTCCACTTACGATGTTGATTCTGACACCTATTCCTGTGGTCATCCCTATTGTTTCTTTGGTACTGATGCCTCAGATCATGCCTGTTCCTACCACCACAAGGGCTCCTCAACTTACCACTTCTGCCATGCTTCATCAATCTACTGAAGAGTCGGCTTATGATACTGAACTTTCACCTGGTTCACCTTCTCCTCTAATTGCACCATCTCAGGAGGAAGTCGAGGATACTGTACCCCTATCTCCAAACGAGTTTTTTTCAGATGTTGTTCAGAGGATGGCTCGGGCCTTAGGTCTCAGATAGATATTGCTCCCAAGCCGGCAAGAGACCTGGTTTTTCAAATTGTCAACACCACTGGTTTCACCAGCAGTCCTGCAATTCCTGGCTTCATTATCTGATGTCATGCATCTTTCCTGGACAAAGACTTCTTCTGTCCCACCTGCTTCAAAGAGACTCGAAGGCCTGTACAAGGTTCAGCATGATACAGCTTCCTGTCTTTTCACCTACCCTACTCCAGATTCTTTGGTGGTTGAGTCTACATCCAAATCGTCTGGCAAAATACATTCTGCCCTGGTTGATAAAGGCAGATGCCTGGATATCTTTGGTAGACATATTTCTACTCCTCAGCTGCTCTTTCTGCCAAAGTGGGTAACATGCAGGCTTGAATAGGTGCCTGTCAGAATTTTTTGTGGGATAAGATAGCTGTTTTCATTCCCAGCTTACCAGAAGAACAAAGGGCGGCTGCCCTTGGCTTCTACACTGAGGCCTTTCTCTGGTCAACCAGCAGATTCACTCTGCCAGACATTCTGTAGACTGCACAACCAAGGTAATTTCGGCTGTGGTGGCACTCCGTTGTTATGCTTGGTTCAAATCCACTGACCTCACTGCTGAGACTAAGAAGTGTATCAAAGATCTGCCCTTTGAGGGCGAGAGCCTCTTTGCTGCCAAGACCGATGAATCTTTGTATAAAGTCTGTCTTACTGGCAAGAGGTTGGGTGTTACAGGTCAGAAACAACAATATCGCCCTTACAAATAACAATGGTGCTCCTGGCCTTCCTTATCCAACTACTCCAGATCTCGTTCTGTAGGCTTCATTCAACACAGGAGTTCATCTCAACAGTCATCTCGAAGGTCCTACAAACAGCGTCATCACCAAGGCCAATAATAACAACAGCAGCAACAAGAGTCTTCCAAGAAATCCTCATCTTCCAAATCACACTTTTGATGGATCTAAGGGATGATGCCAGCTTCTTCATCAATCTCTTCAACCCCCTTCCCACTGCCTGCATATCATTTTTCAAAACTTAGCTGCTTCTACGACAACCAGTGGTGCATTACCATAGATATCTGGGTCCTCAATATCATACACCGGGGTTACACCATAGAGTTTGCAAGTACTCCACCTCTCGGTGTTTTTTGGGGAGTGATGCTGCGCGGCCATACACACAGTGCGGCCATATGCATAATGTGGCTGTATGCACAGACACACTGTGCTGAAAGGGCATGGAAGAGCTGCGCCGCTGGCTCTTAGGGCAGCCTTTTGTCGCCCCGCTCTTTTAGGGGCTGCAAAAGGAAGGATTGGGGCCTTGGCTGATTCTTGAAGTCAAGCAAGTCCGCCCGAAGTTAAGTAAGACCACCATATATGCCCCCCAAATGATGAATGAGAGACTAGTGCCATTTTAGATATTAGATATTGTATTATTGTACTCTATTGTATGTTTGCTGCTGATACCAGTTTTTTATATAGTGTATTTAATATTTTGTATCTGTATTTTTGTATTTTTATTGTTGTAATCCCGCCTCAATCCGCAGGGAGAGGTGGGAAATAATAATAATAATAATAATAATAATAATAATAATAATGGTGTGGGGTTGCCACGGCCAGGATCCGCCGCTCACCAGGGCAGCTCTCTGCCGCCCCAAACGGGCTGTCCGCATCGGCCATTACTCTTATAAGTGGAAGCATTTTTGTGCCTTTGCTGAGGCTAGGGCTGAATCTTCTTTGCCAGTTCAACTTTCCAGGGCCTTGCATTTCCTCCTTCATCTGTATGGTCAGGGACTGGCCTTTACATCTCTCAAGGTCTACTTGACAGCTGTTGTAGCCAACCAGCGCCCTGGTTCACCATCCGCCAAGCTCTTCACCTCACCTACCCTAGAGAGATTCTTCAAGGGTTTACAACACCTTTATCCTCCATTACCACCGGTGGCTCCTTCCTGGCCACTCTCATTGGTGCTTACACACCTTACTAGGCCACCCTTTAAACACTTGGGCTTAGACTTTCTGAGACTCCTTATGCTCAAAGTGGTGTTCCTCGTGGCCATCACTTCAGCTAGGAGGTCTTCTGAGCTGACTGCGCTGCACTCATATGAGACATTCCTGATCTTTCACAGAGATAAGGTGGTCCCCAGACCTGATATCTCCTTTATCCCCAAGGTGGTATCCCCTTTCCACCTTTCTCAAGACATTGTGTTGCCTACCTTTTATCCAAATCCTTCCACGACTCTGGAAAAGACTATGCACACCCTTGATGTTCACCATGCTTTGGCGTTTTACATTCAACGTTCTGCTGAGTTCAGGTTGACCAACAAGCTGTTTGTTATCGTGGACCTAAGAAAGGCCACCCTGTTTCTTCTGAACGATTTGCAAAGTGGATTGCCCAGACTATTTTGCTGGCTTATGAATTTGCCAAACGCCCTCCTCCTGTTGGTGTGTGCGCACACTCAATCAGGGCTGTCTCCTCATCTGCTATCTTCCTGAGAGGCATTCCTCTGCCTGATGTCTGCTACCTGGCCTCAGCCTTCCACATTTGTCCAGCATTACCAGCTTAATTCCAAGTCTCATCGTGATGCCAGCTTTGGCCATGCCATTCTCTCTTCTTCAGTGACCTTCCCATATGCCAAAGGTAAGCTTTTCAGTCACCCTATTGTGTGAGGCACAGAAGCTATGAAGAAGAAGAACAGATTGCTTACCTGTAACTGTGGTTCTTCGAGTGGTTGTCTGTGCCCTCACACAAACCTGCCCTACCTCCCCTCAGTCAGGTCCCTGCTGATTTCTTGCAGTGGACTTGAACTGAAGGTGGAGCTAGATTGGCAAGACTGGGCATGCTCAGTATATGGAAGGGAATGGCGTTTCCCACCAATCTGTTCAGCTTTTCAGCTTTCTGAATGGAGTCTCTGTGCAGTCGCAAAAACCTATTGACCACTCAAAGAACTGCAGTTACAGGTAAGCAACCTGTTCTTTTAAAGGTTTAAATAGTTTTAAAACCATGTACATAACACTGAAGTAAAAAAAATGAGAGCCATGGTTTTTATTTGGCATGCAAATGAAACCAGCATTGATGCCAGTTAGGTCTCCAAGGGAAAAGCATGCTAAAAATGGAAAACTATTTACAAATAGTCATAAAATGACATAAAATAGTCAAAGAACATGCTTCTTAAGTGTAAAGAAATCGTGATGAGAAGGAACCTGGACTGATGAGAATTTCCATAGTTTGCAATTTATCCTGTGCAAAATTTGCAAGTGATTACTGTATTTTCTGGCATATAAGACGACTGGGCGTATGAGATGACCCCCAACTTTTCCACTTAAAATATAGCGTTTGGGATATACTCGCTGTATAAGACTACCCCTCTTCTGAAGAGGAGCAGCCCCACCAGCGCTGGTGCTGCCTCAGCCTCCCCTCCTCCTCCTCCTCCTCCTCCTCCTCCTCCTCCCCCTCCCCCTCCCCATCTTCAGGATCTGGGAGCGGGTTGGGGCTGGTGTCGGTGTCGGTGGTTGTGGTAGAAATGATCATGATCTGGCTGGTGGTGGTGGTGGTGGTCCACGACATGCATGGCCTCCACGCCATGGAGCAGCAGTGCCTCCAGGTCCGAGACATTTTATTCTATTATTTTTATTTTTATTTTTATTTAATTATTATATTGTATTCTATTTTCTTATTATTATTGTTCTAATTTTTCTATTTTACTGATTGTATTTTTTACATTGTAAACATTTTATTGTGTAATCCTGCCTCGATCCATAGGGAGAGGCGGGAAATATAATTTTAAAATATTATTATTATTATTATTATTATTATTATTATTATTATTATTATTATGGGCCCCTTCCAGAGACTTTATGGTACCCGAGGCTTAGGGGGAGAGGAGGAGGAGGAGGAGGAGGAGGAGGAGGAGGGAGAAATGGGGGTCTGGTGGGGCTGGGTTTGGAGTCACCTTCCTTCCCTTCCTTTTCCTTCCCTTCCTCAGCGGGCCGCCGGTGCCCTGGTTATCCTGGCCGTGGAGGCGCCTCCATAGGGCAGGGGCCAGTAGCCAGGAATATGCCCCATCCTCCTCCTCCTCCTCCTTCTCCAGGAAGCAGAGTGAGAGCCAGCTGCCCAGGCCCTTAGAGGAACAGAGGGCGCCGGGGCTGCTTCCCGAGGCATCTGCAGAGGGCTCCCTGATGAGGCTCCCCGCTGCCCACTCCAAGGCTATAACCAAGGAGCCCAGCTCCTGCTCTTCCTGACTGCCGGTACCCTCCAGCCCGCCTCACCTCAGCTGTTATTGCTCCCAGCTGGGTCTATTTCCCCAGCCTCTCTATCTCACTCTCTCTTGCACGCGCACACAGCCACAGCCACAGCTGCCTTTGTGTGCCAAATCCTTTTTGCAGCTAAAGCTGCACAAGCCCGGCTTCACCACTCCCATTGGCTGGCTCGGATGCATCAACATTCGGGCTCTGGGCAAAAGCAGCTGCCTCATTGGCCCATGACGACGACCACCCCTCCTTCCTCCTCCACCCAGCGTATAAGATGACCCCCAACTTTGGAGAAGATTTTCTGGGGTTAAAAAGTCATTTTATAGCCAGAAAATACGGTATTTTTTGTAGGAAGTAGTACTTTATGTACAGAAAGCAAGAGATGCTGTTTTCTACATAAAACATTCTGGAACTAAAAATTAGGGAGATCTGTTTTCTTTGTGATTTCTTTGGATTTTCTCCCATATTATTTAAAAAACATCCTTTTCTTAACACAAAGAATTTATGAAGATGATTTATTATATTTTAGCACTCAACCTTTTATGCTGGAAATGATCACAGTTGATATAAAAAAGTGTTATACCAATATAATCTATTGTATAAATCTATAATGATCCAGGTATAATACATATTATTGCATATTGTTGGATGCAAAAATGGTGCCCACGCTCGTGGGCGCCATTTTGGAAGGCCCCACGGTGGCTGTGCCATGCAAATTCACACTTGGGAACGCCCCCCACCTGTGCGCCGTGCAAATTCGCGCATGGGGAGTGCCATTTTGGAATGTCCCCTCGCACGTGCACTGTGCGAATTCGCCTGCACACGGGCGGGGGGGTGTTCCCAAGGCCCAGGGAACGCCCCCCCACCCATGCATCGGGCGAATTCGCACGGCACATGCGCAGGGGGCATTCCCAAGGCCCAGGGAATGCCCCCCCGCCCGTGTGCCGGGCGAATTCACACGGCGCACGCACGGGGGGGTGTTCCAAAATGGCACTCCCCACGCACGCACACATGCGCATGACGGTGGGCGTCATGCGCATGCGCACACACGGGGGTAAGCACGCGCAAGCGCCCACGCGCCCACCCAGCCCCTGTGCCATTCCCCCCCTCCAGCTCCCCCGGCAACAAAGTTGCCGACCCCTGTTGTTGACAATACAAAAATATAGAGTTAATGAGGTACAGATTTTCGTAAATTCTGAGTAAGGTTGGTGGCTGCCATAGCATTCTGCTGTGAAAACAAAATGTACATTAATGGGTCAACTCTTACAGCCTTTCTGGCCTTAAGCCAAGTGCAGACATAGCACCCATCTCAACTTGCTACTGCTGCAAGTCTCCTGTGGTCATCTTTCACCACACTGGCAAGCAAAGTGTTGGGATAGATTCTTTAAGTTGTCTCCCTTGGAACAAGGAACTCAAAAGCCTCTGCAGCAAAAACTCTCTTTGGCCTTGGCAGATGGCTAATAGAGCCGTCCTCGGTGCAAGGAAGAGGAGGGGCAGCCGCACGCTCGGCACCCCTTCCTCCTCCCGAGGTTGTCCTCAGAGCCGCTGGCCCTCCGCATGGCCGGCGCTCCGAAGACAACCTCCCACCGCAGCGTCCGGACACACTGCGGCGGAAGGGTCACCGAAAGTGCGCCGAAAGCTTTTGCGGCACACTTTCGGCGACATATGAAAGGAGTGCTATTTTAGCGCTCCTTTCTTGGGGCGCTGACGGTGCGCCGTGGGATCGAGGCATGAGGATGCCTCTGTCCCGTGGCGCACCTTCCCAGGGTGGCCCACAGCCTCCCGTCTGCTGAGGCCCATAAGTGCATGGCAGCCTCTTTGTTCTGCTTCAAAGTATCAGCAAGCTCGTAAAAGAGAAGGGACATAGAATAGAACTTTGAATTAATTGGGGCTCAAAGTGAAAAGAACTAATTCTCATTTGTTCCCTCTGTGGTTGAAAAAGGCTGTTAAATTCCACCATGGGGTGAAACAGACAACCCCAAAGGGCAGCTTGGTGCTGTGGCAACCACATGCCGTGGCTCCAATTCGCATTTTTGCTTGCTAAAAAAGGAGTGGCAAGGAGCCATTCCTTTTTGGGTCAGCAAAAAGCTGGTTTTTTTTACCCGTCATGGCTGGAAGCCGGCTTTAAGGCACTCTGTGCCACCAGCACACCTGGAAGCCAGCCCCTGGGTAGCTTCCAGGCAGCTTGGGAGTGTGTGACATGTAAATATTGCACTCCTAAGCTGCCCACAAGGCTGCGCAAAAGGGTTGTCTGTTTTGGCCCTATGTTTGCAAAAAGGCAGTATAAGTTTCTTGTCTCTTTCTAACAAGATACATGATTGTATGGGTTGAGCTGGGGTAAGTCAGCATTCAGATGAAGCGCTTTTACACCAGACAGCCATTTTGGACTGTTAACAAGTTGTTAATAGCTTTGAAGTTTTTGGCATTAAGGGGCATGGCAGAGATGAAAAAAAAGGAAAGAGGTAGCTATTCATAACAAAAACAGGTGACTGAGTTGTACCCTTTATGATTTTCTCATAGAATGGCCTGAACCATCTCATCATTTTCTCACTGAAACTAATTGATTATTATAATTTTCATTATTTTTTCAGATGTTGATGAATGCATCCAGAATGGAGTCCTTTGTAAAAATGGTCGATGTGTGAACACTGATGGAAGTTTCCAGTGCATTTGCAATGCTGGTTTTGAACTAACTACTGATGGGAAAAACTGTGTTGGTATGGAATTTTTTTATTTTATTTTTTACCAAAGAGGAATGATGAAGTAACCATTTCAGATGTTATTTTATCTCTTATTTTCAAATTTAGTATTGACAAAATGTTGTGATGTTGCTAAATTTCTGGGAAGAATTCTCACCCTATTTTGTTATACTTTGACATAGAATTTGCATAAGGCATATTCATATACCTAAGTATCTAAATTTATATTTTGTGATTATGCTGCACTATATCTATACAGAGCTTGGCAAATATTTCAGAAGCTGCCTCTGTGTATTTGCATCAAATTCAGCAATAAATGTCTCATTCCTATAGTAACTAACATTTAATAAGTATTTGTTCAATTATTTATTATTACACATGAGAACTAACACTATACTGTGGTGTTTGGGGGTTATTTTGTTTTGGTGGAAGCAGAACTATGGCTCCTGAGATTCCTAATCAAAGATGATGCAAAAAAATAAAATAAAATGCCGAAGTAATTAAACTTTCTAAAAATTTATCTTGCAGTACATTCAGGTCTATTTAGGTTGCTCATAGATGATATTTCTTTAGTGCTGAATTTCTCAGGATATTTTAAAAATAGGAATAATAAAATTAGGAAGTCACTTCCTATTTACTTCCTTTTTAAAAAAAAAAAAAAGAGGCCATTTTAAGCCCAGAAGAGGCAGGCAGAAAATTGACAAAAATTCTCCCCCATATGTCCAAGAGGAAATTTTGGGGCTCTGAGGGCCACATGACTGCTGCACTTTGACCACCCCTTCTCTAGAAAAAGCCCCCACTGTGCAGGCTGAAATAACTTTTCTGTTATAGAGAACTCGAGAAGCAATCCATAATTTTTTTCATGGATTTTATTATATATTTTCTAGATCATGATGAATGTACAACTACCAACATGTGTTTGAATGGAATGTGTATAAATGAAGATGGCAGTTTCAAATGCATCTGCAAACCTGGATTTGTCTTGGCTCCTAACGGACGATACTGCACGGGTATGTATAATCAATGTTTTGTCTAGTAAATTATTTAAATAAGGGGAAATTTTTGTTCTGTCTTTGAGAGATGTAACTCAGCATTATATAATGTAAATTATTTTTTATTATTTAAACATTTATATGCTGCTTTTCTGACACACAAATAGCCTCAACAGCAGTTTGAAATCACAATTAGTAAAACTACGTAATTAAAACAAATACATCAAAACTACACAATCAAACAAATTAATTAATTGTTATAAAAAATTATAAAACCTCATAATGAGGTATACATCTATAGTGATAATTATCACAGTTTAAAAGTGGGGAAGTGTGTTTTTTTTTAATTCTGGAAAAAGTTTCTGGAATAAGTCTAGTTGAGCAAAAGCACAGCATCTGTCTATCTCAGGGCTAAAATAAAGCACTTTCCAACCACTTTGAAGGCGGGGCATTTAGATGACACACACCTAGAAAGTAGCTGGAAACCAGAACCCTTGCTCTGGGGCTAAAAGAACCTGGGGTAGTCCAACTAAAGGCAGAAAATGTGTATCTTTGTGCATGTATATAAATGCCCCGATGCAAGTGCAGAGCAAAGCAAAGAAATAAAAGTCCAATTACTCCAATGACAACATACACAAACCAGACAGTACAACAGGGGGGCATGGGGTGAAGGGGTATGTATGCTGGAGGCCTCCATGATTGTGCTTTGCTAATGTATCACTTGCACACCAATGTCCTGTACCAGTGGAGTATCGTACTTGTGACTGTGTGGCCGATCAAACGGGCAGGACAAGGGAGGTAATTGGAGGTCACAGGTGGTGTGTTTGTGCAACAGTGTATGGTGTATGGTGGGAAGGCAATACAAATGTATGGTGGGAAGGCAACAATTTTTTTTTTTACCCAAAATCACAATTTTCATGTAAAAACTACAGACTGTTTCAGAAACACACATAGGTTTTCTTGTGCAAAAATATTAGGTTTTGTCAAGAAACAGCAATTTTTCACAAAAAAACTTTGTGTCTTTCTGAAGACTGATTTTTTTTTCATAATTTTTTTTGGTTTTGCACAAAAATAAAAATTCCATATGAAAGGGAGCCCTTGTGGTTAAATGCCTGCACTGCAAGCCACAAGGTTGTGAGTTTGATCTCAGGGGCTCCAAAGTCTACTCAGCTTTGCATCCTTCCGTAGGTCGCTAAAATGAGTATCCAGTTTATTGTGGGCAATTGTAAACCACTTAGGGAGTGCTTAGTTCACTGATAAATGGTATAGAAATGTACTTGCTATTTCTATTTCTATTGCTAAAGACACTGGTTGGTATTCAATATTGCAGTTATGGATTTGTAATCTAGAGTTGCATATCCATAACTGATCTGTATTCAGTAAAACTAGGTAGTCTTACAGTTAACCTATGTAACTGCCTCTGCAGTCCACCTTAAGAGCCAGCCACTGGTTTGGGCAAAAGAGGTCCATTCAGCTGGCAGTCAGGCTGCATGTAAGGCAACATTTCCAGTCCTTCTCCCACCAGCAAGCAAGGCTGTGACCATCAGAAGTAGGACCCCTATTGCAATCCCTTATCACAGCCTTGTTTGCTGCTAGGAGGAGGGTTGGAAATGTTGTCCTTCATGCATTCTGATCACGCTGAATGGATTTCCTTTGCCCAATCCAGCAGTTGGCTCTTTTGGTGGACTGGGGAAGTGTCATGTCAGGATATGTTACTTAGGGGGGATGCAGACGAGGGCATCCAAGACGCCCTGGTCCGCAGCGCCGTGGGGCCAAGGCAAATTGGCGCTTCTTTTAGATTTAAGGGAAAGTGCGCCCCAAAAGCAGCGGGCGCACTTTCCCTGACTCAAACGCCACGGCGAGTGCGGTCGCCGCGGCGTGGGGTCAACCCGGAAGTGCTGGCCGTGCGGATGGCCGGCGCTTCCAGGGGCGACCTCAGGAAGAGGAAGGGGCGCTGAACGTGCGGCTGCCCCTCCTCTTCCGGGCCCGGAAGACGACCCAATTAGTCGTCTGCCGAGGCCCTTAGTTATGGATCCTTTAACTGAATAATTGACATAGGATTCAATAAGATATAGGATTCAAGGCAGATTGGGACCGCTGCTGAGATGGAAATCTGTATTGGAAGAACATTGTCAGGGGGGTCTCAGTTTGTTCATTTTATGTTAGCTTACTCCCCAAACCGAGTTTTAGTCTCAGTGAACAGGAAATATGCTTGATAACCACATTTTTATAATACTCCTATAAGTATTCAAAGCACCTAAATCAGGGGTAGGCAACCTTTCCCCTTTAAGGGCCGAGGGACTTCAGCTCCCAGAATTCCAGGAGCTATTGGCCAACATGGGACTATTGGCCAACATGGCTGAGGCTTCTGGGAGCTGAAGTCCCTCGGCCCTTAAAGGGAAAGGTTGCCTATCCCTGACCTAAATACTATCTCTGCAACCTCTATTACAGCATTGTTTGATAGGCTAGTATTATCTCTGCAAGGCAAGCTGTGGCTGAATCAGCCACAAAGTATTTCCATGATGATATATCAAGTGTCAGTGTGTGTGTGTGTGTGTGTGTGTGTGTGTACGTACCTCAGCAGGATTTATTTATTTTTTTATACCCACTCTAATTTTTTACACTACAACATTGCAAGAGATAAAGTGTTGCATTTGATGGTGGTAATGGTAGTGGTGGTGGTTGTTTAATCTACATATGAATCTGTGAATATTGTGTTAATGTGCTATGCTAGCATCTCAAGGGCATAGGTTTTATAATATTATAGAGAATATATTAAAATATAGTACAGAGTAAAACTGACATTTTATCTGGATAGATATTGATGAATGCCAGACTCCAGGAATTTGCATGAATGGCCACTGCATTAATACAGAAGGATCATTTCGTTGTGAATGTCCACCAGGTTTAGCAGTAGGAGTTGATGGTCGTGTTTGTGTAGGTAAGAGATGCTCATCTTTTCATTTTAAATTTTTAAACTTCTAACTGTTCAGAGAACATGTGTTTCGTAGGGTATTTAAATATGGAAAATAAATAAATAAATATGTAATAAAATTAACAATACATTTTAATTTTATAAAATTATTATTCCAGTTGGTCCTCCATATCCATGGATTCTGCATCCACTGATTCAATCATCCATTGCTTGAAAATATTATCAAAAAAGAAAAAAATCCAAAAGCTAACCTTGATTTGGCCATTTTATATAAGACACCATTTTACTATGCCATTTTATATATAATGGGACTTGAGCATTCACACATTTTAGTATCCATGGGGAGGGGGGCTGGAACAAAACTCCAGCAGGATACCAAGGGTCCACAGTAGTTATAATAAAGAGGATTTTGATAAACTCATTTTGGCATGAATTTCTGTAACTCACTTTGCTCACATTTTTCTACATGCAGTTATAGGGTTGCATATAATGCTGCAATTATGTGAGATGATCTTTATGTTTGCACAGGATTTGCTCTCCTTGGAGATTATCAGATGGAGGGGAAGGACAGGTGCGAAGCAGATTGCTTCCATTCTTATCCTGTCCTTATTGCATGAAAGAGTATCACAAACATCACACTTATCTTGTCAGTGAAGTGGAATTGTCCTGTCACTGTTGAATAACGGAAACTTCCATTAATGAAAAATGATGAGACAATTCCACTTCATTGACAGGATTATTATGGGATAAGCGCAATGTCGTATGATAGTCATTCGCACAATTGTGGACAATTTCATTTCATTAACAAGATAAAGTCTAGATAAGTGCAACCCTATGATATTCTTCACGTGATCACACAAAAAGGATGGGAAAAGGGACATCCTTTTCCCCGTATGATAATCCACCTTCTGTTTCACCTCTTTGACCCCCAGATCAGCTTCTGTGGGTCCCTACTGTGGATTTAAGGGCACTTCAGACTGAAGGATAGAATGGGAATCTCTTCCAGAACCACTATCATGTTATTTATGGCAGATAACAACAACCTATGTTGATAATGTGAATTAGTTATTGTAATTGGTTCTGTTACATCATCATGGTACTTTCATAGTTCTTCTGTTCTGTGTTTGACTGTATAAACACATTTTAAATGAGAGTTCATATCCTACCCTGTTTGACTTCCTCTTCTTCATTCTTTGCTACCAGTTCATTTCAGTTCCATAAGGAAGAAAAATATTTTATGGAGTAAGCAAAATAAATGACTTTTGTGTTGTTATGTAACAAAATATTTTGTTAAATAACAACACTAAAGTCATTTATTTTGCTTACTCCATAAAATATTTTTCCATGAATCCAGATGTTTCAATTTTTGACTGAGGGTGCATCTACATTGTAGCAGTAATGCAGTATGACATCACTTTATATGTTATAGGGAGAAAACAGATGGCCTTCCAAAGATGGATAGGGGCTGCGGCAAACACACGGCACAGCCCCAGTCCTCCTTGAAGCCGGCCAAAAAAGGAGCAGCAAAGATCTTCTCCTTTTTTGGCTGGCAAAAAGCCAGCTTTTTCCGCCCTGCTATGGCTTGAAGCCAGCTACATGCCGCTCCAGTGGTTTATAGTGTATAAATGCCGTGCCGCCGGAGAGTCTTGACGTTGCCTACATCTGGGTGGCTGCCCGGCTTCCAAGTGGCTTCAAAGCATATCAGAGTGTGCAGTGTGTAAACACCATGCTCTGATCACGCCCTGAAGGCATCTTTTATGGGCCGTCTGTTTCGGCCCATAATTAATCTATGGAATCCTAGAATTTGTAGTTTTACAAAGCCTTAGCTTTCTCTGCTATGGAATACTTCTGGTGCCTCACAAATCTACAGATCCCAGGATTTTGTAGGTTGGAGCCATGGCAAAGTAATGTCAAACTGCATTATCTCTGCTGTGTAGATGCACCTCCTAAATTCAATTTCAAACACAGAACAACTAAATCAGTGGTATTTACCTAGGTTTTGATGCATTTGCAACTGATTCAACAGGCCTACTCTAGCTGAGAGTAAGAGCCTTTACAGACTGCCAGAAATAGTACAGCTTGAGGCCACTTTAACTGTCCTGGCTCAGTGCTAAGGGATCATTGGAACTGTACTTTATTGTGGCACCGGAGCGCTTTGACAGAGAAGGCTCAATGTCCCAGGAAAAATAATAATAATTCCCATGATTCCCTAGCACTGAGCCAGGACAGTTAAAGTGGCCTCAAGCTGCACTATTTTTGGCAGTCTGTAAAGGCCCTAACTGTTCTAGGCTCCTGCAAGTAATAAAATATGCTAAAATGCATAATGTCATAAGTTAGAAAAAAATTAAAATAAGTATGTTTTATTATGGTTTTGTGGTTCTGAATGTTGAATTTTAATCTATATAGTATGTGAACCCCAAGTTGGCAGACTAAACAGTACAGTTTGAAATAGCTCCAATGTTATGTTGCACAATATGCCTATAGACTTGATGGAGCAAGGGGTCATCTACTTTAACTAAAAACTGGAGTTTCACACTGGCAATAGAAACCTATTAAATTTGGCACAGTGCTAATGATAACTCTTGTAATGCAGAATGTATATTCCTGTTCTGAATATGCAGCACTAGGACTTAGATATTCTGCCTTACAATTATTTTTTAGGCAATTTCTTCATGAGAAGCTGAATCAAAAATCTTAGGAGATTTCATTTTTATCAGAAAGATGATATGGGAGGATGCAGATGGGCAGCCCTGGGCTGCCCTGGAAAGTGGAGGATCGAGGCCGAGGCTGCTGGATAGCCGGTGCAGCTCTTTGGCATCCCTTCCGGCACAGTGCGACAAAAGGCTGTGGTGGAAGGGCGTCCTGATGCCGTGCGCTGTGTGTAACAGCGCATGGCATCAGGACGTCTTCGGGGAGGGGTTGAGGCAGATGGTGTGCGGTGGCCCCTCCCCATCCCTTCCTCCAGAACAGCCCAAAGGGCCCGTCTGTAAAGGCCCATAATTGCTCTAGACATAGAATAACAGAAATAAATCTGAAGTAGTGCATAATGAAAATCTTACTCATTCTTGTCTCTCAGCAAAATTTCAAAGAGTAAATCTACTGTTAACAAATCTGCTGTAAATTGTTCTTTGACTTCCAAAACTTTCATGTTGGCTAAGCTGCCTGATCCCTGCATGGTCTAAGTGATGTTATTCGGAAACCATAGGCAGCTGAAAAGTATTTATAGTTTGAGAATTGACACATTATATTAAACATTTTCTTTGAGCTTAGTACTACTAATAAGTGAGTCAAATATTTAATAGAATACAGCAAAAGAAAGTTATATTAAAGAAGTTAGATTATGCATTTATTTATTCATTGATATGTATTTCAAGTACTTTGTTTAACATGCAGAAAATACATTGATAAAATTTAGCATGACATTCCAGAAAATAGCTTGTAACATGTAATGAGAATATTCACTTAGATAAGAAAGCATTCAAATAAAGCTATCCTGGATGTCAACATTTGTTTGGTATTGAATCTTATTGATCTTGTATTCAAAATACAGTCATCCTTCCAAATTTAGTGACTTCCTGTTTGCAATTTTGAATTTCCGTGGACAGGAAACCAGGAGGGACAAAATGGCACACGTGTGTGCGACACACACACGGCTATGCAGCCATTAAAAACAATGGGACTCCAATATTTGCAGTTTTTCTGATTCGTGGGGAGTCCAGAATGGATCCCCCATGAATCAGAAGGGAAGATTATACATTCATATATTACAGATATAATGGTTTGAGACACACTCTTCATGTGAGATTATTTATTTATACAGTTTTCCAGTATAAGACAACTCATCTATTGTCCTGCCTGGCTCCCCTTAGACACCCATATGCGAAGCACATGCTATGGTGGGATCAAGAAAGGAATATGTGTCCGCCCTTTTCCTGGAGCAGTGACAAAATCTGAATGTTGCTGTGCCAATCTGGACTATGGCTTTGGAGAACCTTGCCATCCATGTCCTGCCAAGAATTCAGGTAAAATTGTGTTCTTTTTAAAAAATTTATTTCACATCTAGCATAGGCTAGGTAAATAAAGGGATTTAAACATTTCTTATGGGTTTTTTAAAAAATGGATTTAATTATGAAAAATGTAGCAATCATAGTTTTACATTGTTAGTGAAATTATGAGATTGAGTCCCTTCCTCAACCCTTTTTCTCTATTTTTCAGTCAATTACATATCTCAAAGATTTATTCCCAGCTGGCTTCCAGTGAGCGTCATATCATGATGCTGCTTCAGATCACTTTCAGATCAAAACATGCATCGTTCCTCAGTGTGTTTTTTATTGCTCTTGCACGTTTTCCTATAGGAGCATTATGTGACTTTAAGCCAGTTATAACATAAAACCTTGTCTCTAGTTGCTCTTCATTGTTTAGACTAGAGTTTTATGCACTGCTTGTTAGCAGGGAATATGCTTTGGATGAAAATTCCAGATTTGATTTCTAAAGTTAAACTTTGGTGACAGGGAAGATACTACACCATACATTTTTAAGGGCAGCTGAAGACAGGATTGTGTAAAGCAGGGGTAGGCAACCTTTCCCCTTTAAGGGCCGAGGGACTTCAGCTCCCAGAATCCCAGGAGCTATTGGCCAACATGGGACTATTGGCCAACATGGCTGAGGCTTCTGGGAGCTGAAGTCCCTTGGCCCTTAAAGGGGAAAGGTTGCCTACTCCTGGTGTAAAGGGACTGCAGATGAGATAGAATGGTATAGTACTGTGTTGGTGAACCTATGGCTTGCATGCCATCTCTGGCACACGAAGCCATTTTGGAAGGCATGTGGAGAAATAGGAGGATGGGGGAAGAGGAGGAACAGTCATGCACCTGCTCCTCCTCTTCCCCCACCCTCCCAGGCCTTCATCTGTCTCTAGATGAAAGCCTGAGAAAGTGAGGAGAAGAGGAGGAACAGGCACACACCTGTTCCTGCTCTTTCCTGCTGTCTCAGGCCTTCAGCTGTCTCCAGAGAGGCAGCTGAGGGCCTGGGTGATGGAAGAGGAGGTCCTGCCCCCCTGAAAGTTGGAAGTCTGTTCCCTGGAAGTCCTGCCCCACTGGCACTAAGTAAAACTTGATGCTGGAACACTTTTAAATTTGGGCATTCGGTCTCTAAAAGGTTCGCTATCACTGGTATAGCAGATGAGAGAAAGGTGTGGTATACTACTTACAAAAGTTACCAAATCAAACATGATATGTTCCCTACAATCTTGCACTGAGAGATACAGCTATGAAATGTACCTACTATAGTTTCCTGTCCAACCCCCCCCTTTCAATACCCACTTCTTCTAAACTCCAGCCCTCTGATCCTACCTGTGTCCTGGTCAGTGGAGAGTGTGGGGAAACAGCAAATAAGCATCTTGGAGACTAACCCCCAAGACTCGAGCTGTTGCCCACTCCAATCTACTTCCCCTTCAGCATATCAGTGACAAGCAATCAGAACCAAGAAAATAAGCCTAACATGTCCCTCCCAACTGGCCTACCCCCAGAACATGCTACCCTTCCACTATTGCCATGAGCCAAAAAGGAGAAAGACAGTCAAGTCAACCCCCAAAGGTCGTTTCCTTCCCAGCCCTCAAGTCCCAGGACCCAAAGGGCAAGTCTCCTTTTGCTAAAATCTGTGTTTGCTTGCTTATCAGCAACTACCTAAGTGGATTCCCTTTCCTTCACTAGACTGCCACAAGGCCTGCCTATTATAGCCAATTAAATGCCAGTTGAACTGATTAGCCACTCACCAATGAGTTTACTAAATCCAATTAATAAAACCAATTTATTTAATATATCACTGAAAGCAAATTGTCCCATAGGTACCATGTAGAGTCAGTGCAGGTTAGGCAAAATACTTTCCTCTGTATGAAGGACAAATAAGCAAAATTTGTGTCTGGATCTCAAAGGAAACCAGCTGAAGCTTATATTAACCTCCTTGAAGATGGATGGACCAAGCTACAATAAAAGTGGAGGAAGGAAGAATACAGATTGTTTATATACCTGTATTAGCATACCTGACATACCCCGCATTATATTTGGCATCTCCATATTTTTGTATCTGGCCAGTCATGATCTTAAGGGGTCACAATGATCTTTGGAACACCAGGTGACTTTTGCATGAGAAGGAGACCCAAAGACATGTGAACGATCCAAAAGCTAAATGGATGTGCTGATCACTCCTTATATCCCCAGGTTCTGTGCATATCCTCTTTCACCAAGAGACAAAGGAGCTCTCTTTCAACCAAGACTAGTAATCCAACACTTCATACTGACCCTGTGCTGTGTTGGCAGCCAACTTCCCTATCCAGTTATTCTGGGGTTGTCCTAAATCCAATCATTGTTTTTGTTACTCCAAAGTTAAAGCCATCAGTCATTCCAGTGTCCCATTGTTGATTCCATGAGAAGACCTTTAGGTCTTTGTTACAGTGCAAGATAACACTTGTACCTCTTGAGGCGAGGGTCTCAGATATATATCAGTCCTAAACATAGCCTCCTTGCACACAACTGACATCCAGCTCTCATACATAGTTGGCCCCCAGTCTGTCCTCTGTGCATGCAGAGCACTTGCTGTATCACCCTCAGACCATATCTGAGTCATATCCTACTTTGCATGGTCTCCTCTCAAGGACCAGTAAATATCACCCCCTCCACACTCCTAATCTCCATTATCCAATTTCTATACCTCCATTTTGATTAATTTTGAATGGTATGTCTGTTTGAATTACTATCATATATTCCACTCTTGCATATTTCAAAATAAAAATCTTATTATTCACCCAGACCTCCTGACCTGAGTCCTCCTCAGTTTGTACTGGTATAAACAGATGGAAATGTCCCTCAAGTTATCCACCCTCTCACAAGCTTCTTTGAGCTAAGCAAATTCCCTCAACATTGAAAACAGAAGCTGGCACAGTTGGTAGCGAATGCCCAGTCCACCCCCCCCCCACACACCTTCTTTTGGGTAACACCTTCTTCCCACAGAACCTTGTGCCTTCTTCCCACAGAACCTTACCTTGTTCCTCTGCAATGCCAGGTGCATAAAAAGTAAAACCCATATCATTCACGATCTCCTTGTGGATGAAAAAGCCAACCTGGCTTGTTTCACAGTGACCTGGCTGGGAGAGATAGTGCCATCACTTGGAACCAGGCTCTCCCAGCCGGGTACTCTGTCAGTGAGCAGGTAAGGGAAAGTGGGCGGGGGCAGAATGGCTCTGGTTTATAGAGATAATCTCACCTTGACCAGGATACCTATCCGGAAAATAGACCACTTTGAGTGTATGTACCTAAGCCTGAAGACCAGGGATAGTATAGAGATTCTGTTAGTATACCGTCCACCCCGTTGCTTAACAGACTCCCTATCTGAGCTGACACAGCTGCTCTCGGAACTGCTGCTGGAGTCACCCAGACTTTTAGTTCTGGGTGACTTCAACATCACTTTCAAGACTAGTTTAACATGTGCGGCTCGGCAGTTCATGGGTGCCATGACAGGCATGAACCTATCCCAATTAGTTGTTGGGCCAACGCACTCTGCGGGTCATACCCTTGGTGCGGTCTTTAGTACGGAGCAGGCATGTCCATGGGCGCAGGTAATAAGTACCACCGCACTGTCATGGACGGATCATTTCCTGGTCAAGGCTGAACTAAGAGTCACTGTCCACCCTACTGGGGGTGGAGGACCTATTAGAATGGTCTGCCATCTGAGGCTAATGGAACCAAAGGGACTCCAGAAAGCCTTAGAGGGTTCCTTGGTTGGTAATGCCGGTGATCCTGTTGAAGCCCTAGTCAAAAACTGGAACATCTTACTAGAGTTAGGGCTTACTAGGGCCTACTAGGGCTATCAACATGATCGCTCCCAAGTGTCCTTTCCAAACTGCCCTAAATTGTCAACCTTGGTTCACAGAAGAACTTAAGAAGATGCAGTGGGTTGGACAACGACTAGAGCACACTTGGCTCGACTCCTATCCAACAAGACTCGTCATAGGAAGTTTCTTCCTATCGAGAGGCAATGTGTTCAGCACAGAAATCTTTCTGTTTTGCACGTATTGAGTCTGCAGAATCCTGTCCAGCAGAGCTGTTTAGGGTGGTGAGGGAACTGACACTGGTTCCACCTGTGCAGAACCCTTTACTTAACCCTTTACTTAAGCCTGCTGTGGTGCTTTTAACAACTATTTTGCAGATAAAATCTCTCAGATAGGAGCCGACTTAGACACCAGGATTATAGCAGAATCGACTGATGAGGTGTCCAGTAAACCCATTTTAGAGATTAAACTGGATCGGTTTGTGCCTGTGAGTACCGATGACGTGGACAAGATCCTTGGAAAAATGAAGAAGACGACATGTCCCCTCAATCCCTGCCCATCATGGCTGGTCGTCCAGGGGGGCGATGCCTTGATGGCCTTTCTTAAAGGGGTTATCAATGCATCGCTCAGGGAAAGATCTATTCCAACATGCTTAAAGGAAGAGGTTGTTAGACCGCTCCTGAAGAAACCTTCCTTGGACCCCCTTGATTTGAAAAATTACAGACCGGTATCCCACCTGCCACTTTTGAGCAAGGTGATCGAGCGGGCCATTGCCTTTCAACTCCAAGCGATCTTGGATGATACCGATTTTCTAGATCCATTTCAAACCAGCTTCAGACCTGGATACGGGGTGGAGACTGCCATGGTTGCTCTGGTAGATGACCTATACCAGAGCATTGACCGGGGAAGCGTGACCCAGTTAGTGCTTTTGGATCTCTCAGTGGCTTTCGACATGATAAATCATGAC
Source organism: Phrynosoma blainvillii (assembly GCA_026167975.1). Taxonomy (NCBI): domain Eukaryota; kingdom Metazoa; phylum Chordata; class Lepidosauria; order Squamata; family Phrynosomatidae; genus Phrynosoma; species Phrynosoma blainvillii. The sequence continues at coordinate 90,122,977 of JANUYF010000002.1, read as the reverse complement.
ATCCTCTTAGAACGCCTGGAAGAGTTAGGAATTGGAGGCACTGTAATTCAGTGGATCCGTTCCTTCCTTTCAGGCAGGTTCCAGAGGGTGATGCTTGGGGACAGCTGCTCTTCAAAAACAGAGCTTAAATGTGGCATCCCTCAGGATGCCATCCTGTCCCTGATGCTATTTAACATCTATATGAAGCCGCTGGGAGAAATCATCCAGAGACATGGGGCACAGTGTTATCAATACGCTGATGACACCCAAGTATATTTCTCCATGTCTTGGTCAGCAGCCATGATGACAGATGGCATTTCTCCCCTCAATCAATGTTTTCAGGTGGTAATGGATTGGATGAGGAAAAACTGACTCAAGCTGAATCCAGACAAAACGGAGGTACTTACAGTAGGGGCCCCTAAACCAGGTATTGGGTTACAATCCCCAGTCCTGAATGGGGTCACGCTCTCCACTGAGGACTGTGTTCATAGTCTGAGGGTGCTCCTAGATTCGTCACTTCACATGGTAGATCTGGTGAATGCGACAGTCAGGAGTGCCTGTTATCACCTTTGGCTGATACGCCAGCTGCACCCTTACCTGGAAGTAAGGGACCTAGAAACTGTAGTACATGCACTGGTAACCTCATGACTCGACTTCTGCAATGCCCTCTACATGGGGCTACCCTTATACCTAGCTTGGAAACTACAACCAGTACAAAATATGACAGCCAAGATGATCACCAATAAATCCAAGAGTGATCATATCACACCTGTGCTGAAATCTCTGCACTGGCTGCCTATTGGTTTCCGAGCACAGTATAAGGTGTAGGTGATCACCTTTAAAGCTCTACATGGCCTGGGTCCAACCTACCAAGGGATCACGTTCTTCCATACAACCCGCCCTGCTCTCTCTGGGAGGAATCTGCTGCGACCGATAAAAACTAGATTAGTGGCAACCTCCCAGAGGACATTCTCGGCTGCTGCCCCCAGATTGTGGAACACCTTGCCAGAGGATAATCAACATGGACAGCTTCAAAAAAGCTGTAAAGATGGATCTCTTCTGGCAGGCCTTCCCAGATTAGATTGCCCCATTTCATTCTGTGTCCCTCCCTCACTATACACCCTTCTATACACCTATTGGTGCTCTAGAATGCAGGCAGTTTTTAAATGTTATGTTTTTATCTTAATATTGTAGTTTTTTTAAAAAAAGGGGGGGGTTAATTGTTATTATTATTTTTATCGTTTAATGTAAGGGATGTTTTATTTAAATTGTTTTTACATAATGTATTCCGCCTTGATTGCCTTGGCATAAGGTGGGATATAAAAATAAAGTTTATTTATTATTATTCCCATCTGCATCATGATGTGTAGAATCAGGACATTTCCTGTTTTTTCTCTGTCCTTCTGGGAGGCAGATGGTAATGCACCCACCATAGCCATTGCAGTGTGTGACAAAAGTTCACGGGCTAGATAAATGAGCATAACAAACATGAAGGTTTTAGTCTGAAAATATTTTGTTTCTATATTTTGAAGCAGTGCTTTCAAAATAACTATATGAACTTTAGTGGTATTTCAATATTTACTCTTAACAAGCTCTGTGTTTCTTTTATTTTTCATAACTTTTATTTTACATGTGTAGCTGAGTTCCATGGTCTGTGCAGCAGTGGAGTAGGAATTACTGTTGATGGAAGAGGTAATATTCCATAACATTTTATAATCATGGCTATAAAAGAAGAAAGTGAATGGAAATAAGTTAACCACTCTTGTGTCATGTACTGGGATATAGTTATTACAGTCTTTTTTCTTTCAACCTATCCTCTCTTGTAGTTGTTATAGATATGATACCATATTTTTAAAATGATTCAAACTTGGAGGAGCAGACATATGACATTCCGCCTGGAATGAACAGCAGAAGTCTCTTTCACTGAAATAGATGCTTTAAATGTATTCTCTGGGTGATAGCATGTATATAATATTTTGATAAACAACAATAGAAGAATAAAAGGAGACAAGGTCCAATATGCTATGTGATGGTTCAAAAATGTTTATTTCTTTGAACATTTTTATTTCTTAAGGACTTTTTAAGAAATAAAAGGTTTTGGACCATCATATAGCATATGGGACCTTGTCTCCATACATTCTTCTATGATAAACAACAATGTACAGTTCTGTGGCAATTTTCATGCCATTTTTATGTATTGTTTTATGTATGGATTTGTGATGGAATTATTGTTATCATAAACTGTTTTAAATATATTCACCCATACCCACACACATCTATATGAGAAGCTTTGGCATCAACAGATTATTAATTAAACTGTCCCTGCTGTTGTTTAGGTTCAAATCCTAATTTGGTTTAAACTATGCATATACATCCAATTTTAATCCTTGTGTGTAGAAACAAAAAACTTTAAAAGTTTTCTTCCTGTTGAGCATGGTTATGAGAGTTGGATTTAAAAAAAAAAAATCTAGAGGTGTTTTGATGAGTTAAATTATCATTCTCTTCAAGGATGAGATAATTTGTGAATATTTTAAACATCTCTAATTTAAATCAATTTAATTTACTTTTAATTTTAATTTTTATAAAGTTAGTATTTTGTGTCATTTAAACTATTATGTACCAGCGTTAAGATTCTTAATTATTTTATTATTGCAGATATTAATGAGTGTGCTTTAGATCCTGATATTTGCTCCAATGGGGTTTGTGAAAATCTGCGTGGCAGCTATCGTTGTAATTGTAACAGTGGATATGAATCTGATGTTTCAGGAAGAAATTGTATCGGTACGTTATCTGACATAGCTCTGAAGTTATCTGTAATAACTGCCTTTGACTTTAATTGTACAGAAAGACTATTTGATTTTGCTATGTAGCCTGGCAGACTGCTTTGTAATTAGTTTGTAACTTAGAGCCTTTAAAGACTGCCAGAAATAATGTAGCTTGAGGCCACTTTAACTGCCCTGGCTCAGTGCTATGGAATCAGGGAACTGTAGTTTATTGTGGCACCAGAGCTTCTTGACAGAGAAGGCTTAATGTCACAGAAAAAACTACAATTCCCATGATTCCCTAGCATTGGGCCAGGGCAGTTAAAGTGGTCTCAAGCTGCATTATTTCTGGCAGTCTGTAAAGGTCCATACTCTCTTTTCCCATTATTAACTGTATCCTATATTAGTGTAGTCATTTTGTGTATTACAAGGATGAAGGATAGCAAAACCATGCCATTGGTTCTGCCCATGGCTAGTCACTCATTCTTTGTTATAATTATGTGGGCATCAGGGTGCAGAACTAGATTGGTTGTTCAACACTGAGAATGAGTCCATCAGTTGGTCTCCCTTTTCCTCCCAACCTAGTAAAACTGTTGAGGAAGGGACAGATTGCTCTTGCAACCTAATAACTTATAGAGGGCTTCTAAAATTTTGCTTGGGGTCTCATGATAATTCCTACCTGAAATCTACTCAGGAAGTAGCCAGAGGCTTCGTGTGTTGGTGGAGAGAAGAATTAGTGGGTATATTCTCTCCCCCTGTTCCCTTGATAGAAGTCTTTCTTGGATCAAAGAGCCTTTCATTGGAGGGCCCATATTAGACCTTAGGATCTTACTCATGGAACAACTCCCATGGAAACTGGGGTGGTGTTGAGAATTTTTTTTGTCATTCCACTATCCTCTATTTCCCCCCATCTGCTGTCATGGGTTGTAGGACTTTCCAGAGCAGCATGGGAGGTAGATCAAAAGGATGTAAGGATGAGCTGGTCAATTTATCTTTTCTTTCTGAGGCACAAGCGTCTAATGAATCACCAGCCTTGCTGTACATAGAAACAGGCTTCCTCTTTTCAGAGAGGTACTTGCATCCCTGCCTAAAGGAACAGAAAAGCTGGCATCTGCCAAAAAATGTTATTGAAAGTAGCTAGGATCATTCCAGCAACATAGGAGTGAAGCAGACGAGCCAAAAGGAGTGGTCTGAGGCTGCTCCAGCTGCAGTTGAGCCAAGATCAAGATGACTGCACAGCCGGCTCTCAAAGTGGGTCACCACCAGCAGACTCAAGATGTGCACTGCAGGAGTGGATTAAAACCGCTCCTTTTTGCTCCGGTCCTTTGGAGCACAGTGTGGCTTTGTGGTGGCTTTTGGCCATCTTGGGGGGGGGGGAGTGTGTCACCTAAACACCATGCTCCCATTGTGTCCTAAAGCTGCTTTCTTTTGCCCGTGTGTTTCTGGCCATTTTCAATCTTATGAACCAAATCCATAACAAAAACAATTATAGATATTAGAAGTAGGAAATATTTTGAAATATGGATCTTAGATGTAAGCCACCTTGATAGCTACGGCTAAAGGTAGGGTATAAATACGGTAAATTATTATTATTATTATTATTATTATTCACGGGACAATAAAGAAATGCACTAATAATAAGGAAATACTTCTGAAATTTCAAATGATCCTGTATGTTTGAAATAGATTTAACTTTAATCAATAAAGTATCTTATCTTGAGATATTAGTTTAATCAAAAGATAAGGTAGTCTGCTCAACGTATCTTATCCTTCCTTTTTGTTACTTTATTTATTAGCAGATTTAAAGGCATACAGTTGTGGATTAGAATAATTACATAGCTTACAGTGATTTTACATTTTAAATTTCAATTTTGTAGACGCTGCGATAATTCATCCCAGCCCACTTAAATAACTCAACAAGGTTCTTTTGAAAGGCTAAGATGAAAAATCCTCCCTCCCTACGTTCATGCATATGAAAAGGAGCATCATTTCATCATACTAATCAGTAGAATTAACTTGTGTTTTTCAGATATAGATGAATGTTTAGTCAACAGATTACTATGTGATAATGGCCTTTGTCGGAATACACCTGGAAGTTACAGCTGCACATGTCCAAAAGGATATGTATTCAGCAGTGAAACAGACACATGTGAAGGTGAGGATTCCATAGTGAAAAAGAAAGATATGGTTCTATTTACTTTACTCTTTTTGGGCATAACAATCTTAATTGAGAATGGGAAAAAGACCTTGGCTAAATTCCAAAATTGCTCATTTACCTAATGGAAGTTGCCATAACTAGCATTTATCAATTTATTAACTGCTAAACATTTATTTTCTGACATTTTCATCATCTTCCTTTATTTTCTTTTTATGCATAGAAATTTGCCATTCATGTTAAAAAAAATCATTTGATAAATATCAATATGTTCTACACCCTGTTAGACAGCAAGGAGGGGGATAGGAATGGAGTTGGACCAATGAGTCCAAATGAATTGCCTCCTGTAGCTGTTGAACTGTCAAAAAGCAAACAATTACAAATGAACATGTTTGTAAGAGTTTTGCTCCCTGGCATTGTTTAGAGACAGGATCTAGAAAATTGGTGGGATTTACCTCCCCCCACCCATTGGTATTAATTGAATACTATGTAAATGGCCTTCAGTTTTCTACTGGACCCTTCAGAAGCATTGCGTGCTGCTAAATCATCCTAAATTGGGTTCACCCCAGGTAGACATAGCCTATTTCTGAAAAGTGTATGTGCACTTATAAAGATAACAGTGGTTTCTCATTTTTTATTCCCAAGTAGTTCCCACAGAAACACAAAGTGTCACTTGGGCATCCAGGCACTTTATCCTAACTTATAAAGAAACAAGTATAATCAGACATCCTAAAATCAGTCTTCATTATTAACTGCTTTGTCTCAAAGTGATTTTATTGAAATTGTCCTTTTTGGAAACATCTTGTTTCTTAATAAGATTCCAATTAGCTCTCTATTTAGCGTGAAAATGCTCATTTTTAAATGTCTTATAATACTTTTTACTCACTTTGCATGTAATATGTTTCTGCCATAGACAATCCATTTTTAATTTCATGAACCTTTACTGAATATGGCAAAAACCCTTTAAAGTCAGTATGTTGTTGTTTGGATGGTATAATAAGAATATAGTGCTATTTATCCACTGCGGAAATGTTACAACTTAATGGATTCCCCATCCCCCTACATTCCCCCTTGTGCAGAACCAGATGGAGCAAATTTGGGAGTGTTCGGCGTGCTTGGTAGGGAAGGCCTGTTATTTCAGTTGAAGTCCAGTGTTGTGGCATTGAATGTAGCCCTATGTTTATTGCAAAGTTCAAATGGCTGTGTTTTTTATGTTGTAGTATCATGGAGAGGTTTTTGGAGGCTAAAGGCTGAAATAACACGGAGATGCTAACTCTATCTGTTTATCTTGATATTTAGCTTCAAAGCAGAGTTCTGGCTATAAACATGTTCACACAGTTGAACATGAATCCTGAACACAAACAACAAAACATAAATCATTGAAGTGTAATCACTACAGACAGCTCCGACTTTGGCTTTGAAACAGAGGTCAAAACAGCAATTTTTTAAAGTGCATAAATAAGGCTTTATAAAGCAAAAACTGTTTAATATTGGTGTACCCATTTTTCAGTTCCTTTTCAAAAGTTTATTTATTTAGAGTATTTATACCCCACACTTCTGCCACAAAGGCTCTCAGAGTAGCTTACAGATTAATTTGATAGTTTCCTGACTTCAGCTTTACAATATAAAAAGACATGACACAAAAGAAGAAGGGAGTGGCAGTGGGGAAGGGGATCAGGTACAGCAGATACTGCCAGTTCTTCTTTCCTTCCCAAGCCAGGAGGGTGGCAGTTGGAATGGAGGGATGGCTTTCATCTGTCTCTGGAACTAGGCATGGTGAAGCTGTATCTGCCTCTTCTCTTCTTCTGATGCCAGTGTGGTAGCAAAAATTAATGTAGGTGTTTATCCAACCAATGAAACTTTATTAGATATTACACTATTGGATATTCTGTATTCATCAGTCTGCATAAGTGGAGAATAGATCTCTCATCATTCCTATTAGGAAATGTTACAAAATCTTTCTGAGCTGGCATACTTAGAAAGTCTTCTTTGTTTAGCAGGTGTACAAAGTGGTTCAAGTGTATGTTTTGTTGATCAATCATAAGAATAAAGAGACCAGACACAAAGATTGGGTTGAAAAAGGGCCACTTCATTTAACTGTTAACCTGTAAAACTTTTACTGCTTGAGAGGTACAAAGGGTGGAGTAGCTGGGGCAGGTGGTCTCAAGATCTCATCCCCAGCTCCCCCTGTATGAAACACCTGAGACCCAAGGAGAACTCTCTTTTTTCCGGGGGAGGGGGGGTCTACCCATTACTGATAGACCAAACCTGGGAAGCCTTCCCCCAAGTCCCGTGATTTAAAGTGAGAGCTCATCTCCTGGGTCAGCCCCAAGGGAGGTCTCCTTTCCCACTCCTCTGAGTCTTTTGACCTAAAGAGGTAGATTTTCCCCTTCAGCAAATGAGTGCCAGAAGTGTTCACCAAAATCCTGCTTCCCTTTCCCACTACCAGGTAAGAGACCACCTCTTTATGACACCACTGTAAACCAATAAAGAGTATAATCAGATATTTTTTTCATGCCTATTCAGAATTAAATCCTTCTCAGTTCAGTGATTCTTATTCTCAAGTAAGTGTGTATTGGACTAAACAAACGCCACCATCATGTTCAGCATCAAAATATTTATACCCTGGCCTATATCAAAAGATCTCAGGCTCATTAAATAGCATTAAAACAAATTAAACAGCTTAAAACAATAAAATCATTTAAATAAGCTAAAGTGTATTATACATATTATGTATATTAAAACCAGATTTAAAAGAGTAAATGTTTCTAAACTATGTACAACAGTATATGGGTTGCATTAATGAGGCCCAAAGGCTTTGACGAACAGCCAAGTTTTAACTTGGCCTCTAAATGAGATGAGCATTGGTACCATTTGAGCCTCCAAGGGAAGGACATTCCACAGCTGGAGTGCCATGGCTGAGAAGGTCCTCTCCCATGTCCCAGTACAGTGTATTGACTTCACTGGTGGGACACAGAGACCTTAATCCTTGGGCCTGCATGTATGTGGAGAGATGTTTCTGCAAATATTGAGATCCTAAGCTTTGTTAATATGTAAGTATGGGGAAAGCTATGTTAGATTGTGTTTCAAAGCTCCATTTGAATAGCAGATCTTTCTGATATTTTTCCAGTCTCAATGATAAGCATTCTTTAAATTCACTGGAGCTTTTAAATGTAAACAGTTAAAAAGTGGGAACCGAGGAGAGGATGAGGTAACAGACTTTGCCCACATTCAGGTAGACATAATTATATAGCCTTCTTTAATGATAAATAAATCTATGAAGTTAGTGGGAGATGCAAATGAATCCATTGCACAATTATACACCAAGATCAGACATTTTTCAACAGATGTATAAAACATTAGCATTTTTGTCTTTTTTCGTGAGGCAAGAATTGTGTCTCAAAATTTGAAGGAGGATGCAGTCTAAAAGAATAATGGTTCCAATCCACTCTTTCATGCTGGAGGTGTGAATTAGATGGCTTTGCTTAAAAACAGAGACCAAGCTAAATTCTTCAGTATCACTGGAGGAACTGGAGACAAAACAGGACCATTCATAAATAAGAAAACTTGTTGTGGTTTTGGTGAGCCACAAGATATGCAGAAGTGCAAAGCAATCTTAGAACAAAAAGACCACTGAGGACTGAAAATGTTAAATATTATCAGGGCCATAGACAGTTGATATTAGAAGAATAAAAATATGTGATGGAAAGAGATTTGGGTAGTTTCAGCTATTTATGGCTCATAGTATACTTGAGAACACTGAATGCTATGAGTGATATGATGAATATTTAAGAATTTTCCTGTCCTTGGAGAGAAGGGTATCTTGACCCAGCAAAAATAGTCAAATGCTGTAAGATGTTCATCCTTGAGAGCAAAAAGTCAAGTACTTTCTCACTCTCAGCTTTTGTGTTAAAAAATCTGATATTTTCTATACACCAAATATGTTGTCTGCACAAAAAATGTAGGCCAGATTTATACGTAAACTATTTATTTACATAACTATATTAATTGTATAGCTAACTAGTGTCTCATGTTCTAATCTCCCCAACCTACGTACTTTACTGGGTAGCAGACGTGGTGAGAAGGGGTCTGTTCTCCTGGCAATCAAGACATGGACACGTGATGATTCTACTCCCCTCCTGCTAGCCAGAGAGCCTGCCTCACTGGCTGGTGGGAATAGTGGAAATGTCATCCACCCATACCCTAATCACTAGTAGAATAGGCCCCTTCTGTCTATGCATCTATGGCCTGTAAAGTAGTCATAGCAGTACTGCCACAATCATCACTACATAGAGAGCATGAATAAGGATCCACTATAAATGCATAATTTCAGGTTACATATCTGTAAGTCTGATGCTGAATTCTGTATTACCATTGTTTTTGCACACCCAAAAAACCAAAATAACAACAAAACCCCCAGAAAAGTCCTAAAACGTGAAAATTTGTCTAAAATGTGCAAAAACATTGATTTTGATTATCATATATACTCAATTATAAGTCAACCTCATGTATAAGTCAAGGACAGGTTTTGGAAAGAATTTAGCATAACCCATGGATATGTCAAGGGTAAAAATTTGGGGCTCAGCATCATTCTGCTTTGTTGCCCATCCATCCATCCTTAATTGTCTTCATCCGGCTGCTTATCTCCTCACAGAAGGTGGAAAGGAGGAGGAAGAAGGGGCAGAGGAGGTGGAGACAAGTGGGCCAGCTGCAAACAACTGACAGTGGGTAGACAGGTGGCAGAGGAGCCTTGAGGAGTGAGCATTCCCCCCTGGTTCTCTATTGCTGCCGCCCAGTCTTCACCTCAGGAGAAATACTGGTGGCAGAGGATTCTTGAGGGGTGCACGTTCAGCCCTCTTCCTCCTCCGCCACCCAATCTTCTCCTCAGAAGGAAACTCAGTGGTGGAGGAGCCTTAAGGGGTGAGTGTTCACCCCCTTCCTCCTTTGCCTCCCAACTTTCTCAGATCTTACCATATTGACCTGTGTATAAGTCAATCATGTGTTTAGGGTCAAATTTTGGTGTAATTTTTTTTTTTACTTGTACATAAGTGTATATGGTATATTTTTGCATGACTTCAGATGCCATATAAAGAGAAAATAGCAATAAGGATTTCTGATGGGAACAAGAAGAGTTGCGTGTCATATTCAAAGGAAGTACAACATATTATTCAGGATAAAGGGCTGTTTATTTTTTTTACCAAATCTGTGTGTTTATCCAGTACTTAACTAGCTCTTATTTTAATTTTGAGTTTATGGGACTGGTCCTAAGAGAACATCATTATCTACTAAAATCTATTTCATGCCTGAGCAACAACGTGAACTCTCTGTTTGGATTAATATGTCTGACTTGATTTAAGACTCATATCAAAAGAGATATGGATGAACTGCAAAGATACGGTTAAATACACAAAATTATTTATCAGAGGAATTTACTATTTTTAAAAGATAATCTTTCTTTTTAAATGGTATTGTCAGGTGGTACCCCATACAATTTTTTATGGACCTGCTTAAAAACCACCTGGAGAAATGGAGAAAGTATGGAGAGCCGGGTGAAATAAAGTAAAACAGAATGTAGGCTACAAGGGGATATTATTTACCATATCATAGTTGGGGTATTATTTTTTGAGCAGTTTCCAGCTCTGTCAAGTCACAGACAGCTTTGTAATGTTTAAATTCTTACAATGTTTTCTTAATTTTCATGAAGCTTTATAGATTCATAAATGACAGAAACAATAAGGCCTTTGTTTGGACACAGAATGTTGTGGTAGGGAGTGTATAGCTATCCATTGAAATGGATTCTGGTTTTTCACAAGACAATTTGATTCTGGAAACCCTTTTCAATCCAAGTTCTTGGAAGTTTCTAGCTTATGTAAAGTAGCCAATTAATTAGCACTTGCAAAACTATGCAAAGCCTTTTGTACTTGTACAAACTGCCTGCCCTACATTCTCTGCATTATAGATCCTTAGTTTAGATTTTGTTTTTTTAAAACTGAACAAATTTTCCAGACATTCTGGCATAACATGGTTCATGGCAGGGTTTATGCATGGCAGGGTTTATACATCGTAATATTTTCCAGATACACATGGCACGTCTAACAGTGTCTTTCCTTCTGGATTATAGATATAAATGAATGTGAGAGCAGCCCTTGTGTCAATGGTGCCTGCAGGAATAATCTTGGTTCTTTCATCTGTGAGTGTTCATCTGGCAGCAAACTAGACTCTACAGGCTTCATCTGTATTGGTGAGTCTATTGGTCTGTTTTAATCCTTAAATAAAACCAGGAATTCAGTTGACTGTAATACTTAGTGAAACAGAAAAGAATGGTGGAAAGTAATGTCCAACTTGTAACATAGGAGGATGCAGACGGGTGGCCATGGGCCACCCTGGGAAGCGGAGGATTGGGGCCGAGGCCTCAATCCTCCCTTATGCTGGCCCTGGAAGGAGCGCTAAAATGCCAGTCCTTCCAGAGCCAGCAGAAAGGGCACATCAAGGTTTATACATTGTTTTTCAGAACACACACCCTGATAACATCCTCAGGGAGGGTTTCATGCGGCTGCCGTGCGGCCGCCCCTCCCCTTCCGTGCCTCCAAGACGGCGCTTTGTGCCATCTGCAGAGGCCCATAGTTAGGTATTATTTCTTACAAAGAATTTTTGGCTTAGTCACAAAATTGACCAGATCCTCTTTTACTTCACAAGAGTAATATGAAATTTCAGAAGCGGTTTCTGATGATAATATTTCATGTAGTATTTTATTCTAGATTGGTTCAATCCTGAATCTAGTGAAACAAGATTTAGGCTTTAACTTAAAAATTAGATCTAGTGTGCTTCACATACATTTCCTAGACTGTCAGCAGTCTCAAATGATGATTTTTTTTATGGCTACGTAGTTACTACAGTCTTTTTTTTTCTTATTTCTCTCTGGTAGCAATTAGAATAAACACCACTATATTCTGCAGAAAGAAGACAAATCAGATTAACATTTCAGGAAAAAAAGGAAAGGCAATAACATTGGTTCAGTGCAGAGAACATGAAAACATATGCCCCCCACCAAATATTGGGTTTGGCAGGATATAAAAAAAATGAAAAGAAAAAGAAGGCTTCCTCCTACATACAGGGTTGGAGGTTCCTACATACCTTTTTTGCTTTTTGCTGCAGCTTGTAGCCACCATACTTGTATTTTACAGTCAAAGTAAACTCATCTGTGACCCACTTGATAATAAATAGAGGAGACTTCTGCAGATCAGACTACTGCAAGTGCTACATGATCAGGCTGGCCATAGCTGTTTTCCATTTATAATAAAGATGTATATTACAAAGAAGGATAGGAGAGAACCTATTTATTTTAATTCACTGTAGACAGTCTGAAAGGAACATGTTGGCTGAATATCCAAGATAATCGTTGTGAAGTGAACATCAATGGAGGCACTCTAAAATCAGAATGCTGTGCTACTTTGGGAGCTGCTTGGGGTAGCCCTTGTGAACGCTGTGAACTAGGTATGATTTTAAAACTTTAGTGTTTTCTAGCATATATAGCAGATGTATACCACATGAAATCATTTCAGTAAGAGCAAGCATGCTATTTTAAAACAGACAGCAGATATAGCAGGGAAGAGAACTTCTAACTTGTGGGCCTGTTAAGGGGCTGGTTTTGGCATGTCACAAATATGAGCGAGAGAGAGAGAGAATTTCATTGGATGTAGGCCTACAGGCACATATAAGAGAGGAAGGAGAACTATCTGTGTACCAGATATTTTAAAATGTTTCCTTTTTGCTGAAGCGATTGCATTATGATCAATTTAGAATATAGATCTGTAATGGTTTGTGTTGTTTGGAGTGGGAAGAATGGGGAGCTTCCGTATATGCCATTGTATCCAAATCCCTTCCTGTTCACATACACTAGGTTTTCACACCTCTGCTTATCAGGAACTCATTATGTAAACATTTTCTGTAGACTCAGCATGCCCCAGAGGATTTGCAAGAGTCAAAGGTGTTTCATGTGAAGGTAGGATTAATCTTATTTCTTTTTTTTCTTTTTCTTTTAGCTATTAGTACATTTTAAAAAACATTTTATATTATCTAAATTGTTGCCACTGTTGTTGTTGTAAACTAGTTTTTCTCCTGATACTCTGAATTCCCCATACTCAGAAAAGGAAATCAAATTTCTTCTGCTGATAAATTTTGTCACAGAACACTTTGCACAGAGGACTTCAGTAATAATTAATACTTGTCTTCCAAAGAAGACTTTCCTATATCTAAACATTAGCAATGTCTTTCGCGACTGTTCTTTTTTTATTAAGTTGCCTAATCTATGTAAACCCAAAATAATCCAGTTGAAAACTACATGCTATAATCTAAAGAAGCATTTTTAAATCCTTAAGCAATTAAATGTAAATGCAAATCAAACTAGGGACAATGAAGGCAAAGAATTAAAGGAAGAAGAAGCTGCTGTAAGAAGCTGAGGAACATAACAACATTGCAATAATGGGGATGTATTTGTGAGTGTCAATACTGTTGAAGGCAGGAGACAATTTTCTGATATAGTGAGCTGGAGCCAGCCTGAGTGGGGTCAGATCTGCCATAAACCTCCCATGGAGGCTCTTGCATGAAAGATATCTTGTTAAGTGGAGGGACTTCTCTATCAGAATGATCATTACCAATTCTTACCTCCTCTTGCTCCCTGACTATCCTCAGTACCTCCCTGGGGGCATCACTGGGGTTGGCATCACCCGGTGGGGTAAGTCATGGTATTATCCTCTCATCGACCTCCTCCCATACCACACCACACAGAATCTTAGTAATGTTTTGTACTAATGTTACTCGTAAATTTAATTCCCATATACCAGTGAATGTAATAGCAATAATGACAATTAAAATTATACCTTTAAATTACAACATCATATGCATGGCCTATATCTATTTATATGTACATAGTTTCATATGGTTAAAATGAAATTTGATAAAATGTGATTTTTTTTAAGATGTAAAAAGAATTGAAAATTTTAAAATGCTTAAAATTTAAAACACACAAAGCCTTTCTTTTCTCCTCCCACTGAGCCTCACCCCACTCACACCATCTCTTCTGATGAGCTGCAGTGTTTTAAACAGATGAAGATGAATGCCACAGCCCATTTCTGCCAAAAGGCAGATGTTCAGGGAGTGGTGTCATCCCTCCTTAGGGTGTCACCTGGTGTGGCCTGCATCTCCCCAGTCACACCCTTGCAGCTCCCTAAATATCTGATGCAACAACCTAGAAGATTCTTCAGAACAGGGGTGGACATTGGATTTTACAAAGTGAGCAGGAAATCAATGATAGTTTTCTGCTACCATCCTCTGGTGGGAATATTCTTGACATAGCTCTGCAAAACAAACAAACAAACAAACAAAAAACCTGGTCCTATGGATAGAATTCATGGACTCACAACCATTGAAAGTAAACAGCACTAAATGCAAGTGAGACCAAGTTCAATTAATAAAAAGGAAAATGTTGATTCATCTCACTGAACTGAAATGACATGAGTAGTTCAAGGCCACTCATTTTTAAAAGGAGCCTATAGTTTCATATATGTAGTTAAAATTTCATTGAAAACAACAATATTGCTCAATAAAGTGGAAGATGGTAGGAAAAGAGGAAGAATACACTACAGGCAAGTTGATTCAATTAATTGAACCAATCAAAGAACTCATAGCCTTGAGTTTGCTAGACCTGAGCATGTCTCAGGCCTTGAGGGGTTTTTTTGAGGTCTCTCCTTCATATGTTTGACATAAGTCAAAGTTAATTTGATGGCAAATAACACAAAAACAAGAATTTAAAAATTGTGGTACAGTTTAATGATGGAGGAATCTTCCTTTCCTTTGTTAAACTCACTTAAGTTGAAGTCATTTATTTTAGGTTGCAGTCTTTAATTGCATGTAATTGTACGAGTAAGATTTTCTAACTTTCCCCATAACTGTAACTAAATTGTTTGACAGTTATTTAACAGTTTCTGTTAAAAATTCTTTCATGTATTTTGACAGTACTAAGCCTTCTTAATCTTTTCTGCTTTCATCTTGCTTTTCAAAATTTAAATTAAAATATTTTTAACCAGCACTATTCCAGGCTTAATGAATAGAAAGTTACTGAGGTAGGATAATGTAATAAGTGATCATTATACTTAATGACATAGAGCATTGATTTCATTTATCCTAGTTGAAGCTGTGTGGCTATATAAATAAAAATGTAATTTCTGTTACAGTTTGTATATCCAATTTCATCTGTTCTTATCTTGCTTTAAAAAGATAGATAATAATCCTTTCATATTTCATATTAGATGTAAATGAATGTGAGGTTTTCCCTGGTGTGTGCCCCAACGGACGATGCATTAATGGCAGAGGATCTTTTCACTGTGAGTGTCCTGATGGGCTGACACTGGATGGAACAGGCCGAATGTGTTTAGGTGAGTGCTGAGGATGTCACACTACCATAAGATGTGCATTTATAGCCAGTTCACAGATTAACCTCATTTTCAGGGTACCTGTATCTTGAAGTTTCACTGTCCCTCTCACTTTAATCGGTGACCAATGCTAGAAACCCACTTTTCTTACACACATTGCTACTCAGACTTTCTATTGTTAATTGCCAGACAAAATCAGGAAATTAATACTCCTCCTTGTTCTTTTTTAAAATATCAGTTTTCACTTGGGAGCAGGAAAAGGTCTTTACTCTTCACAGACTTAGGGGAAATTTTGAGATAACTGGAGATATTGCCTTGATAACTTACGAACGAGGTACACTTGTCCCTTCACATTCGCTGGGGTTAGGCACACAGGACCCTCGTGAATGTGGAAAAACTGCAAATAACAAAAACACTATGTTTTTACTTGAGATAACAGCTCTCTAGGAATCTCTACGACCTCCACTGCAACTCTGTAGTCAACCTCTGCCAGACATTGACCAAAGAATTGCACTGGAGGAGCTACAAACCCCTAGCAAAGTGTTCTCTCTAGGAATCTCTAGGTCTTTCAGTGCGATGTTTGGTTAAAGTTGACCATAGAGTTGTGCTGGATGACCTAGATGAAGCCTCTGGGAGAGATCATCTGGAGATATGGGGCGTGGGGTTATCAATATGCTGATGACACCCAACTCTATTTCTCTGTGTCTCCGACTGCTGCGGTGACTAAGGATGGCATCTCTCCTCTGGATGCCTGTCTTGGGTCGGTAATGGGCTGGATGAGGGAAAACAAACTCAAGCTGAATCCAGAGAAAACAGAGGTACTAGCGATAGGTACCCGCAGGCCGGGAAGGGAGTTTTGTCATCCAGTCCTGGGTGGGGTCACACTTCCCCTAAAGGACAAAGTATGCAGTTTGGGAGTACTCCTGGACTCATCCCTGCAGTTGTCATCTCAAGTAGATGCAATGGCCAGGAGTGCTTGGAACCAGCTTCGGCTGATTCATCAACTGTGCCCCTACGTGGACCAAAGGGACCTTGAAGCAGTAGTACTTGCCCTGGTAATCTCTCGTTTGGACTTCTGTAATGTGCTCTACATGGGGCTACTTTTGTACCAAATTCGGAAGCTTCAACTGGTCCAAAATGCGGCAGCCAGACTGGTCGCCGGAACATCTAGAGCGGACCACATTACACTGGTATTAAAAGCTCTTCACTGGCTGCCAATTAGCTTCCAGGTGCAATACAAAGTGTTGGTCATCACCTATAAAGCCCTACATGGCTTGGGTCCGAGTTACTTGAAGGAATGCCTCTCCCCACACAATCCGTCCCGCACCCTCAGAACATCAGGGAAGAATTTCTAAACTAATATCTACTTCCCAAAGATCATTCACGGCGGCAGCCCCCAAGTTATGGAATGGCCTGCCAGAGGAGAATCGTCTTATTTCCACGCTTGAGGCCTTTAAGAAGGCACTTAAGATGGACCTCTTCTGGCAGGCCTATCCACCTGACCTCCCTAACTGAACATAAGATTAGACCAGGGGTAGGCAACCTAAGGCCTGGGGGCTGGATGCAGCGGCCCGAGGCCGCCGCCGCCCACCATGACAATATTGATTATTGTTATTACTTGTTCTTGAAGTTTTCTTGGCAAAATCTCCACAGGGGTTTTGCCATGGCTTTTCTGGGGCTGAGAGAGTGTGCATGCATATTTTTAATTGTTTATTTTTATATTTATTTATTTATTTATTTATTTATTTATTTATGGTGCTTCAGCCCCCCAATTGTCTTAGGGACAGCAACCCGCCCCCTGGCTCAAAAAGGTTGCCTACCCCTGGATTAGACAATGCCATCTTATAAGGACCTCCCGGGTTAAAAAGATTATATCACTCGCGGCATAGACCTGTATTGTAATTTTATTATTGTTTTAATTATTGCTGTTATTTTATTGTTTTTACTGTTGGCTTTATTGTTTTTATTATTGTTCTTTTTATTACTGTTGTGGTTTTATTGTTATGTTTTTCTTTGTTATTGATTGTACTACTGTACATTTTGTACATTTTATCTTTGTACTCCCGCCTCGATCAGTAGGGAGCTATATATATAGAAATATAAATAAATTATATGATTATTATTATTATTATTATTATTAGATATTCCTAGATAGAACATTAATAAAATCCATGAATAATCAAATCTGCAAAAGTCAAAGCCGCAAATGTGGAGGGACGAGTGTACTTAGAGGAACCAAGTATCTATGCTTAAACCTGTGTTTAGATTGGCTAAAGACTATGGGCCTCTGCAGATGAGTCCAGGAGTTGAGGTGGGGCAACCACACACTGGCCAGCCCAACCCCATGCTGACGCCATCCTGACAGGCTGCACCAAAAAGGGTGCTGAAGAACCGCGTGCTGGCTCTTAGGGCAGCCTTTTGCTGCCCTGAAAAGGAGCGACATTTTGCCGCTCTTTTTGGGGTGGCAAAAGGGAGGATCAGGGCCACGGCGTGGGGTTGCCGTGGCCCCGATCCGCTGCTTCCTAGGGCAGCCCAGAGCCACCCATCTGCAGTCCCCCTTAGTCACTGAACAAAATAGCAATAAATTTAATAAATCCTTGCTTAATGTTTAGGTTCAAAAACAGAAAAAACTCTCAAAGAAAAAAACTGCATTTTTAATAGACAGTGACCACATATTGTAAAACATCAACAGCTTAGTATAAAATATTTCTATAGAGAAGTAAGTACGGTTTTGAAAGTCAGACATAATGAGTTTAAATAGCTGCAGTTTCAACTTTCAGAAAATGTGTAGGTGGATCCTTTTGCGTATATTAGAAAGTAAGTTCCACTTCGGTCGGTGGGGAAAACATCCAAACAAGCATGCATATTAGTCTTTTAGGACAGAAAAGCTCAGGAGAAGAGTAGATATATAATATACAAAGGCATATATCCATTAGAGTGGAATGTTATTAACATTTCAGCTGTTTTCATTTTTGGGCGCGCATTAAATTTGAAGGCTCTAGATGGGTACATAGGGAGACTACGGCTGGTTTCTGGCATTGGTGTTTCTTGTTTGGTTTGCAATTGTACTTTCCATCTACTACTTCTAAGAATTTCACATTAGATCTGTACTTGTTAAGATGCCAGTATTTTATAAAGAAGTTGTAAACATACTGAATTCATTTTGAAATGCTATACACAAAATACAATGAAAATTAGAAACAAAGCTGTTCCTTGTTTCTCTAAACACAATAAAATGAAATGTACAAATTCCTCACCCTGCAGCAATGCAAAAAATACACTCGGAGAAGATAATTGTGTGTGTGTGTGTGTGTGTGTGTGTGTAGGCGCAGAGTAAAACCCATTTGTGTGCATTCGCAGAGACCACGAAGAAGATATATATATATATATATATATATATATATATATATGTGCCAACTCAGTTTCTGTAGACGTTATTAAAAATGATACCTAGTGAAATTATTCTGCCTTGAAGGGCAGAGGACAAAATGGGAAATTTTGATCTGATGAAGCACAAAGTTATTCCATCCACTTTCTGTATTAGTTTGCAATTTAAAAAAAATCTGTAATCTGTACAAAGGGCAGGATCCAACACTGCTGTTCCACTGATAGAATAGAATCCAACAAAAATCAGGCAGAGGGTGATCCTCCTTTCCCATGGCATCCTGTAACTGAATTTTGGACAGTTCCAAGGACTGCAGTGGGAGTGGGGAAGGAAAGAGAAGAAAAGGTAGGTATGGGGATTTGTGGATAGATTGAAAATTCATGTAACTTTTTGTATGCATTTTTTGTGGCATAATTTTTTGTATGCAGTGTGATTAAACATACAGTGTTGGCAGCAGTTTTTCTTAATATGTGTCATTGTGGGGTAGTTGGCACTGGCCAAATAAAGTGGCTTCTAACCACATTGAAGGTGGGATGTTTAGATGACACAAAAGGTGAAACCAGGTGCAAAATGAAAGGAAGCTGCTCTGGAGCTAAAAACTGGAGCAAAAAGAAGTTGGGATACTCTGACTCAAGGTGGAAAATGTGCATCATCGCACTAGCATATAACCCACACAGCATCAGTAGGGGAAAGCAGGAAAGCAAAAATGTGATCACCAGTAGTGCAATGGATGTGATTATAACATGCACAAACCAGACAGCCCAGTGGGGGCATGGGATGGAGTGAAGGGGTGTGTATGGGGAGCCTCCATGATTATGCTTTGGCAGTATGTCACTGGGCACACCAGTGCACTGTACAAGTGGTGCATCACATGTGCAATTGTGTGGTCAGTCATATGGGTGGGCGTTCAATGGAATGGCATCTGGGCAGGAAGAGGGAGGTAAGTGGAGCTCACAGGTGGTGTGTTTGTGTGATGGTGCTCATGCATGGTGGGCAGGCAACAAGCATAGCTTGATGCCATGTGGTAACACAGCCCATGGGTGTTCAGCCCATCTTGGAAGCGGCTGTGGAGACAGTGGGATTTTGATCTGAAAACCCAAAATCAAGCCACTTTTTCCTGCCTGTCTGCTCCGGCCCTGTGTGTGCCTGGTGTGTACAATTTCCCTTATTTTTGACTTGAAAATCTTCACTGTAAAATTGGAGAAGTGCAAAAGCCAAAGTATAATTCCTTATTCAAGAATTAGTTCAGGAACTGTAAAATAAGGAAGCCAACTAATTTCTCCACTGTTGCCTCCATAACTCACCTCAGGAGGACATTAGTAATTTTTAAAATAAAGTATGGAATAAAATAAAATAATGAGTTACTAATGGATCTTCTTGCTGATTTTTATTTTTACTACTGCAGTTTTATATTTGTTATTCCCATTTAAAGTTTGTTTAACATGATGTTTTTTATTTTGTTATTTTTCATTGTTTTTATGATTTTGGGGATGAAAGGCAGGATAACAACATTTCTGAAGCAGTATTCCCCCACTCTTCCATCGGACCTGTAGTGCTTCTGCAGAATCGGAAAAAACAAACAAACCCAAACCCTATAACCTGGAATCAATAAACTTGAGTGAGGTATTATGAGCACCAAAATCCTAACTTTAACTAGTATATCAGTCTGATGGTGTCTAAATTCAGGGGAAATCTGGATTTAGTATGATATTAGGGGCGTGTACTGGTAAGAAATAGTTTTTCTTTCATATTTTTGTATCTGATTTTATTTTTATAATTTCTTTCATATGACTTCCATTTTTGTTTAGTTAATATGGGATTAATTCATTCCTTACTTGAATTTCAATTCTTCTTTCGAAAATCATTTTCAATGGGAATCCTATGCAGTTTGGTCTCCCAGTATGCTGATTGGCCCGTGTAAATCCAACTGAAATGAAATTTTCAAGCTTAAGGGTTAGGGTATCATGCATGCCAACTGTCGAGCAGATTGGATAAAATGTAAATATTTGAGATGTATTTTTAAATTGGATAAGATCTAATAAGCTTCACATTATTGTCAGTGACAGATCATGCTGACTTCTACAACCCTGGAGTTCTGTACCTAAAGGGCAAGAAGTTTGCAGCCTTTATAGTACATCCAAAAGTCATATCTTCCAAGTTTCCAAAAGATCAAACAAAGGGTTCTATGTCAAAGGGTGTTGATTTTATGGTGATTTATGAGTAGCAAAGTTCAGTTTGCTGAAATGCCTGGCTGCTGTTCCACAGCCATTTATCCCACCATCCAGGAATGTAGCAACTCCATGCATTCTCTTAGGCTTGAATACACAGCAGTAGTTCCAAGTAAGATTTTATTGTAAGTTGTAAAACAAGAGAAACAAAATAAAACTATATACATCCATCTTTGCAGGTAGAAAACATGAACACTGGAGCACAACTGTTGCTGTAAGTTAGAACAAAGAAACTCCACCTTCTGGGTGGTAACATACATAATCATTGGATGAACAGCTTTAGACCAGCCTATAACCCAGCCTCTTGTGTGTCATGTATCATGTGATTTTGGTTCTCAAAACAACAAAGATGATCTCATTGTTTATGTCCTGTTTGCCTGTTTTCAAACTCACTGTGCCTTTGTTGTGGCGTTCTGTGTAAGTATGTTTATAGAAAACTGCACCTGCAAGCTGAAGACTCTTTCCCAGCTTAGAAACTTTACTCAGAAGAGATTTTTACACATCTGTACATTTCCAGTTTTGACTGCATATCCCATCCATATTCCAACAAAGGGAATGGGGAAAATGTCTTTTAAATGCTTCTAAATGTGAAGTTCTACCACCACCTGCCATTAAAAATATGTACATTGTTCATTTGACTTGCAAACAACAACAGTAATAATTTCTTACTCACTTTTCCCCATGGTTCTAGATGGAGAACAACAACAAATTAATATGAAATTCAAAATCAGCTTAAAAGAACAAATAAACCAAGTACCTATTACAGACATATAACAGTCAATCCATAGTTTAAAATTTATAATTTAAAATTCACAGTTTAAAAATCATCAGGATAGGCCTGCTGGAAGAGACTGGTCTTTAATGCTGTTTTAAATTCAGATAGTATATCCAGCTGTCAAATCTCTTCCAACAGCCTAGGGACGGCTGAAGAAAAATATTCCGAATGAGAGTTGCCAACCTAGACCTGGTTCACTGGAGCAAATGTCTCCCAGAGGACGTGAGTGTAGGGGGTGGTGCATATGGGAGCAGGCAATCCCATAGGTAACCTGGACGCAAACATTTTTAAAGGTTTTTAAGGTAATAACTAATAGTTTTTACCTTGCCTAGACACTAATTGGCAGCCAGTGGAGTGATTTTAATATTGGTGTGATACGAACACTCAGATGTAACCAATCTGGCTGCCATGATTTGAACTAACTGAAGTTTCTGAACTTGGTACAGAGGTAGGCCAGTGTGCAGCACATTACAGAAATCCAGCCATGAGGTTAACAGTCTGTCCACTACCATTGTTAGTCATCCAACTCTTGGAAGAGGCACAGCTGGCATAACAATCAAAGCTGATAATATTCTGGCCATCGAATCTATCTGAGCTGTAATTTGGAGTGAGGATCCAGAAGATCTTCCAGGCTGTGAACACACAGTCTTTCAGAGAAATGTTACCCCATCCAGGACTGTTTGACGCACCTCCAAGCCCAGGTTAGGACCTTGGGAGTAAGCACCTTCGTCTTATCTGGATTCAGCTTCAGCTTGTTTTTCTTTATCCAGACCATTACCTTCTCCACGCAATCATCCAGAGGAGACACACTATCCAAATGCCATCTTTATTAAAGGTTAATAAAGGCTAGCAAATAATGATTTCCACTAGTGGATGTTTATCCACTAAAGTGCAACTATACATTGCTGGCTACAATGATCAGTCACTAAACCAAAGGTGGAGAATTCTTAGTGAGAACTGGTTTGGTGCCTCTGAATATATGCAATCCCATATATATCCTTTCCTCCCATATATATCTGCAAAAGTAAATCCCTTGTATTCAGTTGGTTGAATACCACAGGTGAGTGGTGATAGGACTGCAGCCTTAATTAAACCAATGCAGTCATTATCTAAAAATGTTGAATAGACACACAGAGAAGTGAGGGGACCAGCACTCCTCTAATCTCCAATTCCATCATTCTCTTCACCTAGAGAGTGATGACACTGAATAGAACTTGTCCTAAGCATAGATGCTCTCTATATGTTTAGTGATCCTGATTATTTTTGGTTCGTAATTGCAATGAGAGCATCCTCACTTGAGGCATTCTCCTATTCTGACCTATCACTTCCCACCTGAAAAGAATCACAAAATTGGGATGGAATGATCAGAACCAGCATTCTTCCTTCTTCACGTGTTGCTAGAATACACTTTTATAAGGACTGCATAGGACTTTATTCTGCCTAATAAAATTGAACTGTTCTTCAAATTGACATGGACAATGGACAAATTGACGTGACCTTTGGATTCTGTGTCCAATTGGCATAAAAAAATTGAGGAGACTAATAGTTTCTCTGGTCAGTTGTTCCAAATTTTGAAAGATCTAGAGAATAGGGAGTTAGAACAACAAAAAGCAGCTAAGCAAATTGGATGAAATTGACTACCTTGGTTCTTCCATGCCATAGAAGTCCACCAGAACCCCAAAGGGGAATTTTTAAGGACAACATTTGATGGGTGTAAAAGAATGCCAGGCAGATAATGGGAGATTGACATACAAATTAGACAAATGTGTTTCTGGCATACAGTGGAGAACTTCCATATCACATTCAGAACTGTCCAATGGTCTTCCTCCTTTTCCCTGGTTCAATTACTGAATCCTTGACACACCTTTTGACAATTGTCAAGCAATGCAATACAGTGCAAACCATTAAAGTCAGGGGTAGGCAACCTTTCCCCTTTAAGGGCCGAGGGACTTCAGCTCCCAGAATCCCAGGAGCTATTGGCCAACATGGGACTATTGGCCAACATGGCTGAGGCTTCTGAGAGCTGAAGTCCCTCGGCCCTTAAAGGGGAAAGGTTGCCTACCCCTGATTAAAGTCAAGCAAAATAATTCCAAATGGAAATAAATACAAAAGAGAACCCATTTAAAATTTGGAATTACATAATTCAGATCAAAATTAATCATATTTATTAAAACCAATTTAAATAAGAATGGAGCTCTTTTGTATTTATTAGATTTCTTTTTACTTGAAATAAACAAATGCACCTTCTCAACATCTCATATTCTAATAATCTTTTGAATTGTCTTCTGTATGCATCTTTAATCGTCAATGAGTGAGTCTGGAAAGAACAAACATTAAGCTGACCTCTGTAGAATTTGGCAGTATATTGAAATAGTGTTGTCTTTGTAAATAGCAGATGTCTAAAACACACTTTTTGGGGGCAGGGTTATAGAAGCATTATCACTGGTTTCTGTCACTTGTTTTTATTTCCTTTTTTTTTTGGAGATGTGTTTGCCCAAAGCAGAGCTTTGGTGGCCAGGATAAGCCATTTATTGGTGATATGGATATTTTAAGACTGAGTTTTCCATGCTTGAGTATATGTTATTGTATTTACTAAATATGTAGATATCCGAATGGAACAGTGCTACTTGAAGTGGGATGAAGATGAATGTGTTCAACCGGTTCCTGGGAAGTTCCGGATAGATACCTGCTGCTGTGCTGTCGGTGCTGCTTGGGGCTCAGATTGTGAGGAATGTCCAAAACCTGGAACAAAAGAGTATGAAATATTGTGTCCCAGAGGACCAGGCTTTTCAAATCGAGGAGATATTTTAACTGGAAGACCATTTTATAAAGGTAAAGTATAAAATTTAGAATATTAGGTTTAAAAATTAAAACATTAAAAATCAATTCAATAATACTGAACATTAGAAATTGGAAAAACGTATCCATTACAGTAAACTTTTATAAGTGAAATTGTTTAATTTGTCAGGTTATTATTAATTAATTTGTTATTTAAAACTCAAGTGTTGCCTAGGACATGAGATTTGCAGAAGTTGTCATTCTTAACCTTAGATAGGCACATGTTACTATTGCTTCCTTCAAAAGGGCTTTTTTCTCTTTTAAATTTTCCTTCGTCCAACATAGAATTTTCTCCCTTATGGACTGGAAAGCCCATTGTTGCTTGCAAATGGTGCAAATCTAACAAATCTGGGAATGGCCATGAAGACTGTCCAAAAAATGGCATCTCATCTTACAAACTCTTCAATACAGTTTGTTACTCTTCTGCATCTCTCTTTTCTTTCTACCTACCAGTAAACACGTCCACCACAAATGCCTTGTTTGTTAAAAGTTAATAAAGAGTGATTAATGTTAGTTACTGATACACCACAAATACAGTGGTCCCTCAGTATTCACTGGGATTTGGTTTCAAGACACCCCACATGGATACCAAAATCTGTGGACACTCAATTCCCGTTATATATAGTGCTGTAGTAAAATGGTGTCCCTTATATAAAATAGTGAACCACTCAAGGTTTACTTTCGGGAGTATATTTTTCTATATATTTTCAAGTTGAGTCTGTGGATATGGAGGGCGAACTGTACAGCAATTACTGAATAGTTACAAAGATTGATCAGTGATTAAAGAGTGGAGAATTCTTACTCTCAAATTTTGAGAGTCTCTGGGATATCAGCAGAATGCCTTTTCAATTAAATTGAGTCAGCACATTTTGTGTGTGTCTCCCAGTCACAATCAACTGCAATCTGCAAATATCAATGGTGAAATATGTGTTCTTTAGGTATGAGTCAGGGATCCTAAATTCATTCTGTAGCATCTTCAGTTTTAATTACCAGATGTTCTCTGCATCCATCTTATTTTAACTGTATAATTAAAATTGGGTGAAGAAAAAACATAGAGGAAGAAGGAGGGGTTCATATAAGGAAGAATGGAAAAACTGGAGAGAAAAAGAAATGGGGGATAGATTTTAATAGAACTTCTCAATTATCTATAGCAGGGGTAGGCAACCTTTCCCCTTTAAGGGCCGAGGGACTTCAGCTCCCAGAAGCCTCAGCCATGTTGGCCAATAGCTCCTGGGATTCTGGGAGCTGAAGTCCCTCGGCCCTTAAAGGGGAAAGGTTGCCTACCCCTGATCTATAGGCATAGCATGAGCAATGCAGTGGCTTGTTAATGCTCAACACAAATAATATTATGTTACAATGTTATGCTATAATATACAAGAGAAGCAAGTACATAATATAACCAGTAGTGGAGGAGAAGTCATTCAAGACAGTCACATTGCACCCCAAACCACAGTAAAAATTTTCTTCCATTACAGATGCATGGGGGGGAACCTGCCTTTCAGGTCTAAAGGCCTGATATTTTGAAAGTTCCCTGGCTGCTTCAGGGCCTTGATGTTCTGCTAAGCAAGCAAATTACTCCCTCCAACCTCATTGTATTACAAGAATTATCTTGCTCTGTCTTTTTCAAACTCGACTCTTGTTCTGCTCCACAGCCTCAGCTCTTTTGTTCCAGACCTGTGTTCTCTTTTCTCCCTCCCCTTCCTGCTGTTTTACCAAACAAACCATGCAGATTAGACTACCTGATGATGTGTTTCCTCCAGTTGTAATATTTTTCCCCTGACAATTCAGGTCCTCCTGTTTTGTTGAATGTTGACAAAAGGAGAGGCAAACACCCTAACAAATTCTAATGAATTCCAATGGTTGAATTAAGGAAAACATTTTTTTAAACTTCAGCACATATGAAGGAATTAACATGTTTTTCAAAATATACTTCTGGCTCCTAGATTCTTTCTGATCAATAGAGTGTTCTCTGAAAATATAGAATTTACAGTGGGCCCTTAGTATCCACTCGGGTTCAGTTCCAGGACCCCTGTGGATACCAAACTCTGTGGATGCTGAAGTCCCATTAAATGTAATGGCATAGTATAATTGTGTCCCGTATATAAAATGGCAAAATCAAGTTTTGCTTTTTGGAATTTATATTTTTTTAGAATATTTTCAAGCCATGGATAGTTGAATTCGTGGATAAGGAATCCATGGATGTGAAGGGCTGACTGTACTCATACAAACTCTGGTGTATCCCTTTGCTCTTTCCTGTTAAACAGCCTGGGGAAAATACATGTATGTGTCTCAATAATCTTTACCTAATAATTATTTCCACAACTCTCTTGGTAATTTGATCAATTCATTACATATGTTCACCTTTCATATAACTGTTTTCTCTAGTTTTTCTCATAACTCTAACATCTAGAACAGCTATTGACAATGGCATTCCCACACTAGGTGACACCCAGTGTGTGTGGCGGGGGGGGGGCTCGAGGAGGTGGGACTTCTGGACCCGGACTTTCAGTGGGGTTTCCAGGACAGAGGTGCATGGGAATGGGCCTAGGAGGCCCTGAAAACACCCTGGATGACCCCAAAAATGCTCCAGGCAGGTCTAAAAGGCCCCGCATAGGCCTAGAAAGCCCTGAAAATGCTCCGAGCAGCCCCCAAAGGCCCCAGATGGGCCTAGAAGACCCCCCAAAAGGTCTTGGGCAGCCAAAAAAGTACACTTGGGGTACAGGGAGCTGACCTGGTATCACCCCTTCTTTGGTGTCACCTCCCTTCTGCTAGTGTGTATTGCAAAATATTTCCAGCAGAGTCATGGAGTCAACAAAAATAGAGCTTTATTCAGCAGAATGTAAAACAAAAATAAGCAAAGCAAAAATAAAGCAACATGGCTAAGTACCAATATATACAATGCAAAAATAAATCAGCATAGCATAACTTCCTGCATGTCTGCAGTACTACAACTCCCTAACAAGGAGAAAAAAAACTTACTTCCCAGCAATATGAAGAGCAACAGGTTCCTGACCAGCAGAGAAAGTAATACATTCTCTGAAACCCAAGCAGATTCCTAATGCAGTTATACTCTGCTAAGTGGCTATCAAGACCACTTGGCCTAATTGGCTGATTGCATCACTAATTGCCAGAGCTGGCTTACCGTCATGGACTTCACCTGCCACTTTGCTATACCTTCATCCAGCCACAACTTAGTATGCAAACTGGCATACCCTACACCTTCTGGGATATCACCCAGTGCAGTCCGCACCTCCTGCAATGATGCTACTGACCATTGGTGCTGAGTTAAATTTTTAATTACTATATATAGTCATGTATAAGTCTAAAACCTGGGTCGACTTATCCATAGGTCAATGTAAGTTCTGAACTTTAACTCTTTTTTAAAAAGGAACCATCCTCTGGTGAAATGTCCTGGAAGCACTGACTCTCCTCTATTCTCTCATCCATCCAACCTTTAGTGTGAGCACAAACAGTGATGCTTGCTGGAATTTTGTAAATTCTTTGGCATTGTTTTCCTTTGCTTCATCGTTTAGATCCTTTTTTACATGCTCCTAGGTTTTACCCATGACTTATCCATGGGTCATATCAAAATCCATAATTTTGTCTCAAAAACCTACCCTCAGCTTACACATGAGGTCGACTTATAGTCAAGTATATACAGTATTATGTTTACATACCTAAGAAAACCCTGTGGAATTAATGGAATCACCGTAGGTCGACATGAAGGAACATTCACACAAGAGTTAATAGTGTGAAGATCAACTGCATAAATGAAATATTCCATGTGTTTACTAGAATAAAGTCCAGTGTTGCAGCTCACTAAAATAAAATATTACCTTTGAGTGAGTGCTATTTATTTGACACATGAGCAGTTCAGTTTGCATAAAATATATAAACATGTCTGTTTTCCCATTACAGATATTAATGAGTGCAAAGTGTTTCCAGGGATGTGCACAAATGGCAAATGCAGAAACACAATTGGAAGTTTCAAATGTAGATGCAATAGTGGATTTGCATTAGATATGGAAGAAAGAAACTGTACAGGTAAGTAAGATGGAAAACTTTAGAATACTATTGGAAATACCAGGGGAGGCTTGATGTCCCCATCCATTTGTGTCATCCACTCTGCATGTCTTCACTGATTTTCATGAATTGGGATGGTTGGATTGAGACAAGTATATGCACAGAAGTACTCACTACTGTTAGCCTGCAAAGGCCTTGCAAGAGTTACTGGAATAAAACTCACATATTCATCAAAAGGCCACAGTGTATTGCATTACAGAAATGTATAATAGTCCCCTCCCTTTTTAATGAAAAGTAGCCACAAGGCGCTGTTTGTCTGAGAGTTGGGATGGCAGTGGGTGTTTCAAGATGTTTCTCAGCTCAGTATTTTCCCTACTGCTTTTCTACCTAAATTTAGTTGGTGATGGTTAGGGGAGCTGGGAGTGGGATTTTAGTAGAGAAATATCCAGATAATGAAGGATTAAGTGCACATCCAACTGCTCTACTCCTCTACTAAAACTAAAAGATTTCTGTGTTTCTTTTCATTAAAAATAGTCTAAAACCATTTTTGCCATCTGCTTGGGACAGTGGTGGGCAAAGAATACCCACAGGACTATTTTTGTGGTCCCCATGGCATTCCAAGGGGTTTTTTTTTGGGGGGGGGGGGTTGGCACATAATTTCTTTAAAGAAAAATTGCTACAGAATGCCCCAAATGCAGGTTAGGAGGGCCCCTAGGTCCTCTATCTGTTAAAAACATTTATTGTGATTTTAAAAAAGTTTGCCCCAAAAATTCCTTTGGGGGGGGGTGAGTTTCATTTCCACCACACTTTATACTCCCCTACCCCCCACCAGCCAATTCAGACCCAGGAGATATCTTTTTTGAAACAGAACCAGAAGTGAATCTCTCTGAAAGTGATCAACTGTGTCTCAGGCTGCAGCTGCACTGCAGAAACAATCCAGTTTGACACCACTTTAACTGCTATGGCTCAATGCTATGGAATTTTGGGAATTGTAGTTTTTTGAGACATTTTTTGAGATATTTGAGCCTTTGCTGTTAGAGAGAAGTGCCGCAACAAACTACAATTCCCATAATTCCATAGTATTGAGCATGGCAGTTAAAGTGATGTCAAACTGGATTATTTCTGCAGTGCAGATGCAGCCTCAGTCATGGGCCTCAAAACTGGACTTAGGCAGAACTGTGGTATCCCAGCTGTTCCCTCATTACCTTGTACTTTTAAACATATAATGTAGCACTCTCTTTTTTATAACAATATGCAAGTAGGAAAGAAATGTTTGAAAACTTGGCAACATTAGCATTCTTGGAATGCATATTTAAAATAAGAGCATTGGTTACTTATACCAAAGTATTCCAGGTTTTGAACATACTGGAACACATTAACATAGGCACTAGAAATGTTGGGTTATCTAAATCACTATATTAACCAGTTAGATCAAATAGATTCACACCTATATAAATAATGTCTAGCATTGCTCTAAAAACAAAAGTTGCTCTCCAGCACTAGAGAAAATCTGACTTTGGACTTCAGCTTGAGACTTTCTACAGCTATGATGAATGGATATGTGCACTGTGGGTGGCTACACATTAAAAGTCAAAAGAAATTTGTTCTGGAACTGTAAAAATCCAGTGTGTTGGTGTAATGTAAAATGTGGGTGGTAAGGCATGTGAATCAAGGTTTTTCTGGATGTTAATATTGCTATAGCTGGTGATTTTTTTGTTTTTACAACGATTGCCCTGATGGGAAATGAACTTGCTCAGCTTAACTTCCAAGCTCAAAGCAGTTCTTAAATTTGGGAAGGAAAATAATGTATTAACCCAAAGTATTTTCTCTCCCTGATGTCAAGAGACCTTGCTTTACATCAGGGACTGCACTACATTGACTGGAAGAGAGTGTTAATCTTCTGTTTGTTTTTTAAACTTTTATTGAGATATAAAAACAAAAACATAAATAACATACAAGCACAATACATGAAAACACTATACAAAACAATACAATAAAAACAAACCAACAAAACAAACAAACAAAAAGAAAAACACAACATTTAAACTTCCTAAACTGAGACCTAGGATTAAAAAAAAAAATCAAAAACAAATAACCACATAAAACATAGATCATTTACCACATCACGGATATAAACTTTAAACCTTCAATAAATGAAACAGACAAAACTTGAGTGAATCTGCGTTTTTTCAAATTTTGTTAGACTCTAACTATAAAATACATTTATCCTCTGTTTATATCTCTATTTCTAATTCTCTATCCAATACTTAAATAAATTGCAATTAGCAATTCAGAATCCGGATCCGTAACATTTATAATAGTGTTAAACCGTTAAATAAATTGGATGTTTGTATATGTGACATCAGAACACCGATATATACATATATATTTATCTTAATTAGTTATCTATTTGACATTTATTGATGTGCGATGGTAACCCTGATTATAAGTTAATCTTCTGTTTTAAGGAAGAATTCCTAATCCTTCTAGAGCAGTTTAGTCATTTGCCCAAGAAGCAGGATTTTTATAGACCTCTATCTTTAGGAGATTTTCTCTTATTTTTTTAAAAAAACTTTTCAAAATTGTAATTGTGTTCCCAATCACAGTAGGGTTTGGAGTTGTAGACATACAGAGGAAGTATTGAGGGTTTCCTTCCTTTGTTTGCTCTGGAACATAACAGTGCACAAGTTGGTGGCTGAGGTACCTAAGAAATCTTAAAGCAGTCCACTGGGAATCTTTTGAGGCTGGGCTAACGACCAGACAGTGTGCTACATCTGAAACCCTTTCAGAGATATAGCTGGCCTCTTTGCTTGAGCTCTTCTCTTCTGCAATCAGAGAAGGAACTGAGGACATTATCACACAGGCCTCGGTCCTGCCTTGTTCTTGCCGCAATAGTGTTATTTTAAAAACCCAAAAGCATACTAGTTTTGGAACTTTTAATACTGCACTTCTTCTCTTCAATAGTGCGATGGGGCTTTTTGCACCATTGAGAGTCCTGACATGTTCTCTTCCTCATTCCCCTTAACCCTGCCTTCCTGCACTCCCTGCTCTCTCCCCTCCCTCCATCCAAAGAAGGAATGACTGCCTCTTTGCAAGGAAGCAGCCATTCCTTCTTTGGCAGGCCGGGGGGGTGTGGGAACAAGAAGCTTGCTCTGAAACAGGAAGGGGGAAAGGAAGGGGAGAGAGGAGACACTGCCCAATACCAGAACAGCCATGCAAGGAAGTTACTGCCCCTGCAGAGAAATGGTATAACATTGTGTTTGAGACCTTATTGATGGGTGTTTACCATGAATGAAAAGGGATGCTGTAACAACAAAGGAACTACGAAATGGCTATAACCATGTGTGATAAATATTGCCAAATGTGCTATTTTCTATCTCTAATAAGAGTTTTAAAGGCTTGTGCAGTAATTTCCCATGTGAACTCCTAGCTGTAGATTGTAGGTGCTTCTCCCCCACCTCCTTGGCCAGAAGCAGGTGAATTTGTATCTAATGTCAAGTTAATGTTTCACCTTGGCATCTGGGGAAGAGAAGTATTAGTAAGCAATGGTCTCGCATTCAGTTCTGGTCACCTCATTTTAAAGAAGGATATAGACAAGTTGGAGCAGATTCAAAGAAGGGCAACAATGATGGTAGGAGGTATGGAGAACAAAACGTGAGGAAAGGTTGAAGGAGCTGGGCATGTTCAGCTTGGTGAAGACAAGATTGAGGGTTGACATGATTGTACTCTTTAAACACCTCAAGGCCTATCACAGAAACATGGAGACAGGTCTGTTCTCTGCTACCCCAGAAGGTAGGACCTGTTGTTGTTGTTTGTTGTTACTATGTGCCTTCAAGTAATTTCTGACATATGGTGACCCTAGCATGGAGTTTTCTTGTCAGAATTTGTTGGGGAAGCGTTGTCATTGCCTTTCTCTGAGGCTGAGAGAATTTGACTTGCCAAAGGTTACCTAGTACATTCCCATGGCTCAGCGGAGCTTTCAGCCTGGTCTCTCAGCATCCTACTCCAACACTGAAACCACTATACCATGCTGGCTGACTTAAATTAGACTAGGCCTAATGATTTTGAATTTAAGAAGAGTATACAGTTGGCCCTCCGTTTTTCATGGGGGATCCATTCTGGACCCCCCTGCAAAAATGGAGATTCACAAATATTCAAGCCCCATAGGCTTGAATGGGGCACACCCCAGTGGGCATGTGCGGGAGCACACCCCATTGATTTAAATGGAGGTTGCCCCTCCCAGTGCAAAACAGCAGACTTCAAGTCTGCAAGAACGGAGGGGCGGCTGTATTTCAATTGAATGCTCGAAGGAACTTCTTCACATTAAGAGCAGTTTGGTAATGAAACCAACTACCTAGAGAAGTGGTGTGGTCTCCTTCTCCTTCTCAAAAAGAAGCTGGACAGTTAGCCTCTGGTGATGCTTTAGTTGGATATCTTGAATTAAGCAGGGGTTTGGATTCAAGGCGCCATGAGACCCCAACTATATTTATCTATGATTCTCTCTGTGAGCAAAGATTTTCTGATTATTTATTTATTTTATTTTATTTATTTATTCACTTCATTTATATGCTGTCTTTCTCCCAAAGTGGTACCCAAGGCGGCACTGGCTTACCAGTGAGCCATATCCCTGGCCAATCAGGTCCTCTCAAATATATAAGAAGAAACAGGTCCTCAGGCTGCAGTTCATGGAAATCCTGGTCACTGCCTATTGGCCAAGACCATTTTGGTAGGAAGATGACTCTAGTATCTGAGTATATTAGTGTCACTATTCCAGAGGGAAAACAATGAAAAAGGAAGAGAAAAGGGTGCAAACCTATGTATTAATCACTTCACAATCACTCCAAATGCAAATCAGAATAACACTGTTATTCTTTAGTTCCATCACTCCTTCACCTGTCTCTGTGTCTAGTTACAGCACAGTCTGCTGTTTTTGGTGGGATATCAACTTGGGAAATTGAGGTCAGCTTTTCCACGTAGGAGGAAATATCTTTTGCTGGGCAAAATCCTCCGGAGTGTGATGTGCCAGCAGAGGATTCAGTAAATCCTACTAGAGAAAGGGAGAGTTTCTAGAGAAAAAACTGGCCTTGGGACATTATCACTATCAGCAGTGGTAGAAATTGCTAGTTATAACATTGCGTATCTCTTGAACATCTCAGTATCAACTTCCACTTTCAAACTTCAGCATCCTTTTTGCCAAGTACAATAATTCTAGGATTTCTTCAGACATCTACATTTCAACTGTTTTATTATTGTCTCTTCTTTACATACTGTTAAATGAAAAACTAAGTTATTGGATTTTTTCATGTTGTGACAATCAGATTTCTTCTATCTTTTTGATTTTGAAACTAGATATTGATGAATGCCATATATCACCTGACCTCTGTGGAAGTGGTACCTGTATCAACACTCCTGGTAGCTTTGAGTGTGAATGTTTTGAGGGCTATGAAAGTGGATTTATGATGATGAAAAACTGCATGGGTAAGTGAAAAGATGTTAGTGCACATACTGTGAATGTGTGTGTTTAGAGTTTATAACCCTATTTCATAACCCTATGACCATTGCCATGTTTTTTTAAAATCCCAGTCAGCCATCATGTATATGAATTTGAGTAAGTCAGTATTTCCTTTATGAGAAGAAAGTTAGCTATTATGATAATATTGGTGTCTGTCATATGCACACATTTTTTCAGATAAGGAATAGTTAGTTAATCTAAACTATGCCCAAACTATAGCATATAATCAATCTATCCATGTATTTATTGCAATCTACAGATCAGAAATAATGACAGTATGTACAAATACTTTTTTAATATTGTAGTAATAACAGTAACAAAAGGTAATGCACTGTCAATGAATGCATGTGGCCCTTTGTGTCTGTTTTGCTTATGTAACGGTGTGACAGAAAATCCAAATATATGATGGCAGCATGTGAAAAAGGGACTTAGAAATTACAAATCAAACAATTTTGCTTGTATTTGGTTAATAGACATTATGGTTTTTTTAAAAAAAATCAATTATGATTTTGTTTCTTGTTGAGGAACAAATAATCCCGTTTTAAGTTTTATTTATTATGAAAACTAAAAGAGATAAATTGGCATTGTTCATATGAAACAGACTCAGTCATAGGTTCCTAATTACTTTCAGATGTTGACGATATCATACTTCATCATACTTTATCTCAAATTGTCCCTTTGAAAAAGAGCTTCTCCCTATCTTCTTTTCAGACATAGATGAATGTGAACGTAACCCTCTTCTCTGCAGAGGTGGCAAGTGTGTAAATACAGAAGGAAGCTTTCAGTGTGACTGTCCTCTAGGGCACGAATTGTCTCCATCACGTGAAGATTGTGTAGGTAAGTTTCAGGTGCCTAAGAATTTTTTATGTTCTCTTTTAAAAGTGTTGCTAATGTTTGTAATAATGTGGCTCAAAATAGAAATTTGTCTAGTTTGTAATGCCTGAATGCATTGCAAATCAAGTATAATTTAACCCAGAAGTTCCTGGGATTTAAATATAATATGACATTCCACATATGTGCAGTCAAGAAATCAGTCAAGTTGGCTAGGCTGCTCTGAAAGTGCTTGTGTAGAGGTTTTAATATTAAGTCTTATGCCTGATGAAAGCCTCATTGGTTTCCACAAATTAGCAGGAAACCTGCTACCCAAACAATCTTTTTTAAAAGTATATGGATGCTGTATCACAACTCAGATTATACAACTACTTTTGAAGGCTGTAGTGTACTGCAGAGTCACTAAGCAACATTGGGGAAGTTCCCCAACTTGTATTAGTGAAAACTTTGGCAGATTCCCTTTATTTGTCACCAGTGAGACGTCCCACTAGTTTATGTGACAGTGGTCAAAGCCTGGGGTATGACTGTTACCAATGGAGAAGGGAATAGTTTGTTTGTATAAAAATGAAATTTTGGAGGACATATAAAAACACTGTAAGCTGGAAACGAATTATTTAAAAACAAGAAAGCTGCTGAGAAACCTTGTAAATACCACACTGATATCAAATTGAGCTGGGGTATACTCATATAGGGTGTGTATGTGTTTAATTCCTTCAAATTGAAATCTGTCATCAACATGCTCCAATTGCACTTCTTTTGGAATTAAAGATAATCACCTGTATAGAATAGGGCTCTTATGACACTTGCTCTGATATTCTGGAATACTCTCTTCAGTGATGTACAGATTTGCTTTTCCCTTGTAAATTTAAGACTGGTTCTTGCATTGCAGAAATGGTGTGACGGTTGCTTTTGTGTGTGTGTGGTTGCAGTATTACAACCTGATAACATTAAGACTGTGCAATCACATGGTAGGGACAACCATGCCACCTGCAAAAAGTAAGAACTAGCTCACATCAAAGTGTTATTTCGACACATGGAAACATTCAGAATGACTTTACAACTTCATATCAGGACCCATTTTCATGGAAATTCCAGCTTTTTCTCCAGTGCTATATTCTGATGTTCACAGTGGCTATTAGATTAACTAGCTATTCTTGTTTTTCAGATATTAATGAATGTTCTCTTAGTGATAATCTGTGTAGAAATGGGAAGTGTGTGAATATGATTGGAATGTATCAGTGCTCCTGTAATCCTGGGTACCAAGCCACTCCAGACAGACAAGGCTGTATTGGTAAGTATGGGACAAATTAATATCCATATTTTAAAGATATTTAGGATGTTTGGCTCAAATGATTCCAATTTATTTTCTGACTGTTAATTTTATAACAATAAGTTAATAAAAATCAGTTAGAGTGCCTTTCAAGGGCCATCTAGTTACAAACAGTTGAAGACCTCAACTTTCAAAATCCAGCTACTTCTTTTTATAGATAACTTTGTTTTCATTTCATTTTATTTTCTCATTCTCATTTTACTTTATTTTTCTTGGATCGCATGCTACTAAAGTCAATTAATTCCTAAATGTGTAATGTTTTATCACTAATATCGCATGCTACTAAAATCAATTAATTCTTAAAAGTGTCATGTTTCTTCTTCTGATAGGAAGATGGGGGACACACAAATCTGTCAAATAAATCTTATTAAAGAAAATATTAAGAAGCTGCTTTACAAATTGCCAAAGATATCTTATAGTTTGTCTGAAATATTCTTTTAGATATTGATGAATGCATAATTATGAATGGAGGCTGTGACACCCACTGTGCTAATTCAGAAGGCAGCTATGAATGCAGTTGCAGTGATGGATATGCTCTCATGCCAGATATGAGGACTTGTGCAGGTAAGAGAGTAAAGGCCAACAGCGCTCAAGGCATTCACATGCAAGAGAAACAGGATGCTTACACAATACCACATGAATCTGGGATAATTGTTACTATAATACAAACTATAATTATTCTGTCTACTGTTCCTTAGTTATCGGTTCATTTGAAGATGTGAGCTAGCTGTTACTAAGATTAGTCTAAATCTGTCATAACTTAGCCGATTTTAAATACCTTTTCTTTCTCGAGTAGGATTTTAATTTAGCCATTGCTGCAGTCCATAGTTTACTATTCATTTTTTTGTGCGTAGTCGCTTAAGTAATTTTTGATATTTGGCATATACTAATCCAGCATCTACAGTTTCATAACTTGTCAATTCCATTTTTCACAAGGGTGTTTTCCCCCCATAAATGTTTAAAAAAGTAATTGATTGAGCCATAGAACACAATCTAATATTCCATTAGAACTTTTATATTTTTCCAGTATTTCTTTACACATGGGCATGATCAATCCATATGATAGAAACTGCAAACTATTTCTAATAAATAGGATTATAATTCATCTGAGTTTATCATTAGAGGTGTAACATACATGGCTCAGCATAGCGTAGTAGTTCCACATGCATACACTGCTGAACCATATAGCTCTTCCCCCCACCCCCCACTACTTACTCTACCGCCTCTGAAGCCCCTACACAACCATTCCATGCCTTGTCAGGAGTGGCAGGAGCAGAATGATTACATCAGTGCTGAGATCTGCTAGTATCCTATGGAGGTCTCAGTGCTGCGGTTAATTGTTTCACATCTGGCTACAGGACATAGTCGGATACTTTTCCAGTCCTGCCGACTCAACTTGAGACATGAGATGTCTGTGCAGGGGGTTTCCAGAGGCTGTACAGTAAGCCCAGTGAGGGGCTTTGGGTGCTGCAGAGGAAGGAAGCTATTGCCAATCTTTGCAGCATCCAAAAAAGGGCTTATGTATATGTATGAATGACAGCCTATGTAACCTCATTTAAAATTCTCCTGATATTCATTTTCCACATTCATAAATATTCTTAAATTGCCATTTGAATGTTATCTCCTATATTTTGTGTCAATCTTACTACAAATTCTTTTACCTGCTCCATTTCTCTTTCAAGTTTGAATACTTTTTAATTCTCTAGATAAGTGTTTTGTATCTATTATGACATGTTCACATTCCATAAGTTCCCTTAGAAAACTGGTTTTAAATAAATGAGAAGGCTGCAGTTTCCCACCTTTTGAAAAATTACATCATGTTAGACTTTTATAATTAGTAAATGATAGGTCCTTATGGCAAGGATTAAACTGTTTTTTCCACTGACAGAATGGCTTTCATCAGCAGAACTGGGAGGATTTTTTTTTCTCCCTCCTCAGCCCTCCCCATAGGATAAATAGGTGGGTAGCAGACAGGGGTGCAAGCGGGATGAACAAGGCAAAAACTTCCCATTGCATTAGTTGAAGTCTGCCAGCACAATGCTGGATTTCATCCTATCAATGGATATATTTTTACAGTAAGACAATTTGGAAGTATTTTTCTTTAATTTGGTAACATCTCAACTGATGCCAAAGGTCATTTATCTTGAATTTCAAAAGAGAATTGATGTTTGAATTGACAATTAAAAATATGTATTTAATGGTTGAAGGTCTTTTTATCTTGGGATTTGTTCAAAAAAATCAGTCTACTAGACAAGTGATACAATTTGCAAAGTAATAATACTCATAGGGTTGATATTCCTAATTTTCCTTCAGACATTGATGAATGTGAAAACAACCCAGATATCTGTGATGGTGGGCAGTGCACTAACATCCCAGGAGAATATCGCTGCCTTTGTTATGATGGATTCATGGCTTCTATGGACATGAAAATATGCATTGGTAAGTCATGCAGATAGAGATTGCAGAAGCTACATTTATATGTAAATATATTTTAAATATATGATTATGTGTTGTTTTTACAAGAACTTGTTTCTTGAGGAAAATGTATAAAATTTACTAGTCTATCTTTTCTTAATGTGAACAACACTCCAGGTGTATCAAGATGATGCTTTTATTGTGCAGTCATTCTGCTTGTTTCACTGAATTTTATGTGAGTCTAGACCAAGAATGGAAACTTCTAACAGTCAGGGTCTGCACTCCTAGAAGCTTAGAGGTTTCAACTTGTCCCCTTGCCCCCTTACCTTCCCCATAAAAACTGCTGATGCAAAATTCTCTAGTCGCCACTAAATCCAGGAAGGCATTATTTTAAAACTGAAAATTACTTCCTGTTGCTTCTAGCATTTGCAAACTTCAAAATAGTTTTGTTCTACACTTTTTCTGAAATGGGCTTTGTGGTCCAAAAGTGCCCTGAATTGACCGATGACACATTCTATAACCTTCTTTATGTAACAGTTGGCCAATTTAGGGACAAAAATTGGAGTTTGTATGCTTTCCCTATCATTTTTCCCTATTTTTTTTAAATGTGGAAGCTTATTAATTCAGAAAGATGAAATAGTTGCAATGTTCTTTGATTTGGTAATGAGCAGCATCTGCCTGGAAATAAAAGTAAGTTAAATCAACAGAGTAAAAGTACGTAAAATAAATTAAATCAATAGATGGGTTGATTGCCCTGGACTTTCCTTGGAATGACCTAGAAATATATTTATATATTTCCCCCCATATTCTAGACAAAAGGTATCATTAGGGCCAGTCATCAAAATGTAAACCCCCTCCCCACCAATCTGCTCACCTCCTAAAATACTCTTTCAAACCTTATTATCACTTTCTCTCAAGGAAGAACAGGCAAAAAAAAAACTTTAGTAGCAGCAGAGAGAAAGAAGAGGAAAGATTTTTCAACCCCCTCATTCTGGTCATTCTCATATTGTGCACAGCACATCAGTACTTAAAGGTAAAACTAAATTGTATGTTATTAACTGATATGTATGCATTTACAGATGTGAATGAATGTGACCTGAATTCAAACATCTGCATGTTTGGAGAGTGTGAGAACACCAAGGGGTCCTTTATTTGCCATTGCCAACTTGGCTATTCTGTTAAGAAAGGAACCACAGGATGTACAGGTATAGTGTTTCTTTCTTAAATATTGTGGACCACATATGCCAGAATCTTGAAGAGCCTTACATCTTCCTAAGTGGACTTGTGTCTGTGGGAATTTGAATTGCACAGTTGCATAATTTTTGTATCTAATAAAGGACTACTGTTATGTTACTTTGTAACAGAGCTGGCAAAGTCTCCCATGCTCATCACTGCCTTGTGCACACTGCATACCGATGTGCATTGGGTGCTCTTGCTAGTGTCCCATTATGCATCTTTGCAATTCAGTAAAGGGGTTTCTTAGTACTTCTGCTGTGTAGCTAGGTATGCATAAAGTAATGTAACATAAGAGGTCATATAGGACTCCGTTAGGGTTTTTTTTTACCATTATACATACAAGTTGCCATGTAGCAACTTCACTGTGTACACAAGAGCCTTTATTCAGCTTGGTATGCTGTTGGTCATCTGTGATAGTAAATACATTTGCATTTGTAGTACATCTCTTTGCACATTGCTGAATGTTTGGGATTAGTCCTGAAGATCAAAGTAAATTCAAAGCGCATATGCAGAGTTACAGTCAGATTCAGTGTGCTCCCTGTTTGAATATTTATTTGTTAATATAGTTATTCATACAGTGTAACTTTATTTATTTTAGCATCTCTTTCATGAGACTCCCACAATAGCCCATTGAAGCTTATGGATAGCAGCATTATTATTAAAGTCTTTACAGACTGCCAGAAATAATGCAACTTGAGTCTAATTTAACTGCCCTGGCTCAGTGCTAAGGAATCATGGGAACTGTAGTTTATTGTGGCACCAGAGCTCTCTGACAGAGAAGGCTCAATGTCTCAGAAAAAACTACAATTCCCATGATTCCTTAGCACTGAGCCAGGGCAGTTAAAGTGGACTCAAGTTGCATTATTTCTGGCAGCCTGTAAAGGCCCTTTATGGCTGAAATCCTATATGCACTTACATGAGAGGAAGCTCACTGAACTCATTGGCATTAACAGGCATAGAATTGCATTGTGCACATGAGTATTATATGCAAAATTAAGACTTGGCCATTGCAATTTTGAATCCTTTAGTGGTTCAACATTGTAACTTATAATTGTGCACCCTAGTCCTGAACAGATTTATATGAAAACAATGCCTATTGATTATCAATATGACACATATCAATATGTGGGAGCTTTACTATTAAAAATGGAGAAATTCAACATTGTAACGTACAATGTCCAGGCTTTTGAGAGAGAGAAGATCTGATGGACTTATTCCCCTTCCCCACCACTATCCCCTTCTCCTTTTGTGTCTTGTCTTTTTAGATTGTAAGCCTGAGGGCAGGGAACCGTCATTAATCCACTTGTAAGCCGCTCTGATAGCCTTTGGCTGAAGAGCGGGGTATAAATACTTCATAAAAAATAATAATAGAAATATTTTTAAAAAAACTAGTTTTGAAATGCTACGTTGCTAGCTGAAAGACATAATTGCCTGTGCTATGTGGGCTACTTCTAAGCCTTCCATGGTTTGGGGTGAAAATGCTTGGGGACTTTTTTGTATA
Source organism: Phrynosoma blainvillii (assembly GCA_026167975.1). Taxonomy (NCBI): domain Eukaryota; kingdom Metazoa; phylum Chordata; class Lepidosauria; order Squamata; family Phrynosomatidae; genus Phrynosoma; species Phrynosoma blainvillii. The sequence continues at coordinate 90,081,577 of JANUYF010000002.1, read as the reverse complement.
CAGTGCCTAGCTGTGTAATGAGACAGCTTGTACCATAATCTTCCAGACTGGGAAGATGGTACTGAAGTGTGGCTGATTTGTTTTTGTTACCAACACTGTATTGACATCTTGCATTACATTTGAAGTTTTTCTTGATACATTTGCATGTGGTCAACTGTATTCACATCTTCAGTAGCTTTCAGGAAACATCTGAAATAAATAAGACAAAGTTCAATAGTTAATAATAGATTAATCCTAAAAATATATACTATATATATTATAGCCATTAAAATCATAGTTTATTATAAAATGAAAGTAGTTTGAAATCATACTATTTGGGATCTTAGATTAGCATTAGACCAAGTGAGTCCTGTGATATCAGTATTTTGAATTCATGCTATTAGGGTGCAAATTCTGTTTCCTTAGATGTGGATGAATGTGAGATTGGGGCCCACAACTGTGACTTGCATGCCTCGTGTGTCAATGTCCCAGGAAGCTTCAGGTGTAGCTGTAAAGAAGGATGGATTGGAAATGGAATTAAGTGTATTGGTGAGTACAAAGCAACTAAGATTATTGTTTAGCTTACATAATCATATACATAGATTATTTAGTTATACCTGGGATCATATTGTAGACTGGTATGAGGACAGATGATGAAACTGTGGATGGATATGCTTTTGCTAAGGAAGAAAGTATTCTGAATTCCTTATCATGGTTCTGCTGTTCAGTTCAGAAGTGGGGGCAGAATGCTGATTCACTCTTCCGGAGAAGAGAAGTTCCTTATCTCATGCCTATCTGTTGGGTGACCAGGAAACAAGACTTTCATAGATGTACCTTCTTAATTTAAAATTGGTTTACCATAACTATTTCATGTCCCTTTCCTCCTCAGTATGTCCAGCAGTTCACTTTTGCTTTCTCCTGTTTTCTTCCCTTTGTGCTTTTCCTGCATGCTAAACTGGATAGTGCAGGTCTGTATATAGGCCTCATTCCCACTTACAAATAAATCAGTTCGACAGCGGAACGTGGTTCACACTACATTTGTCCTGATTGCATTTTCTTGTTGTAAAATAACCCACTTGTCATTCACATTGACTAATGAATCAATTAAAAATGGACCCTCTTCAGCTGGCCAGCAAATTTAAAGGGCAAATTTAAATCGATTCTGATCCACATCCTGTTCACACTTGCACTGAATTGATTTATTGCAAAAAACACAGAAAAAATGAGTGTCAAAAAGACACACGTTAAATAGGTCTAGCGCATCGGGGGGGGGGTCTTGCCAAACCACTTCAGCAATTTGGCTCAAGTGTGAATCAGGGTCATTTAAACCACTTCAAACTGGTTAGCCCACTAGCCAATGAGGCCCACTACTATACATTTAGTGAGTTCAGCCTACAGAGCTCAGTATATCTCATCAGAATCTTGTAGGGCTGCTTTCTTCTAGATGTTGCTTTTTCTCTAGGATGGGTTTGTAGGGATAGACACACAAGCAACCACTTTCATGATCTACACACCCCAGAAGTTTATTTTCCTCTAGTCTGGGCCAATATGCATGGCAGTGACTGGTGTTTGGATTAACCTACCAATGCTGGCATGCATCTTATGCCTCTCCCTCACTCCTAACAGAGAGTTTCATCAGATAAGCATGCATCCGAAGCATGTGTGAAGGGATTAAAAGGAAGAGGTAAGGCAGGTCTGTTATCTGAGGAGTGGAAATGGGGAAATCTGAAGAAATGCCCACTGCCATTCCTGTTTACTAAGAACTCCTAGAAAATTATGCTGTTTTATTGGAAAACTGTCCAGAGGTGGTAGCCACAGTTTTAATCAAGATAGGTGAAAATGGTCTACTACCAAAAAAAAAATGTATTCCCTCCAGAACTCAAGAGAGGCCATGTCCACTGTATATCAAATTAAAAATTGTTCACTGAGTCTGAAATGTGCCTGTGCGCTATTTAAGTGGAGGAAGGTGGCCTAGGAGTTGCAGACCTGAAACCAGATATGGGAATACAACTTCCAGTCCTGGACAGGGTCACACTCTCCTCCAAGGACTGTGTTCGCAGTCTGGGGGTGCTCCTATACCCATCGCTCCAGATGTCAAATCAGGTAAATGCGACGGTTAGGAGCACCTGCTATCAGCTTTGGCTAATACGCCAGCTGTGCCCTTTTCTGGAAACCAGGGATCTTGAAACTGTGGTACGTGCGCTGGTAACCTCATGTCTTGACTTCTGTAATGTGCTTTACATGGGACTACCCTTGTGCCTAACCCGGAAACTTCAGTTGGTACAAAATATGGCAGCCAGGGTGGTCTCGGGAACATCTAGGAGAGACCACATTACACCTGTATTGAAATCACTTCACTGGCTGCCTATTAGTTTCTGGGCACAGTACTAATATTACCTTTAAAGCCCTAAATGGCTTGGGTCCAACCTACCTCCGGGACCACCTTCTTATGTGTAATCCACTCTGCACACTCAGGTCCTCTGGGAGGAATTTGCTACAGCCTATTAAAACAAGGCTCTCTGCAACTGCCCTCTTCTACCACTTCTGTATTGTCTGCCGGACAAGATCTGACTTATTACCACCTTGAAAAGCTTTAAAAAGGCTGTTAAGACGGATCTTTTCCTGCAGGCCTTTCCTGAATAGTTCTTCCAGCCCCTAGACTCAGTCCATCTTCTCTCCCTTTTTTTGCTGCTGTAATTGTGATTGTTTTTATGCTGTTTGTGATTTATTTCAGTCTGTTTTTAAATTGTTTTCTGTTTAATATCTTTTTAAGGGTTCTAGGGTTTTGTATGTATTTGTCTTGGTTTTAACTGTGGGCCTCGGCAGACGACCAATAGGGTCGTCTCCGAGGCAAGGAAGAGGAGGGGCAGCCGCACGAGCGGCGCCCCTTCCTCTTCCCGAGGTTGCCCTCGGAGCTGCCGGCCCTCTGCACGGCCGGCGCGCCGAGGGCAACCTCCCGCCGCAGCGTCCTCACACCCTGCGGCGGAAAAGCCAGGGAAAGTGCGCCCGACGCGTTTAGGGTGCACTTTCCCTGTCTTCTGAAAGGAGCACTGATTTTGCGCTCCTTTCTGTCCCAGGGCATCCCCAATGCCCTGGTCTGCTTCCCCCCTGTGTCTGCAGTCTGGGGGTGCTCCTGGACTCGTCATTTCACATGACAGATCAGGTGAATGCGGCAGTCAGGAGCGCCTGTTATCAGCTTTGGCTGATACGCCAGCTGCGCCCTTTCTGGAAGTAAGGGACCCAGAAACCGTAGTACCTGCACTGGTGACCTCACGACTCGACTTCTGTAACACACTCTACATGGGGCTACCCTTATACCTAACTCAGAAACTGCAATTAGTACAAAACATGGCAGCCAGATTGATCACCGGAACATCAAAAGGTGATCATATCACTCCCATCTTGAAATCATTGCACTGGCTGACAGTTAGTTTCCGGGCACAGTATAAGGTGTTGGTATTGACCTTTAAAGCCCTACATGGCCTGGGCCCATCTTACCTAGGGAATCGCCTATAATCCATATAATCCGCCCCGCACCCTTAGGTCCTTTGGGAGGAAGTTGCTTCAACCAATAAAAACTAGGCTGGCAATGACCTCCCAGAGGACCTTTTCTGCCATGGCCCCCAGATTATGGAATGCCTTGCCGGAGGAGATCCATCAAATAACCAATTTAGATGGCTTTTAAAAAGCCATCAAGACAGATCTCTTCCGGCAGGCATTCCCAGAATAACAAATTCTCTCCCCACCCCACCCCGCCACCAGATAGTTTCTTCTGAGACGTCTACAGTTGTCGCTGTCTGTCCATGTTAGATGTTTATTGTTTTATTGTAATTGAGATTTTAATCTGTATAACAATTTAATACATTTTAAGGGGGGTTATTTTGTCATTGATTGTATGGGTGTATCCTTTTTTAACTTGTAAGCCGTCTTGACAGCCTCGGCTTGAGGTGGGGTATAAATAAAGTATTATTATTATTATTATTGTCATTATTACATTGTAAGCCACCACGATTGTGTTGCAGAGGGGCAGTATAAAAATAAATTTTATTATTATTATTATTATTAGTAGTAGTAGTATAGTAGTAGTTGATATCTACACAAAACTCTATCTCTGAATAGCCTTGATAAGAAAATTAGAAAGATTAATAGTTCGTCTTCAAATTCTTTTAGTAAGGTCATCCAGCCATGCTACAGACAAGACATCTATCATTTGGATAATAAGCTTTCCTACATTCAGCTAAATAGTAGATGTGCCAGTGTTCAGTTTGTTTTCTACCATTACTATTTCAATAGAGTATAAGGACTATGGATATAAAGAATATGCAAAGATTATTTCATTCTCAGTGAAAATGGATGTCTTGACAGGTCCGAACAGACTGCTGAAGAAAATGTCAACTGTAAAAAAAAGAAAAGAAAAAGACCCTGTACAGTAATTTTAAAATTATCAGCAGCAATAGTGGGCAAAAAGTATTTTTGTTTATTAAAAACTGTAGGCTTTTTACAAAAATAAAATTCTGAAATGCAAAAAAGGAAAGAAAAATGTATAGTGGAATAATGTTGTATTCAACAATTGCAGATTTGTGTTATGATGACTTTCCTGAGGGCAGTAAATATTATTTTTCCTCATCATTAGAACTAATAATGAAGAGCCTCATGATTATTCTGAAAATGATTTCCTTGCTTGAAATCATTTTAGCGTACTTGCCTCTAAAAATCAGCTCAGTTCCAGAATTAATAGCCAGATGGACATGGATCTTGAATTGAATTATATGTTTGGCACACTGTTGTCTGGTAACATGATCTCCTGGACATTGGAGTTCTACTGGAGTTAGGGATGCAGACGGGTGGCCCTGGTCCTCCCTGGGAAATGGAGGATTGGGGCTGAGGCTGCCGGACACGTCGGCCCCAATCCTCCCTTTTGCTGGCCCAGAAAAGAGCAGCAAAATGCTGCTCCTTTCAGAGCCAGCAAAAGGGCGCCTTAAGAGCCGCCGCACGGCTCTTTGGTGCCCCTTCTGGTGCAGTGCATCAAAAGGCTGTGCCAGAAGGACATCCTGATGCCACGCCCCATGCGTAATGGTGCAGGGTGTCAAGATGTTTTCGGGGAGCCCAAAGGGCCCATCTGTAGAGGCCCTAACACTTCTTAGTAATAAAAAAAGAATGTGAGATGCAAGGGTAACTTTATATTTTAAATAGGTTAATAGATTTCTGAAGCAGAAATACTTCAAAATGGAAATGTTAAAGTTAGTAATTTATGGCTCAAAACAGATGGGCCTGAAAGAGCGGTGTGCAAGTGCACGCACCCATCCCTAATCTGGGCTACTGCTGCAGTCCTGAACCGGACTGCTGAAAGGAGCAGATCCTATCCACTCCTTCTTTGCCTAGTTCTTCCTGGACGGTGCAGCATTGGCGCAGCTTCTGGCCGTGTTTGAGGCATGCGTCATCTGAATGCTACACCCCAAATGCAGCTGGAATCCAAGTCATTTGGCCCATGTGTTTCAGGCTGTCTACTTACTCAGGGTTTTCTTGATCCTACTTATATCTTGAAAGTCTATCTCAGGGGAAGGCAACCTTTCCCCTTTAAGGGCCGAGGGACTTCAGCTCCCAGAAGCCTCAGCCATGTTGGCCAATAGCTCCTGGGATTCTGGGAGCTGAAGTCCCTCGGCCCTTAAAGGGGAAAGGTTGCCTACCCCAAACCTATCTACTTGTTCCAATATGACCATCAAGCAGGATATAATCTGTGGTTTGTGTATAATCTCAAATAGTTCCATTACAGAGTGGATTATTTGATTTTACAGCCTGTGTAGTACATTTAAGGGGAAATCTTATTCGTATTTGGATCACATTTTGATCTGGTCTAAATCATGGAAACATTATCTTCCAAGACCTTCTTAGGAACTTGAGGCCACTTTAACCGTCCTGGCTCAGTGCTAAGGAAGCATGGGAACTGTAGTTTTTTGTGGCACCAGAGCTGCCCCACCCCAATTCCACCCCCAGACCAGCCCTTTAGGCCAGTCTGCAAAGCCCCACGTTTCTTTTTAGAGCTGGTTCCTTGTGAAACCCCAATTTCGGGATGTAATTGTTTCATTTTATATACCTGTTAGTAGTGTGGATATTTATTACTGGTTCAGACAAGATTGAAATTAAATAACAATAAATCATTATTTGAATGATGGTTAACTGTTCAGCTTATCACACCAGTACCTGTAACGTTCCCATTGAGTCCCTGGAACGTAATGATATGGGAATGGGTGTTACCACATTAGACTATTGATAATGCAATAGTAACGTTATAAAAACACATATTATCACACTCATTTACTGTTGTATCAGTACTAACAATAAAGTAGTTCCTCAGCCGTTCCTCATTGGCATATGCTCACTGTTGCGAAAACCCCTATGTCTGCATTGGAAAGAATGCTACTGAGAGGTTTAGGTCGCGAGCATTCATTGTTTTGTCTCATAAACATGACACAATTCAATCTACAAAAATAAAAAAAATTTTTTTAAATTGCCTGTGGCATTTTCCTTGCGTCAACACCAGAAGTATTGAGTTGAATTTGTGGCTGTTGTAGGACGGGGAGGAGAGGAGGTTGTCTTGGCCAATGAGAACACGAGGACAGATTGAGACTGGGTAGGATTATCGCACACACATCATCTGGAATGGTCTGTAAGCATTCTTCTGGCTGAGGACCCATTTTTACAGTTCTCCTACTGGAACAGGCTAGATACTGTCAGAGCACAGAACAGGAACTTGATGAGGATCATACCGTGCAATAAAATACGTTCCGTTCTGTTCTCATCACGTACTCATTACGTTATGAGAACACAGTGTAATAAGCTTAAATGTTTCATTCGTTACAATGTTGTATTCACTGGTTCTTGTCACAGTTTGTTACACAAATCTTTATCTGAAGAACACCAGTTACTCTCATTTAGGACCCTCACACTGTCCTTATTTACTGTTATCCTTCTAACCTTATTTCTGTACTAGCCATCAGGCTAGCTATATCCTGCAGGATATCAAATACCAGCAACTCCCTCACTTGAAGTGCTATATTCAAACTAAGGGAGGATGCAGATGGGCAGCCCTGGGCCACCCCGGGAAGCAGAGGTTCGGGGCCGCTGCTAGCACACACAGCAGCTCCGATTCTCCCATTTGCCGCCTCTTAAAAGAGTGGCAAAATGCCACTCCTATTACTGGCAGCAAAAGGCCACCCCAAGAGCCACCACACGGATCTTCTCTGCCTCTTCCGGTGTAGCGCGTGAGGACACTATGCCGGGAGGATGTCCTGATGCCACGCGCTGTGTGTAAGGGCACGTGGCGTCAGGATGTCTTCAGGGAGGGGTTGGGGCGGCTTGCGTGCAGCTGCCCCTCCTCTTCCCTGCCTCCAACATGCCACAAAGGGCCCGTCTGCAGAGACCCTAAGTCCCTCACTACTGGACTTTTCCCCTCATAGTCCCTATCTTCTGGACTGTTATCCTTCCAGACCCGGTTTGACTCCAACAATCAGCACTGGAACTCTTTATCACTTACAGCCTAAGATTCTATGAGCTATCGCCAGCCCACTCCTGATTGGCTGTTGATCAGCTGACCCAACTCTACCTTCTCTCCCCACAGTGTGTTGCTGTTGTTGTTTTCAAATGGAAGTACAATGAGCAGAGATGTGATAAGCCTGGACATATGACCCATATCAGGCATATATAGAGTATGATATGGTGGAAGGTTATTGTTTTACAAATATTTCAGTCAGCTGCTGGAGTCCACAAAAACTCATTGCCACAGGAAGTTTACTGAACTGTTCTAGCAACTTGCTATTAAAGTCCATTAGTTCAAAAGAAAAATAGAAATTAATTCCCAACATTGTTACTTGTTTTCCTGCTGGTATTTAATATTCATTGCCCTTTAACAGTTGCCTAGTTACAACATTGTTATTGTGGGCATTCAACTGTTGTTCAAGCATGTTTACTCAACATGCAATGAAGGAGAGCAAAAAGGTCTGCCCCCTCCCATCCCTGGTTTCATAATTCTCATATGTGTGGGGGATGATGAGTCTGAAGCAGAGAGCTACCTCTATCCATGGAAGCTCTTCCTGTGAGTTGGAATCCTTGAAAATCAGAGTTCCAGCACATGCGGAGAACCTCCAAGGGTAGCCAATGTTCCCAGCTTCAGGCCTTTCATGTATAGAAAGGCAGTCGAATCAGACCCCAAGTGGGTCAGAAATAGCACACTCCTTCTCTTAACTTGTTGAATAAGTGTGCTTTAAGAACAACTGAATAAGACTAGAGATGAAACCAACTCTGGTAGAAATTTCCTATCAAAACCTAGATTTAGACGTCGTAACTCTATGCTCCCTTGGCTCCCTTGTTCACATTATCCAGCCCTCCAAACTCTACCTATAATGGATCCTGGAGGTTATGTGTTCTGCTGCCCTCATCATCTATACTGCCTGTCCCATGTGACCTGTTGAACCTCCTCCATCATCTCCTGTGTATTATGCCAGCCAGCTTCCCCACACCTGCAGGGGTTCTGAACTTAACCACTTTCCTTCTCTTGGTAAGCACCAGCATACATGCATTAATGTGGTGTTTGGAAGGAGAAGAGTCCCTTTCATCTATTGTTGCAGAAGTAGCATCCTACAGCAGAGCCACCCCTTGGATGAGATGAATAATACAATAAGGCAGAGATATTTTAGTTAAGAATGGCATGGAATTTTAAAACAACTCCCCCACAAAGTTTATTCATGTTTAATTGAATATTAGGTTCCACTAATGCTAATCATAAAGGTATCCTGATGATCATATGAAGTTGTCTTTTATTAAGTCAAATCATTTTCCAACTAGCCCAGGTTCGTCTGTTTTGACTAGCACTGTCTGTCCAGCAGGAGTTTCTGTTACTCCTTGTTCCTTTTAGCCAGAAACACGTAGGATTGAACCTGGAATGTTTTGTCTCAAACATGACTCCTTCAATGAGCTATAGCCCCATGACTGTCAGCCAATTGTGGCAATGTTTAAACCAGCTTGGGAATAGTGAACATATGCTGAGAATTTTGCACAAGCTTCTGTGTCAGCTTCTGTGAACATATGCCAGGTTTCCCTCATTTCTTTATAATTTAATTGTTTGTTTGTTTTTCTGGCAGATCTGGACGAATGTTCAAATGGAACACACCAATGCAGTGTAAATGCTCAGTGTATGAATGTTCCAGGATCATACCGTTGTAATTGTGCAGAAGGATTTACTGGAGATGGGTTTACTTGTTCTGGTAGGTAAAAATTTTAAGATGTTTTCTGAAAGAATTATATGCTATTTGCTTGTTTCCTATGGAAAAAGACAGTATGGGGGTAACTTTTGATCCAGTGGTTGCTTTTTGACACATCTAGGCGTACAGTTTCATAAAAGGCCTTAAACCGCATCTGTGTGACCCCACCTCAACATCACATCCACACACAAGCTAACAATTTTGAAAACATGCTATATATTTTACAAATTAAACAATGACTTTTCCACCAGTGAGCTTAAAGTGAAAGTAAACAGAAATTAAAAATGTGGAGATCATATTCTTGATGCCATAGCACTTTAATTTCAGCTTTAATTATATTCAACAGATATTGATGAATGTGCAGAAAATATTAATCTATGTGAGAATGGGCAGTGTCTGAACATTCCTGGTGGATATCGTTGTGAATGTGAGATGGGCTTCACTCCAGCTTCAGACAGCAGATCTTGCCAAGGTAAGTCACCACTACTCCCAAGCTTCATTTTCCAAATTTGACTTGGATGTCAAGAGGGAAACCACAAGAAGTACTGGAAGGGCTTCTGTGTGGTTGGGGAACAGTCATCACAGGCTTTAGGTATAAAAGATACTTTTTCCCAAGGAAAGATTATTTCACTGTACAAAATCAGATGAAGGCTGTATTATTTTTTAAAGAAATTTTCATGGCTTTTGACCAAGAATGCTACAGCTAAGTTTGGATTAATTTTCTTTTTACCATTTCTATCAAGCCTGAAATGGAAAGAACAAAAGAAAAGTAAGATATGTATCACAGATTTGTTTAAAAATTATATTGTGACTAAGTATTACTTTGATCAAGATACTGCTTCATAAATGTAGAAAGAAAATGTGAATTTCATAGGAATCAGATGTGCCTATTTTTTCAAGTCTTTGGGGTATAAGTGTGTGACTTATTCACATCAAAGTACCCTAATTTTCTGACAAATCTGTAGTTTGCATACATCACAAGGTTCTAAGGTTCATGAGTATCAAATGTCCTTTGTCTAGATATGTGAAATACAAATACTATACTTACATACATACAAACCTTACTGTTCATGCCCACTGTCTCCCAACACTAGTATGGATTAGATTTTCCAGATTCATATTTCTATTCTGTGCGTTTATTTCATGAAATTAGTTTCTAGAGTGTGTGAACCACATTCATACACAACTGTTGTTGGCATTATTTTTCAGATATTGATGAATGTGCCTTCCAGAATATCTGTGTCTTTGGTACTTGTAATAACTTACCAGGAATGTTTCATTGTATCTGTGATGATGGCTATGAACTGGATAGAACTGGTGGGAATTGTACAGGTATGTATTTGATCATCACATTGAATTTCACCCTTGTTGTAAGAGCTCAAACAGTTCAGTGGGTTGGTCCATTTTATCCCCATGACATTACTGTGAGGTAGGTTAGCTTGAGAGGCACCAGTTTATTCAAAACCTCCAAGAAGTACTTGAGAAGAAATGTGGATAACACTAGTTTTCACTTACATTTCCTTAGTATTTTCTTTCATTTTGCCCTTTAGCAAACATTCCCAATAAAAAGAAACCACTTTCAATTAACTAATTTTCCCTCCCCACACAGATATTAGTTTATTATTTTAACTGTAAATAATAATAAATAATATCAGCATAAAATAAAAGTCAGACACAGTTTTTGCTTGTTGCTGTCAATGGAAGGCATTTATCAGTAGAAGAGCTTCCCTGTTCCCCTTTTAGTTCCGCACCTCACCCTAGTCCAGATCTGCTCAGGAGGGTTGGAGGACCTACTAAGATGATTATTTAGGACTTAGGTGGGGTTGCAAATGAGAGAAGGGGAAGGGAATATTCTGTAGCACAAGTAGAAGTCTGTAAGTGTGTTTTGTGGGATCATAGAATCATAGAATCATAGAGTTGGAAGAGACCACAAGGGCCATCCAGTCCAACCCCCTGCCATGCAGGAATTCCTAATCAAAGCATCCCCGACGGATGGCCATCCAGCATTTGCTTAAAGACCTCCAAGGAAGGAGACTCCACTACTCTCTGAGGGAGTGTGTTCCACTGTCGAATGGCCCTTACTGTCAGGAAGTTCCTCCTAATGTTGAGGTGGAATCTCTTTTCCTGCAGCTTGCATCCATTGTTTCGAGTCCTAGTCTCTGGAGGAGCAGAAAACAAGCTTGTTCCCTCCTCAATATGACATCCCTTCAAATATTTAAATACGGCTATCATATCACCTCTCAGCCTTCTCTTCTCCAGGCTAAACATCCCCAGCTCCCTAAGTCGTTCCTCATAGGGGTTGGTTTCCAGACCCTTCACCATTTTAGTTGCCCTCCTTTGGACACGCTCCAGTTTCTCCACATCCTTTTTGAATTGTGGTGCCCAGAACTGGACACAGTATTCCAGGTGAGGCCTGACCAAAGCAGAATAGAGTGGCACTATTACTTCTCTTGATCTAGACACTATACTTCTACTGATGCAGCCTAAAATTGCATTGGCCTTTTTAGCTGCTGCATTGCACTGTTGACTCATGTTCAACTTGTGGTCCGCCTGGATTCCTAGATCCCTTTCACACATAGTCTCATTCAGCCAGGTGTCCCATTGTATATCTGTACTTTTCATTTTTCCGCCTAAGTGCAGTACCTTACATTTCTCCATGTTGAATTTCATTTTGTTAGCTTTGTCCTAGCTTTCTAGTCTGTTCAAGTCATTTTGAATTTTGATCCTGTCCTCTGGGGTATTAGCTACTCCTCCTAATTTGGTGTCATCTGCAAATTTGATAACTATGCCCCCAATACCGTCATCCAGGTCATTAATAAAGATATTGAATAGCACTGGGCCCAGGACAGAGCCCTGTGGCACTCTACTGGTCACTTCTTTCCAGGTTGAAAAGGAGCCATTATTGAGCACCCTTTGTGTTTGGCCAGTCAACCAATTACAAATCCATGTAACAGTTACTTTGTCTAGCCCACATTTTACCAGCTTGTTTGCAAGAATGTCATGGGAAACCTTGTCAAAGGCCTTACTGAAATCAAGATATACTACATCCACAGCATTCCCTTCATCTACCAAGCTAGTAATTTTATCAAAAAAAGAGATCAGATTTGTCTGGCATGACCTGTTTCTCTGAAACCCATGTTGACAGCAACAAGCAAAGAGCCATATGAAGATGAACCCCAAATTCTAAAAACTGAGGTGGAAGCTGCAATAAAAGAAATGGCAGAAAAGAAGACTCCAAAAACAGATGATATACCAATAGAACTGTTGCAATCCACACTGACAAGGTCAACTCTAGTGCTAACTAACATATATTATAGAAAACATAACTAACAACATATATAGAAAACAAAACGATGGCCAGCAGATTAGAAGTGATCAATAAACATCCCCATCCACAAAAAAGGAGACACAAGAGACTGCAGCAACTATAAGACCATAGCACTAATCTCCCATACTAGCAAAATTATACTCAAAATACTGCAACATAGACTCCAACCACACATGAAGAGAAAAATCCCATAGGTCCAAGCAGGGTTCAGGAAAGGAAGAGGCACCAGGGATCACATTGCAAATATATGATGGCTAATGAAGCGTAACAGGGAGTTTGAAAAGAAAATCAGCATGTGCTTTATAGACTATAGCAAAGCCTTTGACTGCATAGATCATGAAAGGCTATGGAATGCCGTTAAAGACATGGGAGTGCCAACACATCTGATAGTCCTAATGAAGAATCTGTACTCAAGACAAGAAGCTACTGTCAGAACAGAACATGGAGAAATAGAATGGTTCCCAATTGGCAATGGGGTCAGACAAGGCTGCATCCTATCGCCTTACCTGTTCAACTTATATGCAGAACATATTGTAAGGAAAGCAGGCTTGGACATGGAAGAGGGAGGAGTGAAAATAGGAGGAAGAAATATCAACAATCTGAGATCTACTGATGACAACATAATACTTGCAGAAAACCTCACAGACCTGGAACAGTTACGAAGGAAGATCAAAGAGGATACTGCAAAGGCAGGCTTACTATTGAACATAAAAAACAAACAAAAGTAGTGACCACAGAGAACTTACACACATTCAAACTAGACAATGAGGACATAGAAATAGTAAAAGAGTTCTCATATCTGGGATCAACATTGACTGGAATGGGGACTGCAGCCAAGAAATTAGAAGAAGATTAAGAATGGGGAGGGCGGCTATGAAAGAACTAGAAAAGATCCTAAAAGGCAAAGACATACAACTCAGCACAAAAGTCAGACTCATACAAACCATCGTATTCCCTATTACCATGTATGGATATGAGAGCTGGACAGTCAAGAAAGAAGATAAGAGGAAAATCAACGCATTTGAGATGTGGTGCTGGAGAAGAGTGCTGAGGATTCCATGGACAGCCAGAAGGACAAACAAATGGGTGCCAGAACAGATCAAGCCAGAATTATTTCTAAAAGCCAAGATGACAAGACCTAGGGGGGATGCAGATGGGCAGCCGTGGGATTCCCTGGGAAGCGGTGGATTGGGGCCGAGGCTGCCCCACGCCTCTGCCCCGATCCTCCCTTTTGCCGCTTGGGAAAGGAGTGCTAAAATAGCGCTCCTTCCACAAGCCACAAAAGGGGCTCCCAAAGAGCTGCCACGCAGCTCTTTTGCACCTCTTCTGGCTCAGCGTGTCCGGACACTGAGCCGGAAGGACGTCATCGGAGCACCCGTTGTGTGCAACGTCCTCAGGAAGGGGTTGGGGCGCTGGGCATCCAGCTGCCCCTCCCCTTCCTGGGATTGAAGACGGCACTTTGGACACATCATGAGAAGGCATGAATCATTGGAAAAGAATGTTAGGAAAGGTGGAGGAAAGTAGAAAGAGAGGAAGGCTACATGCTAGATGGATGGACTTTATTAAAGAGACCATGAATAAGAGTTTGCAGGAGCTGGGCAGAGCAGTAGAGGACAGGGGCCCTGGAGATATGTCATCCACAGGGTCACCATGGGTCAAGACTAACACGAAGGCAGTTAACAACAAAAACAAAAACAAAACAAAAATCCAGCAAAATAAGGCTTTTTTTCCCAAACCAAAAATTTTACAGGAGTGACTACAAACAAAGGCTTTAAAATGTAGGGCCTCAACTCAGAGAAAATTCATTGTTTAATGGAGACATTTTATGGGAGTAAGGGAGGGAAAACTAGAGACTGAATTAGCACTCCTTCCAAAGTGAGCAGAAAGTGGTAGGTTTTCCAGTGTTTCCCCCCTTCATTCTACATTTCTAAACTTTACTATTCATAAATACTAATGGTAATGCTCCTATTGGACCATTATGCCACCTTAATTGTGGATTATGCCTGCCATTGTACTTTTTACTTCCTTGCATAAAGAGATATCCAGGATACTGAAGTAGTTTGCCATCACTCCATGCTGCAATGATTTGGCTTAAAGGAATGTAAACACTTGAGCATAACTCCACCCTCACCTTTAATTAGAACAGCAGTTGGAATGGCGGAACAGTTTCACTGGTTTTGGTTGAATGTGGTGGTTCAGGATGGCAAAGCAAAAGCAAAGCAGCTTCATTTATATACCACTTATACCGCACTATGGGGTGTCTAAGTGGTTTACAACTGTAAGTTCATTGCCCCCCAACAGTTGGGTACTCATTTTGGTGACCTCGGAAAGATGAAGGCCTGAGTCTAGTCTGACCCCTGGCTAGTATTGAACTCGCAACCTTGTGGTCTATGAATGAGTGGCTGCAGTACAGGCATTTAACCACTACGCCACCAGGGCTCTCTCCCTGGCACACATGAACTACAGTACAGCAAACAGATGCTTCTGCTCATCACACAGCAGCTTGGGAGTGGGGAGGGGGTGGCTTGTTGAACCATGGCTTGGGGCAGAAGGGGGTTAGCCGCATTATCCTGAAGTTACCTCACTTGCTCAAAGTGCAGATCTCATTAACTTGAAGAGGTTCCTTCAACAATTACCTGGGTTTTGGGAATCAATCCCTTAGTTAATTCATAACTACATTTGTGTAACTACAAATGTGATGTAGGAATTCAAGCATCATCTTGGAAGAGATTCGGACTCAAATAATCTGATGGAAAGAAATGAAGAAGTAATGACAAATAAAAAGTAGAAGGCCAATGTTTCCCCCAGTTTTTCAAAATGTGTGACACTTCCTTAATATGTGTATTCAGAAATTTTGGAAAGAGAAACTAATATATATATATGAACGTCATAATACAACTAGCCAGTAATGTCAGAGTGTGATGCTTGTGCTGTAAACTTCAAGAAAATTTTCATGGATATTAGAGTACAACTGGAAACTTGGAAATGGATTTGGAAAAAGACTTCTGATAGTTATTGGATTTAGCTTCAAGAGATCCAAACCTAAGGCAGATTGTTTTACAATGTACATTTGCGATGGATCTTATAATACATTATAAATTTTGTTAGACTAGATGCAAGTATAATTAGATTCAAATATAAGAAACTATTTAAATTGTGAACATTTCTACAGTATATTGATGGCAGTACAATATCTGTACCTATGAAACTCATGTCTACAAAATATTGGTTGGTTTAGTATTTCAGAAATACCCTTCATAGCAAAATGGATACATTTGTGATGTATGGCGAAGTCAAACAGTTAACAGATTTGTTGAAAATCAACTATTATTTATTTATTCATTATGAAATAATTATGAAAAAAATACAAAACCTCTGGGCTATTTTCCTTAAAATAATTTAACATAATTTTTCAAATGTATTTCTTTCTTTAGATATTGATGAGTGTGCTGACCCAATAAACTGTGTCAATGGTTTCTGTGTGAATACTCCTGGAAGATATGAGTGTAACTGTCCACCAGATTTCCAACTGAACCCAACTGGAGTTGGGTGTGTCGGTCAGTAAGGTTTCCATCTATGAATATTAGATGTTTAAGCAAAAAGCAGAGAACATCTATGTAAAACAATCTTAGCTCATTATTTTAATAGAGTAAATAAGTTCCTTGTCAAATTTGTATTCCAATCATATCACATAAACTGAGGAAAATGGTCAATAAATGCTAATTCCAAACATAAATTGGTTGACTATGGAATTAACTTCAAACAGGCATAATCTAATTACTGCTGTCTCCATCATGTCCCATTAGTATCTGTGTGGTTTTATTTTTCCTCTTCGTGTGATCTTCGGTTGTTCTTGTTTTCTGTGGTGTGGCAATGTACCCAATTATTCCCTTCAAGTGACTTGGTGAAAAGGTCATTCTCATACCCATAGTCTGACTGATCATATTTGAAGTTGAAAGGATATTTCCTCTTCATCAGATTGGCACTGACAATCTGCAGCCTGTGGTTTGGATCCTTAATGTGAGACATCTGAGGTTACTTCTCTGTAAGCCTTTATGGAGTCCACTGTTTTCACCCTTGGCACACAGTAGGCTGGATTTTATGTGCTGATTTTTGAGGAGCTGGTGACTAAATGTTAATGTTTTTTGCAAATTGAAAATATTGTGGCTCTTGCAGTAAAGAGAAGTTTAGTTATCATCCAATCATTGTATTTTTTGATCTTGCACCACACAGATAAAGCCTTGATAGGCTTTTATGACCTGTTCATGCATTCATTCCTTTCTGGTGATACAGCCTTACATTTAGATCCAAATTCATGGGGTTGGGTAAGGTGAATGCATTTCATGTAAGGTTATTCATTATTACTTCTTACAGTATTTGCCATATGCATTTGAAATCACTGTGGCTGGTGAACATAAGTTTTATTTGCATTCATTCTTTATAGATAACCGAGTTGGCAACTGTTATTTGAAATACGGACCAAGAGGGGATGGAAGTCTATCCTGTAACACTGAAATTGGTGTTGGAGTCAGTCGTTCCTCCTGTTGCTGCTCTCTGGGAAAGGCCTGGGGGAATCCCTGTGAGACATGCCCACCTGTAAATAGCAGTAAGGAAATGACTCTCTTAGATGTGAGGATGAAAAATATATATACTAACAACATCTCAGAGAGTACTCTTAATCTTACAAAATTATTTCATCTGGTTCTGCTCTGTTTATATCCAGCAATAAAAATGCTTGTGCTTCATTTGTCAAAAGTGATACTTGTTATATCTCTGGGATACAAGTTCTCTGGGAATCAAAGATCACAATTCTCCTTTATGACCTTGTATAGCATATTATTTAACCTCAGACTCCTTTTTTCTCTTGTGTGTGCAAAAAGTACTAACACTAGGCTATACAGTATTGAAAAGAAAGTTTTGTAATATATTTACTTGATAACTCCATGACAAATGGCTTATTTTAATGGAGATACAGCTCCAAAATAAAACCCAAGAGCCTCAGCAATCTTGGCTCTTCTTTACATTCCAATATTCATAACATGAATATGTAGTGGAAAACCTATGCACAGAGAACATGTTAAAACATTAATAAAAGCATACTACTTTAAAATCAAAAAGTCTTATATTACAGATACAGTGTATGGGACACATGGAAAGAAACTGTGAGCAAAATCATGTAAGCAGGGCCTTACTCATGTAATGGTTACTTCTCCTTTTTCCTTTCCCCATAGCCCCATTCCAAAATCTGCTCAAGAGGGTTTTCTGTTAGGAACAGACTTTGGGATACAGGAAGCTATATGATGGAGGAGGAGTATCCAGTTCCATTAGTAGAAAAATGTTATTGGGTATATTTTTCAGAAAAGCAACTCCTTATAATGTTTTTGTCCACAAATAATCTGCTGTAGTGTACTGATGTAGGGTAGCTAAACATGAAACCCAAAGTAATATTAACCCCCATTTTTGCTTTTTTTGTGTGAGTTAGTGGGAAAAAACTGTCACCCTCATTCCTGGCACAGTTGGCCACTCCATTTGTATTTTGATGGTAAAGTTCATATACAATAAGCAACATGGATGTTAGGGGTACTGACAAACTGTACTCCTAACAGCCTTGACAATAAAGAATGTCTTGATAGATTAAAATCACCCTGTTGAACAACTGCCTCATGGTCAACCACCATGAGTTTTTTTTGCATTTTTGGAACTTTTAACAAAAAATTAATTGGCACAAACCCGAACATTTTTGTGAAAATGTTTCCTCAAAAAAAGAGTTCCAAAATATGAAAAATCATAGAAAAATATGCAAAAAAATTCATAGTGTCACTCAGTGGGGGAAGCTTCTGAAATCCTTTTTTTTTTTTTTTTTTTTTTTTTTTTGGTGTGAAAATGAAAGAAGTGAATGTTTACATTGCTAGTGAGCAAGTAATCTCTCATTGACTATGCAAGTGGAAACCATATAAAACCATCTTCAAAATTAATCTTACCAAGCCTATCTTTTATTCTTGTCATATTCCTCTGTAGGTGAATATAATACTCTCTGTCCAGGCGGTGAAGGATTCAGACCTAATCCTATAACTATTATCTTAGAAGGTAAACTTAGGTTTAAGAATGAATATCATTGCTTTTGCTTTCACTTAAAGGAGAGCTGACTTTTGTACCACATCTTTTAATAGGGAGTTAGCACAGTTGAAGGTAACATTGTGTCTATATTTACACTAGTGCAAATTTGTGGTGAAATGAGATATGTTGAAAGAAGCAAATGTGTAGTAGTTCCATAGGAGAAACTGAAATGTGCATATTTTTGTCAGCTTGGTTGCATTGTACTGACCATATAAAATACTGGAAGACTTTACCAAAATTAATTTATGGCAGTAGTCTATAAACATATATATGTGAACATATTTCCAATTGTTAAGATCTCCTCCACCAACCCACAAATTGCTTTTAAATTTGGAAATGAAAAGATTCCCTTTGCTGCTAAAGAAGAATGTAAGGTGATATATATATGTGATTACCTTCTTGCATCTTATTCATTTTCCTGATTTCTAGTTTATTAGCAATCTTCACCATCATGCCACCAAAGAAATAAATTGGAGGTATGAATGAGCTGCCTGATCTTCCAAGCAGTCAGTGTACCTGTAAATTGTCCCAAAGTGGAAGTCATTGGCCATATGTTTGTGCACTTTAAATTATGCTACAAAATATGCTACAAAAACACAAATGTCCTGTCAATCAATCTGAAGTCCTATTGACTTCACTGGAAGTCATATATGCATTTTAAGTTTTCTTATTGCGATTATGGGATGCAAGTGTCCTGTACTTAGCTGAAATAGTCAGCACTCACATTCACACCTTTAACATCTATGGATTCAATTATTCATGGGTTTGTTTGGAGGTGGCAGGAAGAAGGGATGAAAGTGAAAGAGAAAGAGGGTAAGAGAAAGTGGGCTCCTTCCCTCTGCTGCACCTGGTGCCTCCCTGTGGCAAGTAGGGTGAGCAGGCTGTCAGGCAGAAAAAGAGGCAAGGAGGGTGGGAAAGCAAGTGGAGAAAAAGGGTGAGCAAACAGGTGGGTGGAGAAAGAGGCAGGCAGGGAGGGGAACTGAACCTGCCCAGGGACCATGGCTGCAATCTCATCTCCCTCCCCAACCCCTCACTGCTCCCAATAGAGACTTCCCTGGGATGAGTGGAGAAAGAAGCAGAGAGCATAACCAAGCCTCCTGGGAACTGCAGTGGAAGTAGCAGCAGCTGGCAGATGAGGGAGAGAAAAGGCTTCACTTCCCACACCCTCTTGTGGTTTCCCTGTCAGTCACCCCACCACCCTTCCAGGTCCTTTCCCTCCACTCCTCCATGTATGTCTCAGCCATGTGTGAGAGAGGCAGAGAGGGTGTGAAGGTGGGTGGGTGGAGAATGAGGCAGGAAGAGTATGTGGGTGGACACCGAAAGAGGCAAGGAGATTGAGTGGGTGGGTAGGCGCAGAAAGAGGCAGAGAGAGGAAGTGGGCAGATGGACGGAGAAAGAGGCAGGAGGGAGCATGAGTGAGCTTCCCCCCCCCCCCCCAGGACTACAACTGCTGCCCCATATTCCTTCCTGGCCCCTCACTGCTCCCAAAAGGGTTCCACCAGGGAAGGGGGCACCCCGATTATTCACAGTTTTTCCATTTTTATGGACGTTTGTGCTTCTAACCCCCATGAAGTTGGAGGGGCAACTGTCTGTACTTGTTTGCATGTTAGCTCTCTTTCAGAACTATTTTCCACAAAATGAGTAGATTTAAAAACAAAAATACAATCAAAAGGTAATCATTCATAAGTGGGCTGCTGTAGTCTTCCATGTACATTTAAGCAGCCAAAACAAACCATGGCCTTTTCTCTCTTCACCAGACATTGATGAATGCCAGGAATTGCCTGGTCTTTGCCAAGGTGGAAACTGCATCAATACATTTGGCAGCTTCCAGTGTGAATGCCCCCATGGGTACTACCTCAGTGAAGAAACTCGCATCTGTGAAGGTGAACATTCTTATTTTTTTTTTCACGGAACAGCAAAAATTCTTTCTCAAAGTGGAGACATTATAGGATGGAGATGTGTGATTTCTGTCTTGTCTGAAAAATGAGTCATAGAAGTTAACTGCTTTGCTGATAAAACTATTGGGCCTACTTTACTTTTTATCCTGAACTATGTACATGAATGCAAATCTCATTGATTCCAAATTATTATTTTATTTCCAACTAAATATGTTTAGGATTCCACCAGGAACATAGATCTGATAAATTAAGAAAAACTCTTTTTAAAAAAAATCATTTATATTATGTGAAGATTGTCTCCTAGACTAAATACTGCTTTCTAATAGGGAATTTACCTAAACATTATTCAGTCCCATCAGATAAATAATTGTAATTGATCTGGGATTCTCTTTTGATTACAGTCTGCTCATACAGAGTTAAAACCAAGGTTGGAATTCTGATTTACCCAAGCCTTCCAAGAGGGTGACTTTGCTGTGACAGCCCTAGTTGCTTTTCTTTGGGGCCTGGTTAGTGAGCATGTATGTGTACAATGAAGTATCTCATAATAATGTAACAAAATAACTACCGTACCTTTTTTTTTTGCAAAATGCAAGAGGTACAAATGGTGTTTAGTACCATTGTGCAGGACCACAACAAGACAAAAAACAAAATATGTCTTTCTGTGGAAAAGAAGATTCTGTGGAAAACCTGAGTAGATGCTAGGAAAAGACAAAATTGTCCAGGGAGAAAGCTATGTTTGCATGTCAGAAGTACTTCAGGAATCACTATGAATACAATATAATAATTTATCTTCCTCCATTTTGTTGTTATGCATATTTTAAAATGAGCAATGACAGAAAGAAAAGAGGGAAACAAACTACTTCATAAAGGAAAGGGGGAGCTAAGTTTCAACAGGTGCATAAGAGGCAGAAACTTAATAGGTGACACTTTAATAATAAATATTAATTTTTCTCATTACTATTCTTTTTAAGATTTTTTTCTCAGAAATGTCTTAAAATTTGGGGGGTAGATCCCTCAACATGCTCCACAAAACATCCATGCGTCAAAATAATGGGATTGGGGGAAGCATAAGCCCGCCAAGTAGACCTTGGAGAGTCACACCCACACTGCACCTCTCCTACAGAAAGAAATACCCCCACAAATGCCACCAAAGCTTTGGTGACATTTTTTGCCATGCTTTTAGGCTCCTCTGGGTAATTTTAGGCACAGGAAAGCACTTTTTTTGTTAACAACAGAAAATGAATGATTATCTCAGACAATTTTTTTATTTTTATTTTTTGGCCTGCGGGCACAAAACAGCTCTTTGGAATCACATGTGGCCTGTGGACCACACTATGCCTACTAATGCTTTAACAAACCCCTTTTCACTATTTTAAATAACTGCCTTGAAACAAGTATCAAATAAGTCTCAGACTCTATCCTATCCATACACTATGGGAGAGGTTGAGGAATTGAACACTACTAATATTATAATCATTTCAACAAATGAGAAAGTGTATTTTTCTTTTCGGGGAACATCTCATTCTGGTTTGTAGGCCAAAATGCTACAGCCAAAAATTGAAACACTAATAAATGGTAAGCAAGTTGATGAGATAATACTACTAAAAATGCTATATAAGGATAAGAAGAGATCTCTGTTGGTACTTCTCATATCTGCCATTTAAATTAATAGCAGATGCAGTGGGCCTTAACCCATACTGGAACGGAGCAAAGATTAAGATTTTTCCCTCATGCTCCCAGACTCTAATTGAATGATTTTCAGTATTAAAGCAATACAGGGGGGAAAGATGTTAAATATCCCTCCAAAGCCTGGGTGGGGCCTTTTTCACATTGTCCAGGGCCTCGAAAACCTGGGCAGGGCTTTTTCCATGCCACCCTGGGCCACCAAAGCCCAGGTGGGGCCTTTTTCGGGCCACCCAAGGCCTCCAAAGCCTGGGCGAGGACTTTTCCAGGGTGCCCAGGGCCTCCAAGGCTTGTGGGGAATTTTCCAGGCCTCCAAGGCTTTTTTAGTGCCCCCTGCCTCGAAAACCCCACTGGAAGTCCGGGACCAGAAGGCCCACCCCCGACACTGGGTGACACCCTGGGTGCGTATGCCACTGTAAAGAACCACAGGTACCACAGCATTCATGGGAAAATAATTTTGTTGCCTACTTTGTCCACTTTGCTTTGGAAATTATTTGTGCAGTTTAATTTGGATTTATGGGCTATCACTTATTTATCATTTGTTTCTTATTTGCTTAATATTTCCAGATATTGATGAGTGTGTTGCACACCCTGGTGTCTGTGGCCCTGGGACATGCTACAACACCCTAGGGAACTACACTTGTATTTGCCCCCCAGAATATATGCAAGTGAATGGAGGACACAACTGTATGGGTATGTTGTCTTTTACATTTCCACTGTATACCATGATAATGAGAAGAGTTTGGAAATCAGCCTTAAAAAATTAAATGCTAGAATTGGTTGCCTCTAAGTCTAAGAGTTGCCCACATGTAAATGCTTCAGTAGCACTTTGTGCCAGGCTTATGAAGTCATATGTATGAAAATGTATATGCTATTACTGTTATTACATGCTGAATGTGCTCTTAAGTTTTATAACTGAATCTTAGGCTACATCTACACTGCAGAATTAATGCAGTTTGACACTACTTTAACTGCCATGGCTCAGTGTTACAGAATTCTGGGATTTGTAGTTTTGTGAGATAAGTACTCTTGGATAGAAATCTTTCTAGCATATTTTCTCTGCTAAGGAAGCAACCTATCTGAGACAAGTAGCTACTAGAGTTCTCAGTGTGAGAATTACAGAAAGAGGGGTTTATAATCCATGATTTGTAATTCAGGAAGTTTACACTTCAGGATACTTTATGAAGGACACCTTTAAAGGTATGTAATCTCTCCATGTGCAGATATGAGAAAGAGTTTTTGCTATAGAAGCTACAATGGAACATCTTGTGATAATGAACTGCCCTTTAACGTGACCAAGAGGATGTGTTGCTGTACCTATAATGTTGGGAAAGCCTGGAACAAGCCTTGTGAGCCATGTCCAACTCCAGGAACGGGTAAAAACTGTCATTAACTGGAATCATCCATGCTAAAAATAATGATAATAATACACTGTAATGTATGCATCAAAGTAATCCTTCTCTGGAGAAAATATTTTCTTAGTTGTAAATTTAAGCAAAGGCAGTGTTCAGTAAGTGTCCCTCTTCTGACAGTGTCATGAATACATTTAAGTAGTGTGGCAGCTTTAGGAGAAAATGTTGACTTTATTGTTTCAGTTTTGTGCATCCCATAATATTTTCTGTCAGCTCCTGGTACAGAGACTTTTTATACCAGTACATCATTCAGTGGCGTTCCTGGACTGGGTGTCACCCGGTGCAGGGGTGTGGGCTTGGGGAGGCAGAGTCAAAGGGACATACCCCCTTCCTTCCCTCCCTTGTGCCATTTTACTTATGAGAATAGTGCATGGGAGGGAGGGAGAGTGCTTGGAGCACCTTCTCTCCCCCTGTGTGCCAGTTTATTCAGAAGTAAAATGGCATGTGGGATGAAAGGAGGGTTCCCAGAACACCCTCCCTCCCTTCTGCATGCCAGTTTATTCAGAAGTGAAATGGAGCACGGGAAGAAGGGTGCGCTCAGTTGGGTGCCACTCTTCTTCTATCAGCACTCCCCACACCCCTGTAGTGACACCACTGTCCCCAGGTCAGTTTATTTCAACTCAGCATAAAATTGGAAAGAACAGGAATAAAATCTTGGACTTTTCAATCAGTCTTTTAATTTTGAAAAAAAACAAACAAACCAGAACCAGCAGCTTCTGGAATCTACTTTCTGGAGATACTTTTTCTAAACAAGTAGACAGTTGGGATTAATAGAGTAGAAGTTTGATGAGACTATGAAGGCTTTAATGTGATTGTTGTTTGTGTCTGCATTTGGTTTAAGAAAACTTGAGTATCAGTTATTTTTATTAAAAAAAACTTAGCTGGTTGAAATAGTAACAATCACAATGGTAACTAAAATTAAATATTTAATATTTCATTGGGGAACACCCGGATGAGTTATAAATATTACTTTTAAATATATTTTTACTCCCATTTTAAGTTGAATTCAAGACCATTTGTGGAAATATTCCTGGCTTTACCTTTGATATCCATACGGGCAAAGCTGTTGGTAAGTTTAAAAGCTTTTACTAGATTACTAGAGCTGTGTAGATATATGAGAAACAAATGCCTTTTTCTTATAAATTACATCTTTAATTAAACTTGGACTCACTTCCATATCAAATTCCTGGTTTAGATATTGCCATATTTTCTTAACAGTGAATACTTATAATTTACATATGCCATGAGCCCATTCAGATAGATGCACATATACTCAGTGCACTCTTCCATGTGATTCTTGTCTCAAATTGCCTGATTTGTATGGGTTACTTATTTATAAAACAATTTCCATACATATAAAAAACTAACATGATAGAGTAGAAGCTTATCCTTTCCCTTTTTATTACATTCTATCTGGGGGGTGGGATTGAATACATTACAATCATTGTTATACAGTCAGCCTCTATTTTCATGGGGATTTGTTCTGGACCCCACCCCACCCTGCGAAAATGGAGATTCGGCAATATTCAAGCCCCATAGGCTTGAATGGGGTGTGCCCCGGCGGGGGCGCACCCCATTGATTTTCATGGAGACCGCCCCTCCATGAATATGCAAAACTGTGGACTTTAAGTCCATGAGAAAGGAGGGGTGACTATATATATTAAAATATTTGTTGAATTTATTTAATAATTATATATGTTATAGTATTGTTGTTTTACTTTTATGCTATAGCTCAGCTAGATAAGATTTAATACCATACTGATATTTCCTTGTTTCAAGTGTAGAAAAATGATAAGAAAATAATTGTATTCCTAAGGTAATGAATGTTCTTTTTTCAGATATTGATGAATGTAAAGAGATTCCAGGAATCTGTGCAAATGGAGTTTGCATTAACCAGATTGGCAGTTTCCGCTGTGAATGTCCTACGGGATTCAGCTACAATGATCTGCTCTTGGTTTGTGAAGGTGATATAAACTTAAGTAGTTTCTGTTTCATCATCTACAGAATATGCCTTCACAGCAATTATCTGTGCTACCACTTAAGTGCATATAACTGGCTTCATAGAGTGGCAAGTACACCCAGAAATTACATAAACATGTCTCTAGGACAACCAAATGGTCAAAGGAGAATCCTCCACAGAATCTCATTGCCTCATAGTTATCTACCAGTGTTTGGTGGATCAGAAATGACCAGTACACAACTTGAACCACAATACATGTACAGTGGAACTGCTGGCCCATTCTGCCCAATAAATTCAAAGCATGTGAATATCTCTTCAAAAATATAGCCTTGAGTGACTTTTAATTTTGAAAAAAAGAATATATCAGAATTTTAGTGGCAAATGGAAGCATATGGGAAAAGTTTGTCATATTCAATTTAAATGAATTCCTGGTTTATTTCCCCCCAGTATTTTTATTTATACATTCCATTCACTATTAACCATAAACACTGATTGCCCTTTCTTGCATGATGATAAACCTATGTAATGTCTGGTTTCACATACTAATATTGAACTAAGATATCTTTTAAAAGATAGTGTTTAAAGAAATCCCATTTTCCTCTCTTCTTAAAAGAGAAAGGATGTTTTAAAAATCTTTTAAATGACACTAGACCAGGCCTGCACAACTTGGCCGTTGGTAGGGGACAAAATTAAAATAAGCTAAACTTCTTGGGGCCGCAGATAGGTTTTAATTAAATATTAATTAATTAGTAATAATTAATAATAATCATTAGAATTAATTAATATTAATTCCGCCCTCCTCATCCTCTGCCTGGACCTCTCCTTGGGAGAAGGCCAAGCAATGGAGAAGTCTTGAGGGGTGAATGTTTGCCCCTCTTCCTCCTCCACCGCCTGGCCTTCTCAAGAGAAAACCTGGTGGATGAGACTTGTAGGTCAAGTGTTTGCCTATACTCCTTCTCCTCAGGAGAAAGCTGAGCAGCAGAGGAGCCTTGCAGGGTGAACGGTCACCCATCCTCCTCCTCCTGGTGGATGAGACTTGTCACCCATCCACTTGTAGGTCAAGTGTTTGCCTATACTCCTTCTCCTCAGGAGAAAGCTGAGCACCCAGAGGAGCCTTGCAGGGTGAACGGTCACCCATCCTCCTCCTCCACCACCACCCATCCTTCTCCTCAGGAAAAAAATGAGGTGGTGGAGGAGCCCTGTAGGGCAAGCATTTGTCTGTTCTCCTGCTCCTCTGCCATATCTTCTTCTCAGGAGAAAACTGGGCAACAGAGGACCCTTGAAGTCATTCTATATCCTTGTGGGCTGCCTGAATCCTTTGGCAGGCCACATGCATCCCCCGGGCAGTATGTTGTGCAGGCCTGCACTAGACACTTCTTTGAAGTGATTACTGTGAAAATATTGGCTTCATTGACTCACTGAGATGTTAAGCTTGGGTTTGACGTCTCTCACTGAAATCCAGAAGATTTTAAGGTGCTTTAACTTCAGCTCAATTATGTCTTTACATAGCATGTTAAAATATTGAACATTTTATAGGGATGACACAAATCTCTACTGACTTATAACAAATTATTGTTGATGTTGTAGATATTGATGAATGCAGTAATGGTGACAATCTCTGTCAACGGAATGCAGATTGTATTAATAGCCCCGGTAGTTACCGCTGTGAATGTGCTGCAGGTTTCAAACTTTCACCCAATGGTGCTTGTGTTGGTAAGAAATCCCTTGTTCCCACCACTTTGTTTATATATCCTTTTACACAAATGTTTAGCCATTGTATCTTACCAGTATTTGACATTAACATGAACTTATTTAAAAACTGCTATAAATGCTACTTTTGCAGTAAATAAATTCAGAGAATAGATTGTAAAATTCCATTATAATCTGTTACAACATTCAAGTTGAGTTATATATGAATAAGTACCAAAGCACAAATAAATAATACAAACTCTTTGTATATTTTATTTTTGTTATAGATCGCAATGAATGCCAAGAAATTCCTAATGTATGTAGTCATGGCACGTGTGTGGATAAGGAAGGGACTTACTACTGCATCTGTCAAAATGGTTTTAAGGCATCCCATGACCAAACTATGTGCATGGGTAGGTTGATTACTTGCTTTATAAATATGTAAATTAGAAGATTTAATATACAAAGAGAATTTGGTTAAGTTTGGTTAGGATTGGTACTGTAACATACACCTCAATTAAATATATTTGTGATCCACATTCATAAATAAATGTAGTTGTTAGTTGTTATACTGTTAGTTGTTATAGAAGAAGGGACAAGATTACGTCAGTGATCCTTTCCTGAGAGGATTCTAAAAATAATCATCCTCTTGTTGTAATGTTTTCTTTATGTAGATGTTGATGAATGTGAAAGACATCCTTGTGGAAATGGAACTTGTAAAAACACAGTTGGATCATATAACTGTTTATGCTATCCAGGATTCGAGCTAACTCATAACAATGACTGTATGGGTAAGAGGAATGATAAAAGCTACATCTTTTCATTTCCCAAATGAAACAGGCAAACCAATGTTAGATCTCTATTTATTTATGGTCAGAATTTATGGTCAGAATCTTCAAAACATATGATAAACATTCTGTTAAAAATGATTTAAACAATAAAATATAATTTATACTTAATCACCATACTTTAAAATTTTTTGCCAAAAGTTTTTAAATGACTTTATCTGTTTCTTGCCACTAGCTGACCTCTGACCAACATGAAAATGATTTTTTCTCTAATGGATAAACACAAATGCATCGATTTGTACTTGGGCTATTATGGGGCCTGGATAACTGGTTGCCACTAGGATGCCTCTCTTTTCTCCACTGAAGCTAATAACTCATTTTGGAGTTAAGATTTCAGCTGAGAAAAGTAGGTTGAGAGAAAGGATTTAAAACCCATTTCTTCTGGTGCCTCTCCACTTGTGGTTGCTTTTAAGGATGAAAAGAGATTAAGGGAGCTGATTGCAACCCTCTTCTAATATGTCATTTTCCCAATCAATATACCTCTATATATCTTACCTTAGAGCAGATATATGTATGTCCTTCCAGTACAAGTTGAGTATCCTGTATCTACATTTTCCAAAATCTGAAATACTCAAACACTAAAAATTGTCCACATGGGTGATTGAGATAGTGACACTTTTGTTTTCTGCTGGTTCAGTGTATTCAAACTTGGTTTCATGCACAAAATTACTAATAAATATTGTATAAAATTACCTTCAGGCTGTGTTTATAAGGTGTATATAAAATGTAAGTGAATGTCATGTTTAGACTTTGGTCCCATCTCTAAGATACCTCATTATGTATATACAAATATTCCAAAATCTGAAAAAATCTGAAATCCCAAACTCTTCTGGTCCTAAGCATTTCAAATAAGGGAGACTCTACCTGTATTAAGGTTTTGTTTTGTTTTTTTAACGAAAAGATTTATTGGGTGCCTTTTCATGAGTGTAAGTAAAAATATTGATGGAAACCTCACCACTGATGTGATTCTGCTGAACTGATTCAGTGCCATAGTTCCAAATATATGAAACAATTCAAAGAAATTAGTGTCAAAATGTTACTGATAAACAGAGGTAAAAATTAAGATGCAATTTGTTCCAAAGTTCCTTGAAATATATATGCCTGAAACACAACACAACAGGCAACAATTTGCCTAGTAGCACATATTCCTTCAAGTGCTGAAGAAATGTTTTTTCACTCAGAAGAAACTTTTCCTTTACTGGCTATGATTTGTCATTTCATGAAATATCAGCTTAATGTGTTCATAACATACTATGACAACTGCATCTGTACATACATTCCATTTTGTTGACCTCATGGGAAATGGTTAACTTTTTCCTTGCTTATTTCTAGATATTGATGAGTGCAGCTCCTTCTTTGGGCAGGTGTGCAGAAATGGGAGATGTTACAATGAAATTGGTTCATTCAAATGTTTATGTAATGAAGGTTATGAACTTACTCCAGATGGCAAGAACTGCATTGGTATGTATGAAAGCAACTGCCAAGTGTGAAGGTGACTTCACTAGAGATGTAACGCTGTTCACCTTTAACTAGGATTAGAAACAGGATGGCTCTGAATACTAGTTGCTGGAGAATACAAGCAGAAGGGTGCTCTTGCACTCATGACCTGTTTTTGGACTTCCCTGAAGCATAGATTTTTGCTCCTGTGAGAACAAAATGCTAGAATGGATAGACTTTGGTCTGATCCAACATGACTCTTGTTATGTTATTCAGGGATTAAGTGCCACTGAACACAGTGTGTCATTTTTGCAGTAATAGATATGGAATTGCATTATTTTTGAATAAAAACGCAAAGAATAGATAAACATATATTTTATTACTTAAAAATAAAATATAGTGAAATTAAAGGAACTTTTTCAAAGTAATTTGCTTAGGTGTTTTATTATTTATATCAGTTTCATAATCATCATCACTGTTGTCATTTATGTAACACCATCAGTGTAGATTATTTCCATATTAGAAATATGTCAGTCAGAATCATACTTTGAATACCTGGATTAAAATACTGTGATTGTACTGAGAATATGTGTTGTAAAGCCCAGAAGAAGAATTCCAGGACTAACATCTGTGGATAGATGTAAACTGTTGCTGAAGCATAATCCTATATATATATATATATATATAATGAGACAAATCAAAAAATTAGTTGCTTATCAGTAATTAGTTCTAAGATTAGTCACATGTGTATTCAATAGAAATGGATTCTATGCCAAAGCAGCCATTCAGTAATGTAGAGTGTACCCATTTACAGTAGCTAGGATGAGGTCTTAAGTCCAGAAGCCATATGCTTGATCTTTGAGCTGATGCCTTGGAACTAACTTAATGTTGGAATGCTGAAAAACAATAGTAATCAAATACAGTTTATTTATAGATTGTCACTTTGAATCTGGCATATAAATTAAATACATGCATATTAGGGATGTAGATCCTCCTGAAGACAAGAACAAATAATATTAAGAATTTTCTCCCAGATGACCAGGATTTCAAAAGGTGGTTTTTTTTTGGGGGGGGGGGTTGCACATTTTTCAGTTATTATTCACATCTTTTTAAATTCTTTTGTTTGTGCACACCAGGGTTTTTTCAATACATCAAACCTATGTGCAAAAGAGCCATTATTTGCTCTCTTTTTTGCACATTTGTGAAAAAAATATTATTTTTATTATTTGCAAAAAAGTTTCAAAGTGAAAACTACCTTGTGGCAGTTTGTCATTTTTTCATTCATTCTTGTTTGATGGGAAATTTTGTGAGCATTTTTTATATCAGATAAGTTTGGAGAACACACAAAAGTATGGGAAATGAGAACATTTGCATATTGCACCTGTATGTATTCATTTCATAAACTTTAAATTTCTTCTTTTCTTCTCTCTTCCTTCCATATTCTCTTGAGATATTAATGAGTGTGTGGTGCTTCCTGGGTCATGTTTTCCTGGTACATGTCAAAACTTGGAAGGGTCATTCAGATGCATCTGCCCACCAGGGTATGAAGTCAAAAGTGAAAGCTGTATTGGTAAGGCTACCTTTTATAATTGCTTCTGACCTTGTAAAGTGTGGGTGTTATAGCTGTGATAGAAATAACACATAAATATTAAACTGCTTATTTACAGATGTAGCTATGTTTAACTAAGATATTATTTGCACACACATATGTGTAGTATATTTGAAAAAGTTTAGCAAAATTGATAATGTCTGAAAATATCATTGTAGAGAAAGATAGAATAGAAGTTGCTCAGAAATGTATTGTGTTAAAGAATGGTAAGGTTTAAAAAGCATTAAAAGCACTGAAAGTTTTCCCAGTAGGTGGGTTTAGCCTACAAAGCAGTGATTGGCATTACATTGCCTCCTTCCCAGCTCATTAGTGGATGCACTCTGCTGCCACCACTGGCATCACTGCTGTGCCGACACTTCTGACACTACAAAAAATGTGATTCCCTCCATGCCACATTTCACATCATTATTGTGCTTTTTTTTTGCTTTTTTTTGGCAGCAGAGCCTGTAGCCGCAGGATGTATGTGTGCATGCATGTGTGCATTTATGTGCACACATGCACACAAAAGGCCTTGAAGTAGTATGGACTACATGTTACTCTTCCTGTTACAGGGGTTTGTGTTCATTCTGAGCCTATCTAGACTATTTGCATTTCAGTATTGTTTACATCATCTTGTAAGGAATATCAGCCTGAATATGATGAAACTTTTATTTTTATATTCTAGAGTGTTATAACCTTAGTTTGTTATTTCATAAAAGAAAGTGAAATATAAAATTGCATTAGGTTTCATGAAATAAGGAAGAAATATATCAGGAACCAACAATCCCAGTCTTAAATATGTTTAGATAACCATATAGGAATTACATCCTCACACCTTTGCTGTGGTGAACTCTATTGATATATTTATCTAGATTAGGATTAAAGTCATCTTTATATGCACTTTCAGTGGTTTATATGAATTTAATCTACATAGATCTAAGAACAAAGGTTTATTGAAAGATGCTGGATTTTCCTCACTTGAGAAGTATATTTTCAGAGATTACAAGTGTTCTAATTCCTTTGTAACATTTAGTATATATTACTTTGTTTTCTTGCCAGCTTTGAAATATTTTTGGCAGCTGTTCACAACAATAACAACAGCTTTGCTAGTGATTAATCCATGTCATTTTCTGTGTAAAACCTTTCAAAATATAACATTCCTGGGTTCCAGTTACTACCACTGTACAGGACTTTACTAAACACCCTTCCACAGTCTTCATGCTACATGATCACGAGTGCTAAATGTTTCCTGCGCCTATGTAATTACTCAATTTCAAAATGATTAAGCGATTCACATTACTATTTTCTTTCATTCTTTCCATTTTCTGTTCAAGTACCTTTTATTTTTACATATCCCATAAAATAAGGCAAGCACAGTTCCTCCAATTTCACACAATGAAACAGAAACTCATGGTAGCCGTGTTCAGGCAACAGTGACCTACATTGGCTCCTGTATGAGACATAGGGAATTATCTAGCATCTTCCTTGTCCAATCAGAGTATGTGCTACACTAAGAACCACTTCACAGAATCAATCTGTTATGAGGACTAGAGGAGCATTTCTCATTCATGGTGGTATTCTCACATCACTAAATCACTGGTATTGACATGCACAAATCTACTGTAGATGTACTTAATAAAAATAGCATAGAGCAAAGCTACTACATTCCATCTTCCAATTCATCTTCCATCTGATAATCCCTTGGAGGTCTGATTGGTGCCAATGTTGGTTTTTTGGTGCCAAGCCAAAACATGGCTTTTTAGTAAAGCCTTTAGGGACTAATTTATTTCAAAGTATACGTGCACATGGTTTTAAATTTTTGTAGTTTTTAAAAGTAGTTTTAATTGTTGCTTTAAAATGGATTTAAATGTTGCTATGTTCAATATGTTTTATCTTGTTTAGATTATTTATGCTTTTAAACTGAAAGTATTTTAAATTGTATATATTGTACATTGCCCCAAGCTCCTATGATAAAGGACAGACTAGAAGTGTTTTAATAAATAGATAAATATGGCTTCAACTAACAGGTAATTTTTTTCCATCTAGTTTGTTTTAAAGAACTGCAAAAATGGAGAGGTTATCTAGATGGCTTGGACAGACAGTAAAACTGGAAATTTTAAACTTGTTGGATATTTAAAACTTGAGAGCACTGATAGAAGATGGAATTCAAATTTCCTATAAGCATAGTGTTCGGTGAAGGAAATGGACAGGGCAATTTTTCTGTGGAAAGACTCACACTTTTCTACAATTGAATGCCAAAATATCTGCAGTTACAGAAATGCTATTTTTCCAACTTTAGATGATCTTGATTAGAAGATGTATAGAGAACTTAAGAGAGGGAGAACTGTTGATGACTGAAGGTTTATAATGTAACTAATCTGAAACTTGATAACAAAACCCACAAAAACCAGAGAAGAAATGGTAGTGGTTCATTTTATTAAAGCCAACCCTATTTCAGAAAAACAAAGACCAGTATCCTATTGGGCAGTTATTAATGTGTAGCTACCGTAGCTATGGAGCCAGTGCATCACCACTTACTGGGAAGTAACTGCTGCAGTCAACAGGGTTAATTTCCCTGCTGCTCAGGAAGCAGCTGATTGACATTCCCACCCCACTCCAGTGAATGATACCTGTTGTCCAGGCAAAGCTAGGGTCCTTGTTGCAATTCCTCCTCATGCCATAAATCGCTTACATGGAAGATGGGTGAGAACATCAGTCAGCTGTTTTCTCAGTGACAGATGAATGGACCCCATCCATCTCTACAACTGTTTCTTAGTAACTGGGTACTGAAGCTCTTTCATGGTCCCTATGTGTCCCCTAAACCAGGAGCTATGTAGGGATCATGAATACCACACAGTTATGAATACATAACTCCATGTCATACATTCACTCCTGTCCAGCAGGAATTTCTTTCTTCAGAGAATTCATTAGGGTGTGAAGTGCCATTGTGTTCCATTTTATCCCCTATGCTACCTAATATTTACCGTATTTTTTCGGCATATAAGACGCTCCGGCATATAAGACGCACCCAATTTTAAAGGAGGAAAATCTAGAAAAAAAAAAGATTCTTAACCAAATACTGTAGTAAAATATTTTATATCAACTGTATAAAGTTAACAGCATTTTAAGAACAATTTTAAGTTGTAAATGTAAGTTTAAGCCAGCAGCAGGGCCAGATATTGCACAAATTCCCTGCCCAACTTTCTTGCAAGTCTCCTGTCGCCTTATGGTGACTCCATGAATTTCTTAGGGATTTCTTAGGCAAGGAAGACTCGAGAAGTGGTTTTGCTAGTTCCTTCCTCTGAAATACAGCCTGCAGCACCTGGGATTCTTTGGCGGTCTCTCATCCAAGGACTATCCAGGGCTGACCCTGCTTAGCTTCCAAGATCAGATGGACTGGTACCTTTGGAGTTTTTAGGCCATTGGCTTATGGAGTAATTTATGGCTTATTTTGACCCTACCATGAGGGTTTTCTTGGCAGATTTCTTCAAGGGTTTTTTTTTTGCCATTTCCATCCTCTGAGGCTGAGAGAGTGTGATTTGGCCAGAGTAATCCAGTGCCTTGGAGTAATTTCTGGCTCATTTTGACACTACCATGAGGGTTTTCTTGGCATATTTCTTCAGAGGAGGGAGTTTGCAATTTCCACCCTCTGAGGCTGAGACAGTGTAACTTGGCCAGGGTATTAATCCAGTGCCTTGGAGTAATTTCTGGCTCATTTTGATCCTACCATGAGGGTTTTCCTGGCAGATTTCTTCAGAGGAGGGAGTTTGCAATTTCCACCCTCTGAGGCTGAGACAGTGTAACTTGGCCAGGGTACTAATCCAGTGCCTTGGAGTAATTTCTGGCTCATTTTGATCCTACCATGAGGGTTTTCCTGGCAGATTTCTTCAGAGGAGGGAGTTTGCAATTTCCACCCTCTGAGGCTGAGACAGTGTAACTTGGCCAGGGTACTAATCCAGTGCCTTGGAGTAATTTCTGGCTCATTTTGATCCTACCATGAGGGTTTTCCTGGCAGATTTCTTCAGAGGAGGGAGTTTGCCATTTCCACCCTCTGAGGCTGAGACAGTGTAACTTGGCCAGGGTACTAATCCAGTGCCTTGGAGTAATTTCTGGCTCATTTTGATCCTACCATGAGGGTTTTCCAGCAGATTTCTTCAGAGGAGGGAGTTTGCAATTTCCACCCTCTGAGGCTGAGACAGTGTAACTTGGCCAGGGTACTAATCCAGTGCCTTGGAGTAATTTCTGGCTCATTTTGATCCTACCATGAGGGTTTTCCTGGCAGATTTCTTCAGAGGAGGGAGTTTGCAATTTCCACCCTCTGAGGCTGAGACAGTGTAACTTGGCCAGGGTACTAATCCAGTGCCTTGGAGTAATTTCTGGCTCATTTTGATCCTACCATGAGGGTTTTCCTGGCAGATTTCTTCAGAGGAGGGAGTTTGCCATTTCCACCCTCTGAGGCTGAGACAGTGTAACTTGGCCAGGGTATTAATCTAGTGCCTTGGAGTAATTTCTGGTTCATTTTGATCCTACCATGAGGGTTTTCCTGGCAGATTTCTTCAGAGGAGGGAGTTTGCCCTTTCCACCCTCTGAGGCTGAGACAGTGTAACTTGGCCAGGGTACTAATCCAGTGCCTTGGAGTAATTTCTGGCTCATTTTGACCCTACCATGAGGGTTTTCCTGGCAGATTTCTTCAAGGGGGGGGACTCTTTCCACCCCCGTCTTGGGTGCTCCAGTGGACTCTTCCTGGGATGGGAGGATGTCCTCTGACCCCAGGAAGAGTCCATTGAAGCACCCAGGATGGGGGTGGAAAGAGGAGGAGCAGATTCAACTAGCCAGGAAAAGAGGACTCTTTCCACCCCCGTCCTGGCTGCTCCAATGGGCTCTTCCTGGGATGGGAGGAGCCCACTGGAGCACCAAGGCTGAGGTTGAAATGAGGCCTACTTTTAGCCTAGGCCTCGGCAGTTTGCCCTCAGCTTGTATATTCGCTTCATTAGGGGCAGCAACTTCCCCACCCTCGTTTTGGGGAAGAAAAAGTGCGTCTTATATGCCGAAAAATACGGTATATGAAGGTCCAGTTGAGGTCAGTTGGTTTTGAAGATGAGTGCCATCAGTATTCTGATGACACACAACTCTGCCTTTTGTTTCAGAGTCAGTTGGTTAGGTATAAGTGCTGGACTATAATTGGTTGGATTAAGGCAAATAAGCTAAAGGCAAATCCTGACAAAGAGTTTCTGTAGATTGGTGGCTCCCAGGTTAGGAATTGGGTGAGCAACCTGCCCTAGATGGGCAAGGCCTCCAAGATTTAAGGATCTTCACATGTTTTAAACTGTTAAAATTATCTTGTATGTTTCCTACTGTTTTCATTCATTTTGAAGTGTTTTCTGCCTTGAGATTCTGTAATATATAATTAGTTAATAATATATAAAGGGGTGCAGTGGCTCAAGTGGTTAAGATGTGGACTCTGTTGATTGCAAGATCAGCAGGTTGGCAGTTTGAGGCCCGGGCACTGCATGATGGGGTGAACTCCTGTCACTAGTCCCAGCTTCTGCCAACCTAGCAGTTTGAAAGCATGCAAATACAAGTAGATAAATAGGTACCACTTTGGTGGGAAGGTAGACAGAGTTCTGTGCAATCATGCTGACAACACTGACTCTTCTGGTTAGTAACAGAGATGAGCACCTCCCCCTATGGTCAGGCTCGACATAACAACCTTGTTAACAGGGAATACCTTTACCTTAATAATATATAAATAGTTTACATACTGTGGGCTCTTGGTATCCATTGGAGTTTGGTTCAGGACCCTCCCCGCCTCACGGATACCAAAATCCATGGATGCTCAAGTCCCATTAAGTACAGTGTCATAGTAAAATGGTGTCCCTTATACAAAATGGCAAAATCAAAGTTTGCTTTTTAGAATGTATATATTTTAAAAATATTTTCAAGCTGTGGATGCTTGAATCTGTGGATTGAAAAATCTGTGGATATGGAGGGCTTACTGTACATGCATATATAGAAGTGGCCACAATAAATTATTTCAGCCACAGGTTCATTGGAGGCAATCTGGGCCACAGTTTCTCCCTTCTTCTGAAGTTTGCACAGTTACCGTGTGTGTGTATGTGTGAGAGAGAGATAGAGAGAGATTGAGGACCCTTCATGTTTGCCCTGGTCAATTATGTGACTTGGCTGGTTCTCAGGATGGTCTTAACTGAGGTCTGTAATCTGGAAGGAAGATGAGCCAGTTCCCAATTGAAGCAGCACCAGCTCTCCAGAAAAAGTTTACAAGTTTGGATATTGATTTATGTTTTGATCACATTTTCAGATATTGATGAATGCAATGAAGATCCCAATATCTGTCTTTTTGGATCCTGTACTAATACTCCAGGAGGATTCCAGTGCATCTGTCCTACAGGCTTTGTAATATCTGACAATGGCAGGCGATGTTTTGGTAAGCAAAGTGTTTTTAGTAGGCTGGGATAAATATAGAAAAATAGGAAACCATTTACTAAACAGTTATTTTGGGTTTCTCATATTTATTAACAATATTTTGACACCTTTCCATTAAAAATTCTCAAGTCAAAAATCAAGACTAAACAACTGTAAAGTGTAATTAAAAATGAAAGTAGACAAACTGTAGATAAAACATACCATTCAAGGATATGCCAGGATTTCAGCAGATCGAATGACTTCCTGTAAGAAAGAATTTAACACAATAACTGAAAGCCATCAGAGAAGGGGAAAGGGGCTTACTAAGACCACAGTACCATAGCCCTATCATGGCCACAGAGAAGGCCCTCTCCCACAAACTGACCGAATGAACCTCAGATGTTGATGCTGTGCAAAGGATTGTCAACAAGATCTTAAATGAACATAAGAGGTTCATAAGAGTATAATATTCAGAATATGAATGAATGAATGAATGCCTTTATTTCAGTTTACAAACCGTAGGCAATTTTAAGAAAATTAACAACAACAAATTTCTATAGTTTCCACTAAAATCACAATACAGTTAGTGTATATACAACATAAAAACAAAATATAAAATATATGAAGAAACTTATAAAATACATTAAATATAGGGTTTTATAAACAGACTTGCCCCTTCCTGAACCAGCCCATAATCCACCCCAACTATCCCTGTATGTTTGAGCTAGAGGAGAGGAGCATTACTCGCCTTTATAGCACATGACTTTACGTGTTTTGATTGCAGAGAAAATAAACTTTGCCACTTCCTCTGTAATCTTTTTATCCTTGTCTGACAGTAAGAACTTCACGTACCATTCAGAGGTTCTGCCTGGGTATCCCTTCAATAGAGGGGTAATTATTCGTAGCCTGTCATCCTTATAAAATATGCAATAAAGGAGAATGTGAGATATGGATTCTGGTTGGCACTCTCCACATGGACAGATTCTGTTCTTGAATTCAATTTTTTGGAAACGTCCCTCTAGGACGGCTGAGGGAATTACATTAAAGCGGCCTTTGCTAAATGCCAGCCTGTATTTGGAGATTGTTAGATTTTCCAGATATTTCGCCCCCTTTGGAGTGAAGCACAATCCCAAACCCTTTGGGGAACAAGTAGAGCATGCAACAGATGTTGAATATTGCGTGTCTATATCTTCAATGCGTTGTGTGAGGATGTGCTTTGCCCTTGACCAGTCAAGGGTACGTAGAAAGTCATCCGGGAGACCCAATTTCTGGAATTTTTCTGTCACCGATTTAATCAGATCTGTGGTATATGTGTCCCTGTATATTAAGTAGGTGTATCCAGTCTCAGGGCCTGCAAAAATGAGTTTCAGGAAGTAGCCTAGGGTCCATTTCCACGCAAGGCATTCCACTGATGAGCACCCAGCCTCAAGTCGCAGGGCTGCTGTTGGAACGCAGTTTGGCATGTGAAATATTTTCCTGAGGAATGCAGAAAGAACTCTTTCTGCAGATGATGTAAAACCTAAAATCCACACTGGGACACTAAACAAAAGTTGTGGCAGAACTTTGGCCCTGAAGACCTTTAGAGCAGATGGTATCAATTGCCCGCCTTTAGTATAGAAGAACCGGATAATAGCCATACTGGAGTTTGTAGCATTCTGAACAGAGGCTGATTGGTGTGCTGTCCAAGTGCCTGACGCGCTGAATGTGATTCCTAGATATCTAAATTGCCTTACTTGCTCTATTTCATGGCCTGCGAACTTCCATCTGAATATGGAGCGTTTGTTGGAAAAAAACATTATTTTTGATTTATTGTAATTGATGTCTAATTGGTTATTTTCACAATAGTCAGTAAAAGCTCTCACAGCTCTTGATAATCCCACCTTAGAGAAAGATAACAATGCAGCATCATCAGCATATAAGAGCAAAGGGATGCTGACGGAGGCTAATTTCGGAGGGTGAAAAGTGTCTGCGGAGATTGCGGAAGGGAGATCACTGAGATATAAATTAAAGAGGGTGGGTGCGAGAATGCACCCCTGCCGTACCCCTCTTACTACAGTAATAGAGCTAGTGAGGTTTCCCTGTAAACCACATCTTATTCTTACAGTGGTGTTGCTGTATAGCTTCATAATTAGTCCAAGTAGTCTTTTGTCAATCGAGGATGCCAGAAGTTTGTCCCAGAGTCTATCTCTTGATATCGAGTCGAAAGCTGATTTTAGATCCATGAATGCAACAAATAATCCATGATTATAAGCTCTAGTGTATTTCTCTACAAGGTGGCTAAGTACTATACAATGGTCAGTAGTTGACTTGCCTTTTCTAAAGCCAGCTTGTGCGTCCCCAAGAATTTTTTCAGCCTCTGCCCACTCCGTAAGTCGGTTGTTTAGAAATCTACCGTACAATTTCCCTACCACTG
The DNA here is from genome assembly GCA_026167975.1 of Phrynosoma blainvillii. NCBI lineage: Eukaryota > Metazoa > Chordata > Lepidosauria > Squamata > Phrynosomatidae > Phrynosoma > Phrynosoma blainvillii. Next base: position 90,041,545 of record JANUYF010000002.1, on the reverse strand, counting down.
ACAGCAAGCTTATGGGCCGGTAATTGGTAGGTTCACTTTTATCACCCTTTTTATAAATTGGAATTATAATGGCTTGGGACCAGCTAGTGGGAAGCTGGGCCGTTCTGTTAATATGAGTGAATAAGGTTGCCAGTAAGGGTGACCACCAGGTACTGTTCACTTTTAGTAATTCGGGCAAAATGTAATCGGGCCCAGGAGCTTTGCCCGGTTTCAGGCAAGCAATTAAGCTTTTAATTTCCTGTTCAGTAACAGGGGGCCATTGTGGTGTGTCTGAGAAATTCAAAGAGGCTGTACCTGATTTATGTACTGGTCCAGAGGTGTGTGCTTCACAGTCTCTGTATAGGGTGGAAAAATAGTCTTCCCATGTATGAGCAGGTATGCTACATTGGGGTGCTCCCTCAGAATTTCCCAGAGCTCCTGTGACAATGGACCAAAACTGTTTGGTGTTTCCGTCTATTGATGAAGCTAGGAGTGCCTGCCATTGTCTGTAGTTTTTTTCTTTGTTCCTTTTAATAATCAGTGATTTATGATATTTTTTAATCTCATAATAAGTCTTAGGTAAAGAATGGGTGTTGTCTCTCCGGTATTGAAGATATATTTTCCTCATTTTATCTTTGAGGATTAAACATTCTCTATCTGTGCCTGTGGCATAATCCCTATTCTTTTTTTTACAGGCAAATTTTTGAGTCTCTCTTGAGTTTTTGGTCAACAATTCCAGGAGGGTTGTAAAGTTTGCAATGGCCACCTGTACATCTTGGGTCTCCATGATCAAGCTTTTGTGGTTACTACATGTTGGAGAATTTAAGAGGGCTTTGAACTTATTACTGGTATTTTCTGACCATTTCAATCTTCTCTGTCTAGTGTCAATTTTTAAGTTGTCAAAACATTGTTGTGGGCTGAGAAGGACTTCATTAGAAGTACTTACTAGAAGAGATAAAGGGAGGTGATCACTCTCAAGTATTTCTACTAAGGAAAATTTAGTTACTTGTTTATACAAAGAGTTGGAAACAATAGCATAATCTATTGTGCTACTTCCTTTTCCAGAGATATAAGTGAATTCTCCATGTTGTTCAAATTTTGGATCTCCATTTAAGATTCTAAGAGATAGGCGCTCCACCATTTGGAAGAGATTTATCCCTGCATAGTTAATCCCGGTATCTTTTGAATGTCTCCTAGTATTTAATATGTGGTCCTCCATCTCCTTTAGATTCCAGAAGCAAGAAGAGAAAAGTGCCTCGTTGTTAGTTCCAATTCTGGCGTTAAAGTCACCCATCACAATTAAATGAGCTTTGGGTGACTGTGCTTCTAGAGCTATTAGATATTCTTCTAGAATTTCCCATGTATGTTTTAGTTTTTCTCTCTTGCTGGTAGGAGAGATATAAACATTGACCACTATTAAACTCATAAATCCGAAATTGACTAAACTTGCAATGGCGATCTGGCCACACTTTGGTAATGTGGTGTTTGTGGCCTTGAGGGAGGTAGCAATCAAAATAGCTAGACCTGCTCTTGGTCTTCCTTTGCCAGTGGGAATTGTAGCAGGTTCTTCGATAATATAGTAGCCGTTTAAGTCAAGATGTGTTGTGCACCATGTCTCCTGGATCAAAATAATATCAAATTTCTGTAGATACTCTATAACTTCTGGATTCCTTGATTTGAGCTTCCACCCTGCTATGTTCCAAGACAGGTAACTAAGCTGCGATTTACCTAATGCAGGGGATTTGTCTTTACTGGTGCCTGGAGAGGCTAGGAAGGGCGCCACTAGGTTTGGGGAGACAGCTTCTAGTGAGAGTACCTTTCTCTCGTTGTGTCAGTCCAATACTTCGATCTGGTCGAGACTACATCTTACATCGTGAAAAATCACACCGTTTTGTCTTATTCCCCTTTTGAATGCTACAGAAACTGCATTTGTTTCCTTGATTCCCTTGTTGTTGCTATGGCTTAGGTTATCCAAGGCTATAATGTCCTGTTTTGTCTGATGTCCCAATGGAGGGCTTTCAATTTTCCTGTCCTCAATGGAAACCCTTGTTGGAGAAATCATAGTCGTATTTAATGGATTAATCTCTCTCAAAGACTCCTTTCTCTGGAGGTTTAACAGTGTACTGCAGAGGGATGAGAGTCTATCTATAATCTCAGATTGTAGAGATAAGGGCAGAGACTGGAAGGTTTTTAGAAGTGTCTCTTCTTCCTCTATTACCATTTCATTGAAGGCATTAGATGATAATATTTCCACATGGGACACCTTTTGGGGATCTTTAGTAGAAGTGGGTTGGACTATTTCCAATGCAGGATCCGATAATTCTATAAGATCGTCAACTATAATATAATTTGGTTCCTTCTCAGATTTATCTACTGATTTCTGAATGACTAATGGTGCAAGAGGCACGTCATTTTTAAAAAACCGGGAGATTGACAAGCCTTTTTGTAAAAAATAACCTCTAAGAGAGTACAGTTCCTCTGTAGAGTCTTCATTAGTTAATGTTACAATAGCTCGGACTTGGTTGCGGTTGTATGGATGATACTCTATCCGTAAAATTTCAGAGGGGGGGAAGATTCTGTTAGTTAAAGATTCTACCACATGAGACAAATGTTTCCTGCGTACAGTTTGAGGTAGAAAGCCTCTAATTTTGGGGTAGTTACTAATAGCAAGCTTGTTTTTGATTAGGCGCAAGTTCCAAGCCCTGCATCCACTGTTGACTCGGCGGGGCAGTGGTTTGTGGCTTTCTTGATGCAGCATCGAGTTCCGTTTCTGCAGGTCGTTTTTAAGGATGTTGTCCCAGGGATCTTGATTGTCAGCTTCACTACTCCCAACTAGTGTGCCCTTCTTTGGAGAGTCACCAAAGGCAACGGTTTGACCAGATGAAGGCTGTAAGGTCTTCATAGTTAAGCTGGGTGTGTTGCTAACAGCTTCTCCTAATTCTTTCTTCTTTGGGTACTTTTGTGACAGTTGTTCCCCATCTAACAGAATGAATAGCTTCTCAAAATTCATCTTAATCTGTTTTGCTGAGGCACAGTGATGTTTAGATGGTCTCTTAATATTTTTTAGTTTTTTTAGATTAATTTTTCTGTGCGGAAATGATTTTGTCTTATTCCTATTATCCTTAATCACCCTCTTTTTGGCTGTCCTCCTTCTTGTGTTTTTTTGACCTAGGACCACCTCACTGACAGGTTGTTTGGTATCGGTCTGGGGTTCAAGTTTTACCAACAATTCTGTGATAGTTGTTAATAGTCCATTGCATTCAGAGAGATAAGATTTGATGGACTGCAGTTCTTTGGACAGCCCCATAACATAATCAGTTAGTACTATCGGTTGTTCCAAGTTTTTTACCTCCCATGAACTGGGACTGAGGTTTAAGCCATTTCCTATTAGATCGTAAAAGGAATTTTCTTTTGTAGAATTTAGCCTAGATCCATTCTTCCAATCCCCTGACAAGATGTTTGTGTGATTATTATCCACCCAAGCAATTTCCTCAGCCAGACTAATGCTATTTCCGGGTTGGAGGTCAATTTGTGTATGCCTCTGGTCAAGTGTCCATTCCAGCTTTGGTTCAGGTGATTTGGTGGATACTTCATCGTTGATCTTAACAATTGGGGAGAAGTAATGCTGAATCTCAGTCTGTTTAGTTTGTTTCCTATGAACCTCCTTACTTACTGATAAGCCTTTATCTGTTGGTGAAATACCAAGTTTCTTACATCCCTGTCTTGTAAGAACCACCATCTTTTAGTAAAATCTTTTACCAATGTCTCATCAGTCCCTAGTTCATGTGCAGTGTTTAATGAATTCAGGCGAGAATGTGGGATCTAAATTATACAAATTAAGCAGAGGTGGTTAACACTTAGCATTCCCTCTAACAACAAAGGTGGGATATGGAAAATAAAAAATTATTGACTTGAACGTGAAGTATCTAAAATTCTCAACCGATAGAATTTAATTAGTATCTTCCTTTTCTAGTTCGGTAATTTAAGCAGTTGATTCCTTCGAATCACTACTAAGAATTCAGATTTGTCAGAATTAAATAGAAGATAACATGTTAAAATATCAACTGTTGAGATTATTTACCAGTGTGGCTATGCAGGCCCTCTCCTTTGAACTCTCCGTTCCTTTTCAGCTTTTGAGATTCTGGAGATGGTAGGCCTTTTGCTCGGGAGACTCAGTTCCCTCTCTCTTTTGTGGCTCTGGAGATGATAGGTGTGGCTCTGCAGGCCCTCTGCTCGGGAGACTCAGTTCCCTCTCTCTTTTGAGGCTCTGAAGATGGTAGGTGTGGCTCTGCAAGCCCTCTGCTCGGGAGACTCAGTTCCCTCTCTCTTTTGAAGCTCTGGAGATGGTAGGTGTGGCTCTGCAAGCCCTCTGCTCGGGAAACTCAGTTCCCTCTCTCTTTTGAGGCTCTGGAGATGGTAGGTGTGGCTCTGCAAGCCCTCTGCTCGGGAGACTCAGTTCCCTCTCTCTTTTGAAGCTCTGGAGATGGTAGGTGTGGCTCTGCAAGCCCTTTGCTCGGGAGACTCAGATCCCTCTCTCTTTTGAGGCTCTGGAGATGGTAGGTGTGGCTCTGCAAGCCCTCTGCTCGGGAGACTCAGTTCCCTCTCTCTTTTGAGGCTCTGAAGATGGTAGGTGTGGCTCTGCAAGCCCTTTGCTCGGGAGACTCAGTTCCCTCTCTCTTTTGAGGCTCTGGAGATGGTAGGTGTGGCTCTGCAAGCCCTCTGCTCGGGAGACTCAGTTCCCTCTCTCTTTTGAAGCTCTGGAGATGGTAGGTGTGGCTCTGCAAGCCCTCTGCTCGGGAGACTCAGTTCCCTCTCTCTTTTGAAGCTCTGGAGATGGTAGGTGTGGCTCTGCAAGCCCTTTGCTCGGGAGACTCAGTTCCCTCTCTCTTTTGAGGCTCTGGAGATGGTAGGTGTGGCTCTGCAAGCCCTCTGCTCGGGAGACTCAGTTCCCTCTCTTGAAGCTCTGGAGATGGTAGGTGTGGCTCTGCAAGCCCTCTGCTCGGGAGACTCAGTTCCCTCTCTCTTTTGAGGCTCTGGAGATGGTAGGTGTGGCTCTGCAAGCCCTCTGCTCGGGAGACTCAGTTCCCTCTCTCTTTTGAAGCTCTGGAGATGGTAGGTGTGGCTCTGCAAGCCCTTTGCTCGGGAGACTCAGTTCCCTCTCTCTTTTGAGGCTCTGGAGATGGTAGGTGTGGCTCTGCAAGCCCTCTGCTCGGGAGACTCAGTTCCCTCTCTCTTTTGAGGCTCTGGAGATGGTAGGTGTGGCTCTGCAAGCCCTCTGCTCCAGAATATAAAAAATGGCAGTGCAGTAGTGGTCCTTGGGACTTATTTCTAGACAAATATTTGGAAGATTTCGCATTCAGTAATTAAGAAAAAACCCACAAAAATATAATTTTTAAGATACTAGCTTCTATAGCAGGGGTACACAACCCACATATGTAGCTCTCCAAGTTTCTCCCATGTAGGTGTGATCAGAATTGTTACTTCTTCATAATTAATGGTGGCAGGGAAGCAGTAATCTGATCGTGAGCATAGAGGCAGGGAAGGTTTAGCCACCCTACCACTCAGTGACAAAGTGAAGAAGCTGAGCTTGCTGCTTCTATGCTATTAGTGACAATATGGAAATGATTGTAATGACATGGGTTGCTTGAGGAAACAGAACTGAAACTCCCTTCTCTTACCAGTGACATAAAAACCATCATGGATGCTGCTGCTATGACACTAATGGTGGTGCAGAGATAGCAATTCCAATTGGGAGAGGCTTCATCATCCCCTTCCTTTTGCTGATGTTATAAATTGAAGTTCAAGTCAACTTCAATTTATGACAATCCCACCATAGGGTTTTATTGACAATATTTCTCCAGACAAGGTTTGCCACTGTCTTCCTCTGAGCGGGGATTCTCCCAGAGTACTAGTCTAGCTTTGAAACTATTACAACATACTGGCTCTCTCCACCATGTAATAGCCTTCTGCAGACTGGACTGTAAGCAAGATTAAAGGCTTCCTCCACCCCATTATATGTGTATGTATATATGCAACCCTGGCCAGATGCCCCCAAAATGGAATGATGGGCAGGTTATCTTAAAATCCTGCTCTATTATTTTTATAGTTTGAATCCAGATGAGGATTGACTTCGTTGCATCATATCATCAGGGTAGCAAACTGCCAATCAGTTCTGGTTATGTGATAATGCAAACTAAAGGCATGAAGCACTGTCCTCATTCCCATTGAATGGAAACCAAATTTTTCCTATTGTGGTTCCCTCTGAAAATTTCTCCACAATGCTAAATTATATACACAACTGCCTAAATACAGTTATTAGTCCCAATTAGAGTTGGCTCATTGGATCAATACATGAAGCTTCATTGCTGCAACTGGTCTACTCGGTTGATTTATAGTTGGATTTAGGTCTTGCAGACTGCACTCCTACAACCAACATTTCAAAAATTCCTGAATCTGTATGATTTCTGAAAGAGTTTCATAATAGTACTAGGAAAAGACTTGGGGGGGGGGGCAAACTACTGTAAAGAAGCAATCCCTCTTGCAATAGAAAGCCTAGGTTATTGTCAGGTGGACTTCTTGATGCTGCTTTTGAATCCACATGGAGCCTATGCTGCTTTTGAATCCATATGGAGGGAGGGAAGGGAGATTGAAAAAAGCTGGGTAGGCACTTTGGCCAATAAACATTCAGATTTCATAATACTAAAGAAAATTGGCAATCATCAGAGCTCTTCCGTGCCTTTGTTCACTACTGGCTCTGGACAACTGGATAGGCATGGCTTCTTGTTCAAAGGCACAGTATTAAAAAATGTTAGTGTTCTAGCATAAAGGCCCTGTGCTCCCCCTCCCATCCAGCAAGGTGGTGGTGGAGGAGGAATGTTTTTCTGTCAGAACTATACAACCATACAGTCCTTTGGGGGAGGGGGTTGCTGTGCTGTGTGCTGTGTAGGGACCTAAGTTATCCTTGGGTAGGAATAAAATGTTGCTGCTCATGCTGGGAATTGCCATTACAAGGGAAACATTGTCTGTTTTAAAAAAACACTAAGAACTACAGCAACAGAGCAAACAACAGTAACAGTAACACTTTTTTCTCTCTGTCATATTTCAAGTAGAATGGTATAAGTATAATTCAAGTACTATAATAATAATAATAATAAAATTTATTTTTACTCTGCCCCTCTGTTGAGCAATCTGGATGGCTTACAAGAATTAAAATCCATACAAATCTAAAAATAAACATCCCCCATCCCTCCCCCCATTAAAACAGCATTAAACTACAGATCCAATTAAAACCTTAACATAACATATCAAAAATACAATAACACCACAATAAAATAAAAAATAAAAAACAACAATAGCCAACCAACAACAAACAGTGGGAGTGCCCAAACTAGGATGATAAAACAGACAGGCTCCTGGGGCCGCTAATCTAGTCAGGAAAAGAAAAAGTATAAGTATAATTGAATGTGTATTAAACCCATGTAAAGGGTACTTTAGACCTATACTGTATCCTTCTGGTATGTGTATAAGCAGGAATTCCACTAAGTAGCAAAGAAATGAAGTTGAATCTAATTAATCCTTTCATTATGATAAATCCATCCTTTGAGCACGGATATCCAAATCTCTAAAGCAGGAGTCAATTCCAACTCTAGTGCCATGTACTACTGAAATTTGGTGTACCAAATTGGTGTACTTGAATGAGGAAGAAAGTATTTCTGATTTCAAAGGTGTGGTGGACACACATTTAGTTTTAGATGAAAATTAGACTTCCAGGTGCCATAAAATAAGGTGCACACTCCTTGTGTGTTTTGTTTTAAGAGAAACAAGAAAGAAGAGCTCTTTTTAATCAATACCCCAACACTGTAAAACAGGAGTTCTCAAACTATGGCCCGGTGGGCCGAACCCGGCCCGTTGAGGCCTTTTGACTAGTCCGCGGCCAATCCTGCCGCCGCCGCACATGCATGACACGGGGCGCCATTTTGCGTTCCAAAATGGCCCCCAGCGTCGCGCGCACCTCTGGCCGCAATTTTTTTTTCTTCGACCCTCCAAAGATCTGGGGGACAGCGAACCGGCCTCCAGATGAAAAAGTGTGGGGACCCCTGCATATGGTAGGGGTAGAGAGATTTCCATTGGCTACAGAAATGGGTGGGATGCAATTTGCATGTTGCCCACACCAACTATAAAGTAATTATGTGATGTTCAATGGGGTTTCTGTCTCATTAACCTAAAGAATAGATAATTTTGATTATGAATACAACTTTTTAAGCATTTCAGGTAATTAATTGTGTGGCATTTGGTTTCTCTCTTAGATACTCGTCAGAGTTTCTGTTTCACAAACTTTGAAAATGGAAAATGCTCCATACCAAAGGCATTCAATACCACCAAGGCAAAATGTTGCTGTAGCAAGATGCCAGGAGAAGGCTGGGGTGACCCATGTGAGCTGTGTCCTAAAGAAGATGAAGGTAGAGAATGATATAGATTTTTTTCGAAGAGAAGGTAGTAAAAGCTAACTTGGCATAGCAAGTCTTCTCTTGTCCAACTATATCCTTTAGAGAATTCCCATAGGTTCACAGAGTTACTCCTAGAAAAGTAGCTTCAGAAGTTGTAACTCGGTGGCGTTGATCTACAAAGGTATAACTTTACGTATTGCATCCCATTCACTGAATCACCACAGAAAATGAGCTGCCCAAACAAGCTAGCAAACAGCAAAATAACTATTTTTCTTGTGCAAGAAAAATCAGAGAAGTCTCTTTCTTGGTAGATCTGATTTAAACTATATTTTGTTCTTTTTTTAATTTATTACAGGCAGCTGTTTAATAATTGCTATGATTGTCTCTTTTTGTTGTTCTAAAAAATGTTCTTTCACAGTTGCTTTTCAGGATTTGTGTCCATATGGGCATGGGACTATACCAGGGATTGATGATACACGTGAAGGTACTGTTTTAGTTTGATAAGTAAAGGATAAACTGATATTATCTGGTTCTTGCTTTAATAAATTGTTCACAGACTTGCATAACTCTGTTCAGTACAGCTGAGCTAATTTTTCAATTATGACTGATGTTTTTGTCTACGGAGACAGAACAATATAGAAATAGTTGGTAGCGATACAGAAATATTTTAAATAAATAAAAATAAATAGATTACCATAGAAAAATTTCTTGCCTCCACCCCCACACTCCCATCTGTGGAGTTTTTCATGTTTGGGCATGTGTGATCTGGGATCAACATGCAGAAGACTTACTCTAGGAACAGAACGCCACAGAAAAGTCTCAACTGTGAAGTTTGGTGCAGGCTGCAGAGAAAAAAAATCCTCCCATGCAGAAGCTGTTGGCAAGACACAAACTGCTGGACTACTGCGTTCTCACAAAGAGGCTTTTATTTTTGAATACATCTATATACATCAGACTGACAAAGTACTATGCCAGGCTCCTATATACAATGCAACCACACTGAGCATTCAGCTCACTCATTTATATACAAAATCTCCCCCTGGGATTTGAGTCCAGTCCACTACTGGTATGTCACCCAGTTTCCTGTCACCTGATAGCTATGACTCTTCAGAATTGAAGTTTGCTGACTTAATCTCCTGCCTTTTTGTCATCAGCTTCCTGTGACTCAGGACTCTTCAAATGATGAGTCATCATCTCTCCCAATTGAACTTAGGTTACCTTTTAACCTTTGCTCCAGTTTCATGCTATAGCCATATCTATGACATTTTCTACCCAGATTACAATTTACTCTGACAATCCCCTCCATATGTTTGATGTGCTTTCATATGATTACCACATTCCCACATGTGATGTGTAGAATTGCATGCTAAGACCCAACCTGTTAGCCAATCTTTCATGCCTTCCCACAGGTGGTGCTTTCATTAGTATGTCTGCAGTATTTTCTTTCAAATCAACATATTGCAGTTGCAAAACTCCATTCTGAACTAACTCACACACGTTTTGGTATCTCACTCCTATGCATTTTGTTCTACACTTCATGTTTTCGGCTTCAGCCATGGCAATGCATGACTCTGAATCCTTGTGTATTACTGTTAGTGTTACATGCCTCTTTCAGATTTGTCAACAATTGCCTGACTCACTGGACCTCATTAGCCATTTCTGACAATGCGGCAAACTCTGCCTCTGTGGTACTTAAAGCAATACAATTTTGCTTTCTGGACCTCTATACAATCGGACTATCAGCAAACCTGATGGTTAAACCAGTTACTGATTTCAGATCATTTGTTTCTGATGCAAATGAGCTATCCATATAGCCTTCCAGCTCTGACAAGCTTCCATTTATCATCAGACATTTGCCCCTGGTACCTTTCAGATACTGTACCACACATTTTACAGCCATCCAGTCAACTAGCCTGGGTTTGGATACTCTTCTTATCAACAGCCCCACAGCATAGCTAATATTGGGTCTCGTGTTGTTGGCTATGAATAACAGACTTCCAATAGCATAATGATATAGATCTGCATGTTCAAAATCTGTTTTGACTCAATGCTTGCATATTTAGGTGTCATAGGACTTCTGACAACTTTTGCATCACACAATCCAACCTTTTCCACAAGTTTATCAATTTTCTGTCTCTGACACAAACTGAACGTCCCATCATAGGCTTTGTCTACTTCAATTCCCAAGTAGCTCTTCAGGTGTCCTAAATTCTTCAGCCTCAACTGTCTAGCCAGTTTCTCCTGCACTATCTTGATTTCACCATCATTTCTATCTACAACACACAGATCATCCACACATATCCACATCCACAATCCGCAGTTGCCGTAGCCCCAATCTGGTACAGAAAGGGGTAGCGCAATGCCGCCCCTTAGGGTCTGTCTGTTTAGTCCCCAAGTCTTACCAGCTCCTCATGTATGCACTTATTCCAGCACCTTGCACTCTGCTTTAAGCCATACAAAGCTTTATTCAGTTTGTACACCTTAGTGCTGCCAGCACAGTTGTATCCGGGAACTTGTTCCATGTAAACAGTGTCCTCCAGATTAATAATAATAATAATAATAATAAGTTTTATTTATAACCCGCCCCTCTGCTTAGCATTCAGATACAGTTTCAAAATCAAAATGGTTTACAACCAAACCTCTTTTTGCAGCTATAGCAAGAACCATTCTCAAACTCTCTGGTTTTACAGTAGGAGAAAAAGTTTTATCAAAGCTATCAAATCTTTCCTGAGAATACCCCTTAGCCACATTCCTGGCTTTGTACTTCACTGTACCACCTGGCATCTCTTTCTTTTTGTAAATCCACCTGCAGCCAACTACCTTTTGTCCTGCAGGCCTGTCTGCAATGTCAAACACCTTTTTTTCTACCAAGGCTTCAAATTCATCATCCATGGCAGCGTTTCACTTTTCTTGCTCCTCACTAGGATAATGCAGCATTTCCCGAAAACTCTCAGGTTCCTCAGTGCAAACCTTTGCTTCTTGCACTACAAACATGTCAGGTTTCTTCCTAACTCTGTGAGTGCTCTGTGGAATGATTACTTTTGTTCTCCCTGCCTGATATTTGCTTTCGCTACTTATCTGTATACCTGTCTCTGTTACAGATCTCTGTTCTAGCTCAGCTTTTGGTGTTTGTGTCTGTATTGCAGTGTTTGTGACTTGTGCTGTACTGGGTTTTGTACCATTCTCAGCCCCTGACAAATCCACCCCTCCATTTTTGATGTTTGGTGAAGCATTTCCCAATGGCACAAAAACATCATAATTACTGTGGATTTTGTCCCATCCTGAGTGTTTCTCGAAGTTTGCGTTTCTTGAGAACATCACTCTGCCATGACTCAATGAAAACCTGTAGCTGTTCCCCTCATAACCAACAAATCATAACCTTCTCCATTTTGGTTCATTTTTCTTTCTGAACTGAGGTGGAATCAGTACATTTGCATATTGCCCAAAGATCCTGAGATAACGCAAATTGGGTGCTTTCCCATACAATAGGTAATCTTATTTATGACATGGCATGCTGTTCTGGTAGTCTCTTCTCACAGACTAGGAGGTGATCCTGCATCTAACATCATGAAGCCCCACATTTGGTTTATCATGCCAATGTGCCATTCGGCAGGACAAACCAGATTGGTTGTCTGGCGACATATGCCCTTCTGCTTAAACTGCTTAAATTTCTGGGTGAAATATTTGCCTCCTCTGTCAGTGATTAAGGTGCCAACATTATATGGGAATTATCTCTCTATAGTATTGATGCATTGCTGAAATATCACAGCAGCATCACTTTTGACCTGAAGATTGACTCAGGCCTGCATCCTTCTGAGGTCGCTAAAATGAGTACCCAACTGTTGGGGGGCAATCAGCTCACAGTTGTAAACCGCTTAGACATCCCATAGCGCGATATGAAGCGGTATATAAATGAAGCTGCTTTGCTTTGCAGTGTCACATATCTGAATCTGGTGTGTCTGGCCACCACCATCATGACATATTTATTACCTCCTTCACTCTCCACCTGATATGGAAGAGATAAATCTGCATGTACCACCTGAAATGGCTTTACAGTGGTGCACTTACTTTCATTTGGGACTGGATAAGCCTTTAACTTCAACTTATTGCACACCAAACAATCAAAATATTTGTTACATTTGTTCACTTTTAGTTCTGGGCAAACCTCTAAATTTGCCAAGCTTCTGAAGTTTGCATGCCCCATTACTCTGTGTAAATAATGAGCACAATCATCATGTAAAGATTTGTTGGACACATTTGCACATTGCACATTTGAAACCATGTGGTATACCTTGTTTTTCTTCACAGCCTTGCTACATATTGTCCCATTCTGAGAAATTAAGCACTCATCTCTCTTAAAGAACACTTCATAACCCTGTTGTCAAGGATGACACACCCACAAAGCAATTCTGCAACTTGGGTGCACAGAAAACATTGTCAAATGTTCTGCCTAGGCTAGGGATATATGCAGACCCTTTTTCCTGTACATTGTCAGACCCACCATCAGCAAAAACTATGGAGTTTACTGGTATTTTCTTGGGTTCTGCAACATCTCATATCTGTTCATCATGTAATCAGATGCACCACTATCTAACAACCAAGTATTATCATTATTGTTTTTACAAACAACCCCTTCTGCCATTGAAGCAAACCCCCTCCCTTTCTGAGGTTTCTTCTTCCTTGCAGACTATCCCTTTTGGGCTGCAGAAGACTTAGAATAGTTCTGCCTGAGATGTCCAATCTCTCCACAGGAAAACCAATATTTCTCCTTGCAGATCACAGCACTATCACTTGGAAATAAGGACGTCTGGGTGTGTTGCACTGGCATTAGGCTAACTCTCGGCTTTCTTTGATTTGGCCTCAAAGTCTCGCCTCTGGAATTCCTCCAAAATCTTGAGGCAACAAGCTCTAGACTCAGGTCTTTCTCAGCATCTCTTTGCAAACTGTACATTAGGAAGTCCCAATCTTTGGTCATGCTTCCTAAAAGAATGTAGTTCTTCTGGCAATCTTCTATCACTACTCCTCTGGTCTCCACCTGGACAAACAGATCCTTCATTCTCTTTAAATGCTCAATTACAGACTCTCCATCTCGTAGCTTGCAATTGTACAGTCTTTTACTTCATATCATTTTAGATAACGAGCTGCCAGACTGATGAATTTCATGCAAGGCTTTCCACATCTCAAAAGCAGTCTGCTTCCCTCTGACATGATTTAGTTGAAAGGGCTCTAAAGTCAACAAAATTAAAGCTCTTGAGCAGGGGTAGGCAACCTTTCCCCTTTAAGGGCCGAGGGACTTCAGCTCCCAGAATCCCAGGAGCTATTGGTCAACATGGGACTATTGGCCAACATGGCTGAGGCTTATGGGAGCTGAAGTCCCTTGGTCCTTAAAGGGGAAAGGTTGCCTACCCCTGCTCTTGAATTTCTATCATACTCCAATTGGGATCGATCTGGTAATGCCTCTACCACTTCCCAGAGGTCCTGTTTGACTAACAGGGCTTCTGCATAGATAGACCAGGTAATTGACATTTTTTAATTTTTTAAATCTTACAGCCATCTCCATACTTGCATTCAGCCTTCAGAGACAAACGGATTTTTGGCAAACAGCCAACTCTGTCCGTGCAGACAGCCAACTTACTCAGCTCGCTCATAAGGCTCTCTGAGACACTCAGTCATTAACTCAATCACTGCCAGAACACCAGAACTTATGCAAACCACAGTGGAACTTATGCAAACCTTGCACACTTCCAGAACTCACGCGACCATCTGAGCATTGGCCTTACACAGCGGAAGCATGCTGGTCCCATAATCCTTGTTTGGGCATGTGTGATCTGGGATCAACATGCAGAAGACTTAGGCCAGGAACAGAACACCACAGAAAAGTCTCAACTGTGCAGAGAAAAAATCCTCCCATTTGGCAAGACACAAACTGCTGGACTACTGGGTACTCACAAAGAGGCTTTTATTCTTGAGTACAGCTATATACATCAGGCTGACAAAGTGCTATGCCAGGCTCCTATATACAATGCAAGCACACTGAGCATTCAGCTCACTCATTTATATACAAAATCTCCCCCTGGGATTTGAATCCAGTCCACTACTGGTATGTATCCCAGTTTCCTGTCATAGCCAGATCTATGACATTTTCTATCCAGAGTACAATTTACTTTGACATTCCAAAAGTAGCCTAGATTGATATAAGTCAGGACAAGAAATGGAGCCCAAAGGCCTAAGACTGCTTTCCTACTACTGCTATTACTATTGCTGTGTTTGCCTCCATTGTCACTATATCATCTGCAATGATTGCTAACCATTAACAAATCTTTGCTATTATTATTTCTACTTCTACTTTTTGTTTACAAGAGCCAGTGGCTTGTAACAAGATTAAAATGCAATTAAAAATTCATCCAAAATGAATTAACAAAAAGTTTAAATAATACATAAAACCATTGTAGGTCTCAAAAGGAAGGCTCTAAAACACCCAGTGGGAAGCAGTTTAGATTCTAAAATGTAAATATTTATAAATGCAGTATATTAAACCAATTTGTTTTTTTAAAAACATACATTGAAAAACACTTGAAATTTGAAATTTTTAACAACTGTCTTAAGATCAAGACATAAGAAATCTGGTGGATGTCACTGGGAGAGTGTTCCATAATGATGGTACTGCCATTGCAAAAGACTTTTCATTAGACTGACAAGCAGTTGTATTAATGCTTATTTCTGTTCTTTTGTCTAAGAAATTGTTTCATTTGTTAATACTTTGGGGGAAGGGAGAAAAATGGAATTGTACCACTGTTCATTAAAATATACATTAAAAGAATTCTAATATGGATAACAAAACCATATAATATGGCATTCTTCTTCACAGATGTCAATGAATGTCTTGAGAGCCCAGGCATTTGTTCCAATGGTCATTGTATAAACACAGATGGATCATTCCGTTGTGAATGCCCCTTGGGATATAACCTGGACTACACCGGAGTGCATTGTGTAGGTGTGTGCTTACTCTGTACTACATTGCAACTTTCTATATCCTTAAAGTTCACAAACTTGGCCTCCATTCCAGTTTTCAAAAGTTTGTTTTTGCCTTTTATATCCTAGATACTGATGAATGTTCAATTGGTAATCCATGTGGAAATGGCACATGTTCAAATGTGATTGGTAGCTTTGAATGTAATTGCCTCGAAGGGTTTGAACCTGGGCCAATGATGAATTGTGAAGGTAAATTATGATTTGCTATATCTTCTGAGTAGGTTTTGGCTGCTACCCTGTTCTGAGGTTTTATTTGGGTTCTCCCATAGTGGAGCAAAAAGGAAAAACACAGGTCAGGTTTGTTTTGTTTGTTTATGTTCAGATGTCTGGTTTTCTTAGTGTGTCAAAACAGTTCCATTACATCAGTTCTGTGTGGGAGAATTCATTTTATAGCAAACAGCTTATATTCTCCATAAAATTTGACAGCAGCATATGGTATTACAGCTATGCAAAACCTGTTTTTGCTTTGTCATCCCATTTTCTTGGATATCTGTGGAAAAACTGAGGAAGGCTTTTCTGAGAAGTATTTTTCCTTAAAGCAGGAATGGTCATAGCATGCCCCCAATATAGAAAAAGCTCCTCATGCATTGAAGGAGTAGTGGAGGTTAATTTTGCCCCCCAAAATTAAAATACAATAAGTGCCAACACTGCCCAGTTGTTTTAGGCTTGGGTTGACCTTTCTTTTTCCAAAGTCAAACATGATTTCCAGTTGGCTAGCTTATATATGTTGGCTCTACCAATGGTGATGTATTCTCAGACAGGAATCATTCTGTTGAATTCTCTCTCGAGAAATACACCAGTGAAATGATATTAATAATTTGCTTTAACCAGTTCCTTCCATTCTCACTCTTAGCACCAGTTCAGTTTGCCATGGGAAAATTGGCTGGAAATCCTGCTCTTCCCCACCTACTTATTGTTCATCAAAGTTGCATAAGAGAGTTCTGTGAAGATGGAATGCTCCTCAGATAAAAGCAGATTAGCAGCCCCTGTTCTTAATTATCATCTCTAATCAGTGGAGTTTTCTGGGGAGCACCAATGGGTCTAAATGATCTTCAGCTGAAGGCAAATTAACAGCTGCTGTACTAGATCATTATGGCAGCTCAAACTGGGTGATCATATGGAAGACATGTATGAGCCAATCAGAAGGGGAACAGTGAGAAGATTACTCCATTAATGATTATACCAATCCCTTCCCATAGGAAACTGCATCTGCATAGGGGTAGTACTGTGTCATTTCTATAAATCTTTCACTCACTCTTTTTTTAAAATGCAGAAATGAATTTAAGGAATGTACACTTGTGTTGTTTCTGTTTTGTCTTGTACTTTAGATATAAATGAATGTGCACAGAATCCTTTACTGTGTGCTTTTCGCTGCATAAATACCTATGGTTTCTATGAATGCACTTGTCCAGTTGGTTATGAATTAAGAGAAGACCAAAAAATGTGTAAAGGTATGGATTCTTTTTTTTTAAGTTGTTACTTTTGTAAATTACATATCTTTATTTTGGTATGCATGTATTTATCCAATTCTTTACACAGCACTAACTACAGAAATGAATGTCTGAATCAAATTCTCTTGAGTATGAGACATATTAAAATAACACCACAGCTTCTAGATGAGATGGGATGGACCATGGTTGTAAAATGTCAGGACAGGTGTAAACTGTTAACTGCAAAATAGTGCTGTTGCTTGTAGTAACTAGATCAACTGCTCTGTCCCATAATGTACAATTAAACACTACAAATGTTTCACTTGTCCTGCCATTGGGAGACTAAAGCCAAGATTCTGCATTGGGAGACAATATGCATTCAGTGATGCATTTGGCATTTTACTTTTGGCTATAAGGATGTAGCCAAATGATTCTCTGACACCTCCTCTGGCTTTCCATCCACTATATCAGGGGTAGGCAACCTTTCCCCTTTAAGGGCCGAGGGACTTCAGCTCCCAGAATCCCAGGAGCTATTGGCCAACATGGGACTATTGGTCAACATGGCTGAGGCTTCTGGGAGCTGAAGTCCTTCGGCCCTTAAAGGGGAAAGGTTGCCTACCCCTGCACTATATGCAAGAGAGCCCCTGAAGGACTCTCTTGCCCCTTACCATCACCTGGGGGCCAGGAGCAGCTGGGGATGATGCGGGGCCAAGGAGAACGCCAGCGAGTTTTTAATATTATTGTTTAATTGTGTATTGTTTAATTGTTTAACTGTTTAATTGTTTAATTGCTTAATTATTGTTATTTAATTCATTTAGTTTGTTTTGTTTTTAGGGGTTGGGTGGGTGTGGGAAGGAGGGATGGGATTTGAAGTGATTTTATTTTTCCTTGTTTTGATATGTTGTACGCTGCCCCGATTGCTTGGCAGAGGGGCGGGATATAAATTATTATTATTATTATTATTATTATTATTATTATTATTATTATTATTATTATATGGTCTTGCAGTAGGAGGCTGAGTCTTTAGTGGGGAGGGGTCATTGCAAAAGAGAAGTATTGAATTTCTCCCTTCACAACAAGCATAAGTTGGAATGTATATGTCACTAACGAGCCATCATTGTGTAGTTCTTTGAATGTTGGACATGGACTCCGGGAGGCCGGGTTTGAATCCCTGTTTGGTCACAGAAACCTACTGTGTGACTTTGGGCAAGTTAAACTGTATCAGCTGTAGAGGAAGGGAATGGCAAACCCGCTCTGAACAAATCTTGCCAGGAAAGCCCTGTGGTAAGTTAGGGCTGCCATAATTAAAAATTAACTTGAAACCACACCAGAACAATAACAACAACAATACCATCAACAGACTAAGATTGCAGTAAAGAATGAATTTACTTGGGAATAAATCTCTGGAACTCAGCATGGTTAATTTCTGTGTAAGTGTATCTAGGATTGTACTGAGAAAGTAGTATTCAAAGGATAAAAGAGTTTCACGTTCTAAACATACAGATTATTTTGCTTTTTAAAAGATCTTGATGAATGTGCAGAGGGTCTACATGATTGTGAGTCAAGAGGGATGATGTGCAAAAATCTTATCGGGACCTTTATGTGTATCTGCCCTCCTGGAATGACCCGTAGACCAGATGGAGAAGGTTGCATGGGTAGGTATTAAGAAAGAAATACACTGTTCTCTAAAACTTAAAGAAGCTTGAACCCATTTAACTTACTAAGAGTGCATAATTTTTGTCATAGGGTGGCTGAAAAATGTATTTGTGAAAAAATACAGTTTCAAATATTTGTTGCTTATTAGCAATTCATTAAAATTATAGTGTAATTTTCTAAATAGTTTTCTGCTTTTTTCAATACCTCCAGCTAAAGATTTCATTGTGTGTTTTGTTTTGTTTTGCAAATCATCACAGCCTTATCCCAGTTTTCTGAGCCTCTTTATCTTTTTCATTCCTTTACTAGTTTTCACTCTGGTTCTTCTTGTGTCCTTTGCCTTGTGTGAGATGATTTCCCTTGTGGCCTTTTCATTGGGCCATAATTGCTGTAATTTTCTGTCACTTTTTCTGCCTCCATTCCTTGTGTCATCTGCTTGGTCTATCCTTCTCTCAGTGTTATGCTTCTATTTCTCATTTCATATATTCTATTACCAATGGTCTTTAGTCTTTTGAATCCCTTCCTACTGCTAATCTACTTTGCTCCCTTAGCATTCTAGTTTCTCCTTCAAACTTCTTGCAAATCAGGGCCTAGGTATATGTGATGTTATTCATATGTTTTAGTTTTAGCATGTTGTTTTTTAAATACTTGGCCTGAAGGATCCTGACTCAGAGTTGGACCATGATAAAAGGAGTGGGGTCTTTAAGCATTAACTCTCTTCATAGTCCCAGATTGAAATCCACCTCTTCCTGCTCTTCACAAGGATAAGGAAGCTCCCACTAGGATCAGTGGGAATATTCCTCCCATTGCAAATATTAGGAAAAGGGCAATTTTGACTGAAACAGAATTTGTGGACAAAGACTTAACCCCACCCACCCCTTATATACTCACAAAGGGAGAGAGAAAGTACTGATCTGGCTCTCCCTTTGCACTGACTACTTGTATCTAAATAAAACCATCAGACATACCTATTCTTAGTCAGACTTTTTAAATTTCTCTCACCTAACCAGTAGTTTTTACTTTTAAATTATTAATTGGAATTGGTTTTGTTCTAATAGTATACATGTATAATTTTGATTGATTTATTTGCTTGTGATAAAGATGAAAATGAATGTCGCATGAAGCCAGGTATCTGTGAAAACGGTCGCTGCATCAACATAATTGGAAGTTATAGGTGCGAATGTAATGAAGGTTTCCAGTCCAGCCCATCTGGAACTGAGTGCATTGGCAAGTAAACTCTAACAGTCTATATTCTCTGTTCTCTAATAGTCAGTTAAAAATTATAGCAATGAATATAATAATCTGCTAATCTGGATTTTGTTAGCTTGGTAAAGCAAAATACTTTGTACATGTCTTGGTTACATGTGGGAGACCTAAATATATTTCTTCTGTTTAATACATTTTTATTAAATCAATTTGTTTGGGAGGAAACTAATTAAACCTGGAAAATAGGAAATTTAAATGCAATGAGCCCTTGGTATCCACTGGGGTCTGGGTCCAGGACACCCTCCCCCCATTAATACTAAAACATGTGGGAGCTCAAGTCCCAGTATATACAGTGGGATAGTAAAATGATGTCTCTTATGTAACATGACAACATCAAGGTTTGCATTTTGGAATTTATTGGGTGTTTGGGGTTTTTTTGGGTTGTTTTTTTTTTGGTGGGTTGAATATTTTAAATTCGTGGATCGTTAAATCCTTGAATGCAAATTCCATGGCTATGGAGAGACAACTATACAAGAAAACAGAGAAGATGCCATGCTATTCTCCTCTCTTGCTTTCCTGCATAAACATGTAGAACTCCACTGCTACAAGTTCCTCTTGTGTGTGTACAGACAGTTACACGTGTGAGATAGCAATATACACACATTATTGATCAGAGCAGACACCAGACACATCCCTGGTTTCCCCAGATGAAGATCTGAAGTGTAGTGATGATGTTTTTAACATTTGTCTTAAAGATATTCACTTACTCATGTTTGCCTTACTCATTTTGCTTATAAATCTGCTGAATAATAAAAAAAAACTATTTTACACTCTTACTGTACAGAAAAATTGTAAAAATAGGGAAGGTAAATTCCAATATTTTGTTATCAACATTTGGTTAATACTAAGAGGAAATAATACTGGAATTTTAGTTATTTAATACCATAAAAATATAGATAGTATAACAGTTAAGCAATATTTATTAGTAGTTGTGTTAGTATTTCAAATCTCCCTTTAAAAATGTCACAAAGAAGAATGTAATTTTGAAAATCTTCCTCATTGGCCAGTTTACTAATTTTTAATAAACTTGTCATTTGGACCTTTATGAAGTAATGTATCTTGATGGAGTTCAATGATCTGGAAAAGTACCCTTAGCTAATTGAATAAAATGTGGGGTTGCTGAAAGTTCACACAGGATAGCATGCCTCTTTTATTCAATACTACTTAGAGTGATCTTTTAACTCACCAAGATGGCTGAAGACCTGGGCCTTTGTGTCTGCACAGTGACTGTGACCCTGACTGGGAGACATTTGGATTTGATATATCTTAACTTCTCCTTCACTCTGACCCTTCTCCTGCACCTTTTCTCACTATTCTTATAAAGAGCCTCCTCTGTTCCATTAGAGGAGTGGTGTTGGCAGAGCCTTCTGCTGGTTTCCAAGATTAATTAGTCAAAGGCTAATTCCATAAGAGTAGTTCAGTTGGCTCCTGCTTATTCCTACCACCCCCACCATCCCCAGTGCATCTTTTGATTTAGAATTGCACTCTTGGTCTGAAGGATACCCAGCTATCCACACCACACTTACAAACTTCCTTACAAAATGACCACCCCCTCCATTGCTCACAACAAAAGTATTTATTTTACATCTAGAATTGGATTTAATTCAGATAAGATCTGTTGCACAAAACTATAAGCCACTCTGAGAACCATGGCTGAAGAGCAGCTACATTTTTAATTTAATAAAATCTTACACTAATTCACATCTTACTTCTTCATATATTCACAGATAACCGCCAAGGCTTCTGCTTTGCTGAGGTCTTACAAACAATGTGTCAGATGGCTTCTAGTAGCCGTAACCTTGTCACCAAATCAGAATGTTGTTGTGATGGAGGAAGAGGATGGGGCAACCAGTGTGAGATTTGCCCACTTCCAGGAACAACTCAGTACAAGAAACTTTGTCCACATGGTCCAGGATACACCACTGATGGAAGAGGTATTGTTTTTGTGGAGAACTGATATGTGTTTGTGAACAGAATATATTTTGAACTTTTAAAAATGGGACTTATTTGCCTGTTCTTCATTATTTGCTCAGTGGTATTTTATTCTGAGTTTATTCTTCCAAAATGTAAGATAATTTTCTTATGAAAAGCCCTCAAATTAGAAGCAGTCCTTTAATTCTAAAACTAAAGATATTGTTAAAAAGGGGGTTGTATAGCAAAATCCAGGACTATTATGACATACATAGCTATGTGTGTGTGTGCCCTCAAGTTACCTGTTGACTTATGGTGACTTAGTTTTCTTTGGCAAAGAATATTCAGAGTTGCTTCTGTCAGAGCTGCCTTCCTCTGAAATAGAGCCTACAACATCTGGTATTTGTTTGCATTCATTGGCAGTCTCCCAACCAAGCACTAACCAGGGTTTGTCCTACTTAGCATCCAACATCAGACAAGATCTGGTCCATTTAGGATATTTATGTCGGCTGTATTGCAAATTAAATACCAATATTTGCTGAATAGTTTCACTAGGTAATTAAGCGTCTTAATGAATGTATAGCTTCTATTTGATTTAATTTGTAGAATAGAATTTTTCTCTTTAATTCATTATTTATTTACTTATTCAATTTATAATTTATAAATTTAATTTATACCCCACCTTTCTCCCAGCATGGGATCCAAAGCATCTTAGAAAGTTTAATAAACTAGCAGAACAGTTGGTTTGATTACAATTACTGACATCAAACAATGGAGTGGAATAGACTCAGTAAGCCATTTATGAGACATTAAGAACCAATGCATGGAGAAGTGCAAGGTCATGCAGTGGCCTATACCATAATATATGTGAATTAAAACTTTTAAAATATATTTGTTTGTTTTTCATTTGAGAATTTTTATATACTTTTTACATTTTAAGAAATCGCAAATTGATTTACAATAAAAACAACCCCCCAAAAATGTGCTGCTAAAATAATTTTAAAAATGAAACAGTTCAGGGGAACAGCAGCTCCAAATTTTTCCCAGTGGGCATGATACTTCAACAGAAATATCCTTTACTGCCTTATCTACTATCAGAGTGCCAGAAACATAAGGAACAGCAGTGAAATTTTCTGCCACTGCACAGATTGACTTCTGAAAAATCTGACATCTATTATACTATATTTTGATGCCCACAAAATAAACTTTCTCTTCAAAGTATTTCTTATAACTTCACAGATATCGATGAGTGTAAAGTCATGCCAAGTCTGTGTAGGCACGGTCAGTGCATCAACACTATGGGGTCCTTCAGATGCTTTTGTAAAGTTGGGTATACCACTGACATTAGTGGAACGTCTTGTGTGGGTAAGTTTTGCTATTCCCTTCTCTCATCATTTTTTGTTTGCTTGAAGCTTGATTTGTAGCTTTCTATAATTTAACATAAGTTGATTTTAAAACTGCAGTATAAAATTGCACTGAAATTCTTAATTTTCATTAAATGTGTAACCTATCTTGATTACACAGAGACCTTTTATGACCATGTTAATACCTTCTCCTGGCTGGCATAAAATGTAAACCATTCACTATATCAGGGGAAATTACTATTTCCTTTTTCAGACCCACATTTTTGTCTGGATGGGAACACTGGCACAGAGTTCAGCTCACCTTTGAGAAATGTTCTGTCTGATTCCCTCTTTCTGAATCTCAGCAGAGTGGAAAAATGTTTAACCACAAAGCACTCCCTTCTTATTCTAAGCTGGGTAGCAGCAGCTACTTGATGAATCATAAGGTGGAAGTAGTGTGAAAAGGACTTGTTGTAATCGCCTAAGCCAGGGGTAGGCAACCTTTCCCCTTTAAGGGTCGAGGGACTTCAACTCCCAGAATCCCAGGAGCTATTGGCCAACATGGGACTATTGGCCAACATGGCTGAGGCTTCTGGGAGTTGAAGTCCCTCGGCCCTTAAAGGGGAAAGGTTGCCTACCCCTGGCCTAAGCAAACTAGTCCCTCCCAACCAAGTCCTATAGCTGGGTGTTAGGAAAGTTTTTAATAGTCACGTTGGTACCATTTCCCTCTTGCATTAGCTCCAACTTGAAGAGTATGAAGAGTTTCATCATTGAACTTCATAGTTATGCAATATGGAACCCAAATGCTGGATGCAGTTTAAAGTCATCAAAAGTACACAAACATTTAACCAAAACGTTTATAAATGTTAAGACATTAAGACTCCATTAAAAACTTTTGCAAAAATATTCAGTTTTTTTTCAGTAATTCTCTATGCTTGCCATATGTTACCTAATTCTGAACTAGACTGAGGGGGGGTTCATTGATCATTAACTGAGAGCTCATCTTAGTTCCCTTCACTACTTCCATGATTCAATTAATTGTCTCTTTGCTATAGGCAAGTGTACTTTCCCCATCAGATGAAGCACCTATACTTTTGTCAGAAGCCCTGCTCATGGGAAATTACTTTTGATCTCTCTGGTTCTCCTCCTCTGAGAACATGGAGAGTGATAATGGTGATTTTACTCAAAAACCTGGCATTTTATTTTATCTTATTTGTTTTAGATTATATCACCTTTGCTTGGTTTCTTCTTCCTTGCAAATTCTCAATGGAAAGAGAAAAATCCATTTTTCTTACTTTCTTTTTTTCCCCCTCCCCCTGCTTTTAGGAGGCAACAGAAAAAAGCAAGTAAGGCTGTTTGCAAAAGCTCAGTTTACAGAAATTACACACTGTTTTCCTCCAGTGGCATCCATCTTGCAAATTCTGCTTTTGCAGAAACCTCTAGTGGAACCTCACTGTTTCAAATTCATACAAAAGCTCCCAGGAAGGGAATCTCTCCTCACTCCCTACAGATTGTTTATAAGGAAGGGGTGATGTCTTTCTTTCCAATTTCCACTTGCACTCTTTTCAGAAGCCAAGCAAAGGCATAAGTAGTCCTTCCCTGCCCAGAGCTCTGCCTCTGCCATGCAACTCAGGAAAGGAAGGAGCAATAGTGACACCACAAAAAGATTTGAACAGTAGGCTAAGCAAATAATTGATCAATTGCTACACATATGCATATCCCTAACTCTTTTTGTTCTTAAAGATCACTTGTTTGCTATAGTTACATTTTCCCCGATAATAGAGGGATGCCTAAATCCTATTGGTAGTTCCACATAGAGTAGACCCATTGAATTCCATTTACAAACTGTTGTATTTAACTATTAATGATGTAACAATTGATACAATGAGTCTACTCTTCTTGGGATTATTGAGGGCAGTGTTTTCTTCCTGATATGGTCTAGGAAGTAAGAGTGCTCTTCCTCATGATAAAGTCCAAGACTGATCCTAGCTCTTTTCATCTGTAACCCACAGTCACTGCATGCATGAGGGGAGCAGGATTTTATCCGTCCACCTCTTTACATATTCAGCATAAGATTTGAATATACCTCTACATACATACAGCTGTATACATGTATGGCTGGCACAAGTGTGGAAACTGTAGTAATTTCTCTTCTCGTCTTGCTATAGGCCAGAAAAGCATGGATTGATTTTAAATCCAATTTTAAGTCTATCAGGCAACAGGTTCCACAGCTCTCATGTAGGCACTTCAGCAAAAACACTGCAAGACTGAGGACTCCACCTGTGCTATACAGTTGTATACAGGTAGAGGCTCCTTGATACGTTCTGCTGAATGTGCAGGAATGGGGTGTCAGTGAGGATTTGTCCCAGAATGTAAAATGTCCCAGGTGCATGCAGTATGCTGTGTGCAAAAAGGAGAAAAGCTGACTCAGAGGAAGCTGATGAAACTTCAGCAGGAAGTTGTGTGGTAACAGTTCAAAACTGCATAGTCACTGTGGACATGAGATAGGAAAATGAATGATCGATGTCTTCTGCAGCGCGAAAGGGAACATCAGCCAGCTGTAAGATGAAGTCTCTAGAAAGGAGAGACGTTGCTTCTCAAGTTGAAGGCAGTCTTGCTTTTATCTACCAGGCAAACACTTCAGAGGGGTGTTTGGCTCCTGGACAGCGCAGCCACTCATCACATGGTAAACCGTCTAAAGTTCCTGAAGGACTTAAGGCCTGCTTCAGTGTCCTCTGTGTGTTTAGCAAATGGAGCCCCTAGCAAGGTTCAACAAATGGGAACTGCTTTCATTCCCAGTTAGTGTATTTGTGCAAACAATCTTGAAAATTGTTTAATGAGTGTTTCCTCACTAACATCAGATGGGTATCAAGTGCTGTTTCAAGGGGATGAGTGCACAACATCTCCAAAAGGGTCTGTCTATGCCAGAGGAGTAAAAAGGGATACGCTTTATCACATGGTGACAAAAGCCAAATGTGCAAATATGTCTAATGTCCCATTACATTTGGATTGTGCCCATTACTTACATAGATTAATGGGGCATGCAGGTTTTTCAAGCCTCTCTCAGTTGGAAAAGGTCTGTCCAGATATAAAGGTAACCCCCTGTACAAGGTATTTGGATTGTACAGTGTGTTAAAAAGTAAAACTGAAAGATTTTCCTGTGTCAAGCAAGTGTGCCACCCAAAGGCCATTCCAGGCAATCAGTGCTGATTTGGCCAGCCCCTATAAACCCAGTGAAAGTGGCAACAAATACATGTTGGTCATTGTTGATAGGCACACAAGGTATGGGTATGTCTTTCTGTTAAAATCCACAAAACATCAGCAATGTGAGTAAAACTCTGTTTTGCTGAAGGAGTTTTCGCCTACAATTACTTCCAGAATTTTCAGTGGCATTTGTTATCTGGCTGACTGTCTTCTGCATATGGACTCAGTCTTCCACCTGTGCTAACATGGGATCATATACAATTCCACTTGACCTCCATATGCTCAGTGAACATAATTGGAGGTACAAATAATAATAATAATAATAATAATAATAATAATAATATTTATTTATATCCTTACAATAAAACCCGTATAACATATCCCAAAAAAGAAAAACCAACCCACCCCCTTAAAACAGCATTAAACGGTACATAGTTAAAATAGCGATAAACATAAATTTAAAATGTAACATATAAGGCATTTTATATTTAAACATTTCAAACAGGTTGCAGCGCCCTAATCAACCTCTGCTGCGTTCCCCATCCATCAACAACTGATGGGGCCACGAGAGGAACGCAGGAGTCAAGGAACCCAAGGCCGGGGTGATTAGTCTGGGAAGGCCTGCTGGAAGAGGTCCGTCTTTTTTGAAGCTGTCTAGTGATGTCAACTGACGGATCTCGTCCGGCAGGTTGTTCCAGAGTTTCGGGGCGATGATAGAAAAAGCCCTCTCGGAGGTCGCCGCCAGCCTAGATTTTTGAGGCTGTAGCAATTTTCTCCCAGAGGACCAGAGAGCGCGGGGAGGATTTTATGGAAGGAGGCGATCCCTGAGATAGCTTGGACCCAAGCCATTTAGGGCTTTAAAGGTAATAACCAACACCTTGTACTGGGCCTGGAAGCTAATAGGCAGCCAGTGGAGGGACCTCAGAACCGGAGTAATGTGGTCCCTCCTAGATGTTCCAGAAATAAGCCTGGCTGCCATGTTTTGAACCAACTGAAGCTTCCGAACCAAGCACATGGGTAGCCCCATGTAGAGCGCATTACAGAAGTCGAGGCGTGAGGTTACCAGTACATGCACAACGGTCTCGAGATCCCTTACTTCCAGAAAAGGGCGCAGCTGGCGTATCAGCCGAAGCTGATAACAAGCACTCCTGACCGTCGCATTTACTTGATTTGTCATCAGGAGCGACGAGTCAAGGAGCACCCCCAGACTGCGAACACAGTCACTGGAGGAGAGTGTGACCCCATCCAGGACTGGAGGTTGCAACTCAATTCTTGGTTTTGGGGCCGCTACCGTGAGCACCTCCGTCTTGTCTGGATTCAGTTTCAATCTGTTTTTCCTCATCCAGCCCATTACCGCTTGAAGACATTCATTGAGAGAGGAGATGCCATTGGAATTCGAGGCGGACGAACGAGACACGGAGAAATAGATTTGGGTGTCATCAGCGTACTGATAACACCCAGCACCATAACTCCGTATAATCTCACCCAGCAGCTTCATATAGATGTTAAATAACATCGGGGACAAAATAGCCCCCTGAGGGACCCCACAAGTGAGTTCCCTCTTACTGGAGCTACTGTCCCCGAGCAGCACCCTCTGGGACCTACCCGAGAGGAAGGACCGGAACCACTGCAAAGCAGTGCCCCCGATACCTAACCCCTTCAGGCGGTCCAAGAGGATGCCGTGATCTATTGTATCGAAAGCCGCTGAGAGGTCTAAGAGCACCAACAGGGTCACACTACCCCTGTTGATGCTCAGACGCAGATCGTTGGTCAAGGCAACCATGGCAGTCTCGACCGCAAAGCCTGTCCTGAAGCCGGTTTGAAATGGGTCTAGATAATCGGCTTCATCCAAGACCTCTTGGAGCTGAAGAGCAACTGCCCTCTCGATCACCTTGCTCAAAAATGGCAGCAATGACACAGGCCTATAATTTCTCATATCCAGGGGGTCTAGGGAAGGTTTTTTCAGAAGCGGCCTAACAGCCGCTTCCTTCAAGCAAGATGGAACATATCCCTCCCTAAAGGATGCACTGATGATATCCGTGAGGAATCTCAACAATGTATCCCCCCCCCCCGGACAGCCAGCCATGATGGGCAAGGGTCGAGAGGGCAGGTTGTCTTCCTCAGCTTACCAAGCAGCTTGTCCACGTCCTCAGTACTCACAGATTGAAGCTGATCCAGTATAACTACATCGACGGAGTCGCTGGATGCCTTGCCTATAGACTCTGTTTCAACAGTGGCATCTAAGTCGGCTCTTACCTGAGAGATTTTATCTGCAAAGTAGTTGTTAAACGCGTCACAGCAGGCAGTCACAGGGTTAAGTAAGGGGTTTGGCGCAGGAGGCACCTGCGTCATCTCCCTCACCACCCTAAACAGCTCTGCTGGAGGGGACTCTGCAGACGCAATACGTGCAGAGGAGAAAGCTCTCTTCGCTGCATGTATTGCCTCCCGATAGGAACAAAGAAAATTCCTATGGCGAGTTCTGTCAGATAAGAGTCGAGTCTTCCGCCACTTGCGTTCTAGCCATTGTCCAACCCACTTCATCCTCCTAAGCTCTGGCGTATACCAAGGCCTACGGTTGAGAGCGGGATGGCAAGGGCGCTTGGGAGCGATCGTGTCGATAGCCCTGGTAAGTTCGGTGTTCCAAGTATTAACCAGAGCTTTGACAGGATCACCGGCATTCCTAACCATTAAACCCTCCAAGGCTTTCTGGATCCCACTGGCTCCATTAGCCTTCGAGGGCGGACCATCCGAATAGGTCCACCACCCCCAGTGGGGCAGATACTGGCTTTAAGTTCCCTCTTGACCAGGAAATGATCCATCCATGACAATGCGGAGGTACTTACCACCTCCGCCCACGGATATTCCTGTTCTGTACTAAAGACCGCATCGAGTGTATGACCTGCACAATGTGTGGGCCCGTTGACCAATTGGGATAGGCCCATGTTTGTCATGGTCTCCATGAACTCCCGAGCCGCACCTGTTAGGCTGGTCTCGAGCGGGATGTTGAAGTCCCCCAGAACTAAAAGTCTGGGGGACTCCAACAGCAGCTCAGAGACCAGCTGTGTCAGTTCAGTCAGGGAGTCTGCTAGGCAACGGGGTGGCCGGTAGACTAGCAGAATCCCCAAACTATCCCTGGTCTTCAGGCTAAGGTACATACATTCGAAATGGGCTGTGTTCCAGACAGGTATCCTGGTCAAGGTCAAGGTGTTCTTATGAACCAGAGCCACACCACCACACCACCCACTTCCCCTCACCTGCTCACTAACAGAGTACCTAACTGGGAGGGCCTGCGCCCATATAGTGGTGCTATCCTCCCCCAGCCAGGTTTCTGTAAAGCAAGCCAGCTCGGCGTCCTCATCCAGGAGAAGATCCTGGATGATATGAGTCTTATTTTTAACCGACCTGGCATTGCAGAGGAGCAGAGTGAGGTTCTGTGGAATGATTGGTCTGCTCTCCAGGCCATTCAGGGAAACACAGGGAACTGAAGGCGGGATAGCTACCAAACAGCGATCCCGCCTTCTTTTGTAACATATGTTCCCTCTGATACAACCATACCTTCCGTACCCCTGCGCAACTCCAATAGCCTCCCCTACCTCATTCCCGGCCTCGGGAAGGGCAGTGGGACTCCAGGCCACAGGGACTGAAATGCAATGAATGTGTAAATCCAGGTTTGTAACCTCCCAACAGGATTCTGGCCATTATGTCACTTTCTCATAAGCATGTGATTATTTTACTTTACATTAGATACTTTTGAACTCTATAATTTTAAAGAAAGGTAATGACTTTTATTTTAGAAGGTACAATATTGTTGGTTTTAATGGAAAGGTGTTAGCACAACCTAGTTTATCTTACCAAAATTTCCTATTGGGGAAATTCATCTTCCTATATTTGTGTCTTTGGGTATGATCATTTTTAGCCTTTTGTTAAAGAAATTTGATTACTGATAGATTTTTTAAAATCCTAAACAGATCTTGATGAATGCTCCCAATCTCCCAAACCATGCAACTTTATTTGCAAGAACACAGAAGGAAGCTACCAGTGTTCATGCCCACGTGGCTATATCCTCCAAGAAGATGGAAAGACCTGCAGAGGTGAGGGATGGAGTAACCTGGCAATGATGATTCATTTATTCGTTCTTATATATTACTTGCATTTAGGGGGGAGTGGGATAGCAAATTGGATTGGGAGCACATTCCTTATGTTGCAGCTTTTCCTTAAAAATAATCTTGGTTTAGTTTACATACATATAAACTTTGTTAACATACAATTTTTTGGAAGGGTGGGGAGTCATATTGTAATACTTCATTCAGCTGAATAGATTCAACTAAATAGATTCAAGGGCTTTATGTGCTTCTGCTCCAGGACACAGAGGGAGGTGAGAGATTCAGAGACTGGTACAGAATTGCTCAGCATATGTAGTACTGGCTAACTGAGTCGTAGGTCCTTCTTAGATTATTAATTAATTATGATTCATCCTTCTTGGATTATTTAGATACAGGATGTTGCTTAAACCTCATTGTAGTTTAAGCCCAAATATAAACTAACTATGGCCCTTTGCAGACGGCGCTTTGTGCCATCTTGGACCCAAGGAAGGGGAGAGGCAGCCACACCCCGGGCTCCCAAACCCCTTCCCGAGGATGTCATTGGAGCGCCCGCCATTGCACACGGCGGGCACTCCGATGACGTCCTTCTGGCTCAGTGTCCAGACATTCTGAGCCGGAAGAGACACCGAAGAGGCATGCGCCACCTCTTGCGGTGCCCTTTCCGTGCCTTGCTGAAGGAGCGCTATTTTGGGGCAGCCTCGGCCCCAATCCACCGCTTCTCAGGGCGGCCCACGGCTGCCCTTCTGCAATGGCCCTATGTAAGAGAGCATTTGAACTGTTCTAGCTGTGATATAGATTAGTTGTTGTTATTAATAATAGTTATTAGTTGTAAATAATTATGTTGCCTTCATTTAAAAGAACACATTTCATCTTTTTAAATGTATTTCATTTAAAAGAAATTATGGTGTTTAATCATTTCATATTTTTATTTTTAGATCTGGATGAATGTCAAACTAAGCAGCATAACTGCCAATTTCTTTGTGTCAATACCCTGGGGGGGTTCACATGTAAATGTCCACCAGGTTTCACACAACATCATACGGCCTGTATTGGTAAGATCAAATGAAACAATTAGTTTTCATTGGTTAAAATTAAATAAAAAAACATTCTAAGTAGTATTAAGCAGTATTTAAAAAGAACCAGTGCTACGCATTTGTTTTTTTTAAAAAGGGCCAGTGGTTTGAGTATTGGACTGAAACTCTGGAGTCCAGGGTTCAATTCCCCACTTGGAATCGTACCCTGGGCCATGGAAACCCACTGAGCAATGGCAAGCCTCCTCTGAACAAATCATGCCAAGAAAACCCCATGATAGGTTCATCTTAGGGTTGCCATAAGTCGGAAACCATTTGAAGGCGCACAACAACATGCAGTATTTGAACAACCCATCTGATCTATGTAATGCTAAACATGTTGTGTTATATATTTTGACATTTTTCATCTTTGCTCTACTTCTCAGAAGTTCCAAAAATGTTGATAAGTAAAAATGTCAGAAGAAATCAAAGCATTTACTCTAAGCATTTTCTTAGTAACTGGTTTTATAAATTGCTGAATATTACACTTTAAAAATAACCACACAGAGATAAAGGAGCAAAGCAGTACTAAAATTGAACTTAAAATTCTAGTTGATCAAAAACAGGTTATGGAATATTTTCCACCGGTATGTGAAATTCTATAGTGTATCTTGATAACTGAAATCACTTTCATGTGAAGTAAATTCTGTGAAACATTTTCAGAAGAGAACCCATCTAACAGTGGAGATACAAATAGTTACCACAGTTCTGCCGTATTTCAGATTCATCCCAACAAGATTTCCCAAACCATACATTTTTGTTGTCGAGCTATAGAAACATCTAAAACATACATAATTCAAGGCTGTAATATATTACTTACTCTGGATATATTTTCATTAGGTCTGTGTGGATTTTACATCTATTTTATACCAAATTACCTTTTTGTAGATAACAATGAATGTGGATCACAACCTTTGCTCTGTGGGTCCAAAGGAATTTGCCAGAATACTCCTGGAAGTTTTGCCTGTGAATGCCAGAGAGGTTTCTCTCTAGATTCAACTGGATTAAACTGTGAAGGTAAAATACTAACATCCTAAGTTATGTTCACATGAGTTGTTTCCAGAAATGTTATATCATAGTCATACATCATATCTATATATTATATGTTAGACTTATTCTGTAACAAATGCATATGAACTATTAAACCTTAATACCCTAGTTTGAAGAGCTAGTTGAGCCTAATGCCACTTTATTTCAAGGTAATATGTAGTATACTGTGTTTAACATCTTGTACTGTATTCGTTGGGCTACTAGCTGTATGAATATCAAGGTGAAAGTGGCTATAAAAATTAACAGAGGCTGGAATCCTATTGATACACTATGATAGGAATTTCCCTGTTTTCCAGGATCATGCAGCAGTGACAAGGCAAAATACGCTAGCTCTGAGTAACCAGTTTATCCAGTTTCATATTGTCTTCATGGCTGCAACATCTGAGGCCTTATCTTCTGCTGCCATCACTTACATTAGTACAGTTATGCTGGAGAAGTGTACCAAAAAGATTCCAACTAAAATGAGAAACAGGAAGAATCTTTTCTTATATCTGTACTTAATCCTTATTTTTATATATATTTTATAAATGGATCAGTAAACAGTTCCTAGTTACCAACCAGAGGGTGAAACAAGTATCTTGTGAAAGTTGGAGTTTGTTTGTTTGGCAAATATTGAGCACTTACCCATTTCCTGGGAATGTCAGGCAAGAGAGTTGTTACCAATTACTGGTCTTTATGAAGAAATTACTCTTTTAAGATGAGTAATCCTATGCATGTTTACTCAGATCTCATTGTGTTCAATGAAACTTGTTGTTAATTGCTGTCAGACCAGCCTTGATTTATGATGATCCTATAAATGAGAGGCCTCCAAGACACACTGTTATCAACAATCCTGCTCAGAATCTGCAAAGTCAGAGCTGTGGCATCCTTGATTGAGTTTACCCTCCTTTAATGTGGGTTTCCTCTTTTCCTACTCCCTCCCATTTTCCCAAGTTTTTTTTAAAAAATATCTCATGATAATGGCCAAAGTATGATATTATCCTTTTGGTCATTTTGGCTTCTAGGGAGCATTCAGGCTTCATTTGCAATCCATAGTAACAACAGAATTCATTTTGGCAATCCATGGTATCCACTGAACTCTACTATAGCACCACATTTCAAGTTGATTCTCTTTCTGTGAGCTTTCTTAACTGTCAAACTTCCTTGTACCACATTATATATATTTACAGATGTAGATGAGTGTGATGGAAACCACAGATGTCAACATGGCTGCCAAAATATTCTTGGTGGCTACAGATGTGGCTGCCCACAAGGATATGTACAGCATTACCAGTGGAATCAATGTGTAGGTAAGAAGATAACTTTTGAATCAAACAATTCCCAAATTAAAAAATATATTTTTTTTAAAAAAATCTTACCTTTCTGCTGACTAGGGCTGCAGATGTCTCACAACAAGATTCAAAACTAAGTAAAAGTACATCAAGTTCTAATATTAAAACGGTATTAAACAGTTATAACATTAAAACACAATTAAGCAGTTTTTAAAATGCAGCAATAAAAATTAGAGAAACACAGCACCCACCCACTGGAATCTAGCAGCCAGTCAGGTCTTTGCCTACTGGGAGGGAGCTAACCTAGCCTCTCTTGGAAAGGGAGTTCTGTAGCCTAGAAAACCAAGAAGGCCCTTGGTCATGTCATCACTAAATATGCTTATGAAAAATTATCACTAAATTATGCTTATGAAATCCTGACCATTGTATGTTTATATGGAAGGCCTACCAAATCATCCTGAATATAACCACCTAGAATCACTGCAATATGCAAGTCTTCCTAACATAACATGAGAATGTTGGCTAAGAGCATATGACACTGGTGGAGCATGATATTTCACCATCATATTTACTCAAGAGTTCTAGAAGAGTGATAGATGCCAGCTTGGCAGTAGTATGAGGGAGCTCAAGTTCTCCCCAGGCATTGCACAGCAGCAGAAAAAAATGTTGCACGAAGAATTACTAATTGCAAGATATACTGGCATAAACCACCAACAGGATTCCACCCTCCTACTTTTTATTTATTTAAGTCATTGTCTAATACACTGAACTTCCAGTCATTGACCTGCTCTTTAGGGACAAGAAGACTCTTGAATTATTGTTGTTGTGTGCTTTCAAGTAATTTATTGGCAAGATTTATTCAGAGGGGACTGCCATTGCCTTCCTCTGAGGCTGAGAGTGTGTGACTTCCCCAAGGTCAGCCAGTGGGTTTCCATGGCCAAGTGGGATTTTAAACCCCGGTCTCAAGAGTTGTAGTCCAGTGCTGAAACCACTACATCACACTGGCTCTTCAATTATATCATCACCAAAGATGCAACTCTTTGCATTGAGAGTACAAAAATGCCCACAAGGATATGTACAGCATTACATATCCTTCCTCTGTAATCTTTAGAAACAACAAATAAGGAGCTGCTTTATTTTACTTGTCAAGCTTGAGAGCTCAGCATTCTGTGAAATGATAAACATGTTCCAGGTCACTGATCTGGAGATATATCCCCTAGTAGATGGAGACCACAGTTTCTGCAAGTGAAATACAGGCCTGATGTGCACTAGCTGGAATTATGCCACCTTGAATTCTGTGCTGGGAGAAAGGTAGACTATAAATTAAATTATTAAATAAATAATAGTGGAAGAAGCTCTGTACTGCTGAACAGGCAGCCTACATTCAGATCAACATGCAAATGCTGGGGATTGGGATAGGGGATTAATAATTGCTGCAAGAGGCAGGTAAAACATTATAGAAGGGATTTGCCATCTTACACTACGGCATGGAATATATTTCTTCCTCTGTTATAAGGAATCATGTTATATAATGATGTATTTAAAAAAAAAATAGCAAGAGCACTTCTTAGTGCCAGTCTTCATTAACATAGATATCAAAAATTATTATGGAAGTTTTGGTAATTGAAAATTGCAACCTTTTATTAACACATACCCACCTTCAAAGTTCACTTTTTATTTTTTAAAATATGATTTGTACAACAGATGAAAACGAATGCTCAAATCCTAATATTTGTGGCTCAGCTTCATGCTACAACACTCTTGGAAGCTACAAATGTGCATGTCCCTCTGGATTTTCTTATGATCAATTCTCAAGTGCATGCCATGATGTGAACGAGTGCTCATCTACGAAGAACCCTTGCAATTATGGATGTTCCAACACAGAAGGTGGTTATCTTTGTGGCTGTCCACCTGGATATTACAGAGTTGGGCAAGGGTGAGTATTTCTTAGCAGTTCCTGCAGGATAGCATGTTTTAGTAAACTGAGTCACTGACATAAGAATGAAGTGTGACAAAACATTTATGGATTTTCAAAAAGTTATTTTTGCCACTAGGACATCTTTACTATATATGATTGATTGCAAAAAAAAAAATGAATTATTGTTTTCTAGTCTCCTTTCTCAGGTGGTAGGAAGTCTAGGCATCTTTTACAGAGTCATTGAAGAGAGACACTTGTATTCTTTGCTACTAATGAATTGCTTTATAAAATGCTATTTTATATGTTTTTTAAAATCCTTATTGAGAATGAGTTTTGGAGATTTGAGGCTTGCTAGGAAGGATGCATCAACATCTCACCAAGGATTTTAACAAAACAACAGTTCTGTCAGCTGCTTCCAAACTTAGTCAACTACTTTGTCAAATTTTGCATTAACCCTACCCTCGCAAGAATGCATGACATATTCCCAGTATGTAGGTGTCTGTATAAGAGCCAAATCATTAAGCACCTCTTATTCACCTTCATGTAACTGGCTGGCTCTTAGTACCAAATTTTATAAAGATTTTTTAAAAAGATGGCTGTCACTTCACTGCATACAATTGAACCTAATGACTGTTGTTGTACTTTCTGTAGTATAAACAGAGCTCATGCAGTCCTCAGTGAACATGAGTGGACTGAATTAAACCCTGAGGATTGGATCCAGCATACACTTCCTATGAAAGGAAGATCTCCTTCCACCAACATGAGGCATTTGATCCGAGAAAACTTTTCTGCGGCTGAATGGAGGAGAAGGCACCTTCTCCAGTCCGCCCCTCCTCTTTCAGCCTTCTTTGTCAGCATTGGGGAAAAATACAATCATTAGCATTGGGAAATTCTTCAGAGCAATGGAGCAGGTGGTGCTGCGGGCTCTAGGAGGAGGGCAAAAATCTTGCCCATGAGCTCATCTTCCCATTAGCAGAAATAGAATTCTAGTCAGTGCCATTCCTGCTTGTAGAAGAAAACTGTGGATCCAATTGATCTATTTATAGTCCTTCACCATACATTGGCCTAAACCAGGGGTAGGCAACCTTTCCCCTTTAAGGGCCGAGGGACTTCAGCTCCCAGAATCCCAGGAGCTATTGGCCAACATGGGACTATTGGCCAACATGGCTGAGGCTTCTGGGAACTGAAGTCCCTCGGCCCTTAAAGGGGAAAAGTTGCCTACCCCTGGCCTAAACTGTATTATTAATCCATACTACAGTAGTCTAATTGAATCAGTGGGATTTACCTACATGTTGACTCACAATTCAATGGATTGAATGGGTCTACTCTAGGTGGGACTACTGGATAACGACCTTCCACTGTTGCAAGTACAGGCTAAGTATCCCTTATCTGGATATCCAAAATACTGCAAAATCCAAAATTGTTCACATCAGTGGCTGAGATACTCTTTGCTTTCTGATGGCTCAATGTACACAAGCTTTATTTCATGCACAAAAATATTAAAAATATTGTGTATGAAATTACTTTCAGGATATATTTATAAGGTGTATATGAAACATGAATTAATTTCTTGTTAGGCTTAAGTCCCATTTCCAAGATATCTCATAATGTACAGTATTTGTATATGTGGAGGATCTGTTCCAGATCCCCCCCCCCCCGCACATAGAAAAAATTGCGGGACCTAAAGTCCTGTTGATTTCAATGGTGTTGCGCTCTTGTGTGCGCTGCAGGGACACACATCATTTTGTCCCACCAGGCTTGCTATCTGTGTGAGCTCACGTCCACATACAGCAAGCCCACATATGGGGTGGGCAAATTTTATATGCAAGTATTCAAAAAATAAAAATAAAAATAATCCAAAACAGTTCTGGTCCCAAGCATTTCAGACAAGGGATACTCTGTCTGTACTACAGAACCAGCCAGCATAATATTGCAAAGATGTACTGAACTTTGGTCCCACAGCTAGTGAGATATATTGAGTATATCTTTTCTACAAAGATTCCCTGCTTATGTTCAAAACAGAAACTTCTTTTTAAGAATTAACTGCCCCAATTCTGGGATTTGTCACACAAATAGATTAAATGTCTTTGATTAAATATATTGACATAGATGCCAGTGTAATGTTGATAGTGTCACCAGACACTAGATATTTATCATACAGCATTTTTGAGGTTAGAATGCAAAAAAGAAAATATTGATCCATTGTGTACTGAAGTAGAAAAGATAAATTTAATCTCAGAGATCATTAGAAAAAGTATTTTAAAAATTAAATTAAAAACATGGCAATACTTTTATATAGTTCTGTGGCACAACCATATTGGAATCCATGTGCAGAGTTTTGTCACTGTACTTCAAAAATGATACAGTTGAGGGAGATACTGAAAGGGGCAACAGAATGATCAAGGAGCCAGAACAATCCTACTATAAGGAGATCTTACAATACCTGGGGCTGTGTTTTTGCTTAGAAAAAAGATGAATAAGGTAAAACAAAAGTGAGCAGGTATGTGAATAAAATGGCCCTTCACATGTTGTTGGGCAAACCTTATTTCACCATTGGCTGTGTGGTCCAGGGCTGCTGAGCCTTGCAGCTCCAGCCAGAATATATGGGAACACTGAAAGGCCACATTTCCTGTCCATGACAGAAAAATACCAAATTGTACATTTTGTGCCAAAAGTGGATAGGAAAATGCTTTTCTTTCTAGATAGTATCCATGTTAATCCAATGAAGCCAATGATGATAGATTCAAGAGAGATAAAAAAACAACCCAGTATTTCTTTACATACTTCATTGTTAAACAATGGAAATCATTACTACAAGATGTAGTGATAGCCACAGCTTTGCCTTTGGTCCAGCTCAACACCATTTATCTTAGGTTATTAGGAAACATACCACTTAGGATATGGTATGCTAAGGCTGGGATATTTCAGTCTGTTTAACTGAAACTGATTTAATAAAGGCCAGTATCTGCCGCTAGATGGAGATGAAGAGAATGCTTTGTCTCCTGAAGCATGTTACGAGTGTAAAATTAATATTACCAGACCACTTACACTTCCAGGAATTCATATTACTATATTTGTTTAACAGACATTGTGTCTCAGGTATGGGATTTAATAAAGGCCAGTATCTGCCGTTAGATGGAGATGAAGAGAATGCTTTGTCTCCTGAAGCGTGTTACGAGTGTAAAATTAATGGCTACTCCAAGAAAGACAGTAGGAGGAAAAGAAGCCTCAATCAAACTGAGCCTGTTAAGGTAAGCAAATGTGTTATGAAGGATGTTATCCTTTCCCTCTTTTCCCACTATCATTCACTTCAAGCAGTATATCTTGCTTACTGGGAGACATCAAGGCCAGTTTCTTACATTAACTTTCTCACCAAGTTCACCTAAAAATGTACAGTAGTTGCATACTGTTCCAAAGAGTTTTTTGGTGGTTGTGTTGCTTAATAATAAATTGAAGTAAAGAAGCATATGACAGCAAGAAAGAAGGGTGGCAGAAGAAAAGTTTGAAAATCTTAATGTATCAGAAAAAAAAGTTAAATCAATAAGCATTACTGGAAAATATCTAATGGAAAATGTACTAATAGTACATGAGCCTGGGAAAAC
This sequence comes from Phrynosoma blainvillii, assembly GCA_026167975.1. Taxonomy (NCBI): domain Eukaryota; kingdom Metazoa; phylum Chordata; class Lepidosauria; order Squamata; family Phrynosomatidae; genus Phrynosoma; species Phrynosoma blainvillii. Next base: position 90,002,266 of record JANUYF010000002.1, on the reverse strand, counting down.
TGGCAGATTTATTTTCATATGGCTACTCTGTTAAATTAAGTGGGAAACACAGCTATGATTTTGTTCTTGTCCATTTTGTTCCTCCTGCATAGCTGAGTTGATTGTTGTCTAGTTCCATTATAATATATATAGAATGAAGTTGTACTGCTGGAAATAAACTTTTCTGTCATCATGGGAGGATTGGGTGGGCAGAGAGTTGGTTTTAATAGAATTTCCTCTATTGTTGATGTGATTGAAAATATTATTCAATATCTTCAGTCCTATACAACCTACATCATTACTGTATTTAAGACACATGTTCTACAGTTACAACTGTTGTTACAACAGTGAAGGTAAGCAGAGAGGACTGTGGGGTTTCCAACCCTTATACCATTTTGCTGCCATCAAATGTGGGAGTTTCCTCTCCAGAGAACCCTCCTTTGCCACCCAGTGGAGGGACTCACCTCAGAAAATGCCACCATTGTGGCCACATGTGTTTTTTCCACCCTTTAACCCACCAAATGTGAAGACTTCCACGGATGGTTGAATTGGTGGATACAAAAATCTGTGGATACAGCCAACCAGCTGTACTCTATTATACAACCAATAAGTTAAACAGCATTTCCCAATACAAATCCATACCATTACAAGGACCATAATCATATATGTATTAATCGATATCTAGTTTATAAGCATTATAATCATAATCCTATCTAGTTCAAGGGAAGAGTGGCAGATGTCTGTTTAAATATTATACTGAGGAGGTGGCAGGAGCCAGCAAAAATGGTAATTCAGGTTAATTAACAGTTCATGGCAATAACAATTTATTGTTTTTTATAGTTTTTATTAAATCATTTAAAATCAACCAATAACAACACTCAGATATTTGTAAATACATATTCTCATAGTCTCTACATATCTGTACCTTTTACATTTTACATTTATTCATCCTGCAATTTCATCTTGTCTGTTTTTACCCATTTCATCCTTATTCCTCTGACTTTTCATCTCTTTCATTTGCACTATTAAATCCTTCTTTCTTCTTTATTATCACTTCCTCTTTCCTTCCATCCAAAACATGCCCCTTCCATTTTTCTACTTCCTCCCTTACATTCCTTTAAATCCATTTATTGACTTATTCATTCTTTTCCCATTCATTTCCTCTCCCGACACTTCCCTCTTCCTTTACCTACGGTACTTCTTCCCACCTTTTGAGTTACATCTTCCCTTCTTCCCCATTCATCCTTTAGCACTTCTTCTCCAATTTCCTTGCATTTAAGTAATTTTAATGGTTTCCATATACCCTTAGTTAATCTTAATTACTGTATTTTCTTTCTATTATCTATAGTCTCATCTCCTCTTCATCTCTCTCTCTCCCATCTTAATTTTTTCCTTGCTATATGTTTAATCATCTGTAGACTTAAACACATGGGGGAAAAACCAGGATTAAAAAGGTATTTTCCCAGCAAAGTCCTGAGGTCGCAGCAAGAAACATCATAATTAGAGAGGACTTATCCCAGGAATAACCAGCAACAAATTTCCCCATGAATGATTTGTTGCTGCTTATTCCCTGATTATTCCTGGGATAAGTTTTCTCTATTCAGTGTCCTCTGAAAATATTTGCTGCGATCTTGGGACTTTGCTTTTTAATTCTGAATTTCCCCCACTTCCCCTCATGTGATAAACTCCTACGAGAAACTTGTGTTTGGCCATAAACTTATTGCTTCACTAGCTTTCAGTGGCAATAACAATTTGTAAACAGAGATTATGGGGCTTTTCTATGCCATTTGTTCCATCAGCTTCTATTTCTGGTTCAACAGGTCAGTTTGGATAGTTTGGACATTGACCTCCCATTGAAGATGAGGATCAACATTTCCGGGCTTGGCAATAAGGAACACATCTTAAACCTCATGCCTGCAATACAACCCCTCACAGACCATGTTCGCTATGTTATCTCTTTTGGTAATCACAACAGTATATTCCGGATATACCAGAGAGATGGGCTCAGTTATCTTCAGGTTGCTAAGAAAAAGGCAATGGCTGGCATTTACACACTGGAAATTGTTAGCATTCCGCTCTACAAAAAGAACGAGCTAAAGAAACTGGAAGAAAGCAATGAGGACAACTACCTCCTAGGAGAGCTCGGAGAAGCTCTTAGAATGAGGCTCTGGATTGAACTCTATTAAAACCTCCACCACTTAGTCCCACTTTCTGAATGACTTGCTTCCGTTCGTGTGCTTGTACACCCAATCATTTTTTTGCTTTTAAATGAGTCAATGACTTTTTTTCAAAAGACCAAAAACTACAAAGGATAATGACCTCTGTATCCTTCCATCCTGTCCAAGACTGCAGAATGGCCCTTTGACTGACCATGGGCAAAGTTTTGACTACAATGCCAAGCATGGTTACTGTATATTCTATATAACCTCAAGTTAAAATATACTTATAAAAATGGTGCTCAAGAGGTCAGCATATGGCACTAAATGGCACAAAATGTGAGTTACTTTTTCCTGTTAGCAATCTAGCATGTTGGGTATTTTGCTATAGTTCCTAAATTAAAAAAATAATAATAGAGATTTTTATTTATTTTTAATGCAGTAATATATGGAGAAATTAGCAATCTATGTAACAAAAAAGGAAACATTTGTTTTTCTTTGAGATTTTATGAATTTGAACTATTACAGGTAAGAGGTTATTTCTTTAAAAAAAAAGAAGAAGAAGAGAAACCAATAGATTCCCCTCCAAAAAGAAAAAAAGTTTCCTCTCATTATTGTGCCAGTCGTCCATATAGCAGGAAAAAGGTTTTTCAAACTAGCGCATAGCCTAATGAGCACTATAGTACACTTTCAGAGGGCCAAAATATTCCTTTCCAAGCAGGGTATTTAAGTCATGTCTGATTACGATCAGAATTTCAGGAACTGTCCGCCGCAGTAGTAACATTCACCTCATAGCCGTAATGACTAGATTCCATATCAGAAACTGTTAATAATGGAAGATGATGCACAACCACTGTAGCAAAATACCTGGACTGCTTGTGGTACCATTAGCATGGCAGGCCAAACCGTACTGTATTTCTTTCAGATAACCTCAGCATATCACACAACACCTCATTCTCCACAAACTGAAGGTGCTCTACATACTTGTATTACTGTAGGCAGCTGAATACAAAACTTACATTCTTAGTAGGGAACACCCAGTGTCTCATTCCGTTTTGGTGCTGGCTTGGATTAATGCTGAAATGAAAATGACTGAGCTAGTTCAGGACTGCCTTTTGTGCACACTAGTCATGTTGCACAGGAAAAAAGAAAGAAAAAATGCATATTTGAATACAATTAAGAATTTTCAGTAATACTGTAGTTATACACAATATGCCTCATTTTATCATAGCCTATTTTGTAAGAATTACTTTTGTACAATGAGTTGGCATTTAGTTTAGTATTTTTTAAAATGTTGTGCCAGTATGATTTAATACGTTGTATGTCACCATGGTGCTATTATTGACAGCTAGTACCTGTAACAAGTTAATGGCAGAGAACCTTGCGTGTGAACCAATCAAAAGCATGTCCCGAACTGGGTTTCCTCCCCAGACATATATCGGTGCTGACCAAAGATGAGCAACATATACACTCACTGTTGGGATTCATATTTTGTGTTTTCTTTATGAAAAGAAGAAAATATTATAAACTACAAGTTTGTTTTGGAGAAAAAGCAGTATTGTTTTGTAGGCCTTTGTACTAATACAGCACCACTTTTCCTGCAATAAAACTTATTTTCTGTTAGTTGTCTTACGTTATTCAGGCATTTGAGAAATATCAAGTGAAAGGAAGTAATGAAAGCATTTGGATTTCTTTCCCTGACACCTTCTGAGCTAAGTGGGGGTATGTTGGTTTCTGTCCTCTCAGATTCCCAGTCTTTTTAGGGAAATTTCTCCTGGAAATATCCCAGTTTCTGTATGCTCTCAAAAACCTGTTTAATAGCTCTGAATAGTTACATATCTCAAAGGACCATACTCTCCTCCACTGCAAAGTCCTGGCCTAAGCCACAGAAAGCAAACAATCCAAAGAATCAACACTGAAGGTTTTGCTTTTACTCATACTCCATACTCTAGTACTAGGGAAGGTATAGGATGAAGGAATATAATGTTATTCTTCCAGAAAACTCTTCCTATGCTTTTTCTGTTCGTGGATTAGACTCTAGGGAGGCTACTGATTTTAGACTCTGCTCCTATCATACTAATGAACTTTACTGAGTCAATCAGTAAGAATTTCCTTCTGTGCCCCCAAAAGTGGCATGGATGGACATTTCATTAGGGCTGAAGTACAGTGAGACTTAATTGAATTAAAGCAACTATCCATTCCTTATACAAGCCACAACATTATTCAAACTGGCCCTGCTATGCTGATTTTTTAAAAAGCAGATTGTCAAACATTGGGTTGCATCCTGTTTGTGACACTTTAAAAAGGCATCACCAGAATCATATTTATATATGTGGAAACTGGAATTGGGCAGTTTTGTAAATGACTGTATCCAGTAGAGGGCTCCTGTTACATTACTACATAGTGAAGCCAGAAAAGTGCCCAATGCGCATTGTGCACCAATGCACATTTGTCCCAATGTGCATCAGGCACCTATGTGCATCAGGTACTGATGTGAATCAGGCATCATACCAGTGTCCCAATTCACATCTTTGCAATTTATTAAAAGGGTTTCTTAGCAGCTCTGCTACTTAGCTAGGTACAGTCATCCCTCCCCGTTCACTGGGGGGGGGGGAGTCCAGAATGTGAATATTGGAGACCCATTGAGTATATTAATGGCAGCACTGGCATCGTGAGCTCACACGCCATTTTGTCCCTCATGGCTTCCTGTTCGTGAAAGACCAAGGAACGTGAACAGGAAGTCTGCGAACCACAAGGGATGCATCTATACATAAAGTTATATTAAGAAAAAGGTGTTCTAGGATTCTGTCACTAATATCTTTTGGGGGAGTCATTTTAGAGGTTGGTGGGAAGCGGTAGCTCAGCAGTTAAAATGCTGACTCTGATGGTTACCAGGTCAGCAGTTCAAGACCTAAGCACTGTGTGATGGAGTAAGTTCTCGTCACTAGTGCCAGCTTCTGTCAATCTAGCAGTTCAAAATCATGTAAAAGTGCAAGTAGATAAACATTGGTGGGAAGGTAATAGCATTCTGTGGTCATGCTGGCAACATGATCATGGAATCACCTTTGACAATGCTGGCTTCCTTGGCTTAGTAAGCACCATCCCCTATAGTTGGACACAACTTGACAAGCACATCAAAGGAGAAACTTTTAACTTTATTGACCACCACGTTCTGCAATGACCAAAGCCACTCCCTGACTTACAATTTAGGGAGGTTGATGGTGAAAGTTGATGGCTGATGTTGAAAGGGATGATCAGAGAAGCATCTGGCTATGTCCTCATAGCCAGATGCAGAATGTTTACATCATCTGCTGAGACCTCCAGAGGAGCTTAGTGGATCTTGACAGATGATGCCATTACATTGCATTAGATACTTCACTGATCCACCTCTTCCCACCCTGTTCTCCATCAGCCATAGATAGGTCATGGGGGGCTGCAGAAGGTGAATGGTGAGTCCAGGGGTGGTTGAATGGGAAAATGGAGTATAGGCCTGCATACAGAATTATTATACTCTGCTGTGCCATATTTTAATGCTTGAATACATCTATCAAATAATTCATATATTACAAAAAGTTTTAGTAATGAACAAAGAATAGATCAAAGAAATACAAGAAATAATATCCAAATATCCTGGAAATTTTGTGTCTATTTTCTCCCTTCAACACAGAAATGTGTTTTCAGTTCCTTCCAAAATGAGTTTCAGAAAATAGAGTTCCAAAGGCTTGCTTTTTCAAGGAGATGGCTTACCCATTTGTTTCCATTTACTTGTTAATGAGGCAACTCGCCGATTTTTTCATACAAAGCTTAATCCAGAATGTGTGGGAGTCATGCAACCCACCATGTTGTTGAACTATAAATCCCATCAGTTCTAGTCACCACTGCTAGTGGTGAAAAATACTGGGAGTTGGAATCAACAAAATTTGGAGACTTGTCTGCTATTCTTGGTTTAGAAGTTGGGAAATACCTCTGGAGAAAGTGCAGAGTGCTCTTCCTTAACAATTCCTCTCTTCTTATGTACAATATTTGAAAAGTGAAAGGTCTGGAAGCCATGAACAATGAATCATAGAATCATAGAGTTGGAAGAGACCACAAAGGCCATCCATTCCAACCCCCTGCCATGCAGGAAATCACAAACAAAGCATCCCCAACAGATGGCCATCCAGCCTCTCTTTAAAGACTTCCAAGGAAGGAAACTCCACCACACTCCAAGGGAGTGTGTTCCACTGTCAAACAGCTCTTACTGTCAGGAAGGTCCTCCTAATGTTGAGGTGGAACCTCTTTTCCTACAGCTTGCATCCATTGCAGTTTAGAGAGCTGGGTATGTTTAGTCTAGGGAAGAGAAAGTTAAGTGGTAATATGATAGCCATGTTTAAATATCTGAGAGGATGTCATATGGAAGAAGGAGCAAGCTTGCTTTCTGCTGCCCCAGTGACTAGGACACAGAGCAATGGATTCAAACTACAGGAAAAGAGATTCCACCTCAACATTAGGGAGAATGACACTTCTGAAAGTAAGAGCTGTTTGACAGAGGAACACGCTCCCTTAGAGGGTGGTGGATTCTCCTCCTTCGGAGGAGGCTGAATGATCATTTGTCAGGAGTGATTTTGTGTCTCCCTGCATGGCAAGAGGTTAGGCTTGATGGCCCTTGCAGACTCTTTCCACTCTATGAGTCTATGTATTTAGAAGCAGATTGGGTCTGAGCACATCCTTAGACACAATTTGAAGTTTAAGGGCTAACCCCACAATCACAGAAACTGGCTTTCCTTTTTGCTTTCCTGACCTTCTTTCAGAACTGTAGAAAAATGCATTTTTCATATGTAATGGCCATTTGTTCAACAAATTAAACAACATGACATTGTACTTATACTGTGCCTTACTTTCTGGGAGGTCAAGACATCACATATGACTCACCTCTTCATCACTTTATCCTCACAACTATCCTGTGAAGTAAGTCAGGCTAAGAATGTGTGAGTAGCCTAGGTTACAGAGGAAGTTGTGAGCTGCATGTTTCACAACAGAGTGGGAACAGGGACCTGAATACCTCGAGTCCTCCTTCAGTATTCTAACCACTTATCTTCTGTGGCAGCTCTTGCTACCTTTCATACAATCACGGTGACCAAGGAGAAAACTAAGAAGGAAGAGGAAAGGATGGATCCAGTTTCCATCTAACACTAAACTTGCTTCTAAACAAAGCTTTTACCTTGTAATTGCCCACAGCATTTTACAAGGCATGACATTGTCTTCCATGAACATTGAATTTACTTACGTATTGACTCACCAGCCCTGGTGGTGCAGTGGTTAAATGCCTGTACTGCAGCCACTCACTCATAAACCACAAGGTTGCGAGTTCAATACTTGCCAGGGCTCAGGCTCGACTCAGGCCTGCATCCTTCCGAGGTCGCTAAAATGAGTACCCAGATTGTGGGGGGCAATCAGCTCACAGCTGTAAACCGCTTAGACACCCCATAGCATGGTATGAAGCGGTATATAAATGAAGCTGTTTTGCTTACCATTCACTGAATCTACTCAATTGATTCAATGGGTCTACCCTAGTTGGAAGTAACAAACAGGATTCCAGCCAACCTCACAAAGGATAGTGTCACTTGTTTATAGTAGATCTTAATTTTTAGATGCTTTTATAGTTACATGGTTGAGGCCTCATTAAATGTTGGAGGGAAAAAAATACCATTGTTCCAGTAGTGGGTCATATTCTTCCTCATACTCTGTTCTTGGTGCAGAGGCAACAATGAGGTAGATAGAAGATGCTCTATATCATGTGCCAATTTCTCGTATATTCAGATTGTTAAAAACAGGTAACTAACTAACTAACTAACTATTCTAGGTATTTTTCAGAATAAGCAAAATAAATAGTTACTTTCTAAATCCTGCAGTTGTGAAGGCAAGTAACTATTATTTGGGGCCATGGAATTATAACCCTTACTAAAAGGTTTTATAAAGTAACCTCCCAAGATCTGTCATTTGCTGACACATCATATATGTTTATGTTACCAAGAACCACAGCATTTTACATAAGCATGCATCCAAAATGGACAGTCATTGGCTGGAGTCCTGTTGGCAATATATATTCATGTAACCTGGTGTAACATGCGTGTATGTGCTTTTACAGTTTTTTTACACACCCACTTATAGACTGGGGCAGCCAGGGATAGATAACCAGAGCTGAGGGAGGGTCAGGGGCATCTAAGAAGTGTTGAAATGCATTTTTACAGCCAGGAAAAAGAGAGCCTTTCCTGATCTCCAGATTACTAACTGGCTGTTAGGAGACACCCAGGTGATGAGAAGTTGACTTCCATGGGGGATGGGGTTGAAGAGAAGCTCAGCGTGTGTGTTACATTTCACAAGCATTATGTCAGATTGTGGCCTCTGTGGATGCACATGCACAAGTATAACACAAATAACAAGGGAAGCAGAGCAGGGGAGAGAAACAACATGTAAGAGTTGCAACACTAGAAGATACAGAGACATGGGTCCCAGCCTCAGCTCTCCCACCACGATCTTCCTGTGTTATCTGAGAAGGTCTGACAAAACCCTGATACTATATTTACCTGAACATTTGTACACTTCTCCACATGAGCCAGGCTCCTAAGTGATCAGTTAGCGAAAGGGTGGGCAACTGACAGGGGACAGAGGCCATTTTTTCTGCCCTGTAGCCATGCAGTGGCCACATCAGCACATTTTGATGTACCTGATTGACACAAAGTCACTTCCAGCTACCTTCTTGGCCAATTTTCTCCTTCCTTCCTTCCTTCCTTCCTGTTGTTTTTGGAAAGTTTGAGGGGCTTGGGGATAAGCATACTACTATGCTTTTAGGCAATTTTGAAAGCTTTTGACCAGGTTTGGACAAAAAATAAAAAATAAAATAAAATAACCCCCAAACGGCATGAGTTGCCCACCCTGAGTTAGAGGGTATGAAAAGAGTCCCACAATGCACAAGTACTTACTTACTTACTTACTTACGTAAAATTGAGACTCCTACAATTAATTCAAATGACATTTACCTCAATCAACTTATATTAGTATTCTGAACTTTATAATATATTCTCAGTTTTATAACAGTGCACTAAATTAGGCAACCTGAATAAGTTATTTGATTAATATAAAGGAAAATAGTGTAAAATAGTCCTAAAAGAGTTGGTGCAAGGGAAATCCCACAGTCACCACTATTATTCAACAGTATATAATCAACAGAGAAAGAGGGAAATGCTATCTATTCAGAATTTTGGTAACAATATTTACAACCTATTGTTATTGTGGGACTCAGGCCAAGGTTGTAGGTTATATTATAATCCAGCAGTTAAAAGCTTCCTGATTTATTTCCAGCTTTCTTCTCTGATAAATATTGAATATGTAGAGATGGCACCAGCCCAAATTAGGAATTAAACTTATATCTAGCCTAATGTTGTTTGCTCCCACTGAGTATGATGTTGGGTATTTCTTTTATTGGCATTGCTACATATTGAACGTAGGACCATTTCCATACAGTAACACTACATCCATGCCAGTGTTGGCAACTGGTATTCTTTTATCTTCAGAGATATACAGGTAAGATCTGTTTCACAGCCGGGCCCTCAGGAATTAAACAAACACATTAAACAAACACAACCCAAGCAAACATTCAATTGACACTCCAACTATCATCTCAGTTTGAAAAGTCTATCCTCCTGGCTTTATATTTATATTCTCCTTCAGGAAGATAGATGCAATAATGGCTATATTTTTCAAGATACTGTATTCTCTATTGAGAAAGATAATCTGCTAAAATCCAACTAATAAAACCCCTAAAAACATAGAAGAGCACTGTCCAACAGTAACGCATATGAAAAAAGGAAACAAACACTACAGTAACAAAAACATTACAGTCTATATCACAATTGTTTTTAAGCTTACACATTCTTCACAGAAGTTATGGACTAGATCCTGGAACTCCATATTTCTTCCCTATTAATTGATAACTTTAAATTTGTTTTAATTCTATAGATAGTTTAATCACATTCGAACAATAATGTTTTGTATATTTTTACCCATGTAAAAAATACCCCTGTATTTTGATGTATGTTTTAATTGTTATCAGCTCATTTGAGTCTTGCTTCTGAAGAAGGGGACATGATAATGATAGTAAGAGAAGTTGGCAATTTAATTAAGATATTACTAATTTTTCCCATTGATTGTAATGGGCCTACCTTAAGCATGACTTCATCCAGATCCAACCCAGTGCAACTTGATTTTTCAATATATGAAAAGACACTACATGTTGAGTCTTAGGTCTCTAAAATGTTTGGGACCAGAAGTGTCTTGGATATCAAGTTTTTTGGATTTTTGAATATCTGCATATACATAATGAGCTGTCTTGGAGATGCGATCCAAGTCTAGACATGAAATCCATCTGTGTTTACACCTTATACACATATTCTAAAGCTAATTTTATACACAATATTTTAAATAATTTTGTGTATGAAACAAAGTTTGTAATAATATAATAATAATAAAATTTTATTTATACCCCGCCCAATGGATCACCAATCAGGGCGGCTCACATATATAAAAGACTTGAAATACATAAAACATATTACAAAAAAGGCCCACCCACCCCCCCTTAAAAGAATATTAAATCAAGAAATAATTAAAATCAATATAAATTAAGTTTAAAAAAGAAATCCACACAGAATAGAGAGCTAACTAAATGGTCCCTTCCATCTAACGATGGGGCCACGCAAGAGCACCATTCCAGCTAAGCTACCTATATCCGGGGTGGGATTTACTGCTCCGGAAAGGCCTGCCGGAAGAGGTCCGTCTTAATAGCCTTTTTAAAGCTATCCAAGGATGTTAATCGACGGATCTCGTCCGGCAGGTCGTTCCAGAGCCTAGGGGCGACAACTGAGAAAGCCCTCCGGGAGGTAGCCGCAAGTCTCGATTTCTGAGGCTGCAGCAAATTCCTCCCGGAGGACCGAAGAGCGCGGGGAGGATTGTATGGGAGTAGGCGGTCTCTAAGATAGTCTGGGCCCAAGCCATTTAGGGCTTTAAAGGTAATAACCAACACCTTGTACCTGGCCCGGAAGCTGATAGGCAGCCAGTGGAGGGACCTCAGCACCGGAGTGATGTGATCCCTCCGAGATGTTCCCGAAACAAGTCTGGCTGCCATGTTCTGCACCAGCTGTAATTTCCGAACCAGGCACAAGGGCAGCCCCATGTAGAGTGCATTGCAGAAGTCGAGGCGTGAGGTTACCAACGCGTGCACCACAGTTTCAAGATCCCGTACTTCCAGAAATGGGCGCAGCTGGCGTATCAGCCGAAGCTGATAACAGGCGCTCCTGACCGTCGCATTAACCTGATTCGTCATCAGGAGCGACGAGTCGAGGAGACCCCCAAGCTGCGAACACAGTCACTGGAGGAGAGCGTGACCCCATCCAGGACTGGAGGTTGCAACCCAATTCCTGGTTTCGGGGCTGCAACCGTGAGCACCTCCGTCTTGTCTGGATTCAGCCTCAATCTGTTTTTCCTCATCCAGCCCATTACCGCCCGAAGACATTCACTGAGAGAGGAGATGCCATTGGAATTCGAGGCCGACGAACGAGATATGGAGAAATAGATTTGGGTGTCATCAGCGTACTGATAACACCCAGCACCATAACTCCGTATTATCTCACCCAGCGGCTTCATATAGATGTTAAACAACATCGGGGACAGAATAGCTCCCTGAGGGACCCCACAAGTGAGGTCCCTCTTGCTGGAGCTACAGTCCCCGAGCAGCACCCTCTGGGACCGACCCGAGAGGAAGGACCGGAACCACTGCAAAGCAGTGCCCCCGATACCTAACCCCTTCAGGCGGTCCAAGAGGATGCCATGATCTATTGTATCAAAAGCCGCTGAGAGGTCTAAGAGCACCAACAGGGTCACGCTACCCCTGTCGATGCTCAGACGCAGATCGTCGGTCAAGGCAACCATGGCAGTCTCAACCCCAAAGCCTGTCCTGTGTACATTGAACCATCAGAAAACAAAGGTGTCACTATCTCAGCCACTCATGTAGACATTTTTGATTTTGGAATATTTCAGATTTTGGAATATCCAGATTTCAGTGTTTTTTTATATAAAATTTTATTTCAAACTGCAAATACACATGCAAGTACACTACAAATACATCATTGCCTGTACAATAAGAAAAACAACAACAAACAAAGGAATTAAGAAATGAATACAAATTTAGATAAAGAAAATCACAAATAGAAACCCCCAACCTTGCCCGAAAATAGACAAAGAAAGAAACAACTCCAGTCAATCTTTTCCCATCCTAACTGCTAACATTCTACATAAATTATCCGGAATATCTGGATTTTGGAATTTCAGATAAAGGAGACTCAACTTGTACTATATTTATCCTGGTTTACTGGGATTTTTTTTCTGGTGGCCACTGTTTTTGATAAATTTTGTCAAATCTTCTCTTCTGACTCACAGAAGGAAGACCCCACTTCAGGTATCCAATATTATCTCATTTTTTCCTTCCATATGCATATACTCACAGAGCTGCTGGAGAGCTGCAATGTCTCTTTCCATCATACACAGCTTCTACGGCTTCTTCCTAACACCCTTCGTGCATTTTATGTAGCATGGGTACAACATGGGTTCATGACATGATGTTTCGAACACTTCTGTATGTTCACTGGATCCATTCTTCTATGGCAGGGACAAGGGTAGGGAACGCATAGTTCATAAGCTGCACATTGACCCCATTTTGTGGGCTGTAAGGCCAGAAAGATTCCTCCCCATTTCTTAAAAATAAAAATATTTTTTCTTTGCTGCAGAATGTCCCCTACTGCCTCCTCAGGCCATTTTAGGCCCAAGAGAGGGATTTATTTTTAAGTCATTGTTTTGGGGGGTGGTATTAGGATTAGGATTAACATTGTTTGCTAGGACTATGTAAGATTTCAATTATTTTAATCCAGCTTCCACAGCAGGCCCCTAAAGACCGGGGCCCTTTCACAGGTCTAGCACATGGCCCCCATTCCATTTTAACTGTTTTGGCAACATCCTATCGAATTTAGGAGGGGTGTTCACCTTAGGGTCGCTATAAGTCAGAAACGACTTGAAGGCACACAACAACAACAATGGAGAATTCTCAGCCAGAGAGCTCCAATCTGTCACCAAACTACAAGCCTCTGGAATCCATAGGATGCAGCCATAGCAGTTAAAGTGGAATCAAAGTGCAATAACTGTGCAGTGTGAATTGAGGTTGCTTTCTGATATGAGCCTTATTTAGGGAAAGACTCGAGTACTGAGCTAATCTGTTTAAAATACTTCCCTCTAGTGTTTGAAATACAGCATTACCCGAAGCTCAGCTGAAATATTACATTAGAAACGTTTCCTTTAAAAGTACATGTGCATCTACAAATATCTAATACAAAATTAACATTTTGAGCAGGCCCATTCCAAACGCCAGAAAGAAACATCATCTGCATTGCATTGCCAACATTTTGCTGAAGTTGGAATTTATTTCCAAAAAGGCATAATGGTTTGTCTATTATACCTGCTGAAACATCAATATTTGCTGAACCAAACATAGTTTGAAATCTAAAATGATATTAAACATTAAAGCTAGGGAAGTTTTTAATTAATTAATTTGTACTGTACAATATATCTCTTTATCCTACTTAATTCTAACTTCATTAACAACAAACTAAGTACTTTGTAACAAAAAATAAATAAATTACATTTGTTGGTTTTGGTTTCTCTGAGAATATGATTAGTGCTTCCAGTAGAGAAGGGTCCTTGAACTTAGGAGGAAAGGTGTAAAAGAGTGTCATGCAAAATCTACACAGTGGATCTGGATTTTCCTTTCGTGAACCATTATGTAAAAGACCACCAGCCACTCAAAACAGCTCTGTTGGTAAGTTCTTTGCAGATGCAACTATGGCAGAAGAGTTGTTGTTATTGTTTGGCTGCCCCCATTGCCCTAGAATAGACCTTCAGATAGATTCTAGTCTGCCATGCAGTTAGGAGTAAGCCTTCAGATAATTTCTAGTCTGTGTTCAGTTCACTCAGAGTTTTCTGCCAATACCGCTCTTGCCACTGTCTCACTTGTTCCATTGCCACCAACTCTATGGAAAACCAGGAGGTTGGTTTGGTTCCACTCCATGACAGGAGATACTCATAAGATACTCAGGAGTGATTGTGTCCATCAGCCTGGCCATATCCCCATGCCAGAGATCAATGGAGGTCTTGATAGAACAGGAATGTCCTCAGCAGCCACCAGGAAGTTATCCAGATCCATCAGCCTCCAGAGGAATGTCATCTTAACTGACCCTCTATCCTACAGAAGTTCTAAGTCCCACCAAATCTGGACCCAACTAGGTGGTTATATGACCATGACAAAAAACTATAGATAATTCCTCTATTCCCAGACCACCATCACTCCACTTAGCACAGAAAACAAAGTCCAGAGAGTACAAGCAGTATGACTGGGTCCAGATATCATCTGGGACAGGCACACGGTTGTCATAGCAGACACCAAGTCCTAAGCTGCTCCCGACAGGGCAGCTATTAGATGTTGAAAATGCCTACCATAACATACCTAGAAGACTCCTACACCAACCCAGCTAGTTTAGGAAGGGAGAGTTTTGAGGAGCAGCAACAGAAGCCCTACTCTCTCCTGGCCACCCACAGTCAGATATGCACACTTGAATCCAATAGATTGTGAGATAAGGCTCCAAGTGAGTGGAAAGGAATCCTGGTAGACCAGTGTAACTCTGTCTCCAGACCCATCAGATTTCACCTACTGCTGCACAGATAACCCCAATGAGCACCCCCAGTTATATAGGCCCCAGTTATGATAACTCTATTAACTGATTTCATTTATATCCAGCCTTTGTCCCCCGAAGTAATAGTTAAAACTACAGATGAAAACACAAAAAGGTATAGTATCATAGAATCATAGAATTATAGAGTTGGAAGAGACCACAAGGGCCATCCAGTCCAACCCCCTGCCATGCAGGAACTCCCAATTAAAGCATCCCCGACAGATGTTTTAATTATATTAACATAATTGAATTCAAAACCAGTTTAAAAGTCCATCAATAAAGGATGCACAGCCCATTAAAAGACCCTTTTAATCCCAGTATTTTGCCTACTTGAGCCTTGCAGAATTCATTACCACAGACACATGCACAAGCTAATTTTTTAAAGGAGTTATTGCCAGTTATCCTTGTCTGGCAGGTCTCCTTTAAACTAACCAATCACCTGAGAGTAAGAAATTTGGAAAAGAAAGATTCCCCCGTCAGTTCATTTCCATGCTAGAAAAAAAAATCTTTTTTTGATGAATTTGTACTTTGCTAATTGCTTTGCTGATTGTAACTGAACTTCTCCTGGATGAGCAAGAGGAGCTACATTTCCTACTAGCTCTGTCAAGCCAGTAAAATAGAAGACATGGAAAGCTTCAATTAATTTGAATGAATTTTGCTATCTGAAGAGTCTGCTGGTGATGTTTGACCAAAAAAGGATATTATTTCAGTTTGAAGTAGTGCGCTGGATTGTTTCTTGGTTATAGTCAAGTTATACCATGGTAATTTAGTACATGCAGTCACACAGATATTTATCGTTAAAACATATTATGATTGGGAATTTTATTCAGTTTAAGGCAGACAAAAAGACGTGTCAGAGCTCCTATTGTAGCTGGACAGATGCTTAACAAAATCAAACCACTTTAATTTTGTTCTAAGGCTTTCCCCACCACCAAAAGCACTTCTAGCCATTTCCCCCCTGTAGTAGTCTGGCCACAAGATGGCACTGGATGACTTTTAAATTAAATAGGTTTTTACAGCTGAAGAATCAAATTCCCTCTCCGTCACTTCTCAAACCTTTTCTTCTGCCTTTTCTTCTTCTTTTCCCTTCTGCATTCTAGATATTACAGTCGCAAAGATATTGTGACACTGCACTGCCACCAGTATTGCCCCCTCCCAATACTGGTGGCAGTGTAGTGTCACAGTATCTTTGCGAATGTAATATCTAGAATGTAGAAGAAGAAAAGGCAGACTTATACAAAAATATCTATAAAAAGATGAAAGAATGACCAGACTCCTGTTATTGAGGAGGAAGATGATTATTTTGCTCATTTACAGCCCAACTTTTATTCCGAGCTGTAACCCAAATCTATTTTAATACTTAAAAATTTACAACCATGCATATAACATCCCAGGCATGCGAGCCGCTTCAAAAATGTCATGTTTTGTTTTGTAAAAATCTGCATGTGGAAATGCTTTCCCACATCTTCTTCAATACATCTAAGATCCATACCCAGTACCTTTCCTTCATCTTCCCCCTACTCTAATTCAGATTATTTATTTCTGGCCTGCGGATATTTCTCTTGTTCTACAGCAAAGTCGAGAATTGCTCCCCCCTCCAGATGTTGTTGAACTGCCACTCCCAGCACAGCCAACCATGAGGAATGCTGGGTATGGCAGTCCAAAAGCATATTGGGGAGGGCATGATTTCCACCTATCAGATGAAGGAAAATAAACATTATACAAGGATTCTTTTGAAGTAGCCTTGGTGTATGTGACAGGATGCATTTTAGCTCTCTTCAAGCTTTTACAGTTGAAACAAGGGATGGAGATGGCACTGCTAGTAGCCATGTTCTTAGAAGGGAAAACAAACCCATTTCTGGATGCAGAGGAGATGAAATGGATGGGGGATGCTTGAACATCAGTGAGGGATGCACATTTCTCCTGGTGGAAGTAGATGGAGATGAGATTTTAATTGGGCAAGGATACAAATGTCTTACTCAAAACGGGGGTGAGCCTTAGACTCTTCCAGATTTAAACCTGGACCAGTATTCACATTCAGGGATACCTGTGTTGGCCATGTGGCAAAATAAAACAAAATCCAAAATCCACAAAAAGAGTAGCACCATTATTGACCGACCAAAATACATAAAACACACCATGCAAGCTTTTATTCTACTGCCTTCCTTCTTCATCAGGCAAAATATGTTTTTAAAAATCATACAAGAGAAGAAAAGTAAACATGTTGGAGTAAGCCTGTGTTGTTGATCTAGGAACTGAATTCGAACTACCCAATTATAGCACTGTTATTTCACTTTAACTCCATGGTTCCACCCTAGAGAATCTTGGGAACTGCAGATTAGCGAGATGCATTTACAATTGTCAGCCAGAGAGCTCCTCTAGGTCCTCATCAAACTACAGGATGAAAGGGGAATAATAGCACTATAATTGTGCAGTGTGAATGGGCCCCAGAGACCAATGTTAGAATCCCCACTCTGTCATGGAAACGCATTGGGAGATCTTGGACAAGCCCCATTCTCTCAGCTAGAGGAAAGCAATGGCAAACCTCTGAAAACATCTTGCCCAGAAAAACCTATGGTAGGATCCCCATAATTTGGAGTCAATTTGAAGGCACAGAAAACAAGACTGGAGTTACTTCAGATGGCAGGTATAGCTGCAGAGGGAGCCCCCTGGCCTTAAGATGCAGATAGGCTGTCCTGGAGGCACGCAATCCTTCAGTTATCCTAGTACCAGCCTTTACAACTGGGCAGGAATGGGGTAACTTGGTTTCTCTAGTCTAACTCCAACAGTGGCATCCTTGAAACCACTAATTCTCATTGTCAACCTTTTTATTTTTATTTTACGTGCCACTGTCGCTTTGTCAAACAGCATACCTCCCAATGCAAAAGAAACAGAAAGCTCTACCCCTTATTACAAGTGTTTACAGGCATTAATATTTATCATTTATGGTAGGTTTTAAGGACATTAAAATTGCTGTAGTTTTGTTGGGAGTAAGCACAAACAAAAATCAGTTGCTGTTGATTTGGATATGCAATGATGAAAAAGGAGAAGAAAAAATAGGTGTGGAAACTGAAAAAAGGAAAACAAATGGAAGAAATCGTGGGGACTGGTTTGCTCCAGGGATTCTCCTGTCACACAATCACTGTGACTTCCAGATCCCTAGGATGCCAAGGAAAAATGTGAAAATATGGGGTGGGGAGGCTGAAATTCCAAGAGAAAAACTAGGAGAGGTGGCCCAGATCAGCCATCTAAGAGATAGCAACGAACAATAAACACACTCAGATTGTGTTCTCTGGCTCTGTCCTGAGGTTCTCCTCCACTGTACAAATGAAGGTATTTACACTCCTTCACTCTCATCAACACATTCAGCTCTCCAGAAGTAAAATTAAGAATAGCAACAAGGGTTTTGATAAAGCTGAACTTTCTCTCATGCAGCAATTGCTGCTGCTGCTTTAAAAACCATTCCTCATGGCCTTTCCCAGGCTGCTGCATTAGGCCACTACAACTGATCTCACCCATAGCAGCCCACCTGATGGAACTAGGTTGACTACTATTAATAATAATAATTAGAAAGTGATGTTAAGGAGGACCCCAAAAGACTGCTTGGAAGAGACAAGAAAAGGGGTTAGTTAGAAAGTGTTCAGTTAGCACTGGTTAGTACTTGGATGGGAGATCACTAGTGAATGCCAGTTGCTGTAGGGCGGCGGCAGCGGCAAGCCGAGGCCGCGCTCCTGGGCCCCACCCGCTCCTCCTCCCTCCCTCCAGCGGCGCGGAAGGCAGCGGCCAAGCGGCCGGAAGACTCGGGCCATTAAAAGGCCCCAACGAGCCCCTTTGCGGCGGCGGCGGCAGCGGCAAGCCGAGGCCGCGCTCCTGGGCCCCACCCGCTCCTCCTCCCTCCCTCCAGCGGCGCGGAAGGCGGCGGCCAAGCGGCCGGAAGACTCGGGCCATTAAAAGGCCCCAACGAGCCCCTTTGCGGCGGCGGCGGCAGCGGCAAGCCGAGGCCGCGCTCCTGGGCCCCACCCGCTCCTCCTCCCTCCCTCCAGCGGCGCGGAAGGCGGCGGCCAAGCGGCCGGAAGACTCGGGCCATTAAAAGGCCCCAACGAGCCCCTTTGCGGCGGCGGCGGCAGCGGCAAGCCGAGGCCGCGCTCCTGGGCCCCACCCGCTCCTCCTCCCTCCCTCCAGTGACGCAGCCCTCACCAGGTGGTGGCGACCAGATAAGGGCCTTCAGCTGGCAGTAGTTTGAACGCCGTTTAGTTTTAAAATTGGTTAACAGGTCTATTTAGTATTTTCCTTTATTGTCTTTTTATTAGTATTATTATTATTATAATTAATATTAACACAGTCACTATTACCTCCTTTTTATAATCTCTTTACATTTTTAATATTATTACTGGGGCATTTTTAGTCTATTTTTAGTCTATTTCTAGTGTGGGTAGATATTGGGTCAATTTGTGAAAGCATGGCCGCTAAGAACAGTACTAAGCGGAAAAGGAGGTTAACTAAGAAAGAAGTCCGTACAAATGTTAAAAGGACTAAGAAATCGGATAGGGGTCTAACAGGGAGTTCACTGAACTCTGAATTAATGGAGGCTGCTAGTACTCTTAAACAATTAAAAATGGAGGAGTTATTTCTATCAAAGGACAACGACAAGTTCACTTCTGAAACATCTATGCTCTCACTGCATGAGGAACATGCTTTAAACCTTGACACAGATATTGGTATGAATCACGTGGCTGATCTAGATACGGTAGCCAGGAATTGCTTGCTTACTGCCAGAACAGTAATCGCCATTTTTGATAAGCTAACAAACATTGATCAGAAACTTGATGGACTAAAAGATCTTATGACTAAGCCCAAATGTTCATCAAACTTAAGAGTAATATCTAACAAAGAAGGTTCTAAGCAAACCCAAAACAACGCCAAAGCTAGGAATAGTGATAAGCTGGTGCTATTGCAAAACAGCATTGCTTTGCTAGTGGTTAACAACCATTACAACTATGCCAGGTGGCACAATAAGTCCGCTATATTGTACTCTCTTTCCCTCCTTTTACATCGACATCTGAATCATAATGAATTACTTGGAATTGACTGGCTGCCTGCTTATAATAACACCAAGAGAATTGTTCTGCAATTTAATAATGCCACAACACCTTCTCTGATACTGAAAAATTGGAGTTCATTTAAGAAGTTCTCAATTACACCATTACGTGTCTTTCGTAATTCCAACATCCAGCCTTTGATGAGGCTACATTCAAGACACAAAGCTTTTTATCAGGCAGATAACACTGACAAGGATGTCAGGAGGACAACATCAATTCCTGAGAGTTTTATTGATGATGATGGCAAATTGACTGAAATGTTTGGTTCTCTTACTGAAGAAGAACAAAGGCTAGTGTTAAATAGATTCGACGATGTCAAATCTATACTGATGTCAGTAACAGAGGAAACCAAGACAATTAAGGACCTACTACCTATCAGTTGCCCTACATCGGAACCTCTGTTGCAACCTAAAAATGGATCTGAACGAAGTATTGGTGAAGCTAAGGATGATTTGATTCCTCTAATGTATATGTCACCTAAACGCCCTTTAGATTGCTTGGCAGACCCTCTTATTCCTCTGTCTCAAACTACTTTTAAACATATGACTGGTCAACACTGTGAGTCTACGCAGTTAATATCATTGAATACTCCTAATCATATTATGAACATACAAACACCCGAGAACAAGAGAAGAAGAGACACCAAGCTAAACTCCTCTGCTGCCAAAATAACTAAGCAGAGTCTATTTGTTAGCCCTATTAATGTTGCTCCTGAGAAGGGAAACATATCTAATGGCTGTGCTAGCACTAATGAGCAGCAAGTTGCTATAACTCAAGAACAATTAATAATGTCTGGCAATTGACATTTAGCTGAATTGTCCACCTTGTATCTTATTTCATGGAATATAGCTGGCTGGAAGTCTAGATGCAGGGACCCAACCTTCTTGCCTTTTGTCAATAGATATCATGTTATCTTTTTACAAGAAACGTGGCTTGCGGAAGAAATATCCATAGAGGGTTATAAGTTCACGGGATTGAAAGCAACTCCTGGCAAAGGAAATGGGAGGCTTTGTGGCGGTCTAGGGGTGTTGATATCCTTGGCACTTAGGGTCCAAATAGTTAAGGTTTCTGAATTGGAGCACTATGCCCTTGCTGTTCTTTTAAAGCTTAACAACAATTTATTTTACTTTATTAATATCTACATTCCCCCACTTCAGGGTCGGGTTAAGATAGTAAGCATATGGAATAAGCTCAATCTTTTCATGAAAGGCTTAATGTTGGAGACTCCTACAGCAAATTTCATTGTAGCCGGGGATTTTAATGCCAGGATGGGTGCTGATGATGTGTCCTTATATGCCAAATACAACTGCCGACCCCCTTCTCCAATAGATATCCCTCCAATATTGTGCCGCAAATCCAAAGACTTGTTTTGTGACTTCAAGGGACTTTGTTTAGCTCGTACTTTTGACGAACTAAATTTAATCATTCTCAATGGTAGCTTCAAGGATGATCACCCAGCTGAATATACACACTGGGCAGGCTTTAGACCATCGATCCTTGATTATATGGGGGTCTCTTTAAATTTAATCTCTAGTATCTCCAAGTTTGCAATTATTAGCAGACCTGACAGTGACCACTTTCCAGTCACCTTGTGTCTTGAATTTCATGATAGTTTTATCCTGCCTCTTGACAAGATCCCTATCTGTGTGAATGATGTGAGCCTAACTCGAGCCAAATGGTCCCTTCAACTGTCTAACACTCTTACCAGGTTCCTGACCAGTGATTCAATTAAGTCACTTTCCTTTGCAATATCCGATAGCAACTCGGACTCTGAAATTCTGTCTAATTATAACATCTTAATTAACTCCTTACAACCATTGTTAACTGTCCCCACGGGAAATGCTGTTAGGTATAAACCATCACGCCACCAGAGTTGGTTCGACTCTGAGTGCAAAGAATTTTGGGCCCACCTTAAATATTTGTTTAAGCAGCATAAATCAGACCCAATTAATTTTCCTGTATTAGAACTTCTAGAACAGAAGAAAAGATACAAGTCTTTGGTAAGACAAAAGAAAAAGGATGCTTTAATTGGCTCTTGGAATAAATTAATTATGCTAGCTAGTTCAAGTAATTCCAGCTTATTTTGGAAGGAGGTTGCCCCTTCGTTCAATAAGAACGCTAGCACTCTTACAGCTCAGATTCCAGCTCACATATGGGAAAGTCATTTCTTCAATCTTTATGATTCTGTTGAAAGTTCTCCAAGTCTATTAGTCTCTGATCTTATGACACAAGTCTCGGCTCTTCCTTTTTGGCCTCCTGTCTCACATTCAGAGGTTAAGAGACTTATTACCCAACTCAAACCCGCCCGCGCTCCGGGTGCAGACTTTATAACAGGGGAAATACTCAAAAATAACCTTGATTGGTGGGTCCCTGTCCTTTCTAACTTATTTACGGCCATTGATAGATCTGCTTCCATTCCACATGACTGGGGCCTGGCAATCATTATCCCTATTTATAAAAAAGGTAATAGAACTGACCCCTCTAACTTTCGACCAATTAGCCTTTTGAGTTTGGTAAGTAAGTTGTATACAAAACATCTTCTAAATAAGTTTTTAGACTGGCTTGAGTCTGAAGATATACTAAAGGCAGAACAGGCAGGCTTTCGACCTGGACGCTCCACTATTGATCACGCAATGATATTGAATTACCTTGCTGAAAAATATCTCCAATATGGCCAACCACTATATGCGGCTTTTATTGATTTTAAGTCCGCCTTCGACTCAGTTAGTAGAACTAGACTATGGGAAAAACTATTGAGCACCAATATAGACAAGCGACTCCTTCTCCTTCTCATTAAGATCCATGAGAATTCTAGTATTAAGGTTAGATGCAGCCCTCAAGGACATGTCACTAAGACCGTCTCTGTTAAGACGGGGGTTAGACAAGGCTGTGTTCTGGCCCCTACCTTATTTAATTTCTATATTAATTCCCTCGTCTCTGTTTTGAATAACCTTTCTTTTCACCCTCCTAAGCTGGCCAACAAGCATATTAATTCACTGCTTTATGCAGACGATGTTGTTATTCTGTCACTATCTCCCATTGGTCTCAAAAGAGCCTTAAATTCTTTGGCTTTGTTTTCTAAAGAGGAGAAATTGACAATCAACTCCTCGAAGACCAAGATTCTTATCTTTGCTCATCGCCCCAAATTGATTCAATGGACTCTAGATAGACAACCCATTGACCAGGTCAAGACCTTCAAATACCTGGGAATTGTGTTCCAAAATACTGGTAGAAGAACTGCCCATTCCGAATATATCATCGGTAATGCCCAAAGAACCGTAATGGCTATTTTAAGATTCTTTTTCAGTAAAGGCGCTCAGTTCATCCCGGCTGCAATAAAGCTGTTTATTACCAAGGTCCGCCCGCAACTTCTATACGGAGCCCATTTGGGCCCATATAGTAACATAAATGTAATTGAACGAGTACAAACTAAGTTTCTTAGGAGAATTTTTCAGGTTGCCCACTGTGTTCCGAATGCTCTCCTCAGGAGGGAGGCCGGGATCATTAAAATAGAATCCAGTATATGGATCAGTATACTTACTTATTGGCAGAAACTCCATAAGATCCCTGGAGGCCTGACTAATTTGATATTTTTAGATCCCTATAAATCTTCCTGGGGAACCTTAGTTTTTAAGAAACTAAATGAATTAGGCCTTAATGATACCGAAATTTTAAGGCTTGATATTGACAGAGCTAAGTCCTTAATCAAAAAAAAAAAATTATAGAAGTAGAAAGAGAAATGGATTCCGTTTGTCTGTCAAAATATGTACTGTTCAGTTCTTCACCCTCGGCTCCTTCTTTGGCTCCGTATTTATCCCATGTTACCATCCCAAAGTTTAGAAGGGCTTTAACATTGGCTCGCTTTAATGTGATGCCCACGGCCTTGCTGGAAGGCAGATTTAAAAAAATTCCTTTTGACTTTCGTTTTTGTCCATGTGGTTCAGGCAATGTTGAAACCAATGAGCATGTTCTCCTTTACTGTCAATTCTATAGGGATGCTCGTCTTCAATTGATTAGCCCACTTTTGAGTAAATTCCCAGGTAAATCTGATACCTTCTATTTACGTCTCCTACTAGATAACAACGATCCAACAGTATCACATATGGTGGCCAAATTTTGTTACATTGTCTGTAAACTGCGGCCACAATTGGTTAACTGATAAGTGGACATTAAGCAGGCGTTTAGGTAGTTCTGGCCGGCATTGTATTTGTAGAGCCTATCTTAGTTTGTCCTTTGGTATTTATATTGTGTTTGTATACTTCCTTATTTTGATATTATCCTTTGATATTTTATGTATTTTGTGTATTTTGTATTTTTATGCTGGTCAAGGACCGAATAAATAAATTGTAATTGTGTTGTGTTATCCAGTTGCTGTAGGCTGTATTTCTGAGCAAGGAACTGGCAAAACCCCTTCTGAGTATTTGCCTAAGAAAATACTATGAAATTCATGGGGTTGCCATTACGTTGACAGGTGACTTGAAGGCTGGCATTCCCCATAGCCAGTGCCTTCTTTAAAGCTATACACACAGAGGAGTGTTGGAGCCTGCATGGTGTAATGGTTTGAACATTGGACTAGGACTCTGGAGACCAGGGTTCAAATCCCTATTTGGCCATGGAATCACACTGGACCTTGGGCAAGTCACTCTCTCTCAGCCTCAGAAGATGGCAATGGCAACCCCCCCCCCCCCGAAGAAAGTTGCCAAGAAAACCCTGTGACAGGGTTGCCCTAAGTCAGAAATGACTTGAAAGGCACACAGCACAGAAAGGAATAAGAGTTAGGCAGGCTCAGGTATAATGCAAGAGTCATTATAACATGACAGGAGAAAGTACTATGCGTGTTATGCAGAATACAGCTGATGGATAACTCTGTTGTTATCTTAAAACACCACCTAAGCAAATAGCTCCAGTAAGATGCAGATGTGTGAAGCTGACACTGGCACTTTTCTTCCCCTGCATGATTTTTAGCATCTTTGCCCAATGAAGAAGCCAGTATGCTTTGAAAACAAGTGCAATGTATTTCTGCCTTTTGGTTGGCCTAATAAATGTATCTGTACATTATGTATTTTAGATTTTGTTGTATTTTTGTTGTATGGCCAACATAGCTGCCCCCTACAAAGTTTTTTTTTTTTTAGTGATTGTTATGAAAACCTTGTATTCTACCCACACTACAGTCTAAGTACTGGTGTGAACCACTATTATAAAACAGTGCAATCTGTGTTTCCAGGAAACAATCATAGCCAAATCACACAAATATGATACTGGTCCCTGGTACATTGTGTGTGTGTGTGTGTGGGGGGATTGCTGGTCTACCACATTAGATAGCTTGAGAAGCATTGTTGTAAACCAGAGTGACTTAAATGCTGATCCATCAATTGGTGCCAGTCCACAAGTCACTGGCTGCCAGTTCCCGGTGAGTTTACAGCAAAGCAGAAAACCCACAACTAGCCTATGGGCACAGATATGGTACTGGTCCCTGGCACATTGAGGGGAAGTTGTCGATTCCCTACATCAACTTGAGACACACTGCTCTAAACCACAGAATCCTGATAAAAGACAAGCTTTCCCAACTCTTTGGGAATTTGGTGACAATTCAGCCCCTGAAAAAAATGGTTAAGAAGGGAACACCAGGAAAGTCTGTACTAAGGGAATGCTCAGGAGGCAGATGGCGTCTCTAGGTCAGTTCTGCTTGGTTGCTGCTCCCTTTGTACCGGTCACCCTGGGACCAGAACCAAGAAGCCTCTCGCCTATGCTGCCCTTCCAGAAAAGGCCAGTGCGGGCAAGAGGCCTCTTGATCACTGCTCAGCCAGCTGCTTGGTTGCTTTTCCCAAGGTGAGTGGGTGCAAAAGGAGAAATTTTTCAGGGTATCGCTGGTATGTGCAGTAGGTTTACAGAGGCCATATGAACTAGTCTGAAGACTGCCATGGATGCGGAAAGGGAGAGATTTTAACTATAGCAGCCACTCTAAGGTGAAGTTCTCTTTCAAAAAATTGACCCCAGATACTCCTCTCCCTCCTTCCTCAGAGACACGTCTTCCCCACACAGCTTCAAGTGTTTCCCCCACACACAAATGCCCCAAAATTATTTCTTGTGCTATCTCTTCTCTCAGCCTGTCTGATGAAAGAAAGCAGGAGCAGCTAAGGGAGTGAGCTCTCACAGGCAGATGAAGAACAGGAGACATCAAAGAAGCAGTGAGGCTGTGCAGTGGTTTTAAGGGATGCTCAAAAGAAGTTTCATGCAGCCCTCATCCCCACCATAGTCTTAAAGGCTGAGGGTTCTCCATCTTTCTTGCGCACCAATTATTTGATTGAAGGCCCTCCTTCCGGGAGGGAAGCAGTCATTCCCAAAGTTGACGATAAATGGAAAGATCCAGGGTGGTGGGGAGCACCACTGTGGATCTTTCCGTTTATCATCAACTTTGGGAATGACTGCTCTAGAGCAGCGGTGAATTATTGGGCAGGAAGCCAACTAGTCCAGCTGCAACTGACAAAACATCACTTCCAGTTTTTAGATGCAGTTTTTCTACTGCATGGGTTGGGAGGTAGAGGTGGGCAACAGATCCAAAGCGCCATGTTTCTGTGATGCTTTGGATATTTGTGCATTGGGATACTTTGGCTGAAAAATGCTTGGGGGGGGGGGCGCTTTCAGGTATCACCAAAGAAAAAAGAAAAAAAAGAACCGCACACACCACCTGTGATCCACAGGTTGCACATTTTGAATCTCTGTTCTTCAGGCTGCAGTGGGGGAAAGTGGAGGAAAGCAGAAGCAAAATAAATCTTTCCATTGATAAGGCTTTTTGCACAAATAAAAGGCCCAAGGAGGGCCCCTCCTGCCCCTGTACAAAGGGTAGAAGACAAGGATGCAAAATGGATGGGAAGAAAGGAGTGACTGTAGGGAAGATGGGGTGGGTAGCCAACAACAGGGAACTGTTTGGAGCAGAGCACACATTTCCAAGATTAGGAGAACCTGGGGTAGCCCACCCCATCTTCCCTACAGTCACTCCTTTCTTCCCATCCATTTTGAGAATTCACAATATGGGGAATAGTTTATAAAAATGAACCTATTTTAAAAAGTTGTCAGGAAGCTCATCTGTACAGTAGAATATGTTGCTGGGTTAGACAGAGTCTGACTTTGCAAGATAATCCTTGTGTTCATACCAAAACCATTTTCCATTTGGCTTTAAGGAAATTTAGGTGGCATTATACTCTTTGTAATGAACAGGTGCAAGACAAGAGTCTGGCTATTGTTCCATCCCATCCAGACATCAGATTAGGAAATTAAGAATCAATTCTGTACCCAGATGGGCAGGAGCAACAGGCTGGCTACACAAACATTTATTTAGTATAGGGACATGGTGGAGTTAGGCATGCTACTTTGGGGTATTACATTCTTTTACCTAAAGGTTACAGATGCATTTTAAAATACTGTGCGAGATATCAAACTTACAATGCGTGATGCTAATGTTTGTACATCATGTATCCCTCATTAGGCAAGGCCTAATGGAAACATGTTCAGAACCATTGGGGGGAAAAAACAATACATAAAAATAGGTTAATTTAGGCAACCATATTTTATTCACTCCCATTTATTGCAGTGATCCTGCCCCAGTACAGAGTAGAAACTGCAATACTCAATTCTTGTTAAAACATTAGAAAAGCCATTGTGTGTGACAGTTACAGTACAATATTATCAAAATATGACATGACATTTTCAAACTGTGGATAGTACCAACCAAAGCTCAATCCTTAAATTAAGACAACTGTTTACTTTTAAATAAACAGAAAAGCATATAAAAAGAATTATGTAAAAAGGAAGTCCTAATATAAACATAATGAAACAATAAATAGTTGATTTGTTCTGCTACTAAATACTTGCTAATTTCATAAAATAAACATTTCATCTACAGAAATGGTATTGCTGAGCATCAATGGAAAACAATTATTTCAAGTCATTATTGATTGGAACTTAAGAAAACATGGCGCCAAAAAGAAGTTGAATTTAAACTAAAAAGAAATTGGAATGGCTATATCACAAACTTGCCTTTCGATAACAAGTTACAGTTGACATTTATTGGAGTGTTAGAAGATTAAAGATTAAATTTTACAATTTTTGACTTCTGTTTGTGTGTGCTGTGTGTGTGTGTGTGTGAAGTACTGAGAATTTTCATGTGAGAAACAATCTTTATTCATTCACAAACATTTCGCTACCATCAATATATGCATATTTAGAAAAATCTGTTATTTTATACACATCACACATAAGAGATACTTTCCATTTGGTTCCTTTTACAGATCAAAAGCAATGGTTTTCCTCAATGGGCAGAATTTTAAGTTAGTGTACCTGTGCACTTGTCTGAATAGCAGCATTAAGTCCATGCCCTATTATTTCTGTACATTAAACAAAAATGGAAATTCAGATTCACTGAATCATTTTGTCTCCTACCATTACACCAATAAGCATTGCAAATGTGTAATAATGAATGTTTTTAGTCACACACTAGGAATGTTTGGTTTGTTTGGCTTTTTTTTCAGGGGAAAAAACAATTTTCTTATAACTTCTAACTTCTTTTGAAAACTAGATACTGGCATTGATTTACCCTACCTGGCAGCCAACTTGTATTGCACTTCTGAAAAAGAGAGAACACAGTCAACATTGGTAAGACAATGTGAATTACAATTTAGTGGATGCAAATCACTATATGCAAGAATTGCCTTCACTCAATAACTGGGGCTGCCAAAGGAACTGTTCGTTCATTCACTTTGATCTTGTCTAGCTTAAAGACTTGTTTTTGTGTTCTGTTTCTTCACTGACAAAACACTGGAATTATAGATGTTTCATCTTGTATACTGTCCCACACTACTGCCAAAGGCAGAAGATTTTTAGGCAACTGTTACAGATATTAGGAATAAACGCTATTACCAACCAAGTGATTTTTCAGTAAGCAGTTCACAGAGTAAAAAAATATAAAGCTGTCAACACACACGCGCGCAAAGAGGGCACATAAATTGGCAGTTCTTGAAGACACAAAGAGTCATATACAAATTAAAATGCGAAAGTCAGGAGGATCAAACCTGAGTATTTAACAAGACTAAACATAGATTCTGACAAATGAATCAGTTGCCTTTGGACATCTCTAATACAACGTGGTTCATTTAAGTAGGTTAATGAAACTTAACTTAGAAGGTCCTCAAAAGTTTGAAATATTCTGTTAGATGGTATCCCATGTATAATTGGGATATTTACAGAATCCTGTAACAGAACTGCAGCTTTTCAGTGGAGCTGCAGAATGAAAACTGGCTTAACCTTCAACTAAGGTAGCAAAAAGGGGAAAAACAGGATGGAATTTGAGAAAATTACTCTCTCTCTCAATTAGTATACTTTTATCTTTATTCAGCGGTACAAATTGAATAGTACAAAGTCCTAGATATTAACATCATGAATTTGGTTTTCATTACAGCCAACTTGCCCCATTTACCTTTTACTGATAACAGATATCTTAAAAAAAAAAAAAACCAAAACAAAACAAAATAACACACACACACACACACACACACACCATTCCAAACAATAGGAAACATACAACAGTAAAAACTAATACCTTGATGGAAGACCAGAATGCAGCATTTTTTAAATTGTAAGATGGAAGAGTCTAGAACCTAAAGGAAGTTTGATCTACAGCTTCAGCCAATGGTGGACTGACATTCTTTATAAATTTACAAAACAGGGTATATGGATGAAATTTGGTTAACTTCACAAGGCACCTCAAGGCTAAAAGGCTTGTATAAATCTATAATCCTTTCATTGATCAAAAATAAACACTTTTATTGCTGCTGCTCAAGTAGCAAAGAAAAACCTGTTCATTCATTCTTCAGTCTACCAAGGAATCCCTTCCCATTAAGAAAGATTAAATTACAGAAGAATTAGAAGAAAACTGAAGCTTTCACAACTTTAGGAGCATAGTGACTTTCCTTGTGTGCTTTCAAGTCAGTGGAATCGTGAAAGAGTAGTCACTTTTTGCCTGTGTGTGATGTTAATATTTCAGTCAAACATCTCAGTCTCTCCCCTTTAGGCACTGAAGTACCATTTCGTCACAACAGCAGGTTGTGCTGCCGTGCTTAGGAATAGAAGGTAAGAACGCTCTGATGATTCCCACGGACAAGGAGAATGGGTGGCAGGTCCTTCGAAAGAGCTTCTATCCAGGCCATGTAGAGCGCAGCTGATATTGCACTTTTTCGAGCAACTGGCAAACTCCTATGAACAAGAAAGATAGAGGGGCAGTCAGGGCAGCAGAACTAGACTAGACAAGTAACATTTATTGGTTTGCCACATGAATCATTTGGCCAATGAATTCTGCCAAATACTACAGACCGTAGCAGCAGTTGTGGTTTTGCTACTATGAAAAACAATTATTCAGAAATAAGATCTACAGAACTCTGGTCTGTATATAGTTTTTATTTTTATTGTTTTAATGCACTTTAATATTTTTAACTGTTTTAATATATGATTGTTAATTGTCTATTTTATACGTTGATTTAACATTTGTACTACTACTATTACTGTAACTACAACTACTGAGACGCAAAATCTTACACCATTCAGTCTTGTGAGAAGTATTGTAGAGAAAAGCCCTACTGAAGTTAAACAAACATGTGAAGTAAGGAAGTTGGGCTCCTCCTAATGTGTTTTGAAACCTGTATTTCACAAGGCCTGAAAAGGTTTAGAGAGACTGTATGTGTAACATGGATATTAAACACACCCACCCCATGATTTATGTCAGTTATTTAAACAAATGAGTTAATCAATGATGTGCCACCATGATTACTTGCTGGGATATAAGCCAATCTTGCTAAACACCTGACCGTAGTGACACATCTGCTTAATATGTAGCCCACCCAAGCTATATGTTGAAGGTAGAGAATCCAATCAAGAGGCTCCCCGGGTTTTAAAGATTTTTTTAATTAAAATATTTATATCTTGCCCTCTGACTAAAGTTTTCAGGGGAGTGTACACAATAAAATGTAAAACTATGAATAATAAAAATAACTTTTAAAAGCTAAAAGCATTAAACAATTTAACATGACGGACCAAAACTTAAAAGGATGCCACATTGGTACTCTATGTTTCATTTTCAGACCTATGTTCACAGCTGCCACTCCCCCAACTTTACCAGCAAGAAACTGTTTCCTGTGTTTCATTTGTTTTGCAATGGATACTACTGTGTGAGAGAGGTTGCTCTCCATGTTTTGACTAGTAGGCATATAAAAGAAAGCCTTCCCCAAAGTTTTTATTATGTTTTTGACTATACAAAATTGATAGCAAGTAGCTTGCTTTCTATAAGCAGAAAAAGACTAAAATCAGAGTCTGACTTCCTAGTCCTGGCCCTGAATTTCTTCACCTGCTGGTTAGCATTTCTCCTTCTGAAATTTTGGCTGTTCTTATGACTCCACGTCCAATCTTTTGAACAAAGAGGCACAGGAATGTCCCAGTTTCAGTTTCTTTTCATTATGTACCTACCAAAAGGCATTTTTATAACCAGCTATGGAACAGCTTAACTTTGTTGGCAAGATTTGCACTATACAACTATACATTTATAAATTAATTTTCTAAACTTCCAGAACACTAGTCTTGATCATTTTCATTTATCTCCTGAAACCCATAGCTCACTCTACTAGTGACATCATGCAGTACACTTATAGTTACACACTAATACCCCAAATATCTCCTTTGCCTCTGAAATACTTTCTCTTCTCAAACAGTTACATGACAGATAAACATGACACTCACCAGTCCAAGATTTGTGAATGACTAGGTTTGTGGAATTAAAGGACCACCAGTAAATCCAGAGTAAAAGATCAACTAAACTGACTAGAAACTTTTTGTTTTGGTGGTGAACATAGCATTTTTGTTGTTGTTGTATCAGAATAACATCTTCTGAACAGTGTTTTGGTGTTTCCAATTATTTAGTATAAATGGTGCCAAGAATCACAGAAAGCTATTACTTACATAACAATTAGATTAGCAGTGCCTGAATGTTCTTTCAGTAATTCATTTAATCTAATCTGGCGGTAGCTCTGCAATTAAAATGAGAAGATTACTGATGTAAGCATAAACAAACTTTTTTAAAAATCAAGAAGTAAAACTAACTAAAAGTCAGACAAATTCAAGGATGCCTCTATAAGACAGAAAATTCAGAGATACCTTGGTTTTGTATAGCTCAATTTCATTATCTGTGATTCTCCAAGGTTCATCTTCTTTCATTTTATCTGCAACATCTTGCTCTTTATCATCTTCATGAAGTCTGAATGGCTCTATCATTTCTTCAAAAGCTGCAATGCTGGAAAATATTTGATCATATAATTGAAGTGCATGAGTTCTCAGACTGTTCACGGAAATGTCTATTAAAAGACATGTGGCTAAAATGCTACTTTACCTATCAGATAAATATTCTTCCTCTATTCCATTGCACTGTTAAAACACTGCAGAACCACTAAGTGAGATCCAAGCAGTTACTTTAGGCTTGATTATTCCTACTGGATACCCTACACAGCTTTAGCCTAGAAGTAAAGTTCTCTTGCAGTACCACAACATCCCTTTGCACCTCTCAGTTTTAACAAACTGGGCTTTTGTATGTAGCACAGAAACTTTACCTTTTCTTAAAACAGAACAGTACACTGGAGCTTGATTAGAGATAAAAGGAAGACTTCTGTGCAATTGATACTGTTAACAAGCGTAGTACTTTTTCACTAAGTGAAGCTGTTACTTAAATCCTCAGGCCATCTGTAGCAGGACTACATTTACTGGCTTAGGCCCACAGTGAGAATCATTTGCCCATTCCAGATGCTAGATGCTGCTGGACTGCAACACCCAGCATTCCACATCACAGACTGCTGGCTAGGGCTCCTGTGAGTTGCAGGCCAACTTTGGAAGGATGTAGTATTCTCACCTCTAGTTTAAGACTTTAGGTTTGGTTTGCACCTACCAGCACTATAACCTCCTAGGCTATGAGAACTTCCTTGTGTAAATTTAAAACAAAAACAAAAACAAAAAACCCAGTGCAACTACAA
Source organism: Phrynosoma blainvillii (assembly GCA_026167975.1). NCBI lineage: Eukaryota > Metazoa > Chordata > Lepidosauria > Squamata > Phrynosomatidae > Phrynosoma > Phrynosoma blainvillii. The sequence goes on along the minus strand of JANUYF010000002.1, from coordinate 89,969,162 downwards.
ATGTGTCTAAAAACCGTTTTCTGAGTAGCACAGCCACAATTTTAAAGCAGGATGGCTAAAGTGCAATCCACAGGCCATGTGTAATTCTACAGGGCATCCTTTTAAATGGCCAACTGTGCCCCTAAAAGGGTGTGACTGGCCTTTCAAGGACCAAAAAACAACAACAACAACAACAAAAAACACCACAAAACTTTTCAGGATGTATAAAGATTCAAAGGGTGGTTATGGCCTCAGATATGTAGAAACTGCCAATAACTGATTTAAAGATATGGGCCTGATTTCAGTTGTTAGTCCAAGCTAGCACAGACAGACTCATTGAATCAATGGTAGCTTACTGAGTCTATCTAGAGTTATATGATTGGTAGTAACAAGTGGATGTAGGTTATGAGACAAGAGATTTGCCTGTTTGGGAACTTCAGTCCCAAAATGGAGGTTGCTTTAAATCTATGAGTTTTTAAATGACCAGAAGCAATTTGGGTTACTGTGTTAGGAGGTGTTCTTTGAAAAGACAAAAGGGAGCTACACATACATGAAAATAATACTGCATGTAACACCTTATAGTCTGATTAGTTCAGAAGCAATGATACAAAGAATTTGTAACAGAGTAGGCTGCAAACCTGTAATTGAAGTTTTGCCTTATTAATTGGTACCTGTCTCTGTACCATGTCTATTAGTGTAATTTATCTACACTACTTAATGAGAGAATTTAATATTCTGTCCAAAAATATTGTAATTTGCTCAAGCCATTTAGTTTCTCTCTCTCTCTCTCTCTCTCTCTCTCTCTCTCTCTCTCTCAGAAAGAGAGTCCTATTTGATAGTTATGTTTCAGGGGTGATAATGAAAACAAGTATCAGTCCATTATTGTTGTTATTTTATTCATTAAATTCCATCTGAATCTTAAAACTTTTTGGTTGGCATTAATGTTTCATGTTTTTAATGATATTCCGTGTTTCATAAAACAGATTTCTTTTAAAATGGGTTTATTAACATAATGTTGTTACCTTTTATATTAGACATTTTTCTCCATTAAAGCTGCTGCTAATGTAAAATTGAAAACTTTTATTTTCTAAAAATATAAACAGGAAATCACAGCATCAACTTACTTTTCTTTCTTTGGCTTTGTGTTGATGTCACCAAGGACCATGATATCTGAGAAATCTATCCGAAATTTGCTGAGCAATGTGGCCATCCTATAAACAGTTTTATAACAACAACAGTTAATGGTAGATTCACACTAATGAAAACATTAGTTCACAGTGATCACAGTGATCTTTTCATCAAGCTCTAGACCTGATAGAATCACCTGCCAGGAAATACATTAACTAAATGAAGTTATATCTAATGGGGCTTTGCACTACTGGAGAGGACTTGTAATTATGTAAGGCAGGGAATCCTATTCTGCCTACTACAGACCAGCCTCTCCCCCAAGGTCTGTGCCATGTTCTGTGTTATTCCAGAGAACCCCAACTGTACCTATCAATTTTTTTCAGAAGTGCAAGAGGTGAGGGTGAATGAGTGGTAACAGTACAAGTCAGATATCCTGTTTTGGCTAACATAAATTTTTCTTCTACCATTGAGCCACTATGGTATAAAGGCCACTGTTTTCTATATGGAACTCCAAGTCTAACCATTTTTAAAAATATATACAAACATATATCCTTAGCCTCCTAAACCTGTCAGGAGTTAATATTTCACACAAATTAGAACAGAAAAAAATGTTTCATTTTGTAAGCTGAATAAAGACATTACACAGACGGATATAAACCTGAGTTTAAGAACCAATGCAGTGTTTGTTCTTGTTAGAATTTGGTTTTCTCCTGATTAAGATACAAGAAATTTGTATTTGGAAATTTAAAAAAACACTTCATTAAATTTATGCTCTTCTTTAGACACAGGAAAATACCAAATGTCATATTTAAAGTATCATTATGATGTACAGTGGGACCTTTGTATCCATGGGAGATCAATTCTGGACAACCCCCCCCTCGATACCAAAAACTGCAGGACTTCAAGTCCCATTGTCCTTAATGGTGGCATGGCCGCATGCATGCATTGCCATTGGGGCAATGTAGGCTGTTCCTAATGATGGCACATACACGAAGCCGTGTTGTCATTGGGGAAACCAAGTCTTTGCTCCTGCTAGCCAGGCAAGGGGTGCCCGGGGAGCAGAAGAGGGTGCAGGGCAGCTGGTAAAGCAGTAGGCAGAGCTAGGGGGTGTCAAGGTGGGTGCCACCCAATCCATGGGGCACAGGGGAGGTAGGCAGCCTTGCAACCAGGTCAGCCAGGAGTCCTCCAACAGCAGCAGTGCAGCCTCCTCCAAGGGCACTGCAGGCACCCTGATCCCCTCTCACCCGCCTGCCTGCGCCCCAGCGGGCACCCTCACCCACCCACTCTGCTGCCTGGCAAAACCTTCCTTTCCTCAGTGTTGACTGCTGTTCCTGGTCCTCCTTCCCCTGCAGGCGCAGGCGCAACCACGAATGCCATCCCAATGTCGGCGCAGCAGGGACAACTGGGGCTGTCGCTAATGGTGGCACAGCCATGTGTATGCATCACCACTGGGGACAACCAGGGGCTTGCCATCCACAGATGCTGAAATCCATGGATGGCAAGTCCACGGATAAAGAGGGCCCACTGTATGCACATTTATTGGCACTGTCATAACATATAAGCATCCTGATGTGAATTTGTTGTATTCCTTATAAAACCTAATAAATGAAGGAAAGAAACATACGCTCTTCTGTCGTGATCTATTCTGTTTATTTTTCCACCAATGAATACCCTGATCTTACAGTCTTTCCATTTTTTCTTGGTTGTCAGAAGATATGGAATCAGGAGTGTTAAGCCTACATGAAGAGAAAGAAAAAAAGTTCTTACTTTACTGAGGTATGTTATTATAAAAACTTAGGATTTTGAATGGTTTGCAGCATTTTTAAAACACACACATGCTTACCTCCATCGTCAAAAAGCCACCACACATCAATATTATTTTTTCCTTGTTTCTTCTGGAATTGAGAACTTGCATCAAGCAACCTTTGATCAGCCAAGTTCAAGGGAACAGGCAGGCCTTTAGGATCTGTAGAATTGAGAATTGAGATTTACAAGAAAATGAAAGCAAAACTCATTCCAAGCTAACTGGTGTAACATTGTTCTCTGCCACAAAAAGGCCTCTGGCCTCATTGGAATGGAAACATATTGGATTGCAAATGAGGGGTCCCTGTTGAGATGCAAATGGATTTAAAATTTCCTGGACTTTGCAAATTTCCCTACAGCCACAGGGCCAGAAGGAGGAGCATGTCTACAAAAGATATCCTCCCCACCATATACCATCTTAACTCAAGACTGAAACAACATGTAGGCATCTGATTATCATCTCCTATTGCTTTTCTCCCGTTTGGTTTGTAACATCTTGCCTGATGAAGAAGCCCATGGAGCTTCAAAAGCTTGCAACAAGTATACTGTGCATTTATTTTGGTTGGCCAATAAAGGTATCACTGATGGATTTTTGTTTGAATTTGATACTAATACACTACCATTATCATTAAATAATATCAATGTAAAACATTTATCTTTTATACAAATCAAGATCAAGATACTGGTGTATTTCAACAAAATCAAGACTATCTTCCTAGCTACAGCTCTCCACAGCACCCAATCCTGTTTTAGTGTATTTCCCAACCATTCATAACAGGTTTCAGGCCGCACAACAGGCTGCAGGAGGGAAAGTGGATTCTTAATTCTGGTTGAAGCAGTGGGATCCAGCACAAGCGTATCAGTGGATTTTGACTACTGGGTGTGTGGGAGAACTTTTGCCTGAATTCTTTAGACTCTGGCTTCAATCTATCAACTTATCAGAGAAGCACAAGCAAAGAGACCCAGTTCAGACATAACTGGGAGCTTTTATACCCTGGCACATTTTTAGTTAGATGAACTCACTTGCAGGAAGGCAACACAAGGAAGTAATCAGACAGCATCAATGAACATATTTGTTCATGAATGATAAACCAGAATTCTAAGGCTTAGCATTTTGAGTTTACACAGCAATTAAAAAAAATCTAGAAACTCTATGAACATGTACTTTTGAGGAAGGAAGACTCTCATTACATGTATACTATTTCAAAGAGTTGTATTAGTGTGTTGGCAACAAGAGTGAAGTGCAAATATCATATTTTGAACCACACAGAAGGAATTTCTTTAGAATTCTGACTCAGAGAAAGATGGGGCAGAAAGCATGAAAACATGTTATACTCTGACCTATGCAGCCAAATTTAGAAAAATTAAGTATATGCTTAAATTTGGTATATTATTTTCCTTTGGTTTCACTCCTCTTTTGTGAGAGGTATACAATTTAAACTCATTTGCTCTATTATTTTGGCCTAATAATGGCCAATAATGCCCCCAAAGATGGGAAGGGAGGTTCTATTGCCCTTTTTAAAAGACATTTTTACCTGTCATGTATTTTAGGCCTCCTTCCTCCAAAAAATGAAGTAACAAGATGTTCACTTCCTTTTTTAAAGGCCTGTATAGAGTTAATAAAATTGGGGGCAAAATGTTTTAAAGGCCTGTATAGAGTTAATAAAATTGGGGGCAAAATGTTTCTCTGATAATGGTAATGTTCTATGCTACACTTGGTACCAGAAAAGCAAGACTGGCAACCGATTGCTTATTGCTCAGGATCCTGTGTGGTTCACATGAGTGCTTCCTCTGATATCATTAACACTGCTTTTTAGAAAATGAAAGCCCCAACAAGGTAGTGCTATAGGATTCATTGTTCTAGACAAGCAGGGAACAGTATACACCTAATTATCTATACACTAGATAACAGTATACACCTAATTATCTGTACATTCCACTGAAAATATGCCTCACAATATATGGGCCTAGCATTAAATTTCATGTTCCTTCTTTGAACAGCCCCCCCAACACCTGACTGCAAATTTCCTTTGAAATGTCATGGGGTGGGGGTGGGGTTAGCCTATCCCTCCATAGCACAATAGAGAAATTTTATTGTGACCAATGTCTTTGAAATACTGAAGAAAACATTTTTCATTAAATCTCTGCCACAACATGGCACATTTGCTGTTATACTTATCCTTGTGTTTCCAACAGCATTATCAGGTGACATTTAAGCAGTCATAACATTCTTTGAATAAACGACTGAACTATCGTGAGCAAGAAACCCAAGTCCCCATGAGCCCAGGATGTACAAACTATCAACTCTGTGAGAGAAACAATACCTCCTCCTGCATTTGCAATGTATGAAACAAAATGTTAAAAAGTATAGAGTGATGTTTACAGTATGGAAAAATGGATAAACCCAAAAGATGAGAAAATGGCCTGCCTTTTTTCAAAAGTGGCTGTGTTGGGGTCTTGCCATCTTCTTCCTCTTCTGGACATGGTTTAAAAGTGAAAAAAACAAAACATTATTTACAGTATTATGAAAATGTGAACTGTTTTTTAAGGTGTTAACATGAATTGCTATTATGGAAAACCAAACATGAATGAATTCAATTGGTTTTATGAATGTAAAAGATTAGCATGTTAATAGACGCTATTTGCATGCATGCAGAGAAACAGAAACTTGTACTTCTATCACTGTACTGAAAGTTGCAAGTTTGAAGTCGTTGAAATGACTGTCAACTAAATTGCCCTTTCACCCTGATTTTTTTCTGAGGACAAGAGAGAGGAATTTGGCACGATTAACAGTTCTACATTATCAGAGCAGCAGGAGGCTGTGGAAAACGCATCAGTCCCACTGTTTTGACCTAAAATGAACTGTGTCACTAGATAAGTACTTAAAAAGGGGTAGGCCTACAAGCATCTGAGGGGCAAATACCTAACTTTCCTCCAGCACAGTGAAAAAATATTTTGTACTTATATTTCTGACTTGTGTGCTAATTTATTTCCCAACACATTTGATCATAAATAATAATAATCAAATGTGCTGTCAGATAATTTTAGATCCAGAACCTAATGGACTTATGACCCCCATGCCCTATGTATTACTTCAATTATAAAGGAGAAAGTGAAAAAAATCTCCTTTCACTCTAACTTCCAAGTTTTACAACTGTTACATTCCTTATATTATATTCCTTGTATCCCAATAAAAACAAACACCACCATTTGGCTTCTCTGACAACAGATTTTTAGAAAAGGTCCTGTATGTTTTCTTGCACAGCAGTTTTCTAGGGTGAGGAGACACTCAACAATTTACTCTGTCTGGAATGAACCATTTCGATTAGAAGCATGCAACAACAATAACAACCAATATAAAATCAGATAATACAAATACAAATAAATTTCTATGCATGTCTACAAAGAAATGCTAATTATTCCTATGGCCAAGTTTTTTGCTACTGCTCTTGCTGCTCTGATTTAGAAAAACAGACATTTGTGTTCAATTCTCTTCTGGTTTTACAGTACTGGACTGGAGGTTTTATAGCAATACTTAACATCAGACACAATTCAAGGGAAGTTATGTACCACAGTACTTGTGGAAAAAGTCTGACCACAAGTACTGTGGTACATTATAGATTGGAGGGGGGGCTTCTGACCATCACCTAGTAGTCTCTGACTGTTGGTACCTATGTTCCATCGCACGCACGCATGCGCACACACACACACAGAGTGACAATCAGTAAAACAACCACTTATGCAGCAGCTCCTCAATGCCCCTGTCCTGGCTCAAACTTTTCTTCATGAATCGCTTCCAGTAGATTCTTTACAATAAAAATAGCACTTGTTCTGTGGTAATAAGATTGCTTTCACCTACTATACCAGGGGTAGGCAACCTTTTTGAGCCGGGGGCTGGGTTGCTGTTCCTCAGACAATTGGGGGGGCCGAAGCACCAAAAATAAATAAATAAATAAATAAATAAATAAATAAATATAATTTTAAAAAATTAAAAAATATGCATGCACATTTTTTGTTTCTGGTACTTTTCTCTCAGCCCCAGAAAAGCCATGGCAAAATCCCTGTGGAGATTTTGCCAAGAAAACCCCAAGAACAAGTAATAACAATAATAATCAATATCATCATGGTGGGCGGAGGTGGCAGTGGGCGGCGGAGGCAGGACCGGCCTGGGGCTGGTCCAAAGGCCTCAGGGGGCCGCATGCCTTGGGTTGCCTACCCCTGTACTATACTAATGTAAGTTTGACTAAAAAGTACTATTCCTGAAGCTTCCCACCTTAAAAAATGGTTTACAACATGGTTTACAACAAGGGAAGGGAAATAAAAGTTCTGAGGTACCCACTGTCCACCTTTTGGACGGGAAATATGACTTTAAACTTTTTAAAGTTGGACTCTATAATGAATCTTGTATTGCTACAGCCAAAATTCAAGTAATCTGTTACCTTTATGGATAGGAGCCTTTTCACTCACAGGCTTAGAAATCACAGTCTCAGTCTTCTTGCTGTAGTCTACGTTAACTATAATGTCTTTAGTTACTGGAGATTTCTCTTGGGATGACAGTATTTCTTCTGTAAATATGATAAATGTCTTTTGAGATTTATGAAAACAAATCAATTAACATGCTAAAAGAAAATAAACTTATCTTATAAACATAAATAGCCCAGGCTAGGATAAATCAAATGGGGTAGGATGCAGGAGTGTTAAGTACTACTGATTTGCAGAACTTTGAGCATCTCAAGAATGCCATTCCTCTCCAGAGCAGTCAAAGCTATGTTTTTGCTTTCATGGAACTTATGTAGGGAGATATACACACACTTTATCATTATTTATCAACAGAACAGACACATATCTGATAACTGGAAATATTTAAATAAAGAACGACTTCCCTGGCTGTTGTGTTGATCTAGTTCTTATTAAAAACTGTTCTCTCTCTTCATTTTCAGTTACTGAATTTACTCTGTATGATAATTATCTTGTTTCTTTTGAGTTTGTTCATAATCCACCCCCTTGGTACTCTGCTGCTCACTCCTTTCAAGAGCTTCATTCTATTAGTTCTGTAGCCTTTTCATAAGCATTGGGCTCTTCTCTATCTTCCTTTAATTCTTTTGCCTCCCTGGATTCAGCTGTTTCTTTACTCAACACAACTTTATCTTTAACTCTGAATAGTTTTGTCCCTTTGTCAACAAATACAGTCCCTGAAACCAAACCTCATAACATTCAAGAACAATTATAAAATCTTGAACTTACTTGCCTCTAGTTTAAACCATGTAGTATTTATGAGGAGTGCAGTTTTTGTGTAAAACCATTGAATGCAATACTAATAGAAATATTTTGACCAGGATGTTTACTTTAATTCAAGATCAGAAACATTTGCTAGAAAGCACTTTTAGAAAATGGAAAAGGGTGGTGGGAAATGGAAAAGGGTGGTGGGAAGGCTGAAATACTCAAGAGAAAAATACTGTTTTATCAGCTTACACTCCATTTGTTTCAGTAGTTCTGTTTTAGCCCAAATTCATATTCTGATCAGAATTACCTTGTCCCTGAAGGTGAGAAATATCCAGACCTTCCCTCAGACGTATTACAACCACTCCATACTGAATGTCAAATGCATCACTGTAATAGAATAAATAAATTTTGGGAAAACCTAGTCAAAAGTTGAATAATAACATTAATTAAGAGGGATAAGCAAGCAAGGTACTGAATCACAGCAGACAGAAAAATGACCTTGAAGGTCATTCCAGTTCCTGTAATCAGCAGAAACTGCTCTATTTTTTCTTTGTTTGTGTGTATTCTGATCATATCTACATACCCTTGTAAGAAACGTTTTCTTTCTTCCTGTAAGTAAAGTATTTTTGGTAGACATTTCTAGGTCCTCCACTGCAATTCTCTGGTATGCGTCTACCAGAAGTTGACTAAAGAATTGCACTGGAGGACTTATAAATACCTAGAGAGAATATTTTTGAGTGTATATAAGTAGAGGACAGGGGGCCTGGAGATGTCTCATCCATAGGGTCACCGTGGGTTGAGATCGATGCGAAGGAAGTTAACAACAACAACAAATATAAACGAAATCACATTATATAAACTTGTGTTATATGAGTTCTTGCTGTACTATCTGCCTGTAGAACATGCAGCCATGTCTGGATTTCCTCAAAGCTTTAATAAGGAAATGAGAAATTCTATGTAACCCTGGATAGAGAATTCATAAACAATCACTGTTCTTCTCAGTTATTTGATGCTATTAAAAATGACCATTAGGCAAGGTCTTTCTCTAATCTTACCTATCCCACACTCCACTTGAGGAAGGCCTTTTGTATGTTTTGGTATAAGAGTTCAACAAATAGGAACTGCCTTCTCAAGGGGTAGGTATCTTTACATCCCTGTAAAGACTATGCCTATACAGGAATGGCTGTGTAAAAGACTTAGTGTATTTCTATTCTGATACCCACTGTATGTTTGGTATCATTCTATGCCACAATTTAGTAACTAGTCTAGACAAGTCCAAACATATTAACATATTATATGATAAGTAAGAATATATATCTTATCATGTTGCTTTGTATGCAACAGTAGTTAAGAATATTAGAATGAAAAACTTGAATCAATTGGCAGCAGATCACAAGCAAGCTTGATGGCTTGAGAAAACTCTTTTTGGGAAATATTATGAAGTATTTTGATGCAGTGTAAAATTATGTGTGTTTAAATGGTTTTTAAATTTCTTTATACTGTTTATATTTGTATCTATGTCAATAGATATTTATTGTATTCAGTCCTGTTGTATTTTTTTTTATTTTTTATTTTTGTAATGACCTTTGGCTAATGGCTAACAGCAATAAATATTTTGGAATGGATTGCAGATACAGCTTAAAATGCTAGTATATGCTGAAATTGTACCATTAAAAGGAAGTAACTTTATTTTTTATACAGTTGTCATTTAAGTAAAGTTTAAAAAAGGGCACCCAAAGTACTAGAAAAATATTATTGTTCACATTCAACTAATGGAAAAAGCTGCTTATAATTTTCTGAGAGTAATTAATTCAGCAACTACTGAGATAAAGTCATACAATAAATGCACATACTAAAACTATCAGAACTGCATCTTCACAACTGGCAAACAGGCTTCTCTACTCACTGTAGTAAGTTGATGTAGGTCTCAACTTCATTCATATCAGCTGACTGCCAGTCTTTCTTAAATCCAACCACAAGTGTGTTTGGTCTCATTCTACCCAAGCCTGCAGCCTAACAAAACAGAAAAAAAGAAAAATTATTTTAAAAAATTAAGAATACTTAATTTTTGGGGAGGTTATACCAAAACATACAAAACATTTTTAGAAAAGGCTTCAACTACATAAAAAGTGGAATTTTCTTACCTATTCAATTTGTGGTTTTGTAAGACATCAGGTATTTGACAACTCAGCTCTAATTTTGATGAAGGTGTCAAACAGGCACTGAAGTTCTTCAGGACAAGACACAAAAACTAACTTTCTAAGATATTATACATCTAATTCACTAGGTAAAAATATTACCTCAAGAGCCAGCCTCCTTTCACTCCCTGCCCTTTTCTGAATTTAAGTTGCTATCAAGGGATTGTCTGAGGCATGCAGCCGTGAAGGCGCGCCAGCACAAGGAAAGAGCCATATCATATAAGGGGATCTGGGACCATATTTGGGGATCCAAAAGGCTCAGCATTGGGAAGTGTAAGAGTATGTAGCCGTGGAGAGGTCTATCAAGATTGGAATCTGCTAAATCCCTTTGCCGATGGGAGAGATTGTGGATGCTATATCTTGTGTTTACAAGTAAATAGTAACCCAAGAATATCTCCCTCTGGGGGCAATATTCCTTCATCCTGGGACATTTGCATTGATTGTCCAGCCATTTCCACTTCCCTTCTCATTCCTCTCTACTGGAAAACCCACTCTAATCCTAAATTCTGTCCTAGGATAGGATTTGCTCCATAAATGTGCCTGCTTATGCACCACCCATCTGGTCTTGCTGAGACCAGACAACACCTTTTTGTTTGCATTTCGCTTGACTTCTCAGCTTGCTGGCCATGCTCTGACCCCCAGGCAGTCTGCTGAGCCACTTCACTTCTCAGTGTCCCCCAATCAGAGCCCTGCTTCTGAAATTGGTATAGTATTGCCCTCTGCACACTCTTAATTCCATTTGCTACTGCCTTCCATATCATTAGTTCTTGGATGTGTGCGTCAGAGAGAGTGACTTTGTGTGGACAGTGACTTCCTTCTGCTCAAATAAATCAAACTGATTTGAACCCGACACTCTGGAATTCTATTTTTCAGAGCTAGTTTATACAGGCTAGATCCTCACTTTAAGTTGTCCTAGCCCTTTTGTTGCTTTCAATTGAGCTAATAAAATTCTCCCAATGAATATTAATTGTGGGTGCCCTCCAGGGCCTCTGGCATTTGGGTAACAAAAATACAGACATAACTCATTAACAAAGGTATGTTCCCCTGAAAGGGAAGCTTCTTTTTTATGTTTGTCTAACCTGTCTCTTTTCCTCCTCATGCTCTGTCTAGCTGGAAGGTTTTTTTAAAGCAGCTTCTGCACTAAGAGGGTGGTGAAAGAGGACGGGAGAAACAAAGCATTTGAGTTGCAGCAGTGTGTCTGCTGCAAATAATGCAATAAATGAACCTCGAGCTCAGAAAAAAAACAGCATTTTAATATAGCTGATCCTACTGTAGCACTGTGTGCCTGCCTACAACAGGAAAGGCAAACAGAAGCTGCCTCCAAAATCCCTTACTGATCATGCATAAACAGCAAAAGAGAGAAAAAATTGGAAGCAGATAAACTTGTCTCACGTGCTACACCCCTCCAAGTGGAATTGGGTGAAAGAAAGAAAAATCCCTTTTAGAAGAAGCCTTCAAGTGGTCTCCATATGTTTCAGAATGTTTTTGGTTACTTATACAGCTTACCTTAGCTTGTTGTTTCATTTCCCATGTGTATATTTTTAGTTTTGAATAAAATGTTTGCTGAAACATGTCTAGTTTTTTGTGGTGTAGGAATCTACCTCTAGTCTTTCCCTATTTCTGCCTCTAGTACCAAATTTTCTGTTACACAAGTAATGCCCAGGAACACATCTACTTTGTTAACTGGTATATATCTGTATTTCTGTAAAATAGCCTTTCTGTAAAATAGTGCATTTCAGATATAATGGAGTACACATCCCATCATCTGGAGCCGGCATGGTTATGAACCAGCCTGGCTGGGGTTGATGGAAACTATAGTTCAGCATAACCAGTCAACACCCCAAGTTAAAGAAAGGCTGCTTTGCAACTATTATACAGTGGGCAACAATTTCAAATACATCTGTCCCTCAACATCTGCAGCTTTGACTTTTGTGGATTTGATTATTCACAGATTTTATTAATATGTTCTCTCTAGGAATATCTAAGTTGTCCAGCTCAATTCTATGGTCAACTTTAACCAAAAGTCACACTGAAGGACCTAGAGATTCCTAGACAGAACACTCCACTAGGCATCTGTAGCTCTGCCAGAGCAATTCTATGGTCAATGTCTGGCAGATGTTGACCAGAGTTGCACTGGAGGATCTAGAGATTCCTAGAGAGGTGTTCTCTCAGGTAAAAATATAGTGTTTTTGTTATTTGCGTTTTTTCCACTTTCACGGGGATCCTATGCCCCTAACCCCAGCAAATATGGAGGGACACGTGTATATAGCCAAAACACAATTTAGAGATGGAAAGGGTGAGATCTACTTCAAAATACATTTCTGAGAGCAAATTATAGAGCAAAATACTTCTCTTTTTTTACAGTGACAAGATACCTGCATTAAGTATTGTGCTCCATCTCTCAAGTCTTCTGCATGTACTGGAGCATAAAAGGCTTTCATTTTGTTTTTAATAAGCCACCGCTGGTACCTTGCTGTATCTGTTGACAATTCCTTCAAGGCCTGCCTACGAGGGCCCTAAATGAAAAGAATAGGGATTATTATTTTACACACATTGAAACCCATACTTATTACAGATAACTGAAAATTAATTACTGAGGTACATCAACTAGCTCCTTCAGAAATATAATAAGTAAAAAATACCATGCCCAATTCAAAAGCTAATGGTATCACTTTAACCAGAAGACAGTAGAATGCATATACAAAATAACTATTACTCTTTTCTGATCATAAAACTAGAAAAACATTAAAACTTTTAATGCTGCTATCGTGTTTTCCCCCCATAGCAATTGGCATACTTAGAAAGTTCCTCCCAAGTAAAACATATGGTAAATATTAGACTAGGAGCCAGCATAGTATAGTGGTTAGAGCACTGAACTATGACTCTGGAGATCAGGGTTTGAATCCCCACTTGGCCATGGAAACGCACTGGTTGACCCTGGGCAAGTACCATTCTCTTAGCCTCAGAGGAGGGCAAAAATAATTCCCTGTAACAAATCTTACCAAGAAAACCTGTTATAGGTTCACCTTAGGTTTTTCAGAAGTTGGAAATGACCTGAAGGTACACAACAATTTTCCTTACTGTAGAAAATATTGGCAAGGTTCAATAGTTCAAGTCTTTGGTAGACACTGTCTTCTCATGATCTGCTCCTAGGCTATGAAATTCCCTCCTACAGAAATTCAGACTAGCCCCTTTTCTGATTTCTTTCTGCTGGTGTGCAAATATATTTCTGTTTATCTAGGATTTTGGCTGTTAAATGACTATTACAGCAGTTCTTTCAATTGCGGTGTGCTGTACTTTTATTACCATGATTGTGTTTTAAATGCTTTTTAATGTTTTAAATTAATGTTTTTAATAGAACCATTTAACTGATTTTTAATTTTTATATCATACATTGTTTTAACTTGCACTGTGAGCCTTCTTGGTTCCCATATCAGAAGAATAAAAGGATAAAATAAACAGACTTTATTTTTCTAACTAATTAATTTTGGCAAATTACTAGCTGATGTGGAGGTTTTTAAATGGTCAGATTAATGTAATATTTCTTAGTATGCTTCCTAACTTACTTTCAAGTTGGTTCTGCTGTAACATGATGCTATGTTTAATATTACCTGTACATTTAAAAAAAAAACGTGAACAGCTTTGAGTTTCAGATTTTCAAGAAAGGTGGATAAAGTTTAAATAAACAAACATCCAAAGGCATGCTGTTCCAGGACATAAGGTAGCCATTGTTCATTGAACAAGGAACTTCAAAGGGAGAATCAAGCATGAAACTACTGAATTAAAATTTACCAATAAGTTCTGTTCTGTCAACTCCGTCTTACTATTACTATTTTAGCCTGTGCTAAAGAACCACAATTTCCAATTCAAGGGACATTACAGTCCCATTATATTCTGTACTGGTCATGCCTCATCTGGAGTATTGTGTTCAGTTCTGAGACCTCATTTTAAGCAGCATATAGACATATTACAGCATATTACAGAGAAGGGCAACAAGAATGATAAGAGATATGGACAATAAAACCTGTGAGCAAAGGTTGAAGGGTCTGGACACATTCAGCTTGGTAAAGAGAAGACTGGGGAGTGACATGATTGCGTTCTTTAAATACCTCATGGGCTACCTCAGAAAGAAGTGTGCAGGCTGTTCTCTGCTGCCCCAGAGGAAGGACTAGATCTAAAGGTTTTAAGTTAAGGAGAGTAGTTTTTTATTGAACATTAGAAGGAATTTCATCACAGTAAGAACAGTTTGACAATGGAACCAATTGGCTTAAGAGGTGGTGGGGTCTTCTCTAGACTTTTTCAAAGAAGAGGCTGGACAGCTACCTGCTGGGGTGCTTTATCTGGAGATCCTGAACTGAGTAAAGGGTTGGACTAGAGCATGAGGCCCTTTCCATACATACTACAGCTATTAATTTAACAAATGTAGGATGTTCATCAGCATAGCTCTATGAATGGTTACTGTACCTATTTTACATACGCAGCTTTAATTACAACTGACCACTGTATTTCTTGTATTTTATTCATCTTTAATACTTTTCCTCTTTTCCCATTATCTTGTGTTTATTTTTTTATCTGGCAACTCAGGGTGGCTTTCAACACAACTGATGAAGCGAGCTCTGGTCCAAAAAATCTTATGCTATAATAAACCAATGTAACTTTAAAACACCACAGTTGTTGTTTTTGCTTCACCCGAAGTGACTTCCCAGAGAAATCTGGGGGTGGGTGGGTTGGGAAATAGTATAACAATCATATAAATTATTTAGACTTACCATATGTACATGACCACAGATCATCAGGCCTACATTTTTGGTAAAGGCATGGACCAGATGAAGCAAAGCAGGACGAGAGCTTGGAGCACCACTCATTACAAGACATTGTGGCCTAGGTGTAGATTTAAAAAAGAAACCAAAATAGTTAATATGCACATTCCTGATAAGCACTTGGGAATACAGTTGGCCCTTTGTATCTGCAGGCTTGCCATCCACAAATTGGAGCATCTGCAGATGGCCCCACCCCATTCTCCTCAATGGCAGCGCACATGGCTGTAGCACTAGTGTGTCTGAAAGCACACCATTAAAAACAATGGGACTTGAGTTCCCATGATTTTTGGCATCTGTGGGGGGTGGGGGTGGAACGGAACCCCCACGGATACAAAAAGCCAACTGCATTTGAATGGTTATTTAGAAAGCGGTTTGTTCAATTCACTAGCAGTTTTGCACAAATCATTGACTCCATATATTTCATGTGGCTAGTATATCCACTGCATAGTTATTAACAGGAGAAAGCCAGCACTTCCCCTTTCTAGGAGTCTGACAGTAAAAGTAATAATCAAGAGACCATGATACTGAATCTCAGTAATGTCAACCCAAAGGAAGACAGGTCTAACTTTTGGGCAGTATAGAAACATAGCATACACACACACACACATATAAAAGCAAACCATTATGGAACAAAGGTTTTAAGCTGCTGCCATGAAGTCTGTTCTCCAAGAGGGACATTGCCTAGTGGGTCTAAAACTGGACTTCTTCTACCACCACCTTTCTATATTAACACTTTAGAAGATATGTGGCAGCTACATGTATGTGGTTGCTGTTGAATTTTTTAAGAAGACAGATGAATTCATTTTGGCCTGTTCTATTGCGCACTGCATTCTTACTCTTTGGACATTTGTTATATAATAGTAATATTAAAGCTGCCAATCTGGTGATATAAGTAGAAATCATTATAAAAATCTTAGAGATAAGGGCTAAGGTGACTGTTGAAGCAGAAAACAGGAGTTTTCTGCTTCAACCATAACCTGAAATGTTATGATCTTTACCCTCCAGGAGCACAGGCAAGCATACACCTGACTAATGCCATGAAGTTACTTTGCCAAATAGCAGCAAGTCTCTAATTTTTGTGTTACCCTACTAATAACATCGTCATTTTTTCTTCCTGTATCATTTTTAACACTTTTGCCTGATGAAGAAGCCTGTGGAGCTTCAAAAGTTTGCAACACATATAATGTGCATTTTGGTTGTCCCAATAAAGGTATGACTGTCTTGTGGATTTTGGATGACAGCCTCCATAGCCCCCTTTTTAGAACCGAAGTTGCAGGGGTTTTATTGGTTTGTACTGTTTGCTTGTTTTATTGTTATGTTTTGAATTGTTAGTTGGTTTTAATTGACATGTAGTTTAATGACTTTTTAAGGAGGGGGGAGGGAATTATATTATTTTAAGCTGTATGCATTTTAGTCTTGTAAACCGCCCAGATTGGCTCGCCACCGGGCGGTATGTAAATAAAATGTATTATTATTATTATTATTATTATTATTATTATTATTATTATTATACCATCAGTTAAAAAAACTCAATTTGTATGACAGTTACCCCTCCCCACGGGTTACTTTCCTTGCTTCATACCGCGTGCCCAGGTAACATTCTTCATTCTGTTGTACTACAGCTCATCTTAAAGCCCAGGCTGAGAACACAAACTACAAACTGAGGACCTTGCATTTACTTTACAACTTGCAACACTTGATCCCAAACCAGAGAGCAAAAGGAGACAAAACATGGGATGCAAGGGGTCCATGCACATTTCCCAATACATTTAAGCTATCACTTTTATCAACTCACTTTTAGCCATTTTGAGGTACTCTAAAGAGGTACAATGGGCATATTGCTGTGAGGTGGATACACAGAAGGTACAACAACTACTACTGCTAGAAGCCCACAGCCAGTATGACCAGCAGATTCTAGCTGTGGTCCAAAAAGTGACCCTTCCAAGATTTGCTAAGATGTAAAGTGTGTCTACATCACTGCCTGTGCCAAACTTTGTTGAAACAATAAAGCAATACTAAACCATATTGGGTAAATGTATTTTATTTTACATCACCTGAAGTTTTTCACATGGTCTTCCACACCTGTAAGGCGGACAGCATGCTGCAATGCGTTTAGGTATGTCAAGGCTTGAGTTGAAGATCCCCAATTAACATCTGTAAAAAGACTGATTTTATTATTCTGAAACAGGAAATTTGCTTTTAAAAGGGGGTAGGTAAAGCCCCCTAAGAGATTTCCCTAGGAATGTACTGATGCTATGATTTTTTGGATCAAATACAGTTTTCTTATGAAAACTTGACAAGCTTCAAAATATTCAATCAGACGAGTCTAGTTAAACCGAAAAGGATTAACAAGAGGGACGAATTCCTCTTTAGATGTGCAGAGTTCTTGATTTTTTCCATAAGTAAGTTGGTAGTAATGCTCTACCCTGGAGAAAAGGCATGGAAAACAAGGAAAAAGTATATAGTTCTGGCTGTGATTTTTTTCTCTTGTTTCTGATAGAGAGAAAGAGGAGTCTTCATTAATGATAACCTACATCTGTCAAGTTATAAAAGTACAAAGGCTCTAGTTATAAGAGTATTTATAAGCCCTATACAGCTAACTCCTAAAACTATAAGTCTTTACTCCTCTTGGTATCTGAGATCTTAGTTACTGTATATATTCATGCATAAGTTTTAGTCAAAAAATTGACCCAAAAAACTTTAGTTGACTTATTTGTGTGTTAATGTAGGTACTGTACTTTGATTCTTACTTTAAAAAAAGGAACCATCCCCTGGTGAAAGGCATGACACTGTCCCCCCTCTATTCTCTCATCCATCCAGCCTTTACCCTGACTACAGTTATGCCCACTGGAAGTTTTTGGCATTGTCCTCCTTGCCTTCAGCCCCAAAATCTGCCCTCAATTTATACATGAGGCCGACTTAGTAATTCTTGTAGTTGGTTTTTTTTTTAAACAACAACAACAACAACACTTCTTGGTCTCATATTTATAAAATATCAAAGGTAAATTTTAAAAGATGAAACTGAGTTTGGGCTTCTACAGATGGGCCCTTTGGGCTGTCCTGGAAGCAGGGAAGGGGAGGGGCAGCTGCATGCTGGCCGCCTCAACCCTCCCCGAAGACGTCCTGACGCCACGCACTGTTACGCATGGCGCATGACATCAGGACGTCCTTCTGGCGCAGCCTTTTGACGCGCTGCGCAGAAGGGGCGCTAAAGAGCTGTGCGCCGGCTCTTAGGGAACTCTTTTTGCTGGCTCTGAAAGGAACAGCATTTTGCTGCTTCTTTCTGAGGTGGCAAAAGGGAGGGTCGGGGTCGAGGTGTCCGGTTTCCTCCGCTTCCCGGGGCGGCCCAGGGCCGCCCGTCTGCATCCCCCCTTTGTCAAGTTAAGTAATGTCAACAAATGACCTTCCAAAATAACACCTGAGTGAATCTGCCAATCTTGAAAAGATGGAACTTAAATTACTCCAAAACAAAGAAAAAAAATCCTCTTCATATTCTAATTCAGGTACTCCTACTTAAGAGCAGACTTATTGAAATAAATGGGACATTTGGTCACAAATAATTCTTAACACAATTAACTAGTTAGGACTAATACTATATTTGATCTGCTGCATTTTGAACCTGGTAAGTTGTTGCACAAGTTGTTTAGTTTTTTCTATTAGATTAAGGGCCAATTCTGATTCTGTAACTTTATTCACAAAAAATGTTAGGTAGGCTACTTAACATTTGTTGTGATTAAACTGTGTAAGGAAGATTCCAATAGGAATCTATATCAGCAGTACTTAGCCTGTGGTCTATGGACCCCTAGGGGGGATCAATGTGATCACTGGAGAGAGGCACAGGGGCTCGCTCACCCTTCCTGCCTCCTTCTCTGCACATCCTCCCTCACTGCCTCTTTCTTGCACAGCCAGGGTGCACATGGAGGTGTTGGGCACAGTGGAAGGAAGGAGCGTGAGTGAGTGTCCTGAACAAATAGGAAGTGGAGCTCCCTTCCTCCCTATTCTGCCAGACACCACCATTGTGCTCCCTGGGGAACCCACTTGCCCTCCCTCTTTCCCTTGCAGCTGGAACACACATGGAGCCAAAGACAACCCCAACCATCCCAAGTCAAGGTGTATAGTAAGTAGAGTATCTGATGCACTTGAGGGTTCTAAATCCTGAGTTATATTTTGGGGTCCGCTGCAACAAAATATATTTCTGTATCATAGTTTAAGCAAGGCTGAACTTGCAGTATGGTATACAGTGACTGCATACGGACAAAGAATCATAGAGCTGGAAGGGACTACAAGGTCCATGTAGTCCAAGCCCTGTCATGCAGGAATGGATAATTAAAGCACTCCTGAATGATGCCCATCTAACCAAGACCTTCAAAGATAGAGAATTCACTTTAAAAGACTAAGGGGCTATGCAGACGGGCAAAAGGAGTGCCTTGAGGGTGACTTATAGGTGTGGCCTTTAGATGCCGCATGCCTAAAAGTCTCCAAGAAAGCGCCCTCTAGTCGTTGTATGCCGAGAAAAGCCGCTCCAAAAAGGAGCCACTTTTTTCTGCTCTTTTGGTGAAGATGCGCACCTTCGCGTGTATGTATGCAGCGACACTGATGCATCAGAAAACGGCCATATAAATGCATTGTCGCATGTGCGGTGGAAATTGACTCGGTGATCCAGAGCACTGGTGCAGGTACACTTGAATATTAGAACTCTAACCCTAATTGTAACCCTATGCATGCGCCCTAGCAACTGTCCTCTGTTATGATGATAAATGCATTCTGTTGGATGTATGCTTGCTGTCATCATGCACAGCAGTTTGCATGAAAGAAGCTTTTGTGACCTCTTCTGTGCAGGTGTGTATAAGACCTACACACCACTTCCTGGCATGATGGGGAGGGGGGAGGCTCCTGGAGTAATGTTTGTCTGTGTGTCCTGTTGACCATGACCCTTGCATGACCACCAGCTGCATGTATCAAGTCTATCCACACAAACCACTCTTGCATGTACCTCTCCCTTCACCCTGATCTGTGTGGGATATGTTTTGTGGAGGATGATGGAGTGTCTTTTCAGTTGACAAACCTGTTCCTTCATCCCAAGTGTGGCACAATCTGACAGTGGCACCTGCCTACTGCATCCACTCCTTGGGGGCAAGTGGATGTCAGCGAATGCTTGCATGATATGTGGGTGCATGACAGAACCTGTGCAGGTGCACAGGGATGCCAAACTTCAGTCACCTTTGTGCACAGAGAGTGAGAGACTGTATATCACCCTATAACAGGTCCTGTGCAGGTGCACAGGGATGTTTTCCTGCACAGATGCACAGAGATGGTCCTACACACCTGCGCATACGCTTGAGAACAAAATTTTTTTAAAGTAGCCGCTGCCAGCCCATGCGGTTGCTCCATCTCCCTTTGCAGTGTCCTTGGGGCTGGCGATGTGGTTGCTGGGACTTCAATACAGCCTCAGAAAAGCTGCATTGACTCCCCTCAGTGTGGTTGCTTCAATTAAGTTTAATAATTATGGCAACCTTTGCTCTCTGTAACATTTGAATAATCCCAAAGAGGTTTTTAATAACATATACAACTTCAGTGTAGTATTCCTTCCTCCCTCACCTTCTGTATTAGGAGGACAGCAGTAACAGAATGGTGGGTAAAACCATGAAGAAGAACTCAGGTTTCAGCAAACCTGTACAGCCTACCAGAATCCACTGATGCCTCTGGAGCCAATTTTAGCTAAGCTGGTACCTGTTACTTATTTTTTCTTGTCACCTGATAATATCTAAAGCACATATTCCACATTCTTGATGCTATGTGGTTTGAAGTCTTCGGAGGAGGTGAAGTATAGAGATCCATACCTTAATGGGCAGGGGATAAGTATGCCAAGTGACAAATACCAGAGATGATTCTCTTATCTTGCCCTTATCATGTTCAAATGACCTTGAATGATGGCAAGTTCTGAAATCTTTCTCTCAGTGTGCAGTGAACTATTGTACAGAATAAACTAGCCAAATAGGTTTCCTAATCCTTTACATTTTCTAGGCTGTCACAGTGTTTCTTACAACAAAAGCATGTTCTCTTGAACAAGCATATAGGGTTTCCTAAGGAAAAGTGAACTGACCTTCTACATTTTCCTGCTGTAGAACAACACCTGAGAAAGGAAACAATACTCCACAAACATACATATGAACTGCATTAAATACCACATTAAATCATATTTCCCATCATAAGACTAGTGTCTCCCAAACACACACTTACCTGGCTTCTTATAAGTTACATAAATGTAGAGTCCTAGAACGATGACGTATGTGAGGAGTGCTGCCCACCAGTTAATGACAAACATCACTATACAGCAAAGTATTGCTCCAACTAATGACACCCACATGTTGTAGTACTTAAAAGCAGGACGCCAGCCTATTTGAAAAGCACAAAGAAATTAAGTACATGAAGAGAAAGCTTCCCTTTCAGTGAGTATCTGAAACCCACATGTAGCATTTATATAGGGCAAACAAATGTTACCAACATTCTGGCTATACAAAATGCTTAAATACCAACAACAACAATGAAGAGAGACTAAGCAATTCTTCATTAATGATAATAAGGAGAAGGTACTGGGTGTATCTGGATACCGCACATGCCCAATTGCTCTTGCACCCATGTTTGTTTGTTGCAACATGCAAACCTGGCAAGCTGGCATGACTGACCCCCCCTGAGAAGGCAGAGAAATAACTTATTGCTTGTTATGTGTTTAATTCTCTAGCTTGTAAGGAGAAAGACAAGTTAGTGTTTGGAGTCAGATGTTGCGGTGATCAAACTACAGCTAGAATGTCCATGGTTTGTTCAGTCAGTTCTGCTTGGAGCAAAAGCAATCAAGCAGATAACACTAACCCACTAGTACTAAGTGTAAGTCAGGGTTCCCTGGTAATTCTGGCTTATAGTCACATTAGAACACAGTCACAGAATGATATGCATTACTTCTTTTAAAGTTTCATTTGATGCTTTGATGCAGACTCCAGCTACAATTTTGCTAGCTGGACATTTAATATTAAAAGAAAACTTGTCCCCACTGACTCCATATTTGTAAAAGCAGCAATATTAAATCCATACCTGGAGATTTTGCAAGCGAAGCATGGAATACAGAGAAGTTAATTAAGGCATAGGAAGCCAAGAAGAAGTTGGAGATAATTGGAGCAATTACATTCAGTTCAGCTGTAAAGACAGGAACACACATTTCATTTTTTATTGTTAAAATAAAAAGCATGGTAAACCAGTCAGTTACTTATAGTTTGTTGTTTTTTGAATGCGTATTCTTTGTAGTCCCACATGCGGGTAAGGGCTTGTATGAAATATCTTGGCAAATTCTACTTCACCTTAGTCTTATTCACATGTTATTTTTACATATTCAGTCACCATATGAGAAAGGAATGGCAAACTCGCCTGTCACTTCAAAGTGTGTGTTTTTGGGGGAGAGATTTTGTTTGTGTGTAAGCGTTCCTTTTTCAACAGAATCAGCATACACAGATACTATAGATAGAGGAACTTTACATCTTAAATATAGTTCAGAGCTGCTTTCTAAAAAAACACATCCAAAACTCAACAATATATTAATTAATTAACTAACCAATTAATATGAATCCAAGAGCAATCATGAATGTCAGAAGATATCCTCGCAAAGGTTCATTATTCTTCCCATAGCCTTTAGCAAATATTAGGAAACCAGGATAAATATTGTCTTTACACAAAGCCTAGAGATAATGAACATATAGAAAATTAAACTGTAGCCATACAGAGATACAATCAAGAAGTTAAATCTTAAGAATGTAAGACTCAAGATATACAGGCTATCTGACGAATTTAATATGTCAATGACTACAAAGATCAATGTGGTCTTAAACACTGTGGGAAAAGTGCATAAGTTGGTAAGTAAAGACTATACTATTATGTTAGTTTGCCTACACAAACAAACAAACAACTTGCCTAGATGATATATATAGAAATGATTTATATCTTGTAGTCCAGCTGGAAAACTATTTTCAATATGTTTGAAAGGACCATTAACTATTACTGTGGTTAATACCTCAGAAAAGGGACTGGGAGCACAATTTTCATATTGCAGTTCAAATAATGAGCAAATCATAGGGATTCTGACAAACTACAAACTTATGTACTAAGATTGAGAAAAACTCTGTAAACACCCCCCCCCAAAAGAAAAACACCTGTTTTCATTTTCATAGCTGAATTTAAGCTTGCTTCTAACAACTCAAGTTTCTTACCTGGAAGATTTTAGGTGCACTGACAAGAGATGCTAATGCTGAAGAAAGGGTAGCAGAAAATATGCCAGCTGATATCAGAGGTCCAAATCCTGATACCATACTCATCACCTGGAAACACAACATATTTTAACAAGGACAGATTTAACAGCTGTGGTGAAAAATCATATTAATACTAACTCCTTTGCCTAAATTTCCATTACGTGCTATAAGAGCTATTAAAACACACAGAGAAAGAATTGTACTACTTCATGAAGAATTAGTGCCTGCATATGTGTGGGGGGGTGGGGGGTGGGTTTGTTGTTCTCTCCCCATCTATTTTGTCCTTCCTATATTGGCAAAAATCTTGTTGGGGAGTCACAGATACAGAAGCAAAATCATTATGGTGTTCCACAGTGAACTGTCCTGACACCCACCCACCCCCATCTTCACCTACTGGGCATAAGCTGTTGCCATCAATGGAGAGGTCTGATGTTCCCACCCCCTTTGGTATGAAAGGCAGAACCAGGACCTGTTCCGTTTCTCCTTTACACCAAAAACCCTGTCCAAAGGGTGGGGTGGAACCACTGTTCAATCAACATGGGAGAGATCTATTGACCAAAGCGGCTGCTGCCTGACTGAAGAACTTTCACAGTCCCGATGTATCCCTAATCTAGGGAATACAGAAGAATTGTGAATACAAAACAGTCACAAGTGTACAACTATAGGTTACGCATTCATAACTGCCCAATGGGATTCTGGACACTGTGTCTACTAGACTGAAGGTATGTGGGCAGAGAACATGTTTTTTAAAAAAATCTTTGGATATTTGTATCATAGAAAATGTCAGGTGTTTTATAAATAATAATAATGTATATACTCATGTAGGAGTCTAGAAACTTTTGTCAAAAAATTGACCCCCCAAAAAACTGAGTCAACTTATCCACAGGTCAATGTAAATATTGTACCTTAACTCTTACAAAAAAAAAAAAAAAAGGAACCATTCCCTGGTAATCTGTCTTGGAATCACTGACTGCCCCTCTATTCTCTGATCCATCCTGTCTTTAGTATAAGCACAAACACTTATGCCTTCTGAAATTTTGTTAAGTTCTTTGGCATTGTTTTCCTTTATTTTTCTGTTGGAAGCTTTGCTTTGTTACATGCCCAAAGTATTACCCTCGATTTATCCATGGGCCATATCAAAATCCATAATTTTGGCCCCAAAACCTCCCCTCGACTTATACATGAGGTCCACTGATAGTCAAGTATATACGGTAATATATAAATAATTACTTCCTTTGATTTCTTGACTTTGGCAGCTCTATGATTGCCGCTTCTCATAACTACTGAGTGCAGCATATAAAATGCTCTAAAGAAATCTTTATTCAAATACAAACCATTCTATAGGTTGTTATGAGATCTTGCAAAAAAATTACCTATGTAGTAAATGATCATACAAGCGCTTCCAGTTTAATTAGGTTTTTTAAAAGCAACTTTTATTTTTAACATTGTTTCTGGAAGAGCTTCACATAAAGTACTGGAAGGCAGGACAGTTGCATAGGTGTCATGCTTAGTAGAATATGAACAAAATACCCAGAACCTGAGAATTTTTCTGACTTCCCTTGTAGTTATCCTGGATGATATTTTTAAAAACTACTAAATATATGAAACTATTTTCAAGACAGTGTTAACTTAACACTAGTACTATTGTTCTGTACATAATAGGCAGGTTTGAGAAAAAGCCTACCTCTCTGCTTTAAAAATGTTGAATATCTGATTTGGCATTTTTCCATTCTGCAATCATTGCCAAATTTGCGGTTTTATACAAATTTCAGTGTCTAAATGAGATCTGGCATCACTACATCTGAATGAATCATCTCTCTTTCTTACAGCCCTGAGTGAAAGCACACATTACTTTTTTTTACAGTAGTTACTGATAAATACTTCTAGTAGACTTGACTTGAAGTGAATTAAGAAAATGAGGTAATCAACTTTTTGATTATCTAAATTCAGCTATGTAACTCAGATGAAAGCTGATTTTAGGTTCAGTTACCACAATTGGGTTGTTTTTCATCTCATCTTATTAATTCTGTAATATAGGAAAGGTCATCATGAGAAGGTTTCAACAATCCCAAATCAATTAAATTAAAGAACATCTGGAAACTAAATGTGTTGTCAGACTGTGAGCGGGGCTACGTGCTTTCAGCTGAGGAGCATAAGCTTCTTCACAGTGTTCAAGAGCCATGAAGTAGACTATGGGGCGAAGCAGATGGCACAAAAGGTCCACGCTGGGACTGTGCTGCCACTGTTTAGCCCAGGACCACATCAGCCACACACGTCCAGCTTCAATCCAGACCACTGCCACAGTCCTGAACCAGGAGCCTAAAAGTAGCTGTATTTCACCGCTCCTTTTTGAACTGGTTCTCCAGGAAAGAGCTGGGCCTGGGGCGGCTTCAGGCTAAATTCAGGGTGTGCATCATCTCTCTTTTTTAGCCCTTTTGGGCAGTCTCTCAGCCTTTTGGGGCAGTCTGTTTGAGGCCTATGAGACTAATCAAAGAAAAAAAGGAAGAAAGGAAGGAAGTACACTCAGTCCAAGCTACTGCATCTTGGCAGCTAAATTCTGGCTGATTTGATTGAAATTCATTCTATCAGTTATTTCCTGGTGGAAATCAGACACTAGCCAGACATTTCAGTTTAATTACTACTGTGAACTGTTTGCACAGAGAGGGATGATGATAAATTATAGAACAGACTGCACAGAAAAAATGTAGAGAATACAGAAATCGCCCCCACTTGTCGACCACCTCGCTCATCACAGCTGGGATTAAAATAATCTCTTGGGTTCACACAAGGGACCTGCAGTGGTACAATGGGAGTTTTTATTGTTTTCTCCAAAAAACTGATCAATTTCAAACTGTTTTTAAAACTGCTTATCCAGATTTCAGGCAAATTTAGTTAAGCCTCTAGTGTAGTGTTTTCAGAACATATATATTAGGTGGAAGAACATGTTATAAGTTTAGACTAATATTTCTTCTCTTGCCACATAAACAGTCTGCATATGAGAATTCCTTTTAAGGAGAAACTAGTTAAATTAACTTCTGCTCTGTTTATATATCTTACAAGCAGTTATTATAAAAACAAACATATTTACTATCAGAACAAACACTGGATTATTATAAATGTAAAGTTGTGGGAAACATATTCATATATTAATATGAAGAAGTAACAGATTTAGTGACTCTCTGTACATGTTAACACAAATAAAATCTAGCTCACTCATTGCTACCCAAATTTCACTGATACATCCTGGAATATAGATTGAGAGTCAGCACAGAAGTATGGCTAAGTCCTTGATCCACACTTGGGTGGTCATGAGCCTAATATGTGGCCTACATTACTTGAATTTTGCCCTCAGCCTCCACATCACATTATGGAGATAATACTGTATTGACTTTTTCACATTTGATGTAAGGATGAGATAAGGATGAGATGTGAAGTGTTGCAATAGTCTGATAGGTTGCTTAAAACTTCAAAGCACTCTAAAATCCTAAATATATTTGATTTAGTCATGGAAAATATACCTTTAGATAATCCAGTAGAGTTAAATTTAGCAGATAGAGATGAGCCATCACTCTCAAAGTTTAAGATGGGAAGACACTTTTTCCTCTCATCCACCCTCCCCAACCCCACTCTTCCTAATTCACTATACAGCAGATTATATACACAATATATTATTCTGGTTCCATGATAAAGCCTCATCTTGGAAGACTGAAAAAACGAATACTACTTATAGACTGAAACACAGTGCTGAAAGGCTTTGAAATTTTAAAAATTACCAATATTGATAGCATTTCATTTGTCTTCAAATTTAGTATGTAGATGAAATAGTCAAAACAACCTAATAAATTAGATACAACAGAGGGAGGGGGCTGAAGGCAAGGTGCAAGTGGAATAGCTTGTGGTACTTACACTCTTGCCATTTTTGCCTCTGACACTTTTGTAAAAAATCTGTATTGTTTTAAAAAGCCTAAAACATACTTTTGACCAGCAGGGACAAAATAAAAGTAAGAAGCAATGTCTGTCTCCCTTAACCTATTTCCATTCCTCATAAACATACATCCCTAACCACAGACCGTAAACACACAGACTTAAATACATTATCTCACCAGCAGACATCTACATCAGAAGATAGCTTCTCAGGCTATTTGATGTGGCAGAACAGCAATTCCCCCCTCCCCTAACATGCCAGCAACCAGGCTATCTGATTTGGGGAACCAGCACTTTCCCATCTGAATGTGCCAGGGAATAGTACCATATTCAGACCATTGGCTAGAACTATTCCTTTATTTCCTGGAAACCTGCTGCATGCTGGTAGCTGCTGTGACCAGCACTGGAACACTCAAAAGACCAGCATTTTTGAGGAGCACTGCACTAGCATAGTGTTACTTCCTTCCTGTCTTCTTTGTTGGGCAGCCCATACTGACATTCAAAAACCTACATTGGAGGTTTTCCTAGCTTCCCACAGCGGGCTCTGAGGATGTATGGGGACAGAAATTATGCAGTGACAGAAGCATAACATTAGCAGAAAACTGGATCCTGCCCAGAATAATCTTAGCTCAGGATTTTAAAAGGTAACATTATGATAAATATTTCAAGATTATAAAACGATTTGTGTGTAAACTCATATTCTTGTAGAGAAACTTTAAATTGCTCCTGTTACTTTAAAGATTTAATTAGGGAGAAATTTCCCATTTCAAATGCTTGATCCCCACCACTCATTTAAACATGCACACAAGGAGAAAAATGCTAAAATGCACTACTTTAATCTGTTCCTACAATTATGCTGAGCAGGTCATCAATAGTTATTTTCTAAATCATGCATAAAATGTATAAAACATGCATAAAATGTATAAAACTGACACTTCCAAGCATTAGAAATCACTCTTCACCTGAAAATTGTTCATCAGACCATAATGACAGGTATCTGGTTTTGCACAGGAGGAGAAATCAAAGTTCAGCTTACAAGCTGCAGTAGTACAGTTTGTCAGCTCATGGATAATTGTATCATTTATGTTTCCAGTGGCATCCCGAACAACACAAGCCCCTAGAACAGAAAAACAGGAGTCAGCTCCTGAAACAAAGCCAGATGTTGTATAGCTACTTCTCAATGTCTTCCAGTAAATAAGGTGTTCAAATAAGTTACTTCCAACATACTTACATATAACACAGATAAGGCCTCCACTCTTCAACACCCCATACTTTTAAAAAGTGGCATTAACACAAACAATAACAAAACAGTTTTTAGAGTTGTAGCAGTGATGACAAGAATGTGAGATAATAGCATCCATTTTCCTTTTTTGCCTTAAGAGATATTTATAGCATTATTCATTTATTTAATTGCTAACCCACCTTTCTCCTGGCACAGCACCCAATCATAAATGCCTATGCAAAAGTCCTACAGAGTTCAGTGGTTCCAATTTCCAGGTAAGTATGTTTCCAGTGTGGCATAGTGGTTTGAGTATTTAACTACAATTCTGGAGACCATGGTTTGATTCCCTGTTTGGCCCTGAAACCTAGCAGGTGACCATGGGCAAGTGACGTGCTCTCAGCTTTAGGGTTGAGGCTGAACCTCTGAAAAAATCTTGCCAAGAAAACTCCATGATAGGGTCACCATAAGTCAGAAACAACTTGAAGGCACACAACAACCCATTGCCATTCCCTTCTCCTTTTGTGTCTTGTCCTTTTAGACTGTAAGCCTGAGAGCAAGGAAATGTCTAATTAATCATTTGTAAGCCACTCTGAGAGCCTTTTGGCTGAAGAATGGGGTATAAATACTCCAAATAGGAAATAAAATAAAAATAAAACAACAACAGATGTTGCAGAATGCAGCATTAAGCACATTTATAGCAGGCTATCACAAAGTCACCAAAATATCTTAGTCTAAAAGTTCTCAAGAAATCATGAGAAGCTTAACTGTCCTGACTCACCCAGATCTCAGATGTGACAGAAATATCTCTAACAAATGAATTAAATAGCTATAAGCATGCAATATACTTCAAATGTGACAATTTGAAAGCCAGTTCCCAAAATGTGTGGTGCTTCTCTCCTTTTATTTGAAAGATCATGATTGTCACCACTGCTAAGTAGAAACTTCACATTCTGCTCCAAGTCCTATTCTGAAAATAAAGTGTTACACAAGGCTCAGCAGCAAACAAAGGCTAAGAGATCATGAATGGCATTATATGCAAATTTCCTTTTCATTTGCATAGAAAGCATATAAAATTTTCAAGCTGTCATAGCAATTGGCTATTTTTGGCAGGGTGCCTTGATGTGTCAAGATATCATTTTTCATTGAAGATCAGAAAATCTGCTAGTATTTGTTACATCCCTAGTCAGGGGTTAAACTTATCCACACACCTTTTATCATTTTAACTCAATTAGACACATCCTTTGTTTTCTCAAAAGTCCTATTGATTCCAAAGAGGAGTTGTTAATAACTACCCTTGAGTCGATCTCAACTCATGGCAACTCTGCTGAAGAGACATCTCCAAGACTCCCCTGTCCTCTGATGCTCTGCTCAGGTCCTGCACATTCAGGCCTATGGTCTCAATGTCTTTGACTCTGCGTTTGACCTTCCTCTCTTTCTACTGACCTCTACCTTTCCTAGCATCACTGTCTTTCCAATGATTCATGCCTTCTCATGATGTGGCCAAAGTATAACAGTCTCAATTTAGTCATCCTGACTTCCAGGGAGAGTTCAGGCTTGATCTGTTCAAGAACCCAACTGTTTGTCTCCTTGGCTGTCCAGGGTATTCTCAGCACTCTTCTCCAACACCATGAGTGTTGTCAAATGACAAATGAGTTCATTTTCCTTCTATTGGCTTTCTTCACTGGCAACTCACATCCATACATGGTGATGGAGAATACAACAGCTTGAACAATCCTCACTTTAGTGTTCAGAGTTGTATCTTTACACTTTAGGATCTTGTCCAGTTCTTCTATAGCTGTCCTTCCCAATCCTAGTCTTCTAATTTCTTGACTGCAGTCATTTTTCTGGGCAATATTTCATCCAAGGTTTGGGAACTCTTCATTTCAATTTTCTCGTTATCTTGGATGATTTCTTGTAGATGATTTCTTGTAGAACTTCTGTAGTCATTATTTTTATTTTCTTAATGTTCAGCAATAAGCCTACCTTAGCACTTCCTTCCTTAACCTTCTTTGGCAGGTGCTCCAGGTCTTTGTTGGTTTCTGATAGCATTATTGTGTCATCTGTGTATATTACGTTGTTGATGTTCCTTCCTCCAATCTTCACGCCTCCTACCTCTGAGTCTAATCCTGCTTTGCATACAATATTTTCTGAATCCGGAATGAATAAATAGTGTGACAGGATGCAGCCTTACCAAACCCCTTTTCTAACTGGGAACCATTCTGTGTCTCCATATTCAATTCTGACAGTTGCCTCTTATCCTGAGTACAGGTTATGCTTCAGGACAATCAATTGTAGTGGCACTCCCATTTCTCTGAACACATTCCACAGTTTTTTGTGATCTATGCAGCCAAAGACTTTGCTGTAGTCAATAAAGCACATACAGATTTTTCTTCTGGAATTCCTGGTGCGCACCATTATCCAATGTATGTTTGGAATGGGATCCCTAGTGCCTCTTCCTTTCCTGAATCCAGCTCGTATATGTGGGATTTCTCGCTTCATAGTAAGAGTCTTTGCTGCAGAATTTTGAGCATGATTTTTTTTTTGTGTCTCCGTGTGTATGTATAGATATAGATCATTTCCAATCTGCTTTGTTTTCCATATTGGCTGGCAGATTTTAGTAAGAACAAAGCTTGATTCTGCCTCTGTAGATTGTAGTAGTTCTATTGATACGTCATCTGTGCCTGGTGATTTATTCTTCCTAATTGCTTTGAGTCCAGCTTTCACCCCGCTTTCCAGAATCTGGGGTTCATCTTCATAAGTTTCTTCTTTCCATGTTTCATTTGTCCTTTCACATATTTTATATCTTTTGTACATTTTTTCATAATTTTTCATTTCCTTGTGGCCATGTATTATGTTCCTCTTCTGCCCATAGAGCATCCCCATCCTTGTTTTAAATTTCTCTTTGAATTCCCGTATCTTGTGGAAGATGTCTCTTATTCTTCCTTTTTTGTTGCTAGCTTCTAGTTCTCTACATTGGTTGTTGTGGTAGTTCTCTTAGTCCTTGTGCACTAACTGTTGGACATTAGCATTCATGGTTCTGATTTTGTTCCTCTCTTTTCTTTTGCTTCTTGTCTTTTGCCTCACTGGTCTTCAGTAGGGGGTTGGGAGTGGCTAGGATCTGTCATCCTCCCTCTCTGCCCTCTGGCCACTCTGCTCACCTTGCTAGTCTCTGGTGGTGGTGGTGGTGGTGGGATAACTTGCTTAGAGAGAGACAGAGCAGACACGTCCAGTTCTGGCCTGAGTGCAATGCCTGTCCTCTTTCCTTAAATTTCTTTGGCCTGGCTGTTTTGCCCTGCTTTGTCATTCCCCTCGCCACAGGGAACTGGAAGCTCTCCTTCTCCTAAAGACCTCACAGAGAGTCAAGGAAGCTCCTATCCTCTCCTGCTCTCCACATCAATTCTTTCTCTCAATGGGATGGATAGATGGATCTCTGGGTTCCCTTCCTTTTCCTGCCTAAGCTAGATGGGACCCACTGAAAACAACAGCATTTAGCAATAGCATTGACAGTTTTATACTGCTTCATAGTGAACAAAGCACTCTCTAAGCCAGGGACAGGCAACCTTTTTGAGACCTGTGCCGGTCTCAAAAAGGTTGCCGCTCGGCTGGGCCAAGGGGGGGGGGGGGGGGGAATGGCAGAGCGCACGTGCACATCCTCCTCCTGCGCACGCTGCCGGCGCGGCCGCCGCCGCAGCGCGCACCGCCGCAGCTGCATGGCGCATGCGCGGCCGGCATTTTGGAAGCCAAAATGGTGTCGCGACGCGTTTGCGCATGCGTGATACTTTTGCGCATGCGCATGCGCAAACACGTCGCGACCGCCATTTTGGCTTCCAAAATGCCGGCCGCGACAAGCGCGCCCGAAAATGGTCCCCGGCAGTGGCGCGCGGCGGCAGGGGTGGCGCGCGGCGGCAGCGACGGCGGCAGCCTTCGGACGGGGCCGGTAAGTCCGGGGCCCGGGGCCTTAACCGGCCCCCGGGCCGTAGGTTGCTGGTCCCTGCTCTAAGCGGTTTACAACATATAAGCCAATTGCCCCCAACAACCTGGGTACTCATTTTACTGACCTACGAAAGGATGGAAGGCTGAGTCACTCCGGAGCCCTGCAGGGATCGAACTCATAACATTGTGGCTGCAATACTGGCATTTAACCGCTGTGCCACCAGGGTTCTACTTTTTTTAATCTAAAGAACTCGCCATCACCACCCATTGATATGACTCCTCCCCCTTTAGCAATGCAATGGGATGTTGCTGGGATTTTACTGGCACTTTCCTTGCAGAGACGCTTCCCTCCCTTTCCCAATTCTAGGAGATAGCTATGTCTTGCCCAGCCAATGAATGTTAAAAGGGGTATATGAGAGAGAGGGAGCACTTTTTAAAAAGACTTTATTCTAAATCCTAGAATAAATTCTTACTTTATTCTAAATAAGGAATCTTCAAAGCAAAATGTCAACTCTTAGTGAAGAAACTCTTTCCCTCAGGCACAGACTGAAAATTACAAGTTACAGAGTAGATTATTTCAGCCAAATCAGGAAAAGATTTTTTTTTTTAAATCCTAACATGACTAGCTAATCTTACTCATAGATTCTAAAGAGACTAGTTCTCAAATAAGTGTAGTTAGGATTTCAACCAAGCTTATGCAATCAGGATTTTTATCTCACTATATAATAACAATTAGTTTATCAGTGGAAGGACATATGAATTTCCACTCCTTGCTGTTTGTTAATGGACAGTTTGAGGAACTGTCTACATTTTGCATTTCTGTTCCCTTTATCTTCCCCACCTGCAAAATTTATGCTCATCTGCTCATATATGGCAGTATGTCTGTGCTACTACCCAACTACATTTCTTCCTGTACAATATCGGTATCTTCTGCATTTCTATTCCATCTCACTTTGTTGATTATGTCCCCCATCCACTCGTCCATTGAAGCATCTGTATAATAATCTGCTAAATAAGTTATCAACATGCTTCTCATGAAGTGGGCTGCCTTCTATGAGAACCTATGTCAAATAAAACTCATTGTTCTTTAAAGTGCCACAAGATTTTTGGTGGTTTTAAATTTAAAGCTATTTATTTTAACAATTTGGTCTGCAATATCTCCATGCAAGCTTTCCCACAATCCAGCACAATGCTAACCTTGCATAAACCTACTGATTGAAAGCACACTTAGTTGATTCTTATTCTGTAAAAAAGGCTCTTTGTGGCATACATTTCTTAGAATGTTATGAATTACTAAAAACTGTTTGCTTATTGTAGGACTTTTGTCAAATGAACACATAATTTTTGAAGATTTATGATTTAAAAAGCCTTATCTAGACAGTTTTAGAATGTTGCCTTTGACATGATATTTATCCTTTAATTGCACTGTAAAACTTATTTTATTGTGCAATGAACCCTGCTGGATTTACATCTAACTGAACATGTACAGGATTGACTTGTTACCCTTAACAATTTATGATTAAAACCCATGTTGGATGGAGCACTGATTCAACCACAAAAATAAGATGAAAGCATGGTATTTAATGATTTTCAGGGATAGAATTAAGGCAACTCTCCTTAGCCTTTGCTGATCTGCAGATTAACTTTTTTTTTTAGCATTAATGACAAAAAGGCCCTGGGAATTAGCGGATTCCAGCCATGTGACATCTAATAGCTGGGGGGGGGGGCCAAGAAGGGAGCAAGAGGTATGCTAGCAAATAATTCTTCAAGTTAATTTGATCTCTAAAATAGTAGTGCAAAACAAATGTTGCCAGTAAACAGTAATATTCCCATTATGAAGGTGACATATGCAACCTAAACCAAAAGTGCTTTTCTCTATGCCTATCTCCTAGCCTGCAGTTAACACACAAGCAACTGCATGAAGGAGATATTCAAAAGGCAATCAAATTGTAATTTGAATGATCCATTTGTGATTTAGTTCTGAGGGCAGATTATGAGGACTGAATGTATGTGGTCTTATACCAGCATTTCAACTATTTATCATTTTCCTGATGCTAAAGATCTCAAGTGACAGCGTGCCAGGGGGACGGGGACAGGGGACACACCAAATCTATAGAAAAGTTGGCCAGCCTTTTCCCATACAAGCCTACTCACTCACGCCAGTCATCTTGAGAAACTTTGCTCCATGGCTGCATCTGCACTGCAGAAATAATGCAGCTTGACACCACTTTAATTGTCATGGCTCTATCCTAGGGAATCCTGGGATTTGTAGTCTATTGTTGTACCAGAGCTCTCTGACAGAGAAAGCTAAATATCTCACAAAACTACAAATCCCATAATTTCATCGCAGTGAGCCATGGCAGTTAGAATCACAGAGTCATAGAACTGGAAGAGACCTCAAGAACCTTCCAGTCCAACCCTGTTCCATGTTCCTCAGATTGAGCACCCCTTTCCTTTTGTGAGAAGAATGAGCCAAAGTAGGTATTGAGTAGTTCTGCGTTTTCTCTGTTCCTTGTTAGCATTTCACAATCTTTTCCACACAATGGCCCTACCATTTCTTTCTTCTTCCTTTGGCTACGGACATCCCTTCCTCCCCAAAAGCCCTTTTTATTGTACTCTAACCTCTCTAGCAAGCCTGAGCTCATTCTGTGCTTTAGCTTTTCTTACTTTCCCCCTACACTCTATCTACTTGTCTTAATTCCTTTTGGTGATTTATCTCTTTTTCCATTTCTTATTCACGTCCCTTTTTCCCCCTTATTCATGTCCCTTTTAAACTTTAGCTCAGTTGAAATCTGTTGAAAAATGATTACTTCTAATCTATGGCAGATGAGAGAACTTTAACTAAGCCATTATCATTTTCCATGTGTTCATTTAGTATCAAAATTCTGAAGAAAAATATTTGTGGAAGCCACCTTGAGTCCCACTCTGGAAGAAAGGCAGCATGTAAATGAAATAAATGCATATATCTACATACATCCAAATTAGCCCTATTAGCCATTCACAAATTAACCTTCAACAGAAATTCTGCACAAAGCATCTGTAAAACTTTAAGAAAGCACTGTACATTGGACCTTGTGATACAGCTGCAGCATATGTAGTACACCACCTCCAAGGTATTTATAAAATGAAGTTATTTACCTACTGATACTGCAATCCCCATGTAAACTATTGTAGTAATTAAGATGGCCAGAAGAGTTCCTTTAGGTATGGCTAATTGAGGATCCTAAAAAATAAATATATCCATTAATTTATTGATCAAAAGGAGAGTTCAAATTGCTCAAATACCAGAATTATTAAAAGCTACTCACCGCAAGATCACCTGAGATATTTGCACCAGCCAAAATGCCTGTTGCAGCTGGGAAAAATATAGCAAATACTGAAAAGAATGTTTCTTCTCCTCGAAAATCTGGTCCAAAATTCTCAGAAAATATTTCAGCTGTTGTAAATAAAATTAGAGCAAGTCAACTTAGACTAGGATCAATGTAAAAACTAAAAGATGGATTTCAATATTGTTTTTAAGCTATTTAGGGAATATTTCTTAAAAACAACAACACCTTTTAACATGTCCCAACTTATCGTCCCCAATACCACAAAGGCAATGCATAGCCTTATTCCATTTAATCTTCTTCAATCATAAATAGTAACATAAATATTATGTTAACTAAATCAGAGTGATTACAAACTTGCCAAAACAGAGTAAATGAATGTTACTTTCTCTGAAATAAATACCGTAAAAGATGATTTGTTCAATTATTGTAAAATCTAGGATGGAAGATCTCTGGAGTTAATGCAACTTATTCAACAACAACAACAACATTTATTTGTATCCTGCATTCCCACCAAAATTGGGACTCAAAGCAGCTTGCAGTCTAAAAACACAGTACCATTAAAAACTTACAAAGTGACAATTAAAATGGAATTAAACTGTTACAATATTAAAACAGATCATTTGTTTAAAAACAGAACACAATTAAAAAAGATAAAAGCACTTAAAAACCATACACTTTAAAACAGTACAACATCCCAGGATGTTATTTTTAAACTTTCTGTTTTAAAAGCCTGTCTGAGAAAACAGTCAAAAACTAATTAGCAAATTTACAACCGAAGTCAGTACTTATTTCATGCATGTATTATGGCAATCACTAAGGGTCTCTAACTCACCTTGTCTCTCTGCTCATGTTCTCCAGCCTCTAGGCCAGTGTTTCCTGAACTATCGGATGTGGGCGATTATAACTTTTTCCCCAATGTGCCATGAAACCACTACATAATTTGTATCCATTGGCTACAATTATTCCTTCCTCTCCTAAAAATGCTCAAGCACTAGAGGCTGATGGTTTGTGGATAAGCATCAGCCCATGGACCATCATTTTGAGTAGTACTATGCAAAGCTATTCTCTTAATAACTTAAAAAATATTTAAAAAATTAATGAATGAAGTCATTTCCATCTACCATGCTACCTGCTGTCAACACATCCAGGTTCTGCCAGGTGGTTTCACCTGTGTTTCGTCATGTGCAGACAGCCTATGCTCAACTTAGAACATACTCCACATAACATGCTGCCAGACTTTAATGCTGGCAGCATATGAAGAGCAGGCTCTTTCCCTGCTCCCTTCTGCAACTGGCTGGTAGGTTGGAAATCAGATTGGCCCCCTCAGATATACCGTATTTTCTGGTGTATAAGGCGACTAGGCATATAAGACGACCCCCAATGTTTCCAGTCAAAATATAGAGTTTGGGATATACTCGCCGTATAAGACGACCCCTCTTCCAACACACACCAAATAAAAATATAAAAACCATCAGATTTGATTTCAATATAGTAATTTTAATTCAAATGCTTATGACATGCAGGTACTTAGCAGGAAATCTGTCACTTATAAACTACAGTTCCCATGTTCCCTATCATTTATTTCTGCAGAGTGTTTTGGACCTTACTTTTTTAAAAACAGTCCAGATTTAAATGCTGCTTTAAAAATTATTTCCATCTCTCAGCTATGAGATGGTTGGGGGGAAATGAGAAAGTGTTGGGGGGAAGGACTGCCAATATACTAGGTGATGCATTCTGGGATATGTACAATTTGCGGCAAAGTAAGTGACCCTGGGCATGTCACACTCTCAGCCTCAGAGGATGGTAATGGCAACTCCCCATTTGAAGAAACATGCCAAGAAAACCCCATGATAAGGTTAAAAGTCACCATTTTGACCATTAAAACGTCCTCCATTTTGAGCATAGCTAAGAAGCATGGATCCCCCTAGGTGACCTTGGGCAAGTCACACTCTCTCAGCCTCAGGAGAAGGCAATGGCAAACTCCCCTCTGAAGAAACCTTGCCAAGCAAACACCATGATAGGGCCGCCTTAGGGTTGCTGTAAGTCAGAAATGACTCAAAGGCATACAACAACAACAACAACAATCTTAGAATTCACACTCTCTCAGCCTTAGAGGGTGGCAAAGACAAACCCTGTCTGAAAAAATACATAGGCAAGAAATGATAGGTTCATGATAGTTTTGCCTTAGGGCAGGGGTAGGCAACCTTTCCCCTTTAAGGACCGAGGGACTTCAGCTCCCAGACGCCTCAGCCATGTTGGCCAATATTCCCATGTTGGCCAATAGCTCCTGGGATTCTGGGAGCTGAAGTCCCTCGGCCCTTAAAGGGGAAAGGTTGCCTACCCTTGCCTTAGGGTCATCATCAGCTGGAAACGACTTGAAAGGCACACAACAATAACAACAGTCTTGGAAGTCACCCTCTCTCAGCCTCAGGGGAAAGCAATGGCAAACCCTTTCTGAACAAACCTTGCCAAGGAAACCCTCCTCTCTCCCCGGCTTTTTCCCCCACCTCACACGTGTCCTCCTGGACCAGAAGGATGAGGAGGACAAGGAGGAAAGGTGGGAGGAAGGGGGGAAAGCGGTGGAGAGAAGGAGGAGGACCAGGAGGACGAGGAGGAAAGGTGGGAGGAAGGGGGAAAAGTGGTGGAGAGAAGAAGGGAGACCTCCTAGTCCTCCTCCTTCTCTCCCTGGCTCCTTCCCACTATCTCTCTATCTTCCTCCTCCTCCTTATACCCGGCGTATAAGACGACCCCCAACTTTAACCCCAGATTTTCCTGGTTTAAAAGTCGTCTTATACGCCAGAAAATATGGTATGTGTATTTGGTAGAAAAGCAATGAACAAGAGAGACAAAGTGTGGATAATGGGATGCCTAAATTATGAGCAGCCATAATATATGAGAATGTATTGAGGTTTTTACTACTTACATGGGATACACAAGGCAACATGATTCCTACACATTTCTTTGTTTGGAGCAATGCTTTTTAAATTAATTGTCCTCTTAAATCAAAGCTTTTGAAAAAAATGTCACATATGCTACCCTTCCTCCAGGGAAGTCACAGAACAGCACAGAAACTTCTCCCGGCACCATTTTCCCCTTGCAATTAACTCCATTCGTTGTCAGTTTTCTGTGCCTTCAAGCTGCTTCCAACTTATGGCAACCCTAAGGTTGGAGCTTTCTTGGCAAAAGTTTGCCATTGCCTTCCCCTGAGGCTGAGAGAGTGTGACATGCCCAAGGTCACCCACTGGGTTTCATGACAAAGTGAGGAATCGAAACCTTGTCTCCAGGGTCGTAGTCCAATGCTCAAACCATTATGCCATATTGACTCTCTTAACTCCATTAGGTTAAGGAGTAAACTGAACTTGCAGGCAACTACAAGCCAAAATTCTGGGTTGGTGAGGACAAGGTGGCATGTACATGTATTCCACTCTCTGCTGGGATATTCCAATTTAGCAAGCCGGCTTGTCTCTCCTATAACAAGCCAAAGAAGTAAATCATAATTTCTTTGAATTACATATTTTTAACTTGTTGGATGACAAATAAGGCAGGCTGTTTATTGTGATACCTGAATCTCAAAACATTGGATAGAAGTCTATGGTTTGTTGAAATGCTCCTATTTGCCAGAGCAATTGGATAGCATAACTGAGGACATTGCCTTGTTTACTATAAGGCAGAATTCAATAAAATTCTAATTTCTTATTGTAACTCAAAGCCATGTTCTTCATTTCTGGAACACAGGGTAAAATGTGCACACATTCACATAAAAAGTGGAGGACGGGGTGAGCTAAATGGAACAGATGGGTTTGTGCAGTTTACAGTTTGAAAACAAAGTTATCTTTTTGCTAACATAAAATTCAAATTAATGGGTTAGATTCCAGATCCAGATAAACCACACAACAGGACTTCCCAGGCTTCTTTCTTGCCCTTCCCTAAGTCCCCATTGAGGCTCTCTGTCAGAACAAAGTTAGCTGTGCATCAACTTTACTAACAGATTAGACCCCATGCTACAGATATCTCACTGGGCTACATGTTGAAATATGACTTAAAGAAAATAACTGAGCATCTGACATGTTAAAGACCTTATTCAGACTAGAAGTATAATGTTACAGCTAAAATTAAATATGAAGCTAAGAAAAGCAAACATTCTGTGTCTATGAAGTCAATGACACAGCCAATACTAATGTATGTAAAATACATAAGTAAAAGACAAACACTGGAGCAAAATTTTAAGTATATTTGTTTTTGCTAACTGTCCTTACCTTTGTAGCCAAAAAAGCCTTTAGCCTTCTTACTCTCCATTGGAATAAATGTTCCTATGATGAAGTCACAAATAGCTACTAGCAGGATCACCAGCAGAACAATCTGTGCCTATAATATGGGAAGTCATTGCCATTAATACAATCCATTCTCTCCAATTTAAAATTCTCAGTCCTCGGATTTAGTATGCTGTTCAACTGCTTCACGCAAATTCCTCCAATAATGTAAGAGCATGTGGCATCTCCCTTCACTGACTATCAATAATAACCAAGTTTCAGTCTATAATTCCTGTGACCCTGGAACTTTGTATGTTAACCATGTTAAGAGCTAAGATCTTTTTTTAAAATACTATAAATATTATCTCATAATATTGAAGACTTCCTTATATGGCTTTATAAAGATAATTCATATCTTGCTGCTAATGCTCACTAGCATGAATTACAAAAAAAGCTCATCCCAATTTAGATGGCTGCTGTGAAACAAGCACCTTAAGTTTTATTATTCATCCTTAAAATTACATTCTAATAAGTACAGTACATGACCATTAAATGGTAACGATGGTGAATAATTATTAAATTATAAACATAATAGTGAATTTTGTAGGTGCATATGATGGTTTCTTTCCATGCCCTGACTAAAGAACACTTACAGCAGGAAGGAAATCTACAGATTAACAATCCAGATTTCAAGCAGATTTATACAAAATGGCTAAGAATATGCAAAATGGTAGCCCATCTTCTCAATGTTCATACTACTATTAGTGATCACACTTAATCTGTGCTGGTCTGTGACCATAATAAAGATGAACTGAATTAATATACAAAAGGGATGTGTAAATCTTGCACCAACAGAAGGATTGTATTTTCTCAACTAGTTACTGCACAGGACTTTTGCATGCTGCATGCAAAATTGGCTCAACTGCTTATTTAACAGCACCAACCTGCCACCTTCAGGGCTTATCTTTCTTCTTTCAAACTGGCACTTTTAGTGCCAATTTTTAACAGGTGACTCAGTTATATATAGTCTCTTTGGCACAAATGCCTGAGATTTGTTCACAAATCTGTTGCATGTTCAGAGCACTTATCTGAACTTGTTCCTGTGAAAAGTCTGTATTTGAAGAATTCCTTTAAAAATGTTCACCAGCACAGGCAATTTCAAACCGTTATATCCTGACCTTATGTCTACTTATTGCAAGAATGTTCCAGAGTCAGAAGTCTGAATATTAATATTGATTCCAATGTATATTTCTTCAATATTTGCTTACACCTTGGAAGTTTTTTTTAACCCCCAGATGATCATTGCTCCATAACTATAAAGTTTTATGTTACTTACTTTAGCTTCCCATTCCATTCCTGCTACAGATATACCCAACAAAATAACAATTGTGATTGCTCCTACAATTCTTATGTCATTCATTGGATCCAACATAAGTACTTCATGTTCCTGCAAAAAACAAACAAAAAAAAAAATCAAGACTTATGTTTCACAGCATATTTAAAAAAAAACCCTTAAAACAAGGTGAACTTGTATTTGCCTATAAAAATAATATTTCCTATCAGTGATTCAATATGATTGTGATTTCTGGAGGATATGGTATGCCTGTATGTATTGATTTTCTCATACTGCTACTTTTCATACAGGATGGTGTTAAATTTATAATAATAATAATAATAATAATAACAAATAATAAAATTTATTTATATACCGCCCAATGGTTGTCCAATCCGGGCGGTTTACA
Source organism: Phrynosoma blainvillii (assembly GCA_026167975.1). Taxonomy (NCBI): domain Eukaryota; kingdom Metazoa; phylum Chordata; class Lepidosauria; order Squamata; family Phrynosomatidae; genus Phrynosoma; species Phrynosoma blainvillii. Next base: position 89,927,317 of record JANUYF010000002.1, on the reverse strand, counting down.
GCATAAAGCAGTTACAATAAACAGCATATCCCTTCCCCCCTTAAAACAGTATTAAACAATGACATAGTTAAAATCCTAATGACAATATAACGAAAAATCATAACAATTAAAATAATAAAAACCGTACCACATCATCCCATTGTTACACTACGGGGGGACATCTGCAGAGTTATCTGAAATAGTTAACAACATCTTCCTCCTGCAATTCAGTTTTCTTCTAGTCCCACACAATGTGCTGTGTGGAGACTTTTTTCAGCCTAATGGTCAAAGGTGTTCAAAGCAGGTCGGGACAGTATGCTAGCAGTAGGTAGGATCACGGCCCAAAAGGCCCAAGGTTGCCACACTATCAATATGCAGCCCCTAACATGATTGCCCAGATTCCATTCACACACTTGTATTGCCCCTCTTAAAATGCATTCAGGCTATTTTTTAAATTCTCAATATCAATGGTGGAGTTTTAAAAGCCTCACTCCATTAGGATAGGAGAAATTCGTGGTGCACTAGGAAAAAAAAGGTCACTTTCCCCCTCCACTAGTAATTATTTTCATGGCAACAAGGTATTTTCAAAAAGCTTCTACTGCTATGAATGGGATTTTTCAAAGCCTTACTGCAGTTTCAAAAAATGGGTACAACTCTGACAGAGTAAAGGTTACCCCTCCCCTTTTCTTCCCAGTGTCCACAGTCCTTTAAAAGATCTGAAGTTCCCATACTTCATTCAGCAGAACAGAAAATAAATACTGGCATATGTTATATGACCCATCTCCTTCTGCTCTTGCACATAACATCCCCCCCCCGCCCCCGTTAGTCATGGCAAACTATGACTACTGTTTGAAGAATCAGGTGCACACTTCAAACCGTTTCTAATCCTAGTTTGAAGGACAAAAAATAAACCATAGATGGGTAACTATGGTGTTATAAAAACTGCTGGTCTGCAACTCCCAGCATTTCCTACCATTGGCTAGGGTGGCTGGGCTGACAGGAGTTGCAGTCCAACAAAATCTAAAGAGCCACAAATTTTGTGCAACCCTGAGCTATACTGAGCTTGCCAATTTAGACACTATAATAGGCCAGGGTAATCACTAAATAAGAAGCTCAGAAGGAACGGGAGGAGAAAGCAAATCTGTAGACATAACATGTAATCAAAATTTACATGTGGTTCTCTGTTTTAGGGCCCTGTTTTCTCCAGTCCAATGTACCTGAACATTTGTAAGTGTTAATTTGTTATAAAATGAAATACTTTAGATGCATTTCTAATCTAGGATACAGCAGGCTCTACAGGTACTCTTTGAACACAGTCTTGAATGCCTATGTCATTTTTCTTCCCTTCTCCTTCAGATACCTGAGCATCATGCCTGAAGCATTCCTTGTGTTTCATGGTTTGCTATGCTAGGGCTTGGAGGAACTAGGCCTAAAGACCCAGGGAACTACTCTCATGGTTCTTGCATCCTATCTATAATTTCTACTGCTCTCAAAGTTAAGTAAAACTAAGTCACAGTGGCTTGATCTACGACTGGTCCCAACAAGTATTTTGCTTGTCAACTGCAGTTATCATAGCACCAAATCCAAGGTCATTTGCATGTCCCTCTTTAAAAAGACAAGCAAGCAATGAGTCATTCAATAATATAGATTTGCCATCATACATTAGCAGCGAGTTTGACAGTTGTTATAGATCACTCTGGTCTATAGAAGTGCTGTTAAAAAAGGGATGGTGAAATTCAGATTGCGAAATGCAATGTTAGCAAGAAAGAAACTAGAGTAATGAATTTACCTTAAGTAGTTCTACAACTGTCTCTGCAAAACCAACTACATACATGGCTACAGCTACTGCATTAGCAAATGCGAAGATCAACCCTATTGCACCACCGAATTCTGGGCCCAGGCTTCTGGAAATTAGGTAGTAAGCTCCTCCTGAAGAGAGAAAACAGGATTTAAACAAGTTTCAAAACTGCAGTAACTAAGCTTTGGTTACTATTCACACACACACACACACATATATGAAGCTTACATTCTACAAGCATGGATGCATGTTCCTAGTTGACATTACAAGGGCAGACATTGCTGATAACCAACAGCAGCCACAAGATGAGCTAGTCAGAATAAGGACTATTAAGTGGGAAGAGGAACTAATTTTTCCCCCAATTATTATTCATTCTTCTTGTGGTAGATGTGTGCAAAATGAGGCTTCAGGGCCACATGTGTCCCCCCAAACTGTTCTTGCAGCTCCCAAACAGACTCCACAAACTGCTCTTTTATGATCTCCAAACGGATGAATTAATTGACTGTCCTAGGCAGTGATTCGTTTTTTTAAAAGTGGTTACAGGGCCACTTTTGTTTTTTGTGGGATTTTTTGTTTGGTTGTTGTTACTGTTGTTGTATGTTTGGAAATATGCAAAGCTCTTGGAGAGTGACAAGGCAGAAAATTGGCCTCTGAACTTTCCACAGCTATCCATATATGATTTAGAACTTGTATAGCTGCCCAGTAAATATAGATTCTCTGGCCAGCTGACAAAATAAATACAATTAAATGCAGCATAAAACAATAAAAACTAATATAAATGAGTTGCACAACTAAAATACAAATTTCCTTGATTAATATACAGTACCTCTTCTCTAAAACTGCTATTTCTCCCGGACGGTAATAACAGGAGTTATTTGTATATTTTTAATGTGCTTATTAAATACAAAGACATAATTCATATCTGATTTGGACTTCAATTAATGAGATGCTTTTGAGAAAAGGAACTTCAAATTCGTATCACTGTACAGACCACCTATCTCACGCTTACCAATCTCCTCTCCGATATATGATATATGCAGCAGAACCTTCCTTGAAGATTTAAAAGAAGGAGGGGATTATTACAAGGGAGGAATTGGTGCCTTAAGTAAGCAGGATCCAAATCATTTAGTGCTTTAAAAACTGAAAGAGTACCCTGTATTAAACTCAGAAGAGTCAACCAGTCTCTCTCTTAATATGCTCTGTATGACTCATTCTAAATTAAGAATTGGGAAGCCAAATCATCAACTTGGATTTTTTGAACCACGTTCATGGAGAGTGTCACAAAAAGGCATGCTTTAGCAACATGAGTTTACCAGGCCATAAACAGAAAAACTAGACCTCTAAAGTGAGAAGGCTGGAACCAGAGGAGGCTGGCAAAACATACTCCTCCCCAATGTCACCACCAAGGACATCAAGGAACACAAATGAATTGCAGATCACTTCCAAACCTATGCATTTATTGGCTATTTGCCCTTACAGCTTCTGCTTTGAACTTTTAACATGGGAATGATTTTAGGTTCATTCCCAGAAAAAACTCTGAAGTTTTCCACCCTGTCTTCTTGAAACTCACTTCTTGCAACGCACACAAATTGTAAAATATAGAATTCCTCTTACAGGATATAGAAATCCTATTTTCTGTCCTAGTATAAAATCGTAACACTTGCAGGTCCTATAATCTAATTAATGCCATTGAACACAAATCTCCAGGATTCCAGCTACAGTACAGAGGCAAAAGGAACAACTGGCCTCCATATCCACAGATTCTGCATCCAGGGATTTCACCATTCTTGGCTTGAATATATATATATGCTTTGCACTTGAGCACTATATGGCTCAACCAAGAAGATGGCTATCTTCCATTATCCATCACTTTGGAATACAGTACTCTATCTTCTATAATTGCAGACTTAGGCCTCAAATAGACGGTACAAAAGGGCTGCTGTCAGGCCGATCTGGGGGTGGGACGTGTGCATGACTCACACCCCGGATCACTCGGAGGCTGTGCCAAGGCTGCCAAATGTGGCCCAAAACAGGTGGCTTCTTTTTGCAGCCCGTTGAGAACCATGGTGATGGATGCCCTCGGCCTTTGGTTGCCATGGTCCTGAGGCAGTCCTGGGGTAGGAGTGGCCCCTGGCTGCTCCTGCTGCCCCATCTGCTTAAGCCCTTATATACCCTTTATTCAATGCATCTGAGGAAGGGAGAAGCTGAACCACCAATATAATATTCATAGAATCAAAGAGTTGGAAGAGACCACAAGGGCCATCCAGTCCAACCCCCTGCCATGCAGGAACTCAAAATAAGAGCATCAGATGGCCATCCAGCCTCTGCTTTGGTCAGGCCCCACATGGAATATTGTGTCCAGTTCTGGGCACCACAATTCAAAAAGGATGTTGAAAAACTGGAGCGTGTCCAGAAGAGGGCAACTAAAATGGAGAAGGGTCTGGAAACCTTGCACTATGAAGAATGACTTAGGGAACTAGGTATGTTTAGCCTGGAAAAGAGAGGCGATACAAAATTCAAATATTTCTGTTTTGTTAGGGGCTTTGCAGACGGGCGGCCATGGGCCGCCGTGGGAAGCGGAAGATTGGGCCGAGGCTGCCCCACACCTTGGTCCCAATCCACCTTTTTGGAGCCTCAGAAAGGATAGTTCTCCTTCCTCAAGCCCCAGAAAGGGCGCCAGAAGAGCCGTCGTGTGGCTCTTCCGCGTCTCTACTGGCTCAGCCCATGCAGAGGCTGGACCAGAAAGACGTCATCGGAGCGCTCTCCGTGTGTAATGGTGGGTACTCCGATGATGTCCTCAGGAAGGGATTGGGGTGTCAGCATCCGGCTGCCTCTCCCCTTTCCTGGCTCTGCAAACGGCGCTTTGCACCGTCTGCAGAGCCCCTTAGTCGCTCTAATAAACATTTATACCATTGGGAATATAATACACTGTTTATGTATTTAAATTACTAAAACCCAACAGTGACCTAAATCCAAAGTCATGTTGGCTACACTTTCATTTCCTCCCCTTCCTACAAAATCCTCTATGTTGTCCAAAAAAAAGTACCAAAAAAAGATTTAGAGGCCACCAGTGGGGCATGTGTGTCCCTGCCAAAGTGCTGAGACAGAAGCAGTTCTGTCAACTAAATAGCCCTGTTGGATCACATCCTATACTAGCTGTTGTTCATGTGGAAAATAAATTCAGTTGCATCACCAAAATGCTTAGATTAGAAAACAGAGAACAAATTGATTTTCAAGACAAAAATGTGTTATTACATCCATAAAAAACAAGTCAAGACTTTCAAAAAATGACTATTTACTTGGATTATAACCCAAACTTAACTAATCAGAAGAAAACCCCAATGAAATTAGCATGATTTTCTGTTGGGATGTGTAGTCAAAGTGGAAATGTACAGATGTGAGAAAATTTCTACTGTGAAAGTTTCAGCCTGCAGGTGGGTTACAAGTAAACAACACACTCGGAATACAGTCAAGGTCAGTGAGCCTGGGAACATGGAAGAAAGAGTGTAAACAGATTAGGTCACTGGGTTTGGTGAGAACTAGGGGCACATGACACACAGAAGGAGGCTGGGTTTAGAGCTGTTTAGCAAATGTCTATAAAGGTAACACCCTGGGGGTGGAGTTTTTTCCTTGAGTGGCTTGCTGGGCTTGGCATGGCTTGGCAAGTTTTCTTTGTTCTAATGGCTTTTCTACAATGTAAATAGTTATCATGTTAATTCTGCATCTGAAGAATAAAGACCCTTCTTTTAAAGAGAATTTGGTCTCTGGTCTGTTTCATGGAATGCTGGAAGGCTGCAGCAAGTTACAGATCCAGAGATGTATGGAGCTGGTGAAAGGCAGTCCTGCATACACTTTGCACACTTTCTAACCATAAATCAACATTTTCTTCTCAGTAAACATAATTAAGGTGGCACTGTCTGCCTCTTAATCAGTAATGGCTTTGGAAGCTCTAGGGAGGCTCCACTATTGATATATACATGACACCCCTCTGTAACCAATTCTATGAATATAAATCACTTTGTGTAAGACATAAGGCTTCCATTGTGTCCCCCACACAATATATGACAAATTCTACTTCCCACTTCTAATCTGATCAATTTACCCACAACTACTGCATTATTTACAAAGGTAACTGGGGCTGACAACCAACATTTTTCAAAAATAATACCATGCTATATATTCTGCATATCCACAATAATATTGCAAAATCTATTACAAATGCTAAGTAATTACATTTGAAGACTAGCAAACAGAGACATATTTATTAAGTCAGTTTACCTCCTCTCACAAAGCCATTGGTAGCTATTGCTGATGTAGACAAGCCTGTGATGGTAGTTACAACAGTAGCCATGGCAATGACCAAAACTGCAAGTCCTGTAAGAAGAAGATTGTTCCAATAATTGCTTATAGAACTATAATTTCCTTAAGACTTGATGCTGTTTAATAACTGGTTTCAATATAGCCAAACAATAATGTCTTAAACTTAAGGCATGCACAAGCTTATTTCACAATACACCAAATATAGGTACAAAAAGCATTATTTTGGTATTGAAAGTGAACACATTCAAAAACCAATCCTGAATAAAGTGGATACCTCAATTTTTGTGGATACTAGACCAGTTTTTCATTTCTAACAAAGAAAGAAAAAGAATTGCTAGTTGCTGACCTAATGCTCTGAGGACCCATCTTTCAAGAGAGTACTACCTTCCCACACTTCACTACTAAAATAACAAGACAAGAAATGGATTGTGTTCTAAAAAAGGCACACACTGAATTTCTTAGTGGAAATAACAGGCTTTAAGACTTTTTCAAAATGTCTTGGGTACTCAACAACTCATCTTTTATTATTCAGATTCTCCTCAATTGTAACAAACCAGAAGGCACAGGTTCACAGCAGTTCTCAGAAGTAAAGAAGTATACCAAGATTTATTGGAGGCACACTTACCTATGCCAGCATGTCCTACAATCCAGGACAGTCGAATGAAGAGCATCACACCCCAGATATTCAACATACATCGTACCTGTAATGCCATAAGAGCAAATTTTCATACTATGCTATCCTATTATTTAGTATAGCTAGAATTTTAAAAATAATCCTGCCAATTGATGAATTGGTAGGAACCAGCTCAGTATGATGGTCTGAGTGACTCCAGGAGATCAGGGTTCAAATCCCTGCTCACCATGGAAACTCACTGCTTAAGAAGGCAACACAAACCTCCTCTAAATAAAACTTGCTTTAAAAGGTTAGGGTCACAACTACTGTTGAATTAACAACAGAGGCTGGCATCCTACTGGTCAGTCCCCATTAAAGTAAGCCCATTCAATCATTCATTGAATGGTGATTCAACACATCATTAAATTCAATGGATTGAACAGGTCTAAATCTAATCAGGACTAAAAGATTTTTGGCCAGAGTTTTTAAAAATCAAATTCATGGGGGTAACTTCAGAAGTTTGCCATGGAAACAACCAAACACCTAATTTTCAACTACACTTTTCAAGTAGGTTTGTATGTGTGACCCACCAAAGTCAAACAGAGTGCATCAGACATGTGCTGTGACATGTCTGACTCATTCTAACCTTCAGTTTTTCAGCTGGCCACAGGGAGTAAAACAGTCTCTTCTTTCATAATCACACAGAACCAATCACACTTACTAGATATTGATTAACTACAAATTGAGCAAGCTTATTTCTTTTCATCTAAAGAAAGTGTCATCACAAAAACAAAGATATAAGAAGTTTCTGTTCTGCACAGAAAAAGGCTAATTAATATACTTGGTTAAAAAAAAATACACAAAAAGAAGACTCTAATTATTTAAGAATGACCCCCACTATTTCCCCATAACCTGGTAATTAAATACAATATACTGATGTCAATAACCTTCTAGGGACAGATTCCTTTTCATCACATAAACTGGACTTTCAATCTTTTATTCATCTATGTGAGACAGAATTTTTTGTAGGCGTACTAATGAAAATTTTAAACTGCGCTAACTGAAAGAACGAAAATGAAAAGCAACTACAGTTGCCCCTCCTTTTTCGTGGGGGATCTGTTCCAGACTCCCCCCGAAAAAGGAAAAACACAAATATTCAAGCCCTATTGGCTTGAATGGAGCACGTGTCAGCGGGGGCGAGCGGGTATGCGCTGCGGGCACACATCCCATTTTGTGTCCTTCTGTTCATCCCTCACAGATAAGCGAGGGTAACGGACTTCAAGTCTGTGAAAAAGGAGGGACAACTGTACTTCTAAAAACCCATAATAACCAAATGAAAGTATTCCATTATGTTTTCTCCCTACAAGAAGGAGTCAAATCTTATTTGTTTTGACTGAGCAAAAGCAAGAGTCCAGTTTAGGTAAGCCACTGACCTTCCCTGTCCCTGAAAAAGCAATAATATTGTTAAAATTCTAGAATGTGATAGTAAAATCTTTCTCCCTCCCTCATCCCACTGGCTGAAAAAGTGACATATAGTGATCAGTTTTTCATGAAGCATCGATGTTGCAAGAAAACCAGCTTGTGTCAATAAAACATTAGACTTACTCCATATAATCCACTTGGGCCAAGACATTGCTTTCACGAGGCACTAAAAAGCAAATTAGTTTGCTTTAAATTAATTTGCTAAATTATTTCATATAAATTTAATTCGAATTTCTAATTAAAATTCTAAACTACTCGGGTTACTGTACCTACATGGAATCAAGTCACAGTTCATTCAAGATTTTGCCTCAATGTCATCGTTTACTGGACGGAATTCAAACCCTTTGTTTGTATGTTTCCTCCTCCCCTTACATGGTCAAACTTCATGGAAATTTTTTGTTTTTGTTATTAAACAATGATCTCTTCTAATATCAAAACGAGAAAGTTGGTTTATATGCAGTGCTTCAAACACCAGTAAGCAGTCCCTCATGGCTGTTTTTCTGGCTGTTGCAGCTCCCTCCTGACATCCTCAACTTCAGTTTTTCTGAACCCCAAAAAAGATAGCAAAACGCTGCTTTTGGAAGCCCCTAGAATCAGCAGTTCATGTTTTAATTAGATTGTGCTCCCCAAACTTTTTAAAAATAAAACAACACAAAAAAACAAGTACACTTCTGGCCACCATTTTTCTTTTCTTTTCTTTTGACCAGGTGCAGAAAATTGGCTCCAAACCTGTCACAGTTGCCTTTCCCCACTTTAAACCATAGTTTAGCAGTTTAAACATGCAAGATGCAAATGAGAACAGGCCTTGATTTTGCTTTTCTATAGATTAGTATTTTAAAAACAAGTTTACTTTTCAAAATAATGCTCAGTGTAGTATTAGAAGCAGCCTTTTTATTTTTATCTTTTGTTTCCATATGTTTAACACTTCTGCTCAGAAGTCAAACCAGAGGAAGAGAAATGCAGATTTATATGGAATGGCAAATAATTACCAAAGTTATACTCACCAATACACCTTTAATCCAACCAAATTTGACAATTCCTTTACTATCAGCAGCATAAGTGGCAGTAGCTTCTCCAGTGGGAGTTCCTTCTTCTCCATTTGCAAATCCATCCTCAAATGGCTCCTAACAATCAAAGTGGAAAGGAGTGGGGATGGGGGAGAGAGAGAGATTGAGACTGTCTGCTTAAAGTTGCAAGCAAAGTAAACTTACTATACATTCCCACTGATGTTAACAGTGCCTGTATTTCAGCACTCCATGTAAGCTGAAGGAACTGAACCATTAATATTATTTTCATTGCCCACCCTAGTGAAAGCAATGAGATTAGTCAAGTTAGCCTGCCATTAGAATATAGAGACAATGAATCAATTGAGTGGATTCATGGCAGAAAACTTTTCAGGTGCCTACAGAAAGCCAGCTCTTCTTGTGGTTTACCATAGTCTAGATTTGAAGAAGTAAACATTCAACATGAAGACAGGAGTGAAATAAGCCAGAAGCAATGTCCTCTTTCCAAAGATCACTTTGGATACTAACAGAGGCTCTCTGAGAAAACAGCACCACCTTTTTAACAAATGAATTTTAATTATTAAATTATAATGGGTGTGTAATGTGGCACACTGTATTTTTTAAATCTTTAAATGAAATTATACTGTAAATATGTTTCAGTGTTTTAAACAGTAATACTGTTATTTAATTCTCTATTTTAATTTTTGCAATCAGTGTTTTAGCTGTTATTGTTTTTTAAACTATTATAAGCTGCCTTGGATCCCATTTTGGGAGAAAGGCAGTATATAAGTACAATAGGTGAATAAATAAATAAGCCTTGGTTGCTCCACCATCACCTACATACTTAAATTTAAAGCTAGGTTAGCAAAATTTAATAACATATATAGCTTAAAACAAATGAATACATTATTATTAGTTTTTTAAAAACTCAACATGTCTTACATGTCTGTCCAGTATGGAAAGTTACTACAATAACACTGAGGACAGCCATGAAGTTCAAATGGCTAATTTCCCACATAATAGACTGCGTTCCATAAGTGCATTCATGGGCACTGGTCCTAGACTGAGACGCTTGGACACAAAGGGAGTCAGAAATTAATAATAGGTTTTATTATTCCAAAAAGCAGCAAAAAATCTTTACACTATTGTTACAATGGTTTGTACAAATTAACACAACCCAGTGCAAGGCAAAAACTGTATCTTTATTATGTGTGCCAAATTTTAAAGTCACTGAACATTATGCTTACTTGCATTTTATCTCTGTTAGACTAGAACAAGCTTTAGATTTTCCCTTATTAATGGTTTACTACAAAGACAAAGCAAATTATTCTTATTTCCCTGTCCCTGTCCCTTACAGAGAGGGTTGCTTAGAGAGAAGATTCAGCTGTTGTTACATATGCTTGTCACATTTCTGGACCTGAACTTCCGTTTTGGATTATTATCTTTTTCTTCAAAAGTTTCTTAAGTGTACCACCAGTTCAATAATGTCTACAGTGTAACTTATTTTAGAATAATCAATAAGCCCAGATAAACCTGTAATATTAATAATCTATAGGGATCCATTGCCAGAAGCACCAAAAATGTTTACTACTACTTTATAGGGAAGGATAAAGCAGAACAGATTATACACTGGGGGAAGGGATAGATTTGGAACAAAGTTTCATAACATCCTTTTACATACAGTCAATCTTGCGTATCTACGCATTCTCCATCCAGATTCATAATCCACTCCTTGAAAATATTCTATTTCTCATGCTTGCTCTCTCTGTCTCTTTCTCTCTATATATATCCAAAATGCAAACCTTTGATTTTGCCATTTGATATAAGGGACACCATTTTACACTATATGCAAAATATAGTGTATTTTTACACTTGAGCATCCAGGGATTTTCATATCCATAGTGGTCCTGGAACCAAACCACATCAGACACCAAAGGCCCACTATCTTTCCAGTGAAAGACATTGGGTAGAGTCTGAGGACTAGATATTCTGGTGTCTTTGGACTCTCTCACGCATATACTGTAATTTTTGCAGGCATGCAGTTTATTTTAGCTGCAATCCTGTACAAAACTATCCAGAAGTTCAAGTGAATTTAGTAGTTTACTGCTGTGTAGACATGCAACACATGTAGACATATAAACATCACTGTAACTTAATTCTTGATGTGCTGAACAAACCCTGTAAGATACTCTTAATAAAAATTAATATAAAGCCTTGCTGAAATCATCTATAACTCAGCATTGGGGGGATGGTCTGGGTCCCATAAAATGAGGATGGCTTAAAGAGGTCACCGTCATGAAGCTTCACTATTAAAAACTTTTACTATTATGCCTACTAAGCGATTTAGCATATTGTTCTGTTTTACGTATTTGGATTGTTTATTAAAATGTGTGTGCATAATCAAGAAATTTATCAGCTATCTTATCAGAAATTTGTCAATCAATTCCTTTAAATTTATATTTGAAAAAGTTACTGGAGCAGGTACAAAGTGGGTGCTTCCCAACAAATGAAAAAACTGAAGCACTATGCACATTTTTTGTGTGACAAATTCCACAAAGAATATACAACTGATACACTACTTTTTACAAATTATTGACATTGTAGTTGTAGTTATAGCAGATAATGGGATTCTTCATGTACACAATTACTGAACATAAAGGCAGCGGTTGCCCTTGCTTTTAAAGTACCAATCCCTTTACAAAATGACTACCCTCCCCCACCACGTTTTAGTTACAAGTGCTAACCAAAAACTTGTGAAAACTGTAGGTTGTCCTCTCTTAACTATGAATAAAGCAAGGTAGCTACAGAAAGATGTCCTCTCATAAAGACCCACAGAGTTCAGTTACTCACATTTAGTCAATTGTTGTTGTGTGCCTTCAAGGTGTTTCCAACTTATGGAGACCCTAAGGCAAACCTATCATAGGATTTTCTTGGCAAGATTTGTTCAAATGTGGCTTGCCACTGCCCTCCTCTGAGCCAAGACTGTGTGACTTGCCCAAGGTCACCTGCAAGGGTTTCCACTGCCGAGCAGGGATTTGATCTCTGGTCTGCAGAGTTGTGGACCAACACTCAAACCACTATGTCATGCTGGCTCTCATTAAAGACACCAAATCCCATCTGATCTTGTAAGATAAGCAGGGTCAGCTCTAGTTATTACCTGGATGGAAGATAGTTAACAAATACCAGATGTTATAGGCTATATTTCATATGAAGGAACTGGCAAAAGTACACTTGTGCATTCCTTGCCTAAGAAAACCCTATGGAATTCGTGGGTTTGCCATATGTCGACAGGTGACCCAAAGGCACCTACACACTTTTTTTCCCAATACACATCACAAAAGCCCATCTAAAAGAAAAGTTAAAAATTATGCTGCTTGAGAATCTTGTAATGTGCCCTTCTCTCCTCAATAAGCAATGTTTTCACCCATCAACAACAGCATGAAGAGCACTGGCAGCCACAGCAGTGATAATGTGAAAGATCACCACTTGGATAAACAAATAAAATTCTCAGACTCTAAAATGGAAAAGTGATTGAAATGGAGGTGGGGTGGGGTGGAGGATATTGATAGGACCAAATTTGTTTAAGTTCTTTTAGATTCAATCAAGTTTATTTCAGTACGGTAAACTGGAATCATGTTATAAATGGCATAGCACAGAAATCCCAGAGGTCCAAGAGGGGTTCAGGAAAGGAAGAGACACTAGGGACCACATTGCAAACATATGATGGCTAATGGAGCACACCAGGGAATTCCAAAAGAAAATCAGCATGTGCTTTATAGACTATAGCAAAACCTTTGACTGCATAGACCATGAAAGGCTATGGAATTCCCTTAAAGCAGGGGTAGGCAACCTTTTTGAGCCGGGGGCCTGGTTGCTGTCCCTCAGACAATTGGGGGGCCGAAGCACCAAAAATAAACAAATAAATAAATAAAAATTAAAATTAAAAAAAAAAATTAAAAAATATGCATGCACACTCTCTCAGCCCCAGAAAAGCCATGGCAAAACCCCTGTGGAGATTTTGCCAAGAAAACCCCAAGAGCAAGTAATAACAACAATAATCAATATCATTATGGCGGGAGGCGGGGGGAGGCGCCGGCAGGGGCGGCAGGACCAGCCTTGGGCCGGTCCAAAGGCCTTGGGGGGCCGCATCCGGCCCCCGGGCCTTAGGTTGCCTACCCCTGCCTTAAAGACATGGGAGTGGCAACATATCTGATAGTCCTGATGACGAATCTGTACTTAGGACAGGAGGCTACTGTCACAACAGAACACGGAGAAACAGAATGGTTCCCAATTGACAAAGGGGTCAGACAAGGCTGCATCCTTTCACCCTAACTGTTCAACTTGTATGCAGAACATATTATAAGAAAAACAGGCTTGGACAGAAAAGAAGGAGGAGTGAAAATAGCAGGAAAGAATTATCAACAATCTAAGATAGTACTAGCACAAAACCTCACAGACCTGGAACACCTATTAAGGAAGATCAAAGAAGAAAGTGCTAAGACAGGCTTAATGTTGAACATAAAGAAAACAAAAATAATGACCACTGATGAATTTCCACCTTAAGTAATGGTATTTTTTTTTTCTTCTCTGCCCCATGTGTTTTCTTGTTGACGCCAGACTGTTTGTAACTTTTTTCCCCCCACTTCTTGCCCCTGATATTTGTGATTTGTCTGATTCCTGTTCCTTTTCCCTGCACCGATGTTTTTAACCTTTATATTGTAGCAATTTTAACTTTTTTATTGTTTTAACTCTTTGTAAGCCGCTTTGATCATATCCATGGAAAGGCGGGGTAAAAATAAATTTTATTATTATTATTATTATTATTATTATTATTATTATGACCTTCACAAGTTCAACCTAGACAATGAAGAAATAGAAACAGTAAAAGAATTCCCACACTTGAGATCAAACATAGAAATGGGGACTGCAGTCAGGAAATCAGAAAAAGACTAAGAATGGGGAGGGTGGCTATGAAAAAACTAGAAAAAATTCTAAAATGCAAAGATGTACAACCCAGAACAAAAGTTAGAATCGTACAAGCCACTGTATTCCCTATTACCATGTATGGATGTGAGAGCTGGGCAGTTAAGAAAGATGACAGGGAGAAAATCAATCCATTTGAGATGTGGTGCTGGAGAAGAGTGCTGAGGATCCCACGGACAGCCAAAAGGACAAACAAATGGGTCCTAGAGCAGATCAAGCCGGAAACCTCCCTGGAAGCCAAAATGACCAAACTGAAGCTGTCGTACTTTGGACACATCATGAGAAGAGAGGACTCTTTGGAAAAAACAATAATGCTGGGGAAGGTGAAGGGAAGTAGGAAGAGAGGAAAGCCAGATGCTAGATGGATGGACTCTATTAAGGAGGCCACAGGTATTAAGGGGTTGTAGGAATTAAGCAGAGCAGTGGAGGAAAGAGGGCCTTGGAGATGTCTCATCCACAGGGCTGCCATAAGTCGAGATTGACTGGAGGGCAGTTAACAAACAAACAAACAAAAAGGTAGCACTTATTGGTTTATACTGCATTAACTTGCCAGTTAACTTGCAGCTAATGAGTTGGATCAAGATTGAGGGCCTTTGCAGACTGCCAGAAATAGTGCAAATTGAGTCCACTTTAAGGGTTAGGGAATCATGGGAACTGTAGTTTATTGTGGCACCAGAGCTCTCTGACAGAGAAGGCTCAATGTCTCAGGAAAAAAAGCAATTCCCATGATTCCCTAGCACTAACCCAAACTCTTAAAGTGGACTCAATTTGCACTATTTCTGGCAGTCTGCAAAGGCCCTTAGTCACACTCAAAAATAAATCATCGAGGCTCATATTAGTTAAGATTTCTTATTTTTTAAATTGTTTATTAAATTTTGATCCAAATTAAAAGCGAAAACATTCACATACAATCTTCATTCCTATTTCCCATCCCTCCTCCTCCCTTGCTTCTACAATCATTCTACATACTCATTGACTTCCTAATAATACAATACATTGGTTATTCTTCCTCAAGTTTACACCAGTTTGAGTCACTTTGCTGAGTTATTTCCCCACAACAACTTATTCGGAAGAGTTTCATCTTTATTCTTTTCCTCCTTGTCTCTTCCTTGTTTCTTTTACATTTGTCATTAGTCTTATCTCTATCTTTTATTTTTTCGATACCTCCCATAATTTTCTTATTTCTCCCCATTTCTTCCTATATTGCTGAACTGTTTTCCCATTTGTATAGATTGTAAGTCTATCCATTAAAGCTAGATCACTTAGCTTTAGTCTATTCTTTTATTGTCGGCACTACTTTTTCTTTCTAATACTTTGCGTAAATCATTCAAGCTGTTGTTATCATATATAGCACTGAACTTGTTTCATCCTGGTTTAATTTATCTTGTATGACATCTGTAATACTCAGTAAAAAGAATTTGGGTCTCAAAGGTATTTTCTTATGCATTGTTTCTATAATATTTTTATGAATATACCATATTCTCCACCATATAAGACGACTGGGCGTATAAGACGGCCCCCAACTTTTCCAGTCAAAATATAGGGTTTGGGGATATACTCGCCGTATAAGACTACCCCTCTTCCAAAGCACACCAAATAAAAATTTAAAAACCATCAGATTTGATTTCAATATGGTAATTTTAATTCAAATGCTTATGACATTCAAATACTTAGCAGGAAAACTGTCACTTATAAACACAACAAACTACAGCTCCCATGTTCCCTAGCATTTATTTCTGCAGTGTGATTTGGACCTTACTTTTTAAAAAACAGTCCAGATTTAAATGTTGCTTTAAAAATTATTTCCATCTCCCAGCTATGAGATGGTTGGGGGGAAATGAGAAAGTGTTGGGGGGGAAGGACTGCCAATATACTAGGTGATGCATTCTGGGGTATGTACAATTTGCAGCCAAGTAAGTGACCCTGGGCATGTCACACACTCTCAGCCCCAGAGGATGGTAATGCCAACCCATTTGAAGAAACATGCCAAGAAAACCCCATGATAAGGTTGCTTAGGGTCACCATAAGTCGGAAAGGACACACAAGAACAACAAAAAAGTCTGCAATTGTTTCATAGGTAGTACATAGGAATAGGAGCCAGCATGTTGTAGTGGTTTGAGTGTTGGATTACCACTCTGAAGACCTGGGTTTGATTCCCCACTCTGCCATGAAACCCACTGGGTGAACTTGGACAAGTCACACACTCTCAGCCTCAGGGTCAGGCAATGGCAAACCTCCTCTGAACCAGTCTTGCCAAGAAAACCCCAAGATAGGATTGCCTTAGGGTTCCTCTCTTCCTCCTCCTCCTTCTCTCGCCTGGCCTTTGCCTCCTCCTCCTCCTCCTCCTCCCGCCTCACGCCCTTGTCTTCCTCCTTCTCTCGCCTGGCCTTCCTCTCCTCCACCCCCTCCCCCTCAACACACTCACCACACTGGGCGAGACCCTCAGGAAGATCAGGGAGGAGGCGGTGGTGGCTTGGCCTGGGGGAAGAGGAAACAGGCCAAGGTGCAGTGTTTCTGGGAGGGCCTCCCTTCCTCCCTTGCCGCCCTGGGCTGGTCTGCCCTCCTCTGCCCTACCCATCCTACTTCTCCGCCGCCTGTGGCTCACAGAAGGATGAGGGATTTGGGTGGCGGAGAGGCGGGACGGGCAGGGCAGATCAGCCCAGGGCGGCAAGGGAGGAAGGGAAGCCCTCCCAGAAACACTGTGCCTCGGCCTGCTTCCTCCTCCTCTTCCCCTAGGCCAAGCCGCCACCGCCACTGCCTCCTCCTCCCTGATCTTGCTGAAGGTCTCGCCCAGCATGGTAAGTGCGTTGAGGAGGAGGAGGAGGAGGCGGAGGGAGACAAAATGGTGGCCAGGCTGAGGGGGGTCCTCTCGCCTGGCCTCTCTTCCTGGCGTATAAGACAACCCCCAACTTTTGAGAAGATTTTACGGGGTTAAAGAGTCATCTTATACACTGGAAAATACGGTACTTCCCAAAAAAATTTATTACTCTGTAATGCCACCACATACAATATAGTGTTCTGGGTTCTTTTTTACATTTCCAACAGGTGTTACTGTTGTTCTTTTGTATCTTCGCTAATTTAGATGGAGTCATATACTACCTAAGGAATACTTTATAGTAATTATCTTTAAGGTTGCTGTATTTTGTACACTTAAGCTTTTCTTTCCACGCTTTTTCCCAGCTTGTTAATGGTATTGGGTTCCCTATATTCTGCAGTTAAGATTTCTCATTGATTTTCATGGATCTACTCTAAAATATGCCTAATCTGGACACAATTCAGTATTTTTCTTGGTTATTAATTTTACAGAACATTTTCAGCAGGGTTGTCATTTACTGATTGCCAGAGTGATTTTTTTTTTTTGGGGGGGGGAATGCCTCCCACACAACAACTGCTATTCAGGAGAATTAAACTATTAAAAATAAGCTCTGATGCTCTTCAGTTTTCTATCTAGATAAAGATGTAATGAATCAAGGTACTATGCTACAGATACTGAAGAAGTTGCCTAGCCCTGCAGCTAAGAGTACAAGTTAATCCTCAATTTCTTCCACATCTGCCTTTTAGTAACTACTTGCTCTGTCTGTGTATGTCTTGTTTAACAACTTATGGGGACCTCATGAATTTCAAAAGATTTTCTTAGGGAAGGAATACTCAGAGGGTACCAGTTCCTTACTCTGAAATATAGCCTACAGCACCCTGACTTGTAATGTTTATATAATGCAGGCTTTCAATATTGAAGGACTGTAAGTGTGAGCATCCCTTATCTGAAATACTGAAACCAGAAGTGTTTCAGATTTAGTATTTTTTCAGGATTTTGAAATATTTGCATATACATGATGTATCTTGGAGATGGAACCCAAGTCTAAACATGAAATTCATTTATGTTTTATATACACTTCACACACATAGCCTCAAGTTAACTTTATACAGTATTTTAAATAATTTTGTTCATGTAACAAAGTTGTGTATCCTGAACCATCAGAAAACAAAGGTATCACC
This sequence comes from Phrynosoma blainvillii, assembly GCA_026167975.1. Classification (NCBI taxonomy): domain Eukaryota; kingdom Metazoa; phylum Chordata; class Lepidosauria; order Squamata; family Phrynosomatidae; genus Phrynosoma; species Phrynosoma blainvillii. The sequence goes on along the minus strand of JANUYF010000002.1, from coordinate 89,909,142 downwards.
ATCTCAGCTGCTCATTTTGGATTTTGGAGCATTTGGGATTTCTGAATAAGGGATACTCAACCCGTGTAAATGCTGATGGGCTAAAACAAAGAGATAAGATGAGATGCCACATCTAAGTTCTCCTAATCCTATTCTTCTTTGCAATGCATATACTTCTGAGTAAACAAAAAGGTGAGACTCACACTGAAACTGAGGGCCTTTGCAGACTGCCAGAAATAGTGCAAATTGAGTCCACTTTAAGGGTTAGGGTTAGTGCTAGGGAATCATGAGAATTGGGTTTTTTTTTCCTGAGACATTGAGCCTTCTCTGTCAGAGAGCTCTGGTGCCACAATAAAATACAGTTCCCATGATTCCCTAACCCCAACCCTAACCCTAAAAGTGGACTCAATTTGCACTATTTCTAGCAGTCTGCAAAGGCCCTGATTCTCCTAGCAAAAAAGAATTAGAGCCCATTCAGCTTATTGAAACAAGAGAAAATCTTAAGCCAATGAATGGATCTTCTGCTACCAGGCACACAAGGATTCAAAGTACAAAAGCAACAGCATTTCTGGCAGGATGTGAGTGTATGCAGCCATGTTCAACATCATCCCACCAGATTCAGAAAACCTTTTTACCATAAAGCTCCCAAATGGGCATTATAGTAAATGCTAGTTCCCAAGAATCATGGCCGCTGAAACAACACATATTGAACCAATAAATTATACATTGATTTCTGAAAAATCAGTGACTTTTTTGTCAGTGTTAGCTATGAGCAGCTTAGAGCTGCTAAATTCAAGGTATTACACTGGCTTGTTTTTAAAAAGTTGTGTGTTTTTTTAGTTCCAACCTGCATGTATCAGGAATAATATTTTTCCCCTAAATATGCAGCTGATATAGTGTTTGTTGCACATAAGGAGGTATATCTTCCCTTGAACAGATGTCCCACTGGTTCCTTTCAATTACTACTTACTACTACTCAAATCAAGTCATTGAGTAAGTTTTTATGAGCCACCAAGTTAATATTTCAGGAACTGACCTCATCTAATCTTCTGCACGTAAGTTTCGTAGGATTCTCAAATAACATAAGCACAGCCACACCAAGTTATTTCTCTGCCATTCCCAAACTGAAACAGTCCTGTCCCCAACTCCTGCAGAACTACAGGTTAAATGTACTTTTAAGACCCCACTTAGAACTACATTAAAACCAAGAGAGAAGTTGAGTAAAAGGTTTTTACTTCTGTCTTTTGGGGGAAATGTGGGAAAGGTGTACTTTTAGCAGGAAAGACAGCCAAGACATTATCTCATTCCTCATTTCACTGATTCTTTTGCAATGATAAAGGAAAAGCTGAACAAGAGAATCTCAGAGCTAAAGGTAACATTAACTTCCTGCATCTCAGTCCAAGGTTATGGGCCATTACTATTCATTCTTGTAAATGTGACACTGGACTGTAAGCTATGGGACCATGGTTTTCTGTGTGACTAGCACACACTATATGGACACCCACCCTATCCTTGTGGTGCCAGGTGCCAGTACAGTATTTAGTTATTGTGATGAAGCCCAATACAACTGTAGGATCAGAATATGTTATGCACAAATACTACAACTTTATAAAAGGGAGAAAACTCAAACGTTTTCTATTCATTCCTTAAACTATTAAGATCGGGGACACAACATATCTGACTATGCACACACTTCCTAGATATACCAACATGCACTTTTACCAGCTTCCCTTTTGTCCTGGTCCAGACACTTAGGAGCCCCCAATAGCTCTTGAAAGGAGTTACACACAGGTCAATCATTGGTCATTTCGCTTCCAAAATAGCTACAGAATATATCACCCCTCCCTCTGCTACTTATACTGATTTTTTTCAGGGGGGAAGAGTTAAGTGTACATAGTCCTGATGTAGCCCCATCTTGCCCACTATAGGACAACGTTACTTAAAGTGGTGGCCCATGGAGTAGAGCCAGTCCACAAGCCATCAGCTGATGGTCCCTGGAAAGTATGCAAGAAACCAAAAAGTTATTCAATGGGCACTAATTTGGTACCAGGCACAGTCACATTAGAGGAAGAAATTGCTAATCTCCCATATCAGATAGCTGAAGAAGCATTGCTATAGGGGACCTCTGGAGACTCCCATTTCAATGCTTTAGCAGTTTCCTTCTCTAGCTCTTACCTGTAATGAAGATTATGTAGTCTCTCTTTTCTACAAGCTTTCTGATGGAAGACAAAGGAAAGAGATACCACGTAATGGGTAAGTGTGGGCCCATAATACTTGCTTACAAAGCTCAAGATAAACAGCCACCAGCATGCCATGACTAACTTGCTTTAATGTCACAGTACTGAGCTCCCCTGGTTTTGCATGAGAAGTGCTATTTGCCGTTTTATAAACATATCAGCTTTGCTATTCCATTGGTCTTATGATTTATTTGCTATGGAAAACATCTCATATTTTATTTTACACAGGAAGTCTACTATGGTGAAAAGCACCCATGGACAGGCTTTCCTATGTTCCTCTTCTAACAGAGTCTGATAGAGAAGGCTAAATATCTCACAAAACTATAAATCTCAGAATTCCATAACACTGAGTCATGCCAGTTAAACCAATGTCAAACTGCATTATTTCTGCAGTGCAGATCAGACCTTAATGGGAGAACAGTTTCATACTGTCCCCATGTCCAAAGGGTAATTGCTTCACCTGTACCAATGCCCCACCATCCTACATACAATTCCAACTAGGAACACTTTCTCACTTATATGTAACCTATTTTTGTATTGACATTTACTACTATAATAATAATAATAATAATAATAATAATAAAATATATTTTTATCCCGCCCCTCTGCAAACGCAACTGAGGCGGCATACAACATTAAAATACGTAAGAATATAGTATAAATCCCACAGCCCACTCACCCCTTAAAATAGTATTAAACAATAACCAGATTAAAACATATTAAAACATACTTAAAATAATCACAATGACAGGACAAACAGATAACAACAGTGACAGAGAATAGGAAAAGAATGGGCTAACTCTTGAAGGCCGGGATAACTATTCAGGAAAGGCCTGCCAGAAGAGATCCGTCTTAATAGCTTTTTTTAAAGCTGTCTAAGGGCCTTTACAGACTGCCAGAAATAATGCAGCCTGAGTCCACTTTAACTGTCCTGGCTCGGTGCTAGGGAATCATGGGAACTGTAGTTTATTGTGGCACCACAGCTCTCTTTTTTAATATAAAAAATTTTAATATAAAAAAATATATTAAAAAAAACAACAAACAAACTTGTTTTTGAGTCCTAAAATGTGCCACAAACCCACATCAGATGATTAATCACTCTGTAACTGAGCTGTGGTCCACCTATGTAGGGGCCTTTTCACACTACACAGTTGTAATACAATTATACAGGTTGAGTCTCCCTTATCTGGAATTCAGAAATCAAAATACTCCAAAATCCACAACTGTCCACATGGGTGGCTGAGACAGTGAAACCTTTGCTATCTGATGGTTCAGTATACACAAATTTTGTTTCATGCACAAAATTATTCATAAGATTGTATATAAAATATCCTTAACCTACGTGTATAAAGTGTATACAAAATATAAGTGAATTTCATGTTTTGACTTGAGTCTATCGTCAAGATATCTCATTATGTATATGCAAATATTCCAAAATCCAAAAACTGTGAAATCCAAAATACCTCTGGCATTTCAGATAAGGAAGATTCAATCTGTAGTGCTATAATTCCACATTAACTGCTATGGCTTCATCCTACTAAATGCTGGGATTTGCAGTTTACTCTAGTACCTCATCATGTCCTACAATACCACTGAATGCAGCCATGGCAGTTAAAATGTAATCAGAGTACTATAATTATGTAGTGTGAATACAGACATCTACACATCAGTGGATGACCAAGACATGATCTCTAGCTATGCCCATGAAAACCAGGATCAGTTAATTCAATTCAGTGGGAGTAGCAGCCAGCATGGTGTACTAGTTTGAATGTTGGACACTGGAGAGCAGGGTTCAAATTCCTGCTTAGCTATGGAAACTCACTGTGTTATCTTGAGCAAGTCAATCCCTCTCATCCTCAGAAGAAGTCAAAAGAAAAACCCCTCTGAACAAACCTTGCTAAGAAACCCATGACAGGATCAGCTTAGGGTTGCTGCAAGTCAGAAACAACTTGAAAGCACACAACAGCAAAGTAAACTGCAACCTGGGAAAGAATTGGGAGAGGAGGATGGGCAAAATCTACACCGGCTCTAAACACTCAAGGAACCAGAGCATGTTCAGAGATAAAAGTTTAACAGATGCCATTCACTCCTGTGCAAAAAATAAGGCATTTCTCTTGTGATACCACCATGATGTCTACAAAGGCCATCTCATCCTACAATACTGTTCACTAATAAGGCTTACTACTTATGTCCATGCTTATTTTTTTTAAAAAAATCACCTTTTATTTTATTACCTTTATATTTTATTGCTTTCCTTTTACAGGTTGACATTTTGGTGATTGTTTTCACAGAACACGGGGGAAAAGTGAATAGAACACCAAAAGGAATAAGTTATGAGGGTTATGCACAGGCCAATGTACTAGTATTCTGTTTTTATAATATCATGGTGTTAACTTACCTCCAAAGTACCCTGGCATCCTCATGATGCCCTGACAATGTAACTCTGCCTTTCAAAACCTAATGACCCTACAGTTTTGCTGGACTAAAACTCCCATCATCCCCAGTCATGGAAAGTCAGGTTGGAAGGCTCACTGAATTTGAAGCTCACCTTACAAAGAACATTAGAAAGTTTAGAATGGACTCCCCCACACTTTAATTATACATGTTTGGAATGTGCAATAGATGTTGGACTTAAGTGAAGAACAGCACAGGTCCATCATGCACTTAAGTTAATATACAAGTTCACTAAACCCTCCAACTTTTATAGTAATTCCTTATTAAACAGTTTACAATAGTTTATCTAAAGATGTGATAATCTGACATCATTATAAGTGAAGGAATCCAGTTTCCTTTCTGTGTAATATTTTCATCATAACACTGGAAACTTCTCAACATTAAATTGGGAGTTGAGCAAAAAAAATTCTCATTAAGGAAATGGAACTACCAGTTTAAAAATTACAGTGAATATATGTCTGCAGGTGGATATAGAAAGTAGATAACACATGTACCATTTGAATTAATATAAGTGAATGAGATATAATGAACAAAACTATGGTCCAAAAGACACTGCAGAAATAGTCCAGTTTGAGACTGCCCTGGCTCAATGCTTGGGAATTCTGGGAACTGTAGTTTTGTGAGACATTTAACCTTCTCTGTCAGAGAGTTCTGGTGCCACAATAAACTACAATTCCCAGGATTTGCAGTACTGAGCCAAGGCAGTTAAAGTGGTCTCAAACTGGATTATTTCTGCAGTATGTTTTGGACCTATGTTAAGATATATGACCTTAGTAAATTGACACTTCTTTCAAGTATACTGTCACTTCTAACACATAAAAGTGCAGATGCAGGGTACTTTTCTACAAGACACTAAACCCTGAATATCAATATGTATATGGTGTTGCTATATATCCTAACAAAATATAGCCCTCCAACAGAGTCAAGGAATTTAAATCCAAAGCCATCCGCATTCTTTTTGTCAAACCGCTTGACAATGTAGGGCAGGGGTAGGCAACCTAAGGCCCGGGGGCCGGATGCGGCCCCCGGAGGCCTTTGGAACGGCCCCAGGCTGGTCCTGCCGCCGCCGCCACCGCCGCTGCCCCCCGCCGCCGCCCGCCATGATGATATTGACTATTGTTGTTATTACTTGTTCTTGGGGTTTTCTTGGCAAAATCTTCACAGGGGGGTTTGCCATGGCTTTTCTGGGGCTGAGAGAGTGCATGCATATTTTTTTTTATTTTTTATTTTATTTATTTATTTATTTATTTTTGGTGCTTTGGCCCCCCAATTGTCTGAGGGACAGCAACCCGGCCCCCGGCTCAAAAAGGTTGCCTACCCCTGATGTAGGGTATTTAATTCTGATCTAAAGTGTAAAGCCAGGATATTAAAACAGCAGACATATATTCAACCTTCTTGTGTGTGGACCAGTAGGAAGCTCCTTTAATGCAAAGCCAGACCACTAAGGCTTAATAAAAGATGCTGTGGATGGTATAATTTAACAAGACTAGCCATTAAGATCCTAAGAAGTGGCAATGTAGCAGTAATACTAAGAACCAGTAGAAGTATTTAAGAGCAAGAAAATAATAATAATTCCTGGGGATACTCAGAAGGATGAAATTCCAAAGTTGCATATAACACCAGCATGCAAAGCAGTATGTAAGTGTCGTGTGCAATCAAGTATATTTTTAAAAAATCTTGAAACGAGATTTCTAAGGGCCTGAACAGATTGCCAGAAATAATCCAATTTGAGGCCACTTTAACTGCCTTGGCTCAGTGCTAGGGAATCATGGGAACTGTAGTTTATTGTGGCATCAGAGCTCTCTGATGGAGACAGCTAAATGTCTCAGAAAAAACTACAAAATTCCCATGATTCCTAGCACTGAGCCAGGGCAGTTAAAGTGGTCTCAAACTGGATTATTTTTGGCAGTCTGTTCAGGCCCTAAGTCTCTTCCACAGACAAGTTATACTTGTTATTTATGAATCTGAGCAGGCCCAGGGAGCCTGTTATCTACAAGAGACACAGCAGTCCCACATTTGGAATACATTGCCTCCAGAGAGTGATGGAGTCTCCTTCTTTGGAGGTTTTTAAACAGAGGGTGAATGGCTATCTGTTGGGAGTGCTGCATTTGTGTATTCCTGCATGGCAGGGGGTTGGACTGGATAGCCCTTGTGGCCTCTTCCAACTTTATGATTCTCTGGAAGCTTTTTGTTGTAATTTGTGTAGTGAACTGAGAAACAAAAAAAAAAGGATGACTTGACTTTACAATAAAAATCAAACACTGAAATAAATGTCTTTTGGTTGATATGGCAAATAGCTGTGTGTCCCTGAATAATCTCGGGGTGTGTGTGTGTGTCAAATGATGCTTACTATCTAGGATCATATTTTCTCTGGTCTATCTGAAGGTGACCTTTATTGATTCTTGCATCTAACCATTGTGAAACATTGTGGGATGTCCTGTGTTCCCACAGCAGCCAGTTGACTCCATATGAAAATGGATTTAAAGGAAAGCAGCAGCTACTTTTGGTGTGGGGATATGAAGATGTAGTTAACCACTTTTATGAACTCTAGGAGCTAAATAGTTGTCAGTGCCTGCTGGTTTCCAGCTGCAAGTAGTCCAATGACTTTTGCAAATTTACCACCTCATGTTCCACGCATACGCAAATACAGAGAACGCAGGTAATGCAAGGAAAAATGAGAGAATAGAATTTTAGATATGTATCTGACAAAAGCCAAATTCATGTGGAAAGAATGGGTGAAGTGGAAAGGTATGAGTTTAGCTGACAGGGGTAGGCAACCTTTCCCCTTTAAGGGCTGAGGGACTTCAGCTCCCAGAATCCCAGGAGCTATTGGCCAACATGGGATTATTGGCCAACATGGCTGAGGCTTCTGGGAGATGAAGTCCCTCGGCCCTTAAAGGGGAAAGGTTGCCTACCCTTGGTTTAGCAGCTGCCAGTTAAACCTAATCTAGACTTGGCTGCCCACTGAGGTAGACAGTCATTTATCTAGTTCTGTACTACTAGCACAACTTTGCATTAGCCTGTTGCCCCTGTGGCCACCACATACAATAGGGTTGCCAGACGTTCTCTGCTTTCAGAGAGATCTGTTTTAAAAAGGTTTAAAAAGTCCTGAAGGTTTACAGCAGGGGTAGGCAACCTTTCCCCTTTAAGGGCCGAGGGACTTCAGCTCCCAGAAGCCTCAGCCACATTGTTGGCCAATAGTCCCATGTTGGCCAATAGCTCCTTGGATTCTGGGAGCTGAAGTCCCTTGGCCCTTAAAGGGGGCAGGTTGCCTACCCCTGGTTTACAGACTGCTATTCAAATACAGTAGAACTACTCCTTTGGTTTCCATATGGGAAGGTGAAAGCACCTACGCGAGTAAAAAACTGATGCAAGGGAGGCTACTATCCCAAATTCAGCTCAGGACCCATGTCAGCACAAGCAGCCTGGTAACATTTGAAGAGGCCGAGACTACCTCAAGCACAGGGCACCTCTGGCACTATTTGTGCTTTGCTCCATCCCCTGGGAAAAGCAGCAGCCTGGGGAAAAGAGGCATTCAGTTAAAGGGCTGTAATGACACCTGGCTGCCAAGGCAGAGGCACAAAACACCTTGCCTTGCGGGGAAATCCATGGTTTATTCTGTTTCCTCTCATGAGCTCCTAATCTTTCCGCATGCAGCCCCTGCAGATAATAGAAAGAAAAAGGCAGGGAACCTCAGAGGTGCTTTCAGCCCAGGTCCCAAACACACCACAGAAATAATCCAGTTTGAGACCGCTTTAAATACCCTGGGCTCAGTGCTGGGGAACTTTGGGAATTGTAGTTTATTGTGCTCTCTCTCTGGCAGAGAAGGCTGAAGGTCTCACAAAACCACAGCTCTTGGGAATTGTAGTTTATTGTGCTCTCTCTGACAGAGAAGGCTGAAAAGTCTCACAAAACCCGAGTTCCCAAAATCTCCTAGGATTGAGCCAGAGCAGTCAGAGCGGTCTCAAACTGGGTTATTTGGGCCTTTACAGACTGCCAGAAACAATGCAGCTTGAGGCCACTTTAACTGTCCTGGCTCAGTGCTAGGGAATCATGGGAACTGTATTATTATTTTTCTGAGACATTGAGCCTTCTCTGTCAGAGAGCTCTAGTGCCACAATAAACTACAGTTCCCAACGATTCCCTAGCACTGAGCCAGGGGCAGTTAAAGTGGCCTCAAGCTGCATTGTTTCTGCCAGTCTGTACAGGCCCATTTCTGCAATATGTTTTGGACTCGAGTCACCCTTCTTGTATCAGGGACTGAGGCTGCATCGGCACTGCAGGAGTAACCTGGGTTGGCACCCCTTGAGCTGCCATGGCTCCAGGCTATGGAATTCTGGGAGGTGTAGTTTGTAACAATAGCCTGGAGCCATGGCAGCTCAAGTGGTCCATGATCTCTCCTTCTCCTTCCTCCTCACCTTGTCCAGCTCGTCGTGGAGCTCTGCCAGGCTGGGCCGGATGAGCTTCTCTCCCAACCCGGCGGCCGTGTGCCGGTAGTAGTCTATCCTGGGCACGGCGTCGATGGTGTTGTGCCCGAAGGTGCGCATGTAGTAGGTGTTGGTGTGAGTATCGTAGTAGTAGTGATGGTGGGAGCCCGAGTGGAGGCTGCCTTCGCTCAGCACCGTGTCGCCTCCGTTCTGGAAGCTGACATTGCAGCCCTCCAAGCCCACCTCGTTGTCGCCCTCGTCCTGGTCGCCGCTGCCGGCCGAAGAAGGGTCCACGAAGTTCACCCGGAACCGGCCCTTGGCTTCCTCGCTGCTACTACCGCCGCCGCCGCCGCCGCCGCCTTTCCTGCCTTTCTCCTCTCCCTCCGCGGCGGCAGCTGCTCCTCGGGCGGCGCTCTCGGCCACAAGGTCCACCTGGAAGCGGCTCTGGCTCGGCGTCGGACCCAGCGGCCTCCCCAAAGCACCGTCGTCGCCGCCGCCGCCGCCGCCTCCGCCGGAGGAGCCCAAGAGCCCGCCGGAGGGAGGCCCCGAGGGCGCATCCCCATCGCTGGCCGGCGAGTGAGGCGCCTCCTCAGCTTCTCCGGGTTTCAGCCTCGGCGGAGGCGGCGTATGCGGAGGCAGCGGCTTCTCCTCCATGGCTCCTCGTCGTCCTCCTCCTCTTCACACTGAGGCGCTTTAAACGGAGCGGGCGACTCCTGAGGGAACGGCACACGACGCGCCTCTGAGGGCGGCGAAAGGGAGATAGATAGATGGAGAGCGAGAGCGAGAGCGAGAGGCAACCGCCCTGCCCTTCTCCTCCTTGGAGGCCTCCCAGCCGCCTCAGATAATGATGATGATGATGATGATGATGCTCCGGCAAGCGGCAGTTTCTCTCCTCCTCTCCCTCGCCTCGGTCCAGTGAAGGGGAAGAGAGGCTCCGCGGCGGCGGCTGCTGCTGCCGGCTCCTCCTCAGCCTCCCTCCCTCCTTCTTTCCCTCCTTCCTTCCTTCCTTCCTCCACACCCGCCTCTTTCTCCGCCTCCCAACAGAAGCCTCAAGTCCCTCACTTATTATTTTTTTTGAGGGGGGAACCGGCAACGTCACGCGCCTGACTCGGAGATGGCGGCGGCGGCGTTCACACGTTACGAACTGGGGACACGTCAATCCCCGCTGCCTTTCTCTTTTGCCCGCGTCACCTTCCCTGACAAGGAGGAGGAGGAGGAGGAGAAAGGGCGGGTAAAGAAAGCCTCCTCCGCGCCTTTGCGGGCTCCCTCTTCCTTCTTCTTCTCCTCAGAGGGAAAGAAAGGGCCCTTCTCCCCGCGCTTGGTTTGTTTTGACCCCCCCCCCCTCACTCACTCCAACCGCCGCCGCCCACAAGGAGCAAAGGCAACACGCGAAGGCTCTTCAGCGAGGAAGCCGGCGCCAAGCGGCGAAAGGGAGCGAGCGGGCCGGCCTCAGCCAATCGGGGACGGGTCTTTAAAGCATCCGCCGCAAGAGGCGCGGGAGGCGGGCCTGGGAGGGCCTTTGGGGCCTGGAGGGGAGGAGCGGAGCGGCCTCGGAGGATCCAGGAGTTGCCTCAGGCGGCGCCGACTGAGGAGGATGGCTCTCCTGCTTCTTCCGCGCTTTTCTGGCCTGGAGGCTGCGGTGTGTCCCCTTTTTCTCCCCCCCCCCCCATCCGCACACTTTCATACTCGGCCTTCGTAAAGCTGCCTTTCCCAGGAAGGAGCAACGGCCCTCCGCTGCCGGCTTTCCCTCATGGACAGACGCGTCCTCCTTTTTCAGGACGCGCCCTCCATTCCAGCCATCTGTCCAGGAGGAGTCCCCCAATGTCCACCATTTTGAGCAGGGCTAAGAAGAAACATGGAGGGGTTGCAGATTGCCAGAAATAGTGCAAATTGAGTCCACTTTTAGGGTTAGGGTTAGAGCTAGGGAATCATGGGAATTGCTGTTTTTTCTGAGACATTGAGCCTTCTCTGTCAGAGAGCTCTGGTGCCACAATAAAATACAGTTCCCATGATTCCCTAACCCTAAAAGTGGACTCAATTTGGACTATTTCTGGCAGTCTGCAACCCCCCATGGTTGTCCCTCAGAGGACGACCAGGCACGTCCTCCATTCCAGCCTTCTGTCCAGGAGTCCCCAAATGTCCTCCATTTTGAGCAAGGCTGAGAAGAAGCATGGGTTTCCCTCATAGGGTGACCAGACACGTCCTCCATTTCAGCCTTCTGTCTAGGAGGAGTCCCCAAATGTCCTCCATTTTGAGCAGAGCTAAGAAAAAACACGGATTCTGGGCTTCCCCTCCTCACCACCGTCCCCCAATGTCCACCATTTTGAGCAGGGATAAGAAGAAACATGGAGGGGTTGCAGATTGCCAGAAATAGTGCAAATTGAGGCACGTCCTCCTATTCCAGAACACGTCCTCCATTTCTGCCTTCTGCCCAGGAGTCCCACAACATCCTCCATTTTGAGCATGACTGGGAAGCAAGAATTTACATTTCTCAGTGTTTTGAGCTATCCTTTGGACGTGTCCTCCGTTTTCCCCTTGAATGTCCTACATTTTAACGGTGCCTTGTCCTCCTTGGCGGTGAGGGAGTCTGGTCACCCTGCTCCAGCTCTGCTGTCTCTTTTTTTCTCTCTCATCTAATCCTCACTGAAGAAATAATGCAGTTAGATACCGATTTAACTGCCCTGGCTCGAGGCTATGGATTTGTAGTTTGTGGTGGCACCCAGAGCTCTCTGACAGAGAAGACTAAATAGCCCACAAAACTACAAATCCTAGGATTCCATAGCATTGGGCCGTGGCTGTTAAAGCGGAGTACAAATTAGACTCCCCCCCCCTCTCTCTCTCAGGAGGACGAGGCACCGTTTAAATGGAGGATATTCAAGAAAAATGGAGGACACGACCAAAGAAAAACTTGAAACACTCCTATAAGGATACATTCATGCTTCTTAGCCCTGCTTGAAATGGAGGGCACAAGGTTGAAATGGAGGACTTGTCTGGTCACCCTGTGAAGAGGGATAGCTATGCTGCTGCTTAGCCCTGCTCAAAATGGAGGACATTTGGGAATTCGTCCTGGACAGAAGGCTGAAATGGAGGACGTGTGTGGTCACCCTGTGAGGAGGGAAAGCCATGCTGCTTCTTAGCCCTGCTCAAAATGGAGGGCATTGGGGGATTCCTCCTTGACAGAAGGCTGGAATGGAGGACGTGTCCTGGAAAAGGAGGGCGGCTGGTCGCCCAAAGAAGGGGCCTGTATTGAAGTTGTATGGAGCCCTCTCCGTGGAAGTCTCCGTAGGAATTGAGGAAGGAAGGAAGGGGGGTGCCCAAAGTCTCGCGAGGAGTGCGCAGGCGCAGTCGCAAAGGCAGGCCGCAGTGTTGCGCTTTGAGCGGAGCGGGATTGCTCCGGAGGAAACACGTGCCTGGAGGTCCCTCTGCGAGGCTCTTGCGGGTTTGAGGCGGAAGGGCCGCGGGTGGCCTTGCCTTGCAGCTCGCCGAGGGAGGAGGGAAGGGTCGGTAAAACTACACCTCCCAGAATTCCATAGCCTGGAGCCATGGCAGCTCAAGGGGTGCCAGCCCTGGTTACTCCTGCAGTGCAGATGCAGCCCTTCCTGTTTTTCACAGCTCTGTCTTTCTCCCTCTGTGGCACCATTTTAAAAAGCCCTGCCTGGGGTGGTCCATGAGCTCGCCTTCCTCCTCTAAGCCATTTTTGACCCGGGTGACCAGGCGTCCTCCTTTTCCAGGACCTGCCCTACATTTCAGCCTCCTGTCCAGGACAGGGTGGGCAGATGTCCTCACCGCAGAAGAGGACAAGGCACCGTAAAATGTAGGACGTTCGGGGGAAAAAATGTTGGCACTTACAAAATAAAAGCCTCAAAACACTCATCTAGAGATAAATTCATTCATTCTTAGTCATGCTCGAAATAGAGGACATTTTGGAACTCCTCCTGGACAGAAGGTTGAAATGGAGGTCCTGTCCTGGAAAAGGAGGATCTGGTCACCCTGGTCCTGTCCTGGAAAAAGAGTTTGAAAATGCCTTCCTTTTTGAGCATTGCTATTAAAGCATGAATTTACATTTCTGTGAGTAACTTTTATTTGGTCATGTCCTACATTTTTCTTGAATATCTTCCATTTTATGGTGCCTAATTGTTCTCTTTTACCTAGTTCCCCTGTTTTTGACTTATGGGGACAAGGTGAACCTAACCTAGGGTTTACTTGGAAAGATTTCTTCAGAGGGGGTTTGCCATTGCCATCCTCTGAGGCTGAGAGAGTGTGATTTGCTCAAGATCACCCAGTGGGTTTCATGGCTGAGCCAGGAATCAAATCCTGATCTCTAGAGTCATGGTCCAACACTCAAACCACTACACCACATTAGTACCTTGCAGCATGTATTTTGTGCATTTGGGCTGGGGCCATAAAGGGATTACTGTTTTGTGGATTTGGTGTGTTACTATACTAGGGTGGCACCCCATTCACCACCGCTACCATCCCATTAGGAAATGAGACCTGTACTAATGTCTTTGAAGTTTTATATAGCTTCTTTCTGGGATACTTACTGTTAAAGAAGGGTTAAAATGATGCCCCACGCTTTAAAATACCTCACATAGGCTAAATGCTACAGATTGTAAAAGGAATAATGACTAAAGGCCTTTGCAGACTGCCAGAAATAGTGCAAATTGAGTCCACTTTTAGGGTTAGGGTTAGTGCTAGGGAATCATGGGAATTGCTTTTTTTCCTGAGACATTGAGCCTTCTCTGTCAGAGAGCTCTGGTGCCACAATAAACTACAGTTCCCATGATTCCCTAACCCTAAAAGTGGACTCAATTTGCACTATTTCTGGCAGTCTGCAACCCACCTGAGTAGCAGCACTGCCACTCAAACCTGATACCTAGAAAAACCAGTTGACCCACCGCAAAGGATTTAAACTGCTGCATGAAACCACAGGGGGTTGCTGGGGTTTGTTTTTGGGGGAGATGCTTTTGTCCTGGAGAGCAGCAGCAGCAGTAGTGTGTTAGCCCTTCAGTGCCCGGTTTGAACTGGGAGGGCATCCCAGAAGGAGTCCCAGAATCCCTGGGCTTTGCAATGCTCATGGATTCCTTGGCAAGCAGGATGAAGCAGACATTGTGCCCTGAAGGCATCAACATTTGGTCTGGTCGCAATTGTGCCCTCTTTTCTTCTCGGTGGACCTATGGCTTCTCTGCTTTCCATTGTGTCTTCAGTTCTTTTTCGTACTCTGGTTTTCATTCATCCTGGCATTTCATCTGGTTCTTCTGAGAGATTATGGACATTATCACACGGGGGCAAATCTGCTGGTTAATCCACACAAAACCCAAACAGAAACTGGATTAGTGCCCCGTGTTTTCACACGACGTCGCACAGAAACTGGACAGAAAGTGGACAGAAACTGGTGTTATCCGAGATCTTTTGAAATTCGGTTGTTTGGAGGAAATGCAAATGCGCAATTAAGGTAAATTCGCATTTACCATAATGTGAAAAGCAAATGCGCATTTGGAAGCATTTCCCCGCATTTTCCCATGGTCCTCGAGGCAGCGCCTCCTTCCCTTCCCCCTCAGCAGACGGCTAATTGAGCCGTCTTGGGGACAGGGAAGGGGAGGGGCAGCCGCACGATCGGCGCCCCAACCCCTTCTCCAGGTTGTCCTCGGAGCAGCCAGCCCTCCACACGGCCGGCGCTCCAAGGAGGACCTCCCGCCGAAGAGTCGGCGAAGGTGCGCCGCAGCCTTTTGCGGCGCACCTTCGCCGACTTGAAGGACGGGCTGCCATGGGCCGCCCTGGGAAGCTGCGCTGCAGGGCCAAGGTATCCCCACACCTCGGCCCCGCGGCGCAGCTTCACCGCCCCTGAAAGGAGCGCTAAATTGGCGCTCCTTTCGCAAGTCGCCGAAGGTGCGCCGCAAAAGGCTGCGGTGCACCTTCGGTGACTCTTCCGCCGCAGCGTGTGCGAACGCTGCGGCGGGAGGTCCTCCTCGGAGCAGCCAGCTGCTCCGAGGACAACCTGGGGAAGGGGTGACAGCCGCGGCGAGGGACAGCTGCGGCAAGTGACAGCCACGGCGAGCATAGTGCGCATGTGCTAGAAGATCATTTCTAGTACATGTACGGGATTTTCTCACTTGTGTGTGAACGTTAAATGCGGTTTCAGCGGGAGCTTACTTTAATTGCGCATTTATGTTAATCGCGTGTGAAAACCATTTGCAGAATCAAGGTTTATTTTCGGTTTATTTTCGGGATTTGTCATTTCCACTTTATTGTCAGTTTGTGGGCCACGTGTGATAACGTCCTATGAATTGTAAACTGCTTTGAGTACCAATTTGGGGGGAAAGGTAGGATAACAATAACAATGACAGTCATTATCATCCTGTTACCTTCCCTCCCATGCAGGTCCAAAACATACTGCTGAAATAATCCAGTTTGAGACTGCTTTAACTGCCCTGGCTCAGTGCTAGGGAATCCTGGGGACTGTAGTTTTGTGAGACATTTAGCCTTCTCTGTCAGAGAGCTCTGGTGCCTCACGCTCTCTGACAGAGAAGGCTAAATGTCTCACAAAACTACAGTCCCTCCGATTCCCTAGCACTGAGCCAGGGCAGTTAAAGTGGTCTCAAACTGGATTATTTCTCCAGTGAGTTTTGGACCACACTTCAAAAGAATGGTGGTCAAATGGCACTCTAGATATTGAACTGCAGCTCCCATAAGCCATCACCATTGGGTATCTTGGTTAGGGCTGATAGGAGTTGCAGTTCAGTCACATCTGCAACACCACAGTCACCCACCCCCTGCTTTAGATTTAGAGAATCTTTGTTCGGTGATATAGCTTTTCCCACCACCAAGAATGAGTTGTGTTCATTCAAAGCATCTGGTCTGCAGGTTTCAGTTCAGCCCTTGCCCATTCTCAAATTTCTTGTGCATGTGAATGGTGTGGTGGCAGTGCAGTTGTGAATTGCATTGTAAGTATATCCCAAAATGTCTTTATTACTGAGACAGGATCCTTTTATGCAATGAGGTATCATACCAACTTTGTGTTGTATTCCTTGCCTTCATATCCAGTTTCAGACTAATATGAAGGAAAAGTTCACAATAACACATCTGTTCAGAGGCTGTACTCCGACTTGTTTCCAAGGGTACCTGCATAATACACATTATTTTAGCTTGTAATCCTGTACATCTGGGAACATACACCACTGAACTCACTGGTGCTTATATTTAATAGAAATGCATAGCATCATGATACTAATTGTTAAATGCTGGCTGATAGACAAGTGTGCAAGATCCAAAAGACCACACAAGCCTTACAATTTGCTCCAAATTAGATGAATGTCAATTTTTTCCACTGATTTTATCATTTTCGATTATCAACATGAGTGTTCAGAAATGCCACTTACAAGGAAAAATAAAATCTGTACTTTTGTCAATTCAGTGGGCTCTTGGTGAATGCTGGCGTTTGGTTCCAGGAACTCCCCCTCCCTGCATGGATACCAAAATCTGGCTGCTTTAAGTCCCATTAAATACAATTAATAGTAAAATGGTTTATCTTATATAAAATGGCAAAATCAAGGTTTGCTTTTTGGAATGTATATATATTTTTTGAATATTTTCAATCCGTGGATGCTTGAATCCATGGATAAAGAATCTGTGGGCCAGCTGTAATTTGTTAAGAGGATCAACCAAAAATGTGGAGGCAATTGTGTTTTCCAGAATTTTCCATTTGGCGGGTGTGTGTGTCTTCTTTATACCCTAATTTGTTTGTACCATATATCCTGATTAAGAGTTGTTGAGAACTTAGGTTTATGCACTGTTGTGGCCTTTTGGGTGGTCCTGAGATACCCAGTTTTTGAGTTGACATGTTTTGGTTCAGCTTGCTTGGACTGGTAAATTGAAATGTTTATTAGGTCATTCACAGGACTAGCTGGGTTTTTCAAATGTATGCCTCTGCAATGCCTCTCTTCTTTATTTTATGTAGCCACTGGCCATCTTTATCACTATTACAATGTATGATTTACTTCAAAACAGTGAAAATAAAGATAATTTTAAAGGTTGAATTGCAACTCTTCCATTTAATTTAGTTTACTCAAATGAAAAGTGCAGCCTGATTCCCCCCTAAAATTTGGGGGCTCATACTTGGAGAAAAATGAAAGCGATGTGGAGCTATGGAAGCAGCCCAGGGGTTAAGATGAAAGGCTTTATTGGTTTTTTGATATGACATATGGGATCTGCAAAACTTTGCATTGCAGTTCCTGCCCATACCATGATCCCTACTTATCACCCTGGACACAATCTGGGCTGATTTTGCAAACTAAGCTGGGAAGAATCTGGTTACTACATGGATGAGAAACTTATAAGGGACTAGGAAGGATCTCAAGGGCTGCATCCACACTGCAGAAATAATCCAGTTTGACACCATTTTAACTGCCATGGCTCAATGCTATGAAATTCTGGGATTTGTAGCACGGTGAGACATCTCCCTCAACTCATAATGCTCAATATTCATTTCCTGGAAGTATGTAGGCCTGACACCTGTATTTTAAAAATATTATTATTTCAATATTGATGGCCATCAAGTACACTTGTCCCTCCACATTCACTGGGGTTGGGGGCGCAGGACCCCCGTGAATGTGAAAAAACCACAAACAACGATAATAACTACAAGATGAAATGAAAAGAAATAAAAGAAGAGTTGATAAAATGGAGTAAATTGAAACTTTCTTTAACAGGAAGAATAGAAACGATCAAAATGATGGTCCTCCCCAAAATGAATTTTCTATTTCAATGTATTCCAATAATTCATAATTAAAAAAAACCATTTAGAGATTGGCATAAAGATATAAGGAATTTTATTTGAAATAATAAAAAAGCAAGAGTGAATCGGCTAACAATGATAAGGAGTAAAAAGGATGGAGGAATGAACTTGCTAGACCTGGAATTATATCACAAAGCCAATGCATTAGATTGGATGACTGATTGGGTGACGCTGAAAAGAGAAGAAATGTTAAATTTGGAAGGCTTCAATAACAGATATGGGTTGCACAGTTATTTATGGTATGGAAAAGATCTGATTTACAAAGAATTTAAATATCACGTAATAAGAAAAGCACTTTTAAATATATGGAAGGAAATAAAAGGAAAAATATACAGGAAAATACCATTATGGATTTCACCACACGAAGCCTTTCATGGAAAATGGACAGCAGTAAAAACATGGTTGAAATATAAGGATATATTAAAAAAAAAAAAAAGGAGATGACCAAAAACTGGATTTAAAACCAATTGAGGCAATAGCACAATTGGACTCTAAAATGCATTGGCTTTTGTATATACAACTAAAAGAGAGATTAAAATGGATATAAAACTTCAAGGTTTTGAAGAAAAAACATTTGAAATAGACAAAGTGTTGCAATAATCACCAAAACAAAAGATAAGTAAATTTTACAAAATACTAATGGAAATTAAACAAGAATCAGAAAAAAATATCGGATAACATGATTAAATGGGCGACAGATATAGGAAGGACAATTGAATTGGAACAATGGGAAAAAGCAAGGAAAAGGACAGACAAATTTACAAAATCACAAGATTTAAAGGAAAATTTCTGGAAAATGGAACAGAGATGGTATCTAACACCATCAAGAATAGCTAAAATATATAATACAAAATCAAAAGAATGCTGGAAGTGTAAACAGAATGTAGGGTCATGGTTCCATACATGGTGGAAATGTACGAAAATAAAAAAATATTGGAAAAAAATACGTATTAATATACAAAATATGTTGAACATTAAATTTGAATTACGCCCGGAAATATATTTCTTAAGCATGTTAAACAGTTTAGACCAAGAAATAGAGAGAAAATTTTGGAGGATCCTCTTATATATGGTAACGGCAGCCAGAATTGTAGTAGTGCAAAAATGGAAGAAACAAGACATACCTACTGTTGATGAAGGGTTTTTAAAATTATTAGAAGTGAAAGAGATGGACAAATTAACTAAATTACTCAATAATAAAGACTTGGATTTAATAAATGAAGAATGGGCTCCAATAGAGAGATACATTAAAGAAAACTGGATGTAAATGAGCTAAGATACTAAGACACCAATGGAAGAGAACATTTATAGTTTACTAGTAAGTATTGTAAGACATTAAAATTTAAGATAGATACTTAAAGAACAATTGAATAAATGTAGGTACTCACTGTTGAAGAACTAAAGGAAGGTTGTACATATTGTAAATGGAACAATAGATCAGTAGTAATATAATATATATTGTAAATATTTTAATTATGCAATAAAATATATATATATAGGAAAAAAGAAAAACCCACAAACAACAAAATACTGTTTTTACCGGAGACAACACCTCTCTAGGAATCTCTAGGTCCTCCAGTGCAGCTCTGGGACCATAGAATTGTGCTGGAGGAGCTACAGATGCCTAGTGTATCTTGTTATTATTGTTATCTGTTTATTTTTATATTAGCAGCATTGTGATTTTAAATTCCTCAAGTTTAATTCTGTTTTAAGGGGTGTGAGATGGGATGAGGGTAGAGGGTATGGGATGTTGGATTGTTTTAACTATCGTATTTTTAACTTGTTGTAAGCCGCCCCGATTGCTGGGCAGAGGGGCGGGTTATAAATAAAAATTTATTATTATTATTATTATTATTATTGTTGTTGTTATTATTAGTGGAGTGTTATCTCTAGGAATCTCTAGGTCCTTCAGTGCAACTTTTGGTTAAAGTTGACCACAGAGTTGTGCTGGAGGACCTAGATATTCCTAGAGAGAGCATATTAATCTGTGCAAAAATCAAAGCCACAAATGTGGAGAGATGAGTGTATAAAGAAATTATTACCTTATTTTTAGGCAGAGCAAACCTTAGGGTTGGACAGGTTGGGCACCTGCTGGGAGCACTAAACTAAGTTGAATAACTTGGTATAGTCTCTGCAATGAATTAAGCTGAAGATAAGCAGCAAGTACTATATCGTCTCTCTCTTTCTCTCTCTTTTTCTCAGACATGCACACACGCCACTTATTTGTTGGAAAAGTAAAAGTTTGGGACTACAATCCCCCAAATCCCCATTGGTCATGGTGGCTGTGACATTCTTGGAGTTATGGTCCAGGAAAATAAAATTTCCCGGCCCTCAGGATGCAAACTACAAAAACAAATTTCCATTATTGAACCTTTTATTTAATCTCTGTGTTTCTGTTTTTTAAAATAAATAAATAATCTTCAGTTTAATGTCAATGTATTTTTGTTTTTGTTTAAAAAACAACAACAACAACCTTGCAACTTTTCCTTGAGAGACTTACCAAGTACTGTGAGAACTACAAATATTGTAAATAGCATAAGCAGTATAAGAACAGAAATGCATAAAAGGATGAAGAAACTCCTCAACTAGGGTTAACATCAATCTTAGGATAAATGTTGACATCAATTGCAGGGATAATTAAGATTTGCTATGATTTCAGTTTTGTATAACAGTCTCTATGCTACTGTCAACCAGCCACACTTTAATGGAGATCTTTGAAAGTGCAACAGGACATCTATTTACCAGTATGTGAAAATACCTCAGAGCAGTTCACAGAGTACTTGGATGCGTAACAAATCTGACTGAAATTGCTGATTAAATCCTTTTCCCCAATAGGGTATGACTGGCCATTTAGGGTAGCTAATTTTGGGTTTGATCATATAAATAAAAAATAACCCAAGGCTAAAGTAATAACATGGAATAGGTTAAAGCAGAACAATGGACAATTGTAGAGATGGAAAATATTCTCGGGCATGACATCATCTGCAAAAATAAAAAGTGTGTGTGTGTGTGTGTGCATGCATGTGTGTATGGCTTTGGGAGCCCTAATTCATTGTGCCAGATGCCTCAAAATTTGACAATAGTGTTTTTGGATGTTGTCCATGTTGTAGTGCCGAGTTTCAAGTTGAGATTCCAAAGGGAAGGCTTCTTAGAAGAAGAAAAAGAGGGGAAAGGCCTGTTCTAACTCACTGGGATTTCAAAATTTGACAGAACTTTTTCCTGTTGTTGCCCAGGTTGCCAATTTCAACTAAAAATTCCAAATACTGGGCTTCTTAGAAGCAAAAGAGACAGAGCTGCTGCAGCACGTTGGGAAATAATTATTGTTAAAGTCCTAGAAAACAGGAGAAGACTCTCTCAGGATGCATCCGCACGGCAGAAATAATCCGGTTTGACACCACTTTAACTGCCAGGACTCAATGCATGTGCTTTGTGCTTGAGTGTGAGGCGTTAATGAATGTTAGATACATACCAAGGACCTTTTCACACTACCCAGTTATAGTACTATAATTCCTGTTTAATTCCCATGACAACATCCTATGGAATCTTGGGGTTTATGGTTTGGTGAGGCACAGAGAATTCTAAACATCCTCCCTATGCTGCAAATCCCAGAATTCCATGGGATGTGGCCATGGTAGTTAAAATGAAATCAGAGTGTCATAACTGTGTAGTGTGAAAGAGCTCCAGGTTGCTCCCATCAGCACAGTAGTTTTACTTCTGTCCTGCAAGATGATACAGTAAAACAGGTTACAATTTCTATAAAATTAAAAATGCCTATCTAACAGACCATGAGAACACTGAAAATATGTGCAAATTAGACTGAGTTTAGGCAATTTATATTCTGAGGTGAAAAGATTATAAAGAATTTGAAGACTTTTGCAGCATAGTTTTGAACCATCATTTGAGAACCATAGGAGGGATGTCTAATAATGGTTTACAGTTTACACAACTGGCTGTGATGTTTTCTTGTGATATACTTCAGATTTAAGACTACAGTACTTGTCATAGAGTGGGTGAATAACTTGTTTCAAAGCTGAACATGTCATTGAAGGATGGCTACATCTATCTTGATTAGATTTTTTAAATAAAAAAAAATAGGTATAACTTAATGCCTTTGGAGCACTGATCACCTATATAGTATTTCAATTATAGAAATTCTCAGTTGAGTTCAGATGGCCCTCTAAAACATAATCGTGGCTTGAGTATTGGACTAGGACACTGGGATACTAGAGTTCGAATCCCTGCTCAGCCATGGAAACCCACTGGGTGACCCTGGGCAAGTTGTACACTCTCAGCTTTAGAGGAAGGCAAGAGCAAACCCACTCTGGAGGGTCCCCTATGATTAGGGTTGGCGCAAGTCAGAAATGACTTGAAGGCACACAACAACAACGACAAGAACAACAACAACATGTATGTTCCTTCCTTTCTCTGTTTCTCTTGCAGATGCTGATTCTTTCTAAATTATCTCAAACAGCTTTTCCTTAACAATAGTTAGCCATGAGCTCTGTACCAGCTAAGGGTCATTTATACTAACCTCCAAACCTTGGTTTGCTGGTGCACCTTAACCAAATCAGTGAAGCACATGGCAAAATGTGGCTAGAAGGAGCATGGAAACTGAAGGCAAGGTGGGTAGCAAAATAGAAGAGTATATACCTGAATCTATAAAGCATTCCTGAACTTCAGAAACACAACTGGACTATGACATTGGGGATGCTCCATAATTTTTGAAGACATTTTTCATATACCATATTTGAGCCATAATTGGTTTTATTTTGAACATTTATATTCAGTTCAAATAAACACACCAAGTATCCTTAAGTCTTCCAGATTTTGGTCTTTATCCCTTCAGTTCAGTGATCACCTTCCAGTCATTTATTTCAATGTCAGTAATACAACTGAACCTTCACTGGTAAAATCAGTGAGATTGGCTGTCAGATTCGACATAAAGTAACTCCTAGCAAGTTCAGTGTGACTTCCTCCTATGCAAACATGCATAGGATTGTAGACTGAAGGAATGAACATTTATTGTGCCATTTTTTACCTTTTAAAAGGTTTGTAGAAATCTCTGCTCCAAACAGACACCATTGAAATGTTTATTTTAATGTTCACTTCCCTGCATGGAACTTCTGCTTGACTTCAAGGAAGATGTCTGTTGAGTATATTTAGAACTATTTCATTAAAAATTCCCCCCCTCCCATTCAAAATGCTTGCTGTCCTTTTATGTCTTCCACATGGCACAGATAAATGTATATACTGTTTGTGTATGAACGAAAGGTCTGCCCTATAATCTGTTAAACATTTTACCTTCCCCCCCTTATATCAGGTAGATATTCTTAGGCAAATATTATATAATCATGTGTCATCTTATGCTTGTATGTTTATTCAAACAAGCCAAACGTAAAACTTTTTTTAATGCCATACTTTTGAAAGTTTGCCAACTAAATTCCATGTATAATCCCTTCTGGCCGAAACACTTCTGAGAGATTTGCATAGTTGGCTGGATGCAGAAGCAGAAAAGCTCCTTTCAGTGAGTTGATATGATTTTTATTTTTGGTGCCATGTGTTCTGCCCTCCAGCTCCTGTTACTGTTGGTTTTGCCTGGTATGCTGCAGTTTAGGATCAAGATCACCATTAGTAAGGCTGGAAGGACTGATATATATCTATATATCTATATCTATATATAGATATAGATATATAGATAGATAGATATTTATTCATATCTGATTTGTTGTTAACTGCCCTTGAATCAATCTTGACTCATGGCTACTCTATGGATGAGACATCTCCAAGACCCGCTGTCTTCCACTGCTCTGCTTAAATCTTGCAACCCCTTAATACCCATGATCTCCTTTAATAGAGTCCATCCATCTAGCATGTGGCCTTCCTCTCTTCCTACTTCCCTCCATCTTCCCCAGCATTATTGTTTTTTTCCAAAGAGTCTTCTCTTCTCATGATACCTCCAAAGTACGGCAGTCTCATTTTGGTCATCTTGGCTTCCAGGGAGGTTTCTGGTTTGATCTGCTCTGGAACCCACTTGTTTGTCATTTTGGCTGTCCATGGGATCCTCAGCACTCTTCTCCAGCTCCACATCTCAAAGGAATTGATTTTCTTCCTATCATCTTTCTTAACTGTCCAGCTCTCACATCCATACATGGTAATAGGGAATACAATGGCTTGTATGATTCTAACTTTTGTGCTCAGTTGTATATCTTTGCATTTTAGAATCTTTTGTAGTTCTTTCAAAGCCACCCTCCCCATTCTTAGTCTTCTTCTGATTTCCTGGCTGCTGTTCCCATTTCTATCAATGTTTGATCCCAGGTATGGGAATTCTTTTACTATTTCTATTTCTTCATTGTCTAGGTTTGACACTAGGTCTGTCTGGTCTGACAGTAGCCTCTTGTCCTGAGTACAGATTCCTCATCAGGACTATCAGATGTGTTGGCACTCCCATGTCTTTAAGGGAATTCCATAGCATTTCATGATCTATGCAGTCAAAGGCTTTGCTATAGTCTATAAAGCACATGCTGATTTTCTTTTGGAATTCCCTGGTGCACTCCATTAGCCATCGTATGTTTGCAATGTGATTCCTAGTGCCTCTTCCTTTCCTGAACCCTACTTGGACCTCTGGGATCTCTCTTTCCATATATGGTTGGAGTCTATGTTGAGCATGATTTTGTTTCCATGGGAGATCAGTGCTATGGTTCTATAGTTGCTGCAGTCTCTTCGGTCTCCCTTTTTGTGGATGCGGATGTATATTGATTGCTTCCAATCTGTTGGCCATTGTTTTGTTTTCTATATCTGTTGACATATGTTGGTTAGCTCTAGATTTGACTCTGTCAGTGTGGATTGCAGCAGTTCAATTGGAATATCATTTGTTCCTGGTGATTTGTTTTTCGCTATTTCTTTTATTAGAGTTTCCACCTCAATCTTTAGGATTTGGGGTTCATATGGCTCTTTGTTCCATGTATTCATATCTGATACTTTCACCATTATCTTGTGTTGTGTGAAAGCTTAGTGGTAAATTTTTAAATCAACTATGAAAATCATGCAGCCCTCCAGATATTCTTGGACTGGAAATCCCAGTATTAGCCAGCATAGCCAGTGTTGAGGAATGTTGGAAGCTGCAATCTAATGAACATCTGGAGGGCCTCATGATTCATACTCCTCTCTTAAATGAATCCATGAAGTAGACTTCTAAATTTATGTCTTGAACCAGGAATCCCAATGAACAGAGACAGGTGCTGGTTCCCTGCTACCTGTGCTGCCTCTGGCTAGGATATGATGTGCGTATCAAGCTGGAATTCATAGCACTCTAGAATTCTCCTGTCCTATGAGAATCAAGTAACATGCATCCAATAAGATCAAATAAATTTGGACAAATGCTTAGGAAATTTCATCTATCTGTCTGTCTGTCTATCTATCTATCTATCTATCTATCTATATCTCCCAAACATTTGTCCAAACTTATTTATATATCTCCCAGCTAGCAGGGATATGCAACTGAGGAATTCTAGGACTTATAGTAAAAAATAAGTAACCTTTCCAGGCTCTTCTCCAAATACATCCTATTTCATCCTTGGATGTGTGTTACAACTCCATCCTATTGACGGATGCAAAATGTTGTATTCTTTTGGTCTGGGCTACCTGTTGCTGAGGGGCTCACTGCCTGCCACTCTGCTTTAGGGTAGTTGTCTGTCTTTAGGACAAGCTGAGAAAGCTAAGAAAGCTAAAGCCAAAACCTGCTGTTGGTTTTCCGTAAGGCAGTCTCAGACAAGAAGGTGGTAAAGTATTCCAGCAACTCCCAAGACAATATGGTTTAACAATATCTACATCAGGAAGCAGCCAAACATATTCAAGACAGCCTCCCAAGTGTCTGCTAAACAAAGATGAATCATAACCTGCCTCTCTGTCTGTGTAGTTCCACCCAGTGCAAAATACAGTCTCGATTGGGTGCTGAACAAATATAAATTGCAGCTGCTGTTAAAATTTCCAGTCCTGACACATGGATGGTACTGCTCTGTTCACTGACCCTGAAGAAAGGCATACCAAAATTCTCCACATCAGTATTTATATCCATCCTGATATGCTCTTTCTCTTCAGTGTTATCTGTGCTATTGTTGTCTTAGACTTCAGTTATGGAATTAGTATTGTCAAATCCATTTATGTCCTGCTTCAAGTTCTTAGCCATTGATTCAGTGAATGTGTGGAATCTCTTTCCAGCCGTTGTTGGTATGAGAACCATGCCATCTCTGTTGTATAGTGTGGCTTCTGGGTTGCATGGATTCTTTTAGCTCGATTCTGCTTTTCTTTGCTGGGTTGCATAGAAGTAGAGTGTGAGCAAAAACTGTCAAATAACTAAGTTCAGCTGTGATAAAATAATATATGCATCTGTTTTAGAAGGAACTATGTGCTGGGGTTTGGTTCCAGGAGCCCCCATGGATACCAAAATGCTTAAGTACCATTAAGTAAAATGATATCCCTTATTTAAAATGGCTAAATCCAAGTTTGGTTTTTGGAATATATGTGGTTTTTTTTTAATATTTTCAAGACGTGGATGCTTGAATCCATGGATTAAAAAAAAATTGTGGATATGGAGGGCTGACTGTAATTAATTTTATCCAAATCTACTCACTCCTAATGGATTTAAGGTGTTTTAAATTGTTTTTAATTATTCTGTTTTAACATCAAAATGTTTAATATGATTTTTGTCTGTTCCTACTGTTTTTATATTATCATTTAAACTTATTTTATTGTATACTGTCCTGAGATCATATGATGCAGGATGGGATATAAGAATTTTAATAAAATAAATAAATATATAATGCAAGATAATATGTGATTGTGATATCAATTATCCAATAGAGCAGTTTCTTTTTATAGCTGCCTTTGAACAGAATGTGGGTCACGGAGTAGAGCTGGGATAGGAACTGAGTAGCCCTCAAATGTTGCTCAACTGCAATTCCCAGCATTCATTGTCAGAAACTAAGCTGTCTGGGACTGCTAGAAGTTAAAGTCTAACAATATCTAGAGGGCCACAGATTCCCATCCTTGCTATAAAACTATCACAAAAGCAGCAAAAAGTCATCTGTCATAATGGACTGATCCCTTGCTTGCATGTAACAGCAAAATGCAACCTGGAGGTCTTTCACACTACACAGTTATAACACTCTGATTTCATTTTAACTACCATGGGCACATCCCATGGAATTCTGGGATTTGCAACTTAGCGAGTGTGTTTAGAATTCTCTGGCGGAGAGCTCTAGTGCCTCACCAAACCATAAACCCAAAGATTCCATAGGATGTTGTCATGGGAATTAAACTGGAATTATAATACTATAACTGGGTAGTGTGACAGGGTCCTTGCCACATGCTTTGTGATTGAGTGTGATGTGTAAATGAATCTTATATGCAAGGGCCCTTTCACACTACAAATCAGCCCCCCCCCTATTTACCCTACATACAATTAGCAAACAGATGGTGTACAACTGCAACATCCATGCACAAGAAAGGTATTAGCAAACTGGCTTAATGAAGGCTAAATATGGCTCACTGGCCAGGGAATGCTTTCTGACTGTTGAAAGGGTCAGAAACAAGGGAAATGACTCTGGAATGGAATGGACTATTCCCAAAGAGGGTGTGACTGGCCGGAACACCAAATAGTTGTTTTCCATAGTGGAAGACCCCATTTATAGTTCACAGAGTTCAGAAATAATAACTCGCACAATTTCCTAGATGATATGCACAGATGATATGCACCAGATGGGATGTGGTGGCTCAGTGGTTAAGATACCAATTCTGATGATAGGAAGGTTGGCAGTTCAAGGCCCAAGTGTTGCATGATGGGGTGAGCTCCTGTCACTAGTCCCAGTTTCTGCCAACCTAGCAGTTTGAAAGCATGCAAATGCAAGTAGATAAATAGATACCACTTTGGTGGGAAGGTAACAGAGTTCGGTGCAGTCATGTTGGATACATGACCACCAGAGTCGTCTTCGGACAATCCTGGCTCTTTGACTTAGTAATGGAGATGAGCACCGTCCTCTACAGTTAGTTATGACTAGACATTCATGCCAAGCAAAAACCTTTATGTTTACCTTTATGCACAAGATGGAAGAGGAAAGAACTGGCAAAGCAGCTTGTGAGGATTCTTTGACTATGAAATTCATGGGGCTGTCATAAGTTGAAGGCTACTTGAAGGCACGCTCACACACACACACACACACACACACACACGTGCCCAGTGGCCATGCTGGCTGGGGAATTCTGGGAGTTATAGTTGAATGAAATAATGTAATAAAGATGAAGGCATAAAATTATGGGAAGATCTGTATTAAAACAAGATGTAATTTCCCAGTCAAGATCAGGAAGGCAGGGCTATGGCTGGGGTTGCCTTTTTCCATTTATTTGATGTGCATTCTCAGCTTTGTTCTTCTGGAAAAAAGAGATAAATTCATATAAATTCACAACATATAAATTCATGCTGTGGTAGAGCATACATTTGGTTGATGTGATGAGACTGTCTGTGAAAAGGGTCACAAAGTTCCAATTTGTCTAGTATCTAGAAGTAAGACTCCTGTTAGGAACAAATAATAAAGATGATACAATTCAGACGTGACCAAATGTGGCCCTTAGAAGTTGCTCAGTTGCAACTCTCATTTTACCTCAACCATTGGCTATCCTGGCTTGGCTGCAGTCCAACAACATCAGGAGGAATACAGATGTTGATGTAGTGTTTCTCTGGAAGAAGAAGAAGACTATTAATATATTTCTAGACTTCATTTGATGGGGAGTTGTTAAGACATTGATATAAAGTTATTTTTAAGCATTTCATTTAGTGGATTGAAGGCATGTTTCAAAGATACTGTTATGTTATGCATTTTATTTCAATCTGCCATGGATGATTTAGTGTTACAGGCTTGCTAGTATAACAGTTTAATTAAAAATAATTATAATTCATTACAAAAGGCATTGGTGTTGATGTGTGTTTAATTGACTGCTTTTTGCCATAATAAAGACAAAATGATTAAAAGATAAGCATATATATCAATCAGAACAGTGGTTTTAATGCAACAATTCTCTCAGATAAACTAAACTAAAAAGAAATTCATGCATCACGCTTCTCCCTCACACACACACACATAACAGAGAGTGAGAAGAGACGCACACATAATTTGATTTCTTCTGGCAAAAAAAGACAAACAATATAAGAGGGTCTGTACTACCTTTGAATGGGCCTAAATATCCTACAGGCACTAAACCCCATCTGATCTTGGAAGCTAAATAGAATCAGGTCTGGTTAGTATTTGGATGGGAGACTGTCAAGGAATAGCAGGTATTATAGGCTACATTTCAAAGAAACTGACAAAACCACCAGAGCATTCCTTGCTTAAACACTATAAAATTCATGGGCTCACCATAAGTCAACAGGTGACTTGAAGGCATATATGCACACATACTGGTTTTGAATGTAAGGATATTGCTTTAAATAGTTTCTACTATTTATTTTTTAAAAATCTGTTGATCATTCTTACAGTGGCTATGGCATTAATCTATTTTATGACTGTGGTTTGTCTTTGTTCTGCAATGTGACATATTCAAGAAACATTTTTATTGCATAAAAATCAACAAATATAAATTATTGAGTAAAGACCAGCAAATATAAATGGTGTGGGTGTGGGTATGAGCATATATACAGAAGTCTAAAGCCTATAGATGAAGAACTTTGTGAAAAATATATTAGAAGTTGTATGTTTACTATCAGGAAAGAGGAAGGGAGGGAAACATACTGTTATAAAATTATGAAATTTAAATATCATTGGATTTATTTTCCTGAGATGGGCCAGAACTTGGAAATTATTTGTTAAAACTTCCAATAACAATTTTTGTGATTATGCCAACTCTGTTTTAAAGACTTAAAGTAAGAATTAATTATTGAGATTGTTTTAACATGTTACTGGGGGGATGCATCGGGGGCCTATGCATTTTAATAATTTTAAATGGTTTTTAATTTAATGATGAATGGCTTTTATTAATGAAGCTAACTAATTTATTTGAAAAATGAAGTACTCACTGATGAAGTACTCATTTTGCTCACTGACAAATCCATTGATAGCATGAAAGTAAAGATTTTTGAGCTCTGGATAGAACGGGACAGTAGGTTTATGAGACCAATAGGAGGTAGATATATGATTCAGCTAAGACAATGGGAAACTTTGGATGGAAGAGAAAGTCAGAAGACCTGAGAAAATTAGGAAAACAATTCTCTGTTAACTAATATGTAGTCAAATATTGATATTTTGGGAGGGAAAGTAACATAAAGAAATTTGTTATGAATGATGGGATTACTTTTTATCAATTTTGTTTTCAGTGCTTTATGTTGGCTTGGCCAACTTTATACAAAATGTTATGAAGCTGTTAGCTTTTTAAAAAGAATAAGGTTATAGGAATAAGCTCCACTGAAGTCAGTGGAACATACTTTTGCATAGACATGTAAAGGGTTATACTGTTAAATAACTTAATCCTTAGGGTGTTTTCCAACAAGGCTTCTATCATGCAACCATCCTACTTTATTTAGAATTTTACAGGGAATACAGACAAAGTAGACTTCCACTTGTATTCTTCTCATGTTTTTTAACTGAATATTCCTCCCCACTCTTTCCACACACACACACCCACATTAATTACAAAGAAAGAGACAGAATAGCTGCAGAATATATTTTAACTGGTACTGCTTGGAGCCCTCCATCTGGACTCTAAAATCAACACAGCAAGGACAAATTCAGCTTTCATGTTGTTATTTTAAAGGCAACAGCAGCCATAGCAACCTCTCATTTATGTTCGTATATTTGAAGGTAGAAGGTAATGGAAGGAAGTTCTTCAAGTGGGGTTTGATCTTATAGTATTGTATTTTTATGTTGGAAGCCACCCCAATTGCAATGCAGAGGGGCGGGGTATAAATAATAATAATAATAATAATAATAATAATAATAATAATTATTATTATTATTATTAAAGTGATGTCCACAGTCTTTCAGAAGGAGGACCCACACTGCGTAGTCCTTTCCCCTTCTTTGTTATTTTAACATGTGTCCCTAATAGACCTCTGACTTTTTTTTTTCTGTCTCCAAAGAAGATTTTTTTTATACTTGGTTTTATTAATGATAGGTGTTAGAGATGTCTGAATAAATATAACACCTATCGTTAATAAAACCAAATGTGAAAATATTTTTTCTTTGAAGTCTCCATTCTTTTTAGATGATTTGTTTAACCACAGGATGTCTTTGAACTGAGTATCCAGTATGCTTTAATAAGCTACAACAATGGAATGGCCATCTTCCATCTGTGTCCACAAAAATGTCTGTATGTCTGTACTTTCCCCTCTTAACGCTCTGCTTAGGTTCTGATCATTGTCTTTCAGCCTTCTAAAAAATGATTTATGTTAATCTGTTTCTCAAATCTGTATAATATTTTGTTTCATCTTTTTCTAGAAGGTTATACTCAATATATTTTCCAAAATGAAATTAGGGTTGTTGTTTTTCACATTACACAATTATAGCATTGTGAGTCCACTAACTGCCTTGGCTGCATTTTGTGGAATCCTGGGGTCTGTAGTTTGATGAGGCACTAGAACTCTCATGCTGAGAATTTTAAATATTTCCCTAATCTGCAAATCCCAGGAGTCCATAGGATGTTGTCATGGCAGTTAAAGTGGATTCATAATGCTATAATGTGTCGTGTAAAAAGGCCTGAAGTGTCACATATTTGAGAGAGAAGGAAGCATATTTCATTTGCTTTTCCTTGGCAGATAATCTATTTTCCTTTAAATAAATATTTTTTTCTTTATTGATATAGTATCATATGCACCTTGGAAAAATGGAATAAGAAATATTACAAAGTGGAGTTACAAGTGGAAAAATAAAATCGATAGTGCAGCTGTGTAACCCAAGAATGGGTCTTTCAGGGTGAACTGTTACACCGATACAGAGTTCAGATAAAGTTGCTAGAGCTGTCCTGTCCTACCACAAAGAGGCATTGTTGCATGTAACTTTGGGTCAAGTGCCTTTCCCAACAATAAGGCTTTCCTATTTCAGAAAGGACACTGGATTTTGTAATAACCACAATATGAATTTTCTGTAAAATTATTCCTGGCTTTTAAAAACAAACAAACAAACAAACCTTAAACTGGCAATGTTAAATGGTAGCTCACTTTTCAGTTCTGTTTTTCTTTAACTTAAGGGTACAATCCTATATTAATGAATTACTTGTCGAATTGCTAATGAATTTGGTAATAGGCCATCAGAACACTGAGAGCAAAAGATAAGCCTGTTGCCTGGAAGATATATAATATGGCACAGCCATTCTGCAGGAAAGATACAGCCAAAGTAGGAGACAGTCATGGGTGGAACCAGAGCTCCAGAAAGTTACTTTCTAAATTACTGACTGGGCAATTGTGAGAACTGTCATCCAAACAACAACAACAACAACCTTGATCTAATCAAGTAGTACTGAGGAGGAGTCAGCTGCTACTGTATCCTATACCATATCAGATCACCCCCACTAATGGCACAGCCTCCTACCAGGCTTGAACAAAGCTGAATATTGTGGTTTGTGGTGAAGTTTTCCATCTTATATTAATCCTATGCACAGGTTACTCCCGTAGGGTGGAGATAGGATTTGCTACCAAATGCCAATATGCTAGTGGAGGTCAGATATATGCTGACATAGATCAACCATTGTGCCAACAATAGATTACATCAGTATGACTACAGCTCCTGAGAAAGTGGCCACAGTACAAGGGGCAAAACATGGGTGAGGTTTCAGTTAGAACAAGTAAGAAGTAGATCTTAATTAAAATCCTATGCTTGGCATAGAGGTAAGTCCTTCCTCCCAACATTGACAAAGTATATGTCTGTGAAAGAGGTAGTTTAGGTAAAAGATTCCTATTGAGTTTGGGTTTCCTAGTGCAGAGGCTGACTGTCCCTTTTCTCAATTGCAGAAATGCACTGCTTAGGCATATGTTGTTTATTGATAGGCCATGGCCAGAAACTGAACCTGGAGCCTTTTCTGTTGATACTGACTTACAGAGCTGTAGTTTCATGTAGGGCTTAAGTGGTGGCTTGGGGTGTGTAATAATTATATGTGGTTAATATTTCATTAGAACTTTCCAAAATTCACAAATTGCCTAATGAATTCATTGGAAAGGACTTGATACTTTAAAAAAGTGAACAAATAAGTGTGACATTTCCTCATCCCACCAGAAGTCTTTGACTGCCTAGCTCTTAAATGTTGAACTACCATCTTTTCATTTCATTTTTCCCTCACAGAGATCTCATCTTTAACAGCTTGATGGCTAACAGGAACCACACAATCATTTCTAAATTGAAAATAGGTATAGCTATTGCATTTAGCCAGTGGGTTGAGATGGGTTGACAATTTTGTTTGGTTCCCTTTTAATAAGTTTGGTTCCCTTTCCAAAATTTGCAGATTTCTTCATATCGAAATCCGAACATGCAGGAAACCAGCATTGACAGATTTGTCTAGCCTTGCTGGTGACATTATTGGGAGCTGTATTGTGATTGATGGGCCGGAATGTGTTGCTAAGTACATTGTGGAACTGCCCTTCTTGCAACTCCCACTTCTTCTGTTGGTGTTTATGGTGATCTTGATGTCACTGCTGTGGCAACAGTGGTACAACATCTAGTTATGTTACTCTAAGTCAGTGATTCCCAAAGTGGGTGGTATCTCCACTCTAGGGGCAATGGAAAGATCCAGGGGTTCAGTGAGGAAAAAAGGGGTGGTGGGAGGGGGTCTTCAGTCAAAGTATTGGTGTGCAAGAAGGACAAGGGGAATGAGCAGCCTTTAGGACCACACTGGGGATGAGGCATTAGAGCACGTGGCAGTAGGGAAGAAGCAGTGGCAAAAAGGAGCTTTCACATCTGGGATCCTGCTTAAGCTTTATGAGCTTTGCTCAGACTTGACTGGCAAGCTTGAGCTGCTCTGCTGTTCCTGCTTTCTTTCATTGGACCACCTGAGAGAAGAGGTAACAGAGATAACAGAAGAAACAATGTCTGTGTATGTCTTGGACTGAGAGTCCTTCCTCACCAGAGAGAAAAGTGGGAAGCCAACTGTGCCCCTTTCCACTCTAGTGACAAAAGATTGAGAATCCTTCCTCACTGGGGAGAAGCTTTTCCCTTTGCACTGAGTGATCTTGGGAGCAGCAACCAATCAGCTGGTCAAGCAGCACCCAAGAAGCTGCAAGGTCAGTGTGGGTGAGAGGCTTCTTGGTAGCTGCTCAACCAGCTGCTTGGTCACTGCTCTCTTTGTACCCAGTCACACTAGGAGCAGCAACTGAGCAGCTAGCCAGCCAGCCAGCCAGCCCTCCTTTTGCTGTAAGACTGGCATGGATGAGAAGGAGGAGCAGGCCTGGGCCACTGTTGTTGCTGGATTCATACATGAGAGACAGAGGAGGAGGCAGTGGTGAGCTGGACATGGCTGAGGTTGATGCCACTAGCTGGTTGGCTGGCTGGTGCACAAACAATAGACCTAATATTGAGAAATAGGCATGGGGGCAGGCACTAGGATTATAGGGCAAGGGGAAAGGGAACAGTATCCAAAAACGTTTTGGTAACCACTGCTCTATAAAGGCAATCATTGCAGTTAAGACTATTATAAATGTCCAACATGTGTTTTTCAGGACAGAAGGAGACGACTGATATTTTAAAATAAAAATACCTTACATTACAGCTTAAGGTTACACTGAGGTGGTATTTTAGTTATTTGACAGATACATCAACCCTTGTAACACAAAATGATTAATAAGGAAAATAGGTAAGCAAGGGGCTTTTCTGAATATACATCATCCTGCCACACAGACATACTGTGCTCAGCCTGAAAACACAAGGACAAGCAACCAGATGGATGATACTGTTCTCTCAATCTGGGTCATGACAGGCAGGAGAGGAAATGCACACTGGCCCTTCCTGCCACAGTCTTTGCCTCCCCATCCTTACTGTTCTAAATAAAAACTGGAAACCAACTGTGTAGTCTGAGCCCTCATACACTACATTTTATGTGTGGAGGCAGAGCTATTGACACATTCCATTCATGTATGGACATGTTGGGCATGGAGGTAGATGAAACACACCAGCGGTGGGCATTTTGCAGTCCTCCAGATGTTGGACAGAAAGTCCCAGCAGCTCTAACCAGTATAGCCAGTGTTGAAGAAAGCTGGGAGCTGCAATTCAATAGCAGCTGAAAGGCCTCACTCAGGGCGTTTTCACACAGGCGGCTCTAAAGCCGCCTGGAAGCCCCCTGGAAGCAATCAAGAGCCGCTCCAGCGGCGAAAACAGCCGCCGCCGGAAGGGCTCCTGATTGCCTCCGGCAGCAGCCCCTCTAATTCCTTTTTAGAAAAGGAATTAGAAATATGGGGCTAAAGCCAGCTAGCGGCAGGGATGGCGCAGGGATTGCGCAAGATGGGGCGGGGCTTGCTGCGACGTAGTTTGAACACGACGAGCAAGACCCCGGAGTGAGGCAGGGATGGCGCAGGATGAGGAGGGGCTTGCTGCGACGTAGTCTGAACTTTTAGGTTCTGGAGCCGGAGTGGGGCCGGACGGAGGTAGGTTTGCCTCCGTGTAAAGCCCAGTGTGAAAACGTCCTTAGTGGTCTAGCTGGGATAAGGGAAAATAAGGACACTCCCTCCCACAATTCTCCTTCCTCAATATTTTTTCCCACAAATTTATAGCATGTAGTAACTTAAATTTATAGCATGTATTAACTGGAAATGCTCAATATACATACCACTCCACAAGAAAGGAGATACAAAAGACTGCAGCAACTATAGGACAATAGCACTAATCTCACATACAAGCAAAATAATGCTCAAAATTCTGCAGCATTTACTCCAACCATACATGGAAAGAGAACTTCCAGAGGTGCAAACAGGATTCAGAAAAGGAAGGGGCACTAGGGACCACATTGCAAATATAAATGGCTAATGGAGCACACCCAAAGAATTCCAAAAAAGAATCAGCATGCGTTTCATAGACTACAGCAAAGCATTTGATTATATAGATCACGAAAAGCTATGGAATGCACTCATATGGGGGTGCCATTACATCTGATACTCCTGATGAGGAATCTGTACCAAGGACAAGAGGCCACCATCAGAACAGAATTCGGGGAAACAGAGTGGTTCCCAATAGGCAAAGGGGTCAGCCAAGACTGCATCTTATCACCCTATTTGTTTAACTTGCTGAATATTGAGGAAGGAGAATGCTGAAAACATCATAAGAAAAGCAGAATTAGAAACAGAAGAAGACGTTAAGATAGGAGGAAGCAACATTAACCACCTAAGATATGCGGATGACACCATAATAACCGCAGAAGACATTCAGGAATTGGAACAGTTAATAAGGAAGGTCAAAGATGAAAATGCAAAGGCAGGTCTGATGCTGAACATAAAGAAAACAAAAATAATGACCACAGAAGAAATACACAAATCAATCTAGAGAACAAGGAAATTGAAATAGTTAAAGAATTCCCATATCTAGGATCAAACATTGACCCGAATGGAGACTGCAGTCAAGAAATAAGAAGAAGACTAGGAATGGGAAAGACATCTATGAAAGAACTGGAAAAATACTGAAGAGCAAAGACATACAACTGAGCACTAAAGTCAAAATTGTTCAGGCCATTGTATTTCCAATTACCATGTACAGATGTGAGAGCTGGACAGTAAAGGAAGCAGACAGAAAGAAAATCAACTCGTTCGAAATGTGATGCTGGAGAAGAGTACCTTTGATACCACGGACAGCCAAGAAGACAAACAAATGGGTTCTTGAACAGATTAAACCAGGGCTCTCCTTGGAAGTAAAGATGATCAAGTTGAGACTATCATACTTTGGCCACATAATGAAAAAGCACAGATCACTAGAAAAAACAATAATGCTAGGAAGGGTAGAGGGTAAAAGAAAGAGAGGAAGACCACAAACCAGATAGACTCAATTGCGTACGTGTGTGTGTGTGTGTGTTATGGACAAGGGCTTGCAGAATTTGGGCAAGGCAGTGGAAGATAGGGATTCTTGAAGATGTCTCATCCACAGGGTCACCATGAGTAAGAACCAACTCGAGGGCAGCTAACAACAACAACAAAGTAACTGAAAACATCAGGTGAGCATTTAGAAATACAGTTTAGTGGTCTCCCAAAAGAACAGGCAAAGTCAAGAAGGCAATGCAAAAAAAGCAAACATAAGAGTTGTTGGTGTGAACAATTTTCAGTGTTTCAGTGGGGACTGAAGGAAAATTTCATTTGGTGGGACAGAATTCTTATTTAGAGTAATGCTTTCATAGTACCCTCCCCTGGACACACCCTGTCCACAGAAGTTTGAAGCCTTCTATGGAATGGGTCTTAGTGTGGATACTAATGTTATCCAATCTACTGAAAAATCCTTACCATGAAATTGAATTTCCTAAATTATAACTATGGTGATGAAACTGCCCTTATCTGAGATGAATGCTTTCAAAACTGAACCCTGTTTGCTCACATTTGTCCAACCCTGGTTTTTTATGCAGAAGAAATCTGGAAACTTGGGAGCACAATGCATTACTAAGATCATCTATAGACAATCTCTGTATGCTGGGCTGTATGCTGTATGCTGTTGCCCCTATCTCTCCAGGGGTGGGGAGAGGCAACATCCCCTTTTGAAGAAGCTGAGAGAATGCTAATCTTGTTTTATTTAGGCCCAGTCTGGCTGCCATGTGGCTTTTAAACCATGATTAAAGCAGAAAAAAGGGGCTTTGGTGATATTTACCACATGGCATTGACACCAAAGCATGGCTACAGTGTCTCTGAAGCGTGGTTAGGGTGTCCTTCATTCATAGGGAAGTCCTATGAAAGGCTCCTAATCCCGTGTGTTAGTCCTACTGTGCAATAATGCAGACCTGGCATCGGGCAGTAATGTGATCTCAATGTCTCCCCCCCCCCGCCTTCCTCCTAAAGCAGGATGGTTTTTTGTTTTTCCAACTCCTACTTTCTCCCCCCCCCCCCCCATCACCGTGCAATAATGGTTAAACTCATTTTAAATAAAAAATAAGCAACAAAATAAAAAACCAAAAGACATGCTTAGCAAGGTATACTGGGCAGAGAGGTGGCATTAAGGAGCAATCTGGGAAAGTGTCTATGTGACAGACAAGGCATGGAGGTATGGTGTGATAAGGAAAGCTCTCAATTCAGTATGTACCTGGTTTCTTTCTGTAACACAAAGGAGGCAAGAACAGGATTCATGTGACAAACTCTGCAGATTTGGAGATTTTTTTTTTTTTTAAAAAAAAAACATTTTTAAAAACCCCATCTAGTTACTAACCTTTGGGGAGAAACCTGCTCAGCAGCAGTAGAACATATTTATGGTGTTTTCTTTGAAGGCTGATGATTGTTGTTTTTTAAATACAACAACAGGTACTTACTAAAGTTAGCTTGGAAGTTGACTCAACTGGGAGTGAGAACAAAATGTCCTCAGTTTTAAGTCACTAACACTGGCTCTCTTTTCCTTTGCTCTTTAGTATGACAGTCACACTATACAGAATATATTTTCCTGTATGGATAATTTAGAGGTGAAAGGTTTTTGAATGTTTTGGGAACTTGGATTTCTACTTCTACTACTGTTTTTAATAAAATACCATCAGCTGAATCAAAGATTCCTTTAAAAAACTTTTGAGGTTAAGAAAATATATGTGCATCTACTTCAGATCCAGAAGATCAAATGCTCTAACCTTCATGACACTATTTTCTACAAACAGCAATCCCACTGACCAAAACATGTAGTAGTTTTACCTTTTCTTTTTCTTTCTTTCTTTCTTTCTTTCTTTCTTTCTTTCTTTCTTTCTTTTAAAATGGGCATCTGTTTGGATTAGATAATAGAACAGAGCCAGCATGGTGTAGTGGTTTGAGAGCTTTGGAGACCAGGGTTCGAATCCTTGTTCAGCCATGGAAACCAACTGGGTGACCTTGGCACATCACACTCTGTCAGCCTCAGAGGAAGGCAAAGGCACAACCCCTCTGAACCCTGTGATAGTTTCACCTAAAGATTATCATGCGTTGGAAATGACTTGAAGACACACAACAGAAATATAATACAGCACTAAAAAGTATTTTAATTGATGAGGTTCTACTTCTAATAAAAGTCCAATGCAGAATAGTACCATCTTGTGCTTGAAGCCATACCTCTTTTCTGAGGATGACTGAAAATTTTATTTCAGTTCATTTTTGATGAATATGCCCAAAACTGCAAATGTATTTGGGACAGAAAGATTTTGATTTTTTTTAAAAAAAGTCAGATGTGGGAGTCAGATGTGACAGGTTTATCCCCAAAACTTTCAACACTTAACTCTTAAATTGTATGGGTTTGGATCCCTGTGTATTCAGCCATATTAATATTGCAGTAGTCTTTTGGGAGACTTTCATCTTTAGCACATAAATGGCAGTTGCATACAACACAATCTTATCCATGTTGGGAACAGTGACACCTGTTCATCTATTCACTACAAATTGGGAAGAATTTTCTTTAAGTTCCTTTTTAAAGAATTTACCAAATTTGACAAATTTTCTCATTTCTGGGACACAAAAACTTGAGGTTTAAAAAAGCACAAATGCAGAAGAAAGGACATATTTTCCCTCTTCCCTTCTGTTTTGTTCCTATTATAACACAATACAACTCATACTTGATTTGGTTTAACAATTAGTTTAACAATAGCAATTAGCAATTAGATGTTCATTTCATTTTGTATGCATTTAACTGCCAGTGCATTGCAGTCAGCTTTGAGAAAGCCTTGCCACATAAGTGACATTTAAACCCACCAACTGAGGACGTTATCACACGGGGTCTAAAGCAGCCCCATCCTTTCGCCATCGCTGCATCATTCCGGTTCCTTTGCCCCGTGATCAGACGACGTCGCGGCAAACCCCGCCCATCCCTGCATCATCCTTGCGCCATCGCTGCATCATTCCAGCTCTTTTGAATTCCTCTTTCAAAGAGGAATTACGGCTGCGCAACCAGAATCATTCCGGTATGGCTCTGAATTGATTCCTTGCCGCTTTTCTTGCCGCTGGTGTGATAACGTCCTGTGTCTTGCAAATGAGAACATCAGTACTGCCATGATAGGTGAGATGTATCTTATAATCTACAATGACCAATTCCATCAGCTTTACAGCAATGGTACTTAGAAAGGACAGCAGCACTGAACAGTGATTCCTGACCTTTGAAACCACAGGGAAGGCAGTGCTTCTGGACACAATGTGTCTTTCTTTTCAGTGCAGCCCTATTCCTTCCTTTCCACAGAGTTGGCCAGCCTGGTTGATAGAAACCAGTGGCACACAGAAAGCTTGAGTCAGTTTATGAACTGAAATTTTCAGCACATAGTACCAGTTTGCCAGCATGCGAGAGGGTAGAATCTAGTGATATTACTGGAAACAAATTTGAAGAATTTATGGGGGGGGGGGGAGGTTTCTGATTTCCCTCAACTACTTAAATATCTGTGAACTTTATTGGTACTGTCTTTTACTTGACAGGTTTCTGGTGGCTTTTCTGGATGAACTCAATGGGTCTGCATCACATGTTTATATCCCTGCCAACAAATACAAAAGGTTTGATTCCATTCTGCACCCTGCAGGCACCAGATCCTGTTTGGTCTTGGAAGCTAAGTAGGGTCAGGTCTGGTTAGTACTTGGAAGGGAAAGGGAGATCACCAGGGAATCCTAGGTGCTGTCTTTTAAGCTAGATGATGTGGAAGAGAGTGGGGAGATGGGTCCCCAACATGCCAAAGACTGTATTCACATTGGCTACAACTGTTTTTTGCTTTCCTGGTAAGTCACTATGGACTGGCTGCTTATAGCTCATGGACCAGCATTTTGAGTAGTGCTGCTGTAGATTTTTTCAGAGAAAGACAATAGTAAACCACCTCTGCATATTCCTGAGTGTGTCTAAGAAAACCCTATTAAATTAATTGGGTCACTGAAACTTCTGGGAAATGGGACAAAACCTTTACTGGCTCCATTCTACCTTTAAACCTGTACTTTCTTCCTGAGAAGTGAAGGGTCACCTTTCAATCCAATGGGGGTAAATAAAGCAGTAAAAGCAAAAACATAATCTAGAGATACCATTGTAGAAAAGGCCATCAACAATAAAAGCCCTTTCCTGATTCTACCCCACACTGACAAGCTATACAATAAATACAGAGACTCTTATAAAGCAGGTATAAACACAGAGGTTTCCTCAGGGAACGAAAGGGTCTCTCATACATATTTTGTCTGTTTTTCAAAGCAGATATAACATCCATTCCTGTATGTTTTTTGTGCAAGTTCTTTCCTTCCCACTATGCTTTACATTTCATAATTTGCTGCAAGGTATATAGATTCAAATGATAGACAATACAAATATAAAAGATTTTTTTTAAAAATCTTTTAAAATGTTAATGCTGGTAATACCTATGTTTATATAATATTCAATAGAATTATAATGTGGTGTTTGTTGTTCAAAAAATCTGCTAAATCTCAGGTTGTTCCTTAAACATATCAGACACAGTTGTGAATAGTTGTAGCAGTTGTCTTGCCTTCATCACTTT
Source organism: Phrynosoma blainvillii (assembly GCA_026167975.1). Lineage (NCBI taxonomy): Eukaryota > Metazoa > Chordata > Lepidosauria > Squamata > Phrynosomatidae > Phrynosoma > Phrynosoma blainvillii. Next base: position 89,867,644 of record JANUYF010000002.1, on the reverse strand, counting down.
TTTTGTTTTGCTTTTTGGCTTGGTGTTGAGTCACATTTTGGGATTGTGTTTATTAATCCAGCCATGCTCTGGATATTAAGAAAAGTACAATACTGAAAAACAGTCTCCAGGCGTTCATCCTTTAATATCCTTTAATGGTAAAATAGGTAAAATGCTGAGTTCTGATCATTTCTGCACAGGATTAGGTCCTCCAGAACAATTCTATGGTTACATTCTAGTAATTCATCTTCATTGGATGGCAGGGTAAAGTAACCTCAGGCTTGAGAGATAATGGAGAACACTATCCTATTTCCTCTTTTGATTCAATTGCTTCCTTTGGTCTTGTACCTAAAATTCTGAAAGAAGAGTCACCTTGTCCTTTGCCGCAGGCAGCAAAATGTGTTAGCCAGCCATATTCTGTTTTGTTTTTATTAATCCCCCTATTTTATCAAACTTGAAGCTGTGCGCAATATATTTTAATGGAACATTTCATTTTTATCTGTACTGCATTAATAAACAGGACATATTATGTAAATGTTTACCTTTGCACTCAGTACATATTTTTCAAGGATGTTCTTGAGGAACAGGATCAGCCACCTTGAGAAAGCATTTCCTAGTGAAGTAGTGAGAATGAATCTTGCTTTTCCATGCTACCAATTTACTGATCTGAGTGCTGAATTCTGTGGCTAATGTTTTTATCACATCCTCAGGCTAGCAGTAAAACTTTCTCTACTGGTTTGGACAGAATGCTGAATTAGCAGTGGGAAACCTATGGTTCTCCAGATGTTGTTGAACTTCATTTACCATCATGCCTCACCATTAGCCAGGCTAGTTATGGTGAATGGGAGCTGGGAGTTGAGAATCCAGAAATATCTGGAAGGCCACAGGTTTACCAGTCCTGACTCATAATTTAGAAATATATGTACAACACGTGTGTTCTTGTGTTTCCCCTCTGTTCCAGTTCTGTGAGGCTGCAAGGCAGAGATAGGAGGCTTTTGCTTGCATTTTTAACTAATTATGGTTTGTTATTATGTGAGAGCCACTTTGGGTCCTCTATTGTGAAAAAGATAAATCAAACCAAACAATTCAGTTAATGTTAACTATGGCTTAATTCGAGGGCAAAATGAGGTCCATGAGGCCATAGGCTGTATGTGGCATTCCTAGACATTTTTTGCAACTTCCCCACCCATTGTGTTCATGTGCCTTCAAGTTGCCTGTTGATTTATGGCAAACCTGTGAATTTCATAGGGTTTTCTCAGACAAGGTATACTCAGAGGTGGTTTTGCCAGTTCCTTCCTCTGAAATACAGTCTATAGCATCTGGTATTCATTGGTAGTCTTCCACCCAAGTACTAACCAGGGCTGATTTGGATTAGCTTCCAAGATCAGACAGGATCAGTCCCTTTAGGATATTTAGGCCAATTTTTGCTCCACCCAAATGATTTTCCTGCTTCTGGAGATTTCTAGGAATGTCAGATTTGAGTTGATAAGGTCTGCCCACCTCAAACGGTCACCAAAAGTGGAAAATAAAAATAAAATCCAGAACTGCATAACTGATCACTTCTAGGGTTTCTTTGGTGGAAGGTAATTATTTTCCCCATTTGGGGGCCTGCAATGGTTGCAGTGTTTTGCCAAAGTGACTCACCTCTAGTCTAAGGATGTTATCACACGGGGTCAGTTTCGTGGTTAAAGAGATAATAAAGTGGAAATAAAGCATCCCGAAAATAAAGTGAAAATAGCGCTAAATTGCACAAAAGCATTTCTCACGTAATTAGAATAAAAACGGAATTAAGTGAAAAGCGAAAAAAAGACGTTTTTAACTTTCATACTCAAGTGAAAAAAACCGTAAATGTACTAGAAATGGGCATGTTTTGTTTTGCTTTTGGGTGACCAGACTCCTCCTTTTCCAGGGCGGGTCCTGCATTTCATTCAACCTTCTCTCCTTTCCAGGAGGAAATGTCAAACTGTCCTCCATTTGGAGCAGGAGTAAGAAGCATGATTTTCTATTTCTATTGTGTGTGTGTGTATGTTTTTAAAAAGCTTTTCTTGTCCTCCTAGATAGTCTTCCTTTGGGGTTAGGACCTCTGGTCCCCCTGATGCAGACGGAGAAGAGGGCAGCATCCCTCCTCTTTCCCTCCTCCTGTGGGCAAACCTTTTGCCGAGGGAATAAGCCTGCCGCCTCTTCAGATGTGAGGATGTCTGTGGGGTTGTCCTTTTTGCCTTGGAGAGCAGCCACTTGCTAGCCTAGGTCCTCTTGCTCTGGGATAGGCTGAGAAGCAAGGCACCCCAAATTGGGGTCTGATTCACTGGAGGGGTCCCCCTTTCTCCCGCTTTGTGGTGTGCCTTCAAGTCACTTCCAACTTAGGGCGACCCTAAAGTGGTGAACCTATCCTGGGGTTTTCTTGGCAAGTTGCTTCAGAAGGGGTTTGCCATTGCCATCCCCTGAGGCTGAGAGAGTGTGACCCACCCAAGGCCACCCAGTGGGTTTCATGGCTGAGCAGGGATTCTGTCCCACTTCCCCCCCAAATAGGGACAAAGAGCAGCTTACAAATTAAAACTAATCCTATCCATGGTGGGTTGTTGGCATGGGAAACCTTTTCCCTTCCTCAGCCTCCCCCTCATCTTTTCGACTCTGCAATCACTCTTTAGCTTGAGGGAAATGCGCCTGTTTGCTCAACTACCAGATAGGAAATTTTAGAAAGAAAAAAGCAGAGAAGCTCATGTCTGTCTGGCATGTTGTCACCCAAACAAACCAGGAAGTAAAAGCAACCCCACAGAACCATGGGAAAACCAGGAAAAAGCTTTAAAGGAGATTTGTTTGTGCGAATTTGAATTTCACACTACAGTAAATGCGCAATTACTTTAAAAGCACAAATGCATTTCCTCTAAACTCCCGAAAATAAAAAGATCTCGGATAACACCACTTTGTGACCACTTTAATGTCAGTTTCTGTACAACGTCGTGTGAAAGCGTTAGGCGTAGGTGCGCTTTTTTGGGGGGATTTGTGTGGGATAACCTATAGATTTCCCCCGAGTGATAACGTCCTAAGATAAGGAATCATGATCAGAAACTACACATTGAAACTAGCTTGTTTCCTCAGACCAGTTTTTTTTTTAAAAAAGAAACACAAGTTGTCTGAGTTCATGCATAGTGACAAACCATGGTTAGCAAAAAATGGAAGTGAATTTTTTTTGACCTCCTGTCCATGTCAGAGGAGAAAACCTCAAGACCTCAAAGCCCAAAGTACACATAACATTAATCTACTATTTACTGTTACATCTAAATGCAGCTCTTATCCTAATAAACAAAAGCTTAGGGCACAGATTATAAATTGTTCTGTTAATGCTCCTTTGCCATTTATTTTGCATACAATTGTTGAGGACACATTATCCTCATATTTCTCAGGTATAAACAAGGTTAGTAATTTAGTTTGAAGGTAAGTCATAACTGGACCCAGCATGATGTAGTACTTTGAGTGTTGGACTAGGACACTGCTGACCATGGTTCAAATCCCCACTTAACCATAGAAACCCATTGAATGACATTGGTGAAGTCACACTCTCTCAGCCTCAGAGGAAGGCAAGAGCAAACCTCCTCTGAACAAATTCTGTCAAGAAAATCCCATTATAGGTTTACCTTAGGGTCACCATGTGAGAAATGACTTGAAGGCCCATGTCAACAGGATTGCATTTATCTCATTCAGACTGTAACTGCTATTGTATTTAATGCTGTGGCATCAGTTTGGAAATCAAAGGCAAATTCTAAAGGTGTGGTCAAAATCAAGGAGCCAGCTCACAATCTGCAAAATCCAGAAGTGGAGACACCCCAGGTACTGACAACTCTGTAATTCTAATACAAATTTTGCCATAATTGATAGACAGTAGTGTACCTATCCCAAAGAGTGATCAATTGTGAAGTAGGTCTGTTGGAAGTTAAAGAATCAGTGCATGTACCATTAATCTAAACCAGTGGGGTACAATACAGATAGTTGGCCAGATGGGGTTAGGCATCATTTTCTCTCTTGTTTTTTCTAACCACTAGTTCATATGTTGATTGCTATGTGTCAGGATATTGATGGGATATATAGTCAATGTTGAAATGTAAAGATGTGTGTGTCTGTATTTTTCCATGATGAGAAAATGCCCAGGAGCTATTGACCAACATGGGACTATTGGCCAACATGGCTGAGGCTTCTGGGAGCTGAAGTCCCTCGGCCCTTAAAGGGGAAAGGTTGCCTACCCCTGACATAGATAGTTGGCCAGATGGGGTTAGGCATCATTTTCTCTCTTGTTTTTTCTAACCACTAGTTCATATGTTGATTCCTATGCTTTACTTCCTTTCTCCTCTTTCTTAGAGGTCAATGTAGTTCTCCTTTTTCCCCAAGAGAAATTTCCTTTATTATGGCTACTAGCATACCCCCTAGGTATAGAAACAAATATTAAGAGTGTCTTTAAATAGGAGCCTTTCCTCTTCTATTCAGCAGATAGGTGTCCTGAATAAAAATAAGTTTATTTTATTTTAACCTAATTAAGAGTTTCCAGAATATGCTGGAAACTCCTGCTTTATAGACGTAAAGTCTACACTAGCCCACTGTAATCTGCTAAAACAAATACCAAATATTTTCACAGAACTGTGTGAACGTTTGTGTGTTGTGTGCCTTCAAGTCATTTCCAACTGGCTCTCTCTCACAGAATTAGCATAGGCTAATTACTAGACTGGAGCCAGTGTGGTGTAGTGGCTTGAGCATTGGACTACAACTCTGGAGAACAGGGTTTGAATCTCTGCTTGGCCATGAAACCCACTGGGTTGACCCTGGGCAAGTGACAGTGTCCTAGCTTCAGAGGATGGCAATGGCAACCCCCCTCTGTGATAGGTATGCCTTAATGTTGCCATAAGTTGGAAACTACTTTGAAGGCACACAACAACAACAACAACAACATTACTATGTTCAAAAGAAATTAGCATTCTGTTTCATGCATTTCCAGTCTTGAGCAACTAAGGGGCTGAACAGATGGCCCCTTTGCTTGCCAGATTGGGGCCATGGCATCTGCATGCCACAGCCCCAATTCAGTGCTTTGCCACTCTAGAAAGAACTGGCAAATGCTGCTCCTTTCTAGAGCAGCAAAAAGCTGCCCTTGGCACCATGGCAGTGGCTTTTCGACGCTCCTTTGGCACAGTCTGTGTGAACGCTGCACCAAGAGAGCACCCTAATGCCTCCTGCCATGCGGTGGGAAGCATGGCATGAAACTGGCATCAGGGCAGAGTTGGGGAGGCTGCTGTGTGGTCACCATGACCCACCAATCCCAGGCTGGCCTAAAGTGCCAGTCTGCTCAACCTCAAAGAGTGTTTCCAGTTCGAACCTATATAGCAATAGCAAGTACATTTCTATACCACTGCACTTAAGCACTCCCTAAGCGGTTTACAATGTGTAAGCCAATTGCCCCCAACAATTGACCTCGGAAAGATGCAAGCCTGAGTCAGACCTGAGCCCCTGGCTGGTACTGAACTCACAACCTTGTGGTTTGTGAGTAAGTGTCTGTAGTACAGGCATTTAACCACTGCGCCACCAGTCTAGAAGAGCCTTCCTTAACCAATGAAGTGACATCTCCCATCATCCACCTACAACATGACCAATGCTAGGCCTGGCTGGGATTATGTGGTTGTAGTCCAATGTATTGGGAAAGGCTGAAATAGAAGGGTAATTACATATGGCACCACAATGATAGCAGAAAAACAGCAACATTCCCTTCAAACTAGAAGTGTCATTGTTTAATTTCCTATGGAACTGATGAGGTGATTCCAGAAAACACCCTGGATGCACATTGAAATTTATTTCATGTAGATTAGTTACTTAGAAAACATTTTAGCTGCTTATCATATTTACAATCAAGACAATAAAATGCTGGATTTCCCCCCCCCCCCATTTGCTAATGTCTCTGCATAACTGAAGGATGAATTAATTTCCACTAACTCCATTAGTGACTGAATAAAATCATAGTGTATTTGTTAAAAAGGTTTGATTGATGAACATTACAGTAGTGATGTTGTGTATAGAATCAGGATTCAAGTGCTAGTTTATTTAGAAAAGAAGTATCAAGATTATTATTAGGCACAATTATTCCTCTTGCCCAACCAAAGAGTTTTTGATATCAATTTTAAAATGAAAAGGCTCTTTCTGAGTTACTAGACCAAGTGCTGTTTGTCCTAGTATGACAGGAGAAGCATGCAAAAGTATTTAGTAGGATAGACCTCTTGCTCTTCTTTTCCAGCAGTATCCCATTCCATCTTCTTTCCTCTCTGTGCCAGGGCACACCTAGAATGCTGCTACTAAGGAAAGAAGCATTTAAACATTGCACTTGACTCTCCTGTTTGTATAAGTGGCCCTTAAAAGTGTTGAGCCCTGGCTAGATTGTTCCCTAGTAAACATTTTGCAATAAATGTTTATCTTATGTTGTTTGGAGCCTAATCTTTTAATTTTAGGAGATGCAGATAGTTCAGATAAGCATGTATCAGATTATATGGGCTTGTTATTCCTAACTCTAATGTCCTTTCATACTAAATTTCTTCAATTGAATCTTGATCTTCTTAGTTAGCTCATGGTACTTTCTGCGAATTACCAGGATGTTTTGCAAGGTTGGCACATGCAAATAATAATCTGCCCACACTTCCTTGAAGGCTTTATGGGAAACCCTTACTAGTGTTCTTAGACGCTGTATCAAAGCAAATGTTTCAAGGAACTTAATAACAGCAACTACACTTTCAGATGTTTGGAGTAAAATCTATTCTTCCAACATACACATGTATTTTCCCATTTGCCTTTAAGAGTGGCATTTTGTTTTATCTTTTATTATTTATTTTAGTTATATGTCTGTTTTTAACTCTATTATGTTTAATACTGTTTTAAGGGGGGAGGGTAGTGGGTGAAGGGCAAGAATGTGGATTTTAACTGTAATATTTTAATTGATGTACGCCGCCCCGATTGCCGAGCAGAGGGGCGGGTTACAAATAAAATTTATTATTATTATTATTATTATTATTATTATTATTATGTAGTTGTGCAACAGCTGCTTTATGTGTATGATGCCTAAGGGTTAGCCTTCAGCAGGTACAATTGCCATGTTCCACCATCTCAAATCCAGGTAGCTAAATTGCATTCTTTGGTACACAAATTCAACACATTACATTAATATTGTATCTTTTCCACCTACCATTATATATCAGTCTTTATTCCACTTTTTTAGTAACTACTCTTCTGAAAGAAGTAACAGATTAATGTTAAGAGTGCTGGACTTGGAACAGAGAAACCCAAATTTCAAATTCCTACTTGGTCATGGAATTTACATATGATCTTAGGCCATCATCTAGTCTGCCTTTCAGGGTTGTTGTTGTGCTAAATAAAAGATATTAATTATCTAAAGTGTGCATGTATATTCCTGGTGTGGTAAATCATCATCATCATCATCATCATCATCATCATCATCATCATCCTGATTATCATCTTAATCATCATCTTGCTGTTCAGGACAGAATATCTTTAACATGAAAAATGGCCTGGGGCCACCGGCAAAAGGAGCGCAAAAAAAGCACTCTTTGCGGCAGTCCATTCAGGACCATGGTGGTGGCTGACCTCAGGACTGTGGTGTCTGATGGCCATGCTCCCATGCTGAATGGGGAGTGACTAGGGCTGGAGTGGCCAGAAGCCATTCCAAGCTGTTGGTCTGCTTAACCCCTATATCCCTTTAAATCACATAGGATTATATTATAAACATACCCTTCAGCGGAATTCACTGGCATTTAGAACATTCTCCACCAAAACATAGGGCCACTTAGTATAAAAAGAACAGTTTCTACAATTTTTGTTATATATACTTATTCCATATAGTCCTTGAAAGGAATAGTCAATGATGTATGTTGGCATCAGTCCCAGGGACATGTTATGCCTCTGCAGATTTTGTGGATCCAGATCTTTTATAGAATGCTGCATTCTATATCAGATTTCCACTTTTTATAATAGAAGGTATTTACAATAACAAAGAATATATTTTGAAGAAAAAAAGAGGTAGAATAGATCCTAAAATTAAAATCATTGGTGCCTTTAGGTCTGATTGAAGATCTGGACCTACAATTTTTAATCTAAATACACTAGACAATGATTGTAATATATGGCATGAATGTACATGATTGAAATATAATGCCATGAATGGGCTAAGTAACTACCTGGATAGATTGAATCAGATGTCCCTGGGACTGATTCCAACACACATCATTTGGGCCATTCCTTTCAAGGACTATCTGGAATATTTATATATAACAAAACCTGTAGAATCTATCCTTTTCATATTCAGTGTTCTTGTGTTTTGGACAGTGTTCTCAGCTCCAGTGAATTCAGTAGAAGGATATGTTTATAATCTAATCCCAGGTTATTTTATAGGATATAGTTAATTTAGTGTTGTCCTGTCTTTTTAAATATAATATATGTGTATTTGTGTTTCTTTCTAGCCCCTGAAGAAGGCTTTTTTCACTGAGGCCAAAACGCATTGGGCTTTTAAAACAAATAAACAGTTGACCATCTCAGAGCACGTGGAACATGTCTCTTTACCATTTTCTACTAAAAATATGCAAGTCATAAGTCAAATTGAGTCAGCGCATTATTTATTTCTCAGTTGAGTCTAAGGGGCGTTGCAGACTGCCAGAAATAGTGCAAATTGAGTCCACTTTTAGGGTTAGGGTTAGTGCTAGGGAATCATGGGAATGGTTTTTTTTCTGAGACATTGAACCTTCTCTGTCAGAGAGCTCTGGTGCCACAATAAAATACAGTTCCCATGATTCCCTAGCACTAACCCTAACCCTAAAAGTGGACTCAATTTGCACTATTTCTGGCAGTCTGCAACCCCCCCAAGTCGAGTCAATGAAGCAACCTGACCCCAAGTCAATTGACTCAAATCTACATCATGACCATCTCCTTGTACCCTTTCCAGGGAAAACATCTGTGTTCTAGAAAATGCCTTGGAAGACCAATGTTCAGGGAGGCATGCCCATGAAATTTACCAGGCACTCAAGAGTAGATGGGAGTGGTGCAAGAAGTCACATACATTTCCCAGAAATCACCATTTTATACCCTTTCCAAGCAAAACACATCTAATTCTGAAAAGAGGACCAGAATGGCAACTTTCAAATACTCAAATCCACTAAATTCACCACTTGCTAATAATAGGGAGCAAAGCAAGAAGCCACAAGAATTCCACAGGAACCATCTTGTATATTATTTGATTCTTCAGAGCAAGACAGTAAATTTCCAAATAAATAAATAGCATCTAAACATTAAATTCCAAAGTGTTTATATTTTGTCACTTGTACAAAAACCAGCATGGTAAGTTTTAATGTAAAGAGCAAGCAAGATATTTGTAGGTAGTCTTCCAGCAAAGAAAAACAAAACAAAACAAGATGCCTGTATGAAGCCATATACATAGAATAGCAAACGAGCTTTGTAATTCTGTGATTTCAACACTTGGGTTTTGTTCTAGAGGAGGAGATTTAATATAAGTATGGTTTCATTAGACTGTGGCTGTGCTGACAGTTGCACAAAATGAAACAAAGCGATGATAGTTTCTTGGTCTCTTGTGCAACCTTCTTTTTGGCATGAATGTGAAATCTTCCCATCTTCACAGAACCTAGAATTGGAAGGGAAACCAGATGTTAAGGGTGGTTTCAGATATCACATTCTTTTAAGTGCTTTGCTGAATCTCTGTTGTGAGTCCCAATTTTAACATACTCCTATACAAACTGGTTCTTTCAGCAAGAAATCTGTCTCACATTATGCTGTGGTCTGACATTACGCTCATTGCTCCTGATATCATACTGGTGTTCCCACATTTAAATTCTCTGCTCACACGACATCAGTTCAAACATCTGAAATCATTCCACAATTTTTCCTGTGATCTCACACCTTCTTTTCTTTTGTGCAATACAAATTACAGATTTTTTTTCTGATTACAGTCACATATTTAGGATGTGTATTTTGCCTCGTCATGATTCCTCACTCCTTATGTTTCCTTCCTATGTCCTGTCTTCATTAGCAAAGACCCATCTACTCTCCTCCATCTCCCATCCCCTCTTCCCGCTATTCTTCTATTTAATAGGAAGCAAGGTGAATAGAAAATTTGCTGCAGCATTTGCAACTATAAGTATGTGTCCATTTGTGGTTTCACCCTGTAGACCTACTCTATATACTCAACTGTAAGATGACCTCATGTATAAGTTGAGGGCAGGTTTTGGGGCCAAAATTATGGATTTTGATCTGACCCATGGATAAGTCAAGGGTAAAACTTACAGACACATAACAAAGGATGTAAAGGAAGAAGCTAAGGAATTCATTGCAAAAGAGCTTACAAAATTCTGGCAGGCATAACTTTGCTTTTCTAACCTAGGCATAAAAAAGGTCAGAAGTGGGTAGAGTTGATGGGTCCGGCACTTCTTTTAGGTGCTCCTGAGATGGACTAAGCTCTCACCTTTTGCCACCTTCTCTACTCAGAGAAAGGGGGTTCTGTTTTTTGATCTATTGATAAGTCAACCCAGTGTTTTTGGGTCAATTGTTTGACTAAAATTTCTAGACTTATACATGAGTATATATGTAATCCTAAAATGTTTTCTTGGAAATAAGATGCACTGAACTTAGTGGCATCTTTTCCTATAGAACCATGCATTGGATGAGAGTCAGTGATCAGGTTTCATTTAGTTCTTACAGATGCCAATAAGGTCTGCCAAGCAAGCCTTACCTATCTGTACAGAAATTCTAACTTTCAAAACTTTCATATCAAAGTAGAGAGAGCCAGCATGTTGTATTGGTTTCAACACAGGCCTATGACTCTAGAGACCAGGGTTTGAATCCCCCACTGAGCCATGTAAACTCACTGGGTAACCTTGGGTAAATCAGCCTTGGAAGAAAGCAAAGGTAAGCCTCCTCTGCACAACTCTTGCCAAGAAAACCCCATGAAAGGTTTGTCTTAGGGTCACCAAGCACCATAAATACAGAACAACAATACGGACTGGATAATTAACAATTTTGTAGGCCACTCTGAAAGCATTTCTAAAGATTGGGGTATAAATACAATAATAATAATAATAATAATAATAATAATAAGGTATGCATTCATGTGCCCCATTTACCTAATGGTGAAATGCCATTTTATATGATTTATTTATTCTTATGCATGCACCTTTGTGCTACAAAAAAGCTCACAACACAGCTAGCAATAATACAATCTTGTTTATTGTTATAATCTCTATTAAAACATAAAATGATATAAATACCTTAAACGTAGTTAAAAACAATGAAATATAGCCAGCACCCAAGCTTTTAGGAGTTTTTTGCACAGCTAAAAAACCCGGCTTATCTTTCCCGGTTTGAATCCTCTTCTGGGTGGAATCAGCAGCAATTATTGGTGTGATAATACCCGACAGCCTCCCAGAAGAGGATTCAAACCAGGAAAGGTAAACTAGTTTTTTTTTTAGCTGTGTGAAAAACTCCTTAGACTTCCTTAAGCAGCAGATTACATATATGCCCAAGGGCTATCTGAATAAAAGCATCACTGCTTTCTGGGAGAAATGTAACTGAAAGTGGATGAACATTTAGTGCATATGTTCACTTGTTAAGGATCAGTTAATAGTTACTATTATTTAAAAGTTGTCTTGAACAGATGCCATGTCTAACAAGCTTCAGGAGCCTAGCAGTAAATGGTGTACCCTTAACTGATTTATCTATGAGTTTTCTGACATCCTTAAGACCTGGACTAGATTAACCTTAAGGAGGTTACATTTCTAAGGACCCAAGGTAATGGACAAAACTATCTGTGGCATCATGTGGAAAATTCTTAGATGTGTGAAACTGCCACATGCCAAAGCAGAACATTAGTCCACCTAAACCAGTATTGTCTGTTATATGCTATATATTGGCTAAACTGGCTCAGATGGGAGTCCTCCTCAGTTGCAATGCAATATTCAATGGAGATGTACAGCATTTGCTAATATCCTTGATTTCTAGTGCCCCTCCTTTCAGTATTATTATTTTTTTTAATTGTAAGGCACAGTGTGTCAAGCAGAGTTCTTTTCTACCCCTGATGCTACTTGATCACCCCACCATCATCATAATCTGATATGTGTTGAATATGATGATTTTACAATTGTGTACCACCTTTCTTCCAAAGAGTTCAGGACACCTTGGGGATGCTACTTCTCCTTCCTGCTTTATCTTCATAACAATCCTGTGAGGTAAACCAGGCTGAGAGAATGAGTGGCCTGTGAGTGTCATGCCACAACAGAGACTGATGCCTGGATCTCTTAAATCTCATTTCAACAGTCTTTTAACTGGAGATGCAGAAATTCTTATTCAGTGACTCACAACCTTGCCCCCAAATGACATCTACTACAATTTAGGAAGCAATAGCCCCACACTTCTAATATGTGCAGCAGATCTAGCATCACATAGAAAGCAGCTATGCTTGCTGTTTCAGAGGCTTGAGTGACAATTGGGGGAAAACAAGATAGGAGCTTGGGTGTTGTTGCTGTTGTTGTTGTTTTTAAATAACCCTATCTCTGTGTGGAAGAAGGAAGGAAGGAAAGAAGGAAGGAAGGAAGGGACCACTTGTAAAACAGAATCAACCTCTGGACTGGAAGAGGCTTCAGAAAACAGTGCATAAATAGTATGATACAGGTAGAGAGGGGAATACTTACATTGATTAAATTAGTGCACAAATACAAGATTATCACCCCTTTCCTACATACTGCCCCCCAAAATTAGACCACAGTTGGCCACAGTTGGCCATGATGTTGACAGAGTAGTTCCATATGATGCAGTAACATTGACAACCAAGCCATACATACTGTGGCCAAATTGGACATTACTTTAAAGATGTAAAGTGCTGGCAACCCAGTTCACATCTGAGATTCTAGTGTGAGGACAGGTGGCTTGTTTAAATATTTGTGGTCTTTTTGTGGTCCTAGTTGAGATCAGCCCATCCCTCCCTCCTGTGCATATTTAGAGTTTTCTATGCTTACTTTAGAATTCAGAGTGTAAAAAACAAAACAAAAACAGCTATAAACTAAGGCTGGCATACTATTCGGTATTTATGAGATTGTAAGATAGACTTATGATCTTGTAAGTTTTGGGATTCATGTTTATAGTCTCTTCAGAATGCATAAATCTTCTGCTTTTTATGGTCATTAATGACCAAACATGATCACAAAATCAATCTTTTCACCACAGGTGGGACCCAAAGGGGTCCCCACAGCATCTGTTTTCAGTGGTCCTCATGACTAGGAGAGTGTTGCAGATATCATTCTCCAGTTCCTTGATCAGCAGTGCCTCAAAAACCCTTTGGTTGTGGTACTACCTGGCATAAAAGGCAGGGTTTTGGGGGAGAGTGGCACTGTCAGATAAGGGTGCAGGATATTGGTCTAAATCTTCAAAGGTAAATGTGTGGAGCTGCCAAGCTGACACAAATACCTCCACATAAGTCAGTGCTGCAGTTTGGGAAACTTTGCCCACCCTACACTTTGCTACATTGGGAAGAGTGTGTGGTGGGCAAAGTGCTGTTTGGTTATCTGCTATTTGATATCAGTGATAACATCCCGATTGGGAGGCCTTTGGGACGAGGCAATCCCCAGACCCTTTATTTCTTGGATTGGGACCACTTGAACCCAGAGGTGCACCTTACCTGCTTGGTGAGGTACACTTCTCCAAGTAGTGAAGGGGTAGACAACTGAGGTGGACCACAGGAGCAATACTGGTGTGGACTGCCCCAAATCCTCCCCCCACAATCCCCTCCCAAAGAACTTGAAGGGAATAACTTGAAGTTCACTTGTTCTGGAAAAAAAAAGTTAAACAATGTGTCTAGTGGGAGTGGGCTCAAACTTTTTAAAAGTTTTAATGCTACAGACTTGTATATGTACTTGTTTTAACTTTGTAAATTGCCTTGAATCCCAGAGCTATGGAAAAGACATGAAATGCATGCAAGCATATATACATTTGTTGTATGCTTTCAAGCTGTTCCTGACTTATGTATACCCTAAGGTGAACCTATCACAGAGTTTTCTTAACAAGGTTTGTTCAGAGGACATTCAGTTTTGCCTTCTTCTGAGGCTGAGAGAGTGTGACTTGTCCAAGGTCATCCACTGGGCTTCCATGGCTGAGTGGGGATTTGAAACCTGTTCACCAGTAGTAGTCCAATGCTTAACCACTACCTCACAAGAGGTCCTACAAACATACATACATATATACAGACAGACAGACAGACAAAGATGGCTACTCCTGGTGTCTTCGGGGGGGGGGTGTCACTCCTTTTTTTGTCCAGAAGAGTGGTTCAGGAAGTTTGGTGGCGTTAAAGACTGTCAAAATAGCCTTGGGAGCGGAATGCCTTTTGCCCACCTCTGAAATATTTCTAGTTTGACTCATAAAAAGAAACAAAGAGAAAGCCTTCAGAGAGAAAGAGAAAAGGAGGAGGGAGAGAGAGGGAGAGAGAGGATTTCTACAGCCTTCTCCTTTGTGCTAGTCTAGGAGCAATTAGTGCTAAAATACATAGCAAGCTCATAGAATTCATTGACAAAGGAAAATACCCACTAGCTTTAGGTGGCTCTAAAAGGGATTAAACAAATTAATGGAAAAAATACTATGAATGGCTGGTAGTCATGATGGCTGCATAGAGCCTCCAGGTGGACCCAGTACTACCATTAGACAGTGCAAGGTAGCAAATTCTGGGGCATGATGAATAGTACTGGAGGGACGTGGTGGCTCAAGTGGTTAAGACACTGACTCTGTTAATTGAAAGATCAGCAGGTTGGCAGTTTGAGGCCCAGGTGAGCTCCCATTACTATCCCAGCTTCTGCCAACCTAGCAGTTCGAAAGCATGCAAATGCAAGTAGATAAATAGGTACCATTTTGGTGGGAAGGTAAACAGCATTCTGTGCAATCATGCTGGCCACATGATCACAGAGTAGTTTCTGACAACGTTGGCTCTTCGGCTTAATAATGGAGATGAGCACCACCCTCTATGGTCTGACATCACTTAACAATCTTGTCAATGGGGAATACCTTTACCTTTACCTTTTACTGGAGGGTAGAAAGCCAGCATGGTGTTGTGGTTTGAGTGTAGGACTAGGACCCTGGAGATCAGGGTTGGAGTCCCCACTCAGCCATGGAAACCGCTGGGTGACACTGGGTGAGTCATACCCTCCCAGCTCCAGAAAATTTAGGGTTGCCATAAATCAGAAATGACTTGAAGGCTGGAGGATGACTGGAGGATAGAAGTGTCTGAACCTGATTGACTACTCTGTACAGTGCTAAATTAGCCTTCTGCTGTTTGGTGTGATGGAGGACAGTCCCAATCATTAAGTGTTGAAAGCTGAACAGTCCATCCAGTCATCTTATACATGTGGAATGACTGAGTTGAAGGGCACCATAAAAAAACAAAATGTTTGGGGCCAGTCCTCCCTCTGAGTTCAGATGCCAGTGAATACAGTACCCATTGCTAGAAACCAGAGCTGTCCAAATGCTGAGGGATGAGGAGTAGTGACAAGATGTTTGAGGAGTGTGGGAAACATGCTTTGCATTCCACATGCTATTCTGTTGCCTTGTAGTATAGAGGCCCACTATATGATACTGTCACATTGCCAGGGTTGAACTAAGATTCAACTGTCAATTATTAAAATGCTTGTAAGTTGTTGTGTGCCTTCAAGTCATTTCTGACTTAAGGCAACCCTAAGGCGACTCTATCACTGGGGTTTCTTGGCAGAATTTGTTCAGCAGTGGGTTTGCCTTGCCTTCCTTTGAGGCTGAGTATGATTTAACCAGGCAGAAAACAGTAAATAAATATTTAAATTTAAATAAAAATATATGGCTATTTTTATGCTGTACAGTTTGCCTTCCTTATTGGCAGACCTGCCATCTGCAGATTTAACCATCCACGTCCATCTATGGACAGCAAGCCTCCGTTTTCCTTAACGGCAGTGCATGCACTTGGGTAATTAATTTTAATGAGAATTGAGCATGCATGGATTTTGGTATCCACGGGGGGATGGGGGTGGTGGCCCAGAACAGATCCCCTGAAGGTACAGAGGTCTGGCTGTAGTTCATTGAGTGTTGTCCTGTCTTTATAATATATGTGTGCTTGTATTTGTTTCCACACCCTGAAGAAGACCTTTTCTCATTGTGGCCGAAATGCATTGGGCTTTTTAAATGCTGAATAAACAGTTGACCATTCTAGAGCATGTGGAGCTCATCTCTTCACTGTTTTCTGCTTTTCAATGTGCTTTTCAGTACTCTTTTCATTATGATTTACCCAAGGTCATCTAGTCCATGGTGTGGCAGGGATTTGAACTCTTGATCTCCCAGTGTCCTAGAACATTATCACACCAGCCTTGTGTCTTATGGCAATCGTGTCATGAAAGGAAACAGGAACATACTGCTTTGAAAACATTTCCTATCATACATCTCTTCTTTTGCACAACTGCACTGCTTGGAACCCCCCATCCTCAGGTGTGATAACACTCTTCACTTCAGTTCTGGAATTACAGCCATGAGGTGCCATGAGGAGGCCTAATTCTCCTCCTTCCTCCTATCTCTCCCTCCTACCTGTTATTCCAAAGCAGGCTAATTCTTCGGCTGTTGGTTTATTTATTTTTAATTTTGCTGTGTTTATATAATTGTGGCAAAAATGATTTAAAATATTTTATTTTTATTTTATTATATTATTTTGCCATACATATGCAAGCACAGCTAGGATAAAAATGATAATTAAAAAAAACAGGCATGGAGTTAGCTGCTTTGGAACAGCAAGTGGGAGGGAGAGAGAGAAGAAGAATCAGGCCCCATTGTGCCTCATGACTGTTGTAAAGTCAGAACTGAAGTGAAGAAGCTTTGTGCACTATACCAATTGTGCTGTAATAGTGAGATTGAGAGCTTATTGATGGGTTTTGCCTGTCAATGAAAAGGTGCACTACAGTAACAGGGCAACTGCAGGATGGACACATCATCTGATCTGTACAGCCAAAAATACTTTTATGTTATTAAAATTTCACTTTTTAGCCTCATATGGTTTCAGCACTCAAACTACTACACTATGCTGGCTCTGCACTAATAAAGAAGATAACTTAATTGCTAGAAGAATATTCTTTCAGCTGCCTTAACATTTAAAGAAGTAACATTCTTAGCCTACCTAAGTTAATTACAGGTACAAATTGCCTGTGACTGGGATATATATATATATATTCTCTACACCTTAGAATTCTATTTAAAGTAATTTTGGAGAGGATTTAAAAGAAAAACCGATTTACTGCAGAATCTCAAATATTTCAGATCTTGATTGCAAGCTTCACAAGCCTGTCACACCAAATTGCTTCACTCCATCCATGCAGATGTAATTTCCAGTTTCATGTAGTCACTCATCTTTGCAAAGTCAAATCAGATCATGCAAAAGGTAGGCAGATTCAAACAAGTCAGGCTGAGATTTTAAATGGTTAGTCATCCCTCATCTTTACATGGCCTGTATTTCAACCTTTCTTAGAATGTATGCCAAATTTGCAAGATAACTGGCAAAGGAAATCTTACAGATTCTAATTGAAATAATTCCATAAATCCCAGTTGTCATGTTCCTATAATCCAGTGTTTCTCCATTATTTTCTGTCACGCCCCCCCTAGGAAAGAAGAAAACATTTCGCGCCCCCCCGTGCGATCACATGGGCGGGTTTGGCCAATCAGGATAGAGCTACTGGGGCTGTGCTGGGACAATCTCCCTCTCTCCAGCCATAACGGGGCCCCCTTTATGGAGCCTCGCGCCCCCCCTGGGGGGCCCGCCCCACTATTTGAGAACCGCTGCTATAATCTAAGAAAAATATGCTAGTAATAAGAATATTAATGTTTAAACTTCAGAATCTATTTAGACAGCTTTCCCTCAGGCCTGTCCTATGACTGACCAAATTGGAAAGGAAAGTCTGTATTTGGGGGTTCCTAGCACTATCCAGATAGTGCATCAATGCAACAGATACAAATACCTAAGCAATAATATTAATGATGTGGATAATAAAATAAGAATATAAATCAGGATCAAAACAAAACAATAAGTTACTTGTAATAAATTCCTTTTTCCAAGACATTATTAAGTTAATTATACTTACAATATACTAATGGATAATTTCACTCATTTTGTGGTGTAGCCAAAATAATTTTATTCAGTTGTATAGTTATAGAGGTGTATGGCCTCTTTAGCAAGCTTTAAAAGGTTGCTTTTTGTTTTATTATTTATTACAACTTCCAGAAATCCAGGCCAGCAGCTATGCTGGAATACTTGAAGATGTAGACCAAAAACGTAGCTTTCCCATCCCCTGCCTACTTATTTAGATGTACTCATTTAGCACTATAGGTCATCACACTTCATTCCAATGTTTTAGAAGTAACTAAAGATAACTAGTTAATTTTAACAAAGGCAAATAACTAAGTAATTTTAACAAATACCTTGATTTTATAACACAATTATAACTGAAACTACTTTTTGGATTTGGGACTGCAAATAATTACCACTAAAATGTCTTCCAAGATTTGATCAGGGTTTGTTCTTGTGAGCAATTATGGTACCAAGATTCCCGAATAGGAATACTTTATTCAGACAATTTCTGCTTTGCTTAGCAGCATGTGCTAGTGGAAGGACCCACGTGAGAACAAAAGGGCTGCGCCTCTGTGCTTTACTGCACAGTTCATTCATGAAAAGCCTCAATTTGTTAAAATCCTGGTTTAATGCTCTCTGCAAATGCAACCACAGTGTATTGTAAGCTCTGCCATTAGGCAGGCTGAGCCAACTACCTCAGCTCATAGAATTGGGGTATCATGGACAGGCAACCATTTTTTTATTCTTTAATTTGTTTCTATTGTATTTTTACAGCCAGGGATGAGGAGAAATGCTTGTGGACTTTTCTGCCTTGACTGCATGGGGAGGGTGCCATTTGCTTTACCCTACCAGCAAAATATCTTGCACCAGTCTTGCTCTAGAAACAACAAATGACAAGAGTCACAAGACTTTCAATGAAGGCATTGTTGAAGGTTCATTTCTTCTAATCTCAGTTTATTTGTCCAGCTGCATAAACATGGATTTGGAAGACTAGTTTTCAACTCTTCATTTTTTGAAAATCCTGCTTCATATGCTTATGTAGCTCAGAGATGAAAGCAAAGAAAACAATGTCCCTTAAATTCATATCTACTTTGCAATGTTATAAAATTAATATAATGCATTAATATTAAAACACTGTAGCTATACAATTTCTGAAAATTCGGTATTTCATAGATGACACCAATAGATCTGTTCATATTGTATATTTATATTTTAAATAGTATGAACCTTCCTTCCTTCCTTTTGTTGCTGATAGGACAATCAAACCCTGACCAAGGCCTCATTCCCACTACATGCTAACCAATTTGAAGTGGTTTAAATGACCCTTGTTCACACACGAGTCAAATCGCTGGAGCAGTTTGGCAAGGGGGGGGGGGGCTCTGCGCTAGGCCCATTTAATGCACATCTTTTTGATGCTCATTTTTTTCCCATGTCTTTTGCAATAAATCAATTTACCAGAAGTGAGAATGAGAGGTGGATCAGAATCAATTTCCTATGACGTGATCGGTCAGCGACCTGCTGAAGAGGGTCCATTTTGAATTGATTAGCTAGTCAATGTGATTGTGGGTTATTTTACAACAAGAAAATGTGATTGGGGCAAAGTAATGTGAACAATGCTCCGCTGTCGAACCGATCCATCGATTCAGATAGCCAACTGATTTATTTGTAAGTGGGAATTAAGCCCAAGTCCTACACTCAAACCACTCCTCCTCTCTCTCTCTCTCTCTCACACAACATACAGAGCTACTGCTAATAAAACATATACATTTATGGCTGATAAGTTTAAGACTAATTCTCAGAGGTTAACACTAAGTATAATTAAAATTACTTTAAAAATATGTTTTTAAAAAAGTATTCCATGTCTAAAAATCCTATATTTTATCTTGCAATATTTATCTACAGAAAATAATGTCAGAGGCACAGAAAAACAAATTATGTGTGTGGAGGGGGGAATGTAAAGAAAAAGTTTTGCCTCAAAATGTTCCCCAAATGCCCAGGCAAGCCCCAAAGAAGATGAGAATCCTTCCATATCCTCTAGAGAATTTTGGGGGTCAAAAATTATTCTTTTTTTTTTTTTTAGGGAGTGGGTGTAGTGGTGGGGATACTGCCTTCCAAGGGTGCCTGGGGGTCTAATGCAACTTGCCAGCTTTCTACAGTTAGCCACCCCTGTAATAGACTAACATAGACTTCCTGCTGAAATAGCCCTCTGGGAATCTTGCCAAGAAAACCTCATGATAGGGTTGCCATAAGTCAGAAACAACTTGAAGGCACATAACATCAACATCAACAACCGCAGCACATTTACTGCAGGAGGGCTTGATCTCTTTCACACATCCTAGACAAACAAGATCTGAATTCCATACAAGTGAAGAGATGTACTACAATGTTTGGAATGACTAATTTGGTGAAGTTGTCATGGCCCTTCCTTTGGCCAATCTTGTTAAATCCTCCCCTCTTGTCTTCCTCTATCCCTGGACTTGCCAAGAGATTTTCACTTCAGTGCCTGAGAGAAAGATCAGTACAAAAGAAAACAATATGTTGTTCACATTCAAGGTTGTATTGACCCTTGCTGAATATTCAAACTAGATAAGATGACTGTACAATACCTTCTAAGTGCCAATCCTAAAACCATGAAAAATGTAGCTGGCACATGTCTGTATTTTAACCCCCCCCCCTTCTTCTGCCATACTCTGCTTTTAGAGTTCATCTGCATACAGCTGTTAAGAAAAGATTTCCCAGTATTCTCTTCACCTATTAACATATAAAAGGAATGGCATACATTTGTTCTCACAAGCTTTCCTTGGCTACACAGATGTTATACATATATATATATATATATATATATATATATATATTTCTTTTCTGACTAAAGCTAGGTCACAAAACAGAAATTTTGTCCTGTCCTTCAGATAAATACATTTCAAAAATTAAAAAAAGTATTGTCCTAGCCTGCAGATAGGTAATGTTTAAAAACACACAACTGAACTGGTACTTAACTTCACTAAATCTTGATATGAGCTGGATCCCTTAAAGAAAGGATTCTTCTCAAGTAAGAATCATTTTATTAATCTGCCCCCAAACCTTGGAATACTATAGATAATAAATAAATAAATGTTTAAACAAACAGTCCTGCTGCATAATGTTACATAAAGAAACAATGGAGCATTGGAGCAAAACAGTAATCCCATAATAAGACACATTTTATTTAGATGTTTAAGAAGTGAAAGAGAATCTCTCTCTCTCTCTCTCTCTCTCTCTCTCATTCATTCATTGAATGCCATGCCAGGGTACAAATAAATCAAATACAGAAATGATTTTAATCATTTGTCTTCTACTTTGTTATGCAATACTGGCATTTTTCCTGTAATGACATTTAATGTCTGGACAGCTTAGGAGTTTTGGCACCCGGTAGTGTACTTATCCTTCCTGGAGACTAGATACGGAACATAAATCTGTGAACATTTATTTTTAACCCTTACAGCCCAGCTCTCAATAGTACACTGCTTGTGCGCACAACAGGCTAAAGAATCCATATTTTAAAACAATACTCAAAGCTGAATCTTATAAATTGTTCCAGGTAATTCCAGTTAGGAGGCATAGGTTAAGCTCTTGTTTACTGGTGTAAGCACACCCGTGGTAGGGCCAGTGGCAAAGTGAAGCAACTGAGGAAATGTGACTGCGGTTGAACAAGGGGGTATGAAAGCAAAAGCCATCCCTGTCAGGAGATGAAGCTGGCCTACCAGTTACTGAGCTGCTTAGGAGCTTGCAGAGCAGCCTTATCTCCTGATAAGGATATTTTTGCTGTCATTCCCCTGCTTCCACTTTGCCTGAATCCAGTGGTGTCACTGATATTGGTGTTACCCGGTGTGTGCATATGGGAGGACTGCCTTCCCTTCTCCCCTGCCCACCCAGGCCACTGCTGAGACAGCCTCCTCACATGCCTTCAGGGTCCAGTCCAGCTTCAGCCACGCTGGATCCAGAAGGCAGCCACCCCGAAAAGCTTTCAGAGTTTGGTGCAGCTGCAGCCATGCTGGACACTGAATGTGCCACTTCCCCAGCAGTCGCAGTCACTGAGGGGGTGGTGGTGTGACCTTCAGAGGGCCTGTTTAGCTGCTGGGCAAGGGGGAAAGCACATGCCAGTCCCTCCGGGTGTGTCACCCAGTGCAGTCTCAACAAATCCCCTAGTGACACTACTGCCTGAGCTTACATTGACATACCTGAGAATTCCATTGGCATTAAGTCACCAATGGGATTCTAATTTTAGATTTCAACAATTAACTCAGAGAAAGTATGTTTGAGATCAGAGGAGGATTCACATTTCACAGTGTCAAGCTGGCAAGAGATACATTGTACAAGTGGTAGCTTTCTATCACATTACAACCATACAAAACAGTTCTAAGAGTTTTAATAATTTGTGGTACTCACTGTATGTTGTTTGCTAAATAAAGAAATATGTGACTATGACCTCTTGTCCACAATTTGTGGGTAAATTCTATGTATTCTAACAATTTAGGTCTAAATTGCTTTGACTCTCAAAGTTCATTGTCCTGAAAACCTTCTTAGCCCCTGTTTATACTAGCAATGAATGTTAGTTTTATACCAGTTATAATATTAAACTTTATCCCAAGAATCCTGCAAACTGTATCATAGCAATGTGTTAAAACTTCTTAGCTCTTTTTAGCTCACAACCTCATATACTGCGAGGAGTTTCCTGAGAAGATGGAATGACTGTTAAATTATTTTGAATGCATAGCATGGATAAATTTCATATTTGTACACAGGGCAGTAACACTGAAAATTCTGGAATTCTCCTATCCACTCATGAACAATCTTTTCTCAAAACATACCTCTTTCTGGTTTTGGTCCTCATGAGACTGGCAGCCTGAGGCTGCTCTAGCTCTGGTTGCCCCCGACTTGGTCCTGATCTGTGCATGACCCGGTCCTGATCTGGGCCACCATGGTCCCAAATGGGACGGCGGCAAAGAGCAGACTTTCCCTGCTCCTTCTTGTGCCGGTTTTTCCTGGCTGGGTTCTCTGTCCACATGACTTCCAGCCACTAAGAGCAGCTGGAAGCTACACTTTCCTGCCTGTCTGTTTTGGGCCTTTGGTAATGACGACAGCCAGTTTTAAGCCACACTGATAAAATATTCTACATAACCTAATGTTGCCCAAAGGATTATTGTCCTTTGAGTTTCCATTTTGTAGAAAATATGGTAGGCAACATGAACATCATACTAAGTGGATCCCTTTGTAAAATCTGGTTTCATATTACCTGAGGTCTGTGGAGAATGAAATTATATCTATGTTGGGGGTCATTTGGAAAGAGGTACAGCAACAGTGGTGCTTCTAATGTGATACTTTCAGTGCTGCTTACCATGTCCAGTCTCTGTCATTGTACTTTTTCAGCTACTTTTAAAATGTGCAAGCCTTTCTCCTTCTCACACCTCTCTTCTTTGTCCTCAGCTTACTTCATTTGATGCAAGTTGAGTTCAAAGTGCAAAAGAAGTTTGCATTCAATTAACACAGCCTGAGGAGAGGAGAGGAGAGGAGAGGAGAGGATGCAATCTTGTCCTTCCCTGGAGGCTCAGGCAAAAGCTCACTGCAGCTTCCTTAGCTTCTGCATTTTTCTCCATTAGCAATATTTGACATCTTGACTGCATTGTGATGTTGCTTGGGCACATATTTCCCTGTTTTCATCTGTGTGATACTGAACTGCAGCTCCCACTAGTTCTAGCCAGTATAGCCAATGGTGAGGGATGTAAGAGCAAAAGTCAAACAATATCTAGAGTGCCACACATTCCCATCTTTGATGTACAGTGCCCTACAATACACCCTGCATAGTTGTCCTAAAGAAGAAGAGCCCAGAGTAGTTATGGGAAATTCAGCTCTCAGATATTATTTTTTGCCCTACCTTAAAATATTCCATTGACTGATTAAAGCAGGTAATTTTGGGTAAAATCTTTGGAGATTTCCAGAGTAGTGAGGGGTGCTGCTTTGCAATGCTATGAGGAAATCCAATAAATACACAGTAATTAAAAAAGATTATGAGATTTTAGAAACTTGCTTGCCAACCATTTAATGAAAAGGCACACTTCCCACACTTAAACACCTGCCAGTATAATCCTGTAAGAATGCAGTTCCTAATCTTATCCCAATGTGATGCTTCCCTGTCAAATCTAAACTTTAGGGTAGAGAAATGCAGAATACAAAGAAGTGGGCTGGAGGTGATAAATCAAGGAAACAGATTTTGCTCAGAAGAAGAATAACATACGAGGCTCTTTGAACACACACACTCACACACTATGGGCCAGTATGGTGTAGTGGTTTGAGTGTTGGACTATGATCCTGGAGACCAGAATTCAAATCCTCGCTTGACCTAGAAACCCACTGGGTGATCTTGGACAAGTTACACTCTCTCAGGCTCAGATGAAGGCAATGGCAAATCCCCTCTAAACAACTCTTCCCTAGAAAACCCTGTGATAGGGTTTTCATAAGTCAGAAATGACTTGAAGGCACATCACCACCACCACCACAACAGGTCTATAAAATTGTCAGAAATATTATCTTCAAAAAGGACTCATCACTTTAAGTGTAGGTCATGTTGTAGAACCAAAACCATACAGCATTTTCTTTCTCCACTGTTATTTATAAGCTTTTTCTCCATCTTTATAAGATGATTGCTTTTTAGAATTTTCTTGAAAATGCTCTGTCTTGTGCAGTTTTTTTCACATTCAGATAATCTTGGGCACATTGTACAACTGTGTCCATTTCCTGAAGTTCTAATCGATGAGAAAAATTAGTGATTTTTTCCCCCCAAAGTCAATCCAGAAGGAACTAGCAGGTCCTGCTGTAGATCTCATCTTGTTGGCCAGCTCCCAGATTCACACTATGTCAAATGTGGCATTGCAAGCTGGCAAACACAGCACTGCCTTGTTCATCCTATAGGTGCTTGTTCCTGTTACTTGTTAAGAGAACAAATACAGTGTTGGGGGAGAAGAGAGCATGAGGAAAGGTAATATTTCAATAACAAAAGATAGTAAATCAATATACAAAGGGATCTTGAAGCACCTTTGAGGCAAACTAAAAGAAAGATGGTAGCAGCATGAGCATAGACTGAGCTCAGTGTGTACAGCAGGAACCTAGAACACTTACAGCTTAGCACTGCTCAGGTGACAAAAGAGAACAATAGAATGCCACTTAGGGTTTTCAAAAGCAAAGCAGCTTCGTTTATATACCGCTTCATATCGTGCTATGGGATGTCTAAGCAGTTTACAACTGTAAGTTCATTGCCCCCCAACAGCCTGAGTCAAGCCTGAGCCCTGGCTAGTATTGAATTCACAACCTTGTGGTCTGTGAGTGAGTGGCTGCAGTACAGGCATTTAACCACTGCACCACCAGGGCTCTTAGGACAGTGACCGTGTCTTAGGACAGTGGACAACAAGGTCTTTTTCAGGTCTTAGGACAGTGACTGTGTCAGGAAATTGCTGTCTCAAGGCAGAGGGACAAATCTCTAGAGAAGGCAATACAGGAGAGAGAGGAGGTC
Source organism: Phrynosoma blainvillii (assembly GCA_026167975.1). Taxonomy (NCBI): domain Eukaryota; kingdom Metazoa; phylum Chordata; class Lepidosauria; order Squamata; family Phrynosomatidae; genus Phrynosoma; species Phrynosoma blainvillii. The sequence goes on along the minus strand of JANUYF010000002.1, from coordinate 89,841,971 downwards.
TGGCTTTTTTGTGTGTGAGGCAACTTTAAAGCTTGGGCATCCATTTCCCTACTGGTACCAGGACTCACTGGCTTAGCTTGAACACGTTTGTGTGCATTTGTGCTTGCTTACCAAAAAGCCAGCAGTGAGAGGAGGAACTGGTAAGTGAGCTGATGGGAGCAACAGCTTGGGTCCATCATGCCATTTGGAAGAAGGCAAGAAGGGGAGTGCTAGTATCACAAATATGGGTTGCTATATTATGGGTTATATAGGCTTTACTCAGATTCCCCTTGTGCCCATTTTATGCAATTCCCCTTGTTGTCCACAATCAGGTGGCTCAGAAGCAGTTCCATTTTCCCCTCATGTTCTCCCCTTTGGCTGCCATGGAGTTACATCATAGGTGTCTGCCCCCTGGTCTCAGGTTTTGGTACTGAAATGTCAGCAAATGGGATTATTACTAACCTTGCAACTATGATTCAATCTGGCCCTATGAAGCCTCTTATTTTAAGCTGAGTCCTCAGTCTGATCAACTTCTTCTGGTATGGATTCAGTTGTTCTTGGACTACTCATCCCTACTTAATTGCCTGCTTCCTCCCACAAAGCAGGCATAGAAATGTTGCAATCCAGTCCTTAAAGAAATTACATATACAAACAAAAGTTTCATTTGTTTTTTCCCATTTACATTCCATTCTGAGGGCTTGTTCTTCTCTGTTTTCTACTCCTTCTTTCCTTTTTATGCCATGTTTCATCATTGTATATATGTACTGGTTTGTATCATTAACTTGGTGGAGAAAGATACAAAGGTACAGAAGGAACTAGACACTGCAACAAAGTGAGCATGCATCAACTCTGATTAATTTTTTTTAATGTCCACCTTATGTAATTATACCAGGATCTATCTTATTTTGCATTGTTTTTCAGTTGTGAACAAATTTTACTTACATGTACTGATTGCAAGGCTGATTTTTCTTCTACCAGAAATGCACAATAATTCCCATGTTCTCTCTGTGCCTCCAGAGAAAGCAACATACTTGATGCAGCCAAATCAGTTTTCTCTGCATCTCCATTACTGCTGCTAGCGGTTGCTTGGGTGAGACTAGGGCATAGTTCACTGGTGCCTTTGAGAATGCCTACTTGTCAATGGCAAACTTCCTCTGAACAAATCTTACCAAGAATTCTTGTGACAGGGTTGCCATAAGTTGGAAATGACTCGAAAGGCACACAACAACAACAAAACCTATCCTCTGTTTCTTCTCCCCCCCTTCCCCCCTACTGGCATGAGGGATGCAGTGGCTCAAGTGGTCAAGATGCCAATTCTGACTATCAGAAGATTGGAAGGTTGGCAGTTCGAGGCCCAGGTGCTGCATGATCTGGTGAGCTCCCATCACTAGTCCTAGCTTCTGCCAACCTAGCAGTTCGAAAGCATGCAAATGCAAGTAGATAAATAGGTACCATTTCGGTGGGAAGGTAAACAGCATACTGTGCAATCATGCTGGCCACATGATCCACAGATTAGTCTCTGACAATAATGCTGGCTCTTTGGCTTACTAACAGAGATGAGCACTGCCCCCTATGGTCGGACACGGCTTGACAATGTTGTCAGGGGGAAATACCTTTATCTTTTACCTACTTGACAACGGCAAACTTCCTCTGAACAAATCTTGCCAAAAATTCCTGTGATAGGGTTGCCATAAGTTGGAAATGACTCAAAAGGCACACAACAACAACAAAACCTGTCCTCTGTTCCCCTCCCCCCTTTTTTCCTACCAGCATTTTAATTACAGTACAGTCTTCTTGGACACTCTGCTGGATTTCCAAATATGACCCAGTCAGGGTGCGGGGATTTGTTTGTGATCTGGACAGCCACTCAGAATACTCAAAGTCAAAAATACTTTTTACAATTCTCCTCCTTTGCCTGTTTTACCCTTCAGAGACACTGGAGGAAAGGAAGCAGCAGCTTCTGCCAGCAGGAAGATTAGGGTTAGATTTCCTCCTTTGTGGAGTTAAAGGAAGTGAATGTATGTGTGTATAAACCTGGGAGACCTCTAGTATTTTCCCATTTTTTCAATTTAAAAAAATGACTGGATCCAGTACAGGGAGGGATTCCCTGAAGATCTCAATGTCTTATTTCCAGTTTTTTATTCTTCCCTCATCCAAGCCTGGTATCCTGAGAATGCAGAAGTGATCCTGGATTATATGTGTTGTCCTTGAAAGATCCAACCATAATGTTGTATTATGTTGATAAAGCCTATAAATATTCCCTTCCCCCATGCTAAATCCCAGGAAGCCAGGAAAAGAAGCAGCAAATAGTGTCATCAATGGTGTTCCCCACCTCCTTTTCCCTCACCCACATTCCCAGTACGTCATCTTTGGGAATGGAAGAAGGCCCTGAGCTGCCCATAGGGTACAGTGAAGAAGAGGTGGTAGCTGAGCAAGGCTGATCAGAGGCCACAGAAAGAAGAATAGGGCACCTACACTTCTACAAGGAGGTATTGGTATGCAGCTCCAAAAGTCCAGTCACTAGCAGAATGAAGGTTAATTGTGCACAATGCCCTGACAAAACCCTGGCTTATATTGCCTTGGTTCCCCCCCCCCCCACACACATTATATGTCTCTTGCACACTCCATTTTTCAGTCTGCTCTGCAGTCATGAACATTTTCTTAACTTGCTTTGTTTTCCCTTTTCTATGCAAGGGCTACTGCTGTAGATTGAAAAGACCGTCTCTATAGATATGTATATCACCTTCACCTGCTTGTGTGTAGATATACACATCTCTCACACACTGGTGTGTTCTCAAAATTTGCCTCTCTTTCCTTTTCTGTACCCATTGGTTTCTATCATTTCACTGACTGAGTGTGGGTCTGTGTGTCTTCAAGTCGCCTGTCAACTTATGGTGACTTATGGCGACCAAGGCAATATCATAGGGTTTTCTTGGGCAAGGAACCCTCAGAGGTGATTTTGCCAGTCCTTCCTCTGAAATATATCCTGCAGCAATTAGTATTTGTTGGCAGTGTCCCATCCAGATACTAACCAGGCTGACCCTGCTTAGCTTCCAAGATCAGATGGAACCTGGTACCTTTTAGGTATTGATTACCTGAGTACAAAAACACAAACACAAATGAATGGAATGAACTCAAATCTGCAACATATGAAACTAGTGGGTCTTAAGTCTGGAACACTTAGACTTTAACAGTGCCTGAGAGAGAAACTCTTACATCCTTTACTCTGAAATGTGGCAGGTTTCATTACGCAGGAGAGACAATTATGCATGCCTATTTCATTCATTTCTGTCAAAAAGTTGGGAAAAAAAATCTTATAGTCACATGTCCATGTCTCCATGACAGTCAATGTGGATATACACAAAGTTTTGAATATCTAAAGCAAGGCTCCCAAAGTGCATCATGTTCTAAGCAGCCTGTAAAGAGATGATTCACTATGAAGAAGGCCAAAACAGAATACCAATGAAATTTGTAAATATCCCATATAAATACTATAGTAAACTGATACCAAAGCCATATTTATATTATAGCCCCAAAACATGGGATAGCAAAAGCCAGAAGAATATGGGATAGCAAAAACTAGAATAATGTTAGATTATATGGCTAAAGCAAACTAAAATCAAAGGATCCAGGTCATGCAAACATTCTTGAGACAAGGAGAGGTAGAAGGAGGTTGCTGCATACTTGCATTCTAGAAAAGGGGATCATTTTCCAAGCGGTGTCTGGGAGAATCTGAATAACTGCCAAGATGATTCAGCCCTTGTTTGGCTTCGGCAAGCTGGTAACAACTCAAGTGACATAAATGTGAATGATAATTGGAACAAGCAAAACAGTTTTTCAGTTATCCAGTGTTCTCTGAACCCTTGTAACTGAACATTTTGAAGATTTTGTTGTTGTTGTTTACATCATATTTAGGTTTTTAAAATAGATGGTCTCTGCTTCTGAACCACTAAAATTATGGTTCTGTGCAAATAAACAGATGTTGCCCCTTGTCCTAAAATTTGGCTACAATATTTCTTTTTGGGAAGTGATGCCTATATGATGCCAAAACAGGGCTTTCTCATTAGTGTTTGAGTACAGATGGTGGGGGGGATGCTGGTGCTTTCACCAGTCCAGATATCATGCAAATCTTTGTCAGGCTTTCACTTTTGCCAGCTGCTCTGGTTATATGAGGGCCAGCTCTGCCATCAGCCAGTGGCAGTGAGAAAAATAGAAGGGTTTCTCATATAATGACAGAGCCACACTACTGTGCCTCATTTTCTCCTCTTATTATCACCACCAAGAAAAAAATGCATGATGTTAATTTTTATTACAAGTCAACAGCACCTTGATAAGGTCTGCTGATATTTTAGGGAGTCATTATTGTTGTGTGCCTTCAGGTCATTTCCGACTTATGTCGACCTTAATGTATACCTAGCCTGGGATTTTCTCAGCAAGATTTTTTTCAGAGGGTGTTAGTCATTGTCATCCTCTGAAGCTGAGGGAGTGTGACTTGCTAAACGTCAGTAAGGGGGTTTCCATGACCAAATGGAGATCTGAACCTTCATCTCCTGGGATCTTTATCCAATACAAAACCGATTGCATCTTGGGGAGTTATGGAGTTCCTGAAATATTACTTTTTTGTCATAAAGCTGCACTTTTGTTTAAATAGCTGCATACTGAAGAATAGGGGGAAAAACAAAAGGAAGAAGCCTGCAGGACAGGCAACCAGCCCTATCATACAGTGACATGCTTTATTGTCTTTTATTTGTATCCTTTTAGGAGTACATTGTGTACATTCTGATTTCTTTTGTAATCAGTCCTTGTTTCATCTACTTTTTTAAGGGGTGGGTGGGTTTTGGGGTTGTTGGAGTAAATATTGTATGGAATTTTAATTGTTAGCTGCTCTGATTGTTGACAGAGGGGCCGGGTATAAATAAATTATTATTATTATTATTATTATTATTATTATTATTATTTCCAAGATTACCATTAAGAATTTTCAGGTGTAGGTTTAGTTAAAAGTCAAGGCCTCTGCTGTGTATTTCTCTGTGTTGTGTTTTATTCATCAGACCTGAGATGAAAGCTCCCCCCTCCCTTGCCCAAGTTGTGTGTGTATTTATTCTGAGTGAATAGCTGCCAGGTTGTATTTCACTCCACAACATACAGTCTATTGTGTGCTCTGTAATAAAATCACAGTGCTGATATTTAGAAAGTTGATATGGCAGAATAGTGAAGCCATTGATTCTCATCCAAGAAGTAAATTAACAGGACACATTTTTTCAAACATTCATGAATTAATTAATGCAACTCAAGAATCTTTGGAGTCAGGAAGCATGTCTTCTTGTTATTCTCTAGCAGGGGATGACCTCCACTCCCCCAAAAGATTTGCTCTGCTAATTTAGAGCACGTTAATCTCACCATAGAAGCACTGAATCAACAACTTGCTTTGTGGGAGGTCGAGAGGAATGAAGCACTTTTTCTTTTAAGTTAAGTACATCTTAATTTGAAATGAATAATGCCGCCTGTCCATTTTCTCAGGATGAGAAGTTGGTCCAGCAAAGCATGATGCATGAGGCTGTTAGTAAAATATGCAGTATAGTAATTCAACATGGTGTGGTGGTTTGAGTGTTGGACCAGGGTTCAAAACCCAGCTCAGACATGGAAACTCACTGGGTGACCTTGGGCAAGTCACATTCTCTCAGGAAGGCAAGAACAAATCTGGCCAAGAAAACCCTGTCACCTAAGTTGAACATGACTTGAAGGCACACAAAAACAAACAACAAAGGTATTCCTGCCATGCTGTCAGAAATTCATAGGCTTATGCCTTGAAAAGAAATGGCATAAAGAATCTAAACATGCCAGAGGCCGTGCTCAGATATAATGCAGTAAAATACAACAATATAATATAATATAATATAATATAATATAATATAATATTGAACTTCTGAGCTAAACTTGTCTCTAATCTCCTACATGCTGACATCCTAAAAGTAGATAAACTTGTCATATCAACCTTACTGAATTCTCATATATTCATTTAGAAGTGCTATATTTGACATCACAGCTAGAGCTCAGATGAAAATTCTAAGGAGAGAATGTTCCTACTCAGTTTTAAACATTTTCTTTTTCAAATGAATCCTGAACCACTGGGGAATTGAAGTCCTGCCCTAGATAACATTTGGGGAAATGGACCTCTCCAGGAATGGGTTTGAAGATTTTCCTCACAGCTATGGATCCAATTTCACAAGCCTGCAAAACTGAGGGTCATAAAAACTTCTTAAAATGTATGCTAGTTTTATAGGAATTTTGTGTTTTAAATTAAAAAATGACCTCAGATTTGCTCCATCATGTACAGTTTTTACACAGCTTGCTTTGGTGTTGCTATGTTGTAATATGGAACTGAATGAAATGATCCTGAAAAAATTATCCTGCAAAGAGTAAGAAAGGGGTTAAGAGTTTCAAAACACTTTAATTCACTGCTATGAAACACAAAATGCATTCAAAAGGATTAAAAGAAATCGTACTGGAACATCTCTGTCCACACTTAAAGCTGAGGAATAACTGAATTGATAATATTGAATTTGTGAAAGAATTGTTTGTGGTATGACATTTTATTGTGTTTTTTTAATGTAGCATCCCAAAATCCATTAAAAGCAGCTACAAAACAGTCAGCCCTCCATATCCACAGACTCAAGCACCCACCGTTTGAAAATATTAATAAACAGTATGAAGTCAAAAAACCAAACCTTGGTTTTGCTATTTTATATAAGAGATACCATCTTATTATGCCATTGTATTTAATGAGACTTGAGCATTCACAGATTTTGGTATCCACAGGGGGTTGTGGAACCAAACCTCAGTGGATAACAAGGGCCCCCTGTATTGAAAACATTTTTTTCATCACAGCCCTGTGTTACTGCTGTTATTTTATATAGTGTCATTAACGTATATTTGATATTGTTTAATACTTTGATACTGTTGAAGCAATGGATTTACTTCTACTCTTTCTAATTAGATTTCTTTCCATTAATTAATCATTCTTTTCAGCCTCACCCAAACTGTTGTGTACATGTACTGTCCCTCTGCTATTTAGCAAAATCTCCTTCTACTTCCCACTGCTAATTTCATTACCCATAATAGTATGGAGAACAGTGGATGGCCATTTTCACACAGCCTTATACCAGTAGTGTCACTAGGAGGTACAGGGCTGTGTGAGCCACACTGGGTGACACCACTGAAGGGGGTGACACCTAGTGAGTGCTCCCCAACTCCCTGCCACACACCATGCCTGGCGCCCCCGTTCCTACCCTGTGAGGCTTGACTTTCAAGCCCACCAAGGCAGGGAAGGGAAGAGCCTGCCACCCCCCATCCCTGCCCTGGAGGCTTGACTTTCAAGCCTTCCAAGGGAAGGAGAGGAAGGTCCTGGCTCCCCAAGTTCCTGCCCTGCGAGGCTTGACTTTCAAGCCTCCCAAGGCGGGGGGGGGGGGGGGGGGGGATGGCCCGTCTCCCCAAGTCTCCAAATGTTATTTAGGGCAGGACTTCAGTTCCCATGTGAGGCTTGGCTTTCAAGCCATGCGGAACAGGAATGGGGTGACAGGCGCCTTCCCTTCCTGCCAGCGGGAGTCCTGTGGGGCAGGAAGGGAGGGGCCTCTTTTGACTCTTCCCCTGGAGTCCCCTAAAGCCCTCTCCCACATCAGGTGACACCCCAGTGTGGGACACCACTGCCCTATACCATACCACCCATAAATACATCTATGGTGGTAGGAAGGATGGGACATTTCTGTTTTAGTGAGAAAACTTTTCTATACTTCTGATATATTTGTTGTTGTTGTATTACTTCATGCCATTTTCAACTTATGGCACCTTAAGGCTGCAGCAAAACACAAGAGGACTGGGAAGAGAGACAATGGGTACATGAACGTGGACTCATTGTGCTATTTGAAATAACCCAGAGAGAAGAGCACTATTTGCCTCTCCTTCTGTGTTATTCCAAATAGCAGAATGAGCCCAGGTACATGCACCCATTGTCTCTTTTCCCACTCCCCTTGTGTTTGTTGTGTGTGGACTTTTAACCTGAACAGTAAAATCTGCACATGGGAGAGGAAGATTAAACTTATCAGTAGGTGGAGTTTCATCAGCAACATTTCGAGATGGGAACTGTACTTGTTCTGTTTCTAACTGTCCTGTAGCTGAAGCACAGACAAAATATCCACAGGTGCTTTTCCATCTTCGTATATTATATAAAGTTGAACCTATGAACTGTGTGGTTGTGTTGTAATTAATTAATTAGATTCATATCTCTCCTTTTTCTCAATATGGAACCCACAGCTGCTTAAGTTAAAACAAAATAGCTAAAACAGTATGTGGTACAAATGTTTTAAAAGCATTGAATAATCAGTCCTATTAAAACATTAATTTAAAACAATTTAGAACACACTCTTCTACTCCAACCAGTTAAAAACGGAAATCCTGTTAAAATAAGACGGTCCTTGCCTGGTGGCAAAAAGAATGATTTAGGAACATAGGAGGTTGTCTTCTTACTGAGCCACATCTTGTCCATGCTGTCTAGACTGACTGGCAGAAGATATCCAGGGTTTCTCTCTTTCTTCTACTCTCTACCTTTCCTAGCATTATTGTTTTTTCTAGTGATATGGCCAAAGTATGATAGTCTCAACTTGATCATCTTTGCATGAGATTATCCTGGATCAGCTTCAATCTGTGAGTACCAATGATGTGGACAAGCTCCTTGGTAGTGTGAGGAAAACAACCTGCCCTCTCGACCCTTGCCCATCTTGGCTGGCCATCCAGGGGGGGGGGGGGGATGCATTGAGGATGTTCCTTACGGACATCGTCAATGCGTCCTTCAGGGAAGGTTATATGCCATCTTGTTTGAAGGAAGCAGCGGTCAGGCCGCTTCTGAAAAAAACTTCCCTGGACCCCTTGGTTATGGATAATTATAGGCCAGTCTTTACCATTCTTGAGCAAGGTAATCAAGAGGGCTGTTGCTCTTCGACTCCAAGCTGTCTTGGATGAAATCGATTATCTAGACCCATTTCAAACTGGCTTCAGGACAGGCTTTGGGGTTGAGACTGCCATGGTTGCCTTGACCGACGATCTGTGTCTGAGCATCGACAGGGGTAGTGTGACCCTGTTGGTGCTCCCAGACCTCTCAGCGGCTTTTGATACAATAGATCACGGCATCCTCTTAGATCGCCTGAGGGGGCTGGGAATTGGAGGCACTGCGCTCCAGTAATTCCATTCCTTCCTCTCAGGCAGGTCTCAGAGGGTGCTGCTGAGGGACAGCAGCTCCAGTAAAAGGGAGCTCACCTGTGGTGTTCCACAAGGTGCTATCCTGTCCCCGATGCTATTTAACATCTATATGAAGCCTCTGGGTGAGATTATTCGCAGTTATGGAGCTGGGTGTTATCAGTACGCTGGGAATTCCGATGGCATCTCCTCTCTCAATGAATGTCTTTGGGCAGTAATGGGCTGGATGAGGAAAAACAGATTGAGACTGAATCCAGACAAAACGGAGGTGCTCACGGTAGCGGCTCCGAAACCAAGAATTGAGTTGCAACCTCTGGTCCTGGATGGGGTCACACTCTCTGTAAAGGACTGCATTTGCAGTCTGGGGGTGCTCCTTGACTCGTCGCTCCTGATGACGAATCAGGTAAACGCGACAGTCAGGAGTGCCTGTTATCATCTTCGGCTGATACGCCAGCTGCGCCCTTTTCTGGAAGTAAAGGATCTCGAGACAGTTGTGCACGCACTGGTAGCCTCACATCTAGATTTCTGCAATGCGCTCTACATGGGGCTACCCTTGTGCTTGGTCTGGAAACTGCAGTTAATTCAGAATATGGCAGCCAGGATAGTTTCTGGAACATCTAGGAGGGACCATATTACCCCGGTATTAAAGTCCCTCCACTGGCTGCCTATTAGTTTCTGGGTCCAGTATAAAGTGTTGGTTATTACCTTTAAAGCCCTAAATGGCTTGGGTCCAAACGATCTTTGGGACCGCCTCCTCTCTTACAATCCTCCCCGTGCACTCAGGTCCTCTGGGAAGAGCCTGCTTCAGCCACAAAAATCTAGGCTTTCGGCTACTTCCCAGAGGGCATTCTCTATGGTCGCCCCCAGATTATGGAACGGCCTGCCAGACGAGATCCATCTGCTTACATCTTTAGACAGCTTCAAAAAGGCTGTTAAGATGGATCTCTTTCAGCAGGCCTTTCCAGGATAGACACTCGGCCTTGAGAACCCTTTTTTTAGGAGTGTCCTTCAGCTACTCTCTTTTAACATTCTTAATAAGACACCGCCGCATTCCATTAACGTGCTGCCAATTAATGTTGTGTTCTGTGTATGTCAGTGTCATTGTTGTCAATGCCAGTTTTAAATTGTATGATTGTAATTTTTAATTGATTTAATACTTTTTTAAGGGGGGGTATGGGGGATGGATTGTATTTTGTATTTTAATATTGTTAGCCGCCCCGATTGTTCTCAGAGGGGCAGGGAATAAATAAATTATTATTATTATTATTATTATTATTATTATTATTATTATTCCAAGGAGAGCCCTGGTCTGATCTATTCAAGAACCCATTTGTTTGTCTTCTTGGCTGTCCACTCACATACAAAAAGGAAACAACATGCTGTCTAAGTAGATGCAGATACTTCCTTCCTTTGAGTCTTTCTTGTAAGTCTTTCAGGTGTACAAAGGATTTAAAGAAACATGTGTAGTAATTGATTGTGAGTTGCTTGAAGGGCCATCCTGTTCAAAAACAGATTCCTCTGTCTTGTTTGGCTCTCAAGGGAAGCAACCAGGGCCATATTTGGAAATCCAGCAGAGGGTCCAACTGGAACTCATTGCTTGTCTATTTGTTCATGAGGGATTTAGAATGCCTTAGAAGAAATATTTTTCAAAGTAATCATATTATTTCCTTGCAGCATAAAAAGGAGGATTGGTGGAGGAGAAAAAAAGGAATGTGGCAACACCATTGGTGCTGGTTTTTATTTTATAAACTGGTTTTTATTTTAGAATGAGCTTTCATGGATACAAACTCCCTTCTTCAGAAGAATGGCAGCTAGTGCCAATACAAAGGTGCTAGGGACATACTTTTCCACTCATTTCATTCTTGGCTGAAACAAGGAGTAATTTTACCTTATTTCTTTGCACTGCAAAACAGCAAAGGTTTTGAAGAGCATTCACAGTTTAGAACTTATTATGTGCAAAATTTCTCTTTTGTGTAAAAAAATAGTAATTTCTGTACAGAAAATCATTTCTTCAAGGAACACAGTGGAACTTCATTTCCAAGGAACATAATGGAACTTCTTTCTGAGCAAACATGTATAGGGTGTGCTGCCAGCATGTTAGATGTTAAATGCAGTAAAAATCTATCCTACTTTTATTAAGAAGACGTGAATCACTGACCAACTTTACAGTAAGTCATGCAGATTTGTTCATTAGTTAAAAGAGAATTAATCAACTAAAAGAAAATCTTTTAAGTGCTTGACAGTGTTAAATTTTGAAAACAAAAATGCTCCTTTGGAGTGCTCTTATGGCCACAGTCCAACATTGAAGAGTGTCTAATTTGGGTTGGATTGTAGCCTATAACCATGTTGTACTTTATGGGGGAGCTGACCCTTAGTAGTTTTCTCAGATAAATCGTAGTGAGTTTTAGGATAAAAGCATAAAAACTAAAGAATCAATAGACACTGCAGGGAAGACCATTAATGTCAGAGCTAATTTTTGTTTTCCTCATCCACTAAGCCCATGGTATCCTTCAAAGGGGAAAATATGCTGGACTATAAAGCAACTCAGCAATAATGTATCTAAGCAAGGAATACTTACGTATGTATGTGACTGTGCTGCTCCTGATTTTGTCACTCGAGAATAGGGACCCATAAAATGATAGTACAAAAGGTTAAAGTACAGAGTTGTCTCCATCACCAGGTGTCTTATTTGGGCACTCTTATAGTACTGTTGGTCTAGTGTAGATAAATACATTGTTTTCTATGCTAAGGAATGCCCTTTGTGCTGAGAGCTTAAGCTGCTGACATGTGTGCACTGTAGAAATACAATGAATTTGACTTTGAAGGGTAAAGGGACAGAACAGGCTCTCCAAACATGAAAATGTCACAACCATGCAGACTGTAAGAGCATAATTTGTCATTCAGTATAAATAATTATGCAACTATAAGTTCCCATCCTATCTAGCCAATGCCCCCATCTCTCTTGAGTGGTATTGCATTTCAGAAGAACAGTCAATTTTTCAGAGTGCATGCCATGCCAAGGCAGGCTTTAAGATCAAGTGGGTGTGTGTATATTTCAAAGGTTTACACAAAAAGTTGAAAAGCAGGAAATGCAGGATTTTAATTGACCCTTTCTATGACCACACCTTTCTCTCTCCCTTGTTCCCTCTCAGACACATATCTTGTAGAAACTGGCCTCTGAAATAGTCTTTTATTTGAAATATTCAATGTTTATTTATTTCAAGGACTGCAAAGAGGATTTCCTATCTCTTTTTTGGTCCTATACCTTGCAGCTTTAATGAAATTAAGAAAGAGTCCAAACTTCACAGAATCAGATTTGTGGATATGCTTCTGTACAGGCCATCTCTTGATCACAGTCCCTCTGACTATAGGAGCAGACAGACTTTCTATGAACAAATATATTTTAATTTATTGATCTGTTTTTCCTCCTTCACCAAGAACTTTTATTTTTAAATATGACTGTCAACCATTTTGTATGGTGCTGCGTTCATTCAGACTGGAAAGTGAAGAGGAAAGAGAGAATTGATAAATTAAGTTTACTGAATTTTAAAATGTCTATTTATGTTTTAGAGGCTGAGAATTCTGTCCATATTCCTATATTCTGTGATATTTAAGGGAAAACATATAAAGTAAGAACAACAAATACTATTATGATACATCCAGATTAACTAATTTATTGTAGTGTGAGTTTTCAAGGACTATAGCCCACTTCATCATGTGCATGGAGTATTTCAGGTATATATGTGTTCTTGTTTATGGGATGGGACTGCAGACATTGAAATCAGAGAGAGACTAAATGCAGGTTGCACTGACAGTGATAATTGCATTATTGACAGATAATTCACAACATTTGTGAAGATGTAAATTTAAAATACATCTTTAGTAAGTGTTCAAACTCTATCCACATGGATTATGTTGTGGGTGGGGAGAGGGGCAGGGAGGCGGTGCTGTGCTGACTTTCTTTCAAAAGCAGATGCAGGGCCAAGATCCTGCATTGTCAGATGCAGCTACATTGAATGAGCTTGATTAAACCTATTAAAACCTCCTTTAAAGCCAAGCAGTTGCACCAACTACAGGAGTTTAAGGGACTGGAGAGTGGAGTCCTGAATGATGACATTTCCAGCAACCTCCTGCCAGCAATGCATGGAATCAAAAACAGCATCAGGGACCCCTGTGGGTGCCCAAATCCTCATTCAGCATCCCACTTTCTAGCACCTTGGAATCCCTTCAGCTGGTCTAGCTGCCTGGGTTCTGATGTGGGTTTGGGGGAGCCATCGCAGCCATTGTAATGATGCCATGACCATAAATGTGAATTGAAACATTTATGTTGTCCTAAGTCTGGCTTATGATATTGTAAATACTGAATAAAATGCCACCCACAGGTGTTATATTACAAGTTATTAAATGAAAATATTTATGGTGAATAGCAGATATATGAACCCAATATATAGTAAATACATAAATAATTTAAGTCAGGTTGGGAATCATGCAGCCCTACAGATGTAGTTTGATGTAACTCCCACCATTCTTCGTCATAGGAATTACAGTTCAACAGCATCTTGGAGGGCTGAACAATTACAACCCCTGACCTCAGTGCTTAAAGTGTTTATGTCCATCTCCCCATTTCTCCAACTGCCCATTTTAAAAGTCCCAGCTAGATACCTGACTGCATTGTCTCCTATGCTCTTGGTAACCATGGCCTTTCTGACCTCTCACATTGGGTTTAGTACATTGATAATGTATATATCTAGGCAACAAAAATATCACATTAAGTGTGATAAGAACACACTATTCTGCTTCAGATTTCTGGAGAAGAGATTGGAACCTCTTGATGAACTATAAATTGGTAGTCTCTCATGGATGTTGAAGTACGGGGTAGAGTGTGTCAGAGAAGTTGAGGGCAATAATACTGTCAGGGGGCTAAACTATGATGAACCTAAACTCCTAGTAAGTTCACCCAAGGTGAAATGCTTAAAGTGGAGACATCAGATGCATCCTTTTTCTTTAGGAGGTAATGGCTACATCAGTGGAAAAGAACAGTTTCAATGGTGAGGGCATCAGAGAAGCTCCAGAAGGAAGGCTGCTAGGCAGCAGTAGTAGCAGGAGGTGACACTGTCAAAGGATATCTTAGAGAAAACAGCAGAGACGCTTTAGCTGACACTTATTAGTATTGCACAGACAATGAAAAGCTATGCATTGTTCTAAAAGAAACAGATGTGCCATAACACTTGACTGTTTTGATGTATAATGTACACTATGGACAAGGGGCCACTGTTAGGATGGGGCCAGCATCTGCAGTGGATAGATGGCAGAGAAGCCCTGGCTAGCAGAGGGGGCAAGGGGTTCTTGGAACAGATGAAAGCGACCACCCCACTGGAGGTTCACCCCCATTCAATGTGTCACCAGGTGCAGCCCATACAGCCCTAGTGATGCCCCTGGTTTCTAGTGAGTACTAACTTAGGGCCTCTGCAGATGGGCAGCTCTGGGCTGCCCCGGGAAGTGGAAAATCAGGGCCATGGCAACCCCACGCCATGGCCCTGATCCTACCTTTTGCCGCCCTGAAAAGCGGCTAAATGCCTCTCCTTTCAGGGGTGGCAAAAGGCTGTCCTAAGAGCCGGTGCATGGCTCTTCCTTGCCTTTTTTGGCGCAGCATGTCAGAACGCTGTGCTGGGAGGGCATCCTGATGCCGCGCACCATGCGTAATGGTGCGCAGTGTCAGGACGGCGTCGGCGTGGGGTTGGGCTGGCCGGCGTGTGGTTGCCCCACCCCAACTCAACCTCCAGGCTGGCCCTTTGAGCCGGTCTACAGAGGCCCTTAAGGCTCAGGGAGGGGTGTCTTTAGGTAAACACAGTTCTGCTATCCCAGCTTTGTCAGAGGGAAGAATTACTTTCCCTGTTCTTTCTCTTTACTATACAAAAGTAGTGTTACTCTTAAGTCTTATATTGTCTTCAAGGAGCCAGTCAGTGATACTATTTTTAACCAGCCCTTGTTACAGATTACAGATTACAGTTCTCAGTTTATGTTTTTCTCCAAGGATTTCTGGCATGCAGCAAGCTGGGTATTTGATGCTCAGAAGCTTTACTGCATCATGAAAAACTGGATCCAAGCAACTCCTCCCCTCACAGGTCAATCCATTTCAAGGACCTTCTTTGTCTTTCCCCCCTGTAATACCTGGCACCACTTAGAGAATGCCAGAAAGAATTACTATATGAAGAAAGAATTTTTAGTGCCTTACACCTCCCACTGACATATTTCCTGTTTCTTTGTCTGCCTAGAATGGTTTTTTAAAAATCTGGGACAATGCCTTGAATGTCAAGAAGAAGTTTGGCTGAGATTTTCTGAGTCATTTCCTAGTTTCCTGTCTTAACATCCTTCCAAAGAATGTGGCTTATCACCTCAAACATGCACACAACCCCAACAAATAACTGATCAATATACAAAACATCGATGCACAGAAGCGCTCTAGATCCATTCAGTTATTGGCATATGTCCAGACTGTCATTTGTTAGTCAGCTACTCATTCTATGCTAAAACCTACAATGCTAAAAATAGACTTGAAACAAATGATGCACTTCTTATTATGGCTTTACATCACAGTAGGATCTTTCTCTTTCTCTCAGCAGATGGGAAATCAGGGAGAGAGAGTGGAGAAAGCCCAAAAGAAAAGGTTGCTTTCAAGAATTTTTAAAAAGTAAGCTTATCGCACGACACTTACAAGAATGGGAACGGAACAGAATGGAGTAAAAACGCATTTTACTGGACAGGAGAATGCCACTGATGCCACCGGGAGTCCCCAAGGCATTCCCCAGCCATTCCTGGTGGCCAATTTTTGAAGGACGGTTCAAAATTGTCCTTCAAAAATTGGCTGCCAGGAACAGCTGGGGGATGCTTTGGGGACTCTGGCAGCATTGGTGGTGTTCTCCTGTCCAGTAAAATGTGTTTTTGCTCCGTTCCCATTCCCGTTCTTGTAAGTGCCATGCGATAAGCTTAAATGTCACAGTGTTATTTGAGAACATATATGAAATGATTTCCCATGTGGCACTGTGGCTACTGATATGTAGCTTTTTATCTGTGGTTCCAATACTTGTCATTATTAAAAATGAACACTTGTGGCCAAAAGATTATCCAATATTTTTTCAATGTGACTCAAATAACACAGTGTTGTGAGTTGTTATGGAACAGCATGTATGGATTTTTAAAAGAACTTCAAATTGATTCTTATGGCAAATAAGCAGAACCCTCCTATACTTTGCTTACACTGGGAGTGTAGATATGCTGCTGCTATGCCCCTAAAATGTCCACCATATCTAGTATACATTGAGTCTAGGAGGGGATGGGAAACATGCAGCACAGAAAATCCAAAAATGGTGTAAAAATGGGAGACATAGCCCCAGCATCTTCATAAGCACCACCAGTGCCTAGCAATCAGGGACATTTATGACAATGATGCTCATAGGCTGTCTGCACATAAAAAAAACTCAGTGAAGCCATGATGATGGGTATATGCCCCCAACACACAAAACAACAACAACAACAACAACAACAACAACAACACTAATCATAGCAACAACAACAATAGAGCTAAACATCCTCACCAAACATATTTGTGATGATAGGGAAACTGAGAGAAAGGCTAAGGATGCTAAAACTCACAATTGAACCAAATGATATCTTTCCTCTGTTTTGTCATGCTACACCCTGTAGCTCTAAAAGCAATAGTTACAGTTATGCTACAAAATGACTGAAGCTACACCTTATTAAGTTAAGTAATTATAAAATAATGATACAATAGATTTTGGAGAAAATTGATAACATGTAAGAAATTGTGTGTAATTAGTTCCTTCCAAGTTCTGCTCTCTAACAACTAGAGAGTTTATAGTATTTGTGATGTAATATGTACTCTGTAAAGAAGCATAGTTCAAGGAGGAGCAGGCTTGATAAAGAGATGAATGTCTTCTAGAGACTAGCCTCATCTCTATAGCTGGGGAAGTGGTATGGAGATAACCTTATGCTTCATTAATAAAGTGGAAATGGCACTTAATGGCAAATTTTTATAGTTGGGGAGATGGTGAGGAAATGCTAATAAAGTACAAATAGCTAAGGATCCCTCCTGTAGATGGCTGAGTACTTTGTTCAAAAAAAGTTATGTTTATATTTGAACTAAAGCAGGATCGGTTCTCATTATACAAGTTGTAGTGTGATTATATGGGAAAGGGGCTATTTCTTCCTACCACTTAGCCTTCTGTTAATACATCTATGAATGTCATCACACAACATATTATCACATGCAGAGCTAGGTAGGCCAGACATGTCCCAAATACCATACATACTGGAATGGAAAAGGGGTGATTAAAAGCAAAACTAACTTAATAATAATAATAATAATAATAATAACAATAATAATTTATTTATATTTCCCGCCTCTCCCTACGGATCAAGGCGGGAGTACAAAGATAAAATGTACACAATGTACAGTAGTACAATCAATAAAAAAAGAAAAACATAACAATAAAACCACAATAGTAATAAAAAGAACAATAATAAACAATAAACCCAACAGTAAAAACAATAAAATAACAGCAATAATTAAAACAATAATAAAATTACAATACAGGTCTATGCCGCGAGTGATATAATCTTTTTCACCCAGGAGGTCCTTATGGTCATGTCTAATCTTATGTTCAGTTAGGGAGGTCAGGTAGATAGGCCCGCCGGAAGAGCTCCGTCTTAAGTGCCTTCTTAAAGGCCTCTAGCATGGAAATAAGACGAATCTCCTCCGGCAGGCCATTCCATAACTTGGGGGCTGCAGCTGTGAATGATCTTTGGGAAGTAGATATTAGTTTAGTTTTACAGTAATTTAGTAAATTCTTCCCTGATGTTCTGAGGGTGTGGGATGGATTGTGTGGGGAGGGGCGTTCCTTCAAGTAACTCGGACCCAAGCCATGTAGGGCTTTATAGGTGATGACCAACACTTTGTATTGCGCCCGGAAGCTAATCGGCAGCCAGTGATTTGTACTTTGCAAACTGACCTATGCTGTCAGTTTGCCACACAACAGATCATTTCTGGAAGCAGAGAAATTTTGACTCGGAAATATAGATTAGGTACATTAAAATTTATGACAGGTTATATTTGCAGTGGAGTTCTTTTGCTGTGTTAAGTGTTGGTATCTAAGTAGTAGAGTATACCCCAAAGGCATCAGATCTCATCTGATCTTGGAAGCTAAGCAGGGTCAGCTCAAGTAATACTTGGATGGGAGACCACCAATGAATACCAGGTGCTGTAGGCTATATTTCAGAGGAAGGAACTAGCAAAACCACCTCTTGAGTATTCCTTGCCTAAGGAAATCCTATGAAATTCATGGGGTTGCCATAAGTTGAGAGATGACTTGAAGGCACACCCACACACACCACCTACTTGCCTCCCATGTAGCATGTTTATTTGAACCACGTGCTCTGGAAAATGACTTTTTATGTCATACACTGAAACAGTGAAACTACTTAATTCACAAAGGAATCCCAATTACATAAATTACAAACCCACATATCTCTGCAATAAAGCCTTTTAACAGAAGAATACCAGGCCACATTTCTCCAATGAATTAGCAATTGCACAGGCACATTAATCCTGTATCTGTCAGCCTGTTCCAAATTAGCAACATCCATCCATAATAAGCTGTCAGGAATTTTCAAAAGACAAATGACAGGGTAGTACTCTAATCTCTCCCTCTCCCTTTCTGTGTAGTACTAATGCAGAGGAATTCAAGCAATGACTTTGAATGTCATCTGGTATAACAGAGGTTGGATGTTATCCCGCAGAAAAGGCTGTTTCATTTGGAAAATGACTACAATCCCATGTTTCTACCTGAATTTCTTTAAGCTCACCCTTTATTTCTGCCACAAGCATGATTTAATTTTACCGATATGCAACAGCTGTCAGAGAACCAGCTTAGCACAGCAACAACATAAGAAAAAATGACCTTGTTTTATATCCAGTAGTTATGACAGCGATGGGAAAGACATTTTGTGCCATGTGCTGGGGTGGGGTTTAGCCTTGCTTGCCTTTGATTTGGTAGCACAGATTTCTTGAAGAACCTTTTCTGGACTGTGATGAGATGGCATTGTTTTCATCATGCCACAGCATGTAAAATTCATCACAGCTTCTTTCATACCAAGAACAAGTTACCCCTCTCCTTCTGAAATTCCTTCATCCATTATAAAGGGATTTATTTATATTTTTATTTATTTTTAGTTACTGATTGGCTGCCTTGGAGGGTCAAACCAACCTGAAAAAGTGAATAAAATAAAAGTATAAAATAATATAATATAATAAAAAGTGATTTCTTTATAAAATAGAAAAAGCCAGCAATACACAAAATCTAATTCAGACAACCTAAAAATAGCTTCCTGAGCCAGAGCTATAAACATCATTAAGCACCCTTCCACATGACACAGTCATAGCACTATACTGTATTACACTTTAACTACCAAGGTAACATCCTATAGAATCCTGGGATCTGTCATTTTGGGAGGGGTATTTAGATTTCTCTGCCAGAGAGATGTGGTGCCTCACCAAACTACAACCCAAGGAGTCCATATGATGTACACATGACAATTAAAGTGGAATCATAGACTATACCTGTGTACTGTGAAAGTGCCCTAAAACAACAGCATGACTGATAAAACCTGTCACTTTAAAATATTTGAAATGGATGGATTCTCTGATGCTTTAATGAACCAACTACATTTGTCTCTAGAGTGATTTCATATATGACTATAACAGTGGTGTCACCAGGCTTGGTGTCACCTGGTGCAGGGCGTATGTTGGGAAGTAGCAGTGGCCTGCATCCCCTGCCCAGCCAGACCTGAAAAGGGTGGCTGGGTGGCAGCGGTGCCAAATTCCCTGCCTGCCCCACTTGCTCGCTTGTTTGGCCTTGCTTGCCTGTCCACTGCCACCAACTCAGAGAACTAGGGTGGCAGCAAAGCCAAGAGGGGCACGCTCACCCCACCACCACTGCCACTGCTGCCACCTCAGTTCCCTCACTGGGGAGAGAGCTGGGGTAGCAGTGAAGTCACAAGGAGTGTGCTTGCATCTCCCACTTCTTCTCTTCTCTTCCTCTTCCCTTCCCAGGCCACTTGCCACCCAGCAGAAAGGGCTGCTGGTGGCCTACCCTGCCCTCTCCCCCCCCTTCTCATTGCCTCATTCAGTTGCCTGTGCACAGTCTGCCCAGGGCTGCTGGGGTGGGGGGCAGCCAGGCAAGTGAGGCAACAGGAGAGGATGGAAGGGACTCATGTGCCCCCCTCCACTGCCCTGGCCTCCTCCTCACAGAGAGAGACAGGCAGCTGAGATGAAGGGGCAGGCGCAGCAGTAGTGCACAAACAGCCCACAGCAGGAGGAAGGCCTGACCTGGTGTCACCCCTCCTCTAGGGTGTCACCTGGTGTGGTCTGCACACCTTACACCTTAACCTCCTAGTGACACCACTGGACTATAACACTAGCCTTCAGTAGTTAAATACCATAACACAACCCCCTAATGTTCAGTAGTTGGCTTTAAGTAAGTAATCACTTACTTAACCACTTGCAAGTTTGGTGAGGCACCAGAGTTCCCTGACAGACCAGGCTGAATACCTCACCAAACTACAAATTCCAGGATTCTGTAATGTCGTGGAAGTTAAAGTGCTTTAATTCTGCAGTGTGCTAAGAAAAATTGTACTTTGTTATTCTTCCATGCCACTTGTTCTTTTTCTCCCTGCTTGGAAACCTGGAAAAGTATAACAGTTCCCAGAGACTTCTCTCAGCATCCTGAGACCTGGCAACCTTATTGTGTTTAAACTTCCACATCATTGTAAAGAGCACTGTGACTATACAATCATGATATAGGCAAGGGAAATACAACTTCCTTTGCTTTTAGATATTTTATGCATATTTCCCAGCAGGTGTCCCCTTAAAGAGGAAGGGACATCCACTCTTCTGTCCTACCCAGGAGGGGATGCTATATAAAGGCAAAACGTACCATTTGTATCCAGGTTAAAAATAGTCCAAAAGATATTAAAATCTGCCAGCTGGTTAATTAGGAACAAGTGAGAGACCAAGCAAATGCAAGAAAATTAGTTAATTCAAATCAGCTAAGCCTCAGGGCCCTTTCTTACTATCCAATTTTAATATATTATACCATTCCAACTGACAAGATAACATCCTTGTTAGGGAGTTTAGGGAGGGGTATTCTCTACAAAAAGGATCTAGAGCCTCAAAACAACCAAAGCCAAGATTCCATAGGATGCAAACATGACACTAAAATAGAATGTTATAATGGTGTACTATATAAAGGGCCATAGTCTCAATGCATGTTTGATTCCAGATACATTGCACTCAGGCTTCTTCTAAACATGTGACTAGCCACTGTGAGAACAGAGTACTTGGCTTGGTGTGATCTGATACAGCCCTTCTTATGTACTTATGTCAAAGGAAATCAGCTATCCATGATAATTTTTTGAGCAAACTAGCTCCCAAAGAATTTACTGCCTCCTGCATTAGTAACTACTTGTATAGCCCTTGTATTTCTCATATGTAGGGATCATGTTGCTATGGGTGGAGCATTGCTCGAGAATTCTGCCAATGAAATTTTCCTGCAGTCCCTAAATTTCTAGCATTACACTAACTTAAAACTTAAAACTTCAGTTAAGCATTTAGAAGCACAGTTTAGGCATCCAAAGAAAAGGGGCAGGCAAAGTTGCCAAGAGAATGTCAACACAGCAAACAACAATAATATTATAGTAATATAACAACAACAACAACAACAACATAATATAATATAATATAATAAGGAGGTTTTTGGCAGCTCAACTGTATAGTGTATGTATCCATGTTGAACAAATGTTATTAAGAAGAACATAGCTAAACTTGGAAATGTGTGATGCAGCCAAACTATTTTGGAAAATATCTTTTAGATAAAGAAGGAAAAGGAAAGGGAGAGGCTTTGTGCCTCCTTAAGATCCAGGCAAAGAAGATGTGTACACTGAATATATTTATGATAGCTGTAATGTTTAAAAGAGAGCCAGTATGGTGTAGTGGTTTGAATGTTGGACTAGGATTCTGGGAGACCAGGGTGTGAATCCCTGTTTGGCCATTGAAACCCACTGGGTGATCTTAAGCAAATCACTCTCTCTCAGCCTTGGAGAAAGGTTATTTCAAACACCCTTTGAACAAATCTTGCCAAGCAAACCCCCAGAAGAGTTCAGCTTATGGTCACCATAAGTCAGAAACAACTCAAGAGTCTCACAACAAGAAACTTTTTTAAAATGGCCTTTCTGTGCGCTACTGACTATTTTCTTCTATAGTTGATGTTCCTGAAAATCATACTTGCAACACACTGCATTTCATGTTAATACTACTCCAGAGTAACTACTTTGTTTTGCAAATGTATTTGGGAGCATTCCGAAATGTTTTTGATATAAGGTTGTTTTTTTCCCCTCCAAGAAAGTGTGAGGAGATTGCACTCCTAACAGTTCCACACCCATCTGTAAATCTGGGGTCAACAGGCATAGAGTAGTAAGCAAGCTTCTCCCCTAGCTATGAGCCCTATGTGGAGGCTCATTACGAGCTCCACCAGTATCCTCTTGACACAGCAAGAAGGGTGGGGTGAATTTCCATGTCTGATGCACTTGTAGGAAGTATGCTGAGGTTTGTCTGAACCATGCTCCTACATCCAACAGTTTGCAGATCCCCCCCCCTCCCAACAGTAGAGCCATTGGGAAGGTGTGGTTTACTGGCCTCCAGAGAACCATGAGACCAGGATTCAAAAGTAAAGAGATACTGATGTTGTTAGTAAAGTCAGGGATTTTAGCTGTGTTGCCACCCCTGGCTCTGTGTTGCCCTTGTCTGCCTCTATTGATCCTGTGTTCGAAGGAGATGCTCACTGGAGGCCTCTGTTGGCATGGTTTGTTATCATATTTGTTTGAGGAGTAAAGCCAGCCTCCTCTGCATGTTCTTGCTCTACATTTAGGTGGGAATGATTTAAGCCTGCTTAAGCTTTTCGTGACATGAAAGTTATTAAGGTTCATTGGTCTTTGGTTGAAATTGTCTGGTCAGCAATGCTTCCCAGACAAGTTTGGAGGGGTGAAGGGGACCCCCCACTTGCTTGACAGGGCAAGGAGGAGAGCTAATATAGAGAGATTCACAACACTCTCCTGAAGGGTTTAGACCACTGCTTATCTCATCCTGACATTGTTTTGGGGTGGCCTGAGCTCTACAGAGGGGATGGTGTCCATCTATCTGATCTTGGAAATGAATTTTTTTGGGAGACCTGCAAAGAGGTATTAGGGAAGTTCTTTTTGGCCTGGTGGGGGATAGGAGCTAAGCAGATGCTTGCCCCTTATCCATGGGAGATAATTGGGGGGGGGGAGATTTTTAGTATGGTGAACACCTAGGTCACCATTTGTGCTGAAGGGAGGTCACTGGAACTGCTTCTTTTAGTCTAGGGATTGGTGAGATGGTGAAAGGGGCTTCCTTTGAGGTAGATCTGAAGGATAAACCCTCTCTTTAAGTCTCGAAGCTTGGGGGACTTTTGGTGTGGCTTTCCTGATGTGGGCTGGCCAAGAATTAACCTAATGTGTGGGTTATCCTTGGCGCTCAGGTGTCATTGCCCTGGGGAATCTACAGAGGAGGTCTATAAAAAGGACCGCCTGCTGCAGCTGCTCCCACACTAGGCTACTCCTCCTTTAGTTGCAGTTCTTCCAAGAAATATTAAATAGTTAACTTAATAAAGTGGCCCTTTTGAAACCCATTTTCTGTGTCTGGCTTCTTTATTCACTGGTTGGTCAGTAAATGTTGGAGGTGTGGGACGAGAACTGTAGCAGTAAAAAGGTGGGGGAAACCACTCTCAGCACAGAAGAACTGGAGAAATCAGGAAGACAAGAACTTTCCCTGGCTAAGGACCTTATCACACGCGGGCCACAAAGCGATAAGAAAGCGAAATAAGAATAAATCCAGGAATAAACCAAAAGAAACCCCACAATACGTAAATGGCTATCAGACGCAACTAGCATCATCGCGCAATTAAGGAAAGTGCGATGAAGCGCTCCCGGGAACCGTATTTGCTGTTCGCACACAAGTGAGAAAATCCCGGACATAACCAAGCAATGATGCCCTGCACATGCTCAGTACAGCCGTGGCTGTCCCTTGCCGCAGCTGTCAAACACACCCCTTCCCAAGCCGGCTGTCCCCCAAACCCCTTCCCAAGCCGGCACAGGGTCCGCGCTCCAAGGAGAACGTCCTCGGAGAGGCACCTAGGAGCTCAGACGCTGCGCGGGGCCTGAGTTCCGAGCAGAACGTCCTCGGAGAGGCGCCTCTCTGAGGACGTCCTCCTTGGAGCTCGGACCCTGTGCGGGGCCTGAGCTCCGAGCAGAACGTCCTCGGAGAGTTTGTCACATGGGAGGCAAAGCGCCCAAATCCCATGAATAAACAGGGTTTAAATCCCATTAATATCCCTCAAAAGCAAGATTGTTTTCAGACGCTTCAGGCTAATTCAGCATTATCCTGACATTAACCTGTGAATAAAGAGGCAGAATCATGCCGCTTTTTACTTTCTGGATTTTCCCAAAACCCCAAAAGTAAAAAGTGGCATGATTTTGCCGCTTTATTAATGCTCTCTGGTACCCTCAAGAGGTTAATTCAGCATTTTCCGAAACTCCTGAAAGTAAAAAGTGGCACAATTTTGCTGCTTTATTCACAAGTTAATGTTGGGATAATGCTGAATTAGCCTGACATAGTCTGAAAACCCACTTTTACAGGACATTCCTGAATTTAAAACCTGTTTATCCATGGGACTTGGGCACTTCCCTCCCATGTGATAAACTCCAAATAGTGTTTACCCTAATATTCAAGACTGGACAGATTTTTTTTTTAAAATTCTCATTTTATAGAATCATAGAATCATAGAGTTGGAAGAGACCACAAGGGCCATCCAGTCCAACCCCCTGCCATGCAGGAACTCACAATCAAAGCATCCCCAACAGATGGCCATCAAGCCTCTGTTTAAAGACCTCCAAAGAAGGAGACTCCACCACACTCCGAGGGAGTGTGTTCCACTGTCGAACAGCTCTCACTGTCAGGAAGTTCCTCCTAAAGTTGAGGTGGAATCTCTTTTCCTCCAGCTTGCATCCATTGTTCCGAGTCCTATTCTCTGGAGCAGCAGAAAACAAGCTAGCGCCCTCCTCAGTATGCCCTCTCTTCAAATATTTAAAGAGGGCTATCATATCACCTCTTAACTGTCTCTTCTCCAGGCTAAACATACCCAGTTCCCTAAGTCGTTCCTCATAGGGCATAGTTTCCATAGGACATAGTTGGTCTTTTTAGCTGCTGCATCACACTGTTGACTCATGTTAAACTTGTGGTCTACTAGGACTCCTAGATCCCTTTTACAAGTAGTCTTGTTAAGCCAGGTGTCCCCTGTCTTATATCTATGCATTTCATTTTTTTGCCCTAAGTTCAGTAACTTATATTTCTCCATGTTGAAATTCATTTTGTTAGCTTTGGCCCAGCTTTCTAATCTATTAAGGTCATTTTGAATTTTCATCCTGTCTTCTGGGGTATTAGCTATTCCTCCTAATTTGGTATCATCTGCAAATTTGAGAAACATGTCCCCTATTCCTTCATCCAAATCATTGATAAAGATGTTGAATAGCACTGGGCCCAGGGCAGAACCCTGTGGCACCCCACTGGTCACTTCTCTCCAGGACGAAGAGGAGCCATTGCTGAGCACCCTTTGGGTTCATTCAATCAACCAGTTACTAGTCCACCTAACAGTTGTATTGTCTAGCCCACCTTTTACTATCTTGTTTGCAATAATATCATGGAGGACCTTGTCAAAAGCCCTACTGAAATCAAGATATGCTATGTCTACCACATTCCCTTCATCTACCAAGCTAGTAATTTTATCAAAAAAAGGAGATCAGATTAGTCTGCCATGACTTGTTTTTGAGAAATCCATGTTGACTTTTAGTAATTATGGCATTCTCTTCTAAATGTTCACAGACTCTCTGTTTAATGAACTGTTCTAGAATCTTTCCCAGTATTGATGTCAGACTAACTGAGCGATAGTTGTTGGGATCCTCTTCCCCCCCTTTTTGAAGATGGGGACAATGCTTGCCATCCTCCAGTCTGCTGGGACTGCTCCTGTTCTTCAGGAGTTCTCAAAGATTATTGCCAGTAGCTCTGAGATTACATTTGGCAGTTCTTTTAATATCCTTGGATACAGTTCATCTGGTCCTGGCGACTTTAATTTATTTAGGCGAACCAGCTATTCCTGTACTACCTCAAAGGGAATTTTAATGATGTATATATGGGA
Source organism: Phrynosoma blainvillii (assembly GCA_026167975.1). Taxonomy (NCBI): domain Eukaryota; kingdom Metazoa; phylum Chordata; class Lepidosauria; order Squamata; family Phrynosomatidae; genus Phrynosoma; species Phrynosoma blainvillii. Next base: position 89,815,401 of record JANUYF010000002.1, on the reverse strand, counting down.
AAAATAAAAGCAAAGGTCAGTTGTTCAATTGAATGATCTAGGAATGTTTGGAGTTGTTTTGCCTTGTCTGCACAGACAAAATAAAATGGCTTCCCCGTCCCATGCTAGGGAGATCAGACAACAAACAGCCCAAATGCTGGTTCTAGACAATTTCCAGCCCGTTCAGCTCCAGAACCTGGGTATACCTCTCTTAAACCATACTAAAATACCACCCTGTTTGCTCTGGGTCTCCAAGAAGACCCAGAACCCTCCATTCTGATGTGGGCAACTTGATGAAAAGTGTCCACTGCCCTTTGCTCCCATAGCTGATGCCAGTTACTCACTCTGAAGTCAGAGCATGGCACCCATCCATTTGATCAACCTCAGGGTGAAGTGACCTGGACACACTAGACAGCTCAAAGGGACATGCATGCGAAAAGCTGCCCGGCATCAAAATGGAGTGCCCTTGTAACAGGGGAGGTTTGAGGCAGCCCCTGGAGTATCCTGGGCAGTGCAGACAGGACCTTCAAAATCTACATCTATTGGGAAACCTATCTAGGAGATGTATTACAAAGGGAATGAGTTGGGAACTGTTTTAAAGAAGCATACATTTATTGAAAAACCTATGTAACAAGAGTCTAGGTAACAAGGTGAATGTACTCCAATTTTTGGGGGGAGGGCTGCATGGGTGGGTAATCCTCCAGTTTATTTCCTGATTAGAAAAAGATATCCCCTATGTCTAAATTACCCTGAGGGTAAACGTGGTAGAAGGCTTTGTGCAAGGGCTGGGGTGGCAAAACATTCGGCAGAGCATATTTCCTTTAATAAGAGGGAATGCTGTGGGCCCTGGGAGCCTCAGAAATTGTGTTGGGATGATACTTTTCCCCACCTGCTCTCATACATGTGGTGATGAACCATGTAATTACTTTCCATTTGTGTTGTCAAATCAAAGTAATGCTTGCAATATACCTCATGTTTGTTTAGATAACAGTGCCTTCAAATGTCACTTTAGGTGGAGGCAAAGATATCTGTTTCCCCATCTTGTAATGCCAATATTTTTAGTAGGGATTTGTTTGTGGTGTTTCCCATCAGTTTTTAAACCATCAAAGCACTTCAGATCTCACTACAGTCAGCCCTCTGTATCCACAGATTTTTATCCACAAATTCAACTATCAATGACTTGAAAATATTCCAAAAAATTATAAATTCCAAAAGTAATCCTTGATTTTGCTATTTTATATGAGGGACACCATTTTATTACAGCATTATATTTAATGGGATTTGAGCCTTCACAGATTTTGGCATACACAGGGTGTCCTGAAACCAAATTCCAGTGAATACCAAGGGCCCACTGTATTTGCAAGAATTTAAGACAGTCTTGAGAGAAAGTCAAGGACAGCTGTAGACCAAATTTCTTCCATCTCTGAATAACTTACTACACTTGTAGACAGTTTAATGACTGTGATGAACAGTTTACAGGTATGATTTATCCCTGTTATTTAAGATGATACATCTGTAGGCATGGCTCAGTCTGATTACTATCATGCAAAAGCACACAGTCTGTTGAAAATGGGAACTGATGATATAAATATTCTCACTGCTTTAAAAAAATCAAACAGAGCTGGTCACGTGGCACAGTGTTTCCACATTTATAAGCAGAGATGTAAATCTTTACTTATTTAATTCTTCTATGCACTGTTTGAGTACAAAGCATTTTCAGTGGGTTTTTTTTTTTTTTACTATTTAGGATTTATTTGTGCAAAAATGTCCTGTTCTGCACAAAACCCACATTCTTGCAGAGGAAATAGTATATACTGTTTGTTTCAGTTGTTGAAAAAAGGAGTTGAGTATATCCTATGATGCCAGGCATACCCACACACCAGTCTAATGTCATTCTTTTAAGCCTCTGTTCTGTGGACATTTACACAATTACAGCACTAATGATTGCACTTTAACTGCCAAGGCAACATCTCATAGTGTCCTGGGATTTGCAGTTTAGGGAGAAGCATTTAGAATTCTCAGTCAGAGAGCACACATGCCCCAGGGAACTACCAATTCCAGGATTCCAAAATATGTTGCCATGACAGTTAAAGTGGAATATGACATATAACTGTGTAGTGTGAATGTGCCCTATATCAAAAACAACAAACAACCCCCCCAAAAAACCCAAAACAAAACAACAAAAAACAAAAAACAAATCTAAAACTCTTTTTAGCAACTCTTAGAACCTTTTTAATAATTCTGAGAACAACCAAAGTATCTATAAGAACATAAATGTCAATGGCAGGGGGGTTGGCTTCTATTGCAAACAGGGTTAATATGAACAGAGGAGGTGAATCATTTGCAGTGGTCTATTGTTTAGAAGAGCACATTCCTGAAATGAAAGACTAGCTCAAAGGAATGAAGATTTCTTATCCTTTGCAAAGTATGCCAGGGTTGCATATCCTGTTATCTCAAAATTATTCAGTTGAGATCACAAGCAAAAATCCATGTTATTAAGACCTATATTAAAGTTGCACAATATTGTTTCAAACTCTTTGGGCTAATGGAAATTCACAGTACTAAAAACTTGAATATTTGGTGTTTGTACATGTGTACACGTGACATATCTTTGTTTAAAAAATATACACTTGTAAATATATGCCCACAATTAAGTAGCCTGAAGTATCAAAATTGGCTTTACATGAACTGTCTCAGATGTTCTTGGAACATTTTGTCAATATTGATTTTATGGAAAATCTGGCCATTTTACATTTATACAGGAGAGTAAATGTTTGATTTTAATAATAGGCTTCTATAGGAGGTATTTTAGGCAGAGTCACAAATTTGACCATGGTTGGAATCCCCACTTAGCCATGGAAACTCACTGGGTGACCTTGTGCAAGTCATACTCTTTCAGCCTCAGATGAAAGCAAAGGCAAATCTCCTCTGACAAAATCTTGCCAAGAAAACCCTATGATAGGTTTGCCTTAGGGTTGCCATAAATTGGAAACAACTTGAAGGCACAAAACAACACAGATCTCAACATATAGCACCTGGGGCAACTGGTGTCAGTGGAATCACTAGGGGGTGCAGAGGTGCGGCCTGCACCAGGTGACTCCCCAGAAGGAGGATGACACCCAGTTGGGCCCTCCTCTCATGCATGCTCACACACACCATCCTCATATGTGTTCCACCCACATCCTGTCCCTCCCCTGTGCACTACTGCCACACTCCCCCCCGTGCGTCATCCCATCCTTTTCCTCATCAGGAAAAGGATAGGACAGCATGGTAGGAGGGAGCGTGCACTGCTCCCAAAAGCTCTGCCCCCCTGGAAGTCCCACCAACCGCAACGGGTGACACCTGGTGCAGGGACACCACTGACTGGTGTATCTATTCTTGTGGGGGCAGAAAATCCACTTATGTAAAATTAATTATTAACACCCAGTGCCCCTTCAATATGTCCCTTCCTTGCTTGTTACATTCTACCACTGACACTGCCCACTTTCTTTTCCTTCCTACTCTCCCTCATTTTGTCCCATTGCAGTATGTTCCTACCTTGCTTCTTAGAAAAACACTAGTGGCTCTGCTCCTTCCCTCTCTATCCTACTCCTTTCTATGTCTCACTTTGCACCCTTGCAATGTGCTCCTTGCCTACTTCTTAGACATCACTGCTGATACTACTCATAGAATACCATCATGCATCTAGAAGCAGGAATGATGAAAATGTGATAATTTGCAACAAGGTGTAACTATGTATCTGTTTGTTGCAAAGAGTGGATAGTTCCTTTTTTGGACTACAATTTCTAGAATTCCCAGTTGTTTGGATGGGGGATTCTGGGAGTGGTAATCCAAAAAAGATGTTTTCAAAGCTCTGAGGCTGGAATGACAGAGCTGATTTAGGGACCCTCCTACTCCCTTGTCTCACCCTTGCTTGTTGCATTCCATTATTCTCATCACACACCTCCCCTTCCCTCCAACTACTTCTCTTCCCTCGTTTTACACCTTTGCAATGCAACCCTTCCTTGCACTCTGCCATCTGCACTGCTCAACATCACTTGGAAGTGTAGAGGGTGTGGCCTGCACCAGGAGAAACCTCAGAAATGGGGTCACACCCAGTCAGGCCCTCCTTCCACCGAGGGGTGTGCTGCTGCTCCGCCTGCTCCTTCTTCTCCACTTCCCTGGCTCTCTCCATGAGGAGGAAGCCAAGGCAGTAGAAGAGGAGGAGGGGCAGTAGCACACACACCTTCCATCCCCCCTGCTGTCTCACTTGCCTTTGGCACCCCCAGCAGCCCTGGGTGATAGGCAGCCAGATGGGTGAGAGAGGCAGTGGGAGAGGACACAAAGAGGACAGTGTAGGCCACTGCTGCAAGGCAGCCCTTTCTGGGTCTGGGTGGAGAGTGGGTGGAAGACAAGAGAAGAAGCGGGAGGAGGAGGAGTGAGCACCCCTCTTCTGGCTTTGCCCTCGTTGGCTTTCTCTTCAATAGGAATCCCAGTGGTGGCAAAGGAGAAGGGGTGAATGCACCCCTTCCATCCTTTTTGCTGCCTCACTTGCAAGGCCATCCCCTGGCAGCCCTGGGTGAGTGGGCAGTTGAGTGAGTGAGTGGAAGAGGCTACCACTTCCCCAGCAACACCCTGCAATGGGTGACACTAAGCCTGGGGACACCACTGCTCCCTCCCTTGACTCATCTTATGCCCTCACAATCCCCTCCTTCCTTACTTCTCAGTCAGCTGCTCTGACTGTTCACTCTCAATTCCCTCACACCCCGAAGGCAAAAACAGGCTTGTTTCTCATTGAACAATTTCATATGTAAAGCATATGTCAGCATTGCTAGATCAGACCTGAAGAGAGGAGTACATCCAAACTGTGAATCTCTGTCATCCTGGGGGAATACTACCTCATCCAGCACAGTCTGAATCCCTATTACCCTGATCTGTCTTTCAGGAGTACCTCTGTCTTGTCTTGAATAAACTTTGGTTTGGTGCCCTTAACCTGTCAATTTCTGATGATAGGCACAAGTTTGGAAATGATTGCTCCTGACTTTTTCTGGGCTTCATCCAGAAGTTAATGTTCATTAAAGTATGCTACAGCTCAGAAGCCTTGCAGCATCTCCAACGGGCTTTCACGCCTCAGCATACAATCTAGTCCTATTACCAAGGCCTGAAATTCTACCAGAAATGTTATGTCAATGCATGAGAATATTCATTTGGGGACATAGCTCATTAACCATTAGGAAAAAAAAAGGGCATTGTCTTGTTGAAATTATTAAGCAGTTAATGTTTCTACTAGCTAGATGTATTTTCTGCTGTGTAGCTTTTGTGTTTGTTTATCTTTTGGCATGTCTCTACATATTCATTATGACCTTCTCACAGTTATCATTCATAAAAAGCCAGTATTATTATTTCTTAAATGCAGTGCAAAATGGTCACAAATTTAGGACTGGTTTATGTCAAAAATCTTCCCTTCCCCCATTGTGCCACCATATTCACACATTGAAGTGGTGGGTGATTTGACAAAGACACGAACAGTGGAGAAATATAGAATCATAGGACGTTATCACACGGGGAGTTGCGGGGAGAAAGTGGAAATAAACGGGACGAGCGGAAGACTTTAATTTACGGGATTTGTCCCATTCCGCCTCATCTGATAACTAAATTCGAATTTAAAAGGGGGTTAATTCGAACAAAAACCTGATCTTTTCAAATCCTCAAAAATCCTGAAAATGAAAAGATCAGGTTTTTGTTCGAATTAACCCCCTTTTAAATTCGAATTTAGTTATCAGACGAGGCGGAACGGGACAAATCCCGTAAATTAAAGACTTCCGCTCGTGCCCATTTATTTCCACTTTCTCCCCGCGACTCCCCGTGTGATAACGTCCATAGAGCTGAAAGAGACCAAAAGGGCCTCTTTTAGCATGCATGGGAGTCTCTAGTCCAACCCCCTGCCATCCAGGAAGACACAATCAAAGCAGTCCCAAAGCACTGTGTATACCCTTCACTGGCAGAATTGATGAGAATATCACCTATCACTCAAATTCCTTCAGCTTCCTGTCCAAAGCTTCATAGTCTGATGTGATCTGCTCAAAGGTATTCTTTGGCATGGCATTGGTATCCAATTGAATAAAGAAAAAGGCGTACTGATCTGTATACTTTATTAGTTTCGGCAATTGTCAGTGACATCCCAGATGTGTGTACTCAGTTAAACTTGTCAGGCTTGCATACAGGTACCTCTATCTCCCTGAGTAAAGTATACCCAACCACCAGCACCTTTCTTTTCTTCTTGTTGTGGTTGGTGGTTACTATGACTCTTTCCTTGGCTTGTGGTATCTCTCGTTGCTGGTTTTCTGTCTGAGCATCTTCACTGCTCCTATACTCCTCAGGATATAGGATTCAATTGCTTGGTTGGAGAGATTCTGAATCCTCTTTGTACAGTCTGTCCTAAAAATGACTTTCCTTCAGGGTGTTCCTCACTGTTAAAGGCCTCTTTCTTTTCCTTGGCAGTTTTTTCCTGTTAGTTTTGTACGATCAATTCTCTCTGTGATTTTTCCAGGAAGTCCTCCTGTTCACTAATACACTGAACAGACACATGTAGCTGACCTTCTCTTCCAAGAGAATTAACAATTTGCACTTGCTGTAGGCATAGTTGGCGATGTTTTCTGGCAAGGAGACAAACATTGTGTATGCATTGCAGTAAACAGTTATGGATTTTCTGCCTCTATCTCTGCAGTTATTTCTCTCTTGCTCTCTTCTCTACAGAGTTGCTTTACTTCTTGGTTTTCCCCATATTTCTTGAAACTTTCTTCTGAGGCAGTTCCATTCCTCATGTGAAGTTTAGCAATATCAACCCAATTGTGCCAGGGCTGCCCCAGCATCACCTCCAGGCTACATCTCTATTGCAGGGCAAAAGGGAGAGGGCACCACACCAGGAAGACACATGGAGACCACAATTGGAAGAAAAAGGCAACAAATTTATTAACCACAGCTAACAGGGGGGTTGGCCCAAAGGCATGGGTCAGGATCTGGCATCGACCAACCCGGCTGGTTGATCCATGATCCCACATTGCCTGGTCATGGCTGGGCCCAGGACTGACAAGCGGGGGGCACAGGCCTCTTCACCCCCCATCCCATGTCACTCTGGAATTCTGATAAGGAGTACACCCCCGCATTGGTGCCGCCTTCTATGTCTCAGCACCCCTGTGTTACATTGAGACTCCCAATAACCAGCGCTCTGATAGCCACCAGATCCAATAACCAGCGCTCTGATAGCCAACCCCCAGCTGAAAGCTAAACCTCACTGAACCAAAACGAACCTTAATTACCATGTCCTCAAACACATATCTCTGAAAGTGTCCCTTTGCAAGAGACTAGTCCAGGCTGAATGTAGCCAGCACAGGCTCCAGATCTCCACCTGCCCACCCATTTGATGTCATCCACAGCCAGTCCTGATACCACTGTGGTGGTGTCCATTCCAACGTGGAAAGAATGTCCTCCAAACTCTGCTGCTGGCATCACAGGGCCAGTCTGAGAATGCCTATGAACTAGTACCAGGTGAGGAGGTACCATCCTTATGGATAAACAGTGGGCCTTCTGTTGGAGGGTGGGATGCCAAGTATTTGTGTAAAATCCATACAGGGCAAGGCCTGCAACCATCAAACTGGACGGTGGAGTCCTTCCCTAGCTGGTCACACTTGGATCTGCGGAGAACTAAAACAACAGCATCACGCACAAAAGAAACGTCCCCCCCACCTCAAAGTTCTCCCCCCTCCCTGATCAGACCTGGAAGGGAAAACCCCACCCAAAAGGCCCCAAAGAAAGCAGTTACAAAGGTAGCCTGGAAAAGGCAGGCTTCAGCACTGGATGAGCACATGTCAGGTAGGTGCTGGGAGAGCTTGACCAGGATTTTGAAAGTATTGGGTCTCCTCCCATCAGCCCACATGGGAGATGATCTCCTCCAACCCTGGGTGGCCCTCCTGACCAGGAAAGAAGCACAAGGGTTTGGGGAGCCAGCAACCTTCAAAAAGAAGGAAATGCCAGCCAGATGCACCTACATGGTGCAAGGGTGAGACCACCCTCCTATAACCAACCAAGGTAGTGCAAAATGGTATGAGAGCACACTGGCGAAGAGGCCCAGATGCCCATAGCCCTGCAGAAAGAAGAGAACCTAGAAATGACCCGATGGAGGGTGGAAGAAGCCAGGGATGCCAAGGCACCCCACATCACAGCTCGTTCCCAAGATCCCACAGTTCCTTTCATCAGGGTGGATAGGCAACAGTTGGAATGCTGACTGGATGTCACACTTGGCCATGAGGGCTCCTGGGCTGCATGCCCAGACAATCTGGACTGCATGGTCAAAGGAAGAATACTGCACCGAGCACAACTAGGGGGGCATGGCATTGTTAACTGATGCAGCAGGGGGATAGGACAGGTGGTGGAATGAGGCGGTACTAACATGGAGCCTTTGTGGGGACTATGCCTGGGGGAAAACACGAAGGTTGGGCAGTGGAGGTGCAGCAAAGGACCCTCCCAACTGGCTAGCCTTGCATTCCTTAAGGATCTTGTCTCTGAGGACTAGGGGCAAGTCCTAGGCAGATTTGAAGTTGCGGGCATTGGAGGCAACCTGGGGCCCAGAGGCAGGGGTGTGAAACCCATGCAAGAAACCTTCTTTGAGGAAGAGGGCACCTATTTATTTGGGTACAATTGAAGGAGGGGGCGTAACACCAGTAAGTGCACAGGTGTGAAGGCAAGGCTGAAAGTGGGGAGGGCAGCCTCATGGGACTCATTTGGGACCCTCCAACTCTGGTAGCGGAGCCAGAGGCTCCCTCATTTTTTTGGAGACTGCCAGGCTGGGATGTCCTGCTCAAAAGGGCTGCTGGAAGCCAACATAGTGGGAGCAAGCCAGCTTGGCATGCGGTCCAAGACAAATTTCACAACTATGTTCAAATTTACACTGGGATCTAACACATTTTCCAAGTTGAATTCCCAGCACACCAGCCTGTGTATGTCCCACTTCCCAGCCCACCCTACTTGGATGGATTCCCTTTTCCTTTAATGTGGAGACCTACCAGTACCAGCCAGAGTTTATCATTTATGAGGTCCCACCTGGTCCTACTGCTTTGGGAAGCCTGTTTGCGGAAGGCAGTGTTGTACTCAGAAGCTGCTGCCTCCCTGGTCAGGGATCTGGCCCTGAGGATGTTGGCCAAGTGATTAGAGAAGTGCCAACCCCATTCAGGGTACACCGTTTGGATCACTCGCATGAAGACCAAATAGCCAGTCAACCAGTTGAAGTAGGTGTGATCCACAGGATCAACCTTTGCCTCATGTTTCCCTTTCCTCCTGACCCACCTCCCCCTCTGGTTTTAGTAAGGAGAAAATGTATACATAATAACTCCAGAGGATTTTGTCCCTGGTTTTTTTTGGGAAGATGGATACCCAGGGGATCCTCATCATCATTAAATGTGCTGAAGGCTGAAGCCTCCTATTCCTCCCACACTCCCGGGCAATGGGACCTACACTTGATGGCCCATGCTGGGAGGCCAGGCAAGAGTGTCCCCTCCGTCCAGTAGTCCTCCCTCCCAGGCTCATCATCGGATGACTCGCCATCCCAGTCAGTTCTGCCAGAGCCAGCTGTCTCTCTTGACCTCTTCTTCTTCTTCTTCTTCTTCTTCTTCTTCTTCTTCTTCTTCTTCTTCTTCTTCTTCTTTTTGCCCCTCTTCTTCCACTTATGCTTTCTCCACCATGAAGTGGAGGAGGACTCATTGGAGAGTGAGGTGCTCCCAGAACTGTGATTGGAAGTGCTGCTACTACTAGAGCTGGAGGTAGATACAAAGCAAGGCCTACAATGTGCTTCCCCAAGAACTTGTTCCTACAGATGTTGCCTGTGTGGCAACATCTGTAGCTGCTACCAAGCCTGCTGTTGAAGGAGTGCCAGGTCTAAGGCAGCCGACTTGGTCAACAAGCATAGATAGGGTGTGAGAGATTCCCAGTAGCATATCATCATCTTGTGCTTGGAGGGTGTGGATGAGCAGGGGTCAGGTGCTCTCCCTCCCCCACTGTAGTCTCAGGCCGGCCTGCTTTGGTTGTCCAGTGGGGTGTAGGTGGCTTAGCAGGCCCCACCTGATGGCCAGGGGAGAGATGCCTGGTAGCTGGGGCCTCGGATCTTCCATGTTGTGTAGCAGACCCTCCTGGTGCCTAGGGGAGAGAGGCCTGGTAGCCAGGACCTCCTGCCTGCAGCTGAGAGCTGCTATTGCTGCCACAATCCACCTGGTGTTGCCTGGCCTCCTGGCAAAGTCCTTGTGTGTGGTGGAGGCCTGTAGGCCCAGGACCTAGCCCTTCTGCCCCCCAAGTGACTGCCTGGTGCTGCTGCTTATGTTGTTGCTGCTGCTGCTCGGTCTCCAGCCCATGTGTCCCGGTCAGAGATCTGAGTTTAAATGGTGACTCCAGCAGAACCACGTGGCCTTATATAGTCCAGCCCCAGCAACCCTGCAGCTGGAGGTCCTGCCTCTTCTGGCCCTGCTGGGCCAATTAGTGCAGACCTCCAGCTCCCAGGGCACAATAGGACTTATAGTCCCAGCCTGGGCTGGAAGTCCTGCCTCTCTATCACCAGGCTCAGCCAATCCAAGCCTGGGAAAGTGAAGCACCAGGGCCAAGCCTAGGAAGCCGCAGCATCCCAGCTGTTCCCTCAGTGCCCTGAAAACCATCCAGCCCGGGCAATTAGGCAGCTGAGCTTACTGCACTGGATGTAGGGATTGTACTAGTGGAGAGCATTGTGGCTGCAGGGCTATGGCTGGAGCTGTTCTTGTCTCTGCCTCCTCCTTCCCTGCCACCGCCACCACCACCACCACCACCACTGCCACTGTCACCTCCTCCACTGCTGCTGTCATACTGCCACTGCTGCTCTCTGCTGGCCACTGGCACACCCACTCTACATTGCTATCCTCTAACATCAGTCATGGTCTACAAGAACAATACTTTTTTTTTTTTTTTACTTTCAGGGTAGCTGGTGTGTTGCACCATCTTTTTGTGTTCAAGATGCTTCTTGCCCCTCACCATGGATCCTTTTGCCTCTAGCTCTGTAGTTATTTCCCTCCCTCTCCTCCTTTCTCTGTCTACAGAGTTCCATTGCTTCTTGTTTTTTCCCATATTCCTTGAAACTTTTGTTCATGGCATCTCCATTGTTCCAGTTCAGCAACATCAACCTAGTTACTCCAGGGCTGCACAATTATTGTCTCCAGGCTAGGCTGGGACCTCCACTCCTGAACAGCTGCCATTGGTGCACTGTATCAGCACTGGCTTTATTATATCTGAGGAAGGGGTTTCTTTGTGGAGGTTAAGGGAATCAGGGAAAAAGGTAGATGAAAAGCTGTTGGCCCTGACCATTGATTCTGTGAATTAATCACCAACCTCCTGACACCACAGCTGTGCTCACCCAGCCTTGAATAATCCCTCCCTCTCCCCCTCTATGCTTCTTACCACCTCACTGCCATCATGAGAACTTCTTGTCTCACTGCAAACTCATGCTTCAGCCCAAGGCCAAGAATCTCTCAGAGAAACCTTGGAAAGCCTATCAGTGTTTTACTCTCCAAAGATCTTTAGACTTTCCAAATCCTTTCAGTTTCTATCTGTTCACTCCTGCTATAACCAAATAGTCTTGTTAGTCTTTCTTGGAGCCAAGCACCATCCTCGAAGAGAAGTTTTCACAGGGCCAGCAGCTGTTCTGGCATATTAATGTTGCCATATATTTGTGTTGCCTTTTACAAAGTTAGAACAGTGTGAACCAATTCCAAATATAGTAAACCTTATGTTTAGTCCCTTCTATTACACCTCACTGATTGATGCTGAGACATATCTATGCATTAATCTGAAACCTGTCTTGCTCTGCCTATGTTACTTTTGTCTGCCAACAGTTTGACTGTCAAGCCAGCAACTTGCAGAATACACTAAATTAATAGTTTTTGTGGGTTTTTTCGGGCTGTGTGGCCATGTTCTAGAAGAGTTTCTTTCTGACATTTCGCCAGCATCTGTGGCTAGCATCTTCAGAGAAAAATCTGTGGCTAGCATCTTTTTTCTCTGAAGATGCTAGCCACAGATGCTGGCGAAATGTCAGAAAGAAACTCTTCTAGAACATGGCCACACAGCCCGAAAAATCCCACAAAAACTATGGATGTTGGCCATGAAAGCCTACGACTTCACACTAAATTAACTTTAAAAAACAAACACAAAGCCAGTTACAGTCCACCCCTTTAATTACTTTTTTTTTTACTTCATGTCAAAGCAAACAAGCAAAATCAATGTTTCACCCTTTTATGGATACAGTTTGTGTTTGCTGCTAATGACAGAGAAGATAAAGCAAAATGAATTGATGCAAACAACATAATGGTTCTTGATAACTAATGCATTTAAGATGGACTGCCATGTTCATACCCCTCAACTTGTTCCAATTTGGTACAGACTGATTAATATTTTGTTGTCTTTCTTTTCCAGCTGCCCTTAAAATGTCCCAATTTCTATCCCCTCCTCCCACTTTCCTTTTTTGTCCTCAGCTTACTTCAGTCACTGCAAAGTGAGTTCAAAGTGCAGAAGTAGCTTGCACTCAACTTAGCAGAGTTGTCCTTCCCTGTAGGCTGAGGCAAAAGCAAACTGCTACAGTCTCTCCTAGCTTGTGTGCTTTTCTTCATGAATAACATTTGCCATTTTGGCCACGTTCTGATGTTGCTGGGCTAACCTGGGCCTTTGCAGACTGCCAGAAATAGTGCAAATTGAGTCCACTTTAAGGGTTAGGGTTAGTGCTAGGGAATCATGGGAATTTTTTTTTTTTCTGAGATATTGAGCCTTCTCTGTCAGAGAGCTCTGGTGCCACAATAAAATACAGTCCCCATGATTACCTAACCCTAACCCTTAAAGTGGACTCAATTTGCACTATTTCTAGCAGTCTGCAAAGGCCCCCTGTCTCAGTTTTCATCTTTGAAATGTTGGACATTAAGCATGCTATAAAAGAGCATAGAGAAGTTGAGGCCATGTTAAATTTCTCTCATTAGCGTACACAAATTTAATTTCTAACTAAAAAATGATTTCGGGTTTAGGTGGAAAATTACATTTCAATTACAACCATGAGTAGGGCAGCAAAATGTGCCTTTAATAGGGAGATGAAGGAATCTCTGCATGTGTAATTTACATGATAACAAGGGATACCTGCTGAATTTCCTCCCTCTCCACAATATTAGAATTGCTTGAACCTTGTGCATTTTTGAATCTTTCCATCCCAAATCTGTGGTAAAAACTGGAACTTAAAATCTAAATGTTGGTAGAACAAAAAGAATCAGAATAGTACCAAGCATTGACACACTGTGGACTAAGCATGGGAAACACCTCACCCTATGGTGGTAGTATGAAGTTCACCTGTTCATGGACTCTAGACTACCAGTAGTATCATATGTGCTATTTTTAAAAGTTAGCATTGGAAGATGTCAAATTTGACACTGGAAAAAGTAGGAGTTAATCATTCTTAGAAGGCAGTAAAGAATTGTTTTCATAGTCCATTTATTATCATTGTCAATTTTATTATTATATATATTTGTATATCCAAATATCACATAAACAGCAAAGGAGAGCATGAAAAATTAATTAATTAAAATCTATCTGTAGCTTGGAGTACAAGTTGTTAGGTGGCAGTTACCAGATTCCTCAGGAATAAGAGGGCTAAAAAGTAAGATCTCCTCAAGAACAGGAAGCATTATAGTTTGATTTAAATGCTTACAGATATTTGGGGTGAGGATTCTGGAGGATTAGGCTAGGTAATCTTCCACTTCTGTCTTGTTTTTGTTTTTTTACTCTTGAAATAATCTGTGTCCCACTTTTTTGTAATCCAGTTCAGTAATGTACATTGTCTGCTCCTGAATCAAAGAATTGGGGCATGGGAGAGAGAGTGGGGATTTTGCTACCCTGTACATGAGAGAAGGCGACTAAGGAGAATGAGCAATGGAACAAGGAGAGAGAGTTGAAGGTACAGTTGCCATATTGTTCAGCTAGCTGGACTGTACTTGAAATCTACTTCCATCTACTTTTTGTTCATTACAAATTGTTCTGGATTGCTAGCTTTCATTCAAAACCAGAATACTTTTATAAAATTTGCGCTATGAATCAAAATATTCAGCCACTGTTCTGTCCAAACATTTTGCAATAACTTAATTATTCCTAATGCAACTTTATTCTATAGTGGAAGGGGGAAACCTGCTTAAGCCAATCCAATTTCTGAGCCAGTCCACTGGCAGTTTCCCATTCTATAAGCTGCGGTACAAGAGGCCATAGTAAACGGCATATCTCTTAACAAAATATAATGAAGGCCAAGTATTATTATTCCCAGCAATTAATCTTTGTTCTCCTTTTAATTTCTGCAACTTCTGTACTTTAATACAGTAAGCCTCATAGAATGAGTTTCATTTCTAAGTAGGCATGTATGCACACTCACTGATATTTAAATAGGACACATCCATAAATTCCCCTTCATCATAAAGTGTTCACTCGTGTATTACTCTGCAGTCTGGAAAGATCTTGGATAGACAGAGTACAAATTACAGCAGTATGGTCTGGGTTTATGTTAAATGCAACAGTGTATGCTGCATGGATTTGCTTGAATATTTATTCCCCCCCATTCTTTCCCCAACTTCAAACAGAGTTAGCCAGCACAAAGTTCTAGGGGTAAACTGTTTGGGAATGTAAGATATAGTAAGATATGTAAGCTACAGTAGTTGTTACCACCCCAAGATGCTTGAACCTACCCCTCCTTATTTGATATCAGAATTGTTATAAATTCAGCCTCTATGATCCTAATGTGGATGCCATGAGGAGCGAGTGATCAGGTCATGTCGGCTAGCTTAGGAGTTGCCAAAGAGAATTTATGTTCTGGACATGTTGGAGGAGGTGAGGTAAAGCCTGGCCGGGAAACAATAGGAACTCTGCTTGGAGTAAACAACTCCATCTACCTGGCACTGTAAGCTATTGGCTGCAGGAATAGACCCATCCACACCCCCATGTTACACCTATGGAAAATCCTACTCCAAAGTGTCACTTACCCATATCAAAGAGTTGGACCATTTGGCCACATCAAGGTTCTGGACTTTGCCTGGGGCACAAAATCCCTATAAATTAGGAGACCTCCTTTGTTTGTTGGAGTAGCTTGGTTTGCAGGCAGAAGTGCTGCAACTTCCACTTTTGCTAAACCCCTCTTTTGCTTGCCAGTCCCAGTGGCCCCCGGAGTGACTTGAGTTCCCATTTCCCCCTCTACAATCCAGTCTCAAGAGAAGCAGCATCCATATAGGTACAGTATCTCCATTAAAAGGCCTAATTCTGTTCCATGCTAATGCCTTTGTTTCTCAATTCTTGTGTGCATGTGAGAGTGATTGTGAAGTGTGTGTGTTGATTCTTCCCTTTTAAAATAAAATACAATTCAGTGAGAATTTACCTCTGCAGTTCTTTGTCTCCCACCCCGTAGACACAGATATGATCCCAGGGCTCTGTAACCCAGCCGGTTATTATTCCTCCTTATTACATCTGGGCATAGCTCCCATCCTGGTTACCTAGTATATAAAATGATGTCAAACCACATTATTTCTGCAGTACAGATGCAGCCAGATTGCAGCTAGTAGACACAGAAATCAGGCACAGAAATAATTTCTGTTGTTAGTCCTGACTCTAGAGTAGACCCATTTACCTGTGCATTGACTCACTGTTCAACAATTGATTGAAAAGGGCTTTCCTGTTGGGACTAATCAACAAGATGTTGGCTTGAGATTGATTTGTACATACCTAATCTAAGCAGCTTGTCAGCTCTGATTATTATTTGGATGGGAGTCCACAAACAAATACCAACAAATACCAGGTGCTGTAGGTTATATTTCAGAGGAAGGAACTGACAAAACCACCTCTAAGGATTCCTAGACTAAAAAAAATCTTATGAAATTCATGAGGTTGCCATAAGTTGACAGGTGATACACAATAATAGTTGAATAGCTGAAGCATGTGTTACAGGAAAGTAGTAAAGTCACTTTTTCCCCCTTGGATGGCAGGTATTGGTGATTTATAATTACATTTTGCCTGCATTGGAACTGGGGAGGTAAAGGCGTGTGTGTGTGTGAAAGAGAAGGAGAGACAATGTGTTAGGAATCATTTGGCCTTTCTGTAAATAATCCATTGTATATCTATTTACTCATAAGAAAGTCCCATTGAACTTGATAATATTTACCTCTCAATAGGCATGTACAGGATCTCACTGTTGAATGGCTCTTAAAAACGAATTCAAACAAAAATCATCCAAATAGTGATACCTTTATTGGCCAACCAAAATGCACAATATACCTGTTGCAAGCTTTTGAAGCTCCACTGGCTTCTTCATCAGACAAGATGTTACAAATCAAACAGGAGAAAAAAATCAGAGATTCTCCTTTTGGTTTGTAACATCTTGCCTGATGAAGAAGCCAGTGGAGCTTCAAAAGCTTGCAACAAATATATTGTGCATTTTGATTGGCTAATAAAGGTATCACTGTTTGGTGGATTTTTGTTTGAATTTGCTAAATGGCCAACACAGCTACCCCTGCATGTTTCTTAAAAACGAAGTCACTTTATGTATGAGTTGGGAAGCTTTTGGTACATGGTCAGAGACAATTGATTATCAGATCCAATTCTGAAAACAGCAGTTCACAGCACAAAGATATGATGGAAAGGCATTATTTAATTTTTTCATTGCTTTGCGTATACAGACTATAATTAGTACAAATAGTTTTTAAGCATTTTTAAACATACAAAGCATTTTCTAACACTAGCTTACCCTTATAGTAATCCTAATTCTTGGCCAGGTTGGTATGATTATTTGATCAGAGACAATATATGCATGAGGTTGAGCTTAGGCACAGTAAGACAATTTTAGATGTCTCTAGCAGGTTCACTCACAAACTCTGTGGAATCTCCATTCATCAGAAATCCATATCTGATAAATACTTGCATCTCCTGCAGCTGTTAAAAACACAGGATATCTGGCAGGAGAAAACATGGTTAAAAGATGATAAAGAAATGCATAATATGAGGTGTATAAAACATCTTGGGCAGACAGTTGTGCCTCTGCATTATAGCCAAAGAATCTAAGGAAATACAATTGGCCCTCTGTTTTCACGGGAGATCCATTCCAGACACACACACACCCAAAAAATGGAGACTTGCTAATATTCAAGTCCCATAGGCTTGAATGGGGTGTGCTCATGGGCGTGTGCAGGAGCATGCCCATGGGGGTGTGCCCCATTGATTTTAACAGAGGTCACCCCTCCATGAATTTTCAAAATCACGAACCTCAAATCTGTGAGAACGGAGGGGCGACTGTACAACAATCTGTCTACTTTCCATATAACAACTTTGACAGGAATCCTTCTGAATGGGAAATTGGTATACCTTTCTCTGTATATATCAACACACAAGCTGATCTACCATTTCATGAACCGCCAGATAATCTGAATATTCCTCTTCCTCCTCATCATGCACTCTTTTCCCCACCTACAAAACTGATGGATGTAACCTTCCTGAAGTCAGGGAAAGGTGTCCTTCCTACCTATTGTACTGAGTAAAGGTAAGAGCCACATCTGTAACTCTGTACCGTATACCCTGCTAGAAAGTGGTTTTGACCAACGCATAGCACATCTCATCAGGAAAAAGTTTAGTCTGCTTCATTACAAAGAACAAAAATGTAAAGATGTTATCATGCAACAATTTCTTATAATTGCATTTTTTTTGTTTTTCAAGCTTTTTAAAACTAACGTTTTCTTTGTGACAGGTAACTAGCAATTGTACGGAACAATAACTTCTGGTATTAGACATTTTTATTGTGATTACACTTTCTTATTGCCGATAGTTTCAGATGAACGTTTATTTTATTTTAGATCTGCCTTATGTGTCCCAATCACTTTCCTACCATGCACCCCTGAGTGTGTTGTTTACACATCTGCCCTTTAAAAATTTATTTTACTATCTTTCATGTACCTGAAATATTCAGTAGGTGTACTCCAATTTATTTCTCAAGTCACTGTTAAGACATTCTTGCCTCACTAGGAAAAATAAAGGTAAACGTTTCATAAAGAAAAACAGAATCTTGGTCTTTGTTCAAATGCTGAAGTCAAGCCAATAATTTCACAGATTCTATTCTAGTTCCATTACTGTAATTAAATATCAAGTGAATAGACTTGAAAAAGAGTTGAGATAACCCCTTTGTGTTTAGGCACAGAGTTCATCTATGATTTGCCTTTCTCCATCCAAGAAACCACTTATTAGTAAGTCTGCACGTATTGTGTGATCTCATCTCTCAATATATGTTTCTAGGGCAATGAGATGTTTCTGAAAAAAATAAATTGCTGATAAGATGCTTAGGCTGAATTAGAACCTTTGCTTATTCTAGAGAAAGGTTAGAATTAACACACATTACATATAGTTTAGTTTATATGTGTGAAATAAAATAAAAAGTGCTGCATTTCTGGTAAATTGTTAATATCAGTTAAACCTGCTGGTCTCCTGACAATATCCCACTTATGTAAATAATACATAGCCACAGGGATATCCAGATCAGAAGACATGACTTCCATAGTATCTTTCATGTATTTTAACTGTTAGTTTTATGTGTTTTCTTTTTAAATTGTGTTTTGTGTTTTATCATGTTGTACCTTGCATCAAGCCTTGAGGAGAGACTGGAAAGAAATAAAATTTATTATTTATTATTATATTATTGTTGTTATCTTAGAACAAGAATCTCCCTTTTTTAAAAGAACCACCCCCAAAAAACTTTTGCTGTGCATGCCAATTTCAATTATGTCTGGATTGTGATGAAGATGTGGTGCCAACTCCAGGTTATGAGCTAATCCTAGACAAGATGTCCTCAGACAGCAACACTTGCTGAGTGGACTCATCTCCTTAGCCTACACAGTCACTGCCACTGCAGCTGCCACTCATCCATTTATCCTTTTCCTCTGAGCCAACCAATGAATAATGATGCTCCATATATCTCTATTCCTTCTCCCCAATGTTTCCATGAACTGGGAGGAAAGGGGAACAGGCAAAGTCTTCAAGGACGATCTGAAGAACCAAGGTGCATCTGGAAGGTGAGCAGTAGATTCTTTTCACAGCTGTGGCCCTTATTAGGTAGCCAAAGATGCTGACTTCTGATGCTGGTCCTCTTAGGTGTGTACAGTGGTATACACAGCTTTGTGGACCACTGCAGGGTTTTTTTTTTTTTTTTGTATTCTCCTAGAACTGTCCTCATGACACTCACTTTTGGCCAGTTTCCTATGCATTATACAGGTACATATGAAACCATACAGGTACAGGGCTGCTGAAGCATGCAGATAGGGTGATATTTAAAAAATACCCATTAGTTTAATGAGTAAGTAGAAGATGGGACCAAGGAACTGGTAGGCTTTATGGAGCTTCACTTCATTTAGTTACCTAGTAAAATTCCAAGCCCTGTTCATTGCACTTAATACAATGCAATTCCAATTTGTGTTTGAGACCTATAAATAGTTGGGCCTTGTTTAGCTGAATGGATGCATCCTGCCATGCAGTTCCCTCTTTGTATCACATTTTAAGACATTTTGAGGAGACATATAGTTACAAGTTTCCCTCCTGAGACACAGCAGGAAGTGCTGATCTGTGCCTCTGGCCTTCTATGCCTGTCTTAAGACAGGCAGCCTATGGACATTTTCACACGGGCCTTTTTGAGGAGGCAATCCTACCTCCGTCCGGCCTCGCTCCGGCTCCATTTCCCGGTTGTTCAGACGCGCGCGGCGGCAAACCCCGCCCCTTCCGGTGTCATCCCTGCGTCCGTCCGGCTTTTCGCTCCGTGTGTTCAAACGCACGGAGCCCTAAGTCCGGCGTCACTCCGGCCGAACCAACGCTAACTCCAGCTTCAGTGGCGGAAAGGTAATTCCGGTTGTCCAACAGGAATTAGCCTTTCGGTGGCGGAGCCATTCCGGAATCGGTGGCACGACCCGTTCTGGAATGGCTCCAGCCGGCTTTAGGAGGGTAGTGTGAAAACGTCCTATGAGACTCCCTTGGCAGATCAGCATTGGCTTTTAAGACAGATAGTATATTGCAGATAGTTTCTGGAGTAGATATTTTGATTTAATATTGTTAACACACTGTTTTCCACTGGGTTTTTTGAAGGCTTAGTTCATTGTTTTATGATAGTGTGTCCAAAGGAGGGCAACTAAAATGGTGAATGGTCTGGAAACCAAGCCCTATGAGGAACGACTTAAGGAGATGGGGATATTTAACCTGGAGAAGAGAAGGCTGAGAGGTGATATGATAGCCCTGTTTAAATATTTGAAGGGATGTCATATTGAGGAGGGAACAAGCTTGTTTTTTGCTGCTCCAGAGACTAGGACCCGAAACAATGGATGTAAGCTCCAGGAAAAGAGATTCCACCTCAACATTAGGGGGAACTTCCTGACAGTAAGGGCGGTTCGACAGTGGAACGCACTCCCTCGGAGAGTAGTGGAGTCTCCTTCCTTGGAGGTCTTTAAGCAGAGGCTGGATGGCCATCTGTCAGGGATGCTTTGATTGGGAGTTCCTGCATGGCAGGGGGTTGGACTGGATGGCCCTTGTGGTCTCTTCCAACTCTATGATTCTATGATTCTATGATTCTATGATCGCTTTTTATTGTTTTACTTTGTTTTTTCATGTGCACACATGCACGCATGCACACACACATGCACATGCAAAAAACCGTTAACCATTAGCATCCCTTGCAGGCTAGAAACAGGGGGTGCAAACTGAAGAATTTATTTATTTTAAAATGATTCATGCAAACCATGTTCATCGCCTCAGTGGCATCATTAGGCTTGGCACCACCCAGTGGGCATGGTAACTCATGGTGTCACACACACCCATTGACCTCCTCCCGTCTCACTCCATACATAATCCTTAGTAATGGTTTTGTTACTCCTATTACTCATAAGTTATAATTCCCATTTATCTCTGAATATAAGAGCAATAGTTGTGACATAAAACAACTAGCAAAATTAAAATTATACTTTTAAATTACAATAGCATACACACAGCCTAATGTACATTGTTTCATGTAGTTAAAGTGAAAATTTGGTTAACATTTGATGTCTTTAAAGACAATTTAATTAAAAACAAACAAACCAGGGGCCTCACCTTTCTTCTCCTACTGAGCCTCACCCCACATCTATTCAGTGTTTTAAAGGAACTCGGGCAAACACCACAGCCCATTACTATCAAAAGGCAGATGTTTATTGAGCAGTGTATGACACCCCCCCTTAGGGAGTTACCTAGTGTAGCTTGCACTCCCACCCCTCTAGTGATGCCCCTATATCATCTGAAGAGTACAGTTATAATTATTGGGCATTAAAATGTATGCAGAAATGTACATAAATGCTTTATGAAAAGTTATGGAGCTTTTGATATTTTCCACACCTTTGTGTGGAGTCTCTCATCTATCATTGTCTTACCATTGAGTTATGTGCTTCCTCTCCTCTGTCCTTTCCCCCCTCTCCTTCCCACTGAGTCCTCTTTCCTGTCCATGTGTGCAGCACTCACACATACAATCCATTCCATGCTGCACATGCATATTTGAAAGAATCGTGTCTCTCTCTTCTCTATTCCTTCTCAATTTGGTTTATCATGCTTCGCACAGACAAAACCTCACCATCAATGGATTTGTTTATCAAGTGCCAAAGAAACCAAACAAGCAAATTCCCCACCACCACCAATAACGGTGGGGCATCACTAGAGGGATGGTCAGTTCATATGCTTAATACAAGTGGAGTGAGCAAATGAGTGTTTTTCTCTCCTCTTCTTTTATTCCTCACTGCATCAAGGCAACAACACTCTGTGGGAACATTAGGAAAAGTGTGCGTATGGAATATGAAATAAAATATTCAGAGGGAGAGCTGTGTTGGCTATGCAGCAAAATGCAACAAAATCTACATGATACCTTTATTGGAACTATTAAAAAGCACAAAATACATTCATGTTTTTGAATCTTCACTGGCTTCCTCATCAGGCAAAGATGTTAAAAAGGGGAAGAAAAGAGCCAATGTTAGAGTGCACCTTTATCATTATGTGTACCAGAATACACATAGCAATCGAAAGAAAATTTGTGGTCAGACAAAAGGGACCAGCTGATGGTGGAGCAGACAGGTGCATGTATCCAGCCAAATCATCCATGGAATGGAATGAAGATGATTCATACATCTCCAGCAGTGAATGCCTAAATAATCAACATGGGTCTTGTCTATACAAAAAAACAGCCTTACTGGATGAGAGAATGTGGATATGATTACACTTGTGCTTAGCCTCTCTCACTAAAATCAGTGGAACTTAAAAGCCCTTAACGTCAGCTGGATTTCTCACACATGAGAAAAGAGCCTGGTACAAAACCTATTTGAAATGCCAAGGCCATGCATTGTCCTTAGGTTTACACGTAAATATCTTAAGTGCTTTAATGGATCCGTGCCAAAGTGATCTATCACAACTTTCCTTGATAACCCTTCATAAATTCAATTGTCATAGTTTTGTTTTATACATATACATGTGCAGTATATAAAATTATATGGTACATTGCCTCACTTGACCTTTATTACTGGCATTATGAGTTTGCAAGTGGCAAGGTCATTTAGGATGGGGAAGGAAAGAGAGTCTGTCAAGAGAGATGTTCTTGACTTTGTTGTTGTGTACCTTCAAGTCATTTCTGACTTATGGCAACCCTAAGGCAACTCTATCATGAAGTTTCCTTGGCATGATTTATTTAGAGGGGGTTTGACTTTGCCTGAGGTTGAGAAAGTGTGACTTGCCTAAGGTCACCCAAAGGGTTTCAATGGCCAAGCAGGGATGTGAACCCAGGTTTCTAGAGTCATAGTCCAACACTCAGACCACTATACCATGCTGGCTCTCTTGATTAGAACTCCTACAAACTCCAGTTGCAACCAAAGATAAGAAAATATGGGAGTTGTAATCCAACATCTGGAGGGTCACGGCCTCCCTAGCCCTGACTTAGTTTATGTATATACCCTCTCATTTTCTTCCCCTCCATACTGATTTCACTATTTTTGTACCACTTCATTTTGAAATAACCTTAGTTTCTTTCCTTTTGAATGTCTTACTTCTCCCAAATTTGTATATGCTGTTTTTAAAACTAATTAAATGTAGAATTTTACTAACTGCATCCATTTATTTTTATTTATTCAATTTATATCAGGCCATTCTACCAAAAAGGTCAGTTCAATGTTGCAGATTGGCACAGTTTAAAAATATAATAATTGTAAACTGACAGACATATAGATAGATCAAAAAGGCACACTCCCTATGAAGTAGGAAGTATGAGACTCTGATTCCCAACATAAGACAGAGGACCCATTCACACTATGATTTAAGATGGTTTGCAAACTGGATTATACCGGATTATATGTGCCTCGTTCACATTTGAGCCAATCTCACCCCTGATTGTGTTTGGGATGAATTGGGGCTGAATCGGGGTGAATTGACACAAGTCCCCCTGAAACATTTTTTTTAATACGGATCTTTTAGCATTTCTTTTGAAAAGAACCAGTTTGAAACAACTGTGAACAAATATGAATGTGTTTCTGATCACATTTGGGGCACCCAGGAGGGAGGGGAAATGGGCAGAGGGTGGGCAGAGGGGTGGTACCCATCTCACCACTAAGGTCTTGGCAAACCACCATTTCCCCCCTCTCAGTGCTGCTGTGGGGCTATCAGGTGGCTTCTGTGGCACTGTGGATTTGATTTCTTGTGCTGCCAAGTGGTCCCTTTAAATCACTCTACGCAGCTGTTTTTTGCTTCTGCTGGAGTTTCTTGGGGGGCATGGTGCAACGTGTTTTTAAAATATTTTTGACAGTTTCTGCAAACTGTTGCATTTGCGTGGGTTTACGGGAGTGAATCACAGGCGCCTTGGTGGGAAATCTCCCCTGGCATGCATGGATCCATGGGTGCCATCGGGGATTGAACCCTGGGATGCATGATCCGTGGGTGTCATGGGGGATTGTCCCCTGGGATGCATGGATCCGTGGGTGCCATGGGGGATTCTCCCCTGGGATGCATTGATCCTTGGGTGACATGAGGGATTCTTCTCTGGGATGCATGGATCCATGGGTGCCATGGAGGATTCTCTCCTGGGATGTATGGATCCATGGGTGCCATGGGAGATTCTCGCCTGGGATGCATGGATCCGTGGGTGCCATGAGGGATACTCCCCTGGGATGCATGGATCCGTGGGTGCTGGGGGGATTCTCCCCTGCGATGTATGGATCCATGGGTGCCATGGAGGATACTCCCCTGGGATGCGTGGATCTGTGGGTGCCATGAGGGATTCTCCCCTGATGCACATGGCCACACCTCTAAGTGCATGCATAACCAGAAACATGCACATGTGCATCATATGATTGACATTGGGGGGAAAAAAGAACTGGGATGGATCAAACACATCCGAGATTGAGAATCCATTTTGTTCCAGTGCAAAAGTCAGTGTTAACATGAACTATGTTAAATAGACATAGACGCATTATGTAATGGAAAATGTAGTGTGAACTTTGTTTTGGTTCAAATTGATTCTGAGATCCCAAATCTATTCAACTCAAAAACTGGGTTAAATGCGAGTGTGAATGGCCCCTAAATGAAAGATCTATGGCAGTATTAAGTCTCCTAACTGTTCAGTTCTCAGTATGTTTTGGTATGACTGTTTCAACATATGTAACACTGAGTATGCACCAGCTGCACAAAAACCTCTAGAAATGCTTAACTCTCTGCACAGAAACAAAAGATGGGTTCAAATTCTGACAATTTCAGGATGTAGCATGAATCTGCCTCTAGTGTGTGAAGTCCACTGTTGCATACTCAGTGTTACATATGTTGAAACAGTCATACCAAAACATACTGAGAACTGAACAGTTAGGAGACTTAATACTGCCATAGATCTTTCATAAGCAAAGGATGTAGATCTAAGTATAAATTCTTCAGTGTTTTCATCTGTTCTGAATTTACCCAGGGAAACAGGAGAAAGAGAAGAGTAGGTTAAAACTGGATAAAGCTATATTGCCACAAGCAAATTTACTTCTTGACAATTCATTTTGAATGTTATATAAATGATCAAGAATGCAGTGGAAAATTGGGTCTTATGTTTACAAAATTTGGAGAACTACTATAGCATCACTGGGTAGCAGGAAACTGGGCAGATAAATATTTGGCTACTTGCTTATCAAAAAGAAACCCATCGGGTTTCATACACCTTAAGTTTATCCTAACAAAGGATTTTAAAGGTTTTATAGACCATGGTTGATAAATACATACACATACTCCATGAAGGTTTTGAGCCTTAAAAGACAGTAGACAAGAATTCTTTATGGAATATAATACAGCAATACACACACACACACACACACACACACACACACATGTATGAGAAAAAAAGAAGTCTTTGTTAAGCAAAGATGAAGGCAAATATGTACCTTTTAAATTATTGCCCCTGTGTTTTAGAGTTGCCTAAGAACAATGAAAACATATTATACTAACCTACATAAAATATAATAATAATAATAATAATAATAATAATAATGTTTATTTTTATCCTGCTCTTCTGCAATGCAATCAGGGCAACTTACAGTAAAACATCAATACAATAAAACCATCAACCCCCTTACCCACCCACCCCGTAAAAAAGTATTAAACTAAGAAGATGTAAATCATAATACAATCAATAAAACAAACAACTAAAAACAAAACATCCAATGCAATAATATACAGCAGCTAGAGTACTCAGTGGCAGCATAGAGGTAAACATAGATGGGGAAGATCATTCCGGAAAGGCCTGCTGGAAGAGCTTTTTTAAAACTATTTAGAGTGGTGATAAGACGGATCTCGTCCGGCAGGCCGTTCCATAATCTGGGAGCGGTAGCAGAGAAGGCCCTCTGGGAGGTCACTGACATCCTAGTTTTTATAGGCTGTAACAGATTTCTCCCAGAGGACCTAAGTGCACGGGGGGGATCAAACGGAAGGAGGCGGTCCTGGAGATAAGTTGGGCCCAAACCATGTATGGCTTTAAAGGTCAAAACCAACACCTTGTACTGTGCCCGGAAACTAATGGGCAGCCAATGGAGGGTTTTTAACACAGGTGTTATGTGTTCCCTATTATCACAATAATTTAATAGGATATTTTATCTAATTGTTTTCATCAACTTTTATGATTGGTTTTTAGCTGTATGTTTTTGTAGTCATTATTGTGAACTGCTTTACATTCCCATATATGAAGAAAGGTGGCTCCAGATGAAAACATTTATCCATATGAAAAGGCACATCATCATCCAATTTAATGGAAGATGGTTTCAGATATATAACTGCATTTGCACCAGCTATACACTAAAGTCTGTTGTCTCACATGACTCTTCCTTGCTGTATCAGGGAACCTAAATTTTACCCATATGGTTGCTATCCTAAAGCACTGACCAGCAAGTATGTGTCTGGAGGAAGTCATATTAAAAAGAAAAATACAATATGCTCAGGTGGATGTACTATTGATATGCAGAGTAAATCTTCCCTTCTTAGTTGTACATATTCCACAGTATGTTGTCATAACTGTCTTTTTTAAAATGTGTAATTTTTTTACTGAATATAAATAGAATGCATGAAAAGGGTGAGCAATGGATTGAATTTCCAATGCGAGTCATGTGCTTCTTTATCGATTAGCAATATTCCAGCAGACTTTAATATTAGCTGCAAGCACTTTCTGTTAGGATTCCCACAGGGCCTGACATTTGTTCTTTCAAAAGACAGCTGCCTAGTAACAGACTGTAATATTTTCCTCTCCCAAACCTCCAGTTTGTATATGCAGCATTTTCTGTTATGTGCAACTGCGTCAGCTGTGTTCTGTTTCTCTCTCACCCATGGCCATTCATTTCCTTGATGATGATATGATTAAATCTTGTATTGAATTTGATTGATGTTCATTAGTCCAGATCAAATGCTAAAAATGTTAAAGTTTAAATATTCTATACATGCTAAACTTTGATGCTCACTTTTGTCCTCAGCTTTTCAGTAGACTTCTACAGCATCTAATTTTATTGATGCAGTGATTATAATGACCACCTGTAGAACTCAAAGCCCTGGACTTTGAGCTGTCAGAGAAATACAGACAGTGTATAGCTGTGCACTCACCTCCTGAAAAAAAGAAAGAAAAGGAAAGCTGTTTTATTCCACAGCCTGAGCTGAACTAGTCTTACTGGCCTCTGTTGCACTCACAGTAGGCCCACTGGGACTAACAAACTGACTATTTAGTACTTCATGGTGTGGAACTGTAGACATCTTAGCTTTAAACCACATTAGTGTCTCTATGCCTAGTCTTTGATTACCATTATGTATCTTTTCTTGTAATATTTCCCCACTGTGGAAACTGTGAGGGATAGAGAAAAGGAAAGAAGTTTTTGGTGGGATGGATGAAAAATGAGGTTTGTTTTTTTTTGTTTTTTTTTTAAACAACCATGGAAGTCTTGCCTTTTCTCCTAAATCTAGGTGGAGGTGGTGGTGGTGGAGAAGATGAAAAAAATCATGGTGGCATTTTTCAGCTTCATTCTGGTAAGGATTCTAGTAGTCTTTAACTTAAACATCAATGGCAATTAAACATAAATGTAAGAGTTAATTTTTCCACCTCCAATGCAAATTTAATTGATTTTGATTTGTTTTGAGAGAGAAATCATAACTGACAGAATGGTATAGTGTCAAAAAGACTGTTTTAGGCCCAAGGAATAGCTATAGGTAAAGGGGAGCAGTAGTACACTCTGTTCTTGTTCCAGGACACCGCCCCCCAGCATGAATCCCAAGATCTGTGGATGCCTGGTGGTGCAGTGTACTCACTCATAAACCACAAGGTTGTGAGTTCAGTTTCCAATTTTTCACAATTCCCCTACAGGCATTTAGTTAAACATTCCAGTTGCTTGGTCCATTTCATAACATTTTTAAAGAAGTTTTTATACCCAAAATAGTTCAAGACTGAAATGCTCCTGCCAGCTGCATCCTCTTCATTTCACATAGTGCTAAAGTGTTTTCCAGCTGCTTTATCTTTTCCAGCTGCAGTGAAACTTGAGTCGACAACCTTCAAATCAAACAAAGCCTCTGTCTCTGTCCCCCACTGGTGTAAGACCTCAGCAGGTCTTCACTGCTGAGCGTTCTTCTAAAATAAGCAAACAGAGAAAAAGGAGTCTGATCAATTTTAATTTGATTTGGCATTGCTGAAAAGTTCTCATTATACCAATCCACTGTATATACCACTTTTATATTTTACTTTTTGAAAATAGTTCAAGTGGTTCCAATGGACATCAAATAGTGTGCTTTGGTTTAATTCAGGGATGGCAGGATAAAAAAGAAGGGAAGGCACCAGTACAAAAAACAAAAAGAGAGGAGACCTCAAAGGGCCTTGACCGCAATATCTTTGTTTAAACATATTTCAAGTCATATGATTGTTCACTGAGGACCACTTGATTTCTTCATGGAATTAGAACAATATATAGTCAATCTTCAATATCCATAGATTCTGCTTCCACAGATTCAAGGAATGAAAATATATACATATACCCGGCATATAAGACGCACCAAATTTTAAAGGAGGAAAACCTAGGAAAAAAAAGATTCTTAACCAAATACAGTCGGAGGACACCTCCGACCCAGGCATCCGCCAAGGAAAGCAATGAGACTTTCCTTGGAGCAATCCTGGGGTTGGAGGCATCCTCCAACAGTCGGAGGACACCTCCGACCCAGGCATCCGCCCAAGAAAAGCAATGAGGCTTTCCTTGGAGGGATCCTGGGGTCGGAGGTGTCCTCCGACAGCCGGAGGACACCTCTGACCCAGGCATCTGCCCAAGGAAAGCAATGAGGCTTTCCTTGGAGGGATCCTGGGGTCGGCGGCATCCTCCGACACCAGGAGGACACCTCCAACCCAGGCATCTGCCCAAGGAAAGCAATGAGGCTTTCCTTGGAGGGATCCTGGGGTCGGAGGCGTCCTCCAACAGCCGGAGGACACCTCCTACCAAGGCATCTGCCCAAGGAAAGCAATGAGGCTTTCCTTGGAGGGATCCTGGGGATGGAGGTGTCCTCCGACACCAGGAGGACACCTCCGACCCAGGCATCCGCCCAAGGAAAGTAATGAGGCTTTCCTTGGAGGGATCCTGGGGTCGGAGGCGTCCTCCGACACCAGGAGGACACCTCCGACCCAGGCATCCACCCAAGGAAAGCAATGAGGCTTTCCTTGGAGGGATCCTGGGGTCAGAGGCGTCCTCCGACACCAGGAGGACACCTCCGACCCAGGCATCCGCCCAAGGAAAGCAATGAGGCTTTCCTTGGAGGGATCCTGGGGTCGGAGGCATCCTCCGACACCCGGAGGACACCTCCGACCCAGGCATCCTCCCACGGAAAGCAATGAGGCTTTCCTTGGAGCGATCCTGGGGTCGGAGGACGCCTCCCTCTCCAGGGTTGGCCCACAGAAAGCAACGCTTTCCAGGACACTTTCCTTGGGCCGATGTTGGGGTCGGAGCCGTCCTCCGACCCCAGCATTGCCCCAAGGAAAGCAACGTTGCTTTCCATGGGGCAATGCTGGGGTTGGAGGCGTCCTCTGACCCCTCCAATCCTTGGGGATTGACCCAAGGAAGTTTTCCATGGGGCGATGCTTGGGTCGGAGGCGTCCTCCGACCTCATCATCGTCCCAAGGAAAAAAACGTTGCTTTCCACGGGGCAATGCTGGGGTCAGAGGCATCCTCCGACCCCATCATCGTCCCAAGGAAAGCAATGTTGCTTTCTTTGGGGTGATGCTGGGGTTGGAGGAGTCCTCCAACCCCAGCATGGGCCCTGGGAAAGCGACACTCCTTCCACCCGCCTCCTCGGTGGTTCAATGGGCTGCTCTTGGGATTGGAGGATGTCCTCCGATCCCAGGAGCAGCCCATTGAACCACCGAGGACGCAGCTGAAAGGAGGCCTCCTTTTAGTGGCAGCCTCGGAGGGAGCGTACATTCGGCATATAAGGCGCACCAACTTCCCCACCCCCATTTTGGGGAAGGAAAACTGCGTCTTATATGCCGAAAAATGCGGATATTAAATCCAAAAAGCAAACCTTGTTTTTGCTATTTTATAGTATAAGGGACAGCATTTTCCTACACCATTGTATCCACAATGCTCCAAAATGACCTATAGAGAGCTGCAGGGCATTTCCAGTGTGTGTGGAGCCCCCATGAATACTCCAAGAGTCAAAACAACATTTTACAAAATTTGTACACTTCTTTTGTCTCAAAATGCTCAAATATCCCCTTAAAGGGGGGGAGGGCATGGTGAAAATGTTCCATGTCTCCAAAAGGGCAGTTGGAGGCATTTGGGGAGCAAAAGCTTTGAATTTTATTGCAAGAGCAGGAATGGTAGGGGTACAAAGCTCCAAGGAGTCCTAGGTGATTAATACAACCCCCTAGCCTTCCGGCTGCCCACCCCAGAGGTACCCAAAAGAAGTATTGTTCATTTAACTTGTAAGCAAACAAGTATATAATTAATCTGCATGTGCATATCATGACCAATTTTCGTACTCAAAAGATCTTTCAGGAAACACATTTGTTCCCCCCCCCCCCATTCCCATCTGAGGATCTTATGCTGTGGCAAAGAAATTATTTTGGGATGCAGTGCTGATTTGCAAGCAACCTATGAATAAAATTTGCCCCTCAAATGCCAGGAGAGCTTCTGGATTAGTCACATTGCAGGGAACAATTATTGGGCCTAGGGAGTCATCTCACACCCAGTGTCTCTTCAACCATGGTAATTCACTTCTAGCTAATAATATGCAGCAAACTGAGAAATGTACCACTAAGTGGAAGTTGTTGTGGCACATAACAATCCTGATAAATGCTTCCCTGACCCATATGCTGGTTACTGAAACACCTTCAGATCTATACCCATTAGTTGGATTCAGATTTGCAAGTGACTCAGAAGCTAGGCTTGATTGTAGGGCAGCAGGTAGAAAAGGAGATAGGGATTCTGCAACTTGAATAACTATTTAAAGGAATTTAAGGAGCTATGACATTCACAACCACCCACACCTGATAAAGATTCCCTCTTCTGTGTAACTGTTAATGGTGAAGGGATCTTGTTTTCTCTTTGATCTGGTCACCTTAATTGATTGGCCGTGAATCACAAAGTATTCCAGCTCTAAAAGCATATTTTAGAAAAAGAAGGAGTTTTAAATGGTGCATGTGCATGTAAACACCCAGGACTCATCTACACCTTCCAGAATACATTGGAGTGTTCCTGGAGCATTTTGGTCCTAATTCACCCCTTTCCTGCTTTGCAGCAATGATGCTGCCTTCACTCGCACAGTCCTGAGCCAACTGTCACCACTGCCTCAGTTCTGGCCTCGGAGTAACACCCTTGCAGCTGCATCACTATGTAGTTCAGGGTTTTTTTGTTTTTTTTTTTTTTGGTTTGGTTTTTTTGCAGCAATGAGATGGCAGCATTCACATGTGAGTTTATCACACGGCACTTTCAGGAACAGGAACAGAACAGAATGGAAAGAGGGTGAGAACGCAAATTACCGCACAGGAGAACACCGCTGATGCCACCAGGAGTCCCCAGGCCATTCCCCAGCCTTTACTGGCAGCCGATTTTGAAGAACGGTTCAAAATTATTCTTCAAAATCGGCTGCCAAGAATGGCTCGGGAATGGCTTGGGGACTCCTGGCAGTATTAGCAGTATTCTCCTGTGCAGTAACTTGCATTCTCGCCCCATTCTGTGCCATTCCATTCTGTTCAGTTCCTGTTCCTGAAAGTGCCATGCAATAAATTCAATGGCTTGAGCTGTCCCCTCCCCCACCACTATGAGCACATTGCTCTGAGGCTATGCCAGAGGTACGCAACCTTTCCCCTTTAAGGGCCGAGGGACTTCAGCTCCCAGAATCCCAGGAGCTATTGGCCAACATGGACTATTGGCCAACATGGCTGAGGCTTCTGGGAGCTGAAGTCCCTTGGCCCTTAAAGGGGAAAGGTTGCCTACCCCTGGGCTATGCTAACAATGTTGGATGCCTCATTCTGACCTCAGAGTTGTGTGTCCACATCAACGGTGGGGGCGGGCAGCTTGGGAACACAACAAAGATAGTTGGAAAAGCCCCATCAAAGATGAGTTAAGTAAATGTGAGTAAAACAGCCCAAACCTGATTCGGGGTTTTGAGGCTGTGTAGTGTAGAAACCATGCAGCCAGCCTGGGGGTAATTTGGGGTACAGGGCTAATGTAGAGAAGCCCACACTTGCATGAATGTTCAAGAAAGGGTGAGAAATCAAATCAACCATACTGGGAAGATACAAGATTGTGGATGAAAAGATTCATCTTGAACTTACTGAGGTATGAAGGCCAAATCAAATCTTTAGCACATTTTGAGAAGAGGTGCTCTCTCAAGACATAACTCTCTTTTATTTACATATTTAGCATTTAGTATGCTTTGTTTTACAAACAGATATCGGTAGGAACAGGTGCTTAATTTTCAAGTCTGGTGGCTGTATTTCTGAAGAAATCCTCTTATGAGATTTCTCAAGAAATATATCTTCTACAGATTTAGTATTAAATGTTTGGGGCATACGATTTACACCGCACATGCCTTGAATGCAGCTTCAAGCTGTGCTGAGGCTGCATCAATGAAAAAGAACAGGGCCAAAAAGGAGCGAATATAATCCCCCAAGTGAGACTGAGGATATAATCTGCTCCAGCTAGCAGCCTGGTGTGAGACCATGGTGGGAGCCTGTATCAGGAATGGGACTGTATGGTTGCCATGGTCCAAGTGTGATCAGCACTGGAGAGGCCTTGTGCCACTCTTTTGGGCCCACCTGCATGACCATTTAGATCATAGAATCATAGAGTTGGAAAAGACCACAAGGGCCATCCAGTCCAACCCCCTGCCATGCAGGAACTCAAAATCAAAGCATCCCTGACAGATGGCCATCCAGCCTCTAAACAAAGGGGGGAAGCAGAAGGCCGGCACGGGGCCGCCCCGGGAAGCTGTGGATTGGGGCCGAGGTATCTGCACTCCTCGGCCCCGAGGCACCACGTCCCAGGCCCAGGAAGGAGCGCTAAAATAGCGCTCCTTCCGCAAGACGCCGAAGTTGCACCGGAAAAGGTTCCGGGGCACCTTCGGCGCCTCTTCAGCATCTTTGGCGCACTGATGGGTGCTCCAACGATGTATTTGGGAAGGGGTTGGGGCGCCCAGCGTGAGGCTGCCCCTGCCCTTCCTGGCCTTGAAAACGGTGCTTTGCGCTGTCTGTTTAGGCCCTCAGACCTTCAAAGAAGGAGACTCCACCACACTCTGAGGGAGTGTGTTCCACTCTCGAACAACTCTCACTTTCAGGAAGTTCCTCCTAATGTTGAGGTGGAATCTCTTTTCCTCCAGCTTGCATCCGTTGTTCCAAGTCCTATTCTCTGGAGCTGCAGAAAACAAGCTAGCGCCCTCCTCAATATGGCCTCCCTTCAAATATTTAAAGAGGTCTATCATATCCCCTCTTAACTGTCTCTTATCCAGGCTAAACATACCCTGTTCCCTAAGTCGTTCCTCATAGGGCATGGTTTCTAGATCCTTCATCATTTTAGTCAGCCTCCTCTGGACACGCTCCAGTTTTTCAACATCCTTTTTGAACTGTGGTGCCCAGAACTGGACACAGTATTCCAGGTGGGGCCTGACCGAAGCAGAATACAGTGGCACTATTACTTTCCTTGATTTAGATACTATACTTCTATTAATGCAGCCTAAAATCGCATTGGCCTTTTTGGCTGTGGCATCACACTGTTGACTCATGTTCAACTTGTGGTCTATTAGGACTCCTAGATCCCTTTCACACATAGTCTCGTTAAGCCATGTGTCCCCCATCTTATATCTATGCATTTCATTTTTTTGCCCTAAGTTCAGTTCCTTACATTTCTCTGTGTTGAAATTCATTTTGTTAGCTTTGGCCCAGCTTTCTAATCTATTAAGGTCATTTTGAATTTTCATCCTGTCTTCTGGGTATTAACTATTCCTCCTAATTTGGTGTCATCTGCAAATTTGAGAAGCATGCCCCCTATTCCTTCATCCAAATCATTGATAAAGATGTTGAATAGCGCTGGGCCCAGGACAGAGTCCTGTGACACCCCACTGGTCACTTCTCTCCAGGATGAAGAGGAGCCATTGCTGAGCCCCCTTTGGGTTCAGTCAGTCAACCAGTTACTAATTCACCTAACAGTTGTATTGTCTAGCCCACATTTTACTATTTTGTTTGCAAGAATATCATGGGGGAGCTTGTCAAAAGCCTTACTGAAATCAAGACATGCTATGTCTACCGCATTCCCTTCATCTAGCAAGCTGGTAATTTTATCAAAAAGAAAAAAGAAAAAAAAGAAATAGAGATCAGATTAGTCTGGCATGACTTGTTTTTGAGAAACCCATTTTGACTTTTAATGATTATGGCATTCCCTTCTAAATGTTCACAGACTCTCTGTTTAATGAACTGTTCTAGAATCTTTCCCAGTATTGATGCCAGACTAACTGGGTGATAGTTTTTGGGATCCTCTTTTTTCCCCTTTTTGAAGATGGGGACAATGTTTGCCCTCCTCCATTCTGCTGGGACTTCTTCTGTTCTTTAGGAGTTCTCAAAGATTATTGCCAGTGGCTCTGAGATTACATTTGCCAGTTCTTTTAATATCCTTGGATGTAGTTCATCTGGTCCTGGAGACTTAAATTCTCCAGGACCCATGGCAGGACAGGCATAAAGCCTGCCGGAAGACCAGCCCGCGGGGGCGCGGCAGCAGGGGCGGTGGAGGCAGAGCCAGGAAGGGCGTGTGGGCCCTGTAGCTCCCGTTCTTGCTCCCTTCTCCACCTGGGAGCACCGGTGGCGCTGGGGGCGTGGCCCCACGGCAGGACAGGCATAAAGCCTGCCGGAAGACCAGCCCGCGGGGGCACGGTAGCCACCGGCGGTGCTGGGGGGGCGTGTCCCGCAGATAGGATAGTAAAATTAGGCCGCAGATGCTATTAATAGAGACAGTGGCCGTTCCTCCGGATCCACTACAGAATTGTAGACATATATAAACATCTGGAAGGTCCGATCCACGAAGGATCCGAAGTTGGGTGTGACAGACTCCCTCGACATTGACGCCTGGCCCTGGTAGGGTTAAGGCGATGTGGAGGCCAAAAAAGATTAGTGGGTTTGATTGACAGTACAACATAGTTGAGTAAATTTGTAACATCTTACTGGCCTCAGGGAGATCATAGATTAGAATATCCTGGAATTGTATTGTGTGAGACCATAAACCCTCAACTAGTGTCACCACTGTCACCGGGGTGGGAACGGAAACAGGGACGACCATCGAGGTAGCGTTGGGGAACGGGAGATATGGCTGGAACAGAGTGGACAAATGTTACAAAAGAAGGCGGGATCGCTGTTTAGTAGCTATCGCGCCTTCTGTCCTCTCTGTTTCCCAGAATGGTTTGGGGAGCAGACCTTCCATTCCACAGAACCTCACTCTGCTCCTTTGCAATGCCAGGTCGGTGAAAAATAAGACACAGGTCCTGGATGAGGATGCCGACCTGGCCTGCTTTACAGAGACCTGGCTGGGAGAGGAAAGCGCTGCCATATGGGCGCAGGCCCTCCCGGCTGGGTACTCTGTTAGTGAGCAGGTGAGGGGAAGTGGGCGGGGGGGGGGGCGGTGTGGCTCTGGTTCATAAGAGCACCTTGACCTTGACCAGGATACCTGTCTGGAACATGGTCCACATCGAGTGTATGTACCTTAGCCTGAAGACCAGGGATAGTTTGGGGATTTTGCTAGTCTACCGACCACCCCGTTGTCTAGCAGACTCCCTGACCAAGCTGACACAACTGGTCTCTGAGCTTTTGTTGGAGTCTCCCAGACTTTTGGTTTTGGGGGACTTCAACATTCCGCTCGAGACCAGTTTAACAGGTGCGGCTCGGGAGTTCATGGAGACCATGACAAACATGGGCCTATCCCAATTGGTCTCTGGGCCTACACATTGTGCGGGTCATACACTCGATGCGGTCTTCTGTACCAAACAGGAATATCCGTGGGCGGAGGTTGTAAATACCTCTGCATTGTCATGGACGGATCATTTCCTGGTCAAGACAGAACTCAGAGTCAACACCTGCCCCGCCGGGGATGGGGGACCGATTAGAATGGTCCGCCCTCGAAGGCTGATGGAGCCAATAGGATTCCGGAAAGCCTTAGAGGGATTAATGGTTGGGAATGCCGGTGACCCTGTCGAGGCTCTGGTGGACACTTGGAATAGTGATCTTACCAAGGCCATCGACACGATCGCTCCCAAGCGCCCTTGCCACCCCGCTCCTAATCGGAAGCCATGGTTTACACCTGAGCTGAGGAGGATGAAGCGGCATGGACAACGGCTAGAGTGCGAGTGGCGGAAATCTCGACTCTTATCTGACAGAACTCGCCATAGGAATTTTCTTAATTCCTATCAGGAGGCGCTGCGTGCAGCGAGGAAAGCCTTTTCCTCGGCACGCATTGCGTCTGCAGAGTCTCATCCGGCAGAGCTGTTCAAGGTGGTGAGGGAAATGACGCAGGTGTCCCCTGCGCCAAATCCCTTGCTCTACCCGACTACAGCCTGCTGTGACGCATTTAACAACTACTTTGCAGATAAAATCTCTCAGATAAGAGCCGACCTTGACGCAACTATTGGGACAGAGTCTATAGGCGAGGCATCCACCGACTCCGCCGATGTAGTTTTACTGGATCAGTGGCAATCTGTGAGTACCGAGGATGTGGACAAACTGCTTGGTAAAGTGAGGAAGACGACTTGCCCTCTCGACCCTTGCCCATCATGGCTGGCCGTCCGGGGGGGGGATGCATTGGTGAGATTCCTTATGGATATTATCAATGCATCCTTCAGGGAGGGAGATGTTCCATCATGTCTGAAGGAAGCGGCAGTTAGGCCGCTTCTGAAAAAGCCTTCCCTGGACCCCCTGGATATGAAGAACTATAGGCCTGTTTCATTGATGCCATTCTTGAGCAAGGTGATCGAGAGGGCGGTCGCTCTTCAGCTCCAGGCAGTTTTGGATGAAACCGATTATCTAGACCCATTTCAAACCGGCTTTAGGACAGGATTTGGGGTTGAGACTGCCATGGTTGCCTTGACCGACGATCTGCGTCTGGGCATCGACAGGGGTAGCGTGACCCTGTTGGTGCTCTTAGACCTCTCAGCGGCTTTTGACACAATAGATCACGGCATCCTCTTGGACCGCCTGAAGAGGTTAGGTATCGGGGGCACTGCTCTGCAGTGGTTCCGGTCCTTCCTCTCGGGTCGGTCCCAGAGGGTGCTGATTGGGGACTGTAGCTCCGGTAAGAGAGACCTCACTTGTGGGGTCCCTCAGGGGGCTATTCTGTCCCCAATGTTATTTAACATCTATATGAAGCCGCTGGGTGAGATAATACGGAGTTATGGTGCTGGGTGTTATCAGTACGCTGATGACACCCAAATCTATTTCTCCATATCTCGTTCGTTGGCCTTGAATTCCAATGGCACCTCTTCTCTCAATGAATGTCTTGGGGCGGTAATGGGCTGGATGAGGAAAAACAGATTGAAGCTGAATCCAGACAAGACGGAGGTGCTTACGGTATCGGTCCCGAAACCAGGAATTGGGTTGCAACCTCCAGTCCTGGATGGGGTCACGCTCTCCTCCAGTGACTGTGTTCGCAGCTTGGGGGTGCTCCTTGACTCGTCGCTTCTGATGACGAATCAGGTTAACGCGACGGTCAGGAGCGCCTGTTATCAGCTTCGGTTGATACGCCAGCTGCGCCCGTTTCTGGAAGTAAAGGACCTTGAGACTGTGGTGCACGCGTTGGTAACCTCACGCCTCGACTTCTGTAATGCACTCTACATGGGGCTACCCTTGTGCCTGGTTCGGAAATTACAGCTGATTCAGAATATGGCAGCCAGACTTGTTTCTGGAACATCTCGGAGGGATCACATTACTCCAGTCTTGAGGTCCCTCCACTGGCTGCCTATCAGCTTCCGGGCCAGGTACAAGGTGTTGGTTATCACCTTTAAAGCCCTAAATGGCTTGGGCCCAAGCTATCTCAGGGACCGCCTACTCCCATACAATCCTCCCCGTGCTCTCCGATCCTCCGGGAGGAATTTGCTGCAGCCTCAGAAATCGAGGCTGGCGGTTACCTCCCGGAGAGCTTTTTCAGCTGTCGCCCCCAGGCTCTGGAACGACCTGCCGGACGAGATCCGTCTATTAACATCTTTGGAGAGCTTCAAAAAGGCCATTAAGACGGATCTCTTCCGGCAGGCCTTCCCAGACTAGTTAACCCACCCCGGACATAAGGACATAAGGACTTGTGCTTTGGATGTCCCTACGTGGCCCCATCGTTAGATGGAAGGGATCATCGAGCCTGGCTCACTTATTCTGTGTGGACCTTAATTTTAAATTATGGTTAAAATTGTTGATTTAATACTGTTTTAAGGGGGGGTGGGTATGGTTCTGTGTATAATATGTTTTATGTGGATTATGATTTTAAAATTTGTAAGCCGCCCTGATTGGGTACCCATTGGGCGGGGTAGAAATAAAATATTATTATTATTATTATTATTATTATTATTATTATTATTATTATTTAGGTTAACCAGGTATTCCTGTACTTCCTCTTTACTTATCCTGTGCTGCATTTTCCCTATTGTGTCCTCTTCTCCATTTTACTCAGGTTGAGCACCCTTTTCCTTTTGTGAAAAGACTGAGGTAAAGAAGGAGTTGAATAGTTATGCCTTTTCTCTGTCCCCTTTAGAATTTCTCCATCTTCTCTGCACAGTGACCCTACCATTTCCTTCTTCTTTCTTTTGCTATGGACATACCTCAAAAAGCCCTTTTTATTGTCCTTGACCCCTCTAGCAAGCCTGACCTCATTCTGTGCTTTGGCATTCCTGACTTTATGCCTACCTGTGCTCATTATTTGTTTGAATTCCTCTTTAGTGATTTTGCCCCTTTTCCATTTCCTATATATCTCCCGTTTAAAACTTGGTTCAGTTGAAATTTCTTATATCATCCAACCCAGTTTCTTGAGAAATCTCCCATTTATTCTTCTCATTGGAATAGTTTGCGATTGTGCCTTCAGTATCTCCCTTTTGAGCAACTCCTATCCATCCTGAACCAGGTCATCCCTGTTGGTTAGGATCAGATCTAAAATAGCGGATCCCCTTGTTGCCTCTTCCACCTTTTGGACAAAGAAATTGTCTTTGAGGCAAGTGAGGAATTTGCTAGACCTTGAAGTATTGGCTGAGTTTGACTTCCAGCAAATGTCAGGATAGTTGAAGCCACCCATCACTACTACATCTCTCCTTTCTGAGTGTGTGGTCATCTGTTCTAGAAAAGCATCATCTAATTCCTCAGTCTCACTTGGGGGTCTGTAGTAGACTCCCACAATTACATCCCTGTTATTTCTTTCCCCTTTAATTTTTATCCAAATGCTCTCCACCTGGCTTCCAGGATTTAAGTCCTAGATTTCTTTACAGGTGTAAACATCCCAGACATATAATGCTACTCTTCCCCACTTCCTGTTTGGCCTGTTTCTCTTAAAAGGTTATACCTCTCTATTACTACATTTCAGTCATGAGACTCATCCCATCCATATATTTGTTTCACTTGTACATGATGTCTCTTTTTGAAAATGTTTCACATTCATGAAGTAAAAATAACAAGGGCCAGCACTCTTCACAGTTGTCACATCTTCCTGTTTAATTTTGATGTGAAATTGCATAACAAACCATTTCCCCCTGTATTTGTTAGTATAGAAAAATGAATAATGCTTATATCATATGAAGCTAATTGTGCCCATAGCAGAGTTTAGTTTTAATAAAGTTTATTTATTGTTTCTTCTCTTCTGACCTGAAAATGGCTTTTTTCCAGCCCTTGAATTCTCCTTTCCCAACAATGGGCCTGCATTCATATAACACTTTTTAAAAAATTTTTAACAAGTTTTGAGTGTGATTACCAGCTGCCTGGAGGGCAAGAAGATTTTATTGCTAGTTTAGGTGCAACAAATTATGGTTTACCATAAATGAGAAGTGAGAGAATAGGAACACATACAAAGAAGAGGAGATATGTGAGACCAAGCCTTGATCATATAAAGCAAGCAATAGGTCAGGCTCAACGATTAAGGGCTCCATGGGTATAGAATGGAAAGCAGACTCCTA
Organism: Phrynosoma blainvillii; assembly: GCA_026167975.1. NCBI lineage: Eukaryota > Metazoa > Chordata > Lepidosauria > Squamata > Phrynosomatidae > Phrynosoma > Phrynosoma blainvillii. Next base: position 89,775,195 of record JANUYF010000002.1, on the reverse strand, counting down.
ACTCAAAGATGCACTGACTGTAGGGATTTAGGATTAGGCACATGCCGCTTGTACTGGCCAGAACCCCTTTCTGTCAGTAGAAATACCCTTTGGCTGATCTCTGATTTCAGAGTTCGGATGACAAAGTAGCCTGTTGGCTGAACTGCTCTGCTGGCTGACACCTACTAGCAGAAGAATCAGAAAGCAAGTGGAGAAAAGGCGGAGTGAGGGAGAAGCCAAGTTATATCACATCTAAACCTCCTCCATCCCAGGGACACAGTGAGGGAAGTCCTAAGTAATTTCCAACATGCCTAGGCCAAGAGGGGTTTGGATTCAGCACAGGTTTAGCCAGCCTAGTAACAGATCATCTTCCACTTGGTCATCTATGTTTGTTAGGATTGTGTTCATGAACATATTTTTCATCAGATCCAAACCTGCTCAACCTTTAGGAGACTACTGCATTATTTCTCAGTGAGTTCTGACTAATATCTCTTCCTTCAGGGTTAATATCAATTTCTGGCACTATTTTGAATAAATTATTTCCATCCAAGTTAGATAGCACCTTTAGAGACACTGTTTAGAAGATAAATATGTCCCCCTTCCCTTTAGAAATTCTAACTTCATCAGTTACTCCTCACAATCAGTTTTACGTGGTCATCTGGGCAGCCGTTTTGAGTGGAGGAAGAGAGACAGGGACTTGCCTCCAGAATAATGTAGCAACCAGGAGCTCTCTGTAGAGTTAGAAACCCAGTTGATTGAGCTTGCTGATAGAGCCTGGTGAAAAGAGCAAGCGAACAGGGGTCTTTTACATGGGTTTTACCAGGGAAATTTTTGAGGGAGTAGCCCACAGTCTTGTTTCAGTGTTTACTTAAGATTTCTCAATATGGACACTGAGGGAGTTGCTGCAGTCACTTGCAACACTTATGGGATGTTTGTCTTCTTGCCAAGAGATGTGGGGAACTTCACCTGCACCAAGTGCAAGTTCGTAGCCCTCCTGGAAGAGAAAGTCAAGCAGCTGGAGGCCCGGGTAGCTACACTCCAGCATATTAGGGAGCAAGAAGTTTTCTTGGACAGAGCAGAATGAATGGTTTTGGACAGGGACCACAGAGAGGATGTTGTTGATGAGGAGATCATTTCATGCATACAGGAGGTGGACACCTGGAGGAACATCACACACAGGAGTAGGGAACCCAGGGATCATTCTGGGAGCTTTCTGCTACACAATCGATACTGAAGCTCTCTCCTTTATAAAGGATGAAAAGGAAGAGCAGCAGGGACAGTCCTCAGGGACAGTGCAGGGGACCCTAAGAGTACCACCGCAGAAAACAGCCACTGCTAAGCCTTGGAGGAGGAGTGTGGTGGTGGTTGGGGACTCCTTGTTGAGGTGTAGAGAAGCAGTGCTTTGTAGGCCTGACAAGATGTCCTGGGAGGTGTGTTGACTCCATGGGACAAAAATCCATGATGTGACAGCGAGGCTGACAAGACTTGTCATGCCTACTGACCATTACCCCTTCCTCTTGGTCCATGTGGGAACCAATGATACTGCAAGGCATAGTCTTCAGAATATCAGAAAAGATTATGAGACTTTGGGTAGGAAGCTGAAAGAGCTGGACACACAGGTTGTTATCTCATCTCTTCTCCCAGGAAGGGACAGTAAGATAGAAGATGTGAATAACTGGGTCTGTAGATGGTGCTGCCAAGAACGATTTGCATTCTTGGATCATGGGCTGCAATTCCATGAGGATGGACTTCTAGCAATAGATGGGCTGCATCTCACACAGTTGGCAGAAGCATTTTTGCCAATAGTCTAAACATTTGATCAGGAGGGCTTTAAACTGAGTCATGTTAGAGAGGGAGACAGTATCTTGGAAGGTATCTTGGAAGGCAGGAGGACATCATGGGCTGGAGATAATAGTCAAAGTGTTATAGAGGGAACAAGGCAAATGATGCAAGGGCCCAACAGTGGGAGGAAAAAAACCTCACACAGGCAGGAAGTAGGGAGGACACATGCTCTTAGTTGTCTCTACACTAAGGCACAAAGCATGGGCAATAAAAGATTAACTTGAACTCCTAGCACAGTGAAGCAAATATGATATAATAGGCATCACTGAAACCTGGTGGAATGAGTCTCATGATTGGAATGTAGGAATAGAGGGGAAAAATCTTTTTAAGAGAAACAGGAAAGGAGGAGGAATAGCATTATATGTCAGGGATGTTTACACCTTTGAAGAGATCCAGGACTTAAATCCTGGAAATCAGGTGGAAAGCATCTGGATAAAAATTAAAGGGGAAGGAAACAACAGAGATATTATAGTGGGAATCTACTACAGACCCTCAAGTCAGATTACCACACACTCTCTTTTTAAAACAGATTGCCACACACTCTGAAAGGAGCGATGTAGTAGTGATGAGTGATTTGTTAGCTCCGGGGTACAACTGTGTCCACACGCAGAAGACTGCCAGCCATGAAGACAAACACCACTGCCGAGTCTAGAAGTAGTTTGCAACTGCTGAAGTTCTTCCAAAGAGGCTTTTAATCTTTGTTGCAGCAAATATTTACAATCATGATACAGCAATATTTACATAAACCAGCATAATGCTCCACCATCAACTGACATCCACACCACCACACTGTGTACTGGAGCATTCATCCTTATATATACAAATACAGCTAGGATTCTGATCCAACTCCCTGCTAGTGTTTCATCAGCTTCCTGATGACAGTGACAGTGCAGCTTGGACCTGCCATGACTCATCTCCATGCTCAAATTGCATCAGCTTCCTCTGAGTCAGCATTTCCTCTTTAACCCACTGCATGCTCCTGAGACATTTTACACAGCCTGGGGCAAAAATATACTGACAATCCACTCCAAAATGTCTTAGTTGCCATGCATGATAATCAAACTACATCAGAATACATTTTTACTCATACAGTCCCAAGTGTTTTCATTGAGTACAGTTCTTTACCCCAAGACCTAGCCTACCTGTTAGTCTCTTGTGACTTTTCACAGGGAATGCCTTTGTGAGTAAATCTGCAATGTTATCCTCAAAAACACAGTATTGCAGTTTTAGGACTCCACCCTTTATTAACTCATGCACATTCTGGTAACTTACCCCAATCTATTTTGTCCTGCTTTTGAGATTTTCTGCTTCTGACATCACAATGCAGGCTTGTGAGTCTTCATTGATCACTATTGGTGTATGGCATGGTTCACAAAGATCCCCTGATAGCTGCCTGGCCCACTGAAATTTGCTAACCATCTCTGATAGTGCAGTGAATTCAGCTTCTGTGGTACTTAAAGCTACACAACTTTGCTTTCTGGATCTCCACACAACAGGACTGTCAGCAAATCTGATGACCAAACCAGAGACTGACTTTTTGTCTGCTATGTCTGATGCAAAGGAGCTGTCTGCATAGCACTCAAGCTGAGACACGCCTCCAGCCATCACTAGACATCTGCCCCTTGTTCCCTTGAAAAGTCACATCACATATTTCAAAGCAGTCCAATCCACTACCCTAGGTTTTGAGGCTCTCCTACTCAACAACCCCACTGCAAAGTTCATGTCAGGCCTAGTGTTATTGACGATGTACAAAAGATTTCCAAGCACTGAATGGAACAATTCAAACTCAGCCAAAACTTTATGGTCCAGCAAATTCTTCACTTGTCTGGCAGACAATTTCACTGTCCAAAAGTTGGAAGAGGCAAAAAGGGGATCAGCTATTTTAGATCTGAGCCTAACCAACAGGGATGACCTAGTTAATGGGGTGCAAGTGGTGGGATGCTTGTCATGGTCAGATCATTTCCTCAAGAGGTTTGGTGACAAAAGATCATTCTTACAGGGGTGCGGGACTTTTAAGATGGTCCATACCCAGAGAGTTATGGAATCCGAAGGATTCCTGAATGTTCTAGGGTTTTTTCCTCCACTGACAGAGCTGGTGATTCTACTTTTCCTTGGTTTCACTATTGAATGGAAAGATGGGAAGGGCTATCAATACAATCACTCCTAAGCACCCAGTCCAGTGTTGTGGAGCCCATAATTTATCTTGGTTTACAGAAGATCTGTGGGCAACAAAATAAGGTGAATGATAGCTATAGTGCAGGTGCTGTAGGTCTGAGTGAAAGTGATCAGAAATCAGCAAAAAATCTTTGTTGTGCCTTCTATGTAGCAGTGAGGCTCCAGAATGCATCCTAAACCTCCCACTCGGTAGGGCTTTTCCAAGTGGTAAGGAGACTTTTGGGTATGGGCCCAGAGAGCTCAAGGGTTACCTGCTGTGAAAAACTTCCTATATACTTTGAATTACTCTGCAGAGGGGCAGGATATAAATAAATAAATAAATAAATAAATAAATAAATAAATTGTTCAGAACTTGACATTACAGTTGTTACAGAGCCTAGGGAGGTGTCCAGTATAGCATCTGGTCAATTTTTATTGGGTTGGTTTCACTTATTGAGGCCTGATGATGTGGACAAGACACTTGAAGCAGTTTAGCCTACCACATCTAAGCTTGACCATGTCCTTCTTGATTGATAAATAGCAAAGTTGGATTGGATGGGTGGGTCCAGGGGTGGTAAATGCCTCACTATGTTGTGGGGTGGAGTGTCTGCTGCTTTGAAGGAGGTAGTCATACACCTCCTTAAGAAGACCTCCCTGGACCCAGATGTATATGGGAACTACCTCCCTATAGAAAATATCCCCCTTTTGGTTAAGGTCCTTGAGCATGTGATATCTGGGCAATTTCAGGAATTTTTGGAGGAATCAAGTTAGGGCTTTAAATATCACAACCCATTTTATTAAGGTTTCAGGCCAGAGTATGCCACTGAAATGGCCTTAGTTGCCCTGATCAATTACTTAATCCAGGGGAAAGACAAGGGAAGTACCCTGTTTGTCTTCTTGGATTTTGCAGTGGCTTTTTATATCATTGATCATGGTATCTTACTGGATTGGCTCTGTGGGATAGAAGTAGGAAGCACTGTTTTTCAATAGGGTGATTATGCTTTTTTTCAATAGATATTTTCAATAGGGTGGCTATGCCTGGAGGGCTGGTTCCAGAGAACAGAATTGGGGGAGACCTGTTCAGACCCATGATGATGAAGCTGTGAGGTCAATACCTACATGAAGCCACTAGGTCATAAAGGGGTTTGGAATGGGGTGGCATTAATATGCTGATGATAGTTTGCTCTATTTCTCCCTGTCATAGAAGTCAGTTGGGGTTGTGCAGGTGCTGGATGAGTGCTTGAATGTTGTAATGGGCTGACAAATTGGAACTGAATCCCAGTAAGACAGAGGATCTGGGGATTGGTGGTCCTCAGGTCTGGGAATTGGGTAAACAGCACATCCTGGATGTGGTTTTACCACCTCTGAAGGAGCATGTACATAAATCCATCTTTTTCACCTGAGGCCCAAGTGGACTCTATGGCATGGAGTTCTAGACACCAGTTTCAATGGATATGTCAGCTACAGCCTTTCTTGGACAGAGAACCTGGCCACAGTAGTCCATGCACTGGTAACTTCCCAATTAAACTATTGTAATACATTCTATATGGAGCTACTCTTGAAGAAGACTCAGAAGTTGCAGCTAGTGCAAAATGCATCAGCTTGATTGCTGACTGGAATATCCCATAGACAGTATGTAATGCCGGTTTTACAAAAATTGCACTGGCTGCCAATACAAGGTGCTTATGATGATATTTAAAGCCCTAAACATCTTAGACCTCAATACCTGAGAGACTGCCTCTCCCCGTATGTACCTGCCCAAGGAATAAGACCTGCTGGGGGGTATGGTTACCCTGTGTCCCACTAGTGAAGTCAATACATTGTGTTGGGACATGGAAGGAGGCCTTCTCAGCTATGGCATCCCACATGTGGAATGCTCTCCCCCTGGAGGCCTGACTAGTTTCAACACTCATGTCATTTAGGCACCACATTAAAACTTAGGGCCTTTGCAGACTGCCAGAAATAGCGCACATTAAATTGAGGCACTGCCCTGGCTCAGTGTTAGGGAATCATGGGAATTGTATTTTTTTCTGAGACATTGAGCCTTCTCTGTCAGAGAGCTCTGGTGCCACAATAAATTACAGTTCCCATGATTCCCTAGCACTGAGCCAGGGCAGTGCCTCAATTTAATGTGCACTATTTCTGGCAGTCTGCAAAGGCCCTTAGTTGTTCACCAATGCCTTTAGGTCTCATTAATTCAACCCAAACACTTATATATAGTCTTTAAAACTCATTTTTTTTAAAAAAATTCTGTTCTAACTCTTTAAATTATTTAATATGTTTTAGCCTATTTAAATTATCTTGCTTTAAACCTGTTTAACCTGTGTAACCTGGTGGAAGCTGCAATAAAAGAAATGGCAAAAAAGTCTCCAGGAACAGATGATATTCCAGTAAGAACTGTTGCAATCCAGAATTAACAGAGTCAACTCTAGTGCTAACCAACATTATGTCAACAGATATGGAAAACAAAACGATGGCCAACAGATTGGAAGCAATCAATATACATCCCCATCCACAAAAAGGGAGACACAAGAGACTGCAGCAACTATAGAACCATAGCACTAATCTCCCATGCAAGCAAAATTATGCTTATAATTCTATAACATAGACTCCAACCATACACACAGAGAGAAATCCCAGACCTCCAAGTTGGGTTCAGGAAAGGAAGAGGCACTAGGGATCACATCACAAATATACGATGGGTAATGGAGCACAGCAGGGAGTTCCAAAAGAAAATCAGCATGTGCTTTATAGACTATAGCAAAGCCTTTGACTATATAGATCGTGAAAGGCTATGGAATGCCCTTAAAGACATGGGCATGCCAATGCATCTGATAGTCCTGATGAGGAATCTGTACTCAAGACAAGAGGCTACTGTCAGAACAGAACATGGAGAAACTGAATGGTTTCCAATTGGCAAAGTGGTCAGACAAGGCTGCATCCTATCACCCTACCTGTTCAACCTATATGTAGAACATATTGTAAGGAAAGTAGGCTTGGTTACAGAAGAGAGGAGTGAAAATATGAGAAAGAAATATCAACAATCTGAAATATGCTGATGACACCATAATACTAGCAGAACCAGACCTGGAACAATTACCAAAAAGATCAAAGAAGAAAGTGCAAAGGCAGGCTTACTGTTGAACATAAAGAAAACAAAAATAATGACCACAGAGAACTTACACGCATTCAAACTAGACAATGATGAAATAGAAATAGTAAAAGAGTTCTCATATCTGGGATCAAACATTGATGAGAATGGGGACTGCAGCCAGGAAATCAGAAGATTAAGAATGGGAACGGTGCCTATGAAAGAACTAGAAAAGATCCTAAAATGCAAAGACATACAACTCAACACAAAAGTCAGAATCATACAAGCCATTGTATTCTCTATTACCATGTATGGATGTGAGTTGGACAGTTAAGAGAGAAGATAGGAGGAAAATCAACTAATTTGAGATGTGGTGCTGGAAAAGAGTGCTGAGGATCCCATGGACAGCCAAAAAGACAAAGGGTCCTAGAGCAGATCAAGCCAGAAATATCCCTAGAAGCCAAGATGACAAAACTTAGACTGTTGTACTTTGGACACATCATGAGAAGACATGAATCATTGGAAAAGACAATAATGTTAGGAAAGATGGTGGGAAGTAGAAAGAGAGGTAGGCCACATGCTAGATGGATGGATTTTATTAAAGAAACTATGAATATGAGTTTGCAGGAGCTGGGCAGAGCAAGGGAGCATGAAGATGTCTCATCAGCAAGGTCACCATGGGTCGAGATCAATGTGAAGGCAGTTAGCAACAAACAATAAACCTGTTGTATTGCTATTTGTAAGCTGCCCTTAGAGTTTTTGATGTAGAGAGGGATATAATTATTTAAACATTTAACTAAATAAATACTCCTCCCTTATTTTTGCGCATGAGTGGATGCTGACATAGGTACCATATTCTGACAGGCAGGTATGGGCACAGGTGCCACATCCTCCTTGTTTTAGGGATGCGTATGCATGGATGTCACCTCCAAGGTATCCTTCTTAGGTGGTTGTGGAGAGGATGTGTACACTACTACTGACACTTCACCTTCCACCCTTTACCTACTGGGCAGAGGTATGTGGATAACAAGTGTCCACTATGTCTCCATTTCACAGAAGGGTTCCACTGCCAAGTTGGTCAATCTAGAGGTGGGGGGGGGGGGGATCTGCAATTTTGCTTTTTGCCTCAAATAGTGAGACAGTTTGGGCTGTCCCTGGCCTTATATGACATTATGTGTGATATAATGAGCTGGAGGAGAAGAAGAAAAATGTAATTCACAAGTTGTTGTTTGGTGTTGTTTTTTTTTTAATTTCTACAACTGCAGTACTGTGAGATAAATTGTTAAGCAATTTTAACAGTGTATGACACTGGCACTTAGCAAATGCATTTGGGTGGGCTGAGCACATGAATGAAGGCATTGGAATCCTATACTGTCTGTTCTGAAGGGTAAGTCACATGGATATCAATAGGACTTGCTCCCAGGTAAATACATAGAGGATTGCAGCCTGGATGTTGACCATAAAGAAGCATTCACTGGGATTCTCCATCACAAAATATAATACTTAAAGCTGTAACATAAGGGGCTAAGTGCAAATCCCAAACATAAGAAACATGTTATTGATAGGTTTCCATTTGTATGAAATTGCTATATGCTATCTTCTGAATTTTTAATGCTCAGTCCCTATTTGTTTTAGTGGCATAATGAAATTCTAGACTCATCCCTGGGTGTAAGTCCCACTGAATTCAGTGGGGCTTCCTTCTGAGTTGACATTTATAGGACTGCATGACATCTGTTATAGCTTTCCCAACAAGGAACACTAGGAATGTACATTCTATATGTGTAACAATGATTTTTTTCAATACCCATACAAAATTATAGAATTTCAAAGTTCCAGAAAGCTTGGACTTATTCACATGGCCCTCGATCTCCTAAGAAGTAACAAGTATTTTATCCCTGGGCAAAACTAGAAAGCAAAATACCAGCTCTACTGGGGGGGAAAGCAGCCTAAAGGAAAAAGCAACAACACCTTACTCATTTTCAACAACTATTCATAATGCTCTGGGCTGGCAGCGACATCTGTCATCTGTCTAATATGTCTTGCAGAAGCACAGCAGACAGCTCTCTAGCCACATTGCCTTGCACAACATCTTTGACGGTAAGACTGCTGTGCAAGATGTATTTGGGGATATTATGCAAGGGCCTTGTGTTTAATCTTTCCTCACAGCCTGCCTGATAAGAGAAAGATCAGGACATGCAGAGGTCACTTGTTTCTTGTAGCACATGCTCTCCTTAATCTCCCTTTCCAGTATTTCAGCACCAAATTTATTTCTAATAAGCACATGAGAGAAATTTGTGACATTAGGCATTTCTAAAGTGTTTCTCAAATACACTCTTTACCTTCTTAAAATCAGATTAGACTAAGAGGCTCAGTTCTCCTGCTGTGCTTTTTGTGAAAAAGACTCATTTCTATGGTGCAAAATTACAAGCTTCTCAGGGCATTAAGCGTTTTTTGCTATTCATACCATGAGGACTGTAACCACATAGCATTTAAGCACCTAGGAAACCATACTGAAGAGCCTGTGTATGTGCTATGTATTAAATTAACTGCATACTTTCCATTGCATTTTAAAAGCAAATATTCTGACTCACTGTCTTAAAATGTTCCCTTGAGCCTTTGCTTCTTTAGTGCATAGCTTTCACAGACACTTTTGTCTGTGCTAATAATCTATACAAAGAAAACCCCTCCATAATGACAGGTTTGAATGTTCCAAGTGTCCTATGAAGACATATTACTTGAAAATCTTCAATGTGAAATGTTCTTTGTATTTGAAAATTTCTGAATCAGTATTCCTATACAACCTTTACCACTCCCTGAGTATCTTGAAATTACTCTGCCCTAGACAGAGCAATATTTATATAATGATCAGATTAGAAGCTGTGCTCTCAAAGTGCCTTTCAAATATGACCTCTACTCTTTATTACAGGGTTCATAAAATGCCAATAGAGAACTACATGTTGTTTGAAAACACAATGGAGTTATGATATTATAGTGTTAATTTCATTTCACTTTTTTCCCTCACTGTCCTAGATGTAGATATAGCTGTGTTACTCCGTAAAATCACTATGTAGAGAGATCTTGTAGCATCTTTGAGACTAAGGGCCTTTACAGACTGTCAGAAATAATGCAGCTTGAGGCCACTTTAACCGCCCTGGCTCAGTGCTAGGGAATTATGGGAACTGTATTTTTTTTTTTCTGAGACATTGAGCCTTCTCTGTCAGAGAGCTCTGGTGCCACAATAAACTACAGTTCCCATGATTCCTTAGCACTGAGCCAGGGCAGTTAACGTGGCCTTAATCTGCATTATTTCTGGCAGTCTGTAAAGGCCCTAAATGAAAGTATTATAGGTTCAGATTTTGAATCTATCCCCCACCTCAATGAATGCAAAGGAACATTTGCATTTATTGTTTAATTTTAACTGGTATGTTAAAAGGGAGGCAGAGAAGAGCGAGTCAGGATTGTTGTCATATTTAATGGCAACAGAGAGAATTAGCAAGACAAAAATGATATAGTCCAACTATTCTTAAAGTTATTTTACTTTTTACATAAATGGGAGAAGGGGTGAGGATACAAAACAACAACAACAACACCCCATCTATCAAGCAGCCCATGGAGAACTGAAGGAGCACACCATCTCTACTACAGAGTTAGCTCTGTAGTTATAGGATGGCCCCTGATACTTGTGACATGTCTTAAAATTCTTCTTCAGAGAAGGAATATGGGATGGTGTTTTGTTTTTTTACAACAAAACAAAAGAAAATATTATCCAAATTCTAATCTCTGCACATGATGCCAAATTCCATACTTGTAAGGAAGAAGCAAAGAAATCTAGAACATTAACATACAGTCATTGTTCATGATGACCCCAAAGCATCAATTTCTTCATTATTTTAAGTTTACTGAGAGGTTACACTAAGGCCAAAATGAGGCAAGATAAAGGATAAAAGTGCCTAGGTAATTCTGAACTCTTCTCTTCTCTTTCATGCCAAGATGTCCAACCCTATTAACTGGAGCATGGCTGTTTTTCTCCTGTCTGCCAAGGTAAGATTCATAATTCACAACAAAAGAAGGGCATGTGATGAGAATCATGTTGATCCCCATATAGCAATCAGGCCTAGAATCTCTTAGCAATGTTCTTAAAACAAATGAAATTGCTACAGGTAATTATTAAAAGAGAGCCAGCATGGTGTGGTGGTTTGAGCATTGGACTATACCTCTGGAGATCAGAGTTTGAGTGCCACCTCGACCATGGAAACCCACTGGGTGACCTTGGGTGAGTCAAACTCTCTCAGCCTCAAAGGATGGCAGTGGCAAGCCCCCTCTGAAGAAACTTGCGAAGAAAACCCAATGATAGGTCCCCGTTAGGGTTGCCATGAGTCAGAATTGACTTGAAGGCACACAACAACAATTATTTTAAAAAATCAGGGTCAGTGTGTTGGGACAGTGTGTATGGTGATATGAGTGTTGGACTAGGGAACTTATCGCATGGCGTTAAAAAGGTGACTTACCTGTTCCAGCTTGAATCTTCTTCCAGGCTGCAGCTGGGTACTATCATATGTAAATCACCACTGAATCTGCTATCTGAACCCAGTCCAGATAAATCACAGCTCCCAAGCCATGCTCAGCTGGCCCTTTTTCAAAAAGCTTCTGACTTCAAAAATTGGCCGGCTGAATGCGGCTTAGACTTGTGTCTTACCCCGGCTCGATTTGGCCAGTGGCATCATGACAGAATCAGTGGCAACTTATGTATGATAACACCCGGATGTGTCCTAGGAGAAGATTCAAGCCTGAAGAGGTAAGTCACCTTTTTAACCCTATGTGATAAGATCCTAGGACTCAGAAGTTCAAATCCCTGCTCACTCACAGAAACCCACTGGTTAATCCTGGCCAAGTCATCCTCTCTCAGCCTAAGAGGAAGGTAATGGCAAACCTCCTCTAAATAAACCCTATGATGTGGTCACCATTATTCAGAATCTACTTGAAAACATATAACAAAACATAACAAAAACAACAACAGGAAAACAATTAATAAAATAAACAAAAGTGACTGAGGTGGAAAACTTTCATCTATTTACTGATGAGTACGTCTCACTGAATTGAATAGGACCTACTTTTGACACGTGGAATTACATAACTAATGATAAAATCCACACACACACCCTTTGAATCTATGTTGCTAAAGATGCCATTTGAAACTATTTAACTGCCTTATTTCTCTGAGGTGCAATTGTATGTATTGTATGCGTGTGTGGATACCATAGTGACATGGGAAGAGCTAATCAGTCTTTCTCAAACCACTGGCATCTGGCTAGAGTGAGGGTGACAAAAAGGTGAGAAAGAGGACTCATGGAATCAGTCTTACTCATGTTATTTGTACATAGGTTGCATGTGCACTGTAGAAATAATGCAGTTTGATGCCGCTTTAACTGCCATGGCTCAATGCAATAGAATTCTTCGATTTGTAGTTTTGGGAGATATTTAGCCTTTGCTCTCAGAGAGGTCTGGTGCCATAACAAACTACAAATCCCAAGATTCCACAGCATTGAACTATGGCAGTTAAAGTGGTACCAAACTGCAATATTTCTGCAGTGCAGATGCAACCATATTCCCCAGCAAAAATTGTTAAAGCTGTGGAACAGACAAGCAGAAGGAATTTTTAAAGACTGACAAATTTAGGTGAGGGTTTCCAGAAAGAAGGAGGGTAGATGGGGTGGTCATGTTGCTGTGATGCATAATTCTCTTCTTAAAGGGGGAAAAAAGAGGCACAGGAAGAAGGAGTGTGAGAGTTTTCTCAACTGTAAACATCCTGAGTCCAGTCTCTGGAGCTGGGGGCCATGCTGCTCAAATTAGATCTTCTCATCAAAAAGCATTGCTTTCCTTCTGTTGAGTTCCTCCTCCCACGTCTTCTCTGAGATTCCTCAGATATGGTTATTTTGGCCTTCAAAAATAAATTTCTCAGATATTGTGTGTGTGTGTGTGTGTGTGGGGGGAATAGGGTACATTGCTCCAAAAGCTTAGCTGATAACCTGTTTTGATTTATCAATGCATAATATAAACCGGCTCCTGCGGTAACCCACCACTCACTCACTGCAAAACTGAGAATAAATATAAACTTCACACTTGCCAAATACAACAACTTTGTCTCTAGTCTGAGGCAGTTTGATTTGTTCCCTGCCTGAAGGTAAATGCAAGTATTATGAACTGCGGTCTAAAGATCTTTTCATTAATTTCCGTGGAAGAAGTTGCTGACAGATTACAATGTAACAGGCCCCATTGTTATGAGATGGGCCTCGGAGTCCAGAATGACTTTGAGAAAACCTATTTGTACAATCTCAGCCACAAAAGACATTGTAAAGTGTCCTCAAAACTTTACATCAGTTCCAGCTAGGTTTCAATGAGGCATAAGTCTAGTATCTGGTAAGATGCAAAGATAGCAAAGAATGGTGACAGGAACAGTGCTGTCATCCCCAAATTACATGCCCTTAGTAAGTGAATTTGAATGCACATTCACTCTCATAGTTTTTTAAAACAGCAAAAGCTAAATTGTATCACTGTGGGTTAGACTATTCACTGCTATGAACCAAACTGATGGAATTTCAAAATAATTCTATGTTATATTTTCATTCCCCAAAATAAGAAATAGAAAATTTCAAAAATAGAAAACATTTTAAAATGTCCCTAGTGTTTTGTCAAGGTAAGACATTATGGTAAGAGAGGCCTCCTTCCCTTTCTCATCTTCTTATGTTGCTTTCTCTTCCTTTTCAACAATGATGATTGCTACTATGCTGCAGCTTCCTCTTCCTTTTTAATGTTGACAACAACAACAACTTGTTATTGTTGTATTTAATATCTAAACAAATCATTTCAGTTTAACATATTGTTTTAGTTGTTAACCATGTTCATATGAGCAGGGAAATTACAGCTGTCAACAACCACATGCTTAGCAAATTGATTACTTTGGCAGTAGGTATGCAAAGGGATCTTGTAGCACCTTTGAGACTAACTGAAAGAAAGAATATGGTAGCATGATCTTTCCTAGACTTGAGCCTACTTCCTCAGATGCATGTTTTGGAGTGGAGAATCCAGAGACAGATGTATAACATGCATCTGAGGAAGTAGGCTCAAGTCTAGGAAAGCTCATGCTCTCAAGATCTCAAAGGTCTTCTTTCTCAAAGTCTCTTCTTTCTTAGGAGATTAGCACACTCTTTTTAAAGCACCTTATCCCCAACGGGATAGAGGTACATTTAAATGTACAAAGGGGGTCTTATCGCATTCACCCGTGGCCAAGCGATTGAAGCCTGTATACAGCCCAGATGCTAGCTGGGCTTACTCTGCGGCTCTTCAAAAATGGGATTATCCTGTTCTTGAAAAGCCGCAGAATAAGCCCGGCTGGCACCTGGGCTGTATATGGGCTGCGCTTGCCTGGCCATGATGAATATGATAAAACCCATTTATAACTTTAAACTTGTGTCTATTCTGTCAGGGATGAGTCACATTAAAAAGAGTGTGCTAATCTCCTTAGTCTCAAAGGTGCTACAAGATTCCTTTGCACACCAATTTTCGAGACTAATATCTTTGAATTTTTTGACAATGCAGGGATACTGTATGTAGGGCCGCATTAAGGCTTTTATAGACGCTAGGCACTCTCGTATTCAACTCTCCACCTCACCTTGACAAAACACTAGGGACATTTTAAAATGTTTTCTATTTTTGAAATTTTCTATTTCTTATTTTGGGGAATGAAAATATAACATAGAATTATTTTGAAATTTTGTTTTCCTTCCCAAATCTTGCTTTTTGGTTAATCCTGTTTTGTAGGCCTGAGGAACTATGCCTAAAGTATCTAACAGATAAGGTGGCTCTGACTTAGGGGGGTTGCAGACTGCCAGAAATAGTGTGAATTCAGTCCACTTTTAGGGTTAGGGTTAGTGCTAGGGAATCATGGGAACTGTTATTTTTCTGAGACATTGAGCCTTCTCTGTCAGACAACTCTGATGCCACAATAAAATACAGTTCCCATGGTTCCCTAACTCTAACCCTAACCCTAAAAGTGGACTGAATTCACACTATTCCTGGCAGTCTGCAACCCCCCTTAGTATACTGGGCTATTGTTAGTTTCAGCCAAAGCTTGGATGTAAGTAATTACAACTATTTAGTTACTTGTATTAAATTCCTTCTTGCAGGAATTTAGGCATAGCTGAGTTATATTATGATTGGGCAGTGTGGGAGCTTGAGACTGTAATCATGGAACTACTTTGGTTTTAGTGTGACCACTATTTTTCAGGTTGTCTGGTAATAATTTGGGATGAGATTTTCAAGCCTAGGATTTTATATATGTTTTATTCGATGTATGTTGATCACAGTTGTTAAATGTATAGTGGAGTTTTAACTTTTTAATTCTAAATGTTTAAATGAAATGCTAATTTCACTGGAAGCTACAGTATTTGGGTTCCTGGTGGTTGGCATGGGTAATGTATGAATTAGAAATAAGTTTGCAAGGTTCAGATAGGGATCATAGCATTTTCAACCCTTTCTTAATATTTTTACACACCTTCTTCATTGCCTGATGTGTTTTATTAAACAGCTCACGAAACCCAATATCTTTAGTTCTGAGTTGGAGACTGGCATGAGTTCATGAGGAAACTGTCATTTAGAAAGGGTCCAATCTCTCTTTAGCTATTTCATTGTTACGCATAATCCTATTTCTTAATTCCCTGCAGATGGATGTTTTTAAATGGAGGATTGCTGAAAGGATTACTTGAACCAGTTTAATCTGACATATGTCATGTCCTCTTCCTCCCTTCAATTCTATTGCAAAATATTTTTATTTTAAACTTCTCTACTTCTGATATTGAGTTGGATGGGGAGAAAGTTTTCATTGTACCAAAAATAAATAAATAAATAAATAAATAATTGAATACAGAGAGATGATCCCAGTTCTGGCTCTTACTTCTTACTCCCCCTTACCCAGTCAAGTGAGATATATCATTCTTAGGTTATACAGTAGCCCCTCCGAGTTTGTGGGGGAACCGTTCCATACCCCACTGCAAAAATGGCAGCTCACAATATTCGACCCCCATTGAAATCAATGGCACATGTGTCTGTGGCGCATGCACAGGGCTGCGCACAAGCGTACGCTCCATTTTGTCCCCCTCTGTTTGCCACCCATGAATGGGCAAGGGATGCAGACTCGACATCTGCCAAAAAAAAAAAAAGCGACTGTAGATGCTTTTTTAATGTCTTTCTCACCAACCCTGTGTGCACTTCCAGCTCATTGCTAGAGCCCTTTGAACTTCAGACATTTTACTGACTCTAAATGATGGGGAGAAAACCCTAGATCTGAAATGTATCTGATGCTTCTTCTTAGGATCCATAGCAGGAATCCATGCCCTGACAAAATTGTAAGTGGAACTGTAAAAAAATCTATCTCCATATATATATATATATATATATATATATATATATATTGATAAGGAATGGGAATCATGTGGCTGTCCAGATTTAGTTGCACTACAAGTTCTAGCAACCTTAGTCAGCATAGCCAGTGGTGAGGAATGTTGGGAATTGCAAACCATGTACGGAGCCACATGAGTCCCACATTGGTCTAACAGGTGCCACTAGCATATTGTTTCATTGTAAGCCTTAAGAAGGTTGGAAACACATGTTACTTTCACATATTTTATGCATGTAAAAGGTGAGCAGATTTTATCCCTAGTGGTAAAGCTTGGAAAAGCTACAGCTCTCATAATACTCCAGATATCATGACCAGTGGGCATAATACAGTATATCATGAATTATGTGATCTGTAGTCCAATAAGTGACTTTCCTGTGGTAGACATATTCCCAGTTAGCTTTAATGCTTTTATTTGGCTCTGTCATTTTGATCTCTTGGTGGGACTTTGTGTGATTCAGGGCTCTTTCATTCAATCAAGCAATCTCCCCATAAGAAGGACAGAAAGCCTCTTCTCCTGACATAATTCAGTCTGAAGTACCACAGCTGGCCATAATCTCTTATTACTGAACAGCTTGCATGAAAATCTCTCAGGCAACTCCTTTGCTGGACTGATAGGACTGACACTGATTGCTTCTCATCCTACAGGCAATGGAGCATTTCTGCTGAATGAAGCATGCCTCAATAAATAAAACAAATCTGAGCAATTACATTTCTTTGTATTCTCTTTTATTGACCAACCTTATGGTCTAGGATGGAAAAGTTACAGGACAGAGATAGCTGTGAGAATCCTTCAACAACATTTCTGAGGAAATATAGCCCTTTCTTCAGAAAGTATGGTAAGCCTTATTTCTTTGTCAATAAACTTTTTGTTTTGCTTCTGCTTTCAGGCTGGAAAATCTATAACTTCCCCCACTTGGTCCACAAATAGTTTTTATGCAAATACTTCTTGTAGTTATATGCTCTTCTTTAGTATTGTTTACCAAGGGGGTTGATGCTTTAGCATCTCTGTCATCTATCCCTGCTTATAGTTATAGTTCTATTGGTGCAGAAAAGTAAATTTGCTAATAGTGACATAGCCAAGATGGCATAAGACACTAGGAAGGGGCACCATCCAGCAACAGACATGTGCATGTGGAAGGGCAAGTGAAAATATGAAGAGGAAAATGGCCATGGTGCTTTAAAATGTTGTGCTTGCATCTTGTCGATGACACATACATAACACAACACATACAAGCACATATCACAATGTTCACATAGAGCAAGTGGTAATATTCAAAAGGCTTTAAAATGTTGAAATCTTCACCATTAATTCAGTCTTTAGGACATGTAGAACACAGCATTCTGAAAACTGTGCGCATACCTTTAAAACTGAAATACAAGGGGTCAAGAGTTCCCCCTTTTAATCCTCCCCTTGAACTTGTGGGGAAAGCAAAGTTGCAGCAGCCGCCGAACAAGAGCCGAGCAGGATCCTCAAGAGGATATCCCATGGGAATGATGATGCTACCCAGTGTATTTCTTTGATGAAAGTCAACAAAAATCCCTATCGCAGGTGATAAATGAAGGCTGAAAAATGTTGTGCCTAATCTGGAGGGAAATTTGGTTCAGCACTGCCTCCAAGCACCACAGCTAATAAACCTGAGAAGGAGAAGCAGGAGAATGCTTTTGCCCATGTGCTCTGCTTTTAAAGTTTTCCAAAGACTTTTGTTTGACTGCTGTTGAAAACATGCTAGACAAGATGGTGGTAAATCACTTGCCCAGTACTGCAAATTGAACACAGAGAGGGCTCAGTTTTAAACAATACCTCTGGTCCCACATTTGCTAGGGCAACATTCATCTTAGAGAAACACATGAGACTGAAAGACATATGACTTGACTAAGCTCACAAACTAAATATAAAGCAGAAGGGAAGAAGCTGTGACCCCAAAGCCAAAGGGAACCAAGTTCCCAGTCAATGAATTTACTCTCCTCTATTGCTCCTTCTGAATACAAAGAAAAACATTTATCTTTCTCTTATTTATGTTTGTTGAAAGCTCTCTTTCAACAAAGCCTGATCTCCCATGTCCTGTTTAAAGGGGCAGAATCAGAGAGCAGAGAGTACAATATTAACAATCAAGAGTTGCTGTCCAATTGGCAGCCACCCAGTGTGCCAGTTAGCCCAGCCGGGCTGTGAGATGCCCATGCTTTGGAACCACAATAATTTGGTTTCTGCTGTAGTAACAAGGCAAGGTATGAACCCTTTGCATCAAGTGTAAGAACTGTGTGGCTTTCCTGATATTTTCAGACTATCTTTGTGTTCCTAATCATTGGCTCTGCTGCCTGGGGATTTTGGGAGTTACATCCCAACAACAACTGGAGGATTTATGTCTCTGGTTTACATGCTGCTGTGCTGGTGCTGTGTCATCGGAGATTATCATGTTTACTTATCAATAATGTGACTGATCCCAATGGAATACAGTCGTGTTTTGGGTTGCTACTGGGTATTATCGCATATAAGTTGGCACCGCTGCTGGCAGGCAACTGCACCCCGCTTCGGAGGCCGCTTTTCCAAGATAAGAACTTGCTGTCTTGGAAAAGCGGCTTCTGAAGCGTGGCTAGGACCCAAGTTGCAGCTAGGATGCAGTCACCTGGTGGCAGTGGCAGTGACTTGCATGCAATAATACCCAGTAGCAACCCAAAATGCAACTGTATTCCGTTGGGGATCAGGCACATTATCGGTTAAGTTAATCTCCATCTTTATGCTTTCAATAGCAACAATAAAAGAATCATAACAGATCCAACACCTTCCCCAAAGAAAAGCAGCTAATTCTCCCCCTCTCTAAAAAGTGATGACTTAGCGTGAAAGGCACTCTATATAAGGATCCACCAGAGTGTAGTGATAGACGTATGACTGAAATGTATTCAGGGACAAACCAATGATGCAGTGAAACTGTCCTAAGGTAAGGCCAAATCTTAAGTCAATTTTACAATAGCTTTACTATAATACTTTAAGCTGACAGCTTATATCTATAAAGTTTATGTCTACTGGTTGTATAAGCTAAGTATCTTATCACAGATACAGTTTAGGTCAGAACAAGGAAGTAAACATACAGACAGGGAAACAATAGGCCCAAGCTTGTAATCTCTGTTCTAGTTGTGGTGAGGCAAGCATAGTGCCTCATTAATATATTTGTAGTGCCAGCACTGAGGTCACATAGTTCTGCAGAGAATCTATGACATGTCTGAACAAATTGTTGCATACTTTACCACTGAAATAAAATATATTGGGAAAAACAACTCTAATTCACAAGAGGAGTTTCCACCTACATTGTAGGAGAACGTGGCCCAGGGTTCTTTGTGAACCTCTCTCTTAAAAATATATATTTACAGATAGGAATGAAAAGTGTATTGACTAAGACTTAGAATTCAGTCCAGTAAGTCAGGGAAACTAGCCTGCCTACCTTAAACTATACATTGGAATAAATAGC
Source organism: Phrynosoma blainvillii (assembly GCA_026167975.1). Classification (NCBI taxonomy): domain Eukaryota; kingdom Metazoa; phylum Chordata; class Lepidosauria; order Squamata; family Phrynosomatidae; genus Phrynosoma; species Phrynosoma blainvillii. The sequence continues at coordinate 89,755,211 of JANUYF010000002.1, read as the reverse complement.
TGAGCATCAGTCATAGAGAACGAAAAATACTGAACAGGTATGTTGGTCTAAACTCTGCTAATGCAAGTTATTAGGAGCACATGGTGTTCTTATGCCAAGAGAAATAGATCCTCCCCCCCCCCCCCAAAAAAAATCAGTCATCACCAACCTACTGTCATATAGATTTCACAAGGGGGATAGGAAGTAGTGTCAGTTCCTAAGCGTGTATACATAGGCAAATGAGTGTGCAAGCAAATGATCGAGAGAACAGATATAAAGCCTTGACTATTTCATCTTCACATTCAGGGATGAATAATTTCCCCCCTCCCTGCTGTAGGAGAAAACAAACATGCCTCCACAGAAATTTCCCTGTATTTTATAGTACCAAAATGTTGCAGAAAAATTATTCTGCACAGGAAAAAATTTTCCTCTAAGGAAACAATATTTTTTCAGCAAAAAGCAGGGTTTTTGATTCAGGAAATAGGTTTCTGCACACACAAAAAACCCATGTGTTTTTCTACATAGATAATTCCTTCACAGCACTTTGGGATGGTCAGATACAGGGAGAAAATTACACAAGCTTGTCACAGGTATATTATTCTTTCCAACAGGATTTCCTTACTGTTGGAAACCTTGGTTTTCAACCTGAGAACAAATAATAATGCATATTCCTTCCAACCCTAGTGTGAAGCTTGGACAAGATCCCTGTGTGGACCTTAAACTGCCAGTCCCAGGATTCCATGATAGAACTATGGCTGTATCCGCAATGCAGAAATAACGCAGTGTGGCATTGTTTTAACTGCCATGGCTCAGTGCTCAGGAATTCTGGGATTTGTAGTTTTGTGAGATATTTAGCCTTCCCTGTCAGAGAGCTCTGGTGCCCTACCAAACTACAAATCCTAGAATTCCATAGCAATGAGTCATGGCAGTTAAAGGAGTGTCAAACTGCATTATTTCTGCAGTGTAGATTAAGCCTAAGGCAGTAAAATGGAATAGGAGGCTTAGAATTCTGTAGTGTGGATGGGTTTCAGAAAGCTCTGGGGTAGGAAAGATCAGCAATGACTGCCCTGTTGGGATGTGGGCCTCAGCAGATGGCTCATGATGTAACTCTCTGGAACCAACTGTAATATGAGGTTCTTGCCTTGAATACCACTGTACAATCTTCATAGAGTCAACAGCTGTTGGCTTAGAGCTTATTCCATATACTGTATACTCATGCAGGTGGGTTGGGTAGTGCATGCAGAGATGAAACATGTCACCTCTTTCTGACTTATAAACTGAGTCATCCCTGTATAGTAATATTCTCAAACACAGTATTCTTAGATTACAATCATACTGTATTCTCCACTACAATGAGCTACTTCCAATTTAAACTTGATTTATATGAAAGAAAACCCAGGTCTTGGGAATGTTACATTTAGATCCTGAAGTGAGGTGGCTGGCACTCACTCCATCTTTTTCAGGGGAAAAAAAAAGCTGGTATCTCATAGTGGTTAGCAGACTCTGTGTTTGTCCCCATCACTTGATGTGCTTTGAGCATTCGCTATAGGAAAGGTTAAAAGATGACAGAAAAAGTAATCAGTACATATGCTTTTTACCTCATATGAGAACCTAATATTAGCTCAGACTTCCAATAGGATGTGTTGGACTTCCAATAGGATGTGTTGGACTATAGCACCATTCCTATTGTGAGTTGCAGTTCAGCACATCTAGTGGGCATCAAGCTGTGGAAGGCTCCACTTGTTGGGGTATGCAGAAAGGCAGGATCTAGCATACACACATGCAGAGTTGAAGCACATAGGCAGGAATGCCCAGAAGATGATCTTCTGTGAAGAATCTTGCTCCAGAGAGCACAGGAAAAATCCTCCCACACTGCAGGCTGCTGCTTTCAGCTTGGAGAAATGAATCGCTGGACTGTGAGATTTCACTCAATGAGGGCTTTAATCTTTGTTGCAAATATTTACAAAGATACATAGAGTATCAGACATCCATCTTGAATACTCACAGCTATACAGACCAACAAAGTGCTTCGCCAACCACAACTAACCAACAACGGAGATTCTAACTCTCTCCCATATATAGGTGGTCTTCTGGGAAACATGTGACAGCCACACACTAATGAAACCTGGCTGGTTTCATACCCAGTGCCCATTGCATAAGACTTCCCATGATGCATACCTGGCTTGTCCCATCCACTGTGAATGTTGCAGCAGACTTCCAATGATGCACTGCTTCCCGAACATTTCTGAACATTTTGCTAGAAGAAAAAGAAAAGAATTTGGAATCTGTCTCAACATCCCTTCCCCAGTTCCATTGTCTAATGATTGATCCCCTTAAAGCTTCTACAATTCACACTGTGATGGATTTTGACCCATTATTGGGACATCATTGATATATACAGCTAAATATATACCTCCCGTGACTTTGCTGTTCCACTCAGTTTACAAAATCCAACTTTTATTTCCTAATTTATGCCTCAAGGAAAGTGACTAATCCTGAGGACATAATTAAGTGATATTTAATTGGGATTTAGACTAGGTCTTTATTTAATTCTGTATGGTCTAATTTAGTAAACATGTTCCTCTCTCAGGAAAGCCACACTGTAGTAAACCACAAACACATGTTCCCAGAGGAATACAATTTGGCAGAACATCACAACCATACCCCTCCATGGGGTCATGTGAAATGTCTTGGATACACAGTATAATACTTGGGTCAGATAACTATATCTCATAGACAATTAGCGTAAGCCCCATAGTGACGTCATTAATATCCTTACTTAAGTCTCTACTGAAATGTATTCTCATCATTTCCATAATCACAGTATTTGGATTTGACCTGTGCAAGCACTGACACCAGTTTGTGTGTGGTCGGTTCATAATCTTTATGTTGATGTAAGATTAAGCTGTAGTTTTATGATCATATAATTTCAACACTGTTTACTCTTTGGGGTATACTATTAATCAGAAGGAATCACAAAATGCCAGAAGATGCTGGGAGTCTCTTCCATTTCCCATTTTCTGCTTTGGTGCCCCAAAAGACATTCTCATAGAATAGTGGGACTGACATAGCATTGGACAATTCATCTTGATATGTGTCCTGAACCTTGGATTCTATGGACAATATACACCCTTTCCAGTTTGTGTGGAGGCACTTCATTGCAGTGGTTCCGGTCTTTCCTCTCAGGCAGGTTCCAGAGGGTGCTGCTCAGGGACAGTTGCTCCAGTAAAAAGGAGCTTACTTGTGGTGTCCTGCAAGGCGCCATTCTGTCCCCGATGCTGTTTAACATCTATATGAAGCCGCTGGGTGAGATCATTCGGAGTTATGGGGCTGGGTGTTATCAGTACGCTGATGACACCCAGAGCTATTTCTCCATGTCTCGATCGTCAGCCTCGAATTCCGATGGAGTCTCTTCTCTTAATGACTGTCTTAGGGCAGTAATGGGCTGGATGAGGAAAAACAGATTGAGATTAAATCCAAACAAAACGGAGGTGCTCACAGTGGTGGCCCCGAAACCAGGAATTGGGTTGCAATCTCCAGTCCTTGATGGGGTCACACTCTCCGTGAAGGATTGTGTTCGCAGTCTGGGGGTGCTCCTTGATTCATCGCTTCAGATGACTAGTCAGGTGAATGCGATGGTCAGGAGCGCCTGTTATCAGCTTCGGCTGATACGCCAGCTGCGCTCTTTCCTGGAAGTAAGGGATCTTGAGACTGTTTTGCACACGCTGGTAACCTCTCATCTGGATTTCTGTAATGCGTTCTACATGGAGATATCCTCATGCTTGGTCCAGAAACTTCAGTTGGTACAAAATATGACAGCCAGAGTGGTCTCAGGAACATCTTGGAGAGACCACATTACTCCGGTGTTAAAATCTCTCCACTGGCTGCCCATCAGTTTCCGGGCCCAGTATAAGGTGTTGGTTATTACCTTTAAAGCCCTAAATGGCTTGGGTCCAACTTCTCTTCAGAACTGCCTCCTCCTATATAATCCTCCCTGTACACTCTGGTCCTCTGGGAGGAATTTGCTTCAGCCACAAAAATCTAGGCTGTCTGCAACCTCCCAGAGGGCCTTCTCGGTAATCGCCCCCAGATTATGGAATGGCCTGCTGGACGAGATCCATCAGATGACAAGCCTGAGCAGCTTCAAAAAGCGCTAAAGATGGATCTCTTTCGGCAGGCCTTTCCTGACTAGATATCGGCCTCAGGAGCCGCGCCTTTGGCCTTTTATGTCCCTGATTTGTCTGCTGTGGATTCATTTTTATTTGTCTATTTATGTTATTTTAAGATTTGTTAGATTTTAACGGATGTTAGTTTAATATGTTTTAATGGGGAGGGTGGGGGGTTGGGGCTTTTATATTGCATTGATGTAATTTTTAATTGCTGTAAGCCACCCCGATTGTTTTTAATAGAGGGGCAGGGTAAAAATAATAATAATAATAATAATTATTATTATTATTATTATTATTATTAAGATAAGGGGAACCATAGGATGGGGGAACTGCACAGGTCAATCCAGTTTGCAGGGCATGAGTGAAAAGATTATGTGGATTGAATATAGTGAACATAATGTATATATTTTATCCCAAAAGAAAACCACATGGATGCTTGCTCTAAGAATGACAGAGTATAACATTCCCATTTATTGGTGTATATTTATATATGCAACATAGTGTCAAAGTAGAATTTGGACCTGTTATTTTTGGACTACACTTCCATAATTATAATTTTTCCAAGCACTGTCTAGGACCCAGGAGCCCCAGGTTCAAATTCCCATTCAGCCACTAGGTAACCTTGGGCCAGTTATTTGTGTTTCCACCTAACCAACCTCAAAATTGTAAGGGTAAAGTGCTAAGGGAGGAAACAAAATAGTCTCCCCTCATCAGCTTTGAGGTGGGGCAGGATAAAAATGGAACAATTTTTAAAAAAGACAAGCAAAGTACATGAAGTAGATTGCATATATAACCTATTACCGCACAATGTGTATATTTATAGACCTGAATGCCTAGATCTTATCTAGCCTTGTAATAATGTTGTTACAAAAGGTGTATGGAAATTTGAACCTGAAGGTCTCTTTCAGGGAAGGAAAAAAAAAAAAGAGGGGGTTGGAGACTTAGGTTAGCACGTCTAGATTCTAACTTCAAAACAGATTTTCCATCAAATCCTGAGGATATCCTGCCAAGGTAGTTCCATGGAAACCAGAAAGGGCCTGCTTAATCTAATAACACTTAGAGGTGTTATTCATTTGGGTACTGCCTAGAGACTGGTTTTGGTTGGAAAGGATTGGAACGGGGAAAATCTTTTTAATACTATGCAAGTACTGGAAAGTGGAACATGCAGAAGTTTTGTTTTATTTTTTCACATTCTCCTCTCCTGAGTGAGAGTGGCAAGGGCTTCCTAAAGAAAGAACAAGAAAATAAGAATGAGTGAAAAGATTTGTAAGACAGCACTCTGTGTGTTCCTTCCTTCTACTTTGTAAGGCAATCAGAAGTACATGCATTTGAACAAACTGGTAACACTAGCACCATGCCCCCTTTCCTCATAGGACAAGGGGCAGTTCAACGCTTTACCAGAATCTGTTTCAAATTCTGGGGGCGAGCAACTATAGGTATGCATCAACCACAATTTTTTGCCAGATCCCAGTTCTACAATTTGGAAAACAACACAGTTTGAATCCTGTCAGAGCACTACATTAGTATAGAGGTAGTATGCAAGCTATTTCTCTTTCTCAGAAGACGTGCAGTACAGCCAGTCATTTCACAAGTATATCCACAGAGCTCTCTATCTCACTTATGTCTTGTGTAAGGAACTAATCATTTATTGTGCAACAGGTGAACTTAAGGCAGTGGTGGACACTAAACGGTAAATGAGTGGATAGATTTTATTATAAATTAATAGATTTTGCACATCTAATATCTTCTTTTGAGATATTATTCTCTAGAGATCCAATTTAGCTGAAGCACATCCTAAATACTGGATCACATTTTGTTTCCTACAGTTGTGGGGTGGTGGAATATAGGGAAGAGAACCAACCCAAAGTCTGAGAGCATGTTCGCCAACAATAAAGGCACTTACGAAAGAACAAATTGGGATGTAAGAAATGGGAATGGTTTTTAGATTTAAGGAATTGATGTGTATATAACTGCTGTATTTTAACTCTCCTTTGTTCAGTTTATTAAATTGGTACAAGTTACATAATAAAATCAACATATGATTATTTTACAGTATCTTGCTATATCTGTTGTTTCCATTTTCTATATTTGTTTTCTTTTATGTCATATTCTTTCACAATTATAAACAAACAAACATAAATTAACTTCCATTTGTCTGTTTTGGTAAATGAAATAATAATAAAGCATTTTATACAACTCCTTGTTATTGTACATTTATTTTCTGCTATAGCTTCATGACTGCTTCCAGACATTAATGTATTTTGTGTGGTGTATTTACATAGCATTGGACAGTTCATATTGATATGTGTCTTGAACTTTGGATTCTGTGGACAATATACACCCTTTCCAGTTTGTGGATAGATAGGGGGAAACCATAGGATAGGGTTATGACCAGCTTCTTTTACAGTATTTCATTATTAATTCCCAATCTGCGTTAGATGCGTTAGATGATTTCACTTCTGTCCAGTTAGTTAATTTTCCCATCTCTATATTGTCCATGACTCTTACAAACCAATAATCTATTGTAGGTAAATTGTTTGATTTCCACTTTTGCGCAATCAGGATTCTGGCTGAGGTGCTCATGTAAAGTATTGTCTTCCAGTCTTTGCACTGTAGTCTGAAATTTTGTTTGTCATTTTCAGAAGATAGATTTCTGGTAGCATTTTGAAGTTTGTATCAAGAATTTCATTGATCTTCCTATGGATGTCTTTCCAGAACTTTTTGATCTTGGTGCAGGTCCACCACACATGATACCAATTTCTGGTTGCTTTTCTGCATTTCCAGCATTTGTTTTCTTTATTTTTGTAGATCTTTGACACTTTTGATGGGGTCATCTATAGGCCATTTTAAAGTAATTTAACATTTTGAAAATTGAGATGTCTTTCCCCTAGAGCAGGGGTAGGCAACCTGTCTCCTTTAAGGGCTGAGGGACTTCAGCTCCCAGAAGCCTCAGCCATGTTGGCCAATAGTTCCATGTTGGCCAATAGCTCCTGGGATTCTGGGAGCTGAAGTCCCTCAGCCCTTAAAGGGGACAGATTGCCTACCCCTGCCCTAAAGTATTTCCAGCTTTCTGGATCAATAGTTCTTCCTAAATCCTTGGCCCAACTTCTCACTGTGTCTTTTATAATTTCTTATTCTTGGTTTCTTTCAAGAAGTAGTTTATAAATTTTTGGTACTGATTTTGGTTCATCTCCTTCTAGAATCATGTCTAGTTCATTTTTCTTGATCTCAAAGTCTGCTTCTATTTAGTCTATTTTATATCTGTCTGCAAGTTGTTTGTATACTAACCAGTCACATTCCAGTTTGAATCCCTGGGTTTCTTTTAATGGTCTCAAAACATAATGACCTTGATTGTTCTTTTTCAACATATCGCTATACCTTATCCACCTTGTAGATAGTTTGGTCCTTCCTAACAAAGCTACTTGGGGGGAAATCCAACATGGTGTTTTTGGATAGAAGTTTGCTGGAAGTCAAGCTCAGCCAATACCTTAAGGTCTTGCAAATTCCTCACTTGCCTCAAAGACAATTTCTTTGTCCAAAAGGTGGAAGAGGCAACAAAGGGATCAGCTATTTTAGATCTGATCCTAACCAACAGGGATGACCTGGTAAATGGGGTGCAAGTGGTGGAATTCTTAGGTGGGAGTGATCATGTTCTCCTGGAGTTTTTTATATGGTAGAAAGGAGAAGCTAGGCATAGTCAAACACTCATTCTAGACTTTAGGAGAGCTGATTTCAACAAACGTAGGGAAACACTGGGAGTGATCTCGTTGTCAGGAATACTAAAGGAGAAGGGAGTTTCTTAAAAGGGAGATACTGAAGGCACAATCTCAAATTGTTCCAATGAGAAGGAAAAATGGGAGATGTCTCAAAAAACTGGGTTGGATGACTAAAGAACTTTCAATTGAACTAAGTTTTAAACGGGAGAGGTATAAGAAATAGAAAAGGGGTGAAATCATTACAGAGGAGTTCAAACAAATATGTAGGAGTAAAGTCAGGAAAGCCAAAGCACAGAATGAGTTCAGGCTTGCTAGAGGGGCTAAGGACAATAAAAAAGGCCTTTTTGGGTATGTCTGTAGCAAAAGAAAGAAGAAGGAAATGGTAGGGCCACTGCAGAGAAGATGGAGAAATTCTAAAAGGGGATAGAGAAAAGGCAGAACTACTCAACACCTTCTTTGCCTCATTCTTCTCACAAAAGGAAAAGGGTGCTCAACCTGAGGAAAATGTTGCAAAGGACACAATAGGGGAAATGCAGCACAGAATAAGAGGAAGTACAGGAATTCCTGGTTAACCTAAATGACTTTAAGTCTCCAGGACCAGATGAACTACATCCACGGATATTAAAAGAACTGGCAAATGTAATCTCAGAGCCACTGGCAATAATCTTTGAGAACTCCTGGAGAACAGGAGAAGTCCCAGCAGAATGGAGGAGGGCAAACATTGTCCCCATCTTCAAAAAGGGCGGAAAAAGGATCCCAACAACTATCGCCCAGTTAGTCTGACATCAATACCAGGAAAAATTCTAGAACAGTTCATTAAACAGAGAGTCTGTGAACATTTAGAAGCGAATGTCATAATCACTAAAAGCCAACATGGCTTTCTCAAAAACAAGTCATGCCAGACTAATCTGATCTCTTTTTTTTTTATTGGTAACTGATTGACTGACCGAACCCAAAGGGTGCTCAGCAATGGCTCCTGTTCATCCTAAAGAGAGGTGACCAGTGGGGTGCCACAGGATTCTGTCCTGGGCCCAGTGCTATTCAACATTTTTATCAATGATTTGGATAAAGAAATAGGGGGCATGCTTCTCAAATTTGCAGATGACACCAAATTAGGAGGAATAGTTAATACTCCAGAAGACAGGATGAAAATTCAAAATGATGTTAATTGATTAGAAAGCTGGGCCAAAGCTAACAAAATGAATTTCAGCACAGAGAAATGTAAGGCACTGCACTTAGGACAAAAAAATGAAATGCATAGATATAAGATGGGGGACACCTGGCTTAACAAGACTATGTGTGAAAGGGATCTAGGAGTCCTAGTAGACCACAAGTTTAACATGAGTCAACAGTGTGATGCCGCAGCTAAAAAGGCCAGTGCAATTTTAGGATGCATTAATAGAAGTACAGTATCTAAATCAAGGGGAAGTAATAGTGCCACTGTATTCTGCTTTTGTCAGGCCCCACCTGGAATACTGTGTTCAGTTCTGGGCACCACAATTCAAAAAGGATGTTGAAAAACTGGAGTGTGTCCAGAAGAGGGCGACTAAAATGTTGAAGGGTCTGGAAACCATGCCCTACAAGGAACAACTTAGGGAACTGAGTATGTTTCGCCTGGAGAAGAGACTGTTAAGATGGGATATGATAGCCCTCTTTAAATATTTGAAGGGAGGTCATATTGAGGAGGGAGCTAGCTTGTTTTCTGCTGGTCCAGAGAATAGGACCCGGAACAACAAATGCAAGCTACAGGAAAAGAGATTCCACTTCAACATTAGGAGGAACTTCCTGACAGTGAAAGCTGTTTGACAGTGGAACACACTCCCTTAGAGTGTGGAGTCTCCTTCTTTGAAGGTCTTTAAACAGAGACTGGATGGCCATCTGTTGGGGATGCTTTGATTTTGAGTTCCTGCATGGCAGGGGGTTGGATTGGATGGCCCTTGTGGTCTCTTCCAACTCTATGATTCTATGATTCTTATATCCCAATTTGTTCTTATGCATGTGTATCCATTGTTGGTGGACATGCTCTGAGACTTTGGGTTGGTTCTCTTCCCTATATTCCACCACCCCACAACTGCAGAAAACAAAATGTGAATCAGTATTTAGGATGTGCTTCAGCTAAATTGGGTCTCTAGAGAATAATAGACAATGAAGAACAAACAATGGCATTCTTTACCCGCAGATGATACAGCTTAGAAAAGTCTGAAAAAGCTCTTCTGTTCAGTAACAATTCTGCTTCTATATTCATTATTTTCTTTACTTTTTCTTTTTTGTCATTTATTACTGAAGACATTAGTATCAAAACATGATATTTGCTTAAGGGTTCATCTGCCCCTTACACTTAATTACACAACCGAAACTCTAATCCTTTGTTTGTAACGTCACAGCGGGGTTGCTGTGGAAATTCATGTCTTGCCAAAAAGCCAGGCTCTGGGACTGCAGGTAGAGGATAAACAGATGGAACAGATTCACTCTTGAGAAACAAAAGGCCCTTTTAAATCCAAATATTTTCACCAATCAAGAGTGAGCAAAAGGAAGGAGAGAAAATAAATGACAAACTCCTGAAGTGCAGCTGCTTCTTTTAACAAGGGCTTTGGCAGGTTCAACTGTGAAAATGTCCTGCCACTCTCTGAGAAAATATTTTAAAAGCATATACATTTAGTTATTTTTAGTCTTTCACTCTTAGATTAACTCTTTGAAGCCTACAAGTATAATAGGACTGCAACCCTTTTTCTTTTCATTCTGATGTGGCTCCTGTGACTTTAATCGCTGTACAATAGGCAGCAATTCAGCAGTTGAAGCTTTCTCCATCATTACACGTAAATGTCAGGAAAAACATCACCTTCAGAATTTAAGACACAAAACTACTACAAACTGGCAATCCAATCTGGAAACCCAAATCCTAAGTTTGAAGCCTAGTTCACTGTTCTACTAATCTCTGTACCCATCTAAATAATATAGGCCAGAATGTTAGGAGTTTATCACACCGGTAAATAAACCTTCTTACCTCTCCTGAATTCAGTCTTGATTTGGGCAGCATCTGGATACTATCATAGAGATTTTGCCACTAAATCTGCCACCCGCATCCAGCCCAGGTCCCAGGGGTGCTCCGGTGCCATTTTCTTAAGTCAGAAAACTCCCAGTTTTGAAAAGAGGCACACTGAGCACCCCTGAGACCCGGGCTCAACCAAGGATGGACGCGTGCGCAGTGGATTTGGCGGCAAAATCCCTTTGATAGTATCCAGATGCCATGCAAATTAAGATTGAAGTTGGGAGAGTTAAGAAGGTTTATGTTACTGGTTTGATAAGCTCCTTAGTTGTTAGTTACAAATAGAGGAGACCCAATATTGAATAAATGAGATTTACCTATGTGTTGACTCACCATTCAGCAATTGACTTAGTGGGTCTGCTCTGATTTGAACTAACCAGTAAGGTTCAAGTCTTCATTTCCCCCTTTAGTTCTTGTATGTGCTGATCTGAGATAATAATCCCAAAACTCATTCTATCAATGGTAACACTTTGTTGATCATCTGACAGCCCATGCTGTGGGCTGAGAAAACACTGGCCAGTGCAATGGATTTCATACAGCAGCAAGATGAATACACTCACATGGACATCCCACCCCCCACCCCCCAATACTCATTTCTGAACCTATGAGAATGTACTTGCAAACACAGCGTGAACATTGTAGCTGAGTGTCATACAAATATACTCCTGAACAGCAGGCATTCCTTGTTTATCTGTTCATACATGAGGGTTATAAGACCATTTTGTTATCCTTCTGAATCTGAGAATTGCCATGAGGGTGTTATACAACAAGAGACAAGCTACAGGAATGGTAAAACACTTTCCTGCCTGAGGCCGAGCTGCAAATGGCACTCCTACACTCCCAAGGAAACGTGCATGGCATCCAGTGAGGAATGAAGCAGGACATCCCATAACACTTCTCCCCATGCCTGCCAATAACAATACAATGTAAAAACACAATAATAACAATTTACTGCATTTTTATGGCACCCAAATCATCCACTTGAGGTGGCCACCACACTGTGCCTAATTGTAGGACTGGCCCCAAACTGCTATTGCTCACTACCTAGTTCTCAATGACATCTCTCAAAAAGAACTTCAGAAAGAGTTGACATGAATTCTGTGTGCTTCCAGGAAGTTCATGTCCCAGCAGGCAGAAGTCACATGGCAAGGACTCAAAAAAGGAAACATCTTCCTGTTAGTTCTTCTGAGGAGAATTGCACCCTCCAGGTTCAAACCTGATTGCTTGGGTGGGATCCTTGAAACATCATTTGTCTCATAAATGCATTAAAAGAGCACAGGTCTAGTGAAATTTCAACAAATTGGAAAGAATTGGCCTCTATAAATGAACAAAGCTGTTTTTGCCTTCCACACTCTGTGTGTGAGATGATTTTTTTTTTGGGGGGGGGGGATGCTCTGATAAAACATGAGAAATGCAAGAAACTGTCTCAATGTGCAGGATTGGCATGCAGGATTATGTGCACTCACTCTGCCCCACTCCATTCTATTCCCTTCCCTTTCCACTCTATCCCCAGTTTTCTAGTTTCTCTCCCTCCCATGGTCAATCAATATTCTATGAATACAGATCATGCATAATCATAATTTAAATTGTTTTTGGACACTATCTCATTGTTTGGGATTTTCACAGCTAAGATAGTAATTAGTTATAATTCCATCTCCCATTGTAAGTAATTTCTAACAGTTGTTGTTTCATTTTTTAAAAACAAATGATGCTTTACCTTCTTGTTACTCAAAAGCAACTACCATACCACTCTGAACACACCTAATCTTGTTTCATTTTTTAACATAAGTAAGGCTTGGTTCATACTAGAATGTGAAATCACCAAATGATATCTCCAAGTAGGACTAGCAGCAAAATAAAAAGATCCCCCCCTTACAAAAAAGCCCCAAACTGCCCGAAACATTGAAGAATCATTGTGGGTAGACAAAGTCGATATTACTTGCCTAGATGCACAAGTGGTCTGACTTTCTACAAGGCATAGTTGTATGTTGTTGAATAGCTATGGTATAACATTTGCATTAGCGTCTAAGTCCACACACTCCCTGTAACTATAAACATATCTAAAATAAGCACAATTACACTGTAAAAGGAGTAAACTTAGTTTTTATTCAATTCCATCCCATTATTATAGTAACAATGTAATTTACTAAAACATTAGTTAGGGGGGGAGGATCATTAAAAATAAAACTTGAATTTTTTTTAAAAAAAACTTTTGTGCCATGCTGATTGGGAGACTGAAGCAATTGTAATAAAAAAGTAACGTTCCCAAGATCTGGTTTCAAGCAACTAATCATTTGGGCTTTCTCATGTTCCTACTATTATCACCTGATGATGACATGTGAGTAAGGCTTCTTGGTGACTGTTCCCAGGATATGGAATTCCTTCCTGCAAGAAACTAGGTAGGCCCCCTTTCTGCTCTACCTTTACTGGCAAATGAAGATATTTTTATTTGAACAAACATTTGGTGATTAATCAGTTGTGCAGAAGGGTGTCTAATGTGGTAAGCTACATACACAACAACACTCACAGCCTGCACATCAAAAATAGCAGGAATGATTCCATGCTTAATTACTTTAATTTTAACACACTCAAACTGTGGTTGCCAACATTTCCATTTTAAAAGGAAAAGTCTGTTTTGCTTGATACCACTTGCTTTATGCTCATAGTACAGTTTTGCTAAACCATTAGGAGAAGCACACAGCTTTTTCTCTTAAGGAAACAACTCTTCCCTTCCTCAATCTTTAGTGTTGCTTTTGGGCCTTAAATTTAGCCTACTCTTTATAATTAAATAGTCTAGTCAGCTACCTCAGCAGAGGGGAACCCCAGCCTAAGGCAGCTCAAAATCCCTTTAATTAAGGTCTAATGCACATGCACAGGTGTACTGTGTACTGTGTAGCAGTACAAAATCCCTTTAATCAAGGTCTAATTCACATGCACAGGCGTACTGTGTACTGTGCAGCAGTACTGGAGGTTAGTTAAAATGGACAGGAATGGACCACTTTGAATCAGACAATCATACAGTGTTCTACTCAGGGAATGAAAAGACAAGAAGAAATGGGGTGGCTTTCATACTAAGAAAAGATGGGGCAAAAGCAGTCAGAGGATACAATGGAAAATCAGACCAAATCATTTCAGTAAGGCTCCATGGTAAACCTATGAATATCAGCATAAGTCATGTATATGCACCAACCACAGAGGCAGAACAGGAAGAAATTGATAGATTCTATGAAGGAATACAGGAAGAAATTGACAGCATACCAACACAGGATGGCAAGCTGATCATTGGAGATTGGAACACAAAAGTTGGAAGCAAAGAAGAATCAAAAACAGTAGGCATATTTGGATTAGGCAAAAGAAACAAAGCAGGTGAGCATCTGATAGATTTTTGTGAAGTCAACAACCTATTCATTGCAAACACCTATTTCATAGAACCAGAAAGAAGGCTATTCACATGGACATCACCAAATCAAAAATCAAATAGATTATATAATTAGAAGTAAAAGATGATGAATATTTGTTGGAATATGGATGGGATATGCAGTCAAAGTGGAAATGTTAAGATGTGTGAAAAATTTCTTCTGAGAAAAGTGTCTAAGCAAACAAAGAGAACTCAGCCTGCAGGTGGTTTAAAACCAAAACAATTTCACACTGAACAGAATAACAAGGACGTTGAGTCTGGGAAAACAGGATGCTAGAAGGTAAACATATGATCTCATCTGGTTTTCATGGGAACCAGGTCACATGGGGAGTGACACACAGCTAGGGGCTGGTCTAGAGGCTGGAATTATGTAGGTTGCCACCCAGGAGGCAGAGTTATGGGTTGGGCCAAGGGCTCCTTTGTTCTCTTTGTTAGTTAGAACTTGCCTTGCTTTTCAACTTAACAACAACAAGTTGTGATCTTATGGTTTTTCTATCATCTGCAAGATGTACATAGTTCTTTTCTGTTTTTACTATGCAACAATAAAGCTTTACTTTGGATTTACTATTGTGTCTTCATGAGAAACTAAAGTTACTGGGAGAATGCAGGGAACAGCATTTCCAGGATGGCTGATGAAAGGAAGCAGTCTTCTGATCTCTGCTACATCTACATTTACATCACAGAAATCAACAATATTGGTGGCCAAGAGTAGATCAGGCTCCAACTTTGGCACAGATCATGAATAACTCATATCAAAAATAAAAGTAAGACTCAAGAGGAAAACAAAACCAGTGATTATACAAAATATGATCTAAATAATATCTCAACAGAATTTGCTGACAACATAAGAAACAGATTCACACTACTAAGCATAATAGGTCGAGAACCAGAGGAACTATGGACTGAAGCCACGACATAATAAAAGAAAAAATCGGACAGACACTTTCAATAAACAAAAAGAAAGAGAAAAAAAACATGGACGACAGGAAAAACAGTACACACAATAAAGAAAAGATGAGAAGAAAAACAAAAGGGAAATAGGAACAAGGTAAGAATTATGAATGCAACAGTACAACGGCTAGTGTGGAAGAATAAAGAAAATTACTACAACGACCAATGCAGAGAAATAGAAGACAACAACAAAAAGGGAAGAACAGGAGATCTATTTCACAAGATCTGTGGAATCAAAGGAAAATTCAAACTAAAGATTCAAACTATTGTCCTATTGCTCTATGACAATAAAAATAACATAATTCAAAACAAGGAAGGAATAAAAATATGTTGGATGCAATACACAGAAGAATTATACAAAAGAGATGACAAAATGAAGGACACATGGAATGAAGAGCCATATGAAGATGAACCCCAAATTGTAAAAAGTGAGGTGGAAACTACAATAAGATAAATAGAGAAAAACAAATCACCAGGAACAGATGATATTCCAATTGAACTGCTGCAATCCACATTGACAGAGTCAACTCTAGTGCTAACCAACATATGTCAACAGATACGGAAAACAAAACAATGGCCAACAGATTGGAAGCAATCATTATACATCCCCATCCACACAAGAGACTGCAGCAACTATAAGACCATAGCACTGATCCCTCACACAAGCAAAATCATGCTCAAAATTCTGCAACATAGATTCCATGAAGAGAGAAATCCCAGAGCTCCAAGCAGGGTTCAGGAAAGGAAGAGGCACATTACAAACATATGATGACTAATGAAGTGCACCTGGGAATTCCAAAAGAAAATCAGCATGTGCTTTATAGACTATAGCAAAGCCTTTGATGCTTAGATCATGAAAGGCTATGGGATGGCCTTAAAGACATGAGAGTTCCAACACATCTGATAGTCCTGATGAGGAATCTGTACTCAGGGCAAGAGGCTACTGTCAGAACAGAGAAACAGAATAGTTCCCAATTGGCAAAGGGGTCAGACAAGGCTGTACCTTTTCACCCTATCTGTTCAACTTGTATGCAGAACATATTATAAGAAAAAAAAGGCTTGGACAAAGAAGAAGGAGTGAAAATAGCAGGAAGGAATATCAACAATCTGAGATATGCAGATGACATCATAGCACTAGCAGAAAACCTCACAGACCTAAAACACCTACTAAGGAAGATCAAAGAAGAAAGTACAAAGGCAAGCTTAATGATGAGCATAAAGAAAACAAACAAACAAGCAAAAAGACCACTGAGGACCTTCACAAGTTCAACCTAGACAATGAAGACATAGAAATAGTAAAAGAATTTCCATACCTGGGATCAAACATTGATAGAAATGGGGACTACATTCAGGAAATCAGAAGAAGACTAAGAATGGGGAAGGTGGCTATGAAAGAACTAGAAAAGATTGTAAACTGCAAAAATATATAACTCAGCACGAAAGTCAGAATCATACAAGCCATTGTATTCCCTATTACCTGTTAGGATATGGGATCCTAGGGAAAATGTCCAGATGTGGGACAAAGGTAACAGGGTTACTAAAGGTCAATAAGCAGCCATGATGAATCAGCATTTGGATGTAGCTGAGTCATATAGTCTGATGCAATCATGGCAGGATATGAAACCATCATGTGGCTGAAATTGCAGTCATGCCACATGAGGGACATGTATAGATGGTACACACCAGGAAGAGGCTGGACTAAATGCCCAGAAATGGCACATGCATATAAGGGAAGGAGCCTCAGTGTACAGCGTGGAGTAGTTGGTGATATGTATGTGGCTAGAGACTTTGTCAGTGAGGACGAGCTCTGTAAACAGTGGAACGAAGAATAAAAGCCTCCTTGTGAAGAACTCAGTGTGCTATCATGCTTGCAGCTTCTGTGAGTGGGAGAAGGAGTTCTCCAGCCTGCACCAAGCTCCGTGTGTTTTCCTGGGTGTTCATCCAGGTGCACAGCTTTAGCACAGTGCACTTCAGGTCGCACAAGCACTCCAACATTGCCACGTATGGATGTGGGAGCTGGAAAGTTAAGAAAAATGATAGGAAGAAAATCAACTCATTTGAAATGAGGTGCTGGAGAAGAGTGCTGAGGATCCCATGGACAGCCAAAAAGACAAACAAATGAGCAGATTAAGCCGGGAACCTCCCTGGAAGCCAAGATGACCAAACTGAGACTGTCATACTTTGGACATATCATGGGATGAGAGCATTCTTTGGAAAAAAACAATAATGCTGGGGAAGGTGGAGGGAAGTAGGAAGAGAGGAAGGCCACAAACCAGATGAAAGGATTCTATTAAGGAGGTCATGTGTATGAGATTGCAGGAATTAAGCAGAACAGTGGAGGACAGAGCATCTTGGAGATGTCTCATCCATAGACTCAAGGGCAGTTAACAACAACAATGCACATGAATGTTTTGGTGGTACTAATGGACTAAATAAGAATATCAGCAAAAAAAAAAAAAAAAAAAAAAGATGGAGAATTGCAATGCATGGTATGGGAGAGTTCCTGGCAAGTGAAGATGAGGATTTTAAAACTGCTGATGTTGGTGTTGTCCCTAAGCAAGGACAAGAGATGCAGATGCCTGTGTTACCCATGGAAGAGAAGGTCATTCAGTTGTTTGGGCTAAGACTGATAAGACTTGGAGTGTTTTCTACATCAATGAAAAAGAACCAGAAAAGGCTCTTTTTCATTGATTGTTTGTGGACAGAAACATTTCATTGAAAGTTTGTGGACAGAAACCAAAAGGGCGGAGGTTGCCCAATACTATGCAAAGACCAAAAGATGATATTTTCCCAACTAGCAGTGTGTTCCTGGATCCGCGGTAACAGGACTCCCACCAAGTGCCACTTGGTGTGTGTGTAAGTAGATGGATGAATGGGTGTGTGATTGAGAGCTCTTGATGATTAAAATAGTTGTCTTATTTGTTATTTCTTATTGTCCTATTGTCTTATTTGCTGCGTTTCAATAAATGTTACATGCATAGTGTCTAAACCCAGATCTGGTTTCCCTCGTGTCTATATTGAAAATCCTATAGTCTAGGGTAGCTAAATTTCTCTCTGGATCAAAAGAGCAACAGAGAATCATGGTTCATAACACAGATACAAGCAGTTACCAATTATATCCTAGTTGGGTTTCTAAAACATGTACCAGTGCCTATTTTGCTAAACACTGTATGAACAGAATATAGATCAGACAGCCTGTCCTTATTTCAAGAAATGCAGTTGATTCAGGACAGCAGACATGAGAAACAATAAAAACAATGTGCAACAGTGACAGCCAGCACATAGTTCTAATCCCTTGCAGAAGCTGATGTAAAGGCTGTTTCACATGGTACCCCAACATATGGGTAGGATATATAGCACAATATTGAATAGCAGATGAAGATATGTTTGTGTGACTGATCTGGAATGTGTCAAAATCAACATTTCACATATGCTATGTTTCTACTGAAATATGGCTTGGTCAATGATTTTGTTTGTCTCAACACAACTGATGTATATACAGAAAACCCACGTGTGATTTTAGCACATCTCACACAATGGTCATTTAGGGCAGTTATCCTAAATCACAGTTGCTATTGCTGAATCAGTGACTGAGTGGTTAGCCAACACATAGACCAGTCCTACAGATTCAGTGGTTCCACTCTCGTCAGAAATAACAACTGAATTTAGGACATTGTTTGTGCTATATGGATCATGCTGAACATATCATAACTTGGGCATGATGCACCCTGGGGTAGCCTGGGAGATTCCAACCACTGTTCCTTCCAGACCAGTTGTGCAATATCACTAACAATATAAAATCAGTGATTGAGTGGTTAGCCAACACATAGACCAGTCCTACAGATTTAATGGTTCTACTCTAGTCAGAAATAACAACTGGATTTAGGACATTTTTGTGCTATATGGATCGTGCTTTATAAAAGTTAAGCCAATGAGACAAGCTGCTGGACAGTGCATTAGATAAAAATCCAAGATAAAGTAGGAAATCTTGGAAGTTACATTTTTAATGCTTTAATGTTTTAATGTCAAAGTGTGTACATATTACACTTCTGCATAGGTGCTAGTTTCCATGTAAATTTTAGACAAGTTAATTTTTGGATAAATGTAGGAAAGTGCATATTGTAGACAATCTCCTTTCAGGGCAATCCCTCTGCTTAAAGGGTGGGAAATGCAAAGCTGGAGGAACTGCTTTATCCAACCCCCCCCCCCCCAACGTTCATGTCAGTAGTGCAGAAAACACAAATAACTAGTGGAAACTGATACAGTGGGGAATAGACAGGGAAATTTCAGCACACAATAACATAGTGCACTGGTTATTACTAGATGTTACTGAGAGACAGAGAGAGGCAATGAACCTGGCTGGCTCTTTTTGGCCTCAACCAATTCCTTGCTTCAGTATCTAGTTCTGGCCTCAGTGCCTATATTCTTCTTTAGAGCAATTCATAGGGGGATTACACTAAAAACAAAACAACCCTTTGCTAAGAAAGCAGCTGAGTGCTAATTACAAAGCTTCCTGTGCATGTAAGAGATTATGTCACCAATTACAACAGTACTATGGAATTCCTTCTGTGGGCTTGTTGAGGCTTCATACATTTTGGGTATACGATTCCCACTGATAACTCTGCTCATGACAGTGCTGGGAGGAGTGGTAGAGAGGGAAAGAATGGCTGATTCCCAGAACTGTGTTGGATCTATAATATTCATATCAGAAATGAGTAAGAAAAATGACTCAGTATCCAGTGAGCCCTTGGTAGCTGCTGTGTTTTGGTTCCAAGACCCCCCATGGATACCAAAATATGTGGATGCTCAAGTCCCATTAAATACAATGGTATAGTAAAATTTTGTCCCTTATATCAAATGGCAAAATCAAGGGGTAATGTGTGTATGTATTTGAAGATTTTGAAGTTGTGGATGGTTGAATCCATAGATAAAGAATCCATGGAGATTATCAGATGGGGGAAAGCCAGGAGTAAAAGGCATACTCCCAGTATAATCATGCAATTGCACTGAAGATTTTCAGACAACGTCATGCTCATCCAGGACTTATCCCATGACGATCTAGGAATGCTCCAGCAACAAACCATTAATGGGGAAGTCCCAGGAATGATTTATTTGCAGGAGCATTCCTGGATTTTCATGGGATAAATCCTGGATGAGCAGAATGGGTCTGAAAATCTTCAGCATGATCACACAATTATGCCGGGAGTATGTCTTTTATATCCAGCTTCCCCCCCCCCCCCATCTGATAATCTTCTATGTATACGAAGGGCTGACTGTATACAGACAGCTAGTCAGTTGTAGCTTTTCTCTGATTCAGAATGTTTCTGAAATGTCAGCTATGAAAACAAGGGGAGTCTGCTAATATTCTTTAAATGCTGAACAGCATTTCTTCATGTTGTTCATGTAAATCCAATTTATTTTTTAAACATAATTTTGCAATATTCGGCAGCAAGATATGGAAAGCTATTGATAGCCCATAAATTCTGGGTCTGGGCCCAGCAGCTGTATGCAGCTGAGCCCTGGCACAGGGTAATTTCTGAGCTAAGGATAAATGATGCAGTGGCTTTCATCTGGGAATGCAGGCTTCTATTTCTAAGAATAAAACATTAGGGGGTTATTTCAGGTGAGCTGTCTGTTTATTATGTATCTGCTATATTTTGCAGAATGAAAGAAACACAGGAAGGGGGAGGGAGATATTCAGTAGACTAGAATTAAGTAATACATCAATGCTCCTGTTAAGACCTGGATTTGATTTTTCTAGGAACAGTTCAAACCAGTAAAATGAAGAAAGCATACAGCATCCTGAAAATATAATAATATTGAGCTGGACAAAGAATATAATATGCTTGCTAGCTGCTCAAAAGATAACCACTTAGTAACAAAATAATCACCATCCAACTGAGATATACATTTGCATTTCATTTCTTACACATAATAGAAAACAACCCAAATTATAATTAATAAAAATAATCTTATGCAACAGCTTAGCAGGGTATCTTAATTAAAACTATCTATTTGCTAAGTAGAGCTTCACATTAGATATTCCTTTAAGAGAAACTCTGGAAAGTTCATGGCTTTTGTCTTTGTTTCCCAAAATGTAAATTAGAGATATCTGAAAGGAGTAATATGAATAATGCAGTATATTGGCTAGAAAATGAGAGTGCTAGCAGTAACTATCAATCAACTTTCAAGAAATATTCACTTATGTAGATGCAAAGGGAGGCAGTTTCTGATGCAAGAACATTGAGCCTTCTACAAAAATCAAGAAAGAACATTTAGGAACACACAGAGAGAAAGACCACACAATAAGTAGACATTTGTATTCATCAGTGTGAACAATGTATAAATAGTTGATCTTTTGTTATGGGGTTGAAGGAGTCATTGTCTAAAAGTCTGCTAGGCAAATTATTATGTACCTAAGCAAATCTAATCCTTCCCCCAGATAATGGATTTCTTACTATTTTGTGTTTAATATGTTGACAATAGGGAGGATCCAAGACTTAACTTCTATTGCCAGAAACCTAGGGGATCAAAGAAGCAGGGAGCAATCTGCCTTCTCCAACCCTATGCTCCTCTGAAACCATCTTTTGAAGGGGTAGGAAACCCTTCTGATCAAGTTTTGGGTGGTGTGGAGGACTGTGGGGTGAAGGGAGGAAGCGAAAGTTCTGACAGTTCCTCTGGTAGAACACTGGATTTAATCCTTTATTAACAGAGGGCTCTTTCACATTACTCACTTATAGCACTATGATCCCACCTGAACAGTGTAACACTGGATTTAATCCTTTATTAACAGAGGGCTCTTTCACATTACTCACTTATAGCACTATGATCCCACCTGTACAGTGTGAAAAGGCTTTGAGAGTGCTATACTGATGGGAGGCATTTCTGGTGAATATTATGTAAGGGGGGAAAAACCCAGACCAAGCATTTTGCTATTCTGCAAGAACTGCATAGAATTAAAACTAAAATCCCTCTATTTTATATTCCAGTCTTTGACTATATTCCAACCCTAATTTAGACAGCCTTAAGCCCATTAAAACAATGAGTTTATATCCAGCAGAGAGGAAAAGAACCTGCATGGTGATCACTGAATTTTACTCTTGAATTGATGTGTGCTAGAGAAATCTGTAATTAAATCCGTCTTGCTAGTCTAGGTTAGTTTGTTTGCTTTATTCCTGAGCTTTAGGAACTGCATGAGACCTTGAAGTCTGAATGATCATTGTCTAATGGGAACAAAATAATCCTAAAGTTCCCTGCCTAAATACAGCATATTATAACAGAAGCATGGGTGCAATAAAAGTATTACTGTACTCTTCACTATCAAGGTATTTAATCAACACATCCGCAATAAACCTCGTGCACAGCAAAGCACTCCCACCATATTTAGCAGAAGAATAGAAACTGGGAGATCTCATCTTTTAGAAGATCAGATATTTAAGAATTATGCAAGCTTTCTGGCTTTAGCCCAGTAAGGTGGAGAAATGTCGTTGTTCTTGTGTATTCAATTTTAATGGGTTGCTACCTCAGTGTTTTGTTTCCCCCCCTCACTACAGTCAGGTAGGTTTTACATCTAATTTTCAAATGACAGAATTGTAGAATGCAAAGCAAGTATGGAAAAGAAAATGCATCCATCTTTGCAAAGTGGGCAAACCAGAAGTCACTCTTTCACTTTGTAATTAGTTAAATCAATGAAAAGACATCACACACTGACTGGGGTAGGTGTGGGACTTTCTGGAGTTGTAGTTACCCAAAATAATTTTTCCAAGCTCTATTCTGCAATGCTTTATTGATGGGCCTAGCACAGTTATTGGTAATAAGCTCCCCTTTTTAAAAGGTAATTTGCTTAAATAAGGAATGTGGGATTCCACTATATTCCATTCCTTACAATCATTTAGATAGCAAGAAAGCACTTAGAAGATATATTTCAGTAATCTTGTGGCCACTTGTCCTGTAATCTTGTAGTTTATGTCCCTGTACTGCCCTTCTCATTACTATTGTTTTATGGTCTTTAAACTGGAAGACACACAATCTTTTTGTGCCTAATGTCAATATATAACCAATCTTTATGGTGATTTATGTCAGCTATGACATACATTCAGGTCCTTGAAGGAACAAAAACAGGAAATCTAGATTAATTTTAAAAAATGTGCTCTGTCAGGTTTATCATAGCCCTACTTTGCAAAGAAATGTGGAAGGGAGAGGAGAGAGCAAAGGAAATAAACATCCAATAAACATCTACTCTATTCTGGTTTGGTCAGGCCTCACCTGGAATACTGTGTCCAGTTCTGGGCACCACAATTCAAAAAGGATGTGGAGAAACTGGAGCGTGTCCAAAGGAGGGCAACTAAAATGGTGAAGGGTCTGGAAACCAAGCCCTATGAGGAACGACTTAGGGAGCTGGGGATGTTTAGCCTGGAGAAGAGAAGGTTGAGAGGTGATATGATAGCCGTGTTTAAATATTTGAAGGGATGTCATATTGAGGAGGGAACAAGCTTGTTTTCTACTGCTCCAGAGACTAGGACCCAAAACAATGGATGCAAGCTCCAGGAAAAGAGATTCCACCTCAACATTAGGGGGAACCTCCTGACAGTGAGGGCAGTTCGAGAGTGGAACACACTCCCTCGGAGATTAGTGGAGTCTCCTTCCTTGGAGGTTTTTAAGCAGAGGCTGGATGGCCATCTGTCAGGGATGTTTTGATTGGGAGTTCCTGCATGGCAGGGGGTTGGACTGGATGGCCCTTGTGGTCTCTTCCAACTCTATGATTCTATGATTCTATGATTCTAGGTGACAAGTTCATGGCTTTAGGTTCCTAGGCAAAACTAGATAACCACATTGAATTGCTTGTCACTGAGCACTCCTTTCTTCTTCAGTTACAAATATTGTTCTTAGTTTCTCTTGTCAATTCAGATTGCCAGATGGCTCACTGCATAATTAGAAAGTGATCCAAATAGATAACCCTGTTTAATATGCAATAGCAGCCTCTTACAATTGAAATGTTTCCTTTCCATGCAGGAACGAGTACTCCAAAAAATGCATTGATAGCTCATTGAATTCATCCAGTTCTATTGCACCATGGAGAATAATAAACCTTTCTAGGGAGGACTGAAAGGGCATTTGGTTTTCCTACTTATAGCCTGTGGTTTTTAGACAAATGTTAACTGGTATGGTAATTATAGCATGCTGAATAGCTGGTATATACATCATAATTTACATACATGGTGGCCATCTTCGGCATAGCAATTTTAGGCTTTTTACTTGAGAAGCAAATTCTATCATATCCTCTATGCCTAGTCTATTTTGGTTATCGACCCAAGTTACCTGAACCTAGGAGCCTGGAGAGGTATGAGCAATGGATGTACCTGGGTGTAGGAATGAAACACCTTAGTTTGTTGTGTATGGCATGGAACATTATTTCCTTTACAGTGACAACCTCATATGTAGAATGGTAGTAGTTTTCATTTGTACGAGATGACTCTAAACTTTGAAAAGTTACATAGAATCATAGAGTTGGAAGAGACCACAAGGGCCATCCAGTCCAACCCCCTGCTATGCAGGAACTCAAAATCAAAGCATCCCCGACAGATGGCCATCCAGCCTCTGTTTAAAGACCTCCAAGGAAGGAGACTCCACCACACTCCAAGGGAATGTGTTCCACTGTTGAACAGCTCTCACTGTCAGAAAGTTCCTCCTAATGTTGAAGTGGAATCTCTTTTCCTGTAGCTTGCATCCATTGTTCTGAGTCCTATTCTCTGGAGCAGCAGAAAACAAGGTATTTCCCTCCTCAATATGACCTCCCTTCAAATATTTAAAGAGGGCTATCATATCCCCTCTCAACTGTCTCTTTTCCAGGCTAAACATACCCAGTTCCCTAAGTCGTTCCTCATAGGGCATGGTTTCCAGACCCTTCTCCATTTTAGTTGCCCTCCTCTGGACACGCTCCAGTTTTTCAACATCCGTTTTGAATTGTGGTGCCCAGAACTGGACACAGTATTCCAGGTGGGGCCTGACCAAAGCAGAATACAGTGGCACTATTACTTCCCTTGATCTAGATACTATACTATTAATACAGCCTAAAATTGCATTGGCCTTTTTGGCTGTGGCATCACACTGTTGACTCATGTTCAACTTGTTGTCTACTAGGACTCCTAGATCCCTTTCACACGTAGTCTGGTTAAGCCATGTGTCCCCCATCTTATATCTATGCCAGGGGTAGGCAACCTTTCCCTTTTAAGGGCCGAGGGACTTCAGCTCCCAGAATCCCAGGAGCTATTGGCCAACATGGGACTATTGGCCAACATGGCTGAGGCTTCTGGGAGCTGAAGTCCCTCAGCCCTTAAAGGGGAAAGGTTGCCTACCCCTGATCTATGCATTTCATTTTTTTGCCCTAAGTGCTGTACCTTACATTTCTCTGTGTTGAAATTCATTTTGAAATTCATTCATATTTATACCACATCTGATAGTCCTGAGGAGAAATCTGTACTTAGGACAAAAGGCTACTATTTAAACAGAATATGAAGAAACCAAATGGTTCCCAGTTGGCAAAGGGCTCAGGCAAGGCTGCATCCTTTTGCCCTATCGGTTCAACTTATATGCAGAAGCTATCACATGAAGAGCAGACTTGGACATAGAAGGAGGAGGAGTTAGGATACAAGGAAGGAATATCAATAACCTGACATATGCAGGTGACACCATACTACTACCAGAAAATATCACGGACCTGGAACAACTACTAAGAAAGATAAAAAAGAAAGAAAGTGCAAAGGAAGGCTTACTGCTCAACATAAAGAAAACAAAAATAATGGCCACAGAAGATTTATGCAGATACAATCTAGACAATGAGGAAATTGAAACAGAGTTCAAATAGAGATATAGTAAAATAGTTCTTGTATCTTAGGGCAAACATTGATCAGAATGGGGACTGAAATCAAGAAATAATAAGAAGACTAGGTATGGGGAGGGCAGCTATGTAAGAATTAGAAAAGATCATAAAATGCAAAGATATACAACTGAGCACGAAAGTTAGAATTATACAAGCTATTGTTTTCCCTATTACCATGTACTGACATGAGAGCTGGACAGTGAGGAAAGTGGAGTTCATTTGAGATGTGGTGCTGGAAAAGAGTGCTGAGCCATGGACAGCCAAAAAGACAAACCAATGGGTTCTGGAACAGAACAAGCCAGAAATCTCCCTGGAAGTTAAGATGATAAAGTTGAGGCTGTCATACTTTGGACACATCATGAGAAGGAACGGTGGATGTAGAAAGAGAGGAAGACCACATGCTAGATGGATAGACTCTATTAAGGAGCTCACAGGCATGAATTTACAGGACCTCCATAGAGCAGTGGAAAATAGAGAGTCTTGGAGGTGTCTCATCCACAGAGTCGCCATGAGTTGGGATTGATATGAGGGTGATGAACAACAAACAACAAAACTACAACTCTCAGAATTCCCCAGGGAACATCACATGGGTTCTGGGAATTATAGTCTAAAACAGGCACAGGCAACCTTTTTGAGACCTGGGCCGGTCTCCCGTCACGGCCGCGATTTGGACTACCCAAATGGCGGCCGCACATGCGCCATGGCGCCTGCGGCTGCGAGCGTTACAGCCGCCATGTGTGTGTGTGGGTCGCACGCGGAGGAGGAGGGTACCCTCCTCCGCTGCGTGCGACCCCCCCGCACACGCGGCGGCCGCCGCTGTTGCCCTTGCGGCGGCCGCCGCCACGGCGCATATCACGGCCCCCATTTTGGTAGTCCAAAACGCTGCCGTGACGCATTTTTCGCATGCGCAAAATGCGTCACGGCCGCGATTTGGACTACCAAAATGGGGGCCGCACATGTGCTGTGGCGGCGGCCGCGAGTGTTGCAGCGGCGGCGGCGGCGGCGGCGGCGGCGGCGGCGGCGGCGGCGTGTGTGGGGGGCTCACGCGCGGCAGAGGAGGATACCCTCCTCCACCGCATGTGATCCCCCCGCACACGCGGCGGCCGCCGGCGTAGCGCTCGTGGCCACAGCCGCCACGGCGCATGTCGCAGCCGCCATTTTGGTAGCCCAAATCGCGGCCACAACACGTTTGCGCATGCACAAGAGTATTGCATATGCGCAAATGCATCACGGCTGCCATTTTGACATCCAAAACGGCAGCCGCAGCAAGCGCGGGCAAAAAACGGGCCTGGACGGCGGCGCACGGGGGCGCGTGGGGGCAGTGACGGCAGCAACTGACGGCCTGGGCCGGTAAGTCCAGGGAACGGGGCCTTTTCCAGCCCGCGGGCCGTAGGTTGCCGACCCCTGGTCTAAAACATTAATTCTGAAAAGCCTTGATTATGTTCCAACCTCCCATACTGCAAGGCTGTGGCCAAAATTTCAAGCTATCCTTCTCAACCCATATTCAGATAAAGCAAAACTGAAATGTTAAAAATGAGCAAGAAGGAATAATAATAATAATAATAATAATAATAATAATAATAATAATTTTTTATTTATAACCTGCCTCTCCCCGAAGGATCGAAGTGGGTAACAATCATGAAATTCAACAATACAGCTATAAAACAACCTGATAAAACAACCTGAGTCCCTTATCCCCAGTTTAAAACTAACACAGCATTATAAAATACATTCAATGAATAAAATTAACTAAATTAAACATTATCAAAATGAGGCGTCATGGCATGAACAAGGGTAACCTACATCAGTATCATGAGACGATCAATCGATCCATCGGGGAAGGCCTGCCAGAAGAGATCCATTTTGACAGCCTTCTTAAAAGTGTCAAGAGCCGTAATGTGACAGATCTCTTCTGGTAGGTCATTCCATAGTTTAGGAGCGGACGATGAAAAGGTCCTCTGGGTAACCACAGCAAGCCTCATCTTCCTTGGCTGCAATAGGTTGCTCCCAGAGGACCAGAGTGTGCGGGGTGGATTGTATGGAAGAAGGTGCTCCCTCAAGTAAACTGGGCCTAAGCCTGAAGGGCTTTAAAGGTTATTACCAATACCTTCTACTGCACCCGGAAACTAATTGGCAGCCAGTGGAGAGATTTTAGAATTGGTGTGATATGGTTGCCTCTAGATTTTCCAGTGATCAGTCTGGCTGCCATATTTTGGGTCAACTGAAGTTTCCGAACTAGGTACAAGGGTAGCCCCAGGTAGAGCGCATTACAGAAGTCCAATTGAAAGGATACCAGCACATGTACCACTGTTTCTAGGTCTCCCAGCTCCAGGTAGGGTCACAGTTGGCATATCAACCAAAGCTAATAACAAGCGCTCCTGGCCATCACATCTATCTGAGCTGACAACTGAAGAACACAGTCCTTTACAAAACAATGTAAGTAGGCTTAGGTTATGTGATTTTTTTTTAAAGCTATATAGAGTAATAATGTAAAATAAAAATTTGTTCATTTAAAATTGTTTCCCCCCACTTTTCCTGTAAATTAGGTGACTTAACAAGGCAAATATTGCAAAATTACAACAGGTCATCACTAATAATGCAATTAAAACAATAAGACTAGTACTTCTAACATGTTCATCATCCAGTCCAGAAATGTAAACATTCAAAAGCTTTTCCTTCCATTATGTTTTGTGTTAACCACTAGAGATTAAAATTTCCCCCTTCTTTCTTTTGCCTTCAAAGGATTTTCATTAGAAAATTACAGATTGTTCTGTCAGACATTCAAAGAACATTGTGTCAAGATTAGAAATCTCAGCAATGATGTCATTAATCTCTAACTTTTCAAAAGAAATAAATAAATAATGAAAGGTAACTTGTGTTACTGTATGTTTTTCAGTATGCCAAACAGAACAGTTATATATATATATATATATATGCTGAAAAACATACAGTATATATAGTTATATAGTGGTGTCTTTCAACTGGTTTGTACTGGTTTGCACAAACCAGTTGTTAAAATTTGTTGGGTTCACTGAACCAGGTGTTGGGGGGGGGGGACAGAAAATGAAGAGTTTCACTATGCTCTCTTCCTCCAGATGGTGCAAGCTTTGATCCATTCTCACCTGTCCTCTCATGCAACAGGAACAGCAAACCAAAGGCTTTCTTGACAAGCCCCAGCTCTGAAGCAGGATTAATCAGGACTGTCTCTGCCAAAATGGGACAGTTGGATGGTATGAAACAACCATCGGTGTTTAGGGGCTGCTTCCCCCTGAAGTGTGGGTGTTGGAGGGCTGATAACCCTCCCCACATTGAAATGTTTTGTAAATGGATCCCAACACCCTCCATTTCAGAGTATGCAGTCAATTTTGCCATTTTTCCTCATTTTAGGGCAATTTTAGGCCCAGTTGACTTCTGAGTCATGACACCTTTTCCTCTTCCTTCTCCACTTTTTCTGGCCTTTAACAATCCAGAGGGTGAGGAAATGTTGCAAAATTAGCCCCCATATTCCCTAGAAAGGAGGCAACAAATTCTGTTAAAAACTGTTCAAAGAGTGCTAAGGTCTTGAAGTGCACCTTCCACACCCTGACTAAGGGGGGAAGCAGATGGCGCAAAGGGCCGTTTTGGGGGCAAGGAAGGGGAGGGGCAGCCACACGGTGGGCACCCCAACCCTTCCCGAAGGCATCGCCGGAGCGCCGGCCCCTCCGCATGGCTGGCGCTCCGACGATGCCTTCCCGCCGCAGCGTCCGCACACGCTGCGGCAGAAGAGTCGCCGAAGGTGCACCACCAGCCTTTTGCGGTGCACCTTTGGCGACTTGTGGTAGGAGCGCTATTTTAGCTCTCCTTCCTGGGGCGGCAAAGCTGCGCTGCAGGGCTGAGGTGTGGGGATACCTCGGCCCTGCGGCGCAGCTTCCCGGGGCGGCCCAGGGCAGCCTGTCTGCTTCCCCCCTATGACCATGTTCTGAACACTTTTACCTGAGACAGAGGTTCACTTTGATCAATGGGAGGCATTTCCAAGTAAATTTATTTTACAGCAGAATGTCAGGGAGTTTAACATGTGAAGAATCAGGAGAGTATTGCTATTTATTTATGTCTTAAAAATATTGATCAATTATCTTGCCTTGTTTTCCAGTGCTCTTATACCAGAAGTAGTGAGTTTAGAAATCTTCCAAAGATCATTTTCTCACTCACTGAGTTTCACATGCACATACACACTCAACAGAATAATTTTGGATAGGCAAAGAATATAAATAATTAATCAACTACCCAATCCAGTTCTTAAATCTAAAGCAAATGATCCAACAATCCTTCTGTAATTTTTATGCCAATGTACATATTTAACCCATATTTGCCAATGATTTAAGACTTTTTGATGCAAAAACCCATGAATATGTGTCCTGTAGTTTAGAAAAGTTGTCTCCTCTATAGAAGTTTCTTTGTGAAGCTGATTCTTATCAGTCAAATACTTATCTTATCTCTGAAATCCTACAAAATTATATTTCTTTATAGTCTATAAAAATGTACAGGTATCATATTTTGATTTTTTTTAAAAAAAATTACACAAATATAGTTTGAACATACAGTATCACAATACCATTTTACATGGCATTTTACAACCTAAATTGATAATCTATAATGGAATTGAATTTGTGATGTATGTGGATTGGTGGGTGGAGTTGCCTGCCAGGTATGACCTAGATCAGGGGTAGGCAACCTTTTTGAGCCGGGGGCCGGGTTGCTGTCCCTCAGACAATTGGGGGGCCAAAGCAACAAAAATAATAAATAAATAAATAAATAAATAAATAAATAAAAATATATATGCATGCACACTCTCTCAGCCCCAGAAAAGCCACGGCAAAACCCCTGTGGAGATTTTGCTAAGAAAACCCCAAGAACAAGCAATAACAACAATAATCAATATCATCATGGTGGGCGGCGGCAGTGGGGGGGCGGCGGCGGCAGGACCAGCCTGGGCCGGTCCAAAGGCCTCGGGGGGCCGCATCCGGCCCCCGGGCCTTAGGTTGCCTACCCCTGACCTAGATCATTAGTTTTCGCATGCAGCAGTGGTTCAGATGTGTTGAACTTCAGGTCACAGAAGTCCCAGCCAATGTGTTTAATGTTTAGGAGTTCTGTGAGCAGAAGTCCCAAACATCTGGAAGATCAGAACCACAGTGACATTTATGTTCTGCTCAGATAACATTTATGTTCTGCTCAGAACATTCTTGATTGCAAGATTGGCAGGTTGGCAGTTTGAGGCCCGGGTGCTGAATTATGGGGAGAGCTCCTGTCACTAGTCCCAGCTTCTGCCAACCTAGCAGTTTGAAAGCATGCAAATGCAAGTAGATAAATAGGTACTACTTCTCAGTAGGAAGGTAAACAGTGTTCTGTGCAATCATGCTGGCCACATGATCACAGAGTGGTCTCTGACAACACTGGCTTTTCAGCTGAGTAGCAGAGATGAGCACCACCCCTATGGTCGGACACGACTTGACAACCTTATCAATGGGAAATACCTTTACCTTTACCTCTTACCTCAGAACATTCTAGCTATATATAAAAGTCCATTTCCAAATATCTCATTTATTCAAGATCACGTTCTATTGGGGCAAAACAAACAGATCCAGACTTAGTAATCCTTAGAGTAGATCCAATGAACAATGACTAAGGTCCAAAATGCACTGCAGAAATAATCCAGTCTGAGACTGCTTTAACTGCCCTGGCTCAATGCTAGGGAATTCTGGGAACTATAGTTTTGTGAGACATTTAGCCTTCTGTGTGAGAGAGCTCTGGTGCCACAATAAACTACCATTCTTAGGATTCCCTAACACTGAGCCAGGGCAGTTAAAGCATTCTCAAACTGGATTATTTCTGTAGTGTCTTTTGGACCTAAGAGACAGTGATTCTGTTCTAAGTTTAAACTAAATCTGTTCTAAATCTGTTTAGAGTGCATTACAATTTACTGTTGTTAAAAATAATAACTACAATGGCAGTACAAAACATCCTGTATATTAGGAGTAAGGAATTTCTGATAGTAGAGATGTCGGGGACTACAATTGTCACAAAGCGTTATTATTGGCTATGTTGGCTCAGGATTCTAGAAAATGAAGCCCAAAACATTGTGAGAACCAAATATTTCCCCTTCCTTGTTAGTGCAACATTGGACAATTTTTACAAATACTGAGCAACACTCTCATGAAAACATTCTGGACAATGACATTCTTGAAAAGTTAATTAAACCAGAAGTATCTTATTCAACTTCGATGATTATTGAATAGCACCAGCTCCAAATATTTCCAGAATGCTCCCTTGAGAAACATAATATAGGGAAGAGCTCCTGGAAGTTTTGTAATTAAAGCATGTATAAACCTGTGGTATGGTCTGGGGAATTTGGGTCTCAGAGAGAGTAATAGTCCTCCCCAACCAGGGTTAGATGAGACTTTCTACTAAGTAGCACATTTGGGAAAAGTAGAAATAGTAAGGGAGGCTCTAGCTTTGACTGGGGCTTGAATCCTTTTAGTCCCAAATAGAATAGAGCAATTGGCTGAAGCCGAGGCAAGTTTCTAAGGCAGGTTAGTGCATGGAGCTGCTATCTCAAAAAATAGTGAGAGGCATCCTTAGGTGAAGAACATTCTTAGTCCTCTCAATGGGCCAGGAGATAGGGAGGAGAATGGCCTTTTAGGTCTGCCTGTGGAGGATGCCCTCACAAGTTTTGGGAGTAGGGTGTCTGTGTCTAGGAATGACCTTCCTAGGAGACCAGCCAGGAGCAAGTCAGGACAATCAGCTTGCCTCTGGACTATGACGGCTTAATTAAAATATGGAAATAGATCTAAGTGGGATCTAAAAAGGTAAAGTTGGTGAAAAAGAAAGAAGAACCTCCCCTGACGATCTCAAGGTCTGAGTGGGCTTATTTGAGAAATATGGTATGTAAAACAGTTCTGCTTTCTTGGGATTATCAATAGGATTAGGGCCACTATTATTATACTATACTATCACATCACATCATAATAATAGATATTAAACTAAAATTATGAAAAATTATGACCGTAACTCAGGCACAGAATATCTGTAATATCTATTTACTCTTTTTTTTGTTTTAGAGTTCACTGGGGACACCAATCATTTTCTTTACTCGTATTCCGAACAATGTAAAAAGCTATTCTATTACAAGAGGGAAAATGACACTTTGCTATTTAATGGATTCAATGGCCATCTGTTTTTGAGGAAAGGAAAACCAAATGAAGGAAAGATAAACCAAATATATAATGAGAATAATTTTGTCAATATGTTGAAGAATGGTTTTGTTGCTAATGGGAATTGGAAGCGAAGTTTGATGCTCCTTGGATTGTTTATGCTCTTTTGGTAGAGCAAAATATCCCCTATTCCCATATCAATATGTCACCTGACGCATTCTTCCTTTATAAACATTTCCACTGTCTGCTATATCATGCCTTCTGGTTAAGATTAGAGCAAATCTGGTCAGACTGCCTGTTTCCCAGATGCTGATGAGTTAGATCAACAATCCACTAATAGTTCCAGCAGATGTTTCTCTTTCTAAAGGCTGATATAACCTTCCCATGCCTCTTTGTGTCTTTACAATCCTCTATCAAATGTCAGCTTGATACTGTGTAGGCCTCCATTCACTTCCAGAATCATTCTCAGACTTTGCTTTCCACTTTTAAATAATGTTTCTGGTACATACTTATATGAAGTTATGCATTTTCTCACTCTTTGCTTATATAATAATAATAATAATAATAATAATAATAATAAGACTTTTTCTTTTTAAAAAGTTCAAAACGTACAAGGGCATATGCCTAGCATGTGCTTCAAATTTAATTAAAGCTGGTAAAAGATTAGAAAGAGTCCAGTGGTTCTGCCAAATTAAAATCATGGTTTCTTATCACTGTAATTTTGATTTAGTACATAGTCATCATCAATACAAATTAAAGTCACAACTTTTCTTAAAGCAGTAGGTCACATTTATCTAAGAAAAACCAGTAAACAGAGTAACAATTTTCTGCTAAACATGTTATAAAATATAGTATTGGTTCAATGCATGAGGCTGGTTTTTAAAATGTGCTTGGCTTCAGTAGCACAAATCATGCAGGATTCCAGTTCATAGGAACAGTTTATGGATGTGTAGACTGGCTCTACATTCTCTTCTCATCAGAGAGTGAAGAATGCTTAAACAGGTCTTTAGTGTCATTTCTTTAACAGCCAATTTCATAGTACGGTACCCTAGCTGTTGCTAGTATCGAGCCTAAGCTGCTACTTCTTCCATGGTTGTGTAAGGGCTACTCAGCTACATCCCCCAAACTAGTAAATAGACAAATGGATGGAGCTGCACAGAAGAACTCCTGGCTGCTGCTGGCACATGTGGAGGATATGAGAAAGGGAGAACAACTCCTCCCACTACAACTTCCAACAGCATAACTGTGTTGGTGGGAACAGGCACTCTGCCACCATGCTTATTGGATCTCATCTACAGTCTGCTGTTTTATTTGCAGCAACTGCTTTGCCTGCTGTAAATTCACTGTGTACTATATAAGATCTTCAGTGTAACAGTTGTAGATGTTCTAAATTTAAAATGTTTGATGCTTTATTGGTGTGCTCTTACCTTTTATTGTTGTTCCCTGTTATAGGGTGAGGGTATTTTTAAAAATTAAATAAACAATATGTTGTTGCTGTTGTGTGCCTTCAAGTCATTTCTGACTTACATTGACCCTAAAGCAAACCTATCACAAGGTCTTCTTGGCAAGTTTCTTCAGAGGGAATTTGCCATTGCCATCCTCTGAGGCTGAGTGTGACTTGCCCAGTGGTTTTCCATGGTTGAGTGGGGATCCAAACCCTGTTTAAGGATGGCAATTACAACCTCTCTCAGAAGAAAATTGCCAAGAAAACCCTGTGATAAGAGCATTTAGGATGGCCATGACTTGAATGCAAACAACATATGCACAATAAACAATATGTCAGTCTTAAATTACCCAGTGACATGCATTCTAATTTTTCTTGAGCCTTTAGTATCTACAGCTAATAGTAACTGTCAGGCACACAAAGCCATATTTATCAGATTAAGCCCTATTTTAACTAGCATTCATCTTAGCATTATGCCCCTAGCCACCCTATGACAGTAGCTGAGAATATTGAACTTGGATGTGGGAAACCACTGTTCACATAATGACTTTTCTAGAAACATTGCCTTCAGCAAGTCACAATTTCTCAGTCTTGGCTAAATCACAGGGTCATTATGATGTGAACATATCATTCCCAGCTATTCAGAAAGGGCAAGATGCAACTGGAATGAATAAATGCAAGCTGTGAAGTTAAATCAGTGACCTTTAAAATATCACATACTGTATCTAAATGGAAATTATTAGTAATTCTCAAGTAAATATGCTTGGCGTATGCATTGGTCAAAATACTACCTTGTGCTTACTTGAGTAAATTACCCTCCTTAGTTACATGGTGGTTATGTGATCACCACCACTCTTCTGAGTATTACTATTATGCAACTCACTGTGTGTCTATCAACATGCTTGTTTTCTGTCCCATTTTTTAATGGAGAATGCACAGGGGCTGTTCCTGCAATCCCAGTGAATAAAGTCATACACTGAAGGTGCTAAGAAATAGTTAACATGTCATCCAAAAATGTGCATCTGCATGTGAAATAGATACACTTTTAGAACTCTACTTATGCAACCATGACTAAATATATTAATTGCATGATGGCCAAAAAACTATCATCACAGTGAAACTTACATACGTGTATATCACCAAAGGGATTCTGCCCAAAATGTTCAGAGTAGATTTCTAGACAGATAAATACAGCCTGCCCTCCCCAACCATGGGCTTACCATCTGTGGATTTAAGCATCCATAGATAGAAAGGCCAATTGCCACTATCAGCCACACATGCACGCTGCTGCAACAGAGTGACTACGTGGGCACACACCATCATTGAAAACTGTGGGACTTGAGAGCCCATGGTCTTTCTCATCCATGCCGGGTGGTGGTGGTTTCCATAATGGAACCCCCGTGGATACTAAGGGCTGATTGTACATAGATATAAATACATAAAATTCTGAAGTAATAATGTTCATTCAAATTTGAACTATTGAATTCCCCCACCTTCCCCAGAAAAGGTATATTGTGTTGATTTCAAACATGCTGAATAAATCTAGAAGCAAACCAGTTTGCTACATCAACCAACACATGCTAAATTCAGCCACCAAGACTCTCTAAAGCCATGTAATGATTTATGCTTGCTGAGGTTGTCTGTTTTAATAATAAAAAAACATGGAAAAACAGACTGATTTAAAATTTTAAAAAATCTTTTTTAAAAAAACCCAAAGAAACAGTGAATCTTGAAGAATAACAGGTACTTTAAAGAATAGCAGATTATTGTAGCATAAGATTTCACTTCACATGGCAACTTTTCTCCTAGGGATTTCAAACTTAAAGAGGGGGGAGGGCTTTTTAACAGCCTTGCACACAGAAATTAAATTGGCAGAGCTGTTCCAATCTCTTTCTACATGTTAGAATCCCACTGGGGAAAAGAAACAGGACTGTTTAAAAAACAAAACAAAATTCTGACAAACACTAGCTAATATGTTAT
This sequence comes from Phrynosoma blainvillii, assembly GCA_026167975.1. Lineage (NCBI taxonomy): Eukaryota > Metazoa > Chordata > Lepidosauria > Squamata > Phrynosomatidae > Phrynosoma > Phrynosoma blainvillii. The sequence continues at coordinate 89,718,442 of JANUYF010000002.1, read as the reverse complement.
TGACCAGGAATTGCATATAGGAAGTTAGCTATCCATCCAATTAAAAGTAAGAGTTCAGTGTGCACAGGACTGCAGGTGAATAGGGGTGCAAGGATTACAGCCATGGGATCTCATCACATGAGGCTGCTAAGGTGGAATTACAGCAAGATAGTAGCGTTTGTGGCTCTACTATATCACATGAGTCTGTGGAGCTTATCGCACTGCTAAAAAAATTCTTACCTTTCCCGAATTGAATTCTAATTTGGGCTGCATCCGGGTACTATCACATGGATTTTGTTGCTGAATCCACCGGCAGAATACAGCCCAGATGCAGCCTGGTCCTAGGAGCATTTCAGTGGCCATTTTTCAAAGTCAGAAAACTCCTGTCTTTGAAAAGAGACTTGCTAACTCGGCACGGTGAAAGGAGACGGGATGAAGTCTCAACCTTCTCTTTAGGCTCAAGTTCAGTTTTTCTCACCTTTCCCCCCCTGCATTTCCTAAATGTAATAGAGTCAGCCCTATGTATCCATGGATATTTTTTTTATCTTCAGACTAAAGCATCTGCGATTGGAAAATATTTTAAAAATGTATAAATTCCAAAAAGCAAGCCTTCATTTTGACATTTTATATAAGGGATTTATATACATTTTACTATGCCAGTGTATAGTAAATGCGAAAGTCAGGAGCGCCTGTTATCAGCTCCGGCTGATACTCCAGCTGCACCCTTTCCTGGAAATAAGGTGGGGCAAATCCTCTTGCCACCTTTCACCATTTATAAGATGGCAGTCCTGGGGGGGGGGGGTTGTTATCCCACTCCAAAAGCTTTAAAAGGTTAGTAGCGTGGTTTGGTTTGAAAACGTAGGCCAAGTTATGTTTAAATGAGAATAAAAGTTTATTTTAGAACAGAATGGAATAGATATAACTTATATCAAAGCTTGTTAATATAGTTTCTCTTGGTTACATATAAGTAACATTTGTTTCCGATTCCCTTTTAATATTTCAGCCACACCGGCTAACAATATCCCTCAGGATTTAACACAACAGCAACTCCCTTCCTTAGAGTTCTGTATGTGTCCCGAGTCCTTCCCATCTGGACTCCAACTAACAAAATTTACAGTTCCCTCAGGAACTCCCAGAAATACAGTTCTCCCTCTCTCTGGCTTAACTCTCCCGAATCCCCAACTGTCAGCTTGAAATTTTTTTTCAAGTGCTACCAACTTGAATTCTATTGTTTGGCCCTCAGCTGCCTCCTGATTGGCCAGCTGGACATTCTAGTCATCACATAAGGGACCTAGAAACTGTAGTGCATGCACTGGTAACCTCACGACTCGATTTCTGCAATGCACTCTACATGGGGCTACCCTTATACCTAGTCCGGAAACTACAATTGGTACAAAATATGGCAGCCAGGTTGATCACCAGTAAATCTAAGAGTGATCATATTACACCTATTTTGAAATCCCTTCACTGGCTGCCTATTGGTTTCCGAGCACAGTATAAGGTATTGGTGATTACCTTTACAACCCTACATGGCTTGGGTCCAACCTATCTAAGGGATTGTCTCCTTCCATGCAATCCCCCCCGCACCCTCAAATCTCTGGGAGGAACCTACTGCAATCAAGAAAAACCAGATTAACGGTAACCTCCCAGAGGACTTTCTCTGCCACCACTCCCAGATTATGGAATGCCTTGCTGGAGGAGATCCGTCAAATAACTAGCTTGGACAGCTTTAAAAAAGCTATCAAGACAGATCTCTTCTCTTCTGGCAGGCCTTCCCTGAATAGACCATCAATCTGTGCTCCTCCCTCTTTTATATACTCACTGGTGTCCCAGAACACCTGCCATTTTTAATTATATGTTTATTTTTAGCATTGTATTTAACTCTTTTTAAAGGGGAGGTTATTGTTATTATTATTATCGTTATTATTGTTTTATTGTAGGGGTATGTTTTATTTAATGTTAATTTTAATTTATGTGAGCTGCCTTGATTGCCTTGGCAAAAGGCAGGATATAAGAATAAAGTTGTTGTTGTTTAGTTATTATTATGTATTATTTATGTGTTCTTCCTCCATAGGAACATCTGCCTTCTTGTTGCCTTGTCACACCCTTTTGACCATACTCTGATGTTGTTCAGCCACATGTAGCAATAGCAATAGCAATAGCAATAGCAAGTATATTTCTATACCGCTTATCAGTGAACTAGCACTCCCTAAGTGGTTTACAATCTATAAGCCAATTGCCCCCAATAAGCTGGGTACTCATTTTACCAACCTACGAAAGGATGGAAGGCTGAGTCGATCTTGGAGCCCTCCAGGAACAAACTTACAATGTTGTGGCTGCAGGATGGGCATTTAACCACTGTGCCACCAGGGCTCCTTTTGTACCCTGTTTTTCATCTGTGAAAAGTTGGCGGGTATGAGACTAGAAACAAGGGGCAAGCCCTGTTATGCTACATTGAACACTAACCACAGTTGCTCAGAGTAAGTTGTTCAAATCAAAAGTATAGAGTTTAACAAAACAAAAATTCATCTGGCTGGAAATTTCATTTTCTAAGTTCTGCAGGAAGAAGAAAAAAAGCACAGTTTCCCCAGCTCTGTTTTTAACACCTTTATAACTACTGCTTTTAAGAACACATGAGAGTTGTAAAATGTTTTCCAAGCTCTGCTTTGAACAGGGGGGAAAAAAAAAACCCCAAACTTATCCTGGCTCTTTCTAAAATAGCTTTGCAAGCATTACTTTTAACTTTGGGGAGATTTAGTAGAACCAAATAAACTTTTCAAAGCAAGAAGAAAGCTTTCTAAAATATGTTTTAAAACTCTGCCCCCATAACCACCATCCCTCACTGGCTATATTCTTTTTTATCTAAGCAGATTACGGAATTTCCCCTCATCCTCAAAATCAGGGGCCAGCAACCTACAGCCCCCGGGCCGGTTCCGCCCCAGGGCCCCGCACTTACCGGCCCAGGCGGACCCCTGCCGCTGCTGCTGCCGCCGCTGTGCATTTTGGTCGCTGCGTGGCCGTGCGTGCCATGACAGCCATTTTGTTTTCCAAAATGGCGGCCATGACGCGTTTGTGCATGCGCAGGAGTACTGTGCATGCGCAAACGTGTCGCAGCTGCCATTTTGGAGAACAAAATGGTGGCCGCGACATGCGTGGAGGCGGCTGTGGCAGCGCGCACAGCGGTGGCAGCAGCGGTGGCAGCGGCAGCGCACGCGGTGGGGTCGCGCGCTGCGGTGGGGGTTGCACGCACACGCGCCACCATTCCCCCCACGGGCCCGCTGGAAGGGATGACTTCAGGGGATCAGCCCCCGGCTCAAAAAGGTTGCCAGCCCTGCTCAAAATCATCATCATCACCACCATAATCATGATGATCATAATAATGTTCCTAATAATAATTTAATATTAGGGTGGGAAGGGCAATCCCCTCAGTACCTGTTACTTATCTATTCATGAGCAAGTCCCATTGAGTTTAATGGGATTACAATGTAAAAATCTAACATATCCCAGTCAGGGTGTGAGGTTTTCTTTGGAGACAGGAAATGAGTGGGAGGAGGAGGAAAATTCAGTCTAAATAGGAGCAGAGGGAAAAATAAAGAGAATAAAAATGTAGTCATGAAAAGGAGAAGTCAAATGCAGTCATAAGAACTAGGGCTTTACAAGGAAAGAGGATGAGAAAAAAATGGTAGAAGGACTAGTGTAGGAGGGAGCAGGCAGATGCAAGTAGGTAATGTGAGTTACATCCACACTACAGAAATAATCCAGTTTGACACCACTTTAACTGCCATGGATCAGTGTTGTGGATTTCTGGGGTTTGTAGTTTTGTGAGAATTTTAGCCTTCTCTGTCAGAGAGCTCTGGTGTCACAACAAAGTACAAATTCCAGAATTGCATAGCATTGAGCCATGGCAGTTAAAGCGGTGTCAGACAGGATTATTTCTGCAGTGTGGATGCAGCCCTGGACAAGAGGAGAGGGAGAAAGAGAGAAGGGATGATATTTTGCCAGGAGTTGTGGTGGGAAGGCAAGGAGAAAGAAGACAAGGAGAAAGAGAGGGTGTAGGGAATGGAGGAGAATGTGAGTATAGGAAGGAGCTGTTAGGGGAGAGAGAAAAAGAGAGAAGTGAAATCAAGAATTCAAGAATGTAAAGGTAATGGAATCCCTAAATAGAGCTGTAAAAGAAGGCATTTACACTAGCCTGCTTATAAACAATAATACAACCCTTATGCATCTCAGGGCAGGAGAGGAAATTATATTATAGTATTTAGGGTAGGGTGCAGAAAGTCGGAACTGAGTTGGGAAAGTTAAAAATAAGATAGGAAATGTTATAAAACAGCAAACCTGCAGTACCATAATCAGTGATGCCTGGGGCACTGATTCAGAGAGGTAAGTCACTATTTCTGCACTCTGGCTGTTCACTTCTTCTGAGCACTAGTGTCACCCACATAAATGATAAGCAAGAGGGAGGGAAGGGTGGCTCAATTGGTCCCTTGAATATCTAAAGCAGCCACTTTGAAACATCCTGAAGCAATAGGCTGAGCAATGTACAGTAAAAGGAAAATACTTTCAAAACAATACTCTTGCCTTGAGGTTCCTCTCTGAGGCCCGAGGGAACAGGGTCAAGCCCTGAGATATGAAAACTCTACTTGGGTGGAAAAGTTATGCACTGCTCTCCCACATCTTGTTCAACCCTCTAAAAGAGTCTTGGCTCTCAGTTCTTCCTGTAGGCCTACACTGTAGAGCAAAGGTAACATTCCTCTTTGCTTTAGATCAGATTCACTCACAAAAAATCTTACGTATGAATACAAAACCATACATTCTTGCTCAAAAAAACACGTTAGTTTCTCCCCCCCCCCCCCCAAAAAAAAAATCAAACCTGAAACAAAACCAGAAAGGCTGCTCTCCCTGTCTTCCTAGATAAATTCAGGTTTTGTTTACATTCATTTTTTTTTCTTGGATTTGTCTCACAGAAGAGTTTACACAGTTTCAGCACCCTTTCTTCCTGATAACTTCACACACAGAAACACTGACAGATAAAGGCTGAAGTTCTTACCTAGTTTCCTGTTTTACTAGTTTTACTCTTAAAATGTTTGTTTTTCACACAGAGAAAATTGGAAGTTTAGACAGGTCAGAACCCACGGTAATCCAGCATATTAGGTGCAATTGCACAAATGGTTTTCACATAATGTTGTGCGCAAACTGCTTGGAATCTGACAGGAAAGTGACATGAACCAGTCGATGGCATTTTCAGGAAAATACCATAAATTCAATTCTGTTTCATTCACAAATTTTCTTTTTTGTGCAATTGCTCTAGTGTGAAAGCCATTTGCAAGATTCTCACCGTTTCTGTACTTATTGCTAGATTTCCCATGGTTCTTTGGGGTGAGTAGCCAGGGCTGTTAAAGAAACAGTTGCTGAGGCAAAGGCAGGGACACAGAAAAAGCTTGCTTCTCCCTAGTCTGTGCGAATGTCCTTTCCCCATTAGCTGGGCTCCTAAAAGAACAGCCGCTTGCTTAGGGAAGGCAGGGACACTGGTTGCTGAAAGGGACACAGATTTTTATGCTGTTTTTCTACTTTTCCTATTTCTTTGGGTAATTTTTTGTTCTTTTTTACTTAGGTTGGGTACCATTTCTTGGAAAGTAAGGGACAGTACAGCATATTTTTATAAAGAAAATTGTGTAAATAAAATTGTTTATTTCTCTGGGTGATTTCTGGTGACACAACTACTTCTTCTGTGCGCACGTGCAAAAAAAGTGATTCCCAAACCATTATCAGAATTTACACACATCTGTGTGAAAACCAAATGTGCATTCTACCTTCTTTCTTGCTTTAGTAATGAGCTTCTAATATGTTATTGTGTTCTGCATGTGAAAATCATTCACGCATTATGTGCTTCTGCGGGTTGCGGCTGCTTTAATCATTATCGGGATGGAGGTACATATGGTCCCCATGTGATAAATTCCTATGTTTCACTTGGCTTCCAGTTCCCTATTTATTCTGATGAAAGTTAGTTGTACAGCGGATAAAATGCATGGTTTATTATTCCAGGTTGAAATCAATCCATAGCCAAATCAAATAAACTTAACTGTACTCCTTAGGAACAAAGAAGTATATTATGTGGGAGATTTACAATTGAATATCTTTGCTATTGTTTCTTTCTCTGGGCAGCAAAATTGCTCTAGCAGCAGTAGGTAGAGATATGCTATTCTCCTTATTAATCCTCCCCCAAGCTACATGGCAACTCCTGCTTGAGAAAAGTTTTCTCTACTATGTACTTAATGGCAGTTGGGGGGACTATTTATACTTACCGTAGATCAGGCACATGGTACTGAAGTTAATCACCTTCTTTCCCCACTGCTACAAAATCAGTCTGCATTGTAGTTTAAAAAGTGGAAGAGGGGATCCAAACACATCTCTTACATATGTTTTACAGATGCAATCTGCACATTTGTGTTTATGTCTGTATGTGCCTTCAAATTGCCTGTTAACTCAGGGCAACCCCATGAATATCATAGGTTTTCTTAAACAAGGGATACTGAGAAGTGGCTTGCTATTGCCTTCCTCTGAATATAGCCCACAACATTGATATTCCTTGGTGAACCCCTGTCCAAGTACTAACCAGGCCTGCCCTTGCTTAGCTTCCAATATTAGGTGGGCTCTGATCTGATGCCTTCAGGGAATTTAGGTCTCACACTTATCTAAATAAAATTAAATCCCCTTCATTACTGTGGGACTGGCTCCTACCAAAACCATGATAGGATAGTGCTATATTTTGGAATATTTCCCTATTTCTTAATACATTGAATACCTTGCCTATCAGAAAAGAATGATAGAAAGAATATCATTCTTTTTTAGAAAGTGCAAAGGCAGGCTGACGGCTGAACTTAAAGAAAACAAAAATAATTACCACAGAGATCTATATAAATTCAACCCAGATTATGAGGAAATCAAAATACTCAAAGATTTCCCATACCTTGGATCAAATACCAGAACAGAGGCTACAGTTATGAAGTCTAGGAATGGGAAGGGCAGCCATGAAAGAGCTAAATAATATCCTAAAGAGTAAGCACTAAAATTAGAATTGTCCAAGACTTTAAATTCTTCAATGAGAGCTGGACAATACAGAAAGCAGAAGCTTTGTTTGTCTGCATTATATATTCATAAGACAAAAGTGTGGCTGTTTAAGAAAAGAACTGTGTATATAAGAATAAATCAGGTTTGCCAGTTTTCCAAACAAATGGCTTTCTCCCCATTGAGAACAAACACGTTATGCTTGGCTTCAAAGACTGTAAAAGTGGCCTGCCTTGGGCAAATAATGCCTCAGAGAGTTGGACAGGGAGTACTGTATCCAGCACCAGCAAAAGATCAAATAGACATGTTTGTAAACAGATCTAGTTCAACATCCTGGCTGAGAAGTTAACAGAATAAGTTAGGAGCTAAAGTGCAAAATAAGCTATGAGTCAGATCTGGTATAAGACAAGACAATTCCACTGGGACCGAATGAAGGAGATTTAAATCACAGCAGGTTCAAGAAATGCTCTAAAATTTTAGGCACAGGTCCTGAATCTACAATCTATACTCTCACATCTCCAGGGGTGTATCCACAATGCAGAAATAAAGCAGGTTGACACCACTTTAACTGCCATGACTATACTACAGACTTCTGGGATATGTAGTTTGGTCAGGCACCGTAACAGATCAGGCTGAATACTTCACCAAACTACACACCCCAGGATTCCACAGGATGAGCCATGATACTTAAAGTGGTGTCAAACATATTTCTGCAGTGTGGAAGACCAGTGGGAACCATGTTTTGCTGCTTATGGTAGAGCAGAGCAAATGCTGTCTCATCTCAAGTCAAGGTGCACCACCAGTCAACCTTTTGGACACTTCAGGCAGTAAATCCCCTCAGTGCTTTGCCACATCCCTAACAAGACTTAGGGCCTTTGCAGACTGCTAGAAATAGTGCAAATTGAGTCCACTTTAAGGGCTAGGGTTAGGGTTAGGGAATCACGGGAACTGTATTTTATTGTGGCACCAGAGCTCTCTGATAGAGAAGGCTCAATGTCTCAGAAAAAAAACAAACATTTCCCATGATTCCCTAGCACTAACCATAACCCTTAAAGTGGACTCAATTTGCACTATTTCTGGCAGTCTGCAAAGGCCCTAACTAAAGCATTGCTGCCTTTTCAGGGCACTCAAAACCTGCTACCTGAGATGGCTGCCATCAACATCAGAATGAAGGTTGAATGCCCATCTTTATCTCTTGTATATAGGCACTAATCTGTTTCTCCTTGCTGCATGCCTAATTGCTTCAGCATTTTATCCAGTTTCTCAATCAAAGCTTTAGTTGTAGCTTGTTTAAGTCCATAGAGCCCTTGTGTGAGTTTGCAGACAAAATGTTGCTGTTGGCATTCAAAACCTGCTACTTGAGATGGCTGTCCCACTTTACTTAAACACAGGGCCAGCCCTCAGCACCTCCATGAGTTTCTACATCAGGGGTAGGCAACCTAAGGCCTGGGGGCCGGATGTGGCCCCCCGAGGCCTTTGGACCAGCCCCGGGCTGGTCCTGCTGCCGTCATCGCCACCGCTGCCCACCATGATGATATTGATTATTGTTGTTATTACTTGTTCTTGGGGATTTCTTGGCAAAATCTCCACAGGGGTTTTGCCATGGCTTTTCTGGAGCTGAGAGAGTGTGCATGCATATTTTTTATTTTTTATTTTTATTATTTTATTATTTTTATTTTTTATTTTTATTTTTTATTTTTTTTATTTTGCTCCCCCCCCCCCCCCCCCCAATTGTCTGAGGGACAGCAATCCAGCCTCTGGCTCAAAAAGGTTCCCTACCCCTGTTTTACATGAATTGTAAGCTTTCTATGGTTGCACATGTTCCTGCAGACAATCATCTGGAGTCCAGTAAGCATCCCCAACAAACTTGTTGTATACAGAGCCAGAAGAATCAAGGCAACTCTAGCCATAAAGGCAATAGAAAAAGAGAGACTACCAGTCTATATCAACATTCAGCACAATATAAGTTGAAACAACAGGCCCATCCTAGTATGTCCTTTGCAAGGCAAAACAGCATGTGGAAGCCAATCACTGCATTTTTGTGATACATGATGCATGAACAAGAGTTGATTGGGTTGTGCACTTTTAATAGAGGAACAAATCAAGCTGTCATGCCCTTATATTGTGCTGGTTTTGTGAAGCATTTGCAGGCTTCTCACCACTGACTTCACTACGAATTTGGGATTAATGCAGAGCATTACATTACATTTGGGATTAATGTATTTAAGTATGGCAGCATCAGGGTCCAGCACATCCTGTTGAAGACAGCCCATGCATACAGATATCTACCACTTCTACAAATACACCTTGATATCCGTGCAAGTTGTTCAAGTGGTAAGAGACACATCTTATGTGATCCTCTTGTTTAGATTCTACAAAATTGTTCTGATTGCTCAATTTGGTTTGACCTTTTTCTTAATACTACAAAGGAAGCTAACAAAATATTCACTGCATTAAAAAACAAATCACACCAGGTTATAGATTGTCCATGAAAAAGATGGAATGTTTCTGTGGTTCATGGCCAAGATGGAAACTTTTATGAGTCTCTAAGCAGTAGGCAGCTATGGATATCATGTTTGCAAGACACCCACCCCTTCTTTTTAAAATAGTTTAATAACACTGCAGTGTTTTCTCTTTCTCATTTTGTATAACTTTCTGTATTTTTTTATGCTGATGCTCACACTCTTTTGTTCATCATTGTTGTTTTGTTGTTGCCCATCATGCCTAGGCCAAGAGGTAGATGGAATAATAATAATAATAATAATAATAATAATAATAATAATAAATGAAGGCATTCCCTCCATCCCAACCAATACTGCCCTGACCTTGAAAGGACAGAAAAACTGGCAATATCTGTTGGACTTAATCCCCTCTCACACTGCCATTTCCTGTTCCTTGTGTGTCTTATTTAGACTGTAAGCCTGAGGGCAGAGAACTGTGAAATTAACCATTTGTAAACTTCTCTGAGAGCATTTGTGGCTGGAGAGCAGGGTATACATACAATAAATAAATAAATCATTGGATGACATCAACATAGAAGAGTGTACATATTGGAAGTAGAAGATGGAGAAACTCTATCCTTGTGGCCAAAACCAGACCAGGAGATGATTGTGGCACAGACCATGAATTGCTCATAACAAAAATCAGAGTTAAGCTGAAGATGAAAGCAAAAACTATCATTATACCAAAATATGACCTGAATAACATTTCAGATGAATTCAAGGATAATGTAAGAAACAGATTTGAACTGTTGAGTATAATTGACTGGGAACCTGAAGAACTGTGGACAGAAGTCAAAGACATAATTAAGGATGAATGCAAGAAAACACTAACAGTGGCCAAAAAGAAAGATAAGAAACAATGGATGACAGATGAAACACTTCATGCAATAAAAGAAAGAAGAAAAGCAAAAGCAAAGGGAGATAGGAACAAAGCCAGAAGTATGAACACAACTGTTCAACATCTGACATGCAGGGATAAGGAGAAATACTACAATGACCAATGCAGAAAAATAGAAGACAACAACAAAAAGGGAAGAACGAGAGACCTCTATCAAAAAATCCGAGAAATTAAAGCCAAGTTCAAACCAAGGGCAGAGATGCTCTATGGAGAAAAAAAGAACATAATACAGGAACAAGAAGAAGTAAAAAGATGCTGGAGGCAATACACAGAAGAGTTATAGAAAAGAGATGAGGGAATGAGTGATATTTGGAATGAGGAGCCATATGAAGATGAACCCCAAATTCTAAAAGTGAAGTGGAATCTGTAATAAAGGAAATGAGGAAAAAAATGAATCACTGGGTACAGATGGTATCCCAATTGAACTGCTACAGTGCCTACAGACAGATGCAACTTTAGTGCTAACTGAAATATGGAAAGCAAAGCTGTGGCCAACAGACTGGAAATGCTTGATATACATACCAATCCACCAGAAAGAAGTTCAAAAAGACTGCAGTAACAATAGGACAATAGAATTAATTTCACATGCAAGCAAAATAATGCTCAAAATTCTGCAACATAGACTCCAACCATACATGGAGAGAGAAATTCCAGAGGTGCAAGCAGGATTCAGAAAAGGAAGGGACACTAGGAACCACATTGCAAACATACAGTGGCTAATGGAGTGCACCAAAGAGTTCCAAAAAAGAATCAGCATGTGTTTCATAGACTACACCAAAGCATTTGATTGTATAGATCACGAAAAATTATGGAATGTACTCAAAGATATGGGGGTGTCACTACATCTGATAGTCCTGATGAGGAATCTGTACCAAAGACACGAGGCCACCGTCAGAACAGAATTTGGGGAAACAGAGTGGTTCCCAATAGGCAAAGGCTGCACCCTATCACCTTACTTGTTTAACTTGTATGCTGAAAACATCATAAGAAAAGCAGAATTAGAATCAGAAAAAGGAGGAGTTAAGATAGGAGGAAGCAACATTAACAACCTAAGATATGCGGATGACACCATAATATTAGCAGAAGACATTCAGGAATTGGAACAGTTAATAAGAAAGGTCAAAGATGAAAGTGCAAAGGCAGGTCTGGTGCTGAACATAAGGGAAACAAAAATAATGACCACAGGAGGAATACACAAATTCAATCTAGACAACGAGGAAATTGAAATAGTTAAGGAATTCCCATATCTAGGATCAAACATTGACCAGAATGGAGACTGCAGTCAAAAAATAAGAAGAAGACTAGGAATGAGAAGGGCAGCTATGAGAGAACTGGAAAAGATACTGAAGAGCAAAGACATACAACTGAGCACTAAAGTCAGAATCATTGTATTCCCAATTACCATGTACGGATGTGATGGATGCGAGAGCTGGATAGTGAAGGAAGCAGACAGAAAGAAAATCAGCTCATTTGAAATGTGGTGCTGGAGAAGAGTACTTAGGATACCATGGACAGCCAAGAAGACAAACAAATGGGTTCTTGACCAGATCAGACCAAGGCTCTCCTTGGAAGCGAAGATGATCAAGTTGAGACTATTGTACTTTGGCCACATAATCAGAAGGCATGGATCACTAGAAAAAACAATAATGCTAGAAAAGGTAGAGGGTAAACGAAAGAGAGGAAGACCAGATTGATAGACTTGATCAGGGAGGTTATGGGGAAGGGCTTGCAGGATCTGCGCAAGGCAGTGGAAGATAGGGATTCTTGGAGATGTCTCATGCACAGGGTTGCCATGAGTCAGAACCGACTCGAGGGCAGCTAACAACAACAACAACATGTCATCTCAACCAATAATATGATTCCAACAAAAAGCCCATTTACAGTACACTGCCAAGAGCAGATGAGGCCTAGTCAGGATATAGAACACAATCAAAATGTACAACTGGAATGAGGAAACTCAGGAGATTATCACATGAGCCCTGGTTCTCACCGTAATCACATTAAAGAAAAGAAATGCATATATACCGGCTTGGGAGCAATCCCTATCACGTATATGTGCAATCATTGTAGCAATGATTGCCAGTCCGGGACATGCCTCCCTCCCTTGTTGCTTTACCAGCATGCCTTTTGGGGTGGGTGGGGTATTTATTTATTTTCCTCTTTTTCATACAATTTAGGCATTATGACAATGTGATTTGTGGGGAGGGAGAAAATAAAATAAAGTTTATTGGAAAAAAGCCTGTTTGGGAATAGTGAGGGGGAAGGGGGAATCACAGAGAAGAGGAAACTGACACTATGTGTCTGCCCAATGTCGGGACTGCAGCCCAGACATTATTGCACACAAATCTAATGCTACAGCAGCAATACTGGCAGCAAAGGTGTGAAATATTCATGAATGGAGGACATACCAGCTACAACTCTGGCAAGGCATCATCTGATAAGTTTTGCCATAGACATGTCTATTCTGCTTTTTAGCCTCATGTGATAATCTCTCAGACCCTGAGAACAAATATATCCCCCCTAATAACCAGATTGTTTTCTCTGGGATCAGTGGCATCACTATGTGGGTGTTGGGCCTGCAAACTGCACCAGGTGACACCCCAGAGGGGTGTGTACATCCAGTGGGGCAGTACACCTGGTGGGACTGGTGCAGCTGCTGGGCAAGGGAGAATGGGCATCATGTCCATTTCCCACTTGCCCAGCAGCAATGCCAGAACCCTAATGGCCCTCCAGAGGCCTTAGCACAGCCTCCTTTAGTCACAGCTTCTGCTGAGTGGGGAGGGGGGAGTAATGCCTTCCATTTGGGTTCCAGCATGGTTGCAGCCATGCCAGATCTCAAAAACCCCTCTGGAGAAGTAGCACTGTCACCTCAAGTGGTGGTCCTTTGGGTTCTGACATGGCTGTAGCCATGCTGAACCCTAAATGGCCCTCCAGAGGCTGTAGCAATGCCTCCTCAGCAGCAGAGGCTCCGGGGGGGGGGAGTTCCTGCCTTTTGGGCTGTGGCAAGTCTGCAGCCATGCAGGATCCCAAACAGCTCTCAGGAGGCCACAACAGTCCCTTCCCACACTGCCCTCCCTGCACTGGGTGACATCAACCCGAGGGTTGGTAATGGTAGGGCACTTGGTAATGATGGGTCTGGGATTTTCCCAGATGCCTACCTCCTTGACCTTTGGTGGTTTCTCACCTTTTGTCCAGAATGTTTTTCTTTCTCTGTTCTAAAAGGGTCCTTGTTCAAAGGCTTGGTTACTGGCACTAAGAGCTAAAATATGTTGACATTTTTGGCCCTCCCTTTTTACTTTGGCCCCACTTTTTACTTTCCACCACAGGAATGTGCATCCCAAGAAGTTATCTGGAATTCAGTTCAACCCAATGGCTGAAAGCAATTCTTCAGCCTTGATGGACAGCAGCTCACTATATCAATCTAAGCCCGCTGTCCATTTAGAAACAAGATGCAAAGAAGCTGAAACTTGGTAATGATGAGAACTTCACACAATGGGAGTACTTAATGTAACAACTGTTAACAGGGGTGAATAAGGGGATATGTTCTCATCTGCAGGATGAGAAGTTGTTCTTCTAGTTGTCAGTCCCTGACTCCCATGTCAATGGATCATCAATATTGTTTAGTAGCACATTGCTTTGTACTGATTCAGACTATTATAAAAGCTGTCAAACATTCCTTAGAAAATAAATACATTTTTGATTGCCTTGCAGCTTGTTTATAGTGCTAATAGACACATCTTATATCATTCTCTTGTTTAGATTCTTTTGTTTTCTGCAAAACTTGTTCTAGTTGCTCAATTTGTCTGACCTTCTTAAGTCCTCTGGAAAAATATATAGGAAGTTAACAAAATATTAACTTTGTTTTTCTTTAAAAAACCCCAAACCTTCAGGCTATAAGATGCCCATGAACAAACATGAAATATCGAAATGCCTTGAAATATTTCAGGAGTCTTTAAGCAACAGATAGTCAGGAAATTTGCTCTTTTACTCCTAGCCTCAACACAAAAGAGCAGAGGGTAAATATTTGATACTCCTCCAACTTTACCAAAATATATTTTGCAATGTTCTTTTTAAAAAAGGAAGGAAGGAAGGAAGGAAGGAAGGAAGGAAGGAAGGAAGGAAAACAAGTCAAGGGCTGGAATTATTGTTATTGCAAACCCTATTGTTACTGGTGTTGCTGATATAAAATTGATTACAGCTTTATTAAGAGAATGAGGCAGATGTTCCAACATAACCTTTCTTAGAACTAAAATTTAAACATTTGTTGTTGTGTGCCTTCAAGTCACTTCTGACTTGTGGCAACCCTAAGATGAACCTATGAGGGAATTTTCTTTGCAAGATTTGTTCAGAGAAGATTTGCCTTTGCCTTTGTCTGATGATGAGAAAGTGTGATTTGTCTAAGATCACCCAGTAGGTTTCCATGGCTGAGTGAGGATTTGTATCCTGGTCTCCAGAGTTAGCACTCAAACCACTAACTACATCATGCTGGCTCTCTTAAAATTATAAACTGCAATTGCCCCCAAAAAAACACCTAAAAACTTGGCATAATTCAGTCATACATGGCATGAGGAGGGGAATAGTTCTACTAATTTAAATAATGGAAGCATAGTATAGTATCATCATTTAAAATGAGGTAATATTCCTGTGAAATCACATACATACATGAAATAAGCAAGAACAACTTTGTGTGAATTACTGCAATGTGTCATACTATCAAAAGATTTTGCTGAGAAAGAGTCTGGGGTGTTTTTTTCTTTCCCACAATGGGAATGTCACTTTTGTAGTGTATTTTTTGTAAAAATAAAATAAAAAATGTCACTGTAGCGGGCAGGATACCACCACAACATACACTTCACAGTGCCCTGCTATAATGCTGAGTCACATGGAAAATAGTGGCCAGGTTGCCAACACAGTTGCTGCCATTACCATTTGCAGTAGTATCCTGCCCGCTACAGTGACAGGTTTTTTTTCTTTTTCTTTTTTTTACAAAAAATACCCTTTTTTTTTTTTTACAAAAAAAGCTGTAGGAAAAAATGCCAACATTGCAGTAAGGTTGTTAATAGTGAACCTCACTCCCGATGAATTGTTGATAGTCTTTTTCTCTAGAAGAAATTTAGTGCAATGATTTCTCCATTACTGGAGAATTTGGAATTGACATTTTCAGACAACTCTAAAATTTATTTTAGCATACTTGGTTTGTGTGTGTGCTCCTCTTCATGAAAAAAAGTCTCATGGATTTATTTGGGTTGATTTGGACCTATGTAATTCTGTTTGCACTGAACTCCTATAATACAATATTAAACGCTAATACCCATAAATTAACTGCCCAGTCAGATCACTTGGCAAATTGTTATTTCAACAAGGATTGCCAGATGCAGTCCTTGAGTTGCATCCTCTGTCTTTGAGGGTTTTCATAGAAGTAATGGTAATAAAATCACAGGGCTCATTCCCACTAGGATTTAAAGCAAATTGCTTAATAGGCTATATGACCATTATTCCCATTTGAAACCATTTCTGAACTGACTGCACTCGGTTTCAGTCATGATGAAGTGAGGCAAACTCAAACGAACTGCTCTTTCCTGATACTAGTTTTTGGGCAGTTCTTTTGAAAAGACCCAGACCTGAACCATGTTCAACAAGTGGAAATGATGGGTTGGATTCACATTAGGGGCTGCGCCGGTTCTTGCCGGCTTCACTCAGCCAGCCCCGGCGCTCTTGGGCTCAACCAAGGCTGGCAGGCGAGGCAGTCTATCTTCCCTTCTTCCCCTCAGCAAGGGGGCAGTTGAGAGGCTTTCATCCTCTCAGGTGGAGGGGACGGCGAGGAGGCGGAGGTGGAGGAGGACCTGGGAGCTCTCACCTTTGGGGAGCGCTCTGGCTGGGCTCCCCTGTTGAGGCAGCTGGGGGTGGGTTGGGGTGAAGAGGAGAGGAAGACGGAGCTTTGCTGCTGCCACTGCCATAGACAGTGAGGTAAGGGGCACACCAGAGGGAAGCCCATCTGGAGGAAATGGAGGAGGAGCCGCTAGGGCCCAAGCCTTCCCACCATGCCACCACCCCTTCTCTATTGTTGTTGTTATTGTTATTGTTGTTGTTGTTGCTGTTGTTGTTGTGTGTCTTCAAGTCTGTTGTGGGGTTTTCTTGGCAAGGTTTGTTCAGAAGGAGTTTGCCATTTCTCCTCCTCCTCCTCCTCCTCCTCCTCCCTGAGGTCAAGCAGATTATGCTGACTTCAAAAGACATAGTAACAAATGGACCAGATGAAAGATCATTGGGGACCTGTAGTCAGCTAAATTTGGGATGCATGTGCACTGTTGTTCTTGCTCCAGAGGGATTCAGTTCTTTACACTAGGTTTTGTGGTTACATGAAATCAGGGAGTATGAAATACTCAAAGTTGCCCAAAAGCACTTTCTTGTTCTGCTGCATTTTCCTGCCTCCCCTACAGAAGCAGCAAAAAACATCTAATGTTCCAGCTCTTCAGCAGAGCATCCTTCCTAGCTGAGGAAGAAACAGAGTTGGGTCCCGACATCTCCCATGAGATTATGATGGGGCCACTTTGGTCAGAAGAAATAGGGGTAGCATCACATTTACCACCAGCCACTTTGTCCCATTAACAAGTGAGCTCATGTTCCTTTTCCTGTCCCAGGTAATTTGGTGGGTCCTTTGGGAGCAGTGGAAGTGGAAGGCAGCATGGATACATGACATACAAGTTGGCCAAGGAATGCTTGATAACCTGCTCTCAACAATTTACAAGCAAAGCACTTCTTGGACCACACCTACCCATGAGATATCAAACAAAGGATTTGTTTTTTTACAAGCACCCCTATGAAATTACCCATGACGTCCCTAAATCAAACTTTGTTCTCATCACAGAGCCATAAATATGTATCTGGACAAACAGCACTTTAGAGTGCAGGTAAGGGTGTATTTTCATGACAGAATGCTTCTCTATATAATAACTTTCCCACCACATAGCTAACAGCAAAGGTGTGTAACTAACAGCAAAGAAAAGGTTAGATTATAACCCCTCTGGCAGCTAGTCTTCTCTGTTGATAGCAAGAATCAACTGCAACTCTTCTTCCCAAGAATTAGTTTTCAGTATGCAGGGGATTTTTTGAACAGAGAAGGATTTGGTCATGTGAGGACTCATCTGCAATTTGAGGTCATCAAGCCCCATCACAGATTTAGTATGCCCTTGAGAATTAGAGCAGAATTAGCACCTGGACTGTATCACAGCTCCTTGCTCTGTACAGAAGCCACATACACTGGTCCCATAAGACCCCCTGTAGTGGTTCAGATAGCCATTACAAGTGTTGCTGTTTTCGGTGCAAGCTTTCCATTCCTTTTGGAAGAACAGGACAAGAAATACCTACAGTTATCCAATAATCCTTACAGTAGTATCTCATTTATTGCTGTTGTTTCGTCAAGTTAAAAATGGCACAGGGCAACCCTGCCATAGAGTTTTCTTGACAAGATTTATTCAGAGGGCTGAATATTTGCTAAGGCTGAGAGAGTGTGACATCCCAAGGTCACTCAGGGGGTTTCCATGGCTGAGCAGGGATTTGAACCCTTGTCTCCCTGAGTCCTAGTCCAGCAATCAAATCACTATAAAATACTGACTCTCTCTTTTCTTTACCAGAGAGAATGTGGGCTTGCTATCCATCATTTCACCAATGAAAAGTGCAACACATGTGGCTAAGCAACACCAGCATGTAATTAAGAGGAGAACAGTTAATGAGGAAGAACATCTCAGCTAAACAACGCTGTACATTTGTCTGAGTCTACAGGGAAGGGTGGCCTAAATAACTTAAAGGCACCACATCCTGTCAGATCTTGGAAGCTAAGAAGGGCCAGCTTTGGTGAGTACTTGGACAGAAGAATGCCAATGAATACCAGGTATTGTAAGCTATATTTCAGCAGAAGGAATTGGCAAAACCACCTCTGAATACACTGCCTGAGAAAGCTCTATGAAATGTATGGGGTCACCATAGGTCATCATACAACTTGAAGGTGCATATATATACACACACACATAGGAAAGGGCAATATTCTTCTCTCCCCCACCACCCACCAAAGTTAACTGAATGCAAAATACCTTTACACTTTGAACTCAGTTTGTAGCAATTTAAGTAAGCAAAAGGGGAAATGGGGGGAGGAAAGAGAATCTGGGACATTTTATAAGCAGCTGAAAAAGTGGAACAACACAGGCTTAATTGGGACGTGTTGATCAAATTGGGACAGTTGTATAGTAGAAAAACCAGTCTGTGAGCTAAGCCCACAGCACCTTTAGCTCTTTGGAGAGCAAGAGTAAGACAGGGGACCAAAGTCAGTTTGTAAACACAGGTTTATTAATGTTGACAGTCCCAAAAGGAATTAGCATTCCAGAGTTTTGGGCCAAGAACAGAAGAAAATGTGTCAGGGGGTACAGCCGTAGTGTATTTGTCAACCTTTGATAAGTATCAACAGGGGACTCAGTCCTAGTATAGGTGTGGTAACGTCGTTAGCCTAATTAAAAGTATCCACCCAAATGAGTAGTACCCATTAGATATTATTGTTCTGCCACACTACATTGTTGATAGAATAACCCTCCTGTTTTATAATTTATATAAATTTTATCCGATTATATTTTTACAAATAACTATATATGATATGATAAAAGCATTTTAAAATGTTTTTTGTATACAATGCTGTGAAGTGCGTGGTAACTAACTAGTAACACTGTTTAGTCCTTTCTTTCTCCCAGCTAAAGGGAACGACTGTAGCTATTGAACTAAAATGTCCTAGGGATGGTACCATACGCTTAGAGTAATGTATGAGGTCATACCATTTCATCCTATTGAAGTTATTCAAATTTCCAGCTATCATGGGGTTTTGATAATTATACTGTCCTATTTTTTGTCTTTGTACAAATTAGGATTTGTCTGTAGTTATCGGTATGTTCTCGTAAGAAGCTACTGTATACAATTAAGAAGTGTTGTATTGTAACTTGTGCTGGCCGAATGGCCATAATAAAGACATTGAATTGAATAAAATTGACAGAAGAAAATGGCTTCATTTTATACACCACCAAACAAAGAAATCCAATTCTTACACCTCATTGGTTATGTCAAACTTTAAATATATAGAATCTCAAGCAATAGGAGTAAAGATTTCAGAATACATTATAATCTACTTAAAGCACATCTGGCCACATTCCAATGTCATCCTAATGCCCCTTATCAGCAGAGGAGATGGTACCATGAGCCCCTTTGCACAGAGTGCTATCAGTGATTTATTATGGTTCTGCCATACCACTCTGGCTTCAAGAGTTCATTCTGACTCTAAACAAACCTAGACATTCCTGCTGCTATAATCTTCCAGCATTACATTCCTTTTCAAAGGCCTCAACTCCCAGAATCCTCTCCATGTGGCCACTTGGCATCTGTTTTGCTACACTTTGACTACAATTCTAACATAGATGGTTAAAATATATTGATTATTGAAACTTTTCCACCTCAGTTGGAGAGTACTGCCCCAACTGTTCTCTCTTTCATGTGGCTATGACAGCTTTTTCCTGCAATTAAAAGACTAACACAAAGGGTCAAAGCAGCTACTGTAAGGAAAGGACAGCTAAAAAGATTTTGGAGGGGTGGTTCCTTTGTTCTTTATTATAGGGAGTTGTAGGCAGTGCTGCAATCTGACAATATTTGATCTTTCTTTCTTAGTTCAGTGAGCTTGCTAGCAAAACATTTCTCTCTGGCTACTGCTTTCTTGTTGTTTGCCTTCAAGTTGCTTCCAACCTATGGCAACCTTAAGGCAACCCTATCACAGGGCTTTGTTGGCATGATTTCCTCAGAAGGCACTTGCTCTTACCTTCCCTCTGAAAGACTGTGACTCACCCAGGGGTTTCCATGACCAAACAAGGATTCAAGCTAGTCCAATGCTCAACCCACTCCACCATGCTGGCTCTCAGCACCTGCCAGTTAATGGGGAGGGGATGGCGCAAGACCTGCTTTACAACATTATTCCTGGATCTGTTTTTCTTTCTGATTTGCCCTCTGGCATACCTTTATTTCCAGAGCATTCATGCCATTTCTTTCTGGGCCTCCCTAAGCCTGAAGGCTTCATTTTAAACTGGACAACCTCTTGATTGCATGGGTGATGTGTCATGATTTAAGCTCTGCCTGTCTAAGGAGCACCTGTAACTTCAAGGCCTATTTGTAAAAATGGTTTGGTAGCTGCTACTGCAGCTGATTTGTAGAATTCACTATGACCTAACATTGGGTTACAATGCCTCAATGTTACTATAGTTATACTGACCCCTAGGGGCTTATCTGATCAGTGTGTGTCTATCCTTTAGCTCTACAAGACAGTAAGTATCATGCTCTGTTGTGTTGTTGTGTGTGCCTTCAAGTAATTTCTGACTTATGTCAACCCTAAGACCTCTATCATGGGGTTTTCTTTGCAGAACTTGTTCGGGGGCGTGGGTGCCCTTGCCTTCCTCTGAGGCTGAGAGAGTTTGAGTTGCCCAAGGTCATTATGGCTGAAAGAGAATTTGAATCCTGGTCTCCAGAGTCCTAGGAGCTTATCTCATTACAGAATAAATTGTCTTACCACTGCTGTTTTTAATTCTATTATGGGATGCAGCCAGGTACTATTGCACACAAAATGCTGTTGATATCACTGCCTGGCTACATCCCGCCAAAACCCTGGCTAAAATCCATACTCAGCTGGCCAATTTGCAAAGTCGGGAACAGCTGAGCATGGATTTTAGCTGGGTTTTAGGCAGGATGCAGCCAGGCGGTGGCATCAGGAGCATTTTGTGTGCAATAGTCAAATTTGTTGCCACCGCCATCTTCGCTATTCTGCTGTTTTTGTTTTTGTTTTGTCATTATTATTATATTTACAGACTAACTAGAGCCAGTTTCATCTACATTTTTCAAAGGGTGCTTTCCCTCACATTGAGAAAGTATTGTGAGAATTCACATTACAGTTCTACCTTTTAAAGAGCTCTGTTAAGGCAGAAATCGGACAAAAACCTTTCTTCCATTATTTCATATCGGTCAAAACTTTACTTATTGACTGTCTTCTTGGAAGCTTACTGTTGTAAATAGAATGGCTCTGGCAAAAACCCAAACCAATCAAAACTTAGTGTCTACTTTATTCATATATATTTGATATCACAATCATTCAAATAGTTTCTTTTCCTTTTTTACTTTCTTGTGTGTGTAAGTGTGTGTGTGTGTGTGTGTGTGTGTGTGTGTGTGTGCAGCTAGGAAAAGAGCAAGTTAGGAGACTCTGGGAATGCATTGGGAGTGTAGAAAAAACCCTCAAAATCAGGGGTTGGCAACCTACGGCCCGTGGGCCAGGTGCGGCCCACAGAGGCTTTGGGACAGGCTCATGGCTGGTTCCGCCGCCGCTGCCACTGCCACCCCGTGCACGCCGCCGCCCTGTGTGCGCCGGCACCATTTTTGCATCCAAAATGGCGCCCTCACTTGCGCACGCATGTGCACGGTGGCAGGCACCATTTTGGAAGGCTCAACGTGCCGGCATCATGGGAATGACGCACGACGCTGGCGTGTTGGGAGTTCCAAAATGGCACCCACAGCCATGTGCATGCGTGTGCAAGCGTGGGCGCCATTTTGGATGCAAAAATGGTGCCTGCGCTCACGCGCGCCTGCGCCTGCAAGAGCGGCCACCATTTTGGAAGGCCCCACGGCAGCTGCACCATGCAAATTCGTCCGGCGCACGGGGGGGCATTCCCAAGGCCCAGGGAAGGCCTCCCTGCCCGTGCGCTAGACGAATTCGCATGGCGCACATGCGGGAGCGTTCCCGAGGCCCAGGGAATGCCCCCCCTGTCTCTGTGCCAGGCAAATTCACACGGCGCATGCAAGGGGGGGTGTTCCAAAATGGCGCTCTCCACACGCGTGCGCATGCACACGGCGTTGTGCGTTGTGCGCATGAACGTGCAGGGAGAGCGCATGCACGCCCACCCGGCCCCCATGCCATTCCCCCCCGGCCTCCCAGCAAAAAAGGTTCCCTGCTCTAAACATTATATCACAATTACCCCACCTGGACAAAACAGAATCTGTGACTGCCAGAAATAGTACAAATTGAGTCCCCTTTAACTTCCCTGACTCAGTGCTAGGGAATCATGGGAACTGTAGTTTATTGTGGCACCAGAGCTCTCTGCCAGAGAAGGCTCAATGTCTAAGAAAAAAACTACAGTTCCCATGATTCCCTAGCACCGAGCCAGGGCAGTTAAAGTGGACTCAATTTGCACTGTTTCTGGCAGTCTGCAAAGGCCCTAAATCCTCCTCCATCCACAATTACTCCAGCATCATGACATTACCATCAGTGTATCAGAGAGCTGCATATCATGTTGGCATCAAAACATGCCGTCTAATTTAGGAAAGTTAACCTTGTATTGTGTCAGCAGTGCAGCCGCCCTTATTCCTGCTTCTGCAGCTACAATAGAATTGCCAGATAATCAGGAAATCCTTAGGTGGGGAATGGGAAATCCTATTGTTTGAAATTAATTTAGCAGGGAATTCCACTGTGGAAAGTAAGTGTCAACTGAGAATTTAAAAAGACAGTGTAGTACATTGAAAAGGACAATGTATTGTTGAGCAACATCCGGATCTTCTTTCTCTTAGCTTCTCTGTTTTAACATTGTTCCTCATTTTCCCCAAGTAGCTTTCTCTTTGTAGTTCAACAAAATAGTATCTTTACTTTGTTTTTTTAAAGAAATCTCTTTCCATTGCCAAAATATTATGTATTTATATTTTTTAAAAATGCTGCAGAATGAAAGCCATTGAATTTTGGGGGGGGGGGGGTTGTTGTTGTTTTTAGTATTCTTAATTATTCTAAAGCAACTATCCATGGTTGAGGGGGAGGATTAAGCACATTTGTTCTACACTGAATACAATTGCTACTATTGTTTTTTGCACAATGGCTTGTCATTTATCACAGATACTTGATGCCCACGCTTTCATCAAATACACTGACAGATGAACAGTAATGCTACTAATATCAATGGGACTGCATCAGTGTATCAGGTACCAACATGATTAGTAGTCAACAATTGTATCTTCCATTCAAACAAAATAAAAAACACTTAAGACAGGACAGCCTCCAGCTAAAAAGATATCTGATAAATATCACCCTGTTTAAAGTATTCCTTGGACCTGTTTTTAATCATTGATGAATGGACTGATTGTTTTTAAAAGAACAAACAGTAATTTAATAGCTACTATACTCTGTAATTTATGATTAGCTCCTCTGACACTTAGCATTGTTCCTTCAATTATGGTAGAGCTTTAGACCATGGGATATACAAATCATTGAGGAACTGATGCTATATGGGCCTGCATATATACAGTTTGAATATGACAGGAAAAAATCAGGGCTGTAATCCTAAAACCACTAAGTTCAGGGTAAATCTGTTCACATTATACACTTTATGACAACTTGAGGCTTCTTAGCATTGTCTTACAACATCATGAACAAAGACAGCCTTAGCAAGCTCCAGTGTCTCCACTTTTGGAAAGGTATCTACAACACATTTACATCAGTCTGATCCCATGGCTGCCCTGGCTATATCCTACAGAACACTGCATTTTGTAGTTTAGGGCTAGAGAGCTCATATATATTCCCTTGAACTATAGCACTAGAATTACCCAGCAGATAGGACGTCTTAGTACCTCATCAAACTGCAAATCCCAGTCCTGTAGGCTGGAGTTTCATAGATTAATATGAAACTGCTCTAACTGTATGTGTATGGGTATGAGTATGGATAAATTTCCCACTTTTTCCTTAGCCATCGGAATCAAGGTAGCTTACATAGGTTAAACCAGATGCAGTTATAAAAAGTCCATATTAGTGTAGAATACAAAAGTTAAAATATAAATTGTGAGCAGAATTAAGAGCAATTCAAAGAACAGTTAGCTCTCCATATCCACAGATTCTTTATCCATGGATTCAACCATCTCCTCTACACAGGGCTGTCATGGGTGTATATGTGCTGGGAGTTCAGGCCATAGCAGGTGAGACCCTAAGGGAAGGTGACACAATTGCCCCCAAACTTCTGTCTTTTAACAGAATTGGGCTGTGGTATTCACCTGCATTCCTTTAAAAAGCTGAAGAGATGGTGGAGTTGGGTGAGGCTCTGTGCAAAGAAAAATGAGAGGCCCAGGTTTTTTTTTTTTTAATGTAATTTTAATTTTTTTAAATATTCTTTTTAAAAAAATTTTAAAAACAGCACATCTTATCAAATGTTCACTTTAACCACATGAAATAATGTATATGTAAATACATTTAGACTGTGCATATGATATTGTAATTTAAAGGTATAATTTTAATTTATGTCACAACTACTAGCATTACATTCAGTGATATACAGGAATTATGATTTATGAATAACATTAGTACAAAAAACATCACTATGGATTCAGTATGGCGTGGTATGGGATGAGGTCAAGGGGTGGTGACTCCATGAGTTACCACACTGGGTAACACCAATCTTAGTAACATCACTGCATACAAAGTTTAAAATATTCCAAAAACATATAAATTCCAAAAAACAACAACAACAAACAAACCTTGATTTTGCTATTTTAGATAAGGGACACCATTTCACTACACCATTGTATTAATTGGGACTGGAACATTTTGATATCTGTAGGGAGTGCTAGAATCAAATCCCAGCAGATACCAAGAGCCCAGTGTATATCTATTGACAAATAACAAGTACAGACAATTCAGTATATTCTTAAAAACCCTTTCCCCAAAGGCAATTAGTTCCCAAAGGTCTGTAAAAACAAATCTTTGTCTACCACTAGAAGGATACCATGGAGGAGTAGGTTATAGGTTATGTCATAGATAGAGATGTGTGAGAAGTGGGCTCTGTAAGATTTTTATTCCTAAAACTACACACTTCAGGACTTGGGGGGGGAGGGGGAGAATGGAGGGAAGGAAGGAGAGAAGGTGTGAAAACGAAGAGGGAAAAAAGCTATGGACAAGATGTAGAGATGGAATAAGGAAGAAATCAATGGAAATTTGCTTCCAGCTTTGCACATTCCTAGGCCCAGTGACAATTTACTATTGACTGTTAAAGCATTTTATCATGTCAAGAGGCTTCATTCACTTAATAATTCTTTTCTTCCCTCAGACCTGCAAAAATATTTCGGCACAGAAGCAAAATTATGGCAGAATCTGCTTACTAAAAGAATGAACAAATATTCCCTTCCATAATTCTGAAAGACGAAAATAAATAACAAGAGGAGATTGGGATTTTATATAACAAGGACAGATTAGTGAAAATTCAGTAAATTAATGATACTCAAGTTCTAATGTGGTCACTGGAAACATGATACAATGGAATCTTCATACAGGTTCTGACTGAGCCTAGAAGTAGCTGGTTGGAAATAACAAATTGCTTGTAATCACTTATTTTTTGCAATAAATGATCTATAACTACATTATATTATTATAGTAACTAGACTGTAATGAGTAATCTTTTGCAGTGGAAATGTGACTTTTTAGTTCTTCTTATAGGTATTGGATGTGACCTCTACAAATAAACAAGATGGAGTATCATATGATGCATGTGCTGGCTTGTGTTGTGCTTCATGCTGCTGCTTCAGGAAACAAGAAGGTAGATGGAGGGAGAGTGTGTTTATGCTATAGGCTAATGCCTTGTAGCTATCAGATGGCTATTTCTGAGTACCAGTAATTTACAAGCAAGAATCTTACATACTTTGGAGAAACAAAAAAGTATCACTTTTCTAAAACTACAGTATTAATACTAATTACTCTCTCAGGCCTTGGGATTCTGATGGTAACTAATTCATTTTTAAAATTAACTTTTCAAACATCAAGTTGGTTTTTTGTCGCATTGTATGGGATTATGGGAATAAATCATAACAAAATGGCAGAAAGGGAGATTTGGAGCATCTTTTATGATGAGCTAGGAGTCCATTTATACTCTGAAGTCTTTTCATGTTACGATATGAACAGGAGCTTTTAAAACTCTTGCTGTGTGTTTATAAGGTGAATACGGGCCTCATTCCCACTATGTTATAAGCTGGTTTGCTAACCGGTTTGAAGTGGTTTAAATGACCCTTGTTGCACTTGAGCCGAATCGCCCTGCGCTAGACCCATTTAACACACATCTTTTTGATGCTCATTTTTTCCATGTCTTTTGCAATAAATTGATTCAGTGCAAGTGTGAACAAGATGTAGATTGAAACTGATTTCCTATGACATGATCAGCGATCAGCAATCTGCTGAAGAGGGTCCATTTTGAATCGATTCATTAGTCAATGTGAACAACAAGTGGGTTATTTTACAAGAAAATGCAATCGGGGCAAATGTAGTGTGAACCATGCTCCACTGTCAAACCAATCCATCAATTCGAATTGCAAACTGATTTATTTGTAAGTGGGGATGAGGCCAAGGAATGAACTGCATCCTATAGTTAATAAATGGGGATGGGAGAGAGAGAGGATTCCTCCTCAGAATCCATAAAAACTATTACATATATTACACACTTTATTTTTAAAAACCCTTACTGTTTTTTTCATCTAGCATTATCTGATTGGTGTAAACTAGAAAGGAATTTCACTGATAGCATTAAATATCTCTTGTTGCTAGGCACAGTCTACTGACAGAGCTGAGAATTGCTTTGGTTCAGATTCCAGTTAGTAATTTGCACTTAATGAAATTGATAGAACATTCTGGATCTCTTTCCTTGGGGCCACAGAACACACAGAAGTGATAATGCACAGCATCTGGCATATTATGTAACCACACTTTAAAAAAATATACATTCTATCTCAAAATGCAAAGGAATGCTATAACTTTCAGCAATAAAATCCCCTCTTGATACTACATATATTTTAAATGTGATAACTCTGAAAACATACTTTTAAAATATGATACCTACACATTTATGAAGTACTTCCCCCCCCCCATTCATTGAAGACTATGGGTGAGATCCTATTTGAAAGTGACAGACCATAAAGCTTAGCCATTATACTTACACCAAGTTTGGAAGGTCAAAGTCGAAGAGAAACCAATGAAGAAGGGAGGCAAAATTAGCTTTATGGCAATGCAAGGTGGCTAGGGAGGCAGGGCTATACACAAGTAAACATTGCACAGCTTGATAACTTAATGCATAAGGAGGTACTGAATGACTCCTTCTGTGACATTATAAAAGTAGTTTTGGTTGCTATGAGTTACCAGAAAGATTACAGTCTATAACAGTAATGTCTTTACTTAAATGATCCATTTGGGAAGCATCTGATGTCACAAGGAACTGGAGGTGTTAGCTTTTCCCAAGGAACATCAAGAATTTTTCAAAATCAGGCCTGTGGTTATCTCCCTGAACAGCCATTCAAGCCCTAGCTGGGAATTTGCCTCGGGTGGAGAGTTGAAAGGCCTTATCTAATGTGAAGTGTCACTGAAGCATCAGCACTCACACCTGGTTAGGATGTTTGTTGTATCTCTAATCTAACCTTTCTTGAGATGATGACCCTTCACTTTATGTTGGCATATTGCTTTAGTGTTTACTCATTGAAAAGGAACAACTCAGTTTACATTTGATTACTGTATTCCTCTTTAAGATTTTGGACCTACTCATTTCTTTTTATCTTGTAAGCTACCTTGAATCCCTGCTTTGGGAAAAAGGTTGGGTGTAAATACAATAATAAAATGCCTCAGGTCTGGAAAACATCTAGTTTGTATTGCAGGGATGGAGAACATGTGTCTTTCCAGATGGACTGAAACTCTTATTACTCCACACCATTCTCTACTGACTAAAGCTGATGGGAGCTGCAGTTTTATAACACTTCAAAAGCCACAGTGTTCCCTGCCCATAATATAAGCCAGTGTATTGAACATACTATACATATTGAAACTCCCTTGCTTGTTACTGTGTTCCTCTAAGTCATTTTTGACTTATGGTGACCCTAAGATGAATCTTTCATAGGGTTTTCTTGGCATGTTTCTATTGTCATCCCCTGAGGCTCAGCGAATGTCTGACTTGCCCAAGGTTACCCTATGGGTTTTTATGCTTAAGCAGGGAATCGAACCCTGATCTCCAGAGTCATAGTCCAACACTTAAACCACTACACCAGGGGTAGGAAACCTTTCGCCTTTAAGGGCCGAGGGACTTCAGCTCCCAGAAGCCTCAGCCATGTTGGCCAATAGTCCCATGTTGGCCAATAGCTCCTGGGATTCTGGGAGCTGAAGTCCCTCAGCCCTTAAAGGGGAAAGGTTGCCTACTCCTGCACTACACGATGTTGGTTCTTGGAACTCCCTTGTAGGGAGGTTATAATGGTCCCTTCCTTGCTGCCTTCCCAAAATTGTACTGTTTTGAACAGCTTTTTATCTTTATAAAATGTATGCTTTAAATTGTTTTAATATTGTTAAGAATTTAATTTATTTGTTGAACTTTTGTATGTTTTCAACTGTACTGTAATTATATGAATTTGAAGGTAACCTTGAGCATGACTTTTGAGGAAAGGCATAGTGCTAGTGGTGGTGATGATATTTTACAACATATACGTGAACACATGAAGCCTCTTTAGACTGAATAGGAAAATAATGTTTTAAGAAAATAATGACTAGTTGTTCAGCAGAGGTCTTTCTTACCACCTCATAGAATCATAGAGTTGGAAGAGACCACAAGGGCCATCCAGTCCAACCCCCTGATCCTTTTAATTGGAAATACCAGAGAATGAATCTGGGACCAGCATAACTTATTAGTGAGGCAATAAATTTACTCTGAGTTTTAGCCTGAACAAGATAATATTGACTTGTGTTAGGAAATTTGCCTTGTATGAAGTGGTCCAAAATGCATCCTTTTACAGGGGAATGAGTCACACAATTTTACAAGGGTGTGCAACAGTGATCTACAAATACATATACACTTATTCTTGTAAAACCAGCCAGAAGTGCACAACTTGGGTATCAGTATATCCTACTAGAATACTCACTATCATGGCATGTAATATTTCATAATTTACATGATGAATTGGTCTTGAAATCCCCGTTTGGCCATGGAAACCCACTGAGTGACCTTGAGCAAGTCATACTCCCTCAACCTCAGAGGAAGGTGAAGGCAAACCCCCTCTGAACCAATCTTGCCAAGAAAACCTTGTGACAGACTCAGACTAAGAAATGACTTGAAGGCTCACAACAACAACAACTGGTCTTCCGATACTTCATAATGAGGAACTAGAAGTGTAAACAAGAATACTGAGGGTGAAGTTCTTATACCGACTTTCATCATGATTGCCAAACTTAATTATGACAAAGGCTTCAATCCTAAATACAATTAGCTGGAAAGAAATATCTCTGAACAGAGATGCATTGGCCAAGACAATGCTGGCTAGAGGATTCTGGATGTTGTGGTCAAAACAGTATACATTTGCTATAGGAAAGGAAAAAGACACTGAAAGAGTGCCTTGGGAGTGTGGTAAAGTCCTCTACTTTGGAGGTTTTTAAACAGATGGCCATTTGTCGGAGGTGCTTTGATTGTGTATTCCTTCATGGCAGGAGGTTGGACTGGATGGCCCTTCAGGTCTCTTCCAACTCTATGATTCTGTGACTGTTGCTGTGTAGACCTGTCACCCTGAACTTACTGTCAATGTAGAAACCTTGGGCAGTCCAGGCAGTCAGGTGAGGTGGTATCAATTTGCTTTTAGTGCATGCTTTTTGGTGACCTTTTTGGTCAGAAATGGATCTTAGAAGTTCTGAAATGAGAAGCAGCGAATGCTCCAATTTCCCTTGTAAACAGCAGCTACAGCCCTTATCCAGGAATTGTACTTTAATGTGAACCAAAACAACAGTCCAGCAATAGCTGCTTCTGTCGATTCAAGTGAACAAGGCATTCCTGCTTCTGGTCTCCTGTGGTTTGGTTGCAGATAGCCTTTTGCAAGCACGCTAAGTGGCATTACCAGTCCTATCACATGAGGCTCATTATCTCTCTCATCTTTCCCCTGGGATATGACAGAGAATGAATTTCCTTTTCTGAACTGAGATCCATTGTTTCTATAAGCTGCTAAACTGTCCAGTGTACAAAAGGGCTGGCAGAATTTCTATACAGCTGGCTAGTATTCCTGTATCTATCAGTCAGATCATTTTTAGACACAGCAGTTCAGGGAATTATTTTCTGTGTGGTTTTGAAGTGATGGGGTTTTATATTTGTATCATCTGTGCAGCGATACATCTATGGCTGCACTCATGAGCATCCTTTCTAGGAAAAAAAGCCCTGCTGTATTCAATGCAGCTTCTAAGTAAGCATGTATATGACTGGTTGGCTGGCATCCAGTTCAGTATTTATAAGATTGTAAACAAGAATTATCTCATAACTTTTAGGGTTCGTGTTTACAGTTGTTAATGTGACCCCCTCCCGAAAGCTATGTTTTCAGTCAGAACAGAAGTGGGGCATGTTAACATACACCATTGCAGAAGAACCCTGATGCATCTCTCTAGCTCAGAGGTCGGCAACCTTTCCCCTTTAAGGGCCGAGGGACTTCAGCTCCCAGAAGCTTCAGCCATGTTGGCCAATAGTCCCATGTTGGCCAATAGCTCCTGGGATTCTGGGAGCTGAAATCCCTCGGCCCTTAAAGGGAAAAGGTTGCCTACCCCTGCTCTAGCCGGCCATCTCAATGTGGCCTGTGACCAGGAGAATGTTACAGTCATGATTTCCTAGCATCTTGATTTGGAGCAACTCAGAAGCCCTTTGACTGGACCTCTGCATGGTTTAAGAGGTAATTTTGGGGGAGGCCCATCAGCAGAAGTACTTACAGTGAAGGAACTCTGTTATCAACCAGTTGTCAAATTCAGAATATTTAACTGAAAGGTAAGTAAAAAAAATGTTTCCAATTAAATAGATCTGTATGAGTATAGTACTCTTGGAACTTTCAATGCTGATCAGCACTAGTGTAATGAGATGGCATTGGTAGGCACCTGCTAGCTCATAGACAAGTAGGGGCCTCAGTTCTTGAAGACCCCCACATCTACTCTTCCTTGCTGAAAGAAGTGAGAAAAACAAGGAGGAGGAGCAATAAGCTTTGCGTGCTTTGTCTGAGTCTTCTGAGAGATACATGATTTAAATCCAGCAGTAGAGGCCTCAAATAATCTGCACTAACAGTCAAAGGGAGGAGGTATTGGGTATCCCGAACGAAGGAGAATCAAACAGAGCAGCTTACTTAGGGATGTTCTCTGCCCCCGCCCCCCCCGCCAGTATTCACTGAGTCAAATTATTAAACATTTGGTTCAAGTTCAGCTGCAACTGATACATGGATTTGATACTTGGCCCAATAACAGTTCCTTAACCAGTTTACCAGCTCGCTTAACCAGTTCACTTCTGCTTCAAGATAAGAAAATGTAAGATCAAGTATGTTATTTATAACATTTTCATAGTATGTGGAGCAAGCTGGTAAAAGTTAAAACTTCAAGGCAGGTTGCATGAAACAAAAACTCTAACAAATAAATAAATATGTTATGTCCCATTAGAGATATAAGCAGCACATGAAAAATAAATAAAATAAATAAAATCCCATATTTTAAGAATATTGCAATTTTTATAGTTGTCCTTCTAAAAATATATTTTAAGTTCTTACTCTGTCAACCAAATTAGCAATCTTTGTCTTTAAAGGCAGTATATATATATATATATATATATATATATAAACAAATACTCACAATATAACTTGTATGCATTGACCAAATCCCAGTGACAATCTGACCTAAACAAGGCCTCCACTAATGCTTCCCAGGCTTATCCCTTGAAGAAGGTATACAAAATCATGTGTAAACCTCAGAATATAAATCCTCCAGAGCAGTGTTTTTATTTCATATACCCTTTCTGATCATGGTTCTGGAGGATCTGATGAGCAAAAAAGCCTGCCACTCCCTGTATTTTGTTCTGTTGATGTGTGTCTTTATTCTTGACTGGTAAACAGCTTGATTTTTACCCCTGTTTCTATTTCAGGTCAGGTTCAACAGAGACTCACAGGCTGGCTGGCCACTGTGTGAACAGAATATTGAATTAGGTAGGCCTCCAGTCTGACCCAGCCTGGCTTTTCTTATGCCCTTCTTTGTCTTAATGTATGTAGAGGGATCTTGTAGCACCTTTGAGATGAACTGAAAGAAAGAAGTTGGCAACATGAGCTTTCGTAGACTAAAAATCTACTTCCTTAGATGCATATGCTCAACATGTTTCAGGTTCTACTGTAGTTCTAGGAAGGAACAACAACTTAGGTGAAGAGAATTTGAAAGCCCATCTCTCTCCATATGAGCTTCCTTGAGTTTTTTCTTCAGAGAAGGGCTTTCTTTCCATCCCACAACCCTCACAGGCTTATCTGGTGTGGACACCAGAACTAGCCTTCTCAGTGTCTGCTTCTAGGTCAGGGGTCCTCAAACTATGGCCTGCGGGCCGGCCCCAGCCCGTTGAGGCCTTCTTACCAGCCCACGAGGCCTCCTGCTGCCGCCACCACTCGCACGCACCGCCAGACACCATTTTGGATTCCAAAATGGCTTCCGGAGTAATGCGCATGCACCCACACAAAATGGCGGTAGAGTAGTGCACATATGCGCACACGCGGGTGCCTCCGGCCCCCGGAAGATCTGGGGGCCAGTGAACTGGCCCCCAGATCAAAAAGTCCGGGGACCCCTGTCCTAGGTTATAGACTCCCTCCCAGCAGAAGGCTCATTTGGCTCTCTTTTCAACAGCAGACAAATACCTTCTTGTTAAAACAGGCCTTCAGACTAACTGGTTGCGGTAGAGGGATATGCAAAGGATGTGCTTTTAAAAATGTTATATGTGTTTAATTATTTTAATTATCTCTCTCTCTATGTCCACAGCCAAGCACCCAGCCATATGACTGATGCTAGGCATCTCATTTATGACCTCAGAGGGAGCAACTTGTACCAATGGCAGTGGTGCTAGGTAACACAGTGGGGCCCTAAGTGTAGACAGCCATCTGGTGTCACTACAGAGTGTGGAGGCAATGGGGAGAATCTGGGGTAACTCCAGGATCAGCCCAGAATATTCTGGCTGGTGTAAATGAGCCTGGAGCCCAACATATAAACCAATACACATGCTGGCTGTCCCATAGGATGATTCCAATAATATCAGCCAGAAGGGCCATTTAGACACAATAAAAAGACTTAACCTGGTCTCTGGCCTGAGCAAATGCATCCAAGTGGACAAGCTTTAAGGAATTTTGCTATTGCCATCTAATAACAACAAGCCTAGTAAATTATGGGAAACCATATTAAAAAAATAGCTGCTCTTGGAATAAGGTTTTGATAGCTGCAGCCACTTCCTGATGGGATCTGTATTGGAATGCTTTCATAGTAAAGCACTGCACTTTCTCAGATACTCTGAAAGGCAAAAGTCCACATTCCCACAAGCAAAGTATTTGCTGTACTTCTGTGCCTTCAAGTTGTTCCTGATTTATGGCAAGTCTAAGGTGAACCTATCACAGGGTTTTCTTGGTAAGATTTGTTAAGAATTGCCTTCTGAGGCTGAGAAAGTGTGACATGTCCAAGGCCACCCAGTGGATTTTAATGGCTGAGTGGGGTCTCCAGAGTCATAATCTAATTCACATACCATTACATCACGCTGGCTCTCAAGCAAAGTGTAGCCATCGGAGAAGAGGTGCACACTGAAGGAGAAATCAATGTTCATTAAATATGCACACAAAAATGATCATGCAGGATTAATTGGTGCTGTCCCTGCCTTAATCTCAAAGATTTCCAAGCACAATTATGATTTGGAGAATAATTCTATGATAGTATGAATGTTTTCTGTTCAGCCTCTGCAGCAATTTTTAATAAGTCACCAGGCATGGAAAATGTCCATGTGAACAAATGTTTTATAGGATTTCTGAACACTTACTGCTGTCATTTAAATCAGATTAATTACCTTTACCAGATATTAAGGCAAGTGTTATTGTCCAACACCCTACTGCCCTCTGATCAACAGCTTGGAGCCGACTCATAAAATGCTTTTATTCATGCCGTCATGAGACGTTTACCTTTACTAAGTATTGCCATTTGCACTTAACCTTTGTCTTAGCTGCTGAAATATTCTGAGCAACAGTAGCCAAAATAAACAAATCAAGCACAGCAAATCTTTCCCATATCAGTTTAATCTCTCTTTATTATATCCACTGTATTTCCCTCTTCCTCTTGCCTTTCAAGATATCCAGCACACTATGCAATAGCCATACCCTCCAACATTTCACAGATGAAACTGGAATACATATAGCCAAACAACATCAGAATGTGGTCAAGACAGCAATAGTGATTACTGAGGAAGAGCACATAAGCTAAGAGAGGCTGCAGCAGTTTGCTTTTGCCTGAGTTTATGTGGAAAGGCAAGACTACTCTCTCTTCACTCTCCCCATTCTGAGTTGAGTGCAATTAACTGAATTAATTAACTATGCAATGGTGTAGTGGTTTAAGTGTTGGACAACAACTCTGGAGAGTGGGGTTGGAATCCCCACTAGGCTATGGAAGCCCACTGGTCCCTCTCTCGGCCTCAGAGGAAGGCAAAACCAAACTCCTTCTGAAGAAATTTTATTAAGAAAAGACTATGATAGGACTACCATAAGTCAGAAACAACTTGAAGGCACACAGCAACACGACAGACTACTCTTCAGTTTCAACTCATTTTGCAGCAACTGAAGTAAGCTGAGGACAAGGGAGGGAAATGAGAGGATGAATCAGAAATTGGGACATTTTAAAAGCAACTGAAAAAAATGGGATAAGACATGATTAATTGGGGCTGTCCCTGCCAGATCATACTTGGAGGGTATGAATGGATCTGTGAAATCAAGAGTAAGCATACAAAATTGAGTGAACTTACTATTGAATATAAGAGCTTACTTATGTGAATGCAACAGGCTTTTTCTTTATTTGTTTGTTTGTAAGCATCACACTGTGTTGCTACTATCTAATTTCACCTTGTCAAATTGGGGTGTTGTAGCTGGGGCCTGTCTGGAGGAGGCTTGGAGGACAGATGGGCTCAAAATGTAGCTCTCTCATTGACTTCTCCCTGGTATAACAAAAGTCCAGTGCCACCTAGTGGTTTATAGCCACCTGAGCCCTGGTGGCGCAGTGGTCAAATGCCTGTACTGCAGCCACTCACTCATAAACCACAAGGTTGTGAGTTCAATACTAGCCAGGGCTCAGGCTTGACTCAGGCTTGCATCCTTCCGAAGTCACAAAAATGAGTACCCAGCTGTTGGGGGGGCAATGAGCGTACAGTTGTAAACCACTTAAACACGTCATAGCACAGTATGAAGTGGTATATAAATGAAGCTGCTTTGCTTATATTATAAAGTATAAACATAGGCCAAAACTAGTATGTAACTAAGGAGATTATCGCACATTTTAAAAAAGCGACTTACCTCTCCTGAGTTGAAGTCTCATTTGAGCTGCAACTGGGTTCTATCGCATGGATTTTGCCACTGAATCTGCCAGCCAAGTGCAGCCAGGCTGCATCTTGGGTCCCAGGCATGCTCAGCAAGCCACTTTTCAAAGTCGGAAAGCTCACAACTTTGAAAAGCAGCTTGCTGAGCATGCCTGGGACCAAGGCTTCAGCCTAATTCCACATCCCCAAGAGGACTTTTGGCTTGTGTTTCTTAAACAGCTACCCATTTGCAGGTGACCAGTGATAACCATTTTAAAGTGAGATGAAATTTCAAAACCAGTCTGAGGTTTCAGAGAGAGGATTGTTCTTCAAAGCAATGTTTTTTTTAAAAAAAATCCTACTGGAGATGACCAAACCCTTGTGAATGCCTAAATTAATTCTTTAGATCAAGTTTATACTCCCGCCCCCTTTTTTGAAAAATATAAGTTAGTATCATGGCCTTAGTAAGTGTCTTAAATGAGCTGCTGTTCTATACATTTTCAAAGACAGTTATATAATGGTTAGAAAGACTCAGGAGCTTATCGCACCACTAATAAAACCAGCTTACCTGAGCCATCTTAAAATTTAAAATGGGCACCATCCTGATGTCATCAGAAGGATAGCTATTGAATTTGCTGCCCGGGTGCATTCCGGGTCCATCCCCACTCACAGGGGTGCTCAGCATGCCTCTTTTCAAAGCTGGGAGTTTTCTGGCTTAAGGAAATGGCCGCCGGAGCGGCCCTGGGAGAGGGGATGGACCTGGGATGGACCAGGCAACAAATTTGGTGGCTAAATCCTTGTGATAAGATCAGAATGCCTCCCATTTTAAATTTTAAGCTAGCTCAGGTAAACTGGTTTTATTAGTGGTGCAGTAATCTCCTTAGACTAGGACTAAGGGCCTCGGAAGACGGCTTATTGAGCTGTCTTGGAGGCCCGGGAGAGGAGGAGCCACTGCACGAGTGGCTCTCCTTCCTCTTCCTGAGGTCGCCCTGGGAGCTGCCGGGCCTCCGCACGGCCGGCACTTCCGAGGCAACCTCCCACCGCAGCGACCGGACGCGCTGCGGCGGAAGAGTCAGGGAAAGTGCGCCCGCCGCTTTTAGGGCGCACTTTCCCTGACATCTAAAAGGAGTGCCAATTTGGAGCTCCTTTTAGGGATGCCGCAGGAGCGCCGCGGTGCAGAGGCTCTGCTCCGCCGGCGCTCCGTCCCACGGCGTCCCCGACGCCATAGTCTGCTTCCCCCCTAAGATGACCTAGGCTCAAGACGTCATTTAGACACAAAGGTCAGTGGTAATCCTGTACTTGTTATTATCTTCAACCTTGCCTATTTTCCTGCGTTCTTTTGAGGATAAAATGTCTGCATAAGAAAACTGTATACATCTTGACCTTTTTTCAAAAAAGATAGGTTGATGAGGATATCGGTATCAAATAATAAAAACAAGGCTTTCTGTTGTTCTCTCCTCCATCATGCCTCCCCCTAGTGACTGACTTAAGAGAATTCAACTCAATTAACATCTGTGATATGATTAAAATAGAAGATTTGCAGCAAGGATGGGAATTCAAATGGCCCTCCAAATGATGTTGAACTGTAGCTCTTAGTAACTTGAGTCAATGGTGAGGAATGATGTGAATTGCAATTCAATAGCATTTAGAGGGTGAATGATTTCCACCCATGCTTTGCAGTACAAGCCTCCACAAGTCTCCTTATATTTAAGCCCCATTGCGTTTAATGAGCTTTACCCCCTGGTGTTTAAGGATAGGATTGCAGCTTCAAATAATGATTGGGAGGCATGTTCAGTTGTTCCTTTTATATGCATGGATGTCCTGTTCCTAAAACAAGCATTCACAATTATTTCAAATTCAGCAAATTTCCCAGTTTTGTTGTTCACCAAGAATTTAAATTCATCATGTTGCATGGGGAATTTTCACCTTTAAATCTGAACTCAAGTACATTCACTATTATGAAACCTTTTGATTGTTTTGGCAATTTCCAAATATGAAACTTCATGAGCAGATAATAATTGTTATTGCTGGAATAATGTGGTTATTCTTCTAGTTAGCATGTCCCTTGCTTATGCTGTAGTCTTGTGTGTTAATTGTGGGAAGAGTAGGGCATATACTGATTAGTACATGCGATCCTGGGGTCTCTAAAACTGATCTGAAGATTAATCCAGGCAGTCCTGATGATGAGTGTCTAGATGGGAGACAATTTAGGTATACTATATATCCTGTCTGAACTTCAAGTGGGGGGAAAACATGGGATACAAATGAACCT
This sequence comes from Phrynosoma blainvillii, assembly GCA_026167975.1. Classification (NCBI taxonomy): domain Eukaryota; kingdom Metazoa; phylum Chordata; class Lepidosauria; order Squamata; family Phrynosomatidae; genus Phrynosoma; species Phrynosoma blainvillii. Next base: position 89,680,324 of record JANUYF010000002.1, on the reverse strand, counting down.
GTCTCAGAAGGCACATTAGTGGGAATATAAGGAGATTTCATGGTGATTGAACCCAACAATTTCCTTACTTTTGTTGTTGTTAGCTACCCTCGAGTTAGTACTGACTCATGGTGACCCTGTGGATGAGACATCTCCAAGAATCCCTATCTTCCACTGCCTTTCCCAGATCCTGCAAGCCCTTGCCCATAACTCCCCTGATTGAGTCTATCCATCTGAATTGTGGTCTTCCTCTCTTTTTTCTACCCACTACCTTTCCTAGCATTATTGTTTTTCCTTACTAAGCCAGGAAATCAGGTGAAGATTAAGAATGGGGAGGGCGGCTATGAAAGAACTAGAAAAGATCCTAAAATGCAAAGACATACAACTCAGCACAAAAGTCAGAATCATACAAGCCATTGTATTCTCTATTACCATGTGTGGATGTGAGAACTGAACAGTCAAGAAAGAAGATAGGAGGAAAATCAATTCATTTGAGATGTGGTGCTGAAGAAGAATGCTGAGGATTCCATGGACAGCCAAAAGGACAAACAAATGGGCCCTAGGACATATCAAGCCAGAAATATCCCTAGAAGCCAAGATGATAAGACTTAAGGGGGTTGCAGACTGCCAGAAATAGTGCAAATTGAGTCCACTTTTAGGGTTAGGGTTAGTGCTAGGGAATCATGGGAATTGTATTTTTTTCTGAGACATTGAGCCTTCTCTGTCAGAGAGCCCTGGTGCCACAATAAACTACAGTTTCCCTGATTCCCTAACCCTAACCCTAACCCTAACCCAAAAAGTAGACTCAATTTGCACTATTTCTGGCAGTCTGCAACCCCTCTTAGACTGTCATACATTGGACACATCATGAGAAGACATGAATCGTTGAAAAAGACAATAATGTTTGGAAAGTTGGAAGGAAGTAGAAAGAGAGGAAGGCCACATGCTAGATGGATGGACATTATTAAAGAGACCACAAATATGAGTTTGCAGGAGCTGGGTAGAACAGTAGAGAACAGGGGGGCCTGGAGATACCTTATCCATAGGGTCACCATGGGTCAAAGTCGACACGAAGGCAGTTAACAACAACAAAACATGAAAAAGAACTTTGCCATCAAATCCTCTGTGAATTCTGGTAGCCATCCCATACATCAAATTTTCCTACAGATAATATTTTTATGAAAGAATAGTTGAGGATTTTACATGCCTTTTAAAAACACTACTATTGAATCTGATGTTTGTATTAGTTTTGACCATTTGGATGCTTGGAGAATCAGAGGGATCTATAGGTGAGGGAAACTAAATAGAAGAAAATTCTGCATCCCCAATTTCTACAATTTTCTGTAATAAAATTGCTATGATGGATTTGTTCAGATGAAGTTTGCCATTGCCTTCCCCTGAGGCTGAGAGGGTGTGACTTGCCCAAGGTCACCCAGTGACGGTTTTTAATGGCCAAACTTGGAATCAAACCCTAATCTCCAGAATCATAATCCAACTTTTAAACCACTATGCCATGCTGGCTCTATGTAGCTAACATAGCAGAATTTAAAAGCTCACTGAACAGAAAAGTGTACATGTGCATCCATCTTCATGTTGCCTGTCTACGTATGGTGACCTCATGAATTTTATAGGGTTTTCTTAGGCAAAGAGTACTCAGAAGCAATGTTGACAGTTTCTACCTCTGAAGATCTTTCCAAATACAGAGCACTCTCACATACCCTGCAGCATTTAATAGATGAAAACCAGGACATGTATGGCCAAGCAATATCAGATGTGTAGAAATGGCAAAAGTTATTGAGGGAGGACACTAGGGAGATTATTGCATTGACATAAAATCTGACTGCTCCCCAAAGGGATGCAGTTGGGTTGCGGTTTGCTACCAGGTATCATCAGACATAATTTGCCACCGCTGCTGCCATGCAAGTGCAACCCAGGTGCATCCCAGGTCCCAGATGCGCTTCAGAGGTTGCTTTTCCAAAACAGCAAACTCCCGGCTTGGAAAAACAGCCCCGAAGCATGGCTGGACCCGGGATGCAGCTGGGTTGCACTCGTCCGGTGGCAGCGGCTGCAACTTGTGTGTGATAATACCCGGTAACAACCTGCAACCCCACTGTATCCCATTGGGGAGCAGTCGTATTTTATGTCAATGTGATAATCTCCTAAGAGGGGCTGCAACACTTTGCTTTTGTCTGAGCCCACCAAGAAGAACAAAATCCGTCCCCCTCACATGCTGAATTAATTGAGTGCAAAGTATGGTACTTTTGTACTTTGAACACAGTTTGCAGCAACAGAGGAGAAAGGGAGAAAGGGGGAAGAAAGAGAGAGAGAGAAACTGGGACATTTTAAAAGATTCAAAAGTGGGATGACAGAGCATTAGTCAACATTCTTCATGGCAAATCAGGGCAGTGGGAGGTTATCCTCTCATAGAGCTGAAAGAGTATCGGAATCTGATAGCAGAACAGAACAGAATAGAGCCAGTTTTCACAGCTCTGAACCGACATAAAACTCATGCCCATCTATTATTCTTAGTCCCAACTAGAACAGACCTATTAAAAGAATGGCTACTTGGCAAATCAACACTTTTATAAATTCTGTTGATTCAATAAGTCTACCTTAGTAGAAACTTGCAAGATAATTGAAGCCAATGTGTACTGGGGATTATTAGTTTTGCCAGTGTAGGACCATTTATTGCTTAACATTCTCAATTTATTTCACATGCAGCACATGCATGTCCAAAAGATTATTGGAAAATGAATTTGTCTGAATTTGTTCTGCAATAATATGATGTAATTGCCCATTTCTGAACAACATCCAAATAAATGTCAATTCCATTCCTTGATCATCTGTCCAGCCATGTGGTTAGCTGATGAAAAACATGGGGCATGATGTTCACTGCAGGTTCTGGAGAGGATGCCTAGGAAACAAGGGAAGGAAAAAGTCAAATCAGAATAATTTTCAAGATCTTTCTTTAACATAAAAAAATGCTCTTGTCATTGTCCTCTTCCTCTTCCTCCTTTATTATTTATTGTTATATATAAATGATTGGAATCAAGGCAGCTTACAATTTAAAAGCAATACGGCTAAAAACATACGAAAAAGTAACATTAAGATAGGATTAAACTGTTGACAATATTAAAATGCTTTTAACACCATACTTAAAAAGATAAAATACAATTGCTAGTCACCCCTCCGTTTTCATGGGGGATCCACTCTGGACCCCCCACCCCACCCCCACGAAAACAGAAAACTGCAAATAATCAAGCCCATGGGCTTGAATGGGGGCGCATGCCCATGGGTGACCATGGGCACACACCACAGGCATACACCCATTTTGTCCTCCTCCGTTTGCCCCCAGTGAACAGGCAAGGGATGTGGATTTCAAGTCCACAAAAATGGAGGGGCAACTGTACTATAAAAAGGAGAACAGAACACTTCAGTATAATGATGTTATTTTTTATATGTCTAAAACATTACAGCACCCTTAGCTCATTAAAAAAAAAAAACTTTCCTTTTTAGCTTTCTGGAACAAAAAGGCCTTTACTTGGCACTGGAAGGACAGCAGGGAGGGGGAATTGTGGCTTCCTGGGAAGGGAGGTTCCAGAATCTAGGGGCAGCCACTGAGAAGGCCCTCTCTCATGTCCATACCAACCATGCTTGTGATGGTGGTGGTGGGACTGAGAAAATGACCTCTCCTGATGATCTCAGGTCCTGGGCAAGCTCATACAGGGAGATATGGTTTGCCATATAGCCTGGTCTTATGGCATATAACCTAAATAAGCAGTGTGTATAGACCTAATAAATTTTCAGAAGATAGCATACAAAAATGATAATGAAAGTCAATTAAAAAATTCATGTTGAAAAGCAACATTAAAATTTCACAATAGTAACAATGATAAGATAACAAAAACAAACAACTGAGAATAATAAATGATCATTTTAATATTTCAGTTTAATCAGTCAGTTTAGCATAAAATCTGACAAAGAACCACAAGAGGAACATAATACAGTCTAATCTAGTCTCATAAATAAAATCTGTGAAACAGAAATGTTTGCAAGTCTGGATAAAACAAACTAAGGAGGGGTTAACTGTATTGCCTAAGGGAGAGAGTACTATAACCTTGAGACAACCACTAAAAATGCTCTGTCTTTGTGTCTACAGCACTAATATAAACACCCTTACTTCTAGGCACTCAACACAAAGCTTCTGCTGCTGATCTTAATACTTGGGCATGCTCATATTTGCATAGGCCAGGAGCAGGCAAAATGTGGCTTTACTGCTTAGCTCATGGGAGTTGTGATCTAACATTATCTGGAGGGATGCTATTTGCTCATGCCAGTCACAGAGTCAGTCACTTGTTAATTTATTATTATTATTATTATTCGTAGTAGTAGTATTCCCCCCTTTCTCCCAAAATGGGATTCAAGGTGGCTAAAGCTGTATTTAAAACAACACCAAAGCATTAATAAAAGTATAAATATAAGATTTAAAAAACAATTAAACAATTCTTGAAGTTAAAACACTAAGCATTAAAAATATTTAAATCCATTAAGACTATAAGACTATATGTTGTTGCTGTTAACTGCCCTTGAGTCAACCTCAGCTCATAGCAACCCTGTGAATGAGACAACTCCAAGATCCCCTGTCCCCAACAACTCTGCTTAAGTCTTGTAGATTCATGCCTGTGACCGCCTTAATGAAGTCTAGCCATCTGTTGTGTGGTCTTCCTCTATTTCTACTACCCCCACCTTTTCAAGCATTATGTTTTTTTCTAATGAGGTGTGCCTTCTCATTATATGGCCAAAGTACGACTGCCTCAATTTGATCATCTTGGCTTCTAGGGGTATTTCAGGCTTCATCTGTTCAAGGAGCCATTTGTTTGTCTTTTTCACTGTCCACAGTATCTTCAGCACTCTTCTCCAGCACCACATCTCAAATGAGTTGATCTTCTTTATATCTGATTTTTTCACTGTCTAGCTCTCACATCTGTATACATAGTGACGGGGAATACCATGGCTTGGATGATTTCAACTTTAGTGCTCAATTGTATATCTTTGCTCTTTTGGATCTTGCTTAGTTCTTTCACCAGTGCCCTTCCTATTGCTAGGAGCTAATCACATACCCCCAAAACTGATTTACCCCAGCTGGGATAGAGTCACTTATGGGATGCAACAGGGAATTATCACATTTAAAATGCTGCCAATGCTGCCAAGCGACTACATCCTGGCTAAATCCCAGCTCCCAACTGCACTCTGCTGGCTGATTTGCAAACACGGGAAGCTCCTGTGTTTGCGCTGATTGAGTGTGGCTGGGAGCCGGGATTTAGCACGATGCAGTCACCCGGCGGCAACAGTAGCATTTTTAAAGTGATAATTCCCAGTTGCATCCCACAAGTGACTCTTTCCCAGCAGGGGTAAGTCACTTTTTTTACTTTTTACCTTTTGTGTGTGTGTGTGTGTGTGTGTGATACACTTCCTAGTCATCTCTTGGCTGCAGTCTCCTTTCTGATCAATATTTGATCCAAGGTACAAGAAATTACAACTATTTAAATTTCCACATTGTCTAGGTTGAAATTATGTAGGTCCTTCATGGTCATAATTTTTGTTTCCTTTATGTTTACCAGCAAGTCTGCTTTTGCACTTTCTTCTTTGACCTTCCTTAGTAATTGTTCCAGGTTCATGATGTTTTCTCCTAGTAATATGGTGTCATCCTCATATCTTAATTTTTGATGTTCCTTCCTTCATTTCTCCTCCTTCTAAGTCTAAACCTGCTCTTTGTATGTCTTCTGCATACAAGTTGAACAAGTAGAGTGATAAAATGCAGCCTTGCCTGACTCTCTAAGAACAAGAGAATGCAAGATCGTAACAAATGAAACATTGTTAACCATCATTCAAATAATGTTTTATTGTTGTTCACTTACAAGCTTGTTAGAACCTGGAATTAATATCCACGCTACTAAAAAACAAAGAATCCAAGATTGGGGGGCAAACCCATAGATATACATAAAAGTGGTTTGATACACCACATATTGGGGCAGCAGTGGGATGCTAAAACCCAAAGGGCTGCCACAATAGGAAAATAGTTGGGTAAGTGGGACTCACCTTAACACTGATTAATAACCAAAACCAGCAGTTATTAAGGAAAACATACTATTTTCATGCTCATATCATTATGACAGATCTATGATGCTTTGTGGATATCAAAATGTCTCCCAATGAGGAGAGGCTGGGATTATATGAGCTATTATCTGGCATTCTTATGCATGAAATTTCATATTCTTTTTGAAGAAAGGCAGGATATTTTGGATTTTTGGCCTTTCCAACAAACATGTGCTTACCATATGGGGTGAAGGCAGCTACAAATGCAGTATGTATATTTTCTGTGCATGGACTGGGAGTTGTATTTTGGGCTTATATCAGCATGGTGATCAAGCTGAAATTGATCTTGAAAGAATGATTGCAAAAGAACTGTTTCTTCAGTAGCTTCTTTTTCTACTATTTCTCCAATAGCTGAAATTTGCAGTTAGAATAGATCTGTGCATTCTGGAATAGTAGCTACAGAAAGGTGAAACCACCAGGAAGTGTAAATAGAGTTTAAACCTATTTTATTCCTCAGCCAGAGGTTTTCCTTGTCACCACACTTTCCTAAAATGCTTGGAACTAAAGTAACTGTTCTAACAGGGAACACCATCCTTCCCACATTCATAGGTTACAGCTGACTTTGTTTAGGATGCTGCCTCTGACTGGCTCTATATGCAAACTGAGAAGCCCAGAAAGATTGACTTGTGCTTAATTCCAGGTGTTGGGTGTGATGGATACCACCCTACTGATTTCCAGTTGCTTGTGCAAACAGCAGCTCTGGGCTCCTGACATTCTCTTTGCCCGTACAACTTTTAAGCCACTCTTTGAGTTTAGTATTGGGTCCCTAAAGTGACTAATATACTGGGGAAACAAATATAGTGGACCCTTCCTACCTGCAGGGGTTTGGTTCAAGTTGGGGGGAAAACCACAAGAACTCAAGCCCATATGAGCCAATGGGTGATGATGTGTTCATGCCCACATCAGCATGCCCATGGGTGTGCACTGCCATTGGCTAATATGGGATGGGATGATCTGTGAGCTACAGTCTGTGAATAGGTAGCCCATTGATATGATGGACCCACTGTATGTATTTTGCCGGATTTGTAATTGTATGACTGGTTCCTCCAATAAATCCTTAAATAAAATACTTTGAGACAGAGGTTCAGAATGACAAAATAACTAAGATTTAGTGGATAACAGAGTTCAAATATCAAACATGTTAGCTGTCTTTATAGTTATGTAACAATCTAACAGGCTGTCTCTCTCTTTGAGCCTGGGCCCTCCCTTTGCCTGGTCCCTGAGATAAGCAGGAGAGGTCCTTTTTTAGTTTAAAAACTTTTCAGTTGTTTCCCAACATCTTTTAGTTATTGGAAACACACCATAGAACCTTCCTGGTGTCCTTCTGTTAGCAGTTGAAGACTTTAAAAAAAATCAGACAGGCTTTTAGAACAGAAGGCTTTTGAAGGGCTATAAGAGGGTTGTATTTGTTTTAAATGTGAACTCGGCTGATAGAGATGAGGTAGAAAGAGATTGTTATATTTGTATCTGTTTTAAACTGGATTGCTATGTTTTTTATTTAACAATTTTTCAAAGTTTATGTTTTAAATAGTTTTAATATGGTTAATAGTTTAATTCTTGACTTTTTGTATTATAGCATAATGATTTTAATTTATAAACTACCTTGAATCCCAGTCTTTGGGAAAAGGCAGGATGAAATTAAGATGATGATGACCACTTGCTAAAAGCCAATATAACAACTGTTACCCCAAGGTCTAGGCCTTTGCACCCCTTCTCTATGTATATATTAAATTAATATCAATGGGATGTTTAAACATGTAGCCAGGAGCGTACCTCAGTGTGGAAAAATTGTCTTACCATATAAGGAAATCTGGTACACTCAGCAAGGGGGAGCTGGTACATGTAGACAGGACAGATCAATCAAGATTAGAATCTGCATAATCCCAGCATTGATAAAAGTGATGGTGGGTGATAGACTTGGTGTTTACATGTGAACAGATCTCCAAGAACTCTTCTGAGAGTGATACTCCTTTGTCCAAGGACATTTACATTGATTGTCCAGCCATTCTGAACTTCCTTCCTTATTCTTCCCTCCTGGAAATACTTTCACATCCCAAAACCTGCCCCAGCATACATTTCACCCTATAAATATGCCTGCCAAAGCACCCTCAATTTGGTCTCATTTGAGATTCAGACAGACACTCTGTCTGTATCTCACATGACTCCTCAGCATAATCTGGCCATGCCATGATCCCAAGGTGGCTGCTGAGCCATTTCAGTTTCACTGCATTCCCTGATTGGAGCTATATGTCTGGAATTAGTACAGTATTACTCTTTGCAAAGCCCTTTAAGTTGCTAGCTGCTACCACTTTTATAGTTAGTTCTTGATTGGACATGTGAGTGGATGTCTCGTATGAATGGTGATTTCCTTTAACGGTTATAAATAAAATTTTGTTGGAACTGTATTCAGGACTCCTGTTTTTTGGAAGTGGCTCAACCTCCAGTTTAGTTGCCTAGGCCCTCTCAGTTGCTACCATTTGAACTAATAAAATTGCCCTATTTCAATATTGAGTGTGGGTGCCCTCTTGGGAGCCTTGCATTTTGGGTAACACAATTTTCCCCTGACTCTTTATTCCATACTTCAGTACACACTCTTCCCCTAACTAATTCCATCTGGTCTCTAACTGCCCTGTCTTAACTATCTCTCTTTCTACCTCATCTCTATCATTTTATATTCTTTTACCCTTAGCCCCATGTCACAGCATTCTGAAGGCTACGATTATATGTTAGATGAAGGCTAGGCAGCCTGTCGTCTTCACACTGGATGTATAAAGGTCTTTAAACTCTCCTATTCTGGTGTGGTTGTTCAATAGTAAGTCAAAACCACTCTGCATATGATCAAAGATATCATAGCCCCTCCTCACCTGTTCCAAGACTAAACCTTTGGACTAAATAATTGCCTAACTAAAGCCTAGTGAGCAGTGACTTAAATTAAGCCTCAAATCACCCACATAACCCATGTTTAAATATAGCCTATCCTTGCCTCATATAAGCACAGACATACAAGTCTAAACAGTGGTTTATTTCTGGAATTACTAGGGAAATAAACAACACATATGAACTGGTGTTTGGGTTATATCTTCTCAGTTAAAGACAAACTGTTAGGTGTCATGCATATTTCTGAAGCCTTTATAACAGGGCTACGTGACTCACCTCTTCTCTTCTAGAATAAACAGATTCACCAAATTTTTAAGAGGAAATATCAGGAGTGATTTTTCATTCTGCTGTTTTCAAAGAAGTAGAACCAAATTCTTTCTGTGGTTGAAAAAACATACTGGGAGGCAGCTGAGGAGCCCTGTTCTAGTAACATTCAGATAACAAAGCATTTCTAAGAAGACCTCCATACTTTTTGTTTATTCCTCACTTCCTTTAGTTTTATTTCATATATTCAGTAAATGTAGGGTTACCATATTTTTAAAAGGGGGGGAAAGGCACATTTTCCAGCTGACTAATTCAAATCAGTGATCACTATGGCAATTCTCACTTCAAATACCCCTACCATATATAAGCTGTGCAAATAACTATTAGAAATATTCCTAACCCTCCTTGTATTTAAATAACAACAATTTTGTCTTCTGTTCCCCCTTCTCCAAGTTTTCCAACAGGCACCCAACCTGTTCCACCACCTCTGCATGGTTGGAGGCTCCCTCAGGGCCTTTGCAGACTGCTAGAAATAGTGCAAATTGAGTCCACTTTAAGGGTTAGGGTTAGGGAATCATGGGAACTGTATTTTATTGTGGCACCAGAGCTCTCTGACAGAGAAGGCTCAATGTCTCAGAAAAAAACAAGCAATTCCCATGATTCCCTAGCACTAACCCTAACCCTTAAAGTGGACTCAATTTGCACTATTTCTGGCAGTCTGCAAAGGCCCTCAGGACGTTATCACACGCGGGTCTCTAGCAACTAGCATCATTCCGGAATGAACGAAAGCAGCATAATTCTGGTATGCTTCTGGTCGCGCAAATGTAATTCCCAATGAAACCAGCATGCAAAAGAACGGGGATGATGCTGCAATGCGACGGGGATGGGAGGGGGATGGGAGGGGGTTCTCTGTGACGTCATGTGATCACAGGGGCAAAGGATCCGCAATGGGACGGGGATGCAACGGGGATGGGCGGGGTTCTGTGCAACGTCATGTGAACACAGGGGCAAAGGAACCGCAATGGGACGGGGATGCGACTGGGTTCTGTCTGCTTTAGACCCCGTGTGATAACGTCCTTAGTCACCTTGCTTGGTACACCTTGCTTGGCAGTTTTGTGGAGGAAAAGTATGAAGTTATTTCTATAAATTGGCTTTTTAGGTAGTTCTGTTACTTTCAAATTCACAAAAATTCCCTTTCTACTTTATTCATATAGAGGGGCAAATCCTGTTGAATAGGGCTCTGGGGCTGCAACTTTAGACTGGCCCCGTTTTCATACTGTTCCTCTCACTTTCAGCTCTATCCTTGACATGTTAGCATGGGTGTTTGCTGCAGGGAAGCCTTCACACGTAAAGGCCTGAAATCTCTTGATGACATACAAAGGTGTTACTAGGAGGGTACAGGGGATGCAGATTGCATTGGGTGACACCATCAGTAAGAGTGACACCAAAATGGCAGCCTATAAAGCCCAGCTTACATTTCTAGTTTGTCTAGTCTGAGGAAAGAATTTGATGGGTGTCATGGAACATTTCATAGCAATCATATACTTTAGCTTTAACTCAACTAAGCTGGTGTGTCGATTTATTTGCTATGACTATTTACCATAGCTGTATATGCCAAGGATTTAATACTGAAAGCTCTTCAGTTTCCCAACATTTTCATATTACCCTTTGAGCTGCCATCAGCATAAACACTGCTAAACCAGTAGATACCTTTTGCTCCTTAAAAAATTGATAATTGAGTCATCACTGGTGTAGATAATGTGATGTGTAATGCCTGCCATTTCTACAAATACAATTTTATGAAACTCTGAAACAATGGATGCCTACGGCTGTATAAAGTTAAAGGTATTTCCTGTTGACAAGGTTGTCAAGTCGTGTCTGACCATAGGGGACAATGCTCATCTCTGTTACTAAGCCAAAGAGCCAGTGTTATCAGAGATTACTCTGTGATCATGTGGCCAGCATGATTGCACAGAATGCTGTTTACCTTCCCACCAAAGTGATACCTATTCATCTACTTGCATTTGCATGCTTTTTAACACAAAGTGTTGGAGAAACTTAAATAAGTAAGATTTATACATCCATGAAGGCATGCAGTGGCTCAAGTGGCTAAGACACTGATTCTGTTGATTGCAAGATCAGCAAGTTGGCAGTTTGAGGCCCAGGTACCGCATGATGGGGTGAGCTCCCATCACTAGTCCCAGCTTCTGCCAACCAAGCAGTGCTGGCTCTTAGGGTGGCCTTTTGCCACCTCTAAAAGGAGCAGCATTTTGCCACTCTTTTGGGGGTGGCAAAAGGGAGGATTGAGCTGCGGCCAGGTCACATTCTAAGAGCTAAGTACCTCCCTTCTGAACTTTAGCCCTCACAGTCCCTTTCTTCTGGACTGTTACTCATCCAGACCCAGTCTGACTTCAACTGTCAGCAACAGTCTTATTTAACACCTCCAGCTCACCATTTGATTTGCTGCCACCAGGTCACATTCTATTGGGTGTTGCTAAGGCATGTTCTATTTTGCCTTCTCTCCACAGACTTTGTGCTACTTACATTTTTTATCACTGCTTTACTCACCAGCATCGGGTACTATAAATTGTAAGGATTTTACAGAATTTCCCCTCAAGTTTATAGATACAGTTTTTTCTTGATGCATAAATTGTTTCCAATATTTTGTTCTGTGGTTATCCCAGTATCACCTTCTTTTGTGAGCCTCGAAACATAAATCTTGCCTATATCACAGGGGTCCCTGGGAAGCAAAGAGAACGAGAAAGAAAAGTTGTTGCATCTGCTTAATTTCATCTTTCAGAATGTAAAACAGTGGCAGCATTCCTGCAGTCAAATCCCTAACCTCTGTTTACTTTTCCTCATCTGCTATGCTGTAATTTGTGGCAGTTGCTGACTCAGTCGGCTGCCAGAATCATTGCTGGCACCACATTGCTCTAAACAACAAATAAAACAAATGCACTAGGTGGCTGGCTTGGCTGCTGACAGGCTGACACAATGAACACACAAAGCAGCACATTACTGTCTGCAACTTGCCTTTCACTGGCTGGTGGCAAAACGTCTTTTTCTCCTCACCTATTTTAAAGAAGTACTGAACAAAGGGGGTGGGAAGGGGGAGAAACCTCTGTTCTAAGACACTGTATATCTCAACACTATAGAATGAACACACATGTACACACCCAAATATTTATGCTGCTTATTCATCACATTTCAGTCTGCTTAACATCTGAGCAACTCAGGATGACATTTGTTGTTGTTAAGGACCTTCAGGTCAACTCCAATTTATGGTGACCTTATCTGATGGCAAATCCAAAGTCCAAAACAATCCCCAAACCCCAACACATCTGGTCCCATACATTTTCGGATACCTGTATCATACTCTTCAACTTCCATGATTTGTCAGGGACAATCATGATTAATTCTCTTTCATTCAACTTTTTCAACTGCTTTTAAAATATCCTCCTCTTTATTCCTACTTTCCCTTTCCCTTTTTATTGCTGGCTTACTTCAATTGCTGTAAAGTGAGTTCAAAATAGAAATGTTGTTTGCACTCAATTGACTTAGCTGGTAGGAGAGGACAGGAAGAGAGAGGGGTGGCTTATTTCACCATGAAAAAATCCGGCTGCTCTCCAATGGGATACAGCCGGGTGGGTGGCAGGATGCAAGCAGGTATTACCACATGCAAGTCACCATCGATTCTGCTGGGCGGCTGCATCTCAGCTGCATCCCGGGTCCCAGGAACACTTCGGAGGCCTTTTTTCACAGCCAGGAGCTTGCCATCTTTACAGCTGTCTGGAGGAATAGGCGGTGACTTGTGTGCAGTAATAGATAAGCCCCAGAATCTTGCCTTTCCTGGTAGCCTTGGACAAAAGCAACCTACTGCAGGCTCTCCTAGTTTGTGCCTTCTTCCACATTTTATAAGTTTTGCCATCTTTACCACACTCTGCTTGGCCACACACATCCTGGTTCTCATTTGAGAAATGTTGGAAAGCATGATGTACTGAATTTCCGTATTGCCACCTGCAGAAGCTCCTTCCACAAAAAAGGAACATGCTCAAGCCTGGAGTGCCAGTTTGGCCTGACCTCTGATGGCGGAGGTTTCTTTTACTGCAGAAGTTCCAACTGGCTATTAAAACCAATGAGGTATGATGGTGCTGACCTGAAGAACAGACCAGTTTTTTGTTGTTCTCTTGTTGACCAGGAAGAATGGCAGATTTGTGGAGTAGTGATGTATGACTAGCAATGGAATACAACAATGAGAAACCAGTTATTTATATTCAGCCTTCTCTGGAGCAACTTCTGTCCAGAACAAATTGTCCTGTGGGTGAGCAACCATGCAATGACAGCACAGCACAGAATGAGCCAGGGCAGATAGCTTGAGTAACCAAATGAATCTATGCTCCCACCACTACTAGCTATTTATCAGATGATAACAGAGTGGAGGTGTGGGATGCTCCTGTAGCCTCTTTAAACTACCAATGACATCATGCAGACACAACCATCAAAATACAAATAAATCCTAAAAATACATCCTTATTTAATGTGGAGCAGTTAACTTTGATGGCAGAGCAAATTAAGAAAATAGTTCATGCTTGACTGAAGAATAAGTGGTCTATTTTCAGCCTGTTTAAGGAATGTTAGGAAAAGGAGGAAAGACTGTGATTCCAGAATCAATAGGTCTCTGTCACTGATTGTCCATGGGTACAAGCTGACTCTTACAAGTGAGTTGTCATATTCAGACACTATGGTGACAATGCTCCTCCATTATGAGAAAAGAGTTCTAAGGGGTGAAGCCTTGGCCAGGAGTTGGATTATCCCCACTCCTTTTTGATCCGATCCAAAAGACTGGATCATGACATCAGAGCAGCTTCTGGATGCTTTGGGAGCATGTGTCGTTTCAATGTCACACACCCCAAAGTGTCCAGAAGCTGCTTTATTTGGCCCATGCATTTCAGGGCTATGTTTCTCTTTTCCTATATATGAGCCTTTTTCCTCATTTCAATATCTGCAGGGATGCTTGTTCTAGGTTGCTCATTGACTCATGATCAAATGGCTGGCCGGCCAGCCTGCCTGCTTGCCTGCCTCCCTTCCTTCAATATTCCACCATTCTCTAATACTACAGTATAGAACAGCTCAATCACTTACCTCTTGACAGAAGGGCAACAAAGAGGGAGCCAGCCTTGTATTCCTTAAAAAAGAACTCAGGAATAGTTCATTCTGTATTGACCTGCCTATGGGAATAGTGAGGCTATGGGAAATGCTTTCCCTGGAGATCTGATAAGGAGAAAGCATTCCTTTAGCATCTTGTTTTCTCTGGTATTCAAGCAAATTGTAAAACTACAGCATGGACTTCTCATTAAGCTGAAGAGAAAAAGCTGCCTTAGATACATGTGCTCTGTGTATTTGTGCACACACACATGCACATTAAACTAAGTCTATAGCACCTTATAATAGTGAACTCAGGTGGCTGAGTGCCAGAATGACTGGACCCAAAACAAGGCCATTCAGAAGCAAGAGAGAGGCATCAGTCTATTTGGGTAAGTCCTGAGGAATGTGGAAATACAAACCCCTTCCTCTCCTCAAAGGAAGCAAGAAAATGAAATATTCTATCATCACAGCCAAACATTCCATCATTATCAACACCTGCCAGACTGTATTTTGGTCCCATTATGGGTCAGCCTGAGAGTTCCCAAGTGAAAGTAATTTGTGCTGAGTTATTTGTGGAAAGTTACCCATACAGAACCTCTATAGGGTTCAAAACTTAAAGCTTTCTGATTGGTTGATCAGGACCTGCAGAGATGCAGATAGGGTCCATCATCTTGGACAGCATCAGTAAAGTTTGGACTTAAAATGGTTGCAGTTTCCCCACATCACTGCATCACTCAACATTATGTTTTTCTAGTATGGTTGTACTTGCTTTGGGATGTGGATTTTTTAATACTCCTCCTAAGCTTTGTTCTTCTGGTTTGAGACCCAGCCTGGTCTTTTGGTATGGCTAGAAAGCTATGTCTTTGTTATTTTTCTGCCTGTTGTAATATGTTTCCCAAACAATATCTTGAAGTATAAATAGCTATCTGCCTTCTCCACCTTGTATAAATCAATCTCAGTTTAGTTATGAATGCATTTATTTTAGGGTTAGTCTTGATAGTAAATCAGGTTTGTCTTCATACTAAATCTGGTCCTGACCATTTCATTACATGCTACTGTTTCTGCTTCGCTCAGGTTCTAGAGCAGGGGTAGGCAACCTTTCCCCTTTAAGGGCTGAGGGACTTCAGCTCCCAGAATCCCAGAAGCTATTGGCCAACATGGGACTATTGGCCAACATGGCTGAGGCTTCTGGGAGCTGAAGTCCCTTGGCCCTTAAAGGGGAAAGGTTGCCTACCCCTGTTCTAGAGCAATAGATGCTATTTGGCCCTTGGCTTTTACAACCTTAAAATGCTTGGTGTAGCTCTGAATTTCTCCAGTCTTGGACTGAGTGGGCGTGTAAGAAGTGATGGGTTAAGGTTGATTTTAAAAAGGGCCACTTTATTTGTCCATAAAGGATATTTAATCTGAATCTGAGGGTAAGCAACAAGTGGGGGAGCAACTTGATGCAGGTCCAGCTGAGACCACATGTCAATCTGCGACCACCTCTTCAGCCTTCTCTTGGATGAAACACCTGATCCTGATGGCAATTCAATATCATGCATTGTTCCTTGTCTGGCTGTTTACTGGATGGCAAACTGAGGACTGTCCCCCCTTAGTCTGCAGATAGCAAAGACAAACCAAGGGGAGGCTATTTCCCTGCTTCCCAAGTCCACCCATACTGTGGAGGTGGTTCCAGAGTCCAACCCTTCACCAAAAGGGTGCCAAGGTGTACATGCCAATAGCAACCTATTTACAGACACCATATGAGGTAATTGACAATGTCCTCCTGATACAGTGTAGAATAGGGGGAAAATATGTAAAGGGGGAGAAAATTCCTAACTGGCCCCAAAGTGATCAGCATGGCTGCACAGATGGCAGGAAGGTGGGTCCAAGAGAAGATCAAAGTGGGCTTGTGAAGGGATGGCTAAGCCCTAAAACACCTCTAGCTCGGCCCTCTCATAAGCTACAGCCTTGTACCCAAGCACCATGTCAATCAAATCTGGCCTGTGATTGTGGATGCCATCAAACTTGGAGTGTGGTGGAGTCTCAATCTTTGGACATTTTTAAACAGAGCTGGATGGCCATCTGTTGGGAGTACTTTGATTCTGTGTTCCTGCATGGCATGGGGTTGGACTGGATCATCTCATTCTACTCTATGATCTATGAAACTGTGCCTTTCTTGCAGCACACAGGTTCAAGCATATAATCTGTCTTGCTGGATCAGTTTTGAGCCCTAATGAAAAGAAGCTGGCCAGAAAACTCAGGTTGATTGAATGGAAACTGAGAACCTTAGTTCCTCCAACTAAACTCAAACCAGTTCATTCATTTTGTGACTTCAGTGATGACTAAGCATACTCATTGGTTTCAAGGGATCATAGAATCAGTATTCTACATTAAAAACAGAAAAATGTAAAAGGTGAAAGATTTATACGATCTGAAGAGAAACCAAAGTGGCCAAAATATATAAAAAAGAGAACTCCAAATGTTGGAAATGTGAAAAAAATAAAAATGAAAGACGATAAGAAGAGAATAGAATAAGCTGCTTGAACTCCTTAACAGTTTATAGTACTATGGAGGAGGACTTGGTGGCTGTCTGACTGCAATTCTATATAAAAACACTTTGTTGGAAAATGAGGATACACTGCAACATTTTGTTGCAAACCAACTTTGTTTTAGTCATATTATTAACTTGATTGGCATCCATTCTTCCCAGTAACTCTATATCAGTGGTAGGCAACCTTTCCCCTTTAAGGGCCGAGGGACTTCAGCTCCCAGAATCCCAGGAGCTATTGGCCAACATGGGACTGTTGGCCAACATGGCTGAGGCTTCTGGGAGCTGAAGTCCCTCGGCCCTTAAAGGGGAAAGGTTGCCTACCCCTGCTCTATATGATGCTCTTTGGAATTCTTTGTTGGTTTTGGGTATTAAGGCATATTTTGGATAGAAAAGACACTGATAAAAGAGTGCCTTGGAGTGTAGTGGAGTCTCCTTCTTTGGAGGCTTTTAAACAGAGGCTGGATGGCCATCTGTTGGGGATGCTTTGACTGTGAGTTCCTGCATGGCAGGGGTTGGACTGGATGGTCCTTGTGGTCTCTTCCAACTCTATGGAGATTAGCACAGGATAAAGGCGCATTTAATTTTCAAAATGGGTGTTATCGCATTCAGTGGTGCCAGGCGAATGCAGCCAGTGTACAACTTGGATGCCAGCCAGGCTTATCCTGTGGCTTTTCAAAAATGGAAAAATCCCGTTCTTGAAAAGCCACAGGATAAGCCCAGCTGGCATCCAGGCTGTAATCTAGTTTCATTCGTCCGGCCATGGCTGAATGTAATAACACTCATTTTGAAAATTAAATGTGCCTTTATTATGTTGGGGATAAGGCACTTTAAAGTCAATATGCTAATCTCCTATGATTCTAAAACAATCTAAGGAAAGCCAAGTCCACAGGTTGTGGAAACTTTGATCTTTCTAACAAGCGAGGGGAAGATGTAAATTGTCCAGATTGAGAACAGTATATACCAGACATGTAATCAGAGAAGTTCATCCATAAACAACAGTGTTTTAATTGTCATTCAAAAACATTTATTTTGCAAAAGGAATTTTCTACAATATTGATATACTGGTGTATTGCTTGGTTTTGTATTTGGCCAAAGAAAAGAAGGGTATAAAAGGAGAAAACATTTGAGAGTTATTTTTACAAAGAAATTCTTAAGTTTGTACTGCTATGGAAGAAACATGTACTTGTTTCATTTTGTGGTTATCAGACTTGGAAACAATAATTCAGACAACTGAGAATCTGAGTTATATATGCAAACAAAGTATTTTGAAACAAAGAGGGCAACAGCAAGAATTGGATGCAGGCTTGCATCATACTTTCAGTTTTGTTATACAATAAAATCATTTTTGTATGACTTAGGTCTTCTTCTCAACCCCCTTTCATTAGAATCTTTGCATTTCTTTGTTGGCTAGGCTCCTTTGCTGGCTGGGCCAAAATGTTTCCAGTTAATGGAAAATTCTGCAATATTGTATTAGATTATCCTCCTAACTTTCCTGTGAAGGGAGAAGAATCTACAGTCAGACAAGAACTTGCCTCAGGATATAGTCAAGAAAGATTCTTTTAATACTTTCCTTGTTTTCTAATGGAAGCAAGTCCTTGTACCTTAGAGAGAACAGGCATTTAAACCAGGTAAGAACCCAAGGCATTTAAAAAGTAATAGTTGTGTGTCCAACTGGCTACCCAGTCCTGCTTTTTGGATACCCAGTGAAGATAAATGGACACATACATTTTAATCAATGAATCAAGAACACAAATTTAGATTACAAACTACTGAAACATTGACCAGAGGAATGAAAGCTATGTGAAACGGAATATAGAGGCATGTTACACATTAATTCTTAGGGTTTTTACAAACCACCAGTAGTTCAGAAAAACCTTAACAAAATCTCTCTCCCTGTACACCGTGATGTGCAAAAATGTATTACATCAAATCAAATCAAATAATCATTTGTTCTTAGGCTAGGGCTTAATTCCCAAGGGAAGTGCCAGGCTGAAAAATTTAAAGTTGCCATTCTTCACTGAAATCTTTCTACTTAATTTGGTCATATATATAGGTCTACTTCATTTGGTCATATATATTGGTCATATTGGTGACAAGGTGAGGGGCAAGGAATAGGAAGATCTGCCTTCCAGATATGTTTATATCAGAGATTGTCAAACACTGGAGGGTCCAGAGGCCCTTTTTTTCTTCCACCATAGGCTGCACCATCCTGCTGAAACAAAATATTTAAGCTTGCTTCTGGTTCTGCTTGGAGAAGGGACATGTGTGCATGAGAAAGTGTCTGTCTGGGCATCTTATTCTAAAGGAGAATCATATTCCTTGGACTTCCAGGAGGAGCAGTTCATTCATCCCTTTTTTCACTGGAGAACCAAAAAGATGCCTAGGGCCTACAAAAATGAGTGTGTGTGTGTGTGTGGGGGGAGTACTGTGACCCTTAGAAGGTCAAGAGAAACTTTATTAGTAGTGATTCAATTCAGTATTCAAATTACATTGCTCCAGGCCTAAGACTTGGCACAAATTAAATCCATGCTTGTTCTGAAAAATAAATAAATAACCCTGAGATATGGGAAAGAAAAGAGGAAGAGGAGGGAGATTCATTTCTAGTAAAATAAACTATTTTTTCTTTAACAAAAGACACAAATGAATAACAAATATTTTCTTTTCAATCCTGTGTCATCAGATCCTGCATTGCGCTTGTGTAGCTTCATGGTCTGTGTGTACAATTCTGCAGCTGTCTGTCTATGTAGCAGCAGTCAAATCCCAATGCTGCCATTCACTGCTGGGGTGGGTAGATGGACTCAGGTTACCAAGTAGCTATCTCTCTTGGCTGTGAGGGGAACAAAAATTACATTGAGAAAGGGCCTGTACAGACCGGCCAAAAGGGCCAACCTGGGGATGGAGTCGGGTCATGATGACTGCACCCTGGCTGCCCCGACTCCACACCCACGTCGTCCTCATGTCGCCCAAGCAACCACACAGTGGGGGGCAAAAGAGCGTGTCTTCAGCACCGTGTTTACACGTGCTGTGCCGAAGAAGTGGTGAAAAGCCACTGCTGCCACAGGTAGAACACCCTTTCTGCAGTGCAAAAAGGAGCTGCTTTTTGTGGCTTCTTTTTGCACCATGGAAAGGCCAGATCGGGGCCATAGTGTGTGGTTGCTGCAGCCCCAATCTGGCAAGGAAAGGGACGGCGTTCTGCTGCCCCTTAGAGGCCATCTGTACAGCCCCAAAGTGACCTTATTTTTCAGGAGACAGAGGTGCAGCTGAGACAGCCACTGCTTGGTCTCTTGAGTTCCTTTCCTGCTCTGAGTCAGGGGATGACTGCACAGAGAGAGAGAGAGAGAGAGAGAGAGAGAAAGAGAGCGAGAGAGAGAGATTCTTGGGGGCAGGTGGTTTGGGATAATGCACTAGGCACTAGTGAGTAGTATCTTGTATACCATCTAATTAATAAATGTGCATATCTGAGACACAAACACATATGTTACCAACAGGATTTTAGCCCTTTGATCTTACGTTTTTGGTATTAGAGGCTACTGGATGTTTGGTTTTTGTGTAAGTGAGGGAGCTTCCACATGTTGCATCTCCTCGCATTCTTTGCTATTGGCTATGCTGGTCAAAGCTGCTAGAACAGGGGTAGGCAACCTTTTTGAGCCGGGGGGCCGGGTTGCCATCCTTCAGACAATTGGGGGCCGAAGCACCAAAAATAAATAAATAAATAAATATTAAAAAATTAAAAAATATGCATGCACACTCTCTTAGCCCCAGAAAAGCCATGGCAAAACCCCTGTGGAGATTTTGCCAAGAAAACCCCAAGAACAAGTAATAACAACAATAATAAATATCATCATGGCAGGCGGTGGCTGCGGCAGCAGGACCGGCCTGGGGCCAGTCCGAAGGCCTTGGGGGCCCGCATCCGGCCCCCGGGCCTTAGCTTGCCTACCCCTGTGCTAGAAGGTGCAGTCCAACAACATCTACATGACTCTCACTTCTGTTTTAGAGTCTTCTGCAAGTTACTGCAAACTGAAAATAAAAATACTTTCCAAATATGTATTTTTGCAACCCCAGACCAGTTGGGCTTTTAACCAGTTTGTGTTTAGGGTTGCAAAAATACATATTTGGATACTTGTTGTACGCTGCCCCGGTTGCTTAGCAGAGGGGAGGGTTAAAAATAAAATTTATTATTATTATTATTATTATTATTATTATTTTAAAAAACTGATCTAGGTTTGATAAAGTTTTAGGCATTTCTCTTCTTTTTAATTCAGACATTTCCTGGTGGTGGGCAGGCAACAGGATAGTAATGTGTGTAAATGTATTTGCAAATCTCAGGATTTCATAGGATGCTGTCATGGCAGTTAAAATAGAATCATAGTGTCATAAGTGTGTAGTGTGAAAGGACCCCAGATCTCCATGTTAGTGTATGGAGGGCAAATTAGGTCAATCCATGTAAAAATGTGGATTAAATTAATTTTTCCAGCATTCTTAACTCACACTGTCAAGGGTAGCTTTTTGCATGTTTGTTTTAATGAATAATATTTTGGTCTCTATATAATTATATCACTGTTCTCGTGTCAACACTAATGATACTTTGCTGTGCAGTATGCTTTCCCCCCTTGCTTCACCTCATTCACTGTAACGGATTAAAGCCTAAAGAACAAAACAGCAGTGTAATATGGCCAACAACTTATAGTAGACCTTTCAGATGTGCATCATTGGGCTTAGGCAGCAATTCTATACACACTCAGCTGGAAATAAATCCAACTGAGCCCCATGAGGTTTAACGTCTGACTAGGCATGTATAGCATTGCACTGTTAAGCATCAATGTACTCTTATGCTTCAAGGTTATCTATCATCCATCTGATTAAAGAAGAAGCAACAGCATCTCTGGGGCTGGCTAAACCTTTATCCCTGGCCCCTACTGCTGAAATACATTTTGGACAGTTGCAAACTTGAAAAGGTGAACACAAAATCTTGATGGTCTCTTTGGAGGTCTGGGTAGCCAAAGCAAGAAAACGGGAAGGATTTCAAATGCTTCTCAAAGCACTTCTTAAAGAGTGGTTTAAAGTGAAATCAACATGAAAATGTACAAGTAGTCTTAATGATTACTCTGAGAAGAAAGACAGTGATGTTCAGTGTGCTTGTGTCAATGATTATAGTTGGCATTAATTGCTATCCCAGGTTATGACAACAGAGACTCTGTTATGGACTTGGTGGGGTGAGGAGAAGCCAGTCACAGTGCAGTCTTATGCATGTCTATGCCAAAGTAGGGATGGATAAGACTGAGAAGACTTTACAAAAATTCACACATTTCTTCATATTCAGTATAGAAAAAAACCATGAGATTTTTAAAAATGGAAGAAACTGAAAATTATTATGTCAGTCAGTCGGGCACAGGGCTTAACTGTTCAAAATCTGGGTGCACTTACACAGTACACTTTTGTAGCACTGTGGTTCCACTTTAACCACCATATCAGCATCCTGGGTACTATAGTTTGCTGATGCAATAAAGCCCTTTGGACAGGAATTCTAAATACCTCTCCCTAAACCACAAACCCCAGATTTCCATAGGACAGAACCACAGCCATTAAAGTGGAACCATAACCTGGCATTCTCTTAGTGACATGCACAGAAATATGTTCACTTCATGCTTGTGTATGTTGAGGGGTGGTCATTGAGAAGGTTGGTATTCTTTTCTAGCCTCCATGGTGACCAAAGTCCCCTCCAGACTAACCAATGGACTACAGTAGCACTCCCTCCATGGCTCTTTATTTACTGGCAGAGAGCAGAGGATATTGGAGAAATAAATGGCTGTGTACCCCTAGTCAGTCGCAGAACAATTGCATCACCCACCAAGAGCACCAGGATGCCCCTGGGTATCTTGGCAGAAGTTGTCCTCAGTTTATGCCTGGCTATGATGACATATAAGCTTATTGCACTAGTACCTGTAATGTTCCCACTGAGTCCCTGGAATGTAACGCTATGGGAACGGGTGTTACTGCATTAGACTATTGATAAAGCTATAGTAACATTATGAGAACACATATTATCGCACTGCATTTACTGTTGTACTGGTACCAGTACTAAAGTAGTTCCTCAGCCATCCCTCATTGGTGCATGCTCACTGTTGCAAAAACTCCTATGTCTGCATTGGAAAGAATGCTATCAAGAGGTTTAGGTAGTGAGCATTCATTGTTTTTTCTCGTAAACACCACGCAATTCAATCTACAATATATATCATCATGGCAGGCGGTGGCTGCGGGGTAGGCAATGCTATATATAAAATTTATATATAAAATATATAAAATTACCTGTGGCACCTTCCTTGTGTCAACACCAAAAGAGTTGAGTTGAGTTTGTGGACATTCTAGGATGGGAGAGGAAGAGGTTGTCTTAGCCAATCAGCACACAAGGACAGATTGAGACCGGGAAAGATTATTGCACACACATCATCTGGAACAGTCTGTAAGTGTTCTTGCTGGCTGAGGATGCATTTTTACAGTTCTCCTGCTGGAACGGGCTAGGGACTGTCAGAGCACGTAACGGGAACTTGATGAAGATCATACCGTGCAATAAAATATGCCCTGTTCCATTCCCGTTACATACCCATTATGTTACGAGAACACAGTGCGATAAGCTTAATAGTCAGATGCTTCTCAGATCTCCCTCTGCTCTCCACAAGCAATGGAGTGGCTGGAAGGATGGGGACTACTGAAGCACAACAGTGAATCCTGTGGGTGGGTAACTCTTATGCACTCAATTGTGCAGAGTCTCAATGTGAAAGGGCTGCTGGTCTGAATCCATGTGTATTCTATCCTGCTTGTGCTGAATTAGAAAACCACTTTTTTCCTGAGAGACATAAATGGCAATTTAAGTGTTTGTACTGCTGCTTTTCCCATGGCTGCTATGTAGGGTTGCCAGTTCAGGATCATCACAGGCCCTAAGGTTTTCAGAGAGAATGGAGATTATCGCAATGCTAATTAAGCTGAGCTGGTTTAAAATTTAAAATGGGTGGCATCCTGATTTTACCACAAGGTTTTTACCACCAAAATTGCTGCCCGGGTGCAGCTTGAGTCCATCCCTGTTCCCAGGGTCACTCAGTGTGGCTTTTTTCAAAGCCGGGAGTTTTCTGGCTTAAAGAAATGGCCACCTGAGCAGCCCTGGAAGCAGGGATGAAAGCAGGCTGCGCCTGGGTGGTGATTTCAGCAACAAAATCCTTGAGATAAAATCAGGATGCCACCCATTTTAAATTTTAAGCCAGCTCAGCAGAACCAGTTTAATTAGCACTGTGATAATCTCCAATGAATGAATATATTTTCCTGTTTAGAAATTAAGACAGAAATCTTAACTAAATGGAGTGTTACCAGATCAAGGTGAAATGAGGGAGTTATTCCTTTTCACTTATTTAGGGAACTTAAGTAAGGAATTTAGGGAGATAGGATAAGGAACATTTAATCTAGCCTATTTGATTCTGGCCTGAAACTAGATGCAGAGCAGAGCAGATGAGCCCTGTTGTCACAACAATTCCATGGAAGGAAGCTAACTAAGCACACGGTGCAGCAACAATACACCGAAGGCTTGCTAATTGTACCAAGCTGCTACTCTACTAAATGAACTGGAGATTTGAACCAAGCCCTTTCCTCTTGTCCAGAGCTGACTCCACCAAAACTGAAAAATTTATACTGTTCTGGCAGGAGATGACCCATGAAAACTAGAGATTTAGGGCTAGGCAACCCTACATCTGAATTGCATGGGAGTTCTCCTGGTGCAGCACCCTGAGCTTCTATACAACGTTGGAGCAGGTGTGGGAAGCATATTGGTAAAAGTAACAAGGTATTCCCCACCCACCTCTGTGGCAACAAATCTACTAGCCACCTCTGGTACAACAAAGTTCTCTATATGCTGTCAATGGCTGCACCTATTGAATCTGGCCAATGCAAGTGGAGAATTTCAGCACAATTCATTTTCACAGAATTGAACATTCTTCCATATTCAGGAAGAAAAAAAATATTTTGTACAATTCTTTTTTCTCAGAAGTATCCAATATGAAATAAAGGATTATTGATGCTCTCTTGATATTTTGAAAGTCTCTTTTTAAATTCAGATTAAATGATTTTTAAAACTACCCTGACATTACTGTGCATTATACTCAACACATTTGCATGTGTTGAAAGACCTCCACATGCCTGGTATTAGCCTGGACTAAATCTGATATCACACATCTGACATTTATCTCTGGCTTGTACCTTCAGCCTGACACGCTGAATTGGAATAAGGTGTTAATTATGGGCAGTATTACAGATATTTTGATCCATGCCTCTACTGATTGCTTCTTTTGCATAATTCATATCATCTCAAGTAAATAGTGTCAGAACACTGAATCAGTTGTCCAACAGAAGCATCATCTAAAATCCTCACTTCCATAAAGGCATTGGCAAATAACTTCAAAATAAATAATAACAATAGATACTGCCTCCCTTCTAAACCCTAGAACTAGATCTCGACAAAGTGACTTTTTTGGATTATTTGTCCACATGGCTTATCTTCCATCCTGCCACCTATTTGGTGGGTTTTTAAAATGCCTTTTGTGCTTTTTACCCTGAAAGCAGGGTTGCCATTTGTCCCAGAAAACCTGGAAAATCCCAAATTGAAGGGACTAAAAATGCCCTGGCCAGCTGGGCCAGTTGAAGCAGTAAATTCCTAGATTTCATCACAGGCTGATGGGTAGGTTAAAATGTGGCAATGGTGATGAAGCAGGAAACCATACAAGAAGATTGGTATAGGCAGAGGCCTCATCCCACCCTGCATGCTCAGTTGCTACAGTACAGGTCTGCCATTGCCACCTTTCTCTTCCATTCCTTCCCCATTTTTCCTGACAGGCCCAGAAGATGGCAAAGGAAAGGCAACAGACAAAGATGACCCTGTGTTGTATGGTGATTGTGTTGACGGCTTGAGCCTAGGGCTAGGCAGCAAGGTAGAACTTCACTTCCAAACAGCCTCAAGAGAATAAAGGGACTGCTTGGAAACCTCCCTCTCTTCACACCAGCCGGGGGGGGGGGGGGGGGGGAGAGTGGTGGACAAATCTGTCATTTTCCTTTCTCTTATTCAATTAAAAAAATCTCTTTCCATCAAATTTATCAATGAATTTTAAAAGCTTTTATTTAAAAATATTAAAAAGGTAGGGAATTCTCAACAATCTGCTCTGGCTAAATTCATGAGAATTTTTTGGTACAATTTTTCTTTCACAGAATGATCCAAATGCTCCATCCCCCCTCCAAAAAAGACCACCCCATCTTCAATATGGTGTCACGTTGTATTTTTCTGCCATGTAGCTGGTAAAGTTGAGATGGAAATCCCAGCCTAAAATTTCAAACATGGTTGAATAAAGAGGGATTGAACCCTAGACCCGTGATGGTGAACCTATGGCACGCATGCCAGAGATGGCACATGAAGTTATTTTCCCCAGCACGCAGAGAGCAGGGAGGAGGAGGAAGAGGCACACACCTGTTCTTCTTCTTCCTGGCTGTCCCAGGCCTTCAATTGCCTCTCTGGAGGCAGCTGAAGGCTGGGAACGATGCAGGGGGAGAAGGAGGAAGAGGCATGCACCTGTTCTCCCTCCTTCCTAGCCCTCTTCAGCCTTCAGCTGCCTCTCTGGATGGCTGGAAATGGCACAGGAGAAGGAGGAGGAACAGGCGTGTGCATCTTCCTCCTGATTCTAGACCCTCTCTGGAGGCAACTGAAGGCTGGGGACAGCACAGGGGGAAGAGGAGGAAGAGTTGCGGAGGAGGAGGAGGAAGAGCTGGAGAGACAGCTGAAGGTCCGAGAGGATGGAGGGGGGGGAGAAGTCCTACCCTGGAAGTCCCACCCCAGAGGGCAGAAGTCCAGCCCCAGCACTGAGTAACACCTGGTGCTGGAAGACCTTTTAGTTTGGGCACTTAGCCCCTAAAAGGCTTGCCATCACTGCCCTAGACTTTAGGAGGTTTCAATACCCTCTATGCGAATGGATGCATCTATCAGTTTCACTTTTTCTTAGGTTAAAAGAAATTGTTATTCATGAAGAAATCTGTGAATTTTGGGAAGGTTTTTATAAAAAATAAATAAAAAGAAATCAAATTCTCACCCATCTGTTCTTCATGATTTTTAGAACAGTCTCTTAGTCACTGAACTATGCCAACTCTCATTCAAAGTCCCTTTGTCTTCACAAAATAAACAGTACTTGGGACTAGCAGAACAGTACCCTCCTCAGGAACTTACACAAGGAAATCAACATGCCCAAAGGCAAGTGTCAAACAAAAAGCAGTCTGAATAGAAGGTTATAAAATAATGCTATGTAAACCGCCATGAAATTCTAAGTAAATTTATGTCAATGGGAGACAATTTGATGCCAAACAATAAAGCTGTTCTCTTTCTAGATAAATATATTGAATGTAAATATTAAGCAATGCCAAACAAAGTTCTTTATTTTTCAGCTTGATGCTCTGTCCATATGCTTTCTTGAAATGGCAGAAATGTAATGGGTTCATGAAGGAAATTGCAAAGTTGGCTATTTACAAGATGTGAATAAGGAACAAGAATAGCCTTAGAAATGAGGAATCCTTCATTAGCTGCTTAAGATTATCTTTACACACTTCTCAGCAATGGCTCCTCTTCATCCTGGAGAGAAGTGACCAGTGGGGTGCCACAGGGTTCTGTCCTGGGCCCAGTGCTATTCAACATCTTTATCAATGATTTGGATGAAGGAATAGAGGGTATGTTTCTCAAATTTGCAGATGACACCAAATCAGAAGGAATAGCTAATACCCCAGAAGACAGGATGAAAATTCAAAATGACATTAACAGATTAGAAAGCTGGGCCAAAGCTAACAAAATGAATTTCAACATGGAGAAATGTAAGGTACTGCACTTAGGGCAAAAAATTGAAATGCATAGATATAAGATGAGGGACACTTGGCTTATGTGTGAAAGGGATCTAGGAGTCCTAGTAGACCACAAGTTGAACATGAGTCGTCAGTGTGATGTGGCAGCTAAAAAGGCCAATGCGATTTTAGGCTATATCAATACAAGTATAGTATCTAGATCAAGGGAAGTAATAGTGCCACTGTATTCTGCATTGGTCAGGTCCCACCTGGAATACTGTGTCCATTTCTGGGCACCACAATTCAAAAAGGATGTTGAAAAACTGGAACGTGTCCAGAGGAGGGCCACTAAAATGGTGAAGGGTCTGGAAACCATGCTCTGTGAGGAATGACTTAGGGCTTTACAGACTGCCAGAAATAATGCAACCTGAGGCCACTTTAACTGTCCTGGCTCAGTGCTAAGGAATCATGGGAACTGTAGTTTATTGTGGCACCAGAACTCTCTGACAGGGAAGGCTCAATGTCCCAGAAAAAAAATACAATTCCCATGATTCCCTAGCACTGAGCCAGGACAGTTAAAGTGGCTTCAAGCTGCATTATTTCTGGCAGTCTGTAAAGGCCCTAAGGGAACAGGGTATGTTTAGCCTGGAGAAGAGATGGTTAAGAGGTGATATGATAGCCCTGCTTAAATATTTGAGGGGATGTCATATTGAGGAGGGTGCTAGCTTGTTTTCTGCTGCTCCAGAGAATAGGACTTGGAACAACAGATGCAAGCTATAGGAAAAGAGATTCCACCTGAACATTAGGAAGAACTTCCTGACAGTGAGAGCTGTTCAACAGTGGAACACACTCCCTCGGAGTGTGGTGGAGTCTCCTTCTTTGGAGGTCTTTAAACAGAGGCTGGATGGCCATCTGTTGGGGATGCTTTGATTTTGAGTTCCTGCATGGCAGGGGGTTGGACTGGATGGCCCTTGTGGTCTCTTCCAACTCTATGATTCTATGATTCTGTTGATGTCTTACACTTGTGTAAGTTCCTTAATGGAAGCAATGAGAAATTTTTGTCCAGTGCAGAAAGTCTGTATTCAATTCAAGTTTGTGGGAGTAGAATTCTGCATGTGGTGCTGTTGTGAATGCAAATGTGTGTGGTTCTGTATTCAGTTGCACATTTTGCTTGTTGTGCAGTTGCATAACTTAATGCAAGGGTTGCATAGCACAGTCCATGTGTAGCTGCATGCCCAGATTTATCATATGCAACCTTAATATAGGATCTTGACCACTGTATTTCCCTGCACAGGTGTAGTGGGAGGCAACCTTTTATATCAACACATACAATCATGAGTGAAGATCACACAAGAATTTAAATGGTGCAATAAGATTAGAACTTTGTTGACTTCCGGGTGGCATGGCGTCCCTTTGAGAAGCACTCCAAATAGCCTCTGGGGGTTTCTCTGGAAGTGCGGCTTTTGATCCACAAGTGGACCAACTTTTTTTGGATCGTAAGTATCCCCCTTGGAGTGGGGGATCCGGACGGCTCTTTTGGGAACACTTTATTTGTTGGACAGTCTCGGAACCCTCGGTGGATCCGTTTCCACGAGAGGTGAGGAGGCTGTAAGCAAGTAGTCCCTAGAGATCGCGACCGTGCTTCTAAAAATCTTCCTGTGGAAGACGGGGATGCCACCATCTCCTTTTTTAATTTTTATGGAAAAAAGAACTGTGGGCAAATATAGAAATAATATTTGGGGGGTTTAGTATGGTCTTGGTTGCAGAACTTCGATGAATATCATCATTTAGAGACTTTTTTTGGACTGGAAAGTATAGAAGATTAACGTAGTTGAGTTTTAATTATCTAAGCCCCTGGTGGAAGAGGGGGAGAAGATATAGAAGGGTCTTTTAAAGAGGACCAAAAATAAAGTAAAAGGAGCCCCCTTTTTCCCTCTTGTTAATAGTTATTTATGTTGTACGATGCCTGCTGAACTGATGCAATATAATAGCAATCCCAGCTCGTAGAATGGACTATTTGAGTGGAGTTTTTATATATATAGATATTGCAGAGTTTTGTTTTGTCCGCCTGTCCTAAATTACTGAGAGAAATAATTTGAAATCCTCGGCCTTGGATTCTAATAACAAGTTGAATAAATTGAGCTGGTTAGTGAAGAGTCAAAGTTTACCTTCTTGGGTGGAGGAGAGAGAATACTTGGATGGCCTTGAAGCGGATGACCTTGGGGCGAGGCGAGAGAAGAGGAGATTGTTTATCTTTCAGCGGCGTGAGGTGGGGGACGTGAGGCATCGTGAGGTGGAATCCAGTTGGCGTATCATAGAGTGAGAAGGCAAGAGCAGCGACGGGAAATAGCAGACTATAGAGTGAAGTGGCAAGAGCGGCTTTGGAGGACTTGGGTCGGCAAGAAGGAGATTAACTTGGAGGATTGAGACCGGAAAACGTCGAGGAGGGAAAGAGGAGAGAGGAGAGCGGCTAGAGCGACTGGATTAGAAGGAAGGGAGGCAAGGAAAAGCAAACTGTGCCCCAGTACTCCAGCTTAAAGCGGCTTAATCAAGAGTAAAAACTATAAAATAGAACCTCGGAAGGAAGGATCTTGCAATTAACCCTATTGTATAGGTATTGGGATTTGAGTAGACTTGGAAGTTTTAAGCTAATAGGAAGAGGACGATAATTGGTGGTAAAGGGTGTTTTTTTGTGGGACATTGGATGTAATTATCTTGTTTCCTTCTGGATAAATTTGTTATTAATAACCAATAACAGATATATTTTGAAAAGAGAGGATAAATAGCTAAGAAGATATATTGAATGATTAAGCGCTGAAGGGATATAATAGGTGGAAGTGTTGGGAAGCAGGAGAAATTAATGGTCTCCTTCAAAGGTCTCTTTTGACCGAGAATTGGGGGGGGGGGGAAAGGGGGGATAATAACGGAAATTATTAAATAGGAAAATAGGAAAAGAGGGCCATTCATATATATATATATATATATATATATATATACATATATATATATATATATATATTGGTTTTCTTGGAAAAGTATCAAAAGAAACTTTCTTTCTTCTTTCCCATTTCCATTTTTCTCTCTCTCTCTTATAGAGATAAAGTATATCCAAAATCCTGAATAATCAATAACAGCTGGGACTGAACTGTTATATAACCTGTGGATACTAATTCGAGTTACACTTGGTATAACGCAGGTAGAATATGATGTCACGGAGTCAAATTGCAAGAGCCCAAACTTCAACCCAACTACCTAGGCGTGCCTCCTTTGATCAAACAAAAGGCAATGACCCCAATGCTGGGCTACTAGATGAAATACGAAAATGTATTAGATACGAGATGCAAGAATGTAAAACTGAGATGCGCTCAGAAATTAGGGCGGAGCTACATGAAATAAATCAAACTGTTGAAAAAATAACAGGGGAAATCACAACAGTTAAGTTTAGGGTCAGTAACTTAGAAGATAAAGAGGAAAGACTGGCGGAGGAATTGGAGGACCTTAGGAGACTGAGAGAAATAGATTTGGATGAGAAGGCGGTCTGGGAGCAAAAACTAAGAGAGAAATGCGTTAAGATTAGAGGTGTATCAGAGGGAAAAGATGAGAATTTAATGAAGTTTCTAGTGCCTAAGCTGGCTGAGTATGTAAATAAGGATGAAGCCTCCTTTAGTTTGGAAGTAGACAGAATCTTTTGACTGAATTCGAGACTTGCTAGAAAGAAAAACTTACCAAGGGATATTGTTGTGTATTTGGTGCGAAGGCAAACAAGAGATTTGTTATTAAAAACGCATAACGAATCTCCGTTGTGTATTGATGGCAAACAGGTGCAGATTTTAAAGGATATCCCGGTCCGAATTTTGAGAAGGAGAAAAGAGTATGCCTTCTTAACTGTATACTTACGACAACAAGCTATTCCATATAGATGGGGCTCTCCAGAGAGTTTGGTATTTTGGTGGAGAAAGAAGAGAATAGTTATTAGGAATCTAGATGTAGCGCGCAAGTTTTGGGATCAGGTAGAAAAGAGGAATAGAACGAAGATGGAAACCCAGACAAAACAGGGAGGAGGAGTTCAAGATAGTCATCTCGTAGAGGATAGAGAGACGGAGAGAGAGAAAGGGAAGGGTGAGGAAGACAGTTTGGAAGAGGTGGAAATAGGAAGGTGGCAGAGGAAGAGAGAAGAGGGTGAATTTGAAGACCAATCGCTAAGCGAGTTAGAGGAGGAGATACACGATTCAGAAGATAACTTGGAAGAAAAGGGAAATAGAGAATTAGCTGAAATTTAGAATGTAAGTATGGGGTTTTTTATTGTTTGTTAATAAAGGGGGCTTCCTTAGTTTGATGTGCGGTGGATTTTTCTTGCTTCTTTTCCTCTCCTTTTGACAATGGAACACCTTAAATTCTTAACGTGGAATGTTCGTGGATTAAACACTCTCCAAAAAAGGAAAAAAGTATATCATTATCTGCAGAAAAAGAAGGCAGATGTAGTGTGCCTTCAAGAAACGCATATTAGATCTAAAGATGTTAAATATTTGGAATATAAAAAAATTGGTAAAGAATTTGTTGTGGCAGCTAAGAATAAGAAAAAGGGAGTGGTAGTATATGTGTCTACTAAATATGAATCAAATTTGTTATACTCTGATCCTAATGGACAATATGTTATTGTTGAGCTTAACCTAAGAGGGGAAAAGATACTGATAGTTGGGGTATATGCTCCCTTGTCAAATAAGAAAAATTTTTTTGACCAGTTATCTGATATAATTCAATCTAAAAATAATGATTCAATCATTGCAATGGGAGATTGGAATGGGGTGATTGATCCCCAAATGGATAGATCGTTGGGTAAAATTAGAAAAAGGAAGAATCAAGGTAAACTACCACAAAGTTTTTTTTGAACTTCAGGAAACATTGGCATTGAAAGATATTTGGAGAATATTGTATACCAACGCAAAAGACTATACATATTTTTCCCAGGTACATGCAACCTGGTCACGTATAGATATGTTCTTAATCTCCTCACATCTAAGTAATCGAATTACAAAAATTGACATATTACCTGCCATTTGGTCTGACCATAATCCATTGATTATGAAAATGAAATATAGAGTTAGGGATTATAGATGGAGGCTGAATGAACATCTGTTAAGGAATGAGAGAATTCTCAAAGAAGCTCAAGAACAATTGCAATTTTTCTTTAAGGAAAATATAAATGAAGAAACCCCTATTAATGTGATTTGGGATGCCTCTAAGGCGTTTATGAGAGGGGTTTTTTTTTTTTGAAAAAAAACTGGGAAAGGAAAAGAACAAAGGAAAAAAAGATCAAGGAATTAGAAGGGGAGTTAAAAAAATACGAAGACCAATTGAAAAAGAACCCCAAAGGAAAAGGATTAATAGAGAATATTCGAAGAATTCGAAGTCAGATATCCATGCTCTCCATGGAAGAAATACATAATAAAATTAAATTTGTTAAACAAAAATATTTTGAATCTTCCAATAAGCCAGGAAAATTATTAGCCTCATTAGTAAAAAAGGAACGTGAGAAGCAAAATATAGTGGCTCTTAAAGACGGA
Organism: Phrynosoma blainvillii; assembly: GCA_026167975.1. Classification (NCBI taxonomy): domain Eukaryota; kingdom Metazoa; phylum Chordata; class Lepidosauria; order Squamata; family Phrynosomatidae; genus Phrynosoma; species Phrynosoma blainvillii. The sequence goes on along the minus strand of JANUYF010000002.1, from coordinate 89,646,955 downwards.
GAGAAAATACTCTCAACTCAAGATCAAATGAAAACGATAATATTTAACTATTTTTCGAATTTATACAAAGAGACATATGATAACCCCAAGGTCATCAAAGAGTATTTAGAAAATCAACCAATGGGAAAGATTTCAGATGAAATGAAGGATAAATTGAGTAAAAAAATAGAATTGCAGGAAATAACAGAGGCGATTAAAAGTTTAAAATCAGGCAAATCCCCCGGCCCGGATGGGTTTACCGCTGAGTATTATAAAGTATGTATGGAACAATTAGCAGCCCCTTTTCTACAAGTAATGAATGGTATCTTGGATGGTCTGATTCCCAAAACTTGGTTGGAAGCCACTATTATACTTATACCAAAGGGAAAAAAAGACAAAACAAATCCTAAAAATTATAGGCCTATTTCGTTATTGAACAATGACTACAAAATATTTGCCATGATCTTAGCGAATAGACTTAAGAAATGGTTAGTAACATGGATCCATGAAGATCAAGCGGGGTTTTTACCGGGGCGGATGATTAAAGATAATATACGGCATTTAATCAATTTAATTGAATTCCATAATAAGATGATTAATAATAAAGTGGCTCTAATATTCTTTGATATCGAGAAGGCCTTTGACAATTTAAATTGGGCTTTTATGTACTCCCTGTTGGAAAAACTAGATCCTGGCAAAAACTTGTTGAAATGGATAAAGGCTATTTATCATCATCAGGAAGCTAAAATTATGGTAAATGGAGAACTTACAAAAGCGATTCAGATTGAAAAAGGAGTAAGACAGGGTTGCCCTCTCTCCCCTCTCTTGTTTATTTTAAATTTTGAAATCTTATTGAACAACATTAGGAAAAATGAGGAAATTCAGGGTATCAAAGTAAAGGGAGAAACTTATAAGGTAAAAGCGTTTGCTGATGACCTAATGATCTCTCTTTCTGACCCGTGTCAAGGTATTACATCACTGTTAAAGGAAATATATAAATTTGGGAAAGTAACAGGCCTTAAAATTAATAGAGATAAAACTGAAATGTTATTAATGAATTTAACTCATATAGTGAAGGAGGAATTAAAAATAAATTGTAAATTACAAGAAGCGAAAATGGTCAAGTATTTAGGAATTAATTTTACAACTAGAAATAGTGACCTTTTAAAAAATAATTATGATAAAAAATGGGCAGAAATAAAAGAAGATTTAAAGAGATGGGACAAGCTAAAAATTTCATGGATGGGACGTATCTCAACAATTAAAATGTGTGTGCTCCCGAAATTAATGTATTTGTTTCAGAATATTCCAGTGATTTTAAATGACAGGGTGTTTGAAGATTGGAATAAAACAGTTTCAAAATTTTTATGGTCCAGGAAGAAACCAAGGATTAAATTTAAATTATTACAAGATTCAATAGATAGAGGTGGGTTGAGTTTGCCAAATTTCAAGAATTATTATTATGCCTGTGTCTTATTTTGGCTGATTGACTGGCTTAAATTGACAAACGAAAGGAATCTTAAATTGGAAGGCCACGACAACGTATATGGATGGCATGCCTATCTGTTCTACGAAAAAATAAAATGTCATAAAAATTTTAATGATCATATTCTTCGGAAATCTCTCTTAAGAGTCTGGAATAAAGTTAAAACAAATTGGCAAGATGTCCTACCCAACTGGACAGCAATTGGGGAAGTTGTTGCAAAAGACAATAAATTTGGTCAAAATAAATGGTTAACCTATGAAGAATTATTAATAAGGGAGGGGAATAATGTGGAAATGAAGTCGCAAGAACAATTAAACGCAGAGGGGTTCAAGTGCAATTGGTTCTCGTATAGACAGTTAAAGGAACGTTTTTGGATTGACAAGAAGACTCGATTGATAGGTATTTTGGATAAGCAGTTTGAAAATGCGATTTGGCGGAAGGAAAAGCATCAGATATCCGAATTCTATAGGATACTGCAAGAAATTGAAATGGAATCAGAAAATATTAAATACCCCATGATAAAATGGGCACAGGATTTTGGATGTACAATAGAACTATCACAATGGGGAAAATGTTGGACAAAGAGAGTAAAATATACCTTGAATTATGGCTTAAGGGAAAATTTTTACAAAATGATGTATCGTTGGTACCTTACTCTGGCACGCTTAGCTAAGATGCACAAATCATACTCAAACTTATGTTGGAAATGTAAGGATAAAATCGGCTCATTGTATCATTTGTGGTGGAAGTGCAAAAAAGCAAAAAAATACTGGGAGGTAATAAGATTGGTCTTAAATGAGATTATTGAATATAATTTTAAACTGGATCCACAGTTATTTTTACTAGGGATGATTTCAGAAGAAGCTATAGAAAAGAAGCATGGAAAACTAATTTTTTACTCTTTGTCTGCTGCCAGGTTGTTGTACGCGGCAAGGTGGAACACTAACAAAATTCCACTTTTGAACGATTGGATTCTCAAAATGTTCGAATTGATGGAAATGGACAAACTTACGGGGATGATTAGAGGAGTAAATCATGAGAAATTTAAAAGAGATTGGGAACCACTGATTAGATATTTCACTCTGAGAGGTATCAGAATGGAAATTTAGAGGACGTTTGGCTAATTGCATTAGATTAGGTCCTTCTTTATGAAATGGAGTAAAGTGAGATGAAAATAGGAACTAAGTTAACAGTTAAGATATATATAATGATTTGTAGAAATATGTGGTTCCGTATGATTAACTGTTTAATTACAATACTTAGTAATTAAATTGATTTAGATTTAGATTGATTTACATACTAAATGATGTGTGTTTCTTATCTTACTTTCTATTTAGTTAATAGTAACGCGTATAGAAGTCTCATATATTAGGCTGAATGGCAAGCTGTACTAAACGTGGAAGTCGTTTTATTATATGTTATATAGTAGCCTGACAATTTCCTATTTTTTTTTCTCTCTTCTTTTTCGCTTTGTATGTTATGATTTCTATAAAGGTTGTTCTTATATTGAAAAAGAATGGAGTATAACACATGTTAGTTATATATGTGAGTAATTATTTATTAGTTAGTTAGGTAGGTTTTCTTTTTTGTATGTCAATTTTTTTTTCTTATATAGGTTAATTTTCTTTGGATATTGTGGTGTTCTTATGTATTTGAAATTGTTGTTCTGTATGATTTTGTTTTTAATCAATAAACTTTAAAAAAAAAGATTAGAACTTTGTTGCAGACATCCAAGGATGCTCACCAGAATAAACAGAAAGGGCACCTCATTGCAACAGGTTAACCACATTTTGAAATGGTGTCCTGTGCTACCTAAAGAATTCCAACCCATGCAGGTACTCTTACAACAAAGGACTATGAAGGAATGTACGAATCAAGGTATTTTCCTTCACAATCCTATTCAAAGTGCAGAAGGTCTGATTACTCTTGTTTCTGGGCACTGCAATCATTTGAGGTTCAGTCTCAGAAAGGATCCTGCTTTTTAAAATTATGCTAAATTACCAAACTCTGTGGACAGGAACCATCTGCTCAGAGATGGAGTCTGTCTGTGGAAACTAATCACTGGACGTTTTCATACACAAACGTCCAAATCCGCCTGGAGCCATTCCGGAACGGAGCCTTCCGCTCACTCCGGAATGGCTCCGGCGGCAGCAACCTAATTCCTTTTTAAAAAAGGAATTACAACTCCGGCGCTGATGCCGGAGTTAGAGCTAAAGGGGGCGGGGCTTGCTGCGACGTCATGTGAACACGCGCAGCAAGCCCCGGACTGACGCCGGCTAGCGCCAGGGATGGCACCGGAAGGGGCGGGGCTTGCTGCAACGTCGTATGAAACATTTGACATTTTGCCGGACGGAGGCCGGACGGAGGCCGGACGGAGGCTGGCTAGCGTCCTCCAAAAGCCCGTGTGAAAACGTCCACTGTGTCAGAGAGAAGGCAGACTGAGGTGGTCACCTCTGGCCAGAAAGCTTGAAAGACAGAACTGTAGGCTAAGCATCTTGTCCTACACTCCTAATCTATGCTGCTCCTTGCAGATGAGATGGAAGATGCTGCCCCATCATCAATGCTGAAGAAAGATTCGACAGGGTTGGCTTTTATATATGGAATGAATGAGTAAACCAGCCTGTTTTTCACATCAGGCAGCAAAATGTCTTGAGTCAGTCCAGACCTAAGAAACCCAATTTAGGGTGGAGGGAAGATTGTAAGGCTCAGGAAGCTGAAATGAAAGAGGACACTTTTTCCTATGTAGACCTAGCATGGAGTAGTGCTTTTTGCATTGAACTATGACTCTGGAGACCAGGGTTCAAATCCCTGCTTGGCCATGGAAACCCACTCAGTGATCTTGGGCAAGTGACACACTCTTAGCTTCAGAGGAAGGCAATGTCAAACCCCTCTTAACAAATCTTACCAAGGAGTAAACTGGAAATTACTTGAAGACACATAACAACTCTTTCCTGTCAAAACAAGCTTTATGTTTCTAACCCTTTTCTTCCAGAGGAGATTCTTCCCATTCGTGCTTCATAGATCCTAATAATTATGAAACTTATTTCCGAAAGAGTCAAACTTTCCCTGGTCTCTTGGCATTTGAGCCATGCCAATGGAGTCATTATACATAGTTAAATTACAGAAAAGAAGAGAATTAAATGCTGTGTTTATGCATTATGAATTATAAGACAAGCTCTATGCAGACATTTATTTGGGAATCAGGATTGTGCCAGCTGGCTTTTTCCTCAATTTCCATGTGTCTGTGCTCCTATTTAGACAGGGACATTATACACACACACCTCAACATTTTTCCAGATAGTATGGTATACAGAGATCTTAAAATAATTTAAAGAACAAATGGGAAAATGAATGCATGAACCAAATTAGTTCAAATTAGTTCAAACACCAGGATGGAGAATATGTGGCCTTGCATATGTTGTTGGACTCAACTTGTATCAGCCCCAGCCATCAGGGACAATAGACAGGCATATTGGGAGCTGGAGTTCAACAACTTCTCAGTAGCTATAGGTTGCCCTACCCTGAACTTTGCAGCGATAGTGTACTTGGTATGAAGAAACATTAATGAACACTGTGCTAGTGTCCCATTCACTGCTCTGCCCTACCCATTATTGAAAAGATTTGTGAATACTCTAAATCCTAAATGTCTGTATTACATGTGTACACTTCAAGCAAGAGCTGTACTCTGGCAGATGTATGCTGTTAACTTTGCTAGATGCACAATATAAGATTAAGTATGGATACCTTTACCGTAACTTAATACAATGAGTCTAATATTTATTTCCCATTAATTTGTGATTAAGCTGAAAAGGACAAGGATTTCATTTCTCTTATGAAAAATGTACATCTTTATAAAAGATAAAGTATGGAATTTCACACTACCATTTTTTTTAAAATTCTTTCAAAGCTACCAAATGTCCATGTGCCAGGCAGACATAAAATGTTAAAACTATGAGATCTTAGCCACAGAGAATGAAAACAGAAGATTTACTGTCTGGGTAAGAGACTTTCTCATGGAGACAACAGGCAGGAGGAGGGAATGTGCAAAGCTTTAACTATTTGTATTTTTCTTAATAAAAGATAAAGGATATACATAATTTAGTCACTTTATGAATATTAAAAGATCAAACACCCCATCTTTGCAATGATTTTTTTCAATGAATTAGACTGTTAGACAAAGTTTAATTACACTTGTAAAAATATTGTGCTGTGCTGCAGTTAAAATTTTAACATGTTTGTAAGACCCTTAGATATACCTTTAAAAGAGAGCATGAAAGCACAGCTGGGATACAATGTGAAGTGCTCCACAGCTCAGTTACCAATACATTTACAGATGAAGAAAATTCAAAGAAGCTAACACAATTTGGGAGTGGTACTAAAAACTTGCAAATGTTGAACATTCTTAGGCTTAGAGGTAGAATTCAAAAACATAACTGTGTTATTCTGGATGAATATGCGGAGGGATGTTGTAGCACCTTTGAGACTAATTGAGAGAAGGAAGTTGGTAGCATAAGCTTTTGTAGACTAAAGTCCAAAACACACTGCAGAAATAATCCAGATCGCTTTAACTGCCATGGCTCAGTGCTAGGAAATCCTGGAAATTGTAGTTAATTGTGGCACCAGAGCTCTCTGACAGAGAAGGCTAAATGTCTCACAAAACTATAGTTCCCAGAATTCCCTAGCATTGAACCAGGGCAGTTAAAATAGTCTCAAACTGGATTGTTTCTGCAGTTGTTTTGGACATAAGTCTATTTCATCAAATGCATCTGAAGAAGTAGACATAAAGCAGAACAGACCAGCTCCAAAAGCCGGTTTCCCAACAGCTTGGGGCGCGTGACATTTAAATGCCGCATGCCCCCAAGACGTCTTGAAGCCGCCCAGCTGCTCAGATGTGGGTGGGTTCATGACGTTCTTGCGGCATGGCGTTTACACACCACATGCCACCGAAGCATCATGAAGTTGCCATGGAGCCACAGCAGGGCTGGCAAAGCTAGTGTGGAGAGAAGGCAAAATAGAACAGGCCTTAGCAACAGCCGATAGAATGTGAACTGGCAGCAGCCAATCAAATGAGAGACCGGAGGTATTCAATAAGACCGTTGCTGACAGTTGAAGTCAAACTGGGTCTGGATGGGTAACAGTCCAGAAGAAAGGGAATGTGAGGGCTAAAGTTCAGAAGGGAGGGACTTAGCTCTAAGACAGAGCTCCAAGTGAAGGAGTTTCTGGGATTAGTTAGCCTGAGGCCTAGTGTAGAAATAAGGTTGGAAAGACCACAGTAAATAAGGACGGTGTGAGAGTCCTAAAAGAGAATATCTAGTGCAGAGGTAGGCAACCTTTCCCCTTTAAGGGCCGAGGGACTTCAGCTCCCAGAATCCCAAGAGCTATTGGCCAACATGGGACTATTGGCCAACATGGCTGAGGCTTCTGGGAGCTGAAGTCCTTTGGCCCTTAAAGGGGAAAGGTTGCCTATCCCCAATCTAGTGGTTTCTAGAGTTAAATAGTATATAACAAAGTATAACAAGAATAAGTGAATGCAACATCGTAACAAATGAAACATTGTTAATCATCATCCAAATAAAGTTACATTTTTCTTTTCATACAAGCTTGTCAGAATCTGGATTGAATTTCCATGCTACTAAGAAATAAAGAAAGCAAGTTTGGGGAAATAAACCCATAGATATAAATAAAAGTGGTCTGGTACATCACATATTGAGCAGAAGTGGGATCACAATACCCATTGGGCTACCGCATCAAGAAAAGTAAGCGGTGCTCATAATAAATTTGGAGGCAGCAATGGGATGTTAAAACCCATGGGGCTGCCACAGTATTTGTCCCCACATTTCTGGTGCTGCAGAGGAAATTGTTCAAATTTTTAAGTTTTATATTTGCTTTCTTCACACTCCCCTGGTAACTTTGTCAGCCCCTTTTCGTTGGATGCCTAAATTGTATTTTTTAAATGCTCAGTTGAAGTTACTGCAATGTTAGAAATTGGGGAAATGAAAGCAAATTTCATTTGGGGAGGCAGAATTCTTGTGGATGAAAAATCCCCTCATTTTGCCCCATCCAGTAGCTACAACACAGCTCTTCAGTCTAACTGCAATTTTGGCTTAAATAATTCAATGTTTAATAAACAAAACATCCATATACACAGCATGTCAAGTGGAAGGTGGACTAAGTTCTGTGTTGTTGGTTTTTATTTTTAAAAATGTAAAAGTGCTGCAGTCTCTACCCAACTGCATCCATAGGTGGTACATACCAAGAGCTGTTTTCTACCTGAAGAAGTAGTAGTTAGAAACATCTAAGCAACAACAAAAAGTATGCTGGTGTTCTATGCAGGGCTGCAGTCAACACCCATATGGTTTGTGATATTAACTAAAGAACTACAGTGTACATCTATAGGTTGTACATCTCATTCATGTCAACAGCAACAGCAGAAGCAAAAAAGTAAACATTTGTATTTTGTAACCTTTTTGTTTTGTTTAGAAACTGATAGTGAAAGGGCAATGGCTTGATCAACTTCCCCTTCACTGTAGCTTCCTCCTTTTAAATAAATAAAAAAAAAAATCAAACGTTTTTGCAACCTTATGGCATTAACCTCTATTTTTGTGTATGCTGCAATAGGCTGAAAAGGAAGAAAATGCAACCTATTTCATAACTGATAGCAACAACATCGCCAGCAGCTAAAATCAGGACTGTGTTACTGAATATTTTTCTTCCCATTTGAGTGTTACCAATGGTGGCAGTTTGTCCAAGGGAAATATATTTGTTGAGGATGTTTCATAAGGAAGAAAAAGCAGAGACAAATTGTGGCTCAGGTTCTGACAACACATATGGCCATGGTAACAGTCTGGTTTTTGAGTTGTACTTGTAGAGTATCTGCATGATTGTGACCATCTAGTGGCGTTCGGCTGATACCAACGTTATAATGGCTTCATCATCAGCTCAGTGTCTTTTTACTTGCCCATTCATTTTTATTGGCTAATACTGATTGTTTTATTGTATCTGCTTCTTTTTCTCTTTAGAAATTATGATAGTGTGTTTTTGCTCATTTTGTTTGTTTGTTTCAGTTATATTTGTAAACAGTTATATTTGTATCTCTGGTATCCACAGAGATGAAGAGCAGTTTTAAAATGTTGAAATATGTCCCCATAAGCATAATCTATGAACTCAGGAAGCTTCTGTTAAGAATAGAAAGCAATTAAATGAGATAGGGGGAAAACGATTTTATTCTAATTAAATTCTTTAGGGTACCTAATGATATCACACCCTTCTCTCCTTCCCAGTATTCCCTTTTCCCAGTTATTTATGCATAATAAAGCTCTTCTTATTGCTTATTTAGCACAAACACCTCAGTTTTGTGGAATTCTGCAGTACCTATAGCCCTTCCATGCTCCCTGTTTAGGCTAAACTCTACACAGGATGGTAGTATATCTGTTTTTAAATGTAGATCTGTCATAATAAGGTAGACAGTGGATGAGATTGAGGATGACAGTGGTGGTGGTGGGGAGGTGAGCAAAATGAGACCATTGTCCTTCTCTGCCCCCCCCATGAATTTTCCTCTAGACCTCAAATTTCTAGCATTGCACAGAATGCAATACTGAAAATCGTTCAAGAATCTTACATTTGCTGTGTTCTACTCTCTTTGTAACTTTGCTTTCAGTGCCTAAAGTGTATTTCTAAAAGCTCAATTGAAATTTCACATTACTGTGATATCAGAAGATAAATGACTGAAGGAAATGTTCATTTGGGAGGACAGAGTTCTTATTTATGAGGGCAATGTCCTCATTTTGCCACCACCACTTTGCCACCTGGGTGAGAGATCCATTTTAAGGAGCAAAGGGGCTGTGTGTCTGGAGAGTGCAGAACCCTTGCTGTCCCCCTGGAGTCTGTTTGCCAGCTGCTTCTCCCCATATATTTGTATTTTGACAGGTAACATTTTTATGAATAATTTGCCTCCAGTTTAGTAAAGAGGCTTTCATCCTGAAAACTCCCTTATGAAGATTTGCAAAAAATAAAAAAATAAAACAAATAAAAATTTGCTGTGAACTTGATGTTTCTCCAGTTTTTCATACATAAAGCAAACTCATGAGAGGTTAAACATGATCTTGAAGCCAGAGAATGGCATGCGGAGGTTAGAACTTAGAGTCTTTAACACCTACATCCTTTCTGAAACCACAAAGAATTGTGAACACAAACTGCATGAGCCGAATTGCAAACAGTGCTGACAGAGAACAACATTGAACTGTCAAGCTAAAAAAGGCACACTCACATACCATTGTGACAGGCAACCGGAACTAGAAATCAGATGTCTGTGTTTGATGACTTCAAACCAGGCTGACTCCTAACCTCACATCTTGGTTGTTTACTAGTGGCAGTGGTAGCTCTTTTGGGAATTAATTAGCTAGGTGCAAATTAATTGGTTCACAAACACTGGGCTTTTTAAAGACGGAAGATCTGTTTTCTCCATGTTCGTTTGTTATATTAGAATTCTGTTTTACTTGAGCTTGGACAAATAGCTGCTTGTCTCTCTATGACTAATGAAACTCTTAATATTTGTTTTAACAAGAACATAATAATCTGCTTGTTTCAAACAGAATTTGCTTCCGAGTGCCTTGGACTAATGTATGTTTCACTACATTAAGCATGTGTCCTCTGAATCTCTTAAGTCTGTGTGCATTAGGAAGCAACCAGTTGTTAGTTTTAAAACAAAAAACAAAAACAAATATTTATTTTTCGCAAGACTGACCTTAAAACGCTATCTAATCCTCTGGCACAAAGATTTTCCATTTAATTTCTCCAACCCAATCCTCATGGGTCTTATGATGTTGGGAGCTCAGCTCATTTCAGTGAGGCTTCTGATGCTCAGTTGTTTAAGAACCGAATGCCACACATATGTTTCATATATATAATGTATTCATATATCATATCCACTACCAGAAGTTATCACATTTTTGGAATCTGAGTTCTTTTCATTTTTAAAACTATAGTGGGAAGTCAGGTGAAAGACAAAAATATTGAAAGGTATTCATTCACTGATTTACTAATTATTTAATTATTTTTGTTTATAACTCCTCTCCTTCCCCTCATCATTTTATTGCCCTAACTTCACTAGATTGTAATCATCACTCCATCAGTGGTCTTCTAGCTATTGTTAAATTGCTATGACCATCGTCCCTAGATATTATAGGAAATGGTGACAGATAATGAAAGTTGTAGTTCCACAATATCTGGGGTAGACCACAAGTTCACTGTGTTGGCTCTAGTGTGTAACCCATATATGACTGTATCACCTCAGAATGCATGAAGTGGCACTCTCTCTACCCAAGCGCCTAGTGAATTCATACATATCCATAAATATTTTTCCAGCTAAGATTTTGTAAATGATACCATTCTTGAACATTTGTGCATAACGTGCACAATACATCTTTCAATGCGACCTTCCAGATGGTTAGGTATTATAGGAAGTCCCTCTTAACTGGGAGACTCTTCTGTTCCCTGCTCATTCTTTTTTCTTACTTCAAAAGAGCAGTTTTGGAGTCAAACAGCATAGGATGTTCTATTTTAAAGGTAGTAGAGGTTGCAGCCAATTGCTTTTGCTTGAGCCTACTGGAAAGGACAAGACACTCTATTCCCCTGATGAGTTAATTTAGTGCTAGCTACTTTTGCTTCTTGAACTTAGTTTGCAGCAAGTGAAGTAAGCTGAGGACAAAGAGGGAAAGTGCAAGGAGGAGAAAAAATGGGATGTTTTAAAAGCAGCTGAGAAAGTGGGATAGCAGAGAATTAAGATGTCTCTGACAAAGTAGGACAATTGGAGGGTATGTGAATATTTGTGGGTAGGCAAAATGGATCAATCCTATGAAGTCACCAGTGATTCCAGTGGGAATTTTTCAAAATATCACTTCAGTGGCTTGCGGCGGTTTAATAAGGGCCATTATGAGGCCACAGCAGTTTGCTTTTGCCTGATCCTACGCAGGACAAAGCTCTACATTCTCCTTTCCCTTTCCTCCTGCTGAGTTAACTACTTTTTGCTCTTTGAACTCAGTTTTTAGCAACTGATCTAAATCACAGATGAAGGGGGGAAAGTGGGAGAAGCACAAACTGTGACATTTTAAAATAAACCAAGAAAGCATAAAATTAACCAAGGCTATCCAACTAGGACAGTTGGAAGGTATGCGCCTGTCTTAGAAAAGCCTTCTGTAATGTCAGTTAGCATAAAGTGCTATGGCCAGATTGTTAACTGAAGCTGGTTACATGTGACTATACAATCCCAATCTCTTTCTGGGCACAATTGAAAGTGCTGATTATGACCTATATCAGTGGCTCTTAACCTGTGGTTCACAGACCCCCAGGGAGCTGTGATGTCCTCACAGGGAGTCCACAAAGACTTGAAGGTTTGTAGGCTGCTCTTCCCTGCAACAGAGTATTCATGTGACAGGAGCCAAGGCAAAGGCTAACTGGCTGTTCAATCTGCTCAAGCCACAAACTGGTGGGAAGAAGCAGGAGAAAAAGTCTGAGGGAAAGTTTAATGGATGATGTATAGTAATTAATGGTTCCACATTCAGGTATTATTAGTATTAGTATTAGTATTATTCGGGTTTTAAATCTTGAATTAAGTCTTGGAAGTGTATCTGTGGCAACAAAATATATTTAAAGTGGTTCCTGGTAAAGAAAAGGTTATGAACCTCTGACCTATACCCTTAGACAGGTTAGGTCTAGGCTATCTAACAGACAGTATCTCCTCATATGAGCCTGGTCAGGCACTAAGATCCTCAAGAGATTCCTTTCTCTGAGTCTCACCACCTTCTCAGGCACAAGACAGAGTCTTCTCAGTAGCTGCCCCTAAGGAGGCTAAAATGCCCCCCTTGCTCTCCTGCAATAAGCAGACAGAGGACGACGACGATAGGCTTTTGACAACTGGTCTTTTTCAATTATACTTCCTTTTTAAATTGCCTTTTTAACATTCAAACTGTGTATCTTTTATACTGTTTTTTTTTTAAAAATCCATTTAATAATAATGTTGACAGAAACCTGCCATAGAATGTTTGATTGTCTGTGCAATACATGTGTCCTTTTCTGTGAAATGGGCTCTGAAGAGAAGGACCTTGTTTTATAAAACTGTCCATTACTTGAATCATTTATAATAATTTGCCCAAAACCCCAAAACAATTTCTGTCAAAATTTGATGACATAGTGAGAGCCAATGTAATGTAGTGGTTTGAAGTTTGGGATACGACTCTGGAGACAAGGGTTTGATTCCCAACTGAGTCATTAAACCAACTGGGTGACCTTGAGCAAGTCACAAGCTCTCAGCCTCAGGAGAAGGCAATGGTAAGCCTCCTCTGAATAAATCTTACCAAGAAAAACACATCATAAATTCACCATAGCATTGTCATAAGTTGGAAATGACTTGAAGGCACAGAACACACATCCAGTTTTACTGTATTCACAGAGAAGGTGGACATCCCTTTAAACACTGATGAAAATAAATACCATTTATGTTTCATCACATTTGGGAGCACTGAAACTGATTTGCTCCAGTAGGATTGTAGAATGCCTGATGAAAATGATTCTGCCTTAAGGAAGAGAACTTGTCTTGATCTCAGCATCCAGAAGTTAACACTCAGGGAGTTACAAGATCTTGCAGTCCATTTAAGTTTTGCATGCGAGGCTAACGCTACTGGCAGGGCCTCTCATAATTCCCTTTGTTCTGCAATGAATCACAAGATTCAGTTGTTTTGACAGATGAAGAAAGAACTGATTATTTGGCATTCATTTCTAAAAGATTTTAAAGGGGTCTTCTTCTAGAGAAAGTATCTTTTGCTGGAGACTGAGGGGGGTTGCAGACTGCCAGAAATAGTGCAAATTGAGTCCACTATTAGGGTTAGGGTTAGTGCTAGGGAATCATGGGAATTGTTTGGTTTTTTTCTGAGAAATCGAGCCTTCTCTGTCAGAGAGCTCTGGTGCCACAATAAAATACACTTCCCATGATTCCCTAACCCTAACCCTAACCCTAAAAGTGGACTCAATTTGCACTATTTCTGGCAGTCTGCAACCCCCCTGAGTTATATTGCTCCTGAATCTTTGATTCAGTGGATCTAATTGATTCTGAATCTTTGATTCAGTGGGTCTAAGTCTTGGATGGTAAAATTACCTGTGAGCTTACCTTTCTTGTGCTCTTCCAGATTCTGATGGTGGTCCCACTTTGCTCTGGCCTTTGTACAAACTCTATTCTGCCCTTATGGTGAGGAAATCAGGACACTGTTCAGCCTATCCATTCTTGGTCTCATTCCTATTTACAAATAAATCAGTTTATGATCTGAATCGATGGATTGGTTCGACAGTGGAGCGTGGTTCACAATACATTTGTCCCAATTACATTTTCTTGTTGTAAAGTAGGCCACTGTTGTTCACATTGACTAATGAATCGATTCAAAATGGACCCTCTTCAGTGGGTTGCCAATCGCTGATCACATCATAGGAAATCGATTCCAATCTGCATGTCGTTCACACTTGTGCTGAATTGTTTTATTGCAAAAGACGTGCAATAAAGAGAGTAAAAAAGATGCATGTTAAATGGGTCTAGCGCAGAACCCCCCTCACCAAACCACTTCAACGATTTGGCTCAAGTGCAAACAAGAGTCATTTAAACCACTGCAAACCAGTTAGCAAACCAGTTTATAATATGGGAATGAGGCCCTTCATTATCTAAAAACCCTAAAGTAATATCACTGGTTCAAACTTCTATACTACAGCCATCCCTTCATATCTACAGGGCTTCTGTTCCAGACACACCCACACACCATGCAGATGCCAATGATCATGGGAACTCAAGCCCCATGGTTTTTAATGGTGGCACGCTGTGCCTGTGGCCACGCTGCCGGGCCGCATACACATGCCACCATTAGGAACAATGGGGCAGGGCCATCTGTGGATGCTCAAATCTGCAGATGGCAAGACCATGGTTGGGTTGAGTGGACTACACATTGGTCTGCATTTCCCCCTGTTTGGTGTTGTCCTGTTGAGATGATGCATGTCCCAAATCCTGGTTTTACTGTGAGCAGTCTGGATGACATCTGGCACATTCAGCACTAAACCCTAAAACACCCTTTAAAATGCACACACTAGATCAGGGACAGGCAACCTTTTTGAGACCTGGGCCGGTCTCCCGTCGCCCAGGTCTCGGCTGGGCCGAGGGGGGGGGAATGGAGGCGCATGTCACAGCCGCCATTTTGGAAGTCTAAATCGCGGCCGCAACGCGTTTGCGCATGTGCAAGAGTACTGCGCATTCGCAAACGCATCGCGACCGCCATTTTGACTTCCAAAATGGCGGCTGCAGCAAGCGTGGCTGAAAATGTGCCCCGACGGCAGCGAGCGGCAGCAGCGGTGGCATGCGGCGGTGGCAACGGCGGCAACCTATGGCCTGGGCCGGTAAGTCCGGGGCCCGGGGCTTTAACCAGTTCCCGGGCTGTAGGTTGCCGGTCCCTGCACTAGATGTTCCTTCATGCCCTTCAGGGAACACTATGGACTATCTGGGAGCAACTCTCTGCCCCTATAGTTTTGAGAGTGAGAAGGCACAGGAATCCATAGGGAACAAACCAAAAACTGAGGTCCAAAACACACTGTAGAAATAATCCAGTTTGAGACCACTTTAACTGCCCTGCTCATTGCTAGGGAATTCTGGGAACTGTAATTTTGTGAGACATTTAGCCTTCTTTGTCAGAGAGTTCTGGTGCCACAAGAAACTACAATTTCCAGGATTCCCTAGTAGTGAGCCAGGGCAGTTAAAGCAGTCTCAAACTGGACTATTTCTGCAGTGTGTTTTGGACTTGAGTTTGGAGCCCACTAAAGCCTATCATCTGCATTTGCTTGTCCTTGCTCTACAGTGAAAAAGGTAGTTTCAATCTTCGTACTGGAACCAGCATGACACAGTGGTTTGGTGTTGGAGCATGACTCTGGAGACCAGGGTTCAATTCCCCACTCATCCATGAAACCCATTGGGTAACCTTGGGCAAATCACATGCTCTCAGCCTCAGTGAAAGGCAATATCAAACCTCCTCTGAACAAATCTTGCCAAGAAAACCTCATGATAGGTTTGCCTTAGGATCACCGTAAGTCAGAAACAACTTGAAGGCACACAGCAACAACAATTGGACCAAAGGTCCTCGTGAAAAGAAACTTTGATCAACATTAATGTTGCACTGCTTTTCCTCCACAAAATTCTGTGTGAAATGGAAACCATAAACAAGAGTGGGACATGCTTGACTTTTTTTTTTTTTTTTTTTGTCTTATGGTGCCAAATACTCAGGGGTCCATATGAACATAGGTGCACTATTTGTTAAAGTTCCAAGAATGGCTGTTGTTTGTAAAAGCCGCACTTAAACAAGTGCTATACCAAAGGTCTAAATAATGCAGAAATAATCCAGTTCGAGAGTGCTTTGACTGCCCTGGCTCAGTGTTATGGAATCCCGAGAATTATAGTTTTGTGAGACATTTAGTCTTCTCTATCAGAGAACTCTGGTGCTACAATAAACTACAATTCCCAGGATTCTCTAGAACTGAGCCAGAACAGTCAAAGTGATCTCGAACTGGATTATTTCTGCAATGTATTTTGTGCCAAAGTCTGGTTAATATGTTTCCGGTAAAGAACTAATTACTCTTTATTATTATTTTGTTTTCCTGATACCTGCATAGATTACTCAGATTTCCTAACTCATATCCTTTCTTTTATTAATATATAAATTGGTTGTTGTATTTATTGATTCCCAAGGTAAAACTATCTGAACAACATACTAGTAAAAGGTTATTTCCAACACTATGTGTCAAGAAGATTGCTACATTTTCTCTTCCCTTTCTTCAAATACCATTTTTTAAAAATTATTATTGGAAATGTAATGTATGTTGTTTTTCTGCCTCATGAGAAATCTAAAGATTGTCTGCATTGTGACTGAAAGAGAAACAAAAGAAAGGAGTGAATTATATAGAGATTACAAAATGGAAAGAAAGGATTTTCATAGAAAAGAGCAGGAGCCTTAATTGAAAAACAAAGTGCTCATTTACACTAATCGTATTCAGGACTTATCTGAGCTAGTTATTTTCCAAAGCTGCTGGTTGAAGAAGAATGAAATAATTTAAATAATGCTACTTGTAGGACCAAAATATCTGCTGTGGTTACTCATTTCACTTTCACATGCCCAAGTAGAAAATCTTATAAATCATAGCAAGGAATAATGCAGCCTTCCAGATGTTGTTGGCTGCTAGCACTCTTCACCATTGGTTCTGTTGGCTGTGGCTGCTGGGAGTGTCAGTGGGAACATGATTCCCATCTCTGATTTAAACACTTCCTGTTTACCTAGCAAATGCTTCCTCATATGTCCCCTGTATCCCAAGTTTATGAGTCACTGCATCTAACAGAATGTCTTCCCACCATAATTAATCTTCTCAGCTGAACATTTGTTAGCCAAAACTTGATTTTGAGGTTGTAGGAGAGCTAACACATTTAATCCCAAAGTACTGGTAGAATAAGTTAAACAATGGACATGTGTTTTACATACAAACACACATCAATACCAATCCTGATTTTTTTCTTTTGTAAACATAAATGTCCCTGCTATACTAAAAAGGTGATGAGTGCTAGTAACCCCTTCCCACTTTCCAGCCTCATGTGTTAATGTAAAAGCCTATCAGAGTATTGACATGAAACTCTTGCTGCCCTTGTCCTGCTTTGTTTCCTTTATCTTTTACTTTTACCCACTCAAAATGCTTTGTGCCAACATTCCTGTCTACTCCTATGCAGATCACAGGATCTTAGAACTATGCCAACAAATTGGAATATTTATGTGATGGCTGGGTAATCAACTGGTGGAAGAGACAAACTCAGTTCCATTCTGTCAGTTAAGGCCTGGTCTATGCCACTGTTTACCCAGCCAGTTCAAACATGGGCATTGTACACCAGACCTATACAGATGCAAAATTCCATGAAACTGAAAACTGCAGAACTGAATGCTCTGTATATAGAATGGGTGGAAGCACCACCAGCAACAGCAAATCTGTTGATCAGTCTAAGACATTTTGCTTGAGGTGAGTGAGATGGTGCTAGCTCTCTCCTGCCCATATACAGAAATGGATTGGGATAGTAATTGAATCATGCATCATTGCTGGCACTGAAGTAGGGTATCAGCATTATTCATGAGATGGCTGGCTAGTTTTGGGGCTCAGAACAACTTGTGTGGCCTACACAGTTTTGTCCTCCAATATATGGCGACATCCAGAGAGCATAGAAGAAATAGTTTGAAGGCTGCCATCTCCTGCCTGAAGGAGCTGCTCAATTCTGCCTAATGGCAGGGCCAGCCCTGATTAGAATTGTCACCCATAGAGATTGACATATTCCTATTACTTCCTCCTTTCTCCCTTTTAATGTGTTACTTTAGTGCCAGCTTGTCATCTCATGCTAAGAAGGAAATGTGCAATCTTTAAAAGACAATCTTTTAAATAAATAATACAAAACCCCTCCTATGCCATTTCTAATAGGTCCTCTGCCTGCTTGTTTTCCACACTTCTGCCTTCTTGCTAAAATAAAATTCTAATATGTTTACATCTCTTGCATTGCCCATTTAATAAAGGAAGCTGTATTAAGTGACTTCTGCATGAAAAATTATGCTGCCAGTGATTTTTCAAAACCTTCCGGAAAATCAGGTTAGAATCATGTTATGCTATTTTCCATGTCTAACATCCAGAATTGTATGATTCTCCAGTCAGTTGATATTTATAAAATGCTACCCAGGAAAACATTATGTTTTGTACAAAATGATGCTCAATGCTGTTTACACACTTTCATATCTAACTATTTTAACCAAGAACACCCAACTTCAAACAAAGTTGTTCTCACTAGATCTGCTGTTCTTTTTAAACCTGTGAAATACAATAGGCAATGCATTTTTGGGCAATTATTGCATGCCTGGGATGATGTTTAACCACCCAGCAAGTACAGTAATCCCCTAGAAATGCATCAGCTGAAATATCCTGTTGCTTTCATAGGGCTGAGTTTACAAAAGAAACATAAGGAAAACAGACTAAATGGGCACTGACCTAAATAGGATACTTCCACCAGTCAGTCCCTAAAGCTTCCCATAAGTCCAGTGTTCAAATGCAATTACATAAAGGTCCACTTTTAACATTGTTTGTCTGGGACAATTTGGCATGGAAGTCAAACCTGACACAGAAAACTGTATGAGAGAGATGAAGTACCCAAACTCCTATAATATGCTCTGGTCTGGGGAAAGATTACAGCAGTTGCAGTTTTCTTTGTACAGATACTAGCTAGCTGGAATAAAAGGTTTTAATAGATACCATAAGTGGCAAACACCAGGGCAGAATGGGATGGGGTTTTAGTACTCTTGCATATAAACAGGAGAGTGAGCTGAATTTGAGCTGTATGGCAGCATGTAAGACAAGGATGGGGAACCTTTTTAAAGCACATTCCAGTTTAGGAATGGTCTTTAGGCTTGTATTTTGGCAGGGACTGAGGATATATGCATGAGGAAGGTTGAAAACTGAGTAGCCAAAATGAAGTGTCTGGGGCCAGATTTAATTCTTATCAGTTTGCCCATTTTCCCACCAAGTATGCAAAGTACAACTCATCAATATGCATGTTTTACCTGAAGCAACAACTGGGATTTCTGCAAAGCATAGCTAAATCCCATGCAATGACATTCATGCCTACAAAGCATAGCACCTGCCAAAAATTGGACACTGGTGTTCTGCCCCCTGCCCCCTGTGGAGTGTTTAACCATTTCTATAGGGGTAGGTAATCACATTTTCACACTTTATTTCTATGCTATCTTTCAAGCCCCAAAGTGATTCATAATGAGTAAATGCAAAGTTAAACTCAAATACAAAATTATAATAAAAATGCAAGTTAATTTAACACAGCAATACATTGACAACATTTAGGCTACTTTCTCAATTTGGTGCCCTCCAGATGTTTCAGAGTACAACTCCCATCCACCCCAGATACCATCGTCAATGGTTAAAGATGGTGGGAGCTAAAAGGGGACTAGATTAAGGAAGGCTGCCAAATGCATTTGTAGAGGGAGTAAATCCCATTTGGTCTAGTGGGGCCAAACAGCTATGTCTCAAATTGCATTATTTAAATGATTCCTGAAGCCCATTTTAAATGTCCCATCTTCTCCAGTTTTTGTGTTTCCCCCATTATGTGACACAATCTTCACATGCAAAGGAATCGTGTAGCATCTTTGAGACTAGAAAGCTGGTAGCTTTTGTAGACGTGAGTCTACTTCCTCTTCCCATGGTCACGATGGCATTTAATGCAGTTACCTTATGGTTTAAAAATATCTAGGACATGCTTTTTATTATCACTAGAAAACATATTAGATTTTGTCATAAATTATTTGGTGGGAAATATTGGCAAGGTATTTTTCTTCAGCTTTGTTCTTTATACTTGGCCTTAGTCATGGAAAGTCCCTGGTCTACATAGGAATGTCTTTTAAGGTTCTGAACTTATGAAAGAAAGAAACAAAATTATAAGGTGGGTTTTTGACATTTCAACAAAGTATATTGTAAGGTTCCTGAAAGCATATACCACAATTTTATTAGTAAAGTTATTAAACATTTCTTAATACAATCTATTGTTTTTTTCTTGAAACAACCTATTCATTGGAATTATACAGCACTTCATGCACAATAATGACAAGAGTCTATTTATGCTAATTAAATAACTGAGACAACATTCACAGATGTTCAGAATTTCAAATTAGAGTGTCACATGTCAAAGTGCTATACTTGTTTGTTGCCCCACCATAATAAAATTTGGAAAAGAGGAATTAATTGAGTGAAAAATGGAAACAGGAACATATTCCTAAAATATATTTCTAAGAATATTAAAATTATACGTTCCACATTCAAATGGTATTGTCATCTCACTGGAGCTACTAGATCTGAAACACAGGGCCTTTACAGACTACCAGAAATAATGCAGCTTGAGGCCACTTTAATTGTCCTGGCTCAGTGCTAGAGAATCATGGGAATTGTATTTTTTCTGGGACATTGAGCCTTCTCTGTCAGAGAGCTCTGGTGCCACAATAAACTCTAGTTCCCATGATTCCCTAGCATTGAGCCAGGACAGTTAAAGTAGCCTCAAGCTGCATTATTTCTAGTAGTCTGTAAAGGCCCAATGTCTACAAGAAGGGGCAAATATACAATTCTAAGCATGTATAAAATAAAATTTTCAAAGGCATAGCCATGTTAGTCTAGATCAGGGGTAGGCAACCTAAGGCCCGGGGGGGCCGGATGTGGCCCCCTGAGACCTTTGGACCGGTCCCAGGCTGGTCCTGTCGCTGCCACCGCCACCCGCCATGATGATACTGATTATTGTTGTTATTACTTGTTCTTGGGGTTTTCTTGGCAAAATCTCCACAGGGGTTTTGCCATGGCTTTTCTGGGGCTGACAGAGTGTGCATGCATATTTTTTTAAATTTTTTAAAAAAAATATATTTATTTATTTATTTATTTATTTATTTTGGGTGCTTTGGCCCCCCAATTGTCTGAGGGACAGCAACACGGCCCCCGACTCAAAAAGGTTGCCTACCCCTGGTCTAGATTAGTATGCAAAGGGGTATTGTAGTACCTTTGAGACTGAGAGAAAAAAGTTATGCTACCAACTTCTTTGTTTCTCTGAGTCTCAATGATGCTACAATACCCCTTTGTTACAATGCCCCACTGCATAAAAGAAAGTTTGTTCACGTTAATAGAGAGTCATGCTTTGAAGACTGGCTTTGACAAACCTAAAGAAGGCACAGAGAGAAGTGGTTGTGCAAGACTTATTGCCACCTTTCCAATGTGATATGTGAAAGCAATGAGATACAGCACAAATTCTGTTACAAGGAGAACATGTTGATTATACTTAGTATACAATGAAAATAAATTGAGAGAGATTTACAGTTTTAGTCACAGAGACTTGAATTGGTAGTACCAACTAGAATAGACCATTTGAACCAATGGAATTTACTTTAGTGTTGATTAATGATTCAACAATTGATTCAATGGGTCAACTCTAGCTGATACTACCAAGAGGATTCAAGTTCTAATTATCATAGCTGATAACCACAAGCAGTATTTCCTCATTATCTCCAGATAGCCATATTTAGGCATCCATCAGCATATACCAACCCATTTAATGACATTTTTTATTATATTTGTTACATCCTATTGTCTTATTAGCCATAGTTACATTGGGGTTTGTCAGCCTTTGCCTATACCATTTTGTAAGAAGTAGTGGTAGTTATGACTATGTAGAAGCTTGCTTTAAGACATGTCATGTGGTATGTTGGCTTTAGATAACACAGAACTTGACCCAGACTGCTGAAAGAAGGAATAATGTTTTCTCAACACATTTCATTCCTCACTTTGAATTTGGTTCACAGGAAATCTGTTTAAAGGTAAGTTATAATACAGCTTTTGTTTTGTATTTGTAGTCAAGATTTTTTCCCCTGAACATCAGTTTAGGGAAAGTATTTAATCTGTTTAATTGCTAAATCATAAGGTGTAAATTAAGCTATCCTAAGGCCTTTTCACACTATAATTGAGATTATAGCATTATTATTCCACTCTGACTGCCATGGTTAAATACTGTGGAATTCTGGGGCTTATAGTTTGGTAAGGCACTAGAGCTCTCTGGCTGAGAACTGTAAGTAACTTTTCCTTGAACTGCAAATCCCAGATGCCATAGGATGGAACCACAGTAGTTAATGTGGGATCATAGCATTGCCACTGTGTAGTGCGAAAGGACCCCTGATTCAAAGTTTAGCCATGAAAAATGATGGGAGATCCAATATTCTATCTTAAGAGCTGTATGAACAGGTCCAAAAGTCCATGTCATCCCCACCCCTGGCCTAGAGTAGTCCTGTTTCAATGATGCAGGCCAATATAGGATCAGGCAGACCAGATACCAATCTAGTCATTCCAGCCTGACCTCAACCTAAAAGACCCTTAGTACAGTTTTTAATAATCAGCTTTTGTGATGGCATTTTCTGGAAACTCCACTGTGACAGACCACATGGTCAGGTGCCCCCTTACCTGGTGCCACTACTGCATTCCCTGTGAAGGCCCCTGTCTGTGACATTGGATGGGGCTCCTGTCCACATGGTGACACTAGGAACCCTATTTCCAGGCTGCAGCAAGGGCCTTCACAGGGAATGTGGTGGTAGTGGCAGATATGGGGTAGTGGTGGCAGTGGCTCCACAGCATAGTG
Organism: Phrynosoma blainvillii; assembly: GCA_026167975.1. NCBI lineage: Eukaryota > Metazoa > Chordata > Lepidosauria > Squamata > Phrynosomatidae > Phrynosoma > Phrynosoma blainvillii. The sequence goes on along the minus strand of JANUYF010000002.1, from coordinate 89,624,228 downwards.
GTTGGCGTGCGTGTGAACACCCTCCCACCCACCACTCTGGCCCAGGTAGGTGCCAGGGGCAAGAAAGTGCTAGAACTGTGGGTGGGATACCTCAGGGTTGATCCATGGTATCCTACTCATTTGTTCAGCCCCTTAGAAAATTGTAAAGCTTTGTGAGACGATAAACTAGCATATTTGAATATTTAGGAAAACCACTTTGGGGGGATGCAGACGGGCAGCTGTGGGCTGCCCTGGGAAGCAGAGGATTGGGGCTGAGGCTGCCCCACACCTCAGCCCCAATCCTCCCTTCTGCCAGCCGTGGAAGGAGTGCTAAAATGCCAGTCTTTCCAGAGCTGGCAGAAAGGGTGCATCAAGAACTCCACGTGGCTGTTCTGCACCTCCTCCGGTGCAGCGCATGATGATGATGTGCTAGGAGGACTATTCAGGGCATGCACCCTGATGACGTCCTCGAGGAGGGGGTGAGGCAGCTGCCGTGTGGCTGCCCCTTCCCTTCCATGCCTCCAAGATGGCACTTTGCAGCGTCTGTAGAGGCCCTTTATGAATACTACAACAAATTATGCATGTAAGCTGAGATCTGATATGAACACTGACAGACTATCCAATATCCACCAACTTTCTTCTGGCAGGCTTCCCTTTCCACTTGGGAATACTCTAGAGGTCTCGGGGAAGACATCTGTTCTCTCCCCTAGCTACAAAACTACAGCTGGATGGTGCTGGGATCTCCTCAACCCCAATGGTCACTGATTGTCTGTGGGAATGTGCCTTGGCAATGTCAACAAAAGTTGGGTGGGGTGGTGGTGTCATTGTAAAAGGGATATCCAAGTATGGCACCAACTGGTTTTTGCAAGTTCCACTTACTGTTACATCTATTACATTGCACAGGATACTATTTGGAAGGTCTGTCAACTTGCTGAAAGTGACTGCATTGGGAAGGGTGGTGCCTCAGAGTTTCAGCATTTAAGCAGAAACTCACCACAGAGTTCTTGGAGTCCTACCCTAAGTATTTTTATTATTAGAGAAATAAAGACTTGGCCAAAGTTTACAAACAATCTAACCAAAGCTAGTCTTGAATCAAAACACTGAGGGTTTTGTCCAGACCAAGATGAAGCTGTGGGACAGGGAGAGAGAGAGATAGAGAGAGAGATGAATAATAGGAATGGCAGTTAGTATTCCTAGATATACATCTTCTAACATGCTATGCTTGTTGCAGTTCCCATTTCTAACAGCTATTAAAGGAGTAGGAGGCCTGTTCTTTTTTCCAACTGGATGACAGTGTAAGTGCTATCCTAGCCATGTATAAAGAGAGCAGAGTTTTTAACTTTTTTTTTTTTTTTTTTTTACAATTTCCAGAATTCCTCTGGCTGAGAGATTCTTGGGCTTTTAGTCCAAAAGTAACATTTGCAAGCTCTGAAAGAGATTAAAGAGTCAATAGGTAGTGATTTTTCAGTGACAGTTCCCACCATTTTTCCTGATCTATATCTTTAATAGATTCACACTGAAGAAAATTCAACAGGTGCAGTATTTCTGTCAAGAAAATATACTGTCTAGAAAAGCTTCATTCAGGGAAATACAAAAAAAGAAACACATCACTTTACAAAGGAACACAACTGAAGAACTTAATCCATTTCCAGCACAGAGGTTCTTTTGCACGCCATACAATGCACTTCACATCCCACCACCCTTGCATCCTTGTGAGTTCTCTTTTATGAGCATGGAATTTCCCCTGAAATTCCTATGCATTCATTACACCACTGCATTTAATGGACTTGAGCAGCATCAGATTTTGATATCCGGGGGGGGGGGGGGGGTCCCAGACCAAACCCCAGTGGGTACCAAGGGCTGATTGTAGTTGTTGTTAATTACTGTAAGACCAGCTTCACTTTTGGCAACCCAATGGATGAGGCAAGACCCAGATTTAACCAATGAGTAGCTCCAGTGAAGAACAGCTGCTGTGTGTGAGTGTAAGTGCCTTCAAGTTACCTGAACATTTATGTTGACCCCATATGTTTCACTGGGTTTTCTTAAGCAATGAATACTTAGAAGTGATTTTGCCATTGCGTTTCTCTGAAATATAGCCTACAGCATCTGCTATTTCTTGGCCCTCTCACATCCAAGTACTAAACCAGCCCAAGTCTGCTTAGCATCCAAGGTCAGACTGGATCTGGTGCCTTTGGGAAATACAGAGAACCAAATGCTAAGTTCTGTGGCACCCATGTGAACAAGACAAGGAAGCTCTGACCCTGGGAATCTTGTGACACAGTGTTCTAGGAAGCAGCCTTTGTTTGCCCACACTGTGCCTCTTTTATTTATTAATATGTGTGATCAACAATCGCCTGTTGTGTCTTTTCATACTAGAATACTGTCACATGAGCACTTTGAGTGACACCAGAAGGATTGCAAGGCAAAGACATGTAGCTCTCTGGTTCCAACTAGAAAAGTTTTAATACATCAGTGCTCTACACACTTGACAAACGTCTCTTTTCAGACCCAATCACCCACATGTTTCTAAAGTTTTCAGTTACAAGGAAGCACCCAAACAATACAACTTGCACAAAAGCATTTTTCCTTCTCAAGCTAAACAAAAGAATGATTAATTCAAAATGTTGTGGAGGCAACAACTCCTTCTGTACAAAAGGCAATTAAGTGTGTAATCAGATTAGCAGAAATTTCTGAATATTGAAGACTTGCACAAAAATCCTTTCTTTTGCAGCTTGTAATTTGTTAGATAGATAGAAATCTGGATATTTATAGTTTGAGGCAGAAAAAGACATTGTTTTCCCACTCTTAAGTTCTTTGCGAACTATTTTCAGCACATCATAAATGCACAGTTGTCATTCATTTGTTGTGCAAGATATGAAGAGGTACTTCCTTTGCACAGATGTTTGATGTACAGTTTGCTTAAATCAACCTGCTATCCTCAAGTGTGGTGAAGGATACTAATCCATTGCCAACACTGAAGTAAAATTCAGCTGGCAGTTTAGTCCATTTCTACATGTAGAATGGAGTGAGGAAACACCATTTTGTCCTTTGTTTCAGGCAGCACAGTATCTTAGGCCAACTCTGCCCGCATTAAAAGGGAGATGCTTGAGAATTTGGACTAAATTGTTATTTAATTTTATGTGTCCACACTGGACAAAACTGACAAAACAAAAATGAAGGCTCTGTCCTGACACTACTTCAAATTCTAAGGGCCAAGTAGTGTGACACTACTTCAAATTCTAAGGACCAAGCTATATGTGACATCAACTGTATGTGCTTGTTATCAGTATACTAAGAATAAATGCTTAGGCAACTGACAATGATAAGACTAAAACTATCCATAGCTCATTGTGTATTGTTTTTGTAATGCACCATCAAGTTCACTTCATCTTCTAGAGATCCTTTGAATGATAGACCTCTCTAAGATCCTGTTATTGACCTCGCTCAGGTCCTGAAACACAAGTTTGTGGCTTCCTTGAGGCAATCCACCTGTAATGCCTTCAACTTAAGTGAACATTATTATCTTTTCCAAAGATTTGTGTCATACTGTGATACATTCAAATTATGAAAATTCATATTTTGAACTTGATATGCTTTCATCCTCATTTATTTGTCTTTTTGGCAGCCTACAGTATCCATAGAACTGTCTTCCAGCACTACATTTCAAATGAACTTTCTTTCTGTTCATCTTTCACTTCCATACACAGAAATCAGAAATACTCCTGTGTAGACTACTAAGTTGAAGGGAAATGTGTGTGAGAGAACTGGATTTCTCTAGTAGAGTTATCAAATTGGTAAGGCAGAAATGGAAAAGTCACCAGGCCCACATCCACCAACATACACACAAGGTCTAGCAGAGAAAGATAATAAGCTTAAGTTTTTTGTGGGTTTTTTTGTAAAATATATAAAAGTAACAGTACTTATAATATTTGTACACAATCATGTTTAGAAGAAGAGGTGGTGGCAGCTGCAAGTTAAAGAGATACAGAAAGAGAGAGGGTATGCAAAAGCAAACAAATAGGAAGTTACCATAAAGGTATGCTGTTAGCCCTATAGAATAACACACAAACTAACAGTTAGTAAATATAGGCATGGCAAGGTTGCTAGCTCTAACACGACTTTGCCATCCAAGGTTGAAGCCTCAGAGTAGAGACATCAGAGTAAGATGGATCCATCCTCTTAAGACAGTAACAGCCATGTCAAGAGAAGAGAACTGATAATTCCAATGCTGAGGGCATGGAGAAACTCTGGAAGAGAAGCTACTTGGAGAAACTCTGGAAGGGAAGTGGTGGGAAGTAACATTCACTGAGGATCTCTTATACACAATGGCAGTGACACTTTAGTTAACTTTTCTTTAGTGTGGCACAGAACTTAGACATAGTAGACCACTTCTGAATACCTTCTGAATTTATTGTGAAGACCCTATGATGAAATAATCCAAAATGAAGCTGGCTCAGTGACAGAAGTTCAGAGGGATTTGCTCCTACATGAGTGTGAACAGTGGGGAGTGGGAATTTGTGGCCCTCCAGATATAGCCGGACTTTAGCTACCATTAACCCTAACCAGTACCCATCTTTGCTGGGGCTGATGGGTGTTAGAATCCAATACCTGCAGTACACCAGATATCTCACCCATGGTATACAAAACTGCAACCTTAATTTGTCTCGAAGGTGGATTAACCACATCAATAGTGTTACACATGGAAGAACCCATTTGTTTGGTGTACATAGTTCTCTCATGAATCTAAAGAAAATAATATCATGTTGAATAATTATTATTACTAAAATACTAAAACCATTTTGAAGCTGCTCTCCACCTGCAATTGCAACTCCTATCTGTACAAAAAATGCCAGATGTAAATTAAAAGGCAAGTACAACATGAACAGGTTCCTAGTGACCATTGGGTTAGTAACCTTTCATGCTACTTATTTCTCCTCTGTGGAAGAATTTGGCAAAGAAGAAGAGTGGCACCCAGTGGCCAAATTATTTTATGTCTTTAATGTATGTCTTATTTTCAGCTTTGACAAATTTTTTTATGTGCAAAGAGTTAAGATGCAGATTTAAGCTGATTTAAGAAACAAGAACAGATAATTCATCCTCAACCAGGCAGCTTTCCTTTTTAAAACAAAACTTAAATTGAGTGGCTTAATCTAGGGCATTTTTGTAAACCTCAAAATGAATTCTAGTGCACTTTAAAGTTAAAAAAGTGCCCTGTCTTCAGGACTGTTTGTGAATTTAGGGTCAAGGTTATTTTGCAAGATGTGATTACCCAAATCCAGAAAACACATGTTTACACAAGGTGGAATATTTGTCTTCAGGGACTGTCAGCCCTTTGTGTGTGTGTGTGTGCAAAAAATGTAACCAGCACAAATGCAATAGATCTATTGGGACATGTTGGTTTTTTTATCCCAACTGCTTTGGACTGTAGAAAAAGAAACTGTACACAGCAGGTAGCTAACACTTGGGAGAACTATTTAGAGCTCTTTTGTCATGAAATGCTTACTTTGTAAGTCTAGTTCTTTGTCAATTCTGCAATGCAATATGGCAACAGACTGTGGAAAAACAGGAGACTAGCTGGTGTCTACTCTGTATATAGATTGATGCATTTGTGGAAATTCAAACATACACTCCAGCCACTGATGAAGAATGTTATTGAAATGTGTTTGGCTGAAAATATTGGGGTATGCAGACAAGTAGATCTAGCATACATACATGCAGAGTTGAAGCACATAGGCAGGAACGTCCAGAAGATGGTCTTCTGTGAAGAATCTTGCTCCAGATAGCACAGGAAAAATCCTCCCACACACAGCTGCTGCTCTCAGCTTGGAGGATGAGTAGCTGAACAGCGAGACTTCACTCAGTGAGGACTTTAATCTTTGTTGCAAATATTTACAAAGATACACAGAGTATCAGATGTCCGTCTTGAATACTCACAGCTATACAGACCAACAAAGTGCATCACCAACCACCTACCACAACTAACCAACAACGAAGATTCTGACTCTCTCTCATATATAGGTGATCTTCTTGGAACATGTGACAGCCATGCACTAATGAAACCTGACTGGTTTCATCCCCAGTGCATCAGGCCTCCCATGATGCATACCTGGCTTGTCTCATCCACTGTGCATGTTGCATCAGGCCTCCAATGATGCACAGCTTTCCAAATGCAGACTCATGCTCCTGCCACTTGAATTGTAGTGACCCTGTTACCATCGCTCCAGTTCATTTCAGTGGCCATATCCATGTCTTTTTCCAGACCAGGGTGCCACATGGTCTTGACAGAAAATATCGATGGACTATGAATAACAGATACTGATGGATTTATTCTTCCTTATCAAGTTTCATGCTACAGTCATTTGTCTTTTAAAGAACCCTTATAACATTTGAGACAAGGCCCACTGTGCTGAAAGGGTGCAGAAGAGCTGCAGTTCCGGCTCTTAGGGCGGCCTTTTGCCACCCTTAAAAAGAGTGGCATTTTGCTGCTGTTTTAGGCATGGCAAAAGGAAGGATCAGGGCCACAGCGTGGGGTTGCCATGCCCCCAATCCACCGCTTCCCGGGGCGGCTCTCTGTTGCCCCAAATGTGCCGTCTGCATTGCCCTAATTAATCTTTGGCCTTCAAGAAGATTGTTGCATTTCTTGAGACTAGAAGTCTCCCCACAGGAACTTGGGTTTTTTTATGATATATTCTTTGAACAGTTCAACATTTGATTGTATTCTTTGGTTGATCTGAGAGTTTTAAACAACATATATACATTCATATAGATATTTTCAACATTAATTTTCATAGATTGAGCAATATTTTATAACCCCCAACTTCATTTCTTCTTTCCTTTTGTATTGGTTAGGTTTTAATTCCCCCTTTTGTTGTTTTTTCTGTCTATTGTTCAGTGTTTTTCTTTAATGCACTTTAGCTGGGGAAGAACACTCCCCAGCTTCCTATCAGCAAGACAGTCTGCATGTTCAGTCTAAAAGACATGGCACAAAAGAACAATCAATTCATAGGGAGGAGGAAACTACATGTCCTGTGCCTCTCATGGCTGTCTGTGGCCACATTGGGAATAGGGACTGGAATCCTGTTGGGGAGTTATGCATGCATAATGCTAGGCAATGACTGCAGTCCCAATCCCCTCAGTTCCCACTTATCAGGCAGCAGTGACTGTGATCGATGGGGGGTGGGGGTGTGTGTGTTCACCTGTTTATTAGGAAGCAGCCAACTGACAATCCCATTGCCTCCCATAAGCAATCTCTGGTGTGACAGGAAGAATCAGGACCCCTGTCACAATTCCTTCTTTACCAGAGATTGTTTTTATGATAGGATGGATGAGTCCATCAGCCAGCTCCTTCCTGACTTATGGGGAAAGGACCCCAGTTGATTTTAATGGTTGCTGCCTGGTGAGTGTGGATTGGGGGACTTTCATGGTATCTCTCTATCCTCTAAGTTAGGGGCTACATAGGAATTGTTAATACAAAATAGCCAAGAGTGTGTAACTCTAGGTTATACATTCATAACTGCCCAACAGAAATCCAGCTCTCAGTCTTCACTAAGGGGGGTTGCAGACTGCTAGAAATAGTGCAAATTGAGTCCACTTTAAGGGTTAGGGAATCATGGGAACTGTATTTTATTGTGGCACCAGAGCTCTCTGACAGAGAAGGCTCAATGTTTCAGAAAAAAAATTCCCATGATTCCCTAGCACTAACCCTAACCCTTAAAGTGGACTCAATTTGCACTATTTCTGGCAGTCTGCAACCCCCCTTTGTCTGTTCTCAAAGGAAGAAACAAACATTGTTAGCAATTTTCTTCTTAGTGCAAGAAAGTATTCTAAAACTATGCTGTTTTCTGTGCAAAACAACTACGTACACATTTCTGCAGAATAAGTTCCAAATTGTGAAGATTCTTGTCAGTCCAGGATTCTTCTGGTGAGATTTTCTTAACATTTGGAAAAAATGTCTTTTAACAGTTTTTAAAAATATATTTTAAAATATTCTTTCCATCTGTAGTCTACAGTGCACAGAGTCCCCATTTTTGGTTTAGAACTCTCAGATTTAAATAGTATATTCTGTCGTTACAAATTGTTGAGATGACAATCTGGTTCTTCTGACTGAAGAATCTTCAGTCAGCCAACTTTGCACCTGGTGTGCCTTAACATAATTTTATCCTCATTGCCTAGGATCTGATCCTAGGACTGGATATTATGTCTAAATATCACTGATGACTTTTATGGGTGTGACACACAGTGGGAAAGAGCCTGGATAGTCTTCTCTGTATGAGATAGATGTTAAAGGACAAGGTGAGCCACAGAGACAAGTAGTACACTGAAAATACTTTTTACCTCACTGTTTTCACTGTACCTCATCCATTGAGAGTTCAAGGAGTCCCTCACACTAGAACACTGAAAAAGTATAGAAGGTAACCAGGACTTGAATTTCAATGCAGTGAAATCAGAACCCTCTCATCCTAATTCCCTCTAATTTTTGTTCAAACGCCTCTCCCCACAGCCTTCTAAAACAGTAGCTAACTGGCTGTGAACAAAAGTAGCAAGACAACCCTTAAAAAATAGGAAGGGTTATACTTTAAAAAAATATTTATATGGATATCTGAGAACCATTGTCTCTTCCATACCCCCAACATGCTGATACCTCTGTTGACATTATTGCATGTGAAATCCATGCCAGGATAGATGTGGGTTGTAACCGTCTGCAACGGATCTTATCACACTGCTCAGTGTCTGGGCAGTAGGCAGCCCATATTCAACCCGGGCTTCTCCAGTAGCTTTTCAAGAACAGGATAAGATCTGTTGCAGACAGTTACAATCCGCAACTATCCCAGCATGGATTTCACATGCAATAATATCAACAGATATTCCCAGCATGTTGGGGGTATGGAAGAGACAGTGATTCTCAGATATGCATAAAACAATTTTTTTATATAATTTTTTAAAAAAGTATAAACCTTCCTACTTTTAAGGGTTGTCTTGCTACTTTTGTTCACAGGCCTGTTAGCTACTGTTTTAGAAGGCTGTGGGGAGAGGAGTTTGAACAAAATACTGGAGAAGCCCGGGTTGGATATGGGCTGTCTGCTGCCCAGGCACTGAGCAGTGCGATAAGATTCGTCACAGATGGTTACAACCCACATCTATCCTGGCACAGATTTCACATGTGATAATCTCCTATGTTCTTTCTCAGATGCCTCTGTTTTGGCTCCATTTTGACAAGCTGCCTACTTATGTTTGTTATTAGAAGGAATAATATCAATGACAAATAAATAGCTTTTCACTCAACTTAGCCAGAATGAAATAAAAAAAAAATGAGATTGGACACTTTGTGGCCTAAAAATAAGAACTCTCTGAAATTCCTATGCAAGTACCTACCAGGCCAAAACAGCAACAACAAAATAATTCTCTCTTGTCCCTATTAATGCACAGAAGTTATTTATAGCTGTGCTATAATTATTGAATGCACATGAACCAGCGCTTTACAAAAATCACTCAAGCAATATGGTAATGAACAAATGCACATTATCTAAAGGCAGGAACCATAGGATCTTTCCATTATCTTAACTGAATTGTGAATGGAGTCCTCGCCTCCTTACTGATTCTTTTGGGAACCACACACATTTATGAAGACAATATTGCAAGCTGTATCAATCACCCATCAAAAACAAAAGGTTTTCTGCAATTGAAACAGTATTGTTAAGTAAGAGCAATTCTTGGAGAGTTAACACATTCAGAATTTACCTGAATTAGATTCCTCTTGGAAGGAATCATTTGGCATTTTGTCATAAATACTTGACTTTATTTACTGATACACATTGTTGAGCACTGGTGGAGGTACACAGATTAAATGTTCCAATTTAGAATTAAAGTCCAGTATTCCAATAGCAGACCCCCTGGGAGAGGCTGGCAATACAGCAAGGTACTATAAGCTTACAGAGCTTCAGTGTAGCTTTTTCTCATTTTTAATTATGGTGTTTCCAGATGAGGTTTTTCTTGTGAAATTGTATGGCCTCATTCTTAGGATTTTATGGGAGTCTTCCATTTGTACACATCTTATTTTTCCCACCACTTATTCCATTTTTTCTTACCACAGACACACTAAATTAAGGATGACATTTGTCTTCTAAATGACTAGGAGCCATCTAGCCTGAACTCAATAACTGCAACTTACTTTAATTTACATTTAATTCCCATGGAAATATATCCTCTGTAGTTTCCCTAACGAAATAGATGTCTCACAACTTTGGCAATGGTATTAAAAAATACAGTTATTCTTGCCCCATTAACCCTGTCTTGTACAAGCTTTGCTTAAAATTATTACAGTATTGTTTCTCCTGAACAATATTGTTATCTTTATTGAGCTGTCACTCGACCCACACAGCCTCTCCAGAAACATACCATGGGAAATATAATGAAAGTTGCTGAGACATCCAATGATGCATATACTCCTCTTGGACACAGAGGGATGTCCTGTTTCAGACAGACTGAGTAATGAGTTTATCACACCAGGCTCATAAGGCACCATAATTGTGTTAGTCTATGAAACACAAACATACTGTGTTGGGAACAGTCATTATTGCATAGCACTTACAAATCGCCATGGTGCTGTTTCTGTCCTGGCCTCTGTCTTCCACACACTGGCATCCATACCTCCATCTCTCTGCCCTATGTCCTTCCTAGGATGCCTTTCAATCTGTATTTATTTTTATTTTTATTTTAGTGTACTTGTGCAATCATGGGAATACATTAAGTAAAAATAAAATAAAATAAAATAAAATAAAATGGAAATAAAGAAAAACAGGCGGCTTGGGAATAGTGAGAGAATAGAAGAAGAGAGGAGCATAATCACACCCACTTGCATCACATTACTGCTTGCATATTGGAACTGCTTTGGAAGGAACTTATCATACAGGCATCAACAATGGGAAAGCAGCATGGTTGGGAGGCATTGACATGTTTTGCCCTTCAATGAGAAGAGGTATGTCAGCAATGGATGGCTTACAGGCCAGCTACTGGACAGACATAGTGTTGAGCGATAAGGTACAGCCACAGATGCTACTATCCTGCTCTAATCCCACTTTTCATGCCTTGTGTGATAAAGTCTTAAGTTGTGAAGGACATGGGTAGAGCAAGCAAAGGACTGGCTAGACTCACTTGGCCAGGCATCTTTTCCACAACCTTATGTTCCAGTAACTAAAAATCGTCCAGTGAGATCAGATATGTTCAAGAGTATTTAAAAGGAGAAATACAGTATATATATATATATATATATATATATATATATATATATATGGAACAATCCTTTTCTCTTCTTGGCCTTGATAGTCCCTCCTGGTTTCTATCTGAATCTAACCACTGACTTTCTAATTTATGAAAGAATGTGTAATGCATAATAAACCTGACAAATTGGTTGCAAATGAACAGCTAATATTATCTGAGACAATAGAGGATTAATTCTCATATCCCACCTATGCATTTTCCCTGCTTACACATCCACTATTATACATGCTAACTTTACAATAATGGGCCAAGTTTTCAACCAAAGGAAGTTAAGGTCAATATAATTTGTCAGCCCAATAGATCTGCCTGGAGATTTCATTTTCTTTCCATTGCCTTTTCAAAACACATACCCTTTCAGTTTGAATTTTGCACTTTGAAGGGATCTACTTCTGGCTCAAATTGTCAGACATTTTAATGAGGGAAATTCGTTAAACCCACATGGCTCCACTTAAATTCTATCCTTAGCTAGCTCCGTCATGCATGGTGGTGATGCATCTATTTGACACAGATAATCAATTGAAAGCTGAGGTCATGAGTTTCACATCAGAGAAAAGAGGGAATAATCCCACAGATGGAACAAAGTGAAGGGGGACTTGCTCAAGTTACAATGGCTTTAGAGGTTTGCTCATCAGACCAGATCAATCCACAGTGTACCACATTCCTTTGCTCACCTCTTTGCACTATAGTTGAACATAGCCACAATAAAAGAATTCAGATGTCTGGTGGAGTTGGAGAGTTCTAAAAGAAGCAAGTTTTCCAGATTCTGAAAGAGAAAAGTTACAAGGCCACATAAATATACCTACCACTGAGACACACAGCAGCTCATCTATATACCAGTCAGTGTATAAAGAGGTGTTGTCCTCTTATCAGACATCTACAGGTCCTTCACACATTGACCAAATGCACAAATGTCAGAAGGCATCTCATGAATTCTTTCAAAGTGTGTAGGATGTGTACGTGTATCCCTTGAAGGACAGTAAGAGGACACCACCTCTTTTGCTACTGTTCTTCCTGGAATAGCTGGAGATTTGTTACTGTTTAGATGTGGTATGTCCACTCATAAGAGCTTGACCAGATAGTCACACCCTTAAGTCAACAAAACTGTTGCTACCCCTCAGTGCAGCAGGTTTCAGTTTTTAGGGGCATGTATGTCAATGTGATTCTCCTGGAAATAAAAATGTGTTGGATAGAATCCAGTTTGGACTTCAATTTGGGTGGAATACTAGGCTTACTTATGCACCTCTTTCCAAAGGAATAATCCTTAAGAGGTTGTTATTAAGTTATGGTTAGAGCTTGGAAGTAACTTCATTTACATTTATTTGTAATTAACTACATATAATTGTAGCTTATTGAAGGATTCAATTTTGCTGTGGAACTGTAACTCTAGTTACTTTTATGGTCCAAGGTGTATGGCCTTCCTACATGATGAAGGAACAACACCATAAGGTTCAAATGCCTGCTCATATTGTGCCTTTTGTTGCTGCCTTACACTTTGTCATGAGTGTTTGATGAAATAGATGGGAAGAGAATGTGGCCAGCATCTTACTATCCCTTTACATTTGCATAATGACCATTTGTGCAAATGGCTATACATTCTATTGGCTTGGATAGGGAGGTAACTGGTCTGGCCACCCTAGTTATATCTACAATCCTATGACATTATACCAGTAAAACATTAAGCTACCCTACCCCCAGTAGTGTCTTGCTTGGCCTGTGTTTTGTTCCACAGGCCAATGTCATTCAGATTTCAAATTCTTTTTAAAAATTACAAGAACAGTAACTACTTTTAAAAACATCATTCTCTAGGCGCTATTTACAACAGGTTTCTGTTTTTAGTCCCCAAACCTTATATCCTATAAATTATGTGAGACAGTCTTGTAACAATTTCACATATTCAGATCATCAAGGGATAACTAAAAATATTATGTGATTGTGAATAATAGGATGTGTAAATTCACTCTGTGCACCTGGGTATAAAAGGATTCATATCATGCTGAAGTGTTGATTGGATACTTGCTCAAGAGTCTGGCACTGGATAAGATGCAGATAACTCTCAAGAGTGTCACATCCAAGATGTTCATCTACACATCTTCCCTCTTTAAAAGGGAAACTTGCCTGGAAAGAGGAATATTATACCATAGACTTGGTTGAAGGTAAAAAATAATAAGCCCTCATTTTGTCTCCAGTGCAGTGGTAAATATATTCAAATGTGAAGAGACATAAAACTAGCTGAGCAATCAGCAGAACTTGGAAAAGTTGCTTTCTGAACTTCAGCTCTCAGAATCTTTCAGGAAGCATGAGCCTTGTAGTAAAAAAGTAACTTTCTCAAGCCCTGGATCCTTGTCTGGACTCCTCATAATGGGTAGTAATCTAATACACAATGGTGCTCACTTTCTGCTCTCCCTGAGTAGGTGAAATAGGAATCAAGGACTGTTCAAAATGTTATTAATTTTGAGTGGAAGAAATAGAATTCTTTTTCATTGTTTTTATCACAGGAAAATGTCTGTGATGTAGCTAAGGAAATCTAATAGCCATCAATATTGGCCATAAATTTGTTTTTCTGCTGAATGTCTGCCCATCCAAATTCATTTGGATACGACCTAAATTCTTCCACTACTTTGATATGTCTCCAAAATAGATTTAACTTTCCAGACAGAATAAATTAGTAGCAAACTCTGTTTTAAACTGAAGAAACAAAAAAGGGGGGAAATTCAGACAAATGCTAAATATATCTGATTAAAAGGTTAGGGTTCATCAGGACTATAAAAACAAAGGCTGTCTCTTTCTGTGCCAGAAGTACTTTTTCATTGTCTAGGACTGGTACTTATTTTGCAATGTCAGACAACTAATAGAGAAATATATCACATTCTTTAGCTCTAAGGTGAGAGGAACCATTTTAATAGAGCACTATTTTTATTGCCTGGCTAGAATGGAATGGAATGATATATTTTTTTCTCAATTGTATTCTTGCCTTCTAAGACCTTTGTGAAATCACTCTTTTTTGTATATAGGCCCATAGCAATGAATTATATGAACCTCTGCTCATCTGCAAGAATTTTTTCCCCATGACATAGGAAGTGCTGGTCAGCCAGAAGCACTGCTGATATATGCAAGAAGATTGGTCATTTGTGTTATACACTGCTTTATAATAGAGCCAGCTTTCCATATCCACAGATTCTGCATCCACAGGTTGAACCATTCATGGCTTGAAAATATGCCCTCAAAAAAATAATAATAATAATCCCCAAACAAATCTTGATTTTGCAGTTTTATTTAAGGGACACCATTTCATCACACCATTGTATTTAATGGGACTTGAGCAGCCATAGATTTAGGTATCCATTAGAGCAGGGGGCTGAAATCAAACAGTAGCAGATGCTAGGCTAGGGGCTCACAGTATGCCCTGAACAGAAGCATGTTGAAACACACAAGTATAGCAAGCACCACTTTTCAGATTATCTGCATTCCAGAAAATCTTTACCTACTAAATATGTGTCTGTCAGGTTGCTACTGAAAGCTCAAGAGCAGAAAAAGGAAAGGAAAGCAGCCGGCCCTGATATATATTGATCACTTGTCAAGTACTATTTTTTAGGGAGTTTATCACATGGGGACCATATGTACCTCCATCCTGATAATGATTAAAGTGGTCGCAACCCACAAAAGCGTGCAATGCGTGAATGATTTTCACATGCAGAACACAATAATGTGTTAGAAGCTCATTACTAAAGCGAAAAAGAGGGTAGAATGCACATTTGCTTTTCACACAGATGCGTGTAAATCCCAATAATGGTTTGGGAATCACTTTTTTGGCACGTGCACACAGAAGAAGTAGTTGTGTCACCAGAAACCACCCAGAGAAATAAACAATTTTATTTACACAATCTTCTTTATAAAAATATACTGTACTGTCCCTTATTTTCCAAGAAATGATATCCAGCCTAAGTAAAAAGAACAAAACATTACCCAAAGAAGTAGAAAAGGTAGAAAAATAGCATAAAAGTCTGCATCCTTCTCAGCAACCAGTGTCCCTGCCCCCCTGAGCGGCTGTTCCTTTAAGGGCCCCGGCTAATGGGGAAAGGACATTCACACAGACTAGGGAGAAGCAAGCTTTTTCTCTGTGTCCCTGCCTTTGCTTCAGCAACTGTTCCTTTAAGAGCCCTGGCTACTCAACCCAAAAAACCATGGGAAATCTAGCAACAAGTACAGAAATGGGGAGAATCCTGCAAATGGCTTTCACACTAGAGCAATTGCACAAACAAAGCAAATTTGTGAATGAAACAGAAATGACTTTACGGTGTTTTCCTGAAAATGCCTATTTGCTGGTTCATGTCACTTTCTTGTCAGATTCCAAGTGGTTTGTACACAATGTTGTGTGAAAACAATTTGTGTAATTGAGCCTAATAAGCTGGATAACCACAGGTTCTGACCTGTTTAAAATTCCAATTTTCCCCATCTGATAAACTCCTTTTTTCATTTAAAGAGCATTTGACTGAGCACACTGTGTCATCTTTACTATGGTAGGTGAAGAAGTGAAATTTAACAGTTTCGTTTGTTTAAAATAGTTTTAAGATGGATAATACAGCTACTGGGCTATATTATTCCGCGCTGCAGAAATAATTCAGTTTAACACCATTTAACTGTCATGGCACAGTGCTATGGAATTTAGTGAATTGTAGTTATGCAAGATGTTTAGCTTTCTCTGTTAGAGAGCTGTAGCACCACAACAAACTACAACTCCCAGGATTCCATAGCAGCGAGCCATGGCAGTTAAAGCAGTCTCAGGCTGGGTTATTTCTGTAGTGTGGATGCACCTTCTGTAACAAACAGACAAGTTATCCTAGAAAAGCACTGGTGGTGGGGCCAGGTATAATTATACGTTCCTCATGCAACAGACCATTTGTAAAAATTTGACATTATCCATGATTGTGTTTGGGAGGACCAGCATCAGTGACAGTATCCACTTCCATGCCAACTGTTTCTTGAGTGCCTGGCTCTGAATGGTTCTTAGAGCCAAGGCATTATGAGAGAGGGGTGACTTGGTGATTTATCCAAGGCAGGGGTAGGCAACCTTTTCGAGACCTGGGCCGGTCCCCCGAAGTCCAGGTCTCCGCTGGGCCGAGGGGGGGGGACGATGGCGCGCTCGCTCATGTGCGCGCACACACCCTCCGCCACCACGTATGCACGCCCATGTGCGCGCCACCACCGCAGCGCACATGGGCGCAGCCGCTGCACCGCATGTCGCACCCCCCATTTTGTTCTCCAAAATGGCAGGCGCGACGCATTTGTGCATGCGCAGGAGTACTGCACATGCGCAAACGTGTCACGGCCGCCATTTTGGAAAACAAAATGGCGAGTGAAGCGCGCGCGGCCGCATGGACGGCAATACGCACAGCGGCGGCGGCAGTGGCAGGAGTCTGCCTGGGCCGGTAAGTCCAGCAACCTGGGCCTGAACTGGCCGGGGGCCGTAGGTTGCCGGTCCCTGATCCAAGCCATTCCTTCATATAATGGCTTTGTCCCAAAGTAGAGTTGACATAGTACACATCCCCAAATCTGGGCAGCTAGTAAGAGAATATGCAAATTATTAAAATTATGTAAATTACTCTAATTTGCATTCTAATTATGGAAATCCAGTACATTAGTTTTTACATTTTTTTCTTCCACTATGTTTCAATCTTTACACCATTTTTGCAGTTGCCAATGAATGCAGTGTAATTTTTAATGTGCTGAAACTGGAAGAGAGAAACCCAAGTTCAAATTTCTGCTTGATCATAGAATTTACCATGCGACGTGGGCCACCATCACCTCTCAGCAAACCTTCCATGTGGGTCTCTCTCTTTTTACACTCCTCTGCAACTGTATTACTCTCTCTTCCTTCCTCATATCTTTGCAATGCAGCCCTCTCTTGCTTCTTACATGCTGCCACTTGCACTGCTCATTCTTACTTCTGTCCTTTTCTTTCACCTCATGCCCCCACAATGTATTTCTCCACTATCGGCATGCACATACTTCATATGTCCTGAATTGGCAAATATAGTTCCAGTTAATCCTCTGTCATCCTACTTTTTCAGTTGCTTTCTCTTTCCTCCCACTTTCTGCTTTCAACTGCTGTAAATGATTCTAAAATACAAATGGAGTTTGTACTGAATTAACTTTGCAGGGGGAGAAAGGAAAGGAGGCAGTGGAATCTTTCACTTCCCTGGAGACTTGGGCAAAAGCAAACTACTGTAGCCTTACCTAGCTTGTGTGTTCTTTCTCATTAATATCTTTTGCTCTTTTGCTGTAACTCTGATGTTTCTTGGCCCCACAACTCATAGTTTTAATTTGTGTAATGTTGGGTAGTATGCTTCATCATTTATTCTCCCTTCCCTCATGCTTTCTCAAAGAACAATTTCATAAAAGAATGCTAAGTTATTCCCCCCGCCCCTAATAACTTGGCTCCTACAAGAGCCAGAGACTTCCTTTAAAAAAAGAAAAGCCTGAAATCCAAGCCATATGATGGTCCAAACAGGTACTGGGTGGCATATCTAGAATCAAAATAAAATCCAGCCAAATGGGAATATGGCAACCCTACTCCTAGATCCCCTTTTGTAAAAATGGTTTAGGCTATAGTCTTCTTGACAAGCAGAGTTTGGTAGACTGCTCTGGCTAGGGGATTCTAGAAGTGTTAATTATCCCCCAGAGTAACTTTTGTAGGTTAAAAAAAAGGAAATGGTTTGCCAGCATGAGAGAACTTCTTCATTCACTTTGATACAGTTGAAAAAAGGAGAAAGTTCTAATTCAATAAAATTAGAGATGTTGACTGGAATTCTATATAACCATTGTGTACCACATAGTATCATAATGACATTGCTAAATAATGAATTCCAGCATAACCCTCCTCCTCACAATGCCACTTACTGCCAAGTGGCCATTGAAATTGACAGGGGTTCATTCCCCTGTGTGTCGAGAAGCAGCTGCCACCTATTCCATTCCTATCCCTTCCTGTGAGCGATCTTGGGCACAACAAGCAGAACCAATCCTCCTCATTCCAGAGGTCACTCACAGGAGGCAGTTTGGGAATGGATCCCTGTTGATCGCAGCAGCTGCTTACTGGGAAGTAGGATTCAGGGGAATTTTCATGGTTCCTATGTGGCCCCTAAACTAGGAATTGCATAGGGATCGAGAATACATAGTGGTTGTGAATGTGTAACTGTAGGTTATGCATTCATAATTGCCCAGCAGGATGTCAGCCAATAATCACAGTCCAATGGAAAGTTTAGATGGGCTTAAGCACATTGAAACTATGGGCCTAAGCAGATGGTGCAAAGCGCCGTTTTCGAGACCAGGAAGGGGAGGGGCAGCCTCACGCGCCCCAACCTCTTCCTGAAGTTGTCATCAGAGCGGCTGGCCCTCCGTACAGCCAGCGCTCCGATGAC
Source organism: Phrynosoma blainvillii (assembly GCA_026167975.1). Lineage (NCBI taxonomy): Eukaryota > Metazoa > Chordata > Lepidosauria > Squamata > Phrynosomatidae > Phrynosoma > Phrynosoma blainvillii. The sequence continues at coordinate 89,605,557 of JANUYF010000002.1, read as the reverse complement.
GCACTTCCACTGCAGCGTCTGCACACGCTGCAGCGGAAGAGGCACCGAAGGTGCACCAGAGGCCTTTTGCGGTGCACCTTCGGCGTCTTGCAGAAGGACTGTATTTACCATAAAATAGCACTCCTCCCTGGGCTTTGGACGCGGCACACTGGGGCCAAGGAGTGCGGATACCTCGGCCCCGATCCGCAGCTTCCCGGGGCGGCCCCGTGCCACCCGTCTGCTTCCCCCCTATGTTAAATTGAAACCCAGAGAACTCAGGGAATAAATAAAAAATGACTTGCAGCCAGGAAATGAAAATGTGTTGCTCATTCAAGATAGAAAAGAACACATTGTTAGGGCTATTTAATACATTATAGCATTGATGAATTACAGTTTTTCTTTAATCAGCTCTGTGTCAACACTGTAAAGTGCAGGGCAGAGATGCATGTCTAAACTTTATGGTAAATACAGTCCTGTGCAATAATTTTGATTGAGCTAAAATGCCTTTGATGTTGAGGCCTCTTGAAACATATTACCGGTACCTCCCTTGACAATTTTTCAATGTATATTTGCTCATCTGGAAGCAAACTGACTTTTAGTTACTGAATACCAGCACTGTATATTGTCTTTTAATTATATAAAAGCCATGACTCACTCATAATTTTCAGTGATCCATGATCTCTTTAAGGCAGAAATCTGAAACCAAATCCCTCTAGCTGTTAAGGTTAAAAATGACCAAAAGCAAGCTGAAAAAATGTATTTTAATTTCATAGGTCTAGCCATAAGACTGTCAATTGCTAACTTAAAGGTAGTGTTGGCACACCCTGCATACTCCATGTGGAATTTCGGGTACCCATATTTTCATATTCCATATCTGAAGCCAGCATGTTCTTGAGAGGTCATGATGACTTTTAGGAACACTAGGTCAGGTTCCCAGGAGAAAAGGAGTGAAGACCCAAGGCATGTGGACAATCCAGGTAATAATATCATCAAGGCTAAATGAGTGTACTGATCGCTGCTTCCTTCCCCCAAGTCATCTGCATTTCCTCTTGCACCTTGAGACAAAGGATCTCCTTGCACCCAAAGCAGTGAGCCAGCCTCTCTGCCTGCCCCTTTCTGTGTTCCCAGCCACCTCATCCTCTCCAGTTACTCTGTCCTGATCCAATCACTGTTTTTGTAAGTCCAGAGTTAAAGCCATCAACCAGCACAGAATCCCATTGTCAATTCCTGGGAATTTGTTGTGCTAGGTATCATCAAGCTCTCTCTCTCTCACACACACACACACACACACACACCCCTAGTTATCAGCTATAAACACCGGTCTCAAACCTAACCTCTTTGCACACAGCTGGCATACACCTGTGCACACAGTGCATATACAATTGTCCCAAGCTGCACTCCATATATGTTCTGTGTCACCCTTAGACTTCTGAGCCACTCTCAGTTCTGTGGTCTGCTCTTTGGACAGTAATTATCGCCACCCCCCTTCAAACCCCTCAAGCTTCACTATCCAGTTTCCATATTTCCTTTTCGGTTGGCTCTGAATGCACTGTCTGTGTAAATTGCTATTGCGTGTGTGTGTGTAATTGCACTCTGCATCTTTCTAAATAAAACCCTCTTCATTCACCCAAACCTGGAGTTCTCCTCAGTTATTACTGGTATATACAGATGCAAACAATTTACCCAGCCTCTTGCAAAGCTAATTTCCCCAACATTTAAAGTACTGATAGTTGGTGGAGACCTCCCAGTCTCCCCCATCTTTCTTTGGGTAAAGGTAGGTGCTTGACTGCTGAAAAATCAGGATGGAAAGTATTTATAGTGAGAAAGCTGTCTTAGGGTCTTTGAAGACTTGCCCAAAGGGCTGGCCTGGAGGCAGAGATGGGGTGGGGCAGCCAGACACCGGCCGCCCCAACCCCATGTTGATGCCATCCTGACACGCTCTTTTTGGGGCGGCAAAAGGGAGGATCGGGGCCCAGCATAGAGTAGCCACAGCCCCAATCCACCACTTCCCGGGGCGGCCCAGAGCCGCCCGTGTGCACCCCACCTTAGTATTGCCTAACAGAGTAGTTGTGGTATTTTGAGTATTGGACAATGACTCTGCAACTCAGGGATAAGACAGACCACCCCGAAGGAGCAGCTCTGCACTGCCCCTTTGCCTGCCATATCAAGGCCATGGCAACCACATGACACTGGCTCTTCCATGTTTCTTCTGCACTGCAGAAACTGTGTGATGCCTCCCACAGTCTAGATAGGTGGGCGGTATGATGCTGCTTTGGAGGTGGAGTTGGGGCGGGCAGTGGGCTGTTGCCATGCCCCCAAGCCACCCTGATGCTGGTGTTTCTTGCTGGTCTGTACAGCCTCTCAGGGTTCAAATCCCCACTCAGCCATAGAAAACCACTGGGTGGCCTTGGGCAAGTCACATTCTCTCAGCCTCAAAGAAAGGCAATGGCAAATCCCCTCTGAACAAACCTTTCCAAGACAATCCTGTGATAAGTTTGCTTTAGGGTTGCCATAAGTTAGAAATGACTTAAGGCATGCAACAGCAACAGGGCAGTACAAATAAAGATTCTGCCAAATTGGACTTCAGGATTGAAATGACTGAACCCCCCCCCCCCATAACAAATTAGTTGCCTTGAGTCCCCATTTTTAGAGAAAGGCAGGGTACAAATAAATATAATAACAATAAGAGCAACAGTCTACATCAGGGGTAGGCAACGTAAGGTCCTGCCGCCGCCACCACCACCCCCCGCCGCTGCTGCCGCCCACCATGATGATATTGATTATTGTTGTTATTACTTGTTCTTGGGGTTTTCTTGGCAAAATCTCCACAGGGGTTTTGCCATGGCTTTTCTGGGCTGAGAGAGTGTTCATGCATATATTTTTTTAAAAATTATTTTTTTAATTTTTAATTATTTTTATTTGTTTGTTTGTTTGTTTGTTTGTTTTTGGTGCTTCAGCCCCCCAATTGTCTGAGGGACAGCAACCCGGACCCCGGCTCAAAAAGGTTGCCTACCCCTGGTCTACATGATGCCAGAAAACAACTGTATAAAGATCTGGAGTAGTCATACTTGCTTCTTTGCTGAGTGTTCCCTTTTTTACAGCTGTTAATTATAATATGAAGTGCAGATGCAAACACCCAATGACAGAACAGTACTGTGTCTAGAGATTTATTTTTTTCCTAACAAACAAGAAGCTCACAAGGTGGACTGGCTAGGTACAACTAGGTTTCACGTGATACAAGCATATAGGGCCTCTGAAATCATTGGGACATGCTGATGGAACACTGTACATTTTTGAATTATGTGTTTAAATATCATTCATATAAACCATGATCATTAGACATATAGAGCACCTGAGATGGGGTACACATCCCACTCAGGCTGAGGCCCGTGAGAAAAATTCACTCTCCCATTTGTTCTCAGCCTTTATATCTTACCTCTAACTGCAAAGTATACAACAAGGTCACTAATACAAGTTCACTTGTTCATGCCACTGGACCACTGTTGACCTTTGGCCATGAAGCTAGTAAGGACTCCACAAGCAATCCGCCAAGTGCCAGAGGCCCAGCTCCCTATGCTGCCTTCAAGTCAACTCTGACCTATGGTGACCCTATCATAGGGCTTTCTTGGTTTATTCAGAAAAAGGTTGCCATTGCCTTCCTCTAAGACTTAGAGAAACGCAAAGAGTCCTTGTGGCACCATTGAGCCAAGGCTGCATCTGCACTGCAGAAATAATGCCATTTGACAGCACTTAAACTACCATGGCTCAGTGCTATGAAATTCTAGCATTTGTAGTTTGCTCTGGCTCTCTGACAGGAAAGGCTAAATATCTCACAGAACTACACACTCCAGAATTCTATAGCATTGCCATGGCAGTTAAAGTAGTGTCAAACTACATTATTTCTGAAGTGCAGATGCAAACCTTATTGAGAGAAAAAAGTTGGTCATCTCAGCTTTCATAGACTATGGGGCTCTACAGATGGCCCCTAAGGGATGGCTCCATGCCACCCCTGGGAGTGCTGGACTGGGGCCACAGCAACCTCATGCCGCAGTCCTGATCTGGTACTTTGCCGCTCCAAAAAGATCTGGCAAATGTCGTTCCTTTTTGGAGTGGCAAAAAGCCACCCTTGCCACTGTTGCAGCAGCTTTTCTGCACTCCTTTGGTGCAGTGTGTCTAAACGCTGCACCAAGAGAGAGCCCTGACACCACATGTTAGCTGTTTGGGGGGGAGGCATGAGGATGATGTGGGGGCGGACTCAAGGTGGCCAGTGTGCAGTCACCACACCACGACTCCACCCCCAGGCCGGCCCTTGTGGCTGGTCTGTACAGGGCCTATGGCTACTTCATCAGATGCATTGGATGAAGTAGATTAAGCCAAAAGAGACTGCCTTGAAGGAGCAGTGTCAAACCACCCCAGCTGATGCAGGATTGGGTCTGGTTGGGTGAGTGGCTTCACAGCGGCTTCATGGAGGCTTGGGGGTGTGTGTTGTCTAAATCACATGCCCCTAAGCTGCCGGGAAGCCACCTCAAAGGGGCCATCTGTTTTGCCCCTTAGTCTACAAAAGTTTATGCTATCAACTTCCTTTTCTCAATTAGTCTTAAAGGTGCTACAAGATTCCTTTGCATACAAACCAAGACACATCTATGTCTTTGAATTCTATGTTTAAGGCTGAGAGACAGTGATGTATCAAGGGTCTTTTACTCCAAGTCTCAAGTCAAGTCTCTCAAGTTCCTGCATGGCAGGGGGTTGGACTGGATGGCCCTTGTGGTCTCTTCCAACTCTATGATTCTATGATCTGAAGTCTCAAGTTGAATCTCAAGTCCTTGCAAAATACTTTCACATCAGGTCTTAAGTCTGGGAGCAAAATTTAACATAAAAAAGGAAGTGGGTGTGTTTATCAGAGGGGAACAGCAAATGTGTTAGGCAATGGGTTGAAGGAGTTGAAGTCTGCTCAGGAGCTTGTCCCCACTGCACATTGGAGGAGACTTCTAAAGTTTTTCAAAAACTTTAGAAGGATTCTTCCCCCTCAAGCCCATTGCCTAATATGTTTGCTGTTCTCCTCTGAGAAACATGCTACACACTCCGGAGGCAGATTTTTACTGCTCTAAGTGAACGACACCAGCAAGCTGGTCACTAAAAATATGCAAGTCACAAGTCAAAGCAAGTAGGGTCAGTGCATCATTTATTGCCAATTCACGTTTGAGTCAAGTCCCAGTCAGGTCATAGAAGTGACTTGAGTCCGACGTGAGGCCAAGTTGATTGACTCGAGTCTACAGCAGTGGCTGAGAGAGTGTGACTTGTCCAAGGTCACCTAGTGGGTTCCTAGCCAGAATGTTCTGTATTCAAGACTTCATCTTGTTTTGAACAGTCCATTTTGCTTCCTGAACTAAATATTTTATACTTCCCCTACCACCTGACAATCAGCTGAATATTAAGAAAGTACTGAAAGATAGGAGCTATGACAAAATGTTTTCTTTCTTGTTCTAAAATTCTTGTTACATTGGGTCCTGAGCTTTCTTGAAAATCTGTTCATGTTTCAGTTCTCAGCTCTTAATACACAGAGATGTTTGATAAAATATATACCCAGGAAGCCAAACTCCAGTACCCCTGAGGTTCTGGACAATGTTTGCAGTTATAACACTCTCAGCATCACATAGTTTTAATATTTTTGGCCACTGATGAGTGGTCCATTCTGTTTTTGCTGTTTGGCTGCCAACAGAAGCTGAAGAACAGAGAATGTTGATTGGTGCGTTAATGTTCCACCTCTGGGCCACCTCCGAAATTGTGATTCAACAATTGGCCCTGGGCTCCCCAGCCAAAGCAAAAACATGTTTTCACATTAGGTAAATAAATGTAGAAAAATAGACAGACACATAAACCTACTGGAGCAACCGTCACAAACATATTCAAGTAATAGTTTCTTTTATGTATTTATTAAAGCTGGAAGAGAGAATGTGGAATGTAAGACAAATTTACAGGCAAGCTCATCAAGATAATTCTCTCTCCCTTTCCCTGTCTTTCTCTCATGCACACACACAATTACAGTTCTAAATCAATTAGCTTGTTTGAATATTTCTGTTTTCTGCTATCACTTTGATTTTAAAATACCCCTTACCAAGTCCGTCTTGAGAAGAGCCTGAACTGACCTGAATTCCAGGATACCAAATCAAGATTCAATCCTAATTTAATGTCTGAGCTTTATTAATATTATACTTATTATTATTATTATTATTTTTCAGTGAAAATTTAGCCTAAGTGTGAGCTTCTGGGATTTGGCAAAAATTGTATATGTAATGGGGGGGGGGGGAATCTCAGTTCAAGTGCTCTAAACCTAACCAAGCTTGCAACAAGTATATTGTGTATTTTGGTTGGCCAATAAAGGTATCACTGATGGATTTTTGTTTAAACCTAACCACAGTTGGTTTTCTAAGTTATCAGTTGTTTTGAGACAACAGATCAAAGTTGTTACCTTAAGAGAGGAGGAAAAGTGTGTAACAAACTGATTAGATTCTATAAACCTACATTTTCTGTATAGTATTTAGATTTTATAGCTCAATGTGCAAAAAAAAAAGGGCTCTTTAAAATACATCATATTTATTTTACTACGAAGATGAAAGAAATAACATACAAGAACTAATACTGTAAAATTAGCCTTAAGGCAATAGATGGCCTAGTTGGCAAGCCATGACAATGCTTGTGAGAAGTTTAGCTTTTAGTATATTTTGTGAACTTTTTGATGGCAAGAAAATCTTTTGGTGTTATTTTCAATATGTAATGGATATTTGACCCAGTTATAAACTTTTTCACATATGTGGGCTGAAAATTAGAACATTTCATCTTAACTAGTAGTTATAAGCGAGAGTTTACTGATCTGAATTAGTAATCCTATATATGTAATGTGTCTTTGCTTTCATTGCCCCAGAACATCACTTGAGAAGAAGCATGTGGCCCTCCAAATGTAGTTATATTACAAATGCCCAAACCTCTAATCACTAGGCTTGCTGACCCAGGAAATTGGGAGTTGAAGTCCATTAACATCTGGAAGGCCATCATCTTGTCAGTCTTGTACTACAGGAAGTTAAATATACATATAAAGAGGTGATGGACAATAAAGTTCCAGACATAGAATGCCAAAAATACACAGAAACATTTGTTGTTACTTGTAACAAAGGGCAAAGTTTCTGCAAACATCTCCACCTCAGCAATTGAGAAAACACTTCTTGATTTTTAAAAATTTTTAAAGAAATAAATGAAGAATGAAGAAGAAATTAAGAGTCTCCTTCAAGAAATATGAAATGCAATCAGTAAAATCCCAATAAGTATCTTCTGCCTCCTCTCCCAAAATATGTGCAATGGACTAATCACATGGTAGAAGAGTGGTTCTCAAACTGTGAGATGTGACCCTCAAGGGGAACACAATAGTTGCTCAAAGTGAGCACCACACAAGCTCCTCTCCCACCACTCCGGGTATGCCTTCTCTCAACAGCATAGATTCGGGGCGCCCATCTATTCCAGGAGCAAGATGCACTCCCTCCAGCCTCTCCATCGCCTTCTCGCCCAACACTCTCCAGTACCTCAAGTGACACCTCCTTGGAGGAGGAATAGCAAGGTAGAGGAGGAAGAGGACCAGCTGGATCAGAAGGATGCACACATAAAAATAATGCTACTCCTGACACAGGGAGGAGAACTCTCAGGGCAAAGGAGCTTTTTGTGGGGGACCACCTCATGAGCCCTGCTCTTAGGACTATGTGAAGAAGGATATTTGCTGGAAGTTACCCTGATATTTGCTGGAAGTCAAACTCAGCAAAATCCTCAAGGTCTAGCAAATTCCTCACTTGCCTCGAAGACAATTTCATTGTCTAAAAGGTGGAAGAGGCAACAAGGGAGTCAGCTATTTTGGATCTGATCCTAACTAACAGGGAAAACCTAGTTAATGAGGTGCAAGTGGTTGGATCCTTAGGCGGGAGTGATCATGTCCTCCTGGAGTTTATTATACAGTGGAAAGGAGAAGCCAGGCATAGTCAGACACACATTCTAGACTTTAGGAAAGCTGATTTTACTAAACTTAGAGAAATACTGGGGGTGATCCCATGGACAGGAATACTAAAAGAGAAGGGAGTTCAAGACGGATGGAAGTTTCTCAAAAGGGAGATACTGAAGGCACAATTTCAAACCGTGCCAACGAGGAGGAAAAATGGGAGGTGTCTCAAGAAACCAGGATGGATGACTAAGGAACTTGCAACTGAACTAAGTTTTAAATGAAACATGTATAAGAAATGTAAAAATGGGGAAATCACCAAAGAGGAATTCAAACAAATAGCTAGCACGTGTAGGGGTAAAGTCAGAAAAGCTAAAGCGCAGAATGAACTCAGGCTTGCTAGAGAGGTTAAGAAGAATAAAAAGGGCTTTTTTGGGTATGTCAGCAGCAAAAGGAAGAAAAAGGAAATGGTACGGCCACTGTGTGGAGAAGATGGCAAAAAGTTAACAGGGGACAGAGAAAAAGCAGAATTACTCAACACCTTCTTTGCTTCAGTCTTCTCAGAAAAGGCAAAGGGTGCCCAACCTGAGGATAATGGAGCAGAGGACAGAATATGAGAATTTCAGCACAGAATAAGTAAAGAGATAGTACAAGAATACCTGGTTAATCTAAATGAATATAAGACTCCAGGACCAGAAGAATTACATTCAAGGGTATTAAAAGAACTGGCAAATGTAATATCGAAACCATTGGCAATAATCTTGGAGAACTCCTGGAAAACAGGAGAAGTCCCAGAGGACTGGAGGAGGGCAAATGTTGTCCCCATCTTCAAAAAGGGGAAAAAGAGGATCCCAACAATTATTGTCCAGTTAGTCTGACATCAATACCAGGAAAGATTCTGGAGCAGATCATTAAACAGAGAGTCTGTGAACATCTGGAAGGTAATTTCATAATCACAAAAAGTCAACATGGGTTTCAGAGAAACAGGTCATGCCAGACAAATCTGATCTCTTTTTTTGATAAAATTACCAGCTTGGTAGATGAAGGGAATGCTGTGGATATAGTATATCTTGATTTCAGTAAGGCCTTTGACAAGGTTCCCCATGACATTCTTGCAAACAAGCTGGTAAAATGTGGGCTAGACAAAGTAACTGTTACATGGATTTGTAATTGGTTGACTGGTCGAACCCAAAGGGTGCTCAACAATGGCTCCTTTTCAACCTGGAAAGAAGTGACCAGTGGGGTGCCACAGGACTCTGTCCTGGGCCCAGTGCTATTCAATATCTTTATTAATGACTTGGAAGATGGTATTGGGGGCATAGTTATCAAATTTGCAGACAACACCAAATTAGGAGGAGTAGCTAATACCCCAGAGGACAGGATCCAAATTCAAAATGACTTGAACAGACTAGAAAGCTGGGCCAAAGCTAACAAAATGAAATTCAACATGGAGAAATGTAAGGTACTGCACTTAGGGCAGAAAAACGAAAAGCACAGATATACGATGGGGGACACCTGGCTGAATGAGACTACGTGTGAAAGGGATCTAGGAATCCAGGTGGACCACAAGTTGAACATGAGTCAACACTGTGATGCAGCAACTAAAAAGGCTAATGCAATTTTATGCTGCATCAGTAGAAGTATAGTGTCTAGATCAAGAGAAGTAATAGTGCCACTCTATTCTGCTTTGGTCAGGCCTCACCTGGAATACTGTGTCCAGTTCTGGGCACCACAATTCAAAAAGGATGTGGAGAAACTGGAGTGTGTCCAAAGGAGGGCAACTAAAATGGTGAAGGGTCTAGAAACCAAGCCCTATGAGGAACGACTTAGGGAGCTGGGGATGTTTAGCCTGGAGAAGAGAAGGCTGAGAGGTGATATGATAGCCATGTTTAAATATTTGAAGGGATGTCATATTGAGGAGGGAACAAGCTTTTTTTCTGCTGCTCCAGAGACTAGGACCCGAAACAATGGATGTAAGCTCCAGGAAAAGAGATTCCACCTCAACGTTAGGGGAAACTTCCTGATAGTAAGGGCGGTTCGACAGTGGAACACACTCCCTCGGAGAGTAGTGGAGTCTCCTTCCTTGGAGGTCTTTAAGCAGAGGCTGGATGGCCATCTGTTGGGGATGCTTTGATTGGGAGTTCCTGCATGTCAGGGGGTTGGACTGGATGGCCCTTGTGGTCTCTTCCAACTTTATGATTCTATGATTCTAAGGAGGAAGAACAGGGGACCAGTGATGATCTCCTCCAGGAAGAGTGAGGAATTGATTGCCTGGACAGCACTGCCACCCCTTCCCAAACTGGAGCTGAGGGCAGGGGATCACTTGCTCCTCCCCCTCCCCATTCTTTTCCCTTGGATTCCTCCAGGCTGAATTGGCACCTGTTCTGGGCCAGGCAAGGTGACAGTCACTCATCCAAATGCTCCACTGAGGTGCAAATGGTGTGGAAGTAGAGGAGGAAGGGAAGGAACCCCTGGTCTGGCTGGAGCCCAGTAACATTCCTGCACCAACCCCATGCCTTCTACCTACTGTGCCTCCTGCATGAGAGTGACAAAGCAGTAGAACAAAATTGGCCCATGGGGGCTCCAGGCTTAGGAACTGGGGGTGGGGGCTTCAGTGGGACTTCCTTTTGTGTCTGAATTTCTAACAATATAGCCACTGAAAAAAGTTGGGGCCTCCCTTCACAGTCTCTGCTCCTGCTCCAAAAGGGGGTTGGGGGAAGAAGCTCCATCTGGACTCGGGGGAGCGCTCCACCATTCTCCTAAAGGAAGGGGCACTTCAGCTTCTCTTGGCCAACTAGGCCTCTGATGATGACAAGTTGGGGGTGCAGCAGCCTCTGCAAGGGAACAACACCCCCTCCCAATTTGTTGGGACCAAGAAAGGACCTGTCTTCATCTCCTTTTGTGGGGAAGACTTGTGGCCTCACTGCCCCCATGCAGGAGGGAGATTTGCACCTGGAACACACTGGCACCCCTCATTCCCATCGAGGGAGACAAATGCAACATTCTACATTTAAGCCACAAAAATCAAATGAACAAGTATAGAAAGGGAGATATTGGATCAGAAATACTACATATGAAAAGTTTCTTGAATTTGTGTTGATCCTAAGTTGAACGTTAGCCAGCAGTGTGATGCTCCAGCAAAGAAAGGGAATGCTGTTTTGTGGTGTTCCTTCTAGTTTCCAGTTTATGGCAACACTAAGGAGATTATCACATTACCAAATAATGCACCTTATCACCAACAGGATACAACTGAGTTTCAGATTAATAGCTGATTTTACCACATTTAAATTGCTGATGCTACCGCTGGACAATTGCAACCTGGCTGCATTCTGGGTCCCAGCTGCACTTATCTATCTACTTTTCCAAAACAGCAAGCTCCTATTTTGGAAAAGTGGCCAGATAAGCACGGCTGGGACCTGGGATGCAGCTGGGTTGCAGTCATCCACCAGCAGTGGCAGTGATTTAAATGTGGTAAAATCAGCTATTAATCTGAACCCAACCATATCCCATTATTTGGTAATGTCATAATCTCCTAAGGCAACCCTATCATGGGGTTTTCCTGGCAAGATTTGTTCAGAGAAGGTTTGACATTGCCTTCCCCTCAGACTAAGAGCATGTGAAATGCCCAAGGTCACCCAGTAGGTTTCATGGATTTGCTGGGAATTGAACCCTGGTCTCCAGAGTCACAGTCCAACACTCAAACCACCACACCATACATAACTTCCAAGTTGGGGGAAGCAATAGTCCCCCTCTCTTCTGTACTGGTCAAGCTTCATCTGGAGTACTGTGTTCAGTTGTGGGCACCTTATTTTAAGAAAGATATAAACTAGTTAGAACAGGTTCAGAGAAAGACAGTGAGGATGATCAGAGATATGGGGAGCAAAACATATGAGAAGAAGTTGAAGGCACTGGGCATGTTCAGCTTGGTGAAGAGATGACTGAGGGGCAATATGATGGCCCTCTTTAAATACCTCAAAAGTTGCCAGAAAGAGGAAGGGGCAGGCCTGTTCTCTGCTGGCCCTGAGGTAGGATCAGGTCTATTGGTTTTAAATTACAGGAGAGTAGATTCTATTTGAACATAAAAGAAGGAACTTCTTGATATCACTTGAAAAGAGTGACTTGGCAATGGAAGCAATTACCTAGAGAGATAGTGGTATCTTTTTCCTTGGAATGCTTCAAAAAGAATCTGGATAGGTACCTTATAAAATGTTAAAATATGAATATGCATAAAATATGAATGAAAATACACACTCTGAACCAACAAAATATTTTAGTCATATACTACATTGGGGGGGGGGGGGGTTGACCTCTGCATGTAGATGTAAAGGGGTCACAGAAGTAAAAACAAACAAACAAAAACCTTGAGCATCACTGTGCTAGACCATCTGCTTATTCCAGCTGGAGTAGATGATTCCAAAAGAAGTTTATTTCACACAATAGTGAGACAAAGCAATGTTAAATGCAGCACAAGAAATCATTTTCAATGTGCCATTCACCACATCAGTAAAAATTGCACCTTCACATGATAGCAGCCAGTTGTTATCATGTTGCAGTGAAATCATGTTGCAGGGTTTTGTTTGCTTCGTGGGTTGAAAACCATGCAATAATTGGAATAATTTTGACAGAAGCACTCAGCTGTGATATGAATCTCCAAAGATTGTTGTGCTGGAAACAGATCAAGTAAAGGAAGAGTCATGCCACCTACACCCCATGTGTCCTCTAAAAAAAATGCTATCAGCCCAAACCATAATTTTCCAGCTTGGCAATAAGCTTTTCCAGTCCTCCTAGATTTCTGAAGTGTGTGATTCTTACTCATATGGTAAAGGTGGCACCAGCATGTGTCATGAACAGGAAGCTGGAGGGGAAACATTTAACTTCATTATTGGACAAAGTATTGGTTCTGTGATTAACTACTGCATGAATAGAAAAACTAATTTCAGTTTTGCTCATGCTAACAGAAGCTACTGAGCATCTTTATGTTCGTGTTACAGTGTATATCAGTGGTGGAGATCCTTGGAAAGCAACAGGATAGCAGGGATATCTTCTCACCACTTGCCCCCTGCAGTTTCTTGTAGAGAAAGACAGATGAATGATAATGCTGTCATCCCTCCACTTCTCTCTGGTGAACTGTAGGGGGATGAGAAGCAGTCCTTGCAGCTTAGTCAACTATCTCCCCCTTCCCCTTTCAAAGCCATGTAATGGCCATAGCAGTAGCCCATGGAAATTGGCAGTTGCTGGGGTGGGAGGGGGACAGGGATGGCACCATCTCCAGCATATGCAGACATCAAGTATCCTAGTATCTAGAGTATATTATAGATTTTCTTGCAAACTGGATAGAAGCATAACTTTTCAGTTTAACCCAACTTCCTGGGCAGGCGGGTTTTTCCTGTTGAATCAGGAAATTATTAGAGTCTTTCAAGTCAGCTTTCCATCCCAATCAAAGGTGGTTTTGTTTTGTTTTGTTTTGGGTTTTTGGTTTTGTTTTGTTTTAAACTGATATACCAATAAGATGGTTTAAGTTTTCTTTTTGTTGTTGTTAACTGCCCTTAAGTTGATCTTGACCTGTGGCAACCCTATGGATGAGACATCTCCAAGACCCTCTATCTTCCACTGCTCTGCTTAATCCCTGCAACCCCTTAATATCCATGACTTCCTTAATAGAGTTTTTATTCAGTTTTATTCTCAAGGTTAGCCTTTAAAACATACAAAAACAAATCTTTCAGTAGCAACTTTATCACACAGGCAGGCTCCCACCCAGGTTTTGAATTGATAAGATGTTTAATGCTCTTATATAAAGATAACCATCATTCATTTTTTTTCTCTTTCTTCATAATCTCTTCTTGGACTTCTGCTTTGTCTGTATGGGTTATCAGCCATTGCCTTTGCATAATACCACACCTTCAGTATGTTTATTTCACTTCAGTCACATCCTATGATGTTTACTCATAGACAAGTTCCATTTCGTTCAATGGGAGTTGCTGCCACAGAAGCATGCATAGATTTGCAGCATCTCAGTAAAACTAGATGTGACATTATCTGCATGAATGCCATGAACATGAATAGTTTTAAGTGGAAACCATTGGGAAGTCTGAGTAGTCTTGTAACCATAGGAATGACTAGGTAGCAATGGGGAATTCAGCTACTTCATTCCTGTCCAACAGAAGGGAATGGATGGAGAGGGCTCAGAAGGAATAGCTGACACTACTTACTCCTCCCCGCTCACTATAATGGCAAGGCCAGCACTGTATAAAAGGCAAGAATATATAATATCCAGCAATGAATGGTACAGGATGGTTTTGGTCATCCTCTAGTGCCATTAGGTACAAATATTAATGTATTACTGGGTTGTCTTGAGTATCAAATATTTCCCAAGGGAGCTGTCTCCTCAGTGAACTCCCCAATATTATCCTATTATCCTAATCCATTATCAATCCACTTATCATTGACTGATGCCAGAATTGTCAAGGAATGGATCCTGGGAAAATGTCCAGATGTGGGATAAAAGGTAACAGGGTTTCCTTGAGCAATGGAGCAGCCATGAAGAGCCAGCATGATGTGCTGAATCACAGGAGGCTGATGCAACACTAAGCAGAGGATTGAGTCAGACATGTGCAATCCTGCTGTGTTGCTGGACTAGATATCCCTGGAGGGGATAATGTATATAAGGGAGGAGTGTTATTGTACAGTGTGAGATCGTTGGTGTGTGGTGTAATGTGAGTAGCTTTGTTGATCAGGACAAGCTTGTATACAGAGGAACAAAGATTAAAGAGCCTCCTTGAGAGATATCTGCCTGTTGACATATTTGCCAGCTTCTGGAGGGGGAGAGAGAGTTCTCCAGCCTGCATAGAGCTCCGTGTCACTTCTTTGGTAGCCATCCAGGTGCACAGCTTCAATGTGGTACAACGCTGCTCGTGCAATTATGCTGACAAGGGTTATGGACCCAGTCTGCGCTGTGAAGACCACCAGAACGACAGTGTGAGTCGTTTTTGTGTTTGGTGTGCCAGAAGTCTTCTCCAGACTGTCTGTGAGTCCAGAAGGCAAATAGTTAAAGCACCATGCTGCTGGCCCGTGCTTTATCAGCAGACAGCTGAGCTTGGAAGACTGCCAAAGGCTCAGCATGTCCTTGAGATAAGCAGGCAATGGATCCTGTTAAGTTCCCTAAATTAAATGATTGCAGTTACCCTGCTTGGAGCATTTATGCAGAATCCCTTTTGGTAAGGGAAGGACTGTGGGATGTCATGGAGAAAGGGCCTTTAAAAGACGCAGTTGAGGAAGACAGGAGGGCAAGAGCGACATTGTATTGGACTCTTCAGCCGAGTCAATTAAACCATGTGCGTAATAAGCGGTTTGCCTGTGTGGTTTGGCAAGCTCTTAGAGATGTACATCAGTCAGACACTGCCTTGTCTAAAATGCTGTTGTCCTAAAGACTTTATGCTTGCAAAATGCATGAACGACAGTCTCCATCCCAGCAGTTGGAGGTGATGAGAGATTTATTTGCTCATGTCCAATGCAGAGGGGTTGAAATCCCCAGAGAACAAAAGGCAGACATCCTTTTGGGAAATCTGACCAATGACTATGACCATCTCATGTACAGCCTGCCAGGGGTGCCAGAGGGACAGCTCTTGGTGGACTTGGTGTCGACACATGTCTTGGAAGAAGACCAGAGACAGCAGTACAAGGCAGGTCTTCAGAGATGGCAGAAAGCCAAGCCAAAGCGAGCACACACCACTAAGGAACCTCACCTGGCTCTGCATGCTGAGCAAGCTGCGGTCTGCAGAGTTAAGTGATGCTTCAACTGTGGAAAGGCTGGCCATCTCAGAAGAAACTGCCAAAAGCCTTCAGGTGCAAGGGAGAACAAGCAACACAGGAATCCCAGGGACAGGAGGGATGTTGCTTATGTGGCAGAAGACAGTGGTTGTTATGCCCACTAGACAACCACCCAGGGAGGGGGTTGGGTCCTTGATTTGGGTGCTACCCATCATCTTGTGAACTCTAACTCACTCCTGAAGAGAAAGAAACCCTCATGTATAGACTCTGTGGGCTTGGCTGATGGGGGTTCAAGCCAGATACAGGACAAGGGGACAGTATTTTTTCCAGGTTTCGCAAAAGACTTTGACAATGTGTTGTGTGCCCCCCAGATGCAGAACTGACTAGTCAGTGTGTCATCCCTGACTTCTGATGGTTATGAACTGCATTTCAAGGAGGATAACTGCATTATCTCTTTGGGAGGGCAGGTTTGTACAAAAAAAGAGGCACAGGCTGTATTTTTTCGTGGATAGGGCAGAGTGTGCTACAGTGAGTAATGAGCCTCTGCATTCAAATTTTGCACACTATTTCCACAGGTTGCTGGGACATGCCAGTTTCACTAGTTTGGGGAAACAGGGTGAAGTCTGTCCTGAGCTGAAAATGAATGCCTATGGCAACCATTTGGATTGCTCTGTTTGCAGCAGGATTAAGCAGAAGGCTTATCCGGAGGCAAAAAAAGAGCAACTGCACCACCCAGCGGCCATTTCAGGTGGTCCATGCTGATCTAGCAGGGCCTTTTTCTCAGAGCATGGGCAGAAGTAAATACTTAATGGTTATAATAGACCACCACACCCATTAAAGCTATGTTATGCTCATGAGGAAGAAAAATGAAACTGCTAACAGGTTCAAGCAGTAGGTGCACATAGTGGAGAGGGAATTTGAGCACAAGGTTGGTGTCCTGGTAACAGACAGGGGTGGTGAATTTTTATCCTGGGACCTTGGAGATTGATTGAAACAAAAGGGGATACACCACACCACCAATCCTGTCACTCCACGAGAGGATGGTTTGGCAGAGAGGAGGGTTGGAGTGCTCAGACAAATGAAGGGCTGTATGTTGCTGGATGCGGAGGCTCCAGAGAATCTTTGGAGTGAAGCAATATTGACTGTTTGCCACATTGTGAACCACATGTGGAACTCCACAATACAGTAAACCCCATATTTCATGTTGTATGGGAGGCCACCTAACCTGGGCTACCTAAGGGTCTTTGGGCAGTACAGTAATGTCCTGATACCGGCAAACTTCAGAAAGAAGGGCAATCTGAAGTTAATGAGACCGAGGTTTGTAGGATAAGAAGTCAATAGCTACCGGTTCTACCTCGGGCATGGCAAGATTCTGTTGTCCAAGAGTGCCAACTTTGAAAAACAAACCAGGAGGTGTTTCTGAGGCTGGGGCAACAGGGCACAAGTGCCAGGAATGGAGGGGTGGAAACACCAGTGGCTGTGCAAGAGAACAAGCCAAGCACCTCACAGGGTCCCACTGACATGCACACCTCACCCATCACTACTAGGAAAATTGAGCAAGTGCCTGCTGTAGATGCAGAAGTGCAGACAAGTAGTGATACTGAAGATGAAAGTGGGAAAACAAAGGTCATCATCCCCAGGAGAACACAGAGAGTGAGAAGACCACCAGACAGATTTGCAGTGCAGGGAATCAGAGTGTGCACTGTGGTGGCTGATGAGCCTGAAAGCTATCAAGAATTGTTAACCTACCTGAAGGAAGAGCAGGACAAATGGTTTGAGGCCATGGATAGGGAGTTCCTGTCTTTGGTCAACAGGAAGGTGTTTGATGTTGTGGACAGACCCGGAGACCATAAAGTTGTTGGCTGCAAGTGGATGTTCCAAAGGAAGGAAATGCCTGATGGCACTCACAAGTATAAGGCTAGACTGGTTGCCAAGGGGGTTTCCCAATAGAAATTTGAAAGCTATGACAAGACCCTTTCCCCAACAGCAAAGCCAGAAAGCCTTAGGTTGGTGTTGGCATTGGCAGCCAGGAAAGGACAGATGGTAAGGCACTTCAATTTCGAAACTGCCTACCTGAATGCCCAGCTTGATGAGATGGTGTTCATGGAGCAGGCACCAGGCTATGATGACACCAAGGGTAGGAAGGTGTATAGGCTCAGGAAAGCTCTGTATAGATTGAAACAAAGTGCACAGTGTTGGAATCAGTGCATCCATAAAGAGCTTGTGAGGCTTGGCTATAAACAAAGCATTGTGGATGCATGTGTGTACACCAAGCAGGATATCACTTTGGTGAAATATGTGGACAACCTATGTGGGGTTGCTAAATCAGAGCAGGTAGTAAGAATTGTGCAGGAGGAGTTGTCCAGGAAATTAATCCTGAAAGATCTGGGAAATCTCAAGGCCTACCTAAGAATCAAGGTAGAGAGGACTCAGGATGGCAAATTTCTGTTGAGTCAGAAGAAGAAAATTGAGAAGCTGGTGGAGAAATGTGGTCTAGGCAGTGCATAGACCGTGAAAAGTCCTATGACTCCAGGGCACACTAGTAGCAAGACATCAAAGGATTTTGACAACTCAGAATTGTACAGGTCTATGATAGGGAGCTTGTTGTTCATAGCAATTAACATGGGACCTGATATCTCATATGCTGTAGGAGTGATGAGCAGGAGCGTTAACAAGCTGAAGGTGGAGGACTGGGCAGCTGTTAAATATGTGCTCAGGTACTTAAAGGGCAACAAGGACAGGAAGCTGGTGTTGCATGGAAGCATGGCACAGCTGTTTTGTGGACAGTTATTTTGCTTTGGAGGTGGCAGACAGGAAATCTGTGTTGGGCCTGTTGATCAGGTATGCAGATAGTCCAATTGTCTGGAGAAGCAGGAAGCAGAACTGTGTGGCACTGCGTACCACTGAGGCAGGGTTTGCAGCTTTGTCAGAAATGACAGGAGAGGTCCAGTGAGTACATCAGCTGTTGGAAGACCTAGGTGAGACATGTACAGATCCAATGGAGGTACATGAGGACTCATAATTGTGTATTGCGATGTTGGAAGCAGAGAGCCTGAAGTGTCAGACAAAGTATATAGGCGTCAGGTACCAGAATATGTGGGAGATGATACAGAATGGGGTTCTGAGTCTGAGCTACATTGCATCAGAAGACAATGTTGCAGAGATTCTCACCAAGGCACTGCCAGTGGAAAGACATGAGGGGATGTCAGTCCGGTTGGGAATGAGCCTATGATATGGGAAGTCCAGGGAGAACACACTTCATGACAACATACCAAGCATAGGTACACACATCAGGACATTTTGGAGGGGATTGTCAAGGAATGGATCCTGGGGAAAATGTCCAAATATGGGATAAAAGGTAACAGAGTTACCTTGAGCAGTGGAGCAGCCATGAAGAGCCAGCATGATGTCTTGAGTCACAGGGGGCTGATGCAACACTAAGCAGAGGATTGAGTCAGATGTATGCAATCCTGCTGTGTTGCATCAGCCAGGTGAGTGGGCTGGACTAGATATCCCTGGAGTGGATAACATATATAAGGAAGGAGTGTTATTGTACAGTGTGGGATCGTGGTGTGTGGTGTAATGTGAGTAGCTTTGTCAGCCAGGACAAGCTTGTACACAGAGGAATGAAGATTGAAGAGCCTCCTTGAGAGATATCTACCTGTTGTCATATTTGCCAGCTTCTAGAGGGGGAGAGAGAGTTCTATAGCCTGCACAGAGCTCCGTGTCACTTCTTTGGTAGCCATCCAGGTGCACAGCTTCAACGTGGTGCAACACTGCTCACGCAATCATGCTGACAAGGGTCACCAGTTGTGACCAAGTAAACAGCACTGAGCATAGTATACTAATGAATTTAGACTGTCTTGCAGATTATAACATGGGACTGATTTTTTTGCAACTAAATTTTGTGCCACTTCAAAGAAGTACTGGATGGCACTGCACTGTCTACAATATCTCGCAAAATTAAACACCAGTGGCATGTGGAATTAGCACTTATAGGCTTGGATGGAGGTGATATCAAAGTCTAGGCTGGTTTTTGGTAAGCCTATAAACACACACACACACACACACACACACACACACACACACACACGACATCATTTGCAGCTGGTAGCTGCTAGTTGTGCTCTCCCAAAATAGTGCAGAGGAAGTAGTTCTTTAATTTGAAATGTGGGAAATGGTGATTATCTGATGATTACCCCCCCTCCTTTGATGTTTTTGAAGAGATTGGCCCTGAATGTCAAAGGTGGAATCTGGAAATTTCATTAAAGCTGTGAATCCTCATTTGAAAGTAAGCCCCACTGAAATCAGTGGAATGTCTGAGAAAACATACCCAGGATTGAACTATTAATCACTAACATATTTTGCAAGATAAAAGCAGAAGCCTTTGATAGGCTGCTTTACAAATGCACACTCAAAAGATCTTTTACATAACGTGTACATTGGGGCAGGAAAATGTTTGGAAGCTCTTGTTGCTCTATATCAGTGTTAATTAAAAAGATAATCAAAAGTATACAGAGATTTAGAAGATCATCAAAGCAAAACTGAGCTAACCAACAGATTAACATTTTAGGGTGGAGTCGAGCAGCATCCTTCTTCTGTGAGAATGTCACAATACAGTAGCAATAGCAAGTACACATCTATACTGCTTGTCAGTGAACTAAGCAGTTTAATTGTGTAAACAATGTGTAAGCCAATTACCCCCAACAAGCTGGGTATTCATTTTACCAACCTATGAAAAGATGGAAGGCTGAGTGGACCTTGGAGCCCTTTTCTAGGATTGAACTTACAATGTTGTGGCTGCAGTACAGGCATTTAACCACTGCACCACTGGGGCTCCATACCACTGTGCCACCAGGACTCCATACATATAGAAGAGAACTACAGATTGTGATTTTATGGAGGAAAAGTGATAGAAAGGTTCTCTTTAAAGGCAGTTAATCTAACCCATTTGGTAACCATGGAGAAGAAAGCAAAATATGACAACATTTCATCTTATCATTCAGCATAAACTATAGGGTTTATGCCATGTTTCCATTTAATTCTCCACAACAATAATTCCCACAAGGTCCCACAAGAGTTTTGGACTTCAAATTTCAGAAGCACCAGCCAGCATAGTAAGGCATTTGGAAAGGTGATGTTCAAACATCTAAAATGTCTAATGTTGAGAGCCACTATAGGAAACAGTGTTTGGCCCAAGGGCCAAATTTATACCAAGCTGCGACCTCAGAGCCACATGCCATTGCAGGGCAACTGGTGGCATGCACTTCTCCCAACATTTTCATATGCACACATACACTCAAATACACATCATTCACAGAGACACATATATTCCATTTAGACATACATCTACTTACCATCAGCACACACATACGAAGCATACTCCTGCCATTCATAAATATATGTGCATCCACATATGTACACAGTCAAACACACCCTTCCCATCCCCACTTGATTTATGAAGATCAGTTGAGTGGGTGGGGAGACATTTTTCTCTGCCCAGCACTCTAGCACTCATCATTAAAAAGACTTGGCTTTCTCCCATGTTTACTTTTGAACAATAAAAAGGTATGACTTTCTCCCATGTTTACTTTTAATCTCAGATTTTTCCTTCAAGTTTATGAAAAAAATGTAGATATTTATTAAAATTCAAATAATAGATGAATAGAACAATAGCATAGCTGGCTACACTGATCCAATATAGTTAAATACAGCTTTTCTTGTTGGGCATGGCCATGTTTAATTGCCATGTAGCTGTTAAAGATGAGGAGCCTCTCAAAAAGAGAGAAGTGGCAACAGTCCTAATTCAGCATTACAGCAATGGGACACACAACCTAGACCAAAAAAGCCTAACAGTTGTCCTGTCTCCCACATGTAAACATTTTAGATGTCAACTTCTTACTGTTAAATTTACAAAGAAATGTGTATGTTTTGGAATGTTCTTACCAAAAAAATGAACTTAATTAATTTTCTAATTGGCACAAACATGTTCTCTCCTTCACATTTTAATTGCATATATGAACAGTATCATGTGATATCTGTATTGGTGCTCTGAGATGTTTTCAGATGTAAACAGTGAAATTGCAATGCTGCACTGACCCACAGTGGACTAGTGGAGTAAACAAATTATTCAATTTAGGCTTGGGTCAAATTAAGATTTTCCCTGTGAAAAATACTGTGTTTCTGCAAAATAAATATATTTACATTTTAAACACTGACACAAAAGAGATAGGAGGGATTATCCTTTATCTGTTGGTGGGAACCACATCCAGGTGGGAAATAACCAAGGCCACTCACTGTTGTTATATCAATCTAAGCTTGTTTCCAGGCATCAGGAGTTGGCATAGTTTGACACATGTTAAGACCCACACCCTTGAATTGCATCTACCACTGCCAATCCTTCTGTTCATCCTCTTTGCTAGGCTTTCACCTTCCCTGCCTACGCATGCAGACATCGAAAAGAATGAGAAGATGGGGCAGGAGATTTTCTTTTCTTTGTCCCTCCTTCCTGCCAGTTGTGTGGATTGGGTCCAGAGGGAGATGACAACTGAATGGTCAGCAATTGTAGTGGTGAGGAGGAGGGAGGTATAATTAAGAGAGGAGCATTTTGCTAAGGTGGCTACATGATTTATTTTTCAAGCAACAGTCTTCTGTTTGAAAGATTATGAAAGGATAATCTTCTTCTTGAAGGTGCCCTTGTTACCCCAAAGTCTTGTTTACCCCTCCTCTTTTTCAACATCAGGTTGGTATCAAAAGGGATGTTTTAGGCACGTAGCTGAGAAGGTAACCCCAATGCAGGAAACTAGCCATGCCATATAACGTTGAGATTTTCTTGTTCTTTAAAAGGTCCAGGAGAAGCCCAGGTCAGGATATGGGATAAGCACTGCCCAGGGATGGAGCTATGTGACAGAATCTGTCCCTGTGCATTTACATCCCATGCCTAGCATGGGAATAAAAGCCGGTGTGCTAATCTCCATAGCTAATAAAACCCCACTATTAAACATTGATTGTGGGTGCCCACCTGGGACCCTTGCAGTTTGGGTGACACCCTCCATTTGTCTGTCAAATCCAAATCCATCCTGAAGGTCAAGATAAGCAGAAGGAAGATCAGGAGCACTGAAATTGCCTGTCAAGAGTTAATTTCATGGCAGCAGACTGACCCAACACATAGGTCCCATCATCACAGTGATTCCCATTATAGTAAGTTCTACTGCATTTCTATTTAATATAGATCAATTTTCCCCTAAATTTACATACCTGCATATCAATTAGCTTGTGCAAATCTGTTCTTTAGGTGAATCGTTACAGAAATCATTCATCTTTTGGTATTGTATCTTTTGTTTTATGTATATATGTATAAATATCAACCTTACCTTTTGTTGCACCCATCCCATAACCTGGTGCCAGAATTGATGTTTCTAATCCAGGCACTGGTGGCCTATGGTATGAATCTGGAGGTATATCAAATTCCTCCATTGTGTGGCTGTTCAATTCAGGAGTGGGGAGACTTTGCCATCCACATATTACATCCTGTAATTTCCTCCAGCTCCATTCAGAATGGTCAATAGTGAGAGATTGTGGGAATTCTAGGTGAAAACATCTGAAGGGGCAAATCTTCCCCAACCTTGCTCTAGTCTGCTTACATTGGCCACATTAGTCTAGATCACACTGGTGCATGTTAAATCTACATACGTATGTCTACATTCCTGACCTACCACTAAGCCTGTTTCTTATGTTATGAAGAACACGGAAAGATAAATACATGGTATTTATTCCTGTCCATCAAATAGTTACAATTAGAACAACTCTCCACTGTTTATTGCATCTTTTTGCGCAGCTTCCTCCAACTCTGTGCCTGTCAGAATCTGCCATGATGAACTGCCAGAATCTGCCATGATGAGAAATATGAGTGGATATAGTGATGTAGTGATAGTTCAATATGGTAAAGTAGGAGTAATGGGAATAATGAGGATAGAGAAACAGCACTATGGTTTACTAGAGAAAAGTACAAGAGGGAAAGGCAAACAGCAGAGAGGTCTGTAATTCAATTGAAATGCAAAACAGAGACAGATGGGCAATGGCTGGAGTAGTTAAGCTATATGGCCCTGTTAGTTCCTGAGTGAAGTGTTTGATGGTCAACAAAGCCTTGGGAGAGATGGATTGATGAGGCGTTAGAAAGTGGAGTGGCTAGTTTAAAGACCTCTTTGATATATTAGAAGAGGTGAGGGCTGGGGTCTGGACAAAGGGGAGTGGTCTTGAAAGAGAATCTTTAAAGGTAGGATGTTTTGGGGCACAACTTATAAACTGTCAGTTGACTTCACTACAATGTTCTTTTGGCTTTTCAAATCTTGGTTTGTGAATCATGAAAGTGCCATCCAGATGTGCAGACTATAGTGCCCACCATTCCCAGCCGGCATTTCCTCATAGTTCAACACAACTTGAGTCACTTGATTAGAAAGGACTACTTTAGAGGAGCAGATTTTATTTTCACTATGAGAGACCTACAGCTCTGGCTATTGTCATGGTTACAGGGATCTGAAAACATGCCTTTCAAAAAACAAAGCTAATTCAATGTTCCACTAATTAACATGCTAAAATATCACATTGTCTGCACAGCGTTTTCATTTTTTAAAATAACTTGGATTGGAGCCAGTTTGGTTTTGAAAATGTGTGCCACTGGCATGAGACTAACCCCCTTGGGATTCTGAGATTTACTTCTGAGCAGCAAACTTAAAATTGGCTGTGGAGTTTCCAGTTGTGGTGTTATTAAAATAGGACTGAATTTTCAAAACTACTTGGAAAAGAAAAAGCATAGGATTTTGATTGCGTCAGTACTGAAGCTCTTTGCACTTACATTCATATTTCATGAATGGTACTGACTGCAATTGAAGTAAGTGAATGGTGAATCAGAATGTGCAGGAAGTATTGTGGATATATTAGCTAAACCTTCTGTTAATGCAAACCATGTTATTGATCATGGTAATCACAACGATAACCACATGGTAACCAAAGCAGGCTGGGACAAAGAAGAAGGAGGAGTGAAAATAGGAGGAATGAATATCAACAATCTAAGATATGTAGATGACACCATAGTACTAGCGGAAAACCTCACAGACCTGGAACACCTACTAAGGAAGATCAAAGAAGAAAGTGCTAAGGCAGGCTTAATGTTGAACATAAAGAAATAAAAAATATTGACTACCAAGGACCTTCACAAGTTCAACCTAGACAATGAAGAAATAGAAATAGTAAAGGTATTCCCATACCTGAGATCAAACATTGATAGAAATGGGGACTGCAGTCAGGAAATCAGAAGAAGATTAAGAATGAGAAGGGTGGTTATGAAAGAACTGGAAAAGATTGTAAAATGCAAAGATATACAGTTCAGTGCAAAAGTCAGAATCGTACAAGCCATTGTATTCCCTATTACCATGTATGGATGCGAGAGCTGGGCAGTGAAGAAAGATGATAGGAAGAAAATCAATTCCTTCAAGATGTGGAGCTGAAGAAGAATGTTGAGGATCCCATGGACAGCCAAAAGGACCAACAAATGGGTCCTAGAACAGATCAAGCTGGAAACCTCCCTGGAAGCCAAGATGACTAAACTGAGGCTGTTGTACCTTGGATGTATCATGAGAAGAGAAAAAAAAGGTGGAGGGAAGTAGGAAGAGAGGAAGGCCATATGCTAGATGGATGGACTCTATTAAGAAGGCCACGGGTATTAAGGGGTTGCAGGAATTAAGCAGAGCAGTGGAGGACAGAGGGTCTTGGAGATGTCTTATCCATAGGGTCGTCACAGGTCAATATTGACTCGAGGTCAGTTAACAACAACAACATTAAAAATCACAACTTATTTAATGCACTTCAAGTGTAAAGCATTTCATTCTCTTTCCCCATTATATTTTCCAGGTAGATCTGAAGCAAAGTAGATCATGTGGCAGAATGAGGCCAACTCAGAAGTGACAAGGTGTTTTAGGACAGAGCATGTGGGCCATGTAGCTTGTCCTGAGCTCCAGAAGATAACTTTCTGTCCACAGGCGCCATAGAGGATGTTGTCCAGTCTACATCAGTAAGAGTCAGATGTCTTTTTTTATGAACTGGGAAAGAGTACCACCTTCTCCTTTGACAAGTAAAATTTCTGAGTTGGCACTAAGTAGGTTTGAGCCCTCTGATTGAAAATTCTAAATAACCCTACCTAAATTGCCAATCCTAAGATTTCATAGGATGGAACCATGTTGTTGTTGTTGTTGTTGTTGTTGTTGTTGCTGTATTGCCTTTAAGTTGTTTCTGACTTATGGTAACCGTAGGGCAAACCTTTTGTGGGGTTTTCTTGGCAAGTTTCTTGAGATGAGGTTTCCCATTCCCATCCTCTGAGCCTGAAAGAATGTGACTTGCCTGAGGTCACCAAGTGGGTTTAAATGGCCAAACTGGGATTGAAACCTTGGTTTCCAGAGTCCTAGTCCAATGCCCACACTGGACATTTCTATCATTCTGTAGTGTGAGTAGGCCCCAGATTAATATTGCTTTTTCATGACAACACCCTGGAAACAGCCTTCTAGCATAGATGAATAGGACTACTTATGATGGAAATAGGATTAGGATGGACTAGAATTACTTATGATGTAAAGACACTCTTTGGAATCCTATATTATCTTTTACTTAATCTAACTTTGTGTATGCTTAGCTAAGTAGCAGAGGAACTACAAAACCTTAAGTGAATTGTGAAGATGTGTATCATGACACCAACAAGTGTTTGATGCACTTTGTTTTATGATGAGCATTGGGCACTTTGTCAGCTGTGCTATGTAGTAATGTAACAACAACCCTCTACTGGCTACAGACATTATGAAACTGACCAATTCTAATTCCTACATAAGTAGATCCACTTACAAAGACAGCTCCCATATAAGCTTCTGGCTGCTATAAATAACCTCAGGTACACTTTCCTTCTTAGCATCCATCTGAGATAGCATCCTCCTGGGATAGCAGGCATACAAAAGTATTTGCAGAAGGGCTGGCACACTTGCAGCTCAAATAGTGTTTTCTCAGGCATCCTCACTGAACACTCAGCCTGCCTGGATAAGACAGGTAGCCAACGCCCGTCAGTTACTGGAGACAATGTTTATCACCCACTGTATAGAATGACATCCAAACCAGTTTGCAGACTCTGCCCTGCTTTCTAGACCTCTGAGTATTTTGTTTGCATCTCCCTAAGGCCTGTCTTGGTATTTCTGGCTACTGACAGATTACTCAGCTTCTTGATATTTGGCTTGCTAGTGATTCATAAGGCTCCTCTCCTCTCATCTCCCAGTGGATTACAACACATTATCTGTTCTTTATCAAAAACTCTATTACCATAAGTCGGGAACAACTTGAAGGCACTGGCGTCACTAGGGTTGGCATCACCCAGTGTGGTAACTTATGGTGCCATCCCTCTACCCTTGACCTCATACAGAATCCTTAGTAATGCTTTTTGTACTAATGTTACCCATAAATTGTAAATCCCATATATTACTGAACATAACAGCAATAGTTGTGACATAAACAACTAGCAAATTTATACCTTTAAATTACAATATCATATGCACAGCCTAAACGTATAGCTAACATGTGCACAGTTTCATGTGGTTAACATGAAAATTTGATAAGATGTGATGTTTTTAATGAAATTTTAAAAATATTTTTTAAAATGTGTTTAATTTTTTTATTTAAATAGTTTTTAAAAAATAAAATTTAAAATTCAATTTAAAAAAACCGAGGGTCTCTCCTTTCTCTTTCTATTGAGCCTCAACCCACTCACACCATCTCTTCAGTGTTTTAAAGGGATCCAGGAGAATGCCACAACCCACTTCTGCGAAAAAGCAGATGTTTGGAGAGCAATTGCTTCACTCCCCCTTAGGGTGTCGCCTGGTGTGTCTCGAATCCCCCACACCCCCTAGTGACACTCCTATTCAAAGGCACACAACAACAATGAGAAACCTTTAAGTATACATGCAAGAATTCAGGAACTGTTCCTCACTTTTAAAAAATGGCTGGAATCCTGTCAGTATTTTATCCTTCTGTAAGCACCCCTACAGAAGCTTTGGACATTTGTCTCCCATACAGAACATCCATATTCAGTTCAAGTAGTTTAATTCCGTTTTAAGGGGTGGGAGGGTTAGGAGATTGGGATTGTCTATTTTTAACTCTTTATGTTTTAATTATGCTGTAACCCACCCCGATTGCCTAGGCGAGGGGCAGGCTATAAATAAAAATTATTATTATTATTATTATTATTATTATTATTATTATTATTATTATTAAGTTTGTGGCAGTGGATTTTTACATGTGGTTCCATTGTATGAGCACATGCACTGATGGCTGCAGCAACATACGATTCACATATGCAATGCACATGCAGATTCAATTGAACATTTTATTGAACATTCAGTCATGCAATTCTGAACTAACTCTCATATAGGATCTTGGCCTTTCACCTTCAAAGGTGAACCCTGGTACACATGCCCAGCATTCAGAATCTACCACTATTTATTTATTTATTTATTTATTTCAAGGATTTATACCTCACCTTTCTCCCACAATAGGATTCAAGGCAGGTTCACACTAAAGAAGTACTCATTGTAAACCTAATATATAGAGAAATTTTGTAGCACCTTTGAGACTAACTGAAAAAAAGATGTTTGTAGCATTAGCTTTCGTAGACTTTAGTCTAATTCTTCAGATACTTATGGTGGAGTGAAAGCCAGGGACAGACAGGAGTGCAGGAGTTTAACTGAAGAAAACTGAAATGGTATGTTGGCTACTGCAGAACCAGTCAGCATGAGTAGAACCCATGACTCTACATGATACATAGTTTTGCAAAGGGCTCCCCACATGTAGGTCCACAGGAACAACATCTCATTGCTTGCACTTGTTGAAAAAGAAGATATCTGTCTGTATCTGGACAAGTTTCTTAAAGAGGTTGATGGATTTTCCACTTCATTCGGCTAAATTTATTTCATAGTGCTTTCCATAGTGGTAGAATTTAAAGATATAGCTGTGTTAATCTGTAGAATTAATATATAGAGAGAATTTGTAGCACCTTTGAGACTAACTGAAAAAAACGGATGTAAACCTTACATTTTTGGCTGGTTCCAGAATGCATTATTTTTTCTAGCTATGTTCTGCTACCAGTCACCTGGATCCAGGATTTATTTCTCTGAGACACGGGCAGTTTACTTATTACTTATCTCTTTAATAAGAAGCAAAGGGATCAGATAGCAAAGTAATGTGCTCTTACCCATCAGATCATGTCAGACAGGAAATTCTACTACAGAATGAAAACAGTCTCTGTTGTTGTCTTGTGCATTTTTTTTATAAAAAGCAATCTAAGTAAAATTCACTGGCTGCCTTGTATAAAGTAGCTGTGCAGATGTCCCTGCATTTCAGATGGTACAGTTGGACAGACAACCACACTTCCTATAGTAGGATCCAGAATCTTTAATAATTGATTACTTTATTTTATTATTCTAAGGACTCAAGTTGCAGTACCTAGCTCTCTGCTCACTACTGTCTTAGCCTCACAACACCCCTGTGATGTGTGTGAACCCTTTGAGAGACAGTGACTGCATGTTATGATCTGAGCCTGTGTCTCCTAGGTCTGATGTTAACTAGAAACTCTTTGAATAAATTTCAGCAGATACAGCCTTTTAAAATTCCTACTACTACACAACATTTATGGCAGGGGTAGGCAACCTTTTTGAGCCGGGGGCCGGGTTGCTGTCCCTCAGACAATTGGGGGGCCGAAGCACCAAAAATAAATAAATAAATAAATAAATAAATAAATAAATATTATTTTTTAAAAAATAAAAAAAAATTAAAAATGCATGCACACTCTCTCAGCCCCAGAAAAGCCATGGCAAAACCCCTGTGAAGATTTTGCCAAGAAAACCCCAAGAACAAGTAATAATAACAATAATCAATATCATCATGGCGGGCGGCAGCGGGGGCGGGGGCGGCGGCAGGGGAAGGACTGGCCTGGGGCCGGTCCAAAGGCCTCGGGAGGTGCATCCGGCCCCCGGGCCTTAGGTTGCCTACCCCTGATTTATGGTATAGGCAACACACCAGTATGTCATGGTGGTTTGCGTGTTGTACTAGGACTCTAGAAGACCAGGGTTTAGATCCCTGTTCAGCCATTGAAACCCACTGGGTGCCCTTGATTTCAGTCTTGGAGGAAGGCAATGACAAGTGTCCTCAGAAAAAAATGTTGCCAAGAAACCCCTATAATGAGGTTGCCATAAGTCAGAATCAAGTAGAATGTAGTCCAAAGTTGTTGTCTGGTGCTATTTCATCCATGTTGGTTCATATATATTGTCTTGCCTTGTGAATTACTGACTTCATATGATGGCTGTTACCACAGCAAATATTGCACATCATATTTTACAAAGTAGTCTAAAGGAGCATTTTTAAACAACTGAAATCTCTGAAACTGAAAATAGAAAACACATTTTTTGCCCCCATGCATCCCTTTCTGTTTAGCATTTGAGGACCTACACATGTAAAAAGAACATATTTGAAAATGTTTGCATTCTGTTGGAATTGGCACAGTATCAGTTGCTGATATTAGCCACAGCAATCAAGTTTAGCTGTTCCCATATTGCTTGAAATACTTTCAGTGGATAGCTACCAAATCTACAGGCACACACACATCTTTATTATCAGTCAGAGGGGAATTCCACTCCAATATATTTTTATTGCACATAAAAGCAAAGAAATGAAAACCACAAACTGGACAATATACCATTCTGTACCTAAACTGTCACTGGTTGAGACCACATACAAGCAAGTAAAAACTTTCCCAGAACAATAATAGTTGTGCACATCCTGTAACAAGAGACCACTCTCTGGATAGCAGACCATTATATGCTCCTAATTCCCCCTCCCTTCCAATATGCAATTCCTGGTTTCCCCATTTCAATTGTCACGATTAGAAGCAGACAGCCTCAGATGTTTCTTACCACTGTGTTATCATTATTGTATCAGCTGGTAGCATTGTCCATTGGGAAGAACAGATTTTAAATCATTTATTTGCCCTGGATACTGACCATTCCTACTTTGTATTTGACTAGTCTCAAATAGATGGGGGCACTGGGATGTGTGCTATGGTATGTTATTTCAAAGTGTGGCATGCTAGCCCTGTTGCATTCCCTGCTTATCCTGGTGAATGGAGCCCTGAGGTTCTGCTTTTATGGTGCAACTGAAAATATCCAGTCTTGGGCATAGTCATGGTCTGCCCACCCACCCAAAATATGTGATTGTTGATGTAAGGGAAACAAGTTAAAATTCATTTTGTTAGTTTTGGCCCATCTTTCTAATCTATTAAAGTCATTTTGAATTTTCATCCTGTCTTCTGGGGTATTAGCTATTCCTCCTAATTTGGTGTCATTTGCAAATTTGAGAAGCATGCCCCCTATTCCTTCATCCAAATCATTGATGAAGATGCACCACAATTCAAAAAGGATGTGGAGAAACTGGAGCGTGTCCAAAGGAGGGCAACTAAAATGATGAAGGGTCTGGAAACCAAACCCTATGAGGAACGACTTAGGGAGCTGGAGATGTTTAGCCTGGATAAGAGATGGTTAAGAGGGGATATGATAGCCCTCTTTAAATATTTGAAGGGATGTCATATTGAGGAGGGAGCAAGATTGTTTTCTTCTGCTCCAGAGATTAGGACCCGGAACAATGGATGCAAGCTCCAGGAAAAGAGATTCCACCTCAACATTAGGAGGAACTTCCTGACAGTAAGGGTGGTTCGATAGTGGAACACACTCCCTCAGAGAGTAGTGGAGTCTCCTTCCTTGGAGGTCTTTAAGCAGAGGCTGGATGGCCATCTGTCGGGGATGCTTTGATTGGGAGTTCTTGCATGGCAGGGGGTTGGACTGGATGGCCCTTGTAGTCTCTTCCAACTTTATGATTCTATGATTCTATGTTGAATAGCACTGGGCCCAGGACAGAACCCTGTGGCACCCCACTGGTCACTTCTTTCCAGGATGAAGAGGAGCCATTGCTGAGCACCCTTTGGGTTTGGTCAGTCAACCAGCTATTAATCCACCTAACAGCTGTGTTGTCTAGCCCACATTTTACTATTTTGTTTGCAAGAATATCGTGGGGGATCTTGTGGGGGAGCCTTACTGAAATCAAGATATGCTATGTCTAGTGCATTTCCTTTATCTAGCAAGCTGGTAATTTTATCAAAAAAAGAGATCAGATTAGTCTGGCATGACTTGTTTTTGAGAAACCCATGATGACTTTTAGTAATTACGTCATTCTCTTCTAAATGTTCACAGACTCCCTGTTTAATTAATTGTTCTAGAATCTTTCCTAGTATTGATGTCAGACTTTGGACAATAATTGTTGGGATCCTCTTTTTCCCCCTTTTTGAAGATGGGGACAATGTTTGCCCTCCTCCAGTCTTCTGGGACTTCTCATGTTCTCCAGGAGTTCTCAAAGTTTATTGCCAGTGGCTCTGAAATGACATTTGCCAGTTCTTTTAATATCCTTGGATGTAGTCCATCTGGTCCTGGAGACTTAAATTCATTTAGGTTAACCAGGTATTCCTGTACTTCCTCTTTACTTATTTTGTGCTGCATTTCCCCTATTGTGTCCTCTGCTCCATTTTCCTCAGGTTGAACACCCTTTTTCTTTTGTGAGAAGACTGAGGCAAAGAAAATGTTGAGTAGTTCTGCCTTTTCTCTGTCCCCTGTTTGAATTTCTCCATTGTCTCTGTGCAGTGGCCCTGCCATTTCCTTCTTCTTTCTTTTGCTACAGACATACTCTTCTTTCTTTTGCTACAGACATACTCAAAAAAGCCCTTTTTATTGTCCTTAACCTCTCTAGAAAGCCTGAGCTCATTCTGTGCTTTGGCTTTCCTGACTTTACTCCTACATGTGCTAGCTATTTGTTTGAATTCCTCTGTAGTGATTTCGCCCCTTTTCCATTTCTTATACATCTCCCATTTAGCTGAAAGTTCTTTTGTCATTCAACCCGGTTTCTTGAAACATCTCCCATTTTTCCTTCTCATTGAAACTGTTTGAGATTGTGCATTCAGTATCTCCCTTTTGAGAAACTCCTATCCATCCTGAACTCCTTTCTCCTTTAGCATTCCTGACCATGGGATCACTCCCAGTGTTTCCCTAAGTTTGCTGAAAGTCTAGCTCTCCTAAAGTCATGAGTATTTGACTATGCCTAGCTTCTCCTTCCCACTGTAAAAGAAACTCCAGGAGAACATGATCACTCCCACCTAAGGATCCCACCACTTGCACTCCATTGACCAGGTCATCCCTGTTGGTTAGGATAGCTAAAATAGCTGATCCCCTTGTTGCCTCTTCCACCTTTTGGACAAAGAAACTGTCTGTAAGGCAAGTGAGGAATTTGCTAGACCTTGAAGTATTGGCTGAGTTTGACTTCCAGCAAATATCAGGATAGTTGAAGTCACCCATCACTATTACATCTCTCCTTTCTGAGTGTGTGGTCATCTGTTCTAGAAAGGCATTATCCAGTTCCTCAGTCTGACTTGGGGGTCTGTAGTAGATTCCCACTACAACATCCCTGTTGTTTCCTTCCCTTTTAATTTTTATCCAGATACTCTCCACCTGATTTCCAAGATTTAAGTCCTGGATCTCTTCACAGGTGTAAACATCCTTGACATATAATGCTATTTCTCCTCCTTTCCTGTTTGGCCTATTTCTCTTTAAAAGGTTATACCCCTCTATTCCTACATTCCAATCATGAGACTCATCCCACCAGGTTTCAGTGATGCCTATTATATTGTATTTGCTTTGTTGTGCTAGGAGTTCAAG
The DNA here is from genome assembly GCA_026167975.1 of Phrynosoma blainvillii. Lineage (NCBI taxonomy): Eukaryota > Metazoa > Chordata > Lepidosauria > Squamata > Phrynosomatidae > Phrynosoma > Phrynosoma blainvillii. The sequence continues at coordinate 89,571,996 of JANUYF010000002.1, read as the reverse complement.
TTCATCTTGTTTATTTCCCATGCTCTGTGCATTAGTGTAGACCAGGGGTAGGCAACCTAAGGCCCGGGGGCCGGATGTGGCCCCCAGAGGCCTTTGGACTGGCCCCAGGCCGGTCCTGCCCCCGCCGCCACTGCCCACCATGATGATATTGATTATTGTTGTTATTACTTGTTCTTGGGGTTTTCTTGGCAAAATCTTCACAGGGGTTTTGCCATGGCTTTTCTGGGGCTGAGAGAGTGTGCATGCATATTTTTTAATTTAAAAAAAATAAAAATATATTTTTATTTATTTATTTATTTATTTATTTATTTATTTTATGGTGCTTCATCCCCCAATTGTCTGAGGGACAGCAACCCGGCCCCTGGCTCAAAAAGGTTGCCTACCCCTGGTGTAGACTGACATCTAGGAGCATATGTCCTCCCCACTTGCTGCCTGTGTGAGTTTTTTGCCTCCCACTGCATCATTTGCCTTGTTCCCTCCATAATACTATTCCTTGCCTATGAAAACTGTGGGTTTATTGTTTGCCTGGATGGATGGGTCTAACCTAGATGATATGGCTCAAATAAAACTTTGAGGTCTAAGCTTATTTGCCAATAGCTGGGCTTACATGGATTCATGGCTGGACTGGTGTACTCATGCAGTTTCACTTGATGACTGCACCACTGAGTGATGACTTGTATGCACCAAAAGACATCACAAATTAAATATCACAGAAACAACTTTCATATCACTTTATTAGCATAACTCTTTCAGTGGTGTCAATGCATATATCCAACTTCTAGTGAGTCATTCACTGTACAATATTTGAGTGTAGGGAAAATAAGAGACTGATAGGTACTTATGAAGACCAGAGACCAGAAAGACAAATCCAAAAGAGAAAAGGAGTAGAATGAGTCCAAGTTAGTAGAGGAGTTCTAACAAGACTAATAATGAAATACTCTTAATTCAGACCTGATATCTGAATAAGGTAAATTGGCATGAGTAAGAGGGACAAAGCACTATCTAACAGCCCACCCCTAAGTGTTGTGAACCTGTTTTTGTAGCCCAGGAAAATCTGCCTGTTACTTTTATTCAGTCAAGGCTGCCAAGTGCTGAAAAAAGAAATTTCACCCCCTTTCCCACATATAGGGTTGTCAGGTTTTTCAAAGAGCAATATAGGACAGCCCTCTCTGTTGCCTGGCTACCTCATGTCTGGCCAGTACATGTACAGGTCTATTAAAAGCCCTTTCACATGAGTTCCAGAATCCTACAAGATCAGAGATCTTATGGGCGCCCAGAACTCTCACAAGTGGACTTGGGGCAGGCTTTATGTAGGCTTCCTCAGTCACCAGGACCTGTAGAAATGAGAGCAGGAAGAGCAGATACCAAGTGTGCTTGTTACAGACCTCCGTATTACTGGGTATGTAATTTATTTTGCTGCTTACCAACTGCTTGGGGCTTTGGCTGTTGTGAGCCAGGGTAGAAGTTCCAAGAGATCTCCTTGCTCAATATGGAAAGACTGTGGTCTTAGAGAGTAGGACTGAAGCATTTGACCATATCCCTCATTCACTGTAGTTTACTGTTCTCATGTACAATGCTTAAGTATCCCATCAAAATTCCACTGATGAAAATTGGGGCATGTGTGGCCAAGTTACATCAGACTGTGATCAAGATGGCATAATAATAATGGGAAAACACACAAACAGAGAGTTTGAAACAGTTTGCACTTGCCTTATCCTACTGGAAAGGGTGAGATTTAGGGCCTTACAGAGGGGTCCTTTGGGCCATCCTGGAGGCAGGAATGAGGAGGGGCAGCCGCATGCCAGTCACCTCAACCCCTCCCCAAAGATGTCCTGACACCACGCACTGTGCTGGAAGGGGCGCTAAAGAGCCTCACGCCGGCTTAGGGCACCCTTTTTGCCAGCTCAGAAAGGAGCGGCATTTTGCCGCTCCTTTCCGAGGCGGCAAAAGGGAGGATTGGAGCCGAGACATCCGGCAGCCTCGGCCTCGATCCTCCACTTCCCACTTGTACTATGAATTCAGTTTGCAGCCACTGAAGTAAACTGAATTTAAAGGGGGAAATTGAAGGGAGAAAGAAGAAACAAGGACATTTGAAAAGCAGCTGGAAAAGTGAAATGATAGAGAATTAATCAAGACTGTCCATCCCAAATCAGGACAGTTAGAGGGGGTGTATAACTGTGGAGGGGGTGCATAAAATGAAATTCATCACTTGCACATTGGCTGGCACTTGGTAGGAGGCTTATTTGATTTCCCTTTTTTTTTCATTTTATTTATTATTATTATTATTATTATTCCATTCTGAAAAGAACATTTTGATTTCCCAATATGCTAAAATTGTGTGTGTTGGTAGAGGGGATACATTCAACTTGTTTTGCAAGTATTTATTGATGAAATTGGTGGTTTTGTCATAAATGTAAAGGTGAGCAGTGAAACATTTTTCTTTATGCAAAAATATTTGCTGAAGCCTTATTATAGTGCAAAATAAACCTATGTGTTTTCCTATCTGAAAAAAATTACTCTTCTTTACATCAAAATTTGTTGCAGTCTCGAATTTATATTACTATTTACATGAACATGCCAATAAATCCATTAACATGTTTAGTTGTTGTAATATCAGAAACTATGGATGTCACAAACTATGGAGTTTGTGATGAATGAAATGATAAAATTATAATATCCATGGATTTTCTTTCTGAGACCCAAAAAAGGATAAAGATGCAGAACATCTTTTGCTGCTATCTCAGCCAACTGAAAAGTATGCATTGTTTAAATTTGTAGTTCCAAGGTATATAATTTATAACACTGTGGACCAGGGTCTGCAATAAAGGAGAAGAGAGATGGACTATAAATTAAGTACGTTATAGCTAGAAGGAAGTATGAGTTGGGCAAGAGGAAAATCAATTAGCAGAATGCAAGTGGTGTATTTCTTTTAACCTCTGTTACTGTACAGTTTTTATGAGTTGGGATAATGAGGCCCTGGATCTGCTGGTGCTGTTTAAAGTAAGTTTTATGAGAAATATAGCAATCATTTTCTGTTAGGTAATTCAAAATAAGATGGTATAAAACAAACTGAACTTTCCTGGGAGTAAGCCCTATGTAACTGACTGTCTGAGTAAATGTACATAGCATTGTATTGTCAAATCACATTTTGGGGGGTAAATGTGTGTCATGCTCAATCAAACTGCCTGGAGACACCAAAAATGGTGATGAAGTAGAAATGAATGTTGATATGTTGACCTCATATTACACAAATGTAATCTTGGAGGAGCCATGGGTAAAGTTGCCAAGCTGAAAATTGGAGAGGGCTTCTGTACCTTTAATGCTTGTGTCAAAGAGAGAATTTAGAAGGTCTTGCTTGTTCATCTGGCTGCATGACAAGCAACACCTGCTGAAATTCCCTCTTTTACAGAACTGTTAAAGGCACAGGAGCCCTTCCCAGTTTTCCATCTGTCAAACCCTATGAGATTCTTCCCTGTTACACATACACACCAGATAACTGAATGTATATATGTCTTTCAGAGTCATCTCCTGAGGATTGTATGAATATATTAATACAAACAAGCTGCCTGGAAGATTCATCTGAGTTGTTTTTCTGACAAAGTGTGATTCAGCTGGAAAGAATATGTTGAACAATTCTCCCTTTATTGGGGCCAAGTAATTGCTTTCTGTCTGTCAGACAATATACAGACTCTAAATATTTAAATGTTTTAATGTAAATTAAATGTAAAACTATTTCTCATGACAGTCATTTACAAGAGTCTCATCTTGAATAAATGGCAGACATGTTGATTTCCCAATTCCAATGCTGTATTGCTTCATTATCCCTCTACATATCAATTATGATTTAACCAGCTAGTGAAACCCTGTATACAATTCTGTGGATGTTAGTCCCACTGAATACAATGGCACTTATTTTGGAATAGATCAATATAGGAAATACATTTGAAGACCATTTTTGTGGTCACTTACTAAATGTTCATAAATTATCTATCTTTATCATTAATGCAATAGGTTATATGACATAAGACAATAATCTCAAATAATTAATATTAATTAATAATTAATCTCAAATTCCTAGTTTTGTATTATGAATCTTACATGTAAAAATTTTCACAAATATTTTAATAAGTTTATACTTCCACGATACATGTATAATTCAGCATCAAGGAGTTAAACTCTATGTCTCCTTGTCAGATCTGTCAGGTCTTACCGAGGTCAAATACTGAGCTTCCCTTAAGTTTAAATATAAAGGTAGGAAAATGGAAACAGATTTTTCTTTAAGACATTTCAATAAAAATATTTCATCCCAACTCCACTATCACTCTTTCATCTATGAGAAAGGACAGATGGCGTCCAAGAGGAATATTTCTGAATCATAACACTCTCTGTAATAGAGAATGCAGCTGGTGAGTGTCAGCAGAATTGTAGCCAAAGTGGACTCACTGGAAAACAAAAAAGAGATATCAGCAAATTAGAAGGAACCTCAAGCTTTTGCAGAAGTCCAGACATCTTCAAGGTTATCCCCTCAGGGAGAGGATCCCCACCAATACCTCAGTAAATACTGAGCATGTTCACTCCATACAGAATCTCTTAGGGAGTGGGTGGGAAAACCAAGAGAAAATGGAGTATACTAGGTCTAATCTGCATGGCAGAAATAATAGGGTTTAACATCACTTAAATTGCCATGGCTCAGTGCTATGGAATCCTGAGATTTGTAGTTTGTTGTAGCACCAGAGCTCTCTGACAGAGAAGGATAAATATCTCACAGAAGTGCAGTTTCCTGAATTCCATGGCATTGAGTCATGACAAAGTGGTGTCAAACTTAACTATTTCTGCAGGGCAGGCACAGCCATAGTTTATCTCTACATGCAGATATTTAGGCTGTACTAAGGGGATGTTGGAATGAAGCCATTTTCTTTCTTTCTTTTCAGTAGCACCCCAGAAAGGGGGGGTGACACCCAAGAAGGGGGCAGACACTGTCAGATCCCCACCCCCTGTGGGTGCTGTTTTGGCCCATGTGGTCACTCCTGGGCCTGGCCTAGGTGTTTCCAGGGCTTTTGGAGGAGCATCAGGGGACGGGCATGCTTCAGCCGGCTCCTTTCTTTGGCTTGGCTTTCTTCATAGGAAAGCCAAGCTGCAGAGAGAAGGATTGGGGAGGGGGGGCACACACGCATGGGCATGCTTGTCAAAGCTGAGCCTGGCCTCACCCGGCCTCATTTGAAAGCCCTGCCACTTCTGCTTTGCCCCCCACCCACACCAGCTGACATCAGATCTAGGAACACCACTGCTTCCTTTGCCTGGGCAAAAGTCAAGTGTTGGCACAGTGCTTCTACAGGAAGCTTTTTATTATATTTTTAGCTGTATTTGGGTTTTAAAAATCATTTTGTCAGCCACCTGCAATGGGAGAAAGGTGGGTTATAAACAAGCACATTTCAAATTAGACAAGTTAGAGACCCACTGAAGTGCTTCCAACCCAAGCCCACTCTGAAATTTGTTTGTAAAAGCTTTAATCTTGCACATTATAGACTGGGCCAGTCCTACCATTCAGCAGAAAGAGGCAGCCACCTCAAGCATCTGATGCTGAGGAGTATAGAGCAACAACAAGGTGCTATATGGTCTTTCCTTCTTCCTGGAAGCTAACCTGCTGCCCTCAGGTGTGGTAGAGGATATTCTTCTGTCACCAGGGTTCAGATAAAATTTAGATGTCACTATGGTCAACATTTCAATCAGGAATGAATGGAGACACCATCTTCACCTCAAGCAAGAAGAAGTCTTCAGCCAATCCATTCAGCTCAAATGTACATTCAAACTCAAATACAAAAGTAGTATGTGGATAAGTAGTTATTGGGGGTGAGAGGGTAAGCCAATCCTGTTGCACTGGAGGACCTTCCCTTCTTTTTCTTTCCTTTCCTTTCCTTTTTTCTTTTTTGCTAAGTGAACCCTGAAACTCTATCTTTCATGCCTTTCTTTGAAAACAGCTCCATGTTTAAAGTGCTCTCGGATCCAAATCTTGTTTAAAGATAAAGATAAGATAAAGATAAGAAGGGAAAGCAAGTGCCTTAAAGTTGCTCATCTCCTTTACTGAGCAGATCCTCAGGTTACTTGGTCACAATCTTTCCCACTAGAGCAAGATGTACTATATATTTTTTCCTTCTATACTGATTACTCTGGGAGCACAATTTACATCAAGAAGCCTAAGGAATTGTGTTAGCTCACATTAACATTGTTATGGGCCCTAGCAGCTCCCCTGGGGACAAAATAAAATGTTTTACCACAGACCCCAAAAGTTGGAATGTATGGAACATGTATGCATATATTTTTAGATTAAACTCATAGGTCCACTAAAATTACTACTGAGGATACAACTGGATCCACCCACCAGTATTTAAAATGCTGTAGAGTATACATTATTCTCATATTACTCATGATTTATATCTATGATTCCAGTTACAGTTTTATAACCAAGAGTATATTGTAAGATCACATGTTATTTTTCTCAACTGAAATTGCTTGAAGTAATTAATCTTTAATTAACATTGCTAAGAACCTTTTACCTTTCTGGTAAGTGGGGCAAGTGAAATGGAAAGACATTTTTCTCACTGCTTGAAAAAATATAACCTTACACACAAACTGCAAAAACCACATGCTTGCCTTTAAAATATGGATAGGCTTATTAAAGATGTAGAGATGGATAGGGGGAAGAAAGAGGCACAGATGTATATGTTGGTTCCCAGCTAGTGTGAATCGGAGTGTGGTCTGAGTACAATATACTGTGTGTATACTGAACATGTGTGTGTTTCATTATATTTAAAAACTGAACACTGCAAATGGGAAAATACCTATTTACCTACTAAATTTTGTTCAGTGAGATACTTTACCATCCAAGGCTTAGCATGGTTTGCACCTTTAGAAAAATAGTTTTGCTTGTACATGAAGATCATTTTAAATATGCCAGCATAGCTTCCAAATAGAGTCACAAAAGTCTTTGGTTCTAAGCCAGAGCATAATCAAATTGGCCTTTTTCTAGCCCATCAAGTCCATCAGCCCAAGTGGAAGTTGGCATACTCCTGTAGGGATCTAGGAGGATGCGGAAACATCGGACAATGAGGATGCCAAGGAAAATAATTAATAAAATCACAAATACAAAAGTTGTTTTCTGTTCCAGGGTAATGCCAGTTTCTGCAGGAATACTCCCAGAAGAGAAGAGGTTGGATGTGAAAGCCTCCCCATCCATTCTCCAGGATCTTTGAGAAAAGTAATTCCACTGTCTTCTTTTTTTCATTATCAGTGCATGGAAGTCATGATAGCCATCACTTTGAAGTTGATTGTTACCTGAAATGGAAGTGGTGAAAAATAGATGTTACAGGTAGGAATGCAAAAAAAATTGTGGTATAGAGTGCTTCAATCTTCTGGTTTTGCACACAAAGACCCCAGTCTACATTCTGTTATTATTATTACATTGTTGTTGTTGTTGTTTAAATAATGTCGTGATCTGATGATCTTTTTGTTTTTTGCTTTTTGTACACTAGGTCTGCAGAACAGCCATTTCCCATGCTGTGTATTGAGAAAATCTAAAATAGGGGTGGTATTATCAAGTTTTTACTTAAGTTATTCATACCTCCACTCTTCAGCCACAGAGGCTGTCAGAGTGGTTTACAGAGTGCTATTTTGACAGTTTCCTTCCCTCAGATTTACAATCTAAAAAGAATGACACAAAAGGAGAAGGACTGGCAGTGGGAAAGGAGATCAAGTCCAGCAAATACTGCCAGTTTTTCTCTCCCTCCAAGGCCAGGGTGATGGCAGTTGGAATGGAGGGACGATCCTCCATCTGCTTCCTTTTGAGTGATGTCTTTGCTATTTTAGATCAGGCAAATGTGGTTTTGCCCCACATCTTAGCAGAGAGTTGTGTGTGAGGCATTACAATGAGTCCCAGCCAAATTGCCTGTTAGAGTCTGTTGTGTCCATTAATGATCATGAACTCATACCACACTTACAAAGTGAGCTGTTTCTCAGCATTTTGCAGCATGGGCCACGACTCTGTCTAATGTAATAAAATAACTTATTTATACTGCATCTTATTAATATTACAGGATGCTTGAAAGGAGGACAGCAAAGGTAAATCAACTGATGTAAGAAATGTTTTGGAAAGGGCAAATGGAAATTAAGAAAAGTGAAATTCAGCAGACTGACTGATACAATATTGGTTAATACTAATCTTGAAAAATGATTAGAAGCAAAATTCATATCCATTACATTCTCTGTTTTGATCTTTGAGTTTGAAGCCAAATCCTTCTTTGGCCACCATTCCAGAGAATCCCTTGATGAGAACTTTAGAGACCACTAGGAACTGTCTGCCACATTTTTGTCACTGTGCAGTTAAACAGAAATTGTGCAGTTGGAGAACTGATAACATACAATTGGAAAAATGAGAGAGAAATGAGGTATATTAGGCTTCAGTCTTTATTAAGAATTTGAATAACAGGGTTGTGTGCACAGAAATTAGCACTCAATTTCAAAATGAAATGCCCTAAATTAAATTAAATTAAATATCAAAATGAAATGCCCCAAATTAAAGATTTTTGGGCAGAGCTTTGTCCTTTTAGCCTTCACTACTAGCTGAACAACCAACCAGAGTGAAATTGAGTAGTTTTAAGCTGTCAGTTGAGCTGTGCTATTGAGCAATCTTGCTGAAACTGAGAGAAGCACAGTAGCAATTTCAGCAGCAGAAAGCTGATGAAGCAAAAGGAAGGGCCCTTGCATGGGTGTCAGTATCATTGAGTTGTAACCTGCAAAAAACATTGGATTGTCCAGTTAATGAACTAAGGCTGCATCTGCACTGCAGAAATAATCCACCTTGACACCACTTTAAATGCTATCAAATTCTGGGAATTGTAGTTTTGTGAGACATTTATCTTTCCCTGTCAGAAAGTTCTACTGCCACAATAAACCACAATTCCCAGAATTCCATAGCATCGAGCCATGGTAGTTAAAGAGGTGTCAAACTGGATTATTTCTGCAGCATGGATGCAACCAAAGGCAGATTCATTACTGCTGTATAGTAGATGAGAACTAGTGACTCCTATGGAGAAACTGTGGACCCTTTTACACTACATAGCTAGAGTGTTTTGATTCTACTTTAATTGCCATAGCTGCATCCTTTGGGATCCTGAGGTTTGTTTTCTATTTAGGCCCTATAGCCACCTGAATTCCAGTTTTGTTGTTGTGTGCCTTCAAATCATTTCTGACTTATGGTGATCCTATCATGGGTTTTCTTGGCAGAATTTTTCAGAGGGGGTTTGCCTCTCAAGTTGAAATAGTGTAACTTGCCCAAGGTCACCCAGTAGGTTTCCATGGCCAAGCAGAAATTCGAACCATGGTCACCAGAGTCCTAGTCCAACACTCAAACCATGACACCCCTCCGCTGAAGTCCCTCAGCCCTTAAAGAGGACAGGTTGCCTACCCCTGCTGCGCCTAAACTCTAAACCCTAGGATTCCATAAGATGTTGCAATAACAATTAAATTGTGATCATAGCACAATAACTGTATAGTGTGAATTTGCCCTGGCACTGATACATGATATAAGCAAGGATCAGGGCATGTTTATCTTGATTTTCTTTTTCTTTTTTATTGGGGAATGTGCAATGGGGCGTTTGTGTCATTAGAATATTTGCTTTCCAAAAACATTTATAATATATATGCTTTTCATTTTAAAATTTCCTAAGTAATTCACAATAAAATTGAAATGGCCACATGAGAGTGCACAGACCTGTGTGGTAGGCATAGGTTATCTGAAAGACAGGGTGAAAAAAGAGAAAACAGTATACTACACAGTGCATAGAAATGAACATAGGAAATTATTGCACTTGTATATAAAAACCCGGCTTACCTCACCTGATTTGAATTCTAATTCGGGAGACAGGCAGGTCCTATCGCACATGTTTTGCCACTGAATCCACTGGCCAAATACAACCCAGCTGCACCCGGGGTCCCAGGGGTGCTCAGCAAGCCACTTTTCAAAGTCAAAAAACTCCTGACTTTGAAAAGTGGCTTGCTGAGTGCACCTGGGACCCCGGATGCAGCCAGGCTGTATTCGGCCAGTGGATTCGGTGGCAAAACCCATATGGTAGGACCCGTCTGCCTCCCAAATTAGAATTCAACTCGGGAGAGGTAAGCTGGGTTTTTTACAAGTGCAATAATCTCCTAAATGTAGGGAGATAAAACAAGCATGCAGTAGAGAGAAAAAATATGAGTACAGAAAACGATTGTTGTTGTTAGTGAGTTCAAGTCAACATTTTGGTAACTTATGATGATTCTATCTTAAGTTTTTCTTTGTATGATTATTGAGAGGATGTTTGCCATTGCCTTCCTCTGAGACAGAGAGAGTATAACTTGACCAAGCTCATCCAGTGGATTTCCATGGCCAAGCTGGGATTTGAACCCTGGCCTCCAGAGATATCAACACTCAAACCACTACACCATGCTGGCTTTCCATACACACAAAGAAAAGAGACTACAGGTGTAAATGGAGAGTTGGTTTCTGAGTGAATGGGGGAAAGCAGGATAAAAAAACCCTGACAAATATTTTTTCCATGGTTTGTGTGGTAGTTTTGCTTTTTTGAGTTAATAAAAATGTAAAAACAAAAAGAAGTCCTCTGTTATTTCAACTGTATACTCTTGTACTGCTCCTGACTGTATGTCTGCATTTAGATTTGTAACCCATCCTTTAAAAAAATACTCCCCTACAACTACCTACAATGAACTATACAAATACAATCATATACCTAAAAGTTCTTCAAGCACTGTATTTTACCATGCAGTAAAATTGAACTGTCAGCTGAAAAGAAATTAATATATTTTGAGGTCCTTTGGTCCAATGAAGTGGTACAAGCTAAAAAAACTTCCATAATTTAGCTTCACAATATGCATTATATCATACCATCACAGCCATAAAGAGGATAACAAACTAAACTGAAATTTGACTCTTTTTCTTTTATACTTCTAACTGAAATAAAAAAAATGTGTGTTATATAAAAGACCTCTTATTTTCTGTTTAAAAGAGCTAAGCCAAAGTACTATGGTAACAGAATAATATTCTGAGCTACATGGTGAGTTAAATATCATTCTAGTACAACATATAGTGGTTGGATCATTAGTTTGGGGCTGCCCTAGGTGACTTTGGTGAACTCTCTCTCTTTTTTAATCCAACCTACTTTTCAGGTTTGTTGTGCAAATAATTGGACACTAACAAAACAGAAAAACTTTTTACAAAATCTCTTTCATGCCTGGTTCCAGCTCTATATAAGAGATCCATCTCCCTCCAGCTACCACTGCTTCAACTAAGGCCATGAGAGGGGAAGCAAAAACCCCTTTGCTGTGTTTGGATCAATGTCCATGGACCCCCTGAATACAGACATGAAGGGATTTGGAGCAATGCTACACAAAATGGTGGTCTGCAGACTGGTGTCAGTTCACAAGTCATTGGTTGCCAACCTGAGGCCATTTCCCAAGAAATCATATGAATACAATAATAAATATGGCACAAATATGGTACTGATCCCTTGCATTTTTGTGGGAAAATGCCAATCCACCACATGAGATAGCCTGATGAGCATTTATTTTGGAGAATGGAAAGTAAAGCAAGCCTTAACCAGAGCAGCAATCCATATGATTTTATGTACCAGTAGGCTCAATGTACAAGAAGCAGAACCTAGCCCCGGGGAATCATAAAGAGAGAGAAGAGGTCCCTGTGAAGGTTAATTACATGAAACACATTTTGGAAAAGTAATACAATCAACCCTCCATATCCATGGATTCTGCATGCACGGACTGAACTATCCATGGCTTGAAAATATTCTCCCACCACCACCACCACCACCACCACCAAAAAATTTGAAAAAGCAAACCTTAATTTTATATATGAGACATAATTTTACTACCCTACTGTAGATAATGGGACTTGAGCATCCACTGATTTTGGTATCCATACAGTTCCTGAAACCAAAGCCCAGCAGATACCAAGGGCCTACTTTATATGGAAATTTTAATGTGCTATTGTCACTAATAGCACCATTGTGATAAATAACTGCTGTGGTTTTATCTTTATATTATTTGATTAGCTGTTATATGCTTTCTTGAGTATGTGAAAACAGTAGTGATTATAAAGGGTAATAAATGAACCAAACTTTCCAACATGACATTCCATCTGTTGATCTAGATTCAGTTGTATTTGGAATAAGGGCACTGAAACCACTGGAATTTAAATTAACACAGAATAAGTCCACTGACTTCCATTAGAAGACTTCAGGAACTTACTAGTTCTTAAGAAGAATTAATATAATTGTGTTGAAATCATCCATAAAATAGGCAGAGCATCATTCTAGCACTGCTCCCTTGTAAACGGTTTTCAGTATGTCTCTGTATGCATTCTTCTTAAAAGTAACTTTCACAAGTTCTGTAATGGGCTTCTCTCAGCATGACTAGAACCCTAGCTCGTGTACAAACAGCGCTGCTAAAAAACACACAGAATACTTTGTGTTGTGTGAATTCAGGCAGTTCCTTCTCTAATTTGTTTTTCTCCCAAGCCAATGAAGGGGAAAAAAAATCAAGGTTTATCACTCTGGTCGAGTTAGAAATAAATAAATTGTGTGTGTGTGTGTAGGCGTCTTCAAGTTACCTGTTGACTTATGGTGACCCCATGGATTTCATAGGGTTTTCTTAGACAATGAAAACTCAGAGGTGGTTTTGCCAGTTTCTTCCTCTGAAATTTAGCCTATGGCACCTGGTAGTCTCTGGTGGTCTTCCATGAAAGTACTAACCAGGGCTGACCCTGCTTCGCTTCCAAGACCAGATGGGAGCTGGTGCCTTTAGGCTTTGTGCAACACAAATAAATTGTATAACACCATGATGCTTGGCTAGCTTCTCCTGTTGCGAGTAAAGAGAGATTGGGAACCATGCACCCAGACCCTGCATGTCCATAACAAGGGAAGCTTCCTGGTTTCTTACACCAAGCAAATTCACACCCACATCGATTTTGGGGGTCTGACTTTGATCAAGGACATCTGCAACTATCTGCATGCTTTTTACCTCTCATACTTGGTTAATTCCCATGCTTGTTAATTCTTAAAGGCCATCTTATACCCTTTTATTTTGTTGAGGGTTAACTGCAACAAACTTGAAGTGATACATTAGCAGTCATTCTTAACACATCAAATGAGCACTCTGAAAAACTAATCCCTTAGTTTAATTTTTCATTTCAGCACTTGGCCCTGTGTCTTCTAGCAAGTAAACCACATAGTGTGTAAAACTCTTTGGCTTAATGGCACAGTTCTGCCCTGTGAGCACAGACATCTGTCAAGACAAGATAGAGGAATCCCAAGTCACCAAATATCAGGGAAGATAACATCTCACAGACATAAAAAACAACCAGCGCAAAAACAACAAGCCATTTCTGTCCCTATGTATTAACTGTATTCATGGTAGAGTTAGTACATGATGCAGGAGACTTTCAAAAAGAAAAATAAACTTTAAAACCTGAGCCTTTAAGTGAAGTGGTCTGAGAATTGGACTACAATTCTGGGTTTGATTCCCTGATGGACCATGAAAACCTACTGGTGGCCTTGGGTGATTCACACACTCTCAGCCACAGAAAACCCCATGATAGGTTTGCCTTAGGATCCCCATAAGTCCCCATTAGTTGGAAGTGACTTGGAGGCAAACACCAACAAAAACAACCTGAGCTTCCAGATTTAGGCTCTATAAAACAAACCCATAAAATGTATCATTTACTTTTGTGGCTCTACGAAATTAATCTCAAATCCCATCCAAATAGTCCTAGAACAGTAAATATGAAATTTGTTATATGTTTCTATACACCTTTTTCAACTCCTGTTTGTAAAGCACAAGGAATCAAACCTAGAGAACCTAGGGTCAGTAGTGTGGGTAACAACATTTAAAATAAATAAATGTGGATACTCTTCATGAAAGCATGTGAATTCTAACTTCTGAGTTAGCAGGGCTTTCTTAAACTAGCATTAAAAGATTGTTTATATTTTTAGGAAATAAAAAATAATTCCAATATGATAGTCAACTTTTAAAGAAATATCTTACAAAGCACTTTGTTTTTCAGTGTCATGCAACTAGTTATTATTGTAATACATTCCAGAGAGAGGGTACTCCAACTATAATTTTTGACAAAAGATACTCAATTTCTTTTCAAATTGTTTTATGAAGCCCAGCAAGTGTGTTACATGATTTAACACAAGCAGTATGCAAATTTCAATTTTTTTGTTCCACCTGTTATATACTACATGTTTACTCAGATGTAAGTTTCTTCACAAATAAGCACACCTCAGGTTGCAGTTTCAGTAACATATTGAACATCAAAGCTTTTGAAGTGAGACATTTTTTTTCTAAAGATTGATTTTCCTGACACTAGTGGATTAGATGAAAACAAACAAGAACTACAAAAGCAACAACTTTGTACATAAACAATAGTTTGAAGATATACCTTAAAATCTCACTTCATCATATTAGGTTTAGTATAGATTTGTTTTCAATAAATCCGATCAGCTGATTATTAAAAAAATAATCCGTCTCTCTGATACTTAGCAAATACAAACACCATTGGTTCGATTATACACATATAGCCGACCAAATGTAAATTATACACATTCACGAAAGCAGTAAAAGGGAAGCTCAATGGTTAGCATGAAAATACCTTCATCTGGTCCAGAGAAAACTTTGCCCACATCCTACAGCAGCAGTTACAGGTAGTTTAATTCCCATTCTTTGGAACACCCTATGTCACACACAAAGTAGGCAACCCCCTCAAGCTCTGAGGAAGCATCAAGTCTTTACAGGAATTTTGTTTGTGTTTTTCAGGGCATGAGAGTCATCCTTGCTGCTTGTTCTTTTAAGGTAATTAGCTGAAAACTCTTGTCATTCCTTTTGAGTTAAACCATTTCAGCTCTGCCTCAGCAGCTCCTCAACAGCTTCTGCTTCAGTGAGTAGTAGCAACCCAGCTAGCAGCCCTCTGCAACCATCTTCACAAATCATTAACATTCAAAAGGAATACAAAAAAGAAAAGAAGAAAGGGGGGAAATCACAGGGCATTCCCTATATATCTTTGTAAAAGAATCAAAGCAATACATTTTGCAAAGTTATTCCCTTTATGCTATATTGATTGCTGTCAGTAATCTGCCTTTTTGATGCCAGTTAGTATTCTTGCATATGCCAACTGGAATCTTCATTACAGTCAGTGACCTTCAGGCTACACCTATTCATTAGAAGACTTGTATGGACACAAAAAAACAAAAACATAAAGACTAATAATTCAGGGATATGTCTAATAGATAATGAATAATCCTGGTGACAAAAGCTGGCATGCTACTCATCAATTTTCCCGTTCCCCACACATGCACTTTGTGAAATCTGGTACCTTGCACTTTTCCTTCCTAGGAGCTTCCTTTGGCTGTATTTCTGCTGCTTATTCTCCACAGGGGAAGACCACGTTGGCTGTGTACCCACCCAGTTTTCATCAGCCCAGTGATATCATGTTGAGGCAGCTTTAGTTTGGAGACTTTTATGAGACTGAGTGTACCGTTCCAGAAAAGACTGATCTGTATATTCTATAGAACAAGGGAGACTTGTAACAAAATTTTGCTGTGCATCATGCTCTTTTTCACAGATGCAGCCAGCCATGCTCTCTTTCAGGATACTCCATTCCTGATCATCCTTATTTTTTCCATTTTATTTCACTCACAGCCAATCTGTATTCTATGTCTACGGAACATGCACCGCCTTCACTTACAGAGATTTCCCCCCTGCCCCCAGGGAATATTGTCAGATATTAGATCTGACAGGATTTCCCTCCCCTAAAGTTTTCTTGCATATCTGTAAATCTGAGATAATGCTATATGGTTTTTATATGGTTTCACACTCAGAGAATATGTTATTCAGCTGGAAAGTGGGAGATACATAGAGAAAAAGAAATAATTATTGACACTCTTCTCTCTTTTAATCATTCAATTGTACAACTGTATAAATTCAAACTATTTTATTATTTACAAGGGGTTGCTGCCTTCAAGGACAGTGATTTTGCTTAAAACGGGGTTCAGAACTCATCTGGGGCCTTTCATGATGCACAGTTTTAAGACTATGATTTCGCTTTAGTGCCATGGTTCCATCCTATGGAATCCTGGGATTTGTAGTTTGGTTAGAGGCACTAGAGGAGTGCTCTGGCTGAAAAATGCCTTTTCCTAAACGGAAAACACCAAGATTCCATACAGTAGTGTCACCTGGTGTATGGGGGGGGGGGGCTTCCTGGGGGCAGGGTTTCTGGGGCGGGGCCAAAGGCGTGCTCCCCCCACCTGGCTTCCGCACCATGTACAATGGTGCTGCAGCAGCAAGGTAGTGGTGTGCTTGGTCCTCTCAGCACCCCTCTGGCCTTCCCGGAAGGCAGCCACCTCCCACTTCCCAGCCTTCTGAGCCCCACATGGCCATGGCTACACAGGACCCAGAAGGCAGCCACCTGCTTCCCCAGGGGTTTACTTCCCTACTGGGGTGTTACCTGCTGCAGTCCGCACCACTGCACACACACCCTGTAACACCACTGATTCCATAGGTTTTTAAAGACAGTTAGAGTTAAATTGTGGTGCTATAATTGTACAGTGTAAAGTGGAGCTTTGGTCATTTCTGGATTTGTTATGGGTGATTGGTTTTGGAAGAGGGGGGCTGATAATTCCAAAAGAGATTTAAAAGCACTCCCCAGAATTCTCCCTGGATTACAGACGGTTAAATCGCTCCCTGGATTACAGACTGTTAAATGGGATAAGTGACTTTGTTGTTTTAAGAATCAGGCATAGCTTTCAATCCCCTTTCTATGAAGGTTTCTTAAAAATTGCCCCAGCCAATTCCTGTTTCAAGAGAAGGATGGTGTGGGATGGCTGGGGGGCAGGCAGCAAAAATAATTATGGAAATCTTCAAAGAGGAAGGAGATGGTAAGAAGTTGAACAACTTGTTGTCTCCCTTCCATATGAGGCAAAACATGAGCAGAGTGGTGCAGTGGAATCATTGGGGGGGGGGTGCAGACCACACTAGGTAACACTCTTAGGGGGGCGAGGACACCATTGTTACCTTTTGGCAGAAATGGGCTGTGGCATTCATCTGCCTCACTTTAAAATGCTTTAAGAGATGGTGGAAATTTCAAATTTTGAAAATTTAATTTAAAAAAATTAAAATTTGATTATTTTTTTTCAAAGTATTCTTTTTAAATTTAATTTTTAAAAAATCACATTTTAACCAAATTTTCATTATGTATATGTAAATACATTTAGGTTGTGCATGTGATATTGTAATTTGAAGGTCTACTTTTAATTTTGCTAGTTGTGTATGTCACAACTATTAACATTGCATTCAGTGGTATATGGGAATGTTAATTTACAAGTAACATTAGTGCAAAGCATTATTACTAAGGAGTCTGTATGGTGTGAAATAGGAGGAGGTCGGTGGAGGGTGACACCAACCCTAGGGACACCACTGGGGTGGTGAGGAAACTATGGCGCTTACCACACTCACCCTTCCCCTCAGCCTCCACTCCTGAAATTTTTTATTTGAGGAAATTAGAGTGGCTAAGCAGTGGAGGAAAGAGGATCCACACTTCTAATTCCATTTACATCCTCACATCTCACACATGCACTGCTTAGTTGGATTCTGTGCATGTTTGTGTGCAATTCTGTACTAACTTTTGGTATTGCCAATTAAGAGAGCCACTATGGTGTAGTGCTTTGAGTGCTGGATTATGACTCTGGAGGTCAGGGTTCAGATTCCTGTTCAGCCATGGAAACTTTAG
The DNA here is from genome assembly GCA_026167975.1 of Phrynosoma blainvillii. Taxonomy (NCBI): domain Eukaryota; kingdom Metazoa; phylum Chordata; class Lepidosauria; order Squamata; family Phrynosomatidae; genus Phrynosoma; species Phrynosoma blainvillii. Next base: position 89,554,148 of record JANUYF010000002.1, on the reverse strand, counting down.
GCAAGTCACATTTTCTCAAAAAAAAAAAAAAAAGGCAAAGACAAACCTTCTCTGAACAAATCTTGCCAAGAAAACCCCATGATAGGTTCACCTTAGAGGTCCAAAGCATGCTGCAGAAATAATCCAATTTAAGACCACTTTAACTGCCCTGGCTCAGTGCTAGGGATTCCTGGGAATTGTAGTTTATTGTGGCACCAGAGCTCTCTGTACAGAGAAGGCTAAATGTCTCACAAAACTACAGTTTCCAGAATTCCCTAGCATTGATCCAGGGCAGTTAGAATCATAGAACCATAGAGTTGGAAGAGATCCCCAAGGGCCATCCAGTCCAACCCCCTGCCATGCAGGAACTCAAAATCAAAGCATCCCCGACAGATGGCCATCCAGCCTCTGCTTAAAGACCTCCAAGGAAGGAGACTCCGCCGCTCTCTGAGGGAGTGTGTTCCACTGTTGAACAGCTCTCACTGTCAGGAAGTGCCTCCTAATGTTGAGGTGGAATCTCTTTTCCTGGAGCTTTCATCCGTTGTTCTGGGTCCTGTTTTCTAGAGCAGCAGAAAACAAGCTAGCTCCCTCATCAATATGACGTTCCTTCAAATATTTAAACAGGGCTATCATGTCACCTCTTAATTGTCTTTCTCCAGGCTAAACATACCCAGTTCCATAAGTTGTTCCTCATAGTGGAAATGGAAAGGCATATCAGTCTCAAATTGGATTACAGTTGTCCCTCCCCGTTCGTGGGTTTCAAGTCCGCGGTCCCAATCTTCATGGGAGAGACAAGCAGGGAGGGATATAATGGCAGTGCACGCCTATGTGCACCCCTCCTGCATGCATCACAGGCACACGCACCATTGTTTTCAATAGGTTTCAAATATTTGCAAGCCGCCATTTTCACAAGACGGTGGTCCGGAACAGATCCCTCATGAATTGGGAGGGGCTATTGTATTTCTGCAGTATGTTTTGGGACAGAGTCTCCATGAGTCAAAAACTACTTGAAGGCACACAACAACATTGCCAATTAAAATAAATAAAAATAAATAAAAAGGATGTTTGCAAAACATGTTTTATCTGTATGTTTAACTTATATTTCTTTCTCCTTTTTGTCATAAGGCCCCCTGAGTCCCAGGGGAAAAGATGGAGTATGAATACACCAATATTAGATGCATTGTTGTTAGAATTTACTGTATTTTTCCAACCTGGTTTTCTTTTTTTTCCAGTGCTTTACAGTCACAACCTCAATAAATAATTTTTCAGGCATTAGGGATACATTCATACCATTTACAACACATTGCACCTGTTGGATTTCTGCTTCATATTGCTCGGAAGTGCTGCCAAAATGAAAGATGTCAATTCTTCATAAATTACCTTGGCTAAGGTGAATGGAAAGTGATGTCTATCTGTCCATTGATTTCAATAACCAAGTAGATCACCTGGTGAGGACATGAGATCCAGCCTTCTTGGTAGCTGCTCCCACTTCTGGAATGCCCTTCCTCAGGAGGCTAGGCTGCCCCCTCCCTGCTGGCCTTTCACCAGCAAGTAAAAACATTTTTATGCAGGGAGAAAGGCAGCATAGAAATGAAATGAAATGAAATGAAATGGATCATCTTTTTATAATGATGCCTTGGAGAGTAATATTATTTATAGCTTTGTTATATTGTCACAAAAATGAAACAAGAAACGGATAGGCTGATCTTTATGCCAAGATACCCTGTAGGCACCAGATTCCATCTGATCTCAGAAGCTAAGTAGGTTTGGGCTGGTTAGTACTTGGAAGTGACATTTCTAAGAAATTCCCTGCATGGCAGCAGGTTGAAATCCCTTCCAACTGTAAGATCTTATGAAATACAAAGATATAGCCGTGTTGGTCTGTAGAATCAGTATGTAGAGAGATCTTGTAGCACCTTTTGAGATTAACTGAAAGAAAAAAGTTGGCAGCCCAAGTTTTCATAGACTTCTGTCTACTTTCTCAGATGCTTTTGGTGGAGTGAAAGCCAACAACAGACATATATATGCCCTTGGTATGTGAGAATGTCTTATGAAATAGTAAATATTGTTGGGCTATTTCCAGTGGAAGGCAATGGCAAATGACAGCAGAGTAAATCTTGCCTAAGAAAACCCTATGGAATTCATGGGGTTGCCATAGGTTTACAGGAGATTTGTAGGCACATAACTAACTTAGTACTTTAAGTTGATTTTGAAAAATTATTTCATTGGCATACTTGGAATCATCAGCTAGTATCCTGTATTAGCAGTTTAGTCGAGTGCACAGGCATTTCCATCTGGTTTAATGTGGTCAGGCCAACAGTGGTTATTTAGGGGGGTTGCAGACTGCCAGAAATAGTGCAAATTGAGTCCACTTTTAGGGTTAGGGTTAGTGCTAGGGAATCATGGGAACTGTATTTTATTGTGGCACCAGAACTCTCTGACAGAGAAGGGTCAATGTCTCAGAAAAAAACAATTCCCATGATTCCCTAGCACTAACCCTAACCCTAAAAGTGGACTCAATTTGCACTATTTCTGGCAGTCTGCAACCCCCCTTAGTTAAGTATACTTCATTCACCTGCACTAGGGCCTTTGCAGACTGCTAGAAATAGTGCAAATTGAGTCCACTTTAACTGCCCTGGCTCAGTGCTAGGGAATCATGGGAATTGTATTTTTTTCTGAGACGTTGAGCCTTCTCTGTCAGAGAGCTCTGGTGCCACAATAAACTACAGTTTCCATGATTCCCTAGCACTGAGTCAGGGCAGTTAAAGTGGACTCAGTTTACACTATTTCTGGCAGTCTGCAAAGCTGATACAGGATTCTGGCAATTATCCTTTTGTGGGACAGCATTTTTCCCAATGTTATGTTTACTAGTGGACTCTGGATAAAATTAAGTGTCTGTGATAATTTTGGGTGCCCCCACAACACACACATATGTATTGTGTAAACACACTGCCTTTCCACTTCTACTAACATGTCACTGTATCACAAGCTATTTCTAGGACAAAATTCCAATCTAACTGTTAAAGGCAAGAGTACAGCCCTCAGGTTGTGATATGATAGCTGTATCTCAGGTGTATTGAGAGTTCAAATGCTAAGAGCAACTGAAGATGGGGTGGGTAATGTCATGTGGGAAGGAAGTTATCAGGTGGATCTGAAACAAAAACAAGATACTTCAGAGTATCTATGGTTCTTTCTAATATATATTTCCAATAGAGATGGGTAAGAAAGTCAATCAGTCAAGAGCTGATTTTTTAACAGATGTACCCAATTTTCTCATCACAGATTTGTGTGCAAGGACTGAGTTATGTTTTGGAAGAAGTTGTTCTGGTCACTTTGCAAAGCAACTTATCCTGGGAAAATGTAGGGAAAAGGGTGCAAATTAAGGAAAAGTATGTACTATATATATATATATATATATATGCAAACACATTATACCAATATAAAGTACTTATGCACAAAACTGCATACGCTTGGAAAATGAGTGCAATTTTTGTAAAAAGTTATTTAAAAAAATAACTACAAGGTATGTCTTTTTAAAAAAAAGATTGCAAGCTTGGCCTAAGAAAAATGACAATGAGACCCAAACTAATATCCCTAATACCTGACAATAATTTTAGCTATATTGTACTTGTTTTAAATTGTGTTTGGTGAAAGGCAGGGTATAAATAAAAACAATGGCTAGAATCCTGTTAGGCAATTGTGAATGCATAAGCTGGAGTTACACACCCAATATTACACATGCCAATATGATCCTAGCCTGCATCAATAGGAGTGTAATATTTAGATCGGGGGAAGCAATAGTACCACTCTATCCTGCTTTTGGTCAGACCTCACCTGGAATATTGTGTCCTGTTCTGGCCACCCTATGTGGATAAGCTGGAGCATGTCCAGAGAAGGGTGGCCAAAATGGGCAAAGGTCTGGAAACCACCAAGCCGTATGAGGAGCGACTGGGGATCTGGGTATGTTTACTCTGGGGAAGAAAAGGTTAAGAGAGGGCATAATTACCATGTCTGGATATTTGAAGGGAAATCGCATTGGGGATGGAGCAAGCTTGTTTTCTGCTGCTCCAGAGACTGGGATGTGGAGCAGTGGCTTCAGTCTCCAGGAGGGGAGATTCCACCTGCACATTGGCAGGAGCTTCCTGATGGTATGAGCTATTTGACCATGGAAGACACTGCTGTCTTGAAGTGGAGTGGAATCTCCTCCTTTGGAGCTTTTTAAAAAGAGGCTGGGTGGCCATAGGCTTTGACTGTGATGTATTCATGTTCCCTACATAGCTCTCAGTAGGGGTGACATAGGGACCATGAATAGCTTCCAATCCACACCTATTGGAAAGCAGCTGTTGAGATCAATGGGGGCCTGTTCCTCATTGCTCAGCAAGCAGCTGGCTGCCATTCCCATCCCACCCCTACAGCAAGCAATGTTCAGCATGAGGGAGATTTGTATCAGGGCCCCTGCTTTTGCCTGTCACAATTACAATATCTCATGTGAGGGGGTGGGAACATCAGCCAGCTGCTTTCTGAGAGACAAGGGAATGGGCCTCCATAAATTGCAGTGGCTACTGTCCAGTAAGTGCGGATTGGGGGGCCGGGCCAGGATTGACTGCACAGCACTATAACTAAAATGCTTATACCCATGTGTCTCTCATACAGAATTGAGGTTAATAATGATAATAATAGCCAATCTTTTCTAGGTTATTGAACAATGAATCAAATGAAATATAATAGTTCCAGCATATAGGCAGAGAAACATTCTGATAGAGAATGTTTAAAGTTCACTGTGGTGTTGCAGTTCAGAGACTACATTTACATATATTTCCCTTACCAATTAATGCATGTTCAGCTTGTTCTCTAATATTTGTTTACTCCATCACTATATTAAAAGAATCCTTTTAATAATTCATTTTTGTGTCAAGAGAAACATTTCAGAACTGTCATGGCCCTCTTTTCATTTCCCTCTTCATTCTTCACTTTCATTGCAGCCAAGGAAGGATGTCTTAAAGAAGATGACAAGCTTGCAAAACAGATGACATCTGCTGAAAGAAATCGGGGATGAAGGAGAAATCCACCCGCAAGTTACTCACACAAATGTCTTAAGATTATTTTGAAAGCAGTAAGACAGCAACTTATTCATTCAAATTCTTGCAGCTGTAGATAGGACAGACAATCCATAACAATCAGTTGTAGAAGGAAAAACAACCACTTAGGGCTGCAGTTCAAACAAACTCATTAGAATAAAAGCTCAGTTTAACTTTTGCTTTTTGTCAATTGATTTCACATGTTGATAAATTCATAGTGTTCCAACCAGCCCCCTTTGGCCAGAAAATGAATATCTTCACAAAGATGTGTTTTATAAAATTTCTGTGGAGTGGAAAGATGCAGTTGACATAATACAATTCAGCTACTAAACCATATTATTCTCTTCTTAGGACAAAATGAAATAATATGAATGCAAATGAATAAAATATATTATATAACTGGAAACCCACAGTGAAATATCTTTCATTTTATTTAATGCTTATATTCAGGGTGGCAACATTATTCCTCCAAAGTTAGATTTCAATTTCTATCAGTCCCAGATGGGTGATGACAGCTATGGTCTAATAACATCTGGCATGGCCAAAGTTGCCTACCCCTGATCTCTGTGGAAGATTCACCAGCATTCCTCTTTCCTATTAAACCCCAGCCTAGAGGCTTCTTTCCTACCTGCAAGACTTTACCAACAACAGAAGACAATTTACTAGCTAGTAAGATGGGCAGTCTGTTTCACCAGTTCCTAATTTCATGCAGGCTGCAATTACGGTAACTTTAAAAGGCCATTTCAAGAGATCTGTTCAGATTGTTTTCTACCAGAAAAGAAGAGTGAAAACGACAAAGAGGACAAAGAAAGAAGAGAGACAAGGGTCTGTGCAAGAAATAACAAAGACAATGGCAGAAAAAGTAGAAGAAAAGTGAATATCACAAACAATTTTTATTCTGGTCCTGCTCACCACTGGCTTTTGTCCCAGATACTACCTACATGAAGCCCCCAACATATTACCAGAAATGATTGGTGGCTTCCCTGTCAATGAGTGGTAAATACACTTGGTGCACTGTGTGTGTTAAATCAAACTTTAAAAGGAGATATCCAAGAGTTGTTTGGGGAATAGGGCTCAGCACTAGGATAGCTTCTTTAATGCTTAAATTAGTACCTGGAGAGCATTCACCGTCCACCAGGCATGGAAGCCATAAAGTGCAATTCCATATTGCCTCCAAGGGTCAGTGGTCATTAACACAGAAAATATTCCCTCACTCTTACTTTAACCAAAATGAGATTCCTCTTCTGGTATTTTAGCTGAAATGAGATCGAGATGTTACACAGAAATTAGGATTTTTAAAATGCAGGTCTCACCATGGCACTACCTTTCCATGAGGGTGGCATTGCATGCTCACATGAGGCAAGATGTTATTATGCTGATAGCACTGATGCTGGTAGGATCTCCCACATCATACAGGCTTTTGCTGATGAGCCAAATAGCCATAGGGCAGCAGCAGCAGCAGTAGTAGGGGGTGACAGTAGTGGAGGATCTCTTGTTAGTACTGCTCAAAAGGAGGCACTGATAAACAACTTTTGAATGTATTTTACTATGAAAACTATCTGATGAGACAATCGAAAAAGAAACAGATAATGCCAGAAGTTGGGACTCCCAGGTCGGAAGGCACTACTGGAGAATAGCAGGGGACAACTACGAGTAGCTCTGTGCCCAATGACACAACTGGACTCAAGCTGAAAGATATTTATCTAGAGATGTGACAAAAATTTGTTGCCATTTGTTAAATATACAAGATTTGGGGGGTTTCTTGATCCTCGGCTCAAGTATTTAGGAGCTCTCAAATTTGGCACCTGCTTGACTGAGATGTTTGAATTTGCAGATACTTCATTTGCAAAAGAAGTAATGGGGTGGGAACTTCAATGAGAAATGTGATGTTCAGGACTCTCTTTTTTCTTAAGTAATAAAAGTAACAGTGTCTCAGCCATTCATTTTAATTGTGTGAGTCTCAATGTAGTCTGAATTATTTCACTTGGCTGCAAGAGGGAAGGAGAAGGAGGAAAAATTCAATTATAAAGATAAACGCAAGCCATCATTCCTTGTTAGACACTGGAAGAGAAAGACGGCTGTGTTTTATGGCACTCTCCAGTCACCACAAAAAGATCCATTAAGGCTGCAAATCATAAAAGTATGTGTATGCATATGTTTCACATGTCCCTGACACTGTACATAAACATTGTACAAAAGCCATAGTTACACATTATTACTCTTCTTGCTGCTTTATAGAGAGTGAGATATTTCAACTTGGTTGCTCCTTGTAGAGAAGCAAACCATTCCTGACAAATTCCTGAAGAATGAGGGCTATAAACAATCAACTGGCTTTCCAAGTTGAAATATCTCAATCTCCATAGAGGAGAAAGAAGAGAAATAATTTGTAACTGTAATTTTTGTGATTATAGTAGATTATGAATACCACAATATGTTATAGCTGGAGACATTGACATGAAATTACAGGTATGATTACAATTTCATAGAATGTTTGACTGTGTCTTTTACAATTGTGTATATACATACTTATTTGAATTAAGTCATTGATGTTACAGATGCATTATTGCTATTGAGCAATTTTTAAGCAGTTCACGCCTGTCCTATTGCCTAGTTCTATATAAGAAGCAAATTAATACATTTGAACTGTGCTGCTGGAGAAGAGTTCTGCAGATACCATGAACTGCCAGAAAAATAAACTAACCAACAAACAAAACAAGTCCAATAAAGGAACTCTCGCTAGAAGCTAAGATGACTAAACTGAGACCGTCATACTTTGGATATATCATGAGAAGACATGACTCAATACAAAAGATAATAATGTTTGGTAAGTAGAAGGCAGTAGGTGGTGAAGACAGCATTACAGGTGGATAGATTCAGTTAAGAAAGCCACAGCCCTGAGTCTGAAACACCCAAGCAGAGTTGTTGATAGCAGGGCAACTTGATGGTCCCTCATTCATACAGTCACCATACATTGAAATTGGCTTGATGACAATTAACAATAACAACAATGTGGAGGTCACTCATACATTTGAATCTGCACAACACGCAAAGTGTGTCATTTCAAATTTCACCTTGTTAGCATGTAATACACAGGTTGTATTTCCATTTGATAATGGTTGATACAAGAAAGGCTTCTCTCCTTCATTTTAAAACAATTAGTTTTTACAATGAGTTCATGAGAAATGAAATAAGGTTCAGAGTCAACTTACTGACACAAGCCAAGTCAGTTCACTGGCACAGAGTTCAATCCATAGCTGCTTTATAATTTAAAGAACTGTTAACATTAAACACAGACGTCTCCCTGAGACTTTTTCTTCCAATGTAATTGAAATGAATTAAAGAGAAGGCAAAAATCATGTAGCAGATGTTTAACTTTTGATAAGAATAATTTGAGATAATGTGGCAGATTTGTGAAAATGACTGCTTTTTTAGGAAATGCTATTTGTTTAATTAAAAAAATCATTTTTGTTTAATATGCAAAATGAGAGAGGTTTCAAAAGTGAACGACAGTTAGCAAAATCAGTCAGAAAAGATACATAATTTATTTATGATTTTTGAGCAAAATAAATACTGTAAACTTAAGATTTATGATCAATCTTGTGCTCTGTAAGATTTAGTTTCTTGCGTTTTAGAAAATGTTGCCCAGAATCCTGTTGAGTGGTTAGGAATGTATAAGCACCATAGCACACAATGACTCCTTACCCACACCTCCTAATGCTCACTTCCTAATCAATAGGGGAACAGACCCTCATTGGTCATAGCTGCTGCTGCCCAATGAATGGAAATTGGGGGACTTTCATAGTCCTTATGTATTTCCTAAACTAGGGGTTATGTAGGGATCATGACTACAAAACAGCCACAAGGGCATAATTCTAGATTACTGATTCATAACTGCTCAAAATAATTCTGGACATTAACATTAGCTAAACAAACTGATAAAATTAATAATTTTATGAAGGCAGAATCCAATATTATTAATTAGTTTGTATATGGTTAAAGGGCAACAATAGTATTTATAGTTAAGTACCTAATTGATTGCAGAATCAAATCATCTAAGAAAACTGAAGTATGAATTTATCCATATTTATTCAGAAGCAAGATCTCCCTCCTCTCACTGGTATTTACCACCTAATGGGTATGCCATGAAAATTGCCATCATCTCATCTGAACATGTTCATATACATATATTTAAATTTAATGCTTCTTGTAGTATTGGAAAGGTAGACATCAATGAAACTGGTACATATAAGCAGTGATAGAGAATTTTTATCTATTTAATTTTATTTCCACCCTGCCTTTCTCCCAAATTAAGACTTAAAGCAACTGATGGGACTATTGTTGAAAGGACAGCAGAAGGAGCTCACTATACGTGAAGTTAAGAGGTCAGCAGAGGTACAGCCAACTGTATTGAATTTGCTACCCAACTTCCCCCTTGCAAGATCTAAGTATGCTTTATACTCATTAGCTGAAGGAAACAGTGTTGAGGATTAGGTGGGCAATGCTCCAGCTACCCACAAGCTGACACAATACAAATGACAGACCCTATCTCCTGTCAAATAATTTGCAGGAAAGGAACTTCTTTTCAGTCCCGTCACCTTCACAGTTAGCCTTCTTAGGGACTCTACAGACAGGCCCAAAGGGGTGGCTCCATGCGGCCCCTGGAAGCACTATGGATTGGGGCCATGGCAACTGCACACTGTGACCCCAATCTGGCACTTTGCCACTCTAAAAAGAGCTGGCAAATGCCACTCCTTTTTGGAGCAGCAAAAAGCTGCCCTTGCCACCAAATGCTGCCCACCATGCAGTGGGGTGCATGACATTACAGAGACATTGAGGCAAAGTCAGAGCAGTTAGTGTGTGGTTGCCATGCCCTGACTCCACCCCTAGGCCATCCCTTTTGGCCAGTCTGTACAGGGCACTAGTAACTGCCCCTTGACTCTTTAAATCCCTCTTCCCCCCCCCCCCCAGCAAAGCTAGAAGAGTTGTCCTTCTGTCAGCAGGTGACTTTTTTATTTCTACAGGTTTTTAGAACTGAAGGCTTTTAAAGTAAAGGACCTGTAAGAGGGAGATAAAGGGATATCACATTTGCAAGATTAGCCAAGGGCACAAGAAAGATGACAAGACAAATATCAGACACCCTTAGAAAGGCAACTAGCATACAAAGCAGATTACACATAAGGATGTGGAATGTGAGGAGCATGAGCCAAGAGAAGCTAGACATAGTAAAAATGGAAATGCAGTGAGTAAAAATAGACAGGAATGGGCCACTTTGAATCAGACAACCACACAGTGTTCTACTCAAGCAATGAAAAGACAAGAAGAAATGGATTAGCTTTCATACTAAGAAAAGATGTGGCAAAAGCAGTCAGAAGATACAATACAGAATCAGACAGAATCATTTCAGTAAGTCTCCATGGTAAACCTATGAATATCACCATAATCCAAGCATATGCACCAACCACAGAGGCAGAATAGGAAGAAATTGGTAGATTTTTCTGAAGGAGTATAGGAAGAAATTGACAATACACCAACACAAGATATCAAGCTGATCATTGGAGATTGGAACGCAAAAGTTGGAAGCAAAGAAGAATCAAAAATAGTAGCCAGATTTGGATTAGGCAAAAGAAATGAAGCAAGTGAGTGTCTGATAGGTTTTTGTGAAGCCAACAATCTATTTATTACAAGCACATTTTCCATACAACCAGAAAGAAGGCTATACATATGGACATCACCAGATGGTCAACACAAAAATCAAATAGATTATATGATCTGAAGTAAAAGATGGCAGAACTCTATACTGGTGGCCAAGATAGACCAGAAGCTGACTGTGGCACAGATCACAAATTACTCATAACAAAAATAATAGTAAGACCCAAGAAGAAAACAAAACCAGTGATTATACCAAAATATGATCCAAATAATATCTCAACAGAATTTACTGATAACATAAGAAACAGATTTGCACTACTAAGCATAATAAATTGAGAACCAGAGGAACTATGGTCTGATACCAGGGACATAATAAAAGAATAATGCAAACAGACACTTTCAATAAACAAAAAGAAAGAGAGAAAAAAAACATGGATAACAGAAAAAACACTCCAAACAATAAAGAAAAGAAGAGAAGAAAAACAAAAGGGAGATAGGTACAAACTAAGAATTATGAATGCGACAGTACAATAGCTTGTGCTGAAAGATAAAGAAATTACTACAATGACCAATGCAGAGAAATAGAAGACAACAACAAAAAGGGAAGAACAAGAGATCTATTTCACAAGATCAAGGAAAGCAAAAGAAAATTCAAAGCAAGGAGTGGGACAATCTATGACAATAAAAATAACATAATTCAAGACTTGGAAGGAATAAAAAGACATTGGATGCAATACACAGAAGAATTATACAAGAGATGACAAAATGAAGGACACATGGAATGAAGAGTCATATGAAGATGAACTCCAAATTCTAAAAAGTGAGGTGAAAACTGCAATAAGAGAAATAGTGAAAAACAAATCGCCAGGAACAGATGATATTCCAATTGAACTGCTGCAATCTACATTGACCGAGTCAACTCTAGTGCTAACCAACATATGTCAACAGATATGGAAAACAAAAGGATAGCCAACAATTGGAAGCGATCAATATACATCCCCATCCACAAAAAGGGAGACACAAGAGACTGCAGACACAAGAGACTGCAACATAGCACTGATCTCCCACGCAAGCAAAATTATGCTCAAAATTCTGCAATTTAGGGCCTTTACAGATTGCCAGAAATAATGCAACTTGAGTCCACTTTAACTGTCCTGGCTCAGTGCTAGGGAATCATGGGAACTTTAGTTTATTGTGGCACCAGAGCTCTCTGACAGAGAAGGCTCAATGTCTCAGAAAAAAACCACAATTCCCATGATTCCCTAGTACTGAGCCAGAGCACTTAAAGTGGACTCAAGCTGCATTATTTCTGGCCAGTCTGTAAAGGCCCATAGACTCCAACAATACATGGAAACAGAGAACCCAGAGGTCCAAGCAGGTTTCATGATAGGAAGAGGCCCTAGGGATCACATTGCAAAGATACGATGGCTAATGGAGCACACCAGGGAATTCCAAAAGAAATCAGCATGTGCTTTATAGACCATAGCAAAGCCTTTGACTGCATAGACCATGAAAGGCTGTGGAAAGCCCTTAAAGACATGGGAGTGCCAACACATCTGATAGTTCTGATGAGGAATCTGGACTCAGGACAAGAGGCTACTGTCAGAACAGAACACAGAGATACAGAATGGTTTCCAAATGGCAAAGGGGTCAGACAAGGCTGCATCCTTTCACCCTATCTGTTCAACTTGTATGCAGAACATATTATAAGAAAAGCAGGTTTGGACACAGAAGAAGGAGGAAAGGAAATAGTAGGAAGGAATATCAACAATCTAAGATATGCATATGACACCACAGTACTAGCAGAAAACCTCACAGACCCTGGAACACCTACTAAGGAAGATCAAAGAAGAAAATGCAAAGGCAGGCTTAATGCTGAACATAAAGAAAAAAATTATGACCACCAAGGACCTTCACCATGAAGAATGAGGACCTAAACAATGAAGAAATAGAAATAGTAAAAGAATTCTCAAATTGTTTTAATATGGATAATAATGTCATCCTATTTCAATTTTTTGTATGTTTTTACCTATATATAACCATTCTAAATTGTAAGCCACCTTGAGTTCTAATATAAATAAAGAGAACAGTAACTTAAATCCTCTTGAAGGATAGTAGACCCACTGAATTAATTGTTCCATTGTGAGTCAACACATAATTAAATCCCATTGGTTCAGTGGGTCTGCGCTACTGGGAACTAGCAACAGAATTCAGTCTAATAACAATAATAAAAAGGATGGTATCTACTTCTGAGTAAACTTGAACAACCTTACTACTTGAAACTTGACTTTTCTTTGGCAGGTTTCCAATTGTAAAGATGAGTGTAATTAGCTTGAATATAGCTATCACGAACCATCCAGTACTCCCTCCTCCCCAAGACAGAATTACTGAAAGTTCTTAGAAATAACCAGTCAAATGAAAAGGGTTCTCTGGGATTTTTGAGACTCAGCCTTAGGGCTTAAAAGTAAATCATCCATCATTAGCACTAGTATACCTAAATATTTATAGTTGTAATCACACTGAACTGCTAGCATGAAACCTTTTGTTTCATAAACATTTCTATTTTGAGTCATTTGACCACCTCTTTCTGGGCAGGACCCATGCGTCTCTCCATTAATCCTAGGGAATTTAAATTCCATTTTAGTCTATGTCTGTTTTTATCATGTTTGACATATAGCATAACACAATCAGAATATTTTACAAAACTTACTCCTGTTCAGTTTGTAAATGCAGCAAGTGAAGAAATGTTGATTTAAACTCTCACAATGGCCATTTAGAACCTTCCCATATAATCCATATGCTCCCACATTTCACAGCTGGAAATAAGAACATGTGGTCAAGCAAGTGTGCTCAATGGCAAAATGTTTTCATGTGGAAGAGCACAGGCTCAGAGAAGCTACAGCAGTTTGCTTTTGCCTGAACCTATGGGGAAGGGCCAGATTCTGTCTCTCCTCTCCATGCTCACTTAACTACTTGAGTGCAAACTACTTTTTCACATTGAAATCCGTTTACAACAACTGAAGTAAGATGAGAAGAAAGGGGGGAAATGGGAGGAGAGGAGAGACAATGGGAGATTTTGAAGCAGCTAAAAAAGCAAAACAACACAGGATAAACCAGGACTGTTCCTGCCACATCAGGACAATCGTATATGTATATGTGCCCATGAATTTATGACAAACTCATGAATTTCATAGTGTATTCTTAGACAAGGAATACTAAGAGGGGGGTTGCCAGATCCTTCTTTTGAAATATAGCCTACAGCAGGGGCATCATTAGGGGCCACTGCACTAGATCACCCTATGGAGGGGTAATACCACTGCTCCTCAAACATCTGCCTTTGTGTAGAAACAGGCTGAGGTTTTTGCCTGTGTCCCTTTAAAACACTGAAGAGATGGTGTGAGTGGAGTGGAGTTCAGTGGGAGGAGAAAGGAGAGAATCAAGTTTGTTTTTTTAAATAAATTTTTAAAAAAACCAATTTTGAAAAAATGTAAAAATTGTTCATTCTTTTAAAATGTCCACTTTTCTTTAAAAACATCCCATCTTGACAAATGTTTACTTTAATGACATGAAACTGTGTATATGTCAATGCATTTAACCTGTGATACTGTAATTTAAAGATATAATTTTAGTTGTTTATGTCAGAACTACAACGACTAAATTCAGTGATATATGGGAATTATAATTTATGAATAAAAGAAAACATTACTAAAGATTCTGTGTGGTATGGGAAGAGGTCAATGGGTGTGTGTGTGTGTGACACCATGAGTTACTGCACTGGATGATACCACTGGCCTACAGCACCTGGTATTCATTGGCAGTATCTCATCCAAGTACTAACCAGGGCTGATTATGCTTAGCTTCCAAGTTTGGACTGATAATATGCTGGCACAAGTGTAATATTGGGGGTCAAGAAAGGATCTTTCACACAAACCTTGCTAACCCTGCCCTTCTCCATTTCAGGTTGCATACCTCTGACAAACCCAATAGACATTTCTGGAGGTCACAGTAAGCCACAGTTCTTAAGAATAAGAATGAAGCAGTGTGCTCATACATGCTGCCCCAGATCTTCTAATTAGAAGTGAGATTTGCTAAAGAAACCATGGAACTTTGCTTCATTGTTTGTTTACTGGGACATCCAAACCCAACAATATGATTTTTGTCTCTTCCCTGACAAGCCAGAAAAAATAATCCATGATTTGTTCTTGTTTCATTTCTCTGGTTTGCTACAGGACAAACTGGAGAGAGCTAGCCTCAGATTTCATAATAAGCAAACCATCAACTAAAGGTTTGTTTAGACATCCTACTTGGAGCAAACTCTGGCCTACCATAATCTGTAAAGCCATTCAAAGAGTGATATTTGATGCATGCAGTTAAATCATCTATATACACCAACTACACAAACACATTTGTCTCAAAGAAAGGGTGATTATTACATACTGGCAGCATTGATGATTTTCCTATAAGTGTTGAGAAACATTAAAATATAATGTACACAAATCAGTTTAAAATGCACTCGGTGATTAATTTGTTTGGTTTACAATACATAATAGGTCTTGAAAACCTGTTGAGAATTCCTCCTACTGACCCTCCCTTGGATCCCAAAGCAAAGTCATAGCTGATTTTGAATCACAGAAAGTGCTTATGAAAGAATAGAGTTCAGAAAAGTTAGTCTGGGGGCTACAATTCCCAGAATTCCTCAGTCAGCACTGCTAGCGAAAGAACAGGAAGGGGAAATTGCCTAGGAATCCTTGGACTCTTTCACACTACACAATCATAGGACTATAATTCTACTTTAACTGCCATGGCTGCATCCTATGGATTCCCAGGGTTTATGATTTGGTGAGGCAACAGAGCTCTCTGGCTGAGAATTCTAGAGATCCCCCCCACTGCAAATTCCAGAGGACAGAACTATGATAATAAAAGTAGAATCATATTGCTATAATTATGTAGTGTGGAAGATTCACCAGTCTGATATATGGACTGGTGCCATCTTGTTCAGTGGCTACCATTACACAATTTTGGCATGTGCCTTTTCTTCTAGGTAAGTTAGAAATATAATCTCATAATCAGTTTTCAGAGCAATTAGGCATATTCCTAACAGGACAAGGAAACCAAGAACACATCATCTCACTGGATGGCAATTTAGATTGCTTTAGTGTGTATCTCCACTCCTAGGTAAACTACAAAAATAACTTGGGTATCTTCTTTACTTCACTGCGGAATTATTTATTGCTTTTGTATAAAAGCATGATCATTGGCAAGAGATGGCTGAATCCTTTTGCCTAAGTACTTCCCAGCAGCCTGTTTATTGTTTTACAAAACATTCCATTTCATCTTACGTATTGCTTCTAATAAAATTAAGAGAGACCACAGTCACTGCCTTTTATAACTGATTCTACCATTTTAAGCCCAAAGATCTAATACCCAAGCAATCTATTTTATATAATCTAATTAATAAAACATATTGTATTACTATTGTACATTTTTGTGCTTTAACTGTAAACTTCAGATATAAGAGCAAAGTCATTACAATTATTTACAAAAACTGCATCTGCAGATCTCTGTTAAGCAAATAGTCTTTGTATTGATATTCTTGGGACAATTTCCAATGATTGTTGCCCTTACAAATGTATGATAAGATTACATGTCTAGGTTACCCACGAAAGATCCTCCAGGGAATAACGTGAATTGGTCTGTATGCTCTAAGTTCAGTGCTGTTACCATTTTTGTTCATTTGTTAAGCTCTCCAAAGCATTTTAGACCTGACCCAAAGTAACAAGAACCATGCATAAACTTCACAAGTTACATTTAAAAATAGAATATTAGTATGACGTTATTTCCAAATGTTGCTTTCCTTATGCCTGAATTTCAGGAAGGGGGACAGAATTGTTGCTTGTATTTACTGTGTTGCAAAACTGCCTGTTTGTTGTTAACTGCCTTTAAGTCAATCTCAACCCATGGCGACTCTGCTGATGAGACGCCTCCAGGCCCCCCGTCTTCTACTGCTTTACCTAGTTCCGGAAAACTCGTATTTGTGGTCTCTTTAATAAAGTCCACCCATCTAGCATGTGGCCTTCCTCTCTTTCTACTTCCCTCTACCTTTCCTAACATTATTGTCTTTTCCAATGATTCATGCCTTCTCATGATATGTCCAAAGTATGACAGTCTAAGTTTTGTCATCTTGGCTTCTAGAGATATCTCTGGCTTGATCTGTTCTAGGACCCATTTGTTTGTCTTTCTGGCTGCCCATGGAATCCTCAGCACTCTTCTCCAGCACCACATCTCAAATGAATTTTCTTCCTATCTTCTTTCTTGACTGTCCATCTCTCACATCCATACATGATAATAGGGAGTACAATGGCATGTATGATTCTGACTTTTGTGTTGAGTTGTATGTCTTTGCATTTGAGGATCTTTTCTAGTTCTTTCATAGCTGCCCTTCCCATTCTTAATCTTCTTCTGATTTCCTCGCTGCAGACCCCATTCTAATCAATGTTTGACCCCACATATGAGAACTCTTTTACTGTTTCTATTTCCTCATTGTCTAGTTTGAATGTGTGTACGTTCTCTGTGGTCATTATTTTTGTATTCTTTATGTTCAATAGTAAGCCTGCCTTTGAACTTTCTTCTTTGATCTTCCTTAGTAGTTATTCCAGGTCTGTGAGGTTTTCTGCTAGTATTATGATGTCATCAGCATATCTCAGATTGTTGATATTTCTTCCTCCTATTTTCACTACTCCCTCTTCTGTGTCCAAGTTTGCTTTCCTTACAATATGTTCTGCATATAAGTTGAATAGGTAGAGTAATAGGATGCAGCCTTGTCTGACCCCTTTGCTGATTGGGAACCATTCTGTTCCTCCATGTTCTGTTCTGACAGTAGCCTCTTGTACTGAATATAGATTCCTCATCAGGACTATCAGATGTGTTGGCATTCCCATGTCTTTGAGGGCATTCCATAGCCTTTCATGAGCTATGCAGTCAAAGGCTTGGCTATAGTCTATAAAGCACATGCTGATTTTCTTTTGGATCTCCCTGCTGCACTCCATTAGCCATCGTATATTTGCAACGTGATCCCTACTGGGATCCCTCAGTATCCTCAAGGGATCCTTCCCAGACTCCCCTGTGGATTTCAAAATCTGCAGATGCTCATGTCTTGATTCCCCAATGGTGATGTGTGCATGTGGCTGCATCGCCATTAGGGACACCCCCAATTTCCCCCAGTGGTGGAGCATGCATGTGGCCGTGCTGCTGTTAGGGACAATGCGACTTCAGGTAAGCCTCCATTGTCCCTAATGGCAGCATGGCACAGCTGTGCCACCATTGAGGACAAGGGGAGTTCAAGTAAGTCCTCGTCCTGTTCTCCCTAATGGCAGTGTGGCCATGTGCATGCACTGCTATTGGGGACAACGTGGGCTTGCCATCCTCGGATGCTCAGATCCGTGGATGGCAAGTTCACAGATCCCACTGTATAAATGAGATCCCACTGTATAAATGAATAAAATTAACAAAGAAATAAATGTCTTCTTGTTACTTGGAGAACCATACTCTTCAGAATCACAATGGAATTTAGGTCTAAGTATAAATTAAATGGAGATCCAGTGGTTTGAATATTGGACTAGGGCTTTGGAGACCAGGGTGCAATTCCCAGCTCAGCCATGAAACCCACTGATTGACCTTGGGCAAGTCATATGATCTCAGCCTCAAGGGAAGACAATGGCAAACAAATCTTGCTAAGAAAATCCCTGGATAGTTTTGTCTTAAGGTCACTTTAAATTGGAAGCAACTTGAAGGCACACAACAACATAAGTTAAATATTCCTTATTTGAAAGTCCTTAAAAATCTCACTGCTTGTTATTTGTAGTTAGCTACATCCAATATCTGGAAGAAAACAATGAGGATTGTGATTGTTAGGATATCAGCATCTCTGAAAGTCACATGTTTCAATTTCAGATCTCAGAATCCCACAGCCAACATCATCCCTCCAACACTTCACAGATGAAAATGGATACATGTGACCAAGCAAGTGTCTGGTCCTGATGGCAAAAGTTATTGATGAGGAAGAATACAAAAGCTAGGAGGTGTTGCAGCAGTTTGCTTTTGTTTGACCCTACTGGGAAGGGTAGGATTCCTCCCACTTTCCTCTCCCGCATGTTGAGTTAACTGGTTGCAAATTACTTTTGCACTTTGAACTCAGTGTGCAGCTAGTGGGTTAAGCAGAAGACAAAGGAAGAAAGTGGGAGCACAAGAAAGAAATTGGGACATTTTAAAAACAGCTGAAAAAATGGGAGGACAGAGGGTTAATTGGGATTACCCCTGCCTAATTGGACATTTGGAGAGATATTCAGCATGGCAAGTGGCCATAATGGCTGGGGGATTCTGGAAGGTAGAGTCTAAAAACTAATATTACCAAACTTTGGATAATCTTTTGCAATTTGCAACCATTTCAAAATAATGTATTCAAGGAAGGTTAATTGTGTGTAAGACAATCTGTTCTGCCTTTTGATATAAAACAAAAACACCCTACCTTTTGCTGAAGGGTTTTTCCTCCATTGTAAAACAAACACTTGGCTGTTGCTATTCCCAATGCAAATCAGAACCTTTTAATTGGATCAATAATTCACAGGTGTAACTCAAAGTAGGTCAAAGCACTGGAGAAATGACATTTTTATATATGCTATGCCAAACACAAAGCCCCCATAATAAAATCTTGTACTTTATCTTGACAGCTAACTTCAGTACAGTAAGATAATAAACCTTGGCATTTGAGCTGTAAATTGTGGGCTGGAAGAGAAGGTATTTTTCAGGCTGGAATTGTGAAATTGCACTTATTAGCAGTTCACTTGTACATAAGTGGAGAATGTCTGAGGGCAGAAAAACTTCTCCTCCAACATTAGGTCATATGTATCCAGTTTACTTTCTGTTGACTTATTATTCAGTTATTCAGCAAACAAAAAAATAATAATAGTAATATATTAGTAATAGTGATGACTAGCTAGAATCAGGAACTGAGTTTAGATCCCTTGCTGTGCTCTCATCTTTAAAAAGCAATTGGTGCTTGTTTTCCTTCCTCTCCCCCCGTTGAGTTAACTAGGCAATTAGCTCTCTCCTTTTCAGAAGTGAGCAACATACAAGGATTTTTAAAAGCATGTGTGAAATATTGGGTTATTGTAAGAGGAATACATTGTTACATTTCATTTGGTAAAAAAATAGTTTGCTTTATTTTAATCATTTTATAACTGTATATATATATATATATATAGAGAGAGAGAGAGAGAGAATCAATGGCTCACACGCAAACATTTTATTGGCTCACAAACAAATACAACAATGGCAATACAGTAAAAAATGTTTTAGAACTATTAAAAACTAGAATTCATTAGGCATAGAATTTTATACCAAGAGAACTAAGAAAAGTAAAAGTCCTGGATGAATAA
Organism: Phrynosoma blainvillii; assembly: GCA_026167975.1. Lineage (NCBI taxonomy): Eukaryota > Metazoa > Chordata > Lepidosauria > Squamata > Phrynosomatidae > Phrynosoma > Phrynosoma blainvillii. Next base: position 89,534,008 of record JANUYF010000002.1, on the reverse strand, counting down.
AAAGCCCTTTACATGGCAAGAACACAAATACAAAGTTGCCACTAGACTAGACTATTTGATCACCAGAATTACACTGTCAGCGAAATCCTCTTCCTGGTAGTAGCATTACTTACATCAGTGCTTCCCAATTTCTTGGATAGGAAAGAACAGCAATATTCCCCCTCCCCTCCACTGTGCTAGGGACCATATTTGTGCTCATTGTCTACATTGTTTTTGCCTTCCTGGAAACTCACCAGGCATTCATCCAGGAACTTTGAGTAGTATTGCCTTGCCTCATTTACAAGTTTGCCTGATGTATTTTAAGCTTTGGAGTTGGCCTAGTAAAGAATTTTGGATTTTAGATCTGCTTTGTGGATGTTAAATTTTGTTGTATTTGCTGCACAGCCAACACAGTTACCCCTGAATGTGTTTCATTTGATTAGGGAGCCCAGAGCAAGGCCTTTGAAGAAGGTTCAAGGTAGGCACATATGGAGCAAGGTTGCCTTTCAGATAATCTAGTTTAGTCAGTCAGCCAAGAGAGAGTATCATAACCTTTCTATCATTTTACTGGGACATACAATGGATTTTACAGTGTAATGTTATTTGGGAGAATATGTTTTTGTTTTTCTCATTTTTCAAACATACCAGTATAAAATTGCTAGGCACTCTGAGAAGATACAGCCATGTGTGTTGGCTTTATCTTGGCCTAAGGTCAAAAGCTATCAATTCAGGCATCTGAGAAGAACATCCTATCCTTTCCTTAGCAGTTTGCTAGATGTTGAGGAAGAGAGACAAAAAGAGAGAAGATGGGAGAGAGAGAGAAAAGTGGATAATAAAATTAGATGGATTAAAAGAAACAAAAAGATAGCAGAAAGACACAATAAAGTAAACAAGATATGGCTACCAGTCCTACAAAATAAGAAAATTGGCACTCAGCAAATGCAAATGGAAAATCAACCAGGGTCAGGGGCTTTCCCAGCAGACAATCTCCTTGATTGCATATCCTCACCTGGAAGCCATGCCATTAACAACAGAACATACCTATTCAACACGGAACAATACACAGTTTACATGGGAATAGCAGACAATATCCTTGATTGCTACCCTGAAGCTATGCCATTAACACAGAACAATACATATTCAACACAGAACAACACACAGTTCACCTGGGAACCACTCCTCCCTACCCAGGGTCTCACAGTATATATAGACCCATGCTCTTCCATTTCAGTTTTCTCTGAAGATGCTAGCCACAGATGCTGGCGAAACGTCAGAAAGAAACTCTTATAGAACATGGCCACACAGCCCGAAAAACCCACAAAAACTACACAATATTAGCTTTGACCCTATTCACCACCACTGGGTTCTGGCAGTTTGTGGTAGATATTCTCCAGGATTTCATACTGATAAACCAGGATATATGAGGCCAAGTGACATCAGAGTCTGGTCAAGATGGCAAAACTTATCAATGATGGAGAAAAGACAAGTTAGGAGAGGCTGCAGCAGTTTGCTTTTTCCTGAACCTACTAGGAAGATCAACTTCTGTCTCCTCCTCTCCTTCCTGCTGAGTTGAGTACCAAGTACTTTTGAACTCAGTTTGGATGCAATTGAAGTATGCAACGGACATAGATGGAAAGTGGAAAGATGAGAGAGAAACTGGAACACCTTAAAAGCAGCTGAAAAAATTGGATGAAAGGGAATTAATCATTACTGTCCCTGACAAATCAGCAAACTGAAGGGTATATGGTATGTCACTGATTGTCCTAGTTATTATGCTCCTCAACAGAAAAATTGCTACCCAACCCTACAGAGGAATACTATTTTGGGATAACTGCCCCACTACATATCATATTAAACCAACTGAATAATAAATCAAATAGATAAATATTTGGTGTCCTTTCATTGAGATTTATACATATTGGAGCCCAGCCAGTGCCTTTAAAATATGGTCATTTGCACTGAGAGTAAATGTTTGGAAACACGAAGTGACATTCTTATGTTGTCATACTGGGATGGGATGGGTACAATGTTGATGTGGTTACAATTACATCAATTTTAATCATAACTTAGGAACGTTACTTATTTAAATCAAATTCTCACCAGCAACTGTTGCCATTTGTAGTTGGTTATATACCGTTTTGCAGCGATGTATTCAGGTCTTTTACTCCAAATGTCAAGTCAAGTCTCAAGTCCCTACCTTCAAGTCTCAAATCCTTGCAATATACTTTCGAGTCTCAAGTCTGGGAGTCAACTTTAACAGAAAAGTTAGGTAAAGGACTGAACATCCCATCCAATTATTGGGGGGGCGGGGGGGGAATCCAGGAAGGGAACTGGCAAAAGAAGGTTGCAGACTGGCTACAGAGTCATTAATTTGAGCAGCACAATCCTAGTATATCAGGAGAAGGGAAGGGGTGAGAAGGCCATCATGGACCATGTGGCTGTTTTGTGTGTGTGTGTATGTCCATGTGTGTGTTTCTGATGGAGGTGAGGGAAGGAAAGGAGGGATCCAGTATGTTGAAGTAAATCAGTAGTATTGAGCAGTCTAGGAGGACACAAAAGCGTGTGATTATTTAATTTGGGGTTGAGTCCACACAGGAGGGACATGAGAGCAAATGCAAAAACTAAACTAGAAGCTGGTCTTGAGGTGGGGGTTGAAGTCTGCTCGGCAGCCTGTGAGAAATGCTTCCCATGCATTGGAGTCAAGTCCTGCTGCTGCTTAGAATAAGTTTTTAGGGGATCCTTCCACCTCAAGCCTGTTGCTGAACTCATTTGCTGTGTTCTCTTCCAAGAAAAGCTTCACACACTCTCAGGGACGAGTTTTGCCAGTTGCTAGGAAATGTTTTAGAAGACTCCTTCTCTTTCATGCCCACCAAGTCAGTAGCTAAAAATTTGGAAGTCTTGAGTCAAGTCAGTGCTTCATTTATGGCAGAGTCAAGTCTAAGTCGAGTCATTAAAATTACTTGAGTCCAACTTGAGTCCAAGTCAAATGACTTGAGTCTACATCACTGCCTTTTTACATGTTAAAGTACTATAGTTATGATGGTGCTATGATATAAATAAGTTTAAATGTTATTTTTAAAACCCACCCAGTCAGGATATGTATTCTTTTCAAAATTAGTTAATAATCAGTTTGATTATAGGCCTAAGCAGACTGCCAGAAATAGTGCACATTAAATTGAGGCACTGCCCTGGCTCAGTGCTAGGGAATCATGGGAATTGTATTTTTTTCTGAGACATTGAGCCTTCTCTGTCAGAGAGCTCTGGTGCCACAATAAATTACAGTTCCCATGATTCCCTAGCACTGAGCCAGGGCAGTGCCTCAATTTAATGTGCACTATTTCTGGCAGTCTGCTTAGGCCCTGTGTTGCTCTAATGCAGACTGTGGACTGTGGGCACTATTACTTTAAAAAAGGACCTTTACAGGGCACAATTGTGCCACATTTTTGTCCCCTTGACCATATTTAGGCCTCAGAGGAGGGACTTTTTTTCAAAACCAAAACATCCAGTCATTTGTATTCTTCAGAAAAGAGCACAGAGAAGGCCACATCTATTCTTAAAACAGCACAGAACCAGCCCCCTCCAAATATAGTGAAATGCTTGTATGATTTCTATAGGGTGTGTGGCCTTATAAAGGCAAAACTGGGAGGTGTAGCCCTCTGAGACCCAGTTGGGTGTGTAATCTGCCCCCCACCTCTAGAAGTTGTCCAACCAGCTCTAATATATCAGGTATGTAAAAACAATTAACAAAACACAGAACAGTGGCAGAGGTGCAGAAGAACATTAGTCATTTGCATCACAACGAAGTAATGCACAGGCCTGTCTAATGTATCTCCTCACTCAAAATAAAACTACTAAGTCATAGAATCATAGAGCTGGAAGAGACCACAAGGACAATCTAGTTCAACCCCCTTCCATACAGTGACATCTAATCAAAGTCCTGGCCCCAAATTTTGTACAACAGATTACACCGGGGGGTGGGGGTGGGGGGTAAAAAAAAGATTCTGATAAAAACATGGAGGAAATTATAACAATGCCTATTTATCAGGACAACTAAATTGAACAATGATTCAGTGCAGCCTTCCTCTGTCAACTGCTCCTCTAGATATATTGGGCCACTGTTTCCATCGTTTGTATCCAACATGGCTATTTTGCTAGCAGATGATATAAACAAGCAGCAGTGAAAAGAGCCATCCTTTTTATGCTGTGCTCGTGAACATCTAGAGTTGTTTGGCTGGCTGAAATATAATGTGGACTACAGGGGGTCCTCATTGAATCCATAAAGCCAATTGAGAGCCTAAATCAGGGGTCAGGTTCATATGGCCCTCCAGATATCATTATACTACAAGTCCCAGCATAGCCAATGGTAAGGAATGCTGAAATCTGCAACATCGGTAAATCCCATTGATTTGGAAGGCCACATCTATTTGGGACTAACATTGGATTCAGATGGTTGTCTTCTTCTCTGAATTTGTATTACAGTACCAGGATATCCTCCCTGCATTTGTATTATTTGTTTGTGTTTACTTCATTTATCTGTGATACTCTGCTATATGAAATGAATGGGCTATCACCTTTGGATCCCAGAGGTTTAGGGTCTAAGGATGCCTCTGATGCATGGATTCTTTCTTTGTCAACTGAACCTTCTATCCTCCTCTCTCTGTAAGATGGACCCCCTCCATCCCTCCAAATCACCTCAACAATGTTGAGGTACCATTCTGAAATGTTTTTCCCCTCACAAAACAGCCATTTTGAGTTGCTGATGTAAGGGCCATCCCTATTTATATCATCTGGGCTGTGCACTTTTCCAACTGTGACTGCCTACTGGAAACCCTCAATTTGTCCAATATGAGATGCAGCAGATACAAAACAGACATAATAGATAGAACTTGCCATCTATGGCAAATGATTGCTCATTTCCATGTAGTATAAGCTGAAATAATCCTATTAAGGTGGAGAGAATTGCATAGATGTCAGACTGCATTGCATTACTCACCTTGATGCATTAGTGACTTTATGCTACAAATGATGTGTTTTTACATTCAGATTCATGGTAGATGAGGAAGCTACTGTGGACAGTGTGCCTTTCCCCAGCCACTGAAGAAGTCAAGAAAACAATATCCTGTTTGCTCAAATGCACTGTGTCTGTTGATATCTGAGTTTTATATTACAAAAAACAAATTTCTTCAAAAAATGATGGATGGAGTTATATCTGCCCTTTTTGCAATGCAGCAGTATTTGGATAACTTTGCATGAAGATACATTCAAAATGCAAACATTTAGCATTTACTGAATTACCCATTCGTATAACACCTTAGGTTCTTTTTCTCTGGACATACCAACCATTCCCAATACAGAGAATTCTAGGTACGCAGACTTGTACTGACAGCCAGAGTGGCATAGTGGTTTGACCATTGGATTATGACTCTGGAGACCAGGGTTCAAATATCCACTCAGCTGTAGAAACACACTGGATGACCTTGAGCAAGTCCCAATCTCTTTTACATGAATATGTAAAATCCAGCACCTTCTTCCCTATGCATAAAGCATCTTGCCTTTATTGGCTTATTAAGGTAGCAAGCCCAAAAAACAGCAATAGCAGTATTGTGGGTATATGTGCCTTCAAGCCTCCTCTCAACTTATGGCAAACCCCATGAATTTCATAAGGCTCTTTTAGTCAAGGCATACTCAGAGAGGTTTTTGCCAGTTCCTCCCTACAGCATTGGTATTCATTGGCAGTCATTCAGCCAAGTAACTAACTGGAGTTGGCCCTGCTTAGCTTCCAAGATCACATGGGACCTTGTACCTTTAGGGTATTTAGGGACTTGTGAAAAATATGAGATAAAAGTTCTGGACTGGTCTAAAGAAGTGTGAGTTTTTATACTATAGCTTCTTGAGTTTTGCTGATTTTTTTCACCTTCATATCAACTCATTCTAATCTTTTTGGAGCTCTGTTAGTAGTAGTTTCTTGAATCTGCACTAGGGTTCTTGGAACAATTTAAAAAAACTGGGGGCATGTCTATAGTCTGAAGAGAAATTTTTCTCCTTTATTCTTTTTAAAATATTCTTGGAGCTATACTGTTATAATGTAAAAGTATCATTTCACTGATGCAGTAATCTAAGGGGTGGGGGAATTAAAAATAAAGTAGGAAAAGAGAAGGAGACTTTTTATCTTACAATATGTCTCAGAATGAAAAAGAAACCCCCTGAAGTGTGGAATAAAATGGAATCAATAAAATACTCCAGGACAACAGTAACATCATTTTGATATTTTGTAAAACAAAACAAAACAAAACAAAAAATACCACAGCCTTCCAACACATTTGACTTATCTGGAGCTGCTCTCAGATGGGCTTTTTTTTCTGTGTTATGTGGGATTCTAGCCTGTGAAGTGATAGTGCATGAAGACCCCAACCAATTAAATAGTGTTATATATCGTAAAATGGACTACAAAAGGATTGTGCAATAGACCATGACACACTCTCTCTCACACAAATTAATACCGCCAAATCAGAATGTATTTGTATTTCTTTACCAAACTCCAACTAGGTGAGTGTAATTCCATTTCTACCCATTTTACACCAAATGTATGATAGGGTAGAGATGGTGCTTGAGAACTGTTGAGTGTAAAATTGGGGAAAATATGTTAAAAGAAAATAGTCAAAGGGGTCATTCACACTTACCTTTTTTATTGAGGAGATCCAGGTCTCCTTGGCGATGCCATTCTGAATTGAAGTTCCCACTATATTTGCTACGATCATGGCATTTAATAATAATAATAATAATAAATTTTTATTTATACCCCGCCCCTCTGAGCACAATCAGGGCAGCTAACAACAGTTAAAATGCATATATACAGTCCTAAAAACAATACCTACCCCCCCTTTAAAAAAGAATTAAACTAAACATTGATTAAAACATTTTAAATGACATATAAAATAGCTAAAATCAAATTTTCACAACAAAAATGGCAACAGCAGAGATAACAACAAATTAACATCAGCAGAGTAGTAAAAGATGGCGGCGGCAACAGATTTGAAAGGGCAAATAGAACAGAATAAGGGGATTCCTATTGCCATTCACACTCAGAGGTGGAGGGGAACAAAGACACAGTCATAAAGAATGCATGCTTACCTGGTCCAAATGTGGCAAGTCACCTCTACAAGAAAGAGTGAATAAACAGGAGGGGGAGATCAATGTATATTATTCTGTAGACTTGATTCTGATGGAGTGAATGGCTTGAAGGACTTGATTCTTGAAGTTCCAGCCCATCTGAGGTCCTTCTTATATTTGTTGCAGCTCCTTTGACATTGTTTGGTTACTCTACCAGTCTCAGCCAGGATGTTCTGGTTTCTTTGCTATTGCAGCTCAGAACATGAATTCCAAGTGCCTACCTGAGTCCTAAGTTGCTGTTTAGCACACTCTGAAGAGTTTTGAGGCACATGAGAGTTTAGGAATGAGGATCTTTGGAGATGAAAATCTGTTAATATCTGTCTTTCACAGTTGTCACCTTTATCCTTTAGATTGATTACACTTCTCTGTCTCTGTGGGCCTCCAGGCCTTCCATCCATTTCTCACGTATTCACACATACCCTCATTCAATCCCAAAGATCTAAATCAGCATTTCAAAGGCATTGTTTCACCCTTAGCCTACTGCTTGATTCAAGCAGTTTACCTGTAGTTAGAACACTGGCCTATATCATAAAGCACAAGCTAGCTTCAAAAATACCACATGATATCACAATATTGAAATGAAGGACCAGAAAGACAGAAGTATATCATAGTAGGTTCCTACTGATATATAGTACTAAGGTGTTTGTTTCTTTGGGGGGAAAGAAACCACAAGAGACCAGTGTTGTCATGTTACACAGTTCAAATTTCAGGAGAACTCCAAGAAGTAGCAGCAAAGATTTCAGGGGCTTTTAATATGTAAATATTATGAATGTAGTGGAAAGCAAATGAGAATGGCCCTCCCGCCTGGCCATCATGTTTATTAACCTTATCGCACGGCACTTACAGGAATGGGAATGGAACAGAAAGGAACAGAACAGAACAGGAGGAGAATGCACATTACCAACCAGGAGAATGCCACCGATGCCGCCAGGAGTCCCCAAGCCATTCCCCAGCCATTCCTGGCAGCCATTGGCTGCCAGGAATGGCTGGGGAACGGCTTGGGGACTCCTGACGGCATCGGTGGCATTCTTCTGGGTGGTAACATGCATTCTCCTCCTGTTCCGTTCCATTCCATTCCGTTCCTGTAAGTGCCGTGCAATAAGGTTATATGTTCCATTGGTCAATGATAAATGCAGTTTGCCTAATGTCACTTTTGTGGACCCTGTTCTCAAGAGTATACTGCCACCTCACCTGATTTATATCCAACAAGATTGATGGCTATCATTTGAGCGGTACTATCCCCTCCCCCCATACTGCCCGTGTTATCAGCCAAAAAACTGTTGCCAGATCACAATCAATTTGAAAATGGCCAACTGAATACAACCTGCAAGTGTTGTTAGACTACAACTTTTAGCATTCAGCATAGCCAATGGAAAGGGATAACTGGAACTGTAGTCTAACAATAATCAGAGGGCCACATACAATCATAAAATCCTTGGAAGAGACCACAAGGGGCAATTGACTTCTTTATCTGTTTGTCTTTGGCTCAAGCAGCAAAATGTGTTGTATCAGCTGTGCAGTCTTCTAGTATTTATTTCAAATTGATCTTTTCACCACAACCTTGTTGATGTTGCTATTGTTTGGTGGTGGCGATTCCACACTGGATTTTACCACCACTCCTCGTATAGAATTCAGTGGGAGTTTTGCTAGTTCCAAACAATATTTCAGCATTGCTAGAGTTCCTGGTCAACTCAGAACAGATCATTCAGCTCAGCCCAGTTCACTGGCTTCCTCTGCCTGATAGGAATTTGAATCCAGTATTTGAAGAGCCACAGGTCTCCCTTTTTTGTTCTAGAGAGACAGACCTTTGCCACCTTGGGTTCCAATCTCCCAGACCACAGCCTTCTACAAATCCCAGAATACCCTAGCACTGAGCCAGGGCAGTTAAAGTGGTGTCAAACTATTATTTCTGTAGTGCAGATGCAGCCACAGATTACTTTGCCCTGCTTCATTTTGCCAGTCCTATCTTTTGACAACATATAGCCTCTCCTGGCCTTACACACACTGAAGTTTCTTCAAAGCACATTTTGCCTCTTTACCCTTCTTCTACTCTTTTCCTCAAATTTCCATCATCCACCCTCTCATCAGGTACTTTTTTATCAGTTTATAATCAATTTGGCACTTTTAATTCAATCATATTTAGCTCTTGCACTAAGCATTTAGAGTATTCTGCCCAGTCCTGAGTCTGCCTTCTCCCCAAACAATCTTGGATTCCTATAGCTTGTAAAAGTTCCATTGCTGATATGCCAGTAGTTCCCTTCTTTCATGCTGTTGGACAGCAAACATTCTGATAGCCTTGTTTCCTGAACAACTGGATGTTCGTGAATAGTCCTTGCTACCACACTAGCCTCCTTAGAAATGCAGTACAATACAGATTGTGAAACTGGGATTCATTAGGAAATCAATATTTGATGATATTCAAAACAGTAAAAAACATGGAAGAAAGTGTTAAGAGACCATGGATGGATATTCAGTTATCTGCAATTCTTTATATTTAAAAAGAAGGCTGCTTGTTTTTAAAATAAGATGCATGTCAGTTTCAAAATATTTATATTTAATATTTATATTTAAGGTATATGAAGTAGAAGTATATTGTGCTTACCCAAAGTGAAAGAGTTATTAAATTCAGAGTCCCAGAGATTTCTCTCCTATAAGTAGATGCAATGAGCCATTCTTGAAGCACTACTTTCCTTGCATTTCAGCTCCTCCACTAGAATCCTGATGTCTCATTCAGTGCACTCATACATTAAAACTCCCACCCACTGCATGCACTAGGCATCCTATCCTTCTTGGCAACCATGGTAGCATGGGCACTTTCTGTTTAATTTGGAGGTTTCCCTCTCTCTCTCTCTCTCTCTCTCTCTCTCTTCACTTTCATCCTTCCTGTCATAAAATCATCCTCCTCTGTGGAAAGTCTCAACAGAAATAAAAAGAAAATCCACACCAGAAACTTGCCAAAAGAAGGAATCTTTTAAAAATGTTTTTTTAAATGTTACAATCAGGATTGGTCCAAGGCAGAGCGGCACATGACACACCCAGCATCCCTCAAGCCAATAGGCATCATATCCCAAACCAGTCAATATATTTTGTCACCTCAAGCAGAAAATCTCACATCTTCCACTCTCTTTTCTGCTCAACAATAACATTATATTAAATACTTAAAAATTCACTGCCCTTTTATGACACCCCATATCAGTTGGTGGTGAGCCAGCATGGCATAGTGGTTTGAGTGTTGGACTATGACTCTGGAGACCAGGGTTCAATTCCCAACTCAACCATGGAAACCCAATGGGTGACCTTGAGCATGTCATATGTGCTCAACTTTAGAGAAAGCAATGGCCAATCTCCTCTGAACAAATCCTACCAAGAAAACCCCATTATAGGTTCACCTTAAAGATAAAAGTAAAGGTAGTCCCTTGATATGAATGTCTAGTTGTAACCAACTGTAGGGAGTGGTGCTCATCTCCGTTACTAAGCCAAAGAGCCAGCATTGTCCGAAGATGAATCCAGTGGTCATGTGGCCAGCATGACTGCACCAAATGCTGCTACCTTCCCACCTGTGGTACTTATTTATCTACTTGCATTGCATGCTTTCAAACTGCTAGGTTGGCAGAAGCTGGGACTAGTGATGGGAGCTCACCCCATCATGCAGCATCCAGGCCTTGAACTGCCAACCTTGCAATCTTCTGATCGTCAGAATTGGTATCTTGACCACTAAGCCACTGCATCCTTCTAGGGTTAGGGTTCCCATAAGCCAGAAATTACTTGAAAGCACACTACAACAAATCAGTTGATTGAGGTGATTGTTTCATTCTACCTAGATGTAGGTAAGTCAAGGGTTTTCTTAATATTGTGTGTGTGTGTGTGTGTGTGTGTGTGTGTGTTGAGTCTCTTTTCATGTTGAGAAGCTGGGAGCAGCAATGATTATTCCTGCTCCAGGCTAAGGATAGTAGCCCTGTCCTCTTCCATAAAGAGAGAGCAAGCACAAGGCAGAAGCCAGAAACAAAAGGGTCAGCCCCAGGTTAGTTCATTTGGGCCTCATTCACACTGCATAATAAACCAATTTTTGTGTTGAATCATTTTGAATCGATGGAGCAATTCAACACCAAATAGATGTTCAGTTTGGTTGCTACAATAGAACCTGCCCATTTCAATTTAACCCACTTCACATGCACATTTAACAACTGGATTGATTCAAAATGGATTCTCCATGTGCAACGTCACAGGGATGATTGGATCACAGGGAATCGAATCCAATCGACAACGCATTTGCACTTGCATTGAACTGAATCATTTAAAAAGATGCAGTAAATGCCTCAGATTCAGAACCAGTTTAACCAGGTTTAGCACTGCCCCCCTGCAAACTGCATTGGAGAAGTTTGGTGCCAGTGTGAACAAGGGCCCTTTGAAGCAGTTTATACCAGTTTGAAAACCAGTTTATTATGTAGTGTGAATGAGGCCTTGTACAACAAAGGGCAGTGATTTGAGTGACTAAACCAGATGGCGTTATCTGCCCATAATGCTTTGGGATAGGTGGCAGTCAGAGGAAGCAAGCAAATAGAAAAGGAAATGTCAAATGCCTAATTTCTCTCTGTCTATGCCATTTTATCCCTAGTGGACAAGAAAACAGAACAGGTGCAGAAGTTTCTGCATCTTCCAACATTTATATAGTTGGCTGGATAGCACTGAAGTCTTTCACTAGCAGCATTACCTGCTGAAAAATAGGGCATTGCTTAGGCTAGACATTCAGTATTATTATTATTTTCAAAGCTTGAGTGGCATTATAATGGATGGCTCTTACCTGCCATTTCTATACTTGAACTACATAGTAACACACATCAGGTGCAAGTGAGTTCCATCAAAACAATTTTTACATTGCCATTCATTTCAATTCACTCCTCTTTCAGTTATGCTGATGGTGTTTTTACACAGTTATCATGGTTTTATATTGCAAACACATTGGTAGAAGAGAACAACATGTCAGTCACAGTAATCAAGTAGAGTCTGCCTTCCTACGCAAATCTTTCAATAACCAATGCATATACAATTGCTCATTTTAGACTAATATAATTATCCTTCTCTCTGAAATATTGCAGAGAAAAATTGGAGTCAAGTTAGAATCAAGCAGTGAATTAAGTGGAAATTGTTCCTCCATCTACAGTGCAATGTTTTATGCCCTGGTATAGGTTAGATAATTCCCCCAGAAATGTATTTATTTAAGATATGAAGCTTCACCCTATGGTGAAGACTTGCCTTTGGGAATACTTTTTCTCAAATACAAAATTCTGCCTTAGAACATTTTAATATAAGTTGCTGAAAAGATTATAGTTCCTCTGACCATGTGTAGAGATTTTCCCATCTTGTCAATTAAATAACTATTTTCTCTGTCCATCAGATTGCTTGAAAAAGTGCATGGTTTTAGTAGGATTGATGATTAGAATTCACAACACCATAAAACCTCAGAAATTCATAATTCCATGTCTTTCAACTGATCAGAACCACCTTGGTTTGTATTAAGTTTCAATTTGTTTGCCCTCATCCAGTCTATTACTAACAGACACTGGTTCAGTACCAAGGCAGCTGTCTTGGGAATGGATGGAAAAGAGAAAGAGAGCTGGGTGTCATCTGTATAACTCACCAGAGCAGGGGTAGGCAACCTTTTTGAGCTGGGGGCCGGGTTGCTGTCCCTCAGACAATTGGCGGGGGGGGGGGGAGAGAGCACCATAAATAAATAAATAAATAAATAAATAATTTTTTTAAAAAAAAAATTAAAAATGAAAAAAAATATGCATGCACACTCCATAAAAAAATATGCATGCACAGCCCCAGAAAAACCATGGCAAAACCTCTGTGGAGATTTTGCCAAGAAACCCCCAAGAACAAGTAATAACAACAATAATCAATATCATCATGGCGGGTGGCGGCAGCGGCGGCAGGACCGGCCTGGGGTTGCCTACCCCTGCACCAGAGGCATGCAGTTCCTTGATACTGTGGCATTGTCCACAATATTGCTTCTACAGATGCTCTTACCCTATAGATGTAGATAGATGCTGGTGCAAGAGTTCACAAATGACAATAAGACAGAGAAAAAGAGGTATGACAGTGTTGTCTTCAGGGGTCTAGGTGTACACCATTTTAAATAAAAGAAGTTAAAATGGCTCCAGAAACTAAAGAGTCTGATTTGACACTCAAGTGGTTTGAACAACTCTACTAATTCAGTGATGATAACAACATTCTCACTTCCCAAAATCACTAAGGGTAAAATCTCTTATGTTCACATTATGAGCTAACTACAGCAGGTGGGGTTTTTACAATAGCACCATTGGATGACAGCTATTAACTCTCAGCTGGTGTCCTTGTGAAATCACATTTTTTCAATTAAAAGGTGCCACAAAACTGTGACAAGTGAAAGCATTTTGCTGAACACATTTTGCTCTTTGTGGAGGGGATGGATTATGCAGCGCCATTTCAGTCTGGGTTCAGATACGGTGTGGTGTCAAAACAGCCTTAGCTGTCCTCATTGATGGACTACTCTGAGTAAGAGACAGGGAAATGCTATCCTGTTGATCTTCCTGGATCTCTCAGCAGTGGCATCTTTAGGGTTCATGTCACCCGGTGCGGTAACTCATGGTGTCACACCCACCCACCCATTGACCTCCTCCTATTTCACATAATCTTACAGCATTTTAAAGGGAAGCAGGTGAATGCTACAGTCCGTTTCTGTCAAAAGGTAGGTGTTTGAGGAGTAGTGATGTCACACATACACACAGGATGCCACCTGGACTGGCTCTGTAAGATGGATTATGGGGCACTTTGTTATGGTGGTTCTAACCCTGTCTACAGGGCATTGGCAGACTCCTGTCCAATCCTTTAGCCATTAAGCTGTGGGATGCCCTAGGGGACTATCTTCTTTGCCATGTTTTTCAATATCTATATGAAACTGCTGGGGGAGGTCACTAGTTGTTTTGGGTTGGGTGCCATCAATATACGGATGAAACTCAGCTCTTAGTCATCAGGGCTAGCTGAGACCAGGATGCTGTAATGGGCAGGATGAAGGCCAATAAAGTGAGTTTTGTCCAGTCCACCAGCTACAACATTTCTTGGACAGGAATAACTTGCACTGGTAACTTCTTGATTAGATTATCACAATGTTCTCTATGTGGGGCTGCCTTTGAAGATGCCTTGGAAGCTACAGCTGATGCAAAATGTAGCAGCTGGACCAGAGCTACTGACCAGAACATCATGGAAAAACCACATAACACCAGTTTTATAGGAGCTCTGCTGTCTGCCAGTATGCTTCTGGTCTGAACTGAAGGTGCTGATAACACATTCAAAGCCTGAAACAGCTTGGGACCTTGATACCTGAAGGACTATCAGGCTGCCCAAGAATGGAGGGCTGTTGGTGGGATGGGACTTCCTCTGTGTTTCAATAAATTGTAGGAGGGGAGAGGGTCTTCTCTTAGTATCACACTCCAGTTATGGACTACCCTCTCCTTAGAGACTGGATTGATGCCAGCACTACTGTCATTGTGCCACCAAATGCAAATAAGGCTATTTAATAAAGCTTTGGTGGCACAACAGATTTCCCTCCTCCAAGTTTGCACATGGGGATAGTTTTAAATTGCTTTAAACTGTGCAAATTGATTTTAGTGCACACTGCCCTGAGATTCTTGGATACAAAGTAGGCTATAAATATTTTAATAAATAAATAAATACTACAAAAACAAATATTATAACAAGTAAGTTCCATGTTCTGAACTATAATCATATTTATCATTTATATTTATCAACCATTTATCATTATAATACATGTTGCATATATACAAAATGTGTGTATCTGCTTACAGCAGATATGAAAATAGCAACTTCCCAAATAAACTGATAAGTGTCCTAAAGAAAGATCATTTCTGCAATTGACATATTCATATTTAGCCATGTGTATTGCAATAATGCTGCCCTCTTGTGGGCACATCAATCTGCATTCTGGCTAACTCCACAACAGTCAATATTCTTCCTTTTCTTTATGATTTCCCCCCACCCTCAAACAAATATATGCATATAAAATACAGACTGGAGCAAATGAACATTGCAGCATAATTTCACTTATGTGTATCTGCCTTTAAGTTGTCTGTCAGCTTATGGAGAACCCATTTACTTCATAGGATTTTCTTAGGCAAAGAACAGTCAGGTGGTTTTGCCAGCTCCTTCCTCTGAAATATAGCCTGGTAGTCATTGGCAATCTCCGATCCAAGTACTAACCAGAGATTACCCTGCTTTGGTTCCAAGATCAGGTGTGATATGGTGCCTTTAGAGTATTTAGGCAGCTGCTCTATAAATCAACAGATGCAGAATCAACTCTCATAGATGTGCTTCCTAAGAAGAAAAATAATTATTCTATCTCACTGCTGCACAATATAGCTTAATCCTAAAATTCTTCTAACTGAGAGTTAAAAACACATTGAAATTAATACTAGGATAGTTTCTTTGAACTACTTTTCTGAAATTGTTTCAGAGAGTGGTAGCTAGATAGTGAATTATACAAAGGATCTCACTCTTTCAGAAAATCATTTTCCTTTGTAGGTGAATTTTAACAAATCCTATTTGGGAACAGAGTCCATGGCATAAATGGCTGGAAAACATAGATGGTTGAAGAGAGAATACTTGTGAAATGGAAACAGCAGAGAGCTTGGTCTGATCTGGAGTCTGTTTTCTCAGCCTAAAACCTCTACATGTGCAATATTCGGGGTGGTGGGGGGTGGTGCAGGATCCTACTTGTGAGCAAGAGCAGGAGAGTAGAATGTGGGTGTAAACATGTGCAGAGGAAGGGAGAGATCAAGGATAATGTTGCTTGGTGGGTCTCTTTGTTCAGAGAGAGAACCCCTAAAGAGGAGAAGAAATGGGGTTGATGTGAGGAATAGGAATGCAAAACATGGAACACCATCCTTTCATAGAGCTTGTGTTTCCACGATTCAGATCCTAACCACAACCAAAACTGGAAATATGGCCAATCAGTTTGGTGGAGCATAATGCTCTGCCAGTTTCCCCCCATTTTATCTTAACAGCAACCCTGTTAAGTGGCCATTGTGTGTGAGAGTAACTGCTCCACAATCACTCAGTAAATTTCATCGTGCAGTGGGGATTTGGACCTGGATATCCAAAATCTTGTTTAACATGAAACAATTTTAGCCATGGCAGTGTACTTAAGGTTGCCAGATCTCAAGTCTTGGGCCTCATTCTCAGGATCTGAGTCCTCTCCTCCAGTTCTCTGGACAAGGAAGAGGAATCTCACAGTGAGAGTACATACCTTCCAATGATTCACACATGAAAACTGGGACATATGGGGCCAGGTATCATTAGTGTGTGGTTAAGATGCAAAAGTTATTAATGAGGTAAAAGATGCAAGCTAGGAGAGACTGAAGCAGTTTGCTTTTTCCTGAGCCTACTGGGAAGGGCTCTTCTATTTCCTCTCCTCCCACACTTCCTGCTGAGTTAATCCAGTGCAAATTACTTTTGCACTCAGTTTGCAGCAATTGATGTAAGTGGAGGACAAAGAGGGAAAGGGAGAGGAGGAGAGAGAAGCTGGGGTATTTTAAAAGGAGTTGAAAAGGTGGGATAATAGAAGATTAATTGGGTCCAGCTCTACCAAATGGAGACAGCTAGCGGGTATTAGACAACTGCTTTCAAAATGGTGTGCCCCCTCAAAAATCCTCATTTGTTAGACCTGGTGTTTTATATTATTTTATTTTATTTGTATGGAAGAGTGTTTGATGCCTAAGGGGGGAAGCAGATGGTGCAAAGTGCTGTCTTCAGGGCAAGGAAGGGGAGGGGCAGCCACACGCTGGGCGCCCCAACCCCTTCCTGAAGACATCGTTGGTGAGCCGGACCCTCCGCACGGCTGGCACTCCGAGGATGCCTATCTGCCACAGCGTCCACACACGCTGCAGTGGAAGAGGCACCGAAGGTGCGCCGGCAGCCTTTTGTGGTGCATCTTTGGCGTCTTGCGGAAGGAGCGCTATTTGAGCACTCCTTCCTGGGGCTGGGATGCTGCGCCGCAGGGCCGAGGTGTGCAGATACCTCGGCCCCGATCCGCAGCTTCCTGGGGCGGCCCCGTGCCACCTGTCTACTTAGCCCCTAAGGAACTATGCTTAATGACAACAGCAAGGGCTGACTCTTTAATAGCAACTTTATAACACCATCAGACCCCACTCCCTATGATATAACAAGAGGTAATTCCTGTGCCTCAGGTTTTGATACCAAAATTTCAGGGCCTGGAATAGTCGTAATTGAGCATATTGATTCGTGACTACATGGGTCTCAGTTCCCAAAATCTTTAGCATTACAGTTATTTTTTGTTTTTCACACAGCAGATGAATCTCATTGATTGAGATTGCCAACATTTCCTTCATATTTCCAATTAAACTGACAAGAGTCCAAAAGAAAGATCATTTCTGCAATTGACATATTCGTATTTAGCCATGTTTATTGCAATAATGCTGCCCTCCTGTGGAACAAAGAACAGATGACAGACACCTGCTTAATTTAACTGGTGCTGAAACCAATTGGGTGTACATATGATTTTGGGAAACTGGGATTTTGGGTTCATGCTGGGTGTACATATGATTTGGGGAAATTTCTGTAAAGCAATTCCACCTTTGTTCAAGACAAAGAGTATGGGAATCAATTCTACTTGGTGGATTTTCATAGATCAGGTGAATTATATTCTGCTCACCAAAAGTAAAAATATGGCTGTAAAGAAAGTGGAGAGAAACTACTGGGGAGAAAGAGTTGTTTTCATCCCAAATGGAAATTGAATGCTTTTGGACATTTTAATGTTGTGAACATAAATCAAGGGCTGGATCAGCAGCCTCCACTTTTCCTTCTCTTGGTGAAGGCCATCTGTTGTGTCTGAAAGGAGCTTTGTTTCTAAGCAATGGTAACAATTACTGCGCTCATGATACACAATCCTTTGAAGAACATGCTTTTGTATGCTGGCTCTTCTCTTTTTCTAAAAGTGAAAAATGGACTTTTGTGTGTCTCCAGTGAAAGAGTGAGCATGAATGAGTAACTGGCATTTTAAAGGTGGGGATATGTTAATCTAACACTGGCCAGAATCTGAACCTTTGGAAGGATTTTCAGTTGAATGTTTGTTTTAAAAAGTTTAAGACGAATTCAAAAGTACAAAATCTAGATTTGAATGCAAGATCTTTTTGTTCTATTTCAAAACAAAGAATATTAAAGACTGACAGGTTTATTGTGGCATAAGTTTTCAGAGTCCAGAGCTCACTTTATCAAATATGGAACACTACTATGTCAAGTTACTATGCCAAATCTGGGGTTTTTTTAGGGCAGAAGATGCTCTCTTTTTATAAATGTGTTTGTAACTGTACTCTCCTCATTTCATTCCTCTCTCAGTTCAGTGTTTCCAAGGAGCAGAGGTGAAGTATGTTTTATATATAAAAGTGCATTTCACCTCAGGTTTAGCAAGAAAGATGTACATCAGGTCACAAATCTTCAAAGTGGAAAAACTGGTATTGCATCTGTTTCATTATTCTTATGTGACGCTATAAGTATGGCACACCTGCCAGATTTTCTAGCCCCCAAAGCCTCTACACTTCAAATGTTATTTTCATTTTTAAAGAAAAATAATTGTACTATTGGAAACCTAAGAGTCTTGGAGACCAGGGTTTGATTCGACACTTGGCTATGAAACCCACTGTGTGACCTTGGACAAGTCACATACTCTCAGCCTCAGAAGACAATGACAAATCTCCTCTGAACAAATCCTGCCTAGAAAAGCCCATGATAGGTTCACCTTAGGGCTGTCATAAGTTGGAAACACAACAACAACGAACTGGAAACCTCCAGGAAGTATAATGCTTTAAAACAACACATGCAGATCTCCACAAGGCTTTGAACTGTAACTTCCCAAAGAAAGGTTTCCCGGAATTATCAATAGTCTTCTAGTCAAGTTCCATGCAGGAAGGTGGCCTGTAGCAGGTCCCAGTCAGCCCCTAGATCCACTGAATATTCCCAACTTGCTTCCCCAGCTTTTAGAATTGCAAGAATGGCCACCCCAAAGGAGCACTGATAAATGTGAGTAAGAAATCTGTTTTGGTTTGGTTTTGGTTTATTTTCTTTTATTAAATACTTTATTCACACACAAGATAACATATACACATACATATATACATTCATACATATCTCCATATCATAACACAGGGGTCGGCAACCTACGACGCACAGGCCGGTTCCGGCCCGGGGTCCCGTGCTTACCGGCCCCCGCCGACCCCCACTGCCGTGAGTTTCGGCTGTCGCACGGCCGCGCGCATCACACCCGCCATTTTGTTTTTCAAAATGGCGGCCACAATGCATTTGCGCATGCGCAGTACTCCTGCGTATGTGCAAATGTGTTGCGGCCTCCATTTTGGAAAACAAATGGCGGGCACGTGTGGCGGCAGGCGCACACGCTGCCATTCCCCCCCGCCCACCGGAAGGGAGCTGTTCTGAGGACCGGCCCCCGCCTGAAAAAGGTTGCCTACCCCTGTCATAATATAACACACATTATGTTCAAAACAAAACATAATATTCAAAAAACATACAATGTCTTATCTTTAAAACAGTCTAAATTAATCTCTATTTTTTCAAAATATTCTAATGGTTTACTTTTGTATTCTTCTACCTGATTTCTTTGATAACTAGGACTTCCTTTGGGTGTATCTTCATCACTCTTTGTTCTTTGTCATCTTTTTTCTTCCCCAATCTATTCATTGCCATATTTTAAATTAAATTCCACCCTCTTTTTTTCTCCAAATTTTTGAAGACATACCCATTCGTCCTTTATATCTTTTCCTCTTAGTTTTGCAGTGAGTATATCCATATTCACTGCTACTCTTAGTTTAATTAGCCATTCTTCCTCTGTTGGTATGTTGTTTACTTTCCAATATTGTACGTAAAGCATCCTGGCTGTTGTTATCATGTATAGAAGTTTTTTGGCATGGATCTTTTCGGTTTCTTCAGCTAATTTGTTTGTCATGTTTAGAAGGAAGATTTTCAGGTCTAGGACAATTCTTGTCTGGAGTATGTCATTTATTGCATTTGCTATATTCCTCCAATAACGTTTTGCTTCATGACACCTCCACCACATATGTATGAAGTTGCCACCTTGTTTCTGACACTTCCAACAGTTTGTATTTCCTGTTTTATATATTTTATTCATTTTAGATGTGTCATGTACCATTGGTGTAGCATTTTAAAATAGTTTTCTTTGTAGTTCTGGCACAAAGTAAATTTATTAGTTATTTTCCAGGATTTTTGCCAGCTTTCTAAATCTATGGAGCTACCAATGTCTTGGGCCCATTTCACCATCACTTGTTTAATTGTTTCATTTTCCAGGTCTCTGCTTTTTAATACCTTGTAGTATTTAGCGATTTGGTTTGTTTTTTTGATGAAGGGGTGAACAGAGCAAGGAAGAGGCCCCTCCAGCTTAGGTTTTGGACCCACTTTTATTTCAGAGATTAAAATAAGTATAGACTGCACAGTACATACATGTTATCACTGAATGAATATGCCTGACAACCACCACTCTTCCACACACCTAAAATATACCCTCCAACTGTCCTGATTTGCTAGGGACAATCCCAATTAATCATCTGTCATCCCACTTTTTCAGCTGCTTTTACAGTGTCCCACTTTCTCTCTCACCCTCCCACTTTGAACTCAGTTTGCATCAATGGAAATAAACCAAGGACAAAAGGCAAAAGTAGTTTGTACTTAGTTAAGGGAAGAGAGGAGAGAAGGAGTGAAATCTTGTCCTTCCCTATAGACTCAGACAAAAGCAAACTGATGAAGCTTCTCCTAACTTGCCTCTTCTTCCTCATTAGTAACTTTTGCCATGTTGCTCACACTCTGATGTTGCCTGGCCACATGTGTCCCAGTTTTCTTCTATGAAATGTTAGAAGGTATACTAAAAGCCTCCATCTCAAATGGAGGACTGTTTGTCTCTGGAATACTGTTGGTGTCATGCTCCTGTGTAAGTTGTGGTTAGAATCAATAGATATATCAGGATAGCATACAATAATGTTAGTTTAAAACAATCTAAAAAAGCAATAACTAATTTAAACAAATTAAAATTGTATCAAATAATTTGACAGGTTAAAATGAGGTCCAATGTGCACTGCAGAAATAATGCAGTTTGACACAGTTTTAACTGCCATGGCTCCATCCTCTGGGATCCTGAGATTTGTAGTTTCTTGTGGCACCAGAGCTCTCTGACAGAGGAGGCTAATTATCACACAAAACTACAAATCCCAGAATGCCATAGCATTGAGCCATGGCTGTTAAAGTGGTGTCAAATGATATAGTTTCTGCTGTGCAGTTTAAAACAAGACAATTTAAAAACCAGTTAAAACAGCTAATATAACAATAGATTACGGTAACTCCAATATCAGAGGCAATATTCCTATGCATGCCAATAACTCTGAAATATGGGCACACTATACACTCTGAAATGGGGTTTTCCATTTATATCTGGTTGACCACTGTGGAAACAGAATGCCCAGTTAGAAAGTCCTTTGATCCAATTGGACTTGTGTTTTTATGACACTTACTGTATGTGGTTTTCTTAAGCTTTGTAGACCCTGAGTTAACATTTGTTCAGCCATCTTCAAAAGATAAAAGGAAATTAAGGCAAACATGTTTACAATGGCTATAAATCAACATAGTGATCCTGACATAAGTGCAGTAATGTGATCTCAAAAACAAGATAGATATTTAGGAAGAAAAATGGATGGGTATTTTTTATTTAAAATGACAAATGGTTTGCCCTCTTATATAATTCCACAAAAATTGTTCAGCTAGGCTTAAAAGGATCGTGGGGAAGGCAGTGATGGAAAACAACATAAAAATACACCCTGGAGAATGTAAAAAGGCCACTTTAGAATTGCAATTTTAAAAGTCTGTCTAGCCATTCCTAAACATTGTTAATATAAAACAAACAGAAACTTTTGTGATAGCAAAAGTTTGGGGTAACTCCTTGTACCTGACAATAAACTAAGATGATCAAACATTGTGGTGTAAATCTTACTGCTACTCTCTGCTAGAATAGACCCATTGGATTAATAGGAATTACCCATTTATTGATTTATCATTCAGCAGTGGATTCAATGGTGCTACTTCAGGTGGGATTAACCAATAGAATTTATATCTCATTCTTTCTTTTCAATGTGTAAATACTGCTAGCACACAAGCAGTGTGGACTTCTTCTATTTTGCTGACTAAGGGCCTTTGCAGACTGTCAGAAATAGTGCAAATTGAGTCCATTTTAAGGGTTAGGGTTAGGGAATCATGGGAACTGTATTTTATTGTGGCACCAGAGCTGTCTGACAGAGAAGGCTCAATGTCTCAGAAAAAAAAAACAATTCCCATGATTCCCTAGGACTAACCCTAACCCTTAAAGTGGACTCAATTTGCACTATTTCTGGCAGTCTGCAAAGGCCCAAAGAGTGATCCAACTGTTAAAACTATGTACCTGTATAACAGTACTTATTGCAAGTTCTGAATTCAAGATGCTGGCAATAACATTTAGAGCCCTAAACAGCTTGGGAACTTGATACCTGAGGAAGTGTCTTTATATATATACCAATGGGATACAGAGGAGGGCCCCTCCAATAGATCTCAGTTCTTTCCCAGGCTTTTTATATATATATTATATATATAAAGCAGGGGTAGGCAACCTTTTCCCTTTAAGGGCCGAGGGACTTCAGCTCCCAGAATCCCAGGAGCTATTGGCTAACATGGGTCTATTGGCCAACATGGCTGAGGCTTCTGGGAGCTGAAGTCCCTCGGCCCTTAAAGGGGAAAGGTTGCCTACCCCTGATATAAAACCTGGGCAAGAACTGAGATCTATTGGAGGGGCCCTCCTCTGTATCCTGTTGATAGAGGAAATGCATTCTGGGAGAACACAGGATAGGGCCTTTTCTGCAGTGGGCCCCTGGTTGTGGAATTTCATCCCCACAGAGTTCTGATTGGCAGCACTGTTGGAATTATTTCAGCTTTTTATTGAAGTTTTGGGGCCAAACTGACTTTATCCAGGCTGCACATGTTTTACATCTATATTATTCAAGATTGTTTTAACCAATCTTTAAGTGGTCTGTTTTTAATGAAGGCACTATTTAATATCTTTTTAATCTTTATAAACTCTTGTAATTATTTATTGTTTTAAGTGGATTTATTGTAAACTGCCTGATATCTTTAGATAAAGGATTGGATGTAGATAATTAAATAACAGAAAAAGAAGAAGATTACATTCCAGATGGATAGATTGTTGATGATAGGGTGAATTGGACATCTCTCATTTATAAGGTTGTTATAAGTCAAAGTCAACTTGATGATGGTTAATAACAACATTTTGAATCCTCAGCCACAAAATTCTAGTGGCCTCATCAAACTATCAACCTCTGAATTGCATAACTGTTAAAATGGAATCATAGCACTAATCTTGTGTAGTGTGACTGCACCTAGATCTTCCCCATGCTGGTTCTATTGTAACTTTATTCTGCAGCTAGGTTGTATATTGCTGTGCAAGAGATGTTCAGCTGATCTGAGCACAGTTGGAATAAAGGTTGTCTTTTCACACAATGCAGGAAGGGGAACAGCCAGAGATTAGTGCCAGTATCTACCCCCAAAAAATCTACAATATCCTCCTGTCTCTGGAATGCTGTTCTAAGTGTTTTCATTCTTTATGTAAAGATAGACCATTACCTCAATTTCAATGTAACCAGTCCAGAAGCTCTAGATTATTTGACTAGAGACACTACAGTGTCTGTTGTTAAAAAATCTATTTTCTGCATTTCAGGGATAATTTAACCTCTTCTCTCCAAAAAAATAAAAATATTTTTTCTTTGCCTACCATCAGAATTCCAGTAGAGGAGAGTTCAAAGGGGTGGAACAATGCTTTTTTTATCTTAAAATATTATTTTGTTGAATTAGAAAAGAAAAGAGCTAGAAAATGAAGAAACAAGGAAAAAAGAAGAGAAGAATTACTCAAAGGGCAAGAAGATTCATAGTATCAAAGCATAAACTGCCAAATAACTGAAATTGGGCAATGAAATGCTCCCTGACCCCATGTAGAATGCTGTACGATATCAGCATTGTATGAGCCCTGTGGATGCAATACAAAATGGACTTTTATTCTGAGCAACACATTAAAGTGTCTCACCTCATAGGAAGCAATTCTGCAATAAAAATTTTCAACAGAACAGCAGGCTGTTTCTTGTGCATTGTAGCTGTCCCTTACAAGCTGTCATTCCTTTCCTGGAGTCCCTAAATGACAATAAATGAATTAGTCAATAGGGAACTGTTAGGAACAGCAAAGCACCAAAATAGAGAGCTGCTGTATCTCTCATTGCT
This sequence comes from Phrynosoma blainvillii, assembly GCA_026167975.1. Classification (NCBI taxonomy): domain Eukaryota; kingdom Metazoa; phylum Chordata; class Lepidosauria; order Squamata; family Phrynosomatidae; genus Phrynosoma; species Phrynosoma blainvillii. The sequence goes on along the minus strand of JANUYF010000002.1, from coordinate 89,509,453 downwards.
TAAGCGGAACCTCACCCACCCACCCTCCTACAAAAGAATTTTAAAAGAAAATCAATAATTTGAAACAGACCAACTAAAAACATTCAGGTTTTTATTCTTGTTATGTACTGTCAAGCCAGCTTCAACTTATGGTGACCCCATGAATGACAGACATCAAAGAATCCCTGTCCACCAACAGTCCTGCTCAAGTGAGGGTCATGACTTCCTTGATTGAGTCAATTCTCCTGTAATGTGGTCTTCCTTTTTTCATTTATCACCTTTTCCCATGTGTCATATCATTTCATTCTATGGCCAAAGTACAGTCAAACTGTATCCACAGATTCTGCATCCATGGATTCAACTATCCATGGTTTCAAAATGTTCCACTCCCCCCCCCCACAAAATTTTGCCATTTTTAATACGGAACAACATTGTGTATAATGTGACTTGAGCTTCCACAGATTTTAGGTCCAGGATCACAGGGGAATCCTGGAACTGAGTCACAGTGGATAGCAAGAACCCATTGTACAATAGTCCATATGGTGTGTTTGTGTCTGCATATATGTGCTTGCATGGAGCAAGATGACAGTTTTTATCTAGATTTCCATCCATCATTGATATAAAACCCGTAAATACATGCAAGGAAATGGATAAACCAAAATAAATGCACTAAACTATCTGTTGGAATGAGTCTTTCAGATCTTTCTGAAAGATACACAACTAGAAGTCCACTTTGTTATCAACTCTGCAACAATAAAACATGCCCTCTTTCCTTCCACTTACAAACCAACCATAGGAAAAGGCAATCTAAAGGCCCCAAAGGATGGTGCAGACACAATGCCTGAAGTCGTTGAACACTGGATGTAAATAAGTGCTCCATTTTAGGCTTGGCTGAGAACCTGTTCAACAGTGGTACAAGTGGAAGCAGTAACAGTGTTCGGGTTCTGAGTGAGTTCAGTTGTTGTTCTGAATTTGGCAGTGGACTCTGCTTCTGCATCTTGTAAGTTTTAAGCCAGTACATTGCACAGTAGGGAAAAGGGGAACTGCTTGCACAAGGGGGTACTCTTTACACAAGGCTGTACCTCCTTATGTAAGCATGTTAAAAAATGCAATTCTCTAGTGTCCCAACAGGATTTTTGCCTTGGAAAGATATATGATTGAGGCAAAATTAGAACAAAGATTGCATGATACATTCTAAAGCAGCTTCATTTATATACTGCTTCATATTGCACTATGGGATGTCTAAGTGGTTTACAACTGTAAGCTCATTGCCCCTCAACAGTTGGGTACTCATTTTAGCGACCTTGGAAGGATGCAGGCCTGAGTCAAGCCTGAGCCCTGGCTAGTATTGAACTCGCAACCTTGTGGTCTATGAGTGAGTGGCAGCAGTACAGGCATTTAACCACTGTGCCACCAGGGCTCTTTTTCTATAGATGTGCCTAATGTAGAAAAATAATACTGAAACCCACACACCTTATGTAATATGTGTATTTGGAGGGGTTGGTGTGTATAGTGGGCATAACTGGAATTGTTGTAGACAGGCTTTTCTAGGGTTGTACTTCATAGCCTTTGTTTAAAAACATCCAAAGAAAGAGAGTCCACCACTCTTCATGGCAGCATATTCCACTGTCAAACAGCTCTTATCCTCAAGAAGTTTTCCCTCATGTTTAAGTGGAATCTCTTTTCCTATAGCTTGAATAGCTCCTATAGCTCCTAGTCTCTGGAGCACCAGAAAACAACCTTGCTCCATCCTCAATATGACATCCCTTCAAACATTTAAACATATCTATATTTAAAAAGCTTCATTCAGAAGGTATGTACTAAGGGGAAAATTGTTTATTCCAAGCCATATCAGAAATACAGTTCTCTGCACCTCTTCTATTTCTCTCTCTCTATGCACGTGTGTCTCTGTGTATGTACTTAAATCAATGGACACTTTAGCTATTGCAGAAGGATCAGCAAATCAAAGGTCGAAACCCTTATCTGTTGGTATAATATTAGTGAGTTAAAGCTACCTCCATGGGAAGGAGCCATGCCACAGATGAGTTTCAGCTTTCTTTTCTCTAGCTTAGCCATGGCCCTCCACTGAACCACTGATTGACTTATTGACTCAGATTAGTAAGAATTCTTAAAGTCCTCATTCTGAGCTTTGCCCAGTCCTTCTGCCTGAGATCATTTTAAAAGAGTACTCATGATGCGTCTTTTCAAACTTGCTCCTTGTTCTTATTAAGAAGCATGGCTTATACCATTGCAATGCCACTGAGATGCTGTCCTTCACACTTCAGTTTTTCTCCCATGATTTCAGTGGGGCTGCTATAGTTTTCTTGCATAGAAACCAGTTTCAGATGGCCACTCAATACTTCCCTCTTTATATGGCTATTTCCTTGGAGGCTGTTATCAGTTTTCCCCATCCCACATTTCCTGCTTATTTTCCCCCACTGTTGTAGTTAAAAGGGTACCATGTTTATTTTCATGCTCTAGTGGGCTCCCTTGCCATAGTGATAGAGCCCAATGCATTTAATAAAAGAAAAAGAAACAAGAATTAGGGCGATCATGACAAACCCCACGGAAATTTTCATTTATAGTGTACCCGGTCCTCCTCTCCACCTCTCCTATTGGAAATAAAGTGAAAAAGGAGTGCCAGGGCAAACTTTGGGTAACCAGGCCTACTACATGCCCCAAAAACATTCACCTGACCCCCAAATCAAGAAATTTGCAAAACGGATCTTTCACAACAGTAAAACAAACAAGCAAACACCAGAACCAGAGCTGCTAGAAAATGGGATCATACTAGGAGGAACACAAACAGCGATAACATAGTGCAAATATGCCCTCTGCTTGTTAGTGTTAACTGATATCTCTTCTGTGAAAATGACTAAGGTATCTAAGATTTTCAGTGCAATGCATGTACTCTGTAACTGAGCAAAGGCCCTTCCCATTTGATGCTAGGAATAGATACTAGAATTTCTGAACTGATAATACAGGTATACCTCAATTAGGGCATTACTTTTTAAAAAGAAAATTTGGTAGCAGAGGAAGAAATAACATGGAAAGATGATTATTATTATTATTATTATTATTATTACATCCCACTTTCCCCCAAAAAATTGGGACTCAAAGTAGATTACAATTGAAAAGAAGAATACACTTTAAAACATACAAAGGTGAACATTAAGTATTCAATTTTTGATGTTCTTTTAAATTACATTTCTGTGATGTGAAAATTAACATTTTTGGATTGTGCTTGCTTTTACTGTTGCAAAAAGAATTACTGTATATACCCATATATACATCTAGAAATTTTAGTCAAAAATTGACCCAAAAAGCTGGGTCAACTTATCCATGGGTTAATGTAAGTACTGTATTTTAAATCTTTCTCATCTCTGAGTAGCATGACAAAGGGAAGAGCTTAGTCCATCCCAGGAGCAACCAAAATAAGCACCAATCCCATCTATTCTTTCCACCATGATGCTGCTTTTGGCCTTTTTGAATGCTTGGGTGGGAAAATGGCAATGGTGGCACCCCTTTGGTGCTTCCCCTCAAAGGGGAAAATCCATAATTCTGGCCTCAAAACTTGCTCTTGACTTATACATGAGGTCGACTTATAGTCAAGTATATATGGTATACTCCCAAGCTGTAATGATAAACATTTACCATCCACTGTTCATTAAGAAGATCTTATGCTTAGCTACACATGAATGTATATTTTACAGGCCCAAATTTCAGGAAAATCTATTTTTGGAAATATGGTCAACTTATATTAATATATATGCCTAGCCTTTGTTCATACCCTATACATTTTCCTTCCTCTTCTTTTTTCTTTTTTCTTTTTTCTTTTTTTTTTTTTTTTTTTTTTTTTTTTTTTTTGGTGGGGAGGGTATGTCTACTTTAAAAATCCAGTAATTTTTTTAAAAATGTCTACTTACTTGAAAGTAGGCCCCACATATGTGAATAGGGCTCACTTTTGAGTAGAATTGTACTGTCTTATTTAGAGTAGACCAGTTGAAATCAATGTCCAACTCTATGACTCTATGATTCTATGATTCTAACTTAAATCCAATTTATTTTAATGTGTTTACCCAAAGCATAATTAAGCCTGGATCCAATTCAGGGAGTGTTGATGAGCTTGTCACTAACATGATGCATTTTCTACAGAACATCATGTTATATGCATTGCATGCAATAATTCAAGAGATTTCTGGCAGCAAATGTTTTTTGGGGAACTAATATTTGGTTTTCCTACTGTGGACTTCATTATGTTAATGTGCAAATGTATTTGGTGATATATGAGATTATGACAGGTAATATGAGCTTGGGTAGTATTTCAGTGTTAAAAAGGAAATCTGCTCATCTATAGTGGAATGCAAGAGAGGTCTTTGAGGAATGAAGTATATCAGCCACACAACTTACACACTTGTCTCATATTGATTTAAAAGCTGTTTTGTGCATTTCCACATATATATTAAAATAATTTCTATTAATATTAAATGATTTACATGAATCATCACCCAAAGCTTGAAGAAAATCAAGGAACAAGATTCTTTCTGTGTCCATAGCATTAGTATCACTCTAAACAAGTTTGGTTCCTTATGGCTCTCCTCAAACAGTATAGTAAGAATCCATAACAGAAAGACACCTAGGATGAATTCTGAAATCTCACACTGAAATCTATACAATTTAGTTTTTAAGGTTGCTTTTTAAATGGTAGAATACAGGATAAGATCCTGCTTCGGGAGATGTGTTTATCATGTAGCTCCATAGTGATGTCTCCTAGTGCCATTCCAGCAAAACAACTCACCTTGTAAATAGGGGAGTCCTCCTCTCAACATGGCCATTTCCTTATTGTTGGAGAGGTAGCTGTCTGTGAGATGGGTAGCAGGGCACACTGCAGAGAGCTTGCAAGGTCACCCAGAGGTCCCTTAAGATGTCTTTTGTAGGATGTCAAGTAACAGGAAGATGGATGGCTGCATTCCCATCATAATATTGCTTTCCTACAACACTGAAATGGCCATATGGTGGGAGGGATCTGTGCCACTTACAAGGTGAGTTTTGAAAAGCATAGCCATGTTACTCTGGCGTCTCAGTATGCAAAGGGATTTTGCTACACCTTTGAGGCTAAGTGAGCAAAAGATGTCGTAGCATAAGCTTTTGTAGACTTAGGGGCAAAACAGACCGGCTCTAAACGCTCACTTCCTGGCATCTTGGGGACATGGCATTTGGACGCCACATACCCCAAAGATGTCTTGAAGCCACCTGGCTGTCCAGACACAGGCCAGCTTTCAGGCACTCCGGTAGTGCAGCGTTTACCTACCACATGCCACCAGAGTGCATTAAAGCCAGCTTCCAGCCGTGGCAGGGCAGGAAAAGCTGGCTTTTTGTCAGTGCAAAAAGGAGTGGCTCTCTGCCGCTCCTTTTTTGGTTGATAAAAAGGCAGATTGGGGCTACAGCGTGAGGTTGCTGCAGTCCCAATCCATCTTTGGAAGAGCTGCCCTTGAAGCTGCCCCTTCAGAGCAGTCTGTTTCAACCCTTATTCTTCCTCAGATGCAACTGAGGAAGTAGATCAAGTCTACAAAAGCTTATGCTACAACATCTTTCACTCAGTCTCAAAGGTGCTACAAGAACTTTTTGCAAGGTGATTTTTGATAATTGCACGATTGGAACAGAATTCCAACATCCACAGTGAGAATAAAGTGAGTAGTGATGCCATAAATCTGACTTATTCCAGTGTAATTCACTAACACAGGCCTGCACAACATATGGACCAGGGTCTGCATGAGGCCGGGCAAAGGATTTTGGGCAGCCCATAAAAATGTGGAGCATCTTCTAAGCTCTTTTACTGCACAGCCTTCTGAGGAGAGGGCAATGTGGAGGAGAAGGAATACGGGCAGATGCTCACCCTACAAAGCTCCTCTGCTACTTGGCTTTCACCTGAGGAGAAAGCTGGGTAGAGGAAGATGGGAAAATGCTCGCCCCTCAAGGTTCCTCCACTGTTGGGCTTTCTCCTAAGGAGAAGGTCAGGTGGTGGAGGAGGAGGATGGACAAACACTGGCCCTGCAAGCCTTGGCCATCTGGCTTTCCCCTGAGGAAAAGGCCTGTTGGTGGCGGTGGAGGAAGACGGGTGAACACTCGCCCTGTAAGGCTCCTCCGCTGCTTGGCTTTCTCTTGAGGAGAAGGTCAGGTAGGGGAGGAGGACAGGCAAACACTCACTCATTAACATTTAAAGTATTAATTATTAATAATAATATTAATTATTAATTAATTAATAATTAAAACCTATCTATGGCCTGAAGAAGTTTAGCCTATTTAATTTTGGCCCCTTCCTACTGCCAAGTTGCAACATGATGCCAGCCATGGTGTGTCGTCAACCATTAAATACAATTAAATGTTATACTGAATATAAGAATATACTGAATACTAAGAAAGATAGTCCTGGATTCTATGAAGAAAGTTCATTAATTAAATCAAGAATGATGGTTCAAAACTATTTTGAAATCTTCGTGGCAAAAGAGATATGAATTCTGATGAAATCCATGGTGTCAACATACTAATCCCCCTTCGTTGTTAACTGTCCTGGATTCAACCTCAACTCAGGGCGACCCCATGAATGAGACATCTCTAAGACTCCTTGTCCTCTACTGTTCTCCTTAATTTCTGCAGCTTCATACTCATGACCTTCTTAGTAGAATCCATCTATCAAACATGCAGTCTTCCTCTATTTCTACTTCCTTCCACATTTCCTAGCATTTTTTCCAATGAGTCATAGAATCATAGAGTTGGAAGAGACCACAAGAGCCATCCAGTCCAACCTCCTGCCATGCAGGAACTTTCAATCAAAGCATACTCGACAGATAGCCATCCAGCCTCTGTTTAAAGACTCCAAAGAAGGAGACTCCACCACACTCCTAGGGAGTGTGTTTCACTGTCTAACAGCTCACGGTCATGCCTTCTCATGATGTGACCAAAGTATGACAGCCTCAGTTTAGTTATCTTGGCTTTCAGTGAGATTTCTGGCTTGATCTGTTCTAGGACCCATTTGTTTGTCTTTTCCACTGTCCATAGAATCCTTAGTCCTCTTCACCAGCACCATATCTCAGATGAATTGGTTTTCTTCCTATTTGTTTTCTTAACTGTCCAGCTCTCACATTCATACATGGTAATAGGGACTACAATGACTTATAAGATTCTAACTTTCATGCTCAGCTGTGTATCTTTACATTTTAGGATCTTTCCTAGTTCTTTCATAACTGCCATCCCCTTTCTTAGTCTTCTGATTTCTTGGCTGCAGTCCCGTTCTGATCAATGTTTGATTCCAGGTAGAACTTTTACTATTTCTATTTCCTCACTGCCTAGGTTGGATTTGTATAGATTCTCTGTGGTCATTATTTTTGTTTTCTTTATGCTCAACAGTAAGTTTGCCTTTGCACTTTCTTCTTGCTTTTCCTTAATAGTTGTTCTAAGTCTGTGAAGTTTTCTGCTAGCAGTATGGTGTCATCTACATATCTTAGAGTGTTGATATTCCTTCCTCCTATTTTCACTCCTCTTCCTTCTGTGTCCGAGTCTGTTTTTGTTATAATATGTTCTGCATACAAGTTGAACAGATAGGATGAGAGGATGTAGCCTTGTCTGACCCCTTTTCCAACTGGGAACCATTCTGTTTCTCCATGTTCTGTTCTGACAATAGCCTCTTGTCCTGAGTACAAATTCCTCATCAGGACTGTCAGATGTGTTGTCACTCCCTTGTCTTTAAGGGTGGCTGCCTTGCTCTGCCCACCATTACCCCAGAGCCTTGAGGGGTAACAGAGGACTCAGGTGAAGGGAGGCTGCCTTGTTCCACCCACCATCACCCCAGAGCCTTGAAAGGCAACGGAGGACTCAGGTGGAGTGAGGATGGCTTGCTCTGCCCACCATCATCCCTAAAGCCTTGAAAGGCAGCAGGGGATTCAGCTGAGACAGTGGAGCACTGGGAGAAGGGCGTGATTAGAGCCTTACCATTGGGAGAGTCTGGCCCACTCAGATATCATTTTTTGGGCTACCCTCCTTGCGAACTCTGGGACTGATTAAGCAACCAGATAAATGGGCTATAATGGGGGAGAGTTAGCTGAGGATGTACTGGGAGTGGCAATTGAGGTTGTGCGGGGGAGAGAAAGATGCGCGATAACAGAGCGAAACTTTGTTACAAAGGAAGGCGGGTTCGATGCTTGAAAGTGATCCCACTTTCAGTTTGCTTGGTTACCTGAAGTGGGATGGGGAACTTACTAACCATGCCACAGAACCTTACCTTGCTCCTCTGTAATGCCAGGTCGGTGAAGAGTAAGACTCACTTCATCCACTATAGGCCTTTACAGACTGCCAGAAATAATGCAGCCTGAGACCACTTTAACTGTCCTGGTTCAGTGCTAGGGAATCATGGGAATTGTAGGTTTTTCTGAGACATTGAGCCTTCTCTGTCAGAGAGCTCTGGTGCCACAATAAACTAGAATTCCCATGATTCCCTAGCACTGAGCCAGATTAGTTAAAATGGACTCAATCTGCATTATTTCTGGCAGTCTGTAAAGGCCCTATCTTCTTGTGGATGGGAAAGCCGACCTGGCTTGTATCACAGAGTCCTGGCTGGGAGACGACAGTGCCATTACATGGACTCAAGCCCTTCCAGCCAGGTACTCTGTCAATGAGCAGGTAAGGGAAAGTGGGCGAAGGGGTGGACTGTCTCTGGTTCATAGAGACAACCTCACCTTGACCAGGATACCTATCCGGAAAACAGACCACTTCGAGTGTATGTACCTAAGCCTGAAGACTAGGGATAGTGTAGAGATTCTGTTGATATACCATTCACCCCATTGCTTAACAGACTCTCTATCTGAGCTGATGCAACTGGTCTCAGAGCTGCTATTAGAGTTGCTGAGACTTTTAGTTCTGGGCGACTTCAACATCCCACACGAGACCAGTTTAAGAGGTGCAGCTCGAGAGTTCATGGAATCCATGACAAACATGAGCCTATCCCAATTAGTCACCAAGCCAACGCGCTGCACGGCTCATACCCTCGATGTGGTCTTTAGTACAGAACAGGAATATCCATGGGTGGAGGTACTCAATACTACCACATTGTCATGGACAGATCATTTTGTGGTCAAGCTTGAACTGAGAGTCACTATTAGCTCCATTGGGGGTGGTCCGCCCTCAAAGGCTAATGGAACCAACTGGTTTCCAGAAAGCCTAGAGGGTTTAATGGTTAGTAATGCTGGTGATTATGTCAATGCTCTGGTTAATACCTGGAACACCAATCTTGCCAAGGCTATCGACACAATTGCTCCCAAGCGTCCTTTCCAACCTGCTTCTAATCGCAAACCATGGTATACTGAAGATCTTAGGAAAATGAAGTGGGTTGAATGACTAGAGTGCATCTGGTGGAAAACTCGACTCTTATCTGACAAGACTCATCATAGGAAATTCCTTCATTCCTATAGAGAGGCAATTCATGCAGTGCAGGAATCTTTCTCCTCTGCACATATTGTGTCTGCAAAGTCTCCCAGCAGAGCTGTTTAGGGTAGTAAGGGAATTGACACAAGTTCCACTTGTGCAGAACCCCTTACTTAACTTGACAACAACCTGCTGTGATGATTTTAACAACTACTTTGCAAATAAAATCTCTCAGATAAGAGCTGCCTTAGATGTCGGAGTTACAGCAGAATTGACTGATGAGGTGTCCAATAACCCCGTTATTAAGATTAAAGTGGATCGGTTTGAATTGATGAATACCGATGACATGGACAAGAACCTTGGAAACGTGAAGAAGACGACATGCCCTCTTGATCCCTGTCGATCATGACTGGCTGTCCAGGGGGCGGGGGGGGGGGGGAGACACCTTGATGACATTTCTTAGAGATGTCATCAATGTGTCCCTTAGGGGAGGCTATGTTCCACCTTGTTTAAAGGAAGTGGTCATTAGACCGCTCCTGAAAAAGCCTTCCCTGGACCCCCTGGATATGAAAAACTATAGGCTTGTATCTCATCTGCCATTTTTGAGCAAGGTGATCAAGAAGGTTGTTGCCCTTTAACTTCAAGTCATCTTGCATGAAACCAATTATCTAGATCCATTTCAAACTGGCTTCAGGACAGGATATGGGGTGGAGACAGCCATGGTTGCTCTGGCTGATGACCTCCGTCTAGGCACCAACAGAGGAAGTGACACCTTGTTGGTGCTTCTAGACCTCTCAGCAGCTTTTGACACTATAGATAACGACATCCTCTTGGAACACTTGGGAGAGTTAGGAATTTGAGGCATTGCATTGCAGTGATTCCATTCTTTCCTCTCAGGTAGATTCCAGAGGGTGATGCTCAGAGACAGTCGCTTCTCCAAAACGAAGCTTAATTGTGGCGTCTCTCAGGGCACCATTCGGTCCCCAATGCTTTTCAATATATACATGAAGCCACTGGGAGAGATTATTCGTAGACATGAGGCAGGGTGTTATCAGTACGCTGATGACACCCAAATATACTTCTCCATGTCTCAGTTAGCAGCTTTGACGACAGATGGCATTTCTCCTCTCAGTCAGTGTCTTGAAGTGATAATGGACTGGATGAGGAAAAACAGACTCAAACTGAATCCAGATAAAATGGAGGTACTTACAGTAGGGGCCCCCAAACCAAGTACTTGGTTGCAACCTCCAGTCCTAGATGGGGTCATACTCTCCTCAAAGGACTGTGTTTGTAGTCTGGGGGTGCTCCTAGATCCATTGCTTCAGATGACTAATCAGGTGAATGTGACAGTCAGGAGCGCCTGTTACCAGCTTCGGCTGATACGTCAGTTGCACCCTTTCCTGGAAGTAAGGGACCTAGAAAATGTAGTACATGCACTGGTAACCTCACAACATGATTTCTGCAATGCACTCTACATGGGGCTAGTGCCTAGTACGGAAACTCGTTAGTACTAAACATGGCAGCCAAGTTGGTCACTGGAAAATCTAGGAGTGACCACATAACACCTATTTTGAAATCACTTCACTGGCTGCCTATTGGTTTCTGAGCACAGTACAAGGTGTTGGTTATCACCTTTAAAGCCCTACATGGCTTGGGTCCAACCTACTTAAGGGATTGCCTACTTCCATATAATCCACCCCACACCCTCAGGTCCTCTGGGAGGAATCTATTGCAGCCTATGAAGACCAGATTAGCTGCAACCTCCCAGAGGACCTTTTCTGCCACTGCTCCCAGACTGTAGAACAGCTTGCCGGAGGAGATCCATCAATTTACCAATTTAGATAGCTTCAAAAAAGCTGTCAAAATGGATCTCTTCCAGCAGGCCTTTCCTGAACAGAATTCCTCTGCTATAAACAACACCCCCCCCTTACACTTGTATTATGCTGCCTTTCTTCCCAACAGACCATTTGCTATTAATAGATTTTAACAGATTATATTTTTAAAACTGTGCTAAGTTTAATTCTTTTTTAAGGGAGGGGTAAGATATATGATCATATACTGTTATTGTGTATTGTTTTGGTTTCTTTTAACATGTAAGCCGCTCTGATTGCTATTATAGTAGAAAAATGGGATATAAATAAGTTTTATTATTATTTATTATTTCATGATCTATGCATTCAAAGGCTTTGCTATAGTTTATAAAGCATATGCTGGTTTTCTTTTGGAATTCCTTGGTGCACTCCATTAGCCATCGTATGTTTGCAATGTGGTCCCTAGTGTCTCTTCCTTTCCTGGACCCTGCTTGGACCTCTGGGATTTCTCTCTCCATGTATGGTTAGAGTCTGTGCTGCAGAGTTTTGAGCATAATTTTGCTTGCACGGGAGATTAGCATTATGGCCTATAGTTATTGCAGTTTTTTGTGTGTACCATTTTTTTGGGGAAAGGAATGTATATTGATCATTTCCAATCTGTTGGCCATCATTTTGTTTTCTGTATCTGTAGATATATGTTGGTTAGCACTAGAGTTGATTCGTCAGTGTGAAGTGAAGCAGTTCGATTGGAATATTAACTGTTCATGGTGATTTATTTTTCTCTTATTGCAGCTTCCATCTCACTTTTTAGAATTTGTATTTCATCTTTATATGACTCTTTGTTCCATATGTCCTTCATTTTATCATCCCTTTTATATAACTCTTCTGTGTATTGCACCCAGCATCTTTTTATTCCTTTGTGGTCTTGAATTATGTTATTTTTATTGTCATAGAGCATCCCTGTCCTTGATTCGAATTTCCCTTTAATTTTGAGTTCCTGCATGGCAGGGAGTTGGACTGGATGGCCCTTGTGGTCTCTTCCAACTCTGTGACTCTATGATTCTATTATTCCTGGATTTTTGGAATAGGTCTCTCATTTTTCCCATTTTGGTGAAATCTAATCCCTCTAAGGCTATATAAAGGTTATATAAGGTTATATAGTATGCAATTTCCACAGCTTTTCAACTCAGAGGATTCAGTGTGCTGGCATGATTTCTGCTCAGTTTATTAGTGCATTATGTCTATCCTTCATAATAGTTTCCACCCTATTCATTCTTTGGTATACCCAGTTTTAAAAAGGAAGAAGAGCTGGGAATGTCATAGGTCAGTCATTAGTCCTAACTAAAGTAAACCCTTTGAACCAATTAAAGAGAGATGTGTATTGAGTCACTATTCAGCAATTGATTAAGTGGGTCAAATGTAGTTGGGGCAAGGCAGTATTAGGTGGCTTCTTGTAAAGTGTATTATACTATATTTCTGGTGTTTCTACATTACATATTCTTTTTTTTCCTTTGGACTAAGCTGAACTGAACTGTTTACAACCACATTTAGAAAATCTTCAACAAAGTGATGCTCTCCACACAAGCCAATTCTTATACACTGGAAGGAAATTACTACTGTAATCACAATTCCAAAAAAAGATAGGCTTTATTTGTGAGTTTGTATCACATAATACAAAAGAGTGAAAAGCTAATCCATACACCATAGCAAAACTATTCTACAGCAAAGTATTTGTGCTGCTTAACGTCCCAAACGCCATGGTTGTTTTTTTACTTTTTTGTTTTCACGTACCAAGAATGCAGAGTCTTTAGTATATAAAAGGCAAAAAGATGCAAAGGGCTAATTCAAACTATGACAATGTTTTGTATGAAATATGGCATAAAAGACATAGAATAAAGCAAAGCAGACCATATTTCTAATCCAGTCCCAGTGTCCTAGTCCTAGATTAGTTTATTTTCCACCATCATCAGCAGTTTTCAACTCAGTTTGCTGGATCACAGTCACAGTACTTCAAATGTTAGAGCCCTCGTTACTGGAAACCTTGCATCCTGGATTTATGCTGGAGTCTGGATGGTAATCATATGAAACAATATCTGTAGAAAGGTTCGGCATGGCAATAGAGCATTTTGCTAACATGCTCAACTGTGATAGCCTCCTGACTTACCAGTTTAGGATTTGTATGTATCATGAAAGTTAAATGGGAGATGGCAACTTAAAAGAACATAATAATTATACATAATACATTGTTTAAGGAATGTGCTGGTACTCCTAGGGCAAGAAATAATCTAATAATGGATAAATTGTATAGAACAACTCTACACTGGAAGATGGATTACTTGCCAATCTTATCTTTTATATAATGATTCAATTATAAATTGGCTCATTAGAACACCCAGAAAATGCCTTTGGAACAAAGAGATGACACTAGAGTGAAAAAAGGTTGAAGCTAATCATCAAATTTATTTTCTATTTCATTCTTTTTCTTGCCTCTTTTTGCCTTTGTCTCTTTTATTATCATTAAATCAGGATCTCTGTGTTTTAATTGACTAATTTCATTAGTTTACACTCAAAAAGGATCATAGAATCATAGAGGTGGAAGAGACCACAAGGACCATCCAGTCCAACCCTCTGCCATGCAGGATGATCTTTCTAGCCTATCTCTCAGGGGAAAATTTACATTATCTAAATATTTTTTTCATTAAAAACAGTGCTCCTGTATCAGACAAAATTGAGGGGTGCAGGGAGCTGGCAAAAATACAGGGGACATAAAATATATTTCTGCACTGTTACCCTAAAGCACTATAAAACATAGCTACATTATTCTCAAAATAGAAATACAAGTTAATGAAATGTGGGGTATATGTGCCAGGTTAGCAATGCAAAAGACCAGCTTAAGCATATTTTCTTAAATCAATTATAAAAAGGAAATATGGATTTTTTTTTGTAAAGCAAGTATGCACAAAAATTGATCAGTTGATTCCAGGTAAACAGTAAATCAAAAATGTCAGTGCTACTTGCTTATAAAACTTAAACCTTTTCTTGCATTTAAAATGTACAGCATACACTATGTTTCTCCTTTTCTTACCCACTCATTCAAACCATTTTGACAAAAATAAACCACTTTACTTACATGTTTATAAAACAATTACTGATATGTTGTGAACTATTACTTGCATTTAGCAAATACTGTAATCAGAATTACTAATTGTGAGCCTCAATTGTGTCCACGGCTTGGTGAAAACCACTGCTGATTCCTATTTCACAAATCACCTCTTTAGACATATTTATCCAAGGTTTCCCTTGACTTCAAAACAACTCCTGCAGTGTGTTTCCATTACCAGCAATGGAGTAAGTAGCTTGGCTTGGCTTTCTCAGTTCAAACACTGTAGATCATTATGCTCTAAACGGACTGTATCTCCTTACATTTCTTGACCAATGGGGTATATAACAACATGACAAAAGCAATAATGGATTCTCTCCCTTCCCCAAAGTAACTACTAATTTGGATGACTTGGTCATGTGAGTATTTGGTAGGTTGTATAGAGTTTTGGCACCATGTCAACTATGCAAGCTGAGCTAGAGACAAAATAGCCATCCATCATAAGTAACAGCTATACAGCTGGCGCAAGAACTGTTCTGTAAGATCATACTTCTGAACCAATATGTTACAGTGTAAAAGTCTGGCATTTGTTTCTCTGAAAAAAAAAATGAATTGCAATGGAAAATCTGACAATCTTCCAAGCTTAGCATCTCTCCATCTGCCATGGGTGTGTACAAACTGTTGTTTGTTTCTCCTGGTTAACGTGCAGCAAATGTTTACTGAGATGGCAAAACAGAGGAGGAGAAATATCCTGGGTCTCCACGAAGTAAGCTCCATTATGCTCCAAAATCCTCAGTAGAGTGTCATTCATTGCAGTCATCCTTCTCTGAAGATGGAGGGCTATCTCGAACAGGCAGTAGGTCATAATGGCAGGGGATGTGGCTGTTTTTAGGTAGATCATAAAGATCTTGGTTCAAAGGTCCATTATTACTCAGGTTTCCTTGAATAACACTAACTGTGGGCTCTGCAATTACAAATATACATACATTAGTGACCCATTACTGGAAAATGGAAAAGAATCACAACAGTTAATAAACTAGTTAACAAACTAGTACTGGGGCCCTTTCACAGTAAACAATGGTAGCACTAAAATTCTGCTTTAACTGTCATGGATCTATCCTAGGGAATCCTGGGATCTGCAAGTATTTAGAATTCTCAGCCAGAAAGCCCTAGCATCTCATCAAACTACAAACCTTAGGATTCTATAGGATGCAGCCATAGTAGTTAAGGTGGAAACAAAGTACTATAATTTTGCTCTGGTCTCCTGTGCTTTAAAACCAAGGCTCTCCTCTTACTCCAGGTAGTCCTGATATGGCATTATAACAATCTGCAGTTATGTTAAAGCAGGCAGATTACACAATTAATATTGCTCAATATACATTTATAGTGAGCCAGTGTGGTGTAGTGGTTTGAGTGTTGGTCTATGATTCTGGAGATCAGGGCTTATATCCCCACTCAGTTATGCACCTTGGGCTGGTGACACTCTCTTATTTTGGAAGGCAAAAGCAACCCCCTTCCTGAACATGTCTTGCCAAGACCTCCCCACATGATAGGTTTGCCTTAGCATTGCCATAAGTTGGAAACAACTTGAAGGCGCACAATAAGAACAACAATACATTTATAAAAGTCCAAGGTAATGGCATAATTAAGCAGAACTGGAAGTCCTTTCACTGTTATAGTAAGGGGTGCTTGAGGAAAGTAAACATGATGACAAAAATCACAAATATTTAAATGACTTCAATCATGTTTTCTATTAACACTTGAAGGGTGGCTGCACTGCTGCACTACAGATCTTTAAGTGATTCTTTCTTAGGCCTCATCCCCACTTACAAATAAATCAGTTTATGATCTGAATCAATGGATTGGTTTGGCAGTGGAGCATGGTTCACATTTTCATTTGCCCCAATTGCATTTTCTAGCTGTAAAATAACCACTTGTCATTCTCATTGACTAATGAATCGATTCAAAATAATCGATTCAGCTGGCCGGAAAATTTAAAGGGCAAATTTAAATTGAATCCAATCTGCATCTGGTTCACACTTGAGCGGAATTGATTTATTGAAAAAGAAGCAAAAACAAAAAACAGTGTCAAAAAGACATGCGTTAAATGGGTCTAGTGCAGACCTCCCTCTCCAAACCACTTCAGAGATTCAGTTCAAGTGCGAACCAGGGTCATTTAAAACACTTCAAACCAGTTTGCAAACCAGTTTAAAACATAGTGGGAATCAGGCCTTAGTCCCTTTCCTTCCATGTAGGGAAAAAAAGCACCGTGACCAATCCAAGGGTTCCTCCAACAGCTAATGTCAATCTATTCTGTTCCTTGATTGTATGCCTTGTAGTGGTTGTTCCCACCCCTGCATCCAGATTTGATTCAAATATACCAGGGTTTCATCCATCTTCTCTGTCCTGCTTATGGCTAACTGTAGTGTGGGCAGGTTTTCCTTTCCTCCTTGTCCTCCCCCATGCAACATGTCACCTTTGGGACTCCTCAGACCACCCAGAAACACAGAAGGAACCAAGACAATGGAAACTGTATGGGAAATTAACCCTGTCTCAGTAACTCCCAGGACAGGGAAAATAAAACAAAACAAAAACTCTTGCCCTGGTTTAAAAAGCAGTGGCTGATGCTAGAAATTGATGGGGAATAAAACTGAAACAGGAGTTGCATTATTTGGATATAGTTTTTTAAATATTCAGATGAGGTACAACACATTTCAAATCCCAAGGCTTTTTGCCAGTCTGGATAAGCTTTAAAATGGCACATCCCAAAAGATATAGGGCATGCCTATATGGGCCAAATGACATGATTTTTTCTTATCTTCACCACGACCTATCTTCACAATGCAGGGCCAAAATCCAATTCGAGTACAGACTGTACTCACTATATAAAGCCACATCTACACTGAATCTGCCCTTTCCCTCCCTTAAACTGGCCTAAAATATTTCACCTTTTCTTCCAGATTTTTCAGGAAAATCCAAAGCACTCCATATCAGTGCCGGACAGCATAAGTCACTCCCTCTAAGGTCATAAATAGGTGCCCAGCCATGTAATCAATTCTAGGCACCTTGTTTCCAGCCTCAGAAGGAGCAACTTGTGCCAGTGGCAGCAATTCTGTGGGGACACATAGAGAGCCACCCAGTGTCACTATGGTGTGCAGAGGTAATGGGGGGAATCTGGGGCAGCTCTGGGGCCAGAATACTCTGGGAGCAACCTGGAGTATTTTGGCCACTGCAGCTGAGCCCTCAGGAACAAAATTATTCTGACAGTCACTAGCTGCAGCAATGATGTGCCTAAACTGATTTTTCTAAACTTATGCATCCTAGATTTGTGTTGGGTGTTCTGTTCAGCCCCCCTTCTTAAATAATTTTTAAGCTTCAGCATGTGTGTTCAGGTGGATATTGTGGTGGATATGGATGGACTGGTGAAGTGAAAGTAAAAGAACAAATAGTAACACACTTCCAGAGCAGTCTTGGGGCTCATTCTCTCTTGCATTTAAACCAGTTTCCAAGTCACGTTGACACTGGGTTGCTGAATCAATTCAGGCCAATGTGTAGTTCCCACTATGGAAGTGAATTATTTCCTTATTCCATGGATTTGTGTCTTTTTTGACACAATTGTCATTTCAACTAGATTTGTACTGCTACAAAATGCATGCATGGTATCAATTGCAATCATTCCAACCCGGGTTTTGTTTTTTTTTTAAATGTCAATCATCTACACATCATTGGTGACACAAAGAAGGAGGGAGAAGGGAGAAGGGAGGGCTGGGAGGACCAGGCAACCCCCCCCCCCCAAAAAATGGAGGCTCATCCAAGAAAAAATATATATGGAGGATGTCCCCAAATCAAAGCCCAAAACACTGCTAGGAATGTCAATGCATGCCTCTTGGTCCTGCTCAAAATGGAGGACATTTCCAAACGAAAGCCCAAAGCTCGCCTAGGAATGTCAGTGCATGGTTCTTAATCCTCTCAAAATGGAAGACCTTCCAGAGGGAGATGTGTGTGTGTGGGGGGGGGGGGGATGTTCCCAAATCAAAAAACCCAAAATCACTCCTAGGAATGTTGATGCAGGGCTTCTCTAAGTGATGCTCAGAATGGAGGACATTTGGAGGGACAGGTGGTGACCTCCCAGCCTCAGAGGACTTGGGAGACATTGGGGGCATGAGGCGCTGCCCTCCCAGACTTCCAGGACTTGCAGGACATGGGGGGGGGACTTGAGGTGCTGCCCTTCCAACCTTGCAGGACTTCGAGGGCATGGGGAGTTTAGGTTGTTACCCCCCAGCCTTGCAGGATTTGGAGGGGGGCTTTTTGAAATTCTTCCTGAACAGGAGGAGGTTGAAATGGAGGACAGGTCCTGGAGAAGGAGGCCATTGGGGCCCCCTGGTCCTCTTCCCAGAGCTGGGTGTCTCTGTGCCTGCCCCCGGTCCCTCCTTGTGTAGCGAGCCTCCAGGAGGGCAACCCTCTGCCAACCCTCTGCCCTAGTCCTGCCCCCTCCAGTGTGATTGAGACCCAAATGTTGTTCACATTTATTGAACATGTTTGCAAAGCAATTCTTTTCAAAAGAACCACCAAAAGATCCATCTTCAAAAAGAACAATTATTTTGCATTTGCCTTGCTTCACTGTGATTCGCCACAATTCAGACCAAATGCAGTCGGGTCTGAAATCTTTCGCAGTGTGAACGAGGCACATATAAACTGATCAGCAAATCAGTTTCAATCATAGTGGGAGTGAGCCTTTGGAAGCTGTGGTCAAGATCTCTGACATTTGTGAAGTAAAGCACTAATCTGAGACTTACCAACTTCATATACATTCTTGTTGGTCGAAGCAGAGTTACTAATTTCTGCATAAGCAGAGTCCCTGCGTGCTGGTGACTTCATTTCAACGTATCCACATTCTGAATTTTTTGGTGTGAGTGCTGGTGGATCTTTAATAGTAGCATATGGATTTTCAGAGCTACTTAGGGAACAGTTACTTAAATTGCATTCAGAATTCTTTACTAGATCTGTGAGAACACACAAAATAATGTACAAAAAATATTTTTATGACAGGTAACATTAAATGATAATTCTGTGAAAATATTTTTGCTCCATTTCAAATTTCCCATCATTTTGAACATTTCACAGTGTAACCTATAAAATAGGGTACTGTTAGTGAAACCAACCAACCAAAAAACAATATTCACAACTCTGCATGTGTACCACAATGCCCTGAAAATGGTTGAACACTTAATACACAAAAACACATGCACAACTTTCCTGTCCAGAAACCCAGAGGACATATGAGGTGGTGGTGGGGAGTTTTGTTTTCATAGTCCTTTTAATAGAACTGATCATCCAAGGTGGCTTTTACTACAGCTCTGTTTTCTGGTGACAATGTCACCAGAAAGATTTATATTTCATTATGATTTCTGGTACATTTTCCAAAATACACTAATTGAAAATGATGAAACATAAATCCAACCACATGGGGGCAGCTTCACAAATCAAATTAACTTCAGGAGAGTTGAGAAGATAGAAAATTTATTTACATGGTGATTTCTTTTTCCTGTCAAACACTATCATGACCTGAACTTTAATTTACTCCAGTGGTACTTAGGTCTCAGCAATGTTGCTTCAATGAGCCTTAATCACACACTAAGAGAGATAAATCTGGAAAATGTTTGTCTTTTTGTTTCCCAACCCCCTCAATGGAAATCTCAAAACATTCTTTTGTTCGAGAGAACATTCTGATTGTGAATATAATTGGCAACTGAGTTCATAGTATCAAACCTAAATAATGCATTGTTTAGCATGTCTGAAATATCTGTGAATCATGTAAGAACCATGTGAGTACAAACATTTGTACACAGTTATCTACCACCTGGTAGACTGGGAACTATAGGTGTAAACTGGATGCACATTTTAATGCACATCCAAGTGAGAGTAACAGTGAATAAATCAGCTAAGAGTTAACCGTGCTAACACATGACTTGACAGTGGAATGCAGTGCACATATAATGTGCCTGAGTATTTTACAGGGAAATAATTTTTTGCTTTAATATGTGAAATTGTCCAGTAATTTCCCTCTCTTTGAAACTACTAGCAGAGATGCTAGACTACTATTATCCATAAGGAATCCAGAACTACTAATTCAGAGCAGCTATTGAGTGAAGCATAAAAGAGAGGTATCATCTTTGTCCTCCTGTTCTGCCAGATCAGAATTACAATAGATAGCAAAAATGACATGTAGACAGAACATATTTGAACTATGGTTTAATCTGATGTATACAGTTATTTTAATTCATTCTATCACAGGGCTTCTACCCCTGTGGAAGTGATCAGATTAAATTCAGCAGGCTGTACAATCAGCTGCTCCAAGATGAATCACCCAGCTCCAATAGGTGTACATTTGTGAGCAAAAATAAACTCACCTTTTAGAGATTTCCCCATGCAACCTCTATCAATTCCAAAAGCCCCTGTAAAAATGGAGAGAAACAAAATAATTAAATCCAGAATTTGGAACATTCCTTTTTACAAAATAATCAATTACAGTTGTAGTTGCAAGATTAAAAGTAAATTACTTTTGTTATAGTTATAGGTGCAATTTTTTAAAGTAATTCGTTGCTTTTGGTTTGTTCAAAATTAACTAAAACTTTTCAGTTATGTTTTTAAAAACATAACAGAATGCTACAAGCCTGGGATTCAAAGCACACCTAAGTAGTGACGCCACATACCTTGTAATTGGGAGCATAACTAGAAAGTATTATACTGCAAAAGAAGTGACATTATCCTTCTTTATGTTAAAATCATAGCGTAATTTAATTATGTCTTAGTTATTACAAAAGGGAATTGCAAGGATCATGTTATTTGTAACAAGTTTTTACTTTCTAGGCTCTGAAAAATTCTTAGAACAGCCATTTTAACAATTTATCAACTAGTATATAACTGCCTAGATACCCTAAAGGCACCAAATCCTGTCTGATCTTAGACGCTAAGCAGAGTCAGCCCTGGTTAGTACTTAAATGGGAAACTGCCAATGAATATCAGGTGCTTTAGGCTATATTTAAAAGAAGGAATTGGCAAAACCACCTCTGAGTACTCCTTGCCTAAGAAAACCCTATGAAATTTATGGCATCACTATAAATCAACAAGCAACTTGAAGGTGTGTGTGTACACACATACACTCACATATACACACACGCAACAACTAAATAGGTTAATGTTAAATAAAGTGGCCCACTTTACAACCCAGCTCTTTGTGTCTGTCTCTTTATTTCCCAAATAGGACAGCAAACACACACAGGTTTTTAATACTATGTCTAGATTTCCTGCTGATTTTGACCACACTGATGTATACCTACAGATATAAAAAAATGTGTCCTCCAAATTAGATTATCAGAATCTATATTCTTGGGGGAAAGCAGAGAAAGATCACAGTTCCTCTTGTCAGCAAGTGGGACACGTCTCTCTTCCCTAAAATCTACAATATTATACAGTGGATCCTTTGTATATGCAGAGGATCCATTCCAGATCCCTCCCCCCATATGAGAAAAAACATGGGACTGAAAGTCCTGTTGTGAGATATGGGTGCACACATTTTAATGCCCGGGGCTTGCATCTGCGTGAGCTTGAATCCACATATGGCAAGCCCGCATATGGGGTGGGCTCACTGTACTCAATAATCATTTTTAGCATTATACCAAGCTCATTAAGATAGCCTCCATGCTTCCAGTCAGCAGGCAACGTTCCTGTGTAATCCATGACTGGGACTCGCTTAGCAGGATCACCATTCTTAAGATTCAGAAAATGCTGGTTGTTGTTCGTCTGCTTCAAATAAAGAGAAGAGGACACTCAATAAAGCTAGTAATGGAGCAACAGTATTTGTCAAAGAGAATAACTGTATAGCAGATATGGAAAGTGTGATATACATGCAAAATAAAAAGAGAGAGAGAGCAAAAACAGGAAATGTGGGCTATACTAAATTAACAGTATTTTTTTTTTAAAAAAATTAACCTTTGCCAGAGTCATCCTGTCCAAGTTGTTGGCATTTGCTGGGTTTGCACACTGTGTGAGTGTGTGATAGCTTGGGTTGGAGAAGTAGTGACTGTTAGCATCTCCACCATTACTGTGAGGAATTGTTTCTGGGAGTGGAAAAAGAGAATGAAAAGTGAGTGCTATATCATTACCCATCTTCATACTACATCACTGACCTTAAAAAAAAATAGTCAGGATCTCCACCAACACATACACAGAGAGAGAAAGATTAAGAGAGAAGGACTTGTGGGAAACATAAGTTTTTTTCTGTTTCTAATTACATCTCTTTAAATTCTGGTCTCTTTCTCTATGAAACAGAAACACCTCTCATAGTCTCACAGCTTTTCTTTTTGGATGTGTCATCAACATCTTGAACTCAATATAGGCAGAGGCAGATATATTCTCTTCTCTCCCCAAATACTTTCTGTGGACAAACCAGGTTATAGCACTGGTTCCATGCTAACTTTATAATTATTTCTCCTATAGTTAGGAAATTGGGACTTCCCTTCCTTTAGCACATTTCTCCCTCCTCCTTAAACAATCCTGAAGATATTTACAGGCAGGAATATTAATTATGGCTGGGCTAACCTGAGTTTGTCTTACATGAGAAACTAAAATAGCAGTCTGAAGTGACCCTCTGTAAGTCATCTTGATAAGCGTATTTGCTTAAATATTCACATTAGAAGGCTGCTAATGTAACCAAGTACTATGGGGGGGGGGTGGATCAATGATCCACAAGTATTGTCTGTTGCTTGCAAAGAGATTTTAGCTACAAAATTATATATTGGAGAACAGGTCAGACAGTAAGTCAGCTCCAATTTTTTGTCTTGAAAATCCACTCTGTCGCCTGGTAAATCTAATAAAGGATAAACAGTTGTAAAAGTCAGATAAAGTAAAGTGTACATTTTACTAAGTCGGATAAAGTAAAGTGTATATTTTACTAAGGTCTGCTAAAGTTGTGTGATAAAGGCTGCACACCACTATGTACCTACCTGTAATGCTGTAGTCTGCATTGATGACCCTCAAGGCAGGGGTATAGGTAACTGCTGGCATATTTGTTTCTTTGCCTTTCTGTTTTTGTCTATAAATGATGAATAGTGCTAGCAGGAAGAGGACAACAAGGACAAGAATAATGATGCCAGCAATGGCCCCAATCTGGTAGGAATCAGCAGGGATGGCAGCACTAGTACGGCTTAAGCTGTTCAAATTTCCCACTATAATTACCCCAGCTGGAAAACAAGAAAGATGAAAATCCAGTCCATGAATGCACAGAAAATATATTATACATGTAAGGCACAGTTTGAAGTACAGTTTTCGAAACTTGGGTATAGGTGTCAATTTATGTACAGTTCAGATTCATTTGAAAGACATACTAGAAAGATCAGATGACTGACACTCTGAAGCTCTTGAAATCTATGCTTTAAAATATCAATTAGAATAAATTATACCAGTGAGTATATTTGACGTGTGTATAAGTCCTGCACTTCCTAAAATTGTATATTTGTATGAAATTATTTTAAACTGAGGTGGGTTTAATCACTTGTAATGCTTTCTAATAATATGAAATTATAGATCTTTCATTTGGAGAGTTTTCCTAGAAGATGATTTTGGAGATTTTTCATGTTTTGATGGGGCACTGGGAAGTAAGACATGAAGGCATATTTTTCCTTACAAGTGATCAACAACTTGAAGTCGTAGGCCTTCATGGCCGGCATCCATAGTTTTTTGTGGGTTTTTTGGGCTGTGTGGCCATGTTCTAGAAGAGTTTCTTTCTGATGTTTCGCCAGCATCTATGAAGATGCCAGCCACAGATGCTGGCGAAACGTCAGAAATAAACTCTTCTAGAACATGGCCACACAGCCCGAAAACCCACAAAAAATGATCAACAACTTGCTTTTAAAATAAACATTCAGATGAGTTCTTAGATATCTTGACTTCTTAAAATGATATAAGTACAGTACTCCCACCATCTTTGCCATGCAATATTTCAAAATCAATACCATATAGTATTATTCCTTTAAATATGAAATATTTATTATTATTTCTTTAAAACTATTGTTCCTTTTAGAAATGTAAAATATGTTGTAAAACTGAATGTGTTATTTTATCTTTTCAGCAAAAATTGATGTGAAATAAAATAGAGACAATTTTCAAACAATTTGATTGATAACAAATGGATGGAGAACATTAGGCAAAATATAGAGTATTGGAGATTTAGGAAGCATGTCTTTCCCCACAAATGAGGCCCCCAGAACCCATACTGGCACCTCTATCCAAGATGCTAATAAGACCTGGCATTTAGTTCAAGGATGCTCAGAGCAACTGAAGACAGGTATGCAAGAGCAAGCAAGCAAGGAGAGATTTAGCATTTCATCCTATACCCACCTAGTGGGGATGAAGCTCCATTAAAATCAATGGGTTACTTTTGACTGAATACACATATGATTGAACACCCACCCAATATGAGCAAAGATATTCTATTAGGATTTATGGTCTTCTGCATTTGTTTCTGCATCTTTTTCTTTCATCCTCTGCTTTGGGATGCTTGCTATGGCACTGTCTCTACATCCAGCATTTGAAAAGACCATTTGGAAAGAAAATATTACCTTGGTCACATCTTGCCCCTTTCCAGCCAGGGCTGCAATAACATGTTCCAGTGATGTGATCACATGTTGAATTATTCAGACAGTCACATATTTGCCGGCAGCCGTAGCCATATGTACCTGCAGGGCACTCTGTACAAAATAATAAATATGAGCTGCAACTTTTGTCTTTTAACTTATTCAGGTTTGTATGCCTTTTTATAGACATTCTCACTGATGGTGACCATAATCTAGTAAATCAGCAGTGTGTGCAGCTGGAACTGTCAAACTGTCATCTACAGAAAATGAAGACATACCACACCATATGGTTACATAGCTTTTTGGTTCCATACCTAACAGTGGGAGTCCCAAGTGCTCTGTAGTCTTTTGAATCAAAGCCAAAGAATAAGATTTTTTGGTATTCCCATGTTAGAGTGAAATACAGACATGGAGTCTGGCAGCCTAACCCATTATAAACAACTTTTGAGATTAATAATATATGGATATTAGTGTGTGAGTGTTGGTTATTGAAAATTCCTCAATTTGGCATAATTGAATCTTACACTCTACAGTTTAATTTGTCACCACCAGGTGGCAATGTTTAATCATTTCAAGTCTACAAGAAATCAGCCAAAATCTGGTATATTTAATATAGACAAAGCAAGTATGAATTAAATGTATAGGCTTGCTACAATGTGGAGAGGCAATACTCTTCTCAGAAAACTCTAAAATCGAGAATACTAGTGGGCTAGGAAACTACATGTAGGATTGATGGTAGATTCACACTACAATGACAATCTCTCAAATTTGTCTTGAAGGATTCTAGAGGATTCTAGAGGATTTTTGTCTACACAAAAAAAGTGGGCTAGGGAATCTGAACACTGGTAGGTTCTTTTTGCCTGCTACTGCTAGTGTAGCCATTTTTTATTTACCTGGGAACAGCAAAGCCTCCACTATGGCACAGCCCCTGACCCACAGCTTGTGCTCATCATTAGCAGAAAGGCATCAATGTACTATCCTAACCTAAGGCTTCAAAAGTGTGAGAGAGAGTGTGGGTGGGTGGGTGGATGTAGATCATTATAGTTAAACTAGTTGAGATTACAAACTAGACTTACGTCCTAGCCTTTAATCCAAAGAACAATTAGGGAAGGGAGACAGTATCTTGGAAGGCAGGAGTACATCTTGGGCTGGAGAGAATAATAAAAGTGCTATAGAGGGAACAAGGCAAATGATGCAAGGGCCCAACAGTGGAAGAAAAAAAACCTGGCACAGGCAACAAGTGGGAAGGACACATGCTCTTAGATGTCTCTACACTAATGCACAGAGCATGGGAAATAGGTAAGATGAACTGGAACTCCTAGCACAAGAAAGCAAATATGATATAATAAGCATCACTGAAACCTGGTAGGATGAGTCTCATGATTGGAATGTAGGAATAGAGGGGCATAACCTTTTAAAGGGAAATAGGCCAAACAGGAAAGGAGGAGGAATAGCATTATATGTCAGGGATGTTTACACCTGTGAAGAGATCCAGGACTTAAATCCTGGAAATCAGGTGGAGAGCATCTGGATAAAAATTAAAAGGGAAGGAAACAACAGGGATGTTATAGTGGGAATCTACTACAGACCCCCAAGTCAGACTGAGGAATTGGATGATGCCTTTCTAGAACAGATGACCACATACTCAGAAAAGAGAGATATAGTATAGATGGGTGATTTCAACTATCCTGATATTTGCTGGAAGTCAAACTCAACCAATACTCCAAGGTCTAGCAAATTCCTCACTTGCCTCAAAGACAATTTCTTTGTCCAAAAGGTGGAAAAGGCAACAAGGGGATCAGCTATTTTAGATCTGATCCTAACCCATAGGGATGACCTGGTCAATGGGGTACAAGTGGTGGGATCCTTAGGTGGGAGTGATCATGTTCTCCTGGAGTTTCTTATACAGTGGAAAGGAGAAGCTAGGCATAGTCAAACACTCATTCTAGACTTTAGGAGAGCTGATTTCAACAAACTTGGGGAAACACTGGGAGTGATCTCGTGGTCAGGAATACTAAAGGAGACAGGACTTCAAGATGGATAGGAGTTGCTCAAAAGGGAGATACTGAAGGCACAATCTCAAACTGTTCCAATGAGAAGGAAAAATGGGAGATGTCTCAAGAAACCGGGTTGGATGACAAAAGAACTTTCAACTGAACTAAGTTTTAAATTGGAGATGTATAAGAAATGGAAAGGGGGCGAAATCACTAAAGAGGAATTCAAACAAATAGCTAGCACATGTAGGGGTAAAGTCAGGAAAGCCAAAGCACAGAGTGAGCTCAGGCTTCCTACAGTGGTTAAGCACAATAAAAAGGGCTTCTTTGGGTATGTCCAAAGCAAAAAAAGGAGGAGGAAATGGTAGGGCCACTGCACAGAGAAGATGGAGAAATTCTAACAGGGGACAGAGAAAAGGCAGAACTACTCAACACCTTCTTTGCCTCAGTCTTTTCACAAAAAGAAAAGGGTGCTCAACCTGAGGAAAATGGAGCAGAGGACACAATAGGGGAAATGCAGTACAGAATAAGTAAAGAGGTAGTACGGGAATACCTGATTAACCTAAATGAATTTAAGTCTCCAGGACCAGATGAACTACATCCAAGGATATTAAAAGACCTGGTAAATGTAATCTCAGAGCCACTGGCAATAATCCTTGAGAACTCCTGGAGAACAGGAGAAGTCCCAGCAGACATTGCCCCCATCTTCAAAAAGGGAAAAAAAGAGGATCCCAACAACTATCGCCCAGTTAGTCTGACATCAATACCAGGAAAGATTCTAGAACAGT
Organism: Phrynosoma blainvillii; assembly: GCA_026167975.1. NCBI lineage: Eukaryota > Metazoa > Chordata > Lepidosauria > Squamata > Phrynosomatidae > Phrynosoma > Phrynosoma blainvillii. Next base: position 89,481,730 of record JANUYF010000002.1, on the reverse strand, counting down.
TCATTAAACAGAGAGTCTGTGAACATTTAAAAGGGAATGCCATAATCACTAAAAGTCAACATGGTTTTCTCAAAAACAAGTCATGCCAGACTAATCTGATCTCTTTTTTTGATAAAATTACCAGCTTGCTAGATGAAGGGAATGTGGCAGTCATAGCATATCTTGATTTCAGTAAGGCTTTTGACAAGGTCCCCCATGATATTCTTGCAAACAAGATAGTAAAATGTGGGCTAGACAATACAACTGTTAGGTGGATTAGTAACTGGTTGATTGAATGAACCCAAAGGGGGCTCAGCAATGGCTCCTCTTCATCCTGGAGAGAAGTGACCAGTGGGGTGCCACAGGGTTCTGCCCTGGGCCCAGTGCTCTTCAACATCTTTATCAATGATTTGGATGAAGGAATAGAGGGCATGCTTCTCAAATTTGCAGATGACAGCAAATTAGGAGGAATAGCTAATACCCCAGAGGAGAGGATGAAAATTCAAAATGATCTTAATAGATTAGAAAGCTGGGCCAAAGCTAACAAAATGAATTTCAACACAGAGAAATGTAAAGTACTGCACTTAGGGCAAAAAAATGAAATGCATAGATATAAGATGGGGGACACCTGGCTTAACGAGACTATGTGTGAAAGGGATCTAGGAGTCCTAGTGGACCACAAATTGAACATGAGTCAACAGTGTGATGCAGCAGCTGAAAAGGCAAATGCAATTTTAGGCTGCATTAGTAGAAGTATAGTATCTAGATCAAGGGAAGTAATAGTGCCACTGTATTCTGCTTTGGTCAGGTCCCACTTGGAAGACTGTGTCCAGTTCTGGGCACCACAATTCAAAAAGGATGTTGAAAAACTGGAGCGTATCCAGAGGAGGGCAACTAAAATGGTGAAGGGTCTGGAAACCATGCCCTATGAGGAACGACTTAGGGAACTGGGTATGTTTAGCCTAGAGAAGAGATGGTTAAGAGGGGATATGATATCCCTGTTTAAATATTTGAAGGGATGTCATATTGAGGAGGGTGCTAGCTTGTTTTCTGTTGCCCCAGAGAACAGGATCCGGAACAATGGATGCAAGCTCCAGGAAAAGAGATTCCACCTCAACATTAGGAGGAACTTCCTGACAGTGAGAGCTGTTCGATAGTGGAACACACTCCCTTGGAATGTGGTGGAGTCTCCTTCTTTGGAAGTCTTTAAACAGAGGCTGGATGGCCATCTGTCAGGGATGCTTGATTTTGAGTTCCTGCATAGCAGGGGGTCGGACTGGATGGCCCTTGTGGTCTCTTCCAACTCTATGATTATATGATTCTAATTACAAAAATGTATTAATTTCCTCTGAATTCAGTATGCACAGGACTGATCTGCAAGTATATTCAATGTCTCTCTCAGAGAAAACGCACTCACTGCAATATGAAACTCAACATAAACTCGATTTTTATGAGTACAAAAAACAGCTTGTTAATTGCTGTTAAATCAGCTTTGATTTATGACAACCCTATGAATGAGATCTCTTAAAGACACACTATTATTAATAAGTTCACTAAATTATGCTAATGGAAAGTTGTAGCTTCCTTGAGCCTATCCACCTGCAATACAGTCTTCCTCTTTTCCTACTGCCTTCAACTTTACCAGGCATACTGAATCATGTCATCTCATGATATACTCAAAGTATGATAGGCTCATTTTAGTCATCTCTTGTAATCAGGTTGATTTGCTCTTCAACACCTTTAGTTGTCTTTTTAGAAGTTCATAGTATCTATAGAATTCTCCTCCTGCATGACATTTCAAATGAGTTAATTCGCCTAGCAGTTTTCTGTCTTGTCTAGCTTCCACAACCATACATAGAAATCAGAAATATTATGGCATGGATCATCCTGACTTTGGTATTCAAAACACATTAGGAAGAGACAATCCACATAATTATATCTGAGAAACTAGTTCCCAATCCCAACTTACTCTGTTCACAATGCTTCCCCATGAATCCTGTACGGCATGTACACTGCCCTGAGATGTGATCACAATCAGCTCCATTTTGACACTGGCAGATTAATGCACAGTCTTTTCCATAAAATCCCAAAGGACATCCTACAAAGGAAGAAAACAAAGCAAACAAGGTTGTTTCTAATAATGTACTGAATGTTGATGGAAATAAAGAATTATATTTTTCACCATACAAATTTTATAATCCACCCAAGATATGAAAAATGGTATTATTTGAAACTGATTATGTGGAAAATATAAATCACATTGTTTAGCACGTCTAATGTAAGCAGTAGTATCTACAGTGTAATCCCATGCATATTTATTCAGAAAATAGTATTTAATGGCTTACAAAGCAGATGTTAACAATGCACTTCCAATGTTAATTGGCTTCCCCAGTGCTAGGATGTTTGGTTATCAGCAATCATTTTTGTGAATGGCTAGTTGTCAACAACAACAACAACTATTATTGTTGTTATTGTACAGAAAGTACAGAAAGTACTTTCATTTGCACTTTGGGGAGAGGCAGATAAGAAATAACAATAACAACAACAACAACAACTATTATTGTTGTTATTGTTGTTGTTATTTCTTATCTGCCTCTCCTCAAAGTGCAAATGAAAGTACTTTCTGTATTTAATTTCCCTCTGATCCCACTATCTATCATCCTAGCCCCAAACATGTGTCCTCTTTATATTTTTTAAAACCCTGGCTAATGCTCTATGCATCTAATGAAGTAGGTTGAAGTCCAGTAAAAGTTACATTATAATAAATTTGCTAATCTTGAAATTCACTAATATTTCAAGTAGGCAGAGAGACAAGAAAAGTTTTTGAATAGTGAACCACAATCTTTGGGCATATATTCTATTTACAGGCTCCTAAAATGTGAAACAGTAAAATAACAACATACCATAGCTTTGCTCCATATAAAGATTCCATTCCATTGGGAAGGCATATGATATGTAAAAATATCAATATTCAAAATCAAGAAACAAAAGAATCTTGAGTGCTACTGACTCAAGTAGCACAGAACAGCTTTATGGCTGTTTGCAATTTTTCTTAATATTGTGAAACTGGACAGTTACTTTTGTTATTCTAACAATTGATGGAGAGTTAACATTCTTCAAAATACAAGCAAACCTGCATAACATTTTCATTCTCAACACTGCAGGGTGTCTTTTCTATAACCAATAGTTGGCACAAAGGCAGCACAGCTCTTGCTAAGAAATTGAAAATGAGCACGTTTTTAAAGTATATACATTATTTGCTGTCTTGCCCTCTTGTCTTATGCATTTCTTGTCTAAGGAATGCACAAAACACACCAAAAACTAAGGCAGGTTAAAAGTGCACACATATTTTTGTGTGGTTTTCATCAAGAATTCCTGAATCATAACTTTCAGACTAATAAATAATTCTGATACCCAACTATATTGCTGTGTAGCAGGCCTTCTCTACCTGATATCCTCCAGAAGCATAGTTGGTTAGGGGATTCTGGAGGTTGCATTCCCACACCTATTAAAGGACTCTAGGTTGGGGAAGTCTGGTCTATACTATTTAAAGATAAATATTTGGGAATAACTCACTTTGTGTACAGTAGAGACCTGTCCACCCTGGTGTACATTTACACTCCCCATCATAGGCACTACAGCGAGCTCCATTATGGCAATTGCAGGTATGGATGCAGTTTGGACCCCAGTGAGAAGGAGGGCACGCTGAAACAATCCAAATAAACCAGTTAGTCTTTTTGACAAAAACACAGTACAGTGGTGCTCCCAGTTGGACAATGCAATGGCATGAACTTAATTACAGCATGGAGATTAGTGAGAGCAATGGATGGTCTGGTGACAAGAGGGTGTGCAACGTTTATGATTAAGAGTCAGTCAGGTTTAGGAATAAACAAGTGGTATTTCAAGCATGACAGCCAGCATGGCTTATTGGTTTGAATGTTGGAATAGGACTCTGGAGAGCAGGGTTTAAATCCCTGCTTGGCCATGGAAACTTGCTGGTTGATTTTGGGCAAATCACACTCTCTCAGCTTCAGAAGAGGGCAAAGACAAACCCCTTCTCAACAAATCTTGCCATGAAAACCCCATAATAGGTTCAGCTTAGGGTCGCATAAGTTGGAAACAACTTTATAAGTATTGAGAAAACATGGGAAGATCACAAAGGAAGATGATGATATCTGGATCCCCCACCTAGTAATATTCTCTGTTTGAGACAGAATAACTGCACAGTAAAAGGCTTGTTTGGAAGCACCAATGATCACTCTAAAAGTTTGTAAAACTTCATCATATAATCAAAAACATAAAAATATTATTTCTTAGTTAAACAGGGATTGTAGTTATCTTACAATATCCATGCATCAACTTCTTGTGTAGATTTAGCTAATAGGGCAATCTGGAGAAGAGGAAATGGGCATACACCACCACTGCTGCTCTCACTTGGCCACTGGCCAAGTAATAAAGGATATGGAGCATGTGTATTTGAAAAGCTGTTGGACAGGGGTGTATATGCGTATCAACCACAGATGTTGGGAAATGAGCTAGGTTTTTTCTGAAAGAACTCAAGGTATATCTAAATCGGAATGAAAAAAGCAAGGGAGGGATTGCCCATATCCAGGTGGAGGACCAATGCAAATTAAACAAAGGGGATGTGTGAACTTCAGCCATCAAACAAACATAGGATACACAGTGAGTCCCTAAAAAATTGTCCAAAACAGCATCTCCTAAGATGAATAATGGGATGAATGTGGAATCATTTTTCATTTTTCTTCAGTCTAGGACAATCCAAAACACATTTTAACATTCCCAGACAGTGTGGACTGTGATCATTTTCCAAACTCAATTATCTAAAGTGGTTCACTGGCCAGTACACTTTGTAGTCACCATACTGTCTAAAGCAGGGGTAGGCAACCTTTCCCCTTTAAGGGCCGAGGGACTTCAGCTCCCAGAATCCCAGGAGCTATTGGCCAACATGGGACTATTGGCCAACATGTTTGAGGCTTCTGGAAGCTGAAGCCCCTCGGCCCTTAAAGGGGAAAGGTTGCCTACCCCTGGTCTAAAGCCATGGTGATTATTACAACCATGGAAACCACTGTGTGCTAGACCCTGTGAGATAAATTATACTAAGTTTTATGACACAAAACTGTGGACACTACAGCACAATGTGCAGTTACACTAAATCAAACTGCCAAAATACATTTTCAGTATGCAAAATAGCCTTCATTAGAATTTACTAATAAGGTTAGGATTACACATCTTGCCTGAGGACAAATTTTTGTTGTTATCATTCTACCAATCAATAACTCTTTCCATGTCATATCTCATTATTTATAGCACAATAAAGTAAACAACCTTCTAAACCATGCATTCAGATTTGTTTAGGGCTAGTGAAAAATATATGTGTTAAGAGCAAATGTATTAACTCGGGTTTGATTAGTTCCTGTTTAATTATTCAATTTCAGTTATTATTTATATCAAAGGTACTGAATGGAGGGCCCCTACAAATAAGGATTGTCATGTCATAATCACAGAAATCCTTTCGGAGTCTTCATGAAAGTCACACTGAAGTAACTGTAAAGTAAAATGATTACTGGTTCCTACAATAACAAAGACCTCTGCACAAGTTAAACTCCCTTTTCTTGGTCTAAAGGTCAAGCTTCTAGATAACCCCTTTCATTCTACTGGCATTTTTATTTTCATTGTAATCACCCATTATGAGAAAGTACCAGAAGAATCACAGAGAGCCTCAAAACATTAATGAAAATAAACATTAAAATATTTAGAAACTTCTAGAACATGGCCACACAGCCCGAAAAACCCACAAAAAACTATGGATGCTGGCCATGAAAGCCTACGACTTCACAAACATTAAAATAACTAGTAAAAATGTTTTGATATGACAGTTAGTTCTTGTAACTCATGTCAAGACATATGTTTACTGTCAGACCTTGGTATCCACAGGGGATCTGTTCCAGACTCCCCCGCGGATACCAAAATATGCGAGACCTCAAGTCCCATTTTCCCTAATGGTGGTGTGGTGTGCCCACACTTGTCAGCTCAGTTGCATGCACACATCACCATTACGGACAATGGGGGCTTGCTGTCCACAGATGCTGAAATCCATGGATGGCAAGTCAACTGATATGGAGGGCCCATTGTAATTTCATTTTATATGGGTAGTTTTTAATAAATAAATAGATTAAAAAAACACCTAAAATCCTGCATTACTAGGGTAATACATAACTATTATTGACTAAATATCATTATTAGTTCCAGTAGAATAAATATGATTTATTTAAGTATTGTTTTACCAAGCTCCCATTGATTTAGTGAGTCTACTCTAGTTGGCTCTAAACATGGGTTATTGCCTTATATATCATCTACAGCCTCTAACTATAATGAAACAGCCAAAATTTGTAACATGTAAAGCATAAAGATGAATTTTAAACTCATCAAATTTAAAGTTGTCTGAGTGCACCAGATGTTGCACAACAGTAGGACAAAGTCATTAAATCTGTGTTAATCAAACATAACCATGATGTGAACCAATGAGGCACATTACAAGAGCTGTACTGTCTTGGAAACAAAACAGCTTTTCTGCACTTTTTGTTCTTACATACCACTGACACTCATGCAACTTTTGCTTGAAGTCTTCATGTAAAACCTAATACAGACTGAACTATCAAAAGCTTGCTATACCTAATATTTGTCAAGTACTTATTTAATTTCTTGGCTACTGATTCAAACAACGTTAATTAAACCACAGTTGGAAGTCCATACTCATTGTGCAATGATCATGTATAGAGTGCAGCCATATTGCCATTTAATTTCTTTGGTGAAGCAAGTCTGGAATCATTTATATAACATTTCTCAGAATAATGAAGCAGAATCGGAAGAAGAAAAGAGAGAACCAGAAGAATGTGTTAATAAAAGAGAGATTGGAAAAGCTACTATTCTACAACTTCAAAAAGTAGCCATTCTGGTTGGAGAATTTTGAAAATTATAATCCAAAAAAGTAACTTCAGCAAGTTCTGTTAAAAGGATTATTCTCACCCTGAAAGAAATCTATTTTCATCAAGATAAGAGGAGCCATTAAACTTAACTGTTTCAGTAGTTTCCACATCACTACCATTCTGAGAATGGATTGATACATGCAGTCTGTTGGACTAAGATTCCACATTGCACATATTCAGTAGACAGTGAAGCCATTTAGCATCACCAAAATGCATATTAAAACTGTAATGGTCAATGCAAACATATTTTGTGTGGATTGTTTTTAATGCAAACCAATGTGAAAAAACACACAAAATCAATTTAAAATTGGGAAAAATGAGAAACAGGGAAACCAAAACTGACAGGTCATCAACTCTTCTCTCACCAGTTCTTCACCTGACATAACTAAGTTGGATCATTAGTTACTACAAGTGTTGGAATGGTCATGTGTCCTTTTAAATGATGCAGAATAGTTTCAGGCTAAACATTAACAATTTTTTGTTCTCTTTCTCTCTCTCTCTAGCTATATCTGTAGAGAAAGACAACTGATGACCAACTATGAAATAATGAGACCAGACACAGAGAACTGGGTTAAAACAAGAGCCATTTTATTTTACCTAGAACCTATTTAATCTGCATTGAACCTAGAAAGGAGCAAGAAGGGGGAGCAATCTGATGCACATTGACCACCTCCTTAGCTTTCCCCTGGGTGAAACATCTGAGCCCCAAGGACATTTCAATAATTGGGTTACTCCCCTCCAGACCATCTACTGCAGGGGTAGGCAACCTTTCCCCTTTAAAGGCCGAGGGACTTCAGCTCCCAGAATCCCAGGAGATATTGGCCAACATGGGACTATTGGCCAACATGGCTGAGGCTTCTGGGAGCTGAAGTCCCTCGGCCCTTAAAGGGGAAAGGTTGCCTACTCCTGATCTAATGGAAGGTAGACCCAAGGCACTCCTCCTCAAGTCACAGGATATGAAGAGGAAGTTCCAGAGCCCTATCCTTCACCAAAAGTGTGGCAAGCTGTACACCAAAAGTCCTATATTCTTCCCCCACTACCTGCCAAGTGACAGATTATTTAACAACAACAGAAATAGCCAATCATCACAAAAAAGGCCCCAAACACACCTCTACTGGGCCAAACCTGCCTTGCTCCATGGCACAGTAGGAATAGCTCAACAGGTTACCAACCCCAAACCCAGAGGCCTGAAGACACTGGACCACTCTGCCAAGACCTCAAGACATCCTGGACCAAGCTAAACTCCTTAACAACCCAACCACCACCAGAGGCCTAATCACCCCAGGGAGTGAGGAACCCAACAGAGAAAGAGTGGCAAGGAAAGCTCTCCTCTCAACCCTCTGTCCAGTCTCCTGACTCCACCAACAAACCAAATCCAACAACATGAACCACTCTCCCCCCCACACACACAGACACACTTCTTCCTGCTGACTGTGTGTCACTCTCATAGTTGGCACTACCAGCCACTGCTTGGTCAGTGCTGCCACTGCTCAAAGAGAACAACTGTGCTCTCTGAGACCACAAACAAAAGAGGCTGCAGGATAGGGTGGTAAGGTCCTAAACAGCCTCTGGTCTTACTCTCATATTCACTGCATCATGGCGCCTCGTGCCAGACACCATTATTCTTGGTTATTTGCCATGGTGATCCCATGAATTTCATAGTATTTTCATAGGCAAGGAATACTCAGAAGCAGTTTTGTCAGTTTCTTCCTCTGAAATACAGCCTACAGCACCCGGTATTCTTGGTAGTCTCCCATCCAAGTGCTAACCAGAGCTGCCCCTGTTTAGCTTCAAAGATTAGATGGGATCTGGTACCTTTAGAGTTTTAGGCTATGTAAACCCATAATTGAAATATTCTGATACATATTACTTATGTACTCCTGGGTACTTTTCCGATAGTTAAAAAGTATGGGACAAAACAGATGAGCAGGAAAAAGTGGCTTGAAGCTGCCTTTTACAAAGCCACATTGAAACCCCACCAACTGCACCACTGGCTTCCAAGTCGGCTGCAGTGCGTATGTCATGACCACACGGCATGGTTTCAAGGCACACAACTGAATACTTTTTTTTTTTTACTATCCCCACTACCATCCCTGTGCACCTTCATAGAAATGAACTGCTGGCGACCGCCATCTCATTGCATTGCCATCCCTGTGAACCTGCACACACTGGGACAAGGCATCAGAACAGACATGTGCCCATGCAGATGTCAGCAAGGTACAATCATGCCTCCCTTCATCCCCCCATCACCCTATGGCCCCTCTTTGACTGTCTGTTTTGTGTATGTGTACTCATCTCTATGAGAGGTTTCATGGTTTGTCTTTTGGGCATTGCCACCCCCACCACTTGTGTATGGCAGCTCTGTTCCTTTTAAATGTGCTCCTGCGATGGGGCATTTACATGCACAATTAGGGTTAGGGTTTGGAAAGAGTGCCCCTTTAGAGCCTCACTATTGTTGTTAACTGCCCATACCTGTGACCTACTTAATAGAGTCCATCCATCTAGCACGTAGCCTTCCTCTCTTCCTACGTCACTCTACCTGCCCCAGCATTATTGTTTTTTCCAAAGAGTCCTCTCTTCTCATGATACATCCAAAATATGACAGTGTCAGTTTGGTCATCTTGGCTTCCAGTGAGGTTTCTGGTTTAATCTTCTCTAGGACCCACTTGTTTGTCCTTTTGGCTGTCCATGGGATCCTTAGCACTCTTCTCCAGCACCACATCTCAAATGAATTGATTTTCTACCTATCATCTTTCTTAACTGTCCAGCTCTCACATCCACACATAATAATAGGGAATACAATGGCTTGTATGATTCTAACTTTTGTGCTGAGTTGTATATCTTTGCATTTTAGAATCTTTTATAATTCTTTCATAGTCACCCTCCCCATTCTTAGTCTTCTTCTGATTTTCTGACTGCAGTCCCCATTTCTATCCATGCTTGATCCCAGGTATAGGAATTCTTTTACTATTTTTATTTCTTCATTATCTAGGTTGAACTTGTGAAGGTCCTCGGTGGACATTATTTTTGTTTCCTTTACGTTCAGCATTAAGCCTGCCTCTGCACTTTCTTCTTTGATTTTCCTTAGTAGGTGTTCCAGGTCTGTGAGGTTTTCTGCTAGTATTATGGTGTCATCTGCATATCTCAGATTGTTGATATTCCTTCCACCTATTTTCACTCCTCCTTCTTCAGTGTACAAGCCTGTTTTTCTTAAAATATATTCTGCATACAAGTTGAACAGATAGGGTGAGAGGATGCAGCCTTGTCTGACCCCTTTTCCAATTGGAAACCATTCTGTTTCTCTGTGTTCTGTTCTGACAGTAGCCTCTTGTCCTGAGTACAGATTCCTCATCAGGACTATCAGATATGCTGGCACTCCCATGTCTTTAAGGGCGTTCCATAGCCTTTCATGGTCTATGTTGTCAAAGGCTTTGCTATAGTCTATAAAGCACATGCTGATTTTCTTTTGGAATTCCTGACGCTGGTGTATTTATATGTATATGCAAATGTGCGCACTTTCTGGAAAGAAGTGGGAAAAAGCAGCTTCCCTTTGAAGCGGTTTTTCTCCCCATAAGACAGCGAGAGGGCGCTTTCCAGCCAGCTTCAAAGCATGCATCATCTAAATGTCCCGCTTTGAAGCAGGCCTGAAATCTGCTTATTTTGCCTGTCTCTTTTGCCCCATGTCTCCTGTATCTATGAGAAAATTAAACAGAACCAAACTCCTATCCGTTATTTGAGCAAAACCTCTGAATGAAGAAAATACTCTTACTTACGCTGCGAACAGTCACTACCGATCCAGCCAGGATAGCACTGACAAGATCTGTCAATTGGATTACAAGTCCCATTGTTGGTGCATGTGCAAACTCCTGCACAGTTCTTCCCAAACCTCCCACTGGGACACACTGGAAAAAAAGCAATAGCAGAATTCATGAAAAATCTACACACTTACACCTTGTTTTGCTTGTTGTTGCTCCTTGTTGTTTTGTCTTTACATGTTGCTATACTAGTATGAATCTCTAAATTCTAGTAACTGAAAAGATGCCTTAAAATGATGAAAAATTGGTCATCACTGGGGAGCAAACAAACTTTGTTCCACCTTTCCTTCCATTGCCTTCACTTCTCCCATCCATCCTTCTCTTAATTTCCTTCTCTTTCACATTACTTCAGTTGAAATGCTTCTACTCTTTATCTTTCATTGCTTGCTCTCTGCCTCATTCTCCTTTCCTAAACTCCTCAGCCAATGCTATTCTCAAGCTTATTTCCTTTCATCCTGATTCCCTACTTCCTCCTTTCATCTGCTTCTCCATCACTCTTGTCCTTCCTCTCTCCTTCCTTATATCAAGCCCTTACTTCTCTCACCTTTTTTCTGAAGCCCCCAGTTAGCTCTGGTCTACACTTAGCTATGCTTCTGTTCACATTTTTACTAGCCACGGATTAGGTGAATCCTTGAATAAAAGGGCAATGAATTTGACAAGATTTCATTTCTCTCCTGTTGTTTGACAAAACTTTCACGCTTTCTACTGTACTTCATTTGTGAGTTAAGGTACAAAAATGTATAATTGTATTTTATTACAGAACAGGCTTCATGCATAGCAAATGATGTATAAGATGCATAGCAAAGATGTTTAAAACAACAAAATCACCTTCTGAGGTTTGTAAGAAAAAGGGAAAAACCACTGAATTTGGTATGAGATTATATTGTGATTTATACCTTCATTGCAGAGAGCACCTGTGAAACCAGGTAAACAGTCACACAGTCCAGTTACATGATGACATGGACCACTGCTATGTACACATTGCGGGCATGCTTGGCTACAGCGATGACCATAAAATCCTGGAGAGCAAACTGAAAGCAAAAGAACTCATTAGATTCATCTTCCATTAATATACAACAAAGACAAATTCAGAACTTCTGCAGATTCACTTGGGCAGACTTTGAACATACTAAATTTTTGCAGTTTTTTGCCCCAAAAGACAGATGCACTACTGAGGCATATGCAAATAGATTCACTACTTGGATAAAATTTTAAAACATCAGTTTGCAATGTACTGAAGTTTATCTAAAACAGTGATTACTAAAGTAGGTGTTATGCCTCTCCGGGGATGGTGGAAAGATCCAGAGGGACACTAAAGGAAAAAGGGTGGCAGAGGGATGGTGAGAAAAAGGGAGGCAGCTGGAGGTCTTCAATCAAAGTACTAGCAACAAGAAAGACCTGTAGAACCATCAGCCTTTAGGATCATGGTGGAGATGAGGAGTTAGAACATGTGAACAAGCTGTGGCAAAAAGAACAAGCTGTGGCAAAAAAAGAGTTTTTCATATTGGGACCCTGCTTAAGTTTTGTGAGCTGTGTCAGGACTTGGCTGGCAGGTTGAAGTCATACTGGTGCTCCTGCTTTTTTTCATCAGACAAGCTGAGAGAAGAGCCACCAGAAGAAACAATGTATGTGGGGGGATGAGTTGAAGCTGTGGGGGGAAGGAGGAGGACCATCAGGTTCAATCCTTCAAAAGAATCCTTCACCTCTCTTGCATTGAGAGTCCTTCCTCACCAGGGAGAAAAGTGAAAAACTTATTGTGCCCCTCTTCCCCAGTGAAGAAGATCTGAGAGTCCTTCCTTGATGGAGAGAAGCTTCTCCCTTTGAACCTGATCCCCTTGGGAGCAGCAACTGAGCACACAAGAAAGACCAATGGAACTAGTGGCCTTTAAGTTCATGTACCTGAGAAATGTCTTGCCCTTTCCACGGGCAGCAACTGGCTGCTCAGTCGCTGTTCCCTTTGCCTTAGGAGCAGCAACCAAGAATCTTCTCACCCACATCAACCTTTGCTGCAAGCCCAGCACAGTGCACAGTCACCTTAGGAGCAACAACCAAGCAGCCAGGCAGCCAGACTTTCTTTGCTGCAAGGCTGGCATGGACAAGGAGGAGGAACAGGCCTGTGCCACTTCCACTGCTGTCTTTGCACATGAGAGGTTGAGGTGAAGGAGGCAGCACTGGCAAGCTGGACATGGATGAGGTAGACACCACTGGCCAGATGGCTACTGCACAAACAGCAGACTTAATATCAACAAGATGGCATTGGGGGGGGCACTAGAGTTGTCATCCAAGAGGAAAGGGAGCAGTAGCCTGAAAAAGCTTGAGGACCACTGATCTAAAATAAGGATTGTTGCTAATGGTGATGGCAATGGCAGCTGTTGTTATGCCATCATTAAACCCTAAATTATCATCATCGTTATTGTCATAGTATTGTTATAGTTTGCTCCAGTTATTAGTAGGGTAATATTTTGTTTCACTGTCTGCAAAGGCTGAATCACTGTAACCTGGCAGTTCCCAAAAGAATACAAGTATAAAGTGGTTTCCCAACATAAGGGCAATCAAAGGGCAAACAGCTACACACTTCTGCTTGTTTTTATTCAACCCATGGTTTTAAAAAAGAAAGCAATCCAATTCATTTTTATGCCAAATGCACTAACCCCTTCTTCTTCACAGATACATCACTATTTGGATTGACAGAAAAAAGAAAGAGACTTGTTCAGTAGATTTTCTTTCTTTGTAGCTCTAACCTCTTCTAGCATTTCTTTCATGACAAATTAGTGTATTAAGCAACGCTTCAAGTTAAGTGCCTGTTGTTAAGCAGCAATTAACATTTACAAAGCTAACTTTTGCCTTTAAATTATTTGTGTCATGAAGAAGTCAGCCAGCTTGACTGCATGTTTGAAACAGGTTGCCAGATCAAAACAGCATTTGAGAGAGCCTTGTGGCTTTTAAGTAAAGCTGTAGATCAGTCACATGTTCCTCTTCCTCTCTTATTGTCCAAGCTGTTTATACTCTCACTGATTAATGTAACTCCTTGTCTTCTTAGATGCTACACTGTCTTGAACACCATGCCTGCATGGATATTCCTCCATATCATCTTAACTGAGAACCAAAACAACAAAAACAACAACATATTGACAAAAGGCAGGTCTGTGACTAACCATCATATTTTTCTTTCTCCTGTATGATTTTTAACACCTTTGCCTGATGAAGAAGCCAATGGAAGTTCAAAAGCTTGCAAAAGGTATTTTGTGCATTTTGGTTGACCCAATAAATCATCACTATTTTATGGATTTTTGATGTCATTGTACTTTGCTACATGGCCAACATGGCTACCCTGGTTTTGAACATTCTAATTCTTCTATGAGTCATTTTCCAGGCTATAATGGTGAGAGCTACTGCTTTAACATTATGTTTTTGTCAGTGCATTGCATCATCCTATTGACAGTTCCTCTACATTAATGAAATGATTAACTCTAAATTCATTATAGATTGTTGCCAACCTTGGAAACAATCCATCAAGGACTGCTGCTGACTGAGTAGCTTCAATTCATTTTAATAAGGGTTTGTTTTTTTGTTTTTTATTTTTTAGAGGGGGAGAGTAATGCTTGATAGATTCCATATAACTAGCTGATTTATCCTGAGAAATCCACAGAACTGAGTGTTGTCAATTATGACCTCTATATACAAGAGAAATGGATGTTTAACTACCATGTCAGTTCCTATGATGTGGGTCAAATTCCCATCAACAATAAATGCCATGCAGTGCTTAAAATGTGTGAGCAACTTCCTGTGGTCAGAACTCTGTAAGAAACTGGAAGGCTGCATTCTCTGCCTCATCTCTTGAAAAAACCCCAAAAGAAATTATTTTTACTTCAAGTATCCTGGTGACTCTTGGGGGCATGGAGGGCATTTTCACTGGGTTTTGGTGCTCTCTGAGTCATTTTAGGCTCAGTCAAGGCTTTTATTTTCCTAACAAGAAGTGACACAAACTTAAACTTCTAGGTCAGTTACTTAATGGGGGAAAGTTCTCCATTGGTTCTAAAATAGCTTATGGGGCCCAAAAAGTGAAAAACCTCCCTCCTATAACTACTAGGGAACATTTGGTAGCAAAATATTGGGGCGACACCTGGGAACTGTTAAGACTGCCCTGGTAGGCTCGCAGCATCCTGCATGCAGCACCTTCCTCATCTTGGCTTCCAAGGGTTAAGCATTAATTCCCCTCCTCCCAGCATCTGAAGTCCAGGGTTGATGGGTTTTCAGGGTTTACCCCCAGAAACAGGACTCATTAAAATCAATAGCTGGGCTTAAGAAGAACCAAAGAGAATGCCACTAACATTTTGAATTCTCTTAAAGTCATCAGTAGTCTAGATGGTACAACATGTATGATTTGAGGGGGGGAAACAAAAAAGTCAAAAAAAGGCCAGATGTATTAGGCATGAGGTCCACAGCTAAATGTCTTTCCAAGACAGTGATAGCAGGCTGCTAGGTCCATGCAGCAGGTTATACCTAGCAATGCAAAGAGTAAAAATAATATCCTCTGGGATATCTGGGATAAAGAACAGAAGAATTTTTCCATTTTTTTAAAACACAAAGATTGGCTGCAACTTTGTAGAGGGATTGTAAACATGTTAGCTTACAAGCAATAACTGGCTGTTCACTCTCTTTAGCCTGACTTTAAGAACACAAACCCAAAGGCATGGAGAATAAAATCGAGACAGGGAGCAGATTTAAAAACATAAACTACTATCTCAGAATTATAAAGATAGTGTAGGGGTAAAGGAAACAGTCTGGAAGCAGAAACAGAGAGCAGAGTGAGTGAAAGGGTGATAGTTATATCAGAGAGCTAACTGGAAAGCAAAGCAGCTTCATTTATATAACGCTTCATATCGCGCTATGGGATGTCTAAGCGGTTTACAACTGTAAGCTCATTGCCCCCCAACAGCTGGGTACTCATTTTAGCGACCTCAAAAAGATGCAGGCCTGTGTCTAGCCTGAGCCCTGGCTAGTATTGAACTCGCAACCTTGTGGTCTATGAGTGAGTGGCTGCAGTACAGGCATTTAACCACTGCGCCACCAGGGCTCCTGCTTTGCTAGAGGAAAAGTAAATATCATCAAATTACAAAGACGTTTATTGCACAAAGAATGCTCTGAAAGAGCCACATTTAAATAGACGACTAAACACAGAAGGATACATAAGAACTTTCTATCACTCATGTAGCTTCACTTCACCTTTAAGTTGATTACAAACTTAAACGAGCAATAGGTAAAGAGGACAACCATCCTGTTTAGATAATTCAGGTGAATTGTAATTTGGCATTGTTACCTCAAGGCCAGACCCCTGATCACCTCTCATATTTATTATAAAGTTAATATTAAAAGGGACACTGGGGTGACCTATTACCCCACTGTAGAAGCCTGACCACTTCACACTTGGAAAACCAGTTGGTGCTAGCAAGGGATCAAGAAAGGCATCCACCATTATGAGATCTTCAAAGTACCAGTATAATCCTTTTTATCTTTAGAGAGTGACCATAGATCATGGCCAAAGAAGGTGACTGCTTGTGTATACACAGGACAGGAACATTCTGGCAAGGAATACAAATCCCTTTGTTTGAGATATTCGCATCAATCACCTGAACATTTACTGCAGCTCCTAACCATACTTTTCCTCCTAGGAAACCATTTAGCAAGAATCTAATCCTTTCATTCCTTGGTTTCTGCCCCCAAGATAAGGTTTGGGATATATGTATTAGTGCTTAAACAACAGTTCCTCAGTCTAGTTTACAAGCAACCAGGGATGCTGTCAGTTTGACTAGACTAGACTCGACTCCTCAATACACTTGCTTGAGCTCTATCCTACTAGGTAGAGGCACTTTTCTCTGTCCCAATACCTTCTCCAGCTCATTTGGTGGGAACAAGGAAGAAGGCCTTCTCAGTGGTTGCTCCCAGACTTTGGGACACCCTCCTAGGGAGCTTAGGATGGTTCCCTCTTTGATCTTCCACTGGAAAGTGAAAAATTTCCTAATCTGTCAGGTTTTTAGGAAATGACTGTGATGGGCTTTTAATGATGTGTTGTTTTTGTTATTTTTTAAAATATTGCCTTTTAATGGATTTTAAATGGTTCTAGCTCTATGGATTGTTTTTTTAAAAATTATGTTTTAAATTATGTTTATAATATAATTTATATTTATCCTTTTTCCTAATAATGGGGATCAAGATGGCCTACAAATTCTTAAAATCAGCACAGATTAAAAACCACACAAAAATATATCTGTTGTCTGTTTTTTTAAAAAAACAAGAACAACAGACGACAGATATTTTTGTATGGTTTTCAATCTGTACTGATTTTAAGAATGTGTACGCCACCTTGATCCCCATTATTGGGAAATAGGATAAATATAAATTATAATGTAAGCAACTACAAGAACATAATAAAGAAAGGAAAAGGATATTTTAACACTTACTTCTTTGGCAGGTAGTGCCTCTGTAGCCAGGTGCGCATTCACAGATTCCTTCATCTGGAGAACATGATGCTCCATTTTTGCAGTAACAGGACAATGAACAGTTTGGCCCCCAGTGTCCTTCAGTACAGACGCTGTCACAACGCATACCTGAAAAAGAGGTTAATATATACCACCATAATTAGTAACACCGGAGGAAACTCAAATTTGAGAAATCACATAAGAATGCTAACTAGGAAGCCAACACTATACATCTTTCAGAGGCTCTATTTATCATACATGAAGCAATTTTCCACAGGTCTTTTGCCTAGAATAATTAAGATCAAAACTAGATTTGGCTGTAACAAACTCTTTGTTAAGTTTGGAAAGGACAAAAAGGATACCTAAGGAAGGTTTTGCACCCTTTACCTACATGGACCATTTGCACTAAAATCTGGAGTACTTGTCCCATACTTTATGTAACTGGACCAGACTCCATTTCAAATAAACAGAAGTTCTATTTTAGTTCTATGGAAAGCCTATGCAGACAACAATGGGGCCCAAAGACAAATAGCATCACACTTTATCAGGTGAGTTCCAGTAAATAGATTCAGGATAACTATTTTTATAAGACTAAAATTCCAACAAACCAAAGTTGAGAAGTTTGAAGTAATCAAGTAGTGTTATCTACAGTTTAACCTTTCAAAGAAAAAAAAGGCTGAATTTTCACAATTGGGTCATTGCTTTATAAAGGTAAGGTATTCCTTGTTGACAAGGTTGTCAAGTTGTGTCCAACCATAGAGGGTAGTGCTCATTTATGTTACTAAGCCAAAGAGCCAGCATTGTCAGAGACTACTCTGTGATCATGTGGCCAGCATGATTGCACAGAATGCTGTTTATCTTCCCACCAAAGTGGTACCTGTTTATCTACTTGCATTTGCATGCTTTCAAACTGCTAGGTTGGCAGAAACTGAGACTAGTGACAAGAGCTCACCCCATCATACAGCACCCGGGCCTCGAACTGCCAACCTGCCAATCTTGCAATCAACAGAGTTAGCATCTTAACCACTTGAGCCACTGCAATCAAGTAGTGTTATCTACAGTTTAACCTTACAAAGAAAAAAAGGTTGAATTTTCACAAATGGGTCATTGCTTTATAAACTCACCAATTTATAATGCAACAATTAGTAGCAAGAATTAACAGACTAATGTTCTCTGTTTTTCTTTGATAACCAGCCAAAATGTTTCTATTCAGATCCTTGACTGAATAGATATTCTTGCTTGGCTTACAAATTCTGGAAACAGGCAATTCAGTCAAAAAGATTTAAGACTCTAATGGCTTCTTTCATAGCTGCTGAACAGAATGCTCAGTTCTAACTCTCCTGTTCTTCCAGAGGGTCTGAGCATCTTCCCTGACATTAACAAAGTCAGGTCATATCCAGAATTGTTTACATCATGCTATAAAGTACAGTTATCATATTTTAAAGAATAAAAAAAAATGTTGACTGACTGACTACTTCAAACCACTGATCACTATGTTGGATATAAGCTGTGGCACTACAAATATTCCTAACCTTCATTGTATTTAAATAACAACAAAACTGACTTTCCTTTCTCCCTTCCTTGCCTCTTCTGGCAGCCACCTCACCTGCTCCACCAAGCTACCCTGTTCCATCACACAGCCATGGAGCCAGAGACTCCCTCACCTGCCTTGCTCTTCTATCACACATTTACCCCAGGTCTATCTCCCTTCTCCCCTCATCTAAGAGTCTCTGTCTCCCTCTCTCACTTCTGCTTTACAAGGCCAGCCTCTATCTTTTCTACTAGTGAAGCTCTTGATGGAGCCAGCATAATGGTGATGAGGAGGCAGAGGCAGCACCCAGGAGACAAAGCAGTAGCAGACATTTTAGAAATCCCTGAACCTTCCTCTGAAATACAGCCTACAGCACTGGTATTCACTGGTGGTTCTCATCCATGTAGTAACCAGGGCTGGTCCTGCTTAGCTTCCAAGATCAGATGGGATATGATGCCTTTAGGGTATTTAGGCCTCTATATATAATTCCTCACTTAAAATATTGTGTACAGTTTTGGTTGCTGCATTTCAAAACCAATGTTATAGAGCTGAAAAGAGTGAAGAAAAAGAAACCAAATTAACTGGGGACTGCAAGCAACTTGCTAATGAGAAAAGATTATATTATTTGGATCTCTTTTTAAAAAAAAAGTTCAGAAAGAAGGTGATTGATGGGGGGCATGAAAAAGGCTCATGGAAATGGAGGAAGAGTTTAGAAAAAAGGGCTGTTCTAAGCTAACATATGTCCCAGTTCTAGAAGAAAAGATGTCATGTAGATTAAACAAATAAATAACGGGCACTTTCCAAGCTGTAGTTGTGAATCCTTTCTGGATTTTAGTATGAACTTCAAAAGAAACTGTCTACTTTATAGAGCCTCTGAGGGGGAAATAGCTCTTTAAAATTCAGAGTAAAATCTAACATGGATTTACTGCCCTAGCTGATATGGAAGCTATCCATATCACAGTAGAGGAACTACCTTTACTCTCTGCAGTCTCCTGTTCCTTATTGTTCTTTGTTTTTCACTTGTTCTTTCAGAGCATACAAGCAGTAAAATGATGGAGCATCATCCTTTATTTTTGTTGTGCTCCCTCTTTGGGTTTTTATGCAAGTTGGACACAGAGGGAAAGTGCAAGTGCAAGTGAGTAGGCAGTGGTTGCTTACTGAGGGTAAGGACAGGTTGCACACCTGTAACAGTATTTCTTCGAGTGGTCATCTGCGAATTCACACAAATGGGTTTTGTCTGCGCATGCGCAGCCAGCTCGGAACCTTCTGGAATCACTAGGCAGAAGTTGGATTGCAACTTTTTGGCGGTAGCTCCGCCCACCTCTATATAGGCCCTCGCATTCCCGCTCGGTCCTCAGTTCCAAGTACACCGCTAAGAAGCGACAGCAAGGTTATCAACTAGAGCAGGACACGACAGAGGAGGTTGGGCGGGATTTGTGTGAATTCGCAGATGACCACTCAAAGAAATACTGTTACAGGTGTGCAACCTGTCCTTCTTCTTCGTGGTCTCTGCGAATCACACAAATGGGTTATTCAGACTAGCAAGCTAAAGTCCCTGGAGGAGGGAGTGTCCTGACACAATGTCCAAAGTGCAAACCAAAAGTTTATTGGCACAGCACAGTCAACAAGTGACCTGAGCCTTAGTAGTATAAAATTCAAGTATGTCAGGAACTGGTCATAACCCAATCAATAAGTGGTCAGAGTGCAATACAATGACAACAACAGGTGCATGAATTTGGAGGTAATCAAGAAGTACCCATATTGGTTATTTATGAACCCAATAGAAATATAATAGCACAATACCATGTAAACGTGTGCAATATAAATAAGCATCAATAGATGATCAATCAATCAGTAAGAGCATAACGGAGTAATGCAAACATGTACAACATTAATGAAATCCAGATAATAGTATTGCTTTCCCAAACACAGCCTCATGTCTGGCCCATGTGTCCAACCTGTAGTGTTTGATAAAAGTCAGTGGTTGGGACCAGACAGCTGCTTTGCATACATCCTCCAAGGGGATGCCAAATAGGAAAGCAGACAATGAAGCTACCGCCCTTGTAGAGTGTGCACGCACCCAGCCTGGCGGGGTCTTGCCTGCTAGTTCGTAGCATAAATGAATAGTAGAGGTCACCCACTTGGACAGTCTTTGCGGAGTGACCGGGAGTCCCTTTTTGTGTTCAGAGTAACATACAAAAAGTCTCTCTGAACGCCTTGAAACCGAGGTGCGGTCAAGGTAGAAAGACAAAGCTCTGCGAACGTCCAGGGTGTGCAGTCTTTGTTTGACCTCAGTGGTCGGGTTCGGGGCCAGGGTGGGTAGCACGATGTCCTGGTTGATGTGGAAGGCAGACACCACTTTCGGTAGGAAGGTGATGTTGGTACGGAGGACCACCTTGTCTTTATGAAATTGAAGGTAGGGCTGGTCCATCCGGAGAGCACATAGTTCACCAGCCCGACGAGCTGAGGTCAGGGCTACAAGGAAGGCGGTTTTCCATGTTAAGAGCCTAATGTCAGTAGTAGCCATGGGCTCGAAAGGTTTAGCAAAGAGGTAAGACAGGACGACGTCAAGACTCCAAGCTGGCGTCGGTACCGAGGATGGCGGGTGTAGGTTATTCAGTCCCTTAAGAAATCTCTTGACTAAGAGGTCTGAGAAGAAGGATGGTCTGCCTTCCAGCTGGTAGTGGGAGCAGATGGCCGAGAGGTAGCATTTAATGGAGGTAAGGCAAAGTCCCGATTCGGAAAGGGAGAGAAGAAACTCGAGTACCGTCGGTACCGAGACACGGGTTGGAGATAGTCCTTTAGATAGAAGAAAGTCCCTGAACTTGTTCCACTTGTAGGAATAAGACCTTCTGGTTGAAGGTTTTTGAGCTGCTCTGATTATCGTCTGGAGACAAGGGGAGAGTGAATCTAGGGCTGAAGTCTCCATGCCACCAGAGGTAAAGTGTCCAAATCTGGGTGTCGGACTCTCCCTCCGTACATCGTAAGGAGGTCCGGTTGGTGTCGAAGCCGGAGGTAAGTGTCCCAGGATAGATGGAGAAGCGGAGTGAACCAAGGTTGCCTCGGCCACCACGGAGTGATCAAGATGGCATCTGACTTGTTCGTCCGCATCTTGGCGAGCACCCTGGTTATGAGTGGAAACGGAGGAAACGTGTAGAACTTCCTTCCGAACCACACGAATTGGAAGGCATCGCCTAGAGAAGATGGGGTCATCGTCCTGGAGCAAAACTCTCTGCAGTGAGTGTTGCTCTCCGTGGTGAACAAGTCGATGTCTCTGGTTCCCCAGAGGGAGAATAGATGAGAGACCATCTCGGGGTGGAGACGCCACTCATGAGACGGGTTGGATGAGAGACTGAGGCTGTCGGCCAGTTCGTTCTCTTGCCCGGGAAGGTGGATGGATTGGAGAAGGATGTCGTGATTGATACACCAGTCCCAAATGCAAAGTGTGATGTTGAGCAAGGTCCTGGATTTGGTACCGCCTTGCTTGTTCAGGTAATACATGACGGTGGTGTTGTCCGTCATGAGGAGGACGACCTTGTTGGACAATTGGAGTTGGAAGGCCTTGAGCGCTTTCTCGACAGCTAGCATCTCTAAGGCGTTGATGTGTAGTCGTCGTTCGCGAGTGGACCATGAGCCTTTTATTGTCAGACCCTTAGAGTGTGCTCCCCAACCTTCCTCCGACGCGTCCGTGGTAAGAGTCACCTCTGTCTGAGGAGGAAGGAACGGCATCCCGGAACAGACATTGTCGGGATGGAGCCACCAGTGGAGGGATGTCTTTACTCGAGGTGGGATGGTGAGCCACTTGAATGGGGAGTCGGAGGTGACATCGAACGAGGACAGGAACCAGGACTGAATGGGTCGAAGATGAAGTCTCGCTCATGGTGTCACGAAAGTCGTTGAAGCTAGGTGGCCTAGTAGAGTCTGGATGATATGAGCCTGAACTCTGGTGTGGTTGAGGCAGGCTGTGATGGAGGCCGTGAGAGCTGTGAACCTGTCCTCCGGAAGAAAGGCTTTCTGCAGGTTCGAGTTGAGGGTTGCTTCAATGAACCTTATTGTCTGTGCGGGAAGGAGAAAAGACTTCTCGAAATTGACATTGAGTCCCAACGCATCGAGCAGGCCGAGGGTGAAGCCGAGCTTTTCTCGGGTCGGAGCTGTGAGGAGCCAATCGTCAAGGTAAGGGAAAACTGTTATCCCCTCGCGATGAAGAAACGCGGCGACCGGGGCCATGCACTTGGTGAAGACTCTCGGTGCTGAGGACAGTCCGAACGGAAGTACTTTGTATTGATAGAAGTCGGTGCCTACTGTGAAGGCCAAGAATCTGCAATGCTCCTCTCGAATGCTTATGTGAAAATAAGCATCCTTGAGATCGATGGTGGCGAACCAGTGATCTTTCTGTAAGAGAGGTAAGATAGAAGAGAGAGTTGTCATACGGAAACGTCTATACTCGATGAAATCATTCAATGCTCTCAAGTCAAGGATGGGCCTAAGGCCAGAGTCCTTCTTAGGTACAATAAAGTAACAGGAGAAGAAGCAGTGTCGAGCTTCAGAATAGGAGATAGGTTCGATTGCTCCTTTGTCTTTCAAGGCGCGCACTTCGTCGAGTAAGGTGTCAGAGGGGGAAGTGACAACAATAGTTCCAGTTGGAGGGAGCTCTTCAAATTCGAGGGCATAACCCCTGCTGACAATGTCAAGAACCCACAAATCGGAAGTGATGGTGGCCCAGGTGTTAAAGAAGGGCCTTAAGTGGTTGTCACAGGTGTCGACAGAGTGCGCAGCAACATACCAGAGCTTCCTTCTGAAGTCGAAGGGTTTCCTCCGGTAGGCAGGGATTTTTAAGCTCACCACTTCGACGTTGGATTCTAGTTGAACGTTGGCTTCTAGGTGGAGAAGAAACGGCCGAAGAAGAATAGCTCTTGGAGCGTGAAGAACGATGAACCGACGATCGGTGCCGAGGAGAGGAGTGACGACGGGAGTCACATGAAAGGTGGTGTCCAGACGGACCGGGAGACGGAGACGGGGATAAACGATGTGGAGAAGCTGGTTGTTGTCCTGGTGGGAGACGATGAGACGACGGGACCGGGGACGGATGGAGCTGCTGTCTAGCAGGACTGGAAGAAGGTCTCTGGGACGGGATGGAGAGGGGCTGCTGTGTAGCAGGATAGGGTGGAAAGTGTCGTCTCTGATCTCCAAAGAGAAGCAAGTGTTCAGGTTGAACAGGAAGCATGTAGGTGTTTGAGGCCTCATTATACACCAGCTGTGGGAATCGAGAGAGCCACGGATCCGAAGACGGATAGGCAGGGCCTTGTTGTCGCATCTGGACTGAGGCCAGCGGAGACGTTGGTTCAGGCTCAAGCCCGATGTTATGGGCTGAGGAAGGAGAGACGGCAGGGAGTGGAGCCGCACGCAGAGAAGTGAACAGAGGTTGCGCTCCTTGCTCGGATTCGGTATCGAGGTTTACCATCAGGGAAGGCGGCTTTGAACCCGATGCACCCGTAGGGCCCGAGACGGATAGGGCTGCTGCTGGAGGCGTGGAGCATGATACCATCGGAGTCGTACGGATTTCTCCAGACCGTGATTTACTCCGAGAGGTGTCGCATTGCTCCTCATTGGCTGAGTGCCGGGGAGACAACGAACGGGCTTTCTTGGAGGACGAGGAGGCCTCAGAGATGGTATCCAAATGTTTGCATTTGGAGGACCGTTTTCCACCCTTCTCCAAGCCCTTAGGGCTCACGCTCTCCAAGGTTTTAGAGGACCTCTTAGATCTCTCCCTGGATCTGACCCGGTGAGGGGAGGGGCGAGGAAGGTTTCTTTATGGCCACGGAAGCCAAAGCAGAAGCTGGAGAGTCGGCTTGTAAGGCCTTTTCCCAGAGAGCCGCCTTGAGCTTCACCATGCAGTTCTTCAAGGCCTGTGGCATCATTTTCTTGCACATCTTGCAGGAGGTAGGATTATGGGATTCTCCCAGGCAGAAAATGCACTCATCATGCTGGTCAGAAGTCGGCAACTTGGAGTTGCCAGACACACAGTGTTTAAAGGAGGCCATGGCGTTGTAGTTTGGAGAGTGAGGCAAACACACGGTCTGGGCAGTCTGGGTCAAAAACAATCAAAAGGTCGAGTTTTCGTAGATAATCCGAAGTCGTAGTCATTAGAACAGTCCAAGGTCAGATAGTCGGTAGTTGCAATCCAGAAATTCGAAGAAATTTTTGGTCAAAAGCCATTAGCGAGTAACTGCACTAGTGATGAGGTTCCTTGCAAGCTGCAAAGGCGGCGGACGAAAGGAACTGAGGACCGAGCGGGAACGCGAGGGCCTATATAGAGGTGGGCGGAGCTACCGCCAAAAAGTTGCAATCCAACTTCTGCCTAGTGATTCCAGAAGGTTCCGAGCTGGCTGCGCATGCACAGACAAAACCCATTTGTGTGATTCACAGAGACCACGAAGAAGAATCATGCTTCCCCCCTGAAAAACAACAAACGCAGAACCAAGACTGTCCCCATTCCAAAGCTGTAACTATGAGGACATTGCTTCCTCAAGTAAGAATTCTGCACCACCCCATGTGAAATTTTCCTTCAGTCACCAGATTTCTAATATTGCCCTAACTGAAAATTTCTATTGAACACATAGAAATAAACTTGTCCCTCCACATTCACTGGGGTTAGGGGCACAGGACCCCTGTGAATGTGGAAAAACCACAAATAACAAAACCACTGCGTTTTCACCTGAGAGAACACCTCTCTAGGAATCTCTAGGTCCTCCAGTGCAATTCTGTGGTCAACATCTGCCAGACATTCAGTGTGACTTTTGGTTAAAGTGGACCATAGAATAGCACTGGAGGACCTAGATATTCCTAGAGAGAACATACCAATAAAATCCATAAATAATCAAATCTGCAAAAGTCAAAGCCATAAATGTGGAGGGATGAATGTAGAGTTTAGGCAAACAAAGGGCTGAAGCACATGGCCTGGAAGGAGTGGCCAAAGGTACTCCGGCCACAACTGGAGCAGTACCATGGCAACCACATGGCCCGCTTCTGAAGCAGGCTGCTGCCACAATCTCATATCCACTCCTTTTTGAGCTGGCTTTCCCCACAACCTCAGAGCACCTTCCAACCTCTTTGGAGGTGTGTGTCATGTAAACACTGCACCCCCAAAGAGGCCAGAAGCTGCCTTATTTGGCCCAAGCATTTCAGGAGAAAGAGAAAGACAGGCAGAATTATCAAGGGAATGTGAGCACAGCAAATATCTGATACTTGCTCTGATAGTAATTTTGAAATGATCAAAACTATGCATACTATAGTTGGCCTTCCATATCCACAGAATCTGCATCCACAGATTCCACCATGCACAGCTTGAAAAATCCAAAAAAAATTTCTCTGCCATTTTATATACGGAACACCATTTTACAATGCCATTGTATATAAAGGAACAAAATCCATGGATTTTGGTGACCATGGGGGAGGGGATTCTGGAACCAAACCCCAGCAGCTACCAAGGATTTGCAACACATCTGATAGTCCTGATGAGGAATCTGTACTCAGGACAAGAGGCTACTGTCAGAACAGAACATGGAGAAACAGAATGGTTCCCAATTGGCAAAGGAGTCAGACAAGGCTGTATCCTTTCACCCTACCTGTTCAACTTATATGCAGAACATATTGTAAGATAAAGCAGGCTTGGACATGGAAGAGGGAAGAGTGAAAATAGGAAGAAGAAATATCAACAATCTGAGATATGCTGATAACACCATAATACTAGCAGAAAACCTCACAGACCTGGAACAACTACTAAGGAAGATCAAAGAAGAAAGTGCTAAGGCAGGCTTATTGTTGAACATAAAGAAGACAAAAATAATGGCCACAAAGAACTTACACACATTCAAACTAGACAATGAGGAAATAGAAATAGTAAAAGAATTCCCATACCTGGGATCAAACACTGATCAGAATGGGGACTGCAGCCAGGAAATCAGAAGAAGATTAAGAATGGGGAGGGTGACTATGAAAAAACTAGAAAAGATCCTAAAAGACATGTATGCAAAGACATACTACAACTCAGCACAAAACTCAGAATCATACAAGCCATCATATTCCCTATTATCATGTATGGATGTGAGAGCTGGACAGTCAAGAAAGAAGATAGGAGGAAAATCAACGCATTTGAGATGTGGTACTGGAGAAGAGTGCTAAGGATTCCATGGACAGCCAAAAGGACAAACAAATGGGTCCTAGAACAGATCAAGCCAAAGATATCCCTAGAAGCCAAGATGACAAGACTTAGACTGTCATACTTTGGACACATTATTATTATTATTATTATTATTATTATTATTATTATCCCATCCCTCTGCAAAGCAATCAGGGCAGCTTACAGCATTGAAAATTTCCATAAAATACAATCATAATCAGACCCCAGAGAACCCCGAAACCCACCCACAATTAAAAAGGTATTAAACAATACCATAATTTAAAATGTACTTAAAATAAAATTTACTAAAATAAACAATAACCCTGTCTGTAGCAGAAAGTAGGGAAAGAGAAGGATGGACTAGCTCTTAAGGCCGGGAAATCTAGTCAGGAAAGGCCTGCCAGAAGAGATCCGTCTTAACAGCTCTTTTAAAGCTGCTCAAGGTAGTAATATGACGGATCTCATCCAGCAGACCATTCCATAATCTGGGAGCGGTTGCCAAAAAGGCCCTCTGGGAGGTTACAAACAGCCTCGTTTTTATAGCCTCTAGCAAATTCCTCCCAGAGGACCGGAGTGCGTGGGGTGGGTTATATGGGAGGAGGTGGTCCCGAAAATAGGATGGACCCAAGCCATTTAGGGCTTTAAAGGTGATAACCAACACCTTGTACTGAGCCCGGAAACTGATAGGCAGCCAGTGGAGTGACTTTAAGACAGGTGTTATATGGTGTCTCCTTGATGTTCCCGAGACTAACCTGGCTGCCATGTTCTGTATTAGTTGAAGTTTAGGGACTAAGCACAAGGGTAGCCCCATGTAGAGAGCATTACAGAAATCAAGATGAGAGGTTACCAGTGCATGCAGTTTCAAGGTCTTCTCTTCCCTTCCAGGAAAGGGCGCAGCTGGCATATCAGCCAAAGCTGATAACAGGTGCTCCTGGGCACATATGAGAAGGCATGAATTGTTGGAAAAGACAATAATGTTAGGTGGAGGGAGGTAGAAAGAGAGGAAGGCCACATGCTAGATGGATGGACATTATTAAAGAGACCACAAACATGAGTTTGCAGCAGCTGGGCAGTGCCCTAGAGAACAGGGAGGCCTGGAGATGTCTCATCCATAGGGTCACCATGGGTCGAGAACGACGCGAAGGCAGTTAACAACAACAATATATATATATATATATATATATATATATATATATAAACCCCCTGGGTGACCTTGGGCAAATCATACTCTCTCATCCTCAGAGGATGGCAATGGCAAACCTTCTCTGAGGAAATTTACCAAGAAAATCCCATGGCCTTGGAGTCACCATATGTCAGAAATGACTTGAAGGCATACAACAACAAGAAGAAGCAAAGTAATAAATAATGGACAAGCCTGCTTTTGTTCCAATTAGTGTTGCTTGTACACCATATTGGGCACAGGGAGAAAAAGATTCCAAACTAATTATATATATTAAGAGTATTATTGATTATTCTCTCCCCTCCCCTCTCCTCCCCCAGATAATAGCTTTTTGCAGGCTACATAACCATGAGTACACCACAGGCACAAAAATGACAACTACTTACTAAAATCACAGGGCTCTTTTTCTTTTAAAGTTAACAAAACTCACTTGCTGTGTGTGTGCACACATGTATGTGTGTTTCATTTCCTTCTAAAGGGTCTCCTTACATGTCAAATGCCAGTAGGCATCCACTGTAGCTCTCAGACTTTATTGTGTATCTACAGTGCTTTCCATTATCAATTGACTATTATTCAAGTACAGCTACTGAATGAATCATAATGGCTAAAGAAAAGGGAGAGAGATCCAGAAGAATGATTGGCTTTGTAAATATTCCATGGGCAATATGTTTCAGGTCTACTTCTTAGCAGATTTTTATTGAAGGAGGAAGTCAGCAAAAAATTGACTTGGGATATTTGGGGGGTAGGGGTGGGATTCCTAAAACATCCTGAGTGAATATTTTCTTCCATATGCAGAAGAATTGGAACAGATTGTCAACAGAGAAAATTAACTCCTCTCCCTATGAACACAATAAGCACTCTTACAGAGGGTGAATCATGTCTAGGAAATCTTTCATTTTAGATACAAAAAGGGGACTGAAGATGAAGGACCAAAGCTTTGCTTCTTAGGCCTTGAAAACTGTCAGAGAAATGACTGTAGTGGAAAATGTTTCACACTAAAATTTGACAAGCACTCAGCAACTAATTTTAGACAGGATACTGAACAACCATAAAGGGTCTGCTTTTCCTGTGTGAAAGTGAATCAGAATGGAATGTGAACTGATTGCCAAGAAAGGGAGGGGGACTTGTTATACCATCACAACATCTTACAAGCTGATTTTTGTCTGCCTAGCTGAGTTTTCTGAATCTAGGGACAAAGTAACTTATTTCTCAACAGCTTGGTACAGTCTTTTTCAACATGAAGCCTAAACTGAGTCACCTAAATTTGCATCTGAATTGGGTTCCAGAGTGAGAGACACTGAGCCCTCTTATTAAATGCAAAGGAATCTGTGTGAACATCACACCTTAAAATATGTGACCAGGCTGCTAAATATAGGCCTAGATATGCATATGTCTGAAAGAAAAGTTTTTGAAGAGAATTCTAATGAAAATAGCTGGGTAACAAAATGAGAATAACATGAGCCATTGCTTTTTCTTTACTGTTTTTCACCTGACGTCTTATTAAACAAAGGCACACATAATAAATTCAAAACAAACTTATTAAGGTTTAGAATTTAAATGTTTCCAGAGATTCAATATGATATATATTAATAATTTAAGTGTATACAGTTTAATGACTTTATATTTAACATTCTAGTTAAATATAACTTTATATATATATTCATGAGTCATTAAGCAAAAATTGCATTTGTGTGACCCTCATGTGCCCATCTTGCCCACTTTGTCCAATTTCACTGGGATTCAATTAATTTTACTGAAATCTATACATGTGCATGGTTTTAAACAGCCTTCAATTATTTCAACTGGTTCTAGTTTTAATTTGTTAAATTGATGTGTATTTAGTCTGTTTAAATCATTCTTATTATCTTAAATGAATCTGAACCATTTCAACTCTTATTACTGTATGCTGTCCTGAATTCGATGGATACAGGATGGGATATAAACACTTGTACCATTGTATTTCTGATTTTGATTTATGGTCATGAAAGGCAGGCAGGCAGTGAAGAAAGCTGACAGGAAGAGAACAGACTCATGAAATATGGACTGTCAACATGACCAATAAATAGGTCCTAGAGTGAATCAAGCCTGAACTCTCCCTTGAAGCCAAAATGACCATCTGAGGCTACTGGACTTTGGACATATCATGAGACAACATGGCTAAAGATTATAATGCTTGGTAAAGTGGGAGGAAGCAGAAAAAAAGGAAGATCTCATTACAAGTGGATAGACTCATTCAAGGAAGTCACCGCTCAGAGTTTGCAAAACAGTTGATGACATGGTATCTTGGAGGTATGTCTTTCACAGAATTTCCATAAGTCAAAGCTGACTTGATGGCAATTAACAGTCATGATAAATATTTGAATTAATAATAAGTTCATCCATGCAAAAGAGATAGCAGAAAATAGCAAGATTTTCACACACAGCCTTAAAAAAGCAAATAGTAATATCTTAGCATCCTGTGAGGGCCATATGAAGAAGCTCTCAGGCTAGGAACTATCCTGCTCTTTATTTGAACAAGCCAGCTTTGTAAGCTATAGTTGAGAGTCAGCTTGCTTCATTAAACCATAGTTAGTGTATATGAAGACTGTTTAATATCAGAAGTACCAACAATGTGTGGTTAGTCAAAAAATGGATATGAAAGTTTCCAACCTCCTTTTGTGGCTGTGCCAGAAGGAGGGGAAAGTATGCAAGACCATGGTTCACTGTAGTTTCTCTTCATAATGCAGTATCATTGTTCAGCACTATGTGTGATGAATGCAGCCTATGTGCCTGTCCAAGAAAGTAAAAGTGAAAAACCTTGTTTATATTTGCATGCACATGAGTAGCAAAACAAAACTGTTTATGCTCTTAAAGAACAAACAGTTAATATTTACCACTGTATAACAGCATTTCTAAAAGAATTTGTAACAGAAACAGACTGGTGCATGCTCAGATTTAGAGTAACAAAGTTACAAACAACTCTATTTTATTTGGTAAATGATTTAAGCCTATCAACAATAATACTGCATGGATTATTTGTATGGGAGGCCTTTGACATAATTTTATCTCATATCAACACAACTAAAACAAATGCATGTAAATTCTGAACACTGAAAATGTATCATACAAAATAAAAGAATTATTAATGTTTGCACATTAATTTCATTCTTGATAAGCAGAATGGTAAAGAAATGTTTTTGTCAGGAGAATGGACAAAGAACTCTTTGATGGCATTTACAAGTTGCTAGGCAATAGCTAAATGGCCATGATAAACTTCAGTTAAGCAGCTCTGAAGAAATCCTCATGCATTTAATGCTCAAAGAATGCCAAGAGCGTCACATCTAAATTAGCATTCCTGCAGCAACAGTAATTGTGTGAATGAAGTAAACAGTCCCTTGGATAGTATCATCTATGCTGTTATCGTGGCATTTTTTTAATGTAAAAGTTTTAGTGTCTTAACAGACTAATTTAGTGTTTTTCAGATGTTTTTTTTAAACATGTGTAGGG
This sequence comes from Phrynosoma blainvillii, assembly GCA_026167975.1. Taxonomy (NCBI): domain Eukaryota; kingdom Metazoa; phylum Chordata; class Lepidosauria; order Squamata; family Phrynosomatidae; genus Phrynosoma; species Phrynosoma blainvillii. Next base: position 89,450,074 of record JANUYF010000002.1, on the reverse strand, counting down.
CTAAAATTGGGGACTTGGGTGAGGAGTCTCATGAGCCTCCTCCCAAAAATGTTCCAGAGAACCTGGATGTAAGTCTTACCTTTACATGGTGTGTGCAAAGGTCTGTAGAAGGCTTTGTAACCACATATGGCTGAATGAAATAACAAATTCCATGAACAGAAAACCCACCCTTATCAGGGTTTTTGGTCAGAGAAGCTTCATAACTGCCTTCAGCTGAAAGTGATTCCCTGTCATGTTATTTGTATGGAAAAACCCACATGACTGTTGTTGTTTTTGCAGTGGGAAGAAAACTGATTGTATTGTTAATTCTTGCCTATTAGAATGAAATTAATGAAATAAATTAAACATTTAACACTGCTACATTCACCTCCTTACTATGCAACAACCTCTGTTTGCCACGCATTCCCCATACCTGGTTTACAGGAAGAAGAGTTGGATGCAGACCCTAAATAAAGTTGGATAATATGAAGTGAAAGTGTGCAGTGGATATCTGGGGAGTGTTCAGCAATTTGATGCTTGGCATCTTTCGCAGAACCAATGGCAAGGGGTAGCATCCATTGTAATGTAATGCCTTCTTTCTTAAACAAGAGACTGAATTATTTTATTGAAGAACCACAAACAAAAGTTCTTCTCTCTGTGTTACTTTCACTCTTTGGAATACCAGTCCTTCATTGGGGTGTAACTGCCTGGGCCAGCTAAAATAAAAATAAAAAAGTTTAAAAATAAAGTATTATAACTAGGGGTTAAAAAATAAAAGCCTGAATAGTATTTTTATTTCAAATTAGAATAGACCCATTGAATCAAAACTTTGGTGAGTCAACATTTATGTAAATCCCATTGATTCAATGGTTCTAAAGTATGGCATTCAATACAATCTGCCACATTTTAAGAAGGATGTAGACAAGCTGGAGTGAATTCAGAGAAGAAAATGATACGAGGTAGGGAGCAAAACATATGAAGAAAGGTTGAGACAGCTGGGCATGTTTAGCCTAGTGAAGAAAAAACTTGAGTGGTGACATAATTGCACTCTTTAAATATCTAATCACTTGTCACAAATAGAAAGGAAGGTGTACAATAACTACTCATCACATATATACCTAACCAATTGTTGTTGTTATCATTGTTCTACAGATGTTTTGTGTTTTATTGTAAAACCTCAATAAAAATTTAATTAGAAAGGAAGGTGCAGGTTTGTTCTCTACTGCCCCAGAATAGAAGCAGATGGCATATGAGGCCACTTCCAACTCTGTCATTCTATAATTCTACTTTTGTGAGGAATAATAGGATTTAAGTAATAGTCAAATTTATTATTTCATTCCTAATACGGGAATGACAATGACAGTTTGGTGATGCACAGAGGAGCTCTCTGGCTAAGAATTCTAAGTAACCCTCTAACTACAAATCTCAGGATTCCAAAAGATGGAACCATGGCAGATAAAGTGGAAACACAGTACTATAATTGTGTGGTGTGAAAGGACTGTCTTGCACATCAGTTTTTCATTACTTCTTCTGTTAAATAAATAAAGCATTCAAGTCTAATTATGCTATATTACTGAACTGTTTTAAATAAAGCATTCAAGTCTAATTATGCTATATTACTGAACTGTTTTGTTGCTGCTATCTCTGTTGCAATGGACAAAAGCATGGTGTAATTTCTAGGAACAAAAACTTCCCACTGTTGACAGATTACAGTGCCATGAACAATTCAAAGCTTCCAAAATTCTATGTGATTTGTAAAAACATACATAGCCAATCCATAAACCAGCACTATAGCATGCTCTGTTACTTGTACTTATAGTACTTCATAATGCACCAGGAATTCTTCATAACTGGAGCCCTAATGTAAATTTTAACTGCTTTTCCAACTGCTCTGAAGTTATCAGAAAGTTCTGACATTTTCCACAAAATGTCACAGCACAGCAATGAAAAAAATGTGCTATGACCTATAAAATTCTTCAGATCATTCTGCAAAAATCTGTGTTTTTCTTTAAAGGTTTAATGGAAAATCCTTGTCAAACAGATCTTAGCTGATCTTAAGAGACATACTTCTAAGCACAAAATTAACATGGTTGCTTGGGAATAAGGAGGATGTTCACTAAGTACATAAAATTTCAGTTCTCATAAATCTTCTGCCAATATGTCATAGCTCCCAGACTAGGACTAGAGAAACTAAAGATGAATTCATACTTTTCCTTTAACTCAATTACGATGAATCTAGTCCCATCTCAAATTTTCTATTTGCTTTATTATCCCTACCACCAGTAAGAGAGGATGTCTGGAAGCAATTGTGCCAATGATCAAAGAAATTTCTGCATCCCACAGAGTAATTAGATCATCATAAGAAGCATCCGTCATGCCGATGGAAAACTCTCTAAAGGGTCTCAGAAACTCCAATCAGATTCTATCAGCCTCAAGAGCAGAGATGGTAAAATGTAGTTCTCTAGGTGCTGTAAGACTGCAACTCCCAGCATTCTTCACCACTAGCTGTGCTGAATAGGGCTTATAATGGTGCAGTGCTACAAAATCTGGAGGGTCACTTTGCCCACCCCTGGTGTAGAGGCACAAGTTACTTCCTTGACTTCATACCAGGAAGTGATCTGACCATAATATTTATGTGCTACAATAACAGAGACTATCCGATGTGCCATTAAGACTATTTATTTATTTATATTGATTTACATTTTGCAACAGTGAAAGCATCTGGCTTTACATATTAGAACAGCCTTCCGTTTCACAAACCTAAACCTTCAAGCAAAGTTATACAGCTGTCAGAGATGGACACAATGTGCCAGTCCTGCCTACATGAAACCAAGATCACTGGGATGCCTGCTGTTGTGGTGCATCCCTACAGTCCCATGAAGGAGGTGTCTACCTACTTTGTTTCTGTGAGAAAGGGTTTTCCCATGGCTAGAAAGAGGAACAGCCTTGTAACTCCACTCTCCTACTATGTTCCTTGAACCCAGCCCAAATCCTCCTACTGTCTTAGAGATTACTGCACTGCCTTTCCTCCCAACCGCAGCGCAGGCTGAAACTTTAAAAAAAAATTTAAAAATGGGTGTTAAATACGCACTCCTCTGCATCCAGTCTGGAGGCATCCTGTACGATCTAGGCATCCCATACCTGATCTGGATTTCTCCGGCACTTTTTGAAAGAACAGGATTTTCAGGAGGAAAATCCAGAGAATTCTAGATTGGGTATGGGATGCCAAGATCAGTACAGGATGCCTCTGGACTGGTCATGGAGGAGTGCAATAACACCCATTTTTTTAAAAAAATTAAAGGGTTTCAGCCCACGCCAAGGCTGAGAGGAAAAGCAGTGCGATAATCTCCTTAGATTCTGCTCTGCTTCCTACTTTAGTATTCCAGTCACTTATTATCAAGCAATCCTGTTCTGGAATACTATCAATATCTTCCTGGACTCCATCTTAGAAATTCCCAGTTTCTTCTTCCTCTGCCTCTGTCCATATCCATATACTTGGATTATAATGATGTTTATTTCATATCTTTATTGGTTCATACATAAACACATTTCTTCCCATTTCAGCATTAATCTGTGGCTTTTCTTTTTAAAACACTTAAGAAAACATTTTATTATATATATTTAAACCTGTAAAAAAACATATATTTCTCATATTTTTTTCTCAAAGCATGTGTTTTGAGGCAATATCCCTGAACACAGTTACCTGTGTGTTAAGTTCCATTGAATTCAAGTTAGAAATGTTTAAGATTGCATGTTGTTATTGTGTGCCTTCAAGCTGTTTATATCTTCTCATGACCTTAAGAGGTTTTCTTGGCAAGATTTGTTCAGAGGAGGTTTGCCATTATCTTCCTTAGAGTCTGAGAGACTGTGATTTGCCCAATGTCACCCAATGGATTTTCATGGCCAACTGGGAATTTGAAACCTGGTTTCCAGAGTTGTAGTCGTAGCTCAAACCACTACGTCATGCTGGCCTTCAGAACTGCATTGTACATGCATTGTATTCTAAAATATACATTTTTGAACACATTTAGACATTCATTTTTTCTCTGCTGAGAATGCATAAAAACATTCTTATATGTGAAATTATCTGAAATTATCTGGAAGACAATTACATAACTATCCATACATTAGTCTGGAGAAAAGAGATCAAATTAGTTTGCTTCAAACTGGAAACGAAGCTAAATACTCAAGAATATCTACCATGAAACTGGAAGGTGCCAAAAGACCATCTGTTCCTATCCTTTGGTCCATGTCTAGATCAACAGATCACATTGTGACACAAGCAGAGAGCTTACTGGAAAAAAACAACTATGATATGTTTTTACTGGTCTGGTATTTTTATCTGTTCTTAAATTATTGGTATTATTGTTATATTCCAATAGTTTTATATTTTCATAAGCCACCCTTGGGAGTGGTAGCACAGAAAATAGTGGGATAGACATCTTAATAAATAAAATAATAAATTTTACCCTATTTGAATCCAGTATTGAAAATAGAGAAATATGTCAGTGATGTCTAGACATAACATTTGATATGAACAAGTGAGTGTTCTGGTATTTGGTTTCTCAAAATAAAAAAAAATCCCCACCCACAGACAAGTGGTAGTATTGTCAGCAATAATACACACACTGGAATTTGCAAATGTGAACTGTGAAATAGGATAATATTTAAAGACAGACTTTAATATAGTTGGAGCATAGCTTTGCCATTTTAAAACATTCTTTGGAGTAAAGAATTAGTCAAATAGTGGTGGTGTGCATATTCACTAAATTAGAAAAGCAAAAAACAGGAACGAATGTGGATAAATGAGTGCAATGAAAAAATCAAATTAATTCAAATGGCCAATAAATGAACAGCATACTATTTCAAAAGCTCCTAAATGTATCTGCAGAACAAAGAACTGCTGAAATTAACATTTCATTTACAATAATAGTAATCTCTCCTGCTAGTACCAATGAATGAAATACTTATAATTAATTTCACTTCACATATTTATAGGACCTTCATAAATACTTGGGGCAGGGAATCAAGACATGCAACTCCAGCAAGGAGAAACTCTGTGTTAAGGGTTGAATTGTGGTGGTAATCGTATAAGTAACTACACATGGGATAAATTGAAGCTGGTCTAGTCCTAAGCATCAGCCATCAAAGATATCATTCCAAATGGTACTACATCACATATATAATCAAGAAACAGATCAGTAAATAGTACTAATCACATAGCACAAAATCTTTATCAGCAAACATTATGATGTAAAATACATATATTACAATAAACTGCATAGGACAACCACTATAATACTTAGATGTATAGTTGCCCCTCCGTTTTCATGGGGATCTTCCAGAACACCCCTCCTAGCAAAAATGGAAAAATGCCTATATTCAAGTCCTATTGACTTGAATGGTGGCGTGCCTGCCCCCACGAACAGGCGAGGGACATGGACTCGAAGTCCACGAAAATAAAGGGGCAACGATATACAAAAAATACACAGGCAAACTGCTTACCTGTAACTGTGGTTCTTCATGTGGTAATCTGTGAACTCACACATATGGGATTCTCTGCATATGCACAGAGCATCTTCAGAAACCTAGATCTAGATCTCTTCACTTGAAGGCTCACACCCATCTATATTGCACATGCTCACTATGGTTCCCGCTCAAACCTCCTTAGTTTCATGTACATCAGAGTGGCCAGCATCCACAGAAGTCAAGCACAGCAACAGTGAGGAGGTATGTTGGTTGTGTTTCACAGATGCCCAATAAAAGAATCACAACTATAGGTAAACAATCTGCTTTTCTTCTTTGTGGTCACTGTGACTCATGCATATGGGAGAATGCCAAGCCAGAACAGAACTGGATGGAAGGTAACTTAGCTTACACATTGTAAACCGCTTACAGAGTGCTTAAGTGTGTAGATTAGCAGTACAGAAATGTTATTGCTATTGCTATGCTCACAATGACTGAAGCACAGACAAGCCAAAAGAAGTAGCGTCTCTGGCCTGAACCTGTAGTGCAGGGGTAGGCAACCTTTCCCCTTTAAGGGCCAAGGGACTTCAGCTCCCAGAACCCTCAGCCATGTTGGCCAATAGTCCCATGTTGGCCAATAGCTCCTGGGATTCTGGGAGCTGAAGTCCCTCGGCCCTTAAAGGGGAAAGGTTGCCTACCCCTGCTGTAGTGGTTTACAAAGGTATGTGACTGTGCCCAAGTAGCTGCTTGACAGATAGTCTCAATGGGCACACCAGCCAAGAAAGCAGATAAAGCAAATAAAGAAGAGACAGACCTTATGAACTGAGAATGGATAGAGGAATGCTCTAGTTCAGGGGTAGGCAACCTTTCCCCTTTAAGGGCCGAGGGACTTCAGCTCCCAGAATCCCAGGAGCTATTGGCCAACATGGGACTATTGGCCAACATGGCTGAGGCTTCTGGGAGCTGAAGTCCCTCGGCCCTTAAAGGGGAAAGGTTGCCTACCCCTGCTCTAGTTTTTTAGCAGACGTTAGTCTAGTGAAATGGTAGTAGCCATAAACATGTAAATGCACTGCAAGAAAGCTTGACAACCTTGCTTATGAGTTCCAAGCAGACAAAAAGTCTATGGGATTTTCTGAAGTGTTTTGTCTGATCAAAACAAGCAAGAGCATACTATCTAGCATGTGCCAGGCAATTTTGTCGTCTGTTGGTAGGCTTGGGGAGAAGGTTGGGATCAACAGTTGCTGAGCCAAGTGAAAGGCGGAAGCCACGTTTAGGAAGGAAAGTGTCATCTAGGAACAGGAGTACCTTGTCTTTGTGGAGCTGAAGGAATGGTGGATCCACCTCAAAGAGGCCAGCTCACTTGCCTTCTGACAGAGGTGATGGCCACAAGGAACACAGTTTTCCATGTGAGGAGCTGCAAGTCACACGAGGCAAGGGATTCAAAAGGACAGCTCATTAACTGGGAGAGGACCAACCACAAGTCCCAGGAAGGAGCAATGGGAGTTTGAGAAAGAAAGGTATTAATGAAACCCTTGAAGAAAGGCTTAACCAAAGGCACACAAACCAAGAAGGGAGCTCTTGAGATTGAATAATGGCAAAAAACGTCACTATGTAAACTCTTATCGAGGAAATGAAGAGGACCTGTGATGCCAATGAAGACAGGAACCAAAGAATATAGTTAATGGAAACTCGGTGCCAGTCCACATGAATGTCATGAAGAAAAGAGAAGAAGCATCCCCACTTATAGCAGTATGACTTCCTGTCTATAGTCTATGCACAGAATGAAGTATGACTAATGTATCTGGAGGAAATATCCACCAAGCTGTGAGATGAAGGCTGTGAAGATCTTGGTATCAATCCAACCATCAGCTTGGGGGAGGGGATCATGGCAAAATGGAAGTCCGCAAAAGCAACAATGAGACAGGTATAGGAGCATGGTGAACCATAGCTGTCAAAGCCACTAAGGTATCACTACAATACAGCTCACAACATCATCTCTGATCTTCAGAGGACCTTGGCAATGAGTGAAAAGGGAGGAAAGGTGTGGAGTAGAGGATCATTCCAGTCAAAAAGAATTGTATCTCCTATTGTATTCAATCAAGGAGCTCCCTGGGCACAGTTGCAACAGCACTGATGGTTGTCTGTGCTGGCAAACAGGTCCATTTTTGAATGGTCCCAAAGGTCGAATATCTCATGGAGGACAAGAGGAAGAAGTTTCAATTTAGACGGGTTTTGTGATCTGCTGAGGACATTGGCCATAAAGTCTTCCTTCCCTGGAAGGTAAACTCCAATTCCACAATGTGATGTTGAGCCCAAGAGGAATCCAAGAGTAGGTGTCTCCTTGCTTGTTCAAATAATAAACCACCATTGTGTTGTCTATCATGATCTGAGCATGGCAGTCAACAAGGAGGGATTCAAAGGCTCTGAAAGTATTGACCACAGCAAGTAGTTCAAGAAAGCTGGTGTGGTTCATCTTCTCTTGAGGAGATCAAATACCTCTGATAGAGTTACCATGTGAGCTCTCCAACCACACATGGACACATCTGTCATCACCGTTCCCTTGTCCTTAAGAATAGAGAACAGAACACCTTTGGGCAGGTTTGACAGCAAAGTCCACCAGTGCAGAGACCAACAAATTGAGGTTGGGGGCAGAGACTCATCAGAGGGTCACCAATTCCAGAACAAATCTTTGGTAATGTGTGGAGCTGTTGAAAGGTGAGGGTTAAAGGACATGAAAATGGAAGAAAAGATGGTCATGTAGTGCAAAACATAGGAAGCAGTGAGGAACAAGGAGGATACACATGCTGGACATCACAAACCGATCTCCATGGTTCACCATTCTGAACATCTTGGAGTTGATGTTCCTGAGCCCCAAGATGGACTCAGTTCTTTGTCCTGTGTGACTATCATAGAATCATAGAGTTGGAAGAGACCACAAGGGCCATCCAGTCCAACCCCCTGCCATGCAGGAACTCAAATTCAAAGCATCCTCGACAGATGGCTATCCAGCCTCTGTTTAAAGACTTCCAAAGAAGGAGACTCCACCACACTCCAAGGGAGTGTGTTCCACTGTCGAACAGCTCTCACTGTCAGGAAGTTCCTCCTAATATTGAGGTGGAATCTCTTTTCCTGCAGCTTGCATCCATTGTTCCGGGTCCTGTTCTCTGGGGAAGCAGAAAACAAGCTAGAGCCCTCCTCAAGATGACATCCCTTCAAATATTTAAACAGGGATATCATATCCCCTCTTAACCGTCTCTTCTGACCTTCTTCTCCCAAAGTCGAACCCAATGGATGTCCAATGTCTGGGGTCACATTCAGTGAGTGAAGTGTTCAATCAATCTTCTTTCCTCTTTAGTGAGAGGTCAATCTACCACTTCCAGCCATCTTGTCGTTACTTCACAGAAGTCTAGGTTACCTGTTTATCAGCACTCACTTAGCGCAACTGCAAGAACCATCTCATCTTTTCCTTCAGGAGCCTCTTTGCCATTGTTCTCCTATCCCATCTCCACTAGTAGAACTGTACTATGATGACTATTTGGTGGATTCTCTGCCAAGTTGGGACAGTACCTATTTGAGATTGACTTAATTCATTGCTGGCAGATGAAAGCCATTAGCTAACATAGTGATTCAACTGCTAGCAGTTAATCTGCCAGTGATTAATCAAGTCTGCTCACTCAAGAACAGGCAAAATAATGCAACAAATGCTGTTTAAACTGTAAGACTTTTTTCTGTTTACTTTTCCAGGCGTGTGTGTATGTATGTGTGTGTGTGTGTGTGAGAAAGAGAGCAAGAGGGAGGTAGGGGAGTGGGAGAGAGAGAGAGAAAGTCTTGGGAACTGACCTATTCCACTGGAAATGGAGACAGGGTTGGGAGGAGAAGCTTCTTTCTCAGCTTCTATCCCATCTACTTCTCCCCAATCATGGGTAAGCAAAGGGCACCTAAGCCACACCCACAGCATGCACACTGACCACCCCAACCACCCAAAATCAGCATAAAAGTACACCTGAACTTTCCCACAGGAAATCATAGCAAAACAGAAGCAGGAAAAGAGATCATTAATGGATTTTTGTGTTAATAAAAAGAAATGGTTTCTGAATGATCTCCTGTAGGAAAACAACAAGAGTGCAATAGTGTCGTGTGATAAGAGTAAGGCAATAGTCAGACTAATAAGTCTCTATGGCTGTATAGTGCCATGGTGCAATAAGGCTTTTAATTGGCTTACCAAGATATTACCATTCTCAACAATAGTTTAACTTAATAATGTAATCTACACTTTCAGTACTTTCTGCATTTAATCTCCTTCTAACCACACTATCTATGCCCTGCCCCTACCCCAATCACATGTACTATATATCTATATATTTATGGAAATATATAGAGAGAAATATAGACATATCTGAAATTATGGATAATACATATTTCATACATAATACTCTGATGAAAGAAGTTATAGTCCACAATAGCATATATCATAATAAATTTACTAGTTTTTAACGTGCCACAGGAGGACAGCAATGCTTAGGATTACAATCCAAGAAACACAGTTTAGAGAAACTGCTAAAGGAATGAATGGGGAAAAAATAGATAATAAGGAGATTAAGGAGAACACTGCACTACAAAAGACCACAAAGTCTCTTTGAAGCATTCTTTGCAAACTTGGTTCTTTCATTTCTTGCCATGTTCGCTAATGGACTTTTTAGTTTGCTAATGGGCTCCAGGGCCATGCAATCAAAATCCCATTGGGGAAAAGGCAGTGCCGGAATGTTGGCAAGACCACCAGAATACAATAAAGTCTATAGTAACAATTTTTAGTTGGCAAAAGGCAAACTCCTAACCATCCAGCCTCTACATTAAGAGGTGGAAAACATCCCTATTAACAGCCAACCACTGCTTCTTCATTAACAGGTTGAGAACAATGGGTTCACTGGGTTTGTCATTTATTCTGAAGTACATTTGCAAAACATTTCAGCATTTAATAGTTGCCTATTAAACTTCACAGCAGTGCAGTGGGAAGACATTATCTGTGCATTCATACTATGGTGCTTGTGTAATATTAGAGTCCCACTGAAATCAATGGGACCTACGTTAATCATGACTACCATGAGCTTTTTTTTATTTCAGTGATACCTATCGATACTCAAGTATGAATAAACCTAAAACCAAGTTCCAAAACACAGCAGAAATAATCGAATTTGAGACTATCCTGGTGTCCTGGTGGCGCAGTGGTTAAATGCCTGTACTGCAGCCACTCACTCGCAAACCACAAGGTTACAAGTTCAATACCAGCCAAGGGCTCAAGGTTGACTCAGGCTTGCATCCTTCCAAGGTTGCTAAAATAAGTACCCAGCTTGTTGGTGACAGTTGGCTTACACATTGTAAACCACTTAGGGAGTGCTTAAGTGCACTGATAAGCGGTATAGAAATGTACTTGCTATTGCTATTGCTATTGTCCTGGCTCCATGCTAGGGAATCCTGAGAATTGCAGTTTATTATGGCACAAGAGCTCTCTGACAGAGAAGGCTAAATGTTTCACAGAACTACAGTTCCCAGAATTCCCTAGCACTGAACCAGGGCAGTTAAAGTGGTCTCAAACTCGATTTCTGAAATGTGTTTTGGACTCAGCACTATTATATGAGAACCTTATTTAAAATCTGAACACCATATTAAAACATCAAATTATTTCCATAGCATCCCTGCCATGACTTGTATATTGGTGCACATGTTCTGTGGCAATGTCTGGCTAAAGTAGAATGTTCTCTGGCTCAAGACAAAACAGGCCAAACTAGCGGCTGAAAAGAAATCTCCAAAACCAATTTGATATTGTGCATTTCTTTGTCTTAATTGGACCTTCATGAACTAAAGGGGCTTTTCCTCACACCTCCAAAAGCTTAAAAACACCGAGATTTGGCAAAGATACTTTCTGTCATCCCCTAAATTAATTTTTCAGTTGAAAAATTGAATATGTTGACAGGTGACTTGAAGGCATGCATGTACAAACACATTTTTTGCTGTGCATTGGCAACTTCCTCCACCTCCACCAACGTCCTCAGTTCAATGGGCTGGTGCTGGGATCGCTTCGATCCCAGCACCAGCCCATTCAAAAACTGAGGTCGCGGGGGGAAGGAGGGCTCCTTCCCCCCGCGACCTCAGTTCAATGGGCTGGTGCTAGGATCGCTTCGATCCCAGCACCAGCCCATTCAAAGACTGAGGTCGCAGGGGGAAGGAGCCCTCCTTCTCCCCGCATCCTCAGTTCAATGGGCTGGTGCTAGGATCGCTTCGATCCCAGCACCAGCCCATTCAAAAACTGAGGTCGCGGGGGGAAGGAGGGCTCCTTCTCCCCACGTCCTCAGTTCAATGGGCTGGTGCTAGGATCGCTTCGATCCCAGCACCAGCCCATTCAAAAACTGAGGTCGCGGGGGGAAGGAGGGCTCCTTCCCCCCGCGACCTCAGTTCAATGGGCTGGTGCTAGGATCGCTTCGATCCCAGCACCAGCCGATTCAACAACTGAGGTCGCGGGGGGAAGGAGCCCTCCTTCCCCCCGCAGCTTCAGTTCAATGGGCTGGTGCTGGGATCGCTTTGATCCCAGCACCAGCCCATTCAAAGACTGAGGTCGCGGGGGGAAGGAGCCCTCCTTCCCCCCGCGACCTCAGTTCAATGGGCTGGTGCTGGGATCGGAGAAGTTCTCTGATCCCAGCACCAGCCCATTGAACAACCGGCCGCGGCTAAAGGGAGGAATCCTTTTTTCCTGGATTTTCTTCCTTTAAAATTGGGTGCGTCTTATATGCCGGAGCACCTTATATGGCGAAAAATACAGTAATATGTACTGCTATCAAGAGTAAAAGTTCCCTAACAGGTGTGTATATTCATGAATAAATTCATACATGTGTTCTAAGAGCATTCTGAATATCACTCAATGAATGACTAAGGTTCAATCCCACGCCATAACTCTCATAGCAGGCAAGTATCTCACAGAAGGCTGACTTTCAGGTCATACTGTATAGAATATCATTTATTTGTTTTCAAAAGTATGCTTTACATGTCTACAGGGGTATCTTCATTAACAAAGCCTCTGATAAAGAAACTCCTTTTTATAAAGTCTTTTCTATGCTTGCCCAGCCCCCTATTTCCTCCTTGTCTTCTGTCCAGCTAGAAGGGTTTTTGTTGTTGTTGTCGTTTATCAGCATAGGCATTGGGAGGATAGTGAAGGAGGGCTGGAGAATCACAGACTTTCAGTGTCAGGTTGCAACAGTATCTTCAGTAAACTATGCAATAAAGTTTGCAAAATACGGTAAGGCACCGTAGCTCTGTGTGCCTACTTTCAATGGACAAGGTAAACAGCGGCTGCCTGTAGAATGCCTTACTGAGCATACATGAGCAATAAAACAGAGAGAAGGGGGGAAACAGATTAGCCTGTCTTACTAGTTCTCTCAGAATGTTCAAAAACATCTATAGAATCATAAGAAAAGTGGAGGCTGCTGAAAGAATAAAGGTGAACCCTAGATGCATTTTGGAAGAAACATTCAAGTGTTGAATCTTCAAAATGTTTTTGTTTATTTATGTAAGGCCTATTTGACCTGGCTCCCACACACACACACACACACACACACACACTTCATATGTGCATATTGTTAGTTTTGAAAAGCTTGCAGAAACAGAAGAAATACAGAACTGCTTTAAAAACCTATCCCTATTTCTGCCTTCATTACTAAATTTACTGTTAAAGAAATCTACTGCCCATGATACTTTGTTAATGTAGGTGTACCTGTACTTTTATTTGGAGTAGGGGGAAGCAGTCATGTGTGATACAGATTGGATCACTCCACCAAGGCTGCCTTTTCTCAGTGAAAATGGTATTTCCTACAAACAGAACCTTTAGAGTCAAATACAAGCTAGGTTTTAGAAGAGGGTGTTTTCAGTAGAACATCGGAATGGACCACATTCTGGAACAGGGCCATGCAAAATTGTCATGCTAAGCTCAATCATTTAAATACATGACTAACATCATAAAGTTTGATTATATAAAGGGAATACTTGTTACTTTATCAGTCTATAATAAGCTGATCAAGGTATTATCCATTTAGAGGAGGGTTAAGAGCTGCTCTTTTATTGCCCCAGATTTCAAATTTACCTGACCATCCTGGGAGACAGCGACAGTAGCCAGTAGTTGGGTGACAGCCATCTGCATGACTGCAGTCACATCGCTCTGCACAATCCAACCCATATGTGCCATCCTGCCAAGGGAAGAAGAAATGATAGTGAATATTATTTTAGGAGCAGCAGCTCGCACATGGGTAGTTAAAGCCTTATATTATTTGACTCCATGGGATTGATAGGAATCAGCTGTGTTCACTGAAAATTGTACTTATACATATTCACATGAGTAAGCTGATCTACCACACTGACCAATATATGCACATCCTAAAAAAAACAATAAAAAGAGGGAAATGATTAGAATTACCATGCATGAGTACCATGTCTGCTTACCCAATAGAAGAGAACACAGAATCACCTGTGTCTTTTCATTACTAAAGACCAAAAGTTATTTAATTCCTGGTGAAGTGGCAATGTCCAAGTATTTTAAAACATCCATTAAACCCACTTCCTACCACTTGTAATTTATAGTTCTCATATGTCTATATGTCTTCCCTAACAGATTAAACATACACCTGCTTTTAGCAGAAATTATAAGAAACCAAAGACTGGCAGTTTAACTGGCTTGCTATGAGTCTTGCTCTTTGGCATCAAAGACTATCTTCTTTTGGAAAGAAAAATGCAAGCATAATTCACACTCAGGAAAGGCATTCAGTGACCATAGAGAAATATGGCAGAGGAAGTTTACCTCTTCCACTTCTACAGCTATGGGGGGATACTTGTGAGGCAGGGAGAATAGGGAAACTGACTTCTAGTGCTAAAAATGCTCATAGTGAAAATGGAATCTGAAATATAGAGCAAAATACAATTTATTTGCTACTACCTGACATTCACACCACTATTTTTATAGCACAGCTTAAGGATTAGTGATCCAGTTCTATCTTTCATTTCTAGGGAGAGCAATATGGCATGTGACTAAAGAATAGCAGTCTTCAGTTTATCTTTGTAATCCATTTTCACATAAAGAACAGACTAAAAGAAGCACTTCCTGTGCATGGAATCAGATTTGTGAGGATATATTTTCAATATAGGATATATTTTCAATATATTCTGGTAAAGGTAGCTTGAAGACAGTTTGTATACACATTTGTCTTATTTTACACAGTGTAAGAAATTATATCTTATTTAGTCTGCACAATGTAGAGTAAAGTGAAGCAAGGAAACAAAAGAAGCAAGTTTTATTAAAACAGCTTTTTAATTTCAATATTTTTCCTCATTTCAACTATGTATAACCCTCTCACTCACCTTTTAGTAAAGTTTGCTTGCCTACCTGACAAGGATGTTCACATTTTTCTCCATTCCATCCAGGAGCACAGGTACAAGATCCATCCAGAGTATTGCATGCCCCGCCATTAAGGCACTGGCAGGTTAAATTACAGCCAAGACCCCATGACCCACTTGGGCAATTTATAGAGCAGTCCACTCCATGCCAACCTGCAACAATTAAAGCAAAATGCATGACGTCCTCCCGGTGCAGCGTCCGGACACACTGCACCGGAAGAGACGCGAAACAGCCGCGCGTCGGCTCTTCCGGCGCACTTTCCACGGCTTGGGAAAGGAGCACTATTTTCCTTTCCCAGTCGCCCAAAGGGTGGATTGAGGCTGAGGCATGAGGCAGCCTCGACCCCAATCCTCTGCTTCTCAGGGCGGCCCATGGCCCGTCTGCATCCCCCCCGGTCTTCCCTTTTTGTTTGTTTCAATGACATATTCTAATTTTTTTTTAATGTTTCATAAGTATTCCATATTACAAGAGGTAAATTTTTATCTTACCTGCTTTACAGGTACAAGAACCATCCACGGGAGAACAGATGGCCTCATTTTTGCAGTTGCATGTGGATGAACAATTTGCTCCATATGTTCCAAGAGGGCAAGGAATGGAACAATCGGAACCCTAAAACAGAAAGATATGCCGAAGGGACAATGATAAGGAAACAAATGTAATTTCATTAAGTCCTTCCCTCCCCTTTTCAACTGCAGTAATTAAACTAGCAGTCTTTGAATAATTGCCTCCATTTAATTTTAAAGAAGAATATATATTTAAGGGATGCTTCATATGTTACTTTATTTCTGCATGAAAATAATCTCTGTGCGGAAAATTATCTGTACCTACAAGCTGCTTAAGCACAGCCTGTTTGTAGCAACAAAAGCAAAACAAAGAACTCCCCCCCCCCCAAAAAAAAACCCACACTGTAGCGAATACAGCAATTTACTTGTAGAAACAAAAAGGAAAAGCAATGTAGTATGTGTAAAATCCTTTAGACCATTCTAAATTTTCTTTATCTGACTTTGGAATTATGCAAATGCAATACTTACAAGATCTGATAGCCTACACACACACACAAACACAATAAAGTAACATGTATGAAATCTGCCTGCTTCATTTCCACAGAGTTTTCTAATGTTTTGACTTAGACATCCAAAGAAACTCTTCAGGGTATCTCAAATAACCTTGTTTGTCGAAACTGCAAGTTTCAGTTTGAAGCACAGAATAATGGGCATTCAAATGCAGATACTGCCTATTGCTTTTAATAGGGTGAATATTTGAACACACATCCCAATGCTTTTTCTTAAGCCCTTAAGCCCAAACAGCTGATCAGGGGGCTGGAGGAGCACAAGTTCAACACTGGCTAGCATATTTTGACGGCAGCAGGAGGGCACCTGTGGGCCACATGCCCACGTGTGCTTTATTTATAGTGAGTATTATGCAACCTCCTCATTTAAATCCCTGGATAAGAAATGTATCTGCTATTCTTCAAGCCTTTTCTCCACTGTGGTTAATATTTATACTTCATTAGAAATTTCCCATTCTTCTCAGTCACATCTGTAGAGCAGAACCATTTATTAAATTCCACGATCTGTAGATGTGAGGTTAAAACTCCCCCTCACCTTTAATTTCTCTGAAAGTTTCCAAGTATTCAGTTTATTTGCTCCTTATCAGTTCTCACTAGAAGCAGGTGACTGTGTCCAAAGGATAACTGCTGAAAAGCTGGTGATGTGAATCAGGACTATTTACCTTAAATCCTGGAGCACAGATGCATTTTCCTCTCACACTGTCACAGTCAGCACCATTTTGACAACTGCAGATCTGTTGACAAGATTCGCCATAGAATCCTGGGGAACATGTCTCATTACAGTAGAGTCCAGACCAACCCGGCTTGCAAGAGCATTCTCCAGACATGGGGTGACAGCTGCCACAAAGGGATGAAAGGAATAAAACATTTGGAGCTAAATATGACACCAGCAACCCAAGGCAGCAAAATATTGTTATAGACACATTATAAAAGGATTTAACATAGAGGACTGCTTGAAAAGTGTTGCACATTGGGCAGTGTGGGTGGGTACAGATGCATGTGTGATAATATTACATGGTCTAATAATAACAATAATGGTAACAACAATTTCTAGACACTCTCCTTCACATCTTAAATAGTTTTAAACATCTTATTTTCCTTGATTTGAATATTTATCCAAAATAACCATTACTACGGTAATAATATTGTTTCAAATCACTTTTAAAATCTCATTAACTGTCATTGAGATCATACTCACAATCTGGATTCTTTGCTGAAATACCGTACACACTTATGAAACATTCATGACATTCTTTGTGAACTGACAATATGCTCAAGACCAAATTAAAAATTATGTAAAATAGTTCTTTGCACTTCATGTACAAAGTGGATTCCCCACACCCAGTAAACGCCAGCTTTAGAAAAGCTGACTTTTCTGAGGACTGCGGCAGAAAAAGAAAGGTTAATGTTCTACACGCCATGTCTGTTGCAGTTTTCATAATCACCAACTACTAGAATTCATGTAGCTTATATTTTTAAAACTGTGGAAAGATTTATTATATTTTAAACTTTCCCCTAACCCAGGAGTTCCCAAGCTTCTTGACTCACGGAGCCCTTCTTTCTATGGCGGAGCACCTAAGAGGCTTACCCTATGTCTTACAAGTTAATAGTGTTTAGGAGTATTTATAAGAATATATTCTTATTCTTTAATTTCATTCCATTTTTATTTCTTTCATTTTCCTGGAGCAGCCACAGAGCACCTGGGAAGCGCACACGGACCTGTAAGGGCTCCTCGGAACACAGGTTGGAAACCTCTGCCCTAACCAAAGTTCTCTGATGATAAACAGAGATGTATTTAACTCACAGGTAGTCTAGCCTGAAGTAAGAAACCTCTAAGCTCTTCACTTAAAATGATGCTTTAGTCTGAAACTGTTTTCTTTCCCAGAAGTGATGTCAAATCACTTTTACAGGGGAAAGGTCAGGGGCACCCTTATAACCTTGAAGAATGCAGATGGTCCATCCTTTCTATACCTGGTGACAGTCCAGCTGTCCCTACCTGAAAACAGCAGTCTCATTCAATGGGTAGCTACACAGCTGTTATCTTGTAACAAATGGAAACCATCAGCTGTGGTAAGATATATGGGCTAGGAAAGCAGACACAATGGAGTGCTCTGTGGTAGTCTGGCAGATTAAGCACTTAGTTTAACGCTCACCCAAAGGAAGCTCTTAATATCCAGATCAATTAAGTTTACAATAGGCAGCCTGTTTAAAGATGGACTCCAATCACTGATTGAAGTAATATTCCCTAAGGCATCACTTAGGGGAAGGGGGGATGATGAGTCCAGACACATTACATGAACTGAGAGAATACTCTCTTCCTTCACTGATTTAAAAATAACAGCAAATTTTTCTTCGAGACTCCTTGCTCCTTTATGTCTATTTAATTCCCTACTGTTTTCTGTTATTAGAAATATCTACCATTATTTTATACTACTGTTATTAAAATGCAGAAACCCCCCCCCCAGGACATTGCCTTTCTTATTATTATTTTAAACAACATATATACACAATAAGATTGCTTTCAAATAAATTTTAATTTGTGCAAACCAGGAAGGGCAGGGATTTCTCTAACAGATTCTTGCTTCATATTTCTGATATGTTTGGGGAAGGATAGGTAGATTAAAACTATAAACTGTTATTAAAGTATTTTAAACCTCCTTTCAATTTTACAAGGCAGTTTACAATATAATTCAAAATTATATATAATTAAATTATAAGAAAATGAGAACAAATGCAGCAAAACATAAGTAGCAGTGAATAAACCAGCCCTGAAAATCAAAAGCCTGTGAAACAACACAAATTTTACTTGGCTCTATTAAAATTATTAAGTTTGACACTTGATTAACAGAAAAGATGAAGGGAGCTTTCATTCATTTAAATCCGATCCATACAGAAACATGCTCTACACAATCTCCCCTGCCCCTGCTACTATTTTCTGTTTTAGCCCTCTGTTGTTGTTGTTGTCCTTGCTGCTGCTGCTGTTGTGTGCCTTCAGGTCATTTCCAATCTATCACAACTGGGTTTGCCAATACATTTCATTGTCTTGATATGAAATCTTTACTCAGGACAAGACTACAGAGCAACAAAGTGGTTCCCAATAGTCAGATAAGGATACATTTTCTCACCCTATTTGTTCAACTTATATACAGAAAATATCATAAGCAAAGAAGGATTATACTCAGAAAAAGGAGGTGTGAAGACTGGAGAAAGGAACATCAACAATCTAAGATATGCAGATGATACCAAACTACTAGCAGAAAACAACAAAGACTTGGAACAATTACTAAAGAAAATCAAAGAAGTGTCAAGGCAGGTTAAATGTTCAACATTAAGAAAACTAAAATAATGAACACTGAGGATCTACACAAATTCAAATCAGATGATGAGAAAATTGAAGACTTAGGGCCTGAACAGACTGCGAGAAATAATCTAGCTTGAGCCCATTTTCACTGTCCAGGCTCAATGCTAGAAAATTATAGGAACTGTAGTTTTTCTGAGACATTGCGCCTTCTCTGTCAGAGAGCTCTGGTGCCACAATAAACTATAGTTATCATGATTCCCTAGGACTGAGCCAGGGCAGTTAAAGTGGACTCAAACTAGATTATTTCTGACAATCTGTTCATGCCCTTAGTTAAAGACTTCCCATACCTTGGCTCAATCTTTGATAAGAATGGAAATTGCAATCAAGAAATCAGGAGAAGATTAGGACTGGGAAGGGCAGCTATGAAAGAATTAGACAAGATTCTAAAGTGCAAAAGATATACAACTCAACACTAAAGTGAGGATTGTTCAAGCCATTGTATTTCCCATCATCATGTATGGGTGTGAAAGCTGGATGGTGAAGAAAGATGATAGAAAGAAAATCAAATCATTTGAGCTGTGATGTTGGAGAGGAATTCTGCAGGTACTGTGAATGACTTAAAAGATAAGCAAATGGGTAGAAGAGCAAATCAGATATGAACTCCCCCTAGAGGCCAGGATGACTAAATTTAGGTTGTCATGTTTGGGGCACACCATGAGAGAATATGACTCATTGGAAAATATGATAATGCTCGGAAAGATAGAAAGCAGTGAGAAGAAGACCACGCACCAGATGGATAGACTCAATCAAACAGGACCCAGCCTTGAGCCTGCAGAAGCTGATCAGGGTCAGTGAAGATAGGATGTCTTGGAGATGCCTCAGTCACAGGGTCACCAGAAATTGAAGTTGACTTGAGGGCAGTTAAAAACAACAGCAACATGAGAATGGCTTTTAAGTTTTGGGATTTTCCTGTAGCCAGCTAAACAAATACTTTGGCACCTATGTGAACTAACAAACTGACAACAACAAAACCACAAAAATGACAGGTCCAGCTCCCACCAGTTTTATTCTTCGTAACAGGAGATCTTGCTTTCTTGCTCCACCTTTGAAAGGAGCATTTCCTTAAATATTCACTTATACTGAGGCAACAAAATTAAAACATGCTTCAGTCTCTCAATGAATTATACAATCAGGAAGTTAGCCAGAAATCTACACTCCTAGATGGTACACATACACTGTACTAATAGGGTGGGGAATATGCCATTTCAAATTTTTCAGTTTATAATTATTCTCCACACCCTAAAGCACTTTTAAATCCCTACTATAATTTAATCAAACAGAAGCAGAGCCATGCTTTCTCTTTGTAGCCACTGTTTATTTTGCCTTGGTAATAGTTAAATTTCATCCTCAATATCTTCTACAATGAAAAGGGCTTCTGTGACTCTGATAGCACCTTCAAAATAAATATTAACACATCATGACAACCCAGAAAGATAGTTCAATTCCATCAACAGGTATCATTACAAAAACAAAGCCAATGCAAAGCATAAAAATTTAAAATCTCTTTATAGAATGATCTTTTTCCTCAATCTCTTCCCTCTCCCTCCACACATATGTGTGTTTGTGTGTTTGAAACCAGGAGAGCATGGACACAATGAAGCAGAAACCAAACTGTGAGATTTGACCAACCAGGCAGTTGGAGGGTATGTAAATGGCTAAACCACTGACAACGACATAGGATTCAGTTCAAAAATTCTGAATGTTGTTAATATTTCTCCTGGTGTGACCACAGCACATCTGTCATGACTGCATTTTTAGAAACCAGGGTTTGGTATGGCTTCACTTGGCAGAATGTTGAAGGGAAAATACTTGTCTAGTTGTTATTTCTGTTCCACTTATTTGCAAGGGGAAAAGATGTGTGTTGGTTGCATAGGGGGGGCGGGAGGGGGAATACAGTATCACAACCTAAATCATGAATTCACAGTTAATTGTTATCACAATTTTAACTGTTATAATTCCCTTTGACACTTTTTTCACTCTTCTCAGTGCAAACTACTAAACCCAGGTGTTACTTCCAACTAGAGCAGGTCTGCACAACATATGGCCCAGGTGGCCACATGCAGCCCACCAAAGGATTTCAGGCAGCCCATGAGGATGTGGAACAACTTCAAGGGTCTTCCACTGCCTGGCTTTCTCCCAAGTAGAAAGCCAGGCAGAGGAGTAGAAGGACAGGAAATGCTTGTCCTGCAAGGCTCCTCCACCGCCCCACTTTCTCCTCAGGAGAAGGCTAGGCAGTGGAAGAGGAAGATGGGCAAACACTTACCCTGCAAGGCTCTTCCTTCTCCTGTTTTTTCCCTGAGAAGGCCAGGTGGTGGAGGAGGGAGAGGGGCACACATTCACCCCTCAAGGCTCCTCCATTGCTTAGCCTTCTCCCGAAGAGAGGTCCAGGCACAGGAGGAGAAGGACAAAAAAGGCTCCTCTGCTACTTGGCTTTCTCCTGAGGAGAGGGCTGGGCAGAGGAGGAGGAGGATGGAATTAATATTAATTAATTCTATTTAATATTATTAATTAGTATTAATTAGTAAATATTTAATTAAAACCTATCTGTGGCTCTAAGAAGTTTAGAATATTTTAATTCTGGCCCCTGCCTATAGATAATTGTGCAGGCTTGAACTAGAGTAAATACAATGAATCAATGGGAACTTGATAAGTCAAAGCTTACATAGGTTATATTTATTGGACGAATCTAATTAATTTGTATTAACAGTTGAAATTATGTTGTACTCATTGAGAGAGAGAGCTTATAGAAAAGAGGAAGAATTGCATCAATAAATAAAAGTTAGCTGGTAGGATAACACACAGCTAACACAGTTGCAGAAGACAGATGTGAATGCATTCTGGTTGTAGGAAACAGGTATGAATACATTTTAGATATGTCCAGACATGTCTTGTTTTGTTTTGCTTCTGGGCTACCAACTAAATAGTTTGCCTTTCTGAACTAAGTTTTAAAAGAACAACAGATGCTCCCATGCCTACGTGGTGGCTAAGTCCATTCAATTTGTCACAGAAAGGGCGAAATGTCAAAAACATATTCAAAGACAGTCATATGACTCTATTTACATCTGAACATTTGTAGTTTGACTTGATCACAAGCTGTCTTCCTGGCGTATAAATGAAGCAACAGCTGTGTTGAACATGAATCAAGCATAATCCTTGAAATATCAGAAATGCTATATGGTATTGTGTCATACATTCTTGTCAAAGTAAAATGTTTACAATCATTTTAGTTAATTTTCTGAGAGCTTAACTAATCATAGCTCCTATATACAAATTTTAATAGAAACAAGGTGGAAAGAACTGGTATAATATTCCAACTCCAAACCACTGCCTAATGTTTTACCTACTGTCCATAATATTTTTCAACTACATCACAAGATAATGCACATGTGAATAGTCTTGCTAATGCAATAGGAGAAGGCATGTAGCCATCTCCCAGGTCAATTATTGAGTCAACCAAGCAATCAGAACTTGTAAATATATAAGTTATGTTGCTAATGATGCTACAGAATGGTAAAAATATTTCTACTAAAGTTTTTCCATCATTTGGTTCCACAACAGAATTGAAAACAAAACAACTATTATAACTAATTAGAAGGACTAACTCTGATAAAAGTGAGATTGTTCTATTTAAGAATAAACAAGCTATCTAGATAGTTGCTATGGCAATCTCATTCAAAAATGTTTCTACAAAAGAGGTGGGCAAAGTGCACCCCCAGAGGCATTTTGTGTCCCCTAGAGGGTGAGGACATTTCCATCATGTTTGGGGGCCTTCTGTAAGAGAGGCCCTTTTTTGACACAGGAAAGACAGGAAGATGTTTCCATTCATTTATGGTTGGGGTTTTTTTTTAATTCCTCTTCTGGGTCTAAAATGACACAGGAAGGCCCCAACACATGGTAAAAATGCTCCCCCTATCCCCTAGAGGGCATGTGTGGGCTAAAAAAGATTTAATTTTTGTGGGAGCAAGTGTGCTGGATGGTGCAGCCTTCCAAAGTTTTCTGGGGGGCTAAGCTGACACATTACCATTCCATAGATGCCCATTCCTGTTCTACAATATGTCTCACATATCCACTTCTGTCTAGGAAGTTCTGTTGCATGACTGCACAGGCCTATGTTGTTGGAAAATGTAGCTTGTTTGAAAATGTACAGATGTGGGGAAATGACAATATGGGAACTACAAGTCACTTCTACAGCTTGCTGGGAAAGTTGCCTGAAGCTGGAATACAAAATAACAAAACAGGAGGTAGTCAAGGTTATAGTGTGTCTGGGAACACGAAGGCAAGATGTAAACATATTAGATCATCATGTTTGGTGGGAACTACTGTTCATGTGACACAGGACACAGGAAGGAATCACAGGAAGAGGCTGGGTTTTGAGGCCTCATGGAAAGTGTCTATAAATGACCTGAGCACACAGCATGTGTTCTTCTTCTTCCACTCTCTCTCTCTTTGTTCTTTGTTCCACATGAGAGTGTAAGTAGTTTTTCTTTGTTAATACTGCAACTGAAGAATAAATGCCTTTTTGGAGTTAGTTCCTGTTTACGGCTTGTTTCTGGGGAGCTGGATGATTACATTCCACAGCAAGAAACAGCTTCAAGGACAGACACCTTGGAGATTCTCTGGAGCAGAAGGGCAGGCTTCCAGGTGATTGATCTGCGCACTCAATTTGCTATAACATATGTATCCACAAGTGATGTTTTCTTTTTTTGCCCCCATAGCCTACTTATTCTCTAAAAAAAGAGTATGAGGAAGCCATTTCATTCATTCCCAGTTCCATCCACAGTAAACCACTTTTATAATTTTTCTTATTCCCCTACTACCTATAACTGATAAAAAATGCTGCATGGAGTGCAAAACTACTGGTGTTCAGGAAAGAATATAAAGGTTCACACTCTCCTTTGCTAAATTTAAATTCTTATACCTTCTTCCACTATAAGAAATTTATTGAAAAAACAATATACCTTCTGGTACTGGCCCTTATAGAGCCAGAACCTAAGTCCTTCTGACACATACTGAACTGCTATTACACTTATCATCTCTGAGTCAAGACATTAGGAACAACAATATCAGAATATTAGCAATAGACAGACACTTCCTTATATTCTTATTAATCCTCAGACTGCTTCTCCCAATGGGATTGTTTGAGTATTTTACATTCCCCCAAAACAAGTGATGAAACAGACTACAACATGCATGTCAAAAGTTAAAGAAAGTTACCTGTGCGTGTTTTGCAAATGACAGGGGCATTTTTTGTCACATTTGATTCCATAGACACCTTCTGAACACAGTCTTGTTTCACAGTTTTCTCCTGTATATCCTGGCTCACAAAGACAGGCACCACTTATGTGATAGCACTTTCCACCATTCATGCATTGACATGTTTCTGCACATTGCACTCCAAAGGTTCCCACTGGGCATTCATCTTGACACCTGTTGGGAAAGTCAAGAAATAGAAGAGGTTTTATTATTATTATTATTATTATTTAAAACTATTTATCTATTTAGCCTATTTACATATTGCCTATTCCTCCAAGTGGGCTACAATATACATTAAAATCAATGCAGCACAATAAATGAAAGTTTAAAAAGAAGTCAGTTAAAACATAATAAGCAGCCATAAAATTATTCAAGGAAAGCTTTATGAAACAAAGTAGGCCTTCACTCTGAAGAACCCAAGGAAGAGACATCTAGAAACACAAGGTCTTCTCTCGAAAAGTCTTGAACTCATAAGATCTTTTTTTCCTGGCAATCTATAGAGGGAGTCTTTAGAAGCCAACAATGTTCTGCATATAATGGACTTACCAAAATGACAAATACGTGAGTCCTAAAGTAAATCAAGCCTGAACTCCTGCTAGAAGCCAAACTAAGGGGGGAAGCAGATGGCGCAAAGCGCTGTTTTCGGGGCAAGGAAGGGGAGGGGCAGCCACACAATGGGTGCCCCAACCCCTTCCCCAAAACGTCCTCAGAGCAGCCGGCCCTCCTCACGGCCAGCGCTCCGAGGATGCTTTTCCGCTGCAGCCTTTTGTGGTGCACCTTCGGTGACTTGTGGAAGGAGTGCTATTTTAGCGCTCCTTCCAGGGGCGGCGAAGCTGCGCCACGGGGCCGAGGTGTGCGGATACCTCGGCCCCGCGGCGCAGCTTCCTGGGGCGGCCCCGTGACACCCGTCTGCTTCCCCCTTAAGACTATTGTACTTTGGACAAATCATGAGAAGACATGACTCACCAGAAAAGACAACAATGCTTGTTAAGTCAGAAAGCAGTAGGAAAAGAGGAAGACCACACTGCATGTGAATAGATCCAGTCAAAGAAGTCACTGCCCTGAATCTGCAAGATCTGAGCAGGATGATGACGATGACTTGGAGGTCTCTCATTTACAGGGTCACTATAAGTCAAAGTTGACTTTATGGCAATTAACAACAAAGGGTGTTATCTTCATGTTACCATAATCAGCAGTTACCATGGGCTTGTCTACACAAATCAAGGCAAGTTCAGGAGAATTGTCCACACAATTCTCTCTTTTGAACACACCCTGGTTTGATAAATTGCACTATATGCAGTCTTACAGTTGTGGCCATCCTATTGGATTTTTGTCTCTACCCCCACCCCCACCCCCTGCATGCAAATGTATGATTTCTGAATTCCTCCCCCCAACCTCATACTGGCATTGCTATGGGGACATACACACACACATAAATATTCAGATTTTCTGCTAAAATCCAGGATGTCCCCACTTTTTTCCCTCCAGATTAAAATTCCAAGGCAATGAAAAGGCCCAGATTGGGCCCAAATCATCCCATACGTTGTTTGAACAGCCTGCTGCTAAAACTAGGTGAGACCTAGGTTTTATTTGGTACATGCAGATATATGCCCAAAGGCAGTCTTTCAAATAACCTGATCCTAGCCTGTATCTAAACAGGGAAAATTAACATATTTTTCTTTAAGAACAATGCAAGATTTCCCTATATGTATGTGTGTGTATATGCATATATATATGTATATATATATAGAGAGAGAGAGAAACAGAGAGAGAGAGAGTCTCTTTTTTTAGTAAATCCAGGTGTAAAGGTGTGAGCAATCAAATTTTCCCAACATGAGAGGTTCTAGTAGATATCAAGATAACTACTGCATGAATTAGAATGAAATGACACTAGCCTTCCTGTAAGCATTAAAACAAATTTAAAATTATTCAGGTCAATGATTCTATGAAAAAATGTGTGCACAAAGAACGAAAGCAGAATTCTTGGGGCCTTTGCGGACTGCCAGAAATAGTGCAAATTGAGGGTTAGGGTTAGTGCTAGGGAATCATGGAAATTGTTTTTGGTTTTTTTCTGAGACATTGAGCCTTCTCTGTCAGAGAGCTCTGGTGCCACAACAAAATACAGTTCCCATGATTCCCTAACCCTAACCCTTAAAGTGGACTCAATTTGCACTATTTCTGGCAGTCTGCAAAGGCCCTTAGTTTACCAAGTGAGACAGATAAAGAACTGTACTGCATCAAATACAAACAGAGGAGAGGGAGAGAAAGCAGATTTCTGCAAAAGGACTGCTTAATAACAAACAAGAAAAATACTAAGAGATTGTTCCTTCTATTTAAATAAACACATAAGCTTTTAAATCCAATTTATTTGAAATATCCCACTATTGTAGAATTTCCAACACTCAAATACCAGCTGGCATTTCTGGAATGGTTATGCACTCACTCAAATTCTATGCTTTCTTCGAGTTTTTTAAATGGGTGAAGGTATGTTTCTTTATCTGGTGGTGGTGTGTGCCTTCATTTCCAACTTATGGCAACCCTAAGACAAAACTATCATGGGGCTTTCTTGGCAAGATTTGTTCATTTGCCATTGCCTTCTCCTGAGGCTGAGAGGATGTGACTTGCTCAGTAAGTTTCGTTATCTAGTGATCTTTTAACAAGAAAATTATCTGACTGCCCACTCAAGACGTAAATTGGTGGCCCGTACTTGCATACCTGAAGCCTCAGAAAGCACTACAGAACTATAGTCATGTTTTAACATTATTTTAGTTTTAGCTTCATTCCAAATCCATCCTTCCTTCAAAATACGTGAGGACCCTTGCTATAAGGGAACACTCTACCCACCACAGATGGTTCAGAACAGAGCCAGAAATGTTCAAAAAGAAAAGGGTAAATACATTGCACAAAGACAAATAGTTCCAGATATCTCAATTACCAGGTGAAGGCACCACAGCTGACAACGAGTACAAAACTGAGCTGGGGAAAATTCCTAAGTCCAAATGGAGCAACCAGTCAAGATCCTGGAAATGGTTTATGGTCAGAACATATTCAATCAACATTCAGAAGTGAGAAAACACCATATATGAGTGTTTTGCAGGCATGAGGGCCCTTTTCGATCCCTAGGCCCCATTCACACTATGTTATAAACCAATTTGGAAATGGTTTAACAGGGGGTCATTCATACTTATGCCAGTTTTTCCTGACCCGAATTTCAGGGGGACGCAAATCCCCCTTAAACCAGTGCTTTTGAAACCGAGGCATTTGCTGTGTTTTCCCAGAAGCACTGGATTCTTTTAGGGAGCTGCCAATGGGATCGTGCTGCCGATCCCATTTGGGGCACCCAGGAGGGAAGGGTAATGGGCAGAGGGTGGGCAGATGGGCAGAACATACCCATCCTATCGCACAGGTCTTGGCTTGGTGGGAACATGGTGCAGCTTGTGGTTGTTGTTTTTTAAGTTTGACAGTTTCTGCACACCGTTGCATTTGCATGGCTTTCATGGAGGGGTGCAGGGGGTTGTTGGTAAGGGTTGTTCAGAGGGGCTTGCCATTACCATCCTTCAAGGTTGAGACAGTGTGATCCCCCCAAGGCAAACCTATCGAGAGGGATTCTTGGCAAGGGTTGTTCAGAGGGACTTGCCATTGCCATCCTCCAAGTCTGACAGAAGAGGGACGGATTCACCCAAACAGTGTGACGTAGATGCGCATTATTTGACTGACAATTTTGAAAAACTAGAAACAATTGAAATGACAGCTCCATTTCAAATTGATAAAAATGGTAATGTGAATGTCAACAATGTTAAATTGCCATGGTGAGATTCAATCAGGGTAAATGTAGTGAGAACTTCAATTCTGTATCGCTTTATCAAAACTTCCCGGATCTCCTCAGTACAAAAACATGAGTGTGAATGAGGACCTAGTTTCCAGTCAAAACTGGAAAATATCAAAACCTCCTCTTTTTTGCAAGATATGGACATCACCGACAATGGCTGTGTACCACCAGGGTTTGTGGCCATGGGGGGGGGGGAGGTAGAAATATAAAGAAGAGGAGGAAGAAAGTAAGGAAATCTCTCAGCACACCATGAGGGGAACTATAGTAGTTGAAGGAGAAAAATAGGCAGGGAGAAAAGTGGCCCTGCTTGAATCTTCAGTACTTGAAATTACTAAGGAGGACACTCCCTAAGAAGAAACACTGAGTTTTTACTAATATATGAACTTCACATATTAAGAAAATGATCAAAGAATAACAAGAATTAAGAATTAATCACAAATTAAGAATTAATAGTGGGAGAGATAGCACATTTAGGATTCAGATCAGTTCCATTCAGAGCCTGAATGTTTCATTCAAATATCCATTATGATACAGCAGCCGAAGACAGTTTAGTAACACACTTTCTTTTCATCATAACAGAGTGCTGTAAATATCAGCTGGCATCCTGTTAGTGGCATGTGCAGGTATAAATCTACCTTATGCCTGTATATGTCTTTTTGTTGTTTGTTGCAAAGATGAGTACTCTCTCTCACCCTCCACAACATCCAAAGCTCCTCCTTAGACTTACCATTTAGTCACTCTAGTCCTCCATGGACATTCAGTGTTGGTGGAGAGCAGGGAGGATTAGAAATGTATCTGGCAATGGCCCTGTGTGCATGGGCCAAATAAAACATCCTCCCTCTCCCTCTCCATCCTCTGGGTGGGGAATCCAGATGACACAGGGCCCAACCCCCAAGTCTGGTGTGAACAGTCCAGATGATAACCAGCCAATTCAGCACCAAACCCAGGGGTATAACACTGTTAAAATGGATTAAATTAACTCAGTTTGTTCTGGATCTTCCTGGAATATCTAGAGCCCTCCACTGCAATGCAGAGTGGCCCTTCACATGTTGCTGGGCATGGCCACCAGCTTGGCATGGTGCACTGCTCATTCTGAGGTCATAACAAGGCACCCAGCTATGTGATGGATGCTGGGTGCCTTGTTTTGACTTCAGAGCAAGAAACGTACTACTGCCACGGCTGCGCCAAGCAGTACAGTGGGATACCTGTGCAAAGAGCCAACCAGCATCGCAACAGAGCACCCCAGGTAACTGTGGTGGTCAAGGCAACTTCAGAGCCAGAATAACCCGGGCTGCTCCAAGGGTATTCTAGCCCATGCAGGTGCCACCCAGGTCTCCATGACCAGAGGCAGAATGTTTACATTATATGCTGAAACTGCAGAGGACCTGAAAGGTCTCAACAATGACGCAATCATTTAGTGTCTGTCTGCAGGAGTTTAGCCAAATGCTTCTATGATTCCTCCCACTCTCCACCAGCCACAGAGGGAAGGGATTCAGTGGCTAAATCTGAGTGGACAGATGTAGTACAGTTCTACATGTGGAACTATTATGATACACTGTGCCATACAGAATTTTGTCCAGTGAGTGCAATCCATTCTGAAATTAGGGTGAGGGTACAGGACAAGTGTAGAGAAGCAACAGGCCCTGAATAAGAGAAAAAACAGACACAAAAGAATGTCTGTGAAAAAATTGTATGGTTTTATCCTTTAAAAAAAATATTTTTATGTAACCTATGTGACATTATAATGAAAGCAAGTAGTGTGCTTTGCTATCCTAATTTTTACTGGGAATAAGACAGTTGTTCAGTACCTTAGTAACATTTGCTAAAGGGGGAGGTTTCAAGATGACAGTTTTAAAAATTACTAATGGAGAAAGTTGATAATAAAATATAAATTTTGATTGGCCAAAGGATCAAACAATTTTATGGGTAATGAGACAGTCTTTATGGTCAACAGAAGAAAACCAAAAGATATCGGGGGCACTGCTCTGCAGTGGTTCCGGTCCTTCCTCTCGGATAGGTCCCAGAGGGTGCTGCTCGGGGACTGTAGCTCCAATAAGAGGGAACTCACTTGTGGGGTCCCTCAGGGGGTTATTTTGTCCCCGATGTTATTGAACATCTATATGAAGCCGCTGGGTGAGATCATACGGAGTTATGGTGCTGGGTGTTATCAGTACGCCGATGACACCCAAATCTATTTCTCCGTGTCTCGTTCGTCGGTCTCGAATTCCAATGGCATCTCCTCTCTCAATGAATGTCTTCGAGCGGTAATGGGCTGGATGAGAAAAACAAATTGAAACTGAATCCAGACAAGACAGAGGTGCTCACGGTAGCGGCCCCAAATCCAAGAATTGGGTTGCAACCTCCAGTCCTGGATGGGGTCACACTCTCCTCCAGTGACTGTGTTCGCAGTCTGGGGGTGCTCCTTAACTCGTCGCTCCTGATGACAAATCAGGTAAATGCAACGGTCAGGAGCGCCTGTTATCAGCTTCGGCTGATACGCCAGCTGCGCCCTTTTCTGGAAGTAAGGGATCTCGAGACTGTTGTGCACGCACTGGTAACCTCATGCCTTGACTTCTGTAATGCACTCTACATGGGACTACCCCTGTGCTTGGTCCGGAAGCTTCAGCTGGTCCAAAACATGGCAGCCATTTCCAGAACATCTAGGAGGGACCACATCACTCCGGTTTTGAGGTCCCTCCACTGGCTGCCTATCAGCTTCTGGGCCCAGTACAAGATGTTGGTTATCACCTTTAATGCCCTAAATGGCTTGGGTCCAAGCAATCTCAGGGACCATCTCCTTCCATACAATCCTCCCTGCGCTCTCCGGTCCTCTGGGAGGAATTTGCTGCAGCCTCAAAAATCAAGGCTTGCGGCGACCTCCCAGAGGGCTTTTTCTGTTGTCGCCCCGAAACTCTGGAATTACCTGTCGGACGAGATCCGTCAGTTGACATCACTAGACAGCTTTAAAAAAGCTGTCAAGATGGATCTCTTCCGGCAGGCCTTTCCGGATTAATTATCCTGGCCAGGGCTCTTTACTCCTGCGTTCCTTTCATGGTCCCATCCTCTGTTGATGGATAAGGAACGCAATAGAGGTTGTTTAGGGCTCTGCAATCTGTTCTTGATATGGTTTATTCTAATATTTTATATTGTTTACATTTTAACTATCTGTTATTTAATATTGTTTTAAGGGGGGGGGGGGTTGGTCCGGGGATATGCTGTATGGATTTTATTGTGAGCCGTTTAGATTGCTGTCAAGAAGCGGGATATAAATATATTATTATTATTATTATTGTTATTATTATTATTATTATTATTATGGTCCTCATTGAAGTGATAATATAATATAATATAATATAAATATATAAATGTACTTTTAATCATGACTCCTAACCAAATACTACTCCCACTGTGTGCCATACAAACTGTTTTGAGACAAGAAGTGAGAACTCTGTTAACAGAAGTGCCAGCGTTTCAGCATCACATTGATAATGTATAAACTCACATAATGTGATATTTCCTGTGACAGTCTGAACAAGAAAATGCAAAAAAAAAAAAAAGCCTCTACCAATAGTCTTTGTTATTTGTAACATAAAAATGGTTATGCAGAGATAATTGAGGATTTGGGAAAGAGGCCAGGGTTATGGCCAGCTGCTACACATTCTTTTCAAACAACACTAACAGCGTGCAAGATTTGACAAAATATAAATAGAGAGCACAGAGAGTTCTTACTACTCAGTTGCTAAGGAAGAATCCACTGGGAAGGTCTCCTGCTCAGTCCCTATTGACATGAAAGGGAGCAAAGCACAAATTCCATTTCTGGCAAGCATACAATGAAACCGACTTTAACACTGGGGAAACTGCTGTCAGAAATTCTTCCTGATAAAGTATCAGGAAGAATGAAAGACACTGACAGAAAAAGGCAGAGTAAGCCAATGTGGCATAATTGTTTGATTAGAATTGGGGAAACCCAGTTTCACACTCTCACTCAAGCCGAGAAGCCGATTGGGAGACCTTAGACTAGTCAATATGTCTCAGTCTAAACCTGCCACACAGCATTGCTGTGGGAATGAAATAGTGTAGGACAGAAGCTGGTAAAGAAACTCAGATGTGAGGGAGTAACAAAAAACCAGAAGGGAGGAGAAATGCAATGAGGTATCATGGCAGAACCCTGGCAGGAACCACTTGTCACAGAAGTACAAGCACAACAAAGAGCTCCAATTGAAAAAGTATCTCCGTTTTGCTTTATGCAGTGAGGTTCTGACTCTTAGAGAGCATTTTTGTTCCTCTGAGATCAAGTTAGCTAACTTGAAAAAACTGAGACAAACAGAGATAAGATCTTGTGGCAAGCAATAGAGCAGGGGTACGCAACCTTTCCCCTTTAAGGGCCGAGGGACTTCAGCTCGCAGAATCCCAGGAGCTATTGGCCAACATGGGACTATTGGCCAACATGGCTGAGGCTTCTGGGAGCTCAGCCCTCAGCCCTTAAAGGGGAAAGGTTGCCTACCCCTGCAATAGAGGAATGAGAGAATGTTACTGCTTCCCATTCTTTTTCACTCTGTACCAACAACTTGGAAAATGTATGGATTCTGATGGCACACTTTTCTGGTTTGTATTTAGGTTTGGGAAGCTTAGGTTTGTTAGGTAAAAGGTAAAGGTATTCCCCGTTGAAAAGGTTGTCAAGTCGTGTCCGACCGTAGGGGGTGGTGCTCATCTCCATTTCTAAGCCGAAGAGTCAGCATTGTCAGAGACTACTCTGTGATCATTTGGCCAGCATGATTACACAGAACACTATTTACCTTCCCACTGAAAAGTGGTATCTATTTATCTACTTGCATTTGCATGCTTTTGAACT
Source organism: Phrynosoma blainvillii (assembly GCA_026167975.1). Lineage (NCBI taxonomy): Eukaryota > Metazoa > Chordata > Lepidosauria > Squamata > Phrynosomatidae > Phrynosoma > Phrynosoma blainvillii. Next base: position 89,416,832 of record JANUYF010000002.1, on the reverse strand, counting down.
GCTAGGTTGGCAGAAGCTGGGACTAGTAATGGGAGCTCACCCCATCATGCAGCACCTGGGCCTTGAACTGCCAACCTGCCGATCTTGCAATCAACAGAATCAGTGTCTTAACCATGTGAGCCACCGCATCCCTTTTAGGTTTGTTAAGCACTCACAAAAAGGAGTACTCTTATTTCTAGGTGCACATCAGCACCAATGGCATGGGGAAATTAGTTTTTCTGTATAGAATTCTATATAGGAAGCTAAAATTCAGGATTTCTAAGGGACCTTTTTCTGAAATACTCCTTGTTCCACACACACAAGGCCATGCTGACAATCAGACATGAGGGATCTCAGTGTGCAGATTGAGAAAAGGGATTTGAATCATATATTAGGGAGTATTTGACTGTAAAAGGGGAGGGGGGGTGGGAAGAAAGTTTCAAGGAATACAGGAAAAACCAAGAAGCAATGCAACTCTGTGTAGAAGGGAGGAAGTGGAGGGAAATAACTACAAAGCTGGAGGCAGAAGGATCCATAGTAAGGGGCAAAGGTCACCTCGGACACAAAAAAGTGGTGCAACAAACCAGCTACACTGAAAGAAGTATTGCCATTGCAGGTCGTGGCTGATGTCAGAATCAAGAAGTACAGAGTGGCAGTGGCAGCAGCCAACAACAGCAGCAGACAATATAGCAGTGCCAGAAGAGGGGGAGACAGAGGCAAGAGCAACCTCAGCCCCTTGCCACCATCACACCAATAGAGACTGTAGGGAAACTCAGGTCCCTGCCTAGCCCAGAGGCATGCTGGGACAGTCCTGGAGCAATTGGGCTGATATTGTGGAACAGCAGAGTTGCCTCAGAAGGAAGTTTCAAGGAATATGGGGAAAAACAAGAACCAATGAAACTCTGTAGAGAGGGAGCAAGAAGTGAGAAATAACTGCAGAGATGGAAGAAGAAGGATCCACAATTGTCTACTGCAATGTATGCTGCAATGTTTGTCTGCTTCAGTGTCTGCTGCAATAGTTGTCTTCCTGTCAGAAAACATCACCAACTACATCTGCAGAAAGTGCAAATTGTTGGCTCTCTTGGAAGAGGTCAGTGCACTACAACTACATGTTGTGTCTCTCCAATGCATCAGAGAACAGGAAGACTTCCTGGATAGAACACAGGGAGAATTGATCATACAAAACTAACAGGAAGAAACTGCCAAGGAAAATGAGGAGTCCTGTAACAGTGAGGAAACACCATGGAGTAAAGTCATTGGCAAGAACAGACTGTACAAAAGGGATTCAGAACCTCTCCAACTCAACAATTGATTCCTATATCTTGAAAAGAAGGATGGATAGCAGTAGCAAAGATGCTCTAACAGGAAGCCGGCAGCAAAGGATACTGCATGTCAAGAAATAAGTCAGGAACACAGATCAGTACATGTTTCTCCTTATTTATGGGGGTACCAATGACATAGCCAAGAACGCCTTTGAGCAGATTACCTCTGACTATGAAGCTTTGGGCAGAAAGCTGAAGGGGTCTGGGGCACAGGTATTCTCGTCAATTCTACCAGTTAAGGTAGAGGACTACACAGGGACAGGAAGATGGCTGTGTAGATGTGTGGATTGGAAAAGTGTGGCTTCTGGGATCATGGTTTTCAGATCTTACACAGTTAACTACTGGCTACAGATGGGTTGCATCTCACAAAGACTGGGAAGAAAGTATTTTGTAGTAGCATGGCAAGTCTAATCAAGAGGGCTTAAAATTAAGTCATTGGAGGGAATTTGGAGATGATAGCTCAATCCGTCCAAAGACAAGATCTAAAGACAAGGTTGTGAATTCTAGAGAAGAAGCTGAGAAAGAGAATAGGGTCCAGAGAAACAGTAAATTAAATTAATAGGCAAGAACAAACAAAGCTTCAACTATATATACATCAGCACAAAGATTTTGGGAACAAACAAGATGAAGTCCTAGTGCAGGAAGGTAAATATGCCTTTATAGGGATTACCTGGAGGGATTACTCCCATGGCTGGAAATTTACAGCTGAATTGTGTAGCCTATTTTAAAAGAGTAGTTGTGGTAGAAAAGGTGAGGCATTATATGTTATACAAATTCAGTTGTACAGAAATCCACAAGAATGATCAGAGTGGACCAGTTGAGAGCACTTGGGTAAAAATAGAGAAATAAATAAACGAAACATTGTGGTAGGGGTTTATTACAGGCCACCAAATCAAGAAGAGGTGGTAGACAATGCTTTTCAGAACAAATCTTAGAAATCTCAAAGATATATGAATTAGTAGTTATGAGGGACTTCAATTACCCTGATATCTCATGAGAGACTAAGGGCCTGAACAGACTGCCAGAAATAATCCATCTTGAGACCACTTTAACTGCCTTGGCTCAGTGCAGGGGATTATGGGAACTGTAGTTTATTGTGGCACCAGAGCTCTCTGACAGAGAAGGCTCAATGTTTCAGAAACAAAACTATAATGCCCACGATTCCCTAGCATTGAGCCAGGACAGTTGAAGTGGTCTCAAGCTGGATTATTTCTGGCAGTTTGTTCAGGCCCTAACTCTGCAAACCATAGGCTCTTCAACAAATTTCTGATGTGCCTTGAAGATCTCTTATTTCAAAAGGCAGAGGAACAAGGGGATCTGCAATACTCGACTTCATCCTAACCAATAGAAAGGAGTTGGTCCTGGAATCAAAGTTGTTGATACATAGGAGAATGCTAGAATTCACAATTGTGGGACAGGGCAAAGAAGAATATAGTCAAACATGGACTGGATTTCAGGAAACTGATCTTAATACATTCAGAATCCCATGGGTTATATATGCTAAGGAAAAAGATACCCAGCAAGGGTGGGAATTATTGAAGGATGAGTTGCAAAAAGCACAATCATAAAATATCTCATAGAAGAATGGGAAATATCTGAAAATGCCAATGTGGCTGCACAAAAAAACTAAAGGAGGAAGTGAAAAGAAAAGGAGTATGTATATAGAATGAAAGGAAGGATAAATAACCAAGGAAGAGTATAGATGCTAAAGCTCAAAATGAGCTGAGACTGGGTAGGCAAGCAAAAAGCAACAAAAAGAGGTTTTTCAGTTATGTGAGGCAAGAGAATGAGAAACAGGGAGAAAGTGGGAAAGTGTTCAGTAAGGATGGCAAAATGTTAAGAGATCACAGTGAAAAGGCAGAACCACCCAATACATATTTTGTTTCAGTTTCCCCCCTAAAAGAAAATGTGTACTTAGCAGCAGAGACCTAAGAAAGGGATTTCAATGAAAATGAAGGGCCTTCGCAGACTACCAGAAATAGTGCAAATTGAGTCCACTTTAAATTGAGGCACTGCCTTGGCTCAGTGCTAGGGAATCATGGGAATCGTATTTTTTTCTAAGACATTGGGCCTTCTCTGTCAGAGAGCTCTGGTGCCACAATAAATTACAGTTCCCATAATTCCCTAGCACTGAGCCAGGGCAGTGCCTCAATTTAAAGTGGACTCAATTTGCACCATTTCTGGCAGTCTGCAAAGGCCCGAAGATAGGGAATTTTAGTAGGAATCACTTAGGGCCTTTGCAGACTGCAAGAAATAGTGCAAATTGAGTCCACTTTAACTGCCCTGACTCAGTGCTAGGGAATCATGGGAACTGTAGTTTATTGTGGCACCAGAGCTCTCTAACAGAGAAGGCTCAATGTCTCAGAAAAAAATACAATTCCCATGATTCCCTAGCACTGAGCCAGGACAGTTAAAGTGGATTCAATTTGCACTATTTCTAGCAGTCTGCAAAGGCCCTTAGTTAACCTAAACAAGTTGAAATCTGCAGACCCCAACAAACTGCATCCCAAATTACTGAAGGAACTTGCTGAAGCAGACAGGCGATTTGGGGAGGCCTCTGGCCACTCCAGCAGCAATTGGTCTCTAATCAGCCCAGGACTGCGGTAACCAGGGTCCACTCCTGAAATGGGTTGCTGCCGTGATCCCAAATGGGCCACTCCTTTTGCTGGCAGCTTTGGGCCACCTTGGCTGATCTCAGAGTGGCTTCCAGCTGCTTTGGGGGCTTGCGTTGTATAAACGCCACACTCTCGTAGCCACTCTATTTTTCCTTTCTGTTCCAGGCTGTAGTCTATGAACCCCTTGCCATCATTTTTTGAGAAATCTTGAACAGCAGGTGAGGTGCCAAGGACTGGAGAAGGGCAAACATCTAAACATTCTCTTTTCAAAAAAGGCCATAAGAAGAAGAAGAAGAAGAAGAAGATCCAGAATGCTACAGATCAGTGAAATATCTTCTTCTGCTGCTAAAAATGTAGGGCAGATAGAAAGACACGTCCTGATTAAGAAGAATCAACTTGACTTCTCCAACATGAAGTTTATGGACAGAGGGAAACCAGCAGTCATGAATCTGAATAATTTCCTTGTAGCTTTACATCTCTCTTTACAGCTTGCTTTATTTCTCCTTTTCTACAATAAATGAGGCAGAATTTAATGAAGTAGTATCTTCTTACCGTTCCCCTATGTAACCTGGGCTGCAGTGGCATTGTCCTGTTGCTGAATCACATGTCCCTCCATTGTGGCACTGGCATTCTTGGGAGCAATTCTTTCCATAGCGTCCTTCAGGACAAGGCTGACCACAAACTGTGCCCTGTTTGGAAACACAAGTTCTGTTTTATGCATGGGAGTGCAGCTATGAGAAAGATGAAATGGATTTGATGGAAGCAAGGAGATTAACATGTTTTTATATCAAACAATCTGTGCATATCTTTAAAATGTCAGATTGTTTTTTCGCTTGTGAAACAATGCACATTTTGCCCTAAGTAGCAGACTGTTAAAGAATTTTTATCCTGTAAGATAGTAAATCTAATTCTGTATTTCAGTTCTAAATGATAGTAAACATTTAGATGTTTAAACAAAGCTTTTTTCTTGTTTCTGCATGCTAATATTTTAGGACAAACAAATGTTTTAGAGTTTAAACAAAATATATACAAATGCATTACACCAATTGTGTGTGTGTGTGTGTTTATTTTAACCCTTTTGAGATTTAATTTAAAATACAAATACAGATGTTACTCAGAGGCCTCTGGCTTGAGAAAATGCCTGCTAGAGAGAATGCTGACAGCCATGAAACCTAGATGATTTAGGTAGTTGCAAACAGCTGAGGCCACATATCACCAGGTGCTACTGACCCAGACTGAAGAATGCAGGTCTCTGGAAGACTACCTGCTAACTTCTATTCTTGTATCATCTTCCTTGTAGTTATACAACAAGTATAAATCAGAAGGTAAAAAAGCATATTTCAAGATGCTTCCTAGATAGGAAATAACTTCCTCCAAAAATCCACAAAAAATGATGGCCAGATGCTCTCCATGACCGGCTATTTTAAGAGGTGTTTGTGGAACATTTAATGGAAATTTGGGTTTTTTATTAAAATGTAAAATTTTGATGTTAAATGTTACAACATCAGGATATAAATCTAACGCATATCTAAACCACTGCATGGCTAGATGTATTAAATAAACACCAGTCTGTGACTTGTGGAATTTTAACTTACTCACCCTGTGGGAGACAGAAAGCATCAGTTTTCCTTTCCTGTTCACTGAAAGGCTGTCTGAATTACTGGATGCTGAAGACCATATGTTTTTGTGATGGTTTGGCTTTGATCCCTTGTGGTGATACTGTATGCGAACACATTTCCTCTTTTCATGCCTGATGTCAAGCTGCATCAAATTAAATTCTCAACAGAGGCCTGCACTAAGCAGAAGTGCATACTATTTTAGAAGGTATATTTACCATCCATCCAGGAGGACAGGCACATTCCCCAGTTACGTGATGACACACTCCTCCATTCTGGCATGGACACCTTTCTTCACATTGTGGCCCATGCTTGCCAGGGGGACAGAGATCCTCACAGCTAAAAAAATGAAATAAAATGTAATGACAGTGATTACTTACAAAAATTATAGCATCAGTCTTTTAAATATGTGACCCCAAAAATGCTTTTGTCCAAATCTGATTTATAACTGAGTAAAACAGCCATAAAATCTAACATGTGGTAATCTTTAACTTTACTTTTTAAACCTTCTTTACCCACTTGTGGAAACATTTGAAGAATTTCAACAAAAATAATAAGACCTGGTACAGAAATGTATGTGGTGGCTCCTTGTGCCATAGAAGCGCTGGCTTTCCAGCACTTTACCAGTCAATATGTATACAGAAGGGGGGGGGAGGTATATGTCCGAGACAATTCTCTTATTCATCTGAATGGTTGAGACCCAATTGAAAGTATATGTTTCATTATCCTTGATTATGATGGGCTTCACCTGTTATCTGATCACTGCCCTGTCTTCCCTTTGGGGGAAAAGGTTTGATAAAAAGTATTAGCATGAGTTACCAGTATAGTCATTCTAGTTGCTAGCATAGTCATTTGCACAGTCAGCAAAAAGTATAATTTTATTCCATTATGAATTTCTGTTCTGAGACCACCCTGCCAATTGTAATATCAGTTTCAATAAGGATGGCATACTAGCAGCCAGTAGATACAATTTTTATCCTATGATTACTCTAAGAAACTCAGCACAAATCCTCCCACAAACAGGTTATGAAGTAAATTATGCTGAAAAGACAAGGATTAGTCCAGTTATATAATGAAACTGATCATTGAGCAGGGATTAGAACCTATGGGGCATACAGACGGCCCCTAAGGGGCGGCTCCAGGCCACCAGGGGAGTGCCAGATCGGGGTCGCAACCCTGATCCAGCTCTTTGCTGCTCCTTTTTGGAGCGGCAAAAAGCCATTTGTACCGCCACTGCCGTGGCAATTCTGCACCCTTTGGTGCAACGTGTCTACACGCTGCACCCAGGGAGCGCCCTGATGCCACGCACCATGCCGTGGGGTGTGCGGCGTGACAGCGGAGTGCTGTGGGGCATACAGCATGATGGCCTTTTCCAAAGGCCTACAGTGGGTGACATGATTTTCCCTTTCTTGTTGATTACTACAGCACATTACACTGTGTTGCTTGGATTTGAGATTGTCTCCCAAGTCTATCTTAACATGATCTGTCATGCATCCAAAAGCAACAGGGATATTGCAAAAGATGGTATTTGAAAAACTAACAAATGTGCTGTAGTATATACTTACTTCTATGAGGTTCACTATGGGGAAAATGCTATTTTAGTTTTAACTAGAGCAAACCCTTGACAATACTTAAGACTTCTAATCAATAATAAAATGGGTTCCATTGATTTCAATGAGCCTATTCCAGTTGAAATTAAAGCAGATTTAATTTTTCGTCAGATTTTCTGATGCTATGATTGAAAATGTGTGCCCTAATTTCTGAAAGTTTATGCCAGAATAAATCTTTTCTGTAGGACATTGTCTGCACATACTCATAGAAATAATAGGACAGTGTGAATGAGATGCATTCAGCACTGCTTATTACACCCATTCTGTAAGATGTTAGTCCATTATGCTTTAATAATTGGACTGGGACCAGGGAAATATAGGGCCCGTACAGACTGGCCACAAGGGCCGGCCTGGGGGTGGAGTTGGGGTGGGGCGACCGACTGCCCCAACTCTGCTGTCATGCCATAACATCAGAAAATCTGACAAAAAATGAAATCAGATTTAATTTCAACTAGAATAGGCTCACTGAAATCAATGGAACCCATTTTAGTGTTGATTAGAAGTCCTAATTATTGCCAAGGGTTTGCTCTAGTTAAAACTAAAATAGCATTTTTCTCATAGTAAACCTTATAGAAGCAAGTATATACTACAGCACATTTGTTAGTTTTTCAAATACCATCCTTTGCAATATCCTTATTGCTTTTGGATGCATGACAGATCATGTTAAGATAGACTTGGGAGACAATCGCAAATCCAAGCACCACAGTGTAATGTGCTGTAGTAATCAACAGGAAAGGGGAAATCATGTCACCCACTCTAGGCCTTTGGAAAAGTAAAGACAAATGTGCAATCTGCAGCTACTCCACATGTAATAAATACAATTGTTGCATACAAAGCTCCAGTGTATCCAGGAGGACATCTGCATTCTCCAGTCACATGATCACAAGTGGCTCCATTCTGACACTGGCATTTTTGGTGACAATCATTTCCATATGTCCCTTGGTCACAATGTTCTTCACAGCGCCATCCCTTGAATCCAGCAGCACAATGGCAGGCTCCAGTTATGGGGTTACACAAGGCTCCATTTTTGCACTGGCAGCGACTACTGCAGTGGGGTCCCCAGTGGTAGCTGTCACATGCTGATTGGAACACAGAAAGCAAGTGTTACATGTGCTTCCTTAACCACTTATCCTGTAATTTCATTATTATAATTTAACAAAATAAAACTGACAAAGATATCAGTTTTTCTTTAAGATAAGAAGAAAAGTGAACACTTTTTTTCCGCAAAGTAGTGGGCAAATTCTTCACAATAAGCTGTTGAATAGCTTAAATTCTCCTGTGGGCCAGAACATAACAGCATTTGAAATGGCTCTCCAAACAGTTATTTGAAGATGCAGTGGTGCCAGTTTTTTTGCTATCCTTATTGTCCTACCATAGCTCTTCCGAAAGTTATAAATATCAAAACAGATACAAAAAAGGATGCAACATCCAAGGCCATTATTTTAAATATGAAATTGTATTATGTTTTCATTAGGCAGCTTTTGGACTACAGTGGTTTGAGCTTGCAGCATTTTACAATTCAGTTCAATCCACCATAGACTCAACACTCAGACACAGAAGGACACATTGGGCATACTGGAACTTTATTTACTTTCATTTTCCCTTCATCAGAGAGCATGGATTTGATGAGGCTGCTATAGGCAAGGGTAGGCTCCATATTCCTTGACCAAACAAAGGGAATGGAGTGAATGCAAATATGGGAGGCATGCAAAGGTCAGTAATGGCCTCATGGAGGGCATGAACCCCATCCCACCCACCCCCACACACATGCACGGGTGGAAGGACAAAGCACCATTATTGCCTAGGCTAGGTCAGTGCATGAGCACTGTTCCCATGGTGGATGCATCACATCCATCATTTTATATGTGTATCAATACATATATGTGTATGAATAAGCACTAAGAAAAGCCTTGTAAATATGTTATTCCCAAAGTCTCCTGCCTCCCCACACATTAGACAAATATTGAGAGGATTTTTTTTTAATGGAAGTCATATAAATAACATATAGAAAGGCCATAAATAGTTCACTGAGAATTAGCTAAACGTGCTCAGAGCATCTGCTTTTTATTTTCATATTATACTGTTAACAATAGTGCTGTGGCAAAACTCCAGTATACTACTTGATGATCATACACACTAAATCGCCTTAGTGACTGACAGCTATTGTTCTCATAGCTTTCTCCTGAGGCAGAGCAGTCAGGCAGAGAACAGACCTACTTTCTTATAGGAAACAAAAAGAACTCAAGACATCTCCTCCGGGTGAATATTACTCTGCCACAAAACTAAAACATTCAGATTACACAAACAGAAAGGGCTAAGCTCTTTTGAGGATCATTTCTATTTAATGTGGTTGGTAACCCAGATATTTCTAAATTATGTTTTTAAAAATCTATTCCTTGACACAGATTACTTAAGACAATTTCTTATTCAACATGATTCTCTTCTGATGTCATTATGATCTGTAATGTATAGGGAAAATATCCCTGTGTCTGTATTACCATGGTAAAAAATGTTCCTTTGTTAGATGGGATCTTATTTCACAAAACTAGTTTTTGCAGTGTTCTTTCCTAGTCTGGCCAAACTGTACATCCATACAGTATTTACATTCTACGTTGCATATAAATGCATAACAATTTTAATATTACATTTCTGTCATAACCTGTGGCAAATCTTATGGCTAATCATATAAGTTCAAGACTGATAGAATTAAATAGTTTTGGATCACTCCTTACATTTATCTCAGAAACCAACAAGTTCTGAGACATATGTATGTTTGTATTAAATTGGTTAGACAGACTTATAGTCCCTGAAGATTTAACAGAGATCACTAGACTGAGTCTGCTTAACACCTCCTAGCATATTCAGATTACTAATGTGGAACAAGACTGCTTCAGCCAATCCCCAAGGAAAAATTTAAAAATGAACTTGTATGTCTTAGAATGTCTCAACAAACCACCACTGGGAATTGAAGAATTTAAAATTTGACCATAAGACAGCAATGATATGGAATAAAGTGGACCATATTTATCTCTGGGCAAGATCTGCCCAAGATATGAACTCAGTCCAATATTTCTAACTAAAGTCAGCATACTACTGCTCAGAAAAATAATTCTCTGGGTTCACAGAGTCCTGCTCATATTATTTTACCAATGGCTGGAAGTGGGATATTTGATGCAACCCACCAATGGTCATGCAGATGTTTGGAGAGACAGCTTAATCATTCTCAAAATCACCATAGAAAGTTTATGCTACTCCATATTTGACATGGTATTAATATAGACCAGAAATCACACAGACTGGCTTACATAAACTCTGCTTTACTTATAAAGCATTGTAGCTCTTGATGTAACTTTTTTAAAAAATTGGATATACTGCTCTTCACCACTGTGTTAAAGTGAGCTGTTATGTCGCACTGTGCATCTGAATTTAAACCATTTTATTTGTAAGATACAAATACTGAAGGAAAAAAGGTAATCTATTGGTTCTTTAGTGTACTTAGTACTGAGGAATAATGTTCAATATTGCTTGAAAGATGCAGCATGGATCTTAATTTTGCAATGCATGCATAGGTGAGGAAGGTGCTGCATTCATTGCTACTCCACCCCTTAATATTAAAAAGTATACTTAGTATTTATGTAGCACTTTTAAGTATTCAATGTGCTTTACATCAGGGATGTAAAGAGACTGCAAATTTCTGGTCTTTTTCACCCTGTGTCACAATAAAAGGACCAGCACTTTTTGGGTAGAAGAAGAGCAGAAGCAATACCCTTAAAATGTGTTCTCTCTGCATGCATTCACTCTTTAGCACAAAAACACTGTATTTTGTGCAAAATCAATTTTTGTGTGTGTGGAAGGAAAACCTTCAAATTTTTGCAAATAAATTGTCCAAAAATGTAAAAAATATTTTAAAATGTGCAAAACTTCTTGTATCATGATTAACAGGAGCAAAACATTTGAAATTTTCATTCTCATTTACAAAATAAGTGAAGGTTTCCATCCCTACATTATCTTAGATCTTTTACAACACAACAATCCTGTGAAGTATTACACTGGAGATGGCAGTGTAAAGTTGGTGCAAAGATTTTCTCTGTCTTGGTTTCGGGCAGAATAGTGAATGACCCCTACTTTAAAAGTTCTCAGATGAGAAACTGAAGAGATCTGTCAATACAGATTGAGTCTTCCTTACTAAAATGCTTAGGACCAGAAGAGCTTTGAATTTCAGATTTTATTTTTATTTTTTTAATAATAATAATTATTATTATTATTATTATTATTATTATTATTTACATCCCGCCCTTCTGCAGAGCAATTTTGGAATATTTCCATATACATAATGAGATATCTTGGAGATAGGACTCCAGCCTAAATACAAAATTTATTTATGTTTCATATACACCTTATTAGCTAGGGTTTGAGCATCGGACTAGGACTCTGGAGATCAGGGTTCAATTCACTGCTTGGTATGGAAATCTGCTGGGTGACCTTGGGCAAGATACATACTCTCAGCCACAGAAAAACCCATGATAGGTTCACCTTAGGGTCGTCATAAGTTAGAAACAACTTGAAGGCACACAACAGCAACAATACATCTTATAAACACAGACAGAAGGTAATATTGTACATAATATTTTTAATAATTTTGTGCATGAAACAATGTTTGTGTGTGCTGAGCCATCAGAAAGCAAATCTGAGCCAGCCATGTGGACAATTCTGGATTTCGGCGTATTTAGGATTTCAGAATTCTGGATAAGGGATACTCAACCAGTAATACTTGAAACTACACAAGCATGGTATGAACAAAATTGCAGCAAATGTGTATGTGTGGGTGTGGGTGTAAAATTAGTCTTCAAAACAAGTGTACTTAGAAATTTTCATGAATAAACATTTTAAAATCTCATTGCTTCATCTCACAGTATTGATGGCAATAGGAGTAAATGGAAACAACACAGCTGCTAATCTGTTGAAAATAGGCAGTCTTTCCATTAATGAGTATCTTCAGGCTATAAACTACCAGGCAGGGGGTTAATCAGTATATATACCATAACAACTGCCATGGTTGTCCCAAGGTCAGAAATAAGGAAGGGAGAAGCCAATAAATTAACTTCATCTAAGCCTACAGTAGGAAATTATAGCTCAGATCTAAAAAGTCAAAGAATGTAAAGGAGAACTACACTGTAAAGAAAAATGCAGTTATTTTGGTTTGAATACAAATAAATAAAATATAAATGGACAAACAGATAAGAACAAAAAAATTTAAAATTCTAGTAAACCAAAACAAGTTACTAGTTTTTAAAATCTTATGGGAAATATCTGAATGAATAGAAGCAATAGAAGTTTAGATTATACTTTGGCTCCAAGATTTCTTTGCATAGATACAGAGGAGGCCTTGGTATGCTTATCCAATGGGATACAGTCGTAATTCAGGTTGCTACCAGGTATTATCGCATGCAAGTCACTGTTGCTGGGCAAGTGCAACCCAGTTGCATCTTGGGTCCCAGTCATTCTTTGGAGGCTGCTTTTACAAAATGGCAAGCTCTCATCTTGGAAAAGTGGCCTTCAAAGTGTGGCTGGGACCCGGGATGCAGCCGGGTTGCACTTGCCCAGCAGCAGTAACTTGCATGTGATAAACCTGGTAGCAACCTGAAACGCAACTGTATCCCGTTGGGGATTAGTTGCATTATTGGTAAGTGCAATAATCTCCTTAGAGATACTCCACTGCAAATAATTCTTCCAAGTTTGTTAATTCTTTTATTTGCATTGAGGAAAGGACTCTACAAATGGATCCCTTCTCCCAATCTCTCCCTAGGTAGAATGTGTGAGTCAGGGATAAACACACTGCACAAATCATCCATTCTGAGACCATTTTAACTGCCCTTGTTCAATGCTAGGGAATTCTGGGAACTGTAGTTTTATGAGATGTTTAGCCTTCTCTGTCAGAGCTGTAGTGCCACAATAAACTACAGTGTTCAGGATTCCCTAGTACTGAGCCAGGGTGGTTAAAGAAGTCTCAGACTGGATTGTTTCTGCAGTGTATTTTTGGCCCTCAGTGGACTTAAGCTGTGTGAATCTACTTTCCATGAGTTCTAATGGATCATTCATATTATATTACATTGCACTCATTTCAACATAAACAATCTATCCAACACATTATCATAAAATGATAAACCAGAATTGTAGGAAATCTGTCTGATCATGGAGTTACACTCCTCCCACTCAAAGTGGGAGTAGCTAAACAAGCCATGGAATTTACTCCTGAATCTTTTCATTATATTGGGTAAATCTGTTTTATTTTTCTCCCAACAAATCATAGGTAGTATCCACAATCAAACCTAAAGCTAAGGAAAAGAAACCAGAGTGGCTTCTGCATCCATGTAGGAATAGTATGATAAAGAAAACCTGGAGTGAAACTGCCATTTGTATTGAGATGATCCAGGACACAAACTACAGAGCAAAGATGTACACAACTGGCTTGTCATGTCATACCAGCACACCCTTTGTGTGAGTCTAGATACAAAACTAGGTGCTAACCGACTAAGAGGACCACCATACAATTGGTGCTCACTATAATTTTAGATAACCCATAATGTAGGATTCTGAGAATCACAAACCTGAGATTGTTTTCTGGCAGGGCTATAAATGATGTTCATGTGCTGTTTTGAACCTGCAGGGTGGCAGGTGGCTGCTATAATTTATTCTTCTCCAAGACCACTGTGAAAATGTACTTTGTTGCCTCCTTCCCTCCCTCCCCACACTGCATTATACTTCTTCAGCTTCTGGTTTATGCAAGCATTACCTCTGCATAGACAGACACAGCTGTTTTCCTTGGTGCCCCCATGGACAATTATGGTCAAGAAATATCTGTCTCAGACCAAAGTTTCCACATTTCTGGTTGAGCAGTGGTGTAAATAAAGCAACACTGAATGTTTCACAGAGTATCAGAAATTAGGAAATGGTTCATATTCCTTAAGCATAACTGTTGTTGTTGTTGTTTATTCAATGAGAAACTCCAGCACCTTATATCATGTTTTTCAAGCACACAGATAATAATTTTGGTAAAATAATGCTGCCTTTTAAATGGTGAGGTGGACCCTGGGGGAGTAGGCTTGAGACTTGGGAGGTCCTGATCCCTCCTCCTTCTCTTCCCAAACCTTTTCTGCCTCAGAGGCGAAGAGAAAGGCAAGGAGGGCACTTGGAGTCTCTTCCTGAAGGAGGAGGAAAGTTATTTCCTTATAAAATATTAAAATATGGATATACATGAATGTCTGCACAAAAATACAAATGCTAAACAAACAAAACAAAATAATTTTATTTGTATACTAAATTGAACCAGGAGGAGGAGATGGCATTTGCATGTAGATGTAAAAAGGGTCACAAGGGTAAAAAGTTTGAGAACCACTCATCTAGAGTTCATGAAAATGATTTACAGCCAATATTAATTATGCACTAGAAAAACATGCCATTAGCATTTTCATTCAGTATGGATTTTTAAAATATGTCTAGCAATGCTAAAATAAACATTGTCCTTCATATCAACCTGAATACACGCAATCAGAAACAAAACTAGTTTGGGTATGGTTTATTATTTATTTATGAGAAACCACCACATGTTGTTGTTGTTGTTAACTCCCCTCAAGTCGATGTGGCATTATTATTATTATTATTATTATTATTATTATTATTAAAACACTTAGGATTGAAAAGGAGATTATATACAACTGGAAAAATTCCTGTCAAACACCTTTTTTGTTGTTGTTAACTGCCCTCGAGTTGATCTCAACCCATGGTGACCCTATGGATGAGACACCTCTAAGACCCTCTGTCCTCCACTGCTCTGCTTAATTCCTGCAACCCCTTAATACTCATGTTCTCTTTAACAGAGTCCATCCATCTAGCATGTGGCCTTCCTCTTTTACTACCTCCCTCCACCTTCCCCAGCATTATTGTTTTTTCAAAGAGTCCTCTCTTATCATGATGTGTTTGAAGTACAACAGCCTCAGTTTGGTCATCTTGGCTTCCAGGGAGGTTTCTAGTTTGATGTGCTCTAGGACCCATTTGTTTGTCCTTTTGGCTGTCCATGGGATCCTCAGCACTCTTCTCCAGCACCACATCTCAAAGGAATTGATTTTCTTCCTATCATCTTCTTAACTGTCCAGCTCTCACATCCACACATAATAATAGGGAATACAATGAGTTGCATGATTCTAACTTTTGTGCTGAGTTGTATATCTTTGCAGTTTAGAATCTTTTCTAGTTCTTTTAGAGCTGCCCTCCCCATTCTTAATCTTCTGATTTCCTGACTGCAGTCCTCATTTCTATCAATGGGAATTCTTTTACTATTTCTATTTCTTCATTGTCTAGGTTGAACTTGTGAAGGTCCTCGGTAGTCATTATTTTTGTTTTATTTATGGTCAACATTAAACCTGCCTTTGCACTTTCCTCTTTGATCTTCCTTAGTAGGTGTCCAGGTCTGTGAGGTTTTCTGCTAATATTATGGTGTCATCTGCATATCTTAGATCATTGATATTCCTTCCTCCTATTTTCACTCCTCCTCCTTCTGTGTCCAAGCCTGTTTTTGTTATAATATATTCTGCATACAAGTTGAATAGATAGGATGAGAGGATGTAGCCTTATCTGACTCCTTTGCCAATTGGGGACCATTCTGTTTCTCCGTGTTCTGTTCTGACAGTAGCCTATTGTCCCAATTACAGATTCCTCATCAGACGTGTTGCAACTCCCATGTCTTTAAGAGCATTCCATAGCCTTTCATGATCTATGCAGTCAAAGGCTTATTAATAGAGTGACAATTGAGAATGATTCAAGATAACTGACTGAATATGACTCAGGATATTGAGGATATAGCCCACTGTGTAGCTGTGAGTGCAGTGATTAATTTGATCTATGCAGCATCCATTGCACCAGCACATTCAGATCACCCAGATCTGTTTCAACATGGATTCCAAATTGAAAGTAGATTCTGATGAGTAAGTGAATTGTGTACTTGCCCAGTTTTGATGGATCAGTTTCAATTTGTTTGACTTGTTAATCTGAGTAAACTGCTTGTGAACTATTTTTTTGTTAGACCTATGTCCATATTGGCTGTTTTGTGTTGTTAAAGAACTTGTCAATATGAGTAGTGGAGATTGTGAAAAACTTTTTGAATTATGTTCATATTATAGCTCCTCTAAAAGCAGTTCTAAGGCATCTGTTTAATGCTTTAAACCAGGGGTAGGCAACCTAAGGCCCGGGGGCCGGATGCGGCCCCCTGAGGCCTTTGGACCGGCCCCAGGCCGGTCCTGCCGCCGCCGCCACCGCCGCCACCCACCATGATGATAATGACTATTGTTGTTATTACTTGTTCTTGGGCTTTTCTTGGCAAAATCTCCACAGAGGTTTTGCCATGGCTTTTCTGGGGCTGAGAGTGTGCATGCATATTTTTTAATTTTTTAAAAAATATATTTTTATATTTATTTATTTATTTATTTATTTTTGGTGCTTCGGCCCCCCAATTGTCTGAGGGACAGCAACCCGGCCCCCGGCTCAAAAAGGTTGCCTACCCCTGCTTTAAACAGATGGAATGCACTACCTTTGATAATTAATTACCAGTCTATGGTATTCCTATTTAAAGTATGGTCGTAGAGCACAACAACTTCAAGGTTTTTTTGATGAAACTGATTACTTGGATCCTTTCGAATCTGGGATCATGATTGATTATGAGACAGACACAGCCTTGGTCATCTTGGTGGATAATTTAAACCAAGAACTAAACAGGAAAATGTATCTCTGCTATTTCTTCTGGACATCTCAGCAGCATTTGATACCATGGGCCAAGATATTCTTCAGGGACATTTTGGGTTTTTTGAGATTTACTTTAGTAAATTATCTACAAAAATGATTTGTGACTTTTAAAAGAATTCACATTAAAATATAAACACAAATTGTTATTTACTTTTCAATGAGATCTACCAATTACAAATATTACAAACCAAAATATGGCCAAAGTATGATAGACTCCATTTGATCATTTTTGCTTCTAGGGAATGTTTGAGGTTGATTTGCTCTAGGAACTATTTATCAGCCATTTTAGTAGCCCTGGACTCCATAGAATTCTGCCCCAACACTACACTGATTCCCACTCAGCTTCAACACTCAATTAAAGATGGACTGCTTTAATTGTGTGTGTTGTTAAAGCTGTTTTTTATTTTTTAAAAACCTTTAATCTGCTTTCTTAAGAGTCTGTTTTGATCTATGCATTGCCTCTGGATACTTATAACTTCTCTACCTGCCATACATATATTGTATGTTATTAAATTAAAGTAAATTCAATAAATATCAGCCTCACAACAGAGGAAAAATGTTATTGAAAGTTGTAACTTCCTGGCTACTTAATTTTGAAAGCCTAATTCGTTTTGGAGGAATACTATGTCACTAGGTCAGTACAACATTCAAATATATGTTGTTACGGACCAGTTCTTCCAGTAAGTTCTCCTTGTGGGAAGGAACATACAAAGTCCTCAAACAAATATCAGCTTGTGGATTTTCTAGAGAGTATGCCATCTGAACAAGACGTTTCTTTGTCATGTTGTATTTTCTGCCCTTCATTTCCTGGAAGAAGACATTATTCTCTCACACTTCAACAATTAATATATTTTCCCTTCTACTTAAGGGAATTAAAGAAAACAGGATCACTTTTGCTTAAAGAAAACTAGATTTTTAAGCTTCTTTTTTCATTTAAGGAAGGTAAAATACATTAGAGCCATTGTTTTTACAGTCAACAGTACATCCTAAGATCAAACTATTTAATTCAACTATTTATTTATTTATTTATTTATTTTCTTGGACATTCAGCTCATTTGGGAGCAATACTGTTTTAGTACTCTGTAGTTCATATTTAACAGATCATGCAAAATGTGGAAGAGTAAACATTTTCTTCCAGCATCTCAAAAATAATGCTTTTGGGATTATTATGTTATATAAACACTATTAAAATGCATGGGGTTCTAAAACAATACAAGTTTACTTCCAAAAGGAACAAAAACAAATTATAAATGCTCTCTGAAGTTCTGCAGCAACTGACAACTTTATGCAAAGAAATAATCCCAGGTTACAAAATATCCTTCAAGAGATAAGCATGATTACAATGATGAACATGAGTCATTCTTGGGACTTTTGTATATTTGAAGAAGTCAGTGCATTTCCCAGATCAGGTGCACACTACTGTGATAAACTTAAATATTCATTTTTACATATGCCACACAATCTGAGAAGCAAGGAACTGACAAAATTGAAGCAAAGTCATATTTTAAGATTATGTGCTTAGGTTTGAGATAGTTTTAAATATTTTTCTTGAGATTACTGTAGATCAGGGGTCGGCAACCTACGGCCCGTGGGCCGGTTCCGGCCCAGGACGCCGGACTTATCAGCCCAGGCGGACCCCTGCTGCTGCCGCCGCCGCGGCCGCAGCGCCTCCGCAGCCTGTTTTGGTCGGCGCGTGACTGAGCGCGCCGCGGCTGGCATTTTGATAAACAAAATGCCGACTGCGGCGCGCTCAGTCGCACGCCGACCAAAACAGGCCGCGGTGGAGGTGGCGGCGGTGACGGAGGAGGCGGAGACGCCACCACCTCTGCCTCCGCCTCCCTCCGCCCCCCTCTGCCTCCGCCTCCGCCTCCGCCCCCTCCGCCGCCTCCGCCTCCGCCGCCTCCGCCTCCGCCTCCGCCACCGCCTCCCTCCGCCGCCTCCACCTCCCTCCGCCGCCTCCACCTCCCTCCGCCCCTCCGCCTCCCTCCGCCGCCTCCGCCTCCGCCACCGCCTCCCTCCTCCGGTTCTGGCTCTAGCTCCGGCTCCACCGCCGCCTCTGGCTCCACCGCCGCTGCCGCTCGCTTTCGTCAGCGGGCGACAGCGGGCAACGCGGCCGGCATTTTGGAGGCCAAAATGCCGGCCGCGTCGCATTTGCGCATGACGAAAGAGAGCGACAGTGGAGGCGGCGGAGCCGGAAGCAGCGGCGGAGGCGGTGGCGGAGGCTGTGGCAGAGGCGGCGGCAGCGGAGGCAGCGGCAGGGGTCCGCCTGGGCCGGTAAGTCCGCACGCACCCTCCACCGGCGCGCGCGCCCCCCGTACATGCCGCTGCCGCCATGCCATGCACAGCGGCAGCATGTGGGGGGACCGCACGTGCCAGTGGAGGGTGTGCGCGCGCGCGTACCCCCCCCCCCCTTGGCCTAGCCGAGACCTGGGCTACGGGAGACCGGCCCAGGTCTCCAAAATGTTGCCGGTCCCTGGTGTAGATAGTGTCTCAATCCAGTACTGTCCTGGCATGATGTTTTCCCTGGAGGGTTGCCCCCAGTCCCCCACCACTTCTGTTTTTCTTTCCTCTCTTTTGACAAAGTAACAAAACTTGAAACATAAATAAAATTTAAAATATTCCTGCAGATTTAACCATTATTGCATGCAGCTCTCCACTCTTCCAATTAATGCTAATTAAAGAGAACAGCATAAGGCTATCCAATGAAGGCACAAACCAAACCAAAGACTCACCAGACCAGCCAATTTGCTGCTGGGGGTGGGCACTGCGGCTTCTGCCTGGGTGAGACTACAACTCCCGGCATACACTGTGGCCTCGGATTGTTTTGGCCATTGGAAAAGGTGAGACTTTTCCCTCCCACTGTGGTTTACTTCTGCAAGAGGGTTGTGGGGTTGCTGTCACAACTTCCTGGGGGGCGGTAGCATGGGTCGTGGATCTGGTGGGCATGGCTTCCGGTGCTGCGGACCACTGGATCAGAAGTCCCAAGGGGACCTGGGGGCACTGGGATTGTGGAGGAGTTGCCATTGTGGGGGCAATTCCTGATCAGCATCCCCTGGTGACAAGGGCAGAGATGCAAACATGCGAATATCCAGTTACTCCCGTTTTGTCATCCTGAGGCCCAGACATGATCGGGCAACGGGGTTCATTAATCAACAGTCAGATTGGTCGATGCCAGATCCTGACCCATGCCTCAAGCCAACCCCACCTGTCAGCTGTATTTAATAAAGTTGTGGCCTTATTTTTTCCGTATGGTGGTCATTGTGCATTCCTTTATGTGGTGCCCCCTCCACTGCAAAGTCATGTATTTGAGGCAATTTCTAGTTCCTTTTCCCACACATTGTTTGTGATTAATCATTGCAAGTCTTTCAGAGATTATCCAGAAGAATACATAATGTGTGCTCCCAACTACATTTTTTTCTTTGCACTGTAGCGAGTTTCCCATAGTGCACTGAAGGCTTTCTACAAGGTAAGAACACCATCCTAAGTCAAATGTTTGCCTTACTTGGCGGGGGGGGGGGGAGAATCTTGCTCAGTTACAAAATGTACTAGTGACTTTTAGCCAGTCATTGGGTTAGAGACAGACCGAGGCTGCATCCGCACTGCAGAAATAATGCACTTTGACATCACTTTAACTTTCCTGGCTCAAGACTATGGAATGTTGATAACTGTAGTCTGTTTTGACACCAGAGCTCTCTGATAGAGAAGGCTAAATATCTCACAACACTACAATTCCCAACATTCTGTAGCACTGAGGCCTGGCAGTTAAAATAGTGTCAAACTGATTATTTCTGCTCTGAAGATACAGCCTTAATCATGCTTTGGTCCCATCTATTTCCTGGAAACATGAGGAAGATTTGGCTGAAAGATAATGGGTGGGATCCAGATCAAGTTTGAATATGTCAGACACATTATTGATAACTTGTCCCTGACTTCAGTGGAACTAAAGCATTACTTAACTTGGCTTTATCCACTATCAACCCATGATCTCGCAACCTGCTTTATTTCATAATACTTTTGTGGGAATAAGGCATGTCTACTAAGATGTTTGAAGGAAAAATGTGATAAAAATGTAATAAAGAAGCCCAATTAGAAGACAATTGTTCAAATACAAAATGAGGGTTTTTTTGACCCTTTGTGGAAACATCCAATTTAATCTCATTGGGATTAATATTTAACTATGCTATACAAAAACTACTTCTGAAACACATCTCAGTTTCAAAAGGAATTTTTCAGGTGGAAAGTACAATTGCTTATGAAAAAAAGTTACATGGGCACAAAAAACCACACAACTTTGAGGTATTCAGATCTTTGTAATCTGACCAGTAGCAAAAAAAAAAGTTCAATGACTATTGGCTAGTAAGGGAGAGGAGAAGATAATAGTTTTGATGTAGGAGATGAACTGCTATTCATATCTTTAAAATTATCATATCAGCTTTATTATCTAAACAAAATAAATGTTATAAAAGTTGCCAAGAAATAGTAGAGCATATTGTGTGAGAGCAACTTTGCTTATTCATGCTTTAGTCCTTGTATTTATAACTTTAAAAAGAAAAAGAAAAACATGCTAGAGTGGATAATTATGTTAGTTTTGACAATAATTTTGTGTGGCAATATTATTTCTATGTTATGCTAATCCCAGATGAAGCTGCTCTTGTGCTATCAAACATGGAATTGTATACATACTGCAGACAATATCTGCTTTCATTTATAATCCTCCCATGTTTTTCCCCAATTTCTTTTGACTTTTTCTTTCTGTAAAGCAAATCTGTTAAGGAGGGGAGGAAATAGGTGCACAATGCCTTTTGAATGGTAGGGAAAAAGAGCCATCCATCTGGAATGACCCACTGAAGAATATACAAACCAGAACAAGTCCAGTAGCAACTTAAAGACTAAAAAAATAACAAGTAAAAAATGTCATAAGATTTTTGGACGTTTTATCTACAAAACAAAGATTTTAGTCTTTAAAAATGCCATAAGACTTTTTATTACTGTTGCTATTGTTGTTATATTATTTACAATTATTTCTATTGATTTCCCCCCTATCTGTTCCAGAAATACATGGCACTGTTTTTCTAGGTGCACTTTCTTTCACCTCTGGGTTTGTATCTACAATCTTTTGTTTCTGTACAACTTGATTTGTTATACTATAGGTTTTCTGCCCTCTGGCATATTCATCATACCTCCTTTTTGTGTGTAAAAAAAGGATTTCATTTAAGAATCATTGCTTCTTCTTTTTTGTTAAAGCTTACTGAACCATGAAGAAGATAAGTGAAAATGTGACGCTCAGAAATATAAAAGGGGGGAAAAACAGAGTCGCATGTCTTACTGACACAGTGTACAATGTAGAAGATGTCTGAATGTATTTGTGACTGCAGAATAGAATACTGAAAAATTGTTTAGGGAGAGAAGAGATGTGGTGAGGGTTTTTTGGGTTTTTTTGCTAATTATATACTGAAAGCAGGAAACATGAGAGGACTGTGATGATAGGAAGCATCAATATATAAATATGAGTGTGGTTTATCATCAGTATGCAATCTGTGGTGAGCTTCCCTCAACATAAATTTGTGAACATCTCACTACTGTTAAGGTCATCTCATGTAGTTCTTATGTCACACTTTGTATGGAAATATAATAACAGCAAAAGATCTTAATCATGAGTTCTTGTCCAACACATACTCAAAGAAGAAAATAGTGAAAGCTCCCTGAATTCCTTGATAGTTTTTATATCTTCTACCAGTTTTGCAATGAAGTAAGTGAGTAAAGAATATGAAACTGATTAACCCATTTATCTTCTGATATAAATTAAAGGAGGAAAATGTGTTCTGCATAATATGATTAAGGACTGAACAACACAAAAATGAAAAGATTCTTATTGAATTGGAAGCATGTATTTTGTAACATATGGTAGCATGTTTTCTCATAATCAAGAACAATGTGAGTGTTTTTGTACCTGTTATTATATTTTGAAGTGATGCTTTCTATTTTAAAGATACTCTCAGGTATAGTTGTTGCTTTCCACTGACAGATTTTGTTGCAGATTCTGAGCAGGCCAAATAATGTTTAAATGAGAACTGTAGGAAAATAGCTTCTTGTAAGTCTCCACCCTATTTGTGAGAAGAAATAAATTTCATTGATTCTCGGGTGTAGGACTCACAATTAGTCATTGCAGTAGCACAGTGCCTTCCTTTTTAGCACCTGAGGACTCAAAAACAACAACTATGCTGGTGGAGTGGCCAGAATTTTGCACCCCACAATAAATCCCAAACATACAGTGTTTCTAAGGAAAGAGGGAAGAATAGAGACCACCGCATATAAGTGAATAAGTGAAAACTTCGGGAAGAAAATCTGCCAAGAAGCCTTTTCTTTGCAGGGAGGAGAGGAGGAAGAAAAGGGGGGGAAGAAATATTCTCAGAAAAATGGGAAAAATTCTGGGAAATTTAAACTCAGCTTTAGAAAAAATGTACAAAATTATGCCTGTTCTATCCAAACACTGTCGGGCTTTCTTTCTCTAGATATCTGGGATTTTAACTACTAGGCTAAGGCCATTTTTAGCATCTAAACATGATGCTATGTTGGTGGGACTGACTACTTGAGCAACCACACTCTCCCCATTTTCAGAGAAGATAATCTGATGAGGTGACTAAAGTCTCAGGGCATGTCTACATGAGCCATTAAAATCAGTCCTCACCCTCACCCCTCATGTCACCCTGTCCAGAAAACACATGGCCAAAGCTTCAATCCAGGTGAAGATGGTCTTAAAATGGGACGGCTAATTCCACATTGAATCCAGGCCATCTCTCTCTTAAACTTGCTTTTAAAAAACTTTTTCTCTGAATTTTCCAGGAAATTCTTGAGCACTCTGGAATGACACTGGGTAAGTGTTCACACTGCCTCCCTCTGTCCTATCATTGACATGAAGTCACAACATGACCTTGTTTCTGATCTCAGAGGGAGTGACCCACACTAGCAGTGGTGATGATGGGTAGCACAGCTGGATTGTGTGTAGCTGCCTGGCTTCACTCCAGAATGCTCTAGTAATGGGGGAAATTTGGGGGCAGCTTTGGGGCCAGAATAAATCTGGGAGCAGCCCAGAGTATTCTGGCTAGTGTAGACCCACCATCAGTCAAATAGCCAGATTTTAAATCAGATTGAAATAGGTCTAGACATAAACAAGAGCAAACTTTCAATTCAGTTTCACTTTGAGATCCTAATTATTCTTCTCCTGGGTTGACTGAGTGCATTTGTATCCTTAGATCTGTCAATTCAGTTCAGTCTTTCAAGGGTTGATTAAAAACTAAATGCTTCTCTGAGAATCTGGCAGTGTTTGTTCCTTGTGTTCATATCCCACAGAAACTGAGCCAAGGGATCCTGTTTCTGCTCTCATCTGCATCTGCCAGACCCTGTGAGAAAAATAACTGGGAGCAGGGAACTTGCAAAATTTACAGACATTCCAGATACTAAATGGCACTGCAGGGTAGCATGATTATTGTGTCTGAAAATTTGCATAAATTGTACAAGTAAAAGGATGTGTGCTACTTAATTTTTGTTGTTGTTTCTTGAGATCTGTCAAATCCAGAAACATCACATGAAATACATAAGATTTTCTTCTTTATCAAACACTGCAGCTAATAATAAAAAAGGGAAGTAAAGTTATGCCTTTAATGACAGCTGTACTCTAACATCTTCTCAATGAAGTTTAATTGATATTAACTACTGCAATAAATTCCACACACCCAGAATTGGTCCCATAGCTTAAGAGGAATTTAAGAAGCATCTTCTCTTATCCAGATAACAGTTTAGAAAGCAGTTCTGCTTGTTTAAAAAGACATGTTTGCATACAATGCCTATTTTGATTCTACAATTTTGAAACTAGAACTTAGGCTGCATCTGCATTGCAGAAGTAGTGCAATTTACACAACTTTGCCATAGCTCAATGCTGTGGAATCCTGGAATCTGCAGTTGTGGCATCATAACCTTCTGACAGAAAAGGCTAAATATCTCAAATAAGTACAAATCTCAGAATTTCATAGCATTGAGCCATGGCAGTTGAAGCGGTGTCAAAGTATATTATTTCTGCAGTATAGATGCCATCTACGTCACAAAGTTAAAAGACAACAGTTACATTGGGCCTTTTCAGGTTATCAGATTTTTCAGGTTATCAGTCATAATTTGTCAAATATATGGAAGAGCAAACACTTCAGCATTCTTTTATTTGTGTTAGATAGTTGTGGGGGTGTATGTGTGTTTAATATTAACTCTATAATATGATCAAAAGCAAAACGCTTTGAGATGCAGAGAACTTTGTATTTTCTTAGAACTTAGTTTAGCGGAGAAGAAAGATTTTTTATTGTTATTGTAATTAACTTCCTTTTCTTCATAAATATTGTCATCAACATCATTCAATATTATTATAGCCTTGTGAACAATTTTTTCAACAGGATTCTGAAAACATGCTGTGCTGATTCCCTAACTAGAAGGAAACCTTCAGCTTGTTTTGTTTGTGGCAAGTTTTCCAAGACAAAATCAGACAGAAACAGAAACTTGTTTTGAGTAACAAGATAAGATCTGTCAATTCTAGATGCTTTTGCTAAATCATCCACTCAAATAAGTATTTTTATGGTATGCCTATGGGGTTGTCTGCACGGACAAAAAAAAAAAGCAGTTTTACCCTGTTTCGAGCATCAGCTGTTTACACAAGGTACAAGGCCGAAATGGGATGAAACTGCAACAAAGTTGCACTCTGGAGCAAAAACCTGAACCAAAATAATGCCATTTTGCAGAAAAGTGCACATTATCGCTGAAGCATATAAACAGCACTACACAAGCGTGAGAATGCAGGAAAGCACAGGCGGCCTATGAAAGTGGTCTGGAGCATGCGACTTGGACCTGGTGAGATGCAGATGCCAGCACCATTGCTCACATATATATATATATATATATATATTTGTGCAAGTGTCCAGCTGCACCACCAACCCATTGCACCATCAAACTGTTACACACCCCATGAGGTGAAATTACGACAAACATGGAAGGTTGCCAATAATGCAGTGGGTATAATAAAAAACATACACAAACTAGGCAGTCACACATGGGGCTTAGTGGGGCCTTTTTCACTCAATGTGGGCACGGGCTGAGCCGAGCTTAAACAGGTGAAAATGGAACTTATTGTACACCTCTGTGCTCCACTCAACCACATTGTGTACCTGATCCGGACTCCTGGTATACTTTTCAAAGAACTATACTTTCCCATTCACCAGAAAAGTATGACAGGAGTCTGGATTGGGTACGTGATGCAGCTGAGTTGGGTTCTGAGGCATGCAATAAGATCAATATTCACCCATTTAAGGCTGTGCCCAGCCCATGCCTGGATTAAGGGGGAAAAGGTGTGCAATAATCTCCCAAGATTCTGGCATTTGCTGCTTCTGCAAACTCAGGGCCTAAGCAGATGGCACAAAGTGCCGTCTTCAGGACAAGGAAGGGGAGGGGCAGCCACACGCTGGGCACCCCAACCCCTTCTCAAAGACGTCATCGGAGCGTCGGACCCTCTGCATGTCCGGCGCTCCGAGGATGCCTATCCACCGCAGCATCCACACACGCTGCAATGGAAAAGGCGCCGAAGGTGCACCAGCAGCCTTTTGCGGCACACCTTCGGCGATTTGTGGGGTGGCGAAGCTGTGCCGCGGGGCCGAGGAATGCGAATGCCTCGGCCCCGATCCGCAGCTTCCTGGGGTGGCTCCGTGCTGCCCGTCTGCTTCCCCCCATAATCTCTGAAATTCTGGCTTGCTGCTCCTGCAGTTAACTCTTGCCTGGGGTTAATTTCAATGAGACATGAGGTGGAAGAGTGGGAGAATGGGAGGCAGCATCAGCAAACTCAACATCTGAGATTCAGGCTCTTGCTGTTCCTGCCTGCCTGTTAACTCCTTCCTATGATAGATTTCAATCAGCAAGGAGGGATGGGGAGGCAAAACAAAAAAACAAAAAACCAACCAGCACCATGCCTACATTTTTCCTGAAGCAAAAGCAGGAAGAATGTCTCCCCGGTGCCTGGAGTTTCCCACCCAAGCCTCCCTGACTGCCCTGTGACTGCTTCTTGGCCTGGTTTTAAAAAAATTAATTTTTATTCATTTCACTCCGCGAATACTAAATCCACCAGTGCCAAATTCGTGGCTAGCAAGGGCTCAATGTACAACTCTGGAAACCAGAGTTAGAATCCTTGTTCAGCCATGGAAATGCACTGGACAACCTTGGCCATGTCAAACTCCATCTGCCTCAAGGGAAGGCAAAAGCAAACCCCTCTGAACAAAACTTGCCAATCCCATTATAGGTTCATCTTGGTGCAACCATAAGTCAGAAATGATTTGAAGGCAGACAACTACAACCAGATTATAAACCAAACCACATACCCTTCAAAATTTCACAGATAAAAAGTGGGATATGTGTGGCCAAGCAACATCAGAGTGTGGTCAAGACAGCAAAAGTTGTTAATGTGGAAGAAACACAGAAGCTCAAAGAGGGTGCAGCAGTTTATGTTTGCCTTAGCCTACTGAGAAAGGGAAGACCAATTAAAGAGAATCACTGTCTTAATTTTATATTGTTCATGCCATGTATTCACACTGTTACATACAACAGTAATTTGAGAGAGAGAAAGTTACCAATGGATTAGTACAATATTTTTGTACAATATCTGAACTAGCAATTCAAGGTCAAACTACAAAATGTGAAAGAAATCCATAATTAAATTTCCTGCCTTTTTTTCTTTTACAAATGCTGATACCCTATTGCCAATTTGTTAGAGGAACTTTTCCTATTGCAACATGTTCCCAATCAAAATATCTTGCCCAAGCAATCAGTGGTGGAGATTTTGATCAAAAGATGAGGTGAAGGGAAAAAAAAGGGTAGACATATGCAGCAGCCTAGAACAACCTGGCATCCAGTTATGGCCTCAGTGTCAGTAGGGCAATGATGTTGGGTGGGGACTCAAGTTTAGCCCAAACTTAAAAAGAACGACCTAAGATGATGAACTGATCTGGGGATGGGGTCAGCCCCCTGGATAGCTCATTTAGGCCTCATTCCCACTACATTATAAACCAGTTCGCTAACAGTTTGAAATAGTTTAAATGACCCTGGTTCACACTTGAGCCAAATCACTGAAGCAGTTTGCTAAGGGCTCCCCCGCACTAGACCTGTTTAATGTGTGTCTTTTTTACGCTCATTTTTTCCACATCTCTTGCAATATATCGATTCAGCGCAGGTGTGAATGGAATGCAGATCGGAACTGATTTAAATTTTCCCTTTAAATTTGCCGGTCAGCTGAAGAGGGTCCATTTTGAATCGATTCATTAGTCAATGTGAACAACAAGTGGATTATTTTACAATAAGAAAATGTGATCGGGGCAAAAGTAGTGTGAACCACACTCTGCTGTTGAACCAATCTATTGATTCAGATTTCAAACTGATTTATTTGTAAGTGGGAATGAGGCCTTGAAGTCTGGGCTGGAATCCAGAGCAAATTTGTTACTCCACTGATATCAGAACCACCTGCCTCCACTGCTGGTAGCCCACTGCAGTTCTTTTAAAAAATTGGGAAACTGATGTTGGCCCTTCTCTCACTGCCTCTTCGAAGTGCTAAATTCAAAATTCAGTCATGCTCTCACTAGATATTAAATCATATCAAGCTACTGACCCCTTACCTCCTTCTTGCCCTTTGCTTGCTTCCTTCTTCTATTCTGTTTGAAATGTTCACAACATCTTTGTTTACTACAACTCCAAAATTTGGAATCACCTCTAAACTTGTGCCAAAGGTTTGCAATGTTTTGCAACAAAACCCCTGCATTTTGCAACAGCCCCAAAACTGAGATACAGACATCTCAACTCAAGATTCTAAGGAAACATCCTCTTTCGCCTCAAAATGCAAAATTTTGGCACACATTTAGAAGTGTTCCCAGATTTTGGATTGGTAGTAAACACAGCTTTGTTGAGCCTCTAATGTAGCTTTCGGCTTTTGCTACATATGAGAATGCCTTACAATACCACAGAAGAAATCTTAGCAAACTGTATATACCAGTCTCTTCATTTATAATGGACCTTTCATATATTACAAAATTGGACATAAGCAAATTGCTCCAGCAGTTCCTGCATATTTTAAATCAATGTGATCAATTGAATGAAACTAGTATGTCCAGAGAGCAAGCATAGTTTGAGTGTTGGACGAGGACACTGGGAGACCAAGGTTCTAATCCCTGTTCAGCCATGGAAACCCACTAGATGACTCACACACTCTCAGCCAAAGATGAAGACCATGACAAGCCCTTCTGAACAAATCTTGCTAAAAAAAATTCAGCTTTTCACTGTTCAGAATAACTTTTCACCAACTATTTTAAAAATCAGAACAGTGGACTGAATAGGATGCTCATGATATGGTCAGAGAAGACTTTCAAACACCAGTTCTTTTTCTTTTTTTCCTGTCTCCTTTTTCCTTTTTCCTTTTTTTTTTTTTTTTGAAATTATATTGCCACATTGCAGTGAAAAGCTCTTGTTTGTCAACACAGTTAAGAAAATGATGCATGCCTTAAAGCACAGACAAAGACAAATAGCATTTCTTAAACTATGGAAGCTAAAAATGTTCTTTCATTTTGGAAAGGCTATGGAGAATTCAATTTGCAGCAGGATAATCCAATAAAACAGTATTTGATTTCTCTTTTGTCTGCTTGTGAAACATGGATCTCTGCCAGACAGCCCAAGCCTCCTTCCCCAATCTTCCATCAACAGTATGTGAACAAAATGCCCTTTTCGGCCCTAATTTACACATGGAGTAATTTTTTTTAAGAAATAATTTTTGAACACTTCGCATTAGCTGCAATTATTGTGCAAAATCTTTTTCCAGAGGATCCCTAACATCCCAGGGGATCTCTCAGTTCAAGGTAAAGCAACAAGGGCTCTTTCACAAGACTTCTTTTGTGCACTGACAATCATGCAGTCTTTGCACTGTTGAACCTGATGACACTAGCAGTGAGTGGTGAATGAATGAATGAGTGGTGTGTTTTAACACAAACACAACTGAAAAGAAGAGGGAAATTGTGGAGAATATGGCAAAAGATGTCAGGTTCCCAAATACAGTCAGTGGCTCCATGAATTCAGTTAATATCTTGAAAACCAAAAAGAATGAAACCCTATTTTACAGAGCTACATATCCATATTTTAGGACTGATCTATTAATGGACTGCACCCAATTTATTTGGACAACTTCTGTCAGCTAAATCCAATTTTAGTCCCTAACTGAGCAGACACACCAAAGCCAATTGGACTGATGTAAACAGTGATTAATTTTCACTCACAGAGGTATTGGGTCTCTTGTAGTTCAGACCAAGATTGGATTTAGCCCTAAATATGAAATATGGGTAGAATTCCCTGTGTCCTGAGGAACAATAAGGATGAATTTAGCAAAATTATCCTCAATCGTGAAGCAATGTTGCATCACTTATAGGAGGCATAGAAAGTTTAAGTGATGACTTTTCATGTCTTTTCAGGTGACAACATTTTAAAATAATCAGTCATGTGATATGATAAGAAGAAATGAACTGCATAAGGGTCAATTAAATAATAATAGGTTCAGATAACTAAAACAGTTTCTTGAAATTCTATCAAATATTAAGCATCATATAAATGAGCAGTGGGAATCATATGGCTCCCCAGATATTGTAGGACTGCAAATCTCAACATTCCTCATTAATGGCTATGATGATGAGGGCTGCTGGGAGATGCAGTACAGCAGTATTGGGGGTGCTGTATAATTCCAACCCCTGATATAATACCCTTCACACAAATGTGTATAAAACAGTGTTTATTTCACCTCTGTATCAGAAACATAAATATAGGAAGGACACAGAGTCAGTATAACACTCAGTAGAGAGAACTGTATTTTTTAAAATACCTGTCAAGCCAGTTTTAAACAGTGTGAAAATTAGAGAAAATATACAGCCTTTCCTGTAATTAGAAGCATCTCACTCTATTTTGTTGCGCAAATCATTGCAAACTGTCAGTTCGCATAAAGGAGCCAGATATCATATAGTCATGTCAGTAGCAGCTTGCTATTGCATATGTATGTGTTTTGGTATGCACTTGGTATTAACTACACATTATATTTTGAAATGCACAAAAGAGCTACACTTTTAAATTACTGGATACAAACCAATACTGGCTTAAGTGTACTTAAATTTATTGATTTCAAAAGTACGGAGAGCTAGCACATGGGAGGAGGAAGAACACCGCTTTCTCTATTACACCAAGAGAGAGAGGTATGATGCCTGCCTGTTGCCTTGCTTGCTGCTTCCTTCTGCATCTTTTCCAGTGGACTGCTGCCTGCTCTATAGATGCAGAACTAGGCCCCAGGTATTCAGCCAGCTGCTGGTTAACAAGCCAGAGTGCCACCTGTCCCCTTTGAAAGGGAATAAAACCTGGCTGCCTGCTGCAACAGAGTCAGCACATGGAAAAGGAAGAACACCACCTCAAGGAAGAAAAGGGGGGGGGAGGAGGAAGATTTGCTACCTGTCCACCTGCTTCTTCTGCCTGCTTGCATCTCTCCTAGTAGCATACTGCCTGGTCCATAGATCTACATTTTTAATACTAAGATTGTACTACTGTTAAATATCAACAAATTAATTTTAAAATATCCTTTCTTGAGTACGATTCTGGAACACATAGTGGCCTCCCAGATCCAGAGATTTCTGGATGAAACAGACTATCTAGATCCATATCTATCTGGCTTCAGGCCATGGCACTTCATGGCACAGAGAGTTTTAGACACGTTGATGGATGACCCATGCGGAGAACTGGACAAGGGGAGTGTGTCTCTTTTGGTCCTGCTGAACCTTTCAGTGGCTTTCGATTCTATGAACCCCTATACAAATCTACCACAGTCTTAAAATACGCAAAGGAGGACTTTTTCTGGTTCTGCCATAATCACAGGGTTGCTTGGTGAGGATATGAAAGAGTCTTCTCAGTGGTTGCTCCTACCCTTTGGAAATATTTCCTGTGAGAGGCTTGGCTGGCCCCCTCTCTACTCTCCTATTTGTTTAAGGGGTATTTTAATGTGAAAATTGTAACTTTAGTATGCTTTATTTTTAGCTTTTGTATGCCTTTTAAATAATGTTTTACTGTTTTAATATGAAGATTTTCAACTGACTTTAAAAAATTATTGTTGGGTTTTCTGTTTGTAAACTGGCTTGCATCCCACACTCAGAGAAAGACAGCACATAAATGAAATAAATAAAATGAATAATAAAAAATAACGTTGAAAACTGTTTAGCAAAGAAAGTAACTAAAACAGATCATCTGTATCTAACCCTCAAAACAGATAACTGAAACATATCCTCAAAAAGCTTATAGTACTAAACCCTATTAGCTTTTGGGTCACCATAAGTCAAAATGGCTTGGAGGCACAGAATAACAAACTGTCCCCCTCTGCAGACCAGGGCGTCGGGGACGCCCTGGTCTGGAGCGCCGGCGGAGCTCAGCCTCCACACCGCGGCGCTCCTCCAGCGACTCTAAAAGGAGCACCAAATTGGCACTCCTTTTAGATGTCAGGGAAAGTGCACCCTAAAAGCGGCGGGCGCACTTTCCCTGACTCAAACACCACGGCACGTCCGGTCGCCGCGGCGTGAGGTGATCCCCGGAGCTCCGGCCGTGCGGAGGGCCGGCAACTCCGAGGGCGACCTCAGGAAGAGGAAGGGGCGCCGCTCGTGCGGCTACCCCTCCTCTTCCGGGCCCGGAAGACGGCTCAATTAGCCGTCTGCCGAGGCCCTTACATATTTTCCATAGTGTGATGCAGAAGCCACTTCAAACCAGCTTCTAGATACATTGATTCACTAGAATAGTCTGAAAAAATTGGTGTTTTCATGGGGGGAAGCAGACAGCCAAAAGGGCCGTTTTGGGGGCAGGGAAGGGGAGGGGCAGCCGCACGGTAGGCACCCCAACCCCTTCCCCAAGTCGTCCTCGGAGCAGCCGGCCCTCCACATGGCTGGTGCTCCCAGGAGGACCTCCCGCTGCAGTGTCCATACCCGCTGCAGCGGAAGAGTCGCCGAAGGTGCGCCAGCAGCCTTTTGAGACGCACCTTTG
Source organism: Phrynosoma blainvillii (assembly GCA_026167975.1). Taxonomy (NCBI): domain Eukaryota; kingdom Metazoa; phylum Chordata; class Lepidosauria; order Squamata; family Phrynosomatidae; genus Phrynosoma; species Phrynosoma blainvillii. Next base: position 89,383,782 of record JANUYF010000002.1, on the reverse strand, counting down.
GCGACTTGTGGAAGGAGCGCTAATTTAGCACTCCTTCCAGGGGCGGCGAAGCTGCGCCACGGGGCCGAGGTGTGGGGATACCTTGGCCCCGCGGCGCAGCTTCCCGGGGCAGCCCACAGCCGCCTGTCTGCTTCCCCCCCCATGTCTCTCTAACACAAATGAAGAAACTGATTTTAAGCCTACCTTGTGTCTTTACTTTCAAGTTATTTTTTCAAGTGTGAATGAAAAGGTATATATGATTCCCCTTCACACCATTTTAGAAGGAGGAATTTCCAGTGGTATCCAAGAATGAATCATAATTGCATAATTTGAGTTAAATCTCTCTCTCTCTCTCTCTCTCTCTCTCTCTCTCTCTCATTGTGTGTGTTTTGCATGCTAAAAACTAGATCCCATGTGTTGTGAAATAAATGACCTCTTGTATTTTAAGAAAGAAAAGTAAGCGGGAAACTGGATCACACAGAGAGAGCTCTTATACCTTCATGTACCTGCATGTAAAACAGAACTGATTTCTGAGACAAGCACCAGTGAATCCTGGAAAAAAAGTTTTTTAAAAAAATCTCCTCACTAAGGATAACAGAATAGACAACACGAGACCGACAGCAGCAGATGCAGACTTACCACTGGAGCAGTTGGGTCCACCCCAGCCAGGCTCACACTGACAGGTGTTTGGAGCAATACAGCGGCCATGAATACATTTATCAGAACAGTGAGCTGTCAGAGAAAGAAAGCAATCAGTAAGAATAAAAATGCTGAATTAGAGGGGGGAAATAACTGCCTAGGGTTTCCACAATCCAGCTGTTTCCTAATGTCTCCTGTTTGTCTTAAAAACAAGGAAAGTGCTAGCATATTTAAAGTTCTTTATAACTTCCTTCCAGTAATTACGTATTTAATAACCATGGATTGTCCTCTTTAGTTTCAAAATTTCAGCAACATCCCTAGCATGGTGTTATATACATATCCAGTTAGAAAAAAGAATACCCTGTCTTTTAAAGTCTATATAGAAAGCAGTCTTGCCTTTTCTTCTTTCCTCTTTCTTTTTTGGTCACACAATAAACTCAACAGGAATACATTTTTATTTTACCAGTTTCTTTGTTATCTCATTGTTCTTTCTTTTTTCTTCAATTCACAACACATTATTCAAGGTCATTATTTTTATTTTTGAAGAAGAGAGCTACTATAACCTATGCATTCAGAGATTAAAACACTGAAGAGTCCATCTGTGATTATCAAAGTATTGGACTGAGACCTGGGAGATCCAGCTTCTAGTGTACACTGAGGAATGAAACTCACTAGAGGACCAGTAACTCTCTGATTTGCCCTACCTCACAGGGTTGTTGAAAGGCCAAATGGAGGAGCAGGAGCAGCTTGTTAGAGGAAAGATGGAATACACATGTCACGGAGGAGCAGGAGCAGCTTGTTAGAGGAAAGATGGAATACACATGTCACTAGGCCTAAACAACGTGAAGGTCAGATCTTGTCTGATCTTGGAAACAAAGTAGGGACAGACTTGGTTAGTACTTGGAAGGGGGACCACCAAGGAATACAAAGTGCTGTAGACTATATTTCAGAGGAAGGCAACAGCAAGCCACCTCTGAATACTTGTTGCCTTATGGAGTCACCATAATTAGGCAGGCAACTTGGAGGCACATGCACACACAAATGTGCAATAAATAACAAGAAGGAGGGGGTATATGAAAAGGAAAACTTTTCTTTCCATACTATACACCTAAAGATTAGCGTTTCACATGTGTAGGTGCATTCAACTCATTTTCCTTGATTTTCATATTTAGAGAAATGTCATTACTGTGGACCTTTGCATTTGCTCCCTGGTTAAAAAAAACATAAGCAGAATCATACGGCATGGGATTAAAGGCTTATTTAATCCAGCATTTTCTTCCCATAATGACCAACCAGATTCTTATGGTAAATTGAGAAGTAGACTATGGTCCGAAACACACTGCAGAAATAATCCAGTTTGAGACTAACTACCCTGGCTCAGTGCTAGGGAATTCTGGAAACTGTAGTTTTGTGAAACATTTAGCCTTCTCTGCCAGAGAGCCCTGATGTCACAATAAAGTACAATTTCCAGGATTCCCTAGAATTGAGCCAGGGCAGTTAAAGCAGTCTCAAATTGGATTATTTCTGCAGTGTGTTTTGCACTTATGAGAACTGTTCATTTTCCCCAGCAAAAGGTATATAAAGACAAACTGCCTCTGGTGCTAAAGGCAATAAATTGCTATCATAACTGATAGTCACTGATAACCTTATACTCCATGAATTTTTCTAAACCCCTTTTAAAGTTGTCCAAGTTTGTGGCTCCCACTGCACTACAACATGCCATTGTAAATTCCATAGTTTTAGTATGCACTGCATGAAAAAATATTTTCTTATATATACAGTTTCATTCACTTTCTTTATTCATTTCCTGGTTCTGAAATCTGAATCACTACTGCTAGTAAACATAAAATATCCAAACATCAAAACATATAAAATGGAAAGAAAACTACTCTCTACCTTTTACCTACTGAACACATGCAATATGAATGTGGGCTCTGTAAAACGTTTAAATGACAATTCCTGTAAATCATAGAAGTTATAGAAAATGGAAACCAAATCCTTTGATGAATAGCTTAGGCAGGGAACAGTGTATGTTTAGCTTGGAGAAATGAAGATGAATCGGTTAACCCTAGTGATGCCACTGCCTATCTGAGCCCCTTGCCAATTGGAAACCATTCTGTTTCTCTATGTTTGGTCCTTACAAATGGCCTTTTGTCCTGATTGCACATTACACAGCAGGACAACCAAATGTGACATACCTATTTCTTTAAGAATGATCCATAGTTTTTCATGATCTATATAATCAGGATCTTTGCTATAAGTTATGAAACACAAGCTGATATTCTTCTCAAATTCTTGGTGCATTCCATTATTGAAAGCATGTGTATAACATGATATCTAGTTCCTCTTTCTTTTCTGCACTCACCTTATACATTTGGCATTTCTAATTCTATATATGGTAAGTCTTCGTTGTAAAATTTTGAGATTCAGTTTGCTTACATTGGAGATTAATGTAATGTTCCAATGCTTACTGCAATCCTTGGTGACCTTTCCTTTAAATATTTGAAGTGATGGCCTGTGTAAAATGAAGCAAGTATGTGTTTGCTTCTCCAAGACCAGGACATAAAACAGTGGATTCAAATTATAGGTAAAAAGCTTCCACCTAAACTTTAGGAAGAACTTCCTGATGGTAAGAGTTGTTCAACAGTGGAATAAAATTGTCTTGACCATGGTGGTCTTTAAACAAAGGTTGGACAGCCATCTTCTGGGAGTGCTTCAATTGTGTATTCCTGCATGTCAGGCAGTTTGACTAGGTGGCTCTTGCAAGTCCTTCCAACTCTGTAATTCATTGATTCTATGAAATAATCTTCAATTCAATTTTCTAAAAACTGAAGCACATTTGGTCAAAGGACGTTATCACACGGGGCCAAATCCACACAAAATCCACACAAAATCCCGACCGAAACCGGATTACTGGCCCATGTTTTCACACGACGTCACACAGAAACTGGACAGAAAGTGGACAGAAACGAGATCTTTTGAAATTCGGTTCTTTGGAGGAAATGCAAATGCGCAATTAAGGTAATTTCGAATTTACCGTAATGTGATAACCAAATGCGCATTTGGGAGCATTTCCCTGCTGTTGCCATGGTTCCAGCGAGCATTCCTCTATCTGCGCATGTGCAAGAGGCTCATTTCTAGTACATTTACGGGCTTTTTTCGCTTGTGTGTGGATGTTTAATGCGATTACTGTAAATTCGCAATTAAGGTAATGACGTTTGCTGAATTATTGTTTATTTCCTGTTTATTTTCGGAATGCCTCATTTCCACTTTATTTTCGCTTTCTGGCCCACGTGTGATAATGTCCAAAGTATAGTTTGGTCAAAGATAAAATCTGCTTCATTTCAGTTCCCTTGTTTCCACTTCCTACTCCTCCCCCAGTCCTTCTTCTTTTGCTGCTTACAATAGTATTCCTTGACAATTTTTGTGTAAGTACACAAATATATATAGACTGAGATATACATATTAATAATATTCAGGTTACATTAATAATAATAAGTCATGATAAAATCTGTTCTGGTCTTCGAATGTTACAAACATTAAAAAACCAGCACAGCTGTTAGAGAAATATGTCACACATTAGTAGCAGCTGCCAGAATATTTACATTTGGGATAGGTTCAAAGACTTGAAGAATTTTATTAAGGTATAAAGGGACGTGTTTGTGTCATGATTTGCCAGGAAATTTTAAGACCAGATGTAGGAAGATGTTTAAAGAACAAAATCTGTTTCATAGTGCAATCCTATACATGACCCCATACTCTGAGGTGGGCCCCACTGTGTTCAATGTAGCTTACTCCTAAATAATTGCAGTCATAAAGTATTGTTTCTTTTGAAGGATGTAACAAGGTGTAGCATCAGACAGCTAGTCTGTCTGGCATCTCTTAATTTTCTACAGCATTCTAATTAAATGCAATTGCTTTCTTAAAAGCAATTGATAAATTAATATTGGGCATAAAATAACATAGTAACCAGTATAACAATTCTTGACTATCAACTAAAAAAATAACAGTGCCTTATTCTGAGCTGTACCATTGGGCTACTTATCCTAGTATCATTTACTAAGACTAGAGATGACTTTCACAGGTTTGGAGTGCAAGTTTCTTCCCACAGCCGTTAGTGATCATTTAACTAGGTACCAGTGATTGAGCATGAAATTCTCTGCATGCAAAGCATATAATCTATGACTGAGTTATGGCTCTTTCTCCATTTAATGCCTCATACATTGTCAGATATTTCCTGTTCACAGGAGATCATATCAAGAGGATGAAATATTTAATGCTTAAAGTGGAGAATTTCATTTATTTCCAGTTCATCTTTCCATTTGCAGGTGCTAGTACTTTTAAGTTTCAGTGTGTGGAGAGCCATCTTTATTTTTTGTTGATTTTTTGTTGTCAATTAATGTGACATTTGAACAGAGGACTACAGTCTGAAACTTGATGTATTGATAGGCCAAAATGCATTGGGCGTTTTAAGATGATAAAGTTTTTTGGACCATCACAGAGCATGTGGGACTTCATTTTCTTTTATTCTTCTACTCTGAATACAATTTCCAATTGTTTGTTATGTTATGCACCAGAACCAGGGTAGAACATCTTTAAAAAAAAATTTAATATACCATATATAATACCTATTACTCCAGATCTTCCAGAAAGCGAGCAACCCATGGTGGTGGTCGTGGCAGATGGCTTAGCAGAATGGAAACAGAGGGCGTAGTGGGGGAAGGTTGGGACAGTTTAAGGACAGGATATTCCAGGCTTCATCTAGTATCCTGGCCTGTGCAGACACAGCCTGAAAGAACCAGAGCAGCTCACAATCTTGTGAATCAGAGGAGACCATCCATTACAATAGGGATAGGAACCATTGGTCCTTTGGATATTTTAGACTACACCCCTCACAGTTTCCAGCTGTGTTAGTTGGGGCTAAAATATCTGCAGAGCCAAAGGTTTCCGCACCCTTCATTTAATTTATCCACTAGATGAAATTTTCTATAATACCAGCTATGGTCAGTGAAACAGAAACAAACTACAGTACTCTACTTGTATCCACCAGGACAACATGAAAATTAAGGGAGGGGGTTTGGGGAGAAAGTAGAATTAAAATAGTTGTATTATCTATATTTTCTGTCTACTTGTTTTATGTTTCTTTCATTCCTATCGTAGCAGCTCATTTACTACCAGTGATATATGGCCATGAATATAGGTAGGGACAACAGCAGCATATTTCTCCTCTAGGGAAGTCATTATTATTTCTAGTTCCTTTCTACCCTAACATATGAGCAAAAACTGTAGAAAACCAGTTCTACCATCTCAGTGCATCTCAGAGAGTGGGAGAGAAAGAGATGCTGAAGCTAATAACCAAGTTTCTTGTACATCAAGGAAATAAAGTGAGTTTTGTTTCATTTTTTAAAAAATGACTAGCAGGTGGGAGATTCGGGGAGGCTGAGTTTTGTGAACAATAATAAATTTGGTTTGTCATGTCCTTCTCAAGACCAATGTTCATGGAATCTAAGAAATTGATCTTCATCCTCTCCTCAGCAGTAAAGAGACCACAGTTTTTGTTCCTCATTGTCTAAGAAAGCCACTGTCCAATTTTAATCTCATGCACTAGGACCTTCCTGGTCGACTGACAGCTGAAGAAATAATCAGTGGTTTTTCTAATCCTGGCACCAGAAATACTGGACAGGAACTTACAATTGCCAAGTGGAGCTGTCTATCAGAAACATTGTGCATCTTATCAGCACTGATATTTCCAAGAAAAAGGAAATGAGAGACGGGGCTCATGGCTGTAGCCAAGCAAAGCTAAGACCCCCCCTCCCTACAGGACCCAGCCTGCTCCCATTCCAAAGCCCAAATAGCACTGCTCAGTGGTGATGGGAAAGCACTATGTATGTGCTCAGGAACACAGCTATGAAACCCATACTGAGAAACATGCTTCAAGATTAAGTCTGCCACACTACAGGCCTGCAGTGGCAAAACGCTGGATTGGGGCCACAGCGTGTGGTTGCCACGGTCCCGATCCAGTGCTCCCAGGAGCGATATGGAGCCTCCCCTTAGGGGCCATCTGTACAGCCCCTACATCAACTCATTCCCTACACTGTTACCCAATTCCAGTATTTTATTTCTGATATGGGAAGACGTCCATGGGGTAACACCATGAGTTACTGCACTTGGTGACACCAACCCTAGTTATGCCACTGAGTAGGAACACAGTAAAATCCATTCTGCATAGATGATAAACAGCAGACAAAAGAACTTCTCGTATTGGCGGTCACAGAAAATACAGAAGAATTACCTGTGTTGGAGCAGGAGCTGTTGGGAAGGAATAGTAGAAGCAGAAAAAAATGATATCTTATCTAGTAGCACCTCATATGCTTGCAGTTACTCAGTGACTAGCAGCTTCATTTGATATCATCAGACAACACGAGCAGGAATAATGAGCAGCCTGCCACTCACATGGATCTGACTGAGACAGCTGCCTCCCAAAAACTACCAGTAAAGGTAGATACTGGCTTCCTTTCCCCACAGCAACACACTTTGAGACTTACAAGTGAACTACTGCACCAAAGAAACATTGAATTTCTCAAGAAAGGTGCATTTGCACTCTTGTTCTTTGTAACCAGTTACCAGTAAATAAGAATTCATAAAAGAGCTGCATGCAAAAACTGAAATCCTGAAAGCAAACTAGCATCTAATGTAACTTCAAATCCAGGACACATATTTAGGGGTAGTTGTATTTGCCATGCAGTAAAAGAAAAGAAAATCCATAATCCACAAAAGACCAATACATTTATTGATCAGCCACATGGCCAAGAAGGGGAGTGGCCTCTGCCTGCACTGAGATCCCTCCAGATTATTTTAACTAACAGGAGTAACATCTGAGACAAAACGTAGGCCTGTGATTCTAACACTGGGGTCATGCAGATGGGGTAAAAGGAGCGGCCAAAGGCTGCTCCTGACCTGATCAGCATAGGACCATGGCAACTGCACAGGCCCAGTCCCGATCGAGGCTGCCACCACAGTCCCAAATGGAAAATCAGCAAAGAGCAGAGTTTCCCTGCTCCTTTTGCAGCCAGCTTTTTCCAGCTGGGCATGCTCTCCGTGCTGCTTCCAGCCACATTCAAGGCATGCATCATCTAAATGCCATGGCCCCAATGCAGCCCATCTGCTGTGGGCCCTTATTACTCTTCTCTTATATTATTCTTAACATCTTGTCTGATGAAGAAACCAGTGAAACTTCAAAAGCTTGTATGATTTATTTTGTACTTTTTGGTTGGCTTATAAAGGTATCAATTTTGTGAAACTGGGATTTTGTCGTATTTAGCATTTAGTGTGATCACAGTGAAAATAAATGTACTTACGGATGCACATTTCCCGACTTTCATAAAATCCAGGGCAACACTGAGATTTTCGTCTGTACATAGTTTTTTCTCCATGCCTGTAGGCAGTCCGGTAACTGATTCTATTAGATAACACATACATTTTTTAAAAAATTAACAAGTGTTTGAAATAATAAAATATGGACATCTGGAGATACCCCCCTCCCACACACGATATTTATATTCGTGATTTTATACGGGAGTGCTTCCAAAACCGTTTAACAATTTGACAGGTAAACAGGAACAAACAGAACTATTTATAACTGAATTCAGCACTACTACTTCCAAATGTGATATACAGAGTAGATTCCAAGATCCAGTACAGAGTTAATATGGCATGACTAGTGTATTCAATTGACTTCCACATAATTGTGCATGCATCTTTTAATAAGCCAATGAGATGACAAAAATTCAAACTAGTAATTAGCTTTTAGGCACATAAAGCAATACTCAAGCAAGGATAAGATATAACAAAACCCTGAGGAGCAAATTTACAAGGTAATATTTGAGGTGGCCTCTACACTCAATACAAAGCATACAGAAATATGTTTCCTAAAAAAATCAACAAGAAAAGCACTTGTGACCCTATAAAGACAAGCATCTTTACTATGCCATAAGCTTTCATGGAGCATAGCTGCCTTCATCAGATACCTGGGGTACTTTCCTGTAATTTGTATGTACATGATTAACTGGACTTAAGACATTTATACCATACTAAATTTGATAGCTTTTAAGGTGTCATAAGATTCTATGCTGTGTTTGCTGAAACACAGTTACCATTATATACCATACCATACCCCTCCAGACATTTCCTAAAGAAACTCCTTTGATGAAGGCTGTGATCCCTATGTTCCACATTAGATGGCCTAGCAAAATATATGACAGTTATGATATAGAAGAGTTTTACCAATTCTGTTCTTGGATTATTCAAAACTCAGTAAGCCAGTACATCAGCCTTACACCTTTTCTTTGTAATTCCTCTTTAGATAAAGGGGACTTCTTTACACACTGATGCATAACACAATCTGCTATAGCCGAATAATCCTTTGGAAAATCCATACAAAATATTTCAGGGATTTATATATCATCTTAGTGAGAATATCCTGTATACACAGAAACTATGGTGGCACGCACATGATCTAATTTGTAGGTGCTATCAGTATTTTATTGTATTTGAATATATTCCACATTCTTTTTAAACATAAAGTAACTATTAATCAAATAAAAAGGATTATTTTGACAAAGCAATCAGAAAACAAAGATTATTTTAAAATCACCTGTGGCGTGTGCATTTAAACCAGTTGAGTATGTCTGTACAGCTGGTGTAGTAGACTTGATCAAAAGGATGAGGATAAGATTCTTGTACTGTAACAGAGTAACTAAACAGAAATAAAATAAAACCATTAAGCATTTACGCAATTGGAATAATTGTTTAACTGAAAAGCTTTAGTAGGAAGGAAGTCAAAGATGAATTTTACAGAAAGGTTCAGAAATATTATTGGTACAATAATCAGCCTTAGGATGTTATTAACTAAAACATGTATGTATTTGATTGCATAAAACTACTGTAAACTATAAGAATAGATGGTGTGGATGATACACTTCTTTTTTAGCAAAAATGGAATACATGTCCACTTCAAGTGTCAGAAACCCAACAGTCCTGATATATCAATACCTGTTCTCAGCCAGCATGTACAAGAGATTTCCTCACTTTTTAGGTTACCGTATATTTTCTCTTACAAAGAATGTGGAATATCTCTCTCCCTCTCTGTTCAGCCACCCTCCAATAAATTTCATCTAGCATATGCAACTTCACCAAACTTTTAACACACCATCAGTCAGAAGGCCACAGATATTTGCAGCCTCAATGAACAATGCCTTCCAAAAGTGAGCCATTTTAGGTCCAGGAGAGGCATTATAAACAACAGGAACTGAACTTCCTGTTCAATCCATGTTTCAAAAAAGGCCTCTCCTGGGTCTACATTTACCTGGGGGCAAAAAAGTGGTGGAAATGCCCCCCCACTCCCTTGAGGGCATTTTGGCATACGTCTTTACCCTCTGGGGCCACAAAAAAAGCTCTAGGGGTGCATATAACCCAGGGACCACACTTTACCCATCCCTGCTATATAACTTACTCCCAGAACACAAGTGTGTTATTTTACCCTTAGCCTGGCACATTTATTCTTTATTTACCCAGACACAAGACACTAATTTTTCTCCTGAGATCAAAATCCAGTTGTAATTACCCTATATGTTTGCCAAAGATACAAGCATTAATAAATTGGTGGATGGCAGTTTACTTGTGTTGCCAACCATCTGTTTCAGTAGAACTGCTAAACTTATGGTAACTTTCCAGAGTATGGTTTTTTTGGGGTGGTTTTAAAATATTTTCCCATTGTGCCACACCCATGAACATGGGAAGACAGATGTTTACTATGCTTAGAAATAGCCACTAGTCAGACTTTTTTAAGTATATTATTTTCTTCTCCCTCCAACAGATCATGTTACTGCTTGGATTTTTTTTTTTCAAAAAAGAACACTCTGTGTGCATCAAATGGCCTATTTTTTTTACAAAAAATAGGCAGTAGGCTAAAAATTCCTAAGGGCTAAAATAAAAAGATATATAGCATGAAAATTATGCACAAGTAATAAGACCTTCTGTTTACTTTGTCTTGGTTTGGAAGTGGCAAGTTAACTACTAAAGAATCAGCCCTTTGTAGGCATAGTCATTCATTATGATGTATATACACATATCTGGCACATTTCAGTCCATTGTTTGCTGAAGAAAATGAGGCTACTTGGTTCACATGTTTTCATGTATTAAAAAACAACAACAACACTGCATTGAAAGTACTGCTAAACATCACATATGTGGTCATTGGCCATGTTTGCATGGGCCAAAAGCACTACTACCACCCCCATTGTAGTATCTTCCTGTTTGGATGATGTACAGCCCAAACCCAAGTACTAGTGTGGGCAATCTGGACAATGGCATGTCCTGCACCAAAACCAGGACATAACAAGGTTAATAGGAACTGGGGGGGGGGCTTACCTGATGTTACAGACCTTCCAAGAAGATCTAGATCCCTAAGTTTCCATCCAGTGACAGCTGTCTGCATGGATGTCCTTCTGGGCCACCCAGTGCATTTGCCACCACCATGGGTTGCTCATTGTGACCTCAAAATAAGGTGTCCACTATGTGACCATTGCTGGATGCCTCAGTAGGATGTCAGAAATGAGTGAGTTGCCACCACAGCAGACACACCAGACAGCCCAGAGGGATACCCATGCAGACAGCCACTACAGTGCAGAAACAAAAGCCAAAGTAACAGGGGCAGGCCAGGGTAGGTGCAGGGCCAGGACAGTCTAGGCTGCCCCTCATGTGTCCTGACCAGTGCAGACAAGGCCATTGAATCTGATGTGAAAGGAAAATAGAAAAGGAATCTTGAACTCCTCCTCCCCACATTTCCTGTTATATTTTAAAATGCTTTTAGAAGTGTTTTAATTCTGTGCTTTGTTAATGTATATAATTGTTTAAATTGTTCTTTCATGTTATAATTCAGGGGTAGGCAACCTTTTTGAGCCGGGGGCCGGGTTGCTGTCCCTCAGACAATTGGGGGGGCCGAAACACCAAAAATAAACAAATAAATAAATAAAAATTAAAATTAAAAAAAATTACATTTTTTTTTAAAAAAATATGCATGCACACTCTCTCAGCCCCAGAAAAGCCATGGCAAAACCCCTGTGGAGATTTTGCCAAGAAAACCCCAAGAACAAGTAATAACAACAATAATCAATATCATTATGGCGTGCGGCGGCAGCAGCAGGACCGGCCTGGGGCCTTAGGTTGCCTACCCCTGTTATAATTGATTCAATTTTAGTTGTATTTTCTCTAAATTCATGTTGTAATCACCCTTGCAGCTTGTGCTGAGAGAACAGTCAGGATATATATATATATATATATATGAATGTATGTGTCCAAGGATATGTGTGTGTATCCTGACTCAGATATATATCTGAATTTTAAATATATACCTGAATTTTCTATCCTTCTCAAATAAGGAAATAATTAACCGAACAAGTTTCATATAGATTTAAAAAGCTTCATAATTATATCTGGATGGCTTCCAATAGGGTTAATTATACTCTGAATATGCAGATTCTCCTACTGAGTTAATTGGATTAAAGGAATCAATTTATAGTGTGTCTGTTATTTATGATAGCTTCTACTTTCCAATCCACATGTGGATATATTTTAATGTAAAATCAAGTATGCATATATTTGGCTCAGTGTTACTGATTTTTTTTCTATATAGTGACTGAAGGCTATGCTCCATATCTTGTTATCATACATGAAATATTCACGTTGATAAAAAAATAACTAAAATATACATTAAAATACTAGGAAAATAACACAACTTTCCTATTACTAGAAATTTTACCTCTCCCAGTGGCTGCACACATTTGGATCCTCAAGATTTAGGGATAATGTTGCTACCATCCAATGGTACAAAAGTATGAGTGGAAAATGAACAAACCAGTCCAAATAAAGAACCATCTTTTCTACAGAAAAGCCCTGTAAGGAGAAAGAGAAAACATGTGCTAATGTTATCATTAGGCACTGTATAAGTATATAGAAGCATAAAAATATGCTTGTTATAATGTCGAAGGGAAACAACCTACAACATAGGACAGATGAAGACAGGAACTGAAGTATGAAATATGTAGTATGACATTTTTTTCCTTAATATTTTCATTAAAATACAATGGAACTAAATACAATGGAAATACAAAGTACAATAAAACCTCAAACATACAAAAACATAAGATTACAAACACATAACTAAGGCTGAATCTGCATTGCAGAAATAATCTAGTTTGACACAACTTTAACTGCCGTTGTTCAATGCTATTGAATTCTGGGAACTACAGTTTACTGTAGCACCAGAGATCTCTGACAGATATCTCACAAAACTACAAATCCCAACATTCCGTAGCACTGAGCCATGGCAGTTAACGTGGTCTCAAACTGGATTATTTCTGCACTGTAGATACAGCCTTAATCTATATAAACAAAACAAAAAAAATGTTAATTGTGACTTCTGACTTTTCAACTAATGGTTATATATGATATATCTAACTTTATCATTAGTCTCTTATTTTAAGTTTCTATTGTTTATTGATCCTACTAATCTTCAAATCCAACTATAGAACATTTCCTGTTATAGCTATAAGAAGGGAATTACTGGTTCACAATTCTTCTTAAGTATCCTACTCAAGCATTTTTCTCTAATTAAGGAGATTATCACATAGTGTAAGAAGGGATCACTTTTTACCATGCCCTGAAGTCATCCTTATCACATCCATGTTTATCCTGTCTTTCTCCCATCAGTGGCCCCATCATTGTATTAATGGGATTTTTGTTAATACACAGTGACAGGGACATGCCACTTCAGTGACAGGAAAAAGATGGGATAAGTACAACGTCGTCTGAAAATCTTATCATGATTGTGCGATGACAACTGAAGGAAGGGATAAGGACAGACATCATCTGATAATCTTTGTGCGATTGTGTAAGGATGGGAGTGATCCATCTTTTATCTGTGTGTTAACCTCCAAAGTATCTCTGCTAGGTCATACAGTTTCAATACCCAGCCTTCCTTTGTCAGGGTCATCTTGTCCTTTCATTTCTGCACATACAAAAGTCTCATGAGCACAATCATATATTGCAGAGGTTGGCAACCTATGGCCCGCGGGCCACACCTGGCCCACTGACCCCTGCCAACCGGCCCCCACTGACCCCCGGCATGGTACATGCACGAATGAGCCGTGGCCACCACTTTGGAAAACAAAATGGCAGCCGCATCGCATGCGGTGGGGCAGGGGTCGGTGGGGGTTGCACGCGCGTGCATGAGCGCATGTGCCGCCATTCCCCCCCCCTTTCTGGCAGAAGACCTGGGGACCAGCGACCGGCCCAGGTAAGTAAACCTTGCCGACCCTGATATATTGTATAATTCTCCCATACTTGGGCTCAATTTGTTCGTCTAATGGTCCCAGAAAAAAGAGCTCAGGTTTCATTTAGCATTTTATCTTCACTATATCTTGAATCAATCTATTAATCAAAATCCAAAACTTTTTCACTAGGGGGCTGAGCAGATGGACCAGGAAAACATGTTATATGTTTTCAATGACATTTCAAGTGTCAGATACCAACCATATATCATCTCATTAAAAAAAAACTTTAATGTCAAAACTTAAATTCAATCGCTTTGACCATATTTTCTCCCATTGCTCATTTGTATATGACCAACATTTTGAGACCACTTTATCATACACACTTTAACTTGTTTTTCTTCCATTTCCACTTTCAACAATCCTTTACACATTTTACCAATCAAAGATTCATCATCAATACATAATTGTTTCTCAAAATCAGACTTATTAAACTCAAAGCCAAGCAATTTTTATACATTTTAAATTGTTCATAGATTTGTCTATATGAAGGCATATACATTGGAATTGTGTCTTTCAGAAAAATTAAATATAGTCTTAACACTTCCATATTTGGGTCTCCATGTAACTTAGAAATTAAGTTTACCTATTAAGTCAGAAAAGGTTATTGTTAATTTTCCCTGTACAGTCGCCCCTGTGTTTTCGCGGACTTGGAGTCCGCGTCTCCCACCCATTCATGAATGGCAAGCGGAAGGGGACAAAATGGGGTGTATGCCCACAGTGCGTGCTGCCATTCAAGCCAATGGGGTTTGAATATTGGCAAGTTTCCATTTTCCCAAGGGAGGGTGGAATGGATCCCCCACGAAAATGGAGAGGTGACTGTATAAATGTAATATTTTAACTGAAGCTATGTCCATATGGTGGGGAGAATATAATACATTTCCAATCCCCCAAGAAAATCAAATTTTCATAAAAGTAATCCATCATCTTTTGCACTAAGTTTTCACAAAAACATGATTACTTTCCGTGGGTGCATTTATGCCCACAACCAAACTCTTGCATCTCCCATCCCAGTCTTCAAACATCGTTTCAAGGACCAATTTTGTATTAGCATAAATAACCACCCCTTTCTTTTTACTGGTAGATAATGCAGTGAATTCTCAACACTGAACATTTTCAAACTGTTGACATGAACAGAGGAAAAACATGTGGAATCATAGAATCTTAAGAGGTGGAAGAGGCTGCAATAGGCATCTAGTCAAACCCCTGCCATTCAGGAACACAATTTCAGTACTTCTGAAAGATGCCCATCCAACCTCTGTTTAAAGACTTCCAAAAAAGGAGCATCCATCACCCTTTGAGGCAATTTATTCAATTGGCAAACAGCTCTCAGAGTAAAGAAGTTTCTCTTACTGTTTGGGTGAAATCTCTTTTCCTGTAATTTTAATCAACTGGTTCATGCTCTAGTCTCTGCAGGAGAAGAAAGTGAACTCCCTCCATCTTCCACATGACATGCCTTCTGATATTTTAAGATGTCACCTTTTCATCTTCTCTTTAAATATATATCCAGCTCCCTCTGTCATCCCTCATAAGGCTTGGTTTCCAACCTTTGATCATCTGGGGCTGCATCCACACTGCAGAAATAATCCCATTTGACATCACTTTCATGGCTCAATGCTATGGCATTCTGGGAATTGTAGTTTTGTGAGATATTTAGCCTTAATCTGGTGCCACAACAAACTACAGCTCCCAGAATTCTATAGCATTGACCCATGGCATTTAAACTGGTTTCAAAATGGATTGTTTCTGAACTGCAAATCCATTCTGGGTCAGCCTTCTCTGGACATGTTCCAGTTTTGCAATATCCTCTTGAACTGTGATACCCAGAACTGGACACAGTAAGCCACTTGAGGTCTGACCAAAGCAGAATACAGTGACATTACTACTTCCTTTGATCTTGACTCTGTGCTCCTATTGATAGAGCCTAGAACTGCATTGGCTTTTAGACCATCACATGACACTATTGACTCATGTTTAGCTTGTGGTCTACTAAGAATACTGGTTTTTCTTGCCTTGATGTAGTACCTAATATTTATCTGTTTTGAAATTAATTTTGTTAGTTTTGGCCAAATCCTCCTATCTGCCAAGGTGCTTTGGAATTCTGATCTTATCTTCTGCGATATTTACTACCCCAATCTCCAATTTGGTGTTGTCTGCAAATTTGATAAACATGCCTTCCATTCCATCACCCAAGTCATAAAGATGTTGAACAACACCATGCCAAGAGAGAAAGCATCCCACAAGTCACTTCTTTCCATTGATGAACACTCTGAATTTGGTCAGTCAACCAATTATGAATCCATTTGACAGTACCACTGCCTAGCCCATATTTCACCAGCTTGCCTGCAAGAATATAATGGGAGACTTTGTTGAATGTTTTACTGAAATCAAGATATTTTACATCCACAGCACTCCCCTGATCTACTAAGCTTGTAATTCTGTCAAAAAAAGAGGTAAGATTAGTTTGGCATAATTTGTTTTAAAGAAACTCATGCTTGCTTCCCCCCTCAGTAATCACATCAGTCCTTTTTAAGTGTGCACAGACTGTTGATAATCTCTCCTAGAATCTTTCCT
This sequence comes from Phrynosoma blainvillii, assembly GCA_026167975.1. Lineage (NCBI taxonomy): Eukaryota > Metazoa > Chordata > Lepidosauria > Squamata > Phrynosomatidae > Phrynosoma > Phrynosoma blainvillii. The sequence goes on along the minus strand of JANUYF010000002.1, from coordinate 89,367,202 downwards.
GGTATATCTGGGGTCAAGCAGATTGGCAGCTTGGAGTGGTCTCTGGCCGCTCCAGTCCCAGTTGCTCCCCATTCAGCATGGGACCACAGCAACCAGATGCCACAGTCCTGAGGCCGCCCACCACCATGATCACAAACAGGCCACTGGCAAGGAACATAGGTTTTTGTTTTGTTTTTTTGCTCCTTTTGCTGGTGAAACTGGGCCATCTTAGGTGGCTGCAGCATGATTTTGGCCTGATCTGGGAGTGTGCGTCATCTATACACTATGCCCCCGGATTGGCCCAAAGCTGGCACTTTTGGCCCATGTGTTTGGGGCCTCTGCCACACTGACTGATCAGTAATTGCTCGGGTCCTTTTCTTTGCTCTTTATGAAGATGGCGACATTCCCCTTCCATCTGCTTAGCTCTCTCCTGTCCTCCAAGAATTCTCAAAGATTATAGACAGTGGCTCTGATGTTATATGCAAGGTGCAAGTGTCTTATTGTGAAAGTGAGAAAAAGCTTTCATTTTCATGTGTACCAGCCCCTTAAAGTGCAGCAATAGCAGTAGCTTGACAGTCAACATACGCTGTGGTTTGCAAAACAACTTCATACTGTTTCAGCCTAGCCTAGCTAGCTTCATCGTTGCCCAGCAGCTCCTCGGATACCATGATTTATAAACTAGTATAGCAGGTTTGTATATAATGCCAGTGACATAGTCTGAAGCTATTTTCAATGCATCCAGTAACCTAGGACAAATTCAGTGTGATGGCAGAGGCATGTGTTTAAACCTAGATTTGTTGCAATGTCACAAAGACCAAAATGTAGGGGTTCGATTTAAGGAGCAAAAATTGTGCATGATGAGAACTCTCCTCCATCCAGGTTTTCCCTCCAGGCCAGGATATTTTCTAATATGAGTTCAGGTGAAGGGAAATCAACATAAAAGAAGAAACTATGCCAAGATATGTCACATACAAAGTCACAAGTTATATGAGTCTTAGCATCACAATTCCTTTCCTCCAAGCATCTCTAGATTTTGTAATGTTTTGATCAGCATCAAATCACTTCATCGGTATGTTATATTGTGGTAGCTGTTATGTTGAGCAGGCATTACAAAAGGTGATTTCCTTTATTAAAATATATAAAAGCAAAACGTATTTCCTTTTTTAAAATGTCAATAAATTTCCTGAATATATTTAACCAAAGAAAATCACTGTAAAAAATAGATTCAGCAATTTGCATGAACCCCCCAGTGCACAACTTGATTGCATCCTAGTTATTTTGCTCAATTATTAAGAAAAAATCAAAACACAAAATCAGTACAACTGATTAGCATTGCTAAAGTGTTTATATTAGAAATAAAGATGAAGAAACAGTATTTAACTCTTACTATCTACAATATCAAATATACATTTTTAAATCATACTTAATATGTGTCAAGTATTGCTCACACCTGGATTAACAACGTATATTATGAAAACAATGTAAGCTTCATACCTCGGTTACAGCATTCTCCATCCCTTACTCTCCTGGAAGCTGCTCCAGCACCCTTGAAAATGCTCCACTATGCCAAATGAGATTTTGCAGAGTTGGGTAAATGGTAGAGTTGGGAAAAATTAGACAAAGAGTACCCTCCTTTAGTAGATCTCTTTTGCCCATGAAATGCAGATCCTTGATCCAGAACTCTATATAAAAGATAAAATCTTTACTCTTTTTTAAAATTTAAATTCCTAGTGACTAGGAAAGAACTGAAGTCACTAGGGACGTTACCACACCAGCGGCAAGAAAAGCGGCAAGGAATCAATCCAGAGCCATACCGGAATGATTCTGGTCGCGCAGCCATAATTCCTCTTTGAAAGAGGAATTCAAAAGAGCTGGAATGATGCAGCGATGGCGCAAGGATGATGCAGGGATGGGCGGGGTTTGCCGCGACGTCGTCTGATCATGGGGCAAAGGATCCAGAATGATACAGCGATGGCGCAGGGATGATGCAGGGATGGGCAGGGTTTGCCGCGACGTCGTCTGATCATGGAGGCAAAGGAACCGGAATGATGCAGCGATGGCGCAAGGATGATGCAGGGATGGGCGGGGTTTGCCGCGACGTCGTCTGATCACAGAGGCAAAGGAACCGGAATGATGCAGCGATGGCGCAAGGATGATGCAGGGATGGGCGGGGTTTGCCGCGACGTCGTCTGATCACAGAGGCAAAGGAACCGGAATGATGCAGCGATGGCGAAGGGATGGGGCTGCTTTAGACCCCGTGTGATAACGTCCTAGGAAAGAACTGAGGCCTCTTAAAAACAAAAATTTGTAGAACCCTGGATACTCCTGATTGTCAGGTCATATTTCTTCTTCTTCTTGTTGTTGTTGTTGATAACTGCCCTTGAGTCGACCATGGCCACCCTGTGGATGAGACATCTCCAAGACCACCTATCCTCCTCTGCAATGTTTAGGTCCTATAAATTCAGGCCTGCGACCTCTTTGATTGAATCTATCCATCTAATGTATGGTCTTCCTCTCTTTCTACCTGTTCTAGCATTATTATCTTTTCCAATGTGTTACGCCTTCTCACGATATGGCCAAAGTACGACAGCCTCAATTTGATCATGTTGGCTTCCAGAGAGACTTTAGGTCTGATCTGTTCAAGGATCCATCTGTTTGTCTTTTCGCATGTCCACAGTAAGCACTCTTCTCCAGTATCACATCTCAAATGAGCTAATTTTCTTCTTACCAGCTGTGAAGGTTCTCTATTGTCCCCCTCCACTTCCACTGAGCTGGATGGGACCACTTGAGACTACTTTTTAAAATCTAAAAACAAACTTTGCTGCCACCACCCAATGAATTCTACACCTTCCCACACACACACCCCTTAGCAACACATCAGAATTTTGCTGGGGAATTCCACTGATACTTTCCCTTGCCAACCTAGGAAAGAACTAGCCAAGCTAAGGCACATGAAATGGAGTGCAAAGAGGCAGAGCACTTTAAAGACTACATGCAGGACCGACTACATGCAGGACCGATTTATCCTACAGGCACAAACAGAAAGCATAAGTTAAAGAGTACAATCATTTCAGCCAAACCAATAAAACAAATCAAACATCTTAACACCACTGACTAGTACATGTTCCTAATCTTACTCACAAGCTCAGGTGGGAATTGTAGTCCTTTGTGTTTCTACACTTTGCATTTACCATGAAGAATGCCATGTGAATCTGTTGAGTCAAGAGTGTTGAGTCTCACCTTATATACTAAGCTTTCATGAACTTATGTCTCACCACATCACACTGGTATACCAGATTATAGCATTCAAAAACTGCTTCAGCTGTATTCACAATGATAGCTGAATGTTGATGCTGCATATCATACTCTTGCCACATTTGTGCTAAAATAGTGTGATTTACAGTTTTTTTCATATGCACTAATGCCATTATCACCACCCCACTTGCCTATTCTTGTGCTTTGTGACTGGTGTGTGTGTGTAAAATAATGCTACTATGGCACAGCATCATTATGGCATATGCATCATTGCCCATATCCCTTACTGTGAGAGTACACTAGTCAGTTGTTTCAGGTTGTCCTGCTCCAAAAACCACTTCATTTGTACTCATTAAGCCATTATAATGCTATTACAACATAACATCATAGCATTATTACACTACTATCTTAAAAAATAATTACAAATACTTTTTTTTAAAAAAAAGTAATACTATTGTGGTAACACTGTGGTGTGCTATACCACAAGAAAGCAGTAGAGAAATCTTTCGAAACACCCCCATGCAGTACAGGCATCAGAATATTGACTTTCGCTGCTTAACAGGTCAAGATTGAAGCATTATTGCACTGTAACAGCAAATCGTTCATATCAATAAATAGGAGGAAATCTGAAAGTGGTTTCAAGAGTGTAGACCAAAGTAAACTCAGCTATTTTCTTGGTAAGTCTTGTCCTCTCTACCCTAGCACCAGAAGTAGTGTGAGGCTTCCCTGCTGAAGATTTCCTTGGAAATCCATATGGGAGGGACAGCTAGACCACACCCACACCACACCCTTTGACCAGTCATTCTCACAATGAAGTGGAGTGAAACATCTGCACTCAAATTAGCTACTGAATTGTAGTGGGAAAGTGGGTCATTAATGGATTATTTTCAGAAAGAAAAGAATTAGATTCCCAACAACTGTACAGCACAACAGCACGAGAAGAAGCATGAAATCATGTGATAAGGCTAAGACAAATGGGAAACCAAACCACTGTTATGATAATATAACAGCACACTGTGATAAGGACTAAAATTCTATATATGAGTGGCTGCAGTCCATAAATGCTTATGCCATAATAACATCTATTAGTTTTTATGGTGTCACAAGACTCTCTGATGCAGGGGTAGGCAACCTTTTTGAGCCAGGGGCCGGGTTGCTGTCCCTCAGACAATTGGGGGGCCGAAGCACCATAAATAAAAATAAAAATAAATAAAAATTAATTTTTTTTAAAAAAATTAGAAATTAAAAAATATATATGCATGCACACTCTCTCAGCCCCAGAAAAGTCATGGCAAACCCCCTGTGGAGATTTTGCCAAGAAAACCCCAAGAACAAGTAACAACAATAATCAATATCATGGCGGGAGGTGGCAGCGGAGGGTGGCGGAGGGCGGCAGAGGGCGGTGGGGGGTGGGGGGCGGCGGCGGCAGCAACAGGACCGGCCTGGGGCCGGTCCAAAGGCCCCAGGGGGCCACATCCGTCCCCTGGGCCTTAGGTTGCCTACCCCTGCTCTGATGTTTTAATCACCAGTAAAATCAATATCATTCAGGTAAAGTCATAATTAACTTTTCCATGATAACCCATGACTATTCTTAAATAGTAAAACACACCACAGAGAATGTTTCCATGATGAAACGATGCCCAGGACAATTATATATGATTTAGCTGACCAATCTTTCAGATGGTCAGATTCTTGTCCTTGCAAAGTTTTTATTAGCAATTGTATTAGCAATTCTTTGCATTCACATCTATTCTATCTTTTCAATCAAATACAGTTATACACCTTTCTACAGTACTAATTTTCTTCTTTTCAGTGATAATCATAGAACAAACTGATTCTGGCAGAAGTGGTGTTCTGTTCCCAAAAGCACTATGAAGAAGTTGAAATCCCAGGAGTATGTTGAAGGACTTACTAAATGGAAGTGTGTTTCTATGATTCTTGGAGTGCAACTATAACCTAAACAGCTGCACATCACATGACAGCTGCAAAAGCAGTACACTTTTACATTTTCATCCATGTAGTAATATTATTATTCTGTTCACATAAGAGACCACCAAATCAATGGCACTACATTAGGTTATGAAACCAATAATATTGGGGGAGGGAATATTTTTTCATAGTCACTGCATATTACCTCATAACTTATACTGAGTGAAAAGATATTGTCTGTTTCTCATATGCTCTCATACGGCTAAGGGAGTAGGGTAAAATCATTTAATTTTAAAGCACTTTTATATCACAAGTACATTTCAAGCCCTACTCAGGCATTTAGTGTCTGCTGGCACTCAACTCATGAAAAGATGTGTGGATGAGATCTACTCCCTCAATGACAGCACACAAGTTAGTTATGTCCCCTCAATGTGAATGTAAAGATATATACTCACAGCCACAGTGCTTCATCCACAGGAACAGAAATCCTAGTCAATCAGCATTCTCATCACTGAAGAGAAGGTTCTAGAATCCACATCTAGAACTACCACCCAACTTTGGTCTGGTCTCCAATTGGAACATATGGCCAAGACATGCATCAGCAACCAAAAGGAAGGACCTCACCTTCTCATAAATACCAAGCATCTGAAAATAGCTATTTACAGTATACATTATCTGTACAAGAAATAAGTTCTTAAGGCAAAAAGTGACGAATATATACTAGTTGTAAGTGGCTTTGGACATAATAGTATTCTTTCTTGCAGAGATACAGGCAAAAACATTAATTAAAGCAACCAATGCTGATTTTATCAAAACATGGATCTAATCCAATCTTGTCAGCCTTAATTAGTCTCATGTTAACTTGTGGCTATGAATTCAGTTGATTGCTTTTATTGATTGTGCTTTCAGTGTTAATAGATAAAGAGTATGAAATGCAATCGATGTTAACAGCAGATTAGAAAACAATTTCCACACGTTGGCTCACAAAATCTTGCTAATATATGCATATATTTTCATGTTCTATGACATAAGATATAACTTGACTCATGGCATATAAATTTTAAAAAATTAAATAAATTATTCATTCATTTGACATAATGTACTGCTATATCCTATCCCATATTCCTATCCTAGGGATTTTACTAAGGACCTTAGATCACTAAGGAGGAAAGGCATATTAAATTGATTGAACATTTGCTTTTTCCTTCTCTATAATGCTGTTTTTAGCAGACCAATAAAGAGAGAAAAACAAAATTTAAAACTAATTTAACAAAAAAGAAGCTATCTAATGGGAAATCCTGTGTAGAAAAGGGATTTAAAAGCTGGGGAAAACCTGCAAAAGCGGGTTGATTTTCACACACATTGCTATTAAACTGTTGTTAATCTGAATTTAAAGTAGTCAAAAACTGCTCCTTTTTACTTTCGGGATTTTCTGAAAGTAAAAAGAAACGGCTTTTGACTACTTTCCAATTCAGGTTAACAACAGTTTAACATCACCGTCATGTGAAAATCTACCCACTTTTGTGGGAGGTTTTCGATTTAAAACCCCATTTCTACATGGGATTTCCCCCATGTGATAAAGTCCAAACACAGTTTTCCTGGTAAAACTCATCCTGACGCTTTGCAGAGGGAGACTTAGGGCCTTTACAGACTGCCAGAAATAATGCAGCTTGAGGCCACTTTAACTGCCCTGGCTCAATGCTAGGGAATCATGGGAACTGTAGTTTATTGTGGCACCAGAGCTCTCTGACAGAGAAGGCTCAATGTCTCAGAAAAACCTGCAGTTCCCATGATTCCCTAGCATTGAGCCAGGGCAGTTAAAGTGCCATCAAGCTGCATTATTTCTGGCAGTCTGTAAAGGCCCTTAATAATAATAATAATAATAAAAGTAATAATAATAAAATTTATTTTTATCCCACCCCTCTACGTAATGCAACCGGGGCAGCTTACAACTTTAAAATATACATCCATATCCCACAATCCCACCCCCCTTAAAATACAATTAAATCATGATGATTTAAAACACATTTAAAATAATAACACAAAAACAAAGAAACAAATAACAATAGCTAGAGCCAAATCAGGGATAAGCAGGATGGCTATCTTTTGATAACCAGGATATCTGTTTGGGAAAGGCCTGCCGGAAGAGATCCATCTTAACACCTTTTTAAAGCTGTCTAAGGTGGTAATATGATAGACATGTTGCACCAGGCTTACTCAGGGGCTAACCCCAGGGTTGTTCCACTACTCTGGGCAACTGCTCAAAGTGGCAGGGAAAAAGTCTCATGTGGGCCTACCCTATCGTGAGTTTTTGCAAAAGATTTGAGCAAAGACTCGCTTGCAATCGCGGCAAAGTCTCATGGGACCTCGAGATTCTGCAAGATCTGGCAAAAGAACAGCAGGCCTTAAATAGACCTGTGCACATGCTTGGCAGCCATGTCTGCTGGGCCAACCACATGAGCGGGTTGGTTATCGGAAAGAGGAGGGGATATTGGGCATGATATAAACCAGAGGGTGGGATAACTTGCAGGGAACATTAGAGATGAAAAGAAAGGGAGAGTTACTTGCAATTGGGGCAGATACAGGGCATGCACACACACACACACACACACACACACACACCCCAGACCAGTTGGGCTTAATCATACTGATTGAATGTGGTACAACCCCTACTCAAGGATTTAATAGGCAGGAGCAGGCAGAACCCTGCTCATCCATTGATGAAAGATGGAACCATCAGGTCCTGTGTCTCCTAACCTTACTTATCATATATACGAGATTATTGCACAGAAAAGTCCCACCAGGATAGACACGGGATCCAAAATTCAAAGATGGATCCTATTGCATTGCTTTGTGGCCAAGCAGTAAGCAGTTCATATGTAACCCGAGTTTCTCTGGTCTTCTCCTGCAGCTTTTCAAAAATGTGATTCTTGGGTTGCCCGGGTTGCACATGGGCTGCCTATTGCCCAGCCACAGAGTAATGTGATAGGATCTGTCTTTGAATTTTAGATCCCACATCTATCTCAGCAGGACTTCACTGTGCGATAATTTCCATAGTTAGCAGGATTCATGATATATTTGACATTGATAGATTTATGATGGCATTATGTTTGATTTATGATGGCATTATACAATATTTACATTGACATGATGATTGATTTATGATGGAGGCATGTGTGACATTGATTGGTTTATGACCCCTGTACAATACAGTAAAGTTGTGGCCATCTTTATAACCCAGGAATGGTATCCGGTCCCTCTTCCCAGTGCAACTTCCTGATTATACTATTGTACTGCTGACTAGCAGAACAACCAGAGTGGTGATGGAAATGTATTTATTTATTAATTTTATTTCCAGTTTTTCCCCCTTCCCTGGGACTTTATAACATTTTTAAAAAATAAAACAGATATAATTAATACACACATCACTAAAAATACAAAATATCTGACAGAAATCCTATCTCACCAGTTTTAAAGGAATTACCCTTGCTGCCAGTATGCTTCTGATCTGAATTCAAGAAGCTGGTGATTACATTTAAGCTCTAAACTGCCTGGGATGGATTCTTGAATGATTGCCAGATCTATGTATGCCTGCCTGAGGATTGAGATCTGCTAGAGTAATCCTACTAGAGGGAACAATAAAGTGTATGAAGACATAGAAGAGAGCCTTCTCTGCTTTAGTAACCTAAGTGTGTAATGTCTTTCCCTTGGAAGTATGATTGGTGCTTATGTTGGCTTCATTCTAGGGTTATGTTAAAACACGGCTTCTCAACAAAGCCTTTGATGTCTAATAATTTTCTCCAAATCAGTACAGTTGGCCCTCCATATCCACAGTTTTTTTAATCCATAGATTCAACCATCCATGGCTCGAAAACTTTCCAAAAAATATATAAATTTCGGAAAGCAAACCTTGATTTTTCCATTTTATATATGGGATACTATTTTAATATGCTATTGTATTTAATGGGACTTTAGCACCCACAGATTTTGGTGTCCACGGGGGATTCTGGAACCAAACCCTAATCAATACTAAAGGCCAAATGTACATCTACAACATTTTATAATGTTTTAACATGTTATATTGTTTAATATGCTTCTTCTTTTTTAATATGTAGTGATTCATCCAAGGTCATTCAGTAGGTTTCCATGGCCAAGTGGGAAATCAAACCAAGGACTTTATCCCATAGCTTAAATAAAGTGTTTTACCTGAATTGAATTTAATTTTAAATCGGGCTGTATTTGGACACTTATCACAAAGATTTTGCTGCCAAAATCGCTGCCCAAATGCAGCCCGGGTCCATCCCTGCTTCCAGGAGCGCTCGGTGGCCATTTTTCAAGCCAGAAAACTCCCGGTTTCAAAAAGAGGCACCTGGGAGCAGGGATGGAACCTAGCTGCATTCGGCAGCAAAATTTTTGTGATAAGTGTCCAAATACAGCCTGATTTAAAATTAACTTTGATTCAGGTAAAATGCTTTATTTTAGTTGTACGATAAGCCTCCTAGAGTCACAATCCAATACTTAAACCACTATACCACTCTGGTTCTAGGAAGTTTAAATTATCCTTCATTGTTTTAAATTGTTCTAAATGTGCATACCATCATGAAATCCTGTGATGTAGGGCACTATATAAACATTTAAATAAATATCCAAGGACATGCTCTGGGTGTAGACATGAAAAACAGGACTTTATTAGCTCTCAGGCTATTGGATTCTCAGAGGCCAAGCTGACTCAACTCCCTGCTATCCTTCTTCTAGGATTTCTGGCTTCTCCTAGTTGAACATGAAAAAGCACCATAATGATGTATACAGGCTGTCACTGCTGCTTCACTGTTCCCTATGCAAAAAGCAGGTAAAACTAATACAAAAAGTTTATTATTACATCCAAACCTGGGATCATGGTTTGTTTCTCCCAAAGAAGTGAGGATGTTTAAACAATCCATCTTTTATTTGCTTTTGACTGCTGGTTTGTTTGAAAGCAGTAAACTAGGATTCCAGATTCAGACACCACAATAAACTATTTCAGGTCAGATTTTCTGCTCACACAAAGCATGGAACCAATGGATTCCTGCCAGCAGCAAACCTGTGTGGCCTGCCCCTGAATCTAGACCTGCTGCTGCTATTGCCTGCTGTAATGTGTCACCTTTTATTCTAGATGATGTAGGAGGCATAATAACAAAGGAACAGAAAGAAAATAATGAAATCAGAGGAGCTGAAAAAATGGAAGAATTTTGAAAACATACTTCTTTCCAAGAAAGGGTGCCTTACTGATTCCTGCTGTCACCAGTTGCTTCTTTCATAAAAGCTTGCAGACCCAGGAGCATTTCTAAGTTCTGGTAGTTAGAGATCCTTTATGTGTTCAGTGAACATACACAGAAAAGGAGAGTGGCATCATCACTATAACTTCTGCCTGCCAAAGCTCATTTCTTTACACATCTTGAAAACACCTTCCTGTTTTTCCACTCTGCGTTTGATTTCCTAGTGCATCAGTGCTGTGTCTTTGTCAAGGCATTCCATGGCATCCCTTTAGCATCCCAACTGTTGGAAATAATGCATTTTCAATATTGGTTTCAATGTATTTGCTTTACCTGTTTACTTCCTAACTCTTAGGAGAGAGAGTAAAGTGACCTATCTCCTACAGGACAGAGTCATGTTTTGGAATGTGATCAGATATTATTGCATGCTGAGCAGGCCGATTTTTAAGCATGGAAGCTTCCCATGCTTGAAAATCAGCCAGCTCAGCACGGCTGGGAGATGGGTTGTAGTTGCCCAGCAGCGGTGGCAGTGGCAGCATTTTAGAGTGTGATAATATCCGATCACATTCCAAAACGTGACTCTATCCCATAGGGGTAGGTCACTTTATTTTGGTGTGTGATAAGCTCCTTATATTTGTATGATTACAACAGTTACAATAAGGAGTGCTGGTGCTGCAGTGGTTAAATGCTGGTACTGCAGCCACAATGTTGTAAGTTTGATCCTAGAAGAGGTCTCCAGGGTCCACTCAGCCTTCCATCCTTTCGTAAGCTGATAAAATGAGTACCCAGATTGTTGGGGGCAATTGGCTTACACATTGTAAACCGATCAGGGAGTGCTAGTTCACTGATAAGCAGTATAGAAATGTACTTGCTATTGCTAATGACCAATAAATCTAAACCAATTTGTCATTATCTTATTTAAGTAAGGCTTTTCAGGACAGTGTAGGTTAACCATTTGCTTTTTTTACAACTGGCTCCACATTAGAAATAAATTCAGACCTATTTTTAAGGCACAGAAACAAGCCAGTGAATGAATTACGTTACTAGAAAAACAGAAAAAAGTGTTAGGCACTGGAAATAATAAATAATCTATATATACTTGTTTACTGGTTTAAACAACTGTATATATTATGCCTATAAACACTTTGATACAGTAATTACATACCAGTTTGATATCAAAATTCTGTACTGCTATTCATAACATTGAAGTATATCTTAGTACAATTTTTTAAAAAAAATAATAATAAGATGTCCCATGTCATTAAACCCTCAGATTCATTTCCTTTAATGTGGTACTGAATCTGCTTCACAGTCAGCCTGCTGCATCATTAAGGAGAGCTAACAAAGGCACTGCCTTAGAAACTCTAAGAATCAAAGACATTTTTAGCTGTAATTAATATTTTTCCAAGATAATTTCTCCTATTAAAATATGTTAATTGACTCTGGTTTCAGGTTATCTGAAACCTTCTGAAAGTAAATGTGGAAGCAAATTCCTCACTGTGATAAGTAATCTGAACTGAAATGAATGGCTGTATTTTTATGAACATAAGGGGGGGGGGGGGGGAAATAATCAAACCCCAAAGTCTATTTTATAGTAGTATCTCTATTAGAACAAATAAAAAGACAAAAATGCCTATGCAAGTTTTTGAAACCACAAGTTTCTTCATCAGGCAAAGATGTTTGAGAATACCAGGCAGAAGATGGCAGAGCAGGGACAAGTTAGTGGGTTGCCATGAGATGGTATGGCAAGATGGGTCTGCAGACTATGAGACTGAGCTCCTCAGGTCACACCATCCTACATAATACTTCCCTACGTAACCTGGCTACATAATACTTCATTTATACCAACTATTATACTTCTGTGTTCCCTTAATATTTATATCCTGCTCTTCATTGTTAAATGATCCTGGGTTGGTTCAAAATGTGCTTAGGTTTGTTTGTTTGTTTTTTCTTTTACAAGAAGAGCTTCATGAAGTGACACCAATAATGGCATTTTGGGACATAGACCTTGTCTGCACTGGCCAGGATGCTCCAGGGGTTGCCCAGAGTATCCAGCTTCCAGAGCTACCCAACTTCCCTGTTACTTGACCCTCTGTTCTGATGCTAGGCAGCTGTTTGAAACATGTCTTGCTGAGCCACCCAGTGCATCCACTACTGCTGTGGGCCACTTTGTTCTGAGGTCAGAGTGAGTGACTGGCAGCATCTGCAGACACACCAGGCAGCTCAGTGAGATCTGTTTGAAATAGTCACCCTACTCTGGAACAGGTAACTTTTTACAATTCATTTTAAGGGGCGTATAGCCTGGTTCTGGTGCTGACATGCCAGACATTGGATTTGGGCCATGTATCATCACCCATTCTCTCCTCAGAGAGAATTAGGTGGAGGCTATTGTATTTGGTCCATTCAAATAAACCTCTAATCTTACTTTATATTTATTCCATATTCTAATCAATGGTCTTCTTACAAAATGATTATTAAAATATTCATTCACCCTGATCTTATACCCTAAAAAAACCCCATGCCAACCAAATCTCAAGTCAAATCCTTCCAATTGCATAATCCTTCCAATTGCACTAGTTTTTTATTTTTCAGAGTTATCCAGTCTTTCAGCCAAACTAAACAATAGGCAGAAAAATAGAGTTTTAAGTGGAGAATTCCCAGACTCCTTCTTTGTTTTTCATCTTGTAAAATTTAAATCTAACTCTCAGTTTCTGCCATTGCCAGATAAATTGTGAAATATCCTTCTGCCATTATTTGAATGGTATATCATTTGTCCAATAATGGTAATCTTAGGGCCTTTGCAGACTGCCAGAAATAGTGCAAATTGAGTCCACTTTAAGGGTTAGGGTTAGGGAATCATGGGAACTGTAGTTTATTGTGGCACCAGAGCTCTCTGACAGAGAAGGCTCAATGTCTCAGGGGAAAAAACAATTCCCATGATTCCCTAGCACTAACCCTAACCCTTAAAGTGGACTCAATTTGCACTATTTCTGGCAGTCTGCAAAGGCCCTTAGTTTATTCCATCTTTGTAAATCTGTTTTAATATCATTCCAAATTTTGACATATTTATTATGAAATAATTTTGAGTTACTACTCAAGATAATAACATCTAAACATTTAACCATTTTCTCATCTAAACATTCAACCATTTTCTCAATTCTAAACCCAGTTTTTCCAATTGAAGATATCTGTGCCTTCATTTCCCACTTATGGCAACCCCAAGGTGAGCCTATCATGGAGTTTTCCTGGCAGGATTTGGTTAGAGGAGGTTCCTGTAAAACCTGTAAAAATCCTGCAGCGTGAAATATCAGTACAACAAAGATTTCACTAAAGTGAGACAACATTCACAGAAATCTAAACCTCAAAGAATAAAATAAATAATACACAGGTTTGTTGTTGTTGTTGTTGTTGTTGTTGTTGTTGTTGTGTGCCTTCAATTCATTTCTGACTTATGGCAACCCTAATTTGAAACTATCACAGGGTTTTCTTGACAAGATTTATTTATAGGAAGGTTTGCCTTCAGCTCCTTCTAAGGCTGAAAGAATGTTACTTGCCTAAGGTCACCCAGTGGGTTTCCATGGCCAAGCAGGGATTTGAACCCTGGTCTCCAGAATTGCACTCCAGTGCTCAAACCACAACACCAGTCTCTCATTTTAGTAGTAGTTTGGGGTTAGTAGATTAGGTTAATATGGGGGTCTTTTTGTTCATAATTTACTCCATATGCTGTTTTCTATTATGAAAATGTTGTGTTAATAAAAAAAAATTTAAAAAAGGATATAATTACACATCAAGATTCTACTTATTCCAATGGTTTAATTTTCTGAATTGGGTGCAAACAAATAAAATGGCTGAATTTAAAAAAAAAATCATGGGAAAAAGAACTGCTTTTCCTTTTCATGTTCCGTTCCTATCTATCCTTCTAAACACCCACAGACAGCATATATACAAATCCAGCCCTCTATTTAAACTTTGTATTCAGTCTAACTGACAGGTACTCTTCAGAAACAGTTGTTATTTACAGTATCTGTCTGGTGAAAAAAAAAGATTAAAAGATCAAGTTTCTCTTGACTTCCAAACTAGTCAAGCCACAGCTGGCGCATCAGATTTTGAGCAACTGTTCCACATGCGTACAAAAAGGCTTCTGTCTTTCCATAGGGTTTGCTCAGGTCATCTGCATGTGGCATGGATTAAAGTAGCAATAAAGCTCTATTATTTGTTTTAAGTAGGCTAAACAGTGCATTTATACAACAAACTCCTTTGACACTGGCAGATTCTGCCACCTGACATTCTCTTCAGAAAGGTTTCCATATCTTGCACACACAGAATATTGTCTACAGGTTCTCTTTTAATCACTGTTAAAAACTGTCCCAAAAATTATGATTTAGTCTGTATATTGTCAGGCTATGTATAAAGAATATAATGTGGAATTAGTAATCTATATGGAATTAGTAGTTTGATTAATATTGAATAGATTTCGAATGTTACAAGTACTTAACTGAGAATAGCATCTATTTGATTTGCAACATAACCATCTTTCTCCTATGGAAAAAGCTTTGCTGGTGTGTACAGAAACTTTTGAACCTTTCAGTACACTGAGAATGAATTGTTTATGACAGCAAAAAAAAATGTCTGTCTTTATGACATCCCAATATGAACATGCGGGGAAAATCAGATGTTGAAAGAGTTAAACTCTTGCACTATGAATTTTCATTCACTTAATGGATTCAGACCTCCTGCATCATATGTAAGCTGCATCATACGTAAGCCATTGAAACATGAAGAACTTACCACCTTTTTGATAGCTATTGCCAGATTGAAAATTGCCAGGAACTGGAAGACAGGTGATTTTACTTTAGAAAATTGGTGGAGGAAGCTATGGGACACATGGCTGATGGAAAAGCTTGCTGACAATGTCAGACAGGATGGGGGAATCAATTGATATTTCATGAGAAATTGTTCCCCTTAATTGAATACATCAATAACAACTCACAATATGTAAAACTTCCATTACAGCAGTTGGGATTTTGGAAAGATATCTTGACATAAATCCCAATAATGACAACAACACAATAACTTTACATGCTGTGTTGTTTATTCATAGACATGTGTACTGTTTTCATAATAAAAATCATATCCATGTTTTGCTGTTTTATTTTTCCTTTGTTAAACGTATTGTTTTGCATTGTTTGAAAATATTTAATTTTAAAAAATACTTAAAAGAAGCAGAGGTGCCACGAGGGAGTGCAAGCTGCACTGGGTGACACCCTAAGTAGGGGAACAGCATTGCTCCCCAGACTTTAGTCTGCCTTTTGGTAAAAACAGGCTGTGGTTCATTCACCCATGACCCTTTAAAACATTGGAGTTCATGCTCAGAGGATGAGAAGGTGTGAGGCAAGTGAGTGAAACCTCTTCTTTCTCCGTACACTGAGCATAATGCATGGAGTGAGGCTTAGTGTTATCCATGAGTGTCCTGGAACCAAACCTCAGTGGATACCAAGGGACCACAGTATTCTGCTAATTTGTACTAGAAACCTACACATACTTGCTCAATAGCAAACCCCAATTAATTTCTATGTGAGCATGTTTAGGACTAAGGAGAAAATTCAGTGTCGCACAAGCCACCATTGCTTTCTTCCTGCCCCTGCTTCCTTCTATACTTCCCAAATCTGCTTTGAAAGAGAGAGACCTAACTTTACACAGCAGTTTTGGGGATTGTACAGGAGCCCAAAAATGGAAGTGGGAATCTATTCTTCTAGCGGTGACCATTCAGCAGGTAATTGGAAACAGATATCTTCAAACATGTGCACCATGGCATGCCTGGCTGATTTAGACAAACAGGAGATGAACCACTCTGAGGTAAAACAGACCAGTGGATTGGAGCAGCCTGGTATCATGGTGACCAGATGGCCAGCTCACCAAAAGTGATGCTACTTGGAATGTGCCACATTATCAGATGATACTGCATTGATTCCTAGATAGAATCAGAATCATTGACTGCCCACATCTCCAGCCAGTAACACCCGGAACATTATGAAGCCAAGACAGTAATTACACCAACAATAATGTTCAATAATAGTAAAGCAATGGGCACATAGCTGCATATGCATGCATGTGTGGCACATGAACAACATATATACTTGTGGTTATGGAAGAAGAATAGGACTACTGTATTAAACCTCATGAGGTTCCCAGAAATATGCTGGGAACATAGTGCTGCACTAGATTATCCTCTGGTCTGATCCACCAGAATTTTTTTGAAGTTCTCAGTAGAGATGTGAAGGCTCAGAGGAAATATCAAAAAGGAGTAGTTTTTCTTGCACCCTGTCCCTGCACAAGACAGATTTTCTTGTAGACAAATTAGAAACTTTGGGGAACATAGAGAAAAACCTCAAATGAAATGCTTTTACAACAATTTGTTTTATTCTGGTCAGAGGCCTGCACATATGAAATACAAAATGTAATATAACAATATAATATAAAATACAAGCATGATAGAAAATGCAATAAAGATATAAAGAATATTAAAATATTATTGTTCTGTCAATGAGCTATGACAAATGATGGCAGCTGGGCAAAAGCTAGCCATTTTAGCTGTAATCATGATCTTCTGTCAGAATTTCTACCAGATCTGATATTAGATGAAAAAAAATGAAAATTCACAAGATTATTGTGTGCAAGGGATTTTTTAAGTTGATGTAATAAAAATTAATCAGAGAATTTGATAAAGGAGCTATTCAGTAAAACTTGACCATTTACACTTCCCATCATCACAAGGGAATAAGTGCTCTTAGTGAGGACCCTACTGAATCTTCCTTCCAAAAGTGCAGATGGCAAAATATTAAATCTAATGTAAATACTATACTGAGTTTGGGAACAGCCAACTTTGCCAGGTAAAAAGGGGGCACAAATTATCCTCGAGTGGATGATATGGCCAGACTCACAGTTCTGTATCCTAAATTCAGTGTTGGGTTGTAGCTTTAGTGAATTTGCACAGGATCCTTAGAACAGTAAGAGCCATTACATGCATTCTTGACCCATGCTCTTTCTGGCTTATAAAAGTAATCAGAGGGGAACCAAACAGGTAGGTAAAGGGAGTAATTAATACTTCATTAGTAAGGCAGGTTTCCAAGCTGCCTAAAAGAAGCTGTGGTGAGGCTGTTACTGGGGGGGGAAAACTTCTCTAGACCATACTATTTTGGTCTCCAATATCTGTTTCTTAGGCACAGTACTAGAGCATGTGGTAGTTGGCCAGTGGGATTCTGAGTGAGATGGATTATCGAGAACCATTTCAATCTGGCTTCTTGGTTATGGGAGAAATACAGCTTTGGTCACCTCGCTGGATGATCTACAACAGGAACTAGACAAGAAGAGTGTGTCCCTGAACCTCTCCACAGGCTTCAATACTATAGAGCAAGGTTTGGCAAGTTTCACTTCTCCGGGGCCAGTCCGAGGGTCCCCTGGTGTTCCGCGGGCCGATGGGGGGGGGAGAAATGGTGGCGCACGCTGTCACGCGTGCGCATGCGCACTACACATAAAGTACTACTCGGCGCATGCGCAAACAAGTTGCAGCCACCATTTTGTTTTCCAAAATGGCAGCCGCGACTCGCTTGCGCATGTGCAGGAGTACTGCGCATGCGCAAACGAGTCACGGCTGCCATTTTGGAAAACAAAGGCCTCAGGGGGCTGGTTAGGTTTTGTCCCCCATGCTATTCAACACACAAGTGAAACTACTTGGAGTGAATATTCAGGGTTTTGGGATATGATGACACCAAACTCTCTCCTTTCCATTTGACTCTAAGGAAACTTGGAGTTAGTGAACCAACATCAGCTGTCGGTAAGGACTAGATGAGCATAAACAAATTTAAACAGATAGAGATGCTACTGGTCAATCAAAAGGCAAATCTGGGACCCGGAATTCAACCTATGCTGAGTATTACACTCTCACTGAGATCTCAGGTTGGCAGCTTGAGTGTGTTCCTGGACTCTGTCCTGAGCCTGGATGCTCACGTTTTGGCATGAAAATAAGTACTGCATATATTTCATATTTTCCCAAAATTCCCATTTATTTTTTTTAGTTTAAAAAAAAACAGGGAAAAGGATAGTTTGTTGTTTATGGTTTCACATCTATAATTAGCATCATCACTATAGTGCCCCATCCCCTTCCTGAGGACGTAATCGGAGCGCCCACCCTTCCACACAACGGGCGCTCTGATTGCGTCCTTCTGGCTCGTGTCTGAGCCAGAAGGACATAATCAGAGCGCCCGTTGTGTGGAAGGGTGGGCGCTCCGATTACGTCCTCAGGAAGGGGATGGGGCACCCAGCATGAGGCTGCCCCTCCCCTTCCTTGCCTCCAAGATGGTGCAAAGCACCATCTGCAAAAGGGGTTAGTTATGATGCAAAGTAGAAAAGGGATGCAAAACCGTTTTCTATTTTTATGTTCAGATTAATAAAAACACAATTTAAAAAAATATTAACCTGTGCTATACAATGTACTCATCAAATTCACACTTCTTTCTGGGGTCATGCTTTGCTCTGTTAACTTACAGCAGAAACCAGGTATTACCATTCTGATCACCTGGACAGTTTGAGGAGTATCCAATTTTGGAAAATACCTATGTGAGTTTTTAATAGCACTGAAATTCAGTTTTAAATGGATAAACATAAATATACAGTACTAATTTTAAAAATTAAAATAGGCCAGCAATCTATCTTAAGTAGCATTGGGCTAATAATCTGACACAAAACTCACTTGGGTTTTGATCACACCACTTGAAAACACGAAGGGCCTAATTGATGCCAGCTTGCCAGGTTCCACCACATTTCATCCTCCTCTGCAGGAATGGAATGTTCCTGTGGTGAATGGAGACAAAGTATCAGGCAGAAGGCGGCTCCAAATATGATGGAAGACAGTAAGTGACTTGTCCCCAGTCAGGCATTTATGCTGGTATGGTACATTGCTAGTGAGAATTTGAGGTTTCTAGTTCCATATGATCACCACTGTAAAAGATATGGACAGCAGCACTGACTTGAAGTTACAGAATCCCACCATTTTTTCTCAAATAGCCTAAACTTGTCTAAAGTGATTTCTTTAGCCATCTGAGATCCAGACTGCACAGGAAAAATCTTCCCACACTCAGGCTGCTGCTTTCAGCTTGGAGAAATGAACCGCTGGACAGCGAGACTTCACTTAGTGAGGGTTTTAACCTTTGTTGCAAATATTTACAAAGATACATAGAGTACCAGACATCCGTCTTGAATACTCACAGCTATACAGACCAACAAAGTGCTTCACCCACCACCAACCACAACTAACCAACAACAGAGATTCTACCTTTCTCTCATATATAGGTGGTCTTCTTGGTAACATGTGACAGCCATGCACTAATGAAACCTGGCTGGTTTCATCCCCAGTGCCCACTGCATCAGACCTCCCATGATGCATACCTGGCTTGTCTCATCCACTGTGCATGTTGCATCAGACTTCCCATGATGCACCTGCCACTTGAACTGTAGTAACCCTGTTACCATTGCTCCAGTTCCTTTCAGTGGACACATCAATGTCATTTTCCAAACCAGGGTGCCACAAGGTCTTGACACTCTCTTCTCCTCTGCTTTGCTGCTTAGTTAATTGAGTATAAACTGCTTTTGCACTTTGAATTCAGTTTATACAGTGTGACCTAGGTATCTGCTGGTGTTTGGTTCTAGGACTCCCCATGGATACCAAAATTTGTGGATGCTCAAGTCCCATTAAATACAATCGCATATTAAAATGGTATCTCATATATAAAATGGCAAAATCAAGGTTTGCTTTCTGGAATTTATATTTGTTTGGAATATTTTCAAGCCTTGGATGGTTGAATCTGTGGATAAAAATATCTGTGGATATAGAGAGCCAATGGTACTGATTTGGAGAAAACTGTTAGACATCAGAGGCTTTGATGAGAAGCGATGTTTTAACACAGCCCTAGAATGAAGCCAACATAAGCACCCATCACTTTCAAGGGGAAGACATTCCACACCTAGGATACTAAAGCAGAGAAGGCTCTCTTCTATATCTTCACACACTTTATTGCTCCCTCTGGTAGGATTGGAATTTAATTTATTTATTTATTTGAAAAAATATTTTCAAGCCATGGGCAGTTGAATCCATGGATAAGAAATTCATGGATATGGAGGACCAACTGTACCAATAGATGTGAGCCAAGGACAAAAGGGGAAAATAGAAGGAAAAGAGAGGAATTAGGACGTTTTAAAAGCACCTGAAATAGTGGGACAAAAGTTGATTAATCAGGCCTGCCCCTGCCATATTAGGACCACTGAAGGATCTGTATGTTATTTTTCCACCCTATCTTTAAGCCTAGGAGGGGTCCAAACTGGATTAAATAAGTTTTCAGTTGGAAACCAAACATGTTTCTCGTTTCTACTGTGAAAGCGGAAGGAAATCTAGTGCACCCTCAAGAAGTAAAAAATAATGCCATCTTCTACTCTTGGACTGAAAAAAAATGCATGCACTTATTGTTTCATATATGGTATAGATTACAGATAGCTATACCTATAAATAGGTAAGATATACATTATTTTGATCTGATATAAACATCATATATTCTACCACTGCTTTATAAAACAGAATATTGCTGAAAGAAAAAATGACTACTGGGGTTTTAAAAAATGTATTTCTTTATTTGTTCCATATCATCTTAAAAGCATTAAAAGGTTGGCTTTACAAGATTGTCATTTCTTATTTTAAAATATATTAATAGTGATGGTTTTAATGAAGGTGACTTCTGCCCACAGAAGAAAAATTAAATGGATAATTAAAACCCACTAAAGTAAAAAATGATACTCGGTAGCCTGAGATATTCTTTAACTACAGTTCATGCAGTGCTCCCAGGCATCATTTGCAAAGTACTTTGCTAACAGCATACAAAGCTTTTTACTTCCCCATCCCCAACCACCATGTCTAGAATAACTCAAAAACCTGAGGTCTTTTTTTTATTGTTAAATAAAGCACTTTCTCTTCAAAGTTGCTTGGTACAGAACAGAAGCAGGCTGTCTATCTCAGCCCTACACTTGTGAAGCCTTTATTCGCCTAACCCATTCAGCTGTGTTGTCACAGTGATCACTTTTCCTAGGAGGCTTGGTCGAGTCAATGGAAAGAATGTCTGATGCCGATAGGCTAGAGGGGGCTCTGTTTTGGAGCCAGGCTTAGCAATATGTCAACTGTCTCCTGGACTTGTTTGTTAAACAGAACAAAGAATAACCAGGAATTCATGCTCAGACCTGTAAAATGTATTGCACATGTTTTACTATTTCTCTAGTTAGACTCACGTCCCTAAAAGAGTATATCAATTTCAGGCAAGGGGATGGGGAAGAAAATATTTCAGTTATCAAGATTTCCCTGTATGAACAACCTGGGGTCTAATCTGCATTGTCATGGCTTCAACTTCTGGAATCTTGGGATTTGTAGTTTGTTGTAGCACCAGAGCTCTCTGACAGAGAAGGATAAATATCTCACAAAACTGCAAATCCCAGAATTCCAAAGCATTAAGCCATGGCAATTAAAGCCATGTCAAACTGCATTATTTCTGCAATGCAGATAGACTGTAAGAGGCTTGTGTTGACCAACACACTCCTGTCCTCTCATTCCCACGCACAAAATGCTTCATTCCATTCATTTAGTGACTCCATGAAGCTCCTAGCATACCATTCCTGCCATTTTTGTCTGAGAGTTTGCCCCTTAGATTTTTTTTATGGTTTGTTTTACTGCATACTGCATGGTATGCCTAAACAAGTTGACTACTTCTTCTTCTTTATCTGTAGTTCCAGTTGCGTTGTTACTAAATCATCTGAAATAGTTATAAAAGGCAATTATGTGGTGAACTGTAGAGCGATAAGAGCAGAGAAAATGTATTTTAAAACAAGTTTTCATCCTGTGGCCTTCCCCCACTTCTTTTCTGTCCTCATAATATTTCTTTTTTTATATAAATATTTTTATTCATTATCTAGTGTTCAATAAGAAAAAACACACACACATATAAAAAAGAACAGTTCATACAGCAGTTTCTGCTTACACTTACATAAATTCTTGTGAGTTTACAGTTTCCATTCATCAATATAATTGCTTTTTCTCTTTTTAGTCTCAAACCCCTCCCTACCCATTTTGTATAGGCAGATGGTATACGTATGTTCTACTGTAAATCCAAATCTTTGTAGTTTGGATTTACAATAGAGCAGACATATACAATTAATATTCTTCCTTGAATTAACACAATTTCTTTGTTCAGTCCACTTCTTATTCAAGTCTGTTTCTGATATTTATAATTCTGTGCATCCTTCAAATAATCATTAATACATCTATAAATGCTTCTTCTGTTACTATTTCATATCTTATTATACAACCCTCTTCACCTCTCTTATATTTATTCATCAATCTAGGTTTGTATATTTGTATAATTCTGTATTAATTTCTTCAATAGGCACCTTATTATTAGTTTTGGGTTATACTTTTTATACAAAATGTATCAGTCCGCTTTCTGTCTTACTACATAATTTCCAAATCTAGGGTTGTGTTACAGACCATTTTGCTTCACAAAAGTTTAACATTAATTTCCAATCTTGATCCCGCCCTTTGAAAAGATTCTATTTAATAATACTGTCTTCCTGTCTAATTCCATCATGTCCAAACATCTTCTGAGCCATTCATCATCTGTAGGTATTTCTTTCTCTTTCCATTTGTGGGCATAAGCAATCTTGCGGTAGTAACTGAATATAAATCTTTTCTTTCTTCTCTTCTTTCTATTATATTTAATAAGAAACATTCTGGCATCATTTTAATTAGAATTTGGATTATTGTTTGTAACATCATGTGGATTTCTTTCCAGAATTTCTTTGCTGCTGAACATGTCCACCAGACATGATAGAATGTTCTTTCATTCTTACCACACTTCCAACATTTGCCCTTTTCGTTTTGCTGAAATTTTGACAATTTATTAGGAGTTGGGTACCACCTGTGTACCATTTTATAGAAATGTTATTTTACATCCATACAAAGCATGAATTTTAGATCTTGGCTCCAAGCCAATTTTCAAAGTGAATGGAATGACTAATATTTTTGCCCATTTAAAGGTGCATTCTTTGACTGTCTCTAATTCCATTTCTATCTTCAATAGAAACTTACAGTTTGATATTATGGATTTTTGTGGTCCCATCAAGATTTCATCTAGTTCTGTTCTTTTTTATTAATGCCTTCTAATTTAAGATCCATTTTGAATCTTTCATTTAGTTGATGGTAAGTAAACCAGTAACATATAGAACCATCTTCTTCTAATTCTTTATTAGTTTTACAGTCTGGGAAGATCTCCATCCCAATTCAACAAATCCCAATATTTTAAATAACTTTTGATGTTTTGCTTGACCTATCATCAATGCTTCTTGTGGTGAGAACCAGACCAGTAATTTGTTATAATTTTTTTTGTTTGATTTTGTACCATACTCTTAGGAGAGATCTCCTAATTATGTGATCTTTAAATTCTGTTTTGACATCTGCCTTCTTGTACCATAAATATCTGTGCCAGCCATATCTTTTGTTGAATCCTTCCAAATTCAATGTCTTTTCATCTTTTAATGATATCCAGCTTTGAATCCAGTCTATCACACAAGAGTAAAAATAAGTTTTTATGATCTGGGATTCCCAAACCGCCTCATTCTTTAGTGTCTTTCATTATTTTCCATTTATTTGTGGCTTTTTCCCCAGCCCTGATGAATTTTGATAGATCAGTCTCCCATATTTTGAAGGGTTTATCATTGATTAAAATCAGCAGGTTTTGAAATAAAAACATTACTTTAGGCAAGATATTCATCTTAACAGAGGAGATTCTTCCCATAAGTGATAGATTTAATTTATTCCATCTATCCAACTCCTTTTTTATCTCCTTCCTCAGAGTTATATAATTATTGTCAAAAAATTCAGAGTTCTTTTTGGAAAATGTTATACCAAGATACTTCACCTTTTTTGAAATTTGAAAACCAGATTTGCCCTGTAGTTCATTAGCTTCTTTTTTTGACATGTTCAATGTTATTATAGCTGATTTTGTCTTATTAATTTTGAAACCTGTGTAGATTCCAAAATTCTGGATCATGTGCATTAATCTGTCAATATTTTCAATGAGATTTTCCAAAATAATCACCAAATCGTCAACATAAGCTCTGATTTTGTATTTGTAACCTTTAACTGAAGCTCCCTTAATTTGATTATCATTTCTTATCAGGTTGTTTAAAACTTCTAGAATCAAAATAAACAATAAGGGAGACAGTGGACATCCCTGTCATGTTCTTTTCATGATTTGGCAATTTTTGGTTATTTCAACATTCACTATAATTTGTGTAGATTGCATCTTGTAAATAGTCTGTATCCAATTTACAAATGTTTCACAAAGATCCATCCTTTTCATTATCTCTGTCATAAAATTCCTGCATCAAAAGCCTTTTGGGCATCAAGAAATATTAATGTTGCCTTTTTTCCTTGATTCTTTTCATAATATTCTATTAAGTTGATCATTGTTCTTATATTTTGTTTCATGTGTCTTTGGGGTAAAAAACCTGCTTGGTCATCTTGTATAATGTCCTGAAGTATAACTTTAGCCTTTTACTAATATTGCTGCAAAGAATTTGTAATCGAAATTTAACAAGGAAATAGGTATATAGTTCTGTGGAAGAGATAAGTCCTTATCTGCTTTTGGTATAAGAGTGATATTTGCTTTTGGCCATGAATCTGGTATTCCTTGAGCCTGTACAGATTGGCCAAAAGGGACAATCTGGGGGTGGAGTCGGGGCATGGCAATTACATGCCAGATGCCCCAACTCTGCCCCCATGTTATCCTCACGTCATCCACCCAAACAGATGGCAGGTGGCATCAGGGCGCTCCCTTGGCACAGCTAGACACGCTGCACCAAAGGAGTGCAGAAAAGCCACTGCTGCAGCAACTATGGCTTTTTGCCACTCCAAAAAGGAGCGGCATTTGTCAGCTCTTTTTGGAGCAGCAAAGTGCCGTATCGTGGCCGCGGTGTGCAGTTGCTGAAGCCCTGATCCAGTGCTCCCAGGGCGGCACAGAGCCACCCCTTAGGGGCCATCTGTAGAGCCCCCTTTTTGTTTTACTTCATTAATCATTTAATGTAAAGGAAGACTGTTCATCCTGAAATGTCTTGTAATTTATTGCCATGAACCAGTCTAACCTGGTGATTTGCCAATTTTCATTTCTTTCATTGTTTCTATAACTTCCATCATCATGATGTTCGAATTCAGTATTTTTTTCTGGTGTTCATTTATTTTGATTGAAACATGCCGTTTCATATAATTCTTTAGATCTTGTATAAAATTATCTCCTTTTGAAAGCTCTTTAAACAGATTGTAGTAATATCTTTAAAATACTTTTTGGATTTTTTTAAAAAAATTGTGACTTTCTTTTTTCCGTCGTTAATTTCTACAGTCATTCTTTTTTCTTTCATCTTTCTCAGTTTGTATGCTAGAAATTTCCCAGTCTTATTTCCATATTTGAAATGTCTTTATTTCATGAATTTTAGCTTTCTTTCTATTTCTTCCATTGTTGAGATTGGTATTTTTATAGCAATTTGATCTAATTATAAATTTCATTTTTGTTTGGGTTTTGAATTAATTCCTGTTCTTTAATTTTTATTTCTTCCGAGATTCTTTCCTTTTCTTTGCTTTTTCCATTCTGATTTTTTCTGAATAAAGAAGCATCATCCCAAACTGTTCTTAGGTGAGTCCCTTTGTTCAAATTTTCTTGAAAGTAGAATTTCATTCTTTGGCTTCCTTTACTACTTTATCATTTTTCGATAAATGTTCATTAAGCCTCCAAAATAATTCTTTCTTTCTTTTTTCAATCGAAAATTGGATTGTGGTCAAATTTTATAGACAGCATTCCAGTTTCTACAACTTCTTTATACAAATTAAATGATATCAAAATCATATTAATTCTAGAGGCTGATTGATGTGATTCTGAGTAATATGTATATTTTTAGAGTCTTTGTTTTGTAAATGCCAAGGATCTACTACAGATAACATTTCCAACATATCAAAGAATGCATGTGGAAGTTTCCCTTGATTTTCTTTTATTTTTTTCTTCGAAGACACTCTATCACTGGATTTGTTACTCCATTCCAGTCCCCCATTAATATAAGGTGTTCATATTCCAAATCCAGCATCATTTTGGTAAGTTTTTTGTAAAATTTAGTCTTGTTTTCTAAGGGACCATAAATTCCTAATGTCAATACAAGTCTTCCTTCTAACTTTGCTTCAACTACTATATATCTTCCTTCACTATGGGCCAATGCAGACAGCCCATTTGGGGTGGCAGAGAGCTGCCCCGGGGAGCAGCGGATCAGGGCCATGGCAACCCCATGCTGTGGCCCTGATCCTTCCTTTGCAGCCCCTAAAAGAGCGGCAAAATGCTGCTTTATTTTTTATTTTTAAGGGGTGGGAGGGTATGGGGGAGTATTTGGTGATGTGTTTTACTCCTGTATTTGTTTTAACCTGTTGTACACCGCCCCAGTTGCCTCACAGAGGGGCGGGTTAGAAATAAAATTTATTATTATTATTATTATTATTATTATTATTAGCTCTTCCGTGACCTTTCAGCGCAGCATCTGCAACATTCCTATCATTAGCTAATTCTTTTGCGGGGATTTGGTTGGATACATACAGGGCTACCCCCTTTTTTTGTTTTTCCTGGTGGAGATAAAGTTTTGTCCTAATTTTGGTTTTTTTAAGTATTTGGTGTCTTGATTTCTAATGTGTGTTTCTTGTAGGCATGTTACCTCAGCCTGTTCTTTTTCTGGAAAACATGTGTTCCTTTGTGGAGGGAGTTCATCCCCCAGACATTCCATGATAACAATTTCATCTTATCTGTTTTTATTGTTCTTGTTGTTATGTATTAATTTACTATTTTCTATATTAGATGTTACTCATCGGTCTCCTTTCTTGTTGTATCATGTCCACCAGTCGCTCCCAGCACTTCTTCTTCTTCACTATGGTCTGACTTATCTTCTATTTCTTCTTTATTTCATATTTCTTTTCTTATATTTTCTAGTGTCCTGATAGAGACTGAGTTCATCCTTTCTTTGTTGGTTTCAGTTCTTCCCTGGACTGTCCTGTTTCAGATTGTTGTTTCTTCCTTTTTTGTCTTGATTGACTTCTTCCAAATTTTCTTCAGGCATTTTGAGTTTTTCTAGAAATTTTCTGGCTTTATCCAGAATATTTAACTTGAACTTTTTTTCCTCTCCAAATAAATGAAATACCTTCAAGTGGTTCCCACCTAAACTTCAGATTTCTTAATTGCAGTTGTCTCATAAGAAAGATGTAATCCCTTCTTTTCCTCAGAACTGCAAATGGTATATCCTTTAAAAGTTTGATTTCAGAGTCTCTTCTTTCTAATCTGTTTCCATAACTGGCTTGAATAATCCTATCTTGGGTTCATTCTCTTGTCAAGTAGACCACAATGTCCCAAGCAAGGTTTCTCTTCTTAGCCACTATGGAGTTTATGTGGAAAATGTTATCTATCTCTGTGTCTAGAACTTAATTTGGAACTTCTATCAATTCTTCCAGGAATGGAATTATAATTTCATATAGATTTTTGTTGATTCTTTCTTTTAGGCTTCTTATTTTTAAACATTTTCTCCTTTGTTTAATTTCTCTTATCAAATTAGTGTCACATTCCTAACTTTTTGCTGCTAGCAGTTGTTTGGTCTTATATTCCAGATCATCAATTTTAAGTTGTAATGTTTCCACTTTAGTATGTATCTCTTTCATATCATCTGTTAATATATTGATAGTTGATTTTAAGTTGTCTATCTCTCTTTTAAAGTCTTTTAAAGTAAAAGTGTTTTTAAAGTTGTGATTGTTTAATACTTTTTTAGGGGTGGGCGGGTTTGGGATATTGGGATGGGATGGGATGGAATTGTATTTATGTATTTTAATGTTGTAAGCCACCCCGATTGCTCTGCAGAGGGATGGGGTATAAATAAATTTTATTATTATTATTATTATTATTATTATTATTATTATTATTATTATCATCATCTTTAAGTTCTTGTCTAAAGGGTTTTTTTTTCCATTTTTTCAATTGCCTCCAATATTTTAAGATTGGAGTCTGCTGATTTGGCACTTATTTCAATGGAATTTGGCTTTGAGTTTGAGTTTGTGTTTGTACTGTCTTCTGTGATATCATGGTCATTTTGTCTTTAATTAAAGTAGATTTATCAGTTTAATACCAGTCTTGTTATTTGTTCAAATATTTTCTTCCAATTTTATCTTCTTATATTTTCCCCCTCTCTTTTGTAAAAGTATGTGTTTTTTCTATTTGCTCTAAATTTATTTAATTCATAATATTGTTTTGTGTTTTTTTGTTGTTTTTTACTCAGAATTGATTATCTAGCTCTTAATTGTTTTCTGGTTCCTTCTTTTCAATTTTCAATTATAATATTCTAAGGTCCTTAAAAATAAATCTGCTACTTGTTAAGAACATAAGCTGCTATTGCATCCAGGCTACTGCATTCAGGCATCCTACCAATAAGGAAACCTCGAAGAATGGGATCTCATATCATAAAGACTAAATATCTCACCTGTATACTCCTTGAAGCTATGCAGGATGAGACCTGATTAGTACTTGGATGAGAGTCCATCAAAGATTATCAAGGATCACCACAGAAAGCTAGGAAATAATCCTACTTGAAACTCTGAAAATTTGTTGCTGCCAGTCAGAACAGAAAATACTGGGCTAAATGTACCAAAGAACTACCTCAGTGCAAGGCAGCATTCACTGTTCTTATCAAGATATATGCTGATGTCACAGAAACTCAGCTGCCCATATTCAACATTCAGTAGTACAATAAGCACTGTGCTTTATTTTTTCAAGTTGTTAAAAGTTTTTTACATTCTGCAAGCTACTCTGACAGATGTCATTAAGTGACCCAATGAAGGCAGTGTCAAATTGAGGAGCCTAAAGTGGGTGCCATAACATTAAAATTAAGTCACTGGCTAATTTACAATGACCCATGATCTGCACCTGTTATCTCACAATGAGCTGCACAATTAAAACTAATCTGGACTTGTTTGTATGTAGCTGATCTAAAAATATTGTTATGAGTTGGACTGGCTTGACAAATCTGATTACTGAGAAAAGAACATTAAAACTTTGTAATGATTGGGGATGATCCACATTCCCCTGCATGGAAAGGTCTTAAAATAGTGTTCTTCTAGACACATATGTGTATGAGAAACAATCATTTCAGTGTTTGAAACTGAAAAGAGATGAAGGTGACAGAGAAAGAGAAAGAAAGAAGGGGGGAGCTTCCAGCTGAGTTTGCTGGAATTGGAGGTGCAGCCTTGGGGGTGACCACACAAGTTGCTCTTGGCAGTCTGTTACCAGTAGGACTCTGCTTGGTTCCAAAGAGCTCTACTTGTATTTTTGTGAATTAAGCAAATATAGCAAAGATATTTTATGTCTCTGCTATCACCTATCCACAAAGAAATGAAACCTAGAAGTCCCTCTACCAGAAGAATTTATAACTGCTTGAAAGAGGGAACTGTGTTACAATGTGTAGTTTCTAACGCTGATTTGGCCAAATATTGCCTGAATATGAAATTGAGAAGAATGAAACTCCAGCTAACCATGCATAATAACTTCTTTGTCCAGCTGTCACATGAAGAGTGTTGCGTTACCATTATTGTTACTTGCGGCTTAAAATGGAAGGCATGCTTTCATACAGACTACCTACTTTTGTGCTTCATTATTAATGCAGTTTTACTCCCCTTTTTATTTAATCTGTTTAGCTGATTAATGCAACTCTGGAGAGTTGTGATTTAAAATGCTGTGGTACTTCAAATAGTTTAAAATATGATTCTGCTGTCTGTTTGCTTATCTAAATTTTTATCCTGCCTTTCCAGTGCCCAGGAGGCTAATATGGGCATTTCACAACAGACAATACTACAATATCATAAAATATAATAAAATGCATTAAAACATCGCAAAAGCAGTTGTTATATATGGAACACGACCTTTAAAAGAAACAGCCTCAGAGTCAAAATAGCAAGTATTAATATACCACCAAAATTTGCTGCAGAGGAGCTATAGAATGAAATGAGGGATGAATGTTCAAAATGACAACCACTACCTGAACTTCATCTACATACTACATCTATATACTACATAGAACAAACTTGCATTACTGAAACAAGGATTTCTCTATACAGCTAAAATATCATTTATAAAATTACACTACCAAATTAGATGGTGAATGCTCTGATCTAGAATGAAGCAGCTTCCTATGTTCTTATGATAAACCTTTATCATAAAAATTTGTTTATGGTCAAATAAGCACAATATTTCATTCTGCTGCTTAAATTAAGTTTCTCTTTAAGCTCATTCTCTTTTACTATTACACATTTATTAATTACACTTATATTCCAATTTTCCACAGTGAGTTTAGCATGCCACTTCTCCTACTCAGTTTAAGGTCACAATGTTTGATGTCACTCCCCCCATGACAAGTGTAACATCTATATCAGAACAGGTATTCATATGGATTTGTTTATGTAGCAAAATTTTACAATGTTTGAAGAACTGTGATTTGGAATGTCAATATATATAACTTCACCTCCTTCTCATATTAAGGTAAAGAATCACACGGTGAAATTGGTTGAAAGATGGCTAACAGTTCTTTGACAAGCAGTCATTATGCATATGAACTATTGCATGATATGAAAAGCACTTGAAGTAGAATACCTTGTCATGTATCTTCCCTTTTACATGTAGCATCTCATTATTTTCACAATAGCCACTAATAGATTTCATGCCAATATCAGTACCAGTGCTTAATGTCACTATTACAGGTGCTAAAATGATCTGATAATTTGTAATACTACATATTATGGACCGGTTATGACAGCAGCAATGGCAGCATGGAAGTTGTTTCCAGCTATCTTCATGTGCCATGCTCTGCTTTCTCAGGTCTTTCATCCTAGATGAGTAAAGTTCATGGTCAAAATTTAGTGGGGTGGTTCCACTGACAGAAATTCTCCATCAGCACAACCAAGAGGAAATTATTTTTCCCCTCTCCCCTATAGCCTACCCATGCACACCCAACACCAGCACTGGGGGGCTGAGAAACCCTCCATAACCAGTTTTCAGGTGGCAAGGTAGAAAGCAGTGGGGCAGGAAGGTGAAGAAAATTCCAACATGCTAGTGGATGTCTGCTGGAGGAGGGCGGGTCTGCCTCAGTCCCATCTCCAACTCCCCAAACAATGGCTCCCATGCCATTGGAGAAAGTAATCTCTGAGTTTTAGGCTTAACTTTAAAGATGCTATCCAAAGTGCTGCTGCTACTTTGAGAGTAGGATTTGGCACTTTAGGCAATTCTTTTAACATTTGGACTAAAATGGCACAGAAGCCACCAATCACCATTTTCTCAATCCCCACAAGCTGTTTTATGAACAGTGGGACTGGGTTTAAAAGAAGGTGCAGAGTATCTTCCTTGATTTATCTGAGGAACTGTATTGTGGAGGTTTCTGAAGGCACATGTCTTCAATTTTCTAAAAAAAAAAAATTGTTGTCATCAAACCAGAAGTCCTGGGGTGTTACACAAAATGTTCCCAAGGTCACAAGTAGGCTGTGGACTGCAAAATTTCCAAAGCTGTGCTACAGTGATGACAGATATAGGCCAATATTTCTAGATAAACACTCATGTTAAGTGATGTAACTTCAACACTAGAGAATTTTTTAAATTTCATGAAGGTGAAAAATGTTACCTGGGAAAACTACCTCTTGTGTAGGAATCCCAGCTGAAATGTTTGGGGGATCAGACATTGCCCTATTTGACCTGACTGATGAATTCATACACCTATAAAATGCCCTTAAAACAACAAACCTTTTACGCAAGTAAAGTCATGCAATTATTTACTGATCTAGAAGCAATACCTGACCTTATAGTAGCACTCTAGATTCTGGAGAAATGACTTATGATTATTTTTGCTCTATGTTCTATTTCCACAACATGCAGAAAATGTCCCATGTTTTCACTCTTACTGTGTTAAAACAAATCATCACCAAAATTACAGTTGTCCCTCCCTGTTCATGACTTCGAGTCCACGGTCTCACTCTTCGCAGGAAGGGACAAGTACCTATATTTAAAATGCCTGTGCATGCCTGTGCATAGCCCTGTACACATGCCATGGATGTGCACGCCATTAGTTTCAATGGGATTCGAATATTAGCGAGCTGCCATTTTCGCAGGGGGGGTCTGGAATGGATCCTCCACGAATTGGGAGGGGCAACTGTAGTTCCTGTCATGTGGTGTAAACATTCACTTAATGAGAAAAAGCTTGAGATGAATTAGTCATATCACACTGAACAGTTAATGGCAGCTGCTCATCTGGGTCAAATACAGACATAATCCAGTGTACTGGAGATGAAATTCATTACTGGTCTATCTTTTTTGAGCTATCCACTAAGGAAATATCACTAGTCAAGTTGTCTTTTAGTCCATGAATTTATTACAAAGTGATATTCTTTAACAAGTAATAGAAACATGAAATACTAATTTTTATGAGCAAACTGAAATGTATGCTGAAGACTACACATACTTGCAGAATCAGCCTCATGAGGAATATGGTCCATAATGTATTCTGTATTCATTTATTAAATGTTTCAGTGCACAATCAACCAGTATTCCCAGACTGTTCCCGAAAAATGTAGACAAGCTATTCAGCAGCACAAAAGCACAGACACGCTAGCTATCCAGTTTGCTGTTTTGCTAAATTCAACCACTTGCATCCCATAGTGCATGCACATCATGAAGAACACACATAGCTAATTTATATGCTCTCTTCCTGAACTGTGTTATTGGGCATTCAGGAGTATTTACAAGGAAACATTAAGTCTGAAGCCACCTTTCAGTTTCAGTCTTGAACTAAATACAGAACTCAGTAAATTGACACATTTCTTTTAAGCACAAGACCCAGTGAGAAAAGATTATGGCTCTTATCTGTAACTAATCTTTCCAAGTTGATGAATAACAATATTTAAGTTCAAAGTGCTACACTGGCCTTGTGGCTAGTTCAACTGACTGATGAATTAAGGATCCTGTCATTTTGACAAAAGCCGACTTTTCTTTCATGTTATGCAAGGAAAAAAAACTTGAAGGCTAATCTCTGCAATCCTATTCACTAATGGATGCCATATTAGAGTAAATTGCACATACCTGAACACATCTGATTAAAAGGCTGCATCCTAAAAGAGACTCTCATATATTTACAATCAGTCTTTTACAATCAGTCACAGAATAACAAAATACTATAATAACAAATTCAGCTCCTTGTGTGCAGGGACAAGGAGAACTGCTATAATAATCAGTGCAGAGAAATAGATAACAACCAAAGAATAGGAGACCTCTTCCACAAGATCCAAGAAATCAAAGAGAAATTTAGACTGAGAATGAGAATGCTCTATAATAGCAGGGAAACCCATTACATAATCAAATAGAAATAAAAAAAGATGATGGAAGCCATACACTGAAGAACTATATGAAAGAGATTAAAGGATAACAGATTCATTCAAGGAAAGAACCACTTGAACATGAACCTGCAATTTGAGAAATTGAAGTGAAAGCTGCACTCAGAGCACTCAGGTGAAATAAGTCACCAGGGAAAGATGGCATACCAATAGAGCTGCTTCAAGCTACAAAATCTTATACTAATTCTAACTAAAATCTGTCAACAAATTTTGTTTTTGAAAATACAACAATGACCCACAGATTGGAACTGCTCAATATACATTCCAATCCCTAAGAAAAAGGACACTAGATATTGCAGTAACCACAGAACCATTGCATTAATTTCCCATGTAAGAAATTGATGCTCAACATTCTACAACAAAGACGTTCACCATATAAAGCAAAATGTAAGATGTCCAAACTGGATTCAGGAAAGGAAGATACACTAGGAATCATATTGCAAACATACATTAGATAATGGAATGCAGCAAAGAATTTCAAAAGAAAACCAGTCCATGCTTTACAGGTGATAGCAAACCTTTTTATTGTGTACATCATGAAAAACTGTGGATCACTCTTAAAGAAATGGGTATGCCACAACATTTGATTGTCCTGATGCATGACCTGTACTCAGGGAAAGAGGCTACCATCAGCACAGAATACAGAGAAACAGAATGGTTTCCAGTTGGCGCCAAGGAAGGCTGCATTTTATCACCTATCTGTTTGACCTGTATGCTGAACACATCATACATAAAGCAGGATTAGATTTAGAGGACAGAGGCATGAAACATGGAGGAAGGAACATCAACAATTTAAAATATGCAGATAACACCATACTACTAGCAAAAAATAGCAAAGGCTTGGAACAACTACTGAAGAAGGCAGAAAGTACAAAAGCAGATTTACAGTTGAATATTAAGAAAACAAAAATAATACCACAGGTGATATAGGCCCTAAACAGACGGGCAGCCATGGGCCGCCCCAAGAAGCCACAGATTGGGGCTGAGGTAGCCGCATTCCTCAGCCCCGATCCACTTCTTTTAGGGCCCTGGAAGGAGCGCTAAAATAGCGCTCCTTCTGCAAGGCGCAGAAGGTGTGCCGCAAGAGGTGCTGGGCACCTCTTCGGCACCTCTTCTGTCGCAGTGTGTCCGGACGCTGCGGCGGAAGGACGTCATCGGAGCGTCCCTCGTGTGGAGCAATGGGCGCTCCGATGATATGTTCGGGAAGGGGTTGGGGTGCCCAGCATGAGGCTGCCCCTCCCCTTCCTTACCTCCAAGATGGCGCAAAGCGCTGTCTGCAAAGGGGGTTACCTAACTTTTAAATAGATGATGTGAGAAGCATCAAGAGATGGGGCCAACCTGACTTCCATGGGCAGAGAGTTTCACAGTCAAGGTGCTGCTACAGAGAAAGCCCTGTGATGTGTACTCACCAACCTAACTCATGAGGTGTTGGGACATGCAGCAGGCTACCCCTGAAGATCTCAAATTTCTGGTAGGCTCA
This sequence comes from Phrynosoma blainvillii, assembly GCA_026167975.1. Taxonomy (NCBI): domain Eukaryota; kingdom Metazoa; phylum Chordata; class Lepidosauria; order Squamata; family Phrynosomatidae; genus Phrynosoma; species Phrynosoma blainvillii. Next base: position 89,331,726 of record JANUYF010000002.1, on the reverse strand, counting down.
TATGAGAGGAGGTGGCCTTTCAGATATCTTGGCCCCAAGTCATATAGTGCTTTGTAGGTCAACACAAGTACCTTGAATTGAACATGGAAACAAACTGGAAGCCAGTGCATTTCTTGCATGAGTAGTGTTATATGGTCTCTAAAATGCACACCTGACACCAGTCTGGCTGCTACATTTTGCACTGAGGTGGAAGCTGCAGGCCAACTTCAGGTAGTGCATATTACAGTAATCTAACCAAGAGGTAACTAAGGCATAAAGCACTGTGGTTCTAGTTTCCCCATGAGAAGAAATCATAGTAAAGTCATAGGCTTTCATGGTCGGCATCCATAGTTTTTTGTGGGGGGTTTGGACTGTGTGGCCATGTTCTAGAAGAGTTTCTTAGAACATGGCCACACAGCCCGAAAAATGCACAAAAACTAATCATAGTAAAGCTTCATCAAAGTATCTATTTTATATAGATAGCATGAGTTATTCATATTCATGTTTCATTGGCATTAAAAATAATTCACATAAAAATGTTGTTGTAATTCAGTGGGCCATGATCTACATGTTGAAGCAAGCATAAAGGGGGGGAAACGTATTTTCTTCCCAAGGCAATGCTCTCATCTTGAGATTCCTCCCTTTTCCCTCTGGCCTAGGAGAGTGGACTGTGTGCTCCTGTTTGATCATCAGAACTTTTCCCAGGCTATTTAGCTTGTTCTTTGATATGGGGTATTTCACTGTCCCACAGAAAATAACTATGGAAAAACATGTTCTTCATTTTACAGAGGTAACACTTCATATTTGTCAAGGATCAAGTACTATCAGGTGTCCTACAGTCATCAGCAAAGTTTCTTCACTGAGTGCTTCTCTTTGACAATGATGCAGTCAGTACATTATGATGTACAATTATTCCCAGGTGCAATCTTCAGAGGAAAAAAATACAGCTTTCTTACTATCTTCCTCTTTTCTTTTATTATTACTACCGTCACTAGTCCCAGCTTCCGCCAGCCTAGCAGTTCAAAAGCATGTGAAAGTACAAGTAGATAAATAGGTCCCACTTTGGTGGGAAAGTAACAGTATTCTGTGTGCCTCAGCATTTAGTCATGCTGGCCACTTGACCACAGAGCCGTCTTTGACAACATGGCTTCCTTGGCTTAGTAACAGAGATGAGACAGTCCCCTACGGTCCAACACGGCTAGACAATCATGTCAAAGGGGAAACCTTTACCTTTATCTTTAACCTAGCTTTAGGCCGAACTCAAATTTTGATAGGTCTTCAAGTAAAATCCATACCATATTATAAGAGGCAACTCGTTTCTGGGTTATTCATTTAGACTATTGTGCTACACGTAAGGCTGCCTTTTTAAAAGGTGCAGAAACTGCTGTTGGTCCAAAGTAGGACAGTAAGATTATCAACTGAAACTAGGGCACTTAACCACTTTATGATATTGTTCCATTTCTCTGAATGAGAATGTCTCTCAGAACCAGTGCTACTAAAATGAAATACTCCACAGACGGACATGGAAAACTAGACTGCAAGGTTGCTATAAATTCAGGCAACACTGGAGCAGTAACACATTACACAAGGATCAACAGAAACAACAATTTGTTTCTGAGCCTCAGAAGTATTAAGATTCTGTGTGACACACTGGCGCAGCAAATCCTCTACAGGCTTTCAAGTCCAGAGGAATATTTCCCTCCCATACACTAGAAATGGCCAATTAATTACCAATGAAAAATAGCAGTACGCAGTGTAGGTGGGCTCTGGCAGGACTCCACGACTGTGGAACTCCCTTACTCTGGAAACCTGCCAAGGCTCCAACTAATTTCAGTGAGAGGAAAGCTGAAACAGGAGAGTTCAACATTTCTCTCTGATCCTTTCCCCTGACCCAGATCAGCCATTAAACAAAAGGAGCACTGATTCAGTCTTTTAGGAATACTGTATAGTGTGCAGCCAGCCATCAGGATAGCCCTGCTTCATCCCTCAAAGAGCTAAGAGGGTACATGGGGGAAAGGCCTGCTGATGTTGCTTTACTGTTGCAGCCTGGTGATGAAAGAAAAGCTTTCTCCCTACAGCTGGCCCCCAAATTTATTTTGTGTCTTGAGTAAGTGACTGAGGAACAAGGAAAGGTTTATTCCCTGTTGCAGTCCTCCAAGTGAATAGAGCCTGAGACGATTCAACATGCCTTTCCAGTACCATGAAAACTGCATGAGACAACCTTTCTGTCCCCCCACCAAAAAGCAGGCTAGAAAGAAATGAATATTACAGTCATTTTCTTGCCAGATAATCAAATATTTGATTGTAGCAGACCCATGGGGGAAAGCAGATGAAGTGGCGGTTCATATTAATGAGGAGTTATTGCTGTTGTCTCTGGAAAACAGATGACAACTGTGTCCTGGTCATGTGACTGCACACTACATACAAATGGCCATAAAAACACTGGAAGAATTCCATTCACTCATAACTTTCAAGATGATTGATGATTTCCCAGAACCCGGCATGTGATAAGATCTATGCTTTAAACATAGAGTTTACTACTGTCAGTGGAATGACACTAGTGGTAATAGAATCAAGCTGATTTGAGTACACAGCAATTGCAGTTGCAATAGAGCCAACAAAGCCTCCTACAGCTATTACAGTTGTAATAACCCATATCTGCCACATACAAAAATTGGATGTTATGCGCTCAGTCCTGAGAACCAGCCAGTCACATCTTCTTCCAGGGCCCCTTTTTCTCTTTCCCACCCTCAAAACCTATTACTACTCCCAACCACAATTGGGAAAATTGTGTTTGGACTACAAGTCCCATAATCCCCTGAAATTAGGCAGTCTGGCTGTTAGATTCTGAGACTTGTAGATCCCTCCTAGACTAAAGAATCAACATCTTTAAAAGCATAGCTATTGTTATGAACTACCTGAGCCAAGGTGGACAACTGTGCAGATGGGCAGGTGCCCTTCCCTCCCCTCCGTTCCTGCCCAACAGGCCACATGAATGTGTTTCAGAATGCCCAAAATGACACAATCTCACTTCCAGGTGTCATTTTGCCCCACTTTAAGACATTTTTCAAAATGTTTCTGAGAGGTTTGAGAAGCTTTGGGGGGGGGGGGTTAAGAAAAGCAAACCGCAGCATTTTTACTTGGTTTTTGGAAGATTTGGGCCACTTTGAAGGGAGGAGAGTTCTGAAATTTGGCCCATTTTTTTAAAAAAAAATTGCAACATCAGAAAATAGGGAATGAGGCACAATTGGTAGCTCCTCTTCAGTAGTGGGGGAAGGGTAGAAAAAGTGGTTTAAACTGCCAAGGTTAGTGAGGAATACACATCTCTAATCAATTTCTAATTATTTGCTTTATTGATTCGGGATGAGTTTGTGAGGGCTAGTGGGCATTGCACCGATGCAGAGAACCAGACCCCAAAATAAAGACAGAGCTTAATTTCTAAGCAGGAAAGGCCTGGGGCAGTTATATTTGACAGGCGATCATTACTTAGAGAAGAGGGAAAACATTCTGCATATGTTTCTTTACCATTTATTTCTTCACATGTTCTATGCCCTGGAGTTGGAACATAAAACCATTTCCAAAACGGATCTTCTTTCAGGGCACTTTTAACTAGAAAACGTATGATGGCAAAAATATTTTGAAATTACATCCAAACATCCTTTTTCTCTGTGTGTGTCCAGCTGCAGTTCCCTGAAGGGCCTGTACTATCTGTAATGTTAAGATAGGGGGGTTGCAGACTGCCAGAAATAGTGCAAATTGAGTCCACTTTTAGGGTTAGGGTTAGTGCTAGGGAATCTTGGGAACTGTATTTTATTGTGGCACCAGAGCTCTCTGACAGAGAAGGCTCAATGTCTCAGAAAAAAAAAGTTCCCATGATTCCCTAGCACTAACACTAACCCTAAAAGTGGACTCAATTTGCACTATTTCTGGCAGTCTGCAACTCCCCTTAGTCAAGTACTCAAAAAACACAGAAAGCATGAGGGAGTGGAAGAAATTCTTGCAGGAACCTCTGGGGAGTCCGGAGAGAAGGGGACAAGCAGCTTTCTTTCTCAAAAACAAGGCTTTGTTGGCAAGAGCTCCTGCTAAATAAAGGAGTCTGGATGGGAAGAAGAGAGATTAAAAACCAAGCAGGGAGAATATTGCCAAAGTGTAACCATGATCACCAAGAGAAAAAGAAAGAGTGGATCACTTTGGTAGCCATTGGGTTCCTTACAGGGAGGATGACCTTTCATACAGGAAAAGCATCAGATTGATCCAATGGACCTTGCTTATGGATTTCTCCATGCTGCATGCCCCCAAAAAACCAACTACCCAAGATGTTACCTCCAGGTAGGACCAGTGGACTAAATCCCAAACTTAGTCCCAGCCCGGGCAGACCTATTAAAATCAAAGGGACTCACTCCTGGGAATGGAGGCTGAAGACTCCCATTCCTTTTAAAAGGGTCTCCTGTGGCTGGATTTAAACTTCTTGCGTAAAAAGACTGGCAGGCGTATTTCATATACCGACCGCTATCTTTTCACATAGGCTGCATCCGCAGTGCAGAAATAATTCGCTTTGATACCGCTTTAACTGCCGCGGCTCCGTACTATGGAATTCTGGGGATGGTAGTTAAAGCGGTGTCGCGCCGAACTATTTCTTCAGTGCAGACGCAGCCCAAGTCCCTACCCGTCAAACTAGCACGTCTTATTCGAAGCACCACCGAGGAGCACTTGCTTTCCTAGACCCCGCGGACCTAAAAGCCGAGGGAGCGCGCGGGTGGACTCGCATCACTTGCGTGTCAGTCTATTCAGACGTTAAGCGCAACCCCGCGCTCAGGGGAGACACGCGTCGCGCAGCCGCCCCATCTCTTCAACAAACACCCGCGCAACTGCGGCTGCGTCCGCACCACAGAAATAATCCGGGTTGACACCGCTTTAACTCCCACGGCTCCGTGCCCTGGGATGCTGAGAGCCGCAGCCCTTTTTCCCCGGCGAACACCGGAGCCACAACGAACTCTCTCCCTCAGCCACGGCAGCGAAACCGGGGCCAAACCGGATTATTTCTGCAGTGCGGATGCAAGCCAAAGCCTCTCCAGCCTCCATCCATCCATACATACCCGCTCTTGAGCAACAAGGGTCCGAAGCCGGTGCAGAAGAGGCGGCTCTTCTCTTCGCCTAAAACCTCGCCTTGGGAGGCGTCCCAGTCCTCAAAGGAAAGGAAAGGAAAAAGGAAAGGAAAGGAAAGGAAAGGGCGAAAGAAGCGGACCCCCTCCGGCCCCGGACGCCTCAACGGGGCGAGGGATGCCGAGGAGGGAGTCCAATTTTGTTTTCCCCTCAGGGTCGCTCTTCTGCCTCCTTTTCCCTCTCCTCCTCCTCCTCCTCCTCCTCCTCCTCCTGGGGCTGAGGCGGGGCGGCGGGGGCAACAAAGAGCCCTCAGGGCCCCTCCAGAGACACTGGCAGCAAAGTTGGCTCTGAGAGTTGGAGGGAGGCTGGGGGGGCTACGCGGGAAAAGGGGAGACAGGGCGCCTCCTCCTCCTCCTCCTCCTCCTCCTCCTCAGCCTTCCTCCCAGCCCAGCCCAGGGAACAGGTGCCACCGCCCCCGGTGAGGAAGAGGAGGGGAGGCAGGCATTGCCCCCCACACAAACACACACACAATCCACGCGCAGCCTCTTCTTATTACACTCCCTTTTGCGCACAGACAGACAGACTCCCCCTCAGGGAGTTCAAGGGCAACGGGAGGCTTTTTGGAGCCCTCAAAAGGGACAGCTTTGGGTCTTCGAAAGAAGGAACCCGCCCTTGTGAATATGACGTACTTCAGAGCACGTTGTTGTTGTTGTTGTTGTTGTGTACCTTCAAGTCGTTTCCGACTTCTTTTTCTTCTTTGTTGTTAACTGCCCTCGAGTCGATCTCGACTCATGGCGACCCTATGGATGAGACATCTCCAAGACCCTCTGTCTTCCACTGCTCTGCTTAATTCCTGCAACCCCTTAATACCCAAAGTGACCTCCTTAATAGAGTCCATCCATCTAGCATGTGGCCTTCCTCTCTTCCTACCTCTCTCCACCTTTCCCAGCATTATTGTTTTTTCCAACAATTCATGCCTTCCCACATGTACAAAATCCAAAGTACAAAAGCCTCAATTTAGTCAATCTTGGCTTCTAGGGATATCTCTGGCTTGACCTGCTCAAGGACCCATTTGTTTGTCTTTTTGGCTGTCCATAGGATCCTCAGCACTCTTCTCCAGCTCCACAGCTCAAAGAAGTTGGTTTTCTTCCTATCATCTTAACTGTCCAGCTCTCACTTCTTTACTTGGTAATAGGGAATACAATGGCTTGTATTCTAACCTTTGTGCTGAGTTGTATATCTTTGCATTTTAGGATCTTTTCTAGTTCTTTCATAGCTGCCCTCCCCATTCTTAGTCTTCTTCTGATTTCCTGACTGCAGTCCCCATTTCTATCAATGTTTGATGCCAGGTATGGGAATCCTTTTATTATTTCTATTTCTTCATTATCTAGGTTGAACTTGTGAAGGTCCTCAGTGGTCATTATTTTTTGTTTTCTTGATGTTCAGCATTAAGTCTGCCTTTGCACTTTCTTCTTTGATCTTCCTGTGTGCCCCCAGTTCGTTTCCGACTCATGGCACAACCCTAAAGAGGGCAACTCTATCTCAGGGTTTTCTTGGCCAGTTTCTTCAGAGGGAGTTTGCCATTACCATCCTTGAGGCCAGAGTGACTAGACGTCCTCACCACAAAGGAGGGCAAATCACCACAAAATGTAGGCCATGCCAGGGGAAAAATCTAAGACATTACCAAATAAAAGCAAAAACAAAAAAAAAAATTAAATGTAAATTCATGCATCTTCATCCTGCTTAGAATGGAGGACGTTTGGGGATTCCTCCTGGAGAGGAGGTTGCAATGTAGGAAATGTCCTGGAAAAGGGGGATGTCTTCTCATCCTGTCAGAGGCTGAGAGAGTATGACTTGCCCAAGGTCATCCATTGGGTTTCCATGGCCGAACCCTGGTCTCCCAGCATCATAATCCAATGCTCAAACCACTGCACCACACTGGCTCCATTTCTGCCTACTGGAAAACCTATCATTTTTTGTTTGGCAAGTAGCTTCAGAGCAGGTTTGCCCTTGCCATCTTCTGAGGCTGAGAATGTGTGACTTGCCCAAGGTCACCCAGTGGATTTCCATGGCTGAGCCAGGATTCGAACCCTGGTCTCCAGAGATCTAGTCTAACACTCAAACTACTATACCATGCTGGCTTTCAAGAGCACATAAATGCCACATATTTTAGCCTCAAAGAGGTAGCTTTATACTGGCGAACACACAGTTCACAAGAACCACTGTAGTATCTGAGTCTTCAGTGATGACAACCAACATCATTAGCAGGAGTTTTTTTGTTTTTTTTCTAGAAGAAAATAGTGATGGAGTCTTTCAGTATCAAAGTGTACTATAAAATCTATATGTTAGATTTAATTACAACACTTGATCCGACTCTCATTGTAGTCAACAGGGTCTGCTTCTGAGTAAATGTGTATAATATAGCCAAAGCCAACCCAAGACATTGTGCTGAGGCAGAGTAAGTGATACACACACACACACACACACGGCAAGGCACATAGTAGCCAAAGCAGTCAAGTTCTTTTGGTGTGTGCAGCCAAATCAAATCAAATCAAATCCACAACCATCTCCCTTCCATCTCTAGCGGTATGAATACAGTAATAATACAGTAAATAAGTAACAAATTGTGGGTTGACTAGGATTCCAGAGATCGGGTTCGATTCTCCACTGGGCCATGGAAACCTGCTGGTAAACCACACACTCTCAGCCACAGAAAAACCTGTGATAGGTTTGTCTTAGGGTCACCATAGGTCAGAAACAACTTAAAGACACACAACATAAGGCAAGGCACATAACAGCCGAAGTATCCAAGATCTTTTGGCATCCAAATCAGATTAAATTTAAAAATCCCCAAACATCTCCCTTCAATCTCTAGTAGTATGAAAACAGTAATAATACACTAAATAAGTAACATATTGTTGCCCTCTCATGTTACTCAAAACCTGCCTGAGGTGACTTCCCTACTCTACTTCATAGTGAATTGGGCCATAAAGATTGCACTCACCATTGAAGGGGGAATGATGGCCATTGCCTATATTGCAGCTTCTACATAAATACAGGAGTGGACAAGTCACACTCTCTCAGCCTCAGAGGAAGGTAGTGGCAAGCCTCCTCTGAAAAAATCTTGCCAAGAAAACCTTGGGGTTGCCATAAGTCAGAAGCAATTTGAAGGCATAAGATAACATTTGGGCCATTACTATGCCCAAAGGTTCTCAGATTCAGGCATTGTCTGCATGGTGGAGGACATATGGGAAAATGGGAGACTTGGGCACAGGTAACCCTACTGTGAGGCACAACCACCTCAGGCAGTGGATTTGGAGCCTCATGAAAGGATAACAAATTATATTGTTTGTTTCTGCTGTATATTTGGTGCCAGGGGCTGGTGGGAATATCTGCCTAATGAAAAGAAAAAGAAGAAAAGCTTGTCTTCTCTGCTCTGTACCTTGACCCAGGCAAGCGGGAGGCAGTTTGCTGCTGTGACTCTGAGGCAGAAAAAAGTTTTGTGGCAGACTAAAGAGAGGATTGAAAGAACGGGCCATGAAATGTGTCAAATGTGTATTCTCCACAGGGATGGGGGGGGGGGGGTTGATGGCATTGCCCCCAAATCAGAATTCTGCCCCCCCCCATGAAATTTTCCTTCCTTCCCCATATTTCTGTAACATTGCACTAAAGTTAAACTTCAGTTGAGCATTTAGAAAGACACCCTGGGCACCTAAAGAAAAAGGGTAAGCAAAGTTTAAAAGGGAATACAAATACAGCAAATATAAAAAGTTCCATCTGTGAATGATTTTCAAGAATGATTTTCTTACTCTATGCCATGCTAAAAAAATTGGAGGCTGAAAAAAAATTCATTGGGGAGGAAAGGTTTCTTATTTTGTTGAGAACAGGCCTCATTCCACCACTACTACCCCTGTAGCTGCAACCCTGATTGTCTCAGACATGTTTAAGAACTATTTTTCATACTTTTATTACACCTTTGTATTTTCATCTTTCTATTAGTTTTAATTTGATTTCTATACTGAACTGTCTCACTCTGTTGCCAGTTTTATCTTACTTTTATATTCTGCTTCTTTAGTCACTGTTTTATTGCCTTGCTTCATTTGCAAATATTGTCTTGCTTGGTAGGAAGAAACTTGAAGAACCAGGAAAACATTTCTAGTGTACATTCACTATAGCTTTATTCCAGAATCAAGACACTTCACCACAGCAATCCTTTCAGAAACAACTCTGGGTATTTCCCACCAAACCAGTACTTTAAAACCCTCTGACCAATCCCCTTTTCCCCCTCCCCAGTGGTCCGATTGTCCCTATCAAAGGATCTTTGAAGTTTAGTTCTTCCAGGTCCATCTCCTTTCATCTCCTGGGATTGGAGGGCAAACTCTCATCCCAGTCATAAACCTGCCTCAATGTCCCATCTACTATTTACAATGCCCATCTACTGTTCCCTTTGATTCCCCCCACACACACACAGACACACATGCATGCATCACCCCTTGGTGGTCAGATTCCTATGAGAAGCATAGAATCCTGACAAGTATTTTGTATTTTTACAGATCAAGAGTTTTGGCTAATTTAAAACTGCATTAAATAACACGTCTGTGACATTTTTTAATTCCATTATTAAAGTATTTGTCACTTCTTGTCTGCCACCAAGGCAACGTACAGCAGATAAAAACATTAGGAAAAGGAAACAAAAACAAAAACACAAGCACAGACACCATTCACAGTAGCATCAACTGGTAATACCATATACACATCCTTCTTACTCCCCACTGAGCCATGAAAATCGCTAGTGCTCTTAAAGTCATTCTCTCCAAGCCTAACCTAACACAGGGTTGTTGTGAGGATAAAATGATGATCATGGTGTGATGGAACTTTCCACAGTTCCGTTGTCATGGACAGATCATTATTTGATCAGGCTTAGACTCACTAAGACTCTGATCCTCTGCATGGGTGGGGGACCGATTAGGATGATCTGCGCCAGAAGTCTGATGGATCTAGATGGATTCCTGAGGGCTCTTGGAGAGTTTCCTGTCACCTCGGCAGGTGATTCTGTTGAAGCTCTGGCCGATCTTTGGAATGAGGAAATCGCCAGGGTGGTTTACACAATCACTTCTGAGCATCTCGTCTTACGGAGTGGAGCCAAACCAGCCCCCTGGTTCTCCAGGGAGTTGATGGTGATGAAGCAAGTGAGATGGAAACTAGAGTGATGCTGGCAGAAGAGTCGAAGTGAATCTGACCGAACATGGGCTAGAGCCTATTTGAAGGCCTACTCTGTGGTAATGTGGGCAGCAAAGAAATTATTATTTTTTGTGGGTTTTTCGGGCTGTGTGGCCATGTTCTAGAAGAGTTTCTTTCTAGAAACTCTTAGATCCTTGTCCTTCTTGGCTTATTAAACAGGCCAGAGGGGGCCTGGCTGAGTGGGTAAAGGAGGTAGTCAATGTCTCCCTGCAACAAGACAAAGTCCCAACATGCCTAAAAGAGGCAGTTATGAGACCTTTGTTAAAAGAGACATCTCTGAATCCCACTGTAATGGATAATTATTGACCAGTGTCCAACCTACCATTTTTGGGCAAGTTACTGGAACGTGTGGTGGCTTCCCAACTCCAGGGGTTTTTGGATGAAATGGATTATCTAGATCCATTTCAATTCGGTTTCAGACCTGGCTATGGAACAGAGACAGCCTTGGTTGCCTTGGTGGATGACATACACAAGGAACTGAACAGTGGGGAGCGTGTCCCTGTTGGTTCTGCTGGACCTCTCAGCGGCTTTCGATACTATCAACCATGGTATCCTTCTGGACTGCCTCTCTGGGATGGGACTTGGAGGTACTGTCTCACAGTGACTCCCTTCCTGGAGGGGCAAGCCCAGAAGGTGGTACTGAGGGATTCCTGCTCGACCTCCTGGCCATTGGCCTGTGGGGTTCCTCAGGGTTCTGTGTTGTCCCCTATGCTATTTAACATATACATGAAACCTCTGGGAGAAGTTGTCCGGAGTTTTGGCTGCCAGCTTGTTTCCTGCCACAATTCAAGGTGCTGGTTATGACCTTTAAAACCCTATATGGCTCAGGTTCATGCTATTTGGCAGACTGTATCTCCCTGTATGAACCGGCCCAGGCTCTGAGATCCTCTGGAGCAACCTTTTTCTCCGTCCCACCACCAACACAATCACAAGATGGGGGTGTAAGAGAGGCCCTTCTCAGTGGCTGCCGCTAGACTCTGGAACTCCTTTCCTTGTTGGCCTTCCGCCAGCAGGTTAAGACCTACCTGTTCAGACAAGCTTTTTTCTCTGAAGATGCCAGCCACAGATGCTGGCGAAACGTCAGAAAGAAACTCTTCTAGAACATGGCCACAGAGTCCGATAAACCCACAAAAAACTATAGATGCCGGCCATGAAAGCCTACGACTTCACATTTTAAAATGGAATGTTTGTAAGGACTGGCTTGGGATATTGTTTCATTTTAAAGTGTTTTATACAGTTTTATCTTTTTAAAATATATTTTATTATTTTAATAGCTATCTATTTTAACATGGTAATGATGTAATTCCTTTTTAATGCACCTCTTTTCTATGTTTTTAATTATATTGTGAGTTTTTTTAATATTGTGAAGCCACTCTGAGTCCCAGTTTTGGGGGGAAAGTGAGATACTAATAAATAAATAGAAGAGGAGGAGGAGGAGACAGAAAAAAAATGTGCATTGCCTTCATGTCTTTGTAAAGAGGGTTGGCTTTTTGATAAAGTTCTCATCAAAGAGCACCTTCTATATAATCAAAATCGAATAAAAAGGCACCTCTATCTTTTCAAAAGCTAGTTTTTGGATGTTCCATGGTTTCAACAGATCTAAATTATAGTCATGCTCTGTTCTTTTCAATCCCTGATCTGCTCTTTTCACCACTGATCCTAATTCCTCCCCCTCCATTGATTCAGCATCCTGTTTGTTTGTTTTCCTGACCACTCAGCATCTTGTGTTGTTTTTTTTTTCCTCTCAGTCAATTTGGCACCATCTAGTGTTCAGTCTTCATTTGCAAACTAAGGAGTTTATCACACGGGGAGTTCCGTGCAGAAACCCTGCTTTAAGTAGAAAAAAAACTGCAAAAGCGGAACCAATTTATTAACGGGATTCCCCAGTGTGAAAAGTGAAAGCAATGTTAAAATGGGGTTAAACCTCCTTTTAACAGTGACGTCATCTGAATTTTTTTTCTACTTTAAACCCCCGTTTCCGTACGGGATTTCCCCCGTGTGATAAACTCCTAAGGCTGTTCCACTTTTCAACAGATTCAACTTTATGACAGTCCTCCAGTCACTAACCCATCAGATAAGCAGGGGCTTCCTGTAGTGAGCAATTTTTAACATAAGTATATGCACTGGCAGTATATGCATATGTTCACACATCTTGTGTACACACCAGCAAAATGTGTTGCCTTCAAACTAAGTGATTATAGGTTGCTTCTCACACAATCAAAGGGAAATTTAAACCAAGAGTGGAGATGCTGTAAGACCAGCAGAGAAACACACTGAATGATCAAGAAGAAATTATACACTGAAGAACTATATAAAAGAAATAAAAGGATGAGAGATTCATTCGAGGAAGAACCATTTGAAGATGAACCCACCATTTTAGAAAGTAAAATAGAAGCTGGACTCAAAATACTTGGGTAAAATAAATGATCAGGGAGAAATGAGATACCAAAAGACTAGTTTCAGACTACAGAGACAAATTACATTCAAATTCTAACAAAAATCTGTCAACAAATATAGGAAACAAAACGATGACCAACAATGTGAAGTCAAATGCATTGCTAAATAACATATAGCTTTCATCCTTTGCACAACTGAATCACAAACAATTGTTTTACAAATTAGCACAAAAACAATGGATACAATTTCAACAGGAAACAGACACCAGAGCTCGGAAAATTTACTTTATTAGACGACAGCTCCCAAAATGTTGGCTGTGGCACTCTGGAGCTATGGTAGTCTTTCAGAGTTTTGAAGCAGATACTGATCAACCTTTTTGAAATACATAGTGATAGATGGAGACAATGGCAGCCATTGACACTTTTACATGGAAATTATAGATAGGCAGGATTGTGTGGGGGGTTTTAGCCCACATAAGCAAAGACAAATAGGGGACATACGTCTCAGTATGAAACAGTGTTACTGTATCCATGTACAAACATACACATATGCTGATAGGGTTGTCAGTCACAAAGAGCTCAATTAAATGTAGGACACATGGGAGGGGTTGTACAGAAATACGCATATATGCATATTGAATAATATTACAGAGAAAAAGGACTCACAAGGAAATGCAAACATAAGAATTTGGCAGCATTTTATAACATTTAAATCTGACCTTTATCCTGAATGCATACAGGCAACACACACTGGTATTTATTTTTAAAAGGATCCATGCACACTAGGCCATGCGTATTACACATGATGAACAAAGATGGGTAAACAGATGAGATTGTAACAGCAACATGTCAGAGGAAAACACAAACAGCAGTAAATCATGATCAAACATGGGCATCGACATGTGTCAATGCAGGCAGCAACATAGCAGAGTACATCACTACTAGCAATGTCAACTTAATCAAACAGGATGAACCTGCATGCACACACACACACACACACACACACACACCAAAAAACAAATCACAAACTGTGACATGTCACAGTCAATAGCACATCATGCGTAAACACAGTAGCACATCACAAGCAAGCACAAGGATATACAGCATCACATAATGGATGAATAAAATCAGAAGAACATTGTGGCAGTGACAATGTGGCACTCTCAATATCTCTTAAAAACCTTTTATTATTTTCTTCAGTGTGGCACCTTGCCACCTCTTTGTGATGATGAGACTCACTTACCCAACTATTTTTTCCCTGATGGCAGCACAATGTTGTTTTTTATCCCACCACTGCCACCAATTATGTTAAGGAGACACTTGAACTCAGGACTCTCTTAAGTGTCTCCTGCACAATAACTCTCTTTAGATGCCACCCCTCTGGGTTTCAATTTTTTCCCCCAGCATGGCACCAACTATTCTTTGACAGTGTCTTGCCCTGCCTGGATGAGGACTCAGAGGATGAAGAGGACGAGTCAGAATGTCCTCCAGGTCCTGAGTCTGCAGAGGAGGAACCCCAGCCTGGTCCTAGCAGCCCTGCTTTCCCAGCTCCAGCAGTAGAGCCTCCAGAAGAGGCTGTGACTTTGCCAGAGGCTCCACAACCAAGACTCCCGACAACAGGGCCATTGGACATGAAGGAGGATCAGGGGACTGTGCCTACCTTCAGTCAGCGTAGAGCCAAAAAGGCGGGCCTCCAGTGCTCGAGGAGGCTTTATGAAAAATGCCGAGGTCATCAAGATGATCAGCCCCAGCTGAGCTCTGGCAGCTCCAGGATTTAAGCAAGTAGGGAAGCGTTGCCTCAGTGCCAGAGGTTATCTGAACTCCCTGGCAAAAGCCTCTGGCTCTCCTTGCTTTGAACCCTGGACTTACGCTTATCTTGGATTCCCAGTATTCTTGACCTTCGGACTGCTGACTACGTTTGGACCCCTGAATCCCTGGACCTTGGACTGCTTTGTTTCTCTGCCTCTCTGGAACCCTTGATTTACGGATCGTATTTGACTCTTCTCTTGCTGCTTCCTCAGATTGGTAACCAGGCCTTTGTTTGGGATGCTCCCTCGCTTTGGCTATCAGCCCTGCTGCCGGCTTTCCAGGACAGACAGCCACACACCCACTATCTAGTGTATCCCGAATCTAAAAGACTTTTCTCAATGTTGGTAGCATTTTAAAGTACTTCTGAAATCACTCCAGACAGCTGCTTGTAGAAACAAGTAAGAGATTTATTTACACGTCAGGCTGAATACAGTATCTTTTTTGGTGGATGGTGGTCACATTGGATACCATGTTTGAATACTTTATTTGTTACACAGTTTGATAATTCCTTTATCTTGTCTTTGTAATTGTTTCCTTATAACTCCACATATGTGCCCTTACAAACTAAGGGGGGATGCAGACTACAAACTAAGCGGGGGAACAAGCCTGAGGCTGCCAGACAGCACGGCCTCGATCCTCCCTTTTGCCGGCCCAGAAAAGAGCGGCAAAATGCTGCTCCTTTCAGAGACAGCAAAAGGCCACTCTAAGAGCCACCGCGCAGCTCTTTGGTGCCCCTTCCAGCTCAGTGCATCAAAAGGCTGTGCCAGAAGGACGTCCTGATGCTGCGCACCGTGCATAATGGCATGTGGCGTCAGTACGTCTTCGGGGAGGGGTTAAGGCGGCCGGCGTGCAGCTGCCCCTCCCCATTCCTGCCTCCAGGATGGCCCAAAGGGCCCGTCTGTAGAGGCCCTAAGTCTCTCGGAACCTTTATTAAACTTTTGTATCATATAACTCTTCTGGTTAGTTGTGACTCCACTAGTCACCACACACTATGTCTCCCGCAGGACACTACTTTAATTCAACCCAGGACATTCCTTGTCCCTATCTTGGGTACCTAAAACCATTTTTAACTGCCCTCACAGCAGCCAAGTCTAGCCACCAAGGCACTTCACCCCTCAGGGCACACTTAAACATCAACCCTAACTAATTCCAAACACTGCTCTGTCCCTCTATATATACTCAGTCCTGGGAGAAGCCCCCACACTTTCTTGGCTTCACTCTCATCGGCTGTTGCCAGGCTCACTCTGATTGGATGTTGCCAAACTCCAATCTGCCTTTTCTCCACAGACATCATCAAAATGTCAGCAATGGCTCCTCTTCATCCTAGAGAGAAGTGACCAGTGGGGTGCCACAGGGTTCTGTCCTGGGCCCAGTGCTATTCAACATCTTTATCAATGACTTAGATAAAAGAATAGGGGGCATGGTTCTCAGATTTGCAGATGACACCAAATTAGAAGGAATAGCTAATACCTCAGAAGACAGGATGAAAAATCAAAATGACCTTAATAAATTAGAAAGCTGGGCCAAAGCTAACAAAATGAATTTCAACACAGAGAAATGTAAGGTACTGCACTTAGGGCAAAAAAAACACAATAGATATAAGATGGGGGAAACCTGGCTTAATGGGACTATGTGTGAAAGGGATCTAAGAGTCCTAGTAGACCACAAGTTGAACATGAGTCAACAGTGTGATGTGGCAGCTAAAAAGGCCAATGTGATTTTAGGCTGCATCAATAGAAGTATAATATTTAGATCAAGGAAAGTAATAGTGCCACTGTATTCTGCTTTGGTCAGGCCCCAACTGGAAGACTGTGTCCAGTTCTGGGCACCACAATTCAAAAAGGATGTTGAAAAACGAGTGTATCCAGAGGAGGGCGACTAAAATAGTGAAGGGTCTGGAAACCATATCCTACGAGGAACAACTCAGGGAACTGGGTATGTTTAGCCTGGAGAAGAGATGGTTAAGAGGTGATATGATATCCCTGTTTAAATATTTGAAGGGATGTCATGTTGAGAAGGGAGCTAGCTTGTTTTCTGCTGCTCCAGAGAATAGGACACAAATCAGTGGAGGCAAGCTACAGGAAAAGAGATTCCACCTCAACATTAGGAGGAACTTCCTGACAGTAGAAGCTGTTCCACAGTGGAACAGACTCCCTTGGAGAGTAATGGAGTCTCCTTCTTTAGAGGTCTTTAAACAGAGACTGGATGGCCATCTGTCGGGGATGCTTTGATTTTGAGTTCTTGCATGGGAGGGGGATGGACTGGATGGCCATTGTGGTCTCTTCCAACTCTATGATTCTATGGAAAAACATGAGAAAACTCTGTGAACCAGAGGCAATACAATGCTAAGATAGATAGACAAACACCAGTAGGAGCATGTCAGAGACAAACATCAAACATCAAGTGCATGTTAAAATCAAACATGGGCACATCACAGAGAAACATAGCAGACAAATATAACAGTATAAACAAGAGTAGCAGCATAGCATGGGCAGTATCATGATATACAGTCAGCCCTTTCTATACATGGGCTTGCCATCCATGGATTGGAGCATCCATGGATGGCATTGCCCCCATTCTCCCCAATGGTGACACATGCATGCAGCCATACTTGAAGTCCCATGGTTTTTGGTTTGGGAGTGCCGTTCCAGACACACACACACACTGCAAATATAAAGGGCCGACTGTAGCTTCAAGACCTGAACAAAAGCATATCAGCAACAATAACATGTCATAGACTGGGTAACAAAGATTCCTAGGAAACATTAAAAGAAAAGCAGGACCCACATGGGAAGAAGTACATCCCAGCACATACTCTGTGCTGGAAAGATTCACTTTGTAGACACGGAAGCCTGCTGGGTGGAGCTATGTGGTAGCACAGTGTCAGAGTTTGGCAGCCAAATGCAGTCCTGTCCCTGTTTATTTGGTGAGTTTTGCCACTTTTAACAATGCCTGAATAGGGCTATGCTTGAGGAATACACATGAACGCACTCAGCCTCCTTAGAGTGAGAAGCTTGATACACACAACAGCTTCAGTACACATTACTTCTCACTCTCTTTGCAATGCCAGTAAGGACAATCACAAGAGAAATTCAAGCTGTAACCTTTGCAAATCTTAAGTACCAACAGTGGCCCTATGTTTCAACCCCATCTCTGCTTACTTCAGAGTAAGATCTATTGGACTCATGTGCCATCTTCTCTGTAAACATTGGACTTCACAAAAATATTTGCCTGCTTTTTACATCTATCTTTTTAAGCCTAGGTTCTGG
The DNA here is from genome assembly GCA_026167975.1 of Phrynosoma blainvillii. Taxonomy (NCBI): domain Eukaryota; kingdom Metazoa; phylum Chordata; class Lepidosauria; order Squamata; family Phrynosomatidae; genus Phrynosoma; species Phrynosoma blainvillii. Next base: position 89,313,929 of record JANUYF010000002.1, on the reverse strand, counting down.
TTTCAGCTGCAATGGTCCAAATCACTGCCTTTCTGTAACAAATGGATCCATGTGCATATTTAGCCACTCTGCATTCTGCATGCCTCTCTACAGAATGGGGGCAATATCAAGGGGACAGATTTTCTAGCATGATATAATGAATTTGGTTAGGTGCCTGTCAAGATTTATTTGAAAACAGAGCCATCTGCTGTTTGCAGTAAGCTTCTGCCAACTGTGGTCTTGTTTGATTGGCCATTGTGTTAACAACTATAGTCTTTTATGGAACTGAAAATACGCAACAATTTCAAATGACATTTTAAACTATGCAATGGAATTATGTTTCATTTAAAGTGTCATTTATATGATATTTTGCTTCTTTATCCAAAATATCCTACCAGTGTGTTTCAATACTGATAACTACTATCTACTATCTAAGGAGTTATCAGGTGGTATGGCTATGACTAAAAGCTTTGGTAGTGATGGTAGCTTAATTCTGTGTCTGTCCCAGAGTTTGAAAGCCACTTCTGTTTCAGCACATGTATTAGTTTTAACACAAAACATAACATTACTAATATATGTCTGTTGTAGACATAAAAACAGTGTCATATAATCTCATTAATTCAGCACAAAAATCAATATGCTACTGATGCTTGAAATAATTAAAACTATCATTTTTCCAACTCATTTCCCCCCCCTTCCTGAATGCGCCACAACAGTGTTTTTGTTTTGTTTTGTTTTGTTGTTTTTTTTTGGTGTGACTACAACTTCCAGAACTTGTCATGGTGTCTGAAAGATTCTGGAAGTTATAGTCCAAAAAAGTAACTTTTTCCAGCTTTGGCCTGAAGCTTAACAATCTCTCGTTCCATGGGGATGCTCAGGCTTCATGCCTGGTTCCTCAGTTTCTGAGTCCAGGTCAGTGAACTGCCCTATTGCTATGGTACACAAGCATCAACATTTCGCAGATGAAAACTGGGACACAGATGGCCAAACAACATCAGAATATGGTCAGGATGGCAATAGTATTAATGAAGAAGAGTGCACAAACAAGGAGGGAGAGCAGCAGTTTGTTTTTGCCAGAGCCTACAAGGAAAGGAAAATTCCACTCCTTCCTGTCTAACTGAGGGCCTCGGCAGACGACTAATAGAGTCGGCTTCCGGGCAGGGAAGAGGAGGGGCAGCCGCACGAGCGGCGCCCCTTCCTCTTCCTGAGGTCGCCCTCGGAGTCGCCGGCCCTCCGCACGGCCGGCGCTCCAAGGATGACCTCACGCCATGGCGACCGCACGCACCGCAGCGTTTGAGTCAGGGAAAGTGCGCCCGCCGCTTTTAGTGCGCCCTTTCCCTGAAATCTAAAAGGAGCGCCAGGGGGGAAGCAGACGGGAGCTTCCCGTGCGCCGCAGGACGGAGCGCCGCTGGACCGCGGCAGCCGCACCGCGGCGCACCATCGGCGACTCTAAAAGGAGCACCAAATTGGCAGTCCTTTTAGATTTCAGGGAAAGGGCGCCCTAAAAGCGGCGGGCGCACTTTCCCTGCCTCAAACGCCGCAGCGAGTGCGGTCGCCGTGGCGTGAGGTCATCCTCGGAGCGCCGGCCGTGCGGAGGGGCACCGCTCGTGCGGCTGCCCCTCCTCTTCCCTGCCCGGAAGACGACTCTATTAGTCGTCTGCCGAGGCCCCCAATTTGGTGCTCCTTTTAGAGTCGCTGACGGTGCGCCGCGGTGCGGCTGCCGCGGTCCAGCGGCGCTCCGTCCCGCGGCGCACGGGAAGCTCCCGTCTGCTTCCCCCCTGAGTTAACAGAATGCAAACTATTTTTGCAGTTTGAACTCAGTTTGCAGTAACTGAAGTAAGGTGAGGACAAAGGGAGGAAGTGGGAGAAGAAGAAAAAAATTTAAGACATTTTAAAAGTAGCTGAAAAAGCAGGAAGGAAGGATTAATCAGGGCTTTCCCTGCCAAATTAGGACCACTGGAAGGTATGATGCTCAAGAGCTTGCACACAATTTAATGACATTTGGGTTGGCCCTAAGAATTGTATTACCCTAAATTTAGACTTGGACATTTTACTGAGAGAAAATGAATGATGTCCAGCAGAGGGCAGAATAACACAACTCTGCTTGCCAGATTTGCCTCCTTTATTATTTTTGAATCTGTTATTTAAAATATCTTTGTAAAATGACATGTCTCATATTTTAATGAAAAGCTTACACGACGGATATTTAAATAAGTGATGATATATCAAAATCCCCTCCCTGCCCCAAAATTATCAGATTTAAACTATAATACAGCCTAATAGGAATCTTTGGATTCTTGTATGGTGATTATAAAACGTGCCTTATAGACTATAGCAAAGCCTTTGACTGCATAGATCATGAAAGGCTATGGAACACCCTTAAAGACGTGGGAGTGCCAACACATCTGATAGTCCTGATGAGGAATCTGTACTCAGGACAAGAGGCTACTGTCAGGACAGAACATGGAGAAACAGAATGGCTCCCAATTAGCAAAAGGGTCAGACAGGGCTGCATCCTATCACCCTACCAATTCAACTTATATGCTGAACATATTGTGAGGAAAGCAAGTTTGGACACAGAAGAGGGAGGAGTGGAAATAGGAGGAAGAAATATCAACAATCTCAGATATGCTGACGACACCATAATACTAGCAGAAAACCTCACAGACCTGGAACAACTACTAAGGAAGATCAAAGAAGAAAGTGCAAAGGCAGGCTTACTGTTGAACATAAAGAAAACAAAAATAATGACCACAGAGAACTTACACACATTCAGACTAGAGAATGAGGAAATAGAAATAGTAAAAGAGTTCTCATATCTGGGATCAAACATTGATCAGAATGGGGACTGCAGCCAGAAAATCAGAAGAGGATTAAGAATGAGGAGAGTGGCTATGAAAGAACTAGAAAAGATCCTAAAGTTCAAAGACATACAACTCAGCATAAAAGTCAGAATTATACAAGCCATCGCATTCCCTATTACCATGTATGGATATGAGAGCTGAACAGTCAAGAAAGAAGATAGGAGGAAAACCAATGCATTTGAGATGTGGTGCTGGAGAAGAAGAGTGCTGAGGATTCCATGGACAGCCAAAAGGACAAACAAATAGGTCCTAGAGCAGATCAAGCCAGAAATATCCTTAGAAGCCAAGATGACAAAACTTAGACTGTCATATTTTGGGCACTTCATGAGAAGGCATGAATCATTGGGAAAAACAATAATGTTGGGAAAGGTAGAAGGAAATAGAAAGAGAGGAAGACCACATGCTAGATGGGTGGACTTTATTAAAGAGACCACAAATATGAATTTGCAGGAGCTGGGCAGAGCACTAGAGAATGGGCGGGAGGGGGGCTGGAGGTGTCACATCAACAGGGTCGTCATGGGTTGAGATCGACACAAAGGCAGTTAACAACAACAAAAATGGTGATTATGAAAAAGATTACAATTACTGTATGTATTTTCTCGCTTCAGATTTTATATTATGTGGGGAAACCCAAGAGCAGCTGATTACAACATTAAATAAAGAAGTGCTTTAAACCACAGATAAAAATAACAATCACTTTAAATTGCTAGCATGGAAAAAGGAGGCAAATCTTCGAGTAGTGAATTAATGTACCTGTTCTATAAAATGATATCAATCATACTGAAAATGAGCAAATGAAACTTCATTCATTTATTTGAAAGGATAATTGGTACTATGTGGCATGACATATGGAAGGAAATAATAACAGGATTGTAGACAGAGTCATATTCACAAGATGAACCGAGTCCAAAACCAGATCGTTACAATTATGAAATAAGCCTGATTGGAGAACACACAAAAGCTTAATATCAGGTAATGGACTGAATGGGTAAGGGGCCATGATGTAATGTGGGGCAGTGTATGAAGCAAAAAAATGGAGCCAGAGTGGAACTAAAAGTAGATTCAGGCTGCTGCCACACTGCTGAATTAATACAATTTGACACTGCTTTAACTGTATTGGTTCCATTTTATGGAATCATGGAGTTTGGAGTTTGTTGTGATACCAGAGCTCTTTGACAGACAAGGCTAAATATCTCACAAAACTACAGATCCTAGAATTCCTTAGCATTGAGCCATGGCAGTTAAAGTGGTGTTAAAATGTATTAATTCTGCGGTCTAAATACAGGCTCAGTTCATAGGATTTATGAATATGAGAAAAAGAGAAGATGGAAGACAATAGTCATCTGAAGCTTGCGGTACTGACAAGGCCAGTCATGATGGTCACCCAAGCACCTGAAGGCATCATGCATTGGGAGTTTGTATACTAGGGGCTTGGTAAACAACTTACTCTGATCTTGGAAGTTAAACAGGTTCAGCCCTGATTAGTACTTGGATGAGATACTGCCAATTAATACAAAGTGCTGTAGGATGTATTTCAGAAAAAGAAACTGGCAAAACCACATCTGATGATTCCTTGCCTAAGAAAACCCTACAACATTCATAAGGTCGCCATAAGGCAACAGGCAACTTGAAGATGCCCACAAACACAAGACTAATATCCCCATTGAAAATTATCATTTGTTGCCTTATTATTTTCTATTGTTTGTTTTGTCTTGCTAAAGTCTTGCCACCAAGCATTATCAAAACTCAAGGCACAATTTCAAGACTTCAGAAAGTTTATAAAGGGCAAGTGAATATAAACATAATTAAACCTTTAATACCATTATGTAGGCAAAGATGGCACATGGGAAACATTTTGAAGAAGGTTATTGCTGTTGTTGAGCTAAAAATAGACCATGCTAATGTTAATATTCTCTTCTGGTGCAGTGCATCATCCAGAACATACTTCAACTCTCAATTTTGTGGATTTTACTTACCCTGTTAGAGGTGATTAACATCTCCTAGTCATCTATGAAGTGCTGTGGGAAAAGGGGGAAAGTCATCTGCTTTTGACCTGCAAATTAATAAAACATAACAAAAAGTTCTGTAATGCAAGAAATTATTTCAAGGATCAATGAGTATAATTCCACCTGGTGTGATTGTCTTTTAAATGTTTCTGAAAGTTTCAAATGTGTAAAATATTATGGGAAATGAAATGAAAAATTCAGTAAGGAAGGATTTGCATATTTCACTAGCATGAGTGGAAAATCCAGTAGGCCACTGAAAAGATGGAAGAAAAAGTCAGTTTTTGTAGATCAAGGATAATTACAAATCTAACACTGATGGTAAATCCTCCAATAAATCTCAATATAGGTTTTCCGGGGGAGGGGGGAAGGGGGGACAGGGCTCCTCTACCTTTAACAGTTGTTTAGGAGATCACACGGCAAAGTCTGGTGATTGCAATGCAACTATTAAAGGTGTAAGAGCCCTATCCCTTGTTTTTCCTTGCAATATGTGTCAGTGGTATGTTTGTTTTGTATCTCGTTCTTTACCTTCCAATTCAGGCTTTGTGCCTTTCATATGAGATTATCTGATCTTCTATTTCACAGCTCAGGATAGAGCTACATATTATAAAACACAAAAAGCTGTCATTGAAAAAAATGGCTGCCCCATTTATAGTTCTTATAATTTATAATCTAACTGTCCTCATTTCTTGACATATTTTTACTCTTTCACCAGGCTTGCCAATGATGCAGTGCTGGCGTAGGGTAATGCACAGTGTAAGGGTGCCAGGATATGACGTAAACTGTTCCACACATTATGGGGGAGGGGGTGAAACTTAATATGGGAATCCTGTTTCATTCCTAACAGGATGGTTTATGAGAAATTAGGTGTGCCACAGTCCAAATATTGTTGCATTCCACCTTCCACCACCTCTCACCATTGTCTATGCTGGCTAAGGATGATGGGAGTTCAACAACATCTGGAGGACCACCCATTTCCCACCCCTGATCTAAAGGATAAAAAGCTCTCTGCAACTGCTTGCTTTTGCACTTTAAAAAGCATCATGCACATCCTCAGACTCATCCTGAACAGTCGCAATCTGTACAAGCATTAATGACATTGGTTCTATAACTTTTAGTGCATTCCAGGCATTTGCTATACAAAGCAAGAACACTTCAGATGCAAAAGCTTTTTCAAGTGCTAAGGGGTCTTTTATGAAGGCAGTATCAATTTCATCTATAAAATTGCTATAGGGACATGAATTTTAAACTACCATTATGTTAAATGCAACCTTATGTATTACCATCTGTGAATTAATAAGACTGCTTTGTATAATGTGTGACTAGATTTTCTTTGTTTACATTGTCTTTGACAGGCAAAAAAAGATGGGTTGTTTCCTGTTAAATATGTACAGGATTGCAGATGAAATCTCTGAAACAATTATCTTTCTCCTATTGTTATGAACAATAACTGAAAGTTTTACATAACCAAATTCATTCTCAGGTGTACTCTAGAACAGAGGAGAGGAACCCAGTTTGGTCCAGGGCAGGAGCCATATTTCAGTTTGGGAAGGGTCTTGGGGCCTGTAGATCCTGCAATAGGTAAAAGGCAGGGCCAAAACAAAGTGGGTGGGGCCAGGTGTAAAATTTACCATTTTGGCCCAGAATCTTTCAGACATGCCAAACTTTGCCAGATTTCAAATATCTGGAATTTTTTCAAGCCATATATGGTTGAATCAATGGACGCAGAATCTGTGGATATGGAGAGCTGACTGTATGGGTCTGCAGTTTAGGAAGGGACAGGTTGCCATGTTTCACTTACTCAAATCTGGACATCTAATCTGCATATTAGACACATTCTTCTCTTTATACAAATTAGACACATTCACTGTTGCATTTTTCTGCCATTATGTTTCAAACTTTATACCATTTGTTACAGTTACAGCTGATCTGAGAGAACCAGTATAATGTTTAAAGTGCTGGATTTGAAACAGAAATACCCAAGTAAAAATCTCTGCTTGGTCATGTGACTATGGGCCACCACTACCCATCAATAAAGTTACTTTAAAGAATAGCTGTCAGGATTAACATTGAAAGAGAAACCACAAAAGTTGACATGTAAAGATTTTCCATGCCTTGGCTCAGTCATTAATTAGAATGGAGATTGCGGTCAAGAAATCAGAAGAAGATAAGGACTTGGAAGGGAAACTATGAAGGAACTAGATGAGAACCTGAAGTGTAAAGATGTATCATTGGATATTAAGGTTTGGATTGTCCATGTCATCATATTTCCACTTTCTATGTATGGCTGTGGAAACTGATTAGTGAAGAAAGCTGATAGGAAGAAAATTCATTTGAAATGTGGTGCTGAAGAATTGTTCTACAGATACCACTGACTGCTACAACAGAGCTTATCATGTGCCCTAAAGAGGCGTTTTACCTCTCCTGGTTTCAATCTTTGATTGGGGATACAGCCGGATGTTATCAGACATAGTTCACCACCGATTCTGCCACAATGCCGCTGGCCAAATGCAGCTCTGCTTGAAGCTGTGCTCAGCCGGCACTTTTTTGGAAACAGAAGTTTCCCTACGGGAAATTGGACAGCTGAATGGTCCTTGGACCTGGGCTGCATTCAGCTGGTGGCATCATGGTAGAATCAGTGACAAATTATGTCTGATACCATCCGGCGGTATCCCCAATCAAGGATTGAAGCCAAAAGAAGTAAAAAGCATGCAATAAGCTCCAAGTACTAATAAATGGGTCCTAGACAAATCAGACCTGAATTTTCTCTGGAAGTTAAGATGACTAAACAGAGACTGTCATATCATGAGAAAATGTGACACACTAGAAAATTCAATAATGCTTGGTAAGGTAGAAAGCAGTAGGAAATGAAGGCCACCATCCCTTCAAGTGCCTCACCAAACTACAAACCTCATGATTCCATAGGCTAGCACCATGGCAGTTAAAGTAGTAGCATTTTCAGTGTCACAAAAACACTTTTAAGACCCAGATTGCTTGCAAACCAAGATCTAGATGACCCAAAGATCTAGATGACCCAAAGACCGGCTGTATCCCAGATTAAGACCCAGATTGCTTGCAAACCAAGATCTAGATGACCCAAAGACAGCAGTTACACAGAATTCTCCTCCCACAGATTTGCTGGGTGAAATTTGAGGAGCTGGTTTGGTTTTATGTTTTATATTTATTGTCAGAGAAAGGAACTTGTGTCATTTTTTGTCTCAGATGCTAATCTAATTTGGCAGCCATAGGTATTACGTGCTTTGAATTAGGGAAGGACATGCCATTTGCTGCTCCAGCTCAGCAAAATTGTCTTGAGCTGCCCCTGCCCTTCACACAGGACAACTGTCCTATACACAGTTTAATTATGATGAAGGATGAAGAACAGTGGTAATCTTGCTTCTTTTCCAGCTGAGTGAATAGTGTGTTAGCTTCTGCTTTGCCATGAGTTCAGGTATTCATAGGTTGCCAAGCCATGGAAACTTATAGAAATCTGCTATTAGAGCTGGTTCACAACATCATTAGCTAGAAATGCTGTAGAAGCTGAGAAATATCTTGTGTTCAGATATCCAGCTGTCATTTTTTAAAGCCAGTTTAGGGAAATAACAATGCAATTCAGTGAATATTTATATGAAAGTACTCCCATTTTATTCTCTAGGCCTCTCTGGCAGGTAGGTATTCTATGACAGCAGCCTTATGAAGTTCATTTATTATCACTGTCAATAAAACTGGGATTATTATGTTTAGAGTCTACTCTACATTTTAGGCAAGAACAATATTTTCACCTAGTTAGTTCCATTTTAGTGCTCTTTTTTTTTTTTTTTTTTTTTGTATTTTTGTGGGGAGGTTGGTTTTTTAAGGGGCAATGTTTGATAGGCACAATGTTTGATAGGAGCCCTGTCCCCCAAACCCAACCCAACCCTCCATACCAGGTGACACCCCAGTGTAGGACACCACTGGTAGGGGATTTAACTTTTTAAGCTCTTACAATTCTGCTAATTTGTTCTGCCTTGACCATGGCCTTCAGTAAACCATTCAGGATGATCTTCAGTGATGTTAAGAAACATTACTGACTGGAAAACATTAACTGTGGTTACTAAAATAAAAAGACTTGAGATCCCATGCACAATAAGAACACTAACAAAAACAGCCTCTCTTTTAAGTCCATCTCATAAATATGAGATTCAGCTGAAATAAGATCTCAACATTAGGGATAACACACCATGTATGATAAGAAAAGATTCACTCATATTTCTTCAGAAAGGATGCTTATGATGTTCCTTGTATCTGAAGAAAACAGATGTGTTACTTTATTGTGAAGTCAACATCTATCTACAAAATCATATTCTCAAAAATTAAAAGAATAGTTTGGTTTCGTTTATTAGTGAGTACCTCAGCTTATTGAAAATCACGTTAGATAAGGATAAACTATATTTTAGCAGGACAACCCTTAATCAGCTGACAATTCAGGGACTAGTTCCAGAGCACAGAGGTGGGAATCATGTAATTCTCCTGATGTTGTTGGACTGCAACACCCAGCATACTTAGCTAGGACAGACAATGGTAAAGAACACTGGAATGTGCAAGTCAAGTGAAAGGATGCATTAATCCCATCTCTATCCTAGTCTATACAGGCTTAGTGTATACCAGGAGTGTGAATCACGAGATGTTGTTCAATGGCAATGGCCAGTATTCCCCACCATTGGCTGTCTAGCCAGAACTGCTGGAATTTGTAGGCCAATAATATCTGGAGGGCTGCACAATAAATACCCTGGTGGAGAACCACTGAAACAAATGGGATGAGTGTCTTAATTCTAATTTATTTTAATAATATTACTCGCTGTACCCAACCAGTGCTCAAAAGTCTTACTTATTCAAAGGGAGCAAGGCACAAGACAGTGTCAATAATACTGCTCCATCCTAAATCTATCAACTTTGCAGTAATATTAGGTGTGTGTGCAGCTATGAAATCAGAATTATGTGGTTTAGGAGACAGAGAAGATATAAAGACTAAAGAATAATAGGCTTTGTCTCCTGACTCTTATAATCTGTGCCAGCTAATCTGAACACCTGTCCCTATAACCATTTACAGAAATGTAGTGAAGAAAAACTAAGTGCTCTGGTGTCAGAACTGGGATATATTACTTTTGAACACAGTCCCTTAGCTAACATGGCCATGGCATGCTTGCTTGAAAAATCTGTGAGTCATAGTCTAAAACTTAACTTTTTCTGGCTTTCTTTTGGACATAGAGGGCAAATCATCTCGAACTAAATTACAAATTCTATTTTTAGCTGTTACACATACTGTCACTAATACAGTCAGGGGCAATTTGAATTGTGCAATGATGAGAACTATCTAGTAAGAATAAATTAGCTTATGAATTAAAGTGCAAATTTGCTAATGAAAGGGACAACAAATTTGAATTTTTAACTAAAGTGTTAATTTGGAATTTCAGCATAAGCATCTCTCCAGAGTTAAATTAATAATAAGGTTAATAATTAATTAAATGAGCCAAATTGCTAGAGGCAACAAATTTTACATCACTCAGTTGTTCCTTTACTCAAACTCTTGTTTAGGGCTTTTGGAAAACCACTCTCCCCCCTCCCCCTCTTTTGTCCCTCTCGGTTGTGGAATAAGCTTCAGACACAAGTAGTAAGATGGATCTATCATGTTCTATCCTGGAGAGCCCATAGAGGAGATGATGATGATGATGATGATATCCCACCAGGACTGGGACTCAGGGCGGCTTACAACATTAAAAAACAATAGAATTAAAAAACATACAAAAATAGTACATTAAACCTGAATTAAATTAGTACAATAACTAAAACAGATTCAAAGCTAAAATATCAAAAACTTTAAAGAGACAAAAATGCTTTACATCATTTAAAATAATATAGCACCTCAGGCCGTTCTTTAAAAGCTTTCTGTTTTGAATGCCTGTCTGAAGAGGAAGATTTTTACCTGTCCGCAGGCGGCCATCAAGGAAGGGCCCATTCTGGTCTCCCTGGGAAAGGAGTTCCAGAGCCTAGGGGCAGACATGGAAAAGGCCCTCTCTCGTGTCTCCACCAACCATGCTTGGGATGGGGCTGGGACAGAAAGAAGGGCCTCCTCTGAGGATCTCAGAGCCCGGGCTGGCTCATATAGGGAGATACGGTCTGCCAAATAGCCTGGACCTGAGCTATATGGGGCTCTATAGGTCATCTCCAGCGCTTTGAATTGTGCTTGGAAACAAACTGGCAGTCAGTGGAGCTGTTTCAACAGGGCCATTGTATGATCTCTGTAGCCTGCCCCTGTTATCGGCCTGGCTGCAGCTCTTTGGACCAGCTAAAGTTTCTGAACACTCTTCAAAGGCAGCCCCAAGTAGAGCACATTACAGTAGTCCAAATGGGATGTAACAAAGGCATGTACCACTGAGGCCAAATCTGGCATCTCAAGGAATGGGCACAGTTGGTGCACAAGTTTTAAATGTGCAAAAGCAGTTCTGGTTACTGCAGAGACCTGGACTTCCAGGTTCAAAGCTGAGTCCAGGAGCACCCCCAAACTGTGAACCTACATCTTCAGGTTCTTATCCACACCAGAAAGCTGAATGTTTGAGTTTTTAACTCTGGAACATTTGTTGAAGTCCACATGGGCATCAGTACACTATGGAATGGGGGACAATAGAGTGATAAAGGAGGGGAAATGAAAGGCAAGAGAATGGTGGGGCAAGAAAGAAATGGAGTATTCACTGTCACTAGGGAGTACAGCCCATTAAAGAGTATTGTTGTTTTGTGTCTTTAAGTCATTTTTTATCTATGGTTACTCTGAGTTGAACCTATCATGGGGTTTTCTTATCAAGATTTGTTCAGAGGGGGTCCTCTGCCTTCTGAGAGACTTACCCAAGGTCACCCTGTGGGTTTCCGTGGCCAAGCAGAATTGTAGTCCAATGCTCAGACCACTTCCCCACGGTGGATCTCAAACACTGACTTAACACACCAGCTAAACCTTTCCCTACTTTCTGTGACAGCAAACAACAAAGCTTTGCCCCCTTCCATGTGACAAACCTTTGGGTATTTGAAGGACATTTTCACATCCTCCTCTCAGTCGTCTCCATACTAAACATATCTGAAGTCCTATTATTAATTAAAGGCAATTAATGATAAAGGGGTGCATTTTTGAGTAAACACACATAATATAGTACTGAATACTTTCTTAATGACAAATTAACATGAACTGGTTAATTTATCTGGTGAGATGTCTGATCAGTGCTCAGCAAGAATGAAGGTATACATGTGAGACAGTAGTTTGAAGTTTTAGACAGTGAGAGAGACTTGATTTTTCTTAGTATGAGCTGTTTGAAATCAAAGCATCAAAAGAACCAGGCAAAGAAATCAAATTAGCAACTGCTGGTGTGCATATGCTGGCTTTTATTAGGGGCATGGCATGGAAAGATGTATTCTAGTGCACACAATCTGCTTGTGTCAGCTTAGTTTCTTCTGTTTCCCAGGCAGAAATGGATACGATAGCATTACATCCCAAGCCACCCAGCATGTATGTTGTCATTTTAGAAATGAAGATTCCCAGTTTATTGATATGTATGAATGTGACTACTGTCAACACAATATTTAAAAAGAACAGGGTGGGAGTTCTGGGGGTATTCAGATGTCAAACTATTGGCTGTGCTGGACAGGACCACTGGGAGCTCCAATTCAGCAACATCTGGAGGGTCAAACTTCCCATATCTGAGGAAGAAAATAGGGATGCTAATTTATAGAGTTGCATTGTCCCAAAGCACATCCTTTGTTTAACCAAATACAGCTGTATCTATCACCACTTTATCTCTGCTGAACAGAACAGTGTTATGCTGGAAATGAGCACACTAGAATGGTTACCTACTAGAATTAAGCAGTTAGCTATAAATTCTCAAGTGTACAGCCCAGGGATTAACTAGAAACAGGTACTCTACTATTTAAACAGTCTAGAGGATTTAATTAATCCTGTTTAAAGATTTGGTGTCTTTTTCGTTACTTATTTTTTAAAGGAAACTGTGACTTGAGATTGTTCTCTTTGAACTCGAAAGTTAAACTAACCATGCAATTAATCCTCCTCACATGGAAAAAAGTTTCTGTAAAACAAATGTACATTAGATATGCTGTGACATGTTCTCATTGTATTAGGAATCTGGAGGTTCCTAGCTGCATAAGAAAAAGAATGTGTAAAATGTGCTGGGCTGCTTTTGGCATGAGCTTGTTAACAGTTCTCTAATGTGAAATTATTTGTCACCATCAGACTATTTACACTCAAATTATGGTCACTGAAGATGTTTAAATCTTGTATTAAAAAGACAAACACAAGACAGATGCTGCTGCTGCAACCACTTCCGTCAGGTTTCTGTATCTATATGAAGCTCCATTTTCTACATAAATATTGGCCCATACATACAGTTGGGTTTTTCTTTTGGAAAAATTGGTGCATGTTTGTTTTCCAGTTGTAGCATACAATACACTCGTCTTTTGTCCAAGTAAACTCATTCTTTCCTCTCACTTGGAAACATATTCAGGGGTAGCTCTGTTGGCCATGAAGCAAAGAACAACAAAATACAAAATCCACAAAATAGTGATACCTTTATGGGACCGACTAAAATGCACAAACTACATCATGCAAGCTTGTGATGCTTCACTGACCTCTTCATTAGACACAGATGCTAAAATTCATACAGAGGAAAAGTGATAATGCTAAAGTCACTAGCCTACATTTTGTCTCAGATATTACTTCTGTTGTCAGTTAAGATGGTCTGCAGTGATCTCAATGCAGACAGAGGCCATTGCCCTTCTTGGCCATGTGGGACAAAGGGCAGTAAAAGAAAGGTAATAAAATTTTAAGTTCATTAGCAACAGAAAAGTAACTTCCCTTGAGATCCAGGCTGTTCCTGTGATGTGCAAAGCTAATTGCTCCTTCCATAGGCAGAGAATGTTGAATTTTTCAAGAAGTCTTTGTATTGATTGATTGTTTGATTGTTTCAGAACAAGCCCTATAGCATGCCTGATAAAATGTGGCATATACCAAAAGATGGTATATTTATTATGTTTTTCAATGCAACGCAGATTGTGATGTGTAACTTGTTATTTTATAGTGATAGCAGGACACAACTGCTCTCCTTTTTCCTTCTCTGGCTTGAATATACTGTTTAGTTGTTGCTATGTGCCTTCAACATATGTCAACCCTATCTTAGAGGTTTTTGGAAAGATTTCATCAAATGAAGTTTGCCATTCCCTTCCTCTTTGGCTGAGAGTGTATGGACATTATCACACGGAGGAAATCTGCTGGTTAATCCACACAAATCCCAAACAGAAACTGGATTTGTGCCTCACGATTTCACATGATGTCGCACAGAAACTGGACAGAAACTGGACAGAAACTGGTGTTATCCAAGATCTTTTGAAATTTGGTAGTTTTGAGGAAATGCATTTGCGAAATTACAGTAATTTTGCATTTACCGTAATGTGAAAAGCAAATGCGCATTTGGGAGCATTTCCCTGCTTTTCCCATGGTTCCACAGCGAGCATTCCTCTATCTGCGCATGTGCAAGAAGATCATTTCTAGTTCATTTACGGGCTTTTCTCACTTGTGTGTGAACGTTAAATGTGCTTACTGTAATTTCGCAATTAAGGTAATTATGTGTGAAAGCCATTTGTGGAATCAAGGTTTATTTTCGGTTTATTTTCGGAATGCCTCATTTCCACTTTATTATCGCTTTCTGGCCCACGTGTGATAATGTCCTATGATTTGACATCCCATAGCGTGATATGAAGCGGTATATAAATAAGCTGCTTTGCTTTGCTTTGCTTTTGTTTCAGGTTACCCAGTGGATTTCCATGGGTGAGTGGGGATTCAGATCTTGATCTCCTGGATGTGTGTTTCTGTGTAGGATGTCCCTGCTTTTTTTAAAAAAATAATATCCTTTCACTTTATTCTTAGACTTTTGTGCTTGATTTATGTTTGAATGAAAAGTTCCCTTTTTATTTGTAGTAATAGCTATAATCTAATCAAATCATAGACAGTTAACTTTTAAAAAGAAAGTAATTTGCATTACTCATTTTTGTACTTGGGGAGTAGTTCCTAATCCTTACTCATCACAGCATTAGCAGAGTGGCTCACTGAATTTCTTAAGTCATTATGCTTTATTATTATTATTATTATTATTAAAAAAAAACTTAGGATTGAAAAGGAAATTATATACAACTGGAAAAATTCCTGTCAAACACCCTTTTGTTGTTGTTTACTGCCCTCAAGTTGATCTCAACCCATGGGGACCCTATGGATGAGACATCTCCAAGACCCTCTGTCCTCCAGTGCTCTGCTTAATTCCTGCAACCCCTTAATACCCGTGGCCTCCTTAACAGAGTCCATCCATCTAGCATGTGGCCTTCCCCTCTTCCTATTTCCCTTCACCTTCCCCAGCATTATTGTCATTTCTAATGAGTCTTCTCTTCTCATGATGTGTCCGAAGTCCGAGAGCCTCAGTTTGGTCATCTTGGCTTCCAGGGAGGTTTCCAGCTTCATTTGCTGTAGGACCCATTTGTTTGTCTTTTTGGCAGTCCACGGGATCTTCAACACTCTTCTCCAGCACCACATCTCAAAGGAGTTGATTTTCTTCCTATCATCTTTCTCAATTGTCCAGCTCTCATATCCATACATGGTAATAGGGAATACAATGGCTTGTATGATTCTGACTTTTGTGCTGAATTATATATCTTTGCATTTTAGAATTTTTTCTAGTTCTTTCATAGCCATCCTCCCCATTCTTAATCTTCTGATTTCCTTTCTGCAGTCCCCATTTCTATCAATGTTTGATCCCAGGTATGAGAATGCTTTTACTATTTCTATTTCTTCAATTTCTAGGTTGAACTTGTGAAGGTCCTCAGTGGTCATTTTTTTTCTTCATGTTCAACAGTAAGCCTGCCTTAGCACTTTCTTCTTTGATCTTCCTTAGTAGGTGTTTCAGGTCTGTGAGGTTTTCTTCTAGTACTATAGTGTCATCTGCATATCTGAGATTGTTGATATTCCTTCTTCCTGTTTTCACTCCTCCTTCTTCTGTGTCCAAGCCTGCTTTTCTTATAATATGTTCTGCATACAGGTTGAATAGATAGGGTGAAAGGATGCAACCTTGTCTAACTCCTTTGTCAATTGGGAACCATTCTGTTCCTCCGTGTTCTGTTCTGACAGTAGCCTCTTGTCCTGAGTACAGATTCCTCATACACCCTAAAGTCCCATTAAAAGCAACTTTTAAAAGTAACTAGATGTAATTTGTTGCACTGATAAAATAATTTCACTGTCATTAATTAAATTACTTTAATAAACAGGTGACTGTTATGCCCTTGTTTAAAAAAAATTGGCTGAGATTCTGCATCAGTGTACAATTTGTAACTTTATGAATCTGTAGCTATGTTGCAGAAACGCAATGAAACTCTACTAGTAAATTGTGATGATACACATCTAGACACCAGAAAGATCATTATGATGTGGATTAGGGGCTTCCGATGTGCATGAGGTACTCCCAAAGAGTATCAGGCACCTTTAATGCAATTGGTCACTCTTGAGGTACCCGAGACACTTCTGATGCCCATTGGGCATTTCTCCTGCTCATTGGCCACTTATGATGTGCATTGGGCAATCCTGTCATGCTCTGGAACTTCCTAGCCAGTGTACAAATGTGAACTGGGAGTGCCCCGATGGGCATTTTTTGTGCCCATTTTACACTGTTGATGCCATGGCACACCAGTCATCTTTATTAGCTACCATTGTGCAACAAATGTCCCTAGGCTGTAATATTACAGCCGACTCTAAGTGAATTGTGAAACTATGCTGTTCTGTTTTCTACACTTAAGTCCACTTATGGACACTTAAGTCCTATGCTGAATTCCAGCCATAATTTGTTGCTGGTAATTAAATTAGTTCCAAGCTTTAAATCTAATCTGGGATCATGGCAAGATAGGAAGGAGGAACTGATTAGTGTTAGTTATGAAAAACAGGTGCAGTGGTTGGTAATTTTTTAATAAGTATTATATGGTTCTCAGGCACCTTACTTTTACAGCTGTACAATTATTCACCTGTGAGCATGGGCCATGTAATACAATACTCAGTAAAGGAAAAAGAATCCTGCAGCATTCAAACATATTTATAGGGGTGGTTTTTTGGGGGGGGAGTGGGACTGTGACGCTGTGTTCTAGAATGTATTCCTGACGTTTTGCCTGCATTTGTGGCTGGCATCTCCCGAGAATGGTGGCATGGAGGTGTGTGAGGTATATATACTATGTGACCCTTGGTTGAGAGAATTAGTATGTAAATCTGTGTAAGGTTTTGTTGAGGCAAGGCCTCAGGGTGGGAGGATATGCAAGGAGGATTAGTGTCTATTTAATTAATAGTCCATTGCCTGCTGGAAACCCCCTGACCATGGGTGAAGTTATTTGCATTTCCTGAGTTCTGATTTTGGTGTTTTTGAGGACTGGTAGGCAAACTTTGGGGCTATGCAGACAGGTGGCTCTGGGCCGCCCCTGCTAGCCACGGATCGGGGCCGTGGCAACCACATGCTGTGGCCCCGATTCTCCCTTTTGCTACTCCTGAAAGAGCGGCAAAATGCGGCAGAGTGGTGGACTGGAATATACCATTTATCTGTTTAATGTAGCCTAAAATATATTCTTTTCTTATAACATTAGAATACAGTAGAACACAAAACAATATATATTATTGCATATAGAACCATCAATACAAACAACCAGAAATTATACAATACTAAGTAGGATATAGTTTAATGTGCCATAATCACAATAAAATTGACATATTCAATAAAAACTCTGGCCAGTTATAGGAGTTTCCTTCTCTCTCATCTTAATTACTAAAGACAAGAACCAGGCAGTCAACCAGGTTATATTATTAGAACATCTATCCTTTAATTGAACTTTCGCATAAAACTTATCCAATCAGCCAGGAAGATGGCTTTAAAAAGGAGAAGTCAACAGTTTACAACCCTGATTATCAAAAAGGCAAGATAGTAAGTTATGTGATGTAGTTTCAACCGCCTGCAAACCACAAGGACAACATTTTGAAGCAAGTGGCAGCCCAGCATACCTACCAAAAAGCAATTCTGAAGGGAAAGCATTACTCTGGCCTTAGTACATAATACGCAGTAATTAGGAACAGTTAGGTTCTTTACATAATCTGCTGGGCGGGGGGAAGATTCCACATATGGATATTCAAAGCACTAGGTTATAGCATTGTATTTGGCAACTTGTATACAGACAGCTAAAGCTAAATATTGTCCAGCTAAAATGGATAGGGAATGTCACTTTTTTATCTGCTAAGGGATATAAATAACCTCTAACCTCATGTCCATAAAGACAATGGACCATTTACTGTTACAGAAAAATTACCAGCATGTGCACTTTTGTCATTCTTACAAGGGACTGGATTGAACTCAATGAATTTACTCAGCAAAATGATACAGAACTACACAGCGAAAGGGGGGGGGGGGAGACTCGAGGTTGTGTTTTTTAAGATTACATTAACATATGCTGAATGTTCAAGGTGACAGGAAGAATATGCATTCCTTTGAGAACAAAATACATTTTATAGAATCTAAACTGCTGTTACATGTAGCTGTGTTGCCAATCTACTTGAAGATCCTGAAAAGTGTAAATTACAGTGTGAGGTCATTTTCACAGATTGGTGCTATATTTACATGCACAAATATTCACAGTGATAGCACAGAATAGGTTGTCTCAGGCTAATAAACACACAGCATATAGCTGTCTTCTTTCTTTCTCTTTTTTTAAAGGGGGAGAATTTGCAGAAAAGAGTTGAGACATGAGTGGAAAGGAAATAAGCCTTTTTGCCTGGGTGTAGCTCCCTATCTCCTTTGCATACTCTTTGCAGGCACTGAACTGGTGGGCATTTATTGGCCATATCTCCATATCATCCACCTCTCCTTTCACTCACTGGCATTCATATAGCTGAGTGGTCTGTTCTTCTCTAGGTCTCTCTTAGCCTTTAGGATTATCAGTGATCGAAAACGGAAAGTCAAACAAACCTCTTTTTTAAAAAGCATAATATCAAAATCTGGAAATCCTCATTAAAAGTGGGGGGGGGGGGGGAGGAATAAAATCTGGCTTCACTGCCCAACCCTTTACTTTCTGTATGCAATAAATTAAGGGAAGGCACAATTCATGTGAAGCTGATGCAATTTCTTATCTATGCTAGCAAACTTTAATTAAGCCTGCTATTAACCGTCAGTGCACTTTAAAAGTTATATATCTCTGTGAAGGCAATGCAAATGTTGGCACGTATTCTGTGGCTCATTAAGACCCATCCTTTCTTAATTAAAATGAAATATTAAGTCTCTAAAATGTGACTGCCACATCCTTCTTGGAGGGACAATTTCAGAAGCTGGTGCAGCTGGCAGACTCTTGGAGTCTTGGAGACTATGGACGTTTTCACACGGGGCTCCCTAAAGCCGGCTGGAGCCCTTCCCCTAAAGTCGGCTGGACCCCGTGCCGCTGACACCGGAATGACTCCGGCGGCGGCAGGCTAATTCCTTTTGTCACCCGGAATTACCTGAAGCCGGAGTTAGCCAGGAATTAGCCTGCCGCTGCCGGAGTGAGGCCGGACTTAGGGCTCCGTGTGTTTGAACACACGGAGCGAAAAGCCAGCCAGACGCAGGGATGACACCGGAAGGGGCGGGGTTTGCCGCTGCGCGTGTGTGAACACATGGGAAATGGAGCCGGAGTGAGGCCGACGGGAGGCCAGCTAGCGTCCTCCTTTTGCCCCATGTGAAAATGTCCAATCTCTAGTGGCCAAGGGCCTATGGAGTTCTTCAGGGCTTTAAAATAGGGCTGGACAAAGTGCAGCATGCAGGTCACATCTGCCTACTCACATCTTCTTCACGCTGTCCACCAAGTAACATTATTGCACATCCAACTAACTCAAGGTGAACACTGAGCCATTTAAATACTATCTCACTCCTCTAGACCTGTTCAATCACTGTCTTTTTTTAAAAATGCTTTCTCTGTCCTAAAAAAAAGTATTGGGAAGTGAGGAAATAACAAATAATAGCAAACCTAAGGTCTGTTGTCGTTGTGGGCCTTCAAATCATTTCTGACTTACAGCAACACTAAGGCTGGGAGTTTCTTGTCAATATTTGTTCAAAGCAGGTTTGCTCTTATCTTCCTCTGAGGCTGATGGGATGTGACTTGCCCAAGGTCACCCAGGGATGAGTGTGAATTTTAACCCCAGTCTCCAGCATCAGAGCCCACTGCTGAAACCACTACACTATGCTGGCTCCTTCCATGGTCTATAGCAGGGGTAGGCAACCTTTCCCCTTTAAGGGCCAAGGGACTTCAGCTCCCAGAATCCCAGGAGCTATTAGCCAACATGGGACTATTGGCCAACATGGCTGAGGCTTCTGGGAGCTGAAGTCCCTCGGCCCTTAAAGGGGAAAGGTTGCCTACCCCTGGTCTATAGGATGGCAAAAATGTCCCTGAACTCTCAAAAGTGTCCTCAGCTCTGAAAGAAGGCTTACCATCAAACTGCAAAAGCAATAAGCTCCATTATCATAGAAGGGGGCTCCATTCCAGGGAATCAAGACAAAAAATGTTAACTGAGTCCTTATTTGTAGCCAAATTTGTACATTTTTGGTTAAATAGGTATTCTTTAATTATTATTTGTCCATAAACATCTCTTTCTGAAACATAGAAAATGCCAAACTGAGGATTGTGCTTTAAATTTCTAATATGCAGTGAAGTAAATGCCTGTGTGTGTCCTAAAGAATCAATTGTTGCCAAGTATCTGCTGTATTATTTAGAAGGCTATGCAATTTGTAGTCATTTTCCAGCTGTGCTTCACAGTATCCTGAAGTACCCTGTGTTTGCCAACAGTTTTTTTCCCCAGCCCACAGATTGGCCTGCCAGCATGCTCCCTTCTGCGATTGCTCTTTGTTCAGTTGCAAGCATACAAAATATGCAGAACACCACAAAAGAAAAGAGTGACCACTAGACATGGGGACCCAATACTTCCTAATGTGTTAGAAATCAAGAGTTTAATGTTTTCAGGGATCCAGCCGTCATCCTTTTCCATTTGTTTTCCTGATGTATTTTCCATCTTCTTCCTTTTTCCTCCCACCACAAAAATCTGTTAAAAAGAAAAATGTGGAATAGCAACACAATGTATTTTGGCCAGTAACATTAGCAATAATCCCTTTGCAATTACTCTCAGCCTTGGTATTATTATTAAATAGTGCTGATATTGAAAAAATAAGTTATTTACCTTCTGCCTTTTTGATGAAGATTGCAGTCCTTATTCAATCTATCTATGGGATGAAAGGCTGACTACAGAACTCACTGGAGTTGTCTTGTATACATAAAGGGTCTCAACCCCTGCCATGGCATACTTCTTAAATAAAGAAGAAAGTTACCTCAAACCATTGTTTCATTCTCTTTGCACTAGTTCATTGCCTGAACTGACATTGCAGTGTCCTTCCCTCACACCATGCATGTAACTTCATATGTGGTTGTGACAGTGGTGCCACGTGAATGGCACAGATGTGTCATGCACATAAGTCCTATTTTGGCATTATGAAAGTCTGTTCAGTGAGTAGAAGGAGGGATGGGGAACTGTGCTAGCTCTATCCCCTATGCCACTGGTTCCCTCACTCTCCACATTTGAAACCTAGGTTCTAAATAAAATTCAGAATGCTGATTTTCTGCATTGCAGATCAGGCAGAGAGCATCCAGAGACAGGAGATGCTCTCTTCTTCACCCTCTCTTTAGAGAGCAACAAAACTGAAGGGGAGGAGACAGACCTACCCACTGCCACTTTTCTTTTTTTATTCAGTACATTTTTCATAACATATGAACAGGGTTATGATTTCTCCTCACTCCATTCTTAACCACATCATTAGAGGTACAAAAATAGTGACCTCGCCAATCCTTAGTGACAAGATGCTATATAAAGCTTTGAAAGTTAAGAACTGATGTTGTGAAATATTGCTACTATTTATAACTGACTAGTGGTAGGATGGTGCTCCATATCATGGCATACAGGATTTTGTATCAGCACTGTTCTTTCCCTCTTCTGAACTGTACTAGTGATCTATCTCCCTATCGCATTCCCTTTACTCTGAAACTGTAAATACGAGAGCAGGCACAGATAATATTAAGGAAAGCATGACTCTGCACCCCTATATTCTTTTTTGGTATATGAACTGCTTCTGCAGGAGAATACTTCAACTGTTGTGGATCAAAACTACACAACAGTTTAGTACCACTTTAACTGTCAAAGGTCTATCCTATGAAATACTGAAGCTTTTAGTTGTTGGGTGAAGTACTTAGGATTTTGTGCTACTAGGGAACTATACTAAAATTTGATCCAAACAATTGTTATTGTTGTTAGTTGCCCTCAATTCATGGTGACCCTGTGTATGGGACATCTCCAAGCCCTCCCATCCTCCACTGCTTTGCTTAAGTCTTAGAATCATATAATCATAAAGTTATAAAAGACCTCAAGAGCCATCAAATCCAACCGCTGACATGCATGAAAGCACAATCTTGGAGATTCAGACCCATGACCTCCCTTAAGGGATAAAGGGGACTAGTAGTGCCACCCCTCCTTAGGGTGTCACCTACTATAGTCAGCATCCCCCACACCCCCTTAGTGATGCCCCTGATCAAAGTATAGATTCATGCATAGCAGAAATGTTTTGGGGAAGGAAGTAATTTCTCTTTTTTTTCTTCTTTCTTCATATCTTTTTTAGTTTCTTTCTTGCTGTCCTTCCATTGGCAAGCTAAGAGATTTTTAATCAGACAGTCATTTAAAACAGGAAGTCTTTAAAGAACAGGCTGGGGATTTGTGCTGTTTTAATTGTATTCTTTTTCAGTGCTTTTATCTTTTCTAACTGCATTTCATTCTTTTAATGAATAATGTGTTTTAATCCTCCCCGCACACTCCGGTCCTCTGGGAGGAATTTGCTACAGTCAATGAAAACCAGGCTCTCGACAACCTCCCAGAGGGCTTTTTCCGCCATTGCCCCCAAATTATGGAATGGTCTGCCGGATGAGATCCGTCAGTTGACAACTTTAAACAGTTTTTAAAAAGCTGTTAAGACGGATCTCTTCCGGGCAGGCCTTCCCTGATTAGTTTCCCAGCCTCAGGAGTCCTTTTATCTCTCCTACATTTGGTTTAAATGCTGTCCAGCCTATTATTGTTTGTTTGATTATGGTTTGTTTTAATTATGTGTTTGAATCATTGTTTTAATGTAAAAATTGTTTAATTCTTTTTTAAGGGGTAGGGGGGCTGTGGGATTTGGATGGTATTTTAATATTGTATGATGTTTTTAAATTGTTGTGAGCCGCCTCGATTGCGTGACAGAGGGGCAGGATATAAATACAATTTATATTATTATTATTATTATTATTATTATTATTATTATGTATCAGTTTAATCTATTGTAATGTTCACTTTTATATGTTTTAAATTATATTTTTAAAAATTGTAAGCCGCTTTGAGTTCCAACTTTGGGAAAAAACAGAATATAAATAAATAAATAAATAAAATGCATATTTTGTTAGTTTTATCATTTTGTTTTATCTTGCCCTTTTTGATTTGTGTTTTATATATGTAGCAAAATGTGTATGTTAATGAAATTATTTTTTAAAAAAAGACATGCATGATGAATTGCAGCATCCCAATACAGCTGAAGTGGAAACTGAGCCTTCTGTTTGGAAGGGCAGTTGACAATTGATTCCTTTGTTAATAACATTCTCCCCCGCCTTCTCTAAAAGTTACAAGAGAAACCAGTTCTTCTTTCCCAATACTTCGCTACCACATAACTTCTCCTGTTTTTAAAGGTATTTCTTTTTCTCTTTAAAAAATATGGGCAGCTGTTTATAAATCCTATTTGATGTGGCTTGTAGAAGAATATAAAACTGCATCAGCCATGAGGCATGGAAAATGCAACTTCTCCAGCAGGCTCAAAAAAGTGACATTAGAAGAACTGCAGCAGCTGCCAGAAGGCATGCAGTACTGCTTATTGGCTCTTAGCTTAAGAAAAACATCAATAGCCATCTGTAAAATCCTATCTGCCCAAACAATAATGCTTTGCCTTTGGTCCCAAGAAGCAATATTGGTAAGACTATATATAAATGATTTGCTGTAGCTTGTTCTTTTTCTTAGCATTGCACAGAACAAGGCGTATATCAGGGCTACATTCAGCAGCAGCAGCAGCAGCAGCAGCAACAGCAGCAGCAGCATCTTCATCTTACCTGCCTCTCCCACCCTTTCCCCAGCCCTAAGACTCAGTGTATCTTAGGTCCAGAACACACTGAGGAAATAATCCAGTTTGGGATCACTTTAACTGCCCTGGCTCAGGACGTTTTCACACTGGCCTTTTTGAGGAGGCAATCCTATCTCCGTCCGGCCTCACTCCGGCTCCATTTCCCGGTTGTTCAGACGCGCGCGGCGGCAAACCCTGCCCCTTCCGGTGCCATCCCTGCGTCCGTCCGGCTTTTCGCTCCGTGTGTTCAAACGCACGGAGCTCTAAGTCCGGCGTCACTCCGGCCGAACCAACGATAACTCCGGCTGAAGCGGCAGAAAGGTAATTCCGGCTGTCCAACAGGAATTAGCCTTTCGGCGGCGGAGCCATTCCAGAAGCGGCAGCATGACCCGTTCCGGAATGGCTCCACCCGGCTTTAGGAGGACAGTGTGAAAACGTCCTCAGTGCTAGGGAATCCAGTGAATTGTAGTTTATTGTGGCACCAGAGCTCTCTGACAGAGAAGGCTAAAAAACTACAGTTCCCAGAATTTCCTAACACTGAGCCAGGGCAGTTAAAGCCATCTCACACTGGATTATTTCTGCAGAGTGCCTTTGTTGTTGTGTGCTTACCGTGACCTTAAGGCAAACCTATCATGGGGTTTTCTGGGGCTGAGAATGTATGACTCAACCAAGATACCCAAAGGGTTTCCATGGCTGAGCCAGGAATCGAACCCCAATCTCCAGAGTCCAAGTCCTATGCTTGAACCACTACAGCATGCTAGCTCTATGTGTCTTCCAGAAGTTAAAACAGATGAGCTATAGCTAAACTTCATAAAAAAAAAAAAAGGTAAAGGTAGTCCCTTGACATGAATGTCTAGTCGTAACCGACTGTAGGGGGTGGTGCTCATCTCTGTTTCAAAGTCGAAGAGCCAGCGTTGTCCAAGAACTGTTCTGGTGGTCAAGTGGCCAGCATGACTGCACCAAATGCCGTTACCTTCCCACCAAACTGGTACCTATTTATCTACTTGCATTTGCATGCTTTCAAACTGCTAGGTTGGCAGAAGCTGGGACTAGTGACAAGAGCTCACCCCATCATGCAGCACCTGGGCCTCAAACTGCCAACCTTCCAAATGTCTGATCATCAGAATTGGGGTCTTAACCACTAAGCCACCGCATCATACCAAAGTTAAAATATATCATAACTAAACTATCAATAGAATTGAAAAGAAAACCACAAATACAGACAACAAAGCACAGCAGTCATCAAAAGCCTACCAAAATAATAATAATAAAAAGCTTTTGCCACCCTACAGAACAAGAAGAAAGGCATCAGATAAGCCTGCCTAGGAATTCTGCCTTGTTTTAGAGGCACTGCCCACTCCCTCTGTCTGCTCAGCCAGTTTCCCTCTGGCTTTTTAAAAAATAAGCCAAAAAGAGTGAGACTTGTAATATGTGTGTGGCGACCTAAACCTCTCCAAGAATCCTGTCTGCTTCCTCAGTCTACAAATGGAAGAGTATGCATTATCAATGGTCAAGCTAGGGACAAAGTTAGATCCAATGGATTTGTAGTAATTATAGCATCCAAATCAGAGCAGATCTGAGCAGTTTCATCAGCAAAGAGCTACTGAGCAATGTGGCTTTTTACACTGGGCAGATTGTAAAAGATATTTTGAGACTACTCAAAACAGTTCTGCTGGCTAGATTTTTGCAGATGCAAAGGTGACCAAGAAGAATATTTTGGTGATTACATTGCCACAGACCAGGTCTTCAGGTAGTCTTTAGGTTATGTTCAATCACATCAGCTCTGTGTTTTCTGCCAACATTACTCTTAGGCCCAAAACACATGGGCCCAAAAGAGCAACTTCCAGCCAGTTTGGGAGCAGGGCATGCAGATGACACATGTCCTGGATTGTCCAGAAGTTGCTCCAAGGCCACCTAAGGCAGCCTGAAGCCACTGGGCAAAGGAGTGAGGAAAAAGTGGGGGCCTGTTCAGCTTTCACAGCAGGCCATAAGGTCGCCATGGTCCCTGGCTGATCAGGGGCCAATCAAGGCTGAAGCAGCCAGATTGCCACACAGGGTTATAAAACAGAAAAAAATGGAATGCTCCTGCCATTATAGCACGATTGCACAAAGATTTTCACACACCGCATTCATCCAGTACTTCTCTTGTGAATAACCTGGAATCATCCCGTAACTTCTTATTAACAGGGACACCCTTTTAATGATCTGCCAATAGTGTTTCATTTGTGCTATTGTAATGTGAAGAAGCTAATAAGAATACATTTGCTCTATCAGGAAGCACTATTGGGGAGCTTTTCCCAGACTGCTCTTTGGTACAGGCAATTCATTCTCATTGCTAGGATAATTTTTGGAGTAGATTTCTGTCTTATTTTGAAGTATAGGGCAAGATTTTATTTGAACTGAATAAAAATCACGTTAAATATATATATATTATTTTGTTCTGTTTCGGACGGAACAATGTTTATCGGATATGTGCAGTAGCATAATAAGGATGTATGCACGAAACTTTCAATCATGATATACTAATGATACATCAATGCAATTGGTTTTTGTATGTGGAACATAACTGTATTTCTTTATCACTTTTACTTTGTTGTTATAGCATGATTGCATGACTAGTGCTATACTTCCATTATCTTCCAATAGAGTAATTGTTGTGGAATTGGCCCTAACTTTATAATCTCCTTAGTCACTATCTCACTTATTTCATTGACATCAGTTCCATGGAAAACTGTTGGGGATGCTGGTTACATTCCACTCTATGAGAGGAAACACTCAGGTGTGATTGTGTCCACTGCCTTGGACCATTTCAGTGGCTGAACTGTACTTTGACAGAATTGCTTGCCAAGCCAGCAGGAAATTTGCCAAGAAGCTATCTGCATTCATAAGCCTCCTAGGGTGGGCAATTTTAATGGGTCCCCCACCTCTGCAGAGCTTTTGAGTCCCAGCAATGATCAGAATGACAATGTAACTACAGACAGTTCATCCATTTTCAGATCACCATCACCCCATCTAGCATGTAAAATGAGGCCCACAGTATACTCTAGAGAGCAAGATTTGCAGTGGGATAGCACTTGGGATAGACCCATGATTGTCATGACAGACATGAAGTCCTGTGTTACTCCCAACAAGGCAAATATTGGCATGGATGTTCTAGGACTCATCAGGCCCTGAATTCAGAGGTTCCCAACCCTGGAAAGGAATGATCCAAAGGTCTTTCCATGAAGATGAAAATATCACAGCTGGAGCTCAGTATCAAGCCCTAGGAGTACAGCTGGTGTGAAGAGCTCGTCAGTGAGTGGTAAGTATCTCTAATTCCTATAAAGGGTTTTCTTGCATATAGATCGCAACTGTGTGAGCCTAGAAACAAATGCTATGTGAAAACAAGAAAAAAAACTGGTGCTGTTTTAACAATCCCCAGACCATGTGCAAACAATATATAAGATGACAGCCAGTATTCCTATTGCCACATCAGCAGGAACGAAAGGACTAAGCACAAAGAAGATGTCACCTTTCAAACAAAGAAGTAGATAAAAGGTACAATGGGTACCATCAGTCATTTAAAATGGCATCCTGGTTCTGGAATACATTCCCCCGGGTAGGTTTTTTCATTGGGTAGTTGAACAAGCAGTCTTCTCCCACAGTCTTTTTTGTACTGACAGGCTGCAGTCCTTGGGGACAAAATCAAATTTAGCTCCCTTGCCGATAGGCCTGTTACTCTTAGCACTATTATTACTATAATGAGAAAATCTGCTGTAATGTTCTAGTTACTAAAGTACAAGGGCCTTCCTTGGTGCATCTTGTTTATTTTAGGCATGAATCTACAGCACAGTTGACTGAAACAGACCCCCAAATATCAGTTGTATCCTTTTGTGATAATTCTGTTTGGGAAAGTGGGAGGCATTTTTCTTCATGCATGTGCTTAAGTGAAAAATATACTGGGGGTGGGGTTGTTGCTGGTAACTTTTAGAAATCCCTCCCTTCCCCTTACATGTGAATAGGCCAGGTCTACTGACAAACTTACTACTGCTCCACTGCATCTCATTTGGACCTTGCCTTCTCATCTTTCAGTCAGCACAACTCTGAGGCAGAGGTGTTTTTCCTGTAAAAAGAAACACACACACACAACCTATGAGCAACATTGCAACATAATGACACCATAAGTGCTCTATAGACTGAATATATATTACAAAATTTATAATTTGAAACATCCTGATTTAGGGGATTAGGAACTCAGGAGCTTGATTTGTCACTGTCCTGGACATCTCCCTTATAAAAGCTTGCACTAGATCTTCTTTTCAAAAGGGTTGATCTGACATTGTGTTTGAAAAGGAAGGAGCCAACAAGTTTCGGTCCACACAGCAATCCCCCGGCAGACATATCCCTTTGCTCTTTGATTAATGCTGCTTGCCATGGAGGCAGTATCTGAACAGATCTTTTTCCTGCAGGGCCTGTCTTGCTTGGAGGGGGTTGAAAAGCAGTGAGAGCTGACTTGGAGCCTGTACGACTCATGCTTCCACATAAGAGACAGCTGCAAAGGATGGAAAATATCTGGGCATGAAATCTGAAAAGAAAGAAAGAGAGAGAGAGAGATAAAGAACAGGGCAAATGCCTAAGGGATAACACTCCAGGCAAGAAAATGGCAAAGAGTGGAAACCAATATATAAGAGCATACAGGATAACTGCTGAGAGACATTTAGAAAAGATCCTGCTGGGATTCTCAATGGGTGTGTGCCAGGCATGTCTCATTGTTCTATTGTCAGGTGTGATGGTGGCTCACATACAGAACAGCACCAGTATGATGAGAAAAAGAGAATTAAGACTGACTGGAGAGATTAATGGAGTAATGCACTTTCATATGAAAAATCTCACAGCATAATATTCAAGTCTCTCCACTGTCAAATGTGAAACAATCTGCAAAAAATGTGTGAAGAGGAGGCATAAGAGATGCTTTCATGTCAAATTGTTCTGCATTTGTATGCTAACTATCCCACCCTCATTGATTCTGGACTTTGGTGGGAAGATCAAACAAAGAACTGGATGAAACCTTATGTCCCAATACAGACATACTACATTAAGCAGATGAGAGGGTCACAATACTTTTAAAGAGGTTTGTCTCTGAGAATAAACTTCTTAGCACTGGGGCAGATCCTGAATGCCTTCAGAATTTCTCCACAAATTTTGATTGCAAGAACATTTGCCTCCTGTCTACCTCTTTAACTTCCTTAATGGTGCACCCAAAGTCTTTAAGCATTTATGACATGCTAGATGTATGTCCCTTAGACTGAGATGCCTTCTAGTGACCAGCTAAGGTTGTGTATACATGAAGCCCTTCTCCCTTCCATCTCTGGCCTTTTTGGCCAACCACTGTCAGTGGATTACTGCTGAGAAGAAGGGAGACACTGATACAAAGCTTCAAGCAGACCTGTGCTCTCAATCCTGTTGGCACTGAGTTGCACCAATCAAACCATGGGGCTACCAGGCAGCTGTTCAGCTGATGGTGAAGAATTCCCTCTCACCTTCAAACCTCAAGACAGTAGCCCATCCCATTTAGCAGGGTCTCCCAATCCTCTGTGTAGCATTTTCAGAGGTCTCTAGGAGCTGGAAAACTTAGCACCTGGTAACTCTTTCCCACCGTTTTAACATTGGAGGTCACCCTACCTGCATTTTCTCCTCTGCAATTAATAGCAGGTTGTTGTTGTTGCGTGCCTTCAAGTTGTTTCCTACTTATGGCAACTCTAATTATGAGTACTTCAGATATATATTCACAATCCTGGGAAATTCTTGTAAGAGGAAAGGGTTAAATCCCCTATGCTATGTTTATCCACCTCTCTCCCTCTCTCTCATATTCACACACACACACACACACACACACACACACACATTTTAGATGAAAAAGAACACATCAAAAGATCTATGTGTAGCTTGGCCTTTTATCTATAAAAAGAAGTTAAGACTAGGTACAGAACAGACAACAGGAATGTCAGTTCAGAGCATAAAGGTGTCTGTTACAAACTACCATGACTGTCCTGGAGAGCAAAGGATTTCATGGCACGTTCCTCTACTGGGCAAGAATGGCTCTCTTCTATAGCTAACACTAAACAATACCATCATTTATTGAACAATTCACTTTCTGGCCCTTCCTACATCAAATGCAGTTAGCATACTTACATCTTGTTTATCTTCCTGTCCATCCAGGTATGTGTATGTGGGTTGCTTGATGGTAACAAGACTGACACATGCTAACGCTAAACTACCACACTCAAAATCCCACAGTCCTCACCATCACACGATGGAGCAGGATCTGAAAAGCCTTTTCCACTGTTGCCCTCTTCCTCCTTTCCCTCTTCCCCTTCCATCTCTTTCTTTTCCAAAGCTCGCTCTCTCCCTTCCTTTCCTCATCCCCATCCTTCCACCACTCCTCTTTTCTTCACCATCAATCTTTTTCTGCTTTTCCCCATCTTCCACTGCTGCGTCTTCTATTCTATGTACACATGTAGACAGACTGTTCCTGTGTTGCATGTAACATCTGAACACCTGTTGTGTGTGTCTGTCTCACCATCTTCCTTCGTACAGCACAATAGAGCAAGGGTCAATACTGGAATCATGGCCTGAAGGTGGTTCAGAGATCCAAATACAGGGTCATCATGAACACACAGGTCCCAGTGGAATCCAAATACTTGAGTACTGCACCTGACTAGAAGCAAATGCAAAAACATTATACAGTTGTCTCTCCGTATACATGGAATTTTTATCCATGGATTCAAGCATCCACAGATTGAAAATATTCCCAAAAAATATAAATACCAAAGCAAACTTTGATTTTGCCATTTTACATAAGTGACACCATTTTACTATTCCACTGTATTTAATGGAACTTAAGCATGCACAGATTTTGGTATCCACGGGGGGTGCTGGAACCAAACTCCAAAGGTCCACTGTACTAACAATCTGCAGTGACAACTGATGGCCTTTTAAACTTGAGCCTTCAGAGGTCCCAACCTGAGCCCATCCTCAGGCAGACACTTGTCTATATCCAGTTGCTGACCTAGCTTGCATCTTAATGCCCCTGTAGGCACTGCTCAGTGTGCCCCCTACTTCTGAGAAACCTCAGAGGGTAACAAAAATGGTGAAAGTTCTCAAAACCGTGCCCTATGAGGAACAGTTTAGGGAGCTGGGTATGTTTAGCTTGGAGAAGAGGAGGCCAAGAGGCGATAGGTTTAAATATATGAAGGGATGTCACATTGAGGATGGAGCAAGCTTG
Source organism: Phrynosoma blainvillii (assembly GCA_026167975.1). Classification (NCBI taxonomy): domain Eukaryota; kingdom Metazoa; phylum Chordata; class Lepidosauria; order Squamata; family Phrynosomatidae; genus Phrynosoma; species Phrynosoma blainvillii. The sequence goes on along the minus strand of JANUYF010000002.1, from coordinate 89,282,518 downwards.
TCGTCTACTATTCTAGGACCAGGACTCAAAGCAATGGATTCAAGCTACAGGAAAAGGGATTCCACCTAAACATTAGGAAGAACTTCCTGATGATAAGAGCTGTTCAACAGTGGAACACTCTCCCTTGGAGTCTAGTGGTGTCTTCTTCTTTGGAGGTCTTTAAAAAGAGGCTGGATGGCCATCTATCAGAAGTGCTTTGATTATATATTCCTGCATGGCACAAAGGGATTGGATTGGATGGCTCAAACTCCTTTTCAAAAAGAATTCAAAGATATAGCCATGTTAGTGTGCAGAATCAGACTATGTAGAAAGATAATAATAATATAATAATAATATTTTTTTATTTATAGCCCGCCCCTCTGCTCAGCAATCGGGGCGGGTTACAGCATATTAAAACATACAAAGTTAAAAGCATTCCCTCATCCCGCAATCTAACCCTCCCATCCCATTAAAACAAGATTAAACTTGGCAGGAAAACCCTGTAATAGACTTGCTTTAGTGTCACCATTAAGTTAGAAATGATTTGAAGGCACATACCAATAAATGTCAACATCTGCAATACTGTGAAAAATAGTAAGGCAGAATATAATTATACACAAAATAATACTAACAATACCCCCCACTCCTAGAACCAGAAGCATAATGTGTTTTACTTTAAAATTTAAAAAAACTCTACAAGTAAAATTCCACACAATTCCCTGACAAGGCAGTCAAAACTTCCATGGAAATCCAGGAAGTACTCGAAGGAAGCGTCTCTCTCTATTTTTCCTACGTCTATGGCCCGAGATTTCTTTTGCCCAGGGGGCACAAAATGAGTGTGTGGAAGGGCTTCGCGCTGGACTTCCGGTCACATTTGATTAGAAACGCATAGACTTAAAAGTGTAGAGTGACAACCGTATGGGTTGGAGCTCTGACTTTATGGTTCCTTTTAGCCCAATTTTCTCTCAGGGCGGAAGTCGGTGTGGAGGTTCATCGTTAAACGGCCAGCGATCGACCCGCTTCAGGCCAGCGGGAGAGAAAGCAAGAGCCGGAGGTGAGTAAAGCAGCAGCGCAGCTCCTCTGGAGATCCACATTTGAGGCTCTTCAAGAAACTCCCTTCTCTTCTATTGTTGTACTGCCTTCAAGTTGTTTCCAACTTAATGGTGATCCTAAGGCGACCCTATCCTGGGTTTTCTTGGCGACATTTGTTCAGAGGGGGTTTGCCATGGCATCCCCCTGAGGCTGAGAGTGTGTGACTTGCCCAAGGTCACCCAGTGGGTTTCCAGGGCCGAGCAAGAATCGAACCCTGGTCTCCAGAGTCCATAATGAAGCACTCATGCCACTAGGCCACGCTGGTATTAGCTACCCCTCTTAATTTAGTGTCATTGCAAATTTGATAAACTCTATTCCATCATCTCAGTCATTGATAAAGATGTTGAATAGCACTGGGCTTGACAAGATTTTTCAGAAATTATTGTTGTTGTTATTTGCCTCTGTCTTCCTCTGAGGCTGAGAGAATGTGACTTGCCCAAGGTCACCCAGTGGGTTTCCATGGCTGAGCAGGGATTCAAACTCTGGTCTCCCAGTGTCCTAATCCAGTTCTTAAGACCATACTGGTTCTCACTGTTCTCGTATAGGCAACCCGAAAAGGGCTCTGTGTTTAGCCCAAACAAGGCAAAAAAAAAAAAAAAGGGATGGATTAATTAAACTTTGGCTTCCAGACCTCCCCTATGTGCTTTGTCTGTCTCCTTCCCAGATCCCTCACTTGGCATTTCCAAGTGAGGATGGGAATGGCCCTATGGAGAATCATTAGAAATGAGATGCCCAAAAGTCACTAGATCCTGTTTGATCTAGGAAGATAAGCAGGGTCAACCCTGGTTAGCACCTGGATGGGAGACCACCAATGAATACCAGGTGCTGTAGGCTGTATTTCAGAGGAAGGAACTGGCAAAGCCACTGCTGAGTATTCCTTGCCTAAAGAAACCCTGTGAAATTCATGGGGTTGTCATATGCACACACACACTTTTCTTTACAGTAAGCAAGTATCTGTCACAGTAGATACAGAAAAGAATGTTACAGCCTTTTAAGTAGTAAGAAATGTATCATGGCATAAGCTTTTGTAGTCTCATGGCTTACACCATGATAAAGCTCTTCAGTCTTTAAAATGGCAAAAGACTCTTGTTTATCACACAGGAGACAATTGGAAGTATAAACGGTGATTAACCCGTGATAATCCCACAATTGCGCTAATGGTTTTCACACGCCGTTGAGGTGAAACGTGATTAAAGTGCCATCATCCCATGAATAACCAGGCAAGAAACAGTAGCAAATCATTCATGGGAAACTTTTGCTGTTTATTCCCTGGTTATTCACAGGATAATGGCTCTTGTATTAATCTCATTTTAATCACCTGTTAATGTCAATTGCACAATTTTCTTGGGTTAATCACTGTTTAAAGTCCCAGTTTCCCCCGTGCGATAAACCTGGTTTTCCTGGATGGGCTAACATGGCTAACCCTTGAATAAAGTGTCAGATCTCTTTCATTAACCTACTGGTTAATGAGCATTAAGAAACACAAACAACATTTGAATTCAGAGATATAGCTGTGTTAGTTTGTAGAATCAGTATGTAGAGAGATCGTGTAGCACTTTTGAGATGAACTGAAAGAAAGAAGTTGGCAGCATGAGCCTTCATAGACTAAAGTCTACTTCCTCAACTCCAAATGCATCTGAGGAAGTAGACTTAGGTCTATGAAAGCTCATGCTGCCAACTTCTTTCTTTCAGTTTGTCTCAAAGGTGCTACAAGATCTCTCTACATACTGCATCTGAATTAGCCACTGACAGCTCCTTTATAAAGCTTTTGACTAGCCCATAGAAAAACAAGAAGCCATGGTGATAGAAGGACCCTCAGAATTCATCTCATCCAGATAACTCCTGTGAACAGATTTCTGCTCATGAAACTGAGCATCATGGCCAAGGCCAATACACATAACTACAAATGCCAGGATTGCATAGGCAGTTAAAGTGGAATCATAGCCTTATAACAGTAGTGCGAAAAGCTCATGGTGTGTGAAGTTCCACATCATGTAGTAAAGGCTACATAGAAAAAGAAGAAAAGAATGGTTTTCATACTCTAGGAAGACAACAGTTCACAGGATACTCTTGCTGGTGTTGGTGTTGGGAGGTGATTTTCCTGAATGGGGTCTCGTGGAGATATTGGAAGGGTAGGTATAATGATAACTTTGTTCATCTTTGGAACTAATAATATTTGTCACACAGCTAAGACAAGCCTTGGTTCTGTATATGAATTCTGAATTTCAGCTACGTAGTTGTTGTTAACTGGCCTTGAGTCAACTTTGCAATGATGCAGTGGTTAAGACACTGATTCTGTTGACTGCAAGATCGGCATGTTGGCAGTTTGAGGCCCAGTTGCTGCATGATGGGGTGAGCTCCCATCACTAGTCCCAGCTTCTGCCAATCTAGCAGTTCGAAAGCATGCAAATACAAATAGATAAATAGGTACCACTTTGGTGGGAAGGTAAACAGTGTTCTGTGCAATCATGCTGGCCATATGATTACAGAGTAGTATCTGACAACGTTGGCTCTTCAGGTTAGTAACGGAGATGAGCACCACCCCCTTTCGTTGGACACGACTTGACAACCTTGTTACCGGTGAATACTTTTACCTTAACCCTGTGAAGAAGATACTTCCAAGACCCCTTATCATCTCCTACTCTACTCAGGTCCTGTAACTTCATATCCATGACCTCTCTGATTGAGTCTATCTATCTGCCATGTGGTTTACCTCTCTTTCTACTGCCCTCCACCTTTCCTAGCTTTATTGTCTTTTCTAGTGAATGCTGCCTTCTCCTGATGTGGCTGAAGAGGAATTCAGTGAATGCAGAAGGGAGATGATCTTCCTTTCCTATTGCAGTCCCCATGCACCTCAAAACTGTGCTTCAGAGAGCCAAGGGAATTCCCTGGGTAGTTGTAGAACCAGTGCTATATTGGCTGTAGCCAATATACAATGATTGGTAATTATTTTTTCTACATAAAATTTTGTTAAACTCTTTGAATAAAAATTACCCTGCGAGATAGAAAGGAGAGGATAATTTCTTGCCACTATACAATTAAATGTAGAAACTAGGGCCTTTGCAGACTGCTAGAAATAGTGCAAATTGAGTCCACTTTAAGGGTTAGGGTTAGGGAATCATGGGAACTGTATTTTATTGTGGCACCAGAGCTCTCTGACAGAGAAGGCTCAATGTCTCAGAAAAAAAACAATTCTCATGATTCCCTAGCACTAACCCTAACCCTTCTTGTGATGGTTCCATTGAATACGGTTATGAAAGCACTACACACACCCATATTAGGATCCCCTTCAAAAGTTACTGAATGGTGTAGGGGTTGTGCTGTAGTTAGTACAGTTAAACACAGGAGCAGGAGGGAGAAGTGGCGGCGGCGGCGGCATTAGAAATTGCCCTGCCTTCTAACAAGCCCCCGTCAGCCAGGAGGAGGAGGGAGAAGCAGTGGAGCGGTGGCAGCAGCATTAAAAACCGCCCCGCCTTCCAAATAAGCCCCGGCAGCCAGGAGGAGGAAGGAGAAGCGGCGACCTTAAAAACCACCCTGTCTTGGAGACAGTGGGGAGGAGGAGAAGGAACTGGCAATGGAGGAGAGGGACAGAGGTGGCCTCACAAATAGCCCACCCATCCACCACACTCCCAGCACTTGGGAGGTAAAGGAGGAGCCAGGAGAGATAGAGAGCAGCAACGTCAACATCTAAAATCACCCACCAGCACACCCGGCTCTCCCTGTGGCCAGCAGAAGAAGGAAAAGCCAGGAGAGAGAGAGAGCAGCGGCAACAGCAGCCTCACAAACACCCAACCAGCATACCCAGTTCTTCCAGCAACCAGCAAGGGGAGGAAGAGACAGGAGAGAGAAAGCAGTGCAAGTACACTCAGCTCTCCTGGCATTCAGAATATGGAGGAGGTGTTAGTAAAGCTACTGGTAGCAGCAGCAGAGGCAGTGGAAGTAGCGGGGGGGGGGGGGGGGAGAGGAGAGATTGTCAGAGGAGGAGGAGAGTTAAAATTATTAAGGATAGATAACCATTAAGGGTATATTGATAATACTTTGCAACTATATGAGTGTTTGTGTTGCCCATCAATGAAGTAAAAATACTTGGGGATAGGTAGTAGCAGTAAATTTAAAACCAGAACTATATTGTGCATTTGGTAAAGTTATTTAAGAGAGCAAAAACAAAACTAACAACACCATGGCAAACAACACAAAGCAGTTTAATCAGGAAGAAACAAAAATTTCTTCTCAAACAGAAATGTCAGTAGATACGGATCAACAAAAAGACACTTATGTTAATTCCTCTTTATTACAAGAATTTAAGAAAATAGGAACAGATATAAAAATGGAAATAACGGCGAAAATTGAGGAAGAAGTAAAAGGATTGAGAGAGAAAAATAAATCGGATATACAAAAGGAACTAAATCTTTTTAAAGATACCATAACAAAAATTACAGGAGAGGTGAAAGTTTTGAATAAGAAAATGACCGAAATTTAAGAAAGAACAGAAGTATTGGGAAAGAGAACAGTGACTATAGAGGGGACAACATCAGGAAGAATACTATAAAGCAAATCTAGAACTACGACTTCAGAGGAAAGCATTAAAGTTGAGAGGGGTAGGAGAACAATTAAATGAAAATTTGAATACAAGAATCATCTCTGCCCTTGCACACTTTATTGATTGGTCTGGAGAACAGTTAGATCTAGAAATAGACAATATGTATAGAGTGGACTCATGGATTACCGAAAATCATAATCTCCCAAGAGACATTATGATTTTCTTTGTAAGAGAGAGAGTAAGAGATCTCATCTTAGAGATAAACTTTAATAAAAACTTTTGAGGTGGAAGGAAAAGAGGTCAAAGTATTTAAAGTATCCGGATATTTGCTGGAAGTCAAACTCGGCAAAATCCTTGAGGTCTAGCAAATTCCTCACTTGCCTCGAAGACAATTTCATTGTTCAAAAGGTGGAAGAGGCAACGAGGGAGTCAGCTATTTTGGATCTGATCCTAACTAACAGGGAAGACCTAGTTAATGGGGTGCAAGTGGTTGGATCCTTAGGCGGGAGTGATCATGTCCTCCTGGAGTTTATTATACAGTGGAAAGGAGAAGCCATTCATAGTCAGACACGCATTCTAGACTTTAGGAAAGCTGATTTTACTAAACTTAGAGAAATACTGAGGGTGATCCCATGGACAGGAATACTAAAAGAGAAGGGAGTTCAAGACGGATGGGAATTTCTCAAAAGGGAGATACTGAAGGCACAATTTCAAACCGTGCCAATGAGGAGGAAGAATGGGAGGTGTCTCAAGAAACCAGGATGGATGACTAAGGAACTTGCAACTGAACTATGTTTTAAACGGAACATGTATAAGAAATGGAAAAATGGGGAACTCACAAAAGAGGAATTCAAACAAATAGCTAGCACGTGTAGGGTTAAAGTCAGAAAAGCTAAAGCGCAGAATGAAATCAGGCTTGCTGGAGCGGTTAAGAACAATAAAAAGGGCTTTTGGGGGTATGTCAGTAGCAAAAGGAAAAAGAAGGAAATGGTAGGGCCACTGTGTGGAGAAGATGGCAAAAAGTTAACAGGGGACAGAGAAAAGGCAGAATTACTCAACACCTTCTTTGCTTCAGTCTTCTCAGAAAAGGCAAAGGGTGCTCAACTTGAGGATAATGGAGCAGAGGACAGAATAGGAGAATTTCAGCACAGAATAAGTAAAGAGATAGTACAGAAACATCTGGTTAATCTAGATGAATATAAGTCTCCAGGACCAGATGAATTACATCCAAGGGTATTAAAAGAACTGGCAAATGTAATATCAGAACCATTGGCAATAATCCTTGAGAATTCCTGGAAAACAGGAGAGGTCCCAGCGGACTGGAGGAGGGCAAATGTTGTCCCCATCTTCAAAAAGGGGAAAAAAGAGGATCCCAACAATTATCGTCCAGTTAGTCTGACATCAATACCCGGAAAGATTCTGGAGCAGATCATTAAACAGAGAGTCTGTGAACATCTGGAAGATAATTTCATAATCACAAAAAGTCAACATGGGTTTCAGAGAAACAGGTCATGCCAGACAAATCTGATCTCTTTTTTTGATAAAATTACCAGCTTGGTAGATGAAGGGAATGCTGTGGATATAGTATATCTTGATTTCAGTAAGGCCTTTGACAAGGTTCCCCATGACATTCTTGCAAGCAAGTTGGTAAAATGTGGGCTAGACAAAGTAACTGTTACATGGATTTGTAATTGGTTATCTGGTCGAACACAAAGGGTGCTCAACAATGGCTCCTTTTCAACCTGGAAAGAAGTGACCAGTGGGGTGCCACAGGGCTCTGTCCTGGGCCCAGTGCTATTCAATATCTTTATTAATGACTTGGATGACGGTATTGGGGGCATAGTTATCAAATTTGCAGATGACACCAAATTAGGAGGAGTAGCTAATACCCCAGAGGACAGGATCAAAATTCAATATGACTTGAGCAGACTAGAAAGTTGGGCCAAAGCTAACAAAATGAAATTCAACACAGAGAAATGTAAGGTACTGCACTTAGGGCGGAAAAACGAAAAGTACAGATATACGATGGGGGACACTTGGCTGAATGAGACTACGTGTGAAAGGGATCTAGGAATCCAGGTGGACCACAAGTTGAACATGAGTCAACAGTGCGATGCAGCAGCTAAAAAGGCCAATGCAATTTTAGGCTGCATCAGTAGAAGTATAGTGTCTAGATCAAGAGAAGTAATAGTGCCACTATATTCTGCTTTGGTCCGGCCTCACCTGGAATACTGTGTCCAGTTCTGGGCACCACAATTCAAAAAGGATGTGGAGAAATTGGAGCGTGTCCAAAGGAGGGCAACTAAAATGGTGAAGGGTCTGGAAACCAAGCCCTATGAGGAACGACTTAGGGAGCTGGGGATGTTTAGCCTGGAGAAGAGAAGGCTGAGAGGTGATATGATAGCCGTGTTTAAATATTTGAAGGGATGTCATATCGAGGAGGGAACAAGCTTGTTTTCTGCTGCTCCAGAGACTAGGACCCGAAACAATGGATGCAAGCTGCAAGAAAAGAGATTCCACCTCAACATTAGGAGGAACTTCCTGACAGTAAGGGCGGTTCGACAGTGGAACACACTCCCTCGGAGAGTAGTGGAGTCTCCTTCCTTGGAGGTCTTTAAGCAGAGGCTGGATGGCCATCTGTCGGGGATGCTTTGATTGGGAGTTCCTGCATGGCAGGGGGTTGGACTGGATGGCCCTTGTGGTCTCTTCCAACTCTATGATTCTATGATTCTATGAAAGCAATCTCACAACAAATATTGAGGAAGAGGAGAGACTATAACATACTAACAGAATATCTAAGACATAACAATATAAAGTATAAATGGGAAAAAACAGAAGGAGTGTCCTTCTCAATTAAGAAGGAGAGATTTACAATAAATACAGAAGAAAAAAATGAAGACCTTCCTAGCTAACCATAAAGATACGCAAGAAGCAGGGAAAAGAGAGGTATAAAAGGGAGAAGTAAAGAAAAAGAAAACTACAAAGATAGAGACAAGATTTGCAAAAGAATTCAGAATCTTAGAGGAAGGCAAGGAAAGCACAGAGGACTCAGAACGGCAAACATCCGATGATGAGAAACAAACGGAATCAGAGCAAGAAGTTGATTCAAATTCCATAACATCACAGGAAGGAAGATCTGAAGGAAGAAAAAAAATGAGAAAACAAACACAGATAGAAAGTAAAAAAGGAAAGAAAAAACTAAAGAAGCAAAGAAGGACTAGACATTAACATTAACAAATCCATAAACAATATATATATAGTTTATGGCAACACAAATACTATCATGGAATATAAATGGATTAAATTCAAAGTTTAAAAGGAGAAAATTTTTCCATTACTTAGGCAGACAAAAGATTGATATCTTTTGTCTGCAAGAAATGCATATCAAAGAAAAAGATAAACATGTTTTGAAAATAAAGGTCTAGGTGAGCTCTTTGTTGCATGTAATGAGAAGAAAAGAAAGAAAGGGGTAACAATTTATGTTAGAATTAAAGGTCAGGCAAGAGAAATATTTAAAGATATAGACGGGCAATATATTGTGATTGAAATGTGGTATCAAGGAGGGAAAATGTTGTTAGTAAATATCTATGCCCCACAAGAAAAGAAAGGGGAATTTTATAAGAAATTGGATCAAGTAATTAAGAAACTGGAATATGAAAGAATCATAATAATTGGGGATTGGAATGGGGTATGGGATCTGGATATAGATAGATCTAATGTAAATGCTCAAAAGGGTAAGCAAGGGAAATTACCTCAATCGGCTTTTGCATTAGTTGAAAACTTAAATCTAATAGACATTTGGAGAGTAAGTCACAACGCATGTAGAGATTACACATTTTATTCAGATTTAAAATTTACAGGGGTAGGCAACCTTTCTCCTTTAAGGGCCGAGGGACTTCAGCTCCCAGAATCCCAGGAGCTATTGGCCAACATGGAACTATAGGCCAGCATGGCTGAGGCTTCTGGGAGCTGAAGTCCCTCGGCTCTTAAAGGAGAAAGGTTGCCTACCCCTGATTTAAAACATAGTCCCGTATTGACTGTATCTGTGTCTCAAAACAGCTTAGCAAGGAAATCTCGAAAATAGACATACTACCCAAAACATTTTCTGATCACAATGCAATCAAAATGGAATTTAAAATAAAGAAAAAAGAATTTAATTGGAAATTGAAGGATTATTTACTAAGGGATGAAGATTTTGTCCAAAGAATAAAACAAGAATTAAACTTTACTTTAAAAGAAACACAAGTATAGAAATGCCAGCCCATATTATTTGGGATGCCAGCAAAGCTGTTATAAGAGGCCAATTTATACAGTAAGAAGCAAGACAAAAAAGATTGGCGGCACACACACACAAAAAGTGATAATGGGAAGGCTAAGGGAAAAGGAACAAGAGTTTTTAAAAAAAAAAAAAAACCCTGAAAGATAAAAGATTAAATCAAGAACTACAAATTTTAAGGAATCAACTAAATCACAAAATTACATCGCAAATAGCAAACAAAATAGTGTACCTAAAACAACACTATTTTGAATACGCTAATAGAAATGGCAAATGGTTGTCATATAAAATTAAAAAGCAAAATGAAAGAAGAATTATAATAAAATTAGAAGACAACGGTAAAGAATATATACAACAGAATAAAATTAAACAAATAGCAACAGATTATTTTCAGAATTTATACAAAGCTGAGAATTTAACTGACATCAAGAAAGCAAGGATTCAAGGATTTATTTAAAAAAGAACAAATTCCCAATTTACAGACAACCAGATAGAAGAATTAAACACGCCAATAACAAGGGAAGAAATACTTAAGGCAATAAAGAAACTAAAAGAGAACAAGGCCCCCGGGCCGGATGGTTTAACTGCCAAATATTGTCTTTGCTGAAAAACTTGTAAACCCCTGATATAACACTATAAAAGAGATAGAAGAGGACCTTTATTTCCAAACTTGGTGTCTAGCCACAATAATATTGATACCTAAAGAAGACAGAGACCCATGTTTAATTGAGAATTATAGACCTATATTTTTATTAAACCTTGACTACAAGATATATGCCCTAATCTTAGTGGAAAGGTTGAAGAAAATATTATCACAATAGATATATGAAGATCAGTTGGGTTTTTTACCTGGTCGGCAATTAAAAAGAATACTAGAACATTGATAGACATTATAGAATATTATGAAAAACATAAAGAGAAAAAATTAGGCATTATTCTACTTGACCTAGAAAAACCCTTTGATAATACTAGTTGTGTTTTGGGTTTGTTTTTTTTTTTTAAAGAAGTGTTAGAACAAAGTAAAATAGGGGGAAATTTTCAAAAATAGATCAAGGCAATCTATTCCCATCAATTTGCACAGATAATCATTAATGGGGAAGAATCAGAGAAATGTAAAATAAATAAAGGAACGAGGCAAGGTTGCCCACTTTCGCCTCTATTATGATGATAGAAATCCTAATGAGGAAAATAAGGAAAGATAAAAAAATTAAAGGGCTCCAAATAAAGAACCAACAATTCAAAATAAGAGCTTTTGCTGACGATATTGCAATTATATTAGATAATCCAACAAATAGTATTAATAAACTTTGGTCAACACTAGAAGTCTGCTATATGGCAGGCTTTAAAATCAATAAATCTAAAAGTGGAAGATTGACAAAGAATTTTTCAAAAACTGCAGAAAAGGAGTTGGCAATAAAAATGGGATTACGGATAGTGCAAAAGACAAAATATTTGGACATTACCATAACAAATCAAAATTCAGATCTACTGATAAATAATTAGATAATGACCTGGAATAAAATCAAAGAGGATCTGAAAAAGTGGAGGACATTACAGCTATCTCTATTAGGAAGAATCGCACTGATCCAAATGCATGCATTACCAAAAATGCTATACCTCTTCCAAAATATACCTGTCATCATTCCAAATAGCCTTTTTAAGTCATGGTCCAGAGATATTAGAGATTTTGTTTGGTCGGGGGGGGGAAACCTAGAATAAAAACAGTGGTTTTGCAAGACTGTAAATGGAAAGGGGGTCTGGGGTTACTGAACCTCCAAACATACTACAATGCTGCAGCCTTTACCTGGATAAAAGATTGGATTGATTTAAAGAACCAAAGGTTGTTAACAATGGAAGGCATTGATCTGGAGAAAGGATGGCACATGTACCTAGGTTATGAGAATAAAGCATCTTATAAAAATTTTCATAATCATGTGATTAGGAAAGCTTTATATAAAATTTGGAATAAGTATAGGAAATTTCTCTATACTAAAATTCTAAGATGGATCTCACCCCAGGAAGCTTTCCACAGAACAGGGAAAACCCATAATGAAAAGTGGAGTACATATAGTGATCTTTTAATTAAAACAAGTAAAGGTGACAGCCTCAAACCACTAGAGGAGCTCCAAAAAGAAGGAGTAGGAATAACATGGCTACAATATCTCCAAATAAAAGGTTTAAAAAAGATATTAAACACACTGGAATAGAAACTGGAAAAGAGGAGCTAGAAATTTTTTTGGATAAGGGTGAAAAACATATGATATCGAGGATATATAAGTTGTTACTGGATACTGATTTGAAAGAAGAGTCAGTGAAGGAATACATGATAAAATGGATGCAAGATATTGTAGAACAAATACCACTTAGTAATTGGGGGGAAAGTCTGGATGAGAAATTTAAAATTCACTAAAAGTGCATACCTAATGGAAAACTATTATAAAATGCTTTATAGGTGGCATTTACCACCTGTAAAATTGGCTAAGATCAAAAACAATAATGAAAACAGTTGTTGGAAATGCGGACAAAAAAAGGCCAGCTTTTTCCATATGTGGTGGGAATGTAAAGAGGCAGCAATATTCTGGAAGAAGATCCACATAAAAATGCAAGAGCTCTTTCAAATCCGGTTTGAATTGAACCCCAAATTACTCTTATTAAATATAACAGAAAACTTGAAAAGGATACTATGTAAAGAAGAGATAGGCATTATTTTATATATGATCACAGCTGCCCAAATAATTTATGCAAAGCATTGGAAAGGGAAAAGTGAATTTATATTTGAAGAATGGATAGTAAAAGTAAATGATTTAATGATAATGGACAATCTAATAATGATGATTAATGGTAAATCTGAACAAAAAGTCTCCAGAAAATGGGGAAAAATTAAGAAACTATGGCAGTAGAAAATTAATGAGGAATGCCACAGTAGGAAATAAGCAATCGTTTACACCAGGGGCTGGCAACCTACGGCCCCCGGGCCGGTTAAGGCCCAGGTCGCTGGACTTACCGGCCCAGGCCGATCCCTGCTGCCGCCGCCACGGCGCATTTTCTGCTCTGTGCAGCCGCGCGCGCCGCGGTCGCCATTTCGAAAATCAAAATGGCGGCCGCGACATGTGCCGCAGTGGCTGCGGCGTACACGGGGGGTTGCGTGCGGCGGCGGAGGGCGTGCGTGCGTGCGGCAGCGGAGGGCATGCGGGGCGCCATCCCTCCCCCTCGGCCCAGCGGAGACCTGGGCTTCGGGGGACCGGCCCAGGTCTGAAAAGGTTGCCGGTCCCTGGTTTACACACTAGGAAATGTTTCTGTTACCCTTTATGTTATAATTCTAGACTATACTGCTGAAAAATACGATAAGTGAAAACAATCATGTCATTGTATTTTTTGTAATAGGAATAAGTATGTACTTTTATAAGGAAAACTTAATTTAAAAAAAGTTTCTGCTTGGCCATGAAAACCCATTGGATGACCTTGGTAAAGTCATACATACTTGTTTTAGAAAGGCAACAGCAAACCCCTCTAAACTAATCTCGCCAAGAAAACTGTGTGATAGGTTTGCCTTAGGATAGCCATAAGTCAGAAGTGACTTGAAGGCACACAACAACAGAGATCTATATTATTTATTTTATTCTTTGAGGATTAGATTTTTGTAAATGCTTTCTAAGTTTAGTAAAATGATGTTTGTTATACTGATAGTTTATGACGCAGGATTTTTACAAGGTTTTGGTTGATTTTTATTAAACATTTGAAAAGTTTAAGTGTCTAAAGAGAGCTCCCTGAAAATAGGCAATGAGTATGTGAGGTTTTTTTCCTTGGTGTGATATTAGAGTTGACCTAGATTTTGTGCCATCTCAGTGCCAGCTCATGAGTAATGAGTAGCTTTATTTTTTGGATGGGAACGGGAGCAGCCTATTTCACTTTATCAGTTATACAGCTAATCTTGACTTCTAAAAGACATAATATTTAGTAATGGTTTTGGAAGCTGTCATCATAGTACTGATTTTCAGCTTCTAGGGTCCATGGCATTCTTCCAAGCTTTTATAACTATATGTTTTTAACCTGCAGGGAAATGGCAGCTAATGAGGAGAAAGGTTGTAGATCAGAAAGATGGCATGGAGAGAGTGGAGGGTGAAACTTCAATCCTACGCATCCTTCTACTCTCCTACTTAAATCCGGTTTGGGGGATTCATCACTGATTTCTATCTTTTGAGGTTTTGCTTTTGCTTTTTGAAAGAGAGAGAGCTCTATCAGAGATCTTCTGCTGTCCCATCTAGTCTCAGCCTTATCAGCTGCTGAGGGGAGGGGATGTACTAGAAAAAGTAAAGCTGAGATTCTCGTGGTTTCATTGCACCCTAAAAATGGAATCTGAAGAATAGGAAAGTCAGTGTATCTTCAGGGCATCAACATTTTTTCTAAACAGTTATGCCACAACTTGGACTGAATGACCCTTAGAGAGTTCTGCAGTTTTGACGAAGGACTGATACCATCCATAATCTACCCTGAGGTAAAGCTGGAGTAGTGACTGGCTTTTACAGTGCCAGAAAATGTTCAAAACAGTTGTTCACCACAGATACACAAACCCTGTGGGATTCTGAATTTGACCTTTGCTCAGATTAAAGCCATCCTGAGACTCCTGAGGTCCTAGTCCACACTATTTAAGAAACACTATTGCCCAACACATGTTTCTTATGTCATTTGATGCTTTCCAGGAGCTCTCTGTCTCTTTAAACCAGAATGATTCCACTGATTTCATAGTGACTATTGTAACAAAGAGACACAAGAGTAAATTTATTGGCCAATTAAAATTTCTTCATTGTAGAATTAAATAAGAAGAAATAAATGCCAACCGAATTAGTTTCCCTGTTCTACGAAATCTACACAACAGGAGTCAAGCTAAATAGGATTCCTTTATTTGTTAGCTTAGTAAAGTACAGAAAATGCCCATCCTTTTTCAGCACTAGGGCTTGACACCTTTAAAATTCTCCGTGATGGAAAAAAATTGCACTTTTTCCTTTTTCATAGGATGGAGAGGGAGCACTGGCCGAAATCTCATTTGCAGAAACATTTAGAAGATTGGTAGAGTGGCTATACTCATCAATACTGTCCTGTTACAAGAAATTTCAGACGTAGGGCTGTATGGGTGGATGAAGCTTGTGGCCATGCTTCAGGTATAACAGTATCAGTTGGATAAACTATGGTTTATTGGACTAAGAATAAGGCTTTTGTGTGTGTGTGTGTGTGTGTGCTACCTCCTATCCCTTTTTAAAAATGTGCACTGACATTCTGGGTTGTTTAACCACTGTTTTCTATAGCAGCTGAACTAGGAAACTGCGGCTTGAGGGTTTATCAGATTTATAATGTGCCATAGTATTTCACTATGAAGATTTTCAGACCTGGGAGTAAAAGGCATACTCCTGGCAAAGTCGCGCAATCACGCTGATGATTTTCAGACACATCAGGCTTGTCCAGGACTTCTCCCATGAAGATCCAGGAAAGCTCCAGCAGCAACAAACCATTCATGGGCGGGGGGGCGGAGTGGCTCTGGTTCATAAGAACACCTTGACCTTGACCAGGATACCTGTCCGGAACACAGTCCATTTCGAGTGTATGTACCTAAGCCTGAGGACCAGGGATAGTTTGGGGATTTTGCTAGTCTACCGACCACCCCGTTGTCTAGCAGACTCCCTGACCGAGCTGACGCAGCTGGTCTCTGAGCTGGTGTTGGAGACCCCCAGACTTTTAGTTTTGGGGGACTTCAACATTCCGCTCGAGACCAGTTTAACAGGTGCGGCTCGGGAGTTCATGGAGACCATGACAAACATGGGCCTATCCCAATTGGTCAACGGGCCCACACATTGTGCAGGTCATACACTCGATGCGGTCTTCTGTACCGAACAGGCATATCCGTGGGCGGAGGTGGTAAGCACCTCCGCATTGTCATGGACGGATCATTTCCTGGTCAAGACAGAACTCAGGGCCAATTTCTGCTCCTCCGGGGGTGGTGGACCCATTCGAATGGTCCGCCCTCGAAGGCTGATGGAGCCATTGGATTCCAGAAAGCCTTAGAGGGTTTAATGGTTGGGAATGCCAGGGATCCTGTCGATGCTCTGGTAAATACCTGGAACACCGATCTCACCAGGGCTATCGACACGATCGCTCCCAAGCGCCCTTGCCATCCCGCTTCTAATCGGAGGCCTTGGTATACACCAGAGCTGAGGAGGATGAAGCGGTTTGGACAACGGCTAGAGCGCAGGTGGCGGAAGACTCATCTCTTATCTGATAGAACTCGCCATAGGAACTTTCTTCGTTCCTATCGGGAGGCAATACGTGCAGCGAAGAGAGCTTTCTCCTCTGCACGTATTGCGTCTGCAGAGTCCCGTCCAGCAGAGCTGTTTAGGGTGGTGAGGGAGATGACGCAGGTGTCCCCTGCGCCAAATCCCTTGCTTAACCCGACGACGGCCTGCTGTGACGCATTTAACAACTTCTTTGCAGACAAAATCTCTCAGATAAGAGCCGACTTAGATGCCACCATTGAAACAGAGTCGATAGGCGAGGCGTCCAGTGACTCCGCCGATGTAGTTCTACTGGATCAGTGGCAATCTGTGAGTACCGAGGACGTGGACAAGCTGCTTGGTAAGGTGAGGAAGACGACTTGCCCTCTCGACCCTTGCCCATCATGGCTGGCCGTCCAGGGGGGGGATGCATTGATGAGATTCCTCACGGATATCGTCAATGCATCCTTCAGGGAAGGACATGTTCCATCGTGTTTAAAGGAAGCGGCAGTTAGGCCGCTCCTAAAAAAGCCTTCCCTGGACCCCCTGGATATGAAGAACTATAGGCCTGTGTCATTGCTGCCATTTTTGAGCAAGGTGATCGAGAGGGCGGTTGCTCTTCAGCTCCAGGCAGTCTTGGATGAAGCCGATTATCTAGACCCATTTCAAACCGGCTTTAGGACAGGCTTTGGGGTTGAGACTGCCATGGTTGCCTTGACCGACGATCTGCGTCTGAGCATCGACAGGGGTAGTGTGACCCTGTTGGTGCTCCTAGACCTCTCAGCGGCTTTCGATACTATAGATCACGGCATCCTCTTGGACCGCCTGAGGGGGTTAGGTATCGGGGGCACTGCTTTGCAGTGGTTCCGGTCCTTCCTCTCGGGTCGGTCCCAGAGGGTGCTGCTTGGGGACTGTAGCTCCAGTAAGAGGAACCTCACTTGTGGGGTTCCTCAGGGGGCTATTTTGTCCCCGATGTTATTTAACATCTATATGAAGCCGCTGGGTGAGATAATACGGAGTTATGGTGCTGGGTGTTATCAGTACGCTGATGACACCCAAATCTATTTCTCCGTGTCTCGTTCGTCGGCCTCGAATTCCAATGGCATCTCTTCTCTCAATGAATGTCTTCAGGCGGTAATGGGCTGGATGAGGAAAAACAGATTGAAACTGAATCCAGACAAGACGGAGGTGCTCACGGTAGCGGCCCCGAAACCAAGAATTGGGTTGCAACCTCCAGTCCTGGATGGGGTCACACTCTCCTCCAGTGACTGTGTTCGCAGTCTGGGGGTACTCCTTGACTCGTCGCTCCTGATGACAAATCAGGTAAATGCGACGGTCAGGAGTGCCTGTTATCAGCTTCGGCTGATACGCCAGCTGCGCCCTTTTCTGGAAGTAAGGGATCTCGAAACTGTTGTGCACGCACTGGTAACCTCACGCCTGGACTTCTGTAATGCGCTCTACTTGGGGCTACCCTTGTGCTTGGTTCGGAAGCTTCAGTTGGTACAAAATATGGCAGCCAGGCTTGTTTCTGGTACATCTAGGAGGGACCACATTACTCCGGTTCTGAGGTCCCTCCACTGGCTGCCTATCAGCTTCCGGGCCCAGTACAAGGTGTTGGTTATTACCTTTAAAGCCCTAAATGGCTGGGTCCAAGCTATATCAGGGACCGCCTCCTCCCGTACAATCCTCCCCGCGCTCTCCGGTCCTCTGGGAGGAACTTACTGCAGCCTTTAAAATCTAGGCTTGCAGCGACCTCCCAGAGGGCGTTCTCTGCTGTCGCCCCCAAACTCTGGAACGACCTGCCGGATGAGATCCGTCAGTTGACATCATTAGACAGCTTTAAAAAAGCTGTCAAGACGGATCTCTTCCGGCAGGCCTTTCCAGATTAACCATCCCGGCCCAGGCTTCCTGATCCCCTCATTCCTCCCGTGGCCCCATCTTTAGTGATGGTTGAGGATCTCCAGAGGGACATCAGGGTTTTTAGGTGGTTTTAATTATGGTTTTATGTTCTTATATTGTGCTTTTAATTTGTTATATTGTTTAATACTTTCTTAAGGGGGGGAGGGATTATAATGTTTAATGTTATATTTTAATCTTGTCATATTTTATTGTTGTCAACCGCCCGGATTGGTTCGCCACAGGGCGGTATACAAATAAATATTATTATTATTATTATTATTATGGGGAAGTCCCAGAAATAGTTGTTGCTGGAGCATTCCTGGTCTTCCCTGGATAAATCCTGGATAAGCGCGACATCATCTGAAAATCTTCAGCATGATCGCGCAGTTATCCTGGGAGTATGCCTTTTTCTTCTCCGATATTCCCTCATCTGATAATCTCCTATGTCAGCACTAATAGATTGAGATTTTGAGGTTTGCAGTTTGTAGTATAGGATTAAAGTTGTGTG
Source organism: Phrynosoma blainvillii (assembly GCA_026167975.1). Lineage (NCBI taxonomy): Eukaryota > Metazoa > Chordata > Lepidosauria > Squamata > Phrynosomatidae > Phrynosoma > Phrynosoma blainvillii. The sequence goes on along the minus strand of JANUYF010000002.1, from coordinate 89,263,961 downwards.
GTGGAAGATGTCAGTATTGTTGTGGAATGGTTCAAATGTTATTCAACTGTTACACCTCTTGGACATTTACTGAAGTGTTACTATTAAAGAATTATCATTTTCTTTCATTCCAGTAATCCTTATTTATTTAAACCATTTTTTAAAAATCTTGCTAGTCATCATAAAACATTTAAGACCACTAATGAGGCTAGCAATTAGAATGCAATACTTTTAGCTGCTACTGATAATCTTTTTTTCCCCTGCAGAATGGCTTTAGAAATGGCATCCTCTTTTTAAATAAAAATGAAAATCTAAGTGTTCTCACTGCTGCGTTTATGCAGGAAATGCCAGTTTCCAACTTCTTACATAGGAAAGGCTGTGTGTCATAGCCAAGAGTATACTTTGGTGAAACCCCTGCGAGTCTGGCACATACTGCATTTTAATGGGACCAGGGCCAGGATGGGAGGAGGAGTGTGCCGACAGTGCTGCCAGTATCAACCCATTGCGAGTGTCAGTTGTGTGGACAGCTTGTCCTGCCCATCAATCTGGAAGCCCCAATGGTAAGCCAGATTTCCCCCATTAGTGCAGACATGGCCTTAGAACAGGGATAGGCAACCATTCCCCTTTAAGGGCCGAGGGACTTCAGCTCCCAGAATCCCAGGAGCTATTGGCCAACATGGGACTATTGGCCAACATGGCTGAGGCTTCTGGGAGCTGAAGTCCCTCGGCCCTTAAAGGGGAAAGGTTGCCTACCCCTGCCTTAGAACATCGGCTTCTGTTTGAAAGAGGAACTGAAACAGAAATAGGAATGGGGAAACTTGGGCTCTCCAGTTGTTTTGGACTACAAATCCCACAGTTGCTTACCACTGCTATGTTGGGTGGATGTTATAGGAATTGTATGCCAAAATATCGTCAGAGGTTGCCCTCCACTGAACAAATGGGGTAGATAGTTATTTGACCATCTAATTGAGGGTTTGCCCTTTAATCTAACATTTATTATTGTACCCTATAAGGCTATTTAGTCTGTGTAATAAATATTGATGGCTAGCTGGATGAATGATCACTGTACCATAAATGCTTCCTTTAGTTGCTCTAATGAGAATGTTTAATTCTTAACGTTTAAAAATTATGTTTAATTTTAACTGTCCCTTACAGATTTCAAGAATTCTGTCACAGATAGGAAGGAATGTAATGGGTACAGCATGTCATTGCTGCTCCCATATTTGACGGAAAGAATCCAGAGTCAATAGACTGTCTGTCTGATATATTCTTACTGCAAAGAACTAGACAGGAACTGGACATAGCTGATTATTCAAGGTAAAATAAATAGGAAAAGAAAGGTAGGAAGGAGAAAAATGTCTTTGATGGAAAACCCTCAAAAAGCGTTGGGTAAAGTGCAAGCCTGGGCCCTCCGAGTCTGCCTTTTATGGCCCTTTGCTTCTTTCAGATGCCCAGGACTGCTCTTTTTCCAAGTCACCCAAAGGGTGAAATGCCTCCCCTGGAAGCCTCTGGGATCAGCAATTCAGCTTTTGAATAGGTTGCAACCCCCATACATACAGATAGTAATTTTAATGGAGGGAGAGAAGACCCCTTGTTTTTGAAAACCAGAAGTAGACTTCAAGCCAAGGTTATGACATGTAAGGTCTTCTAGAGAAGGGTTATCTAAAGATTTAAGGAGGGCAGATTGCTCATGATGCTTGTGCATAATGATGGAGATGACCACTTGGGGAAAAAAAAATTAGGTAGTGGTATATGGTTTAAGTAGCTAAAATCCTCTGTGACATTGTGTATGTAACACAGATATTGTCTTCAATTCCTGGCTAGAAATGAATATGTATAGTTCTATTTTTCTACCAGATAAGCCTTTGGCTTTCAATTACACATGTATAATTAGGGAAATAAAAGATCATGAAAAAATAGATTTTAACGGCTAATTTTAGATATTCATACGTATGTTTAATAAGCTATTATTTGGTGTCCTGTGGCTATAGCAGCCATTAGTTTGAAGCTCTGGGATTATTTAAGAAAATATCATAATTAAATATGAGCAAGTGAAAAATGAGACATATTTATCTCTTAGTTTTACAAACAGGCAATTAATTGGTTTAAATTATAGTTGGTTCTAGTGCCATGGCTTATTTATAGTGTAAATGAGGATTTATTACTTTGCTTTGCTTCTGGGGATGTAGCACTGGCCAAGTTTTGCCATTCCATAGTATGTTTGCATGATTATTATAGCTGTTTTGTAGAATGATAGATGAAAGCGGACTGCTGGGAGACTTAGAAGGTGTCCTTTTATTGTATTTTAGATTTATATCACACTTTATGCACATTGGCTCAGGTTTAGGCTTATAACAACCTTATAAAACAAAGTTAAAGCTACGGCTGCAAAAAAAAAAGAGGAAACACTAACTAAAATAACTCATACCTCTCCCTCTGCACCAAAAGCCTTTCCACACAATTGGATTTTTGGTGCAATAAATATGCTGTCATTTCTAAATTTTATTCCATAGTCCACACATTTTACAATGTCTGGGCTTTTTTCCTTAATTAAAAAAGAGTGGGTAAGGCAGGGGATGCAATAGATATATAAAATGATGCATGGTATGGAGAAAGTGGATAGGGAAAAGGTAGTCTCCTCTCATGATACTAGAACCCAGGGTCCTACATTAAAGCTAAATGTTGGGAGACTGGGAACAGGCCATGTGCATAATTAAAACAGGGAATTTGCTACCATGGGATGTAGTGATGGTTACCAAACTGGATGAGTTTGAGACCTGATTCTCCCCCATTTGATGCCCCTTTTCCCCCTAAGACAGTTTTTCCAAGGGGTTAACTTGCCCATGTTGTAATCTGGGGGTGCTTTATTGCTCTATTGCTTTATTGTTTTATTAATTTGTTATGTTATTGTTTTATTGTTTTAAATATTAGATTTTATGCTGTTGTGATCTAATTGTAATTTTAAGGGGGGGTTCATGTATGTTACAATTTGTGGGATTGTACTTTTAATGTAAGCCACCTTGATAGCCTCGGCTAAAGGCGGGGTATAAATAAAATTTATTATTATTATTATTGTTGTTGTTGTTGTTGTTGTTATTATTATTATTATTATTATCATTAGATCAGTCAAAATCATGGCAGAATGTGATAGACCAATAGATAGATAGATAGATAGATAGATAGATATTCCTTTATTCCTTCCACTATGGGAGGCAGTATTCCCTTCAATGCCAGTTGCTGGAGAATGTGAACAGAAGATTGCTGATATACTTACATCCACTTGTGGGCTTCCCATAGATTTGGTTGGCTATCATGTGAACACAGTCCCGGACTAAATAGACTGGGTCTGTGCATCACAGAACTCTGAGGTTACATTGCAATTCAACACACTTCTGAAATATATTCTCCCTGGAAAGAATCCATCCCACATTGTTCTTGTGATGGTTCCATTGAATACGGTTATGAAAGCACTACACACACCCATATTAGGATCCCCTTCAAAATTTACTGAATGGTGTAGGGGTTGTGCTGTAGTTAGTACAGTTAAACACAGAACTGGAATATTTTTGTGGACTGTAAAGACCACCATCCTTGTGGCATCAGGGGACTGAAGATTCAGGCTGCATCCACCCTGCAGAATTAATATAGTCTGACACTGCTTTAACTGCCATGGCTCAATGCTCTGAAATTCTGGGATATGTAATTTTGTGAGATACTTGGCCTTCTCTGTCAGAGTGCTCTGGTGCTACAACAAGTTACAAATCTCAGGCTTCCATAGGATGGAGCCATGACAGTTAAAGTGGTGTCAAACTGCGTTAATTTTGCAGTGTGGCAGCAGTCTCTGCCATGAATCCTGCATGGCAGGCTCTTTTTCCTCAACTATTTATCGATTTGGAACTGTTCCAAGGTTTTACAATTTCTCTTCCAGAATGGGAAGAAACTGAAGGGCTGAGTAACTTTCACTTTATATTTTTATTATTTGTTTGAAGTATTTTGTCTTCTTTGGATTTAAGGATGCTGTACTATAAATAATCTTAACAAAAATAAATCCATTAATCAAACAACAAGAAGGCCAAACAATTAAACAAAAACAAAAACAAACACCACTTCCAGGAACAAAAACATTTTGCCTGATGCTGAAAAGATGGTAAAGCCATCTTTTCAGCAAATATGTCAGGCAAGTTTCCACAGCCAGGATGCCTCTCCTGGGGGAGGAGGGGGGAGGAGGAATTCACAATCCCTGGATGCTTTATGTTTGATAAGCATATTTGATCAGAGCTTGAAAACATTACTTTTCTGAACTACAACTCCACAAATACTCCCACCAGCGTAGCCTCTGGATGCAGAATTTGGAGTAATGTTGTCACGAAAAGTAACATTTCCAATCTCTACATTAGATTGCCACCACCCATCTATGGACAGCAGGGAGAAGCATGAAATCGTAGTGATTGGACTATGCCTCTGGAGGCCAGGGTTCGATTCCCAGCTCGGCTACAAAACCCACTGGATGACCTTGTGCAAGTCACATGCTCCCAGAATTGCCAGAGGAAAGCAATGGCAAACCTCTGAACAAATCTTGCCAAGAAAATCCCAAATCCAGCAATGAAATCACTTTAGGGTTGCCATAAGTCAGAAACAACTTGGAGGCATACAACAACAACCACACTATACTGTGGCTCCATCCTGTATAATTCTGGGATTTGTAGATTTTTTGAGGATCTTTCTGCCAGAGAGCTCTAATGCAATAGTTCAGGGAATGCTGAACTGGAATTGCTTTTTCAGTTCAAGTGCCCCAACCTCCGAATCAGTCTCAAGCTCTTTCAATGCACTAGATGACTGAAGTTGAAAATGGCAGTCCATGAACTTGCTGGTCTGCAAGGTATTGGCTGCCAGTCCGGTGCAAATTTCCAGGAACAAAAGAATCAATTGTAGCCAAAGAATGAAAATGTGGAGTTGTTCCTGGCATATTGCGGCATGGGATAGAGGGACTTTGCTGGTTCTTCGCAGCAAATGAGAAGCACAGCACTACAGAATTCTAAGTCCCTTCATAGGACATTATCACACGTGGGCCAGAAAGCAGAAATAAAAGTGGAAATGAGGCATCCCAAAAATAAACGGGAAATAGCCCTTGTTTCCGCATACGTCATTACCTTCATTGTGCATTTACAGTAAGTGTATCGAATGTCCACACACAAGAGAAAAAAACCCGTAAATGTAGCCGAAATGAGCCTCCTGCACATGCGCAGAGAGAGGAATGCTCGCTGGAACCATGGCAACAGCGGGGAAATGCGGCACAATACGTATTTGGTTATCACACCTACGGTAAATGCGAAATGATTCCCGTCGCGCAATTGCAATTCCTGAAGAAACCGAAATTCAAAAGATCTCGGATTATTCCGCTTTCTGTCGGGGTTCTGTCGGGGTTCTGTGCAACGTCGTGTGAAAACACGGGCCAATAATACGTATTAGGTCGGGATTTCGTGTGGATTTTGTTTGGATTGGGCCCCGTGTGATAACGTCCATAGTGTTGTTATGCTTATTCAAGTCAAGTCCAACTTTGTTGTTTTTGTTAACAACCCTCGAGCCGATCTTTACTCATGGCGACCCTGTGGATGAGACATCTCCATGACAGCCTGTCCTCCACTACTCTTCCCAAGTTCTGAAGATTCATACCCGTGACCACCTTAATAGAGTCTATCCATCTAACATGTAGCCTTCCTCTTTTTCTAATTCCCTCCGCTTTAGCCAGTATTATTGTCTTTTCTAATTAGTCGTGTCTTCTCATGATGTGGGCAATTTACGGCAACCTTATCCTAGGGTTTCTTGGCAACGTTAATTATTTAGAGATGGTTTGACATTGCCTTCCTCTGAATTTGAGAGATTCAGGGGGGAAGGAGACTCAAAAGGACTTCCCTGGATCACCCAGTGGATTTCCAGGGCTGAATGGGGACTCAGACTTTGGTCTCTCAGAATCCTTCCAACACTCAAAACATAACACACTCTCTCTGTCCTTCATCAAACTACAAATCCCAGGATTCCATAGGATGGAACCATGGCCATTAAAGTGGGATCATACTTCTGTAACCTGTGCAGTGTGGAAACTCACCACACTACTATTTAGTGTCTTTGATCTGATGTTGTTCCCAACTTGCTGTTCTAACTCTGGCCATTGAGACCTTCCCCTGAGTCTGTTTTCTTCTCTGCTTCTTCAGATGCCCCATAGCCTCATAGCAGGGAAGCTTTCAACTTTGTGAAAGTTCTCTGGCTAAACGACAGGTCTTTAAAATGTCACACTTGGTGTGCTGACAATGTGAGCAAGAATTATGCTGCACTATATTTTTATTTCCTTCTAGCATATAATTATGTCTCATTATAATTTTACTTCCATGCAGTGTTAAATAAGCTAAAATTAATTTGTTCTTAATACAGTTTGTAATGATGTCACACCCCCAGTCCACTGCAGCTCCTCAGTCATTATGGGAAAGTGCATAGAATCTAACTTGGTTTCCAGCCATCATAGTTCAAGGCAATTTTTTACTCAAGTGAGATTATTTCTGAAATATCCAAGTTGTTCATATGGACTGGATCCTGACTTAGAACTTAAATTATGGTAAAGTAGAACCATAGAGATCCATGCAATTTAAATTAGTCATGGCTGATTTAAGTCCCATTGATTTCAGTGGGTCTATTCAAAGTATGACTAAGTCCAATTCCATCTCTCCCTTTAAAGTGTATTTTTTGCCGAGTTTGTTTAGTGTCAGTACATGCCCAAACCTTAGAATTTGGATACATCAGTCTTTCTCGGTCTGATGCCCAAATTTGTTGGACTACAAGTTTTAGAAGGGTGTTAGACTGGAGAAGGCTGGAAGATAGCAACAAATCAGCAGAGCTTAGAAAATTATTTTCTAGGAGGAATAAATAAAAATGACATGCTGAAGTCATCCATAACCAAGCAGTGTCAAGACACAACTGAGTAGTGTCCGGACATACTAGAGCCACCCGTAACTAACCAGTGTTCAGCTGTGGATGGCTTCAGCATGTCATTGCACTCATTCTTAAAAATAACTTTCCATGCTCTGCACATCAGCAAAATCATCCACATTTTTATCTATCCGTCTTAGGAATACTTTATGCTAGGCGAGTAGAGGTTGAGTGAATCATGATCTAATAAGATCAAAAATTCTGTTAATCCAATTATAAATTTTGTGTGATAGTTAGCATCATCTGATACAAACCCTGGAGCCTGGATTGTGGTTGGACTTGTCCACATTTACAAATTGTAGGTGGGTGGCTCTTATTAATTTTGCAATCAGATTGTTGGGTTTGTGCTAAGTAGACATAGATTGTAATCCACCACACAATTAAATAAAACTAAGTTCTATAATAAAAGAAAGGGAGAATATAAATGTCATGGTAATTAATTTTTTTTTAATATATTGAAATAAGTGAGCTTAACGCTGTTCTCTTAAACACAATTTACTATGGGCATTGAAGTGTTATTTACTTCTCAACATTCCTAAGACTGCACAGTTGTGGTGGGGGAGGATAGAGAAACAATACAGTTTTAAAAATAAGTATAGCCTTCAAAATATATTTTACAAATCTTTCAGCAAAGTGCTTTAAGCTACATTTTTCATACAGAAAAAGAAAGCTTGCTTTAAACAAATCCAGTGATGAAATTTTCTGTATTTTAATTTACTGTTGTTGTTTTGAACCCACAAGGTAATTTGCAAGCTTTTAAGTCACATTACAGAGTTAAATCATCTTGTCTATATTTCATGCTTTGCTGCAGGATGCATTAATTTAACATGTCAGCAAAGTACAGAACCAGTTGTTTATTAAAACAATTTTGAAGAACGACCAACATTTTATGCCAAGCAATGCAGCAAGATTAAGAAAGGTTCAAAGCACAGTACTTTGTATTCTGCTAATACTGGGTAATTCTTAGTGGCATGTGTCTGTCTGAAACAGTGTAATATTTTTATATCAGTGTTTGTATTGGTGAATTTAAAAGAGGCATTACAGCAGGAAAATGTAATGTACATATTAAACAGTCTTTCTTGTGCAACATTAAATTATGCTTGCCTTGTGGTAAACACTGTGGGGGGTTTTCTCGTTGTTGAGAGAAAAAATGATTTATAATTGCATTTATGTTTCAGATCTTATCATTGGAGCATCATTGCTATCTGGTGACTGTCTACTGATATATAAAGTATGGCTGGCAATTAAAATGTACCATGCGTGTAATTGCAGAGGAATGTTTTATTGTTTCAACAGGACAAAGATGTTCTGGATTCAGGGCTGGACACTACAGCTGGCAAAATGTTCAAGACCACTACAAAGACTGCTATCTGAAGCAAACACCAATTTACCTGTGTTAACGTTGTTTACCAAGGTAAATATGATAAGCTTTTTGGAATAAATCAGATAGGATGGCCCAAAAGGTAGATTTGGAAACCAGTTTTCAATTAAACATAATTCACTGTCAGCAGCTGTTTTGCCAACAAGCAATGTTTTTTTTTTCTTCTTCTTAAGAGGATTCAGAGGCAATGAATACACTAATAGGGTGAAAGCTTAAAGATTTTATTGGTAAATCACAGAATAAGATTACAGTGCTTTCATTCCTTCTGCTGTTGGGAAACCCTTGGGGAATTACAACAGATGGATCCCTGGAGCTAGTTAGCATGTAACACTTTTATTGGCATCACTCCACACACAGTGGTTCATTTGTCAGAGATATTCCTGAAATGTATTTGCCATCTTGCTTATCTTGATCACACCTGGCTTTAGCAAGGTGGATACTTTTCTGATGGGGCTGGAGCAGATGGGCAGGAAAAAGCAGCTCAATCCTGAGTTTTCTGAAAGTAAATTGAAACCCCACTGTCTGCACAGCCGGCTCCCAAGGCAGGCCAAACATCAACAGGATATCCAAAACCATGTGGTATTAAGCTGGGGGGAGGGGTCGGCTGTTGGCGGTTAATTTTTTTGGTCACCTCCTCACCATGCATGCTCACCATTACATAAACACATGGCTTGTGACCTTCCATTACCTCTGTCTTCCTGCCCAGATGCCATTCCATTACATACCTGCTGGTAGGATTGGCCACACAGTCACATGTGCGATGCACCTTGCGATGCATTGGTGTGTCGAGCAATACATTAGCAAAGCACAATCATGGAGCCCCCCCCATACATGCCACCTTCACCCAATTCCACCCCCACCCATTGGATTGTCTGGTTTGTGTATGTTGTAATTACATCCATTGCATTATTGATGATCATGTTTTTGCTTTGGTGCAATTCCATATTGGTGTTGGGCTGTTTATATGCCAGTGCGATGAAGTGCATTTTCCACCTTGAGTTGGAGTATCCTAACTTTTATTTGCTCCAGATTTTAGCCCCAGAGCATGGCTTTGTTTTCTTTCCACCCAACTCTGCCTCGTGTGTCATCTAAACACCCTGCCTTCAAAGCAGTTAGAAGCCACTTTACTTGGCCAGTACAGATTACCCAATGGGCTAGCCTTAATACATGACAGGTAGCCCATCCTGGTAACTATGGGGCCCTCCTAGACACTCTGTGTCTGGTGGCCAACACTGAAACTCTTTCGAAGAGTATCCTAGAGCTAGCTTCTTTGGAAAAAGCAATAAACAGACACATAAGTGGCTGATCAATGGACCCAGGCTTAGTTAAATAGGAGATTCAGACATGAGAGATGTGACTCTTAAGTACCAACTAACTCCTTGACATCATTGTTATCTTTTGCATTGCTTTTATAGTAGTTTGCTGGTCTGTAGTTTCAACTCGGATGGGATTGATAGCCCAGTCAATGGGAGAAGGAGCCACATTGGCATGGAAGAACTAAGGGGTGAAGTAGATGGGACTGCCACGGGACTACGGCAACCAGATGCCACAGTCCCAAGGGCAGTTGCTACCGCAGTCCTGAACAAGCTGTAAAAAGGAGCAGTAAGAAACCACTCCTTTTATGACTGGGTTTGGGCCACATTAGGCGGCCCCAGTGCTGCCTCCATGTGATCTGGGGGTGTGCATCATGTGAACGCTCTGTCCCGCCCCTAGATCAGCCCTTTAGGGCCATCTTTTTGGGGCCTAAGTTAGGCCAGTAAGCTTATCTGTCATAAGTAGCCAGAACTGGGATGGCTATACCATCTAGGCAGAGTGAGACACCTCAGCCAGCTGGTTTGGGGTGTCATGTAAGGCCAGAAAGTTGTTTGTTATTTACTTTACTATTACTGTGTAATAATACATCTGGTGGGGATGGATGGGGAGAGGTACTTGCAAGTTTTTCTTCCTCAAAAGCCACAGAGCGACTTGGTTGGCCTTTGGGACTGTATACTTGGCCTTGGGCAAATGGAGGACATTGTACGCTGCTTTGCCTTAGGTTGCAAAATGATTGGGCTAACCCTAAGATAAATAGTTGTTTCTGGGATACTCTCAGGAAGAGGTTGTTCATATCTTTCTGTTATTTACCTCAGCATATGAAAGCCAGAAGTGTTGTGCTTACAAAAACACATGAAACTACCTTTGTGCTGAATCAGATCATTGGTCGATCTAGCCTGGTGCTGACTACTTTCTGGCTGTAGTTCTATACAGTCTCAAGTAGAGGTGTTTTTCATCATCTGCTACTCAGTCTTTCTAACAGGAGATATTAGGGGCTGCACCTGGAGCCAACTAGTGTGCTCTGCCATTACTAATAACTATCATATTTGAGTGGTTAGAAGCACCCGGCCGATTTACCCTTTTCACTAGGAGTGGTGAAGCATACCATGTGTAGACCATGGGTTGGATATGACTTGCAACCTTTTTTGTTCTCCCCAAGCCCCATGGTTCCCCCAAAGCCACCAGAACCCTCCAACTTTTTTCAGGTGAAAATTTGTCTGAAAATGGTCCCAAGTGCAGCAAAACATCCCAAAACGTGGTGGTTTACCTTCCTATGTGATCCACAACTCACAACAAAAATAAAATTAAAAACAACTAAAATTGCAGGATATGACAATGTGGTGTCTAGCCATTTCCATATTTAAAATTTGGCCAAAAATGTAGCTGTATTACTTGGCAGAGTAGTGCAAGAGTGGGGATTGTCCCCCATTACAGTTGCCCCCTCCTGCTTTCCATATTTATCTGGCCTTTTTGTTGTTTTTTAAGGCAGGAAATAGCCATATTCAAATCCTATATATTAGCACTTCATTCTTTCTGTTCACTGCCTACCAGCTTCAGTGGAATGACTCCTTGGATTGGACCTGCACCTCAATTCAGACAGATATTTCAAAATGTGTAGAGAATGTTTGAAAAAGAGGAAGAAAAACATTGGACACAAAGCATAATTGGTCCTATCTAATGAATGGAAAATTTGATCCTGAAATATTTTGTATAGTTAATGTGATGCAATTAAGCCAAGTCAAAGCATTATCAGGTATATTGTTCAAAGCCATTTCTTTCATTGTGGCAACATTAAACTTGCAGGTCTATCTCTGCCAGCTGCCTGTGCAGTTTATAATCCAAAAGTCAATGAGGTGGTGAATAAGCAGGATTACTTTTAGAGGTTAATAATTGGGTAGGAGAAAAGTCTTTTGTGATGCTTTAGTGCATGCAGAGTTGTAACAGTTTGAAATTTTAAGGGCAAATTGTCACCAACAAACTAGAAAGGGTATTCTAAACCAGTCTCTTTTCTTAATTGCAAGTCTATTTGCATCTGTGATCCAAGGTTTTTGTTTTTTGCTTTTTTTATAAAGGGAACATTGGGAATTACTGGCAACTTTGAATGAAATTATCTTCTTTCTTTTATTAGCCTCATTTTTTTCTCAGCTTGGGTCCACTCAGTCCAGCTTGTTATGTTTTTAAGTGAAGAGAAAAGTGTGGCGTGAAAATGGACAGGAGGAGTAAACCTGCCATTTTGCATTCTTGATGCTCAGCAGGACTGTATGTTTGTTCTGTAGGAAATTCAGCTTTCTATTTGCAGTAGGAGCAAATGAGAAATCTCAGGAGGGTATAACCTTTTAGGAAATCTTCTTTAGTGTCCCATCAAAGCAGCTTAAAGCTAGGCTGCTGAGCATCTTACTAGTAAGAGTATTATTTTAAGAGAGGGGTTCTTGCTTTAGCTATACCTCTGTTTTGAGAGTATTCTCAGTGTTTGGCTTAGTGTTTGGTAGGGAAAAGGGAAGAGGAGGAGTTGCTATATTTCCTACCTTTATATTTCTGGAATATGAGCTCTTCTGAATGTAAATCTATAGTGGAGCTTACATTCCCACCTACACTAGCTGCATAAGATTTTGACCTGTTTATGAGTTCTGAAAATAAGATAAACTCTCATTTGTTAAATACTATCTATTTTTAAAAATATTTATATCTCACCCTATATCATAGGATCTCAGGGTAGAAAAGTTTAGGGAAAGGTTAGCTAGCATCTTTCTATGGTCCCAGTCAGCCATTGTCCCATTGGGGATTCTTGGAGTTGTGGTCCATTTTTTTTTTCTTTTCCAAGCTGGTCGTGTGGACCAAAACTAATTACTGGAGCATAACCTTGCATGCATAAAGTCCCAGATCAAGCTTGAGGAACATTTGGTCCTCAAGACTTTGTGGGCTACAGCTCCCATAAACCCTTGGCATGACCCATGTTGACTGAGACTTCTGGGAGTTGAAGTCCAATATACCTGGAAGAACAAAGCCTCCTGGTGTTAAATGTATCTGTGCTAAATAGATCAATTGCTGCTGATTGTAAGACCTGTGCTTAAGACACTGGAGATCTGATAGCAAGAAGAGCAAGCAATGCTTGGCTGGATGGGCCATCACTTGCCTAATATAGTGGGCTGTTGGTATCTGATGGGGTTTGGTTCTAGGACCGCTCTGCCCCCCGCCCTCCATGGGTACCAAAATAAATACCTTTTCTGCTGGGATTTGATCAGAAAGTAGGGGGACATTCTTCTTGCCTTCCATGCAGTGAACACTACCTCCAATGCTGGCCCAAACCATTCTGCTGACCAAAGCAAATAGCAAGATGTCAGCTCCCATTCAGTGGGCAAATGTCCACTGAACTGGCAGCTGAACCTTTCTTCAACACTGGCCATAGAATACTGTCCTCATTGTACCCAAAGCCAGCAGTTCAGGATGGCCATCTGGCACACAGTTACAAGATTTTACTGCTGCCTCTGAGCATCTGCTCCCTGAAGCAACTGCCTTACTCTGTCTGATATTCAGACTATCCTGCAATGCTTCATGTTACAAGGCAAAAGCAGATTTGTATTCATTTTTTGATGTGTGCCTGCTTTAGCCCTTTAATATACAAGGCAGGTATTGCATCTTTCCTCATATTGTGTATGTATTTATTTATCATCCCACTTTTCTCCCAGCATTGGGGAAGCTGCTGTTGGCCCCAGATGTACATTTGCTAACTGACACAAGCTTCTTCTCTTATATGTGAGAAAAGACCTTGAGAGCCAGTGCATAATAAATCTCCATTGTTTCTGTATCTCTAACAGCTGCCTGCTCATGGTGAGTGTGCTGGCACAGAATAGGAAATGTAGGAATGTAGGAATCATTGTACCAGTGCGCACAAGTATTTACCAGTACCTGATACATTAGGAAAAGAAATGGCAATCCCCTACATCAGATAGCCTGAGAAACACTGAGCCGTTACCTTCTTGTGGCACACTAAGGTGTGCAAATGGTCCTGTCACACTTGCCCCAACACCCTGTTCCTTTGTTTGGTACTACTTGATCCAGTCATTAATATATAATAGGATATGGGGTTTACGAAGCTCTCATTATGATAGGTTTTTGTGGGTTTTTCAGGCTGTGAAGCCATGTTCTAGAAGACTGTATTCCTGATGTTTCGCCTGCATCTGTGGCTGGCATCTTCAGAGAATGATTGCATGGAGGTGTGTGGGGTATATATACTGTGTGACCCTTGATTTAGTAATAGCAGAACATGTTATACGCCAACCTAGGCACAAAATGTTATTTGAAAACACTGAAATTCTGGATCATGCCAACAACTGTCGATTGGGTCAGAATGCACAGGGAAGCTATTGAAATCCACAAACACCTGGACAATTTCAACAGGAAAGAAGAAATCCTGAAAGTAAACAAAGTTAGGCTACCAGTCCTCAAAAACACCAAAGTCAGGACTCAGCAAATGCAAAAGAACTTCACCCAGTGTCAGGGGGTTTCCTAGCAGACAAGGGACCATTAATTAAATAGACACTGAGCCTATACTAACTGCCAGAAATAATCCAGTTTGAGACCACTTTAACTCTCCTGGCTCAGTGCTAAGGAATCATGGGAACTGTAGTTTATTGTGACACCAGATCTCTCTGACAAAGAAGGCTCAATGTCTCAGAAAAAACTACAATTCCCATGATTCCCTAGCACAGAACCAGGACAGTTAAAGTGGTCTCAAGATGGATTATTTCTGGCAGTCTGAACAGGCCCTAATCCTTTTTGTATATCCTCCCACCCTGAGGCCTTACCTCAACAGAACAATATGCAGATTTACATGCTAATCTCTCAACCAAGGGTCGCACAGTCTATATACCCCACACACCTCCATGCCACCATTCTCAGAATATGCCAGCCATAGATGCCGGTGAAAGAAATATATTCTTCTAGAACATGGCCTCACAGCCCCAAAACCCCACAAAAACCTATGGATGCTGGCTGTGAAAGCCTTCGATTTCACATCTCATTATGATGTCTTTGCATCATTAACAAAGGACCTTCTTTTAATTACTTTCTCGTTTCTTTTTGCCCTTCTAAGAATCCATGTCCCTTGTGTGATGAAGCCAAAGCAGTGCTGGAGCCATACAAACACAAGGTAATATACCACATGGAAATGAAGACATTTGAACCCCCCCTCCTACTGCACCATAATTTAGTATTTGGTAAAGGATTATGATTTTATTTGCATGTGTCGCTCTTTCTTCCAAATAATGTCTTAATAAGTTGTCACACTGAGTTCCAATAAATATAATCTACAGAAAGACTTTTCAGACTTTGTGATTCATCTGAAACCCACACAAAAATCTGACACCAAAACATGAGCTATTTTTGCCACCCAGAAACCCCTCCCAGTTGAGCACAATATTGTGTCTTCTTGCTCTAAATACTCATCTGGGTAGAAGACGCTTGTTGGGAACATACTAAATCAACGTTGGTTCAATTTAGGAGTTTATCACATGGGACGGATCTCATGGAGGAACTGGATTTAAACTGGAAAAAAACAACCCTGCAAAAGCAGGTAGTTTTTCAGATAACATTCGGGGTTAACCCAAACAGAAAGTAGAAAACCCCCGGAAAAGCAGGTTGTTATTCAGACAGCGTTAGCATTAATGAGAATTAACGTGACATTAACCCGAACGGAAACTAGACAGAACCCACTCCTTTTTACTTTAGGAAAATCTCAAAAGTAAAAAGGGGCGGGTTTTATCTAGTTTCTGTTTGGGTTAACATCACATTAACCCCATCATGTGTGGAAAACTACCTGCTTTTGCGGGTTTTTAAATCTGCTTTTCCAGTTTTTAAATCCCATTTCTGCATGAGATTTTTGTGCAGTTTGCCCCCATGTGATAAACTCTAGTCTTTGGCTTAGGATATGGTTGCATGCCCCCAGTGGTTGAAGAGCTTCATTGTCCCACCCCATGGATCTTGGTGAGCTGCATCCTCACACATTATGCCCTCAAACCCCAATATTTTTTAAATTAAAATTTGGCCTCAATTTGGGGGTTGGGGGTTGCAGGGAGGCAATTTTGCTTCCTTTTTGCACCCTTCCTCCCCACTGTTTAGGAAGCTCTTTTTTCCAATAGGAGGCAAGTAGAAGTTTCCACGTGACTTCCTGTTACAGAAAAAGGCCTAAAATAACCCAGGGAGGCTCAAAAACATGAAGAAATAGAATACCATATTCCATAGAGCAATTTAAAAAAATAGGAGCACTGGTGACCCCAGAGGCCTCAAAAATGGCCATAGTAAGCTAAGTGCAGCCCTTCTTTAGAAACCGCTAACTCTGCACTGTGCTCTGAAATGTATTTTGTCATCCCAATTATTTCGGTCCAATTTACTCAGTAAGCATCCTTAGTTTTTAGTCTCATAGAATCATTACATTGGAAGAGACCATGAGGGTCATCCAGTCCAACCCCCTGCCATGCAGGAATACACAATCAAAGCACTCCCAACAGATGAATTTTTGACTTCTAGATATTAATTTTTGTTGTCTCAAACAGTTTATTTTGCAGGAAGTAGATATCACCCTTTCAGATCATTTGTCCTGGTTTGAAAAATATAAGGATGACATACCTGTCTTTCATTTGAATGGGCAATTTCTAATGAAGCATCGAGTGGATATCAGAAAATTGGAAAATCGGTTGTTAGCCCTAGAGTTGCAAGATGATGGCAACAAATGAAGAAAAATGAAGATACTTGACTACAAACTAGGAAGGAATGGATAGATGCTTTTGTAATGCTTTCTGAACAAATAAAACTATATTAACTGCATGGATTTCTTGAAATGAATATACCTGTTTAACTCGGTTTTGTAAAAATGATCAAGCCCTTCAGATTGCTGTGTATTTTGCTCCTCCTACATTCATAGAATCATAGCATGGAAGGGACCATAAAAGCCATCCAATCCAACCCCCTGCCATGCAGGAACACTCATCTAAAGCACACCCAAAAGATGGCTATCAAACGTCTGTTTAAAACCTTCCAGAGGAGTCTACCACCCTCTGAGGCAATCTAATTCACTGTCAAACAGCTATCACCATAAGTAAGTTCTTCCTAGTAAGTAGGTGAATTTTCATTTCTTGTCATTTTAATCCATTGAGCCATGGACCAGTTTCTGGAACAGCTCATTCAGTCTTCAAATAGTGCAGTCTTTAACTCAGAGTAAGCCTCACTGAACTCGGTGTGGTTTAGCGCTGAATAGACATCTTTAGGCTTTGTAAAGATAACTGTGTGACTTATTTAATCAATGAAAAAAAAGCAGTTTCTGACTGACACACTTGTCTAATTGTTATTATGCAGACATCATCCAATTCACGGTGCTCCAATCCACAGTGCCTCAGAAACCCTTCTGATGTTTGGGGTGCTGCCAAGCTGAAAAGGTAGGGTCTGGGGGACTAACTACAACAATGACAGAGCTCTGTCATCGTAGTTATGGCAGCATCTGCACTGCAGAAATAATGCAGTTTGACACCACATTAACTGTCATGGCTCAGTGCTGTGGGATCGTGGGACTTGTAGTTTGTTGTGGCATCAGAGTTTGCTGCCAAAGAATGCTAAATATCTCACAAAAGTACAAATCCCAGGATTCCATAGCATTGAGCCATGACAAAGCAGTGTCAAACTATCTTAATTCTACAGTGCAGATGTAGCCTATGTCTGACAACATGATGCAGGATCATGTAAAGACGGTTGCTTTGAGTTATATAAATTCATTATAGCCTTTCTAATATGTTTGTGAGACATAGGATTAAAATCTATGTAATTATAAGCATTTATTGGAAAAATCTAAGTGCTTTGGGGCACAATACCAGAAACATTAGATCAGAGGAATGTTAGTAACACTGAATGTTTTTTAAAACGGTTGTCTCTGAAATAACATAGAAAATGTTTTTCTATGGCAACTATCCTATTTTTATTTTTTATAAAATAATCATTATAAAACACTTTGCAATTTCCTTGTAAGTCTGTTAATATAAGAAAGTAGAACTTTTCCTTAGGCCAAAGTTACAAAGCTGTAAGTGAAGTGCATGGGGACACACAGTTCTCTGCCATAGAAAAGGATGTTCACATTCTTCTTTTGAATTGCCACTGGAGGCAGAATACATGCCTTTTCTAATGTTGTTGAAATAGTGTTTTGGCATGAGAGTCTTTTGGATTTATTAAACAAGAGGACACCAATTAAACAACCGAAAAAGAGCCTAGTACAAAAAGGCAGGTGTTTTTTCTTTTCTTTTAAAGATTATGAATTTCCATGGGATGTCCAGTTTCAAATAGTTGGGGATCAGATCTACTCACCAGTACCCCAGAGGGACAAATTACATCACAACACTGTCCCCCGTCCCCCCATTTGTTTTGGAAATACATACAAAACACAAACACACCTATGGCTAGAAGTGTCCTCAAAGGGACGTTGTCCATTTCTCATTCTTCCTGGTTACCAATAGTCACTTCCAGTTTTTAAAAGACCTCAACAGGCCAGTCATCAGAAAATCACCTTGCCAATTGTACCTTCTGGAGCAAGATCCAATGTGACATAGTGGTTTGAGTGTTAGTCTCTGGGAGACTAGAGTTCGACTCCACATTCAGCCATGGAAACCCATTGGGTGACCTTGGCAAGTCATGCTCTCTCCGTTTAAGAGGAAGGCAGGGGCAAACCATCTCTGAACCTAATGCGAAAATCCCATGAGAGGTTCGTCCTAAGGTTGCTATAAGTCAAACACTACTTGAAAGCTCACAACAAAAACCTAGAGATTTTGCAGGTTGCTGCTAGACATTTTGAGGAGATGTGGGGCCTTCAGGTTCAGTTTTCCCAGATGCCAGTCCTGCCACCTACTGTGATGCCCCATTCCATTTTCCTTCCTCTTTAAATTTTCAGTTTTCTCTACTACAGTGACCAGTCAGCATACTTACAAACCTTAGGGTTCTTCCAAGTCTCCTGATCATCCCACTTGTATGTGGATGGTATCACTTATGCTGCATAAGGATAGGCATGCAGAGAAGGAGTTTATTTGTATGTATGATGCTCCAACATTTTTGAGAATCAAGTATCCAAATGAAGATTAATGACTGAATGTGGACAGTTGTGACCCTCCAGATGTTTTGGCTTGCATCCCATACTGGCCTTGGCCACCAATAGTAATGAGACATTATAGGCATTGCTGTCCCTAAACATATGGAGGGCCACAGTTATCCATCCCTGTTTTAGATAAATTAAATAAAACTAAGATGCTGGAACTGTACACTGGTTTTTACAGCAGGTCCTTGCTGTCCACTGCAGTTTGGTTCTAGGAACCTCCATAAATACCAAAATCCATGGATGCTTAAGTCCCATTATATACAATGGTATAGTAAAATGGTGTCTTTTATATAAAATGGCAAAATCAAGGTTTTATTTTTGTTTGTTTGTTTACTATTTTCAAGCTATGGATGTAGAATCTATGGATATGCTGACTGTATCCAAACAAGGGATGGGGAAAGGAGGGTCGCACGTAGCCCACTGCTGTGCTAGATAGTATTTGCATCCCCCCCCCCACTCCGTTCCAATTCTTGTTTCTGTGTAGTTATCCTTCCACTAGAAGACTTTAGTCATCTGTTTGTGCGTCACTGAACATCCTTATAAGCAACTGCTGTGAGACAGGGACCCTGCATGAGACAACTCCGGGTGTGATTTGTTTTACTTCCATGAAAATGTAGACACAACCAGTTAAGAGATAATCACAATCAGACTAAGTGCACTTCCTTTGAATACAAGATTGAAAAGTGCTGTACGCAGTGAGATTCAAACTGGATGCCTCCCACAGCTAACACAATTGATAAAAAGCTTTTTATAATATCTCTTCCAAACAAAAATTGCTTGAAGAACTCTTGCTTCCCTAGCAAGCTCTAGAATATTTTTTAAAGGATAATTATTCGTCACTGCTGAAAATTAAATACTTCAACAGTCAGTTTTCTTATTAGTTCTCTGTAAAAATCTTTTAGCAGAGATGGAATCTTGCTAAATGGAAATTAATATTCCTTTTACGCTCCTTCTCTCCCGTGCTTTTAAAGTCCTCCTTCTCCTCCTTCATTCAAACTCTTTGATAATTCTGATTCCTTTGATTCCAATTTGTGTTCTCTTTATTTAGCACTTTGAGCAACTAAAGGATATTACAGTTATGAACTCTTTGAAAGTGTCCCATGCTGTGTGAATAAGATTTTAACACACACAAGCACAACCCTCTGCACAAGCAGGGAAATGAAGGATTTAATTTCAAAGCACAATTAGGGAGAAATAACTGGCAGAGTTGCAGATCCAACATGGCATAGAGATGTGAGTGTTGGACTGCAGTTCGAGACTAGGGTTCGATTCCCTGCTTGTCCATTAAACCTACTGGATGACCTGAAGATGCTCTCACCCTCCAGGGAAGACATTGGCAAACCTCCTCTGAACAAATCTTGCCAAGAAAACCCCATGATAGGGTTGCCTTAAAGTCACCATAAGTTGGAAATGACTTGAAGGTATTCACAACAACCACAACAACAACAGGCAGGGAATTCTGAGAACTGTAGTTTGTTGTGGCACTGGAGCTCTCTGACAGAGAAGGCTAAATGTCTCATAAAACTACAGTTCCTCAAATTCCATAGCATTGAGCCATGACAGTCAAAATGATGTCAAACTGGATTATTTCTGCAGTGCAGATGCAGCCCTGGCTGCCCACATCTGATTGTCTGAGGAGCACTGATGTACAAGACAGGCTGTGTATCACATAGTTGTCGTCTCCGACAACTTCCTGCCACCTCCCAGCATTAGTCAGCTGGAGCACTACAGGATTCTGCAGTGACTGTCAACTTGAATGGCTATATAATGAGATTATTTAACACTGGAAGATGTGGCTATCAATGGCTACTAGTCATGATGGTTCTACATTGACTCCAGGTTTTATTGTATGTATGTATGTTTGTATCTATCTGATTTGTAACTCACCCTTCTTTAATTCCTGGCAGCTAACTATTCTTTATAAAAACACTTCCTTGGATCCCATTGTGGGAAAAAGGTGGGACAAAAGTGCAATAAATAAATAAATAAATAAATAAATAAATAAAAGCACAGTTAACAAATTACAAATATCTAATATAAAAAACCTAAAACCACAAGTGACCCTATCTAAAAGTGTTGTTGTTGTTGTTGTGAGCCTTCAAGTTGTTTCCAACTTATGGCAACCCTAAAGCAAACCTATCATGGGGTTTTCTTGGCAAGTTTCTTCAGAGGTGGTTTGCCATCCTCTGAGGCTGAGACACTGTGACTTGCCCAGCGTCATCCAGTGGGTTTTTATGCTCAAGCAGGGAATCAAATCTGATCGTCAGAGTCGTAGTCCAACACTCAAACCTCAATACCACAAGTTACAAGTATCTAAAATCACAAATTACAGATACCTGTTAATGAAAGCAATGCAAAGCGGCAGCAGTCAACAATGCATTAAATGCCAGTTTTCCTCTGAAAAGCTTGCTCAAATAGATTTTTTTTTGCAAAAAAACAAAAAAGACAAAAGTGTAAAGTATTCTTAGCTTTGTGATGGAAAGGAATTCTGTAAATGGGTTGCCACCCTCAAGAAAGTACTGGCATCAGGACACCTCAGTACTCGTTGTTGGGAAGCGCAAGAGAGAATATGCTTGTGTGCTACTTCTAAGTGTCTTCTCAGACCTGTGGTAGAGACAGGGGTGGCTACTGTGCCCGTGGATCAGTGAATCCACTCTGGGTTGAAATGTGTATTTTCAAAGGAGCTGCCCACGGTACTGAACCAATCCCACAAATACATTTAATATATCAGATAGTTTCTTTGAAGCTGGGACTAGAAACACACAGCAGACCTACCACCCCACTGATATGGAGCCAAGAGCTATCCTGATCTAGATAGGCCATCGGTATGATTCAGTTCTGCTCTTCTTAATCTTCCCCAAACCTACTTCCCAACTTGAACAGAAGTATTGTCCTAAGAACTCACACCATGCTGAGCTGGAACTCTGAGATCAGTAGTGATTAACTTTATGACTGTTCGATTATGATGGATTTCTTCAAATCACATTGCAGAACAGGATAATAGGCTTTTCAGTTTCCTATTGGTTGAAGATGAGCCACACCTAGGGCAACTGAGAGTCTGGGGAGCATACCCCTGCAATCCACACATGCTCTCAGAGGATGATGTAGCATGTAATACTTTTATTATTACTTTGACAATGTAATTTCAACATAATTCCAATAACATGCATACATTTGCACTGCAGAATCAATATAGTTTGACACTGCTTTAGATTCCAATACTATGGAGTCCTAGGATTTGCAGTTTTTTGTGGCACCAGAGCTCTCTGACAGAGAAGGTTAAAATCTCACAAAACTACAAATCTCAGAATTCCACAGCATTGAGCCATGGCAGTTAAAGTGGTGTCAAACTGCATTTCTTTTTGCAGTGCACATGCAGTCTAAGTGACATAAAATTTAAAACTTGGACTGTTGACATAATAATATATATTAGTTTTTAGAATGCAGTATTTCATAAATTAATGGATTAACATAAATGCATGTTCACTAAATAAGCAAGCCTATATTTTTTAAAAAAAAAAAACCTCAAAAAGAATGTTTTATCAAGACTTAGAAAAGTTTACTTTTTTGTAAAATATGTTTTTGAAACAATAACTGGAAAAACTCCCAGTGACCATGTTGGCTGGGGAACTCTAGGAGTTTTAATCAGAAAAGGTAACTGTAGAATTCAGGGACATAGCTGTGTTAGTCTGGAATATCATCATACAAAGGGTTCTTGCAGCACCTTTGATACTAACTGTGCAAAAGCTACCATGGCACCATGCATCTGAGGAAGTAGACCTAAGTCTACAAAAGCTTATGCTCTAACTTCTTTTGCACAGTTAGTCTCAAAAGTGCCACAAGATCCCTTTGCATGCTGATTTTTCAATATTTGTTTGTAATATCATGACATTAGGAATTACTCATGCATCTATTATAATCTCTAGCTATCCCATATAGTTAATAACATTAAGATTAAAAAAATACCAAATATGCTCCTTAAATGAAAGAAATGTTTATGAGAAGAATAAATTAATTTTCTATAACAGGTAGGCCATTTGAATTATTTTTCCTTGCTTTCAGTTTGCGCAAATATATCAATCAATATTTTATTTATTTATTTATTTATTTTCATGCTGCCTTTCTCCCAAAAAGGGACCCAAGGCGGCTCACAAGATAAAAACACTTTAGAAACATTTTTTTAAAAAAAGCAATTAAAATAACCCAGTTAAAGCAGTATAAAATTCTGATTAAAGCAAAGCAAAGCAGCTTCATTTATATACCGCTTCATATTGCGCTATGAGATGTCTAAGCGGTTTACAACTGTAAGCTCATTGCCCCCCAACAGTTGGGTACTCATTTTAGCCACCTGAGTCTAGCTTGGGCCCTGGCTAGTATTGAACTAGCAATCCCAAATTGGGATTAAAAAACATACAAAAGTTAAAAAACCATAATCCTAAAACACATGCCCCATATGAAAGCCACTGTCATGATTTTAAAAAGCCTGCCTGAATAAAAGCATTTTAACGTTGGCAAAAAGCAAATTATGAACCATGCTGGTTGGGGATTCTGGGTGCTTGAGTTATAGTCTTAAAAACGTAATTTCTTCTAGCTTGGATTAAATCCCATATGGCCAAAGTGATGTTAGACAGTTCTGCCTGGTGACTTCCAGTATTACAGAAGCAAATTCATTAGTACAGAATGGATTTCTGGATTAGTACATAAGCAAACCCATTCCAGATTTTCATCCAGACTTTTAAACTGTGTAGCTCCTTTACAGTTTGGACTAAAACCAAGGGTGGATTCATCAGCCCACTGACATGGAAGCCACCAGCCAGTGCTCTTGAGACTAGGCACAGCCTGAACAACTGAGACTGCAGATTTGCAGAGACTGAATGATTTATTTCTCATACTCTTATAAGGGACAGATGTTTAGCTGCCTTAGTCTGCTGTAGAAAGGAAAAAAAGCAAAGATCCTTGTGGCTTTTTAAAGGCTAATGAATTATATTACAGCTGACACTTTCATGGACATTTCACTTCATCAGATACAGCAAGGTGCTCCATCAGCTGACAGATTCATATGCACACATTTTGCTAGGCAAGAGAATTGTTAACAGTAGGCTGTTTCCTCCTTTACTCAAGAGCAACAACCAATTTAGCAACAAAGTTGTGGATGCAGGAACCAGACCTTGTAAGAGACTTAGGTGCCCACTGTGTCCCCATGTGTCTATTCAGTTAACACCCATAAATACATTAATTCCATTACAAGTATAAAATTGCAGCAATATTGTTGAGTAATAATATTCTGAGCAAGCCAGCATGGTTTGAATGCTGGACTAGGACTCCAGGATTTTGAATGCCCACTCAGCCATGGGAATCCACTGGGTGACCCCTGGGCAAGTCACACTCTCTCAGCCTTAGAGGATGGCAATGGCAAACCTCCTCTGAATAAGTCATGCCAAGAACACCTTATAATAAATTGGAGTCAGCTTGAACAACAGCAAACAATACTTTATGACTGCAGACACTGTAAAACACAAACATACATAAATACATTTGCAAAAGCAGAAGTGTTACTGCAAATAAATATTGTTTCTATGACTAAAGCACACAGACAACAATCCTATCAACTCTGCATAGGACAAGCAAGACAGTCTTGACAAAATAAAAGAGAGAGATACAAAGACAAATTTCAGTGTGAAAGTGCTGAACGAGAATTCATGAAGAAGTTCTTCCTTCTAACCTGTGGCTTGAATTGACAATGTTTTCATCTCACTACATGAAGAAAGTCAAGGAAGAAAATGAAAAGGCAGATTTACAGATGAACTGTAAGAAAACAAAAATAATGACCACAGATGATTTATATAACTTTAAAGTAGATAACAGTTTATTTGAAACAGTTCAAGATTTTCCATACCTTACCTCAGTTAATAGAATGGAGCCTGCAGTCAAGAAATCTGAAGATAAGGACTTGGAAGGGAAGTTCTGAAGGAACTAGACAAGATCCTGAAGTATAAAGATATATAATTGAATACTACACTTTCTCAACCTCAGAGGATGGCAGTGACAAGCCCCCTCTGAAGAAATTTGACAAGAAAACTCTATGATAGATTTGCTGTAGGGTCACCATAAGTCCAAAAATGTTTTGGAGGCACACAACCATGAACAACAAGCTAAAGTCAGGATTGTCCATGCCATTCTATTTCCCATTTTTATGTATGACTGTGAAAGGTGGACAGTGAAGAAAGCTGATAGAAAGGGAATCAATTTATTTTAATGTGGTGCTGGAGAAGAATTCTATGCATATTATGAACTGCTAAAAAGACAAGTAAATGAGTCTTAGAATAAATCATGCCTGAACTGTCCCTAGAAGCCAAGACAACTCAACTGAGACCTTGTACTTTGGCCATATCATGAGAAGACATGACTCACTAGAAAAGGCAATGCTTGGCAAAGGTAGAAGGCAGCAGGAAAAGAGGAAGACCACATTACAGGTGGACGGATTCAAACAAGGAATCCATGGTTTTGAATCTGCAAGACCTGAGCAGGGCTGTTGATCACAGGGTGACTTGGAGGTCTCCCATTCACAGGGTCATCATCAGTCCAAGTCAATTTGATGGCAGTTAACAACAAAGATGCATTCACCAGCCCATCAATGCAAGGATGTCTGCACTCACCACACAAATGTTGTTGCTTAATAGCCATTGTTGAAGAAAGAATCACCAGTTGCCCTTTTTGATTTAAATTCCCTCTTGCCTCAGTGTTTACAATTATCCCACTCTGGGCCTGCTTGCTTGGGGAAGTTTTTCCTATAACAGAACAATAGCTCAGAAGATCAACCCTTGCCTCAGAAAGAAAAGACAAATGCAAATAAGAGTATTGCAATTCTTGGTGATCACTGCTTCAATGATGGCAATACTCAAGGCTGGTTAGTTTCTTCTCAGGGTTTTTCATACTGTTCACTGGAGAAGGTATGCCTTTAAACTTTGGTACCAGTATCTGGCATGTAGCAGAAAAAAAAGGCATTTGCATTTTCTAGAGACACCTTTCTGTTGTTGCTGTCAGTTATTTACTATCATGTTAGCTTCAAGTGACCTTATGAATAACAGACCTCCATGAGCCCTTGTTTAGGTTTTGCACACAGGGTTGTGGCTTCCTTGGTTCACTCATCCAATGGTAGTGTGGTCTTACTCTTGCCTACTCCTGTCTGCGTTGTTGTTATTGTTGTTACTATTGTTGTGTGCCTTCAAGTTGTTTCCAACTTATGGTGACCCTAAGGTGAACCTATTCATGAGATTTTCTTGGCAAGTTTCTTTAGAAGGGGTTTGCCATTGCCTTCCTCTGAGGCTGAGAGAGTGTGACTTGCCCAAGGTAAGTGTCTATTACTGAGCAGGGATTCAAAACCTGGTCTCCCAGTGTCCTTGTCCAACACTCAAACCACTACACCACGAGTTACCAAGCATTATAATCTTTTCCCATTAAATCATATTGTCTTATATTATTGTCCAAGCAAGGCATCAATTTAGTCCTCTTGATGTCTGGTGAGAATTCAGGCCTGATTTGCTGTAGGACCCACACTTTTCACGTCTTTTCAGCAATTCATCGCATTTGCAGAACTCTTCTCCAGCACCACACTTCAAGTGACATGATTCTCTTCTTGTCAGCATTCTTCACTATCCAGCTTTCACAGCCATGCATAGAAATTGGAAATACGAAAGGCATGGACATTTCTGACTCTGGTATTCAGTGATACCTCTTTACACTTGAAGATCTTGGCTAGTTCTTTCATAGCTGCCTTTCCTAGTCTTAGCCTTCTTCTGATTTCTTGAACCATTGTCTCCATTTTGATTAATGAGTGGGCCAAGATGATAGAAAATCATTAACTATTTTAGCATCTACATCACCCACTTTAAACTTACGTCAATCATCGGTGGTTGTGATTTTTGTTTGTTCTGACATTTTTGGGCCACAAGGGAAATCCTAAAGGAAGGGATGAGTCAAGTTGACTCCATTAGTGCCTTGTAATATAATCATCCCTTCCTGCCTACAGCAACAGAGAGAAGAGAAGAGAAGAGAAGAGAAGAGAAGAAATACAGGAGCCCCCACTGGCTAGTATTTTCTAAGTGGTGTAGTGAATCTGCTCCAATTTCAGCTTCAAAGCTATCCAAGGTGCTGAACCTATTTGGGGCATAGGGTTGAACACCTTGGCTATCTCCTTTATAGTTCAGACTAAAATCTCGAATAGACTCATCTCCTCAATGAAATGGAAGCCACTAGGGTTGCATCCGCACTGCAAGAATAATCCGTTTTGACACCACTTTAATTGCCGTGGCTCAATGCTATGGAATTCTGAGGACTGTCGTTTGTTGTGGCACCAGAGCTCCGCCACAACAAACTACAGTCCCCAGCTTTCCATAGCATTGAGCCACGGTAGTTAAAGTGGTATCAAAACAGACTATTCCTGCAATGCGGATGCAGTCTGAGACCTGTTATATAAATCTGGCACCTGGTTCTGGCAACGCAAGGGGCAGGGGAGAGGAGCCCCCTTAGAAAGGCAAAAAAGGCTTCGGATCCACATCCTCGCCTTTGATATTTATGTCTTGCTTCTCTCATGTAGTGGGCAGCTTTGAAAATATATATGTGTATATTATTATTATTATTATTATTATTGATGATGATGATGATTTCAAGAAAGTGGGATATAAATATGAATATGGATATGTAATATTAAATATTATTATTATTATTATTATTGATGATGATGATGATTTTAGGAAAGTTGAATATGAATATGAATATTTATTGTTATTATTATTATTATTATTATTGATGATGATGATGATGATGATTTCAGGAAAGTGGGATATAAATATGAATATGGATATGTAATATTAAATATTATTATTATTATTATTATTGATGATGATGATGATGATGATGATTTTAGGAAAGTGAAATATGAATATGAATATTTATTATTATTATTATTATTGATGATGATGATTTCAGGAAGGTGGGATATAAATATGAATATGGATATGTAATATTAAATATTATTATTATTGATGATGATGGAATATGAATTTTTTATTATTATTATTATTATTATTATTATTATTATTATTATTATTATTATTATTATTATTATTATTATTATTATTATTATTATTATTTCTTCTCCCCCTCTGGCCAGCAAGGATGTTGTCACGGGTGCGCTTCCGCCCTCTGACCACTAGAGGCCCCCCTTCCCCCCACCCGCTCGCCCTTTGTCCTCCAGCTCCCTCTGGCCGCCTAACTAACCAGCCCTTTCGGAGCGTGGCGGGGAAGGAAGCAGCGGCGGCGGCGGCGGCGGCGGCGGCTGCCAATCCAGTACTCCGGCCCCGCCCCCTCCCACTTTCCTCGCTCGCTGGCCCTCAGCAGCCGACGCCGCCGACGCCGCCCCAGGGATTATTATTCTCAGGAGGAGGAGGAGGCGAGAGGCGGACGGCGGTGGCCCTTTTGCCGCTCGGAGTGTGGCTGAGGCAAGTATGGGGCTCTCGCTTCCCTCCAGCAGCGCCTCCCAAGCCCTGGAAGCGGCGCCTTGAGGAGCGCTGGGACTCCTGGAGGGGAAGGAGAAGGAGAAGGAGAAGGGCGCAAAGGAAGGTGAGTCCCTCCATTAATCGGCGAGAGGGGAGGACTTTGGCTGCATCCGCACTGGAGAGATAACCCGGTATGAGACCGCTTTTAGCTGCCAGGGCTCCAGGCTGTGGAATCTGGGAATGGTAGTTTGTTGTGGCACCGAAGGTGCCACAACAAACTACCATTCCCAGATTCCACAGCCTGGAGCCCTGGCAGCTAAAAGCGGTCTCATACCGGGTTATCTCTCCAGTGCGGATGCAGCCTTTATTGGCTTCTGCATTTGAGGCTGCTCCTAACCATCCAGCAACAACAAAAGCCATGTGAAGCTTAAACTCTTTTTAAACAGACATGCTGGAGCTGTCTAGTTGTAAATATATATAAAAGTGTATATATATATAGAGAGAGAGAGAGAGGGCTATTGTTATTGTTTGACTCCCAGATAAATTGTCGCAGAAATAGTCCTTTCTTTGCAAGGACTTTTAGGATAAGGGTTTTAGGATAACTTTTAGGATAACAATAACAATAGTTCTCTCTCTCTCTCTGTATATATATATATATACACACATACATGTATGTGTATATATATATATATATATATATGATAACATTTAGGATAAGACTTTTAGGATAACAATAACAATAGCTATATATATATATATAAGTATATATATATATATATATATATATGATAACTTTTAGGATAACAATAACAATATAATATAGCAGTTTATCTGGCAAGCAAACAATAACAATATATATATATATGTATGCGTGTATATATGTGTATATGTTATTGTTTGCTTGTCAGATAAATTGCTATATATATATAGCAATTTATCTGACAAGCAAACAATAACTCTCTCTCTCTCTCTCTATATATACATATATATACATATATATATATATATATATATATATTGTTATTGTTTGGCTGTCAGATAAATTGTTGCAGAAATAACCCTGGTGCTTTCTTTGGAAGGACTTTCAGGAGATAAGGGTGATAATGAAGAAGTGGACTAAGTGTGCAGAATGCAAGAGATTCCCAACTTTGTGTCTTTCAAAAGAGCATCCATGGCTACTACCAGCAATGCTGATAATGTTCATTTTCTGTGACTAAAAGGGGATGATAGTAGGAGAGGGAGGCATATCCAAGGGAGCCATCCTCACAATAATAGTTCTACGCAAACATGAAACAAAGCCCTTCATGAAACAAACAAAAGGCCCATGAAAGTGGACAGAGGTGTCATGCAGATCATAGGATCTAAATAACACACGCCTGTCATTCGGGATGCAGTTGCTGTATATTAAAAGGGTGTCCATGTGTGTGCATGTGTATGTGTATATATCTATACACACACACACACACACAAATATAACACATATCATGGCAACAGTTGGGTGGTCAACAAACACAAACTAACAAAAGGCTGGGGTTCAAATGACCAGTCCATCTTGGACTCCAGTTTTTCCTCCTGGTCTCAAAATTGTAAGAACCAAGAATAGTCCTTCATATGAAGAAGAGACAACCTGGAATAATCCTTCCGTTTCTTTCCACAGCAGATGGAAATGGTGTTGGATGTCAAGCGTACCTGTGCAATTTTTATTCCTTGTGATGTCTTGTTTTACTTTACAGCAGTGATCCGCTGTCAGATCCATTAAATACCATGCCTCTCTTGTGGGTTGCTTGGGTCCCCATGTGCTCCTCCCATTGGGGACCGAAATAAGGCAGATCTGGGTTTTTTGTTTGGTTTCCCTTCCTTTGTTTCTGCCAGATGAGGGGCTGTAATGGGTGCGAGACAGGAATGTCCTTCCAAAATGCCAAGCCTTGAACTTCCCTCTGGGTGGTTGTGGTTGTGGTTGTGGGGGGAGAGGCTGGCTAGTGATGTCCTTTTCCCCTCCCTTCCCTGCAGTTGCATACAAGTCTCTGTGTGTTTTCCCTTCTGTGCCATTGCATACAAGTCTGAGTCTGCCTGTGTCCGTGAACTTTACGAGCCTTCAGTTCAACAACATCGCTTGGTGCAGATTCCACACACTGCTGGCTGGTTTATAGCCCCCAACACTTTGCCACCGGCCCATCTGTTAAAACACACTCCAGACAAGAAAGGGCTTTCAGTCCTCCAATCATGGATGCAGATAGCTGGGAATCACCAAAAAAAGTACATCGCTGACGTTATTTTTATTTCTTCCCCCAAAGGAACTTGTTTCTAAGCAAGTGCAGAAAGTGCAGAGTGCAGAAAGAATCTGGTTTGACACCGTTTTAAGTGCTCTGGCTCAATGCTATGGAGATGCTGGCTCAATTCAGTCGCTTAAATCCAATGTTTTCAAGGGTGCATCTTAGGCTGCATTCACAGTGCAGAAATAATCTGGTTTGACACTACTGTAACTACCCTGGCTCAATGCTATGGAGTTCTGGGAATTGTAGCTTGTTGTAGAGTAGAGTGGAGCTGCGCCACAAACTATTCCCAGAATTCCATAGCATGGAACCGTGGCAAAATGGATTGTTTCTGCACTATGGATGCAGCCTTAAATGTCCCGAAGCAACAGGAGATTACCTTGCAGGACTGGCGTAAGGCAGCCTCGCTTCTACCTCTGGGGCCACAACAAACTGCAGTTCCCAGAATTCCATACCATGGAGCCGGGGTAGTTAAAGTAGTGTCAGACCAGATTATTTCTGCACTGTGAATGCAGCAGAAGATGCACCCTTGAAAACATTGGATTTAAGTGAGTGAATTGAGCCAGCATCCTGGCCAAATCGAGGCTTTTTGGATCCTTGCCAAATTGATTTTAATGATAGGCTTCCGTAAGTGATTGGTTTGTTTAGGCTATTTTTGAGGCTCCGAGGCAATTAAGAGTTATCTAATTAATGGGAGGCTTACGCATCATCTTCTCTAACAAATCGGGCTCTGATTAATGAAATGCTGCTCAGAGTTTCCTCCAATCAAACTGTAAATCTGACGCTGTACAGCTAAGCTGGGTCTACAGCAGGAGGGATTCTTGTGTGTCTGTGTGTCTGAGAAAGAGAGAGGAACAAGAGAAATAGAAACACAGGCCCCTTGCCTTATTGGCCTCAATCCAGTGCTGCACTCCTGGTGCAAAAGGACTTTTTCCTCTACCCCAAAAGCCTTGCATGCAACCCCCAAAAGTGTTCCTCTGTTTTCCCTGGCCCTCTAAAGCTGGTTTTGAGCCTATGCAGGATTGCCACTGCAAAGAGAATGAGATTTGCTGCCTTCTTGTTCCACTGAAGGAAGCATTGCTTCAATGGAATGATGTCCTGGAACTTCTTGAACACATTTACTGAAAAGTCTGGTAGATTACAGTAAACCTTCCTCTCAAGTTAGGATGCCAAGATTTGCAGCCTGAGTGGAGTAAACCAGCAAATGTGCTGATTAAATGATAAAACTAGTATTTTTTTCCTTACCTGCTTCTCCCCAAGTCTAGAGATGGGGTACAACATAGATTAAAATACATAAAATCATTTAATAATAATAATAATAATAATAATAATAATAATAATAATTTATATCCCGCCCCTCTGCAGAGCAATCGTTTGTAAAAACACTGTTGAAACACACAAATGCGACGTGCATTAAAATCATCCATCATAAATTAAAATATCTTAATTTAAAGTTATCTGTTTAAAATTGACCAGGTAGACCTGCTGGAAGAGATAGGTCTTTAATACTCTTTTAAATTGAGAGAGCATAATTATCTGTCAAATCTCTCCTGACAGGTCATTCCACAGTCCAGGGGCGGCTGATGAAAAAGTCCTCCAGGTGACAGTTGTCAGTCTAGTCAGTTGAAGTAAATATCCCCCAGAGGACCTGAGTGTACAGGGTGGATTATATGGAAGGAGGCGATCCCATTGGTAGCATGGACCTAAACCATGTAGGGCTTTAAAGGTAATAACCTAAGATCAAGGCTTGCCCATGACATTTTGCTGCCCGAGGTGTCGGGTAAGATGGCTTTCCCCTTCCCAGTCCATAGACAGAAGCTGACTGGGCTGGTAGGGAATGCTTGCTTGAAGCCTGGTGATGGAGGCTCAATGCCTCTCCTGCTCCATCACTTTCTGGGTTGGGCAGAAGGCTCCCAGGACAGGGCACTGCCAGGATAGCTGGCATAAGCAGCTCTGTCCTCCAACAATG
This sequence comes from Phrynosoma blainvillii, assembly GCA_026167975.1. Taxonomy (NCBI): domain Eukaryota; kingdom Metazoa; phylum Chordata; class Lepidosauria; order Squamata; family Phrynosomatidae; genus Phrynosoma; species Phrynosoma blainvillii. Next base: position 89,231,440 of record JANUYF010000002.1, on the reverse strand, counting down.
GGAAGCACTTGAGTTTAGGACCACAGTTGGCTGCAGCCAGTTATGACATGGCTGCTACTGCTGCTTTCCAGGATCTTCTGCCAGAGTTAGTCACCTCTCTTTACGTAATGGTAAAATCAGACCTGTCAGTGAAATATGAGAAACTCAAATCTTTCTAAATGGAATTTAGAAAATTCCATTAAAATTTCTGGTTGGGATGAAAGGGGGGGCAGGGGAGTATGCACTAGCTACAATACTTGTACTAACTTGCACTAGCTACAAAAGCAATAACCTTTGTTTTCAGGAGTGTGTAACTGAAAGGAATTGGGGCCAGTTTTCACTCCTGCAATTCCCACAGATGTCACATAGATGTTCCTGAACCTGATGCAATGCCACGTCTGGTTTTGTTTTTGTCCAATTTTTGACTATTTATTTATTTATTTATTTATTTGCTACCTTTTCCCCAGTTCAGAATTCAAGGCAGTTTACAAAGGATAAAATCAATGCAACCAAAAAAAAAAATGTAATGCATATAAAAAATATAATTAAAGTTACAATAGAGTTAAAAGCATGATGGGAGGGGGACATTGTCAGGGATTTGTGCATTGGGAATATGTGGGGCATGGGTTCCAGGGGCAAAATTATTGCATTTAATGGCTTTTTAAAGCTGATTTTTGTCAAAAACTTTAACCTCCTTTTTTTTAATGTTTTTTTAAAAATGAATTCCACAAGCTGCAGTTTCCCTACTCTCTGTGTGGGGTGGAACTGTGCCTTTTTTTGTACAGTAGATTATTTTTTGATAGATTTGATTTATGTCCTGCTTTTTCTCAATATGGGACCCATAGAGACTTACGTTAAAACAAAAAAGCTGGAACAATTCATAGTATATATATGTTGTGGTGGTGGTGGTGTGCCTTCAAGTCATTTCTAACTTATGGCAACCTTAAGACGAAGCTATCATGAAGTTTTCGTAGCAAGATTTGTTCAGTGGAAGTTTGCCATTGCCTTCTCCTGCAGCTGAGAGTATGTGACTTGCCCAAGATCACCCAGTGGGTTTCATGTCGAAGTGGGAAATCGAACCCTGATCTCCAGACTTGTGGTCCAGCATTCAAACCACTACATTCACCCTGGCTGGCTGGCTCATCTTCCATTACTAAGCTGAAGAGCCAGCGTTGTCAGAGACTACTCTGTGATCATGTGGCCGGAATGTTTGCACAGAACGTTGTTTACCTTCCCACCAAAGTGGCACCTGTTTATCTATTTGTATTTGCATGCTTTCGAACTGCTAGGTTGGCAGAAGCTGGGACTAGTGACAAGAGCTCACCCCATCATGCAGCACCTGGGCCTCAAACTGCCAACATGGGGTCTTGCAGTCAACAGAGGCAGTGTCTTAACCACTTGAGCCACTGCATCCCATGTGTGTGTGTGTGTGTGTGTGTGTGTGTGTGTCTGGATATATATATATATATATGCTTTTAACCACAATCCAATTAAAACATAAATTTTAAACTGTTAAAAACACATGTGAAAAAAATCATGGACAGAATCCCATTGGGTCACTACACTAGTGTAAAAATTATGCCATAGTTCTGATGAGCGACTAAAACTCTCTAGCAGAGAATTCCAAATACCTTACCAAGTAGAGACCCTAAGATTCAGTAGGATGGAAAACAACAAGTCAAGTGATATCAAACTGCTATGCTGGTAAGTGTGGCTAAATACCAGAAGGGCTTCAAGGATCTTCAGGGATTAACTTGAAATGTCCTCAAACCTCACCCTTGCTCCTAATTTGGTCCAATGAACCCAGTAGTCACAACTAGAAGTGGTTTGCAATTACTGCTTCCAAGTGATCTGTTGTCAAAAACTGATGTGTTTGCCTACTGTAGGAGTAAAAATTGGACTCCATACATGCTGAAGGTGACCGCTTTTCTATTATTATTATTGTTGTTGTTGTTATTATTATTATTATTATTATTATTATTATTATTATTATTAAGCTGTCCTTATAGTAAAACAGATGCAGTAATCTCATTTGCTGGAGGAAGAATCATTTCCCAGCAATTGCATTTACCTTTTTAAGATATGGAAAACAGATCTGGAAGTGCATGCTGAGACACTTCACTTGGTTAATGCCGTCATAGCTGTAAAACCTTTTGGGGGAAACTGCAACATTTGAAGAAGCTCTAAGTGTGCAAGGATGGCATGTGACATGATCTGATACAGACCTGATCCCTGGCTTATTTCTGTGCCATGTCCAAAGCAATTGCTCCAAAGTCAGGCTGAAAATGCTTTAGTTGGCTTTGGAACTATTTAGGAGCAGATGGAAGAGGGTACTTTGTGACATTTATGTCCCAGTACAAGACCTTGAGATCTTGCTGTTGGCACTACCATAAGACACTTGGCTCAGGCAGTGGGTTTAGGGCATCACAAAAAGGGTAATTTGTTAGCTATTTAATTTGTTCCAATTGTATTCTTACTGCCAGGATGGGAGATTTGGATTTTCTGCTTATTTTAACAATATAAATAGAAAGATCTATTTTTCACAGGTATTCTGCACCCTGACATGAGTTGGTCAGGGGTGCCATTTATTATTCCACCTCAGGCAGAAAATAGATTAGGCTGGTAATGCTTATTTTTAGCGCAGTTTGTTTACATTAGCACACTGGGCATTACAGTGAATGGACTAGAATACTGGTTTTCAAAGTAGATTGCAAGATAGTCTATAGATAGAAACCACAACTTCTTAAACAGGGGTTCTTAATTATTTTGTACCATGGACCCATTTGGCCATCTGATGAAGTCTGTGGATTCCTTCTCAGAATAATGTTTCTAAAGGTACAACATGCTAAATTTCAGCTGCAGAGGCTACTGGAGGAGAAAGAATGTGATTTTTCCCCATTCATATTCACAGACCCTCCCAAAATCTATCTATGGAGCACTTGGATTCCAGGTTAAGAACCTCCATTTAAGAGAAGTTTGGAGGAAAAGGTGGTAGTGAGTTCATTTATCCTGAACTTTGAGAGCAGGCTATCTTGTTCCCACATATCTAATTTCATTGGAACTTATTTTGAAATGGTTATTGAGAAGAGCTGTTGCAAAACTTTCCACTATTGATTTTTAAACCTGAAAGTGATGGATTGCCAAAAATAGGGTTGACGTCAATTTTGCTTAATTTCAGCAACAATTCCTTTTTAACACCTGTCAGGACATAAACTATCATAATGAACCCAATCTCAAAGTTATTCTTTGAATAACTAAACCTCATCTATATCTTGTAGCATTGTTTGGTTCTCTGCTGAGACCTAAATGCCTATTAGTAGGTGCTGATTCACACATACACATTCATAAAGAGCCATAATGGTGGATTAAAAGGCACTGCTGGCAAGGGCTTCCTATGGCTTCCTCTGAAGAAATGAGAAATATGTCCTTCAGAAGCATGAGTACAAATCGTTCTTGAATTATAAGTGTTTAATTCTGGGTGACTTTTGACAACTTTATGCTACTGAGTGTCTCAAAGTGTGACTAATGGCTTATCCTGATGAAGAACGACTCTTTCATAAGTACTGCAATGGCCCATCTAAGCTCTTAATCATTCAGAGCTTGGACATGCTCATCTGGTCTGGGGATTCTGAGAGTTGTACTCCTAAAAGTAATTTTCCAAGCTTTGGTGTCAAATGTGGTACTATCTTTCCAGATATGGTCATTCCTGCCATGATTGGCAGTGTTGTATTCATTTGATAACTGCTGTGCCAAGTCAGTATACTGCTGATAGCTATGGTGGTAATGATCATTATATTTACATTCTGCTACATTACCATGCTGTTGTTTATTTTGTATGTTGAAATACTATTATAGTACAGTCGGCCCTTTGTATCTACAGGAGTTCTGTTCCGCCTGCCCCTGTCCATGGATGGCAAAAAATGTGGGACCTCAAGTTCTGTTCTTCCTAGTCGTGGCATGCTGCACACACATGCCACAGCTGCGTACACATGCTGCCATTGGGAAGAACGGGGTGGGGCCATCCACGGATGCTCCAACCCATGGATGGCAAGCCCGTGGTTGGAAAGGGCTGACTATATTAATAATGTTAAAATAATGTGAAGGTATGGGGTGAATTACTGAATATGAGGGTGAATAGTAAAAAATTAAAGCTGTTCCCAGTTAGCAATGCTTTACATCACAACCAGGAATGGCATCAGTTTTGTTACATCTTTGTATGATCTTGACACAACAAGATAATACAAAGGCTACTCTAAACAAATTCAAGTCTCCAGGGCCAGATGAACCTGTCAGTGGTATTAAATACAATGGGTATTAAAAGAACTGGCAGAAGTAATCTCAGAACCACTGGCAACAATCTTTGACAATTACTGGAAAACAGGAGAGATCCCAGCAGGCTGGAAGAGGGCAAATGTTGTCCCCATATTAAAAAAAAAAAAAAAAGGTGGGGCGGGGGAAGAGGATCCAAATAATTACCGCCCAGAGGATGGGATCAGAATTCAAAATGATTTTAACATTTTAGAAAGCTGGGCCAAAACTAACAAAATGAATTTCATCAGGGATAAATGTAGGATACCAAACTTTGGCAGTAAAAATGAAATGCACAGATAAGAATTGAGGACACTTGGCTTGACAGCAATATGTCCAAAAATGACTAGAAGTCTTAGGCTCGAAACATATGGGCCAAAAGTGCGGCTTTGAGCTGCTCTGTGGGCATGTGGTACAGATGACGCATGCCCCTGGAATGGGGCTAAGTTGCTCTGTGACATCCTAAGGCAGCCTAGGGCTGCTGGCAAAAGGAGCACAAAATAAGCATTTCTTGCTGGTGTCCCATTTGAGACCACTGCTGCAGATGGCCTCAGGACTATGGCAGCTGGTTGCCGCAGTCCCATGCCAAATGGGGAGCGATCGGGGCTGGAGTGGCCAGGGACTGCTCCAAGCTGCCAGTTTACTGGACCATTAATGGACCATAGACTGAACATGAGTCAGCAATGTGATGTGATAGATAAGAAAGCCAATGCAATTTTAGGCTGCATCAGCGGAGTATAGTGACTAGATCAGTGATTCCCAAATGGGAAGTTACACACCCACCCACCCCAGTGAAAGGAAAAGGGACAGCAGGGGTGGTAAGGAAAAAGGGGATGGCAGGAGAGCCTTCAGTCAAAGTTTTGGCATGCAAAAGAGACAAGGAGAACTAGTTTCTTTTAGGACCATGGTGGCAGGGGAGAAGTGACAGCAAAAAAGTTTCACATTTGGGACCATGCTTAAGCTTTGTGAGGTTTGCCTGGATTTGGCCGACAGGTTAGAGCTCTGTGGCTGCTGCTGCTTTCTTTTATCAGACAGCCTGTGAGAAAAGGGGGAGGAGTATCAGGTTGATTCTTCAAAAGATTCTTCCAGCTCTCTTGGAGTCCTTCATAGGGAGAAAAGTGGGAAGCTGGCTGTGCCCCTCTTCATTCCAGTAAGAAGGATTAAGGGTCCTTCCTCACTGGGGAGAAGGTTTTCTCTTTGCATCAAGTCACTTTGAGAGCAGCAGCTGAGCAGCTGTTCATGCAGCAACTGAGAATCCTCTTGCCTGTGCCAGCCTTTGCTACAAGACTAGCATAGGTGAGAAACTTCTTGGTTGTTGCTTAGGTAGCTACTCAGTTGCTGCTCTCAAGGTGACTGAATGGAAAAGGAGCAGTGGCTAAGAAGTCTGTTGCCTGCACTGACCTTTATCACAAGGCCAGCATGAACAACAGGCTTCTTGGTCACTGCTCAACTGGTTACTCTGTTGCTGTTCCCTTTGCACCCAGTCACCCTGAGAGCAGCAAGAGCAGCAACCTAGCAGCCACTCAGCTAGCCTTTCTCTTGCTGTAAAGCCAGAGCAGGTGTGAGAGAGGACCAGGTCTGGGCCACTGCCACTGCTGTATTTACCCAGTGAGGTGGAGGCAAAGGAGGAAGAGGCAGTGGTGAGCTGGGTATGACTGAGGTAAATGTCACTGGCTAGCTGGCTGCTGCACGAACAGTAGACCTGATATCAAGAAATAACAGTTGGGGGGGGGCAGTAGGGTTGCCACTCAAGAGAAAAGGGGGCAGTGGCCCCCAAAAGTTTGAAGATCACTAGATCAAGGGAAGTAATGGTATCATCCTGTTTTGCCTTCATCAGATCTCAGCTGGAATATTATGTTCAGTTCTGGTCACCACAATTCAAGAAGGATGTGGATAAACTGAAGCATGTCAATAAGAGGGTGACTAAAATGGTGGAAGGTCTGGAAACTATACCCTATGAGGAGTGACTCAGGAAGCTGGAGAGGAGGAGGTTAAGAGGTGACATGATAGCCCTCTTTAAATATTTGAAGGGATATCATTGAGGATAGAGCAAACTTGTTTTCTGCTGCTCCAGAGTTTAGGACATGGCAGGGGGTTAGACTGGATGGCCCTTGTGGTCTCTTCCAACTCTATAATTCTATGAGAAGTACTCCAGGATAGAAATAAACCAGGAATGGGAAACCTGTGTTTTGTTGGACTGCAGTTCCCATCATTCCCAATCATTGGCTAGGCTTACTATAGATAATGGGAATTGTAGACAACAACATCTGGAGGACCATATGTCCCCAATACCTGAATTAGGACCATGTATTCATAAAGATTTTCCAGAGCAGATGATAGAAGAAATATAATATTTAAATGATACGTATAGTTGTTCACTTAGGATCTACATCTTGTACTTTCTGCCTCTGAATTTTGTGCACCAAACTTGCCTATCATCTCAGCACAACAGTCTTCTGTCTGTTTGGCCAGTAGGAAGGCTTTGAGTATTATTAAGCTAAATAACTTATATAGGAATGAGATGGATGAAAACAGAATGATGCAATAAATAGGTCTGTATTTTATTAATGGTTGCAACCAGTTGAAGCACAACATGAGTTGTTTCTGTGCTACAGCTTTTCACACTGTGTAGTTCTGCCAACAAGCCACATACTTCTTTCTTGTCTCTGTGTTTTGTCTTGAAGCCTGTGACTTATTTCTACTTGCACTGATGTAAGCCAAATACTTTTGGCAAGGTTCTGATGTAGTTTGCATCCATCTTATCCTCATAATAAATACTGTCATTCAAAATACTTGACATATCTTCTTGGATGTTCAGCCCTTACTATAAAGTGACTGTACAAAGGAGAAGAGAGTGCTTCTGCACAATAAAGAATAAATACATAGAAGAGGAGAAATTTCACAGGTGTACTTGAGATCAGTGGCACTCATAGTGATGTTCCCTGGACTGGTAATGATCCCTGAGACATTGGTCTACTAGTCCCTGGCAAGTTTAGAATAGAACGAAACAGAAAGAATAGAAAGAAACAATTGAAGCCAATCGGCACAAATATGATTCCAGTTCCCAGCACTTTGGAAAAAATAATTGCTAGTCTCCTACATGAGGTAGTGTGAGAAGCACTTTGGATGATAGGGTATACCTTCAGAAATTATCTTCCACATTTGAATAGTTGTATAGAAGCCTAAATACCCCAAAGGCATCAGATTCATCTGATTTGGGAAGCTAAGCAGGGTCAGCCTTGGTTAGTACTTGGATGGGAGACAGCCAATGAGTAGCAGGTGCTGGAGGCTATATTTCAGAGGAAGGAACTGACAAAACCACCTCTTGAGTATTCCTTGCCTAAGAAAACCCTGTGAAATTCAGGGCATCTCCATAAGTTGACAGTCAAATCAAATACACACACAGTCATGGTTTGTACTAAACCACCCTAACTTTATTATTGACCTACTTCTTTAAAAAAATCTTTGCTATAAAATGAAGCTGAGAGTTTGCCTAGTGAGTTCATGACAAAGATGAATGAGGGATAGCCACCTTCAGAGCACGACTTCTTACCCACTGTTCTACATTATCTGAAGGCAGTACAGATGGATTTGACCAGTGCTGTTATACTTCTCTAAGCAAATAGAACTGGGCCTTTAGAGGAGAATGTTAGCTTCTTGCTAGTTCTTTATGGGTGCTCTGGTGATAGTGGAGGCAGAAGCTATCAGCCTCATCTGTCATCTGACATAGAAATGATGTGGCTGTAATGTTGACCTTGAATAATCTTATGCCAAGTGAAGCACGTACAAAGTGCAGGCACAGGACTGGATTCCCAAATTAATTCACTGGAAGCCCATGGCTTTATGGCAGTGCTGCAAAGAATGGGGTCTCTTCTAATCAAAGTTGAATAGTTTCATCATCTTTAACAAATCCATTTAAACTTGCACCTTGGCTAATACTGACCTGTTTTTAAAAATGTATCTTCAGTAAGTAAAGAGCTAAAGCAGTAGTGCACATTGTAATGTTATGTCAGTGTTACTCTTGGAAATAAACAAGCTCAAGAGCCTGCAGCTGATATATGATAATATCTACTCAGACTTGGGATGAATGCTCACACGCACACACAAAATCTTACAAATCAACCTTCCATATAATTACGTATGTTTCAAAACCATATACGTAATTGATTCAGAATTCAACTTGTTATTTGGTGATTTTAGCCCTTTAACCTTGTCAAATGTTTTTACATCACAGAATTAGTAACACAGCAGCCTGATAGAAGGATATATATTGGCGGCCTTCTAGGTATCTTTGCCAGTATAGACAAGACGTGTATGTAGTATTAGAGTTAATAATTCTAAAGCAGTGGTCCCCAAACCTTTTCAAGTTATTGCCCCCTTTACTCTTGAGTGACAACCCTAGCACACACACACCATGCCTATGTCTTGGTATTGGGTCTACTGTTCAACTGGAGTGGGGTGGGGGAGAAGAGCGAAAGATCCTAAGCAAGGGAAATGGTTGCTTTGGGGTAGTTTTGCACATGAAGTAAATGAAATCTTGCTTGCCATGCAACCCCACTGGGTGACCCTGGGCAAGTCACACTCTCCAAGCCACAGGGGAAGGCAATGGCAACCCCCCCCTAAGGAAAACTATTCAAGAAACCCCCATGATAGGTGCTGCTTAGGGTCACCATGAGTCAAAACAACTTGAAGGCACACAGCAACAACAATTGCTGCTAGCGGGCCTAAGTTCCAAAAGGAGCCTGGAGCCCTATAAGTTTGTATTTGGGGGAAGGAGGGTAAGGCTGGAGGGTGGCTTGGGAAAGTGGAAGGAGGCCCCTCTGTGGAAGGAACAACGCTGCCCAAATGGGGTGCCTGGAAAAGAAGGTGGGTGGGTGGGCAGGCAAGCAAGCTTAGCAGTATTTCACCTGAGGAAGGAAGGGCAGTGTGGCTGCCTGGGTAGCCCATGCCAAGAAATGTCCTTGCAGCCACCTTCCTCATCCTCCTTCTCTAGGCTGTGTCTGGCAGAGGGAAGGAGAGGGGAATAAATGGGGGGAGGGGGGAGAACAGGAAACCCCAGAAGTCGCCAGAGCATTGACAGTATCTAATGCAAGGGGGAACGGAGGAAGAGCCTGCCATGAGCTAGCTAGCCAAAGCAAAAGGGAAAGAAGGGTGCACACCTCTGCCCCCCTTCCCTTTTGTCTTGGAACCAGCCGGTGTCTTTCTTAACTGAAGAAGCTTTCCTCTTTGGGCTCCTTGAAGGGGGAAGCTGAGCAGTTTCTGATAAAAGGTGGGTATGGCAAGTATTTTGGTGCCCAAAGAGGGGAGGGAGCAAGGGAGGGGGAAGGACAGGGTCCCTTTGCTCTGTTCCAGGTTGAGGCAAAGCTGGAGGAGCCATGCTAGGTCTCTTGAGTCTCAACCTGGACAGACACAACTTGTTTCCTGCGCAGCTCTCCATTCGGCCTCCCTCTGTCCTGTCCCAGAAGTTTCCTGCAACTGGGGTTGCCATTATTCTCTTCCACAAAATCTCAGATGCAAGTCTACAAATGCTTATCCTACTCCTTTTTTTCCACACAGACCCTGTCCTTCCCCTTCCTTTGCTCCTTGTGTGAAAAAAAAAATTGGTCTCAAAGATGCTACAGAATTCCTTTGCATACTGATATTCCAGACTAACATGATTTATGGTTGAATCTGCACTGCAGAATGAATGCAGTTTGACACTGCTTTAACAGCCATGGCTCAATGCTATGTAATTCTGGGGTTTGTAGTTTGTTGTCATGCCAGAGCTCCTTGAGAGAGGCTGTACAGCTCACAAAACTACAAATCTCAGATTTCCATAGAATTCGGCCATGGCAGTTAAAGCAGTGTTGAACTGCATTATTTCTGTAATGCAGATTAATTTTATGTCTCTGAATTCTAGCCACTTGGAAGAGAATTTAGTAAAGGTGGGTTTCCCCTCCTCCCACTTCTACGAGGGGAAGGCAGGGAGAAAAGCTCCCAAACAGCTATGATACTAAGAGGGACTACTACTCTAGGAATCATATCCAGGGGTTGCTGTGCTGGCCAGCCCATACAGCAAAGCACAATAATATCCAAAATCCATAAAACAGTGCTAGTTTTATTGGCTAACCAAAATGCACAAGATAGATGAAGCAAGCTTTTGAAGCTCAACTGTGGCTTCTTCATTGGGCAAAGGTGTTAAAAATCAAACAGGAAAAAAAGTATCACAATTTTGTGGATTTTGAATGTTATTGTTTGCTGTTTGGCCAATACAGCTACTCTTGGATGTGCTTTCTAGATTTCAGGATATTGCATTTTAGACACAACAGGAGAATCCTAAACAAGAGGGAACAAAGGGCTGAGACTTAACTTTTTGAGGTATTTACCTTCAACAAAAGTAAAACGTGTGTGTGTTTTTTTTAAATAGGACTGCATTTAATATGTTTTAAGCAGCATTTAAAAGTTTTTTCAGATGCACCAACACTTGTTTTAAGCAGCATTTAAAAGTTTTTTCAGATGGAACAACACAGAGACTTCTTGAGAAATTCAGTATTATCTGCCAAAGGAGGGGAACAGGTATTTTCACACAAGAGAAAAAAAAGAAGGATTCTCACTGTGTTGCTAATGTACCTATATACAAATTTTATTTCCTGGATGTCATTGTTTGTATTCCAGAGTCCATATGCCCCCCCTTTTTTTCAAACACACACACACACATTTCTATTGGGGAGGGAAATGGAGGAAAGGGGAACGCCAGCCCATTAGCATGCAGCCAAGAGGAAATAGGGGCCTTGGACCTTAAGAAAGGTCCCCCTTTTTCAAACACGCACAAACATTTCTATGTGGGGGTGGAGCTGGAGGAAAGGGAAGCTCCAGTCTCAAGTAAGCAAAAAGTTCCACCGTATCACTACACATTTACCAGGACACAAAAAACCCTTCTCCCTGCTCCAAGCCTCTGCTTGCCTCCTTTCCCTTCCTGCCTCTGGGCTCTGGATCTGGCAAACCTGCACAATGCCACCCAGAGCCTTAAGGTTGGGATCTGGATGAATTTTCCCCCTTGTTTTCACTCCCTGTCTACAAGAATCCAAGACCTGCTGCTTTTCAAAGACTTCAGTCCGGGACTTTTTCAGTTTTTCAGCAGCAATGGCATCCCTACATACAACCCACATCCCCACAATTCCCTGCCATCTCCTTTTCCCCCTTCCAGCGTGCCCCCTGCTGCTCTTTTTCCTCTCACCCCCCCCAAGAGCTTTATAATGCCCCTGGGGGGGGCACTACTGCCTACTTTGGGGACCACTGCTCTAAAGCAGTACTTTTGGGTTTTCATGATTATACAATAGAACCCCCATATCCAGGGGACCAGTACTTGTGGTTTTACTAATTACCTGCATCTGGGCTTTTTTTAGGTCTTCCAGTACAATTGTGTGGACCACAGAATCATGCTTGAGGACCTAGAAATGCCTAGAGAGGTGTTTTGTAGAAATCTCTTAAGTCCTCCAGTGCAACTCTAACTTCTGCTGGAAATACCAGCAATTAATTTCAATCGAATGTGATGTTATTCACAGTTTCACATTCCATGATACATCTGGGAATGTATCCTCTGTGGATACAGGTGCCATCATGTATATGCTAGTTATCACAGTTCTATCCTGACAAACCGTGAAGAGGGGGGGGGGGGGGGAAACATGGTCACTGACTACATTTGCATCTCAGAAGAGTCACAGAGTGGTTTGCTAAAATCTGTCTTGCTCTGCTGTGTGGACTTCCCTCTGCTAACAAACCATGGTTTGTTAACCAGCCATAAATAACACTGTGTTTTATTTATTCTAGATCTTTGAACTCTTGTCTTGTTTAAATCATGGCTTGTGACATTAGTAGCTGCAACAGTGGCTTGTCCTTTGGCTTGTTTCCCTAACTTTTCACCCTGGAACAGCAGCAGACAAATGGGACAGGAGAGAAATATACCAACAATAGAGGACAAACCATGGGCTAAAATAGATGACGACTTATTGTGACATGTGAATGAATCCAGTGTACTTGTCCATCAAAGTCTAAGGATAGATAGTTTAAGGAACTTTTATATAGACTTAGCTGTATTTCATAATGTATACCAAATGGCTGAAGTGTTCTTTAGACACATACCACAATATCACCTTATTAATTTATACAAATATTAATATTTTATATTAATTTTTTATAATTAGTGAAATTATACTTTGTTATCAAGAGCATGGTTGGGTAATATAATTATTGGACCACTAAAATACTTCCTTTTTTATATAATTATCAGTTGTTAGTGAATGTCTTGAGTAATGTTCAAACAGTAATGCTGATTTTGAATTCTGATTTGCTAAGTGTGCATACCTGGTTAATTAGCCTCCTGTTGCATGTAGTATTTAGCTACTGAAAAGAATGGGCTTTGGGCAGGGGTTAGAGCTCCCTGTTAAAAAGTACTAGAATGCCCACCCATTTTCATATGCGAACAAATAGGCTTCCCATAGTGAATTATGTTGTCCTTCTTTTTGCAACATTTTCAAGAACCAAATGGCCACTATGCAGGTCTTTTTATACCTCCAGCTTAAACCTGTAAGATTCAAAATCACACATTCTTTAACCTGCTGAGGGATGAACACACTTTCATGGTATGCTGTGTTTTGTATGCTCGTGGAGACATGGGAGCAATAATTTGTATTCCCAGAGCATCCCATGTATCACATAGCAGGATAAATGCCAAAGTTCATAATAGGTCATTACTTTTATTAGGCCACCTCAAAGTCAAATAAATATTGTGCAAGCATTGAGTCCTCCAGAACTTTCGACAAGCAGTAAATGTGTATGTGGAGAGGGGGTGTTAGTGATTAGAAAGTGGAATCATAAGAGTTGGAACGGACCTTATAGGCCATTGAGTCTAACTCACCCTTTCAATGCAGGAACTCCAGGAAGAGCATTCCCAGCAGGTAGCTATCCAGACTTTTTATGTAGATGTTCAGAGAAAAAGACCCCTTCACTTCTCTTAAGTAGTTGATATAGTTGATGTTCAAGCAGTGACATCTGCATTTAAGAAGTTAATGGACTTCTGACATTTAAATTATGTTCAACCTGGTCCTGAGATGGGTTCAGGTTATATGTTGAGATGAAGTTGCCAAAACCTGAAAGCTTGGGACAGATGCATTAACTACCAACCACATTTACTCACAGTTTGTCATTCAAACACACACAAAGAAACATAATTTACTATTTGGAAATTAAAAAAGAAATCTTAGCTATAAGGGCTGTTTCAAGATCAAGGTGAAACAAGGTGATTATTCCTTCTGACTTACTTAGGGAGATGGGATAAGGAACATTTAGGCCTCATTCACACTGTGATTTAAACAAGTTTGCAGATCGGCTTAAACCGGTTTATATGTGCCTTGTTTACACCTGATTTGAATTCAGACCCAACTGTATTTGGTCTGAATCAGGGTGAATTGGCACGAGTCCAAAAGAACTGGTTCTTTCAGAAATGGATCTTTTGCCATTTCTGGGTTCTTTTCAAAAGAACTGGATTGCAATGTGTTGAATAAAGGTGAACGCATTTTCGATCACATTCGGGGCACACTGGAGGGGAGGGACAATGGGCAGAGAGGGTGGGCAGAGAGATGATATCCATCCCACCACAAGTCTTGGGCAAACCTCCATTTCCCCCATCTCAGTGCTGCCATGGGGCTGTTGTTGGGCTTCCATGGGACTGTGTATTTTGATTTCCATTGCAGCCAAGTGGTCCCTTTAAATACACTGTGGTCTGGATCGAACTGTGCTGCTGTTTTTTGGTTCTGTCAGAAATTTTTCAAGAGGTCAGGCAAGTAAGGTGTGTTCCTTGGGGGGCATGCTGCAGCGTGGATTTTTTTTTTTAAATGACAGTTTCTGTGATCGACCACATTTCTGTGGGAACATGAGAGTGAGTAATGAGTCCCATGATGGGAATTCCTCCCTGCACTGGTATGCATTGTTCTGTGGGTGCCTGTCCCAGATGTCGGGAAAGCCGGGGGAGGGGGCTCCTATGGGATCATGATGCGGCCTGTTTTTTAAAAAATAATTTGGCATTATCTGTGCCTAGTCGTATTTGTGTGGGTTCATGGGAATGAGTCATGGGTGCTGTGGTGGGAATTCTCCCCTTGCATGGGTGCTCCTGTAGGTGACATGAGGGATTAAACTCAGGGATGGTTGCATAGGTGGGCTGCATGGGGGATTATGCCCTCTATCAGCTGTTGCTCCCATAGAAATAAAAGTTCCCCTGGAGAGGAAGGTGTGTGTCTAGCTTTAAAATAGTTAGTTCCATCAGCTGTTGCACCCATAGAAATAAAAATCACCCTGCAGTCTCTGCTTCCTGCAGCCCATTTGCAGGCACAGGGGTGGGTGGGAAATGGGGAGGAAGATGCATGTGTTTTTCTGACTGGATCAGTGGATAAGAGGAGGAGGAGGAGGAGGACATACACACACACACACGCATATACACAGAGGCTCATGGAACAGCGACAGCTAATGCGCGTGGCCACACCACCGAGTTCTTGAGCAACCGGAAATACATCCATGCACATCATCTGATTGACATTTTAAAAAAAATAAAAAAGAACCAGGATGGATCGAACACTTCTGAGATTGAGAATCCATTTTGTTCTGGTGCAAAAGTGAGTGTGAATGAGGACCGTGTTAAATAGACCTGGAGGCATTCAGTAATGGAAAATATAGTGTGAACTTTGCATTGATTTAAATCGATTCTATAATTCCGGATCTATTTGACTACAAAACTGGGATTTTTGCGAGTGTGAATAAGCCCTAAATCTAGTTTACCTGCTTCTAGCCAGAAGGTGGATGCAGAGAAGAGTAGAGGGAGAGTCCTGGCACTACAGTGTTTAAGAAGGAAGGAGCTAATTAAGTAATAGAGAGTCTTGACAGGCTGCAGCAATAAGTCATTTAAGCCTTATAAACTGTAGCAAGCTTCTGCTTTAATAGATAAGCTGGAGATTTGCCCACTGTCTTTCTTCTTGGCTGGACCTGAGGGTAGCAAAAATGAAGAATTTGCACCCTTATCTCCCATCTAGAGATAACCCACAAAAACTAGAGACTCGGGGCCAGACCTTGAAATCTGACAGCCCTATGCTGGGAACGTCCCAAGGACTGCTAACAAGAAAAAAAAAAGACAAGCCAATGATGGCTGCTTACCATATTTTTGGAAATATAAAATCTCATTATTACTCAGAATTGTCTCCATCCATAGACAAAAACCCACATTCATGCTTCATGAATACTGTGTTAGAAATCCCGAAATTAAACGAGACCATTATTTAATCACCAATGTAAGGAATAAAAGCTCTGTCCAAAAGATATTTTGTGCACATTTCAAGATTATTATCATTATGTCCTCCTGCTTGTTTGAGTAATAACTGCTATTCACTATACAATCAGCATTAATAGACAATCTCCTTTGTAGCTAGGGGAAGTAATATTCTTCTACTAGATTTTCTTTTTGTAACTTGTAAACTACAAACAGCTTTCAAGTAATGCTTGATAAATAAAATTTAAAAAAATCACTCAAATTAATAGCTTCAGCTGGCTCCCAACTTGGACAGGCAGGCCACTATATCTGCTATGGTCTGTACTAATAGTATGTAAGAAACACTATATAATGCATATGAAGTCCTTTGAACTCTTGAAAGCATTCTACATAATCTACCTGTTGGATTCAGGGTGAAGTTAAGCCATCCTTTCCCAAAGGAGGCCTTATGCTAATACTGTTATTAACATTTTTATAGTGGTTGAGTGTTGGGAGTGTTCCACAAACACTGTCTATTTATACACCTTACATTAACACTGTAAGGAATCTGTATTTATCCCCCTTACTAAGATGTGAGAAGCAAGGCTAAGAGGAGAGCACCTTGTTAAATCTGTCTTGTAGATTCCCAGTTAAGTACCTCTGAGCATTTTCAGGATTTGGTTCACCTCACTGCTAAGTAACTCCTACCCATAACTTGGTGACCTGGCTTGAAGGTAAATTCCTGTGCTGACATTGTGAATTCTATTTAGATATAATAGTGCTCAGACATATAGAGCCAGTGTTGCGTAGTGTTTGAATGTTGGACTAAGACTCTGGGAGACTAGAATTCATCTCCCTTCTTAGTCATGGAAACCCCCTGGGTAACCTTGGGCAAGTCACATTCTCTCAACCTTAGAGCAGGGGTCAGCAAGTTCCCCTTACCTGGGGCCGGTCCAGGGATCCCCTGGTCTTCCATGGGCCGCCGCCGCTGCGTGCGCCACTGCGCGCGCACCATGGCTGCTATTTTGTTTGCAGCAGCAACGGGGGGCAGTGGCGGGGGTCGGCGGGGGCCGGTCCAAAGGCCTCGGGGGGGGCGGACCCAGCCCACGGGCCATAGGTTGCCGACCCCTGCCTTAAAGCAAATTTCCTTTGAAGAAATCTTGCTGAGAAAACCTCATGATAGGGTCATCATAAGTCAAAGTCAGTTTGAAGGCACGTAACAAGAAAGGCTTGTGTAAAAGAATACAAAAATTGTGTGTAAACATGTCTAGTGGCTTAAAGGTAAAGAGGAAACACTATCATAAGAGGGCCAGGGAAGGACAGATGGAAAAAACTGACCTCTCTTGGGAAACAAGGTGTAAAGGTTCTGACATAATCGTGATTACTACCAAACCCTGGGACATTTAAAAAAACACTTTGAAAAGAAAATGAGTATTTCCTTGAAAAGGCAATTGTGTGCCTTAGTATAAATTACATTAGCTATCCTGTACCAGTTTTAAAATATACAATTTCATATAATTGTGTTTACTGATCCTAGAGACTTTTGTTTTCTCTTATCACTCAGATCTCATCTTGGGAGAACTGCTGTTTGCTATTTTGTATAGCAAGGGCAATAGGAGACCTTGAGCAATAAGCAAACCATTTTCATTATATTTTAAAGCTAGACAGCCATCAGACCAAGCAGGGGCGTGTTTATCTTATTGTAAAGCAGGCCTTTCTCCCATTATATTCCTAAGAAATCCATCCAGTGGATAACTGAAAGACCAACTTGTCCTGCATATATGAGGCTCTCTTGCCTCCTTTCCTCCACTAGTTTGTCTTACCAGCAAATTTACTACTGTGCCCCCACTGAGATGTCATTTTTCATCCAAGTGTTGAAAGAACTTAAATCCTGTATCCTCCAGACCCCTGTTTATATATGCTGCTTCAGACATGCAAATTGTTGTTGTGTGCTTTCCAACTTATAGCAACCGTAAGGTGAACCTATCATGGGGCTTAACTTGTCCCACCGGCTCGGGCTCTGATTAAAGTCCCCAGCGCTGGTGGGGGGGGGGGGAGGGAGCCATGGCCTTGGCCTCAATAAAGATCGAACCCATGAGTGCCAAGGCCACGAATCTAGAAGGACACTGTAGTTCATCTGAATTCTTTTCTGACTTTCACTGATGGGGATATATGCACAAAAGTATTTTGTTAGCCAAGACCGACTTGTTGGCTGCTTTTGAAACTATTTGAATTTAGAAAGGAATAGAAATTTAATTTGGAAGCTGGAAGAAAAGTTTTTCCAAAACAGTAAGCAAATGGCAAAGATCACTATAATTGTACAGGATTAGCAATCTGTTATATAAATCTCCTGTACTAATCTTAACAAACAGCTGGATCCCAGGTCAAGGGAGCATTATCCATTTCCTGTTAGATTACAACTGCTTCCTTCCCATTTCTTAATTCAAAGTCAAAAAAATATTGGAAGAACTAGTGCATGGTGAATCCAGTCTTGGGCAACAATTTAGCAAAGGAAATGCAGCTACCATAAAATGTATAAAGGAAGAGAGAAAAGATGTGGCTTTATAATCATATCTTGTATTTGGATTGCTCATAAATGCTGTTTGAGCATTCACTCATACAAGTAAGAACCAAGTGGGAGGGAGAAAGCAGGATCCTATCCCTGGATTGTGACACTCCCTATGTATGCACTGGGATGTAGATAGGGAACATGTGGACTACCAGATTCCATTAGGTTCCAGTTCCCATCAACCAGTCGGTCCATTAGTGATGGATCTGAACAACATCTGAAAGGCCACAGATTTCCGACCCCAGCATTAGGGAAGCTTCAGTAGAGGACAGCCAGATGGACCTGTGTAGGCTCTCCCAACTATGTGGAACTCTGTTTCTTTGTAAAGGGCATGTTGCAATTAATGTACACCTGGCTGCCTTCTATAGACATTTTCCCTAGCAGTACATGGATAGGATGAAGGTGGGGTGTGATCACAAGTGTGATATCAGTGGGTGCAGCCTTGCTTTTTATTCTACCCATTTCCCCCTCTACAGCAGTGTGCCTCAGTAGGACAATATTATCATATGATCTGTGCATTGCAGTGGTCATGTAGATCCTCTTGCCTCAGTGGGGTTTTGGGCCATTAATTTCAGAAAAGGTAGACCTGTGCATGCATCCTTTTGTGCTTTTACACTTGCCCTAGAAAGAGAATTTACTGACATTTCATGTGAATGTTATTTGCATGTTGGACTTCTATGTTTACAGTGTATTGTTGACTCAGAGTACTGTCTGGCATCTAGGGCCATTCCATTATTATTATTATTATTATTATTATTATTATTATTTACCTTTTAGATTAGGTTCTGTTAGTGAGCTCTGTGCTATAAAGTATGTACCAGAATTTGCAGAACTATACAGGCAGTGCCTCAGGTAAGAGTGTCATCATTGACAGAGCAGCTTAGAATGTCTTGCGCATTAACAGTCATGTCTTTAGGAACAGAGTCTTGCCCAGTGACCCTTTCTGCTCAAGAAAAGCTGTCTCTAGAACTACAGTTGGAATTGAAGAAGCAGCTAGATTGGGGGGGGGGGGGGAAGAGATAGGCGTGTTACCTGTTTTCCATCTCATTGTTTGCCTGATCCAAATTGTACCTGCTGTGTGGACAGCGTCCATGAAAAAGCCAAGAGGCTCCTATATGATTTGGGTAGGAACAGAGAGGATGTGGAGGAGAAAAAGCAGATATCACAGTTGAAATAAGTGCTTTCTGATCTCATGATTTCCCCCCCAGTGACAGAAAAACACTTTATAGAAGAACCCTATTCAATTTATGCACTAAGCTGTTATTGTTAACTGCCCTCGAGTCTACTTTGACTCAGGGCAACCCTGTGGATTAGACCTCTCCAAAACCTCAGCCTCTCTGCTCAGGGCCTGCAGACCCAGGCCCATGTTCTCCCTGATCAAGTCTATCCATCTGGCATGCAGTCTTCCTCTCTTTCTACTGCCTCCCAGCTTTCCTAGCATCATTGCCTTTTCTAACAATTCATTTTTCCTCTTGATGCTGCCAAAGTATGACAGCCTCAGTTTAGTCATCTTGGCTTGCAGGAATGGTTCAGGCTTGATCTGTTCTTGCACCCATTTGTTTATCTTCTTGGCCATCCACAGTATTCTCAGTACTTATCTCCAGTATTACCTCTCAGATTACTTTGTTTTCTACCTATTGGCTTATGTCTTTACACTCCATGATCTTGTCCATTTCTTTCATAGCTGCCCTTCCCAGACTTAGTGTTCTGATTTCTTGGCTGCAGTCTCTGTTCTGATCAATATTTGAACCAACATATGGGAACTCTTTAACTGTTTCAGTGACCTTATTGTCTGGGGTGAATTCTTGTAGATTTGCCATAATCATTTTTTTTAATGTTCAGCATTCATCCAACCTTGGCACTTTCCTCCTTGACCTTCTTCAGTAATTGTTCCAAGTCTTTGTTTCTGCTAGTAGTATTGTGTCATCTGCATATCTGAGAATGTTAATGTTCCCTTCTTCTATCTTCACTCCTCCTACCTCTGAGTGTAAGGAGTTTATCACATAGGGGAAATCCAGTGTGGAAACGGGGCTTTAAATTAAACAAAACCCGCAAAAGCAGGTGTTTTTTCAGACAACGTCACTGTTAAAGGGAGGTTAATCCGAACGGAAATTAGACAAAAACTGCTTCTTTTTACTTTCGGAAGATCCCGAAAGTAAAAAGAAGCAGTGTTTGTCTAATTTCCGTTCGGATTAACCTCCTTTTAACAGTGCTTTCACTTTTCACACGGGGCAGAATGGGAGAAATCCCGTTCATTCAAAGCTTCCGCTTTTGCAGTTTTTTTTTACTTTAAACAGCGATTTTGCATGGGGCTCCCCGTGTGATAAACTCCTAAGTCTGCACTCATACAATATTTTCTGCATACCGGTTGAATAAATAGGGTGATAGTCTTGCCTGATCCCTTTGCCAATTGGGAACCATTCTGTTTCTCCATATTCTGTTCTGATGGCAGCCTCTTGTACTGAGTACAGAGTATGCATCAGGACAATTGGATATTGTCCCATTCGTAGATCATGAAAACATATGGCTTGCACTAAGAAGTATGGGAATGGCACAAAATCTGATAGTCCTGATGTGTAACCTGTACTCAATACAAGAAGCTGCTGTCAGAAATGAATAAGGAGAAATAGAATGGTTCCCAATCACCAAAGCGGTCAGGCATGGCTGCATGCTGTCACCCTATCTATACAACCTGTATGCAGAAAACATTGTATGCAGAGCAGGCTTAGACCCAGAGGCAGGAGGAGTGAAGATAGGAAGCAGAAACATTTGCTAAGATATGCAAAAGACACAATACTACTAACAGAAACAAATGAAGACCTGGAACAATTACTGAAGACTGTCAAGGAGGAAAGCGCCATGGTCAGATTAATGTTGAACTTTAAAAAAAATGACCAAAGAAGATTGCAAGAATTAACCCTAGACAATGAGACAATGAAATAGTCAAGTAGTTCCCATACCTTGGTTCAAATATTGATCAGAATGGAGACTGTAGTCAAGAAATCAGAAGAAGACTGGGAAGGGCAGCTATGAAAGAACTGGACAAGATCGTAAAATGTAAAGACATAACTCTGAACTCTAAAGTGAGGATAATCCAAGCCATTGTATTCCCCATTGGCATGTGTGGATGTGAGAGCTAGACGGTGAAAAAAGCTGACAGGAAGAAAGTAAACATTTGAGATGTGATGCTGGAAAAAAAGTCCTGAGAATCCCATGGGTGGCCAAGACAAACAAATGGGTTCTAAAACAGATCAAGCTTAAACAATGCCTGCAAGCCAGGATGACTAAACTGAGGCTGTCATTCTTTTCCACATCATAAGGAAAATGAATCATTAGAAAAGGCAATGATGCTAGGAAAGGTGGAAGGCAGTAGAAAGAGAGGAAGACCACATGCCAGATGGTTAGACTCAATTAGGGAAGATATGGGCCTGGGCCTGCAGAACCTGAGCAGAGAGGTTGAGGACAGGCAGACCTGGAAATGTCTTATCCACAGTGTCACCATGAGTCAAAGGAGTTTATCACACAGGGGAAATTGGAAATTTAAACAGGTCAGAACCTGCAGTTATCCAGCGTATTAGGCGCAATTGCACAAATGGTTTTCACACAACGTTGTGCGCAAACCAGTTGAAATCTGGCAGGAAAGTGACATGAACCAGCAAATAGGCATTTTCAGGAAAATACCATAAATTCATTTCCGTTTCATTCACAAATTCACTTTTTTTTTTTTTTGCGCAATTGCTCTAGTGTGAAAGCCATTTGCGGAATTCTCCCCGTTTCTATACTTGTTGCCAGATTTCCCATGGTTCTTTGGGGTGAGTAGGCAGGATCCTTAAAGGAACAATTGCTGAGGCAAAGGCAGGGACACAGAGAAAAAGCTTGCTTCTCCCTAGTCTGTGTGAATGTCCTTTCCCCATTAGCCGGGGCCCTTAAAGGAACAGCCGCTCAGGGAGGGCAGGGACACTGGTTGCTGAGAGGGATGCAGACTTTTATGCTGTTTTTCTACCTTTTCTACCTCTTTGGGTAATGTTTTGTTCTTTTTACTTAGGCTGGATATCATTTCTTGGAAAATAAGGGACAGTACAGTATAGTTTTATAAAGAAGATTGTGTAAATAAAATTGTTTATTTCTCTGGGTAATTTCTGCTGATGCAGCTACTTCTTCTGCATGCATGTGCAAAAAAAGTGATTCCCAAACCATTATCAGGATTTATACACGTCTGTGTGAAAACCAAATGTGCGTTCTACCCTCTTTCTTGCTTTACTAAGGAGTAATTTAGTAATTCTAATGCATTATTGTGTTCTGCGTGTGAAAATCAATCACTTATTGCATGCTTTTGCGGGTTGCTGTCACTTTCATTATCAGGATGGAGGTACATATGGTCCCTGTGTGATAAATTCCAAAGTCAACTTGAGGGCAGTTAACAACAAGAATGACAACAACAATGTGTAGTACTTAATTCACAAATAATGAGGAGGTAGAGGTATCTTGCGTATCATCTTCTGTTTGGAATTTGGAAATAATATCTACTGGGGAAAACAACAAATGTTCCAGAGATAGAATAAAACACACACATACACACTCCATTATCCATTCACACTAAGGTCCAGGTTTGTTGTCAAATACACTTTAGCAGATATTATACAACTAATGCAGTCTAGTAGTATTTGAGATCTATGTTGTCAACTGCAAATAAACTAATTTTCATATGGTCAGTAAGCTTTATCCTGAGACTATGATTGTTGGACAGTGAGAGTTGGAAGTTACTGGGTGAATCTTAAATTTGAGTTACTTGAGCTTGGAAAAGTTACTTTTTTTGGTCTATAACTTCCAGAAACTCCCAGGTAACGCTGCACATGTTAGCTCCCAGGGACTTTAGGAGCACAAGTCATTCTCCCCCCAGGTCTGTGAAAAACCAAATGAAAACTTTAATGTAAAGACACTGCTATCAAGATAATTGCCAGCATGGTATAGCAGTTGGAGAGTTGGACTAGGATTCTAGGAGATCAGGGTTGAATCCCTGCTCAGCTATGGAAACTACTGCATGACTTTGGGCAAGTGACTACTCACTTTCAGTCAAGGAGGAAGGCGGTAGGATACCTTATCTGAATAAATTTTGTCAAGAAAAAACTATGATAGAGTGCCCAGAGTTCAAAGTCAACTTACTACAACAACCAAGATAACTGGCCTAATAATTGCTTTGTTAAAATAATGAGAACCTCTGTTTTAAACAGTTAAACCTATTCTGAATTCAGTAGAAATAAGCAATTTATGTAAAATCTCTGCTGCAAATACTTCCACATAAACAACAGTTAATAGTAAATCAAGTTTATTCTGGGGACACATCATGGGTGTACTTTTAGAGTGAAGAATTCTGGTTTTCTGGCATTGAGGAAGTTTCATAGAATAAAATGAAGAACCATTTTTGTGAGATCTGATTGCCGTCTATATATGTTCCATTGCAAAACTTAACTGTATTATATGAAATGGAGAAAGCTAGAAAGAAAAGAAAGAAAAGAAGTTACTAACTAGTAAAGTATGGATTTAGGTGGCATATCTGTTACACATGTGCATTAATCTTCACTTGCTAACTTTTCTGGATGGTGAAAGAGCATAAGTTCATGGAAAATGTATAGCAGAAGCTTTATTTTAAAAAGTGTTGAATGGGCACACATACATGCATAGCTGAAATATTTCTCAAATCTGAGTGATGCTCCTTGGGTAAAACCAGAGACAGGCATGTGCTTCTCCCCCCCTGCACACTGTATTTTGAAAGCTTTCTTCTGATTCACAAAAACAGCTGCCTTGGAGTTGAAATGGCACCAGCCTTTTAAAAAGTAATTTTAACTAGGTAAGCACCAAACCACTTCCATCTGTGTTTCTTCATTTGAGTGTTGGAAATGTTGTTCAGTCACTATTTTAAAAATGTAGGCAATCTCCAGTAGAATGTTCAGGGCTGCACCTGGCTGTATTTAAATAGGATTTTTCATTGCAATATAACTGTAGCTTGTAGTGCCATTAATGACATAAATATTTTAAATGTGTATTTAAAAACATGCTCATAATGAGAGTTAAGAAATTCCTAACTACAGTTTATGGTGGGAAGCTAAAAGTGCATTAAAAAGAATCCTGGTGATTTAAAATAGAGAGGGTCTTTGTTGTGTTTCCTTTTCTAAATCTAATAAATATCCTTCCCTTACTTTTGTTTCCTCATTATGTTTCAGGTCTTGGTTCACCCATCACACTGAAGTAAGCCACACCTGAGCTTCTCTCCTCCCCATCACTGCTGATCTAAAGCTAATGAGCAGCTATGTCAGAAGACTTCAGAGGTATGCTCTTCATAAGATATATTGTGTAGACCAGGGGTAGGCAACCTTTTTGAGCCGGGGGCCGGGTTGCTGTTCCTCAGACAATTGGGGGGCCAAAGAGCCAAAAATAAAATAAAATAAATAAATAAATAAATAATTTTTTTAACAAAAAATAAAAATATGCATGCACACTCTCTCAGCCCCAGAAAAGCCATGGCAAACCCCCTGTGGAGATTTTGCCAAGAAAACCCCAAGAACAAGTAATAACAACAATAATCAATGTCATCATGGTGGGCAGCGCCGGCGGCACTGGCAGGACCGGCCTGGGGCCGGTCCAAAGGCCTTGGGGGGCCGCATCCACCCCCCGGGCCTTAGGTTGCCTGCCCCTGGTGTAGACCTTTTCCAAAGACCAGGTGAAAACTGTGAATGTGGCACTTTCCCACCCCCTGCCTTGATACAAGGGGCAGGAATTGTGCAGGCTGTGTGTGGTCCCCTCAGGGCTCTCTCATTGCTGAGAAAAAGTTTGGTGAAAAATATGAAGAATTATGCTCTAGAAGCCTCAGATTTTCCATTTCATTGTTATTTTGGAGAGGTGACTTTTGAGGACCTGAAATAGCGTCACCAACAAAATTGGAAGTGACCATGAAGTCCTTTCACCATTGGCTGGTGCAAAATGGGGTGGGCACAGTCCCTGGACCCTCCATAGTTGCCCACCTCTGCTCTTTGCATTCATCTGTCTGTTGAGCTGAATGAACATGCATGCTCAGAGAGTGGATGATGTGAGTTCAGCGTGTTCAATGCTGTCACACCTGTCATTACTTTCCCTCCTTCCTTGTTCACATGAATCCTAAGACCCCTTCTATAGTGATCTGGTTGGGAATGCCCACCCCCACCACCTGAAATTGATACAATGCAGGTGTCCCCAACTTTCATCTGTACAGAGCATTGGGATGTGCAGTTAGTACATGAGGACTCTATACAGGTTGAGTCTCCCTTATCCAGAATTCCAAAATCCAAAATATTCCAAAAACCAAAACTTTTTGATGGTTGGCTGAGACAGTGAGATGTTTGCTTTCTCATGGTTCAATGTACACAAAATATTTCATGCGCAAAATTATTTAAAATATTGTATAAAATTATCTTCAGGCTATGCATATAAGGTTTATATGAACATAAATGAATTTTGTGTTTAGACTTGGGTCCCATCTCCAAGATATCTCATTATGTACATATATACAAATACAGGTATTTCAAATTCCACAAAAAAATACCAAATCCAAACACTTCTGGTCCCAAACATTTCAGATAAGGGAGACACAACCTGTCTTGCCTACAGATCTGTAAAATGAATGTTCTGTTCAGGCTTCCCATAAACAAACGCTTGTAAATAAAGGGTATTACCATGGGGACACTCAGTGCATTATTGGACCACTGAATTTCTTATTTAATGGTTGTTTGATACAAACTTTTACTTTACTGAAGCTAAATGCAAGGAAAGAAAATTCTTACATCTGTAAAACATTGTGTTCTTATCAGTGGTGTGGATTAAGCTGGTCATCTCAGAGAGAGTTCAATCTGTTCCCAGCCTCAATAACTCTAATTTGCAGTGATAGAAGAATGCAGGACAGCTTAATAGTGGATACAAAGAAGGAAGCTGGAAACACTCAGCAGGTTTGTTCAGGGGGCATTTCACACTACACAATTATAGCATTGTAATTCCACTTTAATTGTCATGTTTCCATTCTATGGGATACTGGGATTTTCAATTTAGGAAGGGATATTTAGAATTCTCTGCCGGAGCTCCATTGCTTCAATAAACCTCAAAACACAGGCTAACATAAGAATCAAAGTTAAAGTAGAATCATAGAGCAATAATTGTGTAGTGTGAAAGAGCCCCAGATATAATACCAATAATGGTTTATCATTTTAAGAAAGAACCTGTCATATTCATCAGGAGGTGATTAGAATATTATCCTTCTGTTTTGAGATAATGATGGTTTCATGGTACATTGAAATCTTAATTGAATGAAAATCTTAAACTATAGTTGAGCTTAACAGTAATTTATTGTAACATCCCAAATGCATAAGTCTTGGTTTGAACTTAGATTGTTGTAATAAACTATGAAGATCAAGGTTTAGGTAAAAAACTGAACTTCACTATGGACGTTATCACACGTGTGCCACAATTCGAAAATAAAGTGGAAATGACAAATTCCGAAAATAAACCAAAAATAAACCTTGATTCCGCAAATGGCTTTCACACGTAATTACCTTAATTGCGCATTTAAGCTAAGCCCCCACTGAAACCGCATTTAATGTTCACACATTTCTCCCACAAGTGAGAAATCCCGTAAATGTACTAGAAATGAGCTTCTTGCACATGCGCAGATAGAGGAATGCTCGCCGCGAATGTCGGATGAGGTTTTCGTCACTTCCTTCTCCCCATTTCGTCATTGCTTTGCCCGTGTGCATTCGCTATTGCCGTGATCTTCATCTTGCTGTGCATTTTGTATCGCCGCTACCATGGAGGCTGTGTTTATCCTGATGCGTGAGTTGATGGCAAGGGCAGAGGAAGTGGAGAGGGCACACCGCGAAAGGCGCAGGGCTGTGCTGAGAGCCCTCCGTTGGTGGTTGAGGTGCCATGGCATGAGGGGAGTCACTGCACATCAGCTACTTCGCATACTTTTAGCTGGTGGCAACTGCAGCGCCAGGGCTTTCCAGGCCTCCAATGTCCCCCGTGCACGCCGATGGTGGGTGAGACCACAGGTCATCAGGAACTGGTGGTCAGAGGAGGTGATACCACTGTGGGATGAGGACATGTGGATTAGGAATTTCCGCATGTCCAAAGCCACCCTCTTCGAGATCGCCGATGCTCTGCGTTCTCAACTCCAGGTGAGGGACACCATAATGAGAAGGGCCATCTCAGTGGAAGAGAGGGTTGCGATCACCATCTGGTGGCTTTCGCCCCCCCCCCCAATTACTGGAGAGTGGCACGGCATTTCCAAATTGGGGTGTCCACAGCAGCCCCATCATCTGCACGGAGGTGATATGCGCTATAGAGAAGGAACTTCTCCAAAAAACGGTCTGCCTTGGGAACTGTCGCCAGGTACGTACCTTACCTTAATGTTTCTACAGTTTGTGTTCCTGGGCTCTGCTACACCCAGATGCCTTTTTTGTAATTTGAAAAATATTTTATAATACTTATGGTGTGCCACTTAAACATGGGGGGGGGGGGAATGGATACATAGGGGCATGTGTTTGTGCATGGTAGAGAAGGTTGGTAATATCCACCTTCCGTGTGTGCCATTCACAATCCCTGTTTCATACTGTGTGTGTTTTGGCCAGTTATGCATATCTACATAAATAGCTTTGCCAAAGGGGTGGTGGTGGTGGATTCATTTGCGCAGGACGCTATAAGGTGGGCATCTTTGGTGGTATATATATAAAGGTATAGATACCCACATGCATATAGGCAGATAACTGGAAAGACAGATAGGCAGCGGGGTGCATAGATAGCAATGAATATTGCGCCTTTAACATGGCTGGGCAATTGTTAGGGCTGTTTTCTGGGCAAAAACACAGGTGGGGGGCATCAACATATGACTCTTTGCCTGAATTTAATTGCCTTTTCTCTGTTTAATTTGTTCACATTGCAGGTCATGGAAGGCTTTGAACAGCTGGGCTTCCCCCACTGTGTTGGCGCTCTAGATGGGACCCATATTCCTATAAAGCCTCCCAGGGCTAGGGCCGAAGAGTACTTCAACCGGAAGTACGGGCACTTTATCGTCCTGCAAGGAATGACATCGGCCACTGGACTGTTCCTCAACATCGAGGCTGGGTTTTCAGGCCACAACCATGACGCCTTCATATTCCGCCATTCCGCCTTGTGCCAGGCAATGGACGAGGGAGCATTTGTGCCTGGAAATCCCACAATTACAATCCGTGGAGTGTTGGTGCCGCCCCTGGTAATTGCAGATGGAGCATACCCCTTGCGCAGGTGGCTCATGAAGCCATACAGTGGAGCTCTGCAGTACAACCAGCTGAAGTTCAACATGGCACTCAGCAGGGCTCGCTGTGTGGTGGAGCGAGCGTTTGGAAGACTGAAAGGCAGATGGGGCTGCCTGGGTGCAAGGCTAACTGTGGGCGAAAATTATTTTGCCACAGTTGTGTCAGCTTGCATGGTGCTACACAACATCTGCGAGACCAAGGGGCAGTACACAGGGGAACTACAGCTTGCACCAATGCCCGAGGAGTACTTGGCGGCGAGAGACCGGAGAAGGCAAACTGAAGGGGAGCTTGTCCGTGGAGCAATTGCAGCCATGATTGCAGAGCAGCAGTGAGCAATGATGGCTAGATCTCTCGGTGAATGTTGCTTTAGTGTTTGATTTTACATATGTGTTCAGGACTAATAAACCCTTAGTTAACTGTCTTTGGGGCTGGTTCACTTTGCCTCTCCATCACATCCATCTGGCACTCACTTTTTAGGGTATTTAGGTAACCGGTTGCACATAAGCATGTGCCGGGGGGGCCAGGGGCCAAAGAGAAAGACAATTAGAAGGAAAATGGGACCTGACGAGGCACGTGGGAGATATGGAAAGGAGGCTGGACCAGGTGCACATGTGGGTGCTCCACTTTCAAGCTGCCCGCCCCCCCCCCCCGGAATTGATCTGGATTTGTTACCCCCCCTCCTCCCACTGACCTGTGAAGCAACAGGCAGTGGTTTGTTGTTGTTGTTTTGGAATCTCCCCTCCCCCCCCCCCCCCCGGTCATATTATTTAACCAAAAAAAACATGCATAGGAGTTATTTTATTTTTTTACAAAATAAAAAAAACGTATTTTTTGAAAATAGTCACGCATTGTCTGTGTTCTTCTTTGCATAATTTGCGGGGCCAATGTAGAGAAGAGGCAGAAGCTTTAATTTCCATTAGAGAACCACCTGTTGAAGTGCAGAAAAAAAGCATAGGTAGCATTAGTATCTATGAATAGGCAATGAATCTCATCTAGTATACACCCAGTGTAAGAGTAGGCCCAAAAAACCAAAAACTTCTAGAAGTAGAAGGTATCAGATTAGAATAAGGATGGCATGCATATTTATGCTATGGATATCCCAAATTAGGTAAAGAATTTAACACCCATTAAATAAGGAAAATGCGTTACATTGTGTGGAAAAATTACAAGAAACCATTTTTATTCGAAAACACCAATATGGGCATCTTCACAAGAGACGCTACATACGAAAGAAGACCTGGTAAAGAGAACCTGGCTTACTTTTGAAAATCTAGTGATAAAATCAAATGAAGATTAAAATTTTAAAAAAGGAGAGAAGAATGCCTAGAAGAAGGTATTGATATCAATTTGGTTGAAATATCAGCCAAAAAAAAAAAAAAGTTTTGAAGGGATAGGGAAACCCTTGGAATCTAAAGAGAAAGGTCATTATTTGACAAGATATGAAAAGATGGAGATCAAAAGTGGATAAGGAAATCTTATAAGGTATTGTTAGAAATAGAACTTGGAGAAAAAACAATGAATCGTAATATGATTAGATGGATACCAAATTTTGGGAATCCTATTTCATTGCAAAAGAGGGCAAAAATATGGTCAAACAATATAAAATTTAAAAAATGCAATGCCTTAACGGAAAACTTCCATATTACCTACTTTTGCTGGAACCTCCATTAGATTAGCCAAAATGACAAAAGAACATATGAATAGTATCTTGCAAATGCAAAGAAAATATAGGTACTATGTATCGTATTGGTGGCAGAGCAGAAGGGTTAAAAATTATTGGACACATCCACAGAAATATATGTAAAATATTTAAGATAAATATTCCATTTAGACCAGAGCTATTCCTGTAAAATCTATATCTATCTATATCTATAGATATATCTATATCTAAATCTATCTCTCCCTATATATCTGCCTTGATACATAGACCCCAACACATGCATTCACAAAGGCAGTAAAGGGCATAATAGGCTACGTTGTCATGATCTTGGGAGACATAATACACAGGCCCCTAATATCTTTCCATCTATCTGTCTGTCTCTCTCTATCAATCACTATATCTACCTGTCTATCTACCTGTCTCTCTACCTGTCTATCACCCTATCTGTATATCTATCTATCTATCTATCTATCTATCTATCTATCTATCTATCTATCTATCTAAACAATATCTAAATTTCTCTATCAGTCTTATCTACCTGTCCATCTACCTGTCAATCTAGCTATCTATCAATCTCTATCTATCTATCTATCTATCTATCTATCATCTATCTATCCTATCTTTCCAGCTAACTATCTATCCATCAGTGTAGCTATCAGTCTCTCTACCTGTCTAGCTACCTGTCTCTCTATCTCTCTATCCATCTATCTATCTATCTATCTATACCTATCTATCACTCAAAACTATCTATCTATCTGTCTGTCTGTCTGTCTATCTATCTATCTATCTATCTCCCTCTCTCTATATATCTGCATAGCTGCATGCACTGAAACAGGTAGTGTCACACATGCACTCTAGATCATCAAAGGCACCGCATCTCATTTCTGTAGAGATGCAAGACACACAGATCACAAAATATCTGTCTGTCTATCTATCTACCTATCTATCTATCCATCCATCCGTCCGTCCGTCTATCTGTCTGTCTAGCTATCTAGCTATCAATCTATACTATCTTTTTCTATCTACCTATCTGTCTATCTCCATCACTCTCTACTCCCTCCCCCTCTATAGATACAGAAACCCAAACAAGTATTTCCACCAAGGCACCCTACAACCAGATAGGCTGCGAAAGTTAACTCTGGGGAGACACTTTAGAAAGACCCATAAATCATGAGCCCAGAAGACATAATTCCAACACTCACACAAACGCACACACATGCAGAGTGCCGGGAGGCAAAATAGGCGGATAGGTAGCATGCCCTCATGGATGGCGCTGGCAGCCAGGTATCCAGTGCCTGAGGAAGAGAAGCATCAATACATAAATTTCTAGTTTTATTTCCCCGCCCCCACCCCGAAGACAGTCCCACAAATACAGTAGCAACCATCCCCAATTGTCTTCTTTCACAAACCCCAGATCGACCACGGCCCGATATCTCTACTGAAAGGAAGATTTCTTTAGAAAGAAGAAGCAGAGAGGGCCATGTCTATCCAGCCAGTTTGTCGTCCGAGCAAAACAGGAAGTACACGTAATAAAGATGCTGCCTCGATGAACCATGAGAAACCACGCGGGAACCATGGGAAATTACGGGGAAATGCTTCCAAATGCGCATTTGGCTATCACATTACGGTAAATGCGAATTTACCTTAATTGCGCATTTGCATTTCCTCCAAAAAACCGAATTTCAAAAGATCTCGGATAACACCAGTTTCTGTCCACTTTCTATCCAGTTTCTGTGCGACGTCATGTGAAAACACGGGACACTGATTCAGTTTCTGTTTGGGTTTTGTGTTGATTAACCAGCAGATTTGCCCCCGTGTGATAACGTCCTAAGTTAACAATTAATGTGAAAGCAGTTGATCTCCTCTTTGCAGCCATGGTGAGTGGGATGGAAACTGACAACCCAAAGACTAATTCAAGTAATGCTAAAATAAAGTTTAATATTGCATTAGTAGGTAGGTGTTTTTCCTTGGTTGTAGTGTTTGTAACATCCCTAGGCAACCTAATGCCCTCCGGATGTGTTGAATGACTAGCTCCAGAGTCCCCTAAACAACTATGGCTCCAGATAGGGGAAGTCTGCATCACAGTATTTTCATCCCGGTAGACTGCTGTCTTAGGGTCTAAGCAGACGGGCGGCACGGGGCCGCCCCGGGAAGCTGTGGATTGGGGCCGAGGTATCCGTACACCTCGGTCCCGCTGTGCAGCTTCGTCGCCCCAGGAAGGAAGTGAGTGTGAGTGAGGCTAGTTGTGAGTGAAGCTGGTCCTTCCACAAATCGCCGAAGGTGCACCGCAAAAGGCTGCCGGCGCACCTTCGGCAGCTCTTCCACTGCAGCGTGTGCGGACGCTGCAGCGGAAAGGCATCCTTGGAGCGCTGGCCATGCAGAGGGCCCGGCGCTCCGACGATGTCTTCAGGAAGGGGTTGGGGCGCCCAGCATGTGGCTGCCCCTCCCCTTCCTTGCCCTGAAGACAGCGCTTTGCGCCGTCTGCTTCACCCCTTAGAGAGGTCAATGTCATGCCTATCTTATGGAACATCTTGGTCTCTAATGATTTTTCCACTAGTTGGCAGCAGATCTCTTTTCTGTGGACCAAGTGCTTGAGCAAGTGAAGTGAGTGTGAGTGAGGCTAGTTGTGAGTGAAGCTGGTTTTTCTGGACCTTATAAGCATCATTGATTTATATGGCATTTCAGAATGTAGTGTTAAGTAAAGAGAGAACTTCCCTATCCAAAGCAGCTTTCAAATTATTTTGTATATTTTGGTGGGCTAAATGGAGGGATAGGTAACCAGGACAGTGGACATGAAGTTCTGGAGGTGGTGGTGGTGGTAGTGGTTGCTGTATGGCAGAGGTAGGCAACCTTTTTGAGCCGGGGGCCAGGTTGCTGTCCCTCAGACAATTGGGGGGCTGAAGCACCAAAAATTAATTAATTAATTAATTAAAATTAAAAATTAAAAATTAAAAATTAAAAAAAATATGCATGCACATTCTCTCAGCCCCAGAAAAGCCATGGCAAAACCCCTGTGGAGATTTTGCTAAGAAAACCCCAAGAACAAGTAATAACAACAATAATCAATATCATCATAGTGGGGGGGGGCGAAGGGGGAGGCGGTGGCAGGACCAGCCTGGGGCTGGTCCAAAGGCCTCGGGGGGCCGCATCCAGCCCCCGTGCCTTAGTTTGCCTACCCCTGCTGTATGGCTTCAAATAGTTTCTGACTTATGGTGAACCTAAGGTGACTCTGTTATGGGGTTTTCTGGGGCTGAGTGTGTGTAACCTGCCCAAAGTCATCCAGCGGATTTTCATGGCTGGACAGGGAATTGAACTCTGATCTCCAGTCATAGTCCAACAGTCAAACCACTACACTATGCTGGCTTAACCAGGAAAGTGGACATGATGTTCTGAAGGACACTGTTAATATATTTCAACTTACAGGGTATGGCTTTATCTAGAAAAGTATACTTCTTCTGGCACCTTGAGATAACACATTTATTATGTCATGATCCAAAAGCTTTATTGCTATTATTATTAACTTTATACCCCACTTTACCCTAAAATTGGGACTTGGGGCTGAACAAGTACAATATAACTAAAAACATGTCAAATTTAAAATAGAATTAAACTATTCACAATATTAGAACAATTTAAAACATACACCTACAGAGGATATAAAGCACCCTCTAAACTCCTTTCTTTAAAAATCTTCAGTTCTAAAAGTCTGTGGGAATAAGAAAAGTCTTTGCCTATCAGTGGAAGAGCATCAAAGATCCATTCTGACTTCCTTAGAAAAGGAGTGCCTAGGGATAGCCATCAAAAAGTCCCTATCTCGTGGCCCCAACAGTTGTTCATATGAAGTTGGTGGTTTCAGTGGCATCCTCGCACCAGCTGCCACCTGGTGGAGGGGGCTTGCTGGGGGGGGATGGCAGCCAAAAGCGAATGCTTGGCCTTCTCCTTTGCCCCTGCAACAGCTTCCTCCTAAGGAGGAAGCCTCCGCTGCAGTAAAACCAGGAGAAGCATGCTTACCCTCCTTTCCTGCCCTGGTGGCCTTCACCTAAGGGGGGAGCTGCCATGAAGCTGGGAGGGGCACACTCATTCTTCACCACTGCTATCCTTCTGAAGGGGGAGCCATCACTAGGAGGGTCATGCTCACCCTTCTCCTTTGCTGCTGCTGTGGCCTTCTTTTAAGGAGTGAGCTGCTGCTGTGCCAAAACCTAGAGGGGTGCACTCGCCCCTCATCCCGCAGCAGGAGGAGGAGGGCCCGACCAGGTGTCACCCGGTGTGCTCTGCACTCACCGCACCACTTAGTGATGCCACTGGGTGGACTGAGATGTATGCTCTACAAAGTAATGATAGCTATATCCATTTTGTTGTTAACTACCTTCGAGACAATCTCGACTCATGGCGACCCTATGGATGAGACATCTCCAAGATCCTCTGTCCTCCACTGCTTTGCTTAATTCCTGCAACCCCTTAACACCCGTGACCTCCTTAATAGAGTCCATCCATCTAGCATATGGCCTTCCTCTCTTCCTACTTCCCTCCACCTTTCCCAGCATTATTATTTTTTTCTCTTCTCATGATATGTCCAAAGTATAACAACCTCAGTTTGGTCATCTTGGCTTCCAGGGAGGTTTCCGGTTTGATCTGCTCTAGGATCCATTTGTTTGTCCTTTTGGCTGTCTATGGATCCTCAGCACTCTTCTCCAGCACCACATCTCAAAGGAGTTGATTTACTTCCTATCATCTTTCTTAACTGTCCAGCTCTCGCATCCATACATCTTAATAGTGAATACAATGGGTTGTATGATTCTAACTTTTGTGCTGAGTTGTATATCTTTGCAGTTTAGAATCTTTTCTAGTTCTTTTATAGTTGCCCTCCCCATTCTTAATCTTCTGATTTCCTGACTGCAGTCTCCATTTCTATCAATGGGAATTCTTTTACTATTTCTATTTCTTCATTGTCTAGGTTGAACTTGTGAAGGTCCTCGGTGGTCATTATTTTTGTTTTCTTTATGTTCAGCATTAAGCCTGCCTTTGCACTTTCTTCTTTGATCTTCCTTAGTAGGTGTTCCAGGTCTGTGAGGTTTTCTGCTAGTATTATGGGGTCATCTGCATATCTTAGATTGTTGATATTCCTTCCTCCTATTTTCACTCCTCATTCTTCTGTGTCCAAGCCTGTTTTTGAGTACAATGTAATCCATAGTCTTGTGATTTAGTATATGTGTTGGTCTGCAGCCAAAATAGCAGTGACACTTTCGCTCCCATAGAAGTAGTTTTGAAGAAATAAAAATAAAAGGTATCGACAAAGGAGACAATGTTCCCCTGTGCAAATGACAAGCAAATATAAAATAGAGACCTCACATTTCAGATTTGAGACTGTAAAGTTCTGACAATCTTAGAAAGCTGAACAAGGAAGTTACTCAAATAGAACATGAGACAGGAAATGTCATGCTTAAGATTAAAGGCTGAACTGATGCATTTTTCTCCCCACCCCAGTGCTCTTCTTTGTATATTGATAGAGTTTGGGAAATATCTGAATTCATACTAGTCAGAGAGAATTAGCAGAACCCCTTTCCCCCAGTTCAAATAATACCCCTTTTCATTCAGCAATGGTGACTGGATTGTTTGGGCTTGTCTACTGCTGTGATCTCAGAACCATACAAGACATCAATGTCTCTGTGCTGCAATAAAGAAGCAATTGGGTTGGTGTAACAGGAATGTGAAATAATTTTGGAACCAGTGTAGTGGGGGTGAAGTAGGAAAGTTGAAAATGCCAAGAAAAGTGATTGCCCTGCTTATGAGCTTAGAACAACAAAGGGAAAAACGGGAAAAGACACCAGATTTTAAAACCAGCTCAATGACATTCAAGATGCAGTATTAGAATTGCCATCTCACCCCAAAGTAGCTTTCCCAATAACAGTTTGTTAGTGCTTCTTAATGCATCATATGTTGTTGCCTGACTCACACTTTATTATTGACTTATTTGGGCTAATGTGTATACATATTAATAAGCAATTATTTTATAGGTTGTAACATACCTATTATCTGTCCTCAACTGGCTGGATGGGACCAGAATGTTGTGGGTGCCAACATGGTATAGTGGTTGGACTAGCATTTGCTGGGCCATGAAACCCATTGTCAGTCTTGAGGAAGTCAGTCTTTCATCCTGACCTACTCTACAGAGTTGTTGTGATGATAAAGTGTGGAAGAAGAGAGCCATTGATACCTCTCTTGAGTTTATGTGAGGAAGGATTTTACTCTGTACAAGTAGATTATATTATGTATAGGAAAGAATCAGCACTGTATTTAGTGATAGACACAATTTTGAAATTTGACTATTCATATGTAATTGTCAACTTTTGGATCATAGGTAATTGGGTGAAAGTCTACTTCTCAGTCCAGATGCAAGAGTTTCAAAATCAGTTTCTGCTTGCTCAAATCATCAAGCACAACATGGATTTAATTTAGAAATATTTACATTTGCACTTTAAATTGTATTTCAGCTTTTGGGTTTGTAAATAAAAAAGATCTTCAAGAACTTCTAGTGTTTTCTCATTTCAAGATACTGTAAATGCTGTGTATGTAGTGTTCTTGTAACAGTTATCTTCATTGTGAGAAATAGAGTCTTTCCTCATTGCCAGAGTATGGGGAAACATATTTGCAAAACAACTAGGTTTCTGTATAGTTCCTTGGCAAATACAAAACCTCAGGATTCAGGCTGCGGTAGTCTAATATAATGAGGCATCTAAATTATTTTTAAACATAATGATATCATTACTAGTGTATGTTTCTAAGAACAGAGATGCTGAAGGCAGGGCTTAATATTCATATAGCATCTCAGTGTGTGCACAGTGAATATAAGCTTTATTCTCCTCTTTAATTCTGAAAACAAAGTCTTGAGTAGAGTCTTAATTTGTCATTAATAATTATTTTTATTTAAATGGAAATTCAACCTGTAAGAGAATTATATGACCCATAGCTACCTCTTCTGGTGACTTAGGGGTTATTCCCACTTACATTTACACTGGTTTGCAAATTGTGATGACACTGGGTGGCTCAAATGATTGAGGCTGAGGCATATTTCCCACTATGGTAGTGAATTTTGTCCTCAGCATTGTAGTTCCCACTAGTGCCTTTGAGCCACTGCTGGGGGGGTGGAACTAGGTTTGCTGGGCTTGTAGATCCTGCAGTCCCCCTCCAGATGTGGTCAAGTCCCATCAAAGAGGGGCTTCAGGGAGCAGAGCCTGGGGAGTGGGGCAAGGAATGTGCAAAAGCGCTCCTTGGTTTTGGGGGAGATAATCCTCTGGGTTCGAAGGCCACGTGGGGCTTCTCCACCCCTCCCAATCCCACACGGTTGGAACCTGGAGGCGACCAAAGTTGGAGGGTTCTGCCCCCGAAGACCACACGGGGCTCTCAGACTGGAACCTGGAGGTGACCAGAGGTGGAGGGCTCTGCCCCCGAAGACCACGCGGGGCTCCTCCAACCCTCCCAATCCCACCCAGCTGGAGGCAAGCAGAGGCAAAGAGCTCTGCCCCCGAAGACCACGCGGGGCTCCTCCAGCCTTCCTGATCCCACCCAGCTGGAACCTGGAGGCGACCAGAGGTGGAAGGTTATGCCCCTGAAGACTATGCAGGGCTTCTCCAGCTCTCCTGATCCCGCCCAGCTGGAACCTGGGGGCAGCCAGAGGCAGAGGGCTCTGCCCCGGAAGACTGCGCAGGACTCCTCCAGTCCTCCCGGCCCAGGATTCCTCAAGGGAGAGGGGGAGGTGGCAACCCCCTCCCCTGGCACTCTCTGGGGCCCGATCTTTCCCACTTGGAACTTGGAGGCAGCCAGAGGCTCCCATATGGTTGTTGAAGTCCTCGCTCTGCCCCATGACCCAGGCTCCCAGCTCCCAGTGAGTAAAACTTTGGCAGGATGCAATTCAGTTCTGTCATTCACACTTGTTGGACACGCTTCTGAATCACTCCTTTTCAAAAGAACTGCCTAAAAACTAGTGATGGAAAGAGTGATTTTTAAAAATTTGTCTTGCTTCCAAGCGATGCCTAACGATCACGGTCACATCTGAAACCGTTTCTAATGGGGACGAGGCACGTGTACAGCGATCAGCAATTCGCTTTAAATCATAGTGTGAAGGAGCCCTTAGTTGCATAATTTTGGATTGGGTGGCAGGGAGTTTTGGATTGGGTGGCAGGGAAAGCAGTGTCCCAAATAAAAAATGTTCCCTCATTTCAGTATCCAAATTTTTAACACTGCTATAACTTCAGTTCAGCATTTAGAAATACAGCTTAGGCATCCAAAGACAAAGGGCAGGCAAATTTACTGCGAGAATATAAAAAAGAATTTTAAGTATGAGTGAGTTTCAGTGCCTGACTTTACAATGCTAGAAATTTGGAGCTGAGGAAAACATTGGGGAGGGGGACAGAGAGTCAGAATTCTTATTTTGGGGAAGGCTGCAATTTTTCCCCCTATGGACTAGCAACAACTCAAATGGTGCTGTGTTTTCATGAGGCATACATCATGCAAACCTAGATAAAAAGATGCCTATTATGTAGTGTTCCGGTTGAGTAGCAAAAGATGAATTGTACACCACTTCCCTCTACCAACCACACTTTGCATTACCTCTGCTGCTTATCAAGTTCTTGTGACTGCAACTCTCTAAAGTGGTCCAGGGAATATATCCTATAATGATATGCAATATCTTGTCCCATTGTGGGCTGCCAACTCTCTCTCCAAGAACTGAAAATCTCTTTCATCCTGAAAGCTAGATTCCATTTCAGAGATGTTCTCTGGTGGGTGTGGGTGTGGGTGTGGAACAATACCAGCATATTTCATCTTAAAAGTCTTATTACGAGTAACTAAGCCTCAAGAGAAGCATTTCATTGGTTTGGAATGGGGAAACAGCCTATAGAAAAGATTTAATTGACGGGAGAATTGGGCAATCACTGAATGATAGTGTCATTTCATGTGGGGCATGGCCCCTAATTGACTAGTGTTGTCTTCCAAAATGGCCAGACTTGACCTCAGGGACTGAGCTTTCCTATTTATGTGATAATCTCAGTGGCTACATGTTGCAAACTATGATAGGTAGTGATTGTCTTCTAAAGAAATCCCAGTACAGTGTCTTACAAAGGCCAGAATCCATTGGTGCATAATACAATTATAACCTGCTGCCATAACTGGCATAGTTATGACAGCAGAAAGAAACAAAACAGCAGGCTTGGCAACCATGAAAGAAGTAAGGCAGTGGGAAATTAGCCTGACAGATTATGGCCATACTCCTACATTGTGATGGTGGAAGCAACAGAAGTGCCTTTTTTCCAATAAAAAAACCAACCTTAGGAGCCTAAGTGCAGCTCCATCTTCCCAGCCATTGGTTGGCTGTGAAGATAAACTCCAGATTGCTCTTGAACTAAGGAGGAAGGCGCAACCTTCCTCCTTCTTTCCTTCGTGCTCAAGAGCAGCTAAAATGAACCCGAGTGCACCTCTGCAGCCAGCAAGCAGCAGGAGAGAGGAACTACTCCCAGCAGCCCCCAGACTGTTGTTGTGCCCCTTGATAGGACCTTGAAGAAGGAGCTACTAGCTTACCTCCTACAATGACAGATAAAAAAAAGTACATGTGCAGGTGTAACTCCCAAACACCCCAAATTCTTTACCATCAGGATGTTCACTTTGGTCTGCCTTCCCTTGCTTCCATTGTGTGACCCTGGAAAAAATGCAGCTCCTAATATGCTGGACCAACAGGATTCTGGCTATAGCTTAAGCTTCTCAAGAACCCCAGGGTTCCCTGGAAGGTGGGCTGAAATCCATTCAATTATAAAAAAATAAATACAAATTTCAGTGTATCATTATGGATTAGTGAGAAACCCTAATCTGATTGATGGAAGGATGCTTTTGTTTCATGTCATTCTTGGTGAAGAGCATCTGTCTACTTGAGACACTTCCCATGCTCTTGATTGCCCAGTGAACCCCCTTGCATCTGGGAAGCTGCCATGTGGCTCTGCCCTGAGGTAACCATATGCCTTTAAAAAAGAAAAGGCTGTGGAGCTCTTGACAGTATGAACACTGGGTATTTGCTGATGAAGTTTTAGTCCTCTAGGCTGCCACGCTGAACACCATAGCATGAAACTGCACTCTTGCTGTTGGGTCTCCAGTTCCCTCTGCTGAAAACTGCCATGCAGAGACAAAAGCTCTGGAGTTATTCACTGGGTGAATTCTAATTTCCTTGGATCTGAATGATTGCATTTAGTGACTGCAAATCTGTACAGCAATCTTAACACCGCTTTTTGGGCTGTTCCAGGAGGGGGGAATAAACTGAACTTGGGACATATGCAAATGGAATGAAAGAGTAAGCTTTCATTGATTTAAGAGGTTTTGCAGTAAACCAAAGAGAGGCGGGGGGATGGGGATGCCTAATCCAGTTAACCGTGCCTCATTTGAAGCATACCTAATTAAAATATTATTTTTAAATTTGGTGTAATTATCCAAAGAACATCCTGGAATCAAAGATAATGTGGGGGCCTGTTCTTTCTCTAGAACTGTGTTTGCTTGTGCCACTTTGAATCTCAGTTTTGGGTGTTGATAGAAAACATTCCCCCCTCCCCTTTTTAGATTAAGCAGTTGAATCTGTGCCTAAAATGCCTGAGGTTATTTGGATGCATGGATGGAGGCATTCAGCGATGATTGAATTTGAATCTGTTATGAGAACAAGTATTCGTGATGTTGCCAAACAGCAGAAATAACCCTAGCCTTCTGAATGTAGGGTACTCTGCACAGATGGCTCTGGAGCTGTTGCTCTTAAAAAGATGTTTTGAGGCTCCTGTTGTTTCTTTTCTTCCAAATACAGTTGCATGGAACATGTGTGTTGTTCTCAGATAGGCTTTGGAAAGCATTCTCTCTTTGTTTCTGCTCTTGTCCACCTTCAAAGAAGATTTTAGGGCATATTGGACTTGAAGGGAAGCATCCTAGGGCAAGTGACCTTTTTAGTTTAAATTTAAAATCCATAGTCTTACTCCAGACTGGACAGATGACCTAGAATATCCTACTCTTTTTGAAAGGGTTGAGGGAAGTGAGAATTTGTGGCTACAGAAAATGGCAGGACATCACACGCATTCAGCTGAAGGATGTCATAGCCTGGCCTTTGAATAAAGGAGCATCTTTCTTTTAAATGTGAGAGGAACAGATTGGCCTGGTAGTGTTCTGACTGTGAGGGCTTCCCTCTTTACTACCATGATAAAATAAAAGCATACAGCTGTCTTTGCATGTTGTCTTGCTTTATTCTCTTTGGTATACCAGGCTGGTATGTTGATGGTAAAAAGAGGGGACACCCATTATAGGGTAGCATGTTCAGAACCTCCTGGGAAAATGTCCTTTTCTCAACTTTCCAGCTTTTACCTTGCTTTCTCTTTAGCTGATGCAGAGAGCAGCATTCATGCATGTTTTCTTATGGAGAAAGGTGATGATAAAATTAAGTGACCTAATAAAGTAGAGATAGAAGTTGCCTTGGAGAATGAATCAGAAAAGAGAAATAAAGCTTTAGTTGGAAAAATAAATGGGCATAGAAATGCTTATTGGAGACTCTTATGAACTGGCAGTTTAGAATCCTTTCTGATGCTATTTTTGTTTTAATCTCGATCCATGTGCCAGTATGGTGTGGCTGTTAGATTATTAGACTCAGATTGGGGAGACTCAGGTTTAGATCCACATATGCACAGGAATTTGACTTGGTGAATTGGAGCCAATCAGTATCTCTCCGTACAACAGACATATGTGTTACATTGTGATAACAGAAATTAAAAACAGGATTCTCTGTATCATCTTGAGCTCCTTGGAGGAAAGGTGAGAGGCAAATATATATATATATATATATATATATATATATATATATATACCCTTCACTCTGTCCATCCTTCTCTAACGTCTGTTCACTTTATGGTCTTAGGTTCCCTTTCTTTCCCCATGGCCCATGGATGCCATTTCCACGGACCTGGATGCTCTTCCTGTAATAGCATGGAAAGTAATGAAGAGGATTGGAAGAAGGAAGAGCCTTAGGATGTCCCTGCATCCGCCTTAATTGAGAACAGACCTCAGGGGCTCTCCAGTTCAGCTCTGATGTAAGATAATGAAGGGAGAGCAGAAGAGGACTTGATGTTTGGCATTAACATTTGCACCTTGGCATGGACAGCCTAAGTAACCTAATACAGTGATTTCCAAACTCTGGCCCTGCAGGTGTTTTGGATTTCATCTCCCAGAAGCCTCAGCCATCTTGGCCAGTAATCTTAGATTCTAGGAGCCAGAGTCTAAAACATCTGGAAGGCCAGAGTTTGGCAATCACTGACCTAAAGATGCTAGATCCCATCAAATCTTGAAAGCTAAGCAAGGTCAACCATAGTTAGTATTTTGATGGGAGACCACCAATGAATAAAGGAACTGGCAAAACCACATTCATCAGTTGCCATAAATCAACAAGTGATTTGAAGGTGTACATGCACATAGAGTCATAGAGTTGGAAGAGACCACAAGGGCCATCCAGTCCAACCTCTGCCATGCAGGAACTCAAAATCTAAGCATCCCCAACAGATGGCCATCCAGCCTCTGCTTAAAGACCTCCAAAGAACATGTGCACGCACACACACATACAGCTGAATGGCAAACTGAATAGCTATTCAAATTCAGCCAGTCACAGTCTTCCCCCTCATTGGAGAAAGGCGTATTGTGTTTTCTGTTCAAATTATAGTGATTCAACATATTCATCTAGATAAAATAATTAACTTATTCTTTCTTTCTCTCTTTCCATTTCCCCCTCTTTTATGGTGATAAATGAAAGGACTCTCTTCATTTTGTGGAAGCCTCTACTGCATCTAAATCCCTTTTGTCCAAAGAAGATGTCCACATGTGGACAGAAGACACGTTGTGTTCATGAAAGGGATTTTTTTTATCCAACCCATTGTCCCTGCAGCAGAATAGACATCTAAATCTCTACAGTTAATAAGTAACATCTGTGTATATGTTTAATTGCAAATTGATAAACTGGTAAAGAGAATATTGACTACCCTGACCATTTTATCAGATTATCTGATAAGGAAATATGTCCCCTTTCCTTGTACTTTGATGACAAGATGGACTTTGAATGCAAATATATATTTTGAAAATAGACAAATGAAGTGCCATACATGAAGCTATTTATTTACAGGGAAGAAACTTTAATATTTTCCTTAAGATAACTGCAACAATATTATGCTTAATCCACTTGAAATATGAAAGAAAAATTATTGTTTTCAGAGTTTCAAATGACAGTAGTAACTAGACTCATTGTTGCAGGTATGTCACGATGATTACTCCATGATTACATGTCTTCTTCTACCCCAGACTTCTACATGGAGAAAAGTCTCTGTAACCAATTAGTTGTTTTGACCTTTCCCAGGTTCTTGCATTGTCCTCCATCATAAAAATAGACAGCTGCAGTCGTTGACTAGAGGCATGTATTGTTGAGGGGAAAACTCTGTGTCACAATAGATGAGGGTGACAAAGTAGGAAAAACGTTTCAATCAATTTAACAGGCTCTGCTCCTTCAGGGAAGGCAAAGGTTAGAAAGCTGGAAATGTCTGCGTCATTCACTTTAGATGCAACTATGGGCAGTCTCTTAATGATTTTGTACTTGAGTGTGGATTCCCTAATCTGAGGTACTTGGGAACAGTGAAGGGCACTTTTACATGAAGACCTCTGATTCCCTTTAAAATACAGAGTTGGCTGTGGGCCTTTCTCAGTTGCCACTTCTGGATATTCTCTTCAAAAAGAACACTACCGCATACACAGATACTCTCTTCATCTGGATTCTTGAATACAAAATGCAGATTCTTTTTGAAGGGAATTGTGGCTCTTGATATGTGCATATCACCATTGATGTGCTATCCTTGTCTGTATAGATTGGGACACAGACATAGTTACTCCATTGTCTCTGCTATGGGCCAAAGTAGATGTGTTTCTTATTTTGCCCCTGCATAGTTTTTTGTTTTTTAAAATATCCTTTAAAAAGAGAAGATACTGGATGGGGACGCTGGTTTTGCTTCCACCATGGTGTCCCAATTGGAATTATAACCCCCATACATAAACCTTTTTTTCCATTTTCCACAAACCTGACTCCAATGGAAACTTTCCTTCAATTGTGAAAAGTAGATAAGGAGAGAATCATTGTGAGGAGGACTGTCACGCATATCGAAGAAAGGTTTAAATTTCATGCCACTGTCTAA
Source organism: Phrynosoma blainvillii (assembly GCA_026167975.1). Lineage (NCBI taxonomy): Eukaryota > Metazoa > Chordata > Lepidosauria > Squamata > Phrynosomatidae > Phrynosoma > Phrynosoma blainvillii. The sequence goes on along the minus strand of JANUYF010000002.1, from coordinate 89,187,105 downwards.
TCCACCTCAGCCCGGTCACTATATGGACTGTTTATTTATTTCAGAATCAACTATATAAGGAAAAACTACATATTTAGTTTGGATCAGAGAGGTTAACTCTGGTGGGCCTCTCTCTCCTTTAGTTGCCACTTAGCTACAGAAGTGGGAAAGAAGAGACTTAAAGGTATGTGTCACTTCAAAATTCCATTTTAAAAAACAAAGTAACCTTCTGGTCTCTTCAGTTTTCATGGGGAAGAGCTGATGAAGCTCACAATAGATCAAGGGTGATGGAAACATGTTATTACATGATGTCAATAACAAACAAGATGGGTCCTGCCCAGAATCTTATAATCTAAAAGATATAAGACAGAAAGAAAAAGAGATGGAGGCAGAGAGTGGGGCGCAAGCATGGTCAAGTCCATTTTTAATAGTACGGTAAATAATTAAATTTTGCCAACTTGTTGAAGAAGATGAGAAGCCAAATTGAGCTGGTCATTCAAAAGGTAGTTTTGTGAATAATTGGTTTAATTCTCCAAACATGCAATCTATACACACTGAGTTATGATAACTGTCTGAGTTGATATTTTTTTTTAAAAAATGGCTCCCAAAATCAAATGTTGATTTACATTGAAACAGTCACTGTTATTTTCTGCTTCAATCACTTATTTCCTTTTGATGCCAAAAATCTGGGACCATTTGGTCAAATTGGTCAACTGTGAAAGATCATAATTTAGGAAATCAGATAAACATGTCCAGTTTTTTTAATAAAAATAAATAAAATATAAGAGGTTTTAAAATTATCATTTTCAACTTGTTTATACACTGGGCCTTTGTATCTGTTGGGGTTTGGTTCCAGGACCCAGCATGGATACTAAAATCCGTGGATGCTCAAGTCCCACTAAATGCAGTGGTATAGTAAAATGGTGTTCCTTATATAAAATGGCAAAATCAAGGATGGCTTTTTAGAATTTATATATTTTTTAATATTTCCAATCTGTGGATGCTTGACTCCATGGATAAAGAATCCAATATAGTATGGAGAGCGTACTGTATCAAAATAGACTTTCCCTTTGTGGAATTTTATAACCAGAATTTTCAGGATTCTGTATACCTCACAAACCTTAACCATAATCCTAACACATTTTGCTATTTGAGGTAAATTACAAGATGGCCATATCCCATTCCATGTACAGAAACTGCCTGGACAGGACTAAAGGTTGAATCAACTTCAATATTGGTAAATGGAACAGCATCCTACACCACATCTGAGGGCTGCAGGCTTTCCGGGGGAGGCACAAGACAGCCATGTGACATGTAGAGATTTGTCTCCCCAGGTATTCCACTGCCATTACCCTATCTTCACTCTGTTCCCAAATTAGCCAATTCACTCCTAAGGCTCAACCTGAGAGTTGTTCATGGTAATATATTGATAGCATCAGCAGAGGTTCAATAATTTGAATGGAATTGTTCAGTCACAGACGAAATCATACTGCAAAGAACCGCAGCCTTAATAGAGATGGTGGTCAGTATTGCAGAATGCTGACTGCTCCTTTGTAAACAAGATCAAGTTTTCTAGTTCTGATTCTTGCTGAGGAAAACCAGACTGCATGAGTAGTTTCTTCCCACTGATGTTTAAGGTAGCACCTCCTAAGCATTGTTGAGTAAGGCACGCCTTAACAATTGATAATAGTCCTGCTTACTCGTGTGTTAACCTGCTTGTGCTCTACCCATCCCACCCATCTGTTGCCTATAGAATAGCTTTAACTGTGCAGTAAAAGGTGCAACTGAAAAAATGCAAACAGTAGGAATTAATTTACTGAATCCTTTAGTGTATATGGCTGGCCTGCTGAAAATAGCTCTAGGCAAGGATGTTGAGCTGCCCTAGTTCTGTTTTAGCAATTGATTCGATGAGCATGTCAACACAGGATTCTGCTGCCAGCTAGTCTCCCTGAAAACCAAACTACAATTAGAATCATATCCTTAGACCTGCAGAAGGAGAATCATAGAAATGTTATACTCTTATGCAAATCAAAGATATTCCTGCAAAGAGGCTTCTGATATGTTGATTTCTGTTGCCATCACAGCTGTGAAGTACATTGCACAGAAAGTTGACAATATGTATGGCTCATTAAATGAGTGGCTTGTATTTTTATGTGATCCAGATGGCCTATAACAAGAGTTGCTACTACTTCTGTTACTTTCCACTTCACCTCTATGTTCTCTCTTTATGGTTCAGGCAGATGCCCAGAGAATAGCAGTGGGGGAGGAGGTAGGAGAATAGTATTCTGGGAGAAATTGCCCTTCTGATCATCTCTCTTTAAAATATACTGTTAATTTATTTAAAGGGAACCAGCGATAAACGCAACTACCACATCTGCTTGCTAGATGATCCATAAAGTAGCCCTTCTGTTTTGGTGGTGTCCCTGTTTCCATACATTGAAATTCTGTGAAGGGGTTGTTGCTTCTGAAAGCCAGACATGTTGCTACTGTTATTGTTCTTATATTTGCTTTCTGGTAGGTATTTTCATCGTAGATAGGTTCCTAAAAGCAAATGCTATTAGAGGGGGAGCAAAGGCAAGGCTATTCCTGTCTGTGCATTATCATACAAATGCCATACTAACTATTGTGTTGACTCTGAGCTTGCCAAAGTACTCTGGGAAAGATAAAAAGCAGGTGGGATGAAAACCAGACATCTTTGTCTCATCATAAACAAATGGCCCTCTATAGACATGCTTAAAAACAATCTCTTGTAAATGTGGTTAATGGAGCAGATGGATGTGATCTAAAATTGAAACTGCTAGGCACATAAATTTTGGTATCAAATGTAGAATTGTCTTTTTGCACATATTTTCCCTCTGAATGGATGTGATCATAAGTGGATGTGATCTGTCTATGTCCACTAACACCAATGGAAAGGGACCTCACTTGGGGGATGTGGTGACTTCTGTACCAGAAAAAAATATATGGTGATGTATCTAATAAACATTACTTTGAATACAGTATTAACCCCCTTTTCCATGGGGGATGTGTTCCCACACTTACTACAAATAGTGAAAATTTGCAGATAATAGTGAACCCTGTATTTCCAACAGAAGTTGACCATAGAGTTGTGCTGGAGTATCTCCAGATGCCTAGAGAAACTATTTTTTGCCAGATACGGGCAAGTGAAACTCTGGGTACCAGTTCCACAGGTATGAGAGCCATACTATATTCAAGTGGTACCTAAAATGAATTGCTGTAGTATGTTCCATGTCTGACAGAGTTCCAGCAAGCCAATCTGCCCCTCTTGCTACCTTCTTTTTCTTTTTTCTTTTTCTTCCTCCTTCTCTTCCTGTTCCCCCTTTCTTTGTTTAGATAGCACCCAGCATTCCACAGTCCTCATTGATCTGCAGTCGTGTTTGCACTCAGCACCTGAGTTTGTTACTAGAAATGCTATTGATTAGATCATGCACAATCTAGGTCACAAGGACATCAATGTATGGAGAGATTCAATAATTAAAGTAATCAGGCATTACCTATGAGGGTGACTCCTATCTTGGCATATTGGCATTAGACTGGAAACATTTCAAATATCCAGTCACCAAAAAAGCATAATGCTTATATATCTCTGGTTTAAGTAGAATGTTTTGTGATGACTATGAGTTAAAGAAGTAGGGGTGCAAACATGTAACCCACCTTAATTCACCACCACTTTGGCTCAGTCCTCAATCATAAATTTTCTCAAATTGCAATGGAACTAACATCCAAGTATAATGGAACTTACATCCAGATAAGTGTGCCAGACAGATGACAGCATTAGAGGGAGTGTTGTTGTTCTGTACACTTTTTTTCTTTCACAGGTCACTTACTTCATTCGACTCCTCTGCTTTCTTATTATTTCATGCTGATTCAGTTGCCCAATTCATTTTGCATTATTTCTCCCCATCACAGTTGTGTTTGATCATATATAAAGGCAGAGATGAAATGAGTTGAAGCTCTTAAAAGGTACTAGGAACATGACTGTGTCTGTATCTCTGATGTGTGAAGTCATACGGTAGTACTGAAATACATATTAAGACTTTTCTCCGTGTCATATAAATTAGATTTCTTTTAAATCAGACAGACTTCAATCCGTTTTCCCAGACATGAGGAAGGTGTTCTGATTTAGGGCCTGGAGAAAATGGCAGATGCCTCATCCTATCCTGTACAACTAGCTCCCTTTTTACAGAAAAGGCCATGGCTTAGGGGTAGGGTTATATGTGTTTGTTGTTTTTAAAAGAGTTTCAACCTCTGACTGCAACATGTTTTTATAAGGATTAAGCACCCATATTTGTAAAAGTGGTTAGGTAGGAGTGGGTAAGAAATTGCCACAATTTATTTATTTATTTACTTACTGTATTTTTACCCCACTCTTCAGCCACAAAGGCTCCCAGAGCAGCTTACCGATAGTTAATTAGATGGTTCTCTGCATCAGGCTTACAAGCTAAAAAGACATGACACAAAAGGAGAAGGGAATGTCAGTGTGGAAGGGGATCAGGTCCAGCGGTTCTTCTCTCTCCCTGAGGACCATGGCAGATGGACTGGAGGGAGGGTTCACCTTCTGACTTTAGGCTAGTCCTGATGGAGCTGGGCCTGCCTTTCACTCCCTCTGAGGCCAAATGATGTCAAATGGCATGGAGAGAGGGCCTTCTTCTTTAGGCTGGGCCTGCCCTTCGCTCCTTCTGAAGCCAGATGAAGTCAGATGGCATGGAGGGAGTGCTTGTCTTCTTCTTTAGGCTAGGCATGATCAACCCACAAACATCCACTACTTTAAGATGGAAAGGAAGCAGAGATCAGGAAAAAAATCATATCTATTTTGTTGTTGTCTTGTTAAATTCAAATGTTCTAAGGTCTCCTTTAGGCCTTATAACTTCATGTGATTTAGCAGTCTCACTACGGCCGTACCCCTCTAAAACTACTTTTTTCTTTAGATCTTTTGTAGATTTTATTTCAGGTGTTTCCTTTGTTGCAGTAAATTTAAATAACGGCTTGCCCTCAGCAAGTGCTATCTCATGCGCCAAATTTGGTATAGAGGGACTCTTATCTAAAGGTTTAAAAGAGCCTATTTTATCTAGGGACCATTCAAGAACAGGCGTCATTAGTGGAGAGCTTATTTCTTTAACTTTTGTGGAGTTTGTTACTGTTTTAGATTTCAGCTGTCCATGTAATACATCATTTCTACTATTCGGAAAAAACTGTGTTATTTTGGATTGAACACTTTTCTGTTTTGGGGATTGTATTAGATATGGAGAATATTCTAGAATACCATTACCCTCCATAGTCATATTTTAAGTTTGTAGTGTCTATTTAATATTAAAATAAATTAACTAGCTATAAAAAGTTATGACCACCAAAAGAATAGGCAAGAACTTTTCTTCTACAAGCAGATAGAGATGATTTTACACCCGAAAACCTTAAAGAATTACCTCTATTCAACCCTTATAAAAATAGCCTTATAAAAACAAAATGTTAATAATTAAAAGGTATACAAGTGCTTTTCTACTACAAACAAATAAAAAGTAAAAGTAATTTTACAGCCTACAACTCCTTAAAAATAACAGAAATTATAATCACAGGCTGTTGCTACTTTCCGCTAGATCAGCCACTTGTCCTGGAACGTGGCTTCTCCCACCCCCGCCACTGGGGAGGGAGGAGAGCGTGGGTGGGGCCCTGGAGCGCGGCCACCTGCTCGCCGCTGCCGCCGCCGCCGAAAAAGGCTTGTTGGGGCCTTTTATATAGGCCCAGTTCTTCCGGCCGTTTGGCCGCCGCTTACCGGGGAGGGAGGAGAGCGTGGGTGGGCCCTGGAGCGCGGCCACCTGCTCGCCGCTGCCGCTGCCGCCGCCGCCCAAAAAAAAAAATCATATCAGAGAACCTAAAAGTGACAGATTTGTCCATTCAGGCCCAGGATGTGAGAGGTTTAACTCCTCATAATCCAGATTTGATCTGCATGTATTCAAGTATGACCTGAAAGAGACAGCTAGGAAGGAGCAGGTTCTGGCTGCTCTTGGAAGGGGGGAGGCATGCAAATGATTCATGCCCACAGAGCAGCTGGAAGCTGCGCAGAGAGCATGCCCAGCCAGGAAAAGCTGGCACAAGAAGGAGTGGGGAAAGTCTGCATTTACAAGCTGCTAGTCTGAATGACCACTCTGTCATTGCTAAATTTGTGCTGGAGATTGTAAATGCTTCTTTGAATGAGGGCTATGTTCCAGTGACTCTAAAAGAAGCAATTGTAACACCTTTGTTGAAAAAAACTTCATCGGATCCACCTCCCTAAGTAGATATTGGCCAATGTCTATTCTACCCTTTCTAAGAAATGTCTTAAGAGAGTGGTGTCATCATAACTCCAGACCTTCCTAGATGAAATGGATTACCTAGACCAGGGGTAGGCAACCTTTTTGAGCCGGGGGCCGAGTTGCTGTCCCTCAGACAATTGGGGGGCCGAAGCACCATAAATAAATAAATAAATAAATAAATAAAATTAAAAACATATGTGTGCACACTCTCTCAGCCCCAGAAAAGCCATGGCAAACCCCCTGTGGAGATTTTGCCAAGAAAACCCCAAGAACAAGTAATAACAACAATAATCAATATCATCATGGCAGGCAGCGGCGGGACCAGCCTGGGGCCGGTCCAAAGGCCTCGGGGCTGCATCCGGCCCCCGGGCCTTAGGTTGCCTACCCCTGACCTAGACCCATTCCAGTCTGGGTTCAGGCCTGTTTATGTGACAGAAACAGTCTCGATCCCTCTGGTGGATAATCTACAATAGGAGTTAGTCACCAGGAGTGAGTCTCTTTTGTTCTTGCTGGATCTTTCAGTGACATTTGATAACATGGTAACTTTCTGGGTTGTTTGGCTGATATGGGACTTGTGGGCATTGCTTTGCAGTGGTTCCAGTCTTTCTTGGCTGAATGTTCTCAGAGGATGGTACTGGGGGTCAATGCTTAGCCTTTTGGCCATTGGCCTTTGGGTTTCCACAGGAATCAATTCTGCCCTGTGTTTTTCAACATCTATATGAAGCTGCTAGGAGAGGAACTTTGGGGTTGGGTGTCATCAGCATCCTGATGGCACTCAGCTCTAACTCTTTTACAACTGATGCCAAGGATGCTGTGGTAGTATGAATTGTTGTCTGGTAAAGAATGCAATAAAAGACTGGATGTAGGTGAATAGACTGAGGCTTAATCCAAACAAGATGGAAGTGCTGCTGGTCAGTAGCAAAACCAAATGGAATCAGGATTGCAGCCTGTTCTGCATGGGATTGCTCTCCTTCTGAAAGATCAGGTTCATAACTTGGGGGTGCTTTCAGACCCAACACTGCTCCTGGAAAGCCAGATTACTGTGATGTGCAGGAGCACCTTCGCCCGGTTTTACCTGGTGTGCGAGCTGCACCCTTTCTTTAGGAAGGTAGATCTGGCCACAGTAGTTCATGACTTAGGGGCTGTACAGACCGAAAGAAATGCCGGTGTCGGGGTGGAGTGAGGGTGTGGCATATGCAAGGTGCATGCCCTGACTCTGCTTCCAAGCCAGCATCACACCGCCCGTGCACCCAGATGGCGTTTATACACACTGCACCAAAGAAGCGCGGAAGAGCTGCTGTGGTGGCAGCAAGGGCAACTTTTTTCCACTCCAAAAAGGAGTGGCATTTTGCTGTTCCTTTGGGAGTTGGAAAAATGCTGGATCAGGGCCACGGAGTGTGGTCTGCTTCGCCTCTTAGTTACCTCCCAATTAGATTTCTGAAATGCACTCTGTGTGGAGCTGCCCTTGAAATGTGTTTTGAAGCTTCAACTAGGGCCAAATTCAGCAGCCAAACTGGTGTTGTGTGTGCATTTTAGAGGCCATATAATACCACCCCTGCAAGAATTACACTTTCCTCCAGTTTGCTTCTGAAATCAATTCAAAGTGTTGGTGTTGACTCACAAAGCCCTAAATGACTTGCGGCTAAGATACTTAAAAGACCGCCTCCTCTCATGTGAGCCTGCCAGAAATTTGAGATCTTCAGAGCAGACCCTGTTGGGTGTCCCAGTGCCTTGTGAATTTAGGTTGGTGGGTACACATAACAGAACTTTCTCTGTAGCAGCTCCTCGACTGTAGAACTCCCTACCCATGAAAGTTAGGCTGGCCCTATTTCTTTTAAGCTTCTTATGGGTGGCCCAAACAGTACTGTTCCTCATGGCATTCCGTGTTTGAAATTGCTGTTTTAACTGTTTCAAAACTGGATTCTATTATTTTCTTTAGACTATGAGTATTGTAATGTGCTTTAAAAATGTTTTTATCATTGTAGTGTTTTAATTTAGTTTCTATTTGTTCATCTCCTTTGGAGCCCTTATGGGCTGGGAGGCAATGCAGAAATACTATACATACATACATAGATACATAAGGGTTACCAGCTCTTTTTGGTGAGTTCATCATCTTTAACACCTACAAGGTAGACAGATATTTGGCCAATACATGATGATATTTTTGTTTCAGTTCATTGTCAAGAACGTTACCAACATTCAAGAATTTCTTCAGTTTAAGAAAGAACTTGAGGTTTAAAAATCTCAGTGCAAAAGAAGGTGAATCTGACATATTTTTTTCATCTTGTATCTTAGGTTGGTGATTGTAACTGCTCCTATTCATGATAGACAATGTAGCTACAGAGATGGGACAAAATAAGTGCATTGCCCTCCAAATAAGAACTATGCCCCCCAAATGAAATTTTCCTTCACTTCTCAAATTTCTAGTATTATAGAGCAGAGCAAAGCAGCTTCATTTATATACCGCTTCATACCACGCTATGGGGTGTCTAAGCGGTTTACAACTGTGAGCTGATTGCCCCCCAACAGCTGGGTACTCATTTTAGCAACCTCGGAAGGATGCAGGCCTGAGTCGAGCCTGAGCCCTGGGTAGCATTGAACTCGCAACCATGTGGTTTATGAGTGAGTGGCTGCAGTACAGGCATTTAACCACTGCGCCACCAGGGCTGATAGAGAGTGAAACATTGCAAATCATTCATACTTAAATTTTTTATATTTGCTTTGTTTGCATTCCTTTAGTAATTTTGCCTGCCTCTTTTCTTTGGGATTCAAAACTCTGTTTCTAAATGCTTAGCTGAAGTTTTACTGCAATGTTATAATTTGGGAAACGAAGGAAAATTTCAGAGGGTGCAGAATTCTCATTCCTTCATTTCCCTGCAGTAGCTACACCCCAGGATAGTGGTAAACTAAAACAGCTATCAATCTGCTTCTGTATAGTATAGCTCTTTTACACTTTAGTCTCTAATTACTAAATTTGCAAGTTTCCAATATACCTTTTTGCTTATCTGATTGTTAATATATAGAGTATTATCTCAACAATTTCTACAGTGATCTTAAAAGGTAAGATACTAGCATTATCCCCCATGCAGCAACTTTTGTTGTTCCTCTTCCATTATTTCTCTTGTAACTTAACATTATCTACCCATGCCTTCTGCATGATTGCTTCGACTACTATATAGCATTTTTTATTAGCATGCTCGGGGCAGCATGCATCTACAAAATCAACTCCATGCTCCATAAATTATATTAGATTACTATGACTTCAGCATCCCAATATGTTATGCACCAGAAACTCTGACAATTCTTGCAATTCAGCTTCATGAATTATAATATTTTATAGGCAAACTCTACTGTGTGCAAGTTCTTAGAGTTGCAAGGGACCTGAAAGGTCATCTGTTCTAATCTTGCACTGATGCAGAAAATCTACTAGAGCTTTGTTATCTCTAGGCATTTAGCAAAGATTTTTTTAAAATTGATAATAAAATTTAGGGTCTCTCATTGAAAATCATACAACAGTATTATCTTCCATGGGAGCTAATACATCAAAAGAACTCTGGGTAAAGTCCACATTTTCTTCCATGACTGCAGTCCTACAAACTTTTAGCACTGATGTTTAGTAATTACTACATGAATATTGAATCTTGTGTCTGGTATCTGTGTGAGTAGCACGGCTAACCAAGAATGCTTTATTGTGGCTGCCCAGTTGCCAAATCGATGCATGTAGTACCCAAGGTTGGTTAAATCATTTTTGAGTCTCAGGCAGAAAATCCTTCCTACAAGTGTATCTCACCTCTGGCATTTTTTAAAAAAATGTGATTACTGTATATACTCATGTATAAGTCTAGAAATTTTAATCAAAAAATGGACCCCAAAAACAAGTTGACTTATCCATGGATCAATGTTGGTGTTATACTTTTTAAAAAGATCAATCTCCTGGTGAAAAGCAAGAGTGGAATCTGTCCTGAAAGCACTGACCCCCTTCTACTCTCTCATCCATCCGGCCAACTGTGTGAGTGTGAGTGCCAACTGTTATGCCTATTGAAATTTTAAAAGTTCTTTGGTGTTGTTTTCCTTTACATCCTTTATTACATGCCCCTAAGTTTTACCCTCAACTTATCCATGGGTCATATCAAAATCCATAATTTTGCCCCTTAATTCTGCGGTCAACTTATACATGAGGTCAACTTATAGTCAAGTATATATGGTATTTTATATATTCACTTAATTAATTAATTAATATCACTTCTTTCTCCCAGTATAACTCTAAGGTGGCTTACAACAAATTAAATAAGGTACAGCTGAAACCTATTTGATACCCATAAAATAAGCATTTCTGTCAAAAACTCTAAATTAAAACAGTTTTAAAACATGGTAAAACATAGTAAAAACGACGGAAGTAAATTTGTTGTTGTATGCCTTCAAGTTGTTTCGGACTTATGGAGACCCTAAGGCAACCCTATCATGGAGTTTTCTGGGGCTTGAGTGTGTGACTCACCCAAGATCACCTAATGGGTTTCCGTGGCTGAGTAGAGAATTGAACTCTGGCCTCTGGATTCATAGTCCAACACTCAAATCAATACATACCCCATTAAAAGAACCTTCTGCCACAGTACGTTAAGAACCAAAGGCCTTACAAAATGGAAGGTCTTTACATGCTCATTGAAATAAAACAGACGGGAGCTAACTGGGTTCCGCCGCCGCTGCCATGGGCTACCACAATCTGAGAGCAGCCACTGAGAAGGCTATTTCCTGTGTCCTCAGTAAATATTCCTGTGATGATGGTGGGACAGAAGGAAATAGGATTTATAAATAAATAAATATTCTTTCATAATACTCGATATCAGTTGCCTGAAGTGTTGCCCAATGATGAGGCAGCATTCATAGTAGGTTATACTTTATTTAGAATGTTCTAAATAATTTACAGTGTTCCATTCCGTGTTTGTCACAAACTGAGGGCTGGCTAATATATCTGTTTTTAGAACTTACTTGTCCAGATGAAAAGAGCAATCCAAAAATTTGGGATGCTTTTAAAGCAAAAGTGCCTCTTTCTCACTGCTGGAGGGAGACGGAGGCGTGAATGTGGTTCTCATCCGTCACAGTACTCTTACAGCTTTTGAAGTATTATTCATTGCTACAAATATTTTAGAATAACTGTTGGGCACTAGTGTGGTAAATCAAATCTGGGGCCAGAACGGAGTCTTCAGATGGCTGCTTTTCCAGTTCAGTCATCCATTTGTGGCAATAACAGAAAATATTCCTGAGACAGATTCAGAGTGAATCTACTCTATATTGTTTTGCCTCCTCTCCCTTAAGTGACACCTGGGGTATAACAACAACCTGACTGATAGAATTGCAGACACAGGGTTTTGCATTTGGCTACCTTTCCCTTTCAGCAATTTTCCTGCTATTCAATAATATTTTCCTCTCTTCTTTCCCTTTCTCCCTGCCCTGCAGTCTAGTGAAATTGATTATAGGTAGCCAAAGCTATTTGTTGATTTCCATGTAGACAGTTTCACAAGTCCATTGACCTTTATGGGTTTGTGGGAAGGCAATGCAATTAGGAGTCCTGAATGGGGAAAAATATTCTCTCACACCCTGCCAACACTTTTTTGCAGCCTTGTATTCCCCTCCCCTATTGCTTTTGTTCATTTATCAACCTACTGATGCTGAATCTGGGAGAGTGCCATGGTAGAAATCGCTCCTTTTGTTCAACATAATCATCTGTACAAGGCCAAAGGCATCATTTCCTGGGGTGGGGGGAGCAGTGGAAATGGAAATGGAGCTGAATGCAAATAGGAACAGCAGTTTATAAATACCACAGAAAGTATGCTGAGAAGTTAGCCTGGAAACTTGTCTGGGCATGATAAAGAATGTGATCTTTAAAAATGTAAAATACTATTTGACATTCATTTCCAAAAGATCTCTGCCCACCTAAATGAAATCACAGTGTGGTGTGTACTGTTTCTAAATCTACCCCAACCTTTCTATTACGCATAGAAGTTTGTACCATTGAGTTAAATCAAACATTAAGAACCACCACAACAATAAAAGATTCTAGAATCAACTCTATAAAATAAACAAGAAGCCCTACAGTCATCCAGCATAATAATGATGAAACTCACTGTGGTGTTATGGACAGTAATACTGTTGCCACACTGCGTAATTAATGAAGTTTCTAAGATTTGTTGTTGTGGCACTAGAGATCTCTGACAGAGAAGGCTAAATATCACAAAACTACAAATCCCAGAATTCCATAGCGCTGTGTTATGGCAGTTAAAGTGGTGTCAAACTGGATTATTCTTGAAGTGTGGATGCAGCCAGAGATTATCATTTTTGGGACCTTCTGAAGAAAAATGAAATGTAGCCAATACTTGGCAGCTGGGAACAAATACTAAAGTGTATTTCAACTATCACAAATCTTGGTTTTCTCTCTTAAAGTGGAGATGATGTATTACAGTGATCCCTTGGTTTGCACTGGAATTTGGCTCCAGGACCCCTGTGGATACCAACATATGTGGGTGACCAAGTCCCATTATATATAGTGGCATAGTAAAATAGTGTCCCTTATAAATTGGCAAAATCAAGCTTTGCTTTTTGGATTTTCCCCCCCTTTGAATATATTCAAGCCATGTATGGTTGAATCCATACATGCAGAATCCATGGATACAGACAGCTGACTGTTATAGTTTCTTCATGTCCCTCCAGTGTAAAAATGCATTGAATTTTTGCTCAGCAGTGTCTGAAGTGACTCAAAGTCCTGATAAGAATTCATCCTGATACTTGGTTGAGTGTGGTGATGGATGAACATGTTATATATCTTTTATAGCTTTTGCATAAATTCCCCTTTGATTTGGGTGCAGAATCTTTCTCCCACAGAGCAAAGGCAGCCCTGTGGTGAAATGGGAAAGGAGGTGGTGTTTTGCTGATTCTCCTCTGCCTGCAGGAGCCATGACACACAATTTAGAAATTACAAGTTTTACCAGATTTGAAAGTTTTGGGGAATTTTTTGATAAGTTTTGAAGGACTCTTTCCCTCTCTAAAGCACATACTTTCCATCAAGTTATTAATGTCTGCGGAGCAAATGTCTAGTCATTATCTGTGGCTCAGTCAAACTAATTTGGTACATACGATTTTGTTCTAAAATGAAATTAATTTGTAAAACCCGCCATAGTACATTTTGATCAATCTAAATGCATAGACAGTAAAAATAGAAAGAACGCCTCCTCCCCAGCTGAGATCAGGGTCATGGTTCTCAGCTTGAAGGGGAGTTTAATCCTTTTCCCCATGTTGTAATCTCACTGACACCCCCCCCCCCCCCCCAGTCTACTATTTTCTGCTGGAAATAGGCTGCTGTGGGTATCTATAAGGAAACAATGTTTCCTGAGTTATTTCTCTTTCTGTTTATGGAAAAGAATCAATCCAACTGGAGCTTCTTGCTGGTGGGAGAAAGAAGAGACACAATTTTTGCTATTCTCTCTTCACAGAATCACTTCCATGTTGTTTCAATGTTCCCCAACCTTCCACAGTAGACATTTGGAAGGTGCAGGTGCATCCTATGAGCCAGAGATAGGAATGTGTGGTCTTTTAGGAATTGTTGTACTGCAACTCCTGTGATTCCTCTCCACTGGCTATGCTCACTGGAGATCATCGTATTTGTGGTCCAACAACATATGGAGGTGCCACACATTCCCTATGCCTCATATAAGTGGTGTTGCCTTTTTGGAAGGTCAGATCCAAACCATTTTCCTTAATTCAGATTTCCATAAATTGGGTTTTATGCATATGAAACATGTGGCAATGTGGCAAAAGAATGGCAATAATAGAAGAAGCTGTCAGGACTGTTTTAGCTGCTGTTCAAGAAGAGCTATCTAATGCTAATGCACAATATGAACAGCTTAACTGGTTGTACTGAGTAAATTTTGGAATTACAGATGACACTCCTGTACTCTTGCCAATGAGATTTCCAAGCCAGTTGTATCATTTCCACCATCATCCTTTTTTGTTATGCTTTCTGGTTTCAGTCGCTTGATCAGTACTCTTGGCCTCCTCCCTAACATTTACACTCAAGCCAAAAGCCAAAGACAAGAGGACTGCCAAACCAATGCTAATGTAGTGTTGGTTTATCCTGTTTTTTCAGTTTACAGGCTTTATCTGGCACTCATTTATAGACATTTGACACATCTGCTTGGTTGCTTGCTGTGCATTTAAAATATTTTTTGATCATGGTATCTCCTCTGCCAGGTAAGTAAATATTTTTAAAAAGAGAAAAACTACAATAATCAGAATGTAGAACCCTGGGGTTCAACACATTTCCAAGATCTGCTGAATGGTAGCAGGTTGCAATATATGGTCATAGTTGTATACTTCACAGGATGAAGATGTGTGCACAAGAGTAATTTCCAAACATCTCTCCACTCCAGGCCATGAACCCCCCTCCAAGATATCTCCTGAGGGTCAGGACTGTCAGTAAAGGCCTGAGAGAAGTCTCTAGTGAGTGGGAAATGGGATGGAAAATTTGCAGAACTTGGAAAAGTTACTTTTGGGACTACTGCTCCCAGAATTGTGATCCAAAAAAGTAAAATTTCCAATCTCTGGAAATTGGGTGGAGGCAGCTTGCATAAATGAATTTAAAAAGGACGATTTACTGAAATGAAAGAACCTTGGCTGCATAGACTGTTGTGTAACCTAGATTTTTTTTAAAAGCTGTAAAAGAAAATCCCCTCTAAAGCAAAACAAAGACTCAAAATATTGAGTAGAATAGCAGACAGATTGGAAAAAGTGACAATGAGACAAGATGGGACAGAAACGCCAAGGTAGGAAATAAACCCAATTTGGACTTGTATTAGGATGCTAACTGGATGGCTCTAGTTGATTCAACTTTTATCCAAAGCTTTGATGCATTGGTGAGAGTATTGGAAATCAGAGTTTAAACCCCTATTCAGTCATTAACCTTGCTATAGTAACAGTCAGCCAGTCTAAGTGCCCTGATATCCCCATGATCCAGTTATGTTTTGATATCTTACTGCTAGATGCCAGCCTGGGCTGTAGAGGCTGCAATGACCTATGAAACACCAGGAAAGGTAATATTGTGAATATGGCACATAGACCCCAGATATGCGGAAGACTGAAAATAAAGGATGAAGGGGCTTGCTAAAGGATGTACACACACACTCTGCATTTCTTAAAAAAAAAAAAAACCAAGTCAAAAGATGAGTTCTGTGCCAAGAGATCAAACAAGACCAGATTCCCTTTGATGCCCTGTTCTGTTCCTAAATACCCTTCCTATCTACTCATTTTGGGGTACTCCAGGTCTTGTCAGGGTGTAGTAAAGTCAATGAAATCAGTCTTTTTCATCTTCTAGATATCAAAGTAATCCGCCACTTCAGAAACCTTTGTGGTCCTTCTGAAGGACTATCAAGTCTTTGTTTCCCATGAAATCATTTTACCTGGGGCTAGTTTTAAAATATAAATATGATTAGGAAAACCTAGCTTCTTTACCACAATCGACAACCTCCCGCCCATGCCCAATGACTGTTCCGCTCAGACTCTCAGTCTGAGTCATTCCTGCTTTCCTTGGGCCATTCTTCAGGACTGTTAGATATAATCCCTCAATCCAACCCTCAAATTCCACTATCCCCTTTCACTTTTCCATTTTGGTTAGCTTTATATGCTGGATGTTAGAGCGAGTTATTCTCATATTTGTGTTCTTTCATATTTCCAAATAAATCTTTTCTTAGTTCATCCCCGGCCGAGTCTCCATCAGCGACTACTGCTATAGTTGGTGCTTCTGTCCCAATGCTACCCCCCCCCACAAGCCAAGCCAGCTCTCCCCAATTTACTAAAGATACACTGAGTCTAGTGGTGGTGGTGGTTCTCTGAGCCTCATATCTTTGTAGATAACAAATCACACACCTCTCTCAGACTAGGCTAAAGTATCTCAAAAAGGTTGTTTTGAAGAAAAAGCAGGCTAACTGACATCACTTGATAGTACACTGAGCATAAAGGAAGAGGATGGGATATAAATGTAAATAAAGAACACATAATATGCAGCAACATGTTAGTTTTATACAGATAATAAGTAAGCAAAAAAGAACCACATTTTTAAATAAATAAATACATTTATTCCCTTTCCATGAGATGTACTGAAGCTGGCTAACAAAAAGGGAGGAAAGTACACTAAAATGTTTGGATATTGAAAATTGTAGATAGCTATAAACAGGAACATATAAACAATACAGGAATACAACCTGTATTGAATTAAACACTAACAAGTCACCTTCTCCCTTTTACATTACGAAATAAATAATCAGAAGGACATAAGTTTATTATTACACTCTCTTCTCTGCCTTCCTTGTGATGCAAATTAGCTCCAAAGTTGTTAATAGTAATAAGAAAACAAAAGAAAAATCAATATACAGAGCTTGAAAATGTTACTTTCTTTAGCTGTCAGGCATCCTACTGTCTGGGGATGCTTCAAGTTGTAGATTTAAAAAGAAACTTTTCAAAGCACTAGTAATATAGCCTATTGAATGACAGTAAAAAATATTGAAAATAGTGACAGATAATTGTGTTATTTTGGCCAATCCATTCTAGGAACTGTCATCTGTTTCTGATCTTGGATCTCTTGAAGTTCCTTCCATCTTACTTACCTGAGAATACCATTCTGAGCCTGCTTAAAACATTTACCCTTTTGCTTGGGAATAAGACCCATTTTGACCATTCTGAGTTACTTCTGAGTAGATATGTTTTAGATTACGTTGTTAACTAAAACATGCCAACAAATATGGAAAACTGTTTTGTTAACTGAAACATGCCAACAAATAGTGAAAACATGTTGGCATATTTTAGTGGCCAACAGATTGGAAATAATCATTATACATCCCCATCCACAAAAAAGGAGACACAAAAGACTGCAGCAACTATAGGGCCATAGCATTAATTTCTCATGCAAGCAAAACTGTGCTCAAAATTCTGCAGCATAGACTCCAATCATATATGGAGACAAAAACCCCAGAAGTGCAAGTGAGGTTCAGGAAATGAGGAGGCATTAGGGAAACGTAGCAAACATACTGATGGCTAATGGAGTGCATCAAGGAATTCCAGAACAAAAATCAGCATGTACTTTGTACAGTATAGCAAAGCCTTCGACTGCATAGATAAGAAGAGCTATGGAATGCTCAAAGAAATGGAAGTGCCACTACAGTTAATAGTCCTAATGAGAAATCTATATTTAGAACAAGAGGCTATTGTTATAACAGAATATGGAGAAATAGAAAGGTTCTCAGTTGGCAAGGCTACATTCTGTCACCTTATTTGCTCAATTTGTATGCTGAAAATATCATATTAAGAGCAGGATTAGACTCAGAAGAAGTAATGAAGATGCGAGCAGCAAACATCAACAATCTAAGATATGCAGACAACACCATACTGCTAGCAGAAAACATCATCAGCTTGGAACAGTTGCTAAGGAAAGTTAAAGAAAGTGTAAATGCAGACTTACTGCTGAACATAAAGTAAACAAAAATAATGACTACAGAGGATTTACATAAATTCATTCTAGATAATGAGGAAATCGAAATAGTTAAAAGATTTCCCATGCCATGGATCAAACATTAATCACAGCAGAGACTACAGTCAAGATAGACTGCTACTAGTGGAGATTACAGTCAAGAAGTCAGAAAAAGACTAGGAATGGGTAGGGCAGCTATGAAAGAACTAGACAACATCCTAAAATGTGAAGTCATACACTGAGCACTAAAATCATAATTGTCTAATCCAGTGTATTCTCCATCACCATGTACAGATGTGAGAGCTGGACAGTGAAGAAAATGGACAGGAAGAAAATGAAATTGAGTTTTAAGAAGTCATTTTTAGGCTATAGTTCTGTATACCTACCCTTCATGTGAATTACTTCTGAGTATCCATGCTGAGGATTGCTGTGCAGATATAGAAATAATAATAATAATAATAATAATAATAATAATAATAATAATAATAATAATAATAATAATAATAATTTATTTATTTATTTGTACCCCACCCCTCTGCTTAGCAATCGGGGCAGCGTCCAACATAAAAATACAATACAATACAATACAGTAAAATCAACCCCAAGCCCCAACCCTCCTAACCCTTAAAATTTACGGCTGGTTTAAATTCTAGGGGTGCAGTGGCTTAGTGTTTAAGAAGCCAATTCTGACAATCAGAAAGTTGGCATTTCGAGGCCCGAGTGCTGCTTGATGGGGTGACCTCCTGTCGCTAGTCCCAGCTTCTGCCAACCCTAGCAGTTTGAAAGCATACAAATGCAAGTAAATAAACAGATACCACTTTGGTGGGAAGGTAACAGCATTCAGTGCAGTCATGCTGGCTACATGACCACCACAGCAGTCCTCGGACAATGCTGGCTCTTTGGCTTAGTAATGGAGATGTGCACCGCCCCCTACAGTTGGTTACGACTAGATATGTCAAGGGACTACCTTTATCTTTTTACTTTTTAAATTCTTCTAAAACATGCCTGTGAAAATTGACTGCCTACCCTTCTGAGGTTATTAGACTCCAGCTCCCATCAGCTCCAGTCAGCCTGGCCAGTGGTGAGAGATTATATGAGTTGTCATCCAACAATATCTTGAGATTACACACACACAAACACACACACACGTTTTGATTTTTGCAAAAAATATATATTAAAAAATGCACAGAGCTCTCCCCCATCTTAAAATGATTACCACATTGTTCCCCTTCTCACTTATGAATCTCTTTATAAAATTCATCTTTGTTTATCCAGCCAATTTTTCTTTTCTGTACCAGCACTCAGAATCAGAGGTTTACCAGCATGCAGGATCAGAAGAAGATGTATAAGATACCAATATTTTTGCTAATGGCTTCAACTCCTTTGTTTCACAGATAGGTCTGTAATAAAGCGGCCAACTCTCCTCCTCCTCCAGTCCATGATTCACTATTTTAACATAGAAAAGTTATGGACCAGGAAGGAGGGAAGGAAATATGAACTGGCTGGAATCCTGTTGGGAAGCTATGTCATCATCAACTGACTTACAGTTGTGTAACATTGAATTGCGATATTTCACAATGGTCATATTCTCAGGAGGGGAGGGAGGACATAACTATATCATCAGGTCCATTGCACAAGCAGAATTAACAGCATGTCCTGATGCACATTGTGTCCTGTTATACAGCGGGAGTCCCACTTGTACAATGGGAGCACCTTTTGTCAAGAGGACAGCTTGCATGATGTTCCATTGTGCATTGTTGCAATTCACTAGCATGCCTGAGTATAGTGTCAGTAGCATAGCTCTGTCATTATCCTATACACCAACCTATCTAAGGGATCGCCTTCTTCCATATAATCCGCCCCGCGCCCTCAAGTCCTCTGGGAGGAATTTACTGCAACTGATAAAAACTAGATTAGCAGTAACCTCCCAGAGGACGTTTTCTGCCGCTGCTCCCAGACTGCGGAACGTCTTGCTGGAGGAGATCCGTCAAATAACCAGCTTGGACAGCTTTAAAAAAGCCATCAAGATGGATCTCTTCCAGCAGGCCTTCCCTAAATAGATCACCTCACCTAATCTGGCATCCTTCCTTGTTAGATATCCTCTCCATGCTTTAACTGGTATCTCAGAATGTTTTAATCCGATGCTTTTACTTTTGTATTTTTTTATTTTATATATTTTTAAAAGGGGGTTAACTGTTATTTATTAGTATTGTTTAGTATTGTTTATTTTTAGCATGTTTCATTTAAATTTAATTTTATATGTAAGCCGCCTTGATTGCCACAGCAAAAGGTGGGATATAAAAATAAAGTATTATTATTATTATTATTATTATTATTATTATTATTTAGGTTACACATGAAAAGATCTTAGCCCATATGTCTATGTGCTGAGAGTGAGTCACACACTCTCAGCTACAGAAAACCCACTGATAAACCCAGTGTCTTAAGGTTGCTATACATCAGAAACGACTTGAAGGAATACAACAACATATGCTGAGCTCTCTCTCTCTCTCTCTCTCTCTATATATATATATATGCACTGTATATTCACAGAGAGAGGAAGGGAGAGAGACTTAGAAAGATGGGTCCTGAAGTTACATAAGGTCCAAGGTTTCTGATTCCAGGTTCCCAGAATTAGAAATCCAATCCTGCTCAGTATTATAGATAAATAACCATCTTTTCTGGCATAAACTTGAGTTCTGCACAGCAGTGTCTGCTGTAAATGTCACCTAGACATGAGTGGAGGGAGGCGTGGGAGGAAGCCCAACCGCCACAAATGTCTCTCTGGCCTCCTCTGGCCATTGATTTCACAGGACTGCATTTGACTTACCTGCCTGCTTATTTATTTCCTGTCTGAAGATATTGAGCCTATTTGATATGGAATTACAAGTACTGTACTTCACATGTTTTTAACTCTGGCTGTCCACTCCATTATATTTGGAACACTGTAACTCAGAATATCTTCCAGTTGGCAGAGAGGGAGGACCTATGGTTGGACTCCAGCACCACCTACTCCAGAGAGCCTGCCAATGAAGGGAGTTGGCTGCAAGCACCAAGTGGAGTGGCCCAGATAGCTCATCCTTACCATTGTATATCCTGGCTAGGTTTGCTGGGAATTTCAGTTCAATAACATCTGGATTCTTACTCTTGCTCCATAGGAACAGAAGCACTCTAAATAATCTTTCATCAGTCACAGGGAAAATTGCAGTCTTTCTTTCATCCCAATTACATGTGAACACTTTGCAGAGTTGAACAAAAAGAGAACCACATCTGAACCCTGCTGACTGCTCAGGGCTTGGGGCTTCTTCATTTTAAAAAATCCTTCCAGCTAGTTTTGTCCTCATTATGCTCTTCGGGATCATTTGGGTGGCATTCCTGCTGAGTCAGGTCAGTGTAGTTCTGTTCTTCTGAAACTCTGTGGCTGGCAGAGGCTGAGTTTGTTCATAGGAAAAGTGACACCAATAAAGGAGAGTTGTGATGGATGAATATGGTAGATTTTCACACGAGTTTCAGGCTCAGGGAGACTACTGTAACTTTCTTTTAAAAGGCATGGTGAATAGATACCGCTTTCTTGTAGGACTTCCTATCTTAATGCAAGCCCACTCACTCCCTTGAAGGAGTCTTGGGCTCTTTTGTGAGGCTTTTAAGGATGAGCTTCAGCTCTTTTGCATATTGAAAGTCAATTTAGGTTAATTTGAGAATGGAAGTTCTGTACAGACACAGCACTTCGTTATCACAATGACATTTCAGGAGCTTCTTGGGCAGTCACAATGGATTAGCCAAAATACCAGCTCAGCAGAGATCCATTCTGTTGCATGAGGATACACTTCAGAGCATGGCATTTGGGTCATGCAGCTGGATGTACTTCATAAAAGTCACTACCATATGTGCTGGCTCAGCGGCTAGAGTGTAAAAGCTGTGAGCTTAAAAGGGGAAACCTATGCCTTCTGTCCAAAAGATAATTCTAACTGTAGTTTGCCTGGCTAATAAACTGTATTAGTGTGTTATAATGAAATAGCCAACATAAAGTTGAGTGTATTAGTTGACATCTCCTATTGGACTGCAGTCAGGAAATCAGAAGAAGACTAAGAATGGGGAGGTTGGCTATGAAAGAACTAGGAAAGATTCTAACATTCAAAAATATACAACTCAGCACAAAAGTTAGAATCATACAAGCCATTGTATTCCCTATTACCATGTATGGATGTGAGAGATGGACATTTAAGAAAGATGATAGATGCATTTGGGATGTGGTGCTGTAGAAGAGTGCTGAGGATCCCATGGACAGCCAAAAGGACAAACAAGTGGGTCCTAGAGCAGATCAAACCGGAAACCTCCCTGGAAGCCAAGATGACCAAACTGAGACTGTCGTACTTTGGACACATCACAAGAAGAGAGGACTCTTTGGAAAAAACAATAATGCTGGGGAAGGTGGAGGGAAGTAGGAAGAGAGGAAGGCCACATGCTAGATGGATGGACTCTGTTAAGCAGGTCACGAGGGTGGGATTGTAGGATTTAAGCAGAGCAGTGGAGGACAGGGTTTTGGAGATGTCTCATCCATAGGGTCACCATAAGTCGAGATCGATTCGAGGGCAGTTAACAACAACATTAATTATTACAAACCCATTGAAATCTCCTCTCAAGTCATATTACTACTGTTTCTAGTGAACCACCTTCATCTACTCTTTTCCTCATGGTTCTTTTACCCTGCTGTATAGTCGACCCAGCTTGCAAGCCTTGAAACAAAATTTCAGGAGTGTCTTCTGATGTTAAGCATTCTAAATGGAACAAGAAATCTAAAAGTTCTCTGCATGTTTGGGGCTAAGTCCCTCCTATCTGCCCCAGTTAGCATAGCTAATGGCCAGCAGTGGTAGAAGTTGTCATTTATAACAGCTGGAGGATATCAGGTCAAGATAGGCAAACATAACATGTGTGTTCATTTTTAATAATTGAATACTGGCTTTCTTCTGCACCCATAGACTACCAAGACATTCCAGACTTCTGGATTCCAAAAGGTACCCTCTTGTATTTCATTGGGATAATCCAGAGACCATCCTGTTTTATGCCTTCTAACTACATTAGTTCTGCAATGTGTTCACTTCTCAGATTATGAATATTTATGGCTGCCAGCCAAGCACTGTGAACATTTGCTTTCCATCTAATTAAGAAACAGTATTTTTCTCACTAGATATGGAATATCTTAATAGCTAGATCCTATGCATGTTTATTCAGATTTAAGTTCCATTTTGTTCAGTGGTGCACAGTTAGTGCGCACAAGACTGTCAGCTTAACCTTATTACTTGAACAGATATGTTTAAAGAAGCCAAAGAGAAAGACTTGTCTATGCAAATATCATTCTTCAGTGAAACCAAATCATACAAAGGTTCTACTTGGTTTTAAACCATGTTTTAATTGTTGTTGTAAGTCTTCAGGTAGTTTCCGAATGGCAACCCTGAGGCAAACCTGTCACAGGGTTTTCTTGGCAAGCTTTCTTCAGAGAGGATTTGCCTTTGCCTTTCTTTGTGGCTGAGAGAATGTGATTTGCCCATGGACACTTGTAGGTTTCCATGGCTAAGTGGGGATTTGAACCCTTGCCTCCAGACTTGTAGCCCAGCACTCAAACCACAATACCACACTGGCTCTGAAAACATGCTGACTTGTTACAATTTTTATAAAATGACTTCTTGTACTACTCACATTATTCTCTTCTTGCTAACTTTACATTACATTATGCTGGCTCTCATGTAGTGACTTTAGAATCCATTCTTGTCTATGAAAGGTATGAATTTCAAAATGGAAAGCTTTATTTAAATAAATGGCTTACATTACTTTGTTTGAACCTGAGCAATGGAGAGCATTAGGCTACAATGCTGGAGACCAGGGTTTGAATCTCCACTCAACCATGAAAATCCACTGGGTGACCATGGGACACTCTCTCAGCCTCAGAGGAAAGCAAAGACAACACCCCTCTGAATAATTTCTGCCAGGAAAACCTCATCATTACCCTTAGGAATACCAAAAGTCAGAAATTACTTGAAGGCACACAGCATGAAAAAACTAGTAAAGTGTAAAGGAAATATGCCCTCCCCTTATTGTCAGTTTCAAGCTCCAAAGGCTGCTTTCCATTAAATACAATAAATGAGGGGAAACTTCATGCACCTGTCATGTAGATTACCAGATTTGTGCCAAAACTACACTTTCATGTGCAACAACCCCCTGAAAGAAGCTGATTTGTAGGAAGCCTTTCCTATCCTTATGAACTCAATATATGTTGTACTTCACCTCCACCCCATCCACTTGACAATATTTCCTCCCAGTAATATGTCTCTGTGTTGTGCCTTGTTCTAGCTCACGGGTAGGCAACCTAAGACTTCGGGGGACCGGATGTGGCCCCCTGAGGCCTTTGGACCGGCCCCAGGCCGGTCCTGCCACCGCCCGCCATGATGATATTGATTATTGTTGTTATTACTTGTTCTTGGGGTTTTCTTGGCAAAATCTCCACAGGGGCTTTGCCATGGCTTTTCTGGGGCTGAAAGAGTGTGCATTTTTTTTTAATGTTTAAATTTTTTTAAAAAAAATATTTCTTTATTTATTTATTTGGGGTGCTTCGGCCCCCCCAATTGTCTGAGGGACAGCAACCCGGCCCCCGGCTTAAAAAGGTTGCCTATCCCTGATCTAGCTCAACAACAAAGTCAGAGTCTGTACACTGCTACTATAGCCTTTACTCAAGTTTCACAATGTTTCTCCCTATCTGTTAAATTTCAGCAAAGATGGATGTAAAACAGGTTTGGGGGACCTGGAGAAACTGTGGCTCTGCAGGTGCTGTTAGACACTAGGTTTCTTGATCCTGAGCCAACATGGCTAACAGTCAGGAATGTTGAGAGATGTCGACCAAAACATTTGGAAGGCTTTATTAGAAAGGGGAAGGCTTATCCTAGGGAAACATACCGTATTTTCTGGCATATAAAATGACTTTTTAACCAGGAAAATCTGGGATTAAAATTGGGGTTCGTCTTATATGCCGGGTATAAGGAGGAGGAAGAGGAAGAGGAAGAGGAAGATAGAGGTGCGCGGCAGGAAGGAGCCGGGGAGAGAAGGAGGAGGACTAGGAGGTCCTCCTTCTTATCTCCACCACTTTTCCCCTCTCCAGCCACCTTTCTTCCTTGTCTTCCTGGTCCTCCTTCTTCTCTCCCCTGCTTTCCCCCTCCTCCCACCTTTCCTCCTCATCCTGGTCCTCCTCCTTCTCTCCACCGCTTCCCCCCCACCTTTCCTCCTTGTCCTCCTCATCCTCCTGGTCCAGGAGGACATGTGTGAGGTGGGGGAAAAGCCGGGGAGAGAAGGAGGGTTTCCTTGGCAAGGTTTGTTCAGAAAGGGTTTGCCATTGCTTTCCCCTGAGGCTGAGAGAGTGTGACTTCCAAGACTTGTTGTTGTTGTTGTGTGCCTTCAAGTCGTTTCCAACTGATGATGACACTAAGGCAAACCTATCATGAACCTATCATTTCTTGCCTATGTGTTTTTTCAGACAGGGTTTGCCTTTGCCACCCTCTGAGGCTGAGAGAGTGTGACTTCTAAGCTTCTTGTTGTTGTTGTTGTATGCCTTTGAGTCATTTCCGACTTACAGCAACCCTAAGGCAGCCCTATCATGGTGTTTGCTTGGCAAAGTTTCTTCAGAGGGGAGTTTGCCATTGCCTTCTCCTGAGGCTGAGAGAGTGTGACTTGCCCAAGGTCACCCAGGGGGATTCCATGGCTGAACCAGGATTCGAACCCTGGTTTCCAGAGTCATACTCCGATACTCAGACAGGGTGACCAAATGTCTTCAATGCAAAGGAGGACATGTCACTACAAAAAATGTAGGACATACAAGAAAAAATGTAGAGAAAGCTAAAAACACTAATATAAATGTAAATCCATGCTTCTTAGCCATGCTCAAAATGGAGGATGTTTTAATGGTAAAAATGGTGACTTTTAACCTTATCATGGGGTTTTCTTGGCATGTTTCTTCAAATGGGGGGTTGCCATTACCATTCTCTGAGGCTGAGAGTGTGTGACATGCCCAGGGTCACTTACTTGGCCACAAATTGTACATACCCCAGAATGCATCACCTAGTATACTGGCAGTCCTTCCCCCCAATACTTCTCATTTCCCCCCAACCATCTCATAGCTGGGAGATGGAAATAATTTTTAAAGCAGCATTTAAATCTGGACTATTTTTTAAAAAGTAAGGTCCAAAACACACTGCAGAAATAAATGCTAGGGAACATGGGAGCTGTAGTTTGTTGTGTTTATAAGTGACAGTTTTCCTGCTAAGTACCTGCATGTCATAAACATTTGAATTAAAATTACCATATTGAAATCAAATCTGATGTTTTTTTAATTTTTATTTGGTGTGCGTTGGAAGAGGGGTCGTCTTACATGACGAGTATATCCTAAACTGTATGTTTTGACTGGAAAAGTTGGGGGTTGTCTTATACACCCAGTCATCTTATACTCCGGAAAATACGGTACCTTTGGAAGGGTGTGATTTGAAACAAGGAGATACGTATTTCAGAAGAAAAGGTATTTAACTTCATTTTCCTCTACTGCTTCCCCCCCCCCCCTTTGGGGTTCCATCTCTCTAAAATGATAGATGTTATGTTACAGAAGTGACAGAGAAGGATGAGCAAGATTAAGAAAGAGATTAAACATTGCCTTCCCTCATGGCTTCTACCTTCTAAATTTAACCTGAATTTCTGAGGGCTGAATCTGGCCCATTTGTTTCACCTTATGGGCTTCTCCTTCCCCATCATACTGTTTGGTGACCTCTTCAGCATTTATACTAGTCTTCCTTCCCAATCAGAAAGGCTGAATTTGAAATGCCTCTCCTAGAGCTTTTTTACCAGCACTAAGAGCTTTAAGGTAAAATATGCTGGTATTGTTAATCCTACCATTTGCATTTAGTCCCACCCACTGTTGGAATGAAGCAACAGAGAACTTCTCTCAGATTGAATTTCATCCCTGCGTAAAAGAGCTTCCTGTATTTGAGCTACAGGAAATAGCATTAGGACTCCCCCACACACACATGCATTAATGCATCCTGTATTGTTCTGTCATAAGGCAGCTGCTTGTGTATGTCTTGTAATATGGCTTTGAACACTACAGTTGAAGTGAGTTAGGGCCGATGCAGATGGCCCGTTTGGGGCGGCAGAGAGCTGCCAAGGGGAGTGGCAGATCGGAGCCTCAGCAACCCCACACCGCGGCCCCGATCCTTCCTTTTGCCACCCCTAGAAGAGCTTTTCCGTGCCCTTTTGGTGCAGCGTGACTGCACACTACAGCGGAAGGGCGTCCTGATGCTGCATGCCGTGCGTACGGCCGCACAGTGTTGGGGTGAGGTTGGGGCAGCCGGCGTGTGGCTGCCCCCCCCAACTCTACCCCCAGTCTGCAACGACCCTTAGTGTTCAACTGAAAACAGTACCCAAGTATCAATTTGAGCAATGGCAACAGGGGGCAAGGGACAACTTTTTCTCTGGGCACCTGTTTCACTATTGCCTTTTCAGTCAGGAAACTGAAACTTTTGGTGGGGGTTTTGGCCAATTTTGGAGTTGTGAGGGGCATTTTCAGTGAAAGCACCAAATCAGGCAGTGGTGGGTTTCACCTTGAAAAATGTGTATTGGCTTTTCTGTCCCTACATTATAGTTGGATTCACTAGCCTTAATCCATGCTAACAGTTTTTAAAAAATGACCTGTATCCATTATTTCTTAATGTACACATTAAAGGAATGATATAAAAACTAGTTGGCACTAGGTTTGCCAGTTCAGGATCATTACAGATGCTGAGGTTCCCAAGCCAAAACCTGAGACCTAGAGACAGCCCCTGCTGGTATCATTAAGCACTGTACCTTTAGTACCAACCATAGTTCACAGCTTTTCATTCAAACAGTTCCACACAGTGAGAACATACTTTCTGTTTGGAAGTTAAGACAGAAATTTTAGCTAAAGGGATGTTCCCAGATCAAGGCTAAATGAAAGAATTTTATTTCTTCTTACCAATTTAAGGCAGTAGGATAAAGAGCACAGTATACATTCCTATACACAAAAAAGGAGCCACAAAAATTGTACTATCTATAGGACCATTGTACTAATCTTCCATGCAAACAAAGTCATGCTCAAAATTCTGCAGTAAAGACTCCTACCATATATGGAGAGAGAAATCCCAGAGGTGCAAGCTGGTTTCAGAAAAGGAAGAGGCACTAGGGATCACATTGCAAATATATATTAGATAATGGAGCACACCAGGGAATGACAGAAGAAAACTACAAGTGCTTTAATGTGCTTTGTTGAATACAGCAAAGCTTTTGTCTGCATAGATCAAGAAAAGCTATGGAACGCTATCAAGGAAATTGAGGAGCTAGCTTGTTTTCTGCTGCTCCAGAGAACAGGACCCAGAACAAAGGATGTAAACTACAGGAAAAGAGATTCCATCTCAACATTAGGAGGAACTTCCTGACAGTGAGAGTTGTTCGACAGTGGAACACACTCCCTTGGAGTGTGGTGGAGTCTCCTTCTTTGGAGGTCTTTAAACAGAGGCTATATGCCCATTTGTCGGGGATAGTTTGATTTTGAGTTCCTGCATGGCAGGGGCTTCGACTGGATGGCCCTTGTGGTCTCTTCCACCTCTGTGACTCTATGATTCTATGAAATGGGAGTACGAGTACATTTGATTGTTCTGATGTGTAACTTGTACTCAGGTCAAGAGGCTGCCATCAGAACTGAGTACGGAGAAACAAAATGGTTCTCTTTTGGCAAAGGGGTCAGACAAGGCTGCATGTTATCATCCTACCGTATTTATTCTACTTGTATGAGGAAACCATTGTATGCAGAACAGGCTAAGACAATTTAAAAAAACAAAGACCTCGAGCAGTTACTGAAGAAGGTCAAGGAGAAAAGTGCCAAAATTTGGATTAATGCTGAACATGAAGAAAAAATAATAACAAGCACAGAAGATCTGCAAGAATGAGATCATACTAACACATTTTATTGTAGGTTTCACTTGTAAAGTTCAAATCTTAAAGTGGCTTGGAAGTAAACTGCAAAGGGCACTTATCTGATTTTCCAGGTGAGTTCTTTTCTTGCAAAGCTTATCTTAGTGGCTGATAACCCTGTTCAGAAAATCTGCTTCAACAAATACACATGTTCAAGCACTTGAGATTAAAGTGTGTCAAACAGAAGAAACTATTAGGATGGTTGGATTCAAAGATCACCCTGATAGGATTACAAGGCTGCAACCCAGAAATTGATGTCATGAGATTACCTTCTCTTTTGTGCCCTCTGCTGAAATCCACAGTCTCTCTTTTTCCTCTCCCATTCATCCTTTCATCTGTCCAATTCCTGCTTGCTTCACTGTGAATAAATCCAGATGTTTATTCAGGCAAATGATGCATAGAGCCAGGGGTGTCACTAGTGAGGTGCAGCGGGTACAGACTGTACCAGGTGACACCCTAAGAGGGATGACACCACTGCTTCCCCAAACATCTGCCTCTTGCAGAAACAGGCTATGGAGTTCACCTTTAAAATGCTGAAGAGATTGTATAAGTGGGGCAAGACTCAATGGGAGAAGAAAGAAGAGACCCCAGGTTTTTTAAAATGAATTTTTAAAATTAAAAAAATATTTAAATATATATATTTTAAAAATACAAAATATTATTTTAAAATATTTTTTAAAAATATCACGTCTTACCAAATTTTCACTTTAACTACATGAGACTATGTACATATAAATACATTTAGACTGTGCATATGGTATTGTAATTTAAAGGTATAATTTTAATTTTGCTAGTTGTTTATGTCACAATTATCACCATTACATTCAGTGATATGCGGGAATTCTGATTTATCAGTAACAAAAAACTTTACTAAGGATATGGTATGGTATGGTATGGGAAGAAGTCAATGGTGGGGTGACACCATGAGTGACTGCACTGGGTGACACCAGTTCTAGTGACACCACTGCATAGATCCCTGTGGGAGAAAATGGAGGGGAGAAACTGAAGCTGCCTCACCTCACACGGGACTTCTTGCAATGATGGTTGCAACTTGCCAAGCTTTCTACTGCTCAAGAAAGTGGCAGGCATTAAAAAAAAAAACAATATTGAAGAAGCAATAGTGTTATTGTTTTGTTTTGATGCACTTTCTGATTGAGGAGTTTCAAAGCAGAGCCTAGCACTTTACTTTTAGTTAATTAGTTACAGTTTGAGGTCCAAAAAGTAGTTAGTTGTGTTAATGTTAAAGGTTTTTGGTTTGTTTGTTTTTTAAATGTAGCACTTTGATGGCAAATTTTTGAAAAGTAGCCAAAATAGTTATTTTTTGTCTCTCTTTTGTAAAAAAAATAAAAAAAATAAAAATCAGTATACCACAAGTTGCTGGCCTGTGAAAGATTGTGGTCTGAAGTAATGAGGTCAGATACTTTTGCAACTGTGAAAGTTACCAAAATGCAATTGCCCCTCTGTTTTCGCAGGGGAACAGTTCTGGATCCACCCACCCTGTGAAAACGGAGACTTGCCAATATTCAAGCCCCACGGGCTTGAATGGGGTGCGAACCATGGGTGCAAGTCCCATTGAAATTAAAGGAGGTCGCCCTCCATGAATATTTGAGTCCGCAGATCTCAAGTCCACGAGAACGGAGGGGAGACTGTAGTTGCAAGGACAAACAAAAAAAGAGTGACGTTATCCTTTGTTCTTTTACAATCATAATGTGATTTAGTTATGCTTTACTTACTGCAAAAACAAATTAATTACAAATGGCATTTCATATTTATTCTGTGTGATACATTTACTACTATATTGTCCTTCCCCTCTTCTTCTCCCTCTCCTCATGCCCTGGGAATGCTGGTCATAGAATGCAAATTCTTGGTCCTTCTGGTCAGACTGATGCTTAATCAGTCTTTGGTCGTAATTGGTGGTGGGAGCTCTGTTGCAATGGATGCATTAATTTTCCAGGGCTGTGAGAATCTTTCTCTTTTTATAGTATCCTTGCCAGCTGGGCCATCAAGTAGTTTCCTTAATGGATGTTGCACATCTAACCCTTAACAGCTGGAAGAAAAACGACTTTGTTAATGGCCAATGCAAGAGTAGGCGTTGCATTCAAAGCAGATCTGAAGAATTAAGTGGTGGATGAGGCACCAACCCTTTGCACAATACCAAGTCTGCTTACTTGCCAGTGTGTTTTTAAAGATGGATTAAGATAGATGTTAAGCTATGTTCTGTTAATGTGGGAGTTGTTTTAAAATAAAAATAAAAATTGGTAGTTAATAGTCAGGAATTCCCGTTCCCCCAAAAGATGGTTTGTGTAATTTTTTTCCCCTGCAGGAGCATAATATTAACATTTAATAAAAAAAAATTCTGTTATAGTCTTGTTTGCTTGTAGCTAAACTAGGTGCATTTCCCTTAAAATGATGGAGTTGGAAAATAGGTGGTGCCAGAGAGATGCTCCCCCTTGCCTAGAAACTGCTAACGGAAGCCTCTCAGCTATGGAGTAATAGAAATATGGAACAAAGATCTTCTCTTGTCTTCTCTCCAATAAATCCATATCCCCAAATGGAAGCTAGATGTGGATTCAGCAAGAGGTTGGAAAGTTACTGCTAAGAGTAATTAATTCCTGTGGCTAATAAAAGTACTTGAAGAACACTTCACTTTCCTTACTTGTTTGTTATTTTTGTTGTTCTTATTTGCCTTCAAGTTATTTCCAACTTATTGTGTCCCTAAGACTAAATCTATTGTGGAGTTTTCATGGCAAGATTTGTTCAGAGGACATTTGCCTTTGCCATCCTTTGAAAGTGAGACAGTGTGACTTGCCCAAGTTCACCCTGACTGAGCAGGGATTTGAACCCTGGTCTCCAGAGTCATAGGGCCTTTGCAGACTGCCAGAAATAGTGCAAATTGAATCCACTTTAACTGCCCTGGCTCAGTGCTAGGGAATCATGGGAACTGTAGTTTATTGTGGCACCAGAGCTCGTTGGCAGAGAAGGCTCAATGTCTCAGGAAAAAAATACAATTCCCATGATTCCCTAGCACTGAGCCAGGGCAGTTAAAGTGGACTCAATTTGCACTATTTCTAGCAGTCTGCAAAGGCCCATAGTCAGGCACTCACACCCTTAAGCCATGCTGTTTTTTTCTTGTTTTGCATTATTTCTCATAAATTTTCTGGCTAACTTTACATTACAGGTTTTTTTTGGGGGGGGGTCACTTAGGAGTAATAATAGAGTCACAAAAGAATCCCACTCAAAATGCCTCTTAATGTGCAGACATGCCATCAGCAATAACTAGAAACTCTTATTCTTTTCATCAATACAGTTCTAGCTACTATGTTACTTTTGGACTATAGCTTGTTTTGTCCTCATTACAAAAACGTAATTCCACTTTGTTACTTGTAACAAATTTCTTGGCTCTGGTCTGAATACAAAATGTTCTTTCTTGCTAAGAATGGGAATGCATCCATACTGTAGAAATAATGAAATTTCACACCACTTTAAGTGCTGTAGCTCCATCCTATAGAATCCTGGGATTTGTAGTTTTACGGGGCCTTTAGCTTTCTCTGCCAAAGAGTGCTGGTGCCTCACAAAACAACAAATTCCAGGATTCTGTAGGATGGAGCCATGGCAGTTAGTGGTCTCAAACTGTATTCTTTCTACAGTTTTTATGTACCCTAGGAGAGAATAAACTATCGAAGTCTGAGAAACCAGACTTTTCCTTCCTAGGAATATTTGGGTTAGTTGGTTCATCTGCACCTTTTCAGGAGAGTACCATGATCAGAATCGCTTTCCAAATTTACTCTTGATGGAAGAAAACTTGCTGTGTGAACAGATAAGTAACTCTGTGATGCAGTGCAGCAGTTCAAGGAGTAATTGGACACTTCCTTAAAAGGTTCAATTATTAGGAGAATAACCATAATTGTCTGTCATTAAATTCATTCCATTTGAAAAGGGTTATATGCAGTAAAAATTTATGAACATGATGAGCTCAAGTATCCTATAGTTATGGAGATCAGTGAATTGAAGAGAATAGTTGGCTCTGAACATTCAGTAGTGAGACTTCCAGATGCTTTGTTTGAGGGGGGAAGTATCAAAAGACAACTGAAACATAATATTAGTTTTATATACACACTTTGAAAATGCTGAAGATTTGCACTATGTTGCAAAAGAATTGTCTTCCTTTTTCTATATGAGGCTGTGGGACACTATTTAATAGAACAGGTTTCTGGTTCAGCTGACGAATAAGAGAGAACAAAACAAGGATGCAGTTTGCTATTCTCCTGTTGAAACAAATAAAAGCAATATAAGATTTGTGGATTATGTCTCTGGAGAGAGGGCTAGTCTTGATTTATGTTGAATGCCAGTAATCTTCAAATTCATTATATGTGCTTTAAGAATAGCAACCCCCACTGCAATAATAAATTCTGTCATCTCTCCTAATCTGTTTTTGGTAACCAGAAAATGAAAAGTAGAAAGTACATTGAAAAGGTAATGATCCACTAACTTAAAAAGTGGAACATGTTTTTGTGAATTCTGTGGTAGATGTGGGGGAATCACTTCACAAGAGTGTCAACATGGAACTGCTGTGACAAGCTAGAAAAATATTCAAGTGAATTGATTTGAAATATTGGCTACTACCTTAAATTATACAACAAAGTGAAACTTCAGAAGGGAAAAGTTGAATAACACTTTTTAGATAGAACTGTTCTGTTTCCAAAAGGGGGAAAAGCAGTGTCTGGAACTTGATACTTTTCTCCCTTGAGTTTAGTGGACTATTTCAAGTTAACTTTTCTTCTTCCTTTCTTTTCATGTGCCATGAAGTGGTCATCTTCCTTTGTAAAAACTCCCTCCTCCATTAATTTTGGTAGCATCACTCATTCTTTTTTTCTTTCTGTTTTAGGGAACCAAATTATTCCATGTAAAAAAGGAAGAAAGTGGCCTATTTTTGTGAGGGGGAGGGGAAACCCTTACAAGGTGTCATAAAGCATTTTTGTCTCTCCAAAATAACAAGAAAAGTGACAAGTAAATTAATTTTTACACAAGGAGAGCAATGATGTTATCAATCATTATGCTGTTTTGCAGAGATGTGCCTTAATTAGCCCAGAAATTAATGTATGAACAGTAATGTCATTACTTATAATCCATTGCTGCCAAACTCCAGCAAAGATTTTCATTAAATTCATATTGCATGCTGTGTCCACTGAGGTTTTATTTGAACCCTCCAAAATTATTTTGGCCTACAGTCTTCTTCAGTTCTCTCTTCCTCTTTGTAAACCTTCCAAATTTTCCACACACCTCTGGCACTGTGATGTTTGGTCTTTTGACCACAAGCCTTTGGGCCTATATGTTGCTGCTCTTGAACTTTCTTTTATTTGGAGGTGTCACCCGGTGCAGGGGGGGGCTGCTAGAGGGCATGGCCCAAAGGGCCCATTCACCCCTTCTCCTTCCCTGCAGCAAAGGGGACAGTGGTGGGTGTCTAGATGCAAGTAGGGAGCAGCCATTTGTGACTAGGTGTGGCAGTATCAGTCTACTCACAAGTAGGGGCCACTGTCACCCCTACTCATGAGTAGACCTCCATGGCTGCTCCTTACTTGAGACTAGACTGCCACCATGGCTTCCTCCCTTGTGAGCTCTGAGAAGAAACTGATTTGATCTGGAGAAGAGCTGCTGCCGCCCCCTTCACGGGAAAAGTTTTGCCTCTGCCACCACAACAGCTGTAGGTGAGGACCAAGCCCAGCGACAATGATAAGCCCAGCAGAGTGCGCATGACTGGTTGATGGGAGCAGCCACATCCACATCAGCCGCTGCAGCACTGGTCATTCTGGCTTGACAGGGAGCAAGTGAGAAAGTGGCGGCTGGGAGGAGCCGGTGGCAGAGCAGCCGCCTTGGTGGACCTGACCATACTGGAGGCTGGGCTTCAATCCCTGCCGCTGCAAAGCCCCTCCCCACACACAAGAGAGGAGGGCCCGATCGAGTGTCACCCTTCTTTGGGGTATTGCACCGCCACATGCCCCCAATGATCCCATTGATCCTCTGTTTCCTTTAAGGAGTCCAAAGCAAAATGCATGGTTTTTGCTCCCTCCCTCTTCCCTTTACAACGGTGTAATACCTTTTTTGCACTGGTCATAGGTCCAGGGCCAATCCTGGAGCATTGTTCTCTGGAGCTGGCCTCAGATTGTCTCTGATGGCAGGCAGCCTCACACACTCATCCAAACTCGGTACAGTGATGCAGAGGCTGTCCCAATCCACCATATCAGCACAGTTGTCCTATCCCACTGTATTATCACAGCTGTCCCTGGAGCTGTGGGCACCAATTCCATGTCTGCAGGTGCTCTGTGGACAGGCTGCCCTAAGTGCCACTACTTCTCCTGAAGATGAGCTTACCCATGTAACTAATGAGAGTAGAGGGTAGAGCAGGGCTAGGCAACCTTTCCCCTTTAAGGGCCAAGGAACATCAGCTCCCAGAAGCCTCAGCCATGTTGGCCAATAGCCCCATGTTGGCCAATAGCTCCTGGGATTCTGGGAGCTGAAGTCCCTTGGCCCTTAAAGGGGAATGGTTGCCTACCCCTGGGGTAGAGGAACCCTAACCACATGACTGGAGTTTCCATAAGCCCCTGCCATGTGATCAGAAGGTCCTTCTACCTTCTTTTCTCATTGGTCGTGTAGAGGAGCCCACCTTAAGGAGTGAGGCATGGTGGCCTATCTATGGAACTCCTGCAAATACAAAAGTGGTGGGCATGGCTCTGCAGACAGGCTATCCCATTGCCTTGCTATGCAGCACAGGGAAGGGGACTGGTGCAGTGCCTGACATGTGAACAGTAGGCCAGCCTGATTCAGGTCTGATCCACAAAACCCCCACACTAACCCCAGGGTTTCTGGAAAACACTGGGGCTTCCTGCGGCTATGCCAATTCTGGGGCAGAGTTGGGTTAATGGAAAACCTACAATATTTCACTACAAGTTACTGTGTGTTGTACAATTAGGCAGCATAAGCAATGAGTCAAAATGGGTTTTCACCCATGAAGACAGGTGTCCAGACAGAAGGAGATTAAGACAGAAAGGGAGATTGTGTATGAATCAGTGAGAGAGATTGACAGACTGAATAGTGTAACGTCATTGAGTAAGCATCTCAGTTTAGTCATTGGTTTGAACCTGGATCTCCTCAGTCTTCCTAGTCCTGCACTCTATCCACCATACTGCACCAGCTTTTCTACTTCCACTCACACACACTCCGTGAAAGGACAATATATTCATGTGGGGGATGGAGAGTACTTGGAGTTACTCTCTATTGAATCTAATTTCCACATTTTTTACAGCAGGAGTAGGAATCATACAATCCAACAGATGTTATTGGACTACCAGAAACCCCC
This sequence comes from Phrynosoma blainvillii, assembly GCA_026167975.1. Taxonomy (NCBI): domain Eukaryota; kingdom Metazoa; phylum Chordata; class Lepidosauria; order Squamata; family Phrynosomatidae; genus Phrynosoma; species Phrynosoma blainvillii. Next base: position 89,150,933 of record JANUYF010000002.1, on the reverse strand, counting down.
GTGATAGGTTCGCCATAAGTCGGAAACAACCTGAAGGCACACAGCAACAGCAAAACAAATCAATACTATCACTCACTGCATCCTTCATTGTTGGCTTTGCTGGCTATAGCTGCTGGAAGCTGCAGCCCAAAAGCATCTGGAGGGCCATATGTTTCCTATCCCTACTTTATAGAATTGGTTATAGAAGAAGTCATATCCCTGCTTTATAGAAGTGGTTATAGAAGAAGTCACTAGTAAACATTGGGGTTAAATGACATGCTCTGTTTCTTGCGGGTCATCTGGCACCTGTGTGTTGTCCATTTCTGTGGGTATCTATCCTACTCATGCCTGTGTGTTGTAGAGATATAATCCCAAAAGATAACAAAACGGGCAGAAAGCCAAGCTGTTTTTACATAAATATTTGATTTCTTTCAAAAGGGTCAATGTGATACCATTTATCTACACTTAATAGGTCACATTTGCTTAAATCATTCAGCCCTGAGGCTAGTGGTTATTTCTGGATTTCTGGCATGTTTTTTTTCCCCTTATTTCTATCCTTCTTTTTTCAGTTCTTCTCTTCATAAAAAGAAAAAGAAAGGGGAGGGCTTTAAAATGCACTCTTTAGTCTGGTGATGGGCAGGGGCAGGGGAAGGAAGAAATAAACATATACAGGCTCATGGTATAATCTGGTGCCAGCTACTTAATGGATGCTTCTTTGATGGTTAGCTTTTTTCCTTCAGGAAGGGGGTCTCAGCCTCTAAAATGCAGAAAAGGCAACAAAGATAAGATAGCATTATTGCAAAGGAAAGGAAATGCAGCTGCAGCTCAGTGGCAGAGCAAATGATTTGTTATGCAAAAGTTCCCAGTTTCAGTCTATCACATTTCCAGGTCAGGCTGGGGAGGAAAATCCCTATACCTTAAACATCTGATCCATAAATCTACACGTGACTTGAAGGCACATACATATACATAGACATCAGAGTCAGCTCAAGACATTTCCTGCCTAAGGTGTTGCAGTGCGTGATAGAACGCCCTGCACCACACATCCCATGGTATGTACATAGCTGTGTTAATATGGGAAATTAGTATACAAAGGGATCTTGTAGCACCTTTGAGACTAACTGGATAAGAGAAGCAGGTAACATGAGCTTTTGTAGACTTGAGTCTACTTCCTCAGATGCATGGAAGTACAGTCGTTCCTACCCGTTTGCAGACTTGAAGTCCACGGTCTCACTCATCACAGGAGGGACAAGTGGGGAAGGACAAAATGTTAGGGCGCACCTGTACACAGCCCCACATGTGTGTCATTATTTTCAATGGAACTCGAATATTTGCAAGTTGCCATTTTCGGGGGGGGCGGGATGGAACAGATCCCCACAAATTGGGAGGGGCTGCTGTAGACTCAAATCTACCATGCTACCAGCTTCTCTCAGTTAGTCTCAGAGGTACTACATGATCTCTTTACATCATGGTATGTAGTATGCACAGGCAGCCTTTTGCACCTCAGGCAGAAAATTCCACAAGCAGTTTCCTCTTGCAAGTGGAAAAAATATAGTAATATTGCATTCATTAATAACATACTGCCCTTTAGTGCTACTCAAGGTGATCTGCTTGTGACATCTACTTTTCCTTATAGCATGCTATAATCCTAGGTGCCTCAGAAATAAGACCCATGGAGTTTAATGAAAAAGTATACAGTTCTCTGTTCTGAGGCAGCCTCTCATATGATGGCTTCTGAGGTAGTTTCCCATTTTGCCTCTCCCTCTACAGCCAAGCCAGCCATGATGAGGGCTACACATCCCATAGCATGGATGTATGTGCCTTCAAGTCATCTGTCAACTTATAGCGACCCCATGAACTTCATAAGGTTTTCTTAGGCAAGAAATAGTCAGAGGTGTTTTTGCCAGTTCCTTCCTCTGAAATATAGCCTGCAGCACCTAGTATTCATGGCAGTCTGCCATCCAAGTACTTACCAGGGCTGGCCCTGCTTAGCTTCCAAGATCAGACAGGATCTGATGCCTTTAGACAAGGCTACACACCCCAGGTCTAATTTGTTCTCCACTTGAACCATAAATATATTCTCTAATTTATTTATCAAGTTTAAATTTGAGTTGTCAAAGTGAATCATAGTCATTTCCCCAATTCTGCCTCTTTTTTGGGTGGGGGGTGGGGTTGGTCTTATTTATGTGTTGTTGGTGCTGTTTAAAATATGACATGCTCCTGTCTGTAGCAGGTTGGAAAAGTAAAGCCACTTCAGTTTGTGTGGGGGATTTTCTTTCTTTTTGCTTTTGTTTTTGAAGGAATCGGAAGTTTCCTTTTATCGTTATTTAAATTACAGAACGGTTGCGGCAATAAATGCTGACTTCCTGTGGGTCAGCTTGTTTTCTGGTATCTGGCTATGCTATAGCAGGTTGAAAGAATAAATTTGAAAGGAAAGGAAGTGTTGTTTCCACATCAAACCAATCATATCTTTGTTGTTGCTTACTTGTTTTTTCTCCCCCCCCCCCCCCAAAGAAATGATTTGCGGTGTCTCTTTGCTCATATGGGAGAACAGAGCAATCAAGAGTAGGTAAGTTCTTCTTTTAAAACCTAAGAACATAAGCGTAATAGTTATTATGTGATTTCCCACCCTTTTTCGTTTACAGTGTTATATCACAAGCAAACATATTCCCAGAAGAATCTAGGATATCTATATCATCTATATCATCGAGGCCCTGGCTCTAATTTTAAACTCCCAATGCTCTGAAGTGCCCAATGGATCATATCCTCTGGAGCAATGTGGATTTTTTTTTTTTAAATGGCAGATAGGTTCTACACTTATCATCCTGCCACAGTGAGCCCAGGGCTGGAATCAGCAGTAAGCTTGGCGAGGCATTTTTAGCCCTAGCAGATGTTTGGATCCCAGAGATTTTATTCAGTATAAACTTTGTGATGGTGGCAGCGATGCATCTTCAAGTCATTTCTGACCTACAGTGACCCTATCACCAGCTTTTCTTGGCAAGATTTGTCCAGAGGAGGTTTGCCATTACTTTCTCCTGAGACAGAGTTTGAGACTTGTCCAAGCTCACTCAGTGGACTTCCATGGCCAAGTGGAGATTTGAACCCTCTTCTCCAAAGTTGTACTTCAAATGCTCAAACTGCTACACCACACTGGCTCTCTCAATATAAACCACTACTGCTGAATCCTGGTTCTTCAATGTACAATATTTATTTATTTATTTTATTTCATGGGTTTGTACCCTGCTTTTCTCCCACAATGGGGGGTCAATAATCAGCAAATAATAATAATAATAATAATAATAATAATAATAATAATAATAATAATAATAATAATAATAATAAATATCCCACCCAGCAAATATGACTGTAATCTTCTTCAGATGTTCACAAGAAATCTTGAAGATAGGACAAAAGAAGCATCCTAGCCCCTTGTATTCCATTATTATTGCTCAAGTGTGGAGAGAAACAGTCTGAGAAGACGGTGGTCTGTGTTTGTCGAAATTCTCTCTGCATTTTTTTCTCTGTTTTTTTTTTTTTTAGGGTTTCCAGTTATATGGAGAATTTCCATATATAGCAGGGGCCCATCTCTTCAAACTGTTGCTCAGTAACAGAGGGAACAGCATGATATGCATGATGATTTGAACCCTTTTTCTGAATACCTGAATATGTGTATATATATGTGCCTTCAAGTCGCTGGTCGACTTATGGCAACTCCATGAATTTCATAGAGTTTTCTTAGACAAGGAATACTCAGGTGGTTTATAGACTTGAATATAGTTGTAAAGATCTGGCTCTTCCACATTTATGGGAATAGTTTAATGTTTTTTGGGGAAAGCTGAGCAGTAGATGCTTAATCACTCATTTGTGTGTTTTCATATTTATAAAACAGAGAGAGAAATGGGGGGGGGGGGATTTTCAATTCCTTTGCTGTTTACTCTGGGTTGAACTTTGTTTGCTCAGTTTTTATAGACATTCCAGGCAAACCCATCACCCTCCTATCACATCCATATATATATATATATATATATATATATATATATATATATATATATATATCAGGGACTGAGAGGTCTAGTCAGGTTTCAAATCCCATTTAATTTTCCTCCATGTAAGGTACTTTTCTTTTAAAGTCACTTCTGCCACTATGTAGATTTGCTTCCTGTGCATTTGTACATTCATGCAGTTTACAATTTGTGTAATTTTAAATTTTTTCTTGGACCATGCCAGTTATGGATAGCCACAGTCCTTTGTATGTTTCTTTGGAATCTACTCTCTCTGAAATCAATTAGATTTTCTTCCAAGTAATATATACATTAAGAACTGGATATAAAAGATGCACTAAGGGGGTTGCAACTTAGAGTTAAACACATACAGTCACAAGATTTACCTTGCTAGGTCAGATTAGGATTGCATGCGTGTGTGTATTTTCAAAATATAAATACAAAGAAAAGGGAGTAAGAGAAAAGGAATTGGATAGAATTACTGTATATAGGATATGAACAGGGCTCTGCATATATATTAATAAGCTGACCATATTTCCAAAAATACATATTTTTTGGAGTTGAAGTCTGTAAAGTAGACATTCCATTAAACAATGGATGGTGACTATTTGTCTTTCCAATCTTGGAATATGAGTATTTTAACTACAGTAAAAGCAGGTAGGACCCAAATGAGCCATCAGTTAAATTCAAGGTTGCAGGACTGTAATTCAAAAGTACATATGTGTCTACAAAACAAAGATTCTTGTAATGCAAAATGAATCCATTGCAATGTGGTCTCCTGGAGTCTTAGTCCACACTAGAAAGGGATGACTACTGAGCATGCCCTTATCACAGGGGTAGGCAACCTTTCCCCTTTACGGGCCTAGGGACTTCAGCTCCCAGAATCCCAGGAGCTATTGGCCAACATGGAACTATAGGCCAGCATGGCTGAGGCTTCTGGGAGCTGAAGTCCCTCGGCCCTTAAAGGGGAAAGGTTGCCTACCCCTGCCTTATCACATGTCTCAGTAACATTACCAATATTTAGGTGAAGTAGGTCATTTCTTTCTCTCTCTTTTTAAAAGACATAGTGGTATCCACTAAACTAAACTCAAAATATCCATTTTGCTGAATGAGACATAGTTTTAAATCGAAAAAGTTTTAAAGAGTTTTAAAATGTTGTAGCTAGGGCTGTGTTCCACTGATTGATTTACATAGAACAACCTAACTCTATATTTCACTCAGTTCTAACTTCTTTGGCATCAAATGCAGATCATTTCAACAGACATCTATAAACTAGACTTGTTGATTTCACTTTCCCTAAGGTTATAGCTGATGCTTCCAATATAGCAGGAATGGCTGATGGTCCATATATAGACCTCAGAAAGTGTTGCAGTTGTAACTGTTCCCTTATAAAATGAGAGAAGATAAGCAGACTAAAATACTGAGCAAGGCAAAAATTCTTGAGCTTGATATATTAATTGGTTTGAAGTATAAATCTCACAATCAGCTTCTTTCTTCCATAAAAAGGATTGTCTCATAGTCTTCAGATATCCTGTAAAATTAGTTTATCACCACCATATAAATCAAATAGTAATTGATAACAGATCACACACCAGGCCATTCTCTCAGCAGAAATGTCAGGGTGCACTATCTCTTTTTCCCTTGACGGACAGAGCCTAAGACACTTGCAAAATAAATTGATTCCAAAATTGTCAGAGGAGGGGTACCTAACTTGAACTATATTTGCAAAGCATTTGTATGAGTCAGGAGATGTGTTACATGATACAAACTGAAATTCAAAGTGTCTGCTCATGTTGGGACTAGAAATTGGATTTAGGCCATAGTGGGTTATTTGGGTGGATGAGTGCATTGATTTCTTAGAACTGGGAAAAATCAAAACAAAAAACATAGGAAGAGTTGTCAAGCAGCTGTGAACTACACTGAAGAGCTGATGGTCGATTTTGGTGAATCAGAAGTTGCACCAGCTTGATCTATAGGTAGGGTTGCCATAATTCTCTCCCATAAAACTGGGACAAAAGTATATGGGACTGGATTGGGTAGATTATCAACAAAAAAACACCTCCCCCAACAGACATTTTGACATTTAACAATGTTTTATTACATATTTGAGTTGTATCATCATCCTCATCCTCATCAAATTAGCAAACAGAAATGTGAAATTATTCTGAATCAAAGTGTTAATTAACTAATTAATGAAAGTTCATCTAACACATACACACACACACCCTTGCAGGACTTTGACCAAAATCAAGAGGAGGGATTTTTCCTAGTACCATAAGGAAATGTTTGCAGGGGTGGGGAGGGTCAGCTCTGCCAGTTTAGTTTCTGCCACAAGGCCCTAACAGAAATAGAAAACAAGGTGGTTTGTTTGCTTGTTATTTGTTTGCAATGCATACACTGAGGCATCTCTTCCTGATGGCTTTCCCCTTTTCTGATTTATGTTTTGGACACATTGGCTCAAGTATTGCAATCTAGATGCAAGTTCAAAATGACAAAAGCAACAACAATCCTGTTCTTTCCCCACTAGCAAAAAAGAACAACCTGCAGCTGCTGGAGGACAAGAAGAAAGAAAGGTATCAAGGGTTCACTTTCACAGCAGGACTCTTCCACTTTGTAGATGAGGAGAGGGAGCAAGAAACTTGTGGAAGGGAAGCCTGGTGTTATACTTTCACCTCCTCCCCCTCCTTAGACCACCCCATCTAACCTGGTCCACCACCCGTCAGTCACACTTCTCACATCTCTACTGTGTCCCACAGTGCCTATTGTTTTTAATTTTATGTTTTAACTGATATTTGTATTTAATATATTCTTAATGGGGGGGTTCATTGTTATTTGTTAATATTGTTTTACTGTTTATTATTGGGGTAGTTTTATTTAATTCTAATTTTAGATGTAAGCCGCCTTGATTGCTATGGCAAAAGGTGGAGTATAAAATAAATTTATTATTATTAAACAGAGGGAAGGGTCAGATAAGTTTGTCCCAAGATTGAGGCAAGAAAGCCAGGCACAGAAAGGTTGTGCTTGCACTTGGCTAGCCCTCAGATTGTGGGCAAGTTTGGCTTTGCTCTGCAATGAGAGAGGAATCTGAGATATGCTGCTTCAACTGGCCCAGCTGTCTAGGACATTTTTAAGACCCTTTAATCCATTATTTTCCCAGTTTTCCAGAACAAATGGCAAGCCTATCTATAGGTTATTTTTGTGTGCCTTCAAGTGGTTTCCAGTTAATGGCCACCCTAAGGCAAACCCATCACATGTTTTTCTTGACAGAATTTGTCTTTGCCTTTTTCTGAAGATGAGAGAGTGAGATTTGCACAAGGACACCCAGGGGCCTTCCTGGCCAAGGAAAGATTTGAACCATGGTCTCTTGGAGTCCTAACCCAACAATTTCCATACTGGTTATATCAGTATTAAAACAGAATAAGAATTCTATTGGGTTTATGGTGAGCAAGGGGCCCATTACCCCCATAGCACTGAAGTATATTTTGAAGAGAATCATAATCTCTTCAGCTCTGCTGTCAGTTGGACATAGCAAATGAAGTGCTAAATTTCAGTAGTGCCATAGAGACAATCAGAAGCTTAACAAATTTAAAGTGCAGTTAATTAATATTAGCAGCTGTAGACTTGTGTTGTAATACAGGGTGCCTTGGGATGCAGTTATTCAGAAGTCTAAAATTGGGAAATAAAAATAACATGACCTTTGTTCAGTGTTGTCATTGTGAGGGGAAAATCAAGAATAAGTAAATATTGAAATATATAAACAGCTCAAAACTGATTTAGGAAAAAATATTTGTGGGTGTGAGAATGGTGATTCAGCTACACCAAAACAGCGATTTTTGGATGTATAGATTCACCTTATGTGGCTTTTAAAAGGGACACGGTGGCTCAAGTGGTTAAGATGCTGGTTCTGTTGATTGCAAAATTGGCAGGTTGGCAGTTTGAGGTCCAGATGCTGTGTGATGGGGTGATTATCCCATTTATGTCACTTAGTCTACTCTTTAACACTCACTGCATTGCCTGTACTGGCTTAGGTTGATGAGAGTTGCAGACCAACAACATCTGCAGAGCCAAATACCCCTATTCCTACAGTAGGTCATCAGTGATTTGTGAGTTCTCACTATAACTATCTGAAAATCTGTGTTTATTCTCAGCATTACTGCTGGAATATCCAGAAACTACGATAATGGGGCCCTCAAAAGTAGACTGTAGAAATAATGTGTTAGGACATTACTTTCTTTTTAAGTAACAAGGAGTAAATCCTTGACTATTTCACCCTTATATGTGGGGATGAATAATGATAGTAGTTTTCTGTCTGCAGCAGAAATGAATATTCTTCTGCGGTATTCTGCAATGTCCCCAAGTGCTGAACAGGAATTATGTTGTGGAGAGAAAGATTGTGCAAAACTCTGTGTGTGTGTGTGTGGAACATAGGTTCCCTGTGCAGGAAACAGAATATTTGTGCAAAATCTTCATGTATTTTCCCCCTTCGAATAATTTCTCTGTAATGCTTTTACAGAGTTGAATACCAGAAGAAAATTGCACAAAGTTGCACTGGTTTATTTATTATTATTTTCTCTGTGGGTTTTCTGGCTGTTGGGAAACCCATTTTTCAATGTGGGACAAATAATAATGAATATTTGTTTCATCTCTATACAGACCAGTGATCATACCACAAGCTGGAATCGTGCAGAGCACTAAAACAAAACAGAAGAGTCTGGAAAGCCATGGTTGCCTATTGTGGCTAGCTTAGGTGAGCGAGGCCAGTCTGGCATCAGAGAATGCTTCACTTACCCAGTGAAACACCTGAGGCTGAAATGCCCTGCTCATTATAGAAATCTATTTGTTTCTCTGTGGGTTCCTAATTCTAGACTTCAGTAGCTCATGAAAACCTTGCAACTTCTAATATAAGAAAATAGAAATCTGATTTTTGTAAGATGGTCAGGCTGAAGTGAATCAGATTATGTTTTTGTAACCTTTGCTTGTATTTTCAAACCCATACAGTAAACCACAGTTTTAGTTTTGGCATAATTGATAGAGAGATACACTTGAGAGCAGTATAGTATGTTCATTATTTTGTTTTTGTTTGTTGTTTTTAGTAGTCAGCTTCAAAAGCCAGTAAATAAGTGACTGAGAGAAGTATTATTGTATTCTTGGCACACAAAAGGCACTTTACACACCTGACAGAAGATAAAGAGAGAGGGAGGAAAATGTGGATTAGAGTTTCAGTCGCATTATTGCCAGCAATATTAAAATGGGGCAGGAAGCTAACTGACAGCTTTCCTAATGCTTTTAGAGAGCCAGTTTTTAAGCTCATACTTTCTCTTGGGGCTATGTTGAGATGTGAAATCTTTATTAATTGCAGTTATTGTTTATAAAAGTTGTGTGTTAGTAATCAGAATTTGCAATACAAAGTGGAACAAACTTTGGGGTCAGTGGATACAACAATAGTAGGTTGAGTCTCCCTTATCTGAAATGTTTGAAACCAGAAGTGTTTTGGATTTCCAATTTTTTGGGATTTTGGAATATTTGCATATACATAATGAGATATCTTGTACATGGTCTAAACACAAGTCTAAACACAGGATTATTTTATGTTTCATAGACACCTTATACAGATAGCATGAATGTTATTTGATACAATATTTTTAATAATTTTGTGCATGAAACAAAGTTTGTGTACACTGAACAATCAGAAAGCAAAGGTATCACTATCTCAGCCACATATGAAAAAAGTTTGTGTTTGGAGCATTTCAGATTTTGTAATTCTGGATAAGGGGAACTCAACCTGCAGACAGAAGGCCTAGAAGCTGGAAGTCCTAGAACAAGTATGGTTGCTTTCATATGTCAAATATTCCATGCAAGCCTAAATCACTTTGCTCCCTGAGGCCAAAGAAGGGATGATATTCCACACTTCCTTCAGCATTGACAACAGGACAACATCAACAGGACAATTCCCAAATCAATCAGACTTATTTTAGAAGGGGAGAGTCAGGCCATGGGGCAAGGGACAAGGTGGTACCTCCCCTTAAGTTCCACATGTCAACTGGATTGGCATTGACTCTTACTTCCACATTGGGAGCCAAGCACCATTTTCCATTTTATATGAAAGTAACAAACTACATTAGGGGTCAAAGAGAGGCAGGTTATGGAGCACACACGCCTCTGTTCTCCAGCCTGTCACTGCCTCACTTGGCCCTCTGTATCTTCTGCTTGAGATGGCTGCCACACTTTGCCTAATAGTAGGACTGATCCTAGAACATGTTTGTCCTTTCTTTTCTGCCACAGAAGAACTGCTTGCATATTTATTCTGTCTCTGTATAATCATGTTATAGACATTGGTGTTTTCATGTGAGTATTTGCATTTTAAACCTACAAGCAATAAAAGATGGATAGATTTGTCATCACATATAGTCATTCACTGTAACCCTCCTTATACCCATAAAGACTACCACCCAAATGTTCTTTACTCTAATATTCACATCTGGATGAATTGTGATAGTTGCATGCCGATGAAATGGTTCAGTGAAACAATCACAGAATAATGAACAATCAACCAGCAAAAAAAAATAAATGGTGATATCACTAGAACATAAGTGCTTTGCTCACACTTCATCATGAAGCAAATGTAATGTCAGAAGACAATCTACAGACATTTAGGAGCTGAAAGAAAGGTTTGTAGGGAATTATCTTGGCCCTTATCCAATAAATTGGTCCATTTCAGAGAGAGAACAAGAAGTCCAGTTATCTAATTGCCTATCTGATGTTCTTGTGACTGTATACAATGCTTACAAATAGCTCTCCTTCTATAAATAATTCATGACTGAACTTTGTATTGCAGAGAAATATTGTAGATGCGGATGGCTCAAAGGACAAGAGCTTGTGTGACTTGTACACATACATTTTCTGTAAAGAACAGGCATCAAGGAAAACATTGGGGCATAGACAACCAGGTGTCTCAATAGGTTTGAGAAAGCCAAGTTGTTTGAAATCCAGGTTGTTTGAAATCCCATTTTGAAAAATACAGAAATGAAAAGAAGTTTGGGCTTTTTAAGATTTTGTTTGTGTTAAGAAATCATATGTAAGAATCTCCTTTCTTCTTTGTTCACAGCAGTATCCTGTACAAACTGTGTGTTTTAGTTCTCTAACAAAGAATGTTGTTGGTAGACTTGGAGTATATTGTGACATCTACTGGAATTTGTTTGTTCACTGAAAAGAGTTTGAACAGTGGTCAAAAGTTGACACTTGGTTAAACAAGAGTTGCTCAGGTACTTGGTATAGTCCTTTGGGACTAGGTCACATTTAACTCGGCGGCACTTATTTCTGAGTAGAAATGCAGAAAATAAAGCTTTACTGCTTATTGAATAAAGCAAAGGCTTAGGACCAGAATATTTGGAAGATTACTTCCTCCTATAGGGGGTGGAAATGCCTTCAAGCCATTTCTGACAGACTACCCTATCAATGGGTTTTATTGACAAGATATATTTAGAGGAGGTTATCATTGCCTTCTCTGATGCCAAGGCTGCATCTGCACTACAGAAGTAATACAGTTCGACACAGCTTTAACTGCCATGCCTCAATGCTATGGAAATTTATATTTTTGCAAGCCTGTGTCAGAGAGCTCTGGTGCCACAACAAACTAGAAATCCCAGAATTCCATAGTGTTCAGCCATGGTAGTTAAAGTGGTGTCAAACTGCATTATTTCTGCAGTGCAGATGCAGCCTTAGAGGTCATGACTTCTCCAGTGCCACCCAGGGGTTTCCATAGCCAAGCCATAATTTAGATCATTGTCTCCTAGAGTCCCAGACCAATACTCAAACCACTATACTATGCTGACTCCCCAGAATTTGATATGCTGAGTGCAGGCTCTGTTGTGTATCTCAACACCTCACAAGCTAGATTGGTGTGTACATGTGAAAGGGCTTTTTCAGTAGCTGCACCCTCCACTTTTGTACTCACTGCCAAGGGCTGGGGGGGGGGGCTTCATCTCTTGAGCTTCCAGTCAGTAGTCGTGTTGTTTCACCTGGCTTCCAGTCCTTGAAACCGCTCTGGCTATTTTAATTGTTGGATCTAAATTTTATTTTAAGGAGTCCTTTTAGTTTGTTTGTTTGTTTGTTTGTTTTAAATTATCTACGTATTGTTTTCAATGTTTTTATCCATTGTACGTTGCTTCAGAGTTCCTGGCAGACAGACAGAAAGTTAACCTATCAATACCAGAGAGAGAGAGAGAGAAGGCCTTTGCAGACTGCCAGAAATAGTGCACATTAAATTGAGGCACTGCCCTGTCTCAGTGCTAGGGAATCATGGGAACTGTATTTTTTTCTGGGACATTGAGCCTTCTCTGTGAGAGAGCTCTGGTGCCATAATAAATTACAGTTCCCATGATTCCCTAGCACTGAGACAGGGCAGTGCCTCAATTTAATGTGCACTATTTCTGGCAGTCTGCTTAGGCCCAGAGAAAGAAATAAAGAAAGAAAGGACCATATGAATATGTACCCACTCTTGATACCACAAAACTATAATAAAATTATAATCATAGGAATAAAAGTGATATTGTAGGAAAGAGGGGATCACTGCATCACAATTAAGTAGGTGTGCTCCTCTTGGTAATCCCAGCAAGTAATCTTTTAGTGAGACTCTTATAGTGGGACCACAAGTTATGGGGACTAATGGACTTTGTTTAGTCTCAGTCTCGCTCATACATACATGCACACACACACATCTTGTAGGACTTGATTAGAATGTGGAAAGTTACTTTTAAAAGTGGTAGTTCCAAAGAGAGCTAAACACTTGCTTTATCTCACTCAACAGTACTTAGTCACATACACACACACACACACATATACACACACATACATGTAAATGTTTGCCTTCATGTTACTCAAAAGTAACTGAAATAAATAATTTACAGTCATCCTTTCCCGTTTGTGGGGGAACTTCCCCCCCACAAACGGGGGAACCCCCCCATGGGGGAAAAACATGGATATTCAAGCCCTATTTATTTTAATGGCGGTGCGCTCCCATGTGTACCGCTGCAGGCATGCTGCGGGCATGCGTGCCATTTTGTCCCTCCTAGCTTGCTGCCCCTAAAGGATCAAAACTGCAGGCGGCAAGTCCATGAACCCGGAGGAAAAAGTGTATTTATCTTTTATAAGACAAATGGAATGGTACAAGCTGCTGGTATATAGTTCAAAACATATTTTCTTTCTTTCTTTCTTTCTTTCTTTCTTTCTTTCTTTCCACCTACCTCATTACCTTCTTCACATTTACAACAGGATCCAAGGAAGAGATAGCAGGTCAAAGTACTCCAACATCCAGCACTTGAACAATGTGATATTTCTCCTTTGTTTGTCCATATCCGTGTAACTATCAAATGAATAAAATGTTACTGTTATGCGATGTAATCATAATGCAATGAAATTATACTTTCATTATTAGGAGAAATAAATTAATTAAAAATTGTTCATTATTCACCCCATATTATTTCCAAGCTTTTGGAGATGGTGTCAGTACAGAAAGGAGCTGACCTGAGTGAGCTCCATATGTCTTGGATTAGAACAGGGGTAGGCAACCTTTCCCCTTTAAGGGCCGAGGGACTTCAGCTCCCAGAAGCCTCAGCCATGTTGGCCAATAGTCCCATGTTGGCCAATAGCTCCTGGGATTCTGGGAGCTGAAATCCCTCGGCCCTTAAAGGGGAAAGGTTGCCTACCCCTGGATTAGAATGTGTTAGGCAGAAATGCCAGCTTTATTTTGCTATTTTGTTAACTTCAAGACAGATTCAGATTTCATTCATTTTCCAAGCTGCTAAGAATGTGGATGAGCCCACCTATGTATCTTGCTCCAGTGTGCACTGTCACCAGCATCCCTCTCATCTCAAATTAGTCCCTCAGGAATGCCTTGCTATCTCTGGAAAGGAGTCATTTACAAGACTTATCTTGATCACTTAGGGACTGTCTGCATGGGCTGAAAGAAACAGTCACACACTGTCTCGGAAGTCACCTTCTTAACTGATGCATGTGACTGAAATAGGAGGAAAACAGACCCAAGATCTGCTGCGGGACTTAACACCAGAGCAAAATACATCCTGGTTTGTTCTGGTTCATTCCAGGAAGAGTGAACTATGGAACCAGTGTGTTGACTGTATGGAGATGGGAAAGGGGCCAGGTGAGCTGCTGGCACTATTGCTGGCCATAATTTTCTTTGTTGCCCGCCTGCGAATTGATTGCACAAGCGCACAAGTGGTCAGCTGCACCATCAAACCATTGCATGCTCAATGGAATGAAATTACAACAAACACATCAGATACAATACAATAGATTTAATAATAAACACATTAACAAGCTGCAACTGGTAGCAACTGGTGTGTGGTAATTTTATCTCTAGTATATTATAGTGTTGTGTTCTATTGTTTTGTTCTTGATAGAAGCATATATATGAGAGAGATGTTTCGCCCTTTGGCGTTATAAATAAATGTTGTTGTTGTTGTTGTTGTTAACTAACTAGTCCAACAGGGAACTATAGGGGACGGGGAAATGGGGTATGTACAGTTGGGGGCCATGACTACTGTGCCAATATGTCACTGGGTGCACTGATGCGCCATATGGGCATATGGGCAGTTGATCGATCATGTGGGGCATCCAATGAGCCAGTGACTGGGCAGGATAGGAGATTTTTGGCAGCTGCTAGCAAAGCATCCATGTGCTCATGCACATACATTTGTGGTGGAACTAAAAAAAAGTAATGGCATGGCACGGCATCTAGCCACAAATGCTCTGTTAAGATGGGTCCTTCCTTGCAGCAGGAAGGGAGTGGTGCAGACTGAACACCAGTTGTCAGGCCATTGTGGGAGCCAGCAGTACAGCCAGCAGGTACTCCTGGTGAATTGGGAAACCGCGGGTGTAAAACAGCTTTTCCTCTCCATTTGCTCCCAACCTTAGTGTCCAGAATGGATACAGCAACTGATGCTTCTCTTTGTCAGCTGTTTTCATCCATTTGGAATAACTGGGTGTATGTGGTCCTCAGGGTGCCATCTTAGACTTTAGGGTCCTCCAGATACTAGTAAACTATTTTCCCCATCATACTTCACTGTTAGCTAGATTGGCTAGTGCTGATGGGAACTGAAATTCAGCAATATCAGGAGGGCCACACAAGTTCTGCTTTAAACAGCTTAATTCTCTAGCTTTTATTTATAATGAAACTGAAGGCTTCTATTCAAACCTTATAATGGAAGGCTGAACAAACAGATGTCAGGTAATGGTGAAAAGCAAGTCAACAGTTCTTCTTTCAAAGATCAGGATAAAAGAGCTGTTAGCATTACATTACTAAATTGTGTTGGCAATGTGGTGCTGACACCCCATGATTTATTGAATGTGAAGACTATAATAATGCATGTTGGATGAAAACTGTGGGCACTGAGGTAAAATGAGAAACATTAAGACAAACTGGTTTGGCTTTCTGACTGAACTGACAGGGAAAAGAACTTTTTCACAACCCATTTTCTCATCCTGTGACCTGACACCTGTAGCTCTGCCACAATTGCCAGAGATGAGGCACAATAGTAGAATGTTGCTCATCTGGAATTTTAGTGACTCAATAAGTGCTCTAGAGAATGGATTAAAAGCAGAACAGAATTCCCACTTAGAAATATAATGAGGGCAGAGCAGGCTATTTCTTATACGTGAATTATTAGAAATTTAACAGGCTAGCATTCCAGTCCTCCAAGGATTCCTTGAGCACTGTAGAGATGTTGGATGAGTGATTTGAGAACTTTTAGCCATTAGGATTCCTTGCTCTTTATAGTAATTGGTAGTTCATTAAACTGTGTGAGCACCAATAATGCTTCTGCATGGAGAAAAGCAAAGTTGATAAAAGTTCCCATTTTATTTCATATAATGCAGTCGTGGGCTTTATTAGAGGAAAGCAAGAGCTGAATGGGAATGTGTTATCTTGACCTCTTTTAGCTTATGTCATTTTAACATTGTACCTGCTATGGACAAAATTGCTGGGATAAGAATTTTAGTTTTTAAAAAAAATCAAGAAAATTTCTTTGAACTGAAAGCCTCGAGCCATAGTGTTTTTAGCAGTTTTATAAAGTTTCTAAGCAGAGGAGCATGTTAATGAAGTCGTAGCTCATTTGTTTTAATAGGAAAAAATCTAGCTAGTCCAAAGTGCCTTTAGATTAGTTCTGAATGTTAAGCATTAACCTGATTTTAATTATGGAGGCCTAAATCAGGTTGCAAGTCCAACTAGAGCAAAGCCATTGAAATAATGGGATTTATATGAGTTTGGACTTAAACATCAACAATTGATTCAATGGGTCTACTGCAGTTGAGACTAACAATTGGATTTTGTCTGCAGTGGTCTGGAATAGGTATTAATCTTCACTGGAATTTTCAAAGAGAATACAACATTTAGTCAAGAAACTTTTCCTTTAACAACTTATATGAACCTCTCTTTTTTTAAGCAGCTCTTTTCCACCTATTGTTTGCTGATACCAACTCCAAGTTAGCACTGTTAGGGCTTTTCCTGAAATGATAGTTTATCTGGCTGTGCAGATTTCCTTGAATTGGATTTTTGGCATTGCTTCAACAAGCACTTCTGTTGTGAATTGACCTGCTTGCTCTAAGTGTGGTGACAACTCCAAATTCCAGTTTCTAAGTGACTGTGATTTTTTTTGTTGACTTGTGTTGCATTACTGGTTAATGTAAAATATTAATGCTGGTTTCAATGGTTCTATCTAGTCCTGCATTCTGTTCTGACATGGTCAACTGGATATCTGTGAGAAACTCACAAGATAGAGCATAAGTGCAACAACAGAAGATTCTCACCTGCATCCCTTCACAGCTGGTATACAGACACATCCTGTATATTTTACCAGTCCTTCCCCATCATACCTCCTCAATTTTTAGTCACTAATATAGTCCTTTTCCTTTCAATGATATCACTTGACATTAGAGTCACATATTATCGTGGTACAAACTCTTAGTCTGGGTGTTACAGCTGTGCTGGAGGTGCCCTGGTTCTGAAATAAGGTCCTGAAAACTTCCATGTTTATTGCTGCAAATCAGAGTTCAGAGTTGCTCATCCAGGCCTTGTCAACAAGAACACAAATGTAGATGGTCAGGAGCAGAAGAGGCAAAACAATATATATATATTCCTGCAGTTCCAAAAGATAGTGCCAAGGAATCACTGCTTTGCCGCATGGCAATTAAACAGTGGCACACATCAGAAAATATATTCTTTTAAACCACTACATCCCAGCTGAAGACTTCTTTTCCTATTAAAGTCCTTTTTATTGAGACAAAAAGTCAGTTAGGTTGCAGCCACTGTTTGGAGCTATGCTTCAGTGTTTGGTGGGCCCAGACCTGATAATGGATTGAGCAAGAGCAAAAAGTGATAATCAATAATAAAATACTGAGACAAAGGTCTGTCAAGACAGCCTTTGAGGTAGAGAAGAGGTCTCAGAGTGTTCTTCATTATTTGCTTTCTCTAACAGATACCTTTATAGAAGGATTTTAAATTGTGGCCCCAACTTCTGTTGAATTTTGTTTGCTTTAATGAAGTTTTTCAAAACCTTGCCTTTGGACAATCCTTTGTATAATCCCTGAGAGTAGATCAATATTTGTTTTGCTCATGACAAAGTGAATCTCTGGAAGTCCTTCCAATAAAAGTCAGGAAGAGAGACTGGCACAGAAGTTTCTTTTTCATTTCACATGCAAGGCACTTTTTTTTCATACATCAACAGATCAGAGGAATGTTCCAAAATATGTTTCTGAAAGGAGTGAAGTAATGGCAGCAGTCATGTAATGTGATTTTTTATTATTATTTTTTATTTTATTTTATTTTAATTTTATTTTTTGTATTGCCTTTTTACCATGCTTTTCTGTGAGGAGACAAAAGTAACTTGCAGGAAGCCTTGATGGTAAGGAATTCTGTGGTAGGGTTTATACATGAAAGCACTCTCTAAGGTCTCAAAAACTTGGTGGTGGTGCTCCTGCAGTTGTGCTCCTGCGGTTGTATTCATAGAATCATTGAGTTGGAAGAAACCACAACAGCCACCCAGTCAAACCCCCTACCATGCAGGATTATACAATCAAAACATTCCTGAGAGATGGCCATCTAGCCTGTTTTGAAACCTCCAAAGAAGGAGACTCCACCTCACTTTTAGACAGCTTATTCCACTGTTGAACCACTCTTGCCATCAGAAAGTTCTGCCTAATGTTTAGGTGAAATCTCTTTTCCTGTAGTTTGAATCCATTACTCCATGTGCTAGTCTCTGAAGCAGCAGAAAACAATCTTGTTCAATATGATACCCTTTCAAATATTTAAACATTTCTATCATCTCACTTCTTAGCCTTCTTCTCTCCAGGCTAAACATACACAGCTCTCTAAGTTGCTCCTAAATGAGCATGGTTTCCAGACCTTTCACCATTTTGGTTGTTTTTCTCTAGAACATTCCAGTTTGTTAATATCCTTCTTGAATTGTTCCCCTGCAATATTCCAGGTGAGGTCTGATCAAAGCAGAATAGAGTGATACTACTCTCACTCTAGGCCCTATACTCCTGTTGATGCAACCTAGAATTGCATTGGCTTTCCTAGGTGCCACATCACATTACTGACTCATGCTTGGCCTGTAGTCCACTAAGACTCCTGGATCGTTTTCGCATGTACTGCCATAAAGCCAGGTGTCACTTATCACATATCTGTGCTTATTTCTACTGCCCAGTTGTAGTATCCTACACTTCTCCCTATTGAAATTCATTTTGGTGTCATCTCCACATTTGACAAGCTTGCCCTCTATTCCATCATCCAAAATATTGATAAAAATATTGAATAGCACTTGGCCCAGGACAGAACCCTGTGGCTTCCCATTGGTCACTTCTCTCCAGGATGAAGAGGAGCCATTGCTGAGCATCCTTTGGGTTCAGGTGACACCATCCCTATGATGACACTGGTGGCTATATGTTGAGATTAATGGTTTCAGACAATCCACCTCCCCTGCTAACCTTTGGACAACCCCACTGCTCT
Organism: Phrynosoma blainvillii; assembly: GCA_026167975.1. Classification (NCBI taxonomy): domain Eukaryota; kingdom Metazoa; phylum Chordata; class Lepidosauria; order Squamata; family Phrynosomatidae; genus Phrynosoma; species Phrynosoma blainvillii. The sequence continues at coordinate 89,131,931 of JANUYF010000002.1, read as the reverse complement.
GTCATCAGAATCTGAGATGGGCGCAGCAGTGCTTTTCATTGGAAGAAGTGTACTGGTACGCTTACAAATACCATTTTTCTTACAGATTTAACTATGTGACTTGTAAGAGCCTTTTCATAACTGAATAGTGTACATTGGTATCCTGTGAAGTAGAGCCTCATCCATCAGGGACCATACAATAATACAATTAACACCATGGGACCCACAAATATTAACCATGTTCTGATTTGTCATCTTACCTGATGAAGACATACTTATTCTTGCTACAAGGCATTTGTAAACTACACTCGTCCCTCCACATTGATGGCTTTGACTTTTGCAGATTTGATTATTCACAGATTTTATTAATATGCTTTCTCTAGGAATATCTAGGTCTTGCAGCATGACTCTATGATCAACTTTAACCAAAAGGTCACACTGAAGGACCTAGAGATTCCTAGAGAGAACACTCCACTAGGCATCTGTAGCTCTAGCACAATTCTATGGTCAATTTCTGGCAGATGTTGACCACAGAATTGCATTGAAGGACCTAGAGATTCCTAGAGAGGTGTTCTCTCAGGTAAAAACATAGTGTTTTTGTTATTTGTGTTTTTTCCACATTCACAGGAGTCCTGTACCCCTAAGCCCAGCAAATGTGGAGGGATGAGTGTATAAACACTCTTGGCACCAAATGCAGGTGATGGTTGCATCATTGTATCATACAAAAAATACTAGCCATCTTTTATTCCATCTTTTATTCTAAGGTTGCCTCATTGTAGGGCACAAAGATACTAGCCATCTTTTATTCAGAGTCTGGTAAATTCTAAAAAGGACCTATTTCAGCTAGAGTAGACTCCTTGCATTAATTTCTGGATAGTAAGTAAGCACTTAGGCATATCCTATTCATCCATAGGGCTTATTCTAGTTGGGTTGCACAATTGGCTTTCAGCTTAGCACCTTGCTGACCAGAGTATGGTTATGGATTGTATGATTTGAAATTACCAAGACAGTTAGAGCTGGTCTTGCCCTAGAAAATTGTAATGAATAAACAGTGAGAGGGTCATTATTGCAGTGATTTGTTCTCTCCCACTACTGTCAAAGTCAAATGCTTGTGCCAAAGCACCCTCCTACGGTAAAGCTACAATAGAAGTCCATCTCCAAAACTGATTATTGTTCAGTCATTCATCTGTGCCACTATCATAACAGAGGTTTTACAGTAGGTGAGATAAATATTGTATAATCAAGTGTTATGTCCTTTAATTTAGCACTTACATAAAGCTTACACTGACATGAATTCAACAATGGTGAATGTACTATTAATCATTGCCAGCTTCTCCTGCATGGTAACAGAATTGCCTTTTAAAGCAGTGGTAGAAAACCCTTGGTCCTCCAGATATGTTGATGTCATCTCCCAGAAGCTTCAGCCAGCATTATGAATCCTGAAGTCCAGAACATCTGGTAGCCAAAAGTTGCCTGCCTTTGTGTGTTTGTGTGATTAGTTAGTGTCAACTAAACATCACATTGTGTTATTGACATGAAAAGACGCTGCAGTGCACACACTGGGTAACCTTCAGCATGCAACTGATTCTCAGTCCCAACAGGCTTCTTGCAACAATGATTACAATTTTTCTGAGCATTTTGAAATGTATGCTGTAGAAATGCCAAACTGTATTCAAAAGAGAGCACACGCTGACTTGCAATGAGCACTTTTTCTGGTGTTTTGATCTTTATTATAATTGTCTGCTTTTTCAAATTAATAACATGTATACAGAATACTGGTTCTGTCATATTCACTTGAAATCCACAAACCACTGACTTGAGAGTAGACCTGCCCCTGCCTGTTGAATTGTCCTGGGATGAACAGTGGTGCCCTCCTTTGTTCAAGCAACTGTGATTGATAGAGGTGTTTATCTCTGTTGGCTTTCCTGCCAATTGTAAGACATGCACACAAAATTGCAAACACACTCTGAATTTTGTCACATTAAAAACATTGGAAGGCAATGTTGTTTACTCATGCCAGATGCTTTGCAAATCTGAGTGAGCTGAGAACTGGCAGAGCATCACTGTCACAGATCCAGGGAGGAGGGGTTATGGCAGCTAGGCGTTTGGTTTTCTCAATGCAGAAGAAAGGCATAACAATGGCATAAGGTCAGCCTGTCTCGTCATCTTAGCAGCTAACAATATGTGTGAAAGATTCAAGTTTGCATGCCTGAATCTAGAAAGCTAAACTTTTTCTTTAAAAAAATGAAGACACAAAGCCCTTAGCTATTAGGTTTAGGATTACATTTCTGTACTTTGTAGGGTTTTTTTAATATTCCGGATGCAGACAGTTGACAAATTTGTTACTTGTTTACATTTTGACCTGAGGAAAATAATAAAGTGATTTCAAGCATTCAGAGCATTTCACATATCTGTCCATTCTGAAAAGAACCCTGTAAAAGTGGTACATATTAAAAGTGTGTGGTTTGCATAAGACCTAGTGAATTTGTAGCAGAGGTGTGATTTCAAGCTAAAAGAAATATCTTCCTGAGAGAGACTTTTAACTTCTGTACAATACAAAATAATGTTATATGTTTGTCCATCAGAGTGGCATAAATCTGTGATGCTCCTGAATTCTGATGTCTGCATATTGAATCATAGAATAGGTGCTGAGGCATCATCTTTTCACATCTTATGCCATACTACAGAACATCATTGCTATATCATCCTCTGTATCATAATCAACTGCATCTACCTGAGGTCAAGGCAGTGGTATTAAGAGAAATCATGGTGCCCTTAGGATAAAATAGGATAGAGTATTAGAAAGCGAGCAGTCATTTTCAGGAGCTGTAACTGATCAGAATGATGGACTGAAAAGTATAGAGATCATCCTTTGTGTTATATTAGTGTTATCCCTGTATCAACCATACAATGAAAATACTACAATTTGGTTTACCTTTTATATTTGGGACCGAAGTAGATTTTGAACAATGGTGCATTGCAAGGGGATTATATTATAAAACCAAAGTGCACTTTAAGCCAAAGGCAGCTGAAAAGTGTATTTGCTATCTATTTAGGCATGAAGTACTCATGGATAGCAGGAATTTCCCCCTTTCAGTGCTGCAAAGTAAAATGCCTGATTAGACTTGAATTGCTACAGGCCTTTCATTGCATAAGCATTTTATCCTAATAGATGTCATAGTTGCATAACAAATAACAGTCTTGTCTCTGGGCGAGAAGAAGAAGAAGAAGAAGAAGAAGAAGAAGAAGAAGAAGAAGAAGAAGAAGAAGAAAAAATAATCCTGCTGCTATTTTTTAACAGGTGCATCAAGTTTAACATTCTTGCTGCATTTCATTTTTGTTAGATCACATTCACTGCCCTGGTAAAAATGTTGAAATGCTTTCTGTGCATACCCACTTTTTTTTCTCCCAGAAGTGCAAGGTCATGCTTTAATGTTGGTTGTTTCTTAATTGAGAAAAACTGCAGTAGGAATTTACCACAACTGCAGTAAGTGTCTTTATTAATAGTAATTTTCATGCTTGCTCTCCCATAGTGTCTGGGCATGAGGTAAAAGCCTAGAGATGGGGAGGGGGAGGATGAGGAGGCAGGTTCAGGAATCAAATCATGAAGCAAGAAGGTTTGGCTTCTATTAAAGGAAATTAACAAATAGATTTTAATAGATGAGAGAGAAGAGGAGGAAAAGGCTCTGATAGTTAAGGAGGATTTGATGCAATAGCATGAAAGAAAAACTAGCATTGGGCAATTTTAAATTGTTCAAAGAGCAAATCTAAAACTATGTATCACTAATTCACCATTGTGGAAGAAAGAATGCATTCGGACAAGTTGACGTTGCAAACAAATGTTCTGTTGAAAGGTTCAGGTGCCCTGAAGCCTCCATACTGTTTAGCCTGTCCAAATTGGTGAGGCTGATGGTTCAATTGCATTTGATCGCGAAAGAAAACCACAAATCTAATCATTAAAAAAAAAAAAAAACAACCCTGGAGGATTGCTTGGAAAACACTAGAATGCAACAGGCTACTAAATGTATATGCAGTTGTATAGTAAAACCATAAGTGAACAGCGGCTGATAATTAGAGGAAAAAAGGGATAATATGGATTCATCTTGAGAATCCTCTCCAATCTAGCTGTGAGAATTTATATGTTCCTTTGGTAGGATCCAGCATTTGAGGGTGAGGACACAGAATGCTAAGCATTTGCAGAGATCATACAATATAGATGTGCATTACTTCCTTGTAGGAAATAAAATAGCAAATGGTGAGGGGGGGGAAGTGCCAGATTGAATGTGCACATTTAGGTAGGCATCTTGCTAGTAGTTTACACATGCGTAAGTACTTTTGTGGATGGGGTGCAGAGAGCCACTCATTTGCCCTTGCACTCTGAAAGCTTCCTACTTGCCAGCAGCTGTCAAATCCTGGGAGGGACTCTTGCAGCTGTCACTTACAGATAAAGGAAGGAGGGAGGGAGGGAAGGAGGGAGGTGGTGGTGATTCAGATCAGGAAGATCTGATTCAGTCATAAGATGAAGAAATCATTTCAGAGGTCACCTTCATTTTTTCCCTCCATGATATTGGATAAACCAGCTGCTTCTGTATAGTGTGAATCTCCATCTCTGTCCCTTCCCTACCACCCGACAGGCCCCTAATGGAGTAAGAAGTGATTTTTTTCCTAGGAGAGTGAAGAGGTCTTATCGCACATAGCCCATAATACCATATTTTGAAGGTTGCTGGGGGGAAGAGGAGGAGGAGGAGCATGGACTCAGAACATTGTCTAAGTGGACAAAGAGGTTCTCTGGTTGCTAAGGAAATATAAGAGATGGACAATGGGCAATAATCTGAATTGATCCAGGAATTAGGTTCTGAGAAAGAAGCCAAGAATCAGGGCTGAAAGGCAAGTCAGGGATCAGGATCAAGGGTTAAACCAGAAGCGAGGACTAAAGGCACTAAGACCCAGGAAGGTCCAGTTGTCAGATAGTCAGTCAGTCCCGAACCTAAAATAGGTTCACTGAGAAGCTCCCATCAGCAGTTCAGTGATTCATCACATAGGGACAGCCACATGTAGATTCTGATGCAAACTCTTGTTAGAGGTAGAAAAGCTGCAGCCTTCCAGAAGTTTTTGGACTCCAGCTCTCATCAGCTCTAGCCAAAATAGCCAGTGGTCAAGGGTGATGGAAGTTGTGATCCAACTTCATCTATACTGCTACAGATTCCCCAGTCCACCTAGCATTATATGGTTTTTCAGTTTCATGCACTTTTTAAACCATATGTTCACTGTTGTCAAACAGAGTACTTAACCTCTTTTTGTATATTTTAGTAATATGGTATATGGTATCATTGTTATAGACCATTTGATTTATGTGAAGTCGTAGGCTTTCATAGCCGGCATCCATAGTTTTTTGTGGGTTTTTCGGGCTGTGTGGCCATGTTCTAGAAGAGTTTCTTTCTGACGTTTCGCCAGCATCTATGAAGATGCCAGCCATAGATGCTGCCGAAATGTCAGAAAGAAACTTCTAGAACATGGTCACACAGCCCGAAAAACCCACAAAAACCATTTGATTTATGTTATCAGTCTTTGTGTATCTCATCTCTACAACTCGACATGAAAAAGTGGCATGACATTGTATTTTATATGTAGCTTTTAATCCCTACTGCTCTACTTCACAGCTCTCAACAGTAGTTGAGAATACCCATTCTGTGTTTGTTTTTTGAACACAGTACTGCAGACGTCATTGTGCGATCATTATTTCCTTCTGATTTGGGGGGAGTTTAAACCACACAAGAGTCTCTTGGAACAAAAGCTTCACCTTGTGTTATATTGTAGCCTTGCTATTGTGTCTGGAATTCAACATTTCCGGACTTCTCTTTCCCCACCCCCATCCGCTTCCCCAGCTGCGGATATAACGAACCTAGAAGGAGGGAATTATTGGAAAGTATAAACTCTGGAGGAAACAATCTGCTTTACCAGAGTTGCTTTTGACAGACCATTAAACAAATTGACATCACATATGAATAACCCAGAACAATGCCCAGATGGTGGGGGGACTGTAATTAACCAAGAGCAATTCAACCAATCTCAACTGTGTGAATAGAAAACTTGAGAGAATTAAAACTGCATTGTGGGTGGTGGTGGGGTGGGGGGAGTGAAGTAAGATCCTGATAATCTTACATACATGGGATTGCTGCCGTGAAATGAAGATCTTGTAGCGATGACACATACTTCTCAGTTTATTGATGGGCAGTTTATAACCATCTGTTCCTGCACTGGTGGTCTCATACCTTTGACATATTTGTTCTGTTGAGCTTTCTGTCTTGTTGGAAACCTTTGAAAAGGGAGCAAAATAGTGAGTGGTAAAAAGCTACACAGCAGGGTTATTGGCTGATGCGTGGCTTTGGTATTTGGATGAACTCACATGTTCTTTAAGTTTCTCATGAAATGCTGTCACAAATGTAATGTGCTCCCTCCCCTGTCCTGTTCCATTCCATTTCTGGGCTTCCTGGTTTATTCTGTTTGGATTGTTTTGTGTTAGAGTTATTACTAGCCATATCCCCAAAGATTCTGGGTAGATACCACCTTTTATAAGATGCCACCTTGTAACTTTTTAAAAAGACACATTTATGGTGGGTATAAACTTAAAATATAAATGTTTCCACTGTGCATTTAAAGTAATGTTTTGCTTATTATCCAAATTGTTCTTTTTAAAAAAAAAAAAAGTTTTCATGTTAACTAGAATAGAGATTCTCAACTTTTGCTCCTCTAGATGTTTTGGGTTCCCAGAAGCATTAGTCAGTGGTCAGTGATCATAAACTGACTACTGAAGCTGGGAGCTGAAGCTCAAAATGTAATGTTTCCAACAGATCCATTGTTTGATCTAGGCTGGGGTTGTACAAATGCCCTGTGCTAAATAGAGATAATCCAAAATATAGATAGGAGAAGAAACTACAGAATGATAAAACCTGTATCTTTTAACTATTTGAAGAGCCTAAAGTCATAATTCTGAGAAATTTGAAAAGAACACAAAATGTCTGCATGGGTGAAGGTTGAGAACCTCTGGTATATAGCAGTCATCTTACAGTTTTGTGCCCATCAAATGTGCTGGTCTCCAACTCTCATAACCCCCCAGCCTGGTTTCAGGTTTGTGGGAATTGTATTTCAACATGTCTGGAGGAAACCAAATTGGGGAAAGTTGCTCTACAGGTTCAGGTCTTGGGCTTCAGCAGTATAAGAATTCCAAAGCTCAGAAAGTAGCACAAAGAATTCCTTCTTGTGTGTCTGATCTTATTTATTTATTTATTTAAATTTTCTCCTGGAGTGGGACCCAAAGCGGCTTGCAGAAGAAACCAGTTAAGATCATCACATTTAAATAGTATAAAATTATATTAAAGCAGTATAAAATTATTTTTAAAACATACAGACGTTTTAAAAAATAAGTAAACAAAGCACCCCAATAAGAAGCCTCCCTGAGAGTAATTCATAGAATCATAGAATCATAGAGTTGGAAGAGACCACAAGGGCCATCCAGTCCAACCCCCAGCCATGCAGGAACTCCCAATCAAAGCATCCCTGACAGATGGCCATCCAGCCTCTGCTTAAAGACCTCCAAGGAAGGAGACTCCACTACTCTCCGAGGGAGTGCGTTCCACTGTCAAACAGCCCTTACTGTCAGGAAGTTCCTCCTAATGTTGAGGTGGAATCTCTTTTCTTGCAGCTTGCATCCATTGTTTCCGGTCCTAGTTTCTGGGGCGGCAGAAAACAAGCTTGTTCCCTCCTCAATATGACATCCCTTTAAATATTTAAACAAGGCTATCATATCACCTCTCAGCCTTCTCTTCTCCAGGCTAAACATCCCCAGCTCCCTAAGTCGTTCCTCATAGGGCTTGGTTTCCAGACCCTTCACCATTTTAGTTGCTCTCCTTTGGACACACTCCAGTTTCTCCACATCCTTTTTGAATTGTGGTGCCCAGAACTAGACACAGTATTCCAGGTGAGGCCTGACCAAAGCAGAATAGAGGGGCACTATTACTTCTCTTGATCTAGACACTATACTTCTACTGATGCAGCCTAAAATTGCATTGGCCTTTTTAGCTGCTGCATCGCACTGTTGACTCATGTTCAACTTGTGGTCCACCTGGATTCCTAGATCCCTTTCACACGTAGTCTCATTCAGCCAGGTGTCCCCCATCGTATATCTGTACTTTTCGTTTTCCCGCCCTAAGTGCATTTCTTACATTTCTCCGTGTTGAATTTCATTTTGTTAGCTTTGGCCCAACTTTCTAGTCTGTTCAAGTCATTTTGAATTTTGATCCTGTCCTCTGGGGTATTAGCTACTCCTCCTAATTTGGTGTCGTCTGCAAATTTGATAACTATGCCCCCAATATCGTCATCCAAGTCATTAATAAAGATATATGTTCCCTATAACTGGCCCTGGTCAGCATTCTGGCCACAAAATTTCAGACCAAGTTTCCAAACAGCTTCCAAAGGCAACTCCGTGTAGAGTGCATTACAATAGTCCAGACATGATTTAATCAAGGCATGGGTCACTGTAGCCAGATCTGACGTCTCAAGGAACACACATAGTTGGTGCAGTAGTTTTAACTATGCAACGTCAGGTGTATGTGTCACATTGAAGCATTTACTTTGCACATGTAGATAGACCATCAGTTCTTGAGCTAATTCAGGAAATGTTTCATAGGTTGTGTATGTCTGTTTTTAAAATATCAGCTTCCTGGGTAAAATTCAGTTCCCTGTTGATTGCAATCCTCAGTGTATCAAGGCTGCTGGATAGCTCTGAAAATGTAACTTGTTTAAGGAAACTTTTTTAAAGCATAGCCATAACTAATGGTTTCCTCCTTTGAGAGTTCATAGGGTACCTCATAAGAGCTAATACAGTTAAATTTTTAGACTGGGACTTGGGTGAACCATGTTAAAATCTTCACTGAGCCATTAAACTCACTCAGTGACCTTCAATAGCCACTCTCTCTCAGCCTGACCTACTCACAACTGGGATCTTGAGAAAACAGGAATGAAGAGATGGTAGTGGGGCTGGAGGACTTCTTGATTGCTTTCATGAGCATTTGAGGAGAGAAAGAAGTAGTGAATTTTATTAGTCAAAAAATATGACTTTACTATGCATTATATCCACTATGTAGGAAAACTAGCCAAGTATGTTTTAGTTCAAACCAGTGGTGTTTTCTCTGGGACCCATGAGCCGCACAGTGAATGTCTCGTCACCTTCCTTATTTTTCTTTTGGAGCTATATGAATATGTAACTGCCCAGTTTTTCACTTCAGATTGTAAATGTGAAAGTCAAACTGAGGTCAGACTTGGAGGAAAAGATGCACTATAGTAAATCAATGTGACATAGGATCGAATTAAGCCTTTCCTCTTTTGGAAATGCACTGAAAGTGAAGGATTTTTCATCTGTGCGGAGACAGGTCACACTTTCAGTAGACTGCAGATTCTTGAGACTGGAGGAAGCAGGAAAGCAGCCTTTGATTCCTTGCTTAACCACCCAGCTGTTATATTTACTCTGTGGCTTGTGCATTGATAACAAAGATATGCCAGGATTCATGATTCAGTGGAGGCTGTTGCTGCCAGAGCTGTAAGATAGCAGTTCATTACAAGATGGAATTGACTTATTGTCAGACACAAAGAATCTAGAACAGTTTATCCAAATATTAGTGATCCCCTTGTAATTGACAGAAAAAGTCCTCTGGAAAACAGCAAAAAGTTATAGCATGGGGGATGAGCGGTGGGGATGTTTGCAAAACCACAAGCAGTGATATATTAGTTTTTAAATCAACAACAGCAATAACAGCAAGGGCTTGGATTTCAAGGTAGCTTAAATAAATTCACAGAAAGAAAGTCTTTCCTCCCCCCTCCTGTCCTTGTAGCTGCCTGTGCCACCCTCCAAAGCCCTTCTAGGGGTCAAGGGGGGGTTACCAAACTTTAGACATTTTCTTCTCCTCCCCCCCCCCCCCATGCCATAGTAGCCTCTTGTGTCTCGTGCTGCATTCTTTAATAGGATCCCAAGCCCTCTGGGGAGTCATTAGGGTGAAACAGATGGGCAAAATAAAGGATTTCCAGCTGTTTTGAAGCCGTGGCATTTAGATGATGCACGCCTCGAAAGCAGCTAGAAACCAGACCAAAGCTGTACTCCAAGACTAAAAAACGGAGCAAAAAAAAGCCAGGATGTTCAACTCAAGGCAGAAAATGTGCATCTTTGATGCTGCATATAAACGCCCTGATGTGAGTGTGGGGCAGTGGTAAAGCAAAGAAAGTGCAACAGCTGCAGTGGATGTAATTACAGAGATTATCACCTAAGGATATAAACTGACTTACCTGAGCCGGCTTAAATTTAGAAGCAGGTGGCATCCTGATATTATCAAATGCATTTAGCCACCGAAATCACCACCCAGGTGCAGCCTGGGTCCATTGCCACTCAAATGGGCGCTCCTCACACCTCTTTTCAAAGCTGGGAGTTTTCCAGCTTGAAAAAATGGCCACTGGACTGCTCCTCTGAGCGGCAATGGACCCAGACTGCACCCAGGCAGCGATTTCGGTGGCTAAATGCATCTGATAATATCAGGATGCTGCCCACTTCTAATTTTAAGCCAGCTCAGGTAAGACGGTTTATATACTTATGCAATAATCGGCTAGAATATATATAAACCAGGCAGCCCAATGGGGGGATGGGGGATGGGGTGAAGCAGGGGTGAAGGGAGCATTTATGTGGAGACCTCCACGATTGTGCTTTGCCAATGTATTCCTCACCCACCAATGCACCAATGCTAGATACAGGAGGAGCATCACACGTGCAACTGTGTGGCCATAATGGCAGCCATGAAATAGGGTGGCATCTGGGTGGATGTGGGAGGTACTTGGAGGTCGCCAGCAGTGTGTTTGTGTGACAGTGTGCAGCGGTGTGTTTATGTGACGGTGGTGGTGAGAAAAAGCAAGATAAACTGCTTTATCCTGCTCATCTTCTCTCGCCCATTGTGGAGTGACCAGATTGCTGCAGGAGGGGTAGCAGCAAAGAAAAGAATTGTTCCATCTATAACTTCTAATCACAGCCCAATCCCAAATGCACCAATTCAGAAGCAAGTCTAATAGTATTTAATGGGGCCTATTACTATATAAGGACCCAGTGTGGTGTAGTGGTTTGAGTGGTCGACTAGGACATCAGAAGTCCAGGGTGTGAAGACTGCTCAGCCATGGAAACCCACTGGGTGACCTTGGGCAAGTCACACTCTCTCAGCCTCAGGAGAGCAAGGGCAACCCCCTCTGACCAAATTGTACCAAGAAAACTTCACAATAGGTTCACCTTTGGGTCTCCATATGTCAGAAATGACTTGAAGGGGTGGGACTTCTTGCACCATTTTCGGGGCAGAGGAGCGCACGGAAGCAGCTGCATGGGCCTCAGGGGCACCCGTGTGGCCCCAAGAAGTTCCTGCGGAGGGGAGGAAGAGTACCCGTGGGGGGCAGGGAGCCAACTGGGTGTCACCCCCCCTTCTGGGGTGTCAGCCGCTGTGGTCCACACACACACACCCCTCAGTGATTCTGCTGACCCATCCCCTGCAATAATGTGTTTAATAATGACTGGTTATTCTTCCAGTGGTATTTAAGTCTCAAAAGCAAGTAGTCAAGTAGTCAATTTGTAATTTTAAAATAATATTAGGGATTTCCCACCACTACCATCCTCTTCCTGTGTTACTGGGATTGCAAATACTTGATTAGAAGTGCTTTTATCCTGTCTTTTTTTCCACCATAAGTTTTCCAAGGGTGCTTATCAGATAAAACATTGTCTAACATTGGTTCTTCTATTTTAAAAAATGAAGCAAAGTACAATAAGATTAGCTGCTCAGTCTCCCACTGTCAGAACTCAGTCAAGTAAAGCTTACTCACATGAAGATCTGCATAGACTTTGGGCAGAGCCTGGAAAAATGCCTTTTAAACCCCCCCAAAAACCTACAGCTCCCAAGAATCTCCTAGCCAGCTTCCCCATTGTTTTTCAGGCTGGGTGAGGAATTGTGGGATTTGTAGGCCAAATAATTGCATTTCCAAACTCTGGATTTTGGCCTAAAACTTGTATGTCACTAAATGCTGGTGCTTTATCTAAATCTAATGTTGTTGTTAACTGCTGTCAAGTCAGCTTCAACCTACGGTGACCCAATGAATGAGAGCCCTTCAAGTCAAGTCCTTTCATTAGCAGCCCTGCTCAGGTCTAGCAGACTCAGGGCAACCGTGGCTTCCTTGATTGAGTGTATCCACCTGCAATACAGTCTTCCACTTTTCCTACTTTCTTATACCTTACTAAGCATTACTGTCTTTACTAGTGAGTCATCTCTTTTCATGATATGACCGAAATGCAACAGTTTCAGTTCCGTCATCTTGGCTTCTAGGGAGAATTCAGGCTTGATTAGCTCTAGGACCCATTTATTTGTATTTTTAGCAGTCCATGGTATCTACAGAACTCTTCTCCAGTGTCACATTTCAAATGAGTTGATTTTCTGCCTATTAGCTTTCTTCACTATCCAGTTTTCACAACCACACATAGAAATGGGAAATATGATGGCATGGACAATCTTAACTTTACTATTAATACCTAATTTCAGGTTATTGTCCAGTTCCTTCATAGATGCCCTTCCAAGTCCTAATAAGAAGAGTAGGACTTGGAAGGGCATCTATGAAGGAACTGTAGTCTCCATTCTGATTTATGAGTGAGCCAAGGTATGGAAAATCTTGAACTATTTCAGTGTCTTTATTGTCTTCCTTAAAGTTTTGTATTCCTACTATAATGTTAAGATTATAGTTTTCAGTTCCTACTATAATGTTAAGATTCAGTTTTAAGGGGTGCGGGATGCGGGTGGAGGGTGTGGGGAGCTGGAATGTTTTAATTGCTGTATTTTTATCTTGTTGTAAGCCGCCCCGATTGCTGAGGAGAGGGGCGGGTTATAAATAAAAATTTATTATTATTATTATTATTATTATTATTATTATTATTAGATGCATTTTTGTGCAATATATTTGGAACATTTTGGGTGGGCATACTAGTTTAGAGGGCATTCTGGAAAATGGGAAAGGGAATTAGCCCCCAAAAGGGTTTAAACATACATTTTCAGACTCACCCAAGTGCTTTTCTTGGCAAAGAAAACAAAATTACATTGAGGCATTGTTACATGGGTATGCATGTAGTACATATTATCCTCTTTGGTTTTAAACTTTTTACTAAAATAAAAAAAGACCCCAGTCCTGATACTGGGAGATTCAAAACTATGGCATTTACAACTCCAAGTGCACATTTTTGTACTTACTGTATATTCTGCTTTTTAATCCTTTCCCTTTTTGCTGTCCTCTTTTGTAGTATAATCCTTCAATAAACTATGCATGTAATGAAATGCTGTTGCTAACAAATGGATTTCATTATTCAGTTTTACAAGGCAAGAAATGGTCATTGGCACTTGGCAGAGAGTGGCTTGAAAATGAAATTAAGACATATTGAGAAGTGCAGTGAGTCATGGATGTGTTCTGAAAGTTTTAAAAGTGCAATAAATTGAGAAAGAGTCACAGTAGATTGCCTTACCCCTTTATCTAAAGCTCAACATGAATTCTTCATTCTAAGGTGTGGTGCCTCCCCCTCCCATCCAGTTGTACTGTATAGGCATCTTATATAGATAGATTTTTTTAGAATACCCTGAAGCTAGTCTTCATAGTTACTTTCAGATCAACTGAGCTGAAATCTTTTAGACTTGAGAAGCCAACTTTCTAGGAAACAAAAAAAAACCATTTTGAATTCCTTTTCTATACTGGAGAAAATAGAGTATAGATGCATGTTTTAAAAGATTATTGTAAAATCCAATAAATAATCAGGTGGCAAACATTATCAAAGAAGTAAACAAACGCCACGTTTCCTTTGAAAATGTTGCAGTAGTGGCTAGAGCAGCTGCTAGAAAAGAACCATACCCTCCAACTGCCTAGATTTGGCATGGACAGTCCTGATTAATTTTTATTGGTCCTACTCTTTCAGCTGTTTTTAAAATGTCCCAGTTTTTCTCTCCTCCTCCTATCTCCCTTTGTTCCCAGCATACTTCAGTTGCTGCAAACTAAGTTCAGAGAGCAAAAGTAGTTTGCACTCAGTTAAAGCAGCAGGAAGGAGAAGAGAAGAAGGAGTGGGATCTTGCCCTTCCCTGTAGGCTGCAGCAAAGGCAAACTGCTGATGCCTCTCCTTGTTTGCTTGTTCTTCCCCATTAATAACTTTTGCCATCTTGACCCCCGCCCCCTCTGCTGTTGCTTGGCCCTGTGTCCTGGTTTTCATATGTGAAATGTTGGAGGGTACAGAGAACCTATCACAATTGCCATGCCCCAGCATTTATTTATTTATTTATTTATTTATTTATTTATTGCTGTCCTATTAGTCTCTTTGGTAGGAGAGATGAGGGAGACAATGAAGTAACATCTAGCCTAGTGAGATGACTGTCTTTCTTCACAAACTGTGGCTCCGGCTGAACTACATTTAAATCAGAATGCTGTAGCTCCTGAGGTATAGCAAGCATCATGTTAGCAGTGAGTTTAGTAGCCTTTTTTTATTTGTTAATTTTGTTTTTGCTCTGTATTCATCTGTAGATTACTTGTAACACATTGCCTTTTTTAAAGACCAACACTAGATTTTTAACATTCTAAGATGAAGTATCCAAGGCCTCATTCCCACTATGATATAAACTGAATCGCTGATTGATTTATATATGTGTCGGTCACACTTGAAACCATTTCATACCCGACTGTGTTTGATCGAAGTCGCATTAAAGTGAGGCAAATGCAAAAAAATTCTTTATTTGAAGATGGATAAAAAAGTGGTTATTGTTGTTGTTATTTATGAAGTATTTATACCCTGCTCTTCAGCCAAAAGGCTATCAGAGCAGCTTATAAATGGTTAATTAGACATTTCCCTGCCCTCAGGCTTACAATCTAAAAAGACAAGACACAAAAGGAGAAGGGAATGGTGGGGGGGAAGGGGAATAAGTCCAGCAGATCTTCTCTCCCTCGAAAGCAGGGGTAGGCAACCTTTTTTAGCCGGGGGCCGGGTTGCTGTCCCTCAGACAATTGGGGGGCCGAAGCACCAAAAATAAATATTTTTTAAAAAAATTAAAAAATACGCATGCACACTCTCTCAACCCCAGAAAAGCCATGGCAAAACCCCTGTGGAGATTTTGCCAAGAAAGCCTCAAGAACAAGTCATAACAACAATAATCAATATAATCATGGTGGGCGGCGGTGGCAGTGGGGGGTGGTGGCAGCGGCGGCAGGACCGGCCTGGGGCCGGTCCAAAGGCCTTGGGGGGCCACATCCGGCCCCCGGGCCTTAGGTTGCCTACCCCTGCTCTAAAGCCTGGACCAAGGCAGATGGACTGGAAGGAGAGTTTTCTTCTTACTGTGGCTAGGTCTGATGGAGCTGGCCTGCCTTCTCTCCCTCGATGGTTCTTTTGAAAAGAAGCGATTTGCAACTGTATCCAACAAGAGTGAACGATATTCAGATCAATAGCATCGTACTGAAGGGGAGGGACTACATAGAAGAGGGTTGGCCTCTGCCCGGAGAGGCACTGCCTGTCACCACCTCCTTCCCCCCAAGGCTGCTTGGTGGGATCCTCCCTTGGCTTCCCCTGGAATTGACAGCCCCGATCCTCTAAGCAGCAGGGTCCCTCCAGGGCCAGGCATCCCTTCCAGGAGTGCCTCCTGTACCATGCTGTGCCACCTGCCCATCCCTTCCAGAGCCTCTGCCTAGAAGCAGCACCCTCCCTGCCCAGTCCCACAGCAACAACAAAGCCGCAGCTAGTGGAAGGCAGGGTCGGAGGATGCTCTGGGGCCCCTCGCTCCTGCCGCTGCCACCCCTCCTCCTTCTGCTGCTCCCGCCATCAGACCCTTGGAGGGCTGGCTCCCCAGGACTGTAGGAGGGGGCCCACTTGATTCAGGGACTGCAGCTGCCCACCCCGCCTCCTGGACTCCCCCACCCTGATGGAGGACCTGCCCTGGAAAAGGAGGATGCCTGAGAATGGGGGAGAAAGGCGGGAGGTGGAAGATTTGTTCTGGAGAGGCTTGTCATTGCCTTCCCCTAAGTCTGAAAGAGTGTAACTTGCCCAAGGTTAACCAGTGCTCTCCAGTTGTAGTCCAACACTCAAACCACTACTCCCCACTCACTCTTTTCTTGTATGTCTTCATATCATTCCTGACTTATGGTGACCCTGTCATGGGGTTTTCTTGTCAAGTTTCTTTAGAGGGGGATTGCCATGATTGCCATCCTCTGAGGCTGTGTGACTTGCCCAAGGTCACCCAGTGGGTTTACATGGCTTCTGACTGGTTATCTCAATCCTGGTGTCCAGAGTCATAGTCCAGCACTAAAAACATTGCACCACACTTGGCAAGGTTTGTTTAGAGGAGGTTTGCCACTGCCTTCTCCTGAGGCTGAGAGAGTGTGACTTGTCTAAGATCACCCAGTGCCTTTCCATGGCTGAGCAAGGAAACCAATTCTGGTGTCCAAAGTCATAGTCCAACACTAAAACCATTGCACAAAACTTGGCAAGGTTTGTTCAGAGGAGGTTTGCCACTGCCTTCTCCTGCCCTGGAAAAGGAGGACGCCTGATGAGGGGGAGAAACGCAGGAGGAGGAATGCAGAAGGGTCCTTCCCTTGGCTTCCTCTCTGCCAGGGCTGTTGGGCATCACCACCCCTGCCCAATGATTGACATTTTTTAAAAAAAGCAGCTAGTGGGGAAAAAGACACAAGTGCATGGAAGTTTTGAAATAATTCGCTTCCATAGTGGGAACTACACATTGATACGAATTGATTCAGCAACCTGGTGTCAATGCGACTTGCAAACCGGTTTAAATGCAAGTGGGAACGAGCCCCAAGTGTTACAAATTTTATAGAATGAGTACCATTTACTTTTTATTATAAGATGAAATTGCAGACTTGATATTTTGAACCATTTTTAGCATTTTTTAAAAAAAATACTAAGAAGTAAAACTGACAAAATTGCATTAATAAAGCATGGTGTTTCTCATTATATTACTTACAAAAATAAAGCGCTAATGAGTAGCATGCAGGCTGCTTTGGACCCAGCCTGCTGTGAAACCCATACACACCATCTTTTCTTTTCTTTTTTGCTTTTGTTGACAGTATGTTAGAATTCAGTGGATGCTTTTAAAATCCTAGCGGGAAGTAAAAGTGAGAAACTGGTTTCCATTTTTTACAAACTAGATGATGTTGTTATTAGGTTCCAAAAATGTAGTCTAATACATAAACTGTGGAAGTACATTGACCTCTACAGCACTGACTTAAAATCCTCTTTGGTTATAAGAAAGACTTAAGGTCCAAAACACACTGGAGAAATAATCTAGTTTGAGACTGCTTTAACTGCCCTGGTTCAATGCTAGCGAATTCTGAGAACTGCAGTTGTGTGAGACATTTAGCCTTCTCTATCAGAGAGCTCTGGTGCCACAATAAACTACAATTCCCAGGATTCCCTAGCACTGAGCCAATTAAAGAGGTCTGAAACTGATTATTTCTGCAGTGTGTTTTGGACCTAAAAGAAACCTCTGTTGGGCCTTTTGAAATGTAGCCTGACCTTTTGTCATAATTAATGACCATGATACCTTATTATACATGTTTGTGCCTCTATCTCCCTGTCCATGTAGAATCTGTGGCTCTCCGGATATTGATGAACTCCTGCCTCTGTTTAAACAGAGGCTGTATGCCCATCTATCGGGGATGCTTTAATTTTGAGTTCCTGCATGGCAGGGGGTTGGACTGGATGGCCCTTGTGGTCTCTTCCAACTCTATTATTCTATGGTTCTATGATCCTTCATCATTGACCAGGCTGATGGGAACTGTAGTCCAGGTTGCTCTGGGAACAATATTTCAGCTAATACCCCTAGTTTACAAATTAAGTTTTCAAGATAATCTTGAATGGGACTTAGACTACTAGGAAGATCAGCCACTGCATACTGCTGGTACAGTGGGGCCTTGGTTTCTGCTAAGGTTTGGCTTCAGGATCCCACATGGATACTAAAATCTGTAGCTGCTCAAGTCCCATTAAATACAATGGCATAAACAGTGTATTTTATATAGAATCGCAAAATCAAGGTTTGTTTTAAAATTTTGTTGTTAACTGACTTCGAATCGGTCTCGACCCATGATGACCCTATAGATGAGACATCTCCAGGCCCCCCTGTTTTCTACTGCTCTGCCCAGCTCCTGCAAACCCATGTTCGCGGTCTCTTTAATAAAGTCCATCCATCTAGCATGTGACCTTCCTCTCTTTCTACTTTCCTCTACCTTTCCTAACATTATTGTCTTTTTCAACTATTCATGCCTTCTGATGATGGGTCCAAAGTACGACAGTTTAAGTTTTGTCATCTTGGCTTCTAGGGATATGTCTGGCTTGATCTGTTCTAGGACCCATTTGTTTGTCCTTTTGGCTGTCCATGGGGATCCTCAGCACTCTTCTCAAGCACCATATCTCAAATGCATGGATTTTCCTCCTATCTTCTTTCTTGACTGTCTAGCTCTCACATCCATACATAGTAGTAGGGAATACAATGGCTTGTATGATTTTGACTTTTGTGCTGAGTAGTATGACTTTGCATTTTAGGATCTTTTCTAGTTCTTTCACAGTCACCCTCCCCATTCCTGATCTTCTCCTGATTTTCTGGCTGCAGTTCCCGTTCTGATCAATGTTTGATTCCAGATATGAGAATTCTCTGTGGTCATTATTTTTGTTTTCTTTATGTTCAACAGTAAGCCTGCCTTTGCACTTTCTTCTTTGATCTTCCTTAGTAGTTGTTCCAAGTCTGTGAAGTTTTCTGCTAGTATTATGGTGTCGTCAGCATATCTCCGATTGTTGATATTTCTTCCTCCTATTTTCACTTCTCCCTCTTCCATGTCCAAGCCTGCTTTCCTTACAATATTTTCTGCATATAAGTTGAATAGTTAGGGTGATAGGATGCAACCTTGTCTGAGTCCTTTGACAATTGGGAACCATTCTGTTTCTGTGTGTTCTGTTCTGACAGTAGCCTCTTGTCCTGAGTACAAATTCCTCATTAGGATTATCAGATGTGTTGGCACTCCCGTGTCTTTAAGGGTGTTCCATAGCCTTTCATGATCTATGCAGTCAAAGGCTTTGCTATAGTCTATAAAGCACATGCTGATTTTCTTTTGGAACTCCCTGCTAATGCTCCATTAGCCATCATATATTTGCAGTGTGATCCCTGGTGCCTCTTCCTTTCCTGAACCCTGCTTGGAGCACTGGGATTTCTCTCTCCATGTGTGGCTGCAGCATTTTGAGCATAATTTTGCTTGCATTGGAGATTAGTACTGTGTTTCTATAGTTGCTGCAGTCTCTTGTGTCTCCATTTTTGTCAGTGGAGATGTATATTGATTGCTTCCAATCTGTTGGCCATCGTTTTGTTTTCCATATCTCTTGACATATGTTGGTTAGCACTAGAGTTGACTTTGTCAGTGTGTATTGCAACAGTTCTATTGGTATATTATCTGTTCCTGGAGTCTTTGCATTACCTTTTAAAATATTTTGGATGATTGAATCAGTGGATAAAGAATCAGTGGATATGGAGAGCCAACTGTACTAACCTTACACTTCTGAAATTCTGTCATATCATACTTGGGGAAGTTGTGGTAATGTTAAATATAGTTAAATACTTCAAACCTTCCACCCATTCTATATGTTAATACAATAAGCCCCAAGCTGTGCCTATTGATGCTGTTGTATCAGGGCCCTAAATAACCTAAAAGCACTAGATCATGTCTGATTTTGGAAGCAGGGTAGATGGAGACCACCAACAAATACCATGTGCTTTGGTCAGGCTTCACCTGGAATACTGTGTCCAGTTCTGGGCACCACAATTCAAAAAGGATGTGGAAAAACTGGAGTGTGTCCAAAGGAGGGCAACTAAAATGGTGAAGGGTCTGGAAACCAAGCCCTATGAGGAACGACTTAGGGAGCTGGGGATGTTTAGCCTGGAGAAGAGAAGGCTGAGAGGTGATATGATAGCCGTGTTTAAATATCTGAATGGATGTCATATCGAGGAGGGAACAAGCTTGTTTTCAGCTGCTCCAGAGACTAGGACCCAAAACAATGGATGCAAGCTGCAAGAAAAGAGATTCCACCTCAACATTAGAAGGAACTTCCTGACAGTAAGGGCAGTTCGACAGTGGAACATACTCCCTCAGAGAGTAGTGGAGTCTCCTTCCTTGGAGGTCTTTAAGCAGAGGCTGGATGGCCATCTGTCAGGGATGCTTTGATTGGGAGTTCCTGCATGGCTGGGGGTTGGACTGGATGGCCCTTGTGGTCTCTTCCAACTCTATGATTCTATGATTCTATGCTGTAGGCTATATTTCAGAGTAAAGAATTGACAAAACCAATTCTTTAATATTCTTTGCCTAAGAAACCCCAATGAAATTCATGGGGTCACCATTAGTCAACAGGCGACTTGAAGGCATGCACACACACGCACACACAAATGGGGCTCAGCAAGAAATATTGGTATGAATTGAGTGTGGAAATGTATTCCAAGCAGTTCAACATAGGAAATAGCATGTGTGTAGGGGAGTCTGTATGTGCAAACTGGGTATACCTATATTCTGTCATTGATTTTGGGGATTATTGCTCCCAAAGGAAGGAGAGAGAAAAATCAGTTCATGTTGGGTTTTCAGTTTTTCTTGCATTTAAATGCGTCATAATTTCTTCGTGTATTTTAAAATGTTCCTTCTTCTGCAAGCTCAGGAATTGATGAGCAGAAAAAAAGCAATTATGCAAGCCATATCTCAGTTTCAGAAGAGTCATAAATAGATTGTAAGCCCCTAGATTCATATTAAATGTGATTATGATTAACTGTGGGTAATGATTGATTCCATAATTAATGAGATTTTAATAATTAAATATATTTGAACATCAGCTAATACACACACTGGTTGATCACAAAATTTTGGTGGCATTGACCGCTTCTTGCAAAGAACATAAAACATTAAAAATAATTATTTGCTTTCCAACACACTTTTTTATGTAAGGGTGCCTTTAAAATAGCTGACTGCAAGGCTGTTAGGGGAGCCTACCTTTAGGAGCAAGCTACTCCTTTTGGTACTGAAGTCTAGAGCTGCAGGACACAACTTTTTTGACTTGCTTTTCTTGAAACTTAATAGGAGTCTCCAGGAAATAATGTGAACTAGGAAGCCAGTGTGGGCTTCTGGGTGCTTGGAAGTGTCTGAATACTATAGGTGCATTATGTACTGTTTTTAATAAAGGTGCTAAAAGAGCACAAATGACCAATTCACACAAGAGCTCTACTTCAATATTTGTATAACTTCTGCCTCCTGCAGCTTACAGTGTAAGAGCTTTTTGTCTCATGTGAACCAAGAACCACTCAGGGTTTCTTCAGAGGCTTTGAGGAGAATCTCTTCTTGCTGAAACAGGGATAGAACCCTGAGTTTAGTAATTGAATTCATGAACATGATAGCCCTTAATGCACTGGAGAAAGGAGCTCAATTTATGCACAGTAGTCAAAAGTGCAAGGAGGGTTCCGACTTGGCTTTCAGTTGTAAATGCAAATGAGCTCTTGTTGAAATTCATCTCCAGCCTGGCAAGACTCCAGTTTGACATCTCCATATGTTTGACTATAACGTAATAAGAAACTCCATGTCTTGCTCGCAGGCATTTACCGAGTCCTGCCATTTGCCTTGGTTTCAGAGTCATGCATCTTCTGTTCCCTAGCAAAGTACTAACATCCTTCTACAGTGGAGAATGACCACTCCATTGATGGGCCCATTTATTGAACTTCTTTGCAAAACATGTTGACAGACCAATGGCCCTGTTGGCATAGCCCAGGTCCGGAAGCTTTTATAAATTCAATCACTATGGTCAACAGTGCCCCTTTGAGTTGGCTAACACAACACCAAAAAAAAGGCCAACCTTCCATCTGTGTACTTGTGTATGTTTCAAAACAAATTCATACACAGGGGAGACATAACGAAATAATAAGGTGAGACATTAATGAAGTAGAATAAGAAAAGATAAAGTATTCTGTTGGACTAAGAAAGTGTTTTGTTGGGGTAATATTATTTCATTTAATGCATTTGTTGTGGGTTCTTAGCCTGAAAATGGATTACAACACTTGGCAAAAACTAAGACATGAGTTAAAATGAAATAAAATAGATTTTCCAGTCCTCATAGATTAAAAGCACAGTTCTTTCTTTCTTTCTTGGAGTATTTTTTTTAAAAAAAAAAAACTTAAGAAAATATGGCAATCTTCCTGTCCTGATGTGAATCGGAGTACAGTGTAGATATCCCCTAATTTTATCTTTCTGTCATTATGTGAATTGGAGTACAGTGTATATTGATCCTAATGGAGCACATGGGAGAAGGTAGTTTCTTTCTGTATCGAACATTTAAGCCCCTTATGAATGTCTGTTCAAAGTATTTTTGCCTGAAAATTGAGCTGAAATTTGTTAAATAATTGTTGGTTGGGGGCTTCTGGGGCTACATGAAGCCCATGGGCTGCAGCCTGCCTGCCTCTGCTCTAGGTGGATGTTCCCTAATTTTCAGTTAATTTCAGTCTGTTTTGTTTGGGGCTACATTCCTGCTAAAATATCACTTTGTAGCTTTTTAGTATTCCTAAATCAGTTTCTGTCATTTGAGGGTCATATGGCTTTGGCTGCAGGAGTGCTTTTTTCCAAAGTAAGGGCCTCTACAGACGGGTGACCATGGGCCGCCCCGAGAAGCCAAGGATTGGGGCTGAGGCTGTCCCATGCCTCGGCCCAAATCCACCCTTTCAGCAACTGGGAAAGGAACACCAAAATAGTGTCACACGGCTCTTTTGCACCTCTTCTGGCGCAGCGTGTAAAAATGCTGCACTGGAAGGACGTCATCGGAGCACTCACCATGTGCAACGGCGGGTGCTCTGATGACGTTCTTGGGAAGGGGTTGGGGCATCCGGCATCTGGCTGCCCCTCCCCTTCCCTGGCTCCAAGACGATGCTTTGCGCCATCTGCAGAGCCCCTAAGTTGATACAACATAGTCTGACAACAATGATCCATGCTATGTTAACATCTGTTTTAGACTGTAGATTTAGATTGTTGCATACAGAGATGCTCTTAAATATAGTTCTGAAGATCCAACTAGGGCTTTTTCATTTGTGCCCTCCCAGCTGTGGAACATCCTAAACCAGGGGTCGGCAACCCCCGGCCCATGGGCCGGGTGCGGCTTGCAGAGGCCTTGGGACCGGCCTGTGGCCGGTCCTGGCGCCACCGCGCGCACACCATGGCATCCACACTTGCACACGCATGCACGCGCAACACAGGCCGCCATTTTGGAATGCGCACGGCGCTGTTGGGCATTCCAAAATGGTGCCCCCTGCGCATGCCCAGCCCCAGCGCCATTCCCCCCTCCCGGCCCCCTGGCAACAAAAGTTGCCGACCCCTGTCATAAACAAGCATGTACACCTGATGCCTACTTTATTCAATTTTAGATGTCGGGCTAAGTATTTTTATTCTGTCTGCTTGTGCACTTTGAGTGAGTTATAGTTCAAACATTGGAAATG
The DNA here is from genome assembly GCA_026167975.1 of Phrynosoma blainvillii. Lineage (NCBI taxonomy): Eukaryota > Metazoa > Chordata > Lepidosauria > Squamata > Phrynosomatidae > Phrynosoma > Phrynosoma blainvillii. The sequence goes on along the minus strand of JANUYF010000002.1, from coordinate 89,108,361 downwards.
AGGATGTTAACTCTGCTGTTTTAGCTATTCTGTATTGTGCTATTGTTTGTGTTATTATTGTTTTAAAATTTAATAGACATTATAAATCATCCTGAAATAAATATTTATGAAGGGCATTATATTAATGCCACCAATAAAGATAATGAGCATTGTGGTACCTCTTGAATCTCTTTGCCTACAAAGTTTTTCTCATTTTCCTTTGCTTCCCTGCAGTAAGAGAGTCCTCTAGTAGCAAAGATGTCAATATTCCTGTTTCTGGGATACTAGAACACTTCTAATTTTGCTTGGCTAAAAGTCACTCACAAGATGAAATTCAAGGAATCTTTTAGTAGTACCTGTTCTGGATCTCTCTCTTAGGGGGTTAGCATAGTGACTATTATGTGATCAGAGCTAAATGCTTGGAAGTTGCAAGAACAACATTTGGAAGATGCAAGAATTGACGATTGCATCCTATGACTTTGGAAGGCCAGAATTCCTAATTTTTTATATCCTTGGAAAAATTATCCCACCAGTTTCCACCACAGATTTGCTGTATACAGTGTATTGCTTTGCTATTTCCCTTCCTCCACAGAGTTAATTGATTAGCTGATTTTTAGAATTCCTCAGAGGAACTATAGTATGTGTTGCATTCCTATCATATTCAGCAGCCACACAAAAGTGGGCAGTTGGGAACAGTCTGGCTCCCTGCATTTTTTGCACCTGTCATTTAAATCAGCAATAGAGACGCAAAAGGGAAATATTTGTGTAGCTCTGTGATGCTCCCTTGAGGAGCAAATGGATGACACTATGTCATAATGATAGTTTTCTCTACAGTAGCAACCACAGTTTCTTCAATCATGTCTTTCTGCAAAATAAAATATCCTTCCTCTTACAGTAGCACATTGCTGCTACATTAAAAAATAACGCCACCATAGGATGAGAGAGATATTTTAGGTTAGTGAGTCTCAAGGTATCTGATGTGATGGGCCAGCATTTTCCCCCAGTGTTCCAAGGACCAGTATCATATTTGTGCCATATTATTATTGTATTTGTATTTTTTCTTAAAAATTAGACATAGATTGGCAACTGATGTCTTGCAGACTGGCAAATAGTTTCAAGCCAGGTGCAGGATCATCTTTAGAGACCTTCTTGTTTTCCCCAACAATACAGTTTGGGTCCGAGTTACTTGAAGGAATGCCTCTCCCCACACAATCTGCCCCGCACTCTCAGAACATCAGGGAAGAATTTATTAAATTATTGTAAAACCAAGCTAACATCAACTTCCCAAAGATTGTTCACAGCTGCGGCCCCCAAGCTATGTAACAGCCTGCCAGAAGAGATCTATCTTACCTCTATGCTGGAGGCCTTTAAGAAGGCCCTTAAGACGGAGCTCTTCCGGCGGGCCTATCCACCTGATCTCCGTAAATGAATAATAAGATAAAATATTATCATCTCATATGGACCTCCCAGGTCAGAATTTGACTACCACTATGGCATAGATCCACCTCGCAGTCTTTATACAGATTATTTGCTGTTTTATTATTGTTTTTATTTCTTTTTACTGTTGTCGTTTTTATTATCATGTTGTTTTTATTATTGTATTATTGTACAGTGTTGTACATTTTATCTTTGTGCTCCTGCCTCGATCCGTAGGGAGAGGCGGGGAAAGATAAATAATAATAATAATAATAATAATTATTATTATTATTATTATTATTATTCCCCAAAACTTTTCCTTTGATTTGTCTAGTTGGGACTGAGGAGAGGACTTTGCTTATGACCTATCTCCTCATTAGTGACCTTTCAGAATATAAAAACCTTTCTTTTCAGAAAGACGTCCCACACTGCAATTTTAGGGTCACATATAATATACTTTATGCTGGTTCTCCCTTTCTAAGGTCCAAGAGTCAGACAGGGGGAGAGAGGGAGGGATGACTCTTGAATTTTCACCCCTTCAGAAACCTCTGTATCTTGTCTTTCTCCAGTGGCAGAACCTTGGGATTGGAGAAGGGGGGGGGGGGAAGAAGGTATGTTGGGGTGTTGTGGAAGTGAACCAAGAGAGAGTGTGGATCTAAAGCAGGGGCCGGCAACCTACTGCCCCCGGGCCGGTTCCGGCCCAGGCCCCCACGCTTACCGGCCCAGGCGGACTCCTGCCACTGCTGCATGTTTTGGTCGCCGTGCAGCCGCATGCGCTGCAAACGCCAATTTGTTTTCCAAAATGGCAGCCACGACATGCGTGGAGGCGGGTGCAGCAGCGCGCGCAGCGGTGGTGGTGGTAGTGGCAGCGGCAGCGTGTGCGGGGAGGGTCGTGCACGGTGGCTGGGGTTCACGCGCAGGTGCCGCCATTCCCCCCCCCCGGGGCCCGCCGGAAGGGACAACTTTGGGGGATCGGCCCCCAGCTCAAAAAGGTTGCCTACCCCTGATCTAAAGGGTTTATAGCATTCCTAGTCCATAGCTGTACTCCTTATTCAGCAACTGCTCTGTCCAGCTCTAGAGCTGAATCAATTCCCTTCCGTTGGTATTAGTAGAAGGGCATCACTGTTTTATGGATTATGGATGTTATGGTACTTTGCTATATGGCTAATATGGCTACCTCTGGATATGTTTTCCAGTAGAAGGGTATGAGTGAGAGTGAGGGGGGGAGGAGGAGGAGGAGGAGGAACAGTTTGGGGAAGGAAGAAAAGAATAGAAATGATGCTACTTCCTTTCTTCCACCTTACTAGCATGAGCCAGCTTTGGGGCACCCATGTCAGAGCTTTCCTAAATTAACAATTTTAAGGGACAGGATTTGCAGCCCTAATCACCATTATGCCAAAATATTGTATCTGTGTCAAGCCATGAATAAATGCGTAAAGGATTAGTAAACACTATATTGGGCTTTCCATTGCCCTCCCTTGACGTCGACCTTATGGCTAACATGACAACCATCTGTCCTGAAACTAAGTAGGTGAGAAATGTGTTCATTTTTACAACCCTTTGAGGAGGTAAACATAGGCTGCAGTCCAGAAGGCTGCACTACATACATGTGTGTGTGTGTGCAGGTGCATGCATACACATGCACGCACACACTTTTCTACTGCTATAATTGGGTCACATGCTTTGTTGCAAGCTAAATATGAGGTCTGTAGTATGCTCAGTCTTTGTATTAGACATAAAAAGAGCTCCTTGAATTATAACCACTACTTGATAATGAAGCTTTCCCCAGCCAGGCATCTTCCACAAGTGTTGGATTACAATTCAGGATTACAACTCCTGGAAAAAAGGAGAAGTCCCAGCGGACTGGAGGAGGGCAAATGTTGTCCCTATCTACAAAAAGGGGGAAAAGGAAGATCCCAACAATTATCGTCCAGTTAGTCTGACATCAATACCAGGAAAGATTCTGGAGCAGATCATTAAACAGAGAGTCTGTGAACATCTGGAAGGTAATTTCATAATCACAAAAAATCAACATGGGTTTCAGAGAAACAGGTCATGCCAGACAAATCTGATCTCTTTTTTTGATAAAATTACCAGCTTGGTAGATGAAGGGAATGCTGTGGATATAGTATATCTTGATTTCAGTAAGGCCTTTGACAAGGTTCCCCATGACATTCTTGCAAGCAAGTTGGTAAAATGTGGGCTAGACAAAGTAACTGTTACATGGATTTGTAATTGGTTAACTGGTCAAACGCAAAGGGCGCTCAACAATGGCTCCTTTTCAGCCTGGAAAGAAGTGACCAGTGGGGTGCCACAGGGCTCTGTCCTGGGCCCAGTGCTATTCAATATCTTTATTAATAACTTGGATGACGATATTGGGGGCATAGTTATCAAATTTGCAGACGACACCAAATTAGGAGGAGTAGCTAATACCCCAGAGGACAGGATCAAAATTCAAAATGACTTGAACAGACTAGAAAGCTGGGCCAAAGCTAACAAAATGAAATTCAACACGAAGAAATGTAAAGTACTGCACTTAGGGCGGAAAAACGAAAAGCACAGATATACGATGGGGGACACCTGGCTGAATGAGGCTACGTGTGAAAGGGATCTAGGAATCCAGGTGGACCACAAGTTGAACATGAGTCAACAGTGCGATGCAGCAGCTAAAAAGGCCAATGCAATTTTAGGCTGCATCAGTAGAAGTATAGTGTCTAGATCAAGAAAAGTAATATTGCCACTCTATTCTTCTTTGGTCAGGCCTCACCTGGAATACTGTGTCCAGTTCTGGGCACCACAATTCAAAAAGGATGTGGAGAAACTGGAGCGTGTCCAAAGGAGGGCAACTAAAATGGTGAAGGGTCTGGAAACCAAGCCCTATGAGGAACGCCTTAGGGAGCTGGGGATGTTTAGCCTGGAGAAGAGAAGGTTGAGAGGTGATATGATAGCCGTGTTTAAATATTTGAAGGGATGTCATGTTGAGGAGGGAGCAAGCTTGTTTTCTGCTGCTCCAGAGACTAGGACCCGAAACAATGGATGTAAGCCCCAATATTAGGGGGAACTTCCTGACAGTAAGGGCAGTTCGAGAGTGGAACACACTCCCTCGGAGAGTAGTGGAGTCTCCTTCCTTGGAGGTCTTTAAGCAGAGGCTGGATGGCCATCTGTCGGGGATGCTTTGATTGGGAGTTCCTGCATGGCAGGGGGTTGGTCTGGATGGCCCTTGTGGTCTCTTCCAACTCTATCATTCTATGATTCTATGCATTCCCAAACTCACACAGCATCCATGTCTGTGGGTGATAGAGTTACAGTCCATCACACTGTTGGAGGGAACAGTGACCAATTGAACCGTTTTTAATAGTTTTTTATCTTTTTAAAATTGCATTTTATTCTTTTAACATGAGGTTTGTATTGTTTTAATACTGTAAATAATTTAATTCTGTTTTAATGTTCACTTTTTGTATGTTTTAAATTCCAATCACTCCCAATTTGGGGGTGGGTGGGATACAAATAAATATCAACAACAACAAAAACAACTGTCAGATTGTCTTTCAGTCATCTGTTTCCTTCCCCATGGTAATCCCCCCATGGAATACATGAAAGTTGTACACTGAGACTTGAGCAAGGACAGGAATGTTATCCCCCAAAAATGTGGAGTTCATTTCAAAAGCAAAAGTCTTTTGGGTAAGCAGATTTTAATAGAATTTGTGTGAGAGAGAGCAAGCGAAAGAGCACACCTTCAAGTCGCCTATCAAGCTATGGCAACCCCATGAATTTCATAGGTTCTTCTTAGGCAAGGGATACTCTGAAGTGGTTTTGCCAGTTTCTTCCTCTGAAATATAGCCTACCATAATACAGGGCCTCTACAGACTGGGCCAAAGGGCTGGCCTGGAGGCAGAGATGGGAAGGGGCAGCCGCACGCCGGCCGCCCCAACCCCGTGTCGGCGGTGTCCTGATGTCACGCGCCGTTACGCACGGCATGCGACATCAGGACGTCCTTTCGGCTCAGCGTTTTGACGCGCTTTGCCGGAAGGGGCACTAAAGAGCCGTGCGCTGGGTCTTAGGGTGGCCTTTTGCCTCCCCTGAAAGGAGCAGCATTTTGCTGCTCTTTTCGGGGCGGCAAAAGGGAGGATTGGGGCTGCGGCATGCGGCAGCAGCAGCCCCGATCCTCTGTTTCCTGGGGTGGCCTAGAGCCACCCGTCTGCAGCCCCTCATATTCTCCCATCTAAGTATTAACCAGGGCTCATCTTGCTTAGCTTCCAAGATCAGACAGGACCTGGTACCTTCAGGGTATTTCTGCTAGGAAAACATGCCTAAGATTCAGTGTTCTCTGCCAAATAAAGGGGTTTGTGGCCTCACAAATTACTGAGACATCCTGGATCTCACAGGAAGTACATTTTTCTTTTGTCAATGGAATTTAAATTTCCTGAACATTAAAATACTTTGTTTCCCAGTGAAACATGAGCAGAAGGAGGAATGGCCTGCCTACTTACATATCCCTCCATACTCAGAACAGAACAGAACCCTCAACATCTTGACAAAATGCAGGCTGTGACTAGTATCATCAGGTTTTTTTTCTCCTGTTATTTTAACACCTTTGCCTGATGATTAAGCCAGTGGAGCTTTGAAATACGTATTTTACGCATTTTGATTGGTCCAATAAAGGTATCACTATTTGGATTTGGGCTGTTTTTGTACTTTGATATATGGCCAGCAGAGCTACCCCTAGATATGCCTCAGATTGTTCAATCACATTAAAGCAGACATAAGGGAACATCAGACATAAGGCTCTTTTTGGCTCAGACCATAGAGCCATTTGCCTTAATGACCAAGTAGATGCCCTCTGGAGGTCCACAATCAGGGCATGAAGGAAATGCCTACTCCCAGCTGTTGTCATACAGCAACTACTGAGCAAAGGCTTATTGCCTCAGGGATGTATATGGCCAGGAGTAGAGCACTGACTCCCAGAGAAGATCATTATCACCCACCGCACAGCCTGACATTAGTAATTACACTGTAATTTTAATATTTTGTAACTTGTAAAAATTTTAAAAAGTAATTCTATTAATTATGCTGCTGTTTTATTGTGGTTTTTTTATTTTCTTTTATTTTGTACTCCCGCCTCGATCCGCAGGGAGAGGCGTGATATATAAATAAACTATTATTATTATTATTATTATTATTATTATTATTATTATTATTATTATTATTATTATTAGTCAATGGTAGGCTCTCCATTTGTGACTTTGCCCAGTTTTTCTTCCTAAGCCCTATAAGGTTAAATTAGATAATACATTGAACTCATATTTAAACAAAGTTATTACATGATTTTCCTCAACTGTATCTCATGTGTTTTATGTGCCTACAAGTCGTTTTTGACTTATGGTGATCCTAAGGCAAGCCAAATGTATCACAGGGGTTTCTTGGCAAGATTTGTTCAGAGAAGGTTTGCCATTGCCTTCCCTTTAGGCTGAAAACATATGACTTGCCCAAGGTCAAGCCAGTGGGTTTCATGTCCAAGCAGGAATCAAATTCTGGTCTCCAGAGTTGTAGTCTCATGCTCAAACCACTGCACCATGCTGTCTTTCTAGAGTTGAGTATAATTTATTTTTTCATTTGTCATTGGAAGGTAAGCATGAGCTTAATTTGAAAGCCTGATTGCTGAAGCACATATCTCTGAGGCTATCCCATTGTGTGAGAGAAAACTGATTAATTTTACAGTTGCAACTAATTTGTCCCTAAGCCAGTGGCCATCAAATTCTGTAAATCATGTGAAGAAGTGCTTTCTTTTAGGCTATAATGCCTATGATAATTATATATGGTTTGCAAAGAGATCTTGTAGCACCTATGAGACTAAGGGCAATAGCAGAGAGGCCGAAAAAGTCAGCTTCCGTGTGACTTGGGGTGTAGCAATTAGACAACGCATGCCCCCAAGATGCACGGAGGACACATCAAAGCTGTGCCCGGTCTGCAGAAGTCCGGCCCAAAATGGACGGGCCTTTTCTGCTCCAATTTGGGCCTGTAGTGGAGAGTGCCCTTGGCACCACAGCATGTGGTTGCCATGGTCCTGAGGCATCTTGGGCAGGGGCAGCTTGAAGCCGCCCCTTCATGCCAGTCTGTTATTTCCCTCCCCCCCCAACTGTTCAAAAGTTGTAGTATAAGCTTTGGTAGACTGGGTCTACTTCCTCAGATGCATGGTGTGAACATGTATTCACTCCATGCATCTGAAGAAATATACCCAGTCTACTAAAGTTTATGCTACAACTTCTTTTACTCAGGTCCAAAACACAACTGCCCTGGCTCAGTGCTAGGGAATCCTGGTAATTGTAGTTTATTGTGGCACCAGAACAATCTGACAGAGAAGGTTAAATGTCTCACAAAAGTACAATCCCAGAATGCCCTAGCATTGATCCAGGTCAGTTAAAGTGATCTCAAAATGGATTATTTCTGCAGTGTATTTTGGACCTAAATTAACTCTCAAAGGTGCTACAAGATCCCTTTGCATACTGATATTTCAGACTAACATGGCTATGTCTCTGAATTCTATATATTGCTTGTTAGAAATTGTACTTGGTAAAAAGAAACTTTTGACTAGTCCCAAACAACTGTTTCAACTGGCTGTGTTTTACAATGCAAAGTGTGGCAAATATAGTGCTGAGATGTGACCTCTTTTCAAATGTCATGTCAGCCATGAACTTACTCAGCGGACTCAGCTAAGCTACTCCCCCCCCCCCCCGTACAATGGGGAAAATAGTAAAAGTAACTATCTTCACATTCTAAGTCCAAAAACGCACACACACACACACACAAAAAAAACACAGTCCACTAGATTACTCTGTTTCTGTAAAGAGTTCTTTTACAGAACTTCACAGTCTGGAAAATGGCCTTTTTTAATTAGAATGGTCACCACCCATTTCTACATGCCTCATACACAAAACAGTTTAAAAAGGATGCAGCAATATCTATGTGAATAACATTTTATTAGGTAGCAAGAGTTATTTAGTCTTCTTAAGGACTGGCATTGCATTAGTCAGTAGGCCCTTCTCAAAACAATCATTCTTGATATTTACTTCAGAGCTCAATATGTGCTGCTTATTACTTGCGCCACTATCAGAAATGTATTACACGGTCTATTTTGTGAGGCAGTGTGTTTTTGGTAGAATATTGAGAAACAAACTCAACTGTTGGAAGTAGACAGATTGAGTTTCTGAGTTTCTACCACGGTTGATTTTTCTTTTTCAAATGCCTGTTTTATAAGGCTCCTGCTCCTTTCAGATTACTCCTTTCATTGACAGAAGGTTTCCAGAAATCAGATTAATTAGAAATCAGGGTGTGGCAAATAGAGTGCTGAGATGTGACCTCTTTTCAAATGTCATGTCAGCCATGAACTTGCTCAGCGGCCTCAACTAAGCTACTTCCCCCTCCCCTATCTGTATAATGGGGATAATAGTGAAAGTAACTTGCTTCACATTCTAAAGTACCTTGGACAACAAAGTGTCTTACCCTTAAAAAGAAAAAAAGAAATTGTGGGGAGGATGTTTAAAGCATGCCACACTGCCCTTTTACCAGTGTACGCTTTCCTTTAGTAGCTACAACAGCAAGGAGTTTGATGCACTTTAACATTTGGCTCTTCCTGCATCACGTGGTAGTAAAGAAACACTATCTTAAACTCCTCAACTGGAAGATGGATGCCTTTGCAAAGGCATGGATGGTCATTTTATGCAGAATGATAATCTTGCTGCTGTACATAATGAGGTCAGTGAAGCAGTGAGCAAGGAAATGTATAATTCTGTAGCATGGGTCTGTAAGCACAGCACTGTCTGGGCTATTTAAGTTTAATGAGGCAGCTACTGTGCTGCTGCATACTCTCGTTGAACAGTCTCAGCATGTATTTCAAAACTAAAATGTAGCTCATAATCCATGTCCCTTTGCGCACTCCTTTGAGAGTCTGTGGCTCCGATTCTCATAAGCCTGCATTCTTCTGCTTCTCTTTGTGTGCTAATGGCATTGGAATTAGTCCATTTGCTTCATTTTCATTGTAAAATGTGGATCACAATGGCATTTCTTTTCTTTCTAGTCCTTTGAGCATTAGAACTACTCTGAAGTAGTGCTCAGGCAGCCTCCATGTTCCTTGGGGAATATATGCTCCTCTCAGTAGTTAGAACAGTCACCACAACAATGGGTGCATCCTCAGACATTCATTTCTCTCTTTAAATGTTTTCTAAGAGTGCAAATGCATAGTCTATGCATCCATGGTGCAAATGGTTTTCTTGCCATAGTTAGCTGTTTGGCAACTTTTGGGAAATGCAACTTTATGATCAAAGTTTAGTTAAACAAATTTTTAACTGAAGTGCATGAACTTAGTTCCAGAATTAAGTTTGTTAATAATAACCAATTAATTGAGAGGCAGTTCTAAGGAACCAACAGGTTTTACATTCTCCAACTTTTTGTTAACCACAGCCTAGTCCTCTGGTGTTTTTGCAAAAAATACTTCTTGCTTTCTGTCAAACCAAGCTTTCTGCTTTTTGTTGGGGTTGTTGAGGAAGATCCAAACCTTAGTCATATGTAGTATATGATAGTATTTTTCACTCCAAAGTTAAAAGATGTTAAACTGACAAGTAGTAAGTGCAGGTGAGAAGAGAATGATCTTAATTGAATCTAGAGGATCATCTTATGTTCTGTCCAAAACATCATATGGAGGTTCCACATCTGTACAGGAAATTACTCTTAACTCTCTGACTTTTCTTAGGATTCATGTGAGAATCAGTGAGATAAAGAATGAGTGTGTAGGAAAATGAGATTGTAAAGGAGAGAAAAAGGGAAACAAGAAAAGATTGTTTGGTGGGATGGATGAGAAATGAGGATTTTTTAAAAAAATATTGTCTCACTTTTCTTCTCCCTAGAGTTCAAGACAGGCAGGAGTGAGGGATGAGAGTAAAATCATGGATGGTATATTTGGCGTTTATTCTGGTAAGGCTTACAGTTCAGACATTTAACTTAACATAACTTAATAATTAAAATTTTTAACTTTCTAACAAATGCAGTTGAGTTAAGTTAAATACTGTAATGGAACAGTGTCGTCAGTTATCATACATCAGTGATTCCCAAACTTTGGTCCTCCAGGTGTTTTGGATTACATTTCCCAGAATCCCCAGTCAGCTTGACCAACAGTCAGGAATTCTGGGAACTGAAGTCCAAAACATCTGGAGGAGCAAAGTTTGGGAACCACTGCCATAAATCAATGAATGAATGCATGCATGACTATTGGATAAAACCAGTATCTTCTACTCTAGATAAGCCTTTAATTCTACTTAAGTTTTACAACAATTAATACATATAATTTGTCCTTTTCACTTAGTTGCTGCAGGACACTGTTGTCGTCAACTTGGCACTCTTTCGGATGTTTTGGATGTTAATCCCTATCCTGGCTATTTTGATGAGATTTTTAGTCCAAAACATGGAAGACACTCAGTTGGGAAAGTCCCAGAGATGTTATAATTTTCCTACTAGTACTGTGATTGAGAAGGAGCTTCAGACATGTGGACCTCAGTAAATTAATCCACATTTTCTAACACAATATTTTTCTTCTGTGCCTGCATGTGTTCATGTGTAAAGCCAGCCCCCCTCTCAAATATCTGTAAATGCACCCAGTAAAAAAACAACAACAGCTTACAGTTATATTTCTCTGAACTGTATAGAGGAAGGAGGCATGCCATACAAGGCTGTATAATTTGTGCTTTCTTTTCTTCACCCTCCCTTTTAACCATCTTGCAACAAAGATTATTACTATACACACATTAGCACTGGGGAGGAGGGGGGGCTCTCTCATTAACTCTTGGTTTTGGTGTTACACTCCGTGCTTGATGATGTAATGCACTTAGCAATAATGGATTATTTTCTCGGAGGGATTTCAAGTTTATTGTCTACTTTCTCATGTAAAGCATAACTTCTGTTACGGCAAAAGGCTGACGGGGAGTCAGAGTGATCACAAACTTGATGTCTTTGGCACTGTGCGACTAGCAGGAAGAGAGGGGGGGGGGGGAGAGAGAGAAAAAAGACAAAAGATTTCTGCCTTTTTATTTATCACCAAGGCATTAAAGTCTATAGAGAGGAGTAAAGCCAGAAAAAAATTGCTTTAATGTGTGTGTGTGTATACACAGATGCTTCCTAGCAATGCAATCTCACTACTCCATACAATTTGTAAAGCTACCCATCCCCTGCCACTAGCAGGAGTGATTTTCTGTTTTCCTTGAAAGGGGAAAAGGGGGGGGGGGGGGGAAATGTCTCATTTTCAAAGAGAATCAATAAAACAGTGTTGTACATCGAGGTGCTTGCTGCATTGTTATTAACAACCCCTGCTTTCCACCACCCAACCACTCTGCTTTCTGGGAGATATATATATAAACGTAACAAGAAATGGTTTTGTTCACATCGTGCTGAATTTTAATGCCTTAAGATGCTGGTGGAGAGATAGAAATATATATTTATATATCATCGGTGTTTGCTCTGAGCCGCCCTGTCTTCAATAAATTGTTTTCTAATCTTTTTTTTTCCTAGATGGAAATCCTGTATGAATGTGGAAGCCATTAGCAGAGTAATTGCTGTCTGTTACCATGACAACCAGCCGCTGCAGTCACCTGCCCGAAGTCTTACCCGACTGCACCAGCTCGGCTGCTCCGCCGGTGGTGAAGACTGTGGAGGACTGTGGCAGCCTTGTGAATGGACAGCCGCAGTATGTCATGCAAGTTTCGGCCAAGGACGGGCAGCTGCTGTCAACGGTAGTGCGGACGCTGACCACGCAGAGGTATGGTAGTACCAACTCTGAGAGACACACTCGTATCTGCTCCTCAAACTGTATCGGGAAGAAAGTGCTGCAAAGGGAGTGGGGTGGATTTGTAGTATTCTAGACCCACCGTTGTTGTGTTCGGGTCCCTTTCATTTTCCTCAGCAACATGATTGGGTTTGAGTGACCATCCTGCATGTTTTCCTTTTCCCGATCGGACGTCTGGCTCACTGGCTTCAGGTCTACAGCTTTCCACCTTCAAGATTCCCCTCTTTGGAGTTGATGAGTGCATTCTCGTGCTCCTTCTAACTTTGCAGTTCCCCCCCCCCCCATATAATTTAATGTGTCCAACATTCAGGCTTCCTGCAAAGAAGGCAGGTGGAGGAGGAAAGCTGTGGAGCCATGCTGGTGGCAAAGTGAGTAAGATGCAAGCAATCCTTCGGATTCAGAAAAAGAAAACTTCAGGAGTGACATTTGGTTACTTCCCGGTGAGAGCAGTTGTTTCACTGAGGCGCACACTTGCGTGTATGTGTACATGTGCATGTCTAATTGAGAGAAAGAGGGAGAGAGGAAGGGAAAGAATTGCTGTCATGTTGTGTACAGAGTATTGTGGACTTTTTTTGACCTGGTTGTGGGTTGGCTTTATACTTGCAAATAGGGGTGCTGAGTCTCCCTTTCCTATGTACGTTCAAAGAGTGGGTCTCGAGTCTTGACAGTGGTGTTACATGACATTTTTCCATGGCTGACAGACAGCTGTTTATCCTCCTGCAATTAAGCAGATTTGTGCATGTTTGTGTGGTGCTTTTGTTTAAAGTTCATCTAAATGGCTTTGCAGTGTTGCAAGCAAAAGCAGGCAGGCAGGCAGTGAGTGTCCACAACAGTGATATGAAGAGATGGCATTGTGTTAGGAAAAGATGCAGTTTGTACAACGAAAGTGTGAAATGGTGAGTGTGTATGTGTGTGTATGTATTCAACTGTATTATGTTTTTGATATCAGATTTTGTTTACAGAACGGATGGGTGTAATGGAAAATCCTATAGGGAGCTGTATACTTGAATCATATTTTTAAATTCATGGGTTTATCTTGCAATAAATATTTTTTCCTAATGAGGTGGTAGTGGCTTTTAAATATGCATTTATTCATTTGTGTGTATGTTGTGTGTATTGTATCTGCATTGACTCCAAGGAAGTGAGAGCAGCATCACAGTGGATCCCTGAGGACCCCAGTTGCACTCTGTGATCCTTGACTCCTTGGTCTACCCTTTTTCTGGCACAAAAAAAGGAATGAATTCACCTTTTAAATAAGCTTCAGCCCCCTATACTGTTTAATATCTTTTACACATTTCAAAAGCAGGAATGGACTTTGATCCCAAAGGGTAAGTTAGGCTGAGAGAGAATGCTTGAACAAAGGCTGTTGCCAGAGATACATGGCTGAAGGGATATCGAGACCTCAAAGCCCAGCATTCAAGCCACAGTTTCCCAATCAGGCACTTCACATAGGCATTGGGCTACCTCTTCCATCATCCCCAGCTGGCGTTGCTACAGGTGTGATGGGAATTGTGATTCAACACATTTGGAGAGCACCAGGTTGGACATGAGTCTTACTACAACATGCTGGCTCTAAAGGAAGTAAAAGATGAGATTGCTAAGGTATTGGTAATAGATATATACTCCTTGAATTAAGTGGGGGAAGGTGGGATATAAATGCAAGTAATAAATAAATAAATGTTATTATGAATTAATCCATTGATTAAATATTAGTTCTGAATCACAAAAGGATAACTAATATACAGTCATGCTTAAGGAAGAAAATAACTGTGTATGTTGGAGTAGAAACAACAGAGGCACCACCTTACTATGTGAAGGGATGAATAAGACCTGTTTTGTATCAATTATCTTATGATAGGGTGCAGAGAAGAGGGGAGCAAAATAGGAGAGCCCTCTCTGGCCGCATGTTTACACTTTGTGTGTGTGTACCTTCAAGTCACCTGTTGACTAAATGTGCCCCCATGAATTTCATAGGGCTTTCCCAGGCATGGCATACTCAGAGATGGTTTCGCCAGTTACTTCCTTTGGAATATAACCTATAGCACCTGGTATTTGTTGGTGGTCTCCCATTCAAGTACTAACCTACTTAGCTTCCAAAATCAGACATTTTCTTGTACCTTTGGGGTATTTAGGCCCTATGTTTATATTAATGTAGCTTAAAGATGTGGATGGTTTCAAATATAAATTAAAAATAACAGCAAGGATGAGCTACTGTAGCCCCAGAAAAGCCATGGCAAAACCCCTGTGGAGATTTTGCCAAGAAAACTCCAAGAACAAGTAATAACAACCATAATCAATATCATTATGGCGGGCGGCGGCGGTGGCGGCGGCAGGACCGGCCTGGGGCTGGTCCAAAGGCCTCGGGGGGGCGCATCTGGCCACGGGGCCTTAGGTTGCCTACCCCTGCTATAAAATATCAATGATCTCAGGGGAGCTTACAAAAACATTGAAACAAGTTACACAATTTAAAACAATAATATATGCACTGTATTTGAGATGAGTTAATGAGGCCCAAAAGCTTTAATGAATAACAACGTTTTAATATGGCACCTAAATGACATGAGTGTTCGCACCTGTTGGGCCTCGGGGGAGAACATTCCACAGTTTGGGTGCCACAGCTGAATGTCCTCTCCCATGTCCCAACACAGTCTATTGATCTCACTGGTGGGACACTGAGGAGCCCCCCACCCCAGCAAACCTCAGTCCTCAGGCTACTCTCTCAGTTCAGTCTTGCTGTCTGCAACCAGCCCTCCAGGTAAAAGCATAACCACTGTAAAACAGTGCCTCCTACTTCCATCCCACAGAGCTGGTCCAGTAAGATACCATGATCAATGATATCAAAAGCCACTGTCAGATCAACTAGGTAGCACTCTCCTTGTCTTTCCCCCAGACTGCGTTGTCAATTAGAATAACTAAAGCTATTTAAGTGCCATACCCTGGCTTGTAACCAGACTGAAATGAGTCCAAATAATCCATTTCCTCCAAGAACTCCTGCAGTTGCCCATCCACCAAATGCTCAAGCACCTTGACCAGAAAGGGGGTATTTGCAATTGGGTGATAGTTCTCATATACCTCTGGGTCCAGAAAGGTCCTCTTCAGGAGAGGGTGCACCACCACATCCTTCGAGGCAGCAGGCACCTCCCCCTGATGTGATGAGACATCTACCATCCCCTGACCAACTCGTCAGTCCATCCCTCTAGACTTTACTAGTCAAGATGAGCAAGTGTTGAGCTTACACTGGTGGGCTGAACTGCTTCAAGCAGCTTTTCCATATCAGGCTTCAGTAACTGAAACTGATACCATAAACACTGACTAGATGATACATGGGACATCTCCCTAGGGTCTGTAACAAATATGGCGTCAAATTCGGACCGAATGTAAGCAACTTTTTCCTCAGAGTGCCTGCACATTTTTTCCAGAAGATGGCAGTGGGTTGCACACCTGGACTCTCTGGGCCTGTACCCAAAGGATTCCTCATCACTTGAAATAATCCTACTGGGTAGCAGCTTGATGTTACAGTCTTAGTGGTGTAGTTTAATTGTTTGAGCTGTCTCACTCCTCCATAGTAGGCACAAATTTAAACTTTTCTTTTAAGAGTTGGGAAATTTTAGAGTCATAAAAGTGAGACTCAGGGGTACCACACAGCCCATAAATTGCATTTTGCCCATCTCTGGGCTAAAAAGTAAAATTTGGAGTTTCTTCTCTTGACAGTAAAGCATTTTTAGAACCAAACTAGCTGGATCACAGTTGGAAGATCTTCTGCCTTAGACTATGGAAATATATTCATTACAGAGAACTAGTCCCATCATGGGACTAGTTAAGCTACAGGGCTAAGTCAGTACAAGTTTGCTTTAGAAATCCATTTGTTTTACGACAAGTCTGAAGAGCCTTCTCTTCTAGCGTATGGCTTTTTGAGGACCGTTTCTTCCTAAATTTGTGGAGTTGCAAGACCACATACAAAAAAATGTTAGAAAAATCTTTCCTTTGTGGTAATTGTTTTCTGTTGCCTATGTAACTTTGTAAATCAAATTATTTTAAAAAGGAGAAGAATCAAAGTGGTGGTGGTGGCTGAGCTGGTGTCCTTTGAGCACCACTGTGTCCTGAAATGCCCACAAATGATAACCCTATCCTGTGAAAAAGGCAGGACACAGCTCTGTTCAAGGGCAGACAGCTCTCTGCTTGCTTACCATTGCACAAGAATGCACCTGATGTCAGCAGATCTGAGCCCAGAAGAAATAAAAGAAAACTTAAACAAGAGATTGAACCATTGATATAGTTGGAAAAAGAGAATATTGCAGACAGAAAATGATGCAACATGGAAGAGACAGAAGAGAGTCCTGACATAATGAAGAAGTAAGAGGAGAAAGAAAGATAGGGGGCTGGAGCTTGAGGGGCCATCATAAGTTAGCCATAGAAGTTATGTCAAGAAATAGATCTGTGATCTCAACAGGACATAGAAACATTCTTTACAACAACAGAGTTTCTGTTTCTGTCTAGAGCTGACATCTACATAGCAGCTGGAAAATGGATACGGTTGTGTCTCATGTCAGAGAAGGAATATTTAATATCATTTTAAGGGGCACAGAATTATGCTCCTCTTAATAGTTTTGGTTATGTATGGTGTGATTTTGAATTCATTCTTCATGAATAAACATGTAGTAATTAAAATGGAAAACAGGTTGAAAATACTTGGTCTGTTTAACCTAATAGAAAACAGGCAGGGAATGCATATAATTATGCATTATAAATATATTGGAGAAGGGGAAATATTGTGATTGTAAGGAGACCTTTAGCAGCCTTAGCCATTTCCATCTGATGGAATCTTAGGTTTTGCAGTTCAGGGATTGGGTTTAAAAAAAAGAAAGAATTCTCAGCCCAAAGAGCTCTATATCTCACTGCAGGATACTCTTTTTCCTTAAGTTTTAAAATGATGGTTGTGAACCTGAGAATGTAAAAATAGATATAATTACTCCCCAGGATTCCATAGGATTACCAGAGGATTTTATAGGATGCAATCATGGCAATTAAAGTGGCATCATAGTACTATTAATGTGTGGTATGAAAGGGCCCCTGGAAGAGCAGTAGGCACTAGATCCCAGTATAGGATTTGAGAAAGAAGAGGAAAAAGGATATCAACAGAGGATGAAATCATTCAGTCGCATGCCCTAAGACAGAGCCATACGAAGTCAGGACTTCTCTATTTCAGAATCTTGTGCTCTAGCCATAGTAGAGCTATGGAGCTTTTAGCAGCCTGATGGTAAATAAACAAAACTTGGATGTGGTAGTTCCAAAAGTGAAATGTCTCAAAAACTCTGGAAATAAGGTTCCCTTTCTTAGTTGGAACACACCTAAGTGGCACAGTATGTGTAGTACTAGAGTTTTTGCAGTTGAAAAGAAAACTATACAGTACTATAGAAACTTCCCTCTTTTTGAATAGACAGTGTTTCAAAATCTAGAGTATGGTATATTTAGTTCCTGATCTCTATCACAAACACAAGAAGGAAATTGTCCTCAGGTCAGATCAATGACTAGAACATGAGGATTTGTTGTGTTATGTGGTATGGACTTGGCTCGCTTGGCTGAGTCCTCGGTCTAGATGAATGAGATGAATGATGCTTTTCTACTACTAATTCATCTTACTACATTAGTGTTTATGTTGTGGTTAGAGTGGAAGGGCACTAAACTATGGAAATTAGTTGGGATGTTGAATTCCTCTTTATGACAGTGAGTTGTACCAGACGATCTTTAGGTTTCTTCCATCTTATGACTTAAAGGCTAACCCACAACACTTCTTTCTTGTCTTGTAGTCCTTTCAATGACCGCCCAATGTGCAGGATTTGCCACGAAGGCAGCAGTCAAGAAGACTTGCTTTCTCCCTGTGAATGTACAGGAACCCTGGGGACTATTCATCGCAGCTGCCTGGAGCACTGGCTGTCGTCTTCAAATACCACTTACTGTGAACTCTGCCACTTCAGGTTTGCAGTAGAGCGCAAACCGAGGCCGTTGGTCGAGGTCAGTAAATGGGGCATGTCCTCAAAAGCTTAGCTTTAATGATGTATGTTTTTACACCAGGATCACGACAGCTTTGCAGCTTCGATGAAGCAAAAGAAAAGCGCTGCATTTGGGGTGTTTAGAAGCAGGAAAGGGGGAAGAGAAAGGCAGCAGGAGGGCAGCAGTAATTAAAACTTCCATGTTTCAGCAAAGAGCTTGAGTGAGAAAAGTGGAACTGATGGTTTGGCTTAGTTGTGGGCTTCTGTATACTTTTTATTTGCCCTCCATATGGAATATTTAGTGCACATATGAGTGCTCTTTGTTTTAGTAAAGATTTCTTGAAAAGAACATGAAAAAATATTATCAGTGTGGGACTGCAAATATAGAATAATCTATTTTGAAAAGGCTTCCTGCAGAGATTTTTTGGTGTTAAATTTTTAACATTTTTAATCATTCTTGGTTCATCTGTTCCATCTCAAACTCTAGACAGTTGTTTTCTTCTAGTTGTTTACAACCTGAGACTTTACGAATTCTGGGCAAAGTTATTTAAATGAATTTGACTTTTTATAAAACTTAAATATATATATCCTCTTGGCTGCACCAATTTTCCTTTCTTCTAGAATATATTACAGGCTGCCTCTTTATTTTATATTTGAAGAGTTTAAACATAAAGCAGTGATGATGAGAGCTCAGAATACTATACTGTTTGTCTATAAGTTATTTTTAAAAAATGGTTATGAACTTGTGCAAATAAAAATAATTTTGATTAATTGCTGTGTGGACATTATGGTCAAGATCCTACATCCTACTGGTGAAGCTTAGGTCTCCTCCAGTGTTCTTACAGGAGGCAGCAGAGGGTGATAATTCTACCTGGTTGCTTCCACCCTGGTGTACTACAAGTGCTGGGGGATTGCTGGGTGCAACTTCATTTTCTATGGCAGGAAAAGTGTGGAGGGAGGGCAAATGACAGCCCTCCTCCAAGCAGATGGTTCTGCTTCTCTGGGCAATTTGCTCCAACATTCATTGTGAGAGGTGAGGAAGGCTCTGGTCTACCTGGCAAAAGCAGCAACAAGGCAGGATGACTGAAATGAAATTTCTGGCAGAAGGAGAGAAGTAGCTGTGTTTGTTTGTCACAAGATAACAACAAAGAATCTAGTTGAACCTTTGGCATAAGCTTCCTTGGGCTCTGGCCCACTTCATCAGATGCATTAGCATGCCTTGCTGTCTGCTGCAACCGAAAAAATTATGTGGCACCCTATGTACAAAAAACCCATTGTGGGTTAGATATGGATGAGCACTTAGGTTTCAGTGACAAGGCAGAAGTTTCATTGTGATCATGTCTTTATAAATCAAAACCAAAAAAATCAACTAAACATTCTTAATTTTCAGTAAATATGACACTTGCAGGAACAAAAATAACCCCTATAAATCTAGGGGCTGAAATCGGACCAAGTAAATAGATTTTAGAGCCCATTTTAGGGCCCATTTTACTTCAGTTTCCCCTTTGGGATTGGCTGCTCATGAAAACATTCTTTGCAGAAATGGAATATGACATTTTTTGAGGAGTGATAGTGACTGGGCAAGTTGAAATTGAAAGCTAGCCCCTCCAGATTTGGAGAAGCTTTGCTGTTCATCATTCTGTGGTGAAATGAACATTTATTTTGGCCAAAGACTTGGGGGGGGGGGGGAATAGAAAGAAGCAAGATAGATATTTGTGTCTGTATGCTGACATGCAATAAAAACAAAAACTAGCTGTAAGTAAATCCAGGAACACAGTTCACATTACAAGTCACTTTTTTAAAAATGCTGACTTGCCAGCTGTCGTTCCTCACTGATAAGTTTGGAGCTTATCGCATGGCCATAAAAAGCGTCTTAACTTTTCCCAGCTTCAGTTCTCCTCCGGGATACATCCAGGTGTTATCATATGTAAGTCACTGCCGATTCTGCCACTGGCCAAATACAGCCCGGGTAAGATGTGGGTCCAAACCGTGTTCAGCCAGCCAATTTTCAAAGTTGGAAGCTATCTGAAGTGAGGGGCCAGCATTTTTTTTCTAATGTGCCAGGGACTGGTAACATGGCTACAATTGTTTGATCCTTTCCAGAAAATGCAACAGGAACCTGCCTCAGTGGCTTGTAGACCCCCACTTTGAATAGTACCACTTTAAAGTACATAAACAAGAATATATTGTTAATAATAATAATAATAATAATAATAATAATAATAATAATAAATTTTATTTTTATACCGCCCATTGGTAGTCCAATCCAGGCGGTTTACAGCATAAAAATTAGCATACAGTGTAAAACAACATTTTCCCTCCCCACCCCTTAAAATGTTATTAAACCACATAATAATTAAAACCATTTAGCAATTTAAAAACAAAAATTAAAATTAAAACAATACAATCATAGCAACCCCTGTGACTTTCTTCCAAGAAAACAGGGGTTCTAGAGGTTCTGCTGAGGGGGGGGGGGGGGCGGAGAACCTGAGGCCGGGATATTTAGTCCGGAAAGGCCTGCTGGAAGAAATCCGTCTTGACAGCCGTTTTGAAGCTGTCCAAAGATGTTAACTGACGGATCTCATCCGGCAGGCCATTCCAGAGCCTGGGGGCAACAATAGAGAAAGCCCTCTGGGAGGTAGCCGAGAGCCCCAGCAAGTTCCTCCCAGAGGACCAGAGTGTGCGGGGAGGATGATATGGGAGGAGGCAGTCTCTAATATAGCTTGGACCCAAGCCATTTAGGGCTTTAAAGGTAATAACCAACACCTTGTACTGGGCCCGGAAACCAATAGGCAGCCAGTGGAGGGCTGCCATATTTTGAACCAACTGTAGTTTCCGAACCAAGCACAAGGGTAGCCCCATGTAGAGCGCATTACAGAAGTCCAGGCGTGAGGTTACCAGCACGTGCACAACTGTCTCGAGATCCCTTACTTCCAGAAAAGGGCGCAGCTGGCGTATCAGCCGAAGCTGATAACAGGCGCTCCTGACCATTGCATTTACCTGATTTGTCATCAGGAGCGACGAGTCAAGGAGCACCCCCAGACTGCGAACACAGTCCCTGTAGGAGGGTGTGACCCCATCCAGGACTGGAGGTTGGAACCCAATTCTTGGTTTCGGGGCCGCTACCGTGAGCACCTCCGTCTTGTCTGGATTCAGTTTCAATCTGTTTTTCCTCATCCAGCCCATTACCGCCCGAAGACATTCATTGAGAGAAGAGATGCCATTGGAATTTGAGGCCGACGAACAAGACATGGAGAAATAGATTTGGGTGTCATCAGCGTACTGATAACACCCAGCACCATAACTGATAAACTCACAGTTAATGGGAACAAATCACAAATGTAGACAACTACTGTACTATTGCATCAAACCTTCTTCCAAACTGGACATTTCCTATTTGTAGTTCTTATAATTTGTGTAATAATTGAGGATACAGCATAGCTACCCATGATCCAAGTAGCGATGATGTGTCCATCCTACCACTGCAGGATGGAACACACATGGGCCCTGGTTGGACCATGGGCCACCGCAACTGCTATTGCAAAACTGTCTATAAATAGATGCACCACCATTTCTTCTTTGCTAAACTGTATAAACTGTGAACTGGCAAGTTTTCATATATCATATGATTGATGATATTGAGGAATGAACCCATTTGTATTAACTTTAGCTTTTAGTTAAATAAAAGAGGCCTGCTGTGATCTGTTTACTGTCATGATCCTCTGACTTCTCATGAGTTCTCCTCCAATCCTTAAGAAGACTGCAAATAACACAAGTAATTTGTTGTTGTGTGCCTTCAAGTCACTTCCAACTTATGAGATGGTGAGGTAAACCTATTACAAAGGTTTTCTTGGCAAGATTTGTTCAGAGGGGGTTTCCCTTTGCCTTCCTATGAGGCTGAGAGTGTGTTATTTATCCAAGGTCATCAGTGGGTTTCCATAGCTCAGTGAAGATTCAAACCCTGGTCTCCAGAATCATAGTCTGACACTCAGACCACTACAGAGTGCTGGCTAATTATATTACCAATAATGTGTTACTTTGGGAACAGGCAAAAGCATAACTGTATTCCTTTTTCAGAAACAGCAATGACTGGTAATGTTATTACATTCTGCCACATATATAGTCAGATTTGCTCATTGTTATTTCTTTTGGAGCTAAAGATCCCATTGTGAAACATTATGAGGGGATTCTCCACCCCCATTAGTTTTTTTAAACCTTTTATATGAATTTTTAAAAAGAGAAAGGAACAAAACTTAATTGAAAAAGAAAACATGATATAAGTAATCTAGCATGTAACTACATTTTTTTTGCTATAGTAACAACTTTGGTGGAGGTCACTGTAAAAGTAAATTACTTTTTAAAAATAACTTTCCAAGCTCTGAACTGAAGTAGGACTTGAATTTGCTTTGTGAAAAGAGAGATTTGTTGCAATCTGTGCCCTATCGTCATCTCTCATTCATTTTGCAAAACAGATAGACTGCTGGCTTCAACTCATGACTTCTGCATCTCCACTTTTATGTTAGCACAGAATATTCAGATCACATTTGTTGAAGCAAGCAAACAGAGAGCATGGCCTTTTAAGCAGTGGGCAGTTATTATGGGTTCTTTTTCATAATTTCAGAGCCTAGGCTTGGATCTTTTAAACTTGTGGAACAGTAATACTAGAACGAAGTTGCGAAGTCATCTAAGTATTTTATAATTGTGAGGAAATGGAAACCAGAGAATGAAAATTCATATGCAAAGCTTTGCATTTTGTTTTGATCTTCCTATTGATAAAGAGGTATATTTTTCTTTTTCTTTCCTCTTTTCTTTCCCCCTAGTGGGAGAGATTAGATTTTCTCATTTCTTTTTTTCCTGTTAAAAGACCACAGTGCCATAGATAAGAATTGTGTAAGCAATATAAAAGAGACTGGTTTCTTCAGGCTGTAGTAGAAAGGAGAACCTCACAATATCAGTTATAAAAATGTAAAGTGAGTAAGTATTTTGAAGGTACGCCTGACTTTATTTTATTGCAACAACAAGAACTTGTTGAAGTGGGCAGTAGAGACTGCATGTTTTATCTAATGCTGCAAAAAGCTGCAGAATTTACCTTTGTGTAATAAATTGCAGTTCACTAGCCGGGAAATCACTAAGACAGCATACTTATCTCTTAATCTGCACTACTATTGATGCATCAACCTCATGTAGAATTTGGCTTTATATTTCCGCAGCTGGATTCCTCAGCAGGATTGTGGAGTGAGTCTCAGGCTCACACCACATATTTTGCTTTCCTTCTTTTCTTCCCTTACAAACAACAATTCCATGCTTCCTTTTCTAGTTTAAGGCAAACCATCTAATGAACCAGCAAACTATGTGTCGTACTTGTTCTTGAAAACAGAATTACAAGCTAGGATCAATCATGGTTGAACCATACATGTCATAGGATATTCATAGAGTTGTAAGAGCCCACAAGGGCTATCAAGTCCAACCCCCTGCCATCCAGGAACACTCCGTCAAAGCACTCCTGAATCCCCACAGATGTCCATCCAGCCTCTGTTTTAAGACCTCCAAAGAAAGAGACTGTACTGCTCTCCAAGGCAGCATGTTCTACTGTTGAACAGCTCTTACTGTCAAAAAAAATCTTCCTAATGTTTAGGTGGAATCTCTTTTCCTGTAGTCTGAATCCATGGGAGCATGGGACTGGGAACCTGCGTGTCCCAGTCTCTGGAGCAGCAGAACACAAGCTTGCTTCATCCTCAATATAACATCAGTAAACTCATGCCCGTTCATGTTGTGTAATAATCAATTCCAAAATACCAGCATGGAAGAGAACTGATATTTCTAACACCTGCTGGCATAGTAATATTTAGGATGAGTATGTATTTTTGCACTAAAGAATTTCAGTGTTATTATAAAGACACTGTTAGATTTAAAACAAAGACCGTGGCCAAAATTCATTTTGTGAAATATGCTGGTATAACTGTATGTCACTTTAGAGACAATATGGAATGAGATGTTCACTGCCTACCTCCGCCACCCTTCCCCATGAGGAAGTAGGCATCTGCAGTGGCAGAATGTACCACCATGGCTATTTAATGATGCAGAGGGGTGCAACCAAGTAGTGGTCAACTGCACTTTCACAACTAGATGATGAGAGATGTCACTTTCCTTTCTCCACCAAATACAGACATAGGGCCTTTACAGACTGCCAAAAATAATGCAGCTTGAGGCCACTTTAACTGTCCTGGCTCAGTGTAAGGAATCATGGAAAATGTAGTTTATTGTGGCACCAGAGCTCTCTGACAGAGAATGCTCAATGTCCCAGAACAAAAAATACAATTCCCATGATTCCCTAGCACTGAGCTAGGACAGTTAAAGTGGCCTCAAGCTGCATTGTTTCTGGCAGTCTGTAAAGGCCCATAATCAGGATAGCAACATCTGCTCCCATTGCCCAGCTGCAATGTACAATTGGTCTCTACTTAGATGTCATCCCATCCAATCACTAAATGACTTTAGGATGCATTTTCCCACCATGGAAGCTGCCTTTCTCATGACCAGGAGGCAGCCCAGTAGAACTAGACTAGTAAAGTTTTATGCTCTGCCAGCTACCATGTCAGATCTTGGCCAGGGTGTGTCATTTTTGTATATAACATGGTAATTGTTTCAGGATGTCCATATACAGATATAACATGGAATGATATCATGGACATCTGACTTGGGTAGGGAGCAAGGAAATTGAGAATTCCAGATCACACTTCAGATTTTGTTTTTGCAGTTTTTGCTTCTAAGTCAGAACTACCTTGCATGCTTCATTTAGCCTCTGTTGGATAGTGAGTTCAATTCTCAGCTTATCCACAAGGTTCCCTAGGTGACACTGGGCCAGCTGCCATATTATATTACTGTAAGCTATGAAAGGAGTAGGATGGGAGAAAATAATATGCATATCTACTGAAAGACATAATAAAACCTGTTTTTCTGACAAGTTCAATATAGTAAAGAATGTAACCTTGTCAAAGTATTACTTAGTGGGTTGGAATCAAGATGTGAAGTGGGAAGTAGTCTCATCCCCATCCAGTGTGGCTTTCCTTATGTGGAAAGCAACCAATCTGAAGAAGAGTGGTCCCTGCTCACGTGAAGGCTCTGTAGAAAACCAGTGATTGGTTCCTGTACATGTAGAGACTTTCCTTATGAACAGAAACTTCTCTTCTGACATGTCCTGTTCACTTCAGGAAAACAACAAGTGGGTAAGGTGATGGTATGTGGTTCTGCTTTCAAATGTTGATCCAGACTTGGTATGTAACACCCAAACAGGGCTCTTGTGGCCCAGCTTTTTTTCCCTTGCAAGCATCTTCCTTCCATGTTGTTATATATTCTAGTCTGAGGCCCCAGACTTACTCTAGTCCAGCATCTTCCTTTTTTTACTTTGAATAAGGATGTGGCTATGCATGATAATGGGTGCTGCAGACAGAATTGTCTACACATCTGTTTTGCTGTATTTTCCCGACAAGAGGAGAGATATATGAGAACTAATTAACCAATACAGATGCCATAGATTTCTTTCTTACCCCTTCTGTCACATTAATATTACTGCCATTGAAGCATTATCTGTGAGGATGCACCCAAAATCCTGAATGAAATAACAAAAGTGAAGTTAAATACAATAGCTAGCCTTTACTACAGTATGTCTACTGAATCAGTTACTGAATAGTAAGCCAATATTTACACAGTACACCTATTGATTCAGTGGTTCTTCTACTTGGGACTAGCAATTGGATTCCAATGTGAAGAGTTACATAATAAGTAAAAGGGATGTAGCATCCTCTGAATAAAAGGAAATGATATAGGAAACAGAAGCATATTCCTCCTTTACATTTTTGTGTGAGTAGCACAATAAAGTGTCTAGAAAATTTCAACTCAATAAGTCCAGCAAAGGATTGTTCAGAATATGTCAACAGATAATACCAAGTGAGCAGTTTGTGGATCATAGTTTAGGTATAATTCAAATGAGGAATTTGGATGTGAATTTGCTTGAAGATTTTTATTTCTAGTGTTGAGTGGTGCCAAAATGAAAAGTATAACTGTGGATTACTTTAGAAGTTACTATGATATTTTTTTTGGCAAGGATTTATGTCAGCTCTTACTAGAGCATAAAGGACTACATGCTGTTTTTTTAAAAATCAGAATGCTACTGCAACCTATAAAATAAGTTAATGCAATATAAAAATGATGGTGTTCCAGTGTGCAGGTGTGTGAGTAAAATGCAAACTCTCTCTCTCTCTCTCTCTCTCTATATATATATATATATATATATTACTTACATGAAGCAGTATTAATATTGTGCTCTCTCTCTCTCTCAATCTATCTATCTATCTATCTAGAGAGAGAGAGAGAGCTCTAATGCATAGCTCTGGACCTGCATAGCTCTGGACCGAGACCATAATACTGCATTCCAAAGATTGTTACTTTGTTTTAACGAGTCGTTTGACAGCTGTGATAGTGATGCTAGTAAGAAGAAAGCAACTCCAAACATGAAAGGATTAAGATGAACTTGCTAGTTGAAGACTTGTAGTAAAATATGAATATCATTGATTGGTTCCCATACTGAGCTTTGAACCATCTTCCCTCCTGTCCTTGGAGATTTCTTTTGTGCATCCCACCCTTCTGCCATTGAGCAGAGCAGGAAGTTTGTATCCTGTAACTGCAACACAAGGCCCAAAGCTCTTTGACACAGTTCACAAAGAGATCTCTGTCAAGGCTAGGAGGAAAGGATTTTAGGTGTGTAATCAACAAGACAAAACGGGCCATTGGCTTTAAGAGCTAAAGGAGACTAGAGTCTGTTGCAGCAGAGAAGGGACAACTTCATTACATTCTCCTGAGGTGGTTGAAAGTGCTGCTGAAAGATTTATCTTTTCCCTCCCTTTCTTTTAAAAGCTCATTCCAAAGATCAGAAATGAGAGCACTGAGGGTCATTAGAACAATGGAAAACTATAATCCTCAACTAGAATAAACAGCACAAAAGGGCTGAATTTGCTGTACTGTGTGTGTAAAAAGCAGCTAGCTCTCTGAAGTAACCTAGTCATGGAGACGTACAATGCAACAATAGTCTCAAACAACCCACTTCCTGGGTTTTGCACTGTAGAGGAAATGGCTATAAAACCCATGTATAGCATGCATGCACTTCAGTCTTCTATTCAGTAGATCACTGGAGATCTGAACGTAGCCATGTGTAAACATTGTCCTGTAATAGAATAAGTGCATACATAGAAAATTAAAATGAAGTTCCAACAGACAGTGGGTTGGATCTAAACTTGGGAATACTTAGAGGTGGTCCACTGAAATCAATGCCTTAAGTAAATAATAATTAACTTTAGTATCATTATTTTCAGTGCATGTCTGAATCCAGCCCAATGACTGCCAAGTGTACTACTGTGATTTCCTGGTCTGCACTTCAGTCACATACCATGTACCCACCCACCTTTAAAAAAAGAAAAAGAGCTTTTACCATCTTGTCCTATATACTGTAATGTATGCAAGTATGTAATGTATGTAAGCTTTAGAAGCAAGAGCTTCAAGACCAAAAAAAAAAAAAAGGTTCATTGCCATTTTATGGTTGAAACCTGATGCTAAGAGTCCAGTGAATTTTCTTGGATGAGAAATAACCCCTCCTCATGTCCTAGGACGAGAGGGTAGCAAGTTTTTGCTCACTTGGTTCCATCCCAGAAGGACTAAGAAAAGATCATGGGAAGAAAGGACTTGATGCAAGTATGCAAGACAATTGATGGTAGAACATCCAAAGACATCATCTGAAAACATGGAGGGCCATAAGAGTTTGCAAAATGAGAAACAATGATAGAACCCTTTGAACTGCTTCTAGCATTCTTTATGACATAATACATGAAACAAATAGAAGGGAATGGTGTGTATTCAGGAGATGTAACAAGAGGATCCCTCCAAAGGTGAAAGTGTTGGAAATACCTTGATATCATTGAGGTGGAACCATATATTAAATCTATTGCTTCTAGCAGGACAACATGAAGCCTTGGAGGAAGTGGGACATCCCACCTTAGGGCATTGCCACTTCAAAGCAACAATGCACTCATAAGATTATGTTGAGGTTTAACAAAAGGAAGACAATGCAAATATACAGAAACATTGCTAAACTGTCTGCCTTTGGGAACATGTGGACTTTCTTGGTTGAGTGACTCTGAACATCTTTACAGACCAGTGATTAATCAAACCATTGTGGAACAGCTAGTAATATCAGAAGTATATGGCAGATAAGTCAGAGAACGATGGCAATTGTGATAGTGCTGCAATTGCTAAAATGTCTTATTCTCTAATGGAGACTTTTACCTGAGCTGCTGTTAAATACCTTTCATTCTAGGCCCACAAACATTTATGTGGACATGGGGCTTCTTTATCCCCTGAACTACACTGGAATTACCATAGACTCAGTAAATACACCAAATGGCCTGTGATGCAAGTTTCTTCAACCATGTCCATGAGAATTGAAATGTATGTATTACTATAAAATGGACTGTCACCTTTGTCTTACAACAAGTCTTATAGCTGTGAAAGAGATAATTTTAGTAAAGGAAACCTCAAACCATCTCTAGGTATGACTCAATATACAATTTTGCCATATACCATCAAAAACAATTACCCATATTTCCCAGCGTATGAGGCGACTGGGCATATAAGACGACCCCAACTTTTCCAGTTAAAATATAGAGTTTGGGATATACTCGCCGTATAAGACGACTCCTCTTCCAACAGACACCAAATAATTTTTTTAAAAAATCAGATTTGATTTCAGTATGGTAATTTTAATTCAAATGCTTATGACATGCAGGTACTTAGCAGGAAAACTGTCACTTATAAATATAAGGCTGTTTGTCATCAAACATGTAAACATGAAACAGTGAGACATTTAGCCTTCCCTGTCAGAGAACTCTGGTGCCACAACAAACTACAGCTCCCATGTTCCCTAGCATTTATTTATGCAGTGTGTTTTGGATTTTACTTTTTTAAAAATAGTCCAGATTTAAATGCTGCTTTAAAAATTATTTCCATCTCCCAGCTATGAGATGGTTGGGGGAAAATGAGAAAGTATTGGGGGGGAAGGACTGCCAATATACTAGGTGATGCATTCTGGGGTATGTACAATTTGCAGCCAAGTAAGTGACCCTGGGCATGTCACACACTCTCAGCCTCAGAGGATGGTAATGGCAACCTCCATTTGAAGAAATATGCCAAGAAACCCCTGTGATAAGATTGCCTTAGGGTTGCCATAAGTTGGAAAGGACTTGAAGACACACAAGATCAACAAAAAAGTGTGCAATTGTTTCATAGGTAGTACATGGGAATCGGAGCCAGCATGGTGTAGTGGTTTGAGTGTTGGACTACCACTCTGGAGACCTGGGTTTGATTCCCCACTCTGCCGTGAAACCCACCGGGTGAACTTGGACAAGTCACACACTCTCAGCCTCGGGGGGAAGGCAATGGCAAACCTCCTCTGAACCAGTCTTGCCAAGAAAACCCCAGGATAGGGGTTCACCTCTTATCTGCTGCTGCCTCCTTCACCTCTTATCTGCTCCTGCTCCTGCTTCCTCCTCCTGCCTCACGCCACACCACGCAACCCCTTCCTCTTCCCCTCCCCTTCTCCTCCTCCTCTAACCTAGACTTCCTCTCTTCCTCCTCCTTCCGCCTCGTGCCACGTCACACCTTCTTCCTCCTCCTCCACCCGGCGTATAAGACGACTCCCAACTTTGGTAAAGATTTTCCTGGGTTAAAAAGTAGTTTTATATGCCAGAAAATACAGTAATTGACATCTTTTAAAAGATCCTCTGAATTGTGAAAAACAAGATTTTGGTTTATGTCCCAAAGAGAAATGGAAGATGTATTTCTTTGTTGTTTCTGGTTGTTGTTTTTTGTTTATGTCCCACAGAGAAATGGAAGGTGAATTTCTTTTTTGTTTCTGTTTACTAAAAGTGTCCCCTAACATTTAATAATCAGGTGATGGAAAAGCTGCTTAGAACACATTTCTGATAAAGTAGGCAAACTAATTTTGCCATAAGGTGGTTCAAAAAGTTTCCATATATATATCTTTGTATCCATGGGGGATCTGTTCTAGACCCCCCTGCAAATAAAAAAAAAAAAACAGGACCTCAAGTCCCATTGTCCCTAATGGCAGCACGATATGCACCACCATTGGAGACAACAGGGTTTGCCATCTGCGGATGCTTAAATCCATGAATGGCAAGCCTGTGAATAGTGAGGCCCCACTGTAATTCACTCCTGTTTCAAAATCCAGATGATTAAACATGGTTTTTTTTATGCTGGGGGTGGGGGGCTTAGCATTTATTGAAATCTAGTTTCTTGTGTCAGTGGATGAATGGTAACAATAAAAGCTGCCCATATTTTCTCCACTGGATCTGGGATAACAGAGTTAGATCAGTAATTCCAAAGGAAGATAGTAATTATGCCTACTGCAAGTACTCTCTGCCTGGAACAGAGACAGGTAGGTTCTTCAGAACCACTTTTGCTGCTCTACATGCAGCAGCAGGTTGGTTAATATCTCCATCTGGATTTTAACTGAATTTTAGTACAAGTAGAGGAACTATGAGATGTCAGTGAGCAAAGCTTGGGATGTAAGGTGAAAGGGCCAGAGGACAGAGTCTGCAGGGATATGAATTGTTCACATATCAAAGGCCTGCAGTCAGATAATTATTTCTTAGCTCTCTTAAAACATATTGCTCTCACATTTCTAAATTTTCCTCCCAATCACAAAGACTTGGTTTTTAAATGAAGAGAAATCTTATGTGCCACATTAGAGATTTTACAACAGGCACAACTGTTTGGTGCTTGCTGAATATACTAAGAATGCTTGTCTTCTTTCTGTCTAGTTCACTGCCATGATACTTGAAAATAATTTCCTTTCCTGTCTTCATATTAATCTTTATTTTTACTCTTTTTCTTTTAAAATACATTAAAAATTAACTCTCTATGTCTGGGTATTCATTTTCATAGTCCATTGCCTGCCAAACAGTTCACAGTATCTGCTCTTGGTCTTAAGATTGACAAAAATACAAATATGGGATGTGCATGGGTAAATAAACACTCTTCTCATCTCACTGGAGAGTTTCAATGTCTGTTTTCCTGATGAAAAGGTAGTTCATTGTTAAAACTAAATAGCAGTGTGATTCTTCAGCATGGGAAGTATAGCAACATATTGGAAATACATGCTCTTAATTCCATGCCACCATTCTCTAAAGATGTCAGCTACAGATGCAGGCGAAATGTCAGGAATACATTCTTCTGGAACACGTATTCACAGCCTCCAAAAACCCACAAAAACCTATGGATGCCGGCTGTGAAAGCCTTTGACTTCACAATGCTCATAATTGTCTCCCACAGGCACACCATATCTTTAAAACACAGTGGTTTTCTTTTATTCATAAGCAATGTTCTTGATATTCTAAACAAGATAGAATAGCATGCTCAAAAAATATCCATTATATTACTTTGTGGCATATAAATAATTAGGTGATCCAGCACAAAGAAGGCAATCCCCTTCTGAACAAATCTTGCCAGGAAAACCCTGTGATGGGTTTGCCT
This sequence comes from Phrynosoma blainvillii, assembly GCA_026167975.1. Classification (NCBI taxonomy): domain Eukaryota; kingdom Metazoa; phylum Chordata; class Lepidosauria; order Squamata; family Phrynosomatidae; genus Phrynosoma; species Phrynosoma blainvillii. Next base: position 89,076,552 of record JANUYF010000002.1, on the reverse strand, counting down.
TAAGGTCACCATAAGTCAGAAAGGCACACAACAACAACACAAAACAATGTTGAAGACTCAAAAGCTTTAGAGAATTTGCAAAATGTCCATGGTAGAAGGCCACATTCATTAGCAGTCATCGAGACACAAAAGTTCTCGATGGCTAGACCTGGCATATAAGTATTTTATGTTATCTGTCTTTCTTCCAAAATCATTTAAAAACCTTAAAACCCTACAAAGAGATTTTTATGGAGCAGGTTATAAAATTGCCAGGTTGAATCAATGGAAGATATCAACAGCCCAACAGTATATTATGGCAAGCCATAATGTTATGCTAATATGAATGAATTGATACATTACAAGTGTTTAAGATTTAGTTTTTAATGACCTATATTTGCAAAGTACAAAAGGGAAAATGCTCGGTTATATCAGCAGGACTAAAATGTCCTTGACAACAAAGCCAAATTCACACAGCTAAATTCAATTTTGTAAGCTAATGATCCTTTGCAACATTAAATGAACCAAGACACTGACATGCAACATGTGCCAATCCCAGTGTCACTTAGATTGGTTTGTTTTGTTTTAATTCCGCTTTTTAATGAATGAATTCCACTGGAATTTTAAAAATTTAACAGAGGTTGAATGAGGCTGTTCCTTCTGAAATATGTTCATTATTAGGAACAGGTGTTTGCAACTTTTGTTTGAGAATCAGGTCAAAGAGCTTGTGCTATGTCTGTCCATATCTGTCACAGAAACAAGTGGTGAAATGTGTGCAGTCAGTTCAGCAACAGATCTCTAAATGCTAAAAAGACATTTGCAAAATTGTAGATGTGGTGTCTTCTAATAATTATTTTAAAGCTAACAAGTTGCCTAAGTATTTAAGGACTAACTGATAAAATATCCTAATCCTATGCCTCAGCTAAACGTTAACTACAGACCCGCCTTTTGGGGTGGCCCAAAGCCGCCACTGGGAGCAGTGGATCAGGGCCGCGGCAACTGTGGGCTGCGGCCCCGATCCTCCCTTTTGCTGCCCCCAAAAGAGCGGCAAAAGGCCACCCTAAGAGCTAGCACTGCAGCTCTTCCACACCCTTTTGGCACAGTGTGTGTACACGCTACGCCAGAAGGGCATTGTGACACTGTGTGGACAGGCTGGTCTACAAAGCCCCTTAGGCTGCATTTACACTCAGAATTAATGCAGTTTGACATTGCTTTATCTGCCATAGTTCAGTTCTATGGAATTGTGGGATTTGCCATTTTGTGGTCTAGTTAGCCTTCTATGTCAGATAACTCTGGTGTCGCAACAAACTACAGGCCACAGGATTCCCTAGGATGAAGCCATGACAGTTAAAGTGGTGCCAGACTACATTAATTCTGCCAAGGAGCCTTAAAGGTACATGCTTGATCCATAGTTTAATCCTAACTACTCACCCATGAATGTGGGTATCCATCTGTTAGACTCTTAGCTTGCCTCACTGTTTCCTCCCCTCACCCTCCTATGAATTATCATATATACCCATTGAACACTTTGACACCTTCCCCTCATTAAAAATGCCTGACAGCTTTGAAATCCCAGATTAATAAGCGTACACTTAACCAATTAAGCATAATTTTGAATTTTTAAAAATCCTCGGCTTTGTGTTCATATTTTTCCTGGCAGCTGTGCTCGCAAGCTTCCATCTTACTTCACATTCACAAAAGCAGCTTTTCTCTTTAGGATCATCTTGTATATGATGAAGTAAGCCAGTTTAAGATAAAGCCTATTGATTTGGGGATGTGGATTTTTTTTTTTCTTAACAGTAGCTGAATATAATGCTGTGACCTTTTGGAGCAGTAGCATATGCTGCTGTTACTGTTGCTGACGCTGGTTGTCCTACGTCCTATATAACCTTCCTGTTGTATCACGTAGGCTGTTTATTTCTCTCATGTGTTTCTTTACAGCTGACTATGTGTATTTTAGTTTCAGACAGCATACTCCCTTGGACCAAGTGTAGCTGAATAAAGGTCTACATCTGCTGGTAAATCTCTGTGCTTTGCAGTAGATGAATAGGAATTTCTTATTCCAGAATTTTAACAATGAAAATTATATTCCATCCCACCCCACTTACCACAAATTGTACTTCTAAAATGAAGGAGCTTGGGAATAATAACCAAAAGTATAGAAGTCGTGGGTTCAGGACTCTTAATTCTATGTCTTTGCATTAATTTTCCACTGGTAAATTTATTTTTAAAAAAATAAAACCCTCAAAATTTTTGCTGACTTTTAGTTTGAACTTGCCTGAAGTCAGAATACATATATTCTCTAGAACTTCCTTAAAGTTCAGTGCCATTTACTCTTCAAGGAAGTGTACATGTGACTGTTTCAAAGGAGAAACTCTGTGCTATTTTATTTGGGGAGTAAAACCGATTGAGCTTAGTGATACTTCTGCATAAATTTCTTAGGAACAAGCTGTGTAAATCTTCAAGCCCCTGCATATGTATCTGGAACCAAGTCTTATTAATGTTACTAAAATTTATTTTTGACTCTACATAGTTAGGATTGGATTGCTCAAGATCAAGTGCTCCTGCTCTAATGGTGGATCCTGCCCATGCCTCCTTAATAGTTGATGAATTTAAGATTCCCCTGGGAATTTGATGATTGAGCGCTGGAAATTACAAGTTAGATCTTCAGGCTAACTTGAATATGTACAGAGCCTTGTGAAATTGTTTGACTATATGCTAATTGCTCATCCAGAGAAGGTCAAGAGTGCCATTTAATCCACCTAAGGCAAATAATTGCTTGACATTTGCTTCTGCTCTGAAGAGAGGCTGTATAAAAATAGTGGCCTTTCCTTTTAGAAGCATTCAGTGTTCATTCCTGTTGGCTGGGCAAAATTAAAACAACGAAAAAAGAAGAGATTGTATCCAGTTCTTTTTGTACTACAGGGGAAAGGTTCAAAACTATGCATTCAAATATTTGTACACATGGAAATGAGTCTGTGGTAGAATTAGGTAAAATTTAGCATTAATAATCTTAGGAAATTGGGTAAGCTCTTGCCAGGCCAGAGTCTGAAAGTTTCCCTTTTGGACACAATTCCCAAAATTCCTCTGTCAGCATGGGGCTGACCACTGGGTGGGTGATTATGGGATCTGTAGTCCATAAGGACATCTGTACTGTGAGACAACCATGTGTTCTAAAAGATTAAGCCCCTAAGTATATGCTCCAAAAATTACATTTCATCTGTTGACATTTTATCTGTTTTAGACCACAGTACCCACAATTTCTTACCAGTAACAAGGTGGGGTTGATAAAAGTTGGAAGATCAAAACATACTGACGCATACTATCCTACTTTAACAGCCAAGGTTCCATGCTGTAGAGTCCTGGGATTTGCAGTTTAGGAAGGAGTAGTTAGAATTCTCAGTCAGTGAACCCTAGTGCCTCTCCAAATAACAAATCCAAGATCCGATAGGATGCAGACATGGCAGTTAAGCTAGAATCAAGGTGATACAATTGCATAGTGTGAAAGGGCCCCTGGTGAGTACTTGGATGACAGACAACCAGAAAATGCCAGGGTTAAGGAAGTGTAAGATTAAGGAAAGGGTTGTAGAAACTCTTGTAGAGCAACTAGTAGTTATAGTTGACAGTACTGTGTAAGATTAGGGTTGGCAAGAAAAATAAAGGATAACATGGCATTCTCTCTTCTATATAACTATTAAATTTACAGGAGCCCTCAACTTTATTTTACCTGGCAATCCTAGGTAAGATGAGCCAAAGGCCTGACCAGTATAAGGCATTTGCCTGTTTTCCCAATGTGAGGACCAAGAATGCATTTCTACCACCACTCTGTTTTATACATAAAGAGGTGGGCTGACCAAAGGCAATATGTGGGGCTTAATTTGAATAAAAGAGACCGGGAAGCAAGGAGTCAAAGAAAGCAACGTCAACTTTGTTTTGTAGAAAGAGATGTTCCAAATGCCTTGAGCTTATACTGTGCACCTGCACTTCCCACAGCAGTCTATGAAAAGTCCAGGTGCTCATTGTCCAATTCTGCAGGTCACCTTTTGATCGAACACTTTTCCTCCAACTCTTTGACAGTCACCTTTGAAAGGAGCATTTCTCCCTCCTTTTTCCACTGTACACTTTTGCTTCCTCTCAGTTGTCTTATGGTTTCTCATTACAAGGATTCATGGAAATTGAACAAGGGGTAGGTTGCAATCAACCATGTCTTGAAGTAACACAGTTGTAATTGGGAACTTCAGCAACACCCTCATCCAGCTGCTCTCCTCAGCAGTATTTTCCAAGGAAATCAGATAAATCTCAACTACAGAACCCTTCAACCTTGTATAAAATACTTGAGGTCTGTATAAGAGTTCTGACTGAATGTAATATAGTAAGGCTGCCTTGTTTTTTAAAATGTCATCTTCCCAACTGCCTTGCCAAAATGTTTAACTAACCTTTAGGTGACAGCAATAAGTGATGGGCAAGGAAATTTAAACATTTAGCCACTGTTTTCATCCTCTGAAGTCAGTAAAGAAGTGGCATTTTCAAAGCACTTTCACTGGAGATAGTAGTGCTTGAACTTTCTCAAAAAGCATGCTCTAGTCTTCACATAAACAAAGCATTACTCAGTTTCTGCAACATCTGGTCATGAGCAAAGATGGATGCGGGAACTGCCTCTGTGATACTTCAGATAACAAAGCTTCTGAAAATGATGCTCCTTTATACAAAGTCTTTTTATGCTCACCTAGCCCCCTGTTTTCATCCTTTTCCTCTGTCTATCTGGAGGTTTTTTAGCAGGATCAGCATTCAGAAGATGGCAAAGGAGGGCTAGAGAAATACAGGCTTTCAATGTTGTTACAGCAGTGTGTCTGCAGTAAAGCTTGAGGTGGAAAGGGATGGGATCCTGCGCTTCAACAGGCTTGGTAAAAAGGAGTTGCCTCCAGACTCTCCTACTGAACATATGTGGACAGCAATACAGAGAGAAAGGGGGAAAACAGATTAGCCTATCTCTCCAACTACTTTGCAGCTGTTTTTAAATAGCATAGTAGATCCATAAGTATGCCAGTGTATGTACGTGCCTTCAAGTTGCATGTCAACTTGTGGTGACCCTATGAATTTCATAGGGTCTTCTAAGTCAAGGAATACCCAGAAGAGGTTTTGACAGTTTCTGCCTTTGAAATATAGTGTACAGCACCTGGTATTCATCCATCCAGGTACTAACCAGGGTTGGCCCTGCTTAGCTTCCATAAGCAGACAGAATCTGGGGCCTTTAGGGTACTTAGAGCTACCAAAATGGAAATTGTAATAAAAGTGGAGGCTGGTGAAAAAAAGAAAAAAGTCATTTCTGGATGCATTTTAGAAGACACTCTAAAGGCTCTAAACGTTTTTGTTTACTTATGCTAGGCTTACCTGACCTGGTTGCTTAATTTCATATGTGCATATTGTTAGTACTGAGCAGAAAGTTTGCCAGAACATCTTTAGGTACTCTTCTTTCTTGTGTTGCTGGAACCTATCCTTATTCTCTTCTTGTTATTTGTCTCTGTGGTACCAAATTTTCTGTTAAATGATTAATGCCCAGGAATGTATCTTGAACCAGTAGGTAGGTAGGTAGATAACCTTGGGCAAAATGAAGCATCTGGCCCCTTTGGTTCCTTCCCCAGAAGGCCTCTGGCCCTATGATTGGAGAGCAGGGGCTGGGGAAGAGAGTTGACAGAGTATGAACTTGTCGGGCAAATAGGGAAGCCTGTGGGAATGGTATGGGGCCTTTGTATGGAGGATAGCAGCCAGAAAATAACATGCACTGATGCTGGATTGAACTAGATCTAGATTATATTTCTCCAGAAATAAGAGTCTTATATATGGTATACATTTTTACATTTTAGTTAATCTTGATTTGTAGTCAGGTAGATTAATTGGTCACAGTGTTATACATGTTTTATTGCAGTATATACTCTATATACCAGTGTTGTTAGACTAATTCTCCCACTTGTTCAGTTGTTTCTACAACATGAACCATGTGCAACAACAGTCAGTTATGTCTTTGCCCAACAGTCAAAAGTAGGGGAGGGAGAGCTGTGAGTGTGCTTGTGGAACAGTCAGCTGCACTAGGCACTGCACTTATGCAACCTGTAGGAAAATATGCAAATATTTTTATACGAGCATGATGTTCCAACAGGATTCCAGCCATGGTTGCATCATCACATATAGCAAGACAGATGATATGATGCTCTTAATAGCTTCTCTAACTTAAATTTTGCAAAATGTCATCAGAAACTGGATCTTGCCCATTCTGGAAGGTCTCCTTAATAAGCATTTAGCAAATTCCCAACTCTTACATTGAATGTTATGGTGTACATCAGGGGTCAGCAACCTTTGTTGCCAAGGGGCCGGCGGGGGGGGGGGATGGTGTGGGGGGCCTGGCGCCATTTGGAAAAAAAACCCACGCGGGGGGGCTTCCCTGGGCCTTGGAAAGGCGCACCTGCGGCTGGCGAATTCGCCCACTGTGGCTGGGGGGGGGCTTCCCTGGGCCTTGGAAAGGCCCCCCCGCTCCAGCAGTGGGCAAATTCGCCCGCTGTGGCCATGGGGAAGGGTTCCCTGGGCCTTGGAAAGCCCCCCCCCCCGCGCCCGTAGCAGGCGAATTCACCTGCTGCTGCCGTGGGGAGGGCTTGTGGCGGCGGGACCGGCCACAAGCTGGTCCCAAGGCCTCCGCGGGCTGCACCTGGCCCGCCAGCCGTAGGTTGCCAACCCCTGGTGTACATTGTAGACTTGAATTCACTTTTGTGTTCGTTCAGTGTTTCTACACAAAAGTGTTGAACTGTAGTATAATTAATAATTAAGGTAATTCTAGGGTTAGAATTACTATATTTGATCATTCCTTTTTGCACTTTCCCTTGAACTTTTGTACTGGGTGCATAAACCTTTGTTTAATAACTCATTTCTCTTAGAAGTTGTGTTCATGTTTTTAATAATCTGTATGAGGTGAAAAAGTTGCCTAGAGAGATAGATGTCCACCATTCCCTAACCTTGCTTTAGAATTATTGAGTTTGATCTGAATCTAGTCTTGCAGGACATTAATTCATCATAAGTATTTTTGTTCTCATCAATTTTCAGTGTGACTGCTTGTTGTTGTCTTTTTTAAAGTCACTTCCGACTTATGATGACCCTAAGGTGAGGTATCACAGGTTGTTGTTGTTTTGTTTGGGGGGGGGGCAAAATGTGTTCAGAGGGACTTTGCCATTGACTTCCTTTGGAGATGAGAAAGTGTGCCTTGCCCAAGGTCACTCGTTTGGGTTTCCATGGCCAAGCAGAGAATTGAACCCTCTCTTCTCAGAGTCCTGTTCAAACACTGAAACACTGGCTCTCCAGTTATGTCTACTAAGTATGACTAAATATGGATGCAAGCCTATGTAAGAGGATGCCCTGTGTAATATACTTTTAGGAACGGAAGCATTTATTTTCTGGCTCTTCCTTCTTCTTTTGTTTGCACTTGGTGACATTTCCACGCTTCCCTTCTTCTTCCATTGTGGCCTTTCCCCTCTCATTTCAACTTCTAATAAAGCTGCTGAGATTTATTATTGGCTTCATATCATACCTTTAGCATTTCACCAACACACAAAAAGTCCCATGGGTTAAGAAACTAAATTGCAGCCTTACCTTCTCTCATTTATTTTGAACTGTGCTTTGAGATACTGAGTTGGCCTGTTGGCTGCAAATTACAGTCTGGAAGAGACAAAAGGCAAGTTTGCCCTACTCTTTAGTGTAAGGCAGTGCCAGTTGCTGCTGCTTCAGATGTCAGCTAAGATGGACAATTCAGTATATCACTTGAAAAACTAGTGGCCCTTTCACACTAGTCTACCCAGTTATAGTAGAATAATAGAATCATAGAGTTGGAAGAGGGCACAAGGGCCATCCAGTCCAACCCCCTGCCATGCAGGAACTCCCAATCAAAGCATCCCCGACAGATGGCCATCCAGCCTCTGCTTAAAGAGTAGTAAGATTCTACTTCATATGCCATGGCAACATCATGTGAAACCCTGGTTTTGTAGACTGGTGAGTCACTAGAGCTCTGTGGCTGACTGTATACATCACTTAAGCTTTTTGGTGGTAAACTGCAAATCCCAATATTCCATAGAATGCAATTATGGTAGTTAAAGTGTAATCATAGTGCTATAATTGTGTCGCATGAAAGGGCTTTAGAAGACTGGGAAAGGGTTAATGCAAAAACTGAACAGAAAATACTTCTCAACAGTGCTGTACTTCGCCAGTATGGTAATCAGTCAAAAACGGTGTGTGACCAAAAATTTTAGGTGAAAAGTAGTAAGTCCACTTGGCCAGACTATCCTGCCTCATAGGGTTGTGTGTGTAGAGTAGAACTATATACATCACTCAAGCTTTTTGGTGGTATCAGCAATTCTATGGTCATTAAGCATATTTTCCTCCCTGTACATCTTAAATCTTTAATGTATAGGTCTGGATCTAAGTGGATATGGATATTATAAGTGTGTTAAGAGCTTGGGATCTTTTGTACATAGATTGTCTGTGCCCTAACAGTTTAACAAGTCTGTAGGGAAAAAAAGTAATTGCTGGTAAGACATTTTACTTGTCCCACTCACTCTTTCTGGGGCTCCGTTCACACTACACAATAATAGCACTATTTTTCCACTTTTACTGCCATGGTTTCATTCCATGGAATTGAGGGATTTGCAGTGTAGGGAGCATTTAGAATTCTCAGCCAGTGTGCTTTACTGCTTCAGCAAACTACAAACCCCCAGATTCCATGGGACAGAACTGTGGCGGTTAAGATGGAATAACCGTACTATAATTATGTTGTGTGAAATGGGGCCCCATATTATAAATTCAAACTTTTCCATTGTAATCTGAAACTTTCTCAGATATTCTGCCTATCTCTTTTGAAATTTCAGTCATTCCTCCGTTTTTTTGGGCTTCAGGTCTGTGTCCCTCGCCCGTTTGTGGGTGGCGAACGGAGGGGGACAAAATGGTGCACACCTCCATCCAAAATGGCATGCACCACAGGCACACACCTCCATTGAAGTCAGTAGGGCTTGAATGTCCATTATTTTTTGGTTTTGCGGGGGTGCGTGTGTGTCTGGAATAGATCTCTGCAAGAACAGAAGGGTGACTGTAGTAGGAAGTTTAGCAGCATCTTTAACAGCTTTGGTGGTGATTGTTTCTCTCTGCTTCCTTTTTCTCTTTTGGTCAAATTATAAAGGTTGGAATGATGCATCTGATCTGTACCTATACACACAGCCTTTCACAACTGTATAAAGATACAATACATTTTACAGGGTTTTTTAAAAAAATACGTGTATATTTTGATTTGCTGTGTTATGACCTATGGTTACAATAATAAATTCACTTAACTACAAATCACTCCATTTTACAGTGAATCTGGTTAATTAGCCAGTAAAAGACATTTTGGAAAAACATTTTCAGGAATGTTCAAATGAGAGGAGGGGATATCATTGTGTTTGTCCTATATCTTACATAGTTTGTCTTATATTAATTGTCTTACATACTTGTGTATTTTATTTAACAACGTTTTTTTAAAAACTCCTTTGTTTGAAAGGATTGCACTACATATGTGAAAAACAGATCAAGTTGAGGTATTTGCTGTTAAACATGAACGCAAACAGAACATCAAGGCAACGTTTCAGATTAAGAAGCATTAATGGTTTACTCATCTCTTCCTTTACAATACTATGCCCCTTCACACTACAGAATTATAGTGCTATTATTCCTCTTCAACTGCCATGTTTCCATTGTATGAAATCCTGGGACTGGTCATCTGGTGAGGGACTTGAGCTTTCTGGCTGAGAATGTAAACAGCCAATCGCAGAACTCTGTAGGAAAGAACCATGGTAGTTAAAGTGGAATAAAAGCACTATAACTCTGTAGTGTGAGTGGGTCCCTGGTTTTTGTTTTTTAGATAATCCATTTTGCAAATAGGGCAAAGAATATTTTTACAGAAAGAGAAACATTCCAAGTTGTGACTTGTATGGCAATTAAGGCAAGTACCCTGTTGAAATCATGCTCTTTTATTGAGACTTAATTGTGTGTTAATTCTTTCTACAGTGGCTAAAAAATCCGGGGCCCCAGCACGAGAAACGGACTCTGTTTGGGGACATGGTGTGCTTCTTGTTTATAACTCCATTGGCTACCATCTCTGGCTGGTTGTGTCTGCGAGGAGCAGTGGACCATCTGCACTTTAGTAGTAGGCTAGAAGCTGTTGGCCTCATTGCACTCACTGTCGCACTCTTCACAATTTACCTCTTTTGGACACTAGTAAGTACACCTTTGTTTTAACTTTCACTTGGACTGGACTGTGATGGTTCTTAATTTTGTCATTACGTGCTATGTAATTGCTTCACAGCTATGTCCTATCAAAAGATGCCCAACTTAAATGAGAAGCTAGACCAGGGGTAGGCAACCTAAGGCCCGAGGGCCGGATGCGGCCCCCCGAGGCCTTTGGACCAGCCCCAGGCCAGTCCTGCCACCGCCGCCGCTCACCATGATGATATTGATTATTATTGTTATTACTTGTTCTTGGGGTTTTCTTGGCAAAGTCTCCACAGGGGTTTTGCCATGGGTTTTCTGAGGCTGAGAGAGTTTGCATGCATACTTTTTTTAATTTTTAATTTTTTAAAAAAAATTATTTTTAATTTTTATTTATTTATTTATTTTTGTGCTTCGGCCCCCCAATTGTCTGAGGGACAGCAACCCGGCCCCCGGCTCAAAAAGGTTGCCTATCCCTGAGCTAGACCATCCTATATCCTGAAATCTAATGCATGTGCACACAGAGAATTTGATTATTTTTGAAAAGGTGTAAAGTTAGGAACTGTTGATGGTCAGTTAAAAGTGAAAGGAAACCTGGGCAAACCTGACCTAACACATGAGGAAATAGGCAGATTTATGAATGAGCAGGAAGGGCATGCCAGCCTGTGATCTGTGCTACCAAAGGAGACTGTGTGACACCTTGATTTCTTTTCATACCAATCTAGTGCAGAGCAAAAGCAAAAGCCCTAGGATCATCTTCAGCATGCTTTTGCTTCAGCCACAAAAATCTAGGCTGTCTGCAACCTCCCAGAGGGCCTTCTCGGTAATCACCCCCAGGTTATGGAACGGCCTGCCGGATGAGATCCGTCAGATGATGAGCTTGAGCAGCTTCAAAAAGGCGCTAAAGACGCATCTCTTTCGGCAGGCCTTTCCTGACTAGATCCTGGCCTCAGGAGCTGTGCCTTTGGCCTTTTATGTCCCTGATTTATCTGCTGTGGATTCATTTTTTAAGATTTGTTAGATTTTAACAGATGTTAGTTTAATACGTTTTTATGGGGAGGGTGGGGGGTTGGGGCTTTTATATTGCACTGATGTAATTTTTAATTGTTGTAAGCTGCCCCAATTGTTTTCAACAGAGGGGTGGGGTAAAAATGAATTATTATTATTATTATTATTATTATTATTATTATTATTATTATTTAATTATTCTTTGCCCCTCAGTTGGAGAGGTGCTGGAAAATGACTTGTTTGAGTCAAGCCTGCTTTTTCAATATAATGTGAATTATGTGTAAAAACTGAAATTGCCTCAGAACTAAAAGCTCTAAAGATTTGGGGGGTGGGGTCATTTTTAAGTAAGTCTTCTGTTGACAGCATGCAGGAACAAGCTGGAATGCTCTGAACAAACTACAGTGGGAGAGATCTGAATGTTTTCATTCCTTTGATATGAGGTGACAAAAAGATAACTTTTTCCAGGCTCAGTGTATTGAGAAATAGCAAGTTTGAAATGGTTAGTTTAACACAGTAGGAGAGGAAAATAGGCTAGACAAAGATAATGTTGTTAGAGTGCTAAAACAAGTGTTTTACTATGTACACTTGTGTTTTTACACATTTTTGAATACAGCCTGCTTTCCTCATCCAAACATCTGTTCCTTGTGTCGCTAACTTCTTAAACCTGAGGGTAGGGTTAGCAGCTTGATCTCAAGAACATTTAAAGTATAGTGCTTGAATTTGTCAGGTTGGCTTTCTTGATTTCCACCGTGGTGTGGAGGAGTGGCACTCACTTTGGGGGCTAGGTTTGCAGAGAGGAGTGGCTCCTACAGCAAATTGCTGCATGGATGTTTTCATGTAAAACTAAAAGCTGCTTTTGAGATGCATTTCTACTTGTGCTCTTGTGTGAATACTAATATAGAATAGTAACACTAAATTGTGTGTACATTGACACTTACCCAGGTCTCATATTTCTAGTACATACATGGGAAATAACTAAACCAGAGGGCTGTCTCCCACATTGCACAAGTACGCTGCCATGAACACTATGAACAGGACTTCTCCTTTTATCCCATCCCCACTCAAACCTTATGCCCCCATAGGCTCTGGAGGAAATTTGGAATGTGTTCAGGGGGCTGCAGGAAGAAGGGGAATTGGTTCTGCCAGTGATATCTATTCTGCTAGAGCAGGGGTCAGCAACCTTTTTACCCCAGGGGCCAGGGGGGAATGGCACTGGGGCCGGGTGGGTGCATGTGCACGCTTGTGCTCACAACGTCCACTGTCATCCGCATGTGTACGCGCATGGGGCGCCATTTTGGAAGGCCTAACGGTGCCATGCACATGTGCACAGCGCCGTTGGGCGTTCCAAGATGGCGCCCCGCATCATGCATGCATGCGTGCACGATGCAGGGCCCCATTTTGGAAGGCCCAACGGTGCCTGCGCTGTGCAAATTCGCACGGCGCAGGTGCCGTTGGGCCTTCCCAAATGTGCACGACGCCAGCGCTGTTGGGTGTTCCAAAATGGCGCCTGCTGCCATGCACATGCGTGCACAAGCACGGGTGCCATTTTGGACACCACAATGGCACTCGCGCGTGGCGGCGGCGGCGGCAGGACCAGCCACGGGCCGGTGCCAAGGCCTCCACGGGCCGCACCTGGCCCCTGTGCTAGAGGATGGAGATGACTAAACAAATTATGTGACAGTTCCTCCTCTTCCCTAAAAGAAATTGTCATAGAAACTGGTGTTTTCTTGGAAAAGTAGCTTTTGGGGACTGTGACTCCCAGAATTGCCTAGACAGCCTGGCCAGCCTTGCTGGGCAAATAGAAAACAAATAGATTTGTTATGATGTAAGTTTTCACAGGCGAAAGTCCACTTCATCAGATGCACAATATTATCCTCAGTTGGCAGATATGACAATTATAAAAATATGTACCTGCAGAAAACATAGTAAAAAGTATCCAAAATAAACAGTGAGTCTCTCCAGTGCAACTGTCTGTAACTCTGGCACTTGCATTTCATAATATTTAAAACACATCAGTATAATTTTACTTTCCAATTATGGGCATCAGTCTACAAAAGCTTGTGTCACAATAAATCTTTCAAATTTTAAGGTGTAAAAGTCAACCACCTTGCTAATTCTTTGGAATATAACAGAGCGAGGAATTGTGATCCACTTCCTTTTATAAGTTACTTGTCTGTTATACCCTATCAAATAACCAGCTTTGTTATGCCACAAGATAACTTGTGATCAGTTTCTGCTGATCACTTTTTTAAAAAAATTGGAGCAACACATACGGGGGGGGGGGGGAGAGAGGAGAGGGAGAGCGAGACTTCCATGCTAAGCACACTTACTTACAAGTAAGCTCTGCCAAACTCATGGGACTCACTGCTAAGTAGCTATGTAAAGGGGTTGTGCTGTAGAGACTACTGCTACTAGTGGTCATTCTTGCAATATTGTCATTGCGCTCTAGTTCTTACAGTCATAACCTTCCTTGAATTTTCCACTAATGCATGTCTGTTTTCCTATTTAAATTGTTTTGTATGTGCTGTCCTTTGAAGAAGCATACTAGCCTTCTGATGAAACTTGGCAGATGCAGCCTCTTCCAATCAGTGAATAAAAGTAGTTGGAAACATGTTCTGCTTTTGCCCCAAATAACATTTTATCTGTCAACATTTCACAAAGAATGCATGGTAACTCTTTTGCTGTCTCCAATTAAGAACTGGAATGAACAAAAAATTCTGAACTACATATTTGGTTCTTCTGTGCATTCACTGCTCTGCTTTTTAAAACACTTGTTCCATGATTTTTCAAAAATGCATCTACTATCTTTTTGGCATTTACTGCAAAACAAAGTTAATAAAATCAATCTTCTACACTAGCAAAAAGAAATCAGTGTCTGTCAGCTATACAGTGTCCATATAGAATAAAGCATTTAATTTTAGACTGACTGACTACAGTTTCTTTGACTGGAATTTGTAATGCTCAGTATAAATTATTGGGTGGCTGATAACTTTCATGTATCTGTAAGGAATCTGAATTTGCTTTATCTCTGTACCAATTCATGCCACTTAATAGCCTTTCATTTGAGCTGATTCACTCTCCTTTGGAGAAAATCCTACCACAAGCAGTGTTGATAGATCATGGCCTAAATCCTCTCTAAAGGAGACCCATTGAATCAACGGGATTTGCTTACATCTTTGCTCATCATTCAGCAATTGATTGAATGGGTCTACTCTGCTTGTGACTAATCGACAGGATGCCAGCTCATGACAAAGGTCATAAGATAGTTATCTTCTCCATTCAACCTGTAAACCTGTAAAGGATTTCTTGCAAGGAAAATGTCATTTTAATTTTTCTTATATTTCTGTAAAACAATACCAACTTTAAAGGGTACTGATGTTTATCACCTTCTACCAAGGTTAGGAAAGAGTAGTCCCTAGGTGCATGGCAAAGAAAGATGATTACAAAAAGCAATGTCATTCAGTGGATTTCCTGAGTTTAGAGGTGAGTGTGGATCCTCATGTAGCCAAAATGGCACCATCCATGCCAATGACAAGGATACCTTCAGTTTATAGCAAATACTAAGGTTTGCAGAGTTACAAAAAACTTTGAGAGAAAAAAAAGAGTCCCAAAGAAGTCAAGTGTGCACATTGTGGTCACCATACCTGAAAATGATACTGTAATGATGAAAAGGGGGCAGAGAAGGGCAACCACAATAGTCAAGAAGATGGAGCATAGGATTCCCCTAAGATGTTAGAATCTTAATAGTGGCCATTTAAAACAATAATTGGCTGCCAATTGCAGACCTTTTCAGATTGGTGACCTGATCAACATATGCAGGCCTCGATCCTGTATGACTCTGAAAAGCCTACTTGTTCTGTATGTGGACCATCACCACATTATACAGCACACACACACACACACACACAGCCATTCTGTTCCTAGTGAAGACCAGGCATGATCAGAGAATCATTTGACCAAGTCCGTATAGCCAGACCTGCAATTATTACTTCCTGACATCCTCTGGGGGCCCTCTGGAAGCCTCAGTGTCACTTTAACCATTTTGTGTCTGGCTACAGGGACAATCTCCACAGAGCCCCCAAAAAGACATACTGAGGTATAAGGGAAATGACTGTGTGTACCAGAACAGGATGCCAATTGTAATATGATTTCTTTAAATCCTTATTACCTATCCAAGCTACAGGAAATAGAGCTGAACCTCTTGAGAAATTCTTGTTCAAGGTGTGGGAAAGTTCACTGAAAACGGGGTGTGGTGTAGACTTTCCTATCAGTGACATATACAGATCTAAGCTATGTTATACTTGCAGAATGTTTTTATTGAACATTGTGCAACAGCCATTTCCAGCTAACAAGGACTGAAATGGAAGTCCAAATGTGGAACACATAATAAAGCATATTGGGTGAGGTGTGTAAAATCTGCAGTGGGCCTCTGCTCATTCTGTAATTGGGCCTGAGGCCCCACTGCAGAGCTCACAGAAGTCCAGTGCAGGACATGCAATGATGCACACCACATTGCGCACTGCAGTTGCACTAAAGGGTGCGAGCCATACACATTTAGCCCTGATCCACATACTTTGCACTACAGGGGTATCCAGTATAGGGATGACATGATACAAGGAAAATGTAACTGGCAGTTCCTTTACGTTATGCTTAGTGATCTAGGATCTCAGTCAGCCTTCATTTTTGATACATATAGGATAGGACAAGGCTACCAAAACTCTGATTTGACAACAGCCTGCAAGATAGAATGGCCACTACCTTTTTACTTTTTATCCGTAGCTATATAGGGCATTTCTAAGATTCTGAGAGCCAAAGCTGTTCCCTGCTCCAAGCTTTGGACTAGAAACCCCTACACAGCAATAGAAGCCCAAAGATAAAGACTGGATCCAACACCAAGGCAGTTTCCACACACACACACACAACCAAATTAAGCAGGTGGATTTATGTACATGGAATGGGGCTATATGCAAGCCAAAATAACCCTCTGGGTTAAAAGGGCAAAATAAGAAAGGACCAAAAGCGTGAACAGATGATAGAAGCCTTATCACAACCATTAAGCCAACAAGTAAGGCAGCATGGTTACCTTTATACTTAAATCCACAAAATTTTGTCCCATTTGCCCAAACAGAGCCCCTAAAGTCTCAATCTTTTCAGCTTTGTGGACGTCCTAATTCCCAACAAACTTAATTGTCAAAAAATAAACCTGTCCCAAGTATCAAGCCTTGATGTAGCCATGATAAAATCTGAACAAGTAATGCTGCAAGTGCAAGTCATGCGGTCTGAGTTTTCAAGCTATCAGAGAATTAGAACCTGCTAGAAACTAAGAAGATCCAGAGTGGTGAAGTTATCTGAGGGTTGGATTAGTACTGTGGGTGACCAGGGTTCAAATTCCTGCTCTGGATGCCCTGAGACAAATCACAGTCTCTCAGCTTCTGGGGAAGGCAATGGCAAACTCCCTCTGAACAAATCTTGCAGAGAAATTCAATGATAGATTTACCCTTCAGTAAGTCAGAAACGACTTGAAAGTACACAAGAACAAATAAATGAAGAAAGAAAAATGATTTTCAGGACAGACTTCAGGTGGGGGTCAAGGAAGAAGAGAAGGGGAAAGTTGTCCATTTGTCTGATGCTGCATTTTCTCCATAGTCAATGATTGATTTGGCTTTGAAAATGTTACTCAAAATTAAGCCAAAAATAATCAAGAAGTTGAACTCTCCCCCCTCAGCCCGGACTAATATTGTGATTTTTCTTCTTCTTTTACCTTTCACTGTCACTCACAGTGGCCTTCACTGATGGTTATAGTGTGGATACAGGTTGTTACAGATTGTTATATTGCAGGAGAGAATAGGTCGTGTATCTAAAGCTTAGCTGCTCAGCTAGATTGCTGACGGAGTAACTGCTCTCTCTCAAACAGAAATGTACATTCCTTGATTACTTTTACTGATACACATTTCAATAGAACGCCTTCATATAGAATGGCAAGGAAGGTCACCAATTGCTCAGGTAATTCAACAGATAAAGCTCTGGGGAGAAAGAGTCTGAAGAAAAGCCATCTTCATGGAGCATACCTATTGTCTGAAGGGTTTTCCAAAATAATATACAAACTTCTTGTTTAGGGTATGCAGCTGGCCCAGTCTACATATGCAGCTGGCCCAATCCAGGAAGCGAGATCTCTACCTGTAACTACTGTGTTTTCTGGCATATAAGACGACTTTTTAACCAGGAAAATCTGGGGTTAAAGTTGGGGGTCGTCTTATAGGCCGGGTATAAGGAGGAGGAGCATGAGGAAGACAGAGGTGCGAGGTGGGAAGGAGCGGGGGAGAGAAGGAGGAGGATGAGAAGGAAGAGGAGATCCTCCTTCTTCTCTCCCCGCTTTCCCCTCCAACCTTTCCTCTTTGTCCTCCTGGTCCTCCTTCTTCTCTCCCCGCTTTTCCCCCTCCAAACCTTTCCTCTTTGTCCTCCTGGTCCTCCTTCTTCTCTCCCCGCTTTCTCCCACCCTCCAAACCTTTCCTCTTTGTCCTCCTGGTCCTCCTTCTCTCCCCGCTTTCCCTCCCTCCAAACCTTTCTTCTTTGTCCTCCTCATCCTCCCTCTTCTCTCCCCGCTTTCTCCCCCCCTCCAAACCTTTCCTCTTTGTCCTCCTCGTCCTCCTTCTTCTCTCCCTGCTTCCCCCCCAAACTTTGTCCTCCTCGTCCTCCTTCATCTCCCCCGCTTTCCCTTCCTCCAAACCTTTCCTCTTTGTCCTCCTTGTCCTCCTCCTTCTCTCCCCACTTCCCCCCTCCAAACATTTCCTCTTTGTCCTCTTCGTCCTCCTTCTCTCCCCGCTTTCCTCCCTCCAAACCTTTCCTCCCCCTCCAAACCTTTCCTCTTTGTCCTCCTCGTCCTCCTTCTTCTCTCCCCGCTTTTCCCCCCTCCAAACCTTTCCTCCTCCTCCTGCAAACCTGTCCTCTTTGTCCTCCTGGTCCTCCTCCTTCTCTCCCCGCTTCCCCCCTCCAAACCTTTCCTCTTTGTCCTCCTCATCCTCCTTCTTCTCCCCACCACTTTTCCACCACCCCTACCACCTTTCCTCCTGCCCTCCTGGTCCTCCTTCCTCTCTCCACTGCTTTCCCCCCCTCCTCCCACCTTTCCTCCTCATCCTCCTTTTCCTCCTGGTCCAGGAGGACACGTGTGAGGTAGGGAGTTAGCCGGGGAGAGAAGGAGGGTTTCCTTGGCAAGGTTTGTTCAGAAAGGGTTTGCCATGAGGCTGAGAGAGTGTGACTTCCAAGACTGTTGTTGCTATTGTTGTGTAACTTCAAATCGTTTCTGACTTTTGACAACTCAAAGATGAAGGTATCCTGGGGTTTCCTTGGCAAGGTTTGTTCAGAAAGGGTTTGCCATTGCTTTCCCCTGAGGCTGAGAGAGTGTGACTTCCAAAACTGTTGTTGTTGTGCGCCTTCACGTCGTTTCCAACTGATGATGACACTAAGGCAAACCTATCATGAACCTATCATTTCTTGCCTATGTGGTTTTTTTTTCAGACAGTGTTTGCCTTTGTCACCCTCTGAGGCTGAGAGAGTGTGACTTCTAAGATTGTTGTTGTTGTATGCCTTTGAGTCGTTTCTGACTTACAGAAACCCTAAGATGACCCTATCATGGTGTTTTCAGAGGGGAGTTTGCCATTGCCATCTCCTGAGGCTGAGAGAGTGTGACTTGCCCAAGGTCACCCAGGGGGATTCCATGGCTGAGCCAGGATTCGAACCCTGGTTACCAGACTCATACTCTGATACTCAGACAGGGTGACCAAATGTCTTCAATGCAAAGGAGGACAAGTCACTACAAAAAATGTAGGACATAGAAGAAAAAATGTAGAGAAAGCTAAAAACACTAATATAAATGTAAATCCATGCTTCCTAGCCGTGCTCAAAATGGAGGATGTTTTAATGAACAAAATGGTGACTTTTAACCTTATCATGGGGTTTTCTTGTCATGTTTCTTCAAATGGGGGGTTGCCATTACCATCCTCTGAGGCTGAGAGTGTGTGACATGGCCAGGGTCACTTACTTGGCCGCAAATTGTACATACCCCAGAATGCATCACCTAGTATATTGGCAGTCCTTCTCACCAACACTTTCCCATTTCCCCCCCAACCATCTCATAGCTGAGAGATGGAAATAATTTTTAAAGCAGCATTTAAATCTGGACTATTTTTTAAAAAGTAAGGTCCAAAACACACGGCAGAAATAAATGCTAGGGAACATGGGAGCTGTAGTTTGTTGTGTTTATTAGTGACAGTTTTCCTGCTAAGTACCTGCATGTCATAAGCATTTGAATTAAAATTACCATATTGAAATCAAATCTGATGGTTTTTAAATTTTTATTTGGTGTGCTTTGGAAGAGGGGTAGTCTTATACGGCGAGTATATCCCAAACTCTATATTTTAACTGGAAAAGTTGGGGGTCATCTTATATGCCCAGTCGTCTTATACGCTGGAAAATACAGTAATGCAAATACTCATCAATATTGTGGCTCACGGCCCTGTATACAGATGAATCAAATGTACCATATGGTTTATATGGAAATTTATATTCCCCTCAAGGGGAAGTGGTTGTGAGCATGATTGGAGCAGTACTCGGGAAAAGAACTTAAAACAATTTTTAGCATTTTCATGGCCAGCATTGCATATTAGATACTTTCTTCCAGACTGATTTATTTTAGCATACGCTCTCATGGATTTCACTCTGCTTCATGAAATGTACTGAGTCAATATTAAAGGCACAGGTATATTAACAGTTAAACCTGTGGCTGTAATATTGACTCTGTCAATGCTCATAAGCACAACAGTGTCTGCTAAAATACACCAGTCTCAGAGTGCTGCTAGGTTCTTTCTACCCAGCCCTTTCTGCCTTTTTTTAAAAACTGAAACATACCAATATGGCTATCGCCTTGAAATCTTTCTTCCAGAAAATAGCTTTTTAAAAGAAGTGGTTATTCTGTCTTGAATAGCCAGCAGAGTATATTATTGGTTTTCTTACTGATTGTTTATACGATCCTGCCAAATTCCTTTGCTGCATTGTTACCTTTTATTGGTTGTAAATGTCAACTTAGACTGATGCTATTATATCTATATGGTACATCCAACTCTCTCTTAGGATTCAAGATGCTTCCCAAATTTTATCTTAATTATATCTCTCAAATTGCCAGAGGGAATCTGAGGTGATACAGAACTCCCCCCCCCACCTCCTGTTTAAATGTTATGATTTTTTCCTAATATAGTGAATAGTCTTTATTCTCTCATATTTGCTGCTCAGTGAATATACATTTTGAATGGTAAATGTTAATGTGTATTTGCTGGTAAGGTTCCCACCCCTAATAATAGTTTCTAGCTTAGAATTACTCTGGGAACATTAACAGTGGTTTTCTTTTAGGAATAAAAATCAACAAGATTATGTTTAAGCATTGTTTTACATTTCTGTGCTTCGATGATAAGTCTGATATGAACACCAGATAAATCCTAAAAACACATTATCAGTTGCATGGTAGTCTGTAGTTGATCTTGGCTGCCATGTGGGCGATCTACTTCCATTCCTTTTCTATTATTAAATCCAGCAGGAGGGGGCTACATTAATGAGGCAGTGCACTCTCAAGCTCAATAGTAGAACAGACTTCACATTTTCATTGTTTAACAGTAGGGGATCCATTTAATAGGGAACATGCATAATTGTTAGAACACAAAACTGGTGATATAATAAGATAACACACTGTATATAGAGGACCAACACATATATTTAGTGGAAGTAAGTTCAGGTGGAAACTGCGCAACACATGGCCAATGCATGTGCTTAGGGTAGGGTGCCCTCCTGTGCAGAGCCAAAAAAGAGAGAATGTATTACAAATATGAAAGTCAAAAAGGAAACAAATGTACATACAGCTTGCATATACAAATTTATTTCTTCTCTTTAGGCATTCCTAAGTCCTCCAGTGTGATTCTGCGGTCAACCTTTGGCCCAAGCATACTATAGAATCATGATGGAGGACCTAAAAATGCCCAAAGAAGTGGTGCAGGGGTAGGCAACTTTTCCCCTTTAAGGGCCGAGGGACTTCAGCTCCCAGAATCCCAGGAGCTATTGGCCAACATGGGACTATTGGCCAACATGGCTGAGGCTTCTGGGAGCTGAAGTCCCTCGGCCCTTAAAGGGGAAAGGTTGCCTACCCCTGAAGTGGTGTCTCTAAGCATTTCTAGGTCTTCCAGGGAGATTCTATGGTATACTGGAAGTCATTTGTCTCATTGAAAATACAGTGGTCCCTCCTATTTCACGAATGGGAAGCCAGGAGGCATAAAATGGTGCACATGCCTGGGGCGCGCGGCCATTAAAAACAACAGGGTTTGGATATCTGCAATATTCCCAGTTTGCAGGGGGAGCGGTCCAGAACGGATCCCCTGTGAATCGGAAGGGACAACTGTAATATGATTCCCTATTACCCACAGTTTTAGGTATCTACAGGAGGTCTTGGAACGTAACCCCCATGGATACAGGGGTTATATTGTATACTTCACTGTAGTAGGAGAGGCTTTTGTAGGGTAACCTTTAGGTAACCTGCCCAATATGTCTTCCAGGGTCTAATTCTTGATGTGCAACTTCAAGGCCCCCACTGGTCCCTCTTTTAGCTCTTTGCCTTTGTACTGTCCTTGGACAGACATGCTTTTAAGCAGACAGCTATTAATTGTAAAGCAGGACACATGGACATCCTAGGTAGGATACTGGAGTAAGCTCACTCATTTTTCATATTGCTATAGAAATCAGGGCCTACAGGCTCCACACATGACAAAAGATGTACAGATCCCATGAGTCAGGTTGAAGCATGACATAATTAGTTCACAAGATGGGGGCACAAGTCCAAAGTATATCACACACACCAATATTATCTATAAGCCAGAACACATGTTAGCCAGCCATTGCATTCCTGCTTTAAGACAGGGATGGAAAAAGTACAGCCTGCAAGCTGCATGCAAGCCATAGGGACCCATTTTGTGTCTCCTGAAGAAAAAAGACCCACACCTTTTAGATTTATTTTTCACCTCAAAATGCATAAAAATGGCTCAAGGCTGTGTGTGGGAAAATGTGGTTTTTGCCTCAGCCCCCCCCCCCAAACTATTGTGTAAAGTAGGAAAACTCCAAACAGGCCAAAAACAAAACTGGAAGTGACATGGCATCATCCCTTCCACAGTTGCCCACCTATGCTTTGGAGTAAGGTCTTCTACTAAGATACCAATCGCGCAAGGTACAATTATTACATTGGGTCAATTATCATTATGGTGTATCATACCTGCTTCTGTGCTCAGGCAGAAATTCATAGTATTTAATTCTCAATAATTCCAGTGCATCTTTTTTCTTTCTTTCTTTTTTTAGTTGAACGGTCTTTTAATTGCTAAGCATCGTCAGAATTTCAGCCCACTAAAAAGCTATTCTTCTGTGAAGGGATGGCCTGTAGTACAAATGTATTCTTATCTGGTGCACAGAATCCCATCTCTTTCACCTACCCCCACAGACACATCCCAAATAATTACATAAAGCAAATTTTCACTGATAATTGATACTGACTACAGACTGCTATTTTTGAAAGCATGCCAGTTTTAATAGTTCCTTTGGCTGCCTTACTTCAGTTTTAACTCCCACATTAAGTAAAGATTAAAAAAAAGAATGGAGTATTACACACAGCAGTGCTGCTACCAGATACCAGTCTACCAACTGGCTAAACCCAATGGTCTCAATCCAGCATCCTCCCTCCCAATTTACTTTAAATCCCTGAAGCGGCCACCCACAGTCATTCCATGCTTCAGCGTGATCAGAGGAGGACTGGCTACCCTCCCATATCCAGACGCAATGATGACATCAACACTGAGATCTGCAAGTGTCCTCTGAAGATCTCAGTGCTTTCGTACTCATTGTGTGTTTGGCTGGGTTGGAGGTTGCCAGAAACACTGTAACGACTGTGCTTATGCATACATGTTTCCCATACAGGATTCTGGCCATTACTACTAAAATCAGCAATGAAGCATAGAAACAAACAAACATGAACTAGACAGTTGTATCAATAAAGCTATTTAGCTTATGGCCAAAATCCTGCATAGGGAGATGTGACTATGGGCCTCGGCAGACGACTAAAAGAGTCGTCTTCCGGGCAGGGAAGAGGAGGGGCAGCCGCACGAGCGGCGCCCCTTCCTCTCCCCGAGGTCGCCCCCAGAAGCGCCGGCCGTCCGCACGGCTGGCGCACCGGGGATGACCTCACGGCGCAGCGTCCACATGCGTTGCGCCGTTTGAGGCAGGGAAAGTGCGCCCGCCACTTTTAGGGCACACTTTCCCTTACATCTAAAAGGAGCGCCAATTTGGTGCTCCTTTTAGATGCGCCGCAGGAGCGCCGCGGTCCGGAGGCTGAACTCCAGCGGCGCTCCGACCCGCGGCGTCTCCGGGGCCTCCGTCTGCTGAGGCCCTATGTCTCCACAGTCATGTCTTCTGATGCCATCTTTTCAGTAGTGCATCCCAGCCCTCCAAACACAGCCGTTTCCATGTTGCCAGAGAGTAGAGGGATGAGCAGAGGTGCATCTAGCTCTCTCCCTGTAGCTGGATGTACTGCAACAGACATCTGTAAGTACCTCTTAGGATGTTGGATGTGTCCTCATTCATCCCATAGCTCTCCATGAACATAGAAATGGTAATGTTGGGGTGGGGTGGTCTGTGCTGCTGAAAAGGTCAGTTTTGGGGGGAGTTTTGGACATTGTATGTGCTGTGCGCATAAAAATGAATTGCAATGTTTTAACGCAGACTTACAACATCATAATTACTGAGTAGATGCTAACCAGTGTTTAAAATATTTACACTGGGGTAGTCACACATCTAGGAAATGGGGATGGGGGGTACAGAGATGGTGCAGGTGAGAATTTAGAGGATTCATACTACAGTATACTATATTGGATACTATGCATCTGAGGGAATTAATTACGATTAAAGTCGTACCCCCAAGCTACATTGCATCTCATGCTGACTGATGCAGGAGACACTAACCACTATCTCGGCAAGCTGTATACCCTGTAGCTCAGTGAACTCAAAGCTATTTTCAGAACAGAGACCCCCATACATTTGCAAAGAAGCTATTTCCACCATTCCTAAATAAGAGCTGTCTCCAAAAGAGACCACAGATTATCCTTTTGCATGAATCTCATCGTTGTTTCCATGCTCAACACACAAATGGCATTTTTGTTTTGTACAGGAAGGCTCCAGGGCCTCAGAGTTCCAGTTTTTGTCATTTTATTTTAAGACAACTGTGGAAGGGCCAATCCAGCCTCTGCATTTGAGTTGGGTTCGATGGGGTTTTCACAGAATTATTTTCCCCAAATTTTTAGATCAGCTTAAGAAGTATATTTTTGTAATATGAACTTCAGCAAAAACAAAAGGGATTTTAGAATTGGTTGAGTTTCTATTTTTGCATTTTATTTGTGAACCATTTCTCTCTCACATATCAGAACTGCTGGCAGAAGGCCTGTCTGGAGAAATTTAAGGCTAAGCTGCCCTGGTGGTTGTTGAAATTCAGTAGCTGACATCACTTGGAAATTGCCTGAAGGCAAGAACCCATTGTAAACAAGCTGTCAGGCTTAACTAGGATATCCTGTGAAAATGTCTTAAGCAAACAAACAGTCAGCTGGAGCTGGGCTCAACAATGCAGCAATTCCTGGAAAAGCCTTGCTTTACACCTGCCTGGAGGACTCAAGACAGCCTGACTGTTCTAGAGGCACTTCCATCTAGATTTCTGAATAATTAAGGATGCTATTTTGGGCTGAGGGATTACTGAAAAAAAGTAGTCCAGGTGTAGAAAAGAGGCCCACTGGTGGGATGACACACCAGTGCTTCCCAAGCAGTCTGATGCAGGGGACTGGTGATGATATTCTTCCAATGTGTCAGGGACCAATAATATATTTTTGACCATTGGCTACTATTGTTTCACTCCTTCCTGGAAACTTACCAGCAGCCAGTGGCTAATGGACCAACATTGTTCCATGGGCCACCACTCTGGCTTAAAGCTCTCATGTCTTCTTCCCCTGCACCACTGGCCTATCTGTGGGAAGCCCCTTGGGCATAAACATCTTGTTAGTTATATTCTAGCAGAGTGATGCCATGCTGACTGGTGAATCTGGTGGCTATAATCCCAAAAGGAAATTTCCTGAGCTTGAGTTTATCTGTTGCTGTTGAGTGCCCTCATGTTGTTTCCAACTTATGGAGACCCTAAGGTAAATCTGTTATGGGGGTTTTGGGGGCTGAGATTGTGTGATTTGCCCAAGTTCACTCAATGGGTTTCCATGACTAAGAAGGGAAACAAACCATGATCTCCAAAGTTGTTGTACAAGTTGGAAAGCAACAATAGCTCCACTACAGAATCTTTTATACACCTCTCACTATTGGGTTTCTCTTTTCTTCCAAGAAGATGTGTCACATTACTCCTTAATGGTTATGTTTAATGCATAGTGATTAACATGGAAGCATTTTGCTATCGTAAGATAGAATGCATCACTTTCATGGACTCAAGTTTCTTTTAAAAATTCTTATGTCTGGAATCTAATGACAGATGGGCTGTGAGGCCATAATTTTCTAGCTATTATGTCAATTTCAGCACAAGACATTTTGTTACAAAATTACAGTGCACCCACAGGCACACACATACACACCGTTATAGTCCTTTGCACAAAACAGGTTGGTATCACCTATAATGCCACCTGACAATTTACTTCATCTTGTTGGTGGACACATCCAGATCTGCATATTCAGAAGCAATGTCTGTTGTTGTTGTGTGCCTTCAAGTAATTTTCAACATATGGCAATCCTAAGGTAAACCTATCATGGGGTTTTCTTAGCAAGTTTCATCAGATGCAGTTTGTCATTGCCATCTTCTGAGGCTGAGGGAGTGTGCCTTGCCCAAGGCCGCCCAGTGGGTTTTAATGGCCAAGCTGGGAACTGAAACCTGTCTCCAGAGTTGTAGTCCAACAGTCAAATCACTACGCTATGTTGGTGTCTACTGTAACATATGTCTACTGTACATTAATCTGGCAGATTCCAATATGCCAAATTATTTGCATTTCCATGCTGTCTTTCACAAGCTAAAACACAAATGAGTTTCTCCAGCAAAAGGCCCTGGGTAGTATTAGAAATAAAGTAGTTTGACACCAATATAACTGCCATGACTCTGTCCTACAAAATCTTGGGATTTGCAGTTTGGTGAGGTACCAATGCGCTCTGACAGACGAGGCTGAATAACTCACCAAACTACAAATTCCAAGATTCCACAGGGTGGAGCCATGATGGTTAAAGTGGTGTCAGACTGCTTTATTTCTGCAGTGTAAAAGAGCTGCTGGTGGTTCTAACCAGAATCATTACTTTTACTATAGTTATCTACCTTTTCTCTCTAGCTTCTTATCTGTTGATCTGGAATACTGCTGACCTACTGTATAGATCTGTTGAAGGGGATGAGAATAAGTTTAGATGAGAATGGTACATTTTAAGGCTCAAATCCTGAAAGAATCTGGTTTTGAGAGCTTCAGATTTCAGGCTTGCCTGAAACTGATCCACATTTGTAGTAGAGTCTTCATCTAGGCAAGCGTGTTGAGGACTGGACTGTCACATTTCAAAGGACAAAATTTCTCCTCTAATCTAATGATAGCAAAATAAAATTAGTTCTGTGTTTTAGTTGAGGGTTTGTTTGTTTTTAGAGGCATTTCTCTCTTTTTAGTTATTAAT
Source organism: Phrynosoma blainvillii (assembly GCA_026167975.1). NCBI lineage: Eukaryota > Metazoa > Chordata > Lepidosauria > Squamata > Phrynosomatidae > Phrynosoma > Phrynosoma blainvillii. The sequence goes on along the minus strand of JANUYF010000002.1, from coordinate 89,049,534 downwards.
GGTTGCTTTTTGTACATACAAGTTGTATTTCGTCTCTGTTGCACAGTATATAGAAGTGCTGAATGACATTTTATTTATCCTTTTAGTGTGGATGTATTCATGTTACATTATAGGTTTTGTTATGTATGCTGTCTTGGGTACCTTCATTTTGGAAGTGAAAAGGCAGTGTAAGCCCCTTTATAAAATAAATAAGAAGTTACCTGGAATAAGGATAGGTTGTGCTCTGTCCCTAGTCCCCTAGTGTGACAGGAACTGATAATCCACCTAGAGCTTTCTGCTTCCCTGCCATGAGCTTATACATTGCAGAGCTCTGCTCCTTTTGCAACAGTAGTCTCAGAGCTGCTTTTCTACAGCTTTATCCATCTTACTGCTGCTGCGTTTAAAGGCTTTGGCACTATGTCGGCAGGTCCTTTCTACTTGATTGTTGCTGAGCAATAATTGGTTGAAACAGGCCCACCGATGCACTGTCTGACTTTTAAACATTACAGCAGTGACATGTGAAGAAGCCACATAAAAAAAACCAGCTCTCACATCCTGTAGAGCAGGATAGGAATAATGTAAAAAGAAAAAGAAAAAACTCAACCCACATTGTTGGGACTGTGACTCCCAACAGCCATAGTCAATACAGGCAATGTTGGGAAATGCTGGATGTTACAATCCAGTACCACGTCGAGGGTTACAAGATTCATGCCCCTGCTGCAAAGTTAGGCTGGATAACCTAATTTCAGCCCAAGGACCACATTTGATGTCAGAAAAGTTCTTGGGGCCTGCATTTCAGTAGTGAGCAAGGCAAAAGGAATGGACCAAAAATTCCAGTATATTTTAGCTTGAAGCACTCACTGCCAGTAAGTAAGTAAGGAAAAGGAATTTTGATTTTCTAGGTGGGGAACGATCTGGTATGTGGCCGTCAGGAAAAGACTAGCCACTAAACTGAGGCTCTAGTAGGGTTTGAATTTGGCCTCCGGGTCAGAGATTCCCCAGCCCTGCTCTATTTTTGTTTCCAATGTGCTTCTTTCCTCATCTCAATCACCATCTTTGTCTTTGCTCTTCCTGTAGGTATCATTTAGGTATCACTGTAGACTATACAACGAATGGCGTCGGACCAATCAAAGAGTTATCCTTCTCATCCCAAAGTCTGCCAGCATCCCTTCGAATCAGCAGTCCTTGCTGGGACTCCATTCAGTCAAAAGGAACTCAAAAGAGACAATCGTTTAATGGTGATAATCCTGCCCTGTAGCCATGAATGGCATGTGGGTTCTGATTCCATCCCAAACCTGTTAGTATCATATTTGGAAAGAGAGACTCTTTGCAGAGAAGACATGACTGTTGCAATTAAAATCATGGATGCTGCAATCATATGATATTTGCTAAGCTGCCAAACATGTTTAAAAATTAGCAGATACTGTATGAAATCCTCTAATACCATGGTGATAGCTGCATCACTAGGGATGCAACCCTTTTTTTATTGTTGTTTAAAAATTATTAAACTATGATGGTAAACAATGCAAAACACATCTGTTGGCTCATTTCTTTGGCAGGTTCAAGAGGTAGTTCATGCTTTTAGGAATTCCAACTGTATATGAAATGACATTCAGAGACACACAAGCTTAAATTGACAAAGAGGTATGTTAATTTCTTAGAGAACTGAAAGAAAGCCTCATGAAGAGTGTTGCCAACTTGTCTCCAGAAATGAACTCTTATCAATGGGTCAATACGCTAACCACAACCCCAAACAAATGGGGCTGTGATGCCTGTAATACCACAGAGATTGGAAACATTATCTTTTGGCACAACAATTGTTAGGGTCCTCTGCCTGCATTGCCACTCGCGATGATTTAGGGATTTGGAGAACTGTAGTAGTCCAAAATATTGCAGTCTAAAAGGTAACTTTTTAAAGCTATGTAACCCCACTCATACACACCTTCTTCTCGTTATGTCCAAGGGCTGCTGAAATGGAATCAAGGGCAAGGCAAACTGCACTTGCATCTTTGTTTCTTCTGCTACTGAAGGAAAAAGAACCATTCCTGCTCAGGGGGAGACCTTTCTGTAAACCAGGGATATCATAGCAAGGATTAGCATCACCCTGTGTCAAATTTTAGATAACTCTGTATCATTCATACATTATGTTCAAGGTTTAAAAGTTGGTTTCTTAACATTTTCCACACCAAAAATGTCATCAAAGAAAGAATTATTATTATTATTTTACTTTGGGAAGGTTAAATATTTTGTGGCTATTTTACAGTAGTTGGACATTAAAGGTTATTCATTGATTGCTAACAGTGGAGAACAAGAGCAGGCAAAATACAGCACATTTTACCTGCCAAAATTTTCCACAGATCATTTACATATTTTTACACAGTTTGATCAACTCCCAATTTCCACTTTCCAGGGTGTACAGACAGACAAGGTTAAAATAATGGGATTAGACCACCAGCTGTAGTACGTCTCATACTGGAGGCATACCAAAGAACTCTGGAGGACAGACACCCTTTCCAAAAGCTATTTTCTCTGAGGAAGAGGGGAGAAAGCATCCCAAATTTTACTGTAAAAATAATTATTAAAATCTGGACTGAATGTAGGTTTAGACCAGAATAGTTTTCCCTGAATTCTCTATTTTGTAAGAGGAACTTCTGCATAGATAATAAAGACTGGCTCATTAGACATGTTCTAGGAAGCCTGTACCTGCCTCGCATAACAATGAGCAACACTATCGCTCTGCTGGATTTTCAGCTTGACAGGTAAATTTAGATGGGAATATAGAAGCCCTAACTCCTTTGTACCATGGAGGCGAAGGACTCTTTGTGGGAGAAAAACCAGGAAAAAAAAGACAGCCTTACCATTGTGCCTAATTGTAATTTGGAACCTGAATACACATTTTTATTCTGAGGGGCATGCTATGTGTATAAGTATCCCTTCTTGAATAGGAGGGGATAGAAGGGAAAAAAAGCATCATTTCAGTCCATTATTTTTAGAATTAGGCTATCAAATGGTCTGCTTATATCAACAAATGCTGCTGGCAAGGCAATGACATGTAGCGTATTTGCAGTTTTCAGTGTCTTTTGCTAAATTGTGTCATAAACCTAGAGGCAATTTCAACATTTTCTGTTCTATTTCCTGTGCATGTACATATGTACGTGTGTATATGTAAAGCATAAAAGAAGATATACAAAAAAGAAGATGGATTAACTTTCAGATGGACAAAGTAACTGTTCTTTGCCAACTAATAACATTACAAGACAGCATTACACTGTCTTGTAATTAAACTTAGGCCAGCTGCCTTTTTCAAGCAATTAATGTATTTAAATAATTTAGACTACTATTAAGATATAAATACAGGGGCCCTTTAGAGAGACTGGAAGTATTGCAAGTAATGCCAGTTCCTAGTAAAAACTGCCACATTATTAGATAGAAAATACAACTTTACTCTTTTCTCTTTCATTTCTCAATTCAGCAGTATCCCAGAGCCCAGATTGCCTCAGAATGTGCGCCCTCTTAATACAACTCTCCTAATTCAACTACCCTCTGCTACCTAATCCATACCCTCTTGGCATGTGAGTCAAGAATGTTGTGTGTAGCCCTGAATACCATGGCTATGTAGAACTTCGTGTGAGAACAGGATGCATTTGTTTACCTTCTTTGGGACATGCTAGTATCCCTTAAACCAGAGCTATTCAAAGTGAGAGTCAGTGGGCCTATACTGGTCTATATGTCATCCGTGAGTTTCCAGGAAAGAAATTATGGGTACAAATGTGGTACCACTTCCTTGTACATGAGGGTGTGGAACTGCTTGTCCTTTACACCAGACAGCTTAAATGCACTACCTTAAACCAGAGGCCAACAAGTTGAATCAGGAATGGGGGACCCTGTGTTTCCCTTAGATGTCACTGGACTCCAGTTTTCATAAGCTCCTGCTAGGCTGGTGGGAACAAGAATCAGCGTCTGAAGGCCTACAAGTTCCATGGTCCTGATACAGATGGCTGTTAATGTTCCTAATACAGGGGTGAAACAGACGGGAATAATAAGCCCACTTTTAGGTGACTTAGAGGTGTGGCTCTCACATGACGCACATCCCAAAGCTGCCCAGAAGCCACCTCAACCCAGAAAAGCTGCTCTGAAAAGAAGCAGTAAATAAACGTTTCTTTTTAGAGCACTATCTGGGACCACAGTGGATTGGGGCTGTCTACATCTGTTTGCTGTGGCTCCGGGGCAACCAGCTCCAGAGTGGCCCCAATCTGCCCTTTTTGGGTGATCTGTTTTGCCCCACAGACAGGTTTGGGCATTAGAAAGCCTACTGCTAGGTACTAAGGGGGGCAACTCGGTCTGCTCCATCAGGTAGAGAAACAGCATCCAAAGAGGATGCCTGTTAGAGCCACTTTGAATCCCATCTTGGGAGAATGGCCAAATATAAATGCAATAAACAAACAAATCAAATAGAACTGAGACAAATTCTGACTCAGATTGGTCTTCCACTAGGGCGGTATATAAATAAACATTATTATTATTATTATTATTATTATTATTATTATTATTATTATCATCCACTGGATAGAGAAAGAACTATAGCTCTTACGCCTATTTTTCCTCTTGTGTCCTCATTCCTTTTTCCCTTTTATCTATTCAGTTCTGAACTTCTAGGCAGATACTGTTTTATCTTTCAATATTGGTAGAGCATAATACCTTGAGTACTTTATGCAAATTAATAATATAAATAATATCAGCAACAACAATAGCATGCCTGACATGAAAGCACAGCTGTGCACTCTAAACAAAATCCAGAAAGATGCTTGAGCAGTACTTTTATTGGACTAGTAATGTTAGAAAAGGCAAACTTCCAAGTGCTCCAAGAATCTTCTTTATTGGGGTGAAACAAACAAGTCCAAAAATCACTGTGACTAGATGTTGAAGGCACATGACTTTATCTAGATTAAAATCCCAAGACTGAGTTTGCAAACTTGAAAAATAAGCTTGAGGTGTGTTGGCTAAGCGCAGTCCTCCCATAGTTGCTGGACTGTAACTCCCAACACTGCTCACCACTGGCTGTCCTAGCTATGGCCAATGAGGACTGCAGTCCAAAAACCTCTAAAAGGCTGTAGTTCACCTATCTCTATTCTAAGAAGAAGAAAAAACCTGCCAATCACCAGTCCCTTGACTTGACCCATTAAGTTCCAGCGCTGGCTGAGAACAGAAGCACCAAGAATAATGGAAATACCATATCAGAAAAGCTGAAGATAAATTGGGAAAAGCCCCCACAAAACCCCTCAAATGTTAACATGCAGGGGTAGCTGTGTTAGCCATTTAGCAAATACAAACAAAAATCCATCAGTGATACCTTTATTGGCCAACCAAAATGCACATTATACTTGTTGCAAGCTTTCGAAGCTCCATAGGCAAGATGTTACAAACCAAACAGGAGAAAAACAATTGGGGACGTTAGATGTTGTTTCAGTCTTTAGTGAAGATGGTAGATGGTGGGGAGGATATCTTTTGTAGACATGCTCCTCCTCCTTCTGACCCTGTGGCTGTAGGGAGATTTGCAAAGTCCAGGAAATTTAAAATCCATTTGCATCTCCACAGGGACCCCTCTTTTGCAATCCAATGAGTCTCCATTCCAGTGAGGCCACAGGCCTCTGTGGCAGAGAACAATAGATTCTTCAAGAAGTCTCCGTGTGTTTGCATCAGGAATATTTTGGTGGGTATAGAGGTAAAACATGCAAATTCAGTTCAAATTTAAGAAGAAGAAAATTATTTGCCAAATGTGCCACCTAAATTTAACCTCTATTTTTTTCAGTTAACTTGGGCACAGTAGAAAAGATTCTGCCTAGTAGCTTAACTCATACAACATGTAAAATAATAATCTTACTGTGCTCATTGCTAAAGGAATACTTCTGTGAATCACATCTCACCTTGATGAGAGAGAAAAATATTTCAGAAATCAACAATCTGACCTTTCTTAAGTTTGGCTGCTTCATTCTTTAGCACATTTAGTACTCTATCACATGGTATGTTGCTGGAAACAACAAAAGTTCTAAGAAAGGCCCTCCTTCGTATTGCTTTAAAGAAAACCAGCTTCAATTTTCAAGAAATCTGATTTCAATATTTCAGCCATTCTAAAAAATTAAAATTAGATACATTTGATTTTTGGTGTAGATAGCAAAAGAAAGCTACACACTTTGAAATCATAGGAGTAAATTAAAAAGTGAAAGAGATCAGTGTTTCTTCTGAAATGAAAATGCATTATGAAAAGCAGATCGCTCAGCATAGTTATTAGGACAGTTAAAAAAAGAGCATAAGTTAAGAAGTCTTTACAATATTTACAGTATGTGTCACAAAATAATTATCTTAACATCTGAGGTACATTGGGCAAAGTTTCAATGCAAATTCAGATGCGAAGCAGGGACTGTTTTTACTGTATTATTTCATGGGATGGAAGGTTTAATTTTGTTGTTGTTAACTGCCCTCGAGTCGATCATGGTGACCTTATGGATGAGACATCTCTAAGACCCTCTGTCCTCCACTGCTCTGCTTAAATCCTGCAAACCCTTAATATCCGTGACCCCTTAATACCCATCCATCTAGCATGTGGCCTTCCTCTCTTCCTAATTCCCTTCACCTTTCCCAGCATTATTGTCTTTTCTAATGAGTCTTCTCTTCTCATGATGTGTCTGAAGTACGACAGCCTTAGTTTAGTCATCTTGGCTTCCAGGGAGGTTTCCGGCTTGATCTGCTCTAGGACCCATTTGTTTGTCCTTTTGGCTGTCCATGGGATCCTCAGCACTCTTCTCCAGCCCCACATTCTCTCAAATGCATTGATTTTCTTCCTATCATCTTTCTTAACTGTCCAGCTCTCACATCCATACACTGCAACAGGGAGTACAATAGCTTGTATGATTCTAACTTTTGTGCTGAGTTGTATATCTTTGCATTTTAGAATCTTTCCTAGTTCTTTCATAGCCACCCTCCCCATTCTTAATCTTCTTCTGATTTCTTGACTGCAATCCCCATTTCTATCAATGTTTGATCCCAGGTATGGGAATTCTTTTACTATTTCTATTTCTTCATTGTCTAGGTTGAACTTGTAAAGGTCCTCAGTGGTCATTATTATTGTTTTCTTTATGTTCAGCATTAAGCCTACCTTAGCACTGTCTTCTTTGATCTTCCTTAGTAGGTGTTCCAGTTCTGTGAGGTTTTCTGCTAGTATTATGGTGTCATCTGCATATCTTAGATTGTTGATATTCCTTCCTCCTATTTTCACTCCTCCTCCTTCCATATCCAAGCCTGTTTTTCTTATAATATGTTCTGCATACAAGTTGAACAGATAGGGTGAAAGCATACAGCCTTGTCTGATCCCTTTGCTTAATAGTTTAATAGTACAGATAATTTGATGGTTTTCAAAAGAATCCTATGATGGTGATAGTGATAGCAGGGAGATTCTGTGGCAAAGCTACTAACACTTTTTAAGCTGGGCTGGGCAAAGTGTTCTCTGGGACACGTTTTTCCTGGCCATATTTTAAAAAGAGAGAGATTGTAAATAGACTGTATGAGAATCAGTGTGGAGTAGTCATTAGGAATCTTGGATTAGGATTCTAGGAGACTGGGCTTTGAATCCCTGTTCAGCCATAAAAAATGCGCTGGGTGACCTTGGGCAAGTCACACTCTTTCAGTCTCAAAAGAAAGCAAGGGCAAACTCCCTCTGGAGCCTTTTTGGGCTTCTCTGTTGCTTCTGAACTGGACTGCAATCCTCACAGCAGCTGGGATGAAAACATTTTCCCAACACAAATACATTTTTATGAGCTATCCCTGTTACAAGAGTCAATGTAGTATGGTTGGAGGGCTGGACTAGGACTCTGGGAGGTGAAGGTTCAAAGCTCCACTTGGCCACAGAAATCCACTGGGTGATCTTGGGCCTCAAAGACAATGGAAATCCCTCTGAACAAATCTTTCCAAATCCCTGTGATAGGTTTCCCTTAGGGTTTAGGGGCCTTTCATCTCCTACCTTTGTAGTCAATGGGGGAAATGAGCAAGGTCCAGGGTTGGCATCATTGAAAGCTCCCTGAAGGGGGGCATGTTGGGAGCAGAGACTGGAAATAACTAGAAATAAATAATGCATCACTTGTAATTAGTTTTCCTAGTAAGAAAAGTTGCATTGTGATGATGATTTTTACACCATGATGGTTAATTGAATAAGGGAAAATGTCACTCCTTTTGTGATGTAAAGAAGAACATATAAATCGAATGCTGTGTCTTGTGTTGATGCAATTAGAAGTAATTAAATGGTAACTATTTTAATTATTTTGAGTAAAATAAAAGGGTTACTTTTAAAAATTGCTACTACAATAATAACTACCTCCTGGGGTTGCCTTGGTGTAACTCACTGGGGTTTGAAAGTAGGTTATCACCTCAGATAAGGTGAAGAAGCCATAAACCTGCAATTTCTCAGCTGTCCCAATATACCTCCAAAATGTCCTGGCCTCATTTTTTACTTATGAATCATAAACACCATAGAGCCTTCTTGTAGTTGTATGGGGAGTGCAGAGGCAGGACCTCTCTTTGGTGTGCCATCTCACTGGCATGTCTCTCTTTTCAACAACAGACCTTTATCCCTAGTCCTGAATCTGTTGGTTAGTCCTGACTAAGTAGACTCCCTGAATCAGCTGTTGACAAGTATGCAAAGGGGTTGTGTAGTACCCTTGAGACTAACTGTGTGAAAGAAGTTTTAACATAAACTTTTTGTCTATTCCTCTGACTACATGCAGACTAACATGGCTATGTTTCTGAATTCAGTTGTTGACAAGCAAGTCAATACATAGGGTAAATCCCATTCTGCCTAAAAATAGCAGGACTTGTGCTTTACACTGTAAGTCTATACACACTAATCTAGAAGTAAACCCTGCAAACAGAGTGATGCTAAGGTTTAGGTCAACTCAGTAGATGAACCCATGAAGAAGAGATATTAGAATCAAGTTGCCAGGTTCGCTGGAACTTTGTCCCTTACCTCCTTTAGCTTCCTTTTTCAAAGGTTTGGTGTTACATTGATAACACATATAGACCAAGATCCTACAGTGGGCCCTTGGTATCTACTGGGATTTGATTCCAGGACCCCCTGTGGCTACCAAAACCCGTGGATGCTCAAGTCCCATTAAATGCAATGGTACACTAAAATGGTGTCATTTATGTGAAATGGCAAAATCAATGTCTGCTTTTTGGAATATATATCTTTTTGGAATATTTTCAGACCATGGATGGTTGAATCCATGGATAAAGACTCTGTGAATAAGGAGGGCCATCTGTATATTGCTTCAGCATAGCATAAATATCCAGACAATGCGCACTGTGCAAAGTCACCTTGCTATCTATGCATGTTCATAATACACTGCCACATACACAAAAGTCCCACATGTGCAATTCCACTTATACCACTGTCAGCTGGATATGACTGTTGCACATTGTCCACAAAACTTACTCTGCTGGCATATACCACTAACAGGATTGCCAGCTAGTAAATGAAAGTGAAGTAACCTGAGAAAACCTCACCTCTTTCAAAGTATCAGGATGGCTAGGTGGTTCTATGCATGACAGTTGGTTTGGCATACAGTAGCAAACAGCTCCAACTGGGAAAATAATTGCAGCAAAGAACGGATGGGATGTCTGGTGAGTGGGATGGGGGTGAGGACAAGATCCCAACCCCTCTCAACCTTTTTACCCTGGATGAACCCTTGGAAATAATTTGCAGGTGTTTGGAAACTCTCACATAAACATTATTATACCTACAGCTTTTAAAATAGTGTGTTCTGTTTTTGTTTGTGTTTTGAATCACATCTCTTGCAGAATCCCTGGCAACCTATCACAGAACCGTAGGGTTTCAGAGAGCTGTGGCTGAGAAACCCTGGTCCAGGCAGTTGGAGCTGGGCTCACTTCCATGTGTGTCAAATGAAGCAAGCTGAACAAGGGCTGCTGCCACACTGCAGAATTAATACAGTTTGACACCACTTTAACTGGCATGGCTCCATGCTATGGAATCCTGAGATTTGTCATTTGTTGTGGCACCAGAGCTCCTTGACAGAGAAGACAAAATATTTCATAAAAGTACAAATCCCAGAATTCCATAGAACTGAGTCAAGACAGTTAAAGCTGTGTTAAACTGCATCAATTCTGCAGTGTAGATGAAGCCTCCATTATCCAGTACACTGCAGGTAGACCTAAAAATGCAGAACCCTGTACCATGTCTCTCTTCTTGAGAAGGAAGCTTTGTAGACTGCCGCTCCCGGTTGCCTGGCTTCTGGTTAGGCCTAGTTCTGTTCCAGTTTAAGAAATGAATGGAAGGAGTATTTTGCTATGAATACATGCAATAAGAGAAAGCAGAACATGACAGGTTGTGTGATGCAGCCGTGCTGGAAACAGAATCTTAACATACTAACTTAACAGAAGGAAGTGGGAGCAAAGTTCAAAACAGAGACTTGCTGAGGCAGGGGTGGGAAAGATGTGGTCCTCCAGATGTTGTAGGACTGCAGAATTAATGCATTGATCATACTGGCAAGCAGTTAAGGGAACTTCCAGTACAACATCTCAAGTGTTACACTCCTTTGCTATTGCATGATAAAGGCTAGAAGTTATTCAGTATCTTAAATTGCGTATAGAGTAGAATTACAGGCAAGTTGTACCGTCTCTTGCTCATAGTAAATTATAGCAACATGATTGCCGCCACAAGCCTGGCAACTTGGAATGGAAAAAAAATGGGTGAAGTTTCACATCTGAAGAAACTCACAGCATGGTGAGAAAGCATTGCTAATCAGCTGGGAAAATGGGAAGAGAATGGAAAGCAAGCAAATATGTACCTCATTTGAAAGAAAACAATTGCTTTTGGTCTAGTCCAAACAAATCTAAAGCACTCTGAATCAAAATGAGAGAGATAATTGTAGAAAGCAAGAAGGCTTCCTTCCCTTGGAGAACCAATTCTCTGTGCAAACACTACATTCCTATCTCTGGAACAAAACCTATAACGCTACATATTGCAAACATCACAATGAGCCATTACTAGTTTTTGGTTAAAACATTTGCTACAAATCATTAGCTAGCAAAAGACAACCCTGGAGCCAGGTGTTTGTCCATATTAGTTGCCCAAGTACATCTAAAATGGCTGCCAAAACAAAAATGAAGTAACTTTGGATTTGTGTTTCAGTAAACCTTAAGATGCCAGGGAGATAGTATATCATAGGACCATATTAATTAATTATGTATGAAATTGTCATGGGGAAGATGGAAGGAAAGTCTCGCACAGTGATTAAAATGGTTGGTTTCTTACAACATTGTGAGGAAAGAATTGAGGACATGGAGAGACACAATCAGTTGCCACAACTGTGGCTGTTCATCTTTGGCTCACCATTAAATACTCTTAACATTAGGCAAAGTGCTAGATATTTTGTTGCTGTTATGTACCTTCAAGTCAAACCCAATATCTAGAGACCCCTATCTGAGGGGTTTCTTGGCAAGATTTATTCAGAGGATGTTTGCCATTGATTTGTCCAAGATCACAAGTGGGTTTCCATGGCTGAGTGGAGATATGAACCATGCTTTCCCAACACTCATACCACTACACCATGTCCGCTTTTGCTAGTTCTTTACAGAACTTCATCATCTCAAACCTTCATGTAGCTTTTATACTGACAAAGTTGGTTGCAGGAATGCTATGACAGAGGCTTTGCCCCTCTGCTACAGAGGATATTGAAACATTGACATAGATGCTGTTTTGTTGCAAAGTGTATCAAAGTCCTAGTGGGAAACTGGGCTACCTGGTTTCAGTATCCTTTCATTCATCCCATATGTATGAAAGGATACAGTAACAGAACTACCCAAAAGGTTACAGTATCTTAAAATGTGGTTTCACAAATGAGGACAAAGATCTCAAAAAAGAGCCAGTTTGAGTGTTCGACTACAGCTCTGGAGAGCATTGGGTGACCTTGGCCAAGTTGCACACTCTCAGCCCCAGAAAACTCCATTGATAGATTCACGTCATGGACACCATAAATCAAAAAGGCACACGTGAAGGCACATAACAGCAGCAGCAGCAGCAACAGCAACATGTTTAAAAAATTGTCTGCCATGTCAATTAGGCCTTTAATGTCAATTGGAGTTGATTCTTTGTTATTTGATTGTTTCTGTGATTAGATAGATTAGATTCCTTGCATAGCAATCATTCCCTCCTTTTTTTTAAAAAAAAAAAAGTAAGAGAACACATCTGTACAGTAAATAAAAGAAATTCATCGTCTTCATTTCAGTATATGTGTAGATGCTTTAGGGGTGGATAGCATATCACAGTATCATATTAATTACAGAAATTGCCATGGGGGAGATTGCTTACAGACACAGACACTGCAAGGAAAAGAATCACCAATGTTTGCTATACAGAAAGAACTTCAGTACATTAGTAGCATAATTTGTACAGCATCAAGCAGTCTCTTGAAATTTTTCACTTTTGAAAACTTACTTCCCATTAGGCAATTTCTCAAGAGATGAGATGGCTGTGTTTACAAAAAAAGTTTATTCCGATGCTTCAGGTTTGTTGTTGTTGTTGTTGTGTTGCATTCTGAAACATCTTTTATCTATAGTTTCCAGCAGGTTCACTTAAGTTTTACTATCAGAGAAATTATTTAAAATGATGCTGGATTTTAAGATAAATTGATTCCTGACACTTCTGAATAGCTATTTCTGTAGAACAAAGAAACAGAGCTGAAAACAATTAAGGAGAAAGTTTGCTGCTTGGTTCCTCCAGGCTTTTCCTTACTCAAAGAACACTATGTTAAGCTATCTCTGAAGGAAAAAGAGGGGATGGGAAGTTCCAACTCAAGCCACCAGGTTTAGCAACATTACAGCAGAAATGAGAAAATTCAGGCAATTGCTAAAAACATTGAAAATCAAATAAATCTGTGCCCAGGAGTTTGTTTGGAGCATCAGAATTGAAAGATCACACAAAAATCTACACACACACACACACACAAAATCCATGCCATTGCCCCCACCCCTACTTCAGCTAAACAGTATAATCATGCATCTGTATAATAGTATAATAAATGCATCTGAGGAAGTAGACTGAAGTCCATGAACGCTCATGCTGCCAATTTATTTCTTTCAGTTAGTGTCAAAGGTGCTACAAGATCTATGTACTGATTCTACAGACTAACTTGGCTATATCTTTCAATTCTACCAGTATAATTATACTTATTTTTGTTGCTACAGTTAATTGGAAATAATCTTTGCTGATCTGCTTCAAATCACTTAGATATCTGTTTCCTTCCTAATCCCATGTTGTTGTTGGGTGCCTTCAAGTCATTTATGAGTTACAGTAACCCAGAGGTGAAGCTAGAATTTGTTCAGAGGAAATTTGTCTTTGCCTTTGAGGTTGCGAGAGTGTGACTTCCCCAAGGTGACCCAGTAGGCTTCCATGGCCAAGCAGAGATTTGACTCCTGATCTCCAGGGGTTATTTGTTATCAGAACTACTGAAAGAACTGACTCTGTACTGTGGAGAAACCACACCTGTCTAGCAATCTGTGTAAAAATGGTATTTATGCACAGATCATTGGACTTTTTCACATTGGAATTATGCACAGATCATTGGACTTATACTGCTACGATTCCACTTTGTGATGGCAACATCCTATGTTCTATGGCATTTCAGAATTTGCATTTTGTGTATGTGCTTTCATGTCGCCTGTAGAATTATGGCGACCCCATGAATTTTATAGGCTTTTGACAAGGAATCCTCAGAGACAGTTTTGCCAGTTTCTTCCTCTAAAATATAATCTACAGCACCTGGTATTTGTTGACAGTCTCCCATCTATATACTAACCAGAGCTGACCCAGCTTAGTTTTCAAGATCAGACGGGATCTGGTGCCTTTAGGGTATTTAGGCATTTGCAGTTTAGGGACACGTATTTAGATTCCCGAGAGCCTAAAAACTCCAAAGACATTAGATCCTGTCTGATCCTTGGAAGAAAAGCAGGGTCAGTCCAGTTTAGTACATGGATGGGCCACCAACAAATACCAAGTCTGTTGTTGCTCTAGCGTTTTATCAGACTCCAAACCTTAGGACTGCATTAAGTGGAATCATAAATCTATCACTGTGTAGCAAGGCAGAGCCCAGCATGACAGAAGGTAGATAAGAATATTAGAATACTTCTTCCAACACACATCTATAGTTCTTAATCCAAGAAGGGATATGCGTATTTCTGTGGGTGAGTTTGAGAAGAAAAGTAAGTATCTACACTGCAGTTACAGCATTTTGACGCCAGTTGAATTTTCAATACTTCAGTCCAGGGGTAGGCAACCTAAGGCCCGGGGGCCGGATGCGGCCCTCCGAGGCCTTTGGACCGGCCCCAGGCCAGTCCTGCCGCCGCCGCCCCCCGCCATGATTATATTGTTGTTATTACTTGTTCTTGGGGTTTTCTTGGCAAAATCTCCACAGGGGTTTTGCCATGGCTTTTCTGGGGCTGAGAGAGTGTGCATGCATATATTTTTTAATTTTTAAAATTTTATTTATTTTTTGTGCTTCGGCCCCCCAATTGTCTGAGGGACAGCAACCCAGCCCCCGGCTCAAAAAGGTTGCCTACCCCTGCTTCAGTCTATGTAATCCTGCAATTGCTGGTTTGTCAAGGCACTTAAAATCCTCCAGTTCTGTATTCAAGAGTTCAGTTGAGCTCTCTAGCAGAGAATCCTAAGCATCTCACTGAAGTACAAATGCTAGAATGGAGCCATGGCAGTTCAAGTGGGAAAACTGTGTAGTATAAATACACCCAGGGAGTCAGAGCACTAGTGTGTTTTCAAGTGGTGCGTACATAAATTGCTTGCAGTTTATCATTTTGTTTTTTGACATGAAAGACTGTGTGATGGTCCGTACTCAAAGTGGTGTGCTTGTCTAAAAAATAATGGAATATTTTAGCAGGCACAGAATTCAGTGTATTGAAAATCTGAGCAGAAATAAAAGGTTCCAGCCTGGAATGGTGCCAATAAACCTATGGTAATGAAAATACACAGTAAAGAAAATACACAGCAAAGACAAAGGATAATAATAATAATAATAATAATAATAATAATAATAATAATAATAATAATAATAATAATATAAATAAATAAATACATAAAAACTTCCATCCTTTCATCCCCTTTATACACTTGTTTGTGGCCTTCATTCTTTAGGTTGCACAAGAAAAGTTCTGGCTGGTTTGCCTTCCAAACATTCCCTACTTCTTCAAACATTTCCACTAGGGATGGTGACTGTATGGCTCTATTTTTGTTGGCTGTTAGCATACCCCACACCCTTTATGATGAATATGGAGTATCTTATTTGATATTTAGAGTCAGGGTTGTTTTTGAGACGTTACAATAACCTTTGAAACTCTAGGAAGTTTCCACATGAGAAAGGCATGCTGGCTGAAAGACATGTGGAACACTTTGACATCATTAAATAAAATTTTCTGATCACTCCATCCTCCCCAGGTTTTCTGCATTATCTTCTCGTAATAGGAATTGAGATCTATGGCAAAGCAGTTAAAGACCATATCTCCTTCTCACCCTGGGCTGTGTCCCTATTCACCCCTTCCTATCTGACCATCCAGTTGTTGTCCCAAATCTGATCAATGTTTTGTTACTCCAAAGCTAAAACCATCAGTCATTCTGGAATCCTATTGTCTATTCCACGGAAAGGGCATCAGGTCTTTGTTACACCAAGTGGAAACATTAAGTACCTGTTGAGGTGCAAAACAGGATATAAATATCCACCCCCCACACTGTCATTTTGCACACACAGATGCTACAGACATACAAATGCTATCGGCTGTCACATAAACCCTCTCTGTATCACCCTCAGATCACATTAAGAATCCCACTGTCTTCCATGGAACTCTCTCCTCAGTACTGGTAATTACCACCCCTTCTAATTCCCAATTTCTCACTATCCAACCTTCCACACCTTTCTTTCTTAGCCTTGTATGGTTTCTGAAGTTGATCTTGTGTATTTGTATCTTTGCGCGTTCCTAAATAAAACTTTTATTCACTGAAACTGGAGTATCTCTGCAGTTAGTACTATAGTAATACATAGGTTGTTATCCAACCTCTCACAGGCCTCCTGTTGAGCTAATAAATCCTCCCTCCTCCAAATACTAAGGAGGCTGTTTCATTGTTGGTGGGGACTCTAAGTCCCCTCATCTTTTGACTAATAATTAAGACTGATTGGAACTATAATCTCTTAAAATGTATTTTTTAGGATTGCCCTTTTATACTTTTTTGGCCCATGACTTCTTTAGCTTATTAGGATGGTCTGATAGATTCCCAGAGTATAAATATGAAATTGTTCTCTCTCTCTCTCTGACCTTTTTAGCTAACACTTTCAGTAAAAGCTAACATCAAAGACTTTTGTGCATTTTCCCCATAATATTGGGGACTCTCCTGAAATTTATATTATGTAGGCCTATAACCACATTCCTTGAGCATACCAAGGAATTAAGAAACTATCCTTTTAGGAAATAGGGCAAAATGGCAAGACTGTGGCATTATGTCCTGGCCATGTTTGACAGTTATTTGCTACACTTGTCAGTCACTGGAAGTAGTTCTAAGATCTGAATCCAACAGGAAAAAAAAAAAATCATGAGTCCTCACTCCCATCATCTTCGGGGAGGATCCCCTTAAGGAATAATGGAAAGGATCAAAAGAAAGAAGAGCAAACAAATATTGTGGGGTGGTGTTTTATTTCTAAGACTTTTAAAATGTGGTTGGGCAACAACTTACTGGTGGACAACACTTCAAAAGATGCTTTCATTATCCACAAGACTGAATTAACTTTTAATCAGTGAATGTCTTTTTCAAATCTTCAATGGATAGTAGAATAGCAAGACTCCCATCTTGTGGCAGAATGTATCACTGTAGCATGGGAATCACCAAAGAAAGCTTTTGGACTTTTAAAATTCATGCCATTCCTTTAATTGATGTTGTTCATTGCTGATTTGTTGTTGTTCCCTGCCTTGATCCATGGGGAGAAGCGGGTAAGAAATAACAATAGCAACGATTATTTCTAGCTGAACTCTTCATATCTAATTGGAGAAATGGGGACATAGAGCTTTTTCAAGACTGTAAGGCAAATGCAGCTTGATTTTGTGATCTCAGCAACAAACCCAATGGCCAACTCTTCCCAGACACAGAACACTATGTGCCATCTCTGAAGAAAAAAAACAAATTTTAACAAGTGACCATAAAATCTCAGACTATTCAAGTACATCTGTTTAATACGTACTAGTATTTTTGTAGTTATGTGTAAAAAATAGCATTTCACTACAAAAACAGATAATTCAGTGTTTTAACTTTTGTAATAGCAAAGTACTAACAAACAAGTTGTTTTAAGATAGCTTTTATTAGTTAATTCCACATAAAAAAAGAATGCAAGTTACACTAGAATTTAAAAACACACCTAGCACATTAACATAAGCCCATTTCCTGATTTAGTATCTAAATAAAGTAAAACTAGCAAAGGAATTTTTTCAAATTCTTCATCCTTCTATTTATGATGCAAATGATAGACAATGTTCTTTACAAATGTTCCAAGTAAAATTTATGTAACTTGATTGCTAAAATACAAAAGTTTTCAGTACAAAAGATTTTTTTGAACGCATCTTTCCCTCACCTTCCAAAAAGCACCTAAGGATGTAAAAGGACAAGAGCAGATGGCTAGTCTAACAACCAAACCCCTCCCCACACACAGTAGTTTATTATTTTTGAATGAGAATATTAAAAAAGGAACAGCATAAAAATGAGGGCTGTTCTTGAAAAAAACAAAACGATCATTCAGTGTTGATATTTCACATTTCAAAAAGCTATATATACGGTTTTGCTTATAAAAACCTCCATCTCTGTGACAAAGGAAATTAAGGCCAGACACAGCTTTAAAATTCACAAAAGGAAATACAAAAATATGTTGTGCTTCCAAGGAGGTTCTCGTCTGCAGGAAAGGATTAACATAATTGAGAAATATAGATGACTGGAGTTTACATAATTGCACAGCTTCTGTTGGCGGCTCGTGGATCTCCCTGTTTTAAATGGGGGAAAACAGTTTTAATTAGGACTAAACTAGAAGCATTTTAAGTCTCTTTCATCAAGAGTAATATGTAGTAATAATACATAATCTACCTTTTTCTGGCAACCTATAGTATTGGGCAGGTAGAAGGGACCAGACAACTTTTCCTTTAACATTTTTGTTTGTTTGTTTGTTATGGAAACAGAATGTGAACAAATTCAAAGGCTCTACTGATTCCCAAAGTGGGTGGTATGCAACCTTCCAGGGTGATGGAAAGATTGGGAGGGTTTAAAGGAAAAGGGGGCAGTGGGGGTGGGGCTTCAGTATCAGCACACAAGATAGACAAGGGGAACCAGCAGCCTTACAGCCATGGTGGGAAGGAGTAGTTAGAACATATGGCAGCAGGAGAGAAGTGGCAGCAAAAAGGAGTTTTTCACATTTGGGACCTTGCTTAACCTTTGTGAGTTTTGTCAGGAGTTGGCTGGCAGGCTGGAGCTGCACTGCTGCTCCTGCTTGCTTTTGTTGGATAGGCCAAGAGAAGAGGCAGCAGAGGAAACAGTGAAAGGGGGGGAGAGTTTGTGTGGACAATTTGAAGCTGTGTGGTGAAGGCATGTCTGCTCCAGCAAAGGATTGAGAGTCCTTCTTCATTAAACAGAAGCTTCTCCCTTTGTACCCAGTCACCCTGGGAGCAACAACTGAGCAGCTGGCCAACCAGCCTTCCTTTTGCTGTAAGGTAAGCATGGGTAAGAGGGAAGAGTAGGTCTGGGCCACTACTGAATTCACACATGAGAGGTTGAAAAGGGGGTTGGCAGAGGTAGATGCTGCTGGCAAACTGGCTGATGCACAAACAGGAGACCTAATATTAAGAATTAGGTGTTGCGGGGCACTAGCCCAAAAATGTTTGGGGACCACTACTCTAGATTGTTGTCATTATTGTACAACAGGTTCAATTTTAAAATTTACAATGTATTGTTTATATAACAGACCAAAGTAGCTTCTTGTTCAGCATGACCTAGATCCAACTGCTAGTCCCAATTAGACTAGATCCAATGAATCCATTAAGTGTAAATGTTTAGGACACTGCTTCTGAGACAAACTATAGCATTCTAGAGGCTCACGACTGCTTTGGAACTTTGGCATTCAAGCCATATAAGTCTTGGGGTATTATGCACAAGATTATCCAAACAATTACCTCAAGCCTTGGCGCATCTATTTATTTATTAATTTCTATGTGAAAACTGATAAACTTTGGGAATTTGTTCCTATCGCTGTAATAATACAACTGGGTGTTTATCTTTCTGAGATTGTCATGCTACTAATGAAAGCCTACAGGCTTTGCCCTCACAATGCTTTCCTCTGCTGTAATAAACATTCACAAGCAATTAAGACTGTTGAATTTTAAGATATTTAGATACTGAGCAAGCTCTTAGGGTCATACCTTTACTTTAATGAAATCATATTCTGGCATAGACATATTACAACTGCAACCCTAAGAGGCAGAGCATCATTTTTTGTTTGTATTAATTTGTGCAAAATTTATGTGAGGAAAGCAGACTGAGATGACTATTCTCTCCTACAGAGAATTTCCCCTGCATTACTTTGAAATTAAATGAGAGAGGTGTACAAAACTGATATACTACTCAGTGTGTCTATTCTAACTTCAGAAATAGAAACACGAGGCTTCCTGACCCACCACAAAAGCTTACTTCTTATAAATAACAGTATGATCTTCCATGCAAAAATCCCTTACATACTTCCTACATTTAGAGGTATGTGTGAGCGCATATTAAGTACAAGTGTGCCCGCACACACGCACGCACACACACACACGGACTTCAAAGGTTCTACTGATTGCCAAAGTGGGCGGCATGCAATCTCCCAGGGTGGTGGAAAGATTCTGGGGGGAGGGGTTGAGGGAAAAGGGGGCAGTGGGGGGTGGGCCTTCAGTATCATCACACAAGATAGACAAGGGGAACCAGCAGCCTTACAGTCATGCTGGGGATAAACACTCACGTGCACACGCGCGCGCGCGCGCGCGCACACACACAGTAATTTAACTCAGTAATTTGCACTGGGTCACTTCAACTGGGGTATTTTCTAATTTCAACAAGAATCTAATGTACTGTGTAAAATTCCGTGTCCACAGGATAGGGAATCAAGTTATTCAACATACCCAAAAAACAGCCAGCAACACAGATTCACTCTTTTTGTCTGCATTTGATACAACAGGGCCATCAATAACTTGTGCCATATACCCATATATCTCTATTGAATGATTATCTATTAAGTAGCAACCTGGTATGTTGAAGATTATTCAAGAGTTAAGATACCTGCTGGTGGAATAGATCCTCCTCTTCCACAGCTTCAGCTGCTTCTTCCTCTGCTTCATCTCCTTCCTCAGCTTCAAGTAAAGTTGTTTTGAAGACTGTGCTTCTCTGAGCAACCTCCTGTTAATAGACACAGATATTCAATTACCAAAGGCTTCCAATTTTGAAGTAAAGAACTTAGAAAATTTTAGGCGTGTTGAAAACTTATACCTCTGCTGTCCATTTAAAACCTGGCTAGCACACTATTTCTTCAAGTGGATTTACTCATTTATTTCAGATATTATTTATAAAAACAAATTATATTGTTTTAAATATAGTTGAGCCATTTTTTTTTCTACATTACCTCTCCCTGAGAGTTTTTCAAGACAACTTTCACATCTTTGCCAGTACCCCAAGAGTTCTGGTTCTTCCAGATGAGGTCAGAAGGAGGACTGGCCAATACTCCAGCATTAGCAGCCCATATCTGGGATGGGGAGGGGGAAAAAAACAATAGTAAGCAAGCATGTTTTCCAGAAAAGATTTATACAATTTTTATTTATACTATTGACTACATATAGAAGGACAAAGTTAAAGTGCAAACATAATTTTGGAATGTTTGGTTTGAAGGTGCTGATCCATAATTGAAAGGAATACTGGATAGGAGTAGCAAAAGGAGAAACAGCACAAGTGGACTTGGGAGAGATCAGGAGATATAGAAAATTTAATACACACATGCTCATATCCAACGTTCTTTCAATTTAGATTCTCCTTTGCCACTAAATTCTCATCACAGCACATACAGTTTGGGGAACATGCATTTACAGAAAGATACTTGTGTACTGGAACTATACATTTATACCTCCTTAACAAACCACTGCAATTCTGTAAATGAAATTTAAAAATCAACATGGAAAGTGCCAAAAACCACTGAATTACAATTAGGATTGCATCTGTACAGTCGCCCCTCCGTTTTCATGGGGGATCCGTTCCAGGCGCCCCCCCCCCCCCCCAAGAAAGCAGAGATTTGGCAATATTCAAGCCCCACAGGCTTCAATAGGGCATGCCCCCTTCCTTTAGTATGCAAAACCAAGAAAAGAGGGGCAATTGTATAGTTAACAAAACAAATTTCACTTACTGTAACAGTCTGGCCTGCTTTCAATATATATCGTGAGGTATACTTATAAGTGACAGAAGTGTCTCCAATTTTTCTGATCATCTCCCAACCTCCCATTGGTTGATCCTAAACAAAAGCAGAGGTACTATTTTCATATTAAGCCTCTATATTCCTAAACACTATTATTCAAAATGCTGAAACAGCAAACTATTACGTAGTCTAGCACTTTCTGTTAACGTATCACTATGTAAAGTCCAGAGGTAGGGAACCTCTGTCCCTAGAGATGAATCAAGCTCTCTGGGGTTCCCCAAACAGCTAAGCCATCTTCCGCCATATTATGTCATCTGGTGACTTTCCAAGTTTTGTACTGTATTTGGCCCTACCCATTCCAAAAGGATAAAATGCCTCTTGATTACTGGCTTAAGGCTTACCTATTGGCAGTGAGAACCTTAATATAGGATGGTAATTTTGCTCCTGCTCTCCCTTTTGACTCACCAATCACTGGAATTCAGACTGAGAATTTCTCTGAAACAGAAGTCAGCCCTTGGACTGAAACAGTTCCCCACCTAGATGTAGTACTTGCTGCTGTAGCTGTCTCAAATCTTACTGCATAATTATTTACAAGATTAACAACTGAACGACTTGAAAAAAATCTATTTTATGGATCAACTACTTGCTCCAGGAATATTTTTACTGTATTATACTCTGTGTTTCCTACTGCAGGCACCCAGAAGAATATAATCTGTATGTTTATTAACTCCAAAATTGGAGTAAGCTACCACTACTTTATTTTGAAGGAAAGAGGATGACCAATATTTATTTACCTGATCTGAAGTATTCCTCAAACGAATGAACTTCCCATCTACATCAATCTCCTCAATGCAGATATTTCCAGTAGCAGAAGCAGAATGAGAGATGCTAACACTACTACTGGCCTCTGATTCTTCAACATCCACTCTCTTCCTTTTCCCCCTGGTGGTACGCACACTGCGGCTTGATGATGCCCGAGAGACTGTCACACGAGAAGATGGGCTTGGAGTCAATTTCAACCTGAATAAGATGAGAAAATCCATGAACACTATGAACACTTCTATCTCTCCCCTATTTTTTCCAAGGTAGAGTGAACCAGTATTCAGCTTTGTCTCCAGCACTGGACTTCAAATGAGTACATTCCACAGAGACTCAGGGCCTACACAGACCGCTAGAAATAATCCAGCTTGAGGCCACTTTAACTGCCTTGACTCAGTGCTAAGGAATCATGGGAATTGTAGTTTATTGTGGCACCACATCTCTCTGACAGAGAAGGCTCAATGTCTCAGAAAAAAACTACAATTCCCATGATTCCCTAGCATTGAGCCAGGACAGTTAAAGTGGTCTCAAACTAGATTATTTCTGGCAGTCTGTATAGGCCCTAAGAGTTTTCAAGATTCAAAGCTGGCCTTGACAGTGGGGCTTGTCATTTATTAGTTTTATTCGTTTTTGGTGGTAGGGAGAAGAACACAGAACTTCTGCCCAAGATGCAACACAGGCAGAACCTAAATGGGACTTGGAAGAAACAAAAAAGATCTCCAGCTGTATCCCAAGACTGCCAACCTGTCCTGTTCTACTGGGGGTGTGGGGTCCAGATCTCCAGCTGTATCCCAAGACTGCCAACCTGTCCTGTTCTACTGGGTGGTGATGGGAATTGGCTACAACAGGCTGGGGGAATGAAGTGGCTTTGGATCCACAGGCTCAAAAGTTGGTTCAGTCTAGCACTGAGAACATCAGGGCAGGTGGCTGATGTTGTCTTCCTGTATGCTAAGCTTTTGGAGAGGAGGGGAGAGACATCTCACCCATCAGTGACGCTTCTCTCTACTTTCAAAGCAATCCCTTCACTGTAACCTGAATCCCACTCCATGAGGAAATATTCTAGAATCATAGAATTATAGAGTTGGAAGAGACCACAAGGGCCATCCAGTCTAACCCCCCTGCCATGCAGGAACTCCCAATTAAAGCATCCCCAACATATGGCCATCCAGCCTCTGCTTAAAGACCTCCAAGGAAGGAGACTCCACCACAATCCGAGGGAGTGTGTTCCACTGTCGAACAGCCCTTATTGTCAGGGAGTTCCTCCTAATGTTGAGGTGGAATCTCTTTTCCTGGACCTTGCATTAACCGACCTGGGAGAAAAACATTAAGACTTTGGAAGGGAGCCCTTTCCACCTTCAATCTCCAGTTGTCAAAACATGTGGGTATCCACATGCAATCCAGATTCATTCTGCTCTTCATTCAATGTAGCTGTGTCAATTTGAAGTGAGTTGGCCAGGTAGTTCTGCCTATGTGATCTTTAGCTTAATTTGCAGACTTCCTCAAACTATAAAAATTAGCTCTCACCTTTCTTCTTCACCCTCTAAGAGCTTCCTATATGCATTGATTTCCATATCCAAAGCCAATTTTACATCTAGCAGTTGTTCATAATCATTTAACTGCTGCTGCATCTGATCCCTTATTTCTGCCATCTCCCTCTCTTTGTCAGAGAGTGTCCTGCGAAAGTTATCTCTTTCTTTAGCCAGGATTTCCTCCAGTTCTTGCATCCTCTCTAGCCATCCTCGAGACTTTAAAAAAGAAAAGAAAAGAAATTTTAACTTCTGAAGCCCAATACTCAAAAAGGATCATAAATACAAAATGCCAAGCAAAGGATACAACTCATTTTTAGTCCTAATTGCCTGTTTTTGTAAGAGTGTCTGTTTCTAAATATTCAAAGTGGCAAAGCTTCTCACTATAGCCATGAAGCAAGGAGAACAGAGACTCATTTCCTATCTTGTGCAAGATTAAATCAAGCAAGTCACTGAAGTATTGCAAAACCAACTCATTACCGGAAAAGAGATGTAATTCATACTATTCAAGATTTCAGGTATTTTCTCATTTAATGATAGGCTTTACTAAAAGGTAAATACAGGGGAAGACTTAAAATCCAATTAATTAAAATGAGTGCTGCTATGTACTCTGAACTATGAACTGAGATTGTTGGTTCTGCCACCACTACAGTTACGAATAAAGGATATTTTGAGAAAATAATCTCTAATGCATAAAAACTATGATTTTCCTAGTTACAGGAAAGGGTCCTAAAGCCTGACCTTGAGCACAGGAAATCCTGTTCAGTTATTCCTTTTGCTCCTGAAATATGAGCAGCTCTTACCTTCACATTTTCATATATATCTGGGTAACCATAACAGAAAAAAACCACTACTAATTTTTATTTTTAAGTAAAAATGAATACTGATAACTTTAGGGAAGCAAACTGTGGCTAATAGTGTATTTCAGCAAAATTCCAGCATGTTTGTATAAACATATAACAATAATATCACTCATGCTATTATCGGTAACATCATTGTAAAGGAGAAATTCTCATACTTCCAACTAAAAATGCAAACAGCAAATGTAACTCACTTGAGCATACTCAACTGGCCTGGTCTATACTGAACGTAGGAATGCACAAATATGCTAAAAGAACATTATAAATGTAACCTCTACAACCATCTTCATGAATACAACCCTGCATATTCATTTTTATATCAGTCAATATAAAAATGTATTGAAGAAGTTTAGAGAAAGGATGCTGTCCCACTCCTGGTAAAAATTCTAAAACAAGTAGAATCATATTGCACACATTTCTATGTTCTGAACTTATACTAGGTATGGGGGTGGGTGGGAAAAATGAACATGCCATTTCTTTTAAATTTAAGGGATCAGGTTACCCACTGAAGCAGAACCCTACTGCAATTTTTCTCGAAGCAAATACTCTATTCCACATTTTAGGAACTTGAAAATGAGAGCTTAGTAGAACTTAACAGTTCACTCACTGACTTAGCAGGGCTCTGGAGGCATCCCTTCCCGCTCACCCTCTCTGTCTACCTTCAAAGTGACAGCACAAGGAATGTGCAGCTAGACAGAAGGGACAGAAACACCACACACTGACACATTAAAAGATGGGCACAGTTATCTCTTACCTTGCAAAGTGGTGCAAAGCCAGGCATTGGTTCAGATGTGTTCCTCCTTCCTACCATATAGCTAGTCTAGCCAGTGCTTACACTCTTCTTCAACAGACAAAACCCACTACCCAGCCAGAAACACATGGAATATTTTGCGATGTTTCTTGTGCAATGCATAAAGTTCTGAGAAGTACTTATCTTATAATGAAATGACAAGATCAGTATCTTTCATTTCTTACCTCTTTTTGCAAATTAGCAAGCTGGGAAGAAAGGCTGTCAATGCGCATGCGACTTTCCATTAATTCTTCTCTTACTGTGTTGGCTGCAGAACTACTCATTTCAGAGGAGAGCCTTGCATTCTCAAGCTGAAAAGAAAGGCAAGCAGAAAATACTCACATTTGGTCTCTCAACTAATACAGAACAAGCACTTGTACCCAAAAATCTACAGCATTAAGTAAAGCACAGCATTTATGCAATACAGGAAATCTATCAAGCAGGCTTTTCTGACAGCTAAGGACATGTGTAATATTTCCTGGGAGACACTTCAACCACAGAAAATATACAATTTTTTCACTTTTAATAAGTTTCTTAAGTTATCTACTCAATGACTGTGTTTGGAAGCAACAAGGGAGATTTCTTTTCAGTATTCTGCCTTGTCACATATGAGGCAATTGACTGCTGAAACTGCCTACAAAAGCAACTCAACAAGCTACAACTTCATTCTATCGCTTGTTTATCACAACCTCTGACATCAGCTTTGGATAACTTTTCACCTGACAAGTGAGACTGTCAGGTTGATGTCACAATGCAAATATCACAGACAAGAGAGAAGTCTATAGACCAGGGGTAGGCAACCCAAGGCCCGGGAGCCGGATGCGGCCCCCCCGAGGCCTTTGGACCAGGCTGGTCCTGCCACCGCCCACCATGATGATATTATTGTTATTACTTGTTCTTGGGGTTTTCTTGGCAAAATCTCCACAGGGGTTTTGCCATGGCTTTTCTGGGGCTGAGAGAGTGTGCATGCATATTTTTTTAAATTTTTTATTTAGTTTATTTATTTATTTTTGGTGCTTCGGCCCCCCAATTGTCTGAGGGACAGCAACCCGGCCCCCAGCTCAAAAAGGTTGCCTACCCCTGCTATAGACTATTGATCTGACTGTTGTGGCAGGAATGGCCAGCCAGCATATATCAGTGTGCTTACTTGTTGCTTCTGAATGTATCAAATATGGATACCTTTAATAAGTGCACTTTTTAAATACTACTTGATTTATTTTCCATTTTTCTATTACCCAAATAAAAAGATTGCGCATTGAGCCATACTGATTCAGGCTATATCAACTGGATATACTTTAAAGAACTATTAATATTTTGAACATTGTTTTTGAACCCATGACTACCTACCCAAAAGCTAGTTGGACTAAAATCTAAATTAAAGTTTGCATCCAGACATAATATCCATTTTAATTGTACTGCAAAGCTTTCAACAAAGTTATTAGAATGTGAAGATATTCAAGAGCAAGTTATCAATACTTTGGCATGGTAAGTCTCTTCAAGCTCCTCCTTATACAATTTCACTTGTGCATCATGCTGCTCTCTCATTTCCTGAAGTGCTTGGGCCAGTTTGTGTTCATATTCTATTTGCCTTCCAGAATCCACCTCAACAAGACGTGTTTCATGCTTTCTTCTTGTTTCATTGATTTCCTAAGAATGAACACAGAAAATTACATTTTGGTTATAAGTGCTGCTATTGGAAAAAAATCTTAGTAAGAAACCTCTTAGATCATTTTACAATGCAAAATATTACCTCACTGACTTTTTAGATAAACCCTCCAAGATTGCTTTTGCACTAATAATTAGAAAAGCCTCACTTGAGCATACTCTATGGCCTTCAACATTCTGAAGACTAATAAACATGCAAGTTGCAGAAAAAGAATTCCTTTTTTTAATATGGGGAAATATCCTGAGCACATGTTGAAATCGACTTCACAGGAAAGTCATAAAAATTTCCTTTCAGTCTACTAGAAAACTTGCTCCAAGATAATAGTTTAGAGCTAGGGTGGGCAACAGTAAATGGCCTGGGGGTTGGAAAGCCACACAACCTGCCACACTTACAACATTGTTATCAAAAAAGTATTTTTGGGAGGGGAATGCCCCCTCATGCCTAAAGAGGTGATGAGCTGCATTTTTACCACTTCCTACTCCTCAGGTTGTTTTAAGCCTAGGAAGGAATTTTTTTCTGAAAAGGGTAGTCAACAAAAGTCCATTTCAAGTTCACTATGGGGTTTTAATTTTTTAAAAGGCTTTTCTTGGACCAACAACTGAGTTTGGTTGTGTGCCTTCATTTCACTTCCAACTTATGGTAACCCTAAGGTGAACCTATCATAGGGTTCTCTTGCCAAGATTTGTTCAGAGGTGGCTTTCCTTTACCTTCCTCTAAGAGAGAGAGAGAGAGAGAGTGACTTGCCCAAGGTTATCCAGCAGCTTTCTATAGTCAAGTAGGGATTCAAACTCTACCCTCCAGAGTAATAGCCAATGCTCACACCACACTGGCTCTCAAGAGCTGAGCAGAGGGCAAAAATATGGCTCCTTGTGTGGTACAGAGGGGCATTTGAGATCAATTTCTTTTGAATTTTTTCTGACTGTCTTTTGGGATTCCTGGGGGCCTTTGGCCCCCAGAAGCAAGCTGCTGTTGCTATATGTGTCATGTAGGTCACACTCTCCCCACCCCTAATTTAGCATCAAACAGTATTACCTCTTCATACATATTTTTTCGAAACTCCAAGTCTTCAATCAAACTTTGACATCGATTTTCAAGATCCACTTTCAGTAATGTTTCATCCACCAGCTGTTTCTTAGCAGCTGCTAAAGCAGCTTCAAGCTTAAAAAGGAATTTTAAAGGCATATTACTAAGCAAACAACTGACAAATAAAATAAAGCAATACCTGATAACGTACTCATAGAATTGGCCAACTGCAGAACATAAGAGTACAGCTAATGGTTTGAAGTAAATTCTGTCTTTCTTAATCAGTGATTTTTACTGTATAGTTTCTCAAAAGACACTGATCTTGTTTGGATACAACAATGTTTAAACTATTTACATAATATCTTTGATAGAAAATCTCTTCTAAGGTTCCTTAAAAAGAATAATTGCTTCATATACACAAAAGAATAATTTAGTTATATATAGAGTAGCAATGTTAAACTTACAAGATTTACAGTACAGCCCACTTACAAATTCATATACAAATTACTAATGATCTTGCACTTCTGATTCACTGTGGTGTGACTATCCCAAAGTGTGCCAGCCCTCATATCGTCCTCCAGCCTCACTCCACCTCCATCTCTGAAAGATCTGACACCTAGGCTGTGAGATTTTGTTCCAGTGGTTGAAACATGGAAATTTCAGTGCCTCTCAGCCTATCTGATGTAAGGCATTGACATTTTTTTTCTAATGTGACAGGGACTGGTACCATATCTGTGTTCACTGACTACAACTGTTCCTGGTTTTTTTGTTTGTTTTTTTTAGAAATATATTGCAGACTGGCAGCTGATAACTTGTGGACCAGCACTATAAAGGACTTTGATGAACAGGAAGTCAAGCTGCTCTCAACCAATGCTTGAGACCAACTTGGCTTCCTGTTGATCAAAGCCCTTTATAATTGCATGACTATCAACTAGTTGGATTCAGCTAATTATGGATAGAATGGAGAAAAGTTACTTCCTCTTTTCCTGGTGCCCTCAGCAATAATAGTTGCTCACTGAAGATAAAGGAATCTCTTATGGGACCTGCACTCTGTTACTCCATCACCCTGGAACAATTGGGAGGTGGAAGCTGACAAGCCTTCATTTCTACTTTAGATCTACCAGTGTTATTTAAAAACATGGCTAGGTGTTAGTCTTAATTCATAATCACAGTTAAGTTCAACCAACAGGTTAAGGTTCAGCTGCAAAACTAAACAGTGGTCAGAAACAACATTTTCTAATTTTCTATCTTTTCCTTGCAATTAGAAGAGGGGGGGAACTACATGCGCTTCAAACTCATCAGCATCATCAATTGTAACTGCCACATCTGAAGGAGACCATTATGCAGGACTGTAAGATACATCAAATGGTTTGGATTTAATTACAAGAGTTCCAGTAACAGTAGTTTACTGCCTTGTTCCTAAACCAAGATAATACAATCTCTAACAAAATGAGACAAAAGAGAACTGTGTTAATGAAAATTACTTCTTACCTGACCAATCTGATCTTTCAAATCGTCAAGCTCTCCCTCTAGACTCTTCTTATCACCAAGAGCTGTGGCAAGTGCTGCTTCTTTAGCATTCAGAGCTGCTTCAAACTCTCGAAGCTTAGCCACGGCTCCATTAAGATCAGATTCTTTTTTTCCATAACTAAAAACAAACCAGAGAAATTAAGTTCAGTCTGTTACTGTTATTTGCCATCAAGCTGGCTCCAACTTATGGTGGACTCTATGAATGAGAGAAATTCAAACCAGACATCCACTGCCCTGTTCAGGTCTTATAAACTCAGGGCAGTCTTTTCTTTCACTGAATCAATCTACAGGCGTCCCTCGGTCTTTCACAGACGAGAAGCCACATGGGACAAAATGGCACACACTGCCATTATATTAAGCAGGTCTGGAATGGGGATGGATAACTGTACTTGTAGTGAGGTCCTCCTCCATTCCTACTGCCTTCCACTTAATTGATCATTATCATTTTTCCCATTGGTCAAATCATCTCATATGTCCAAAGTACAAGTGTCAATTTAGTTATCTTGGCTTCTACTAAGGATTCAGGCTTGATTTGCTCTTTGTTGGGTGCATCAAATACAATGGAAAAGACACAAAATGTTTTTCTTGCTTAAGGATAAACAGCTGCAATACGTGTACGTGGATATTTAGACTCCACAAGTTTAGAATGTTAGCTGCTGAAAGACTTAAATCGTAACTTTTCAAGTAATTTACCTAACATTTATTATTCAAGATAACTCTTTTTTCACTATTATTTTTACACTAATTTAAAAGTGGAACAATGCTTAATTCTTGTTTTATCATAATGTATGCAGGTGTTAGAGGTGCAGGATCCCCACACCAGTGGAGAAACCATGAATATAAGAATGCTTTAAAACAAAACAAAACAAAACCAACCTGCCAGCAGACTTTTCTGGGCATTTCTAAGTCCTCCAGCGCAATTCTATGGTTAACTTCTGCTAGATGTTGACCACAGAATCATGCTGGGGAACCTTGTAAAGGCCCAGAGAGAACTTTTTGGGGTTGTGTACAAGGCAGCAATGGTGGGAAATACAGTAATCCATGAATAATCAAATACATGAATGTTTTACACAGCAATGTGGAGGGATGACTGTAGTCCATTTTTAAAAAGTGATTATCTTGCATGATTTTATCAGTGCATAAACCTATGAACAACACTTTCATGTGAACTAGTTTAAGCAACATGCAAATTTTCTGCCCAAACAGAAGTTATAATTAAGATCACAGAGATGCTATGATTAAGTATAGCTTCTATTTTACACAGAGAAATTAAAGTGCTGAAGAGCTTTTGGCAAGCATAGAGCTTGAAATGCAAAGTATTCAGCAGTTTCAAACACTTTTATTGCCATAAATTTGTTACTATAAAACCTGGATCAGATGTGAAGTGCGGGGGGGGGGGGGGGGGAGAACAGACAGGACAAAAATGTAGCATAATTGGGAAAATTGCAAGTCTTGCTTTCTATGAATTTGACAAATAAAGTCTGCTTCCCCCCCCCCCCCCCACATACACACACACAAACCAACCCTCACCATCCTATTCCACTTATTCTCAAGAAGCAGAATTTTAGTGGTGGTAAGGAGAATAAGTATGAAATGGGATCATTTTACTGGCGGAACAGAATATGGAGGTGCACGTTTGCCAGTTTCAACATTAATACTATGACAATATATTTTAAAAGGTGTTAATGCAAAGATCACTACGGTACAAGCTTTAACTTTCTCTATGAACTACTTTATCAGGCTAGATCAGGCCTACACAACATGTGACTTGCCAAAAGATTTTGGGCAGTCCAGGAAAAATACAGAGGATGTAAAAGAAAGTAAAGATGTAACGAGTGCTTTGTCCATCCTGGCCTAATCCTTCCACTAATCACAAATGTGCTTGTCATGTAACTTGGCAGGTGGGTTGCCACTGTGTACTCCTTGTCTGTCACATGACCCACAGCAACCAACCATTGTCAGTCTGTCTCTAGACTAAGAGGAGCGAGAATTGCATCTTTTCACTGTGTTTTCTTACAGGCACTCAATAGGGACAAAGTGAGTGCAGCAACACACCAACGCTGCTGATGCCCGCTTTGCAATGTGTGGCAATAATGTGAGGGCTTCTCCCCCCCTCCCACTGTGTGGCCACCCTCCAAATTACTTACGTCTCTCTCCAAGGTCAGACACTCAGTTCACTATATCTTTGTATATGAGCAGTTACTGTGGAGATTTGGGGGATAACTTTCTAAAATGTGTGATAAAAAACCCAGAAGATTGAATCAGAACAGAACAGAATCAGAGTGTTTAATCCAGAGTGGACAAACAGACACTTGTTTACTTACACAACAGAAAAAAATATTATGCCTTGTTTGCTGGGAAGTAAAAGTAAACTCAGAAATTGAGGCAGCTACTAAGGTTAGTTTTCAGATTTTTAAAGAAATTGCTGCTACTGGGAAGTCTTTTACTGAACATGACTTCATAAAGAAGCGCTTGCTGACTGCAGCTTCTGGATTATGTTCTGATTTAAAAGGTGTTTTTGAAAATGTAAGTTTGTCCTTTATAAAGACTAGCTGATATATTCAACAACCTTAACAGTCAGTTAAATCAGAAGGCAAATGAATTCAGTTATTCTTTAGCAATGGACGAGAGCACTGATTTGACAAATACTGCTCAATTTCTAATTTTCACTTGAGGTGTTGATGACAACATTGAAGTAAGCAAGGAACTGGCTGGTTTGTACTCCATGTGAGGTCTAACTACTGGAAAAGGAATCACAAATCAAGTGAATCAAGTGGGACTCAAGAACAAAACAAAAACAGTGATTATACCAAAATATGGTCAAAATAATATCTCAACAGAATTTACTGACAACATAAGGAACAGATTCTCATTACTAAGCATAATAGACCAAGACCAAGAACAGGGGAATTAACAGGGACATAATAAAAGAATGCAGACAGACACTTTCAATAAATGAAAAGAAAGAGAAAAAACCACGGATGACAGAAAAAATGCTACAAGCAATAAAGAAAAGAAAAACAAAAGGGAGATAGGAACAAACAAAAATACAATGGCTTGTGCGGAAAGATAAAGAAAATTACTACAATGACCAATGCTGAAAAACAGAAGACAACAACAAAAAGGGAAGAACAAGAGATCTATTTCACAAGATCCGGGAAATCAAAGGAAAATTGAAACTAAGGACTGGGATGAACTATGACAATAAAAATAACATAATTCAAGACTTGGAAGGAATAAAAAGACATTAGATGCAATACACAGAAGAACTGTATAGAAGAGATGACAAAAAGAAGGGAACAAAGAGCCATATGAAGATGAACCCCAAATTCTAAAAAGCGAGGTGGAAACTGCAATAAGAGAAATAGAGAAAAACAAATCACCAGGAACAGATGATATTCCATTTGAACTGCTGCGATCCACATTGACAGAGTCAACTCTAGTCCTAACCAACATATGTCAACAGATATGGAAAACAAAACGATGGGCCAACAGATTGGAAGTGATCAATATACATCTCAATCCACAAAAAGGGAAACACAAGAGACTGCAGCAACTACAGAACCATAGCATTGATCTCCCACACAAACAAAATCATGCTCAAAATTCTACAACATAGACTCCAACTATACATGGAGAGAGAGATCCCAGAGGTCCAAGTAGGGTACAGGAAAGGAAGAGGCACGAGGGACCACATTGCAAATATACAATGGCTAATGGAGTGCACCAGGGAATTCCAAAAGAAAATCAATATGTACTTTATAAACTATAGCAAAGCCTTTGACTGCATAGATCATGAAATGCTATGGAATGCCCTTAAAGACATGGGAGTGCCAACACATTTGATAGTCTGATGAAGAATCTGTACCAGGACAAGAGGCTACTGTCAGAACAGAAGACAGAGAAACAGAATGATTCCTAATTGGCAAAGGAGTTAGACAAGGCTGTATCCTTTCACCCTATCTGTTCAACTTGTATGCAGAACATATTATAAGAAAAGCAGGCTTGGACACAGAAGGAGGAATGAAAATAAGAGGAAGGCATATCAACAATCTAAGATATGCAGATGACACCGTAAGACTA
This sequence comes from Phrynosoma blainvillii, assembly GCA_026167975.1. Lineage (NCBI taxonomy): Eukaryota > Metazoa > Chordata > Lepidosauria > Squamata > Phrynosomatidae > Phrynosoma > Phrynosoma blainvillii. The sequence goes on along the minus strand of JANUYF010000002.1, from coordinate 89,015,734 downwards.
GTAGAAAATCTCACAGACCTGGAACACCTACTAAGGAAGATCAAAGAGGAAAGTGCAAAGGCAGTTTTAATGATGAACATAAAGAAAACAAAAATAATGACCACTGAGGACCTTCACAAGTTCAACCAAGACAATGAAAAAATAGAAATAGTAAAAGAATTCCTACACCTGGGATCAAACATTGATAGAAATGGGGATTGCAGCCAGGAAATCAGAAGAAGATTAAGAATGGGGAGGGTGGCTATGAAAGAACAAGGAAAGATTCTAAAAAGCAAAGATATACAACTCAGCACAAAAGTTAGAATCATATAAGCCAGGGGTAGGCAACCTTTCCCCTTTAAGGGCCGAGGGACTTCAGCTCCCAGAATCCCAGGAGCTATTGGCCAACATGGGACTATTGGCCAACATGGCTGAGGCTTCTGGGAGTTGAAGTCCCTCGGCCCTTAAAGGGGAAAGGTTGCCTACCCCTGATATAAGCCATTGTATTCCCTATTACCATGTATGGATGTGAGAGCTGGAAAGTTAAGAAAGATGATAGGAGGAAAATCAACACATTTGAGATGTGGTGCTGGAGAAGTGTTGAGGATCCCATGGACAGCCAAAAGGACAAACGAGGGGGGCCCTAGAGCACATCAAGCTGGAAACCTCCCTGGAAGCCAAGATGAGCAAACTGAGGGTTTCGTACTTTGGACATATCATGAGAAGAGAGAACTCATTGAAAAAGACAATAATGCTGGGGAAGGTGGAAGGAAGTAGGAAGACAGGAAGGCCACATGCAAGATGGATGGACTCTATTAAGGAGGCCACGAGTATTAAGGGGTTGCAGGATTTAAGCAGAGCAGTGGATTACAGAAGGTCTTGGAGATATCTCATCCATAGGGTCACCATAAGTTGAGATTGACTCGAGGGTAGTTAACAAAACTGAAAAGTTAGGCGTAACATTTGAAAACTTAGTGGCCATTTGCACTGATGGTGCTCCATCTATGTGCAGTAACTCTTGCTGAGGAGTTTGCTGGCAAAAAAATAACTAAGTATCATTACTTTGTAAATCAGCATGTATTATGCAGCAAGTTTTGAATTTCGACCATGTAATGCCACCAATGGTACTTTGGACTGTAAACTATAGGGGGTTGCAGACTGCCAGAAATAGTGCAAATTGAGTCCACTTTTAGGGCTAGGGAATCATGGGAACTGTATTTTATTGTGGCACCAGAGCTCTCTGACAGAGAAGGCTCAATGTCTCAGGGGAAAAAAACAAAACAATCCCCATGATTCCCTAGCACTAACCCTAACTCCACTTTTAGGGTTAGGGAATCATGGGAACTGTATTTTATTGTGGCACCAGAGCTCTCTGACAGAGAAGGCTCAATGTCTCAGGGGAAAAAAAACAAAACAATTCCCATGATTCCCTAGCACTAACCCTAACTCTAAAAGTGGACTCAATTTGCACTATTTCTGGCAGTCTGCAACCCCCCTATATTTGGTCAAAGGGACTAAAATATAGGTCATTTCAAGCATTTCTTGAAGAGGTTGGTGCCACCTGCAACAATGTACTCTATGATACAGAAGTTCATTGTTTCTGCCTTGGAAGAGTATTGCAATGTTTTGCTTCTCTCAAAGAAGAAATTGTTCAGTTCTGAGAGAATGACTGAAAAATTCCCAGAGCTAGACAATTAAGTTTGGAATAATGACCTGTATATTTTTATGTGACATCACGGGTCATCTAAATGAACTGAATTTACAGTTTCAAGGGAAAAGTAAACTTATGTTGTATGTTTGTTACGAGGCTTCTAGTGCCTCTTTCTTTCCTGAATCCTGCTTGCACTCTGGGATTTCTCTCTCGATTCGAGTCTATGCTGCAGAATTTTGAGCATAATTTGCTTGTGTGGGAAATTATGCTATGGTCCTATAGTTGCTGCAGCCTTTTGTGTCCTTTTTTTGTGGATGGGGATGTATATTGATTGTTTCCATATACATGGAAAACATTAGTTTTCCATATTTGTTGGCATATTTTAGTTAACACTAGAGTTGATTCTGTCTGTGTGGACTGTAGCAATTTAATTGGAATACTGTGTTTTCTGGTGATTTATTCTTCTCAATTTCTCTGAGTGCAGTTTCCACCTCTCTTCCTAAAATCTGGGATTCATCTTCATATGATTCTTCATCCCATGTGTCATTCATTTTTAATCTCTTTTATTTTGCTCTTTTGTGCTTTGTTTCCATTGTCGTGTAATATGTTCCTATTCTGATCACTGAGAATCGCCACCCTTGGTTTGAATCTTGGACCGCCTGAGAGGGTTAGGTATTGGGGGCACTGCACTCCAGTGGTTCCGGTCCTTCCTCTTGGGCAGGTCCCAGAGGGTGCTGCTCGGGGACAGTAGCTCCAATAAAAGGGAGCTCACCTGTGAGGTTCCACAGGGTGCTATTCTGTCCCCGATGTTATTTAACATCTATATGAAGACGCTGGGTGAGATTATTCGGAGTTATGGAGCTGGGTGTTATCAGTATGCTGATGACACCCAGATCTATTTCTCCGTATCTCGTTCGTCGGCCTCAAATTCCAATGGCGTCTCTTCTCTCAATGAATGTCTTCGGGCAGTAATGGGCTGGATGAGGAAAAACAGATTGAAACTGAATCCAGACAAGACGGAGGTGCTCACGGTATCAGCCCCGAAACCAAGAATTGGGTTGCAACCTCCAGTCCTGGATGGGGTCACACTCTCCTCCAGCGACTGTGTTCTAGTCTAGGGGTGCTCCTTAGAATCATAGAATCATGGAGTTGGAAGAGACCACAAGGGCCATCCAGTCCAACCCCCTGCCATGCAGGAACTCCCAATCAAAGCATCCCCGACAGATGGCCATCCAGCCTCTGCTTAAAGACCTCCAAGGAAAGAGACTCCACTACTCTCCGAGGGAGTGTGTTCCACTGTCGAACCGCCCTTACTGTCAGGAAGTTCCTCCTAATGTTGAGGTGGAATCTCTTTTCTTGCAGCTTGCATCCATTGTTCCGGGTCCTAGTCTCTGGAGCAGCAGAAAACAAGCTTGTTCCCTCTTCAATATGACATCCCTTCAAATATTTAAACATGGCTATCATATCACCTCTTTAACCTTCTCTTCTCCAGGCTAAACATTCCCAGCTCCCTAAGTCGTTCCTCATAGGGCTTAGTTTCTAGACCCTTTACCATTTTAGTTGCCCTCCTTTGGACACGCTCCAGTTTCTCCCCATCCTTTTTGAATTGTGGTGCCCAGAACTGGACACAGTATTCCAGGTGAGGCCTGACCAAAGAAGAATAGAGTGGCACTATTACTTCTCTTGATCTAGACACTATACTTCTACTGATGCAGCCTAAAATTGCATTGGCCTTTTTAGCTGCTGCATCGCACTGTTGACTCATGTTCAACTTATGGTCCACCTGGATTCCTAGATCCCTTTCACACGTAGTCTCATTCAGTCAGGTGTCCCCCATCGTATATCTGTACTTTTCGTTTTTCCGCCCTAAGTGCAGTACCTTACATTTCTCTGTGTTGAATTTCATTTTGTTAGCTTTGGCCCAGCTTTCCAGTCTGTTCAAGTCATTTTGAATTTTGATCCTGTTCTCTGAAGTATTAGCTACTCCTCCTAATTTGGTGTCATCTGCAAATTTGATAACTATGCCCTCGATACCGTCATCCAAGTCATTAATAAAGATATTGAATAGCACTGGGCCCAGGACAGAGCCCTGTGGCACCCCACTGGTCACTTCTTTCCAGGTTGAAAAGGAGCCATTGTTGAGCACCCTTTGGGTTCGGCCAGTCAACCAATTACAAAACCATGTAACAGTTACTTTGTCTAGCCCACATTTTTCCAGCTTGTTTGCAAGAATGTCATGGGGAACCTTATCAAAGGCCTTACTGAAATCAAGATATACTATATCCACAGCATTCCCTTCATCTACCAAGCTGGTAATTTTATCAAAAAAAGAGATCAGATTTGTCTGGCATGACCTGTTTCTCTGAAACCCATGTTGACTTTTTGTGATTATGAAATTATCTTCCAGATGTTCACAGACTCTCTGTTTAATGATCTGCTCCAGAATCTTTCCGGGTATTGATGTCAGACTAACTGGACGATAATTGTTGGGATCCTCTTTTTTCCCCTTTTTGAAGATGGGGACAACATTTGCCCTCCTCCAGTCTGCTGGGACTTCTCCTGTTTTCCATGAGTTCTCAAAGATCATTGCCAATGGTTCCGATATTACGTTTGCCAGTTCTTTTAATACCCTTGGATGTAATTCATCTGGTCCTGGAGACTTATATTCATTTAGATTAACCAGATATTTCTGTACTATCTCTTTACTTATCCTGTGCTGAAATTCTCCTATTCTATCCTCTGCTCTATTATCCTCAGGTTGAGCACCCTTTGCTTTTTCTGAGAAGACTGAAGCAAAGAAGGTGTTGAGTAATTCTGCCTTTTCTCTGTCCCCTGTTAACTTTTTGCCATCTTCTCCACACAGTGGCCCTACCATTTCCTTCTTTTTCCTTTTGCTGCTGACATACCCAAAAAAGCCCTTTTTATTGTCCTTAACCTCTCTAGCAAGCCTTAGTTCATTCTGCGCTTTAGCTTTTCTGACTTTACCCCTACACATGCTAGCTATTTGTTTGAATTCCTCTTTGGTGATTTCCCCATTTTTCCATTTCTTATACATGTTCCGTTTAAAACATAGTTCAGTTGCAAGTTCCTTAGTCATCCATCCTGGTTTCTTGAGACACCTCCCATTTTTCCTCCTCGTTGGCACGGTTTGAAATTGTGCCTTCAGTATCTCCCTTTTGAGAAACTCCCATCCGTCTTGAACTCCCTTCTCTTTTAGTATTCCTGTCCATGGGATCACCCCCAGTATTTCGCTAAGTTTAGTAAAATCAGCTTTCCTAAAGTCTAGAATGCTTGTCTATGCCTGGCTTCTCCTTTCCACTGTATAATAAACTCCAGGAGGACATGATCACTCCCACCTAAGGATCCAACCACTTGCACCCCATTAACTAGGTCTTCCCTGTTAGTTAGGATCAGATCCAAAATAGCTGACTCCCTCGTTGCCTCTTGACTCGTCGCTCCTGATGACAAATCAGGTAAATGCGACAGTCAGGAGCGCCTGTTATCAGCTTTGGCTGATACGCCAGCTGTGCCCTTTTCTGGAAGTAAGGGATCTCGAGACTGTTGTGCACACGCTGATAACCTCAAGCCTAGATTTCTGTAATGCGCTCTACATGGGGCTACCCTCGTGCTTAGTTTGGAAACTACAGTTAATACAGAATATGGCAGCCAGACTGGTGTCTGGAACATCTAGGAGGGAACATATTACTCCGGTTTTGGTCCCTCCACTGGCTGCCTATCAGTTTCCGGGGCCAGTACAAGGTGTTGGTTATCACCTTTAAAGCCCTAAATGGCTTGGGTCCAAACTATCTCAGGGACTGCCTTCTCCCATATAATCCTCCCCGCACACTCTGGTCCTCTGGGAGGAATTTGCTGCAGCCACAAAAAGCTAGGCTTGCGGCTACCTCCCAGAAGGCCTTTTCAGTTGTTGCCCCCAGACTCTGGAACGGCCTGCCGGATGAGATCTGTCAATTGACATCTTTAGACAGCTTTAAAAAAGGCTGTCAAGACGGATCTCTTTCGACAGGCCTTTCCGGAATAGACACTCCCGGCCTCAGGAATTCTAGGTTGGCTTAGCACGTAAATAAGAACCGCAGCCACATTCTGGTTTTTTTAATCTTGTTTGGCTATTTTTATACTATGCTTTAACTTATGATCTGATTTAATAACTTTTTAATGGGTGGGTGGGAATTTGATTTCATTGCTGTACGTGTATTTTATTGTTGTTAACCGCCCTGATTGATCCCAAAGGGGCGGGATATATTATTAATAATAATAATAATAATAATAATAATAATAATTTCTCTTTTGAGTTCACAGATCTTATGGAAGAGGTTTCTTGTTCCACATTTTTTGTTATTGCCTTCTACTCCTCTGCATTAATTGTTATAATTGTCTTTGTCCTTGGTCATTAGTCATTGATGAACAATTTTGTTCATAGTTTCGATTCTGTTCCTATCTCTCTTTTCTTTTGCTTGTCTTTACTGCTGGAAGGGTTTTGTTTTTTTTAATATCCACTGTTTTTCCTCTTTTTTTGGCCACAAATACTATCTTCCTGCATTCTTCCCTGATTACGTCCCTGGCTTTTGACCATAGTTCTCCTGGTTCCTGGTGGATTATGCTTAGTAATACAAATATTATTTCTCACACTGTAAATTCTGTTGAGATGTTCATCAGACTGTATTTCAGTATGATGACTGATATCATGTTCTTCTTCAGCTTTAATCTTTAATATACATAGTTCATGATCTGTGCCAAAGTCAGTACATAGTTTAGTTTTGGCTGCATGAACAGAGCTTCTCCATCTTCCACTTGCAGTTATGTAGTCTATCTGATTTTTGCATTGACCACCTGGTGATGTTCATATATATAGTCTCTTCTCTGGTTGCAATGAATATTGTTGGGCTCACAAAATTTTATCCTTCACTCTTCTGCTTCATTTCTTGTTCCTAGTCTGAAACACCCAATAGTTTTTTATTCTTCGTTTCCCACTACAGTTGCCCTTCCCAATCCACAAGGGATCTGTTCCAGAACCCCACGAAAATGGCAGCTCATTAATATTGGAGCCCCACTGAAACTAATGGTGCGCACACACCCATTTTAACTATAGGCACTTGTCCCTCCCCACAAAGAGCGAGACTGCGGACTCTAAGTCCGCAAACGGGGAGGGATAACTGTATAGCTTTCCGGTCCCCTATTATTAGCAAGCAATCCTGTTTTGGTGTGTTGTCAACTTCTGGGTGAAAGTCTCTTGTGGCCAATAGTTTGAATTGGGAAGGAGCTCAAGTGCTCCCACTTGTATTTCTGTAGAATCAGTTCTACAGAGGACTTATCCATTTGTGAAACCATATTCAGCTATGACATCCAGCTGGGAAACTGTGACCTGAATTTTCCCTTGTATGATAAGCTAACTGTAAACCAAGTTTTGATGCCAGTTTACAACTCTGGGCTATAAGGAATGTTCAAACTACAGTTTCAGTGCATCAATGGATAAGGAAGAGAGGGCAAGCACAAAGATTTATGGTGTTAGGAACCACACTACATGATGTTGTAGTGTAGTTCTCAGCACCACTGTAAAGGTGAAGTAATTTTCACCTAGTAGGCAACTGATGATTCAATGCAATGCAAGACAGGCCACATTATCAGAAATTAAGTTTCCACACCCACCAAAATGTTCTACCCACACATTTGAGTCTCCACTCACCCACCAGTCTTCTGGAGGAACATTAAAACAAGTCTCAATATACACTGCACCCTGACTTAAATAGCTAATTAGCCATGATTGTCACGGGTTATACTTAGCCAGTTACTATAACTCTATTCAGACATTATAAAGGTGAAACAGGGATACACATAGTACTCTATCATCACCAACCCATCTCTGTATGAAAACAGGGAAGGTCAAATGAAGGTGGCAAGTAAGACAGTTTTTAGTCAGTACTTAAGGTGATAGCTGTCAGAGCACCTTGTTAAAATTCTACACTTCATATGGCACGTCACATAAGGTTTTATGTAGATTAACTAGAATCAAAGAACTATTAATAAATAAAATAAAGAGAAGAACTGCACCTAATCATATAGCTCAGGTAGAAATTCCGTTCAAAACCAGAAAGATTCAAATGTACTAGTTGAAAATAAGCTTTCTGCCAATGGAGAATAAGCTATAAGCACAAGAGATGCATCAATTTTCTGATATAACTGCACCAAACTAAAGGAGAAATATTCTTTCAAATCATATTAACTCTCTAAACAAGGTCCTCAACTAAAATCTACCATACTAGCATAAGACACAGGACAGCTGTTTCAACTTTACTTATTCTAAACAGTTGGACTCTGCACCAGCTGAGCCACAGATAACAGTTGTTGAATCAATGAAGTGATTGTCTTAGCAACAGAGCCACAATGAACATGCATTTTCACTATGATTTTTCTTTTTAAAAACATGGAAGTTCTAATCTAGAAAAGGGGGAATTATCTGCATAAGAGAAATTTTAATGTGTTTGGAATTGGTTGATTATGATTTTTTAAAAGCCCACATAGCCATGTAAGCAAAATTTCTTAGCAGCTGGCAATTCTATGGAGGAAGATAAAACCTCACCAACAGATGCAATTTTTCATATTTGCAGCTGTGCATTTTCTGTGAAGGGTTTTTTTGTAGTTACAACATACAATAGCTGTACAGCAGAACTTTGAGATGTTGCCATTATATATAGTGTTACTTTTAAGTACACTATTTTTTATTTACTGTATTTTCCGGCGTATAAGTCAACTTTCTAACCAGGAAAACCTGGAGTTAAAGCTGGGGGTCATCTTATACGCCGGGTATAAGGTTGAGGAGGTTGAGAAAGACAGAGGTGGGAGGAGGGAAGGAGCCCGGGAGAGAAAGAGGAGGAGCAGGAAGACCGCTCTGAGGCTGGGAAAAAAGCCTGGGAGAGGAGGAGGAGGAAGAGGAGGTACTTCTTCTTTCTCCTGCCTTTTCCCCCCTCCTTCCCTCTTCATCCTACTGATCCTCCATTTTCTCTCCCTGCCTTTTCCCCCCTCCTCCCACCTTTCCTCTTTGTCCTACTGGTCCTCCATTTTCTCTCCCTGCCTTCCCCCCCTCCTCCCACCTTTCCTCTTTGTCCTACTAGTCCTCCTTTTTCTCTCCCTGCCCTTTCCCCCCTCCTCCCACCTTTCCTCCTCATCCTCCTGTTCAGAAAGGGGTTGCCATTGCGTTTCCCTGAGGCTGAGAGAGTGTGACTTTCAAGACTGTTATTGTGTGCCTTCAAGTCGTTTCTGACTTTTGGCAACTCACAGATGAACCTATCCTGGGGTTTCCTTCACAAGGTTTGTTCAGAAAGGGTTTTCCATTGCTTTTCCCTGAAGCTGAGAGTGTGACTTTCAAGACTGTTGTTGTATACCTTCAAGTCGTTCCTGACTTTTGGCAACTCAAGGATGAACTTATCCTGGGGTTTCCTTCACAAGGTTTGTTCAGAAAGGGTTTGCCATTCCTTTTCCCTGAAGCTGAGAGAGTGTGACTTTCAAGACTGATGTTGTCTGCCTTCAAGTCATTCCTGACTTTTGGCAACTCAAAGATGAACCTATCCTGAGGTTTCCTTCGCAAGGTTTGTTCAGAAGGGGGTTGTGACTGCTTTTCCCTGAGGCTGAGAGAGTGTAACTTTCAAGACTATTGTTGTCTGCCTTCAAGTCCTTCCTGACTTTTGGCAACTCAAAGATGAAGTTATCCTGGGGTTTCCTTCACAAGGTTTGTTCAGAAAGGGTTTGCCATTGCTTTTACCTGAGGCTGAGAGAGTGTGACTTTCATTACTGTTTTTGTTGTTGTGCATCTTCAAGTCGTTTCCAACTGATGATGACACTAAGGCAAACCTATCATGAACCTATCATTTCTTTCCTATGTGTTTTTTCAGACAGGGTTTGCCTTTGCCACCCTCTGGGGCTGAGAGAGTGTGATATCTAAGATTGTTGTTGTTGTATGCCTTTGAGTCATTTCCAACTTACAGCAAACCTAAGGCTCATAGTGCTTGCTTGGCAAGGTTTCTTCAGAGGGGAGTTTGCCATTGTCATCTCCTGAGTCTGAGAGAGTGTGACTTGCCCGAAGTCACCCAGGGGGATTCCATGGCTGAGCCAGGATTCGAACCCTGGTTTCTAGTCATACTCTGATACTCAGACAGGGTGACCAAATGTCTTCAATGTAAAGGAGGACAAGTCACTACAAAAAATGTAGGACATACAAGAAAAAAAGGCAGAGAAAGCTAAAAACACTAATATAAATGTAAATCCATGCTTCTTAGCCGTGCTCAAAATGGAGGACGTTTTAATGGTCAAAATTGTGACTTTTAACCTTATCATGGGGTTTTCTTGGCATGTTTCTTCAAATGGGGGTTGCCATTACCATCCTCTGAGGCTGAGAGTGTGTGACATGGCCAGGGTCACTTACTTGGCTGCAAATTGTACATACCCCAGAATGCATCACCTAGTATATTGGCAGTCCTTCCCCCCAACACTTTCTCATTTCCCCCCAACCATCTCATAACTGGGAAATGGAAATAATTTTTAAAGCAGCATTTATGGTAAATCAGGACTATTTTTGAAAAAGTAAGGTCCAAAATACACTGCAGAAATAAATGTTAGGGAACGTGGGAGCTGTAGTTTGTTGTGTTTATAAGTGACAGTTTTCCTGCTAAGTACCTGCATGTCATAAGCATTTGAATTAAAATTACCAATTGAAATCAAATCTGATGTTTTTTACATTTAGTGTGTGTTGAAAGAGTGGGGTCGTCTTATACAGCGAGTATATCCCAAACTCTATATTTTAACTGGAAAAGTTGGGGGTTGTCTTATACGCCCAGTCGTCTTATATGCCGGAAAATACAGTAACTCTGTTTTAGCTGAAAATTTAAAATAATGGAGCATAATTATTGAAACAATGTAGGGGAAAATAAACAACAAAGGCTGAAAATGATAAATACCTACACGTAACTAATGCACAGCTCGTTTCAGCAAAACAATGTTCAAAAGGCATAATTGCCATGATTACCATTAACTGTATGATTTTAGACAAACCTAAACAGTTTGACAAGGCATTTGCAAAAGATAACTCTTTAAACACCAAGTTTACAAGTGCCTGATGGGGCATTTCCTAACAGGCACTATAATGGAAATAGCAACACCCATTTCTTCAGCTCTGTCTAGTTTAGCCAAATTTACAAGCATGCAGTAGATGAAGGAATAAAGCAAAGGTGGAAAACATTAAGTCTTACCCACAGCACTGCAACACCCCCCCCCAAAAGCATTTACAAAGTAGGAAAATCTGCTTGACTTACTGTTGTGCATTTGCCATGCATATGTATCTTCCACGGAGCTGTCTGCTTCATTTTGACTAACTGTTGGACCAACAAAGTATGTCACCCATGGAAAAGTTAAAAATGGACACTAGCACTGGGAAGGGTGTAGCAGCACATAATCAAGGTGAATTAGGGACTCTCATACAAAAAGATCCAAAACATGGCTCATGGACAATCTAACATTATTCAGTAGAGACCATAAGAGTTACCAATTTCCAAAGCTTAGTGTGACAGCTAAGGATCTGCTCCTGATGAATCAGTACAGTAGAGCTATTGTGGTAGGAAACATTTAAAGGTAACTATTAAGAATGGTGTAGTGATTTGGACTATGATTCTGGAGAACTGGATTTGAATCTCCACTCAGCCATGGAAATCCACTGGGTGACTCTGGGCACATCACACTTACTCAGCCTGAGAGGATGGCAATGGCAAACCCCCTCTGAAGAAACTTGCCAAGAAAACCCTGTGAAAACCTTTAGGGTTGCTATTAAGTCAGATATGACTTGAAAGCACATGATCCAAACATGCATTAAGGATAGCCAAAATGAATAAACCACACATTAGGACAAAGGAATAATTTCTCTTGTTTGAAGCCAAATGTTAGGAGATTCCCAAAGAAATATAAAATGTAATCTTCTTCATGGTTACAGGGTTGCTTTGTATGTTTGCTGGTTGGGGCAGGAAGACAGGGAAGGTAACACAAAGTATCCACTGTGTGTTCTATGGAAAAGTGAAGCTAGACTAGGTATTATTCCTTCCACTTACTTTCCAAACATTCTTGTAAAGAAATCTTTCTTTGTGCAGTCAAACAATACTTTAGATCTGTTGTAGGTTTGCCAAGACATGGCAAGCTTGCTTACAACAGATGTACCTTTTTATGCGTTATTGCTTCTTTCTTTACTAACAGAAGAACCAGTAGAATGCTATTGTTACACATTAGAGACAATAGATCCAGAGGATTCTGCTCCAGCTTTCCTAGGGCTTTATTCCTGAATGCTCCTCTTCAACATTTCCTTCCAATGAAAAGCTGCAAGGCAAATATTAGAACTCCTTGGGTTCCACATGCACAAAATGGAAATGTTTGCATGCATTCTGAAGTGTTAAGTCTTAGGCCTATACCATGTATCTTCCCTGACTGAAACAGTTTTAAGCAAGTGGCACAGCCTAATGCTCTGAAGACACCAAATCTTGTCTGATCATGAGTCAAGCCTCGCTAATACTTAGATGAGGGACCACCATGGAACACCTGGTATTGTGGTCTATATTTCAGAGGAAGGCAATGTCAAACCATTTCTGAGTATTCCTTGTCCAAGAAAACCGAGTGCATCTATGCTATAGAAAAAATGCAGTTTGACAACACTTTAAGTGTCATGGGTTCAGAATCCTGGTATTTGTAGTTTCGTGAGGCACCAGCACTTTTATAGAGGTTAAAAAGCTTGTAAAACTGCAAATCCCAGGATTCAATAGGATGGAGCCACAGAAGTTAAAGTGGTGTCAAACTGCCTCATTTCTACAGTGTAAATGCACCCTCTATGAAATTCATGGGATAGCCATAAGTTGATTGATGGCCTTTACAGACTGCCAGAAATAATGCAGCTTGAGACCACGTTAACTGCCCTGAGTCGGTGCTAGGGAATCATGGGAACTGTAGTTTATTGTGGTACCAGAGCTCCTTGACAGAGAAGGCTCAATGTCTCAGAAAAAACTACAATTCCCATGATTCCCTAGCATTGGGCCAGGGCAGTTAAAGTGGTCTCAAGCTGCTTTGTTTCTGGAAGTCTGTAAAGGCCCTAAGTGACTTGAAGGTACATATACTGTACACGTAATAGTTCATGTCCTTTTATGACCGTTAGGAACTAACTATGATGCAAACAATCACAAGCTTGAATACCAAGGTAATTGATCCTAAACCTCGATCTCTTTAAAAGTCATTTGACCAGTGATCAGTTTAAAACAAGAAGCAAAACAAAGGGCAAGGATTAAGGAGAGCATCTCTCATCTCAATTCTAGTACAGACTTAACATAGCTTTTGTTCTGGAGGCAGTTTATTAATTAATCCATTTATCTTTCAAGCAATCATATTTTTAACCAAATGCTTATTTCCCAACAAGATCAGCCCATTTAATAGCTCAAGAAAAAGATGCTGATAAAATAGGAAGGAAGTGAAATGTGTTGTAAATTATTCACAAATGCAAAAAGACAGAGCTTCCAGCATTGCTGTTTTTTCGCCTTCCCTAGCCATTGGTGTTTTTTCTACTTATTTGCCAAGACACAGAAGTAATTTGGTAATGGCCCTACTAAAAGATACTCGTATCGTCCATTTATCAATCCTTCATAACCAATTATCACACAATACATTTAAAGAGACTTAAAAGATCAATCTTCATAACTATAAAGATCTTCAAAACTATAAAGGTCTGTTCCCAGGCACTTCACTCCATTCATCTGATGAAACAAAGTCTACAAAACCTGGTAGTACCAATTCCTTTCTCTCAGTCTTAAAGGTGCTATAAGATCCCTTTACATACTGATCCAGACTAACACAGCTATGTCTTTGAATTAATATCAATGTACCACAACCATTAACATCAGAGACACATACCTGACTGAAAGACTGAATCCCTGGCTTAACAAAACTCCTAAACTGCAGCAGGTAGTCAAGTTATTCTTCCTCCCAAACACTGATGTTTTATATTCTAACACACCTCACCTCGCAAAACCCAGAGGTATTATTTGAGGCTATTACTAATGTTTTGAAGTAGTTTTCCCAAGCTTAAATGTCTGCCCACTTAAAATTATACCATTACAAACCTTCCTCACAAAGCGAGTTAATAAAAGACTTTTGAGTATGTCAGCAACAAAGCTCTGAATTCTTATTTAAAATGTACAAAAACCAGCTAACGATTCAAAGGTGTGAGCTGAACCAGGAAAAATATGCACGTATTCAAACAGAGCAATATTACAAGCAAAGTATAAAATGTAAGGAATTTTTCTTATCACCCTGCAACCTTTGATTAAGGATTCAAGATGCAAGGAGTCCTAGTACAGTTTATTCTGGTTATGTCAAATGTTTCTATACAGTTTCATTTGCAAGAGTCCAATTATAAGAAACGTTACTTCTATTTAGATTAAATTTATTTAGATTTTGTTTTTTCCAGATTTGCCATCTAATGCACCAAATATTCCATGTAGATATTTCCATGCTCTGTAGCTATGAAACCTTTTCAGAAAGGCAGCTGGAACCAGCTTAAAAGTTTATTCTTCTTGACACAACACACCTCTGCCTCCAGATTATTGCCAGGAAAAAAAAATCTGGAATCTGGAATACAGATCTCAATTTAAATGAAAAAAGATCTAAGCTGGGGTGGGTAAATGCGCTGCAGGCTATTTGCCCATATTTTGGAGCAACCATGCTTCTGAGAATACATGACCTGTTTCAGGCCTTACACACACACACACAAACTAGATGTGACTGGATGAGCCTGCAGAGGCCTAAAACCCTGGAGGGATGCCAGGGGTACTAAGCCAGGGGTAGGCAACCTTTTTGAGCTGGGGGCCGGTCCCCCAAAGTCCTCCCCTCCGCTGGGCCAAGGGGGGGGGGATGGTGGCATGCGCGCGCGCACCCCCCGCGCACTGCTGCTGCGCGGCCGCCTCCACGCATGTCGCAGCTGCCATTTTGATTTCCAAAATGGCGGCTGCGACTCGTTTGCACATGCACAGTACTCCTGCGCATGCGCAAACGCATCGCGGCCGCCATTTTGGAAATCAGAATGGCGGTCGCGGCAGTCCGCCTGGGCCGGTAAGTACAGGAACCTGGGCTGGAACCGGCCCGCGGGCCGTAGGTTGCCGCCCCTGTACTAAGCCATGGTATCAAAGGAAAACATCAGCATCAGAGAGAGACCAGTTTTTCTAAAATATAGAAATCAGAAGAAACTCTACCATATCTGAGCAATTTTCTAAATTTCCAAAGCAAAAACTGTACTAGATTAGGGATGATAAACAGGTAGCCTTCCAGAGGTAGTTGGAGTGCAGCTGTCTAGAGTTGATGGGGATTTCAGTTCAACAGTGTCTAGAGCAGGGGAAGGCAACCTTTTTAAGACCTGGGCCGGTCTCCCATAGCCCAGGTCTCGGCTGGGCCGGGGGGGGGGGGGCGGAATGGCGGTGCACGCGCGTGCGCCCTCCACCACTGTGTGCGACCCCCCATGCATGCCGCCGCGTGCAAACGCGTTGCGACTGCCATTTTGATTTCCAAAATGGCGGTTGCGGCGAGTGTGCCCGCAGAGCAGCAAAGACGCGCCGCGATGGCGGAGCGTGGTGGCGGCGGCAACCTTTGGCCCGGGCCGGTAAGTCCAGGGAATGGGGCCTTAACCGGCCCCTGGGCCGTAGGTTGCCGGTCCCTGGTCTAGAGGATCCCACACTCACCACCCCTATACTAGATAGGGATAATAAAGCTTGTTTTCAGAAGTAACTAAAGTATTCATTCTATGAAGTCATCCAACATTGGAATTCACTGGCTGATATGCTATTCAGTAAATATCCTCTACAGGAGGCAACTGGAAAGAATTACTGTAAGAAGAATCTACAGGGACTGAACATCCTATCTGTCTCAAAAATTATATGAAGAATTAAGGACAGATAAAAATCAAAAGAAAAAAATCTGGAAAAATATTTTTTTCTGAATTCAGAAGCATGGGCATTCTGGAGCTCTATAAATCTCACGAGTAGTCAACACAATGCAATACAAGCTTCTTTAGTTAGGGCACAATAACACACACTCAGCAAAGTGATCCTGGGTTAGATTTGTTTTGAACTATCTACTCAACCATTTAATAGGGTGCCCTAGTGAAAAACACAGAGGCAATCCAAAGGCAAGAAAAACAGTATTTTTTGAAAAATGTACAGTGCATTCACAATAGTATATAAAAAGGATCATATAAAAAGGATACATCACAGTCGGAGTGGATAGAAGGAAGAGAGAACTAAAAACAGAGGGCAGGAAGCCTGTAAAAAAAGCTTTCTGTTAAAAAGAGAAAAAGCTATTGCTTAAAAACCTGTTTCACACAAGTAAAAAAAGTGTACATCAAACACTGACATATGAAGTTAGGTTATAAAGGCTGTTGCCAGAGTGCCTTGTAATAACAAGTAAAATGATTTTTGAAGAAAGGATTAGTAATATACATAGAAATGTTGACTTAGGGCCAAAATATACTGCAGAATTAATCCAGTTTGAGACTGCTTTAACTGCCCTGGCTCAATGCTAGGGAATTCTGGGAACTGTAGTTTGTGGTGGCACCAGAGCTCTAACAGAGAAGGCTCAGTGTATTACAAAACTAGTTCCCAGAATTCCCTAGCACTGAGCCAGGGCAGTTAAAGTCGTCTCAAACTGGATTATGTCTGCAGTGTGTTTTGGCCCTAAGAAGGATTCAAACTATTTTCTTCTTAAATTAGCTTAAAATGTAAGGTTTTCAACTATAGTTTAATCAGAACTATGTGGTAAGTTCTTGAATCCTAACTGTATGACCACATGTGATGGTAGAAAATTTTACTTTTTTAAATCTCTCCAAACCAAACTAAACCAAACCAAACCATGACAGCTATATGCCCTCACGTAAACTGGCATACTTTCAGATCTTACGCATATTTAGTACCAAAGTATTAATGACCAATATTAGTACAGGAAAAAAACAAAGGCCCTTTGCAGACTGCCAGAAATAGTGCAAATTGAGTCCACTTTAACTGGGAACAGAAATAGTGCAAATTGAATCCACTTTAGTTTATTGTGGAACCTCTGACAGAGAAGGCTCAATGTCTCAGAAAAAAAGCTACAGTTCCCATGATTCCCTAGCACTGAGCCAGGGCAGTTAAAGTGGATTCAATTTGCACTATTTCTGGCAGTCTGCAAAGGCCCAAAGGCTTTCAGAAACTGTATTTAACATTGTTTTTAAGGCTAACAGTTACTGTAGTATGTAACTGTAAAAACAGAGGACGTAAATAGCCTAAAGGCACCAGATCTTGTCTCATCTTGGAAGCTAAGCAGGGTCAGTCCTGGTTAGTACTTGGATGGGAGACTGCCAAGGAACATCAGCTGCTGTAGGCTAAATTTCAGAGGAAGGAACTGGCAAAACCAGTAGTGTGCTCATGCCATCCGCAGGCTTGAGCTTATGCGGACGCCAACCCCTGGGCATTATAATTGTGTGTGCATCCACCGTGCGCACAGGAACACACAGCCATAGGGGAGAATGGCACTTGAGGTTTTTCCCTTATGTGTGTGTGTGTGGGGGGGGGGGGCCTCCAGAACGGATCCTCTGCGTGTAACAAGGGCCCACTGTATTGCTTTCCTAAGAAAACGCTATGAAATTCATGGCGTTGCTGAAGTCATAAGGTGACTTGATGGCACACACACACACAAAACAAAAATTTAACAAAGTTTTTTGTTATATCAATGAAAGGAAATAAAGTGCCTCCTTTCTACTTCAGCTCTGCAGCAAACACTTCACATCAATATAAAAAGCCAGATATGCTGTGTAAGTGCAATACAACCATAAGATTTCTCTGCAATTGTCAATTATACAACCAAAAATGAACTATAATCCCCAGTATTCATTCACACTGCAGGCTGGATACATCAGACAATCAGAAGACAGCCATGAAGTCACACATCCACACACTATATTATTTCTTCTCCTCAAATGGCCGGGCGGAAATTCATCATGAGAACAAGCAGGGCAGCCAGAGGAAAGTGCAGAGCAGTTTCCTTTTCATTCATTCAAAAGCAAACACATCAGATACAGCACATGGCAGCAGCTGGAGTAGTCAAGCTAGTGTACACATTATTACATTAAACAAATGAATGGGAGGGAAGGAGAGGAGACAATAACGTCTCAAAGTATGTGTGATTATCAACAGAGGAAAACAAAAATAAGTAGATTGTGACTTTGCATGTTAACTACCCAAACCAGCTACAGTCTTTCAGCAACAGTGTTTTTATCAGCAAGCACACAAAAGTTGAAGCATGCACAGATGTACTAATCAAAGTCAGAGAAAGAACTACTGTATATAAAGTTAGAGAATCTATCATCCTATACATTCCTACAAAATGGGGCAGTAAAGAGTTATTGAAAATGGTGACCTATTAGCTGTGTACTCCCCCTCCCCAGCCAGGAATGTAAGAATCCAGACAACTTCCCCACCCATTCAATCCCAAAGGGTACAACCATCTCTCCTCATATTTGGAGAAAATTTATGTCCTTTCTTAGGAGCTGCACTTTGACCCACATTAACTCCCCTATCTCCTCTAAGCACCCAGTTTAAAGGCGCCACCACAACCTGCACCAAAGGATGCATTTGGGGCCAAGGGTTCACAATATTAAGCCTGTATATTAATGTATTAACATTAACTAAAGATTCACAATATTAAGCCTGAAGATGGGGTGGGCTGGAGGGAAGGGAGAGGAGAGAAACGGCAGGTTCTTGTGGGATTTTTTGACATAGGTTTTTAGAAAGAGGCTGAATGGCCATCTGTCAGGAGTGCTTTGATTGTGTGTCCTTGCATAGCAAAAAGGGGTTGGACTGGATGGCCCTTGAGGTCTCTTACGATTCTAAAACAATCATAAGGAAGACCAAGTCCACAGGTCATGGAAACTTTGTTTCTTCTAACAAGTGGGGGGGGGGGGGGAGATGCTAAACTGTCCATATTGAGCAGTATATACCAGACATGCAAAACAGAGAAATTCATCCATAAGCGACAGTGTTTTTCTATGTTTCTACGACAACCTCCCCCAAAGGCCCAGAAACTTTTTTGTTATACTTGACTATAAATTGACCTCGTGTGTAAGTTGAGGGCAGATTTTGGGGCCAAAATGATAGATTTTGATACGACCCATGGATAGGTTGAGGGTAAAACTTAGGGGCATGTAACAAAAGATGTAAAGAATGAGGCAAAGGGGGGGGGGGGGAAATGCCCGAGAACAAAATTCCAGCAGGCATAACTGTTTGTGCTCATATTAAAGGTTGGATGGAAAGAGTAGAGCGGGGTCAGTGCTTCCATGACAGATTACACTCTTGCCTTTCACCAGGGAATGGGTTTTTAAAAACAAAAATAAGAGTTAAAGTACAGTACTTACACAGACCCATGGGTAAGTCAGCTCAGGTTTCGGGGTGTGTGTGTGTGTGTGTCAATTTTTTCACCTAAATTTCTAGACTTATACATGAGTATATATATACCTCCCCCTGGGTAAACCCAAGTCCCTCAGCCATATTAATTAATCACATGCCCGTATTAAAGGGAGGGGGGTGCTCCATGTTCCTGCCAGGACCATCACCTCCTCCTCCTGCTCTTTCCTCTGGGACGAGGAAGGGGGGCTTCGGGAGAAGGGCAGGCCTTGTCAGGGCCCCCAGGCAGTCCTCACCTGCCGAGGAGCTGGTCGTGCTCGGCGCGGACCTTGCCCAGCTCGATCTGGAGCCTGGCCCTCTCGCGGGCGGTGTCGTCGAGGGCGCGCCGGGCATCGGCCAGTTCCGCCTCGTAGAGGGCCTTGAGGCCGGTGAGCTCCCGCCCGCGGACCTCCTCGCGCTCGGTGACCTGGAGGTGGAGGGCGCTGTTCTCGATCTCCAGGCTCCGCACCTTGTCGATGTAGACGGCCAGGCGGTCGTTGAGCTCCCGCAGCTCCTCTTTCTCCTGGAGGCGGGTGATGCGCGTCGGGCTCAGAGGGGTGCTGGCCGCGCTGCTCCGGCTCCGCTGGCCCACGGGCGTCGAGGCCCCCGCCAGCGCCAGCGCCGCCGCCATGGCGGGAACGATGCGAGGGAAAGGAAGGAAGCAGGGAGGGAGGGAGAGGAAGGAAGGAAGCAGGGAGAGAGAGAGGGGGGGAAAGAAAGGCAGAAAGCAGGGAGAGAAAGAAAGGAAAGAGGGAGAGAAACGAAGGAAGGAGGGAGGGAAAGAGAGAGAGAGGAAGGAAGGAGAAAGGAAGGAAGGAAGGAAGGAAGGAAGGAGAGAGAATGGAGGAAGAGAAAGAGGGAGGATGGAAGGAAGGAAGGAAGGAAAGAGGGAGAGAATGGAGGAAGAGAAAGAAAGGAAGGAAGGAGAGAGAATGGAGGAAGAGAAAGAGGAAGGAAGGAAGGAAGGAAGGAAGGAAGGAGGGGGGCGTGTGGGGAAACTCCGGCCGGGGAGGCGGGAAAACAAAACAAACAAACGAGGAGGCCCGGGAAGGGTTAAAAAAAGGCTGAGGCCGCAAAGCTTCCAAGTGCAAAAATCCCTGTCGAATAATAACAGTAATAATAAAAAGCAGGGTTTTTTTTATTTTAGAAAAGCATTTCTTACCTCAGCCACAAAAGCGAGAGACCGAAAAAGAAGCGTGCGTGTGTGCGTGTGTATAAATGCGAAAGGAAGCAAAACGGAGGTTTTTTATAAAATCAATGAATGGAGGCAAATGGAGGAGGAGGAGGCGGGAAAAGAAGGGGAAAGAAATAAAAGGCGAGGGAGGAGCACCAACGAATGGAAGAGGCGCTGAGAGGAAGGAGCGAAGGAAGGAAAGAAGGGTTGCTTACAAAGGAGCCCCCCCCCCCAAAGGGCAAATAGAAGAAGGCGACCTCGCTGAGTGTTTCGGGGCTGGAAGGCGCGCTAAACCGGCCTCCCAGGAGCCTCTACGCCGCTGTCTCCAGCCGCTCCTCCCCGGCCAGAAGGGAACACAAAACAGGCGGGATCAGCGTGGAGCCAATATGGCCGCCGCCGCCGCCGCCGTCGCGCTCAAAACCAGCCGCTCCTCCTCCTTCTTGTCCTCGCCCTTGCCTCGCCTCCACGTGACCGGGCCGTAGCCAATGGGACGGCGAAGCGCCCTCGGCCTCGCTGTTTATGGAGCTCGGGACGCTAAATTCAAAACCCGCCGCTTGCAACTGTCAGCCAGGTTGAAGCGCGCGCGCGAGAGAGAGAGAAAGAGAGGTCCCCCGCCCGCCTGTCGAAACGGCCCGTCCCATTTCTTTAGTCCGCGTGAGCGCGCGTGCTCGCGCCCCAACCGTCGTCGCTTCCCGGATTCCGAGGCCTTGCTTTTCTCCTCAGATGCTGTAGGGAAGGAGCAGGAGGGGGGAAAGGGCTGTTTTTCGACCCTGGCCGCTCTGAGGAGGCAGAAGGGGAGCTGCTGGTTCCTCTCATTCCTTCTCTGGCAGCGTTAGCGTTCAACTTCTTGTCACTATTTTGCGAGTATCCTACACTGCAATGGCCTGTGGTTTGAGTCTTGGACTGTGACTGTAGAGACCAGGGTTCGAATCCCCGCTATGCCATGAAGCACGCTGGGTGACTCTGGCCAAGTCACACTCTCTCAGCCTCAGAGGATGACAATGGCAAATCCCTCTCAGAATAAACTTGTCTGTGATAGGGTCGCCATAAGTGGGAAATGACTTGAGGGCACACAACAGCAACAACATCCTACGTGCAGCATTTATTTGGATACGGTACACACCGCCTGGCTAACGTGTAGAGAGGTCTTATCTGCACTGCAGAAGTAATGCAGTTTGACACTGAAGAGCCATGGCTCAATGCTGTAGAATTCAGGGATTTGTAGTTTTGTGAGATATTTAGCTTTCTCAGAGCTCTGGTGCTACAATCTGCACATCCCAGGATTTTATAGCATTGAGCCAAGGCAGTTAAAGCGGTGTCAAACTCCCATTATTTCTGCAATGCAGATTAGACTCTAGAGGCCCACTGAAATGGACTAAAGTGGGGGAGTGCCTAACCTGAAAGCTCCAAATGTCTGTTGTGATCCTGCTGTGTCTGCTATGATTGTATGCCCTCAAGTTGTTTCTGACTTATGGCGACCCTATGGGGTTTTCTTGGCTAGATTTATTCAAAGGGGACTTGTTTTTGTCTTCCTGTGAGGCTGAGAGAGTGTGACTTGGCCAGGGCTGAACAGGGATTCCAACTGGTCTCCAATGCTCAAGCCACTACACCATCTTAGCTCTTTTACCCATTCCCTTTTCTGACATCACTGTTTCTCAGTATATTGGTACATTAAAAGTCTTGCCTTGAAATGCACAGCACAGAAATGAAATGCACAGAACTACAGCCCCCCCCCAAACACACACACATACACACACACTTAAAATACAAAAGGATAAGGCAGCCCTGTGATCTGAAGGAATTAGTGAAGCGTGTGTCCTGAGTTCAATTGAATTTATGGCTTGGAAAGTGTTAAAAGGGTTGCAGTCAACAGCTCCAAATAAATTAAGACAAATGTGTAGCCCCAGCCTGTGGTGGTTTAGTCTGAAATGTCACTGGAAGCTTCTGGCCAGAGCAAATTGCTCATGGGGGGAAGAAGGGGGGGGGGGGAACCATAATTTTTTGCCCCACAACAGCACAGAGGACCAGGCCCTTTCCTACAGGCCTTG
The DNA here is from genome assembly GCA_026167975.1 of Phrynosoma blainvillii. NCBI lineage: Eukaryota > Metazoa > Chordata > Lepidosauria > Squamata > Phrynosomatidae > Phrynosoma > Phrynosoma blainvillii. Next base: position 88,993,390 of record JANUYF010000002.1, on the reverse strand, counting down.
ACCCTAGTCTTAAAACTTGAACAGAATCTTTCATGTCGTTATGCATGTAGCACCTTTGAGACTCAGACTGTCATGTTTGTTTGATCCTTGGTTTGGTTTTTATATTTTTATTCCTGTTAAAATAGTAATCATAATTTCTTTTTTAAAAATAAAATTGCTGGCAGCAAAACTGCTGAAATGATGAAATCCTGTAGTTGGGTGGGTCTTCCTCTCCAGAAAGGTTATCCTGTTTCATGCTGGCCCTGTCTTCTACTGGAAGAGGTGTTAACCCTTTAGTGCTCATTTCCTGCCTGCTAAAAAGAAAGTTCAGGACAAACCCCACTTTTCTATTCTGTCACTTTACTCACTGCTTAATTTGCTAGGAACTTCTTGGTCCCGCCAGAGATTGAGATGTTCCATTTCTAGCAAGTCTCATTGCTTAATCTACAACTACACCCAGAGCTTTGAAAGTTGTTATGTGCCATCATAACCTGGGATCAAACATTGATAGAAATGGGGACTGCAGTCAGGAAATCAGAAGAAGCTTAAGAATGGGGAGGGTGGCTATGAAAGAACTAGAAAAGATTCTAAAATGCAAAGATATATAATTCAGCACAAAAATCAGAATCATACAAGCCATTGTACTCCCTATTACCATGTATGGATGCGAGAGCTGGACAGTTAGGAAAGATGATAGGAAGAAAATCAATTCATTTGAGAAGTGGTGCTGGAGAAGAGTGCTGAGGATCCCACGGACAGCCAAAAGGACAAACATCGAGGGAGAGAAGGCAAGCCATCTCCATTGGGCCTAGCCTGAACAAGAAGAAGGGCCCTCCCTCCATCCACCATCATCGAGGGAGAGAAGGCAGGCCAGCTCCATCAGACCTAGCCACAGTAAGAAGGCGGCCCTCCCTCCAGTCCATCTGCCTTGGTCCAGGCCTCAGAGGGAGAGAAGATCTGCTGGACTTATTCCCCTTCCCCACAACCATTCCCTTCTCCTTTTGTGTCTTGTCTTTTTAGATTGTAAGCCTGAGGGCAGGGAAATGTCTAATTAACCATTTGTAAGCTGCTCTGATAGTCTTTTGGCTGAATAGCGGGGTATAAATACTTAATAATAATAATAATAAGAAGAAGAAGAAGAAGAAGAAGTGGGTCCTAGAGCAGATTAAACCAGAAACCTCACTGGAAGCCAAGATGATCAAACTGAGACTGTTGTACTTTGGACACATCATGAGAAGAGAGGACTCTTTGGAAAAAACAATAATGCTAGGAAAGGTGAAGGGAAGTAGGAAGAGAGGAAGACCATATGCCAGATGGATGGACTCTATTAAGGAGGCCATGGGTATTAAGGGGTTGTAGGAATTAAGCAGAGCAGTGGAGGAAAGAGGGCCTTGGAGATGTCTCATCCATAGGGCCACCATGAGTCAAGATACTTTAGGGCAGTTAACAACAACAAATGTGCCATCAAGTCAGCTTCACCTTAATGGTGACCCTATGAATTAAGAGGCCTCTAACCGGCTGCTATTGACAGTCTTGCCAGGTTTTGCAAACTTAGGGCAAAGGCTTCCTTGACTGTGTCAATCCACTAGTAATAGGGTCTTCCTCTGTTCATTAGCTTTCAGCTTTAACAAACATCCATTTATTACTTTCAGTATTGCCATCATTCATTATTTTTGCACTTTTTTAAAAAAGGTATCTTTAGAAAATAAAGAAATGGCCAACAATGGGAAGGAATCCTTTCAAAATTCCTCCCCAAGTATTTTACTGGTAACAAAGTAACAAGGAAAAAAATGCTACTAAGAAAATAATGAATTTGCTAGCTCATATATTTTTGCCAAATAAATAAACAAAAAAGGATCATTGCTAGAGTTGCTATATCCCACTTCCTCAAATCTGAGCATTAATTTGCAATTATGCAATTATTGCATAATTATTTTCCATTATCTAATTATGCAAATCACTTTAATTTGTATTCTAATTATTTAAATCAAGCATATTGTTGCTTTTCCATCTCCCACTATGTGTCACATTTCATATAACTTTTTAAAGTTACAAGTGATCAGGGAAAACCAGCAATGTTTAAAGTGCTGGACTTGGAACAGGAAGCCCCAATTCAAATCTCTGCTTAGTCATGGAATTAACTTCTACCTCTCAAAAAACCTATTTTACAGGATTGCTATGCAGATTAAAAAGGAAAGAGAAAGAGTAAGAGCTTGTCGACAGTGGAATGTGCTGACTTGGGAAGTGGTGGAGTCTCCTTCTTTGGAGGTCTTTAAACAGAGGCTGGATGTCCATCTGTCGGGAGTGTTTGGGCCCGTTCACACTAGGTGTGGAAACCAGGTTATTTCCATCCTCCATCCTCTTCCTCCCCCGTCCTCCTGCCACGATCAAATCTTCGTGGCATTTCATCACGATTCCTGTTCACACTGGGGATAAAATGTCATGGAGATAAAATGCTGGGGGGGGCGGGCAAGCAGAGGAAGAGGAGGAAGGCAAGCGTGGCGGGCAGAAGAAGGGGAGGAAGAGATGGGTTGAAGGCCTGCTTCAAGTTGCAGGGGAGCCACAGCCTGTTGGCTTTCCTGATGGGTCCTTCCATGCAGTGAGGGCCAAAATGGCCAGAGCAGCTGGGGAGCTCGACCCCTTCTTTTGAAGGCCACTGGTCAGTGAGGCCCAGTCCTGAGGACCAGAGGTAGAGAAGGAGGGCAGACATGGCAGCAGGGGCAGAGGAAGGGAAGGCAGGAGGAATAGAAAGAACAGCCATGGCAAGGGGAGGAGGAGGAAGAGCGGAGATGGTGGGATGCTTCATTGGGATCGACTTTGAGTTCCCATTGACGCCTCCCACAAAAAAATTGGTTCTTTTGAAAAGAACCACTGAAATCCCCGTTTCAAAAAAACCCAGATTCAGGGGAATTTGAGCCGTGGGGGAATTCAGGTCAGGAAAACCCAGCACCTGTGTGAACGATAACCAAATTCTGGTCAGGAAAACCCAGCACCAGTGTGAATGACCCCAATTTAAACTGATTTGCAAACCGGTTTAAAACATAGTTTGAATGGGCCCTTTGATTGTTCTTCCTGCATGGCAAGAGGTTGGAGTGGATGGGCCTTGAGGTCTCTTCCAACTCTAGGTTTCTATGTATATACTGGTGCAGTACAAATAAAGGAACAACAACAACATTAATATTTTCACCATGCACAGACATTTCTACCATAGGAAATCTAGCAGTCTTTGTCCTGGCCTATCGCATGCTTGCTTGAAATTGGCTCCTACTGTGTTTAAGAATTTAGAAGTCTGCTTTCCATTACTGTTTTCTTCAATATTTGTTTGAGGTGCTACAATACAACTAGATTGATAGAATTTCCAGATAAAGTCAGAAAGTATTGGTTGTAGAGAAATGTTTGAGGAAATGGTGCAAGATTCCTTGGATGATCTCATTGTACTGGAGTAATAGAAATGGAATGCTATTCATAAATGCTTGCATTTGAGAACAAATTAACATATTTATCTACAACTAGATGCTTGTGAGAAAGAGGTTACTTGGTTATTGCTGAATCACAAGATGGCCATGAATTCAGTTGATACTGTTTAAAAAGGGTAAATTAAGATCAAGGAATTTCTATTAGGGATGCAGTAGTACCAACTATTGTAAAAGGCACAGAAAAGGCCCAACCAGGAAAACAATGCTTTGTTTTAGATGTCTGTGTTGAAGACAGATTAATTCAATCTACAGAATGTGCAAATATGTGCAAATAACAAAAAATATTACATGAATCAAAATATATGAGCAGATTTATCAGTCTACTGGAGATGGGCACTCATCTGTAAACTCACATAGCAAAATGTGCTTCTAAGAAAAGCCTCAGAAGCCCAATAGGTCTCAAAGCGTGAACTTTGCACCTTTGCATCTTCTGTTATAAAACATATTTTAGGAACTTAAGGCCAGCACATGATAAAAATTATTTTTAAAATTGTGTTCTTAAAAGGGTTACATTTATTCTGAATTAAAACAAGCTTCATGGCTCTAAACTGGAATGTGGTCTCAATCCCAGAATAAAGGCCCTGCACTAGTTTAGATGTGGTGGCTCAAGTGGTTAAGATGCTGACCCTGTTGACTGCAAGATTGGCAGGTTGGCAGTTCGAGGCCCAGATGCTGCATGATAGAGAGTTCCTGTCACTAGTCCTACTAGAGAGTTCCTGTCACTAGTCCCTCCTGCCAGGCTAGAGGTTCAAAAGTGTGCAAAATGCAAGTAGATAAATAGGTACCACTTCAGTGGGAAGGTAAACAGTGTTCTGTGCAATCATGCTGGTCACAGGATCACAGAGTAGTCTCTGACAATGTTGTCTCTTTGGCTTAGTAATGGAGATGAGCACCGCTCCCTATGGTCGGACACGACTTGACAACCTTCTCAACGTGGAATACCTTTACCTTTAACTTTACTAGTTTAGATATGCACACTATTCCTGCAACTATTTGACCCCTAAATATCTCAGGGAGGGAATTTTTCCCATCTTGTTTAAAAGAACTGGTGGTATGACCACCTCTTAAAAAGCACTTCCTGGACCCCTGGACTTAAACAACTATAGACCAGTATCAAATCTCCCTTTTCTAGGCAAGGTGATTGAAAGGGCAGTTGCCTTCCAACTCCAGGCAGTCCTGGATGATACAAATTATCTAGACCCATTTCAGATCAGCTTCAGAGCAGAATATGGAGTTGAGAGTGCTGTGGTTGATCTTCACCTGAGCACTGACAGGGGGAGTGTGTCCCTGTTGGTGCTTTTGGACCTCTTAGCGGCATTCAGTACCATCAACCATGGTATCTTTCTGGAATACCTGGAGGATTTAGAAATCAGAGGCACTGTGATTCAGTTGTTCCAGTCCTATCTCTCAGGCAGGTTCTAGATGGTGGTCCTTGGGGATAGATGCTCCTCAAAAAAGGAGCTGTTATGTGGCATACCACAATGTGCCATTCTATCCCCAGTGCTGTTCAACATCTACATGAAACCACTGGGAGAGATCATCTGGAAGCATGAGGCAGGGTGCTATCAGTATGCTGATGCCAGACTAATATATTTCTCTATGCCTTCTGATACAGTCTCAGCTAAGGATAGTGTGTCTCCTCTGAATGAATGCCTGGAGATGGTAATGAGCTGGATGAGGTAAAACAGACTGAAGCTGAATTCAGACAAGACAGAGGTGCTTACTGTCAAAGGTCCTAACCTTGGTTTGGAGGTGTGTCAACCAGACCTGGATGAGGTTACAGTCCCTCTGAAAGACTGTTTGCAGCTTGGGGTGCTTCTGGATCTGTCACTCGAAATGACAGCTGAGATAGATGTGATGGCCAGGAGTGCATACTATCAGCTCTGGCTGATATGCCAGCTGCACCCCTGCCTAGAGCTGGAGGACCTAAAGATGGAAGTGGTACCAAGCACTGGTAACCTCAAGGTTGGATTTCTGCAATGTGCTGTACATTGGGCTACCTCTGTACCAAGTTCAAAACCTGGCAGCCAGATTGATTACTGAGACATCCAGGAGTGATCACATTACATCAGTATTAAAATCACTCCACTGGCTGCTGGTTAGTTTTTTGGCAAGATATACAAAGTGTTGATTATTATCTTTAAAGCCCTACATGGCCTACACCTCCTCCCATATAATCCTCCCTGTATGCTCAGATCCTCTGGCAGACATTTACTTCAGTCAGACAAGACTACGGGGGGGAAGCACACCAGGGCGTCGGGGACGCCCTGGGACGGAGTGCTGCGGGACCACAGCCTCCGCACCGCGGCGCTCCGGCAGCATCCCTGAAAGGAGCGCAAAAATAGCGCTCCTTTCAGAAATCAGGGAAAGTGCGCCCTAAACACGTAGGGCGCACTTTCCCTGACTTTTCTGCCGCAGCGTGTCCAGACGCTGCGCCGGGAGGTTGCCCCCGGAGCGCCGGCCATGCGGAGGGCCAGCTGCTCTGAGGGCAACCTCAGGAAGAGGAAGGTGCGCCGCTCGTGCAGCTGCCCCTCCTCTTCCCTGCCTCCAAGACGACTGTATTAGTCGTCTGCCGAGGCCCTACATTAGCAATTGTGAGCCAGAAGACTTTTTCACCAGCCATTCCTAGACTGTGGAATGACCTGCTGGAAGTGATTCAACAGCTGAATACACTGTCTGAGTTTAAAATAGCATTAAAGACCAACCTCTTCCAGCAGGATTATCCAGATGATTTTAAATTGTGAATTTTAAATGATTACTTTTAACTGTAAACTGTTTTAAAATGCAGTCTTATTTGTCCTTTTAAACTGCTGCATGTTTTAATTTAGAGATGCACTGTCTCAAGCGGTTAACAAGCTGACTCTGTTGATTGCAAGATTGGCAGGTTGGCAATTTGAGGCCCAGGTGCCACATGATGGGGTGAGCCCCCAGCACTAGTCCCAGTTTCTGTCAGCCTAGCAGTTCAAAAGCATGCAAATGTAAGTAGATAAATAGGTACCACTTCGGTGGGAAGGTAAACGGCATTCTGTGCAATCATGCTGGCCACATGGTCACAGAGTAGTCCTTGGACAATGCTGGCTCTTCAGCTTAGTGACGGAGATGAACACTGCCCCCTACGGTTGAACTTGACAACCTTGTAAACGGAGAATACCTATACCTTTTAGCTATCTTTTCATTAATCTGTTTTAATTGTGTTTTATTCCATTGTGGTTGTGTATTGTGTTCCTCTTCTGATTGTAGATTACACCAACCCTTGGTTTGAATTTCTGTTTGAACTTTCAGATTTTGTGGAAGGGATCTCTTGTCCTTCTTTTTTATTGTTGACTTCTATTTCTCTGCATTGATTGTTGTAGTAATTTTCTTTATCCTTACACACTAATCATTGGACATTAGCATTCAAGGTTCTTGTTATGTTTCTGCCTCCCTTTCCTTTTGATTCTTGTCTTTCTTTAACTGCTTGAAGTGTTTCATCTGTCTTCCATTGACTCTTCTTTTTCGCCACTGGTATTGTCTTTTTACATCCCTCTTTGACCACATCCCTGACTTCTGTCCATAGTTCCTCTGGTTCCTGGTTGACTAGACTAATAGTGTGAATCTATTTCTCACACTACCTTTAAACTCTGTCAGGATATTCTTTAGATCATATTTTGACATGGTGATTGCTTTAGTGTTCTTCTTCAGCTTTATTCTAACTTTGGATATTAATTCGTGGTCTGAGATGCAGCCTGCACCTGGTCTCATTTTTGCTGCAAAAAGGACCTTCTCCATCTTTTTAAAAAATAATATTGATATCCAATTCCCTTTCAACTTTTGTAATCAGTGTTTTACCTGTCTTTGTTTGAAAGCTGCCTTGGATTCCATTTTGGGAGAAAGACAGGATATAAGTGCAATAAATATCTTTTCCAATGTCTCTTTTCTCCTTTTCTCAGAATTTTGAAATATTGTAAAAAATTAGCTCAATTATTGCTTGCATTTAATTTCTCATTATTAAAAGTATGGTTTTAATTGTGCATAATGGTTTTTGCATTGGAAGCAAATGTTGTTGTTTTTTTAAAAAAGTCCTCTACTCATCGTGGCACATGGAGCTCTAAGGCAGGAAACAGAGTCATCTATAGAATTTGCATAGCAAGTATATACACATGTTTTGGAACTAAGCGTTTTGCAGCCCCTCCTTGTGTGACTCAGATTATCTGGTAATAAGAACAGGAAATAGGCTTTGGACCAAACGTATCTCATATCTTAGCTTTATGGGTGGTCTAGAAGCACCTTATTTATTTGTGGGTATGGTTCTAGCCTCCCTCCCCCCCCCCCCCCCCATTTGTAAAGAGACCCACAGAGGAATAATTTCAGAATCCTTGGAATCCTTGTTCTCCTTAGCAACCAGAATGTTGGCTATGTATATAAGGGCTCAGCAGATTTCAGGTTTAGGAACTTTTCCTCTCTCTCTCTTTTTTAAACCTCAATCTTGAGATCTACTCGTTGGAGCCTGGTGCAAATGGCATGCATGTAGATGTCAAGAATTCTGTGCCCAGGGGTTGAAAGTGTGTGTTTTGAGTACCAGAATGGAACAGAACTGTCTTTCTCACATAAATCAGGCAATATCTGGTTATACCAGACATTCCTCACATTAGCCATGTATCATAAAGTGTTGATTTGCAATTGTTTTTGTAAAACAACTGGGAACAAGAAATCCTTGCCCATTTACTGCAGAGTGCAGAAACTTATCAGTAGATCCAGATCTACTTTCTGTCCACCCTGATGTACACAAATTTAACTGTCATGTCTAATTTATCCATTTTACAATACATGGGTAGTCCGAATTCCACCTATAAAATTCTCTGTTCTTCCACTTTTTCTAGTGATAGTGAACACTATTTGCTTATGCAAACTGTGTGGACTGCATACGTAAAGAAAGGAGCATACAAGTGTTGCCCTCTCCACCAATGCATTGCAAGCAATATATCTGAAGAGGACACCCTGTTTTATTCCTAGAGGTTTGTCACACGAGCCAGAACCCCTTTTTTTCACATTCTGGTCCAAGTGAAGAGGAGATAAATTATGTCCTTCAGACAAATGATGCAATGATGGGTTGTAGGGTTAGTTCATTTGACACTTTGCATATCAAATACACCTGCTTATTGAACATGAAAATTGAACATGAAAAACAGAAATGCTCATTTTAAACCCTGTCCCTTCTAAAGGTATTTGAACTCAACATCTGTTATGAGTCCCTACTTTATCAGCACTAAATTTGGTATGTTTCATTACTCTGGCTCTGATATTGTATATGTGCATGCACTCTTTCATTGTAGTACTAGCTGCTGTATAAAGCTATTTGTGAGTGTATCTGTAATCCTACTTCCCTAGCAATTTTTGTATTGTGGCAGGCATTACAAAGATGGAATCACATACTACTAGTTCCATGGTTCCCATTTATAAATGATCCCTTCTGGCTGTAGCAGAGGGGAAAATGGAGGAAATCCTATGCATATTATTAACTATCTAAAAGTGAGTCAGCACTGATCTTTAACACTTTTAGAAGGCCTAATAGTGTGCCTGTTTAGCAAGATACCTCAAAACAGGAGTCTCGGTTTTATTCTCTTATAAGCCCAGCTCCCTCCTGTCTTCAATTTGTAAATAACAGTCTTATTTATCTGTGATTCCAATATTGATTCATTGGTCAATGCCATTAGTTTTTCTGGTTACCTTTGCTTCCCTTTTTTCTGCAGGTCTCTCCATGTACATTTAACATTCATTTATTCCTCTATTCCCAAATGAGTTTTTTAAAATTATGTAAAACCTAGACCAGGGGTAGGCAACCTTTCCCCTTTAAGGGCTGAGGGACTTCAGCTCCCAGAAGCAATAGCCATGTTGGCCAATAGCTCCTGGGATTCTGGGAGCTGAAGTCCCTCGGCCCTTAAAGGGGAAAGGTTGCCTACCCCTGACCTAGACTGTGGGTAAGGATGGAAAAGAAATGTTTCTATGATGTCAGAGCCTCCAGCCAATCAGCACCACACTCAGCTAACCTTTTGTCTGCAAACTAGTTGAACCAGGTTCCCTGTGTACAGTCTAGGAAACAAATAGGTACATCTAACCAGAACACATTTCTAGAATGCATCATCTATGGTTCTCTTTTAGGGATCCCTAACATACTATGTTATAAAAAACACAGAAGATGTTACTTCAGTTAGTGTAGCATAGTAGTTAAAAGAGAGAGCTCTAAACCACAAAATCCTCTGGATCAACATCCACCATAGCCAAGAATGTTGCCCTAATCTCTAGATTTTCTTTTATTGTTATAAATAGCAGAAATACCCAGCTCCAAGAAGGTTAGAAACTATGCAGCTCCCCTGCCAATGCTCTTTCCCATCTACATCTTTTTATTTTATTTTATTTTATTTTCTCCCTTTCCCAACTCTTTTTCTCTATCAACATGAGGTCTTCCTCTCCATCCCCTGTGGTGCTGATTCTGCCTTTCTTACAATTTACTCCCCATTCTGTTTCAGAATAGAATAGCTCTTGTGGGGGCTTCTAGCCATTCTACATCTGCCACCAAATGTGATGACTTCTTCTTATCCCCACCTCTGCCATCAACATGAGGTCTTCCTCGTGCTCCATTGCTATGGCGTGACATTTAGGAAACTTCCAGATGCCCTTGTGATCTTTGCTTGAGACCTTATTCATTTCATCTCTCCCTGGACACCACCATTGAATAACTGCTGCCATTACAGACATCATGTGTCTGAAGTTACTTTTTCCAATATTCCTTATGCAGCATTCATAGAGGTACCAGTGTACAATACAAAAATGATTTATTAATCAGAAGTTGAACATAACATCAAAGATTACATATTTAATATCTCTAAATTCTGAGTGAACCTAATTCTATCTCACATTTCTCACTCATATTCCTAACTTCCAACACTTCTCTCTCTAATTCCTAACACTGATAGACTGAGCTCTCACTCTCTACCATCCACCTAGATTTTTTAATATCCCTTGAAACACTGAATCACCAGTTACTCCCAAGATCCCATATCTCTCTTCCTCCCTACAAATCCATAATTTATTACATGTGCTATATACATGACATCCATAACCATAGCTTAACTTAATTTCTCTAGTAAATACACCACAATATTTTTAAAATAAAAGTACATAACATCACAGCTCTAGGTGCAGTGTTTAAGCTGCTAAGGTTCAAGCAAAGCACAGCATTTTAAGCAAAGATCCATCAAACACACTCAAAAACTAATGTTTAAGCTAATGTTACACAAATGGGCTCCATCTCCAATCAGAGCAGACTTCAGGAAACCACTCAAGGGGAGTAGAACCAGGAAGATGATACTTCCATTGACTTTCTTGCTTTGAACTGAAGCACATAAAGCTCAGTTTTCAGAAACCTTTCTGGGCTTCAACTGCAGGGGCTCTTTCACAAATCTTCCCATGAGGAAATGCTTGTTCTTGAGGAGGCCATTACACCGAAGAAGTCTTTCCTTGCAGATGTGAATATCCAGAAGGCACATACTTTCAGTCATCAGCCCTATCAAGGTCAACCTAATAGTCCTCCAACTAGTGAGCTGGAATCTCTCTTGGGAATGCAATTCCACCATTTTTTCCCTAAGAAGCCAGGACCTTCCGAGGTGACCTTTCTTTGATGTCTTCTGGCCCAGGAAACTATGTATCTTCCCTAAGACCTTTGTCATAGGGACACACACTGCAGCAACAGCAGCTTCATTCAACTATTTGAACAGTTTGGGGACCCAGCAGAGAGGAGTGGAATATGAATCTGCCTATAGGCCATGTGCAAAAAGAATACCCAGGTTTACCAATGGCTTCTTCTGTAGCAGAGTTAGGGAGCCTTTAGCTTTCCAGATATTTTGGACTTCAGCTTCAATACTAAAAGGTTATAGGGGGTGTAATATAAACACTCTGGAGAGAAAAAAAAACACCCAGCTCTCTTCTAAGGAAAGGTTATTGCTTATGGTCCTCTCTCCTCTGTTTCTTTCATAGGAGTTTATCACACGGGGGAAATCCCATGCGGAAATGGAGCTTTAAATTGGAAAAAACCCGCAAAAGTGGTTAGATTTTCAGACGACGTTGCTATTAAAATGGAGTTAAAATGAGGTTAACCCGAACGGAAACTTGTCAAAAACTGCTTCTTTTTACTTTCGGAAAATCCCGAAAGTAAAAAGAAGCAGTTTTTGATGAGTTTCCATTCGGATTAACCTCATTTTAACAGTGACGTCTGAAAATCTAACCGCGTTTGCGGTTTTCCCCCAATTTAAAGCCCTGTTTCCGCACAGGATTTTCCCCATGTGACAAACTCCTTAGTCTTTTCCTCAATCCAGCATAGTACTCATCCAGCCTTTCCTTCTGCTTATTTTCCTTCTTGCCACTTAGCAAGTAGCAGCAATCTCTGTACTGCTGAAAGAGTTCAGAGGCTTTGTAAAAACAATCAGAATTCTGAGCTGCCTAGACCTGCTGGGGAAAAAAATGAATTTACCAATGCTTCTAGCCCTTTCTGTTTTGGTTAGGGAAGGCCTAATATGCAATCACTCAAGATGATTTTAATTGGCAAAATAGCTGAGAAACTTTTAAACTTTTTTTTCTGTATAAAAGAAGAAAATCAATTGGCAAATGACTACCCACCCCTACTGCAAAATTGTGCTGACTTTCCCTTCTCCTTCACATCTCCTTTTCCGGTGAAGTAGCTTGGTTCTGGAAATATAAGTGGAAAAGAGAAAAAAAGTTTTAAAGTTAAAAAAGCATTATTTCATTAACCCTTGTTGCTTAGCATTTCAGACTTGATTGATCAATTGCAGATGAAAGCTAGCAGCTAGTTTAGAAGCTTATCACATTAATTTTAAAACTGGCTTACCTGACCCAAAATCACCACCTGGGTCCATCCCCACTCTCAGGGGCACTCAGCACATCTCTTTTTGAAGCTTAAGAGCTTTTTTGGCTTAAGAAAATGGCCGCTGGAGCAGTTCTGGGAGCAGGGCTGGACCCAGGCAGCAATTTCAGCAGCTAAATCCTTCTGATAATATCAGGATGCCACCTGCTTTAAATTTTAAACTGGGTCAAGTAAGCTGGTTTTAAAATTAATGCAATAAACTCCATAGTCTGATCTATCCTAAATCAAGAAGCTCCCCCTCACATACACACACACACACACAAGGGAAAAAAGGTCTTGTTAAACATAAGGCTGTTTTTATTGATATTTCTGTGGAGGGATACCTGTATGCATGCATGTGGCATGCAACATAGAAACAGGTGGCTAATGTCTTGGAGGAGGTACTGGGTGGGCAATCCCAAATCATGTGTGTGATAAGGTTTTAGAGCAAATGAAGGTTGCAATCCCAGAAAGGTGCAAAAGGAAAGAGAGCAATCCCAATTGCATAAATGTTTTTAGGAGAGAGAGAAAAAAAGTATTTTTGTGGGGAAAGAACCTGGTATGATAAAGCCCTTGGAGTCAGAACATAGCATGATTCACTAGATTGCTGGATTATACTATATATATGCTCCCCCAGCAATAGTAAAGACCAGAACTAAAACAGCCTGCTCCTCTACATCCCCAGTCTAAAATCAGTTGCAAACATTTGGCCTAAATCTCAAGGCTTTCTGTAATTGCAGAGACCATTAGGCTGAAATCCTATATACACTTAGGGGTACTGAACACAGTACTTCTGAGTAGGCATATATAGGATTGTGCTCTTAAACATTGAGTATCCCTTATTCAAAATACTTTGGACCAGAAATGTTTTGGATTTCAAATTTATTTTATTTTTATTTTTATTGGATTTTAGAATACCTATATTTACATATGCATGTTTAATGAGATATCTTGGAGCTGGGACCCAAGTCTAAACACAGAATTCATCTATGTTTCATATACACCTTATTTACAAAGCCTGAAGGTAATTTTATACAATATTTTAAAATAATTTTGTGCATGAAACAAAGTTTGTGTACACTGAACCATAGGAAAGCAAAGGTGTCACTATCTCAGCTACCCAGGAAAAAAAGTATATAAGAGGAGCAATGATCACTTCCAGTGCTTCCACCCCACTGACCAGTTCATTCCTGTTGATTTGGATCAAATCCAAAATAGCTGATCCCTTTGTTGCTTCTGCCACCTTCTGTACAGCAAAAATGTTGGCAAAGCAAGTGAGGAATTTGTTGGACCTTACATTCTTGGCATAGTTTGACATCAAACAAACAGGAAAGCTGAAGTCTCCCATTGTTACCACATCTCTTCTCTTTGAATGTTTGGTTGGTCTGTCCTATATCTACACCAGTCTTAAATATAGCTTGGATGAGTCTACATTAGACACACACACACACCCTCTGTGAGTTAACTGTTGTTTCTTTCCATTTTAATTTTCACCCAAATGCTCTCAATCTTTTCCATGGTTTAAGTCTTGGATTGTCTTACAAGTGTACATATCCTTGATATATAATACTCTTTCTCTTCCTTTCCTGTTTGGTCTATTTCTTTGGAATAGATTATACTGTCTCATCACTACATTCCAATCAAGAGTCTCATCCCACCAGGTTTCGGTAATGCCTATTAAATAATATTTGTGTTCTTGTACTAAAAGTTCAAATTCACCTTGTTGATTTCCCATGGTCTGTGCATTAGTGTACAGACATCAAAGACCATGGGACATTCTCTCCAGCTGCTTTCTTAAGGTTTTTTTTTGCCCATTGTTGGGTTCTTATACCTATTGGTCCAATTCCTTTGTATTATTGAGACTATTGTCCCCGGTACTTGGTGCCACCCTACCCTTTGGAACACTGTATCCCTTCTCTTCTGCATAAAGACTTTCTGACCAGATTTGTGTGATCCTTAGCAACTATGTTCTTAACAATTGCTGTGAGGTGTAACCTATCTCTTGCATGAACTCCATGAAAGCAAAGACTATGGTTGAAGAAGCCAAATCTTCCCTAACAGCACCATCTGCAGAGCTAGTTGTTCACTTTTAGTATTCTTCCCTCTCTTTATGGGTGACAACCCTCAACAGGAAGGAACAATGGAATAAAAACCTGTGCCACATGGTCCTTTAACATTCTACCTACAGTTTCCTATTCCCTTCCAATATGTTGCAAGCTATATCTTGTAGTATCATTTGTTCCCACGTGGACCAGAAAGAAGGAGTAACAGTTGATGGGCTTGATGAATCTTATCAGGCTCTCTGTTACATCATGGATCTACAACGTATGGGACAGCACATTCTCAAAATTTCTTATCAGGTCTGCACACTATTGCTTCTGTTTCTCTCAGCAGGGAGCCACCTATCACAACCACACACCTTTCCTTTTTGTGGGAACTGGCAGAAGTATTTCATCTATAGAGCCCTCAAAGGTCACTTCAAGCTCTTTGAGGGCTGAGGTTATTCCATCCTATGCCTCATAACTGCTGATTAAGGGCAACCAGCCTGGACCTGATACAAGTATAACCCCCCCCCCCCGCCTGATCCTCTGGTAAGAAAATAAATATGGTGCAGATACTGTAGATGATTGAAACAATATCTGTACCATGTTTGTTTTTTTACCAGAGGATCGGGCGGGGTGGGTGGGTGGATAAACCTGTATCAGGTCCAGGCTGGTTGCCATGAATCCATATTCAGCCATTCTGTATAAACAGTGGAACAACATTCCAGACCTCTCCCTCAAGCTCCACTACAAAATGCCCATCTAAAATGTGTATTTTCCTCTTCCCATTAGCCAAGCTCCAGAAACTGAGGCTTCTGTCCTATATAGCTAGTGGCTGCTAGCTCTACCTTCGACCAAACTATGACTCACTTCCTCTCAAATAATGTCCCAACCTCTTAGATCAGTGGTCCCCAAACTTTTTCAGGCCACCAACCCCATTCTCTTGGGTGACAACCCTCACACACCCCAATGCCAATTTCCTGATACTAGGTATATTGTTCTACTGCACATTTAAAATGGCCGATCTTGTCACTGCTCTCTTTGCACCCAGTCACCTTGGGAGCAGAAACCCAGCTGGCTGAGCAGTGACCAAAAAGCCTCTTGCTTGTGTCAGCTTTGCAATAAAGGCTGGTGCAGACAAGAAGCTTCTCAGTTGCTGCTCAACTTGCTGCTTGGTTCCTTCTCTTTTGCACCTGGTCACCCTCAGAACAGCAACCAAGCAGCTGGCTGGGCAATGATCAAGAAGCCTATCACCTATTCTGGCCTTTTGGCAAAGGCAAAAAGCTTCTTGATCACTGCCCAGCCAGCTGCTCAGTTGCTGCACCCAAAGTGACCAGGTGCAAAGGGAGAAGCTCTCCTTGACAAGGAAGAACTCTCAATCCTTCTTCATTAGAGTAGAGAGAAGCACAGTCGGTGTGTGTGTAGCTGCTTTACAGAGGCCACATGCTCTGACCTGGAGACTGGCATGGACAGGGAAAGGGAGATATTTTAACTACAGGAGTTGCTCTAAGGTGAAAGACTCTTTACAAGAATGAATCCTGTATATTTCTCCCCCTCCTTCCCCAGAGATATGTCTTCTCCACACACAAACATTGCTTCTTTCTCTACCTCTTCTCTCAACCTTTCCAATGAAAGAAAGTGCAGTTCCAGCCTGCCAGCCAAGTCTTGGCAAAGCTCACAAAGCTTAAACATTGTCTCAAATTTGAAAGCTTCTCTCCCGGAAAGCCGCCAAGAGGGCTGATAGCAGAGGCAACTGAAAGTCTTTTGCTAATGCAAAGGAAGAAAGCAATGTCCAAGTTACCAATCCAAGGAGTCAGCAGGTGGTCAAGCAGTCCGAAGGTCTAGGATTCCAGAGAAGCAGAGTGGCAAGACATCTGAAGGTCAAGGGTTCCAGTAGTCCAAGATAAGTCAGCAGTCCGAGGGTCAAGGTTTCAGGCCAAGGAACAAGGAGAACTCCTGGAGAAAAGGAGAAGTCCTAGAAGACTGGAGGAGGGCAAACATTGTCCCCATCTTCAAAAAGGGAAAAAAAAGAGGATCCCAACAACTATAGTCCAATTAGTCTGACATCAATACAGGGAAAGATTCTAGAACAGTTCATTAAACAGAGAGTCTGTGAACATTTAGAAAGGAATGCCATAATCACAAAAAGTCAACATGGGTTTCTCAAAAACAAGTCATGCCAGACTAATCTGATCTCTTTTTTTTATATATAAAATTACCAGCTTGCTAGATGAAGAGAATGTGGTAGACATAGCATATCTTGATTTCAGTAAGGCTTTTGACAAGGTCCCCCATGATATTCTTGCAAACAAGAAAGTAAAATGTGGGCTCGACAATACAACTGTTAGGTGGATTAGTAACTGGTTGACTGACTGAACCCAAAGGGTGCTCAGCCATGGCTCCTCTTCATCCTGGAGAGAAGTGACCAGTGGGTGCCACAGGGTTCTGTCCTGGGCATGCTTCTCAAATTTGCAGTTGACATCAAATTAGGAGGAATAGCTAATACCCCAGAGGATAGGATGAAAATTCAAAATGACCTTAATAGATTAGAAAGCTGGGCCTAAACTAACAAAATGAATTTCAACATGGAGAAATGTAAAGTACTACACTTAGGGCAAAAAAATGAAATGTATAGATATAAGAAGGGGGGACACCTGGCTTAATGAGATTATGTGTGAAAGATGTTAGCGTTTGTGCTCCATTTTTCTTGGATATTTTAGCCATGTGGAGTTCCCTATGACCCCAGTCTGACCCTTGGGAGATGGCAGCCATAATCCCCTAAATGTAAGGTCAGGTAGGCAATGTTGAAGTTGCTCAAGACCACTAAGATTTCCTGGACAGACAGATTTGGGAGTTGCCCTTGGGAATATCCCATTATACTGGAAAAGATACACAATGGTGTTTGCTTGTCTTTGTCTCACACTTAATGGGACAGTGATCAGATTTGATTGCACCCCTTTCTCTAGCTTCCTTTCCTTGATAGTTTTGAAACCAAATGCATTGTTTAGACTATGCCCATGCTTAGGTAAATAATGATAAACCCATCAAGCCTTTGTCCACCTATTGTTAGGCTCATAGCTAGGAGGCAGAAATTGCCGTTAAAAAACCCTGGATTTTGGAAGTCCGTGCATGCTGAATCTCTGTCGGTCTGCGCTCTGAGATAGTTCCCATGAACCCCCACTTGCTGGTCGTGCCCTTCCACCAAATCCATCCACATTTAATAATAATAATAATAATAATAATAATAATAATAATTTTTATTTGTATACCACCCTATGGCGAACCAATCCGGGCAGTGAACATAATAAAATACAATATACAATGGATGCAATCTAAAACAATACCATTCCCCCCTCCCCCCTTAAAAGACTATTAAATCAATCGATTTAAAAACAGAATACAGCTAATAAATTATAAAAAATTCATACCAACCAGTGACTCCTGCTAAAGGGAGTTTAACAAGAGTTTTTTGAGAACAGTCGGTTGCAAGTTTCAAGGTCTCAAGGCCGGGTTGTTTAATCTGGAAAGGCCTGCCGGAAGAGATCTGTCTTGACAGCCCTTTTAAAGCTATCTAAAGATGTTAATTGACAGATCTCATCTGGCAGGCCATTCCAGAGTCTGGGAGCGACAACAGAAAAAGCCCTCTGGGAGGCCCCCGCAAGCCTTGTTTTTTGAAGCTGCAGCAGGTTCCCCCCAGAGGATCGGAGAGCGCGGGGAGGATTATATGGGAGAAGGCGGTCTCTGATATAGCTTGGACCCAAGCCATTTAGGGCTTTAAAGGTGATAACCAACACCTTGTACTGAGCCCGGAAACCAATAGGCAGCCAGCGGAGGGACCTCAAAACCGGTGTAATGTGATCCCTCCTAGATGTTCCTGATAAAAGCCTGGCTGCCATATTTTGAACCAATTGCAGTTTCTGAACCAGACACAAGGGTAGCCCCATTTACTGCCAGAAGTCTGGAGGAGTCCCTCGGGTGTAAGTATATCCCTCTATCCTGGTTTCCCTCTCTGCTTTTCCCGCTCTCTCCTGTTTATCCTTTGTGTGTGTGTGTGTGCCTTATTTGGATGTTTGCTTATTGTGTTAATAAATATTTTAGACTTTAATTTGGGGTGTGGTTCCTCTCAGCATCATTCCCTACCAGAATTCTTATGTCTCTGGTATACATTTGGATAGATCCCTGAAGTTGGGCGCTTCACTTTCGCACATTTGAGCTAATTATAAATTCCCCCCAAATTAGGCCTGTTTCCCAACAAAGGGATCTAGGAGTCCTAACAGACCACAAGCTGAACATGGGTCAACAGTGTGATGCAGCAGCTAAAAAGGCCAATATGATTTTAGGCTGCATCAATAGAAGTATAGTATCTAGATCAAGGGAAGTAACAGTGCCACTGTATTCTGCTTTGGTCAAGCCCCACCTGGAATACTGTGTCCAGTTCTGAGCACCACAATTCAAAAAGGATGTTGAAAAACTGGAGCGTGTCCAGAGGAGGGCAACTAAAATGGTGAAGGGTCTGGAAACCATGCCCTATGAGGAATGATTTAGGGAACTGGGAATGTTTAGCCTGGAGAAGAGACGTTTAAGAGGTGATATGATAACCCTGTTTAAATATTTAAAGGGATGTCATATTGATGAGGGCACTAGCTTGTTTTCTGCTGCTCCAGATAATAGGACTCGGAACAACGGATGCAAGTTACAGGAAAGGAGATTCCACCTGAACATTAGGAGGAACTTCCTGATAGTGAGAGCTTTTTGACAGTGGAACACACTGCCTCGGAGTGTGGTGGAGTCTCCTTCTTTGGAGGTCTTTAAACAGAGGCTGGATGGCCATCTGTCGGGTATGCTTTGATTTTGAGTTCCTGCATGGCAGGGGGTTGGACTGGATGGCCCTTGTGGTCTCTTCCAATTCTATGATTCTACCATGGTCCTAAAGGCAGATAGTTCTCCTTGTCTTTCTTGTAC
This sequence comes from Phrynosoma blainvillii, assembly GCA_026167975.1. NCBI lineage: Eukaryota > Metazoa > Chordata > Lepidosauria > Squamata > Phrynosomatidae > Phrynosoma > Phrynosoma blainvillii. The sequence continues at coordinate 88,974,035 of JANUYF010000002.1, read as the reverse complement.
ACCAATACATCAACTGAAGACCCCCCACCATCCCCTTTTTCCCCCCATTGCCTCTCCCACTGCCCCCTTTTGCCACCCCCTGATCATTCCACCACCCTCTGGGGGGGCTAATGCCCACTTTGGGAATCACTGTCTTAGACCATGCACTAGGGAGAGCACATGGTGCAGAACACACAAAAACACACAAGCAATCCTCCAAACGGTTAAGCCAAACAATCAACCTTGACTTCAAAAGCACAATCTCACCTTTCTCTCTCTCCATGTCCTCCATAACATTGATGAGCTGTTCAAGGCTTTCCCCCAGGAGGTTGGCCCTATCCATATTATGTTCACCATAAGCTGTCTCTACCTGAAGTGGGATGCAATTTAAGATAGAGCAAATTTCAGCCCAGAACTCCAGCTCTGCCCATTTGGATAAAAGGAATGAAACTCCCAAGCTTTCAGAAGAAGGTGGATTGAGAGGAAAAACTTCAGCAACAGTGAATTATAGGCATAATTAAAATATTACCCCAAAGAAAAAAGTATAATATCTATGTCTTTATAGGAGAGAAAACACAGAAACCAGACTTCAGCCATAACTATGCAGTGGCTAGCACTGCCAAAAATATTCTTTTACAGTATTTATCTGTAGTTTCCTAGTTGCTCTAAGAGATAGATATTCACTTTCAAATGGTACCCTGAGATTATATAGGAGGCCACTTGCATGTCCACCTGTGCATGTGTTAACATTAACAACATTTTTACAATATACTTGTATAATGCTATTTTCTTCTAAATATCATCCTGTAACTTTAACAGTGCATTGTGGTCTCACAAGACGATAATCTTTTAATTAAAAATGGGTATGTTAATCTCTAGTATATTCTTAATTTAGTTTTACAGGCCATTAGCACCCTGCTTCACATTAGTGTTAGCCTTCTGATGATACACTTTTTCTAAAAGTGATTTGCTTTTTAATTAAGAGGGACATAAAGTTAATGCAGCCTTTTAACAGCTAGTGCAAACTCAATCAAGCACATCTAACAAAGCAGCAGCACCTGTCCTTAATAGCCTTCTGCATATTCGATGCCACTGCAGCTGCAAAAATTATGGCTAAGGGCACTTTCTAACAGGATAATTTCCTAGACTAATGGATTGCAACTTTTTCAGAAATTCTGAAAAGAGTTGCTATTGCTTTCTCAGTGATATTAAAAATATAGGTAAATCGTATATGCAAAGAAATGGAAAAACATATGCAAAGAAATGGAAAATAGTAAAGTTCAGAAATACCATCAGATGAAGAGTGATTTTTAAAAATATATGAAACAGCCGAAATGAAAAGTTAACTATTATGTTGGATAATAAATCCTTGGAAAAGCATAAAGAAGATAGGAACTTTTTGGATTAAATTGGAATTGCGTAACACTGTTATTCATTCAACCAAGACAATGAGGAAATTGAAATAGTTAAAGAGTTCCTGTGCCTAGGATCAAATATTGATAAGAATGGAAATTGCAGTCTAGAAATCAGAAGAAGACTAGGAATGGGAAGGGCATGAAAAAAATTACACAAAATCCTAAAGAGTAAAGATATACAGATGAACACTAAAGTTAGAATCATCCAAGCCATTGTATTCCCCATCACCATGTATGTGGGTAAGAGCAGAACAGAGAAGAAAACAGATAAGAAGAATATTAACTCATTTGAAATGCGATCTAGAGAAGAGTGCTCAAGATACTGTGGATAGCCAAAAAGACAAACAAATGGATTCTTGAACAGATAAACCCTGAAATTTATTTGGAAGCCAGGATGATCAAATTGAGGCTATCATACTTTGGCCACAACATGAGAAGGCTTGAGATGTCTCATCCACAGGGTTGCCATGAGTCAAGCTCAACTTGAGGGCAGTTAACAACAGGAATAACAACAAAACACCATTATGGGAGACGAAATGGAGGAACTAATCATGACATCTTTTCAAAGTTAAAGTAGAACCCTGCAGTAAGCATTAAAAAGAAGAAATTAGGTTTTTTTTCCCAGTAAAAAGGTAGATAGAGAAGGAATATTGAAGGACCGAAGGGGCAATGAAGATATATTTTGATCTTAACTCAGACATATTTGGAACTGGCCTAGTCAATTATATTATTTATGCTGGTGGTTATAATTCTTTTTTTTTTTTTTTTTTTTTTTTGATACTAGGAAGAAAGCTGTTGATATACACTCAGCCCTCCACACTTGTGAGGGATAGGGGTGCAAGACCCCCACAAATGCGGGAAAAGTGTGAATAACTTCCACCTCCCCACAGAAGCCAGTTAAGCCCAGGCACCCATCTCCCCAGGAAAGAGCCTTTCCCAGGTGGATGAATCCATCCCCTCCAAGGCTCTTTCCTAGGTAGATGGATGCCTGCCTTGCTCAGGTACCGATTTGCCTAGGAAAGAGGAGGGGATGGATCCATCCCCTCCAAGACTCTTTCCCAGGCAGATTGGTGCCTGAACAAGGCAGGCATCCATCTACCTGTGAAAGAGCCTTGATGGATCCATCCCTTCCTCTTTCCCAGTTTTATCGGTGCCTACCTTACTCAGGCAACCATCCCCCTGGGAATGAGGTGGGGTTGGTGCTCAGACCCTTCCTGGGTTCTCCCTCCTAGGCTTTTTCCCATTAGAGGAAAAGCCCAGGAGAGGAGGAGGAGAAGTGCACCCACACCTGGCCTTGACCTCATGAATAATCAAAACCGTGAGTGTCAAAGCCGCATACATGTTACTACTAGCCCTTAAATGTGTGGGGTTAGTACAGCTTCCACTAGCAGTTGCAATCTATCTGAATTAATTTGGGGAAACACTCAACTTGGCTATGCGAGAGGGGTTAACATGATATGGGGGAATTCAGCACCAGCTATACCACTACTCACTATGGAGACCCCAGGCATGAGAAACTATACATACATGTATTAAGAAAAATAGAATACATATAAGATAGCCCCCCCCCCGGCCATGCTCCTGGCCTTCGTCTCATGAGTAAAAAGATGGAAAGGGATGAGGCAGCACCTAGGGAGGCCACGCATGCTCCCAACCCTCCATGCCATCCTGTCCTTTGGCTCAGGAGGAGAAAGATCGGGTGGCACTGAGGGACACTGAGCACGCTGCCTCCAGAGGCCCTGCACCTTTGGAAGCCCTGCCCCACACCTGGTGACACCAGGTGCTTGGACACCTCTGACTGTTACAATTTGAGTTCAGATCCAAACCAAGTAGCCAGAACTGTGTATACAACAGTCTTTTGAGATTAATTTTTCATATTAATTTTAACACAAACAATCTAATCTACAATCAAAATAATATATAATCAAATATAAAGAAACCAGAGTGGGGGGAAAAAGAGAGAAAGAGAGAGAGAGATAAAGAAAGAAAGAAAAGCTATTTGAGCAGACAAAACTAAACACACAACAATGCTACATGGAGTCCAATGAGATGTTGAGTGCAAGAGGCTGGTCCACATCTAGAAATGGACTCTTGCAGAGGGCATGTGTATCCAATCCTTGCCTCAACAGGTAATATATAATAGCAAAATTAAATGTGCCATCTATCTGGCGGTAAATAAAAATCCAACATGGATCACCATATATATAGTCATAGGTGTTGGACGGCAGGGAAAGAGTTTAGTACATCCTCTTCTCCATGATTCCTCTGCATCCATGGTTCTCCAATATTGGTCCTCATATGTTTTAGACTTTCAGAAGCCCTAGTCAACTTGCCTAGTGGTCTAGGAGTTTGAAAACTAAAGTCCTAAAGATCTGGAGGACCAAAGTTTGAGAACCACTGTTTTGTGTGATAAGACTGTCTGCTTTAGATATTTTCAGTGGCCCATGTGAGATATTTAAAGACATAACCATGTTAGTCTGTTTCAATATAAAAAGAAGTATAGGAGGGAAGGGGGGAGGGAGTGTCTTCCAGCATCTTTAAGACTAACAGATTTATTTTGGCATGGGCTTTTGTGGACTGGATTCTACTTCCCCAGATGCAATGATGAAATAAAACATTCAAGCCTCAGAGTTGTGAGGGATGGGATGAGAGAGTTATGGAGTACAGAAAATAGCAATGCTAACACTGATGAAAAAACTGTAAAGGGCTGGTTTAGCATAAATGTCAGGTGTCTCTAAGGCCATACACAGCTCTGCTAGGATTTTAGTTACCTCTGAGGTGATAAAAGATGGATGAAAACTATTGGATTCTCCAGGGGAGTTGTTCATGAACTGCAACGCACATGATCCTTCCACATTGTTAATACTGGATAGGCCTTGTGGGAGTAACTGTTCAATGACACCTGGAGCAATACATTCTGCCTTTCATTGAAGGAAGTCTTCTTTAATATTTTTGTTGTTATATACACAACTTTAATGAAAACATTACATTAATATACATAATATATTAAGAAGTGTCAGGACCAGCGAACTTAGTTCTCAATAACGAGGAAAACATCTTGTTGTGATAGAATACAAAAAGACTTTTATTCCATGTATTGAGACAGTAGTCACCCGTCCAGGGTTTTTGTCAGAAGAGAAGATGTTCTGCCTCAAACCTTTTAGTACGGAACAGGAATATCCATGGGCGGAAGTTATAAAAAATTCCGCATTGTCATGGACGGATCATTTCCTGGTTATGATGGAACTAAGAGCCACTACTTGTCCCCCCGGGGGTGACGGACCTATTAGAACGGTTCGCCCTCAAAGGCTAATGGATCCAATTGGTTTCCAGAAAGCCTTAGAGGGTTTAATGGTTGGTGACGCTGGTGATTCTGTCGAAGCCTTGGTGCATACCTGGAACACCGATCTTACCAAAGCTATTGACACAATCACTCCCAAGTGTCCTTTCCAGCCCGCTCTAATCGTAAGCCCTGGTACACAGAGGAGCTTAGGAGGATGAAGCGAGTTGGACAACAACTAGAGGGCAAATGGCAGAAGACCCGACTCTTATCCGACAGAACTCGCCATAGGAAGCATCTTGATTCATATCAGGAGGCATTACGTGCAGCACAGAGATCCTTCTGTTCTGCACATATTGCGTCTGCAGAGTCCAGTCCAGCAGAGCTATTTAGGGTAGTGGGGGAGTTGACAAAGGTTCCTCCTGCGCCAAACCCCCTACTTAACCCAACGACAGCCAGCTGTGACGCGTTTAACATCTACTTTGCAGATAAAATTTCTTGGATAAGAGCCGACTTGGACGCCAATGTTTTAGCAGAATCCATAGACGAGGCGTGATGGTATTTTACTGGATCAGTTTCAATCTGTGAGTACCGATGACGTGGACAAGCTCCTTGGAAAAGTGAGGAAGACGACTTGCCCCCTCAATCCTTGTCCATCTTGGTTGGTCGTCCGGGGGGGACATGCTGAGAGTATTCCTGCAGGATACAATCAATGTGTCCTTCAGGGAAGGTACTGTACCATCTTGCTTGAAGGAGGCAGTGGTTAAGCCACCCCTGAAAAAACCTTCCCTGGACCCCCTGGATAGAAACAACTATAGACCAGTCTCCTTGCTACCTTTTCTAAGCAAGGTGATCGAGAGGGCAGTTGCCTCCCAACTCCAAGTTGTCTTGGATGAAACCGGTTATCTTGATCCATTTCAAACCGGCTTTAGGATAGGATATGGAGTGGAGACTGCCATGGTCGCTCTGGCCGATGACCTCCGCTTGGGCATCGACGGGGGTAGTGTGACCCTGCTGGTGCTCTTGGATCTCTCAGTGGCCTGACACAATAGATCATTGCATCCTCTTGGATCGGCTGAGAGAGTTGGGAATCGGAGGCACTGCGTCGCTGTGGTTCTGTTCCTTTCTCTCTGGCAGATCCCAGAGGGTGAGGCTCGGGGACAGTTGCTCTTCCAAAATAGAGCTTAATTGTGGCATCCCTCAGGGTGCCATCCTGTCCCCGATGCTATTCAACATCTATATGAAGCCGCTGGGTGAGATCATCCGGAGGCATGGAGTGCGGTGTCATCAGTACGCTGATGACACCCAGATATACTTCTCTATGACCAGATCATCGGCTCAGACTTCAGATGGCGTCTCTCCTCTTAATGACTGTCTCAGAGCGGTAATGGATTGGATGAGGAAAAACAGATTGAAACTAAATCCAGACAAAACGGAGGTACTCGCAGTCACGGGCCCGAAACCAGGTCTGGGAATACAACTTCCAGTCCTGGATGGGGTCACACTGTCCTCTAAGGACTGTGTTCACAGCTTGGGGGTACTCCTAGATTCGTCGCTTCACATGACTAGTCAGGTGAATGTGACGGTCAGGAGTGCCTGCTATCAGCTTCGGCTGATACGCCAGCTGCGCCCTTAACTGGATATGAGGGATCTGGAAACTGTGGTACATGCTCTGGTAACCTCACGTCTGGATTACTGTAATGCTCTCTACATGGGGCTACCCTTGTACCTAACCTGGAAACTTCAACTGGTACAAAATATGGCAGCCAGGATAATTACAGGAACAGCTAGGAGAGAGCACATAACACCTGTGCTCAAATCTCTCCACTGGCTGCCGATTAATTTCCAGGCACAGTACAAGGTGTTGGTTTTAACCTTTAAAGCCCTACATGGCTTGGGTTCATCTTATCTCAGGGACCGTCTCTCCCCGTATGATCCCCCCGCGCACTCTGATCCTCTGGGAGGAATCTGCTTCAGCCTGTGAAAACTAGGCTGTCGCAGACCTCCCAGAGGGCCTTTTCGGCGTCCACACCCAGACTATGGAATGACCTGCCGGATGAGATCTGTCTTATTACCACTCTTGATAGCTTTAAAAAAGCAGTCAAGACGGATCTCTTCTGGCAGGCCTTCCCAGAATAACCTCCAAGCTCACTGGAGGTGGTTGCTCACCCGTCCCCCCTTGCTGCTATTGTCTGTTGCCTCAAGTTGGTTTTATGTAATATTTTATGTGCTATTTTAACTCTGCATTGGTTTAATTTAGTTTTAAGGGGTGGGAGGGTTAGAGATTGGTTGATGGAACGTTTTAATCTGTATTAGTTTTAACTTGTTGTACGCCGCCCCGGTTGCTGAAGCAGAGGGGCGGGTTAGAAATAAAATGTATTATTATTATTATTATTAACATAAGAATTCCCATCATTGAGCCCCCCTCCCCTGCTGCGATCTCAGATCCATATCAAAGCAACCTTTCATGTCCCCTCTTCCCCTTCTTGTATTATCATTCAATTTCACTTAAGGAAGGAGAGCATCCCTTGTTTACAGCCCAGATCCACTGCAAGAAGAATAGGGTCATAAAACCACAATCCTTCTCACCGCTGGCCATCTTCCCCCTCCCATTTTTCCCAGACTTGGATTCCAATATGATTAGTATCACCCTCTCAATAAATCAGCATGTTATCATAATGCTATATCATCATACCATCATATCATCATGACAGAACCATGCATATGGGTCTGACATTCTCCCATGCCAGAGATAATCTCAGCAATTTTTTATAACCCCCCCCCCCCCGGCTTGTCTGGGTATTTTTCATGAGTCAACCAAGTCAGTTCAGGGGTGTCCACATGGTGGGCATATGCCCACTCATTTTTGGACTAGGGAAAGTGTTTCCAATGAACCAAATACTGCAACTTACCCCTGTGTAATTTTGAGTCCAAAATCCCAGCAACTTCAAAGTATTTATCCCCTTCCACCACCAGCAGTGAGGATGGCCCTGGGTCCATTCACCAGGGGTCTGCAGCCAAGGCCAGCTTTAGCACGCTAAAATGGAATGCGAGATGTAGATGTCTATAGTACTTAGGCAGGTCTAACTCTGCAGTCACTTCATTGATCAGTCTTTTTACAACAAATGGTCCCACATATTTTGGCCCCAGTTTCCTAGATGGTTGCTGGTCTTCAGATGCTTGATGGACAAACAGAACTTGCTCCCTGGAGCCAAGTCTCATTCCTTCCCCCTCTTACGATCCGCAAACATTTTATAGTCCTTCTTCACCTCTTCCAAGGCAGTTACAATTTGGAGCCAAGTATCCTTGATTTTTGTAATCCACTGGGAAAGTGGAACAGGGTCTGTGGGTTCTGTCACCAATGAGGGCAGGGTCTTTGGCTCATAGCTATAGACAATCTCAGTTGGTGAATGACCTGTACTCTGGTTAACGGCTCCATTGAAAGCAACTTCAGCATGGGGCAGCAAGTCAAACCAGTCATCCTGCAGATAATTGTCATAACAATGTGAATATTGCTCCTGCGTGGTGTTCATTCTCTCTGATTGCCCATCTACCTGCAGATGATGAGAAGTTCTCATCACCTGCTCAATTCCCATTTTTTTCTGGAACACCTTCCAAAATTTCAAAAAGAACTGGCTGCCTCGATCACTCAGAATTCTCTCTGGCAGCCCATGTAATTTGTACACATGGCCAATGAACAGGTTGGCCAGCTTGGCTGCTGTGGTGGGCCTTTGCATCCCACAAAATGTGCTTGCTTTGAGAATAAGTCAGTTACCACCCATATGGTGTTTCACCCACTGCTATTGGACATGTCTGGTATAAAGTTTGTAGCTATGTGCCTCATGGAGGTGCTGGGTGTGGGCAGTGGCTGCAGCAGCTCCTGAGGCTTGTCTCCCACTGGTGCAAGCACAGACCAGGCAACCTTTCACATAAGTTTCCACAGCTCACCAAATTCCATCCCACCAGTATTTTCTTAACAGGTGCCAGGTCCTTGGGAATCCCCAATGTCTGGTTGCCTTGGTGTTGTGGTACAGCTGCAAAACTACTACAGACCCCAAGTCAGACTGAGGAATTGGATGATGCCTTTCTAGAACAGATAACCACACACTCAGAAAGGAGAGATGTAGTAGTGATGGGTGACTTCAACTATCCTGATATTTCCTGGAAGTCAGACTCAGCCAATACTTCAAGGTCTAGCAAATTCCTCACTTGCCTTGAAGACAATTTCATTGTCCAAAAGGTGGAAGAGGCAACAAGGGGATCAGCTATTTTAGATGTGATCCTAACTAACAGGGATAACCTGGTCAATGGGGTACAAATGGTAGGATCCTTAGGTGGGAGTGATTATGTTCTGGAGTTTCTTATACAGTGGAAAGGAGAAACTAGGCATAGTCAGACACTCATTCTAGATGTTGGTACTGCATATCACATTAAGGTTCCAATAGTCCATAACTAGTTTCAGCAACCTAACCTTTTCTGGAGCAGTGAACGTAGAGGTCGATGAGTGGATAAAACCTCTAGCCAAATTTGTCTCTATAAATTCCTTGAGGGTTCTCTTTCAAGAGGGGTCATTGACTACAGTTTTGGCTTGGGGGGTTGGGCTCCCAGCTCCAACTCAATTGCACAGCCTGTCTCCTGGTGGGGCGGGAGCTGGTCACACTCCTCTGCAAACACGTCTGTCAACTCCCAATAGATAGGTGGATAGCCCAACTGGTCCTCTTGGATGGCTTTCCCCACTTGCTCTTGTGGGATGGCTTTCCCCACTTGTGAATTTGAAATGGGGTCCCAGGTGTGTTCCCTACACACCAGATCCTCAAAAATCATTTCTTCTGGCCTCCATCAGATCCTGGGATTGTGGAATTGCAGCCAATCTATTCCCAGTATCAACTGGTAGCTCAAGGTTTTGCCCACCACAAACCAGATTCTTTCCCACTGTTCTACCACCCTGAGCCACACTGTCCCCATTCTCTCACTGGTGGGCTTTTCCCCCATGGGGGATCTTTCCATCTGGTAGAAGGTAATGGGGTGCTCCAGCTTCTTAGTGTCCAACTTTAGTTCTGCCACTATGTCTGGGTTTATAAAACATTGGGTGAAGCCTGAGTCTATAGCTGCTACCAAGTCCATGCTTTCCCCTCCTCTTGGGTCCTCCGTTTTACTCTCAGGGTGTATAGGGGGGATTCCTCCACTCACCATCAGGATGTGGTGGTTTGGGTCTGAGGCCTGCCTTTAGCTGTTGGTTGAGGCAGGCCAGGGAAGTTTCCCACCAGTTCTGTATTGTCCTTTAATTCTGTAGTATCAGGCATGACCTCCAATTCTGTGGCGTCTTGGCTAGCTGATTTGAGCATCCAATTGCCCAGTGGCCCCTGGCTTGAGCACCGCTTATCCCCCAACAGGCCTGGAGCAGGCGCTTTCTTTGACATGCCTCCCCACTGATGGGACTCCCAGTTGGGGCATTCAGCAATCTGGTGTCCCTTCTTCCCGCAGGCTAGGCAAAGTCCCAATCTCAGCTGCCACACTTGTTCTGATTCTCAGGTGTTTGCTCCTCTCTCTCTCTGTCATGGAGGGAAGGGTCAGATGTCGGTTGGCCCCCTTGCCAGTTCCCCTTCTCCTCTGCCTTGTCAGACAGACCTCTTCCTTCACCATCTTGCCCTCCCTGGCCAACCGAATCCATTCCCTCATGGTCTGAGGATTTTCCTTTGCTAGGACTCATTCGAGGAGGTCTGGCCATAGCCCCTCCTTGAATTATTGCACCTTGACTGATTCAGGCCAATCTAGGATTTGCGCTTCCAGCCTGCGAAATTCTACTGCATACTCAACCACTGAGCAGGCACCTTACTCCAGCACCATTAGTTTGGATTGGGACTTTTCTGCCCAAAAGGGGTCCTTGGATTGGGGTTGCAGGGCTACCATGAAAGCTGTTAAGTTTCTCATTTCCACTGCTCTGGCATCAAACAGTTGCACCAACCAGTCTGCCGCTTCACCCTCCAGATGCGCGGCCACACATCTCATCTTTGCCCCTTCACTGGCGAAGGTGTGACCCCACTTGTTCATGTGTCCCACTACCTGGGCCAGAAAGTAGGGCAGTTTCTTCAGACTCCTGTTGAACCACACATCCAGATATCTGGCTGCTGGGTTCTGGATTTGATGAGCTGGGGCAATTGCTGGGGCCCATGGACTCCTCCCTCTCACTCTGGGTTGGACTGGTATCTGGGGTTGCAGGGCCCATAGCAGTGCAGGGGAGGGTCCCTCCCGCTCTGTGAGCCAATTGTTTCACCGTGATCCTGGCTAGTACATTCACCACCTCAGTCAGGAGGTCTTGCATTGACCCATTCTCTGCTGGTATCTGTTGCTGCTCGGTGTCACGGGTCCTCCCCGTCCTGAAGGTCCACATCTATTGGCCCATCTACTGCAACATCCCAGCCCAACACTCTCCTCTCCTTGGGCCACTTCCACTGGGGATCGGGGTCCAGAACCACTTGTCCACATATCCCAGCGGGTCTTCTTGGGCTTCTTCCCAAGGCCAACCTTCTGTCCCCATGTCGTCTTCACTGCCTGGAGACCATTCTTCCACACGATCCTGCATGGCTGGAGAGGGTTCCTCCCAAAGCTGCTCTCCATTCTCCACACCTCCCTCAGCATTTCTAAGCTGAAGATTTTCCCCCTCAAACGTTAACATAAGAATTCCCATCATCCAGCCTACCCTCCCCAGCTCCAATCTCTGGCCTTTGATCCAGATCAAAGCAACCTTTCATGTCCCCTCTTCCCTTTTTTGTATTATCATTCAATTGCACTTAAGGAAGGAGAGCATCCCTTGTTTACAGCCCAGATCCTCTGCAAGAAGAGCAGGTCATAAAACCACAATCCTTCTCACCTCTGGCAATCTGCTCCCTTCCATCATTTCCCAGGCTTGGATTCCAACGTGATTAGTATCATCCTCTCAATAAACCAGCAGGTTATCATAATGCTACGTGAATGATACCATCGTATCATCATAATGATACCATCGTATCATCATATCATTTTGACAGAACCATGCATATGGGTCTGACAAGAAGCCATTATTTCTATTCAAATTTCTTCTAATAGACTGGATGTGCTAAATATATTTAAATTCAGCTGTTTCTCTTTCCAATCTTCTATTGAAATTCCTTTATTCTACAACAGCCACTCTGAGATTAGTGACAGGAACATCCTGGAAGATTCAAGTGTTTTGATGTTAGTTTCCATGTACTGTGAAATCTGTCAACACTAATATGTTTGTGTCCATCTATTCTCTTGCACAGATATTGCCCTATCTGCCCTACACAGAGGGGTATTGCTGTCAGAGGATGGCATATATCACATTAGAAGATGTGGTACAGCTGGCTCTCCATATCCACAGATTCCTTATCCATGGATTCAACTATCCACAGCTAGAAAATATTTAAAAATATATAAGTTCCAAAATGAAAGCCTTGATTTTGCCATTTTATACAAGGGACACCATTTTACTACACCATTGTATTTAATGGGGCATGAGCATCCGTGGATTTTGGTATCCTTGGAGGGTTCTGGAACCAAACCCCAGTGGATAACAAGGGCCCACTGTATAGATGTGGGGAGAGAATTGGCATCTGCCACTACCTGGTCTTGCTGTAGCTTAAAATATTGTTGCCATTGCTGGTGAATTCCTTGTTACTGAATATACATAAGCCAGAATCCAGTGATGTTTCCAGTTGCGGTTTTCAATAGAATTCACTCTTTCTACCAAGACTGACTATTCTCCTAATCTCCTGGAGCTACCTATGCATTCTAAAAACCTGCTTCAGAAGCCTAGGAAACTCTCTGGCTCAGGTTTTTGCCATTATGGAAGGATGCAGCAGGAGGCAGAGGCAAAGAAAATATCAATTCCCCTGGCATTAAATGCAGGAATACAATATTGACTACAAATGTACACCAGTAAATCTGAGATACAGATAATTCAATGTAATTTTAACTTTAATAGTGTGTATTTTTATGTCTATGTATTTCAAATTTTGATTTTTCCAAATTTCCCATTTTTAGTTCTTCCTTTAGAGCACACAGAAAAATATAATTAAGAATTTCCATTGTTGTGGCATATCTCTAATGAACCATTTTGAAGCTGCCTAGCTTTGCTTTCAGAATCATACTGAAAAGATTAACTCCACTGATTTGGAAACCATAGCAAATTAATTCTTTCTCATTTAGCATAGATTTAGAAATGTAGATCATCCATCCTACTGTTCTTATAAAGAAAGCAAACCATTTAAATTAAAGCAGAAACTATACTTTGCCTCAACTCTTCAGCAGCAAGATAGGAGGTCATTGGTGCTGATCTTTTGTACTATTGGGCTGCTGTACAGTACACCCATACCTGAGAATATGTCCTAATTATTTTAGTGTAATCTAGTACTGAGTAGACATGTGTAGGTTTACACTGTCAATCTATTACATTATTAATAAATCTCCTTTGTAGTCCAGATTAAGTGGTTGCTTTCTTTAGAGTGAAAAGAATAGATAAAATGATTGGACCAGAGAGAGAGAAAGAATGGGAAAGGGAGGGAGGATGTGTGCCAGGTGTCACGTTCTTTGCATCAGCACATATTTAGGACTACCTTTGCATTTGTACAGATAACAACCATTAAAAGAGGAGCTCTTTTTCTGGTTGTCTTACAAAACACATTTGCCTTCAATGAGTACAATCACCTAATATTGTGACTTTAATGCTCCATTATATCAGTTTTCCGAAAACAATGACTGTGCCACAGCTTGGTGGTCCCATGGCTCCTTAGCCATTGCATAAAGAGTCACCAACCCTTAATCTGGAACATTCCAATCCAATGGCTCTGCTGGATTCTGTGGGCACACTTGACCTACTTCTTCTATAAACCCCCCCCCCCATACTCTCACATGTCATAAGAGTCAGGGGTTGTATAAGAAGGCAATGGCCCATAGAGTGCACTGGCAGGTCCTTGGAAGGGGAAGGGCTAATAAGAGCAGAACCAGACTGGCAAGTCTTCAGAATGTTTCTGCACCATGCTATGGCAACAGTTCTCTTTGTGAGAGAAAATTCCACCCAGCACCTTCAGCAGAGTGCTAGCCAAGATTATGTGAGGCCCTGCCTTATGTTGTGGCTTTGCCCTGTATTGCTTTGCTTTACCTCATATGACTTGGCCAAAAAGTAAATGCCTCTGCTTTGTTTTCCTTCCTCTGAGCCTTGAGTAAGGACAAAAAAACAGGAACCAGTACAGACAAAAAATATAATTAAAGATTGGTTGCTGAAAATCTATGAGATGGCAGAAATGGATAAACTGACCAGATTGATGAAAGAAGGTTTATTGGAGAACTTCAAAAAGGACTGGAATGTTTTGATAAAATTTCTGACTCAAAAGTGTGGGAAGCTAGCAACTGCGGGTTTTCAAGATTAAAGATGTCATGATGGGGTAGGAATGTTGGGGTATAGGTTTTTAAAAAGAGATGAGATTATATATAGTAGAGGAAGAAAAATATTTGCAGTGAATATAGAAAAACATAAAAACGAAAATGAAGGGATAGACAATTAAGGAATAATATAAAACCATGAACTGTTAGGTAGGAAGTCGGATCTGTGTTTCATATGTTTTAAATGTTTAATATGTTATATTTATTGAGTTATTATGAGGAGGTTGTTATAAAGGGTTATATTATATCTGATATGGTTGGTTATTCTTGGATGGAATGTTTTTAAAATTGATGTTATATAATCAATAAAAATGTCTGTGCATGCATGTGCATAGATAGATAGATGGATAGATATGAAGATATAATCTGGGTGGCACACTGCAAATTTGTCTGAATTCTTCTTAAATTATTTCTACATAATCTTCAGATTTTTAGTCTTGACTGATTGTAGAACAATTACGCAAATGTTTCTGCTTGGTTTTCCTAATGTTGGATCTAAAAATGAAATATACTTTCAATATATCTCCTTTCTGCCATGGCACAGTTTAATTTCTATTTTCATTGAATTATTAAAAGATATTGTAGTCAGCCCTTGCTAGTATCAAAAGAATTTTGAATCCTACAAATGAACTCCTCCTGGCCAAGAATACAATTTGATGTGGCATCTCATAAAGGGTTACATACCATCCTTGTATTTGTGTTGGGTGTATTTTCTGGGAGATTGACTTGCAGGTAGCTAATTTAAGACTTCTTAATATTTGTTAACATAAAGGACTTTGTGGCATTAGCAGTATATACTATGAATGCTGTGTATGACTTGAGCAAGTAGGTACAAGTGCTTACAATTACCTTCATGTTGAACTGAGTTTGTTCTGTTGGTATATAATCTGCTCAGATATAAAATTAGAATTTCAATGTATTCTTTTGTTTCTATGCCAAGCTAGAAGAGATTTACGAGCTTGAAGAGGATAAGAGGAAAATAATGTACAGCTTAATAGAATTTATTTCCCAATATAGACAGTCAATCAATCAACACTTTCTTTTATTAATTTTCCAGTATTTTAATTGGTGTGGTCTCCTCCTCCTTCTTATGGTATGTTTATCCTTAAGCTCAGAGGTTTGGGATGCATCTAATGCTAATCAGGTTTTTATATGTACATCTATATTTGCACAGTGTGCTCCCCAGCATGTACAGTGTCCTTTAGATTTTTCCAGCCATGCTACAATTTTTGCAACTTGGGAATGTATCCATGCCTAGGTATTTATTTGGTCTAGTTTATAAGCTTGTCCTTGCTGCTGTTCAGTGTGTGTAAAAGCTGCATAAAATTCAAATCTTAGCGATGCTCTGAAAGTAAGAAATGCTAAGCAAAGACTACAATACATGTTTCATGATAGAGCACATGCACTGCATGCAAAAAATTTGAGGTTCAGTTGCTGGCAATTTCTGGTAGGGCAGCTTAAGATCCATGCTCTGTACTCTAGAATAATACTGATAGTACAGACAATTTGCAGCCTAATGGGACACTGATGTGGTGTCTAACAGCAATTGCTAACATTTCTATTGTTGTAGCATATACCACCTACTTCAATAGCATGAAAGTGTTGCAATACTCTTGGACATTGCTATCCTAGTAACTTCAAACTTACTTACCTGCATAATTATTATAAACCTTGATAGTTCTTCCAGTCTCAGGAATCAATAGATTGTCTAGTATATGTCACATTTATCCATGCATTGAGCTCTCCTGGGCCTACTGTTAAGACAGAATGAACCACACCAGAGCAGCCCCTAAGTACTGGCCATTGTGGTGTGTGCTACCTGACCTAGTGAATGCTGTCCTATTATTCAAGCTGAAGCAAGATTTAAGAACAACAAAAATCCACCAAACAGTGATACCTTTATGGGGCCAACCAAAATGCATAATATACATGTTGCAAGCTTTCAAAGTTTCACTGACTTCTTCATCAGGTAAGGTGTTACAAACCAAACAGGAGGAAAAACATTGAAGAAGTTATTCATAGGCCTGCGTTTTGATGTTTCTCTTCTTAGTTAAAATGGTATGGAGGGGCAAATCTTGCAGGCTGGTACCTCCTCCTTCTGGACACGTGGTAACTGGGAGATTCTCAAAGTCCAGGAAATTTAACATCTATTTGTAACATTAAAAAGATATTTCCTTTGGAATCCAGCCTGTCTCCATCCATTCTGAAATTACATGCCCCTTTTGTAGGTGGAGGACATTGGATTTCTCAAGAAGCCTTCATGCTTTTGCATTAAGGAAACTTTGGGTGGTGTTGAGGTAAAGATTTAGATTTAAGACTGGGCCAACTTTGCTTCACTGCATGGAATGGGGGTGGGGTATCTTTGCCTTGGGCAAAAAAAGCTTTATCAGTCAACCCTAGATCTGACGTACTTCTCCATATGAAACATTGGGAATATTCTCCTGCATAAGTATTCAATATCTGCAACAAAAATACAATTCTTCTTTCGGTGACCTATCAGTTAATTTTTCCTTGGGAACATATTGTTATATTTCCTTTTCTTCAAACAGTGATGGCAGGAGACCACATTAAAAAAAAAAGTGAAAGCTAAATGTTCATTTGTTCTTTGAGTTTAAAGGAATTAAATAGTTTAGTAACAAGTCTCTCTTAGGGTACAGAGTCTGGCTGTATCAGAAAACCTTTGCTACAAAGAGGGGTCATAAGGATGGGGAATAGGTTATATTGTCTAGAAACCAGGTTGAGCCCAGCAAATTTTATTTTAAATTGGGTTTCTGTGGCAAGTATGCTTAGCAGTTTTATTCCATAACAAATCTGGTCTATCTGCTCAGGTTAGCTAGGGGTTGTTGTCATCAAACTGTTATATACAGCAGTCTTACTGCCATAGTTTTCTTCAACATATCTCTTTATGAGCAAATAGCATTTGCCCAGTCCTCACTTTCAAGATTCAGAACGTTTTATTTATCCACTTCTGTAAACACCTTTAAAAAGGTATCTTTATTTGTCAATGGTATCTGCTTGTTGTTGTTGCTGTTGTGTGCCTTCAAGTTGATTCTGACTTATGGCAATCCTAAGGCAAACCTATCACGAGGTTTTCTTGGCAAGATTTGTTCAGAGTCACCAAGCGGAATTGATGCAAAGCAAGCAAAGCAGCTTCATTTATATACCGCTTCATATTGCGCTATGGGATGTCTAAGCGGTTTACAATTGTAATCTCATTGCCCCCCCAACAGTTGGGTACTCATTTTAGTGACCTTGGAAGGATGCAGGCCTGAGTCTAGCCTGAGCCCTGGCTAGTATTGAACTCGCAACCTTGTGGTCTATGAGTGAGTGGCTGCAGTACAGGCATTTAACCACTGCACCACCAGGGCTCTTGATGATGCAGCAATACCTGCCTGCACCCTGCAACCTGGCTGTATCCTGTTGGGGAGCAGATGGATTTTTTGACGGTGTGATAAGCCCCAAAGATGACATCTAAAAACACAGGTACATGAGGAATCTCACAGACTATCCAACAGGATGGTAAGGAATTTGCAGGCGATATGTGTCTGTATACAGTGTATGTGTATTTTAAAAATAAGAGAAACAAGGCTGCTGCTTGTTTTCAAGGTTACTGTTCAATGCCAAATTCTTCAGAAGGTGAGGAAAACAAGCTAGTAATGTACATTAACAAAGGGCCTAAGCAGACGGCGCAAAGCACCATTTTTGAGGCCAGGAAGGGGAGGGGCAGCCTCACGCTGGGCTCTCCAACCCCTTCCCGAAAACGTCATTGGAGCAGCTGGCCCTCCACTCCAACGATGCACTTCCGCTGCAGCGTCCACACACGCTGCAGCAGAAGAGGCGCTGGAGGTGCGCTGGAGGCCTTTTGCAGCGCACCTTCGGCGTCTTGCGGAAGGAGTGCTATTTTAGCACTCCTTCCTGGGCCTGGGACGCTGCACCATGGGGCCGAGGAGTGCAGATACCTCGGCCCTGATCCGCAGCTTCCTGGGGTGGCCCCGTGCCGCCCGTCTGCTTCCCTCCAAAATCTTACTAAATACCCTCATATCACATCTGGGAATGATTCAAAACACTTGCAGTCAGTAAACTTTGTCTAAGGAGTCAGGAGCAAAAGATAGAGGTTACTGTCTTTACTTTTCTTGCTCCATCCAGATAATATCATCAGCAAATGGAGATTGACCACAAATAGAAAAAGAAACATTGCATTTCTATTCTTAACAACCACTTTTTTATTGAACTGGGATGATATGTTTCAACAGAAACATAGTGTCACTCCACAGAAATGGATTAACCTTGGATCTTTTCCCAGCTTCCTGGATAACTGACAGGCAATTGTGCAATGGACTCACCTGAGGAATCAAAAGATACATGGGCTAATTTGTTTAACCTCTAGCATAGGGTTTTGTTAGCATTCTTTGGGGGTGAATCATACATATAACAATAGCTGACATGAAAGTCACCTTTCCTTCAGAACTCCATTCCTTCCAGGAATAACATCTGTCATTCTCTTTACAAATCTTATCTACACAAAGGAAATTTCTCTTGTCCCAACACGATAAAATTTTAGCTGAATTTTCTTCTTGAACTTCAGTATGCCTTGGGAAAAAAATAAGTTGCTATTAATTCCTGCTCTTTCTATTCACGTGAACACCTCCTCCTTCTAGGTCCACAACTGTCTCCTTATCTGATTGAAACTGATAATTGATAGAAACTGATAGTTGGAGTTTTAAACATGTATTTGTTCTCATTAAGCTTAAGTTGAGCCTGGTGTAGTATTTTGGGTATTTTGGACTCTGTAGACCAGGGTTTGAATCCCTGCTCAGCCATGGAAACCCACTGGCTGGCCTTGTGCAATTCATGCTGTCTCGGCCTCAGAGAAATGCAAGAATAAATCCATCTGGAAAATTTTGTCAAGAAAACTCTGTAAAAGGATTTCTTCAGGGTCACCCGAAGTCAGAAACAACTTGAAGGTGCACAAGAGCTTGGAAAAGTTACATTTTTGGACTACCATTCCTCATGTGCCCCAGGCAGTAAGGCCATTGGCAGTTTGCAGCCTTTCCCAATGTGGCACTCTGTGTTGATGTGCTGAATTACAACACCCATCGCCCCTCCAGTGTGGTCACACTGCCTGAGGGAGAGGTTGTGATAAACATTATAGTCCATCATTTCAGGAGGCCAGGTGGGTTGGGAAAGGCTATTTAAATGCCTTCCACCTTTTATTCTGTCTTACTGCCATTTGCCTCTCTGGTGAAACTGTGCATAGTGAGCCATATAATGGGGTAGGCAACGTCCTATGGTCCAGAGGCCAGACATGACCCCAATGGACCTTGGAAGGATTCCTCTTCTTCCGCCTCTGAACAGTTTGAAATTGAAAATAAGTTTCTGTAACTTTAGGAACCACAGGAGGCAATTTTATTGGGTTCCTCCAGGGCTACATGTCCATTTTCAAAACTGAATGTGCCAGAAGTCACTCCCTGTTTTTAAACAATGCCCCCTTTAGGCTCAAACAGTTGGCGATGGGGGGGGAACCCTTGCAAAATATTCCCACCCCAAGTTCCCAGAGGGTGTGAGGGGCCTTTATATATATAAAAAATTCCTGGTCCTGCCTTACATGATTGTGAAGAGAGAAACCAGCAATCACAGTCTTTGGAATGCTATGAAAATAGGTATATTGGGGTGTATGTGCATGTGTGATAGCCTAGAAGCTTGTTTGTAAAACAGAGTAGTAGGGGACAGGGTGAAGACCAACTAGGAACATGGGAATATTCATACGGTTTGAGGAGTTTAGAATGTGGACATAGTTTCTGGAGTCCATGTTTAACTCATATGTTGTATAATAAATCTGTACTGGCTTTATTTTCCACAAATGACTACAAGCGTTATTTAAGAAATGAAAGGGAGAACTGGTCATGCATTACTGGAGAACTGGAATCACTGAACCTACTGATCAACAACAGCCACTAGTCCAGAATAGCAGTCATCTTGAAGCCCAAGTACCAGATCAGGGAGGGATCTTGAGAGGAAAGGGGCAAAGTGAGTAACAGGAGCCCTAGGGTTGGAATTACATGATGAGGGTTCCATCGCAATGATAGTGATATGCTTGAGTCTGATCAGAGGACCAGAATCTAGAAAATTACTTCCTAAAGGTACATTATTCCCATAACTTGTTACAAACAACCCATTTCCTATTGCTCATTGCATAGTTGAAAGTAGCTTATTACATTGCTTGTTGTACTGGCCATTACATTACCCATTTATTTTCCTTTGTTTGAGAGAGAAAGAAAAACATGAAGGCTGGTAAGAGAATTGCATAAAACCTGGAAAAGTGCTGTTGAAAGTAACCAGTAACTTGTTACACCAGTAAAGTAACTTCACTCTTACTTGTTGCATTGTTTTTGTAATGTGCCATCATCATCATCATCATCATCATCATCATCATCATTTATATTCCACTTTCCCCCAAAATTGGGACACAGATTACAAATTAAAAATACAATATAATTAAAAACATACAAAATGAGCATTAAAATAGCATTAAAGTACTACAGTATTAAAACACATCATTATAGTAACTTTGTTGTTAAAAGCTCTCAAGTCAAAGGACTTAATGGCAACCCTATGAATGAGGGACCTCTAAGTCACCCTATCATCAATAGCTCTTCTCAGGTCTTGCAGACTCAGGGCCATGGCTTCCTTGATTGAGTCTATCCATCTGGAATGTGGTTTTCCTCTTTTCCTATTGCCTTCTATCTTACCAGGCATTAATGTTTTTTTTCTAGTGAATCATGTCTTCTCATGATATGTCCAAAGTACAACAGTCTCAGTTTAGTTATCTTGACTTCTAGGGAGAATTCAGGCTTCATTTGTTCTAGGACCCATCTACAGTCGCCCCTCCATTTTTGTGGGGGATTTGTTCCGGACCCCCCCTCCCCATGAAAATGGAAAATTGCCAGTATTGAAACCCCATTGGTTTGAATGACGATGCACACGTGCCCCCCATTTTATTCAATGTATCCCTCCCCGCCCACAAACGGGTGAGACCACAGATTCCAAATCCATGAAAACGGAGGGACGCTTGTATTTGTCTTTTTAGTAGTCCAGTGTATACACAGAAATCTCCTCCAGCACCAATGTTGAATGAACTGATGTTCTTCCTATCAGCTTTCTTCACTGTTCAGCTTGCACAAACGTACATAGAAATTGGAAGTATGATAGCATGAACAATCCTAACTTTAGCATTCAATTATATATTCTTACACTTCCGGATATTGTCTAGTTTCTTCATAGCTGGCCTTCCAAGTCCTAGTCTTGAACCTGGAAGAACTCTTAAGATCTTCAGGGAAAGACTTTCTCTCAGTTCTGATACAATCACAGGTTTGCTTTGCAAGGACAAGAGAGAGAGCCTTCTCAGTGGCTGCTTCCACCCTTTGGAACTCTCTTCCTAGGCTGGCCCCCTCTCTGCTTTCCTTTTGCCAGCAAGCAAAAACTATTCTCTTTAAGCAGTCTTTTTAATATGTGATTGCACTCAGGGATAGGGTGGTTGTTTTTGTGTGTTTTATAGTTTTATATTTTAAAATTGTTATATTAATGTGATGTATTTAATTGTCTTTTACAAATTCTTCTTTTTTTAAAAGCATATTTTCTGACTTACTTTGGGTCCAATTTAGGAGAAAGTTGGCGAGATAGATAGATAGTCTTCTTTGGATTTCTTGATTTCTGATTAATGATTGAGCCAAGGTATGGAAAATCTTTATTTCAACTGCTGTAGTTACAGATAATTTTGTAACTTATTATTTCCAACCTCTGTGGAGGAGGCTGTTATTTCTGGTGTGATATGGGAAATAGGACCTCATAACTGATTTTAGAGCACTTTAGAAATACTATCTTTTAAAAGACTGATATACTAAAAGTACTGGTTTTGCAGTGTCCTTCCTAAGTGTTACAGTGACACTCAGTGGAAGGACAAGGAAAATGCTGTCCAATGCCTTACTCCCAATATCTTTTCCTCCACTTCAACACATTGTAAACATTACTGGGCTGTGGTCACTGTGAAATTAATGGAACCTCAACCTGCTTTTCCCAGCCATCTTTTAAAAGGTTGCCAGTCTTCAAAAAGTTGATGGATATTCTCTATTGTTTAACATTAAAAAAAACACCACTCCTATTTTTCAGGAGCCCTTTTACACAACACAAATATAGCACTGTGGTTCCATTTTACTCCCATGGCTACATCCTATGGAATCCTGGGATTTATTGTTTAATGAGGCCCTTGAGTACTCTGGCTAAGAATTCTTAATACCCCTCCCTAAACTGCAAATCCCAGGATTTGTATAGTGGGCCTTTGGTATCAGTTGAGGATAGGTTCCTGGACACACACACACACACACACACCCCAACACCATTGATACCAAAATCCGTGGATGCTCAAATCCCATTAAATATAAATGGTGGTCCCTCATATAAAATGGCAAAATTGAAATTTGCTTTTTGGAATTTATATATTTTTTGAATATTTTCAAACCATGTGCCTAAATCTGTGGATAAAGAATCCTTGGATAGGGAGGGCCAACTATACACTACATGCAGTCCATGTAGTATATAGTGTGAAAGACCTCCAGAAGTGACTTCCAGTCAATTCTGGTTTGGTTTCTTGTCAGGTTTTTGCTTTTGGACAGTCCATGTAGCCCATAAAAGAAAAGGTCCCTGTAAATGTTAAAGTTGTCTGCCTCTGATCTATTCTTCTAGTATTAAGGCAGCAACAAATCAGGAACATCTGTCTTGCCACTTCAGTTTGCATCTGAGCAGTAAATGCAATTTTTACTGTTTAGGGTCCAAAGTAGATTAATCTATGAAAAATAATGTATGTTTTGTTTTGATATGTTTCTTGAGATCTACTGTGCAGTCTTTGTCAAAAGGCATGTAAGTTTTAAATTGTGGGGTGCAATTTTAGTTTTCCAGGGTGTTAACCCTTTTAAAGGAAACAAAAATACACAAGTATGAAAGTTAAACTTGTCAGTGTTCAGCTTTCATTAGCAGAACAACAGATGTGTGAGCCTGACTATGGGCCTCTGCAGATGACGCAAAGCGCCCTCTTGGAGGCAGGGAATGGGAGGGGCAGCCGCACAGCAGCCGCCTCAACCCCTCCCCGAGGACATCATCAGGGCGTGCACCTTTACGCACAGCGCGCACCCTGAATACGTCCTCCTGGCTCAGCGTATTCATGCGCTGTGCCGGAAGAGACGCAGAAGAGCCACACGGCGGCTCTTGATGCGTCCCTTCTGCCGCCTCCGAAAGGACTGGCATTTTAGCACTCCTTACAGGGCCGGCAGAAGGGAGGATTGGGGCTGAGATGTGGGGCAGCCTCGGCCCCAATCCTCCGCTTCCCAGGGCGGCCCATGGCCACCTGTCTGCATCCTCCCTAAATTATTTTTAATATGCTTTCCTAAAGAATAAAGTCTTACTAAAAAAAAATATAAGCAGTTTGTAGTTTAAAAACAAACAATGGCTTTAATAAATATTTACATGAAATAACTAAAACCTGATTTAACTGGAGATAGTTTGTATTAAGAGAATAAATCTCACCATCTTATAGATAGTAAGAAGAAACCACAACATACTGCTTACTGACTGCTGACTGCAGCTACCAGCAGTTTAGAATCTTGGGAGAGAGGTGTTATAATAGTATCTGTTCTTAACTGCAGATTTCCCAGTGTTCTTTTTATTTTATTTTTTTGAAAGATTATCATAGGTTGGTAACATTGTTTAATTAATTATGGGCCTCTGCAGACCGGCCCAAAGGACTAGCCTGGAGATAGAGTTGGGGCGGGGCAGCCGCACGCCAGCTGCCCCACCCCCACCCCGATGCCATCCTGATGCTGTGCACCATTACGCATGGCGTGCGGCATCAGGACGCCCTCCTGGCGCAGCGTTCTGACACGTGCCAAAAAGGGCAAGGAAGAGCCGCGCATTGGCTTTTAGGGTGGCCTTTTGCCACCCCTAAAAGGAGCAGCATTTTGCCGCTCTTTTCGGGGCAGCAAAAGGGAGGATCAGGGCCGTGGCATGGGGTTGCTGCAGCCCTGATCCACTGCTTCCTGTGGTGGCCCAGAGCCACCCATCTGCAGAGGCCCTCTGTTTCTATTAATAGAAAGAAGAAAGGGTTTTAGAACAGGATTTCTATTAATGTTAAATGTCCATTTTTTTGGAGGAATAAATTCAAGGACAGGATTCTTGTATATAAGTACTGAAATGTCTCTCGTCTAAACAGAGAAAAATTATTTCAGTGCTCATCTTCTTTCAAAACTTTTGATGTCAGTTTTCATCTGGACTGCATCAAATTAATTTTCAAGGTAATATACATTACATAATGAGCAATTTTTGCATTATTACACTCAGCAAAACCAAAACCAAATCCATTCTTCTGCAAAATGTTTTCTATATACCCCTTTTGCAGAGATCCTCTCTCACCCTGCAATTAAAATTCTGTTCATTGTTTACAGTCATCTCTTCATGGCAATTGTTCCCAGATCTCAAGAACTTTCGTTTAGTTTGTAGATACTAGAGGACAACACTTTATCTTAGAAAAACAGAAAAGTGGGAATGAAGGTGAATAGAAAATTATAGTTGGGGGGATATGAGTTTTGTGCCTCATCAAAATACTAACTACTACCCTCAAGACACTACAATTTTCAAATGCCTGAAATTTTCCTTCTTTTCCCATATTGACAAGCCTGTCAGCTGCTTCTATTTCAAGTTTCATATTGGCCCCAATTTGTGATTCATCAATTTTTCAGTTCATAATGTTCCATCTTAACCTCTTTCTTAGCTGTTTAGTTGACTCTATACTTTTTCTCTAATCACGCTTGGGGCATAACCTTCCTGATCTCTCTTCTTGGCTCTTTAATTTTTCCAACATGATCCTGCCTGTGATCCTATTATTATTTCTTCTAGATTGTATTTAGTTCAGTGCACTGACTCCTCCTTGGCCTTGATCTTGGAAAGAATAACAATGCCTCAGCACATCTGGTTAAGAATTAATTATATGAAGTGTCATCTGCATAGTTGATTTACTGAAGCCAAGTATTGAGGCCCCAGAGAGCAAGTAAGGTTTATCCTTTTGTAACACCAGATATTACTAATCAGTTTCCTCAGATAGACAAACACAATAATTTGCTTGTGTTCAAATGCTATTTATGAAATATTAAAATAAGCAAATTGAATCTTTGCTTGCAGCTTTGCCTCATCCCTCTTCCATTTCAAGGTCATAATTACCCAAGTGTTTGTTATTATTAACTATGAATTTAAAACAAGCAGCTGCTTTTCTGGTCAGTGTTCTGGTTCTTTCCATTAATATCTAAGAATATAAAGGCAGATCTGCTATATCAAACCAAAGGCCTATCTATTATAACACCCTGTTTCATAGCCAAGAAGAGAATGAACTAAGCAATAGATCTTAATAAGAGCATTACTATGGGTTTGGAGGGGGAGTATCATCACTGTAGGCAATCTTATTGTTATTATGAGGCTATCCTGTGGTTTTATAGCCAGTTTATTCCTAGCCATCTCGATGCCATCTCACTTGAATGTTTATTGCATGTGGTTCTTTGAGAAAAATATTAGCCATTTCTATGCAGTCTAACATTTTATTTAACATAAAGAAAAAGAAGAGAGATGCTTATCTGGCAGACAAAATGCTAGGCTGCCCTCTGCTGGAAATGTTTTGATTTCTCTCTCTCTCTCTCTCTCTATATATATGTATGTATTTGCTGCCTCAGCTAAATATTTTTTTAAAAGAATTATATCAAATTAAACACAAATCTAGTATTTCTGTAATGTTTTAAAAGACAATAAAGGCATTGTCTGAAAAGGCTGTCACTCAGTGCAAGCCAGACAGTTCCAGCAACATGATACAGTGTATTTTGAAAACACTGACAAACTGAAGAATCTTACACATATAGATGCAATCAGAGGTGGACCTGAAATTCTCCTTTCATGCCTATTGTTTCATTTTATTCTGCATAATGTCATAATTTAAGCATTCACATCTATTACCCATGACATTTGAGGTTTTGCAGCTTACCGTATATGAACATTCGAGATTGATTTTCAGCAGTATGTGAATACTCATCATATACAGCTCAGAGGCCACTTCCTACTTTATTTTCCTTTTATTGAAGGTAATGTAATTAATCTTATTATAGATCATGCTGAATTCTCATAATGGATGCTCCTTTTTTTGGAATTGTCTGTATTCATATCACTGAATAAGGCAGACTTAATCATTTAAACAGAGCTTGGAAAATTTACTTTTTTGGATCACAGTTCCCCAAATCCCCCAAAATTCTGAGAGATGCAGTCCAAAAAAAGGTAACTTTTCTTAGCTCTGAACACATGTCTATCTGGCTTGGTCCTTTAAGCACTGATTTTTTCCCTGTAGTAGAAGTTATCATGAGATATGGAGTCGGGATTATCCTACAGCAATAATAGCGAAGCATAAACTGTCTATGGTCTTTCTGCATTGTGAGGGAAATGCCCATTTCAATTTGTGTTTGTTTTTCTAGATTATGTTGGATACATACACAGTGGACATCTCTTATACTGGAATAATCTATATCTACATAACTCAGTAAAATGGAGGTAATCGTTCAACCACAGTATGGGCAAGTTACTTTTATAGACCATAACTTCCAGAATTCCTCAGCTAGTGAGGCCACTGACTATGTTGATGGGAGATTATCTGTGAAAATAGTAACTGTCCAAAGCTTTAGGTTGTAACTATAGCATCTTGCTGGCCTGTGTATAAATAAGTTTAATAAATCATGTTGACTTGTTTTGCAAACTGCTTGCAGAATCACTGTCCAAAAGTGACACTGACTACAATCTGGTCTTGTTTGTACTGCAAAAGAATGCAAAACTTTTGAAGAAAGCTACAAAGTGTAACAGTTGCAGGAGTTGCACTGGTTGTATTGTGATGGTAGGGCCACCCTTGGGAAGACACTGTAGTGTCTTTGCAGGGATGTGGTTTTTTATGTTTGTACATTTGTATGCATCATTTTATGGCCCCTTCATACTACATAGTTGCAGCACTGTGACTGCATTTTGACTGCTATAGCTCCATCCTACAGAATGCATGGATTTGTAGTTAAGGGAGGTGTCTCAGCCAGAGAGCTCCAGTGCCTCACCAAAGTGCAGATCCCATGATTCTATAGGATGAAGCCAGGCAGTGAGATTAGAATTATATCACTGTAACTATGTGAAAGGGCCCTTACAAGAGGCAGTCTCCCTCCTCCTGCTGCACATTAGAGAGTGCTCCTTCCATAATGATGCCTTCTGCAACATGTGAGTATAACATTTTAAATGAAAAAGACCTCCCCCTTTCAAAACTTCTATTTTATTTATACACAGGCCAGCAATTCTATGAACACTTCCTTGAGATTAGGCCATAGTGAATTCATGTGGAGCATATACAAACTTTTGAATAGATGTGTATAGGATTTCACAATTTATTGGTTGAAGAACCCTAAAGATTTATTTAGAGGTAATGATTAAAACTGTTATGCAACCCATGGACCTTGGTCAGAGGGTTGGAGGATCTTGATCTCCTGCAAAACTAGGCTGTGATGGGGCAGAGCCTACCCTGAAATAATCTGGCAATTTTGGACAAGGTGAAATGGTGTGTGTGTGTGTGTGTACATCTCCCACCTACTGCTGGTGCATAAAAATAAAATCTTGTTCTAAGACTGAAACACAGTGAGCCTTGGTTTTGAAATGCACTCTTCCAAGTACATTAAAAGGCTACATTGCAAAACCAAGGAACTCATGCCCCAATTTGGCAGTCTCCATTAATCCTCTGTTGTCCCACTTTTTCTGCTGTTTTTAGACTGTTCTAGTTTCTCTCTCCTCCTCCCACTTTCCTCTTTGTCTTTAGCTTTCTTCAGTTATTGCAAAATGAGTTGAAAGTGGAAAAATAGTTCATACTCGATTCAACACTGGGAGAGGAGAGGACACAGTCTTGCACTTCTCAGTAGACTCAGACAAAAGCAATCTGCTGCAACTGCTCTTAGTTTGTGTGCTCTTCCTCATTAATAACTTTTGCCATCTTGACCACATTCCGGTGTTGCTTGGCCACATATCCTGGTTTTCATCTGAAAAATGTTGGGTGGTATAAGAACTATCTTAGTAGAACAAAGTATAAATATATCTTTATGCCTTCTTTTTGGGGCACTTGTGACTCTGGATCATTTTAGTGCTATTCTGTGACAAAGCTCCTCATGGGATTTAAACAACAACAACAACAACAAAAAAAAAACCTCTGAGTATTAGGAGCCAGAAATTGGTTATGGATTGCCCTGTGTTTTTCCAACCTGGAATAGGTAAGCATGGTTATTATAAAGTAAACTAGGTTAAAGTCCAACAATTTGTGAAAGAGTGAATTAGGAAAGGACACTTAAATAAATGTTTACTTACTGAACTTCCACTGAATCAATGGGTCTACCTTAGTTAGAATTAACTATTGGATTAAGCAAGTTCATTTATGGTTGAAGACTGTTATCCTTTTCCATATATTTATTAGCTTGTTATCCTTTTCCATATATTTATTAGCTCTGTTCAGGTTGGCTGAAAACCAGAGTCCAGCTTGTATTATAACTGTAAGAGAGGCAAGGACCACAGCAATTTTGTAACACCACTGCACAAAGGCATATATTTATATCACGTTTACATATACATATGCATACTTTTACCACACATAAGTAATATATTTTACATTTAATAATGTCATAGTAGAGCCAAGACTACTATCTAAAATGTTCCCATTAAATACTCCCTGCACATGCTTTTTGAGCAGTTAAGTAAAGCATTGTAGAAATAATCATTAGATCCCCTACAATTCAACAGGCTCAAGTGGAGAAACTTTGGCCTGCCAGATGTAGGCTAAAACACCCATCTACCAAATCTAATATAGGTGAGTGGTAAGAGAATGTGAGACCTGCAAACAAAAACATTTTTTTACGAAAACATCTGGCCAATTTAACAAAGATTCTTAGCCACATCAACTCTGAATGAATTATACTGATTCTTCAACCTATACTAATTCTGCATAGTTATAGCACTGTTGTAATTGTTTTTGTTGCTTTGTGCCTTCATTTTTGAGTTATGGTGACCCTAAGGCAAACCTTTCACAGGGTCTTCTTGACAAGATTTGTTCAGAAGTGCTTTGCTATTGCTTTCCTCTGAGGTCAAGATAGTGTGACTTGCCCAAGGTCACCCAGGGAGTTTTTATGGCCAAGAAGATATTCAAACCCTGTTCTCCAGAGTTATATTCCAATGCTCAAACCACCACACCATCCTATAGTACTGGATTTGTTGTTTGGTGACATATACTAACTTTTCTGCTATTGAGCTCTGATGAGTCTCCCTGGACTACAAAACTACAGCTCTCCAGCAAAGAACTCTCAGCACTTCAACAAACTACGAATCTCAGAATTCCATAATTATGGAATCATGGAATGGAAGTTAAACTGGTATCAAATAGCTGTAGCTGTGTGTGGATCCAACTTCTTTTCTAATGGCAGAAACATTTGCTGAGTTCCTCTTAGAAAGTATCCCTGCCACTAGAAAACTAGAATGATCACTTCTCATTTCCCCATCTTATGCAGCTCCCAGTGCCACTATCTCCTCCATTATTCTAGAGTGTGTCTGAAATAGTAGATTTAATCTATGAAAGTTCATGCTAAAATTTTAAACGAATTAGCCTTTGTGGTACCATGGCCCCCTTGCTTTATTTTTATAGATTAGACTAACCTGGTGGTCTGTTTGAATACCTATTCTAGATTCTTTGGGGCAGATTTTTTGAGAGACAAGAGATTACAGATTGAGAACAGACAAAGATAGCTTCTTTCCATGTTCTGCTGACTTGAATATATCTCTGTATCAGAAACCTTCCACAGATAAAAGGGGCTTCTCCCCCCCTGCTGTGTTCTGAACAAAGACCTTGACTCCAAGCTATTGAAATCAATGGGACAGTAGTTGATTTCAATGGGATTAAAGTCTGACTAATGTAGGATAGATCCAACCCCAAAATAGTCTACAGTCAGTGGATGGAAGCTAATATCCTCTTAAAGATCTATGCAGGTGTATCTGCAACTTATTCCTGTGTAAGTCATTCCTTTTGGTCATTGGTCGTTATTTATTTATTTATTTTATCATGGCATGGGGCCCAAAGTGACTTACAACAATTGAAAATGAAACTCAGCTAAAATCTTATTCTTAAAAATGCTTAAAACAGTTAAACAATTCTATAAAACTCATAATTAAAAAAAACTGATTAAAAAGATAAAAATACAGCATGCTGCATTGAAAATAACCTTCTGCCACAAGAAGTCTTGCCTAAATAAAAAGGTCTTTGCTTGCCAACAGAAAGAGAACTGGAGGGGGTGGGCAGCAACCAAGCCTTCCCTAAAAAGAAGTTCTACAACCTGGGAGCAGCCACCAAGAAAGTTCTCTTCTGTACCTCTGATGGTGATGGGGCTGAGAGAAAAACTCAGGCAGACTGCATTTAACACACAGTTTAAAACACATGTCTAAAATTTTCATTTCAAATGGAAAAAAGGCATTCAAGTTAATGTTTAATTTGGCCTTGAGGCAAAAATGAGATGGGATTAGGTGGTCTTGGCTCATTGGGTTGGGGATATCTGAAACCAAGGGAGATTAGGCTCCACATCTTTTCATTTCTGAAATGCTGCTCAAACACAAGTCTCTGATCTTATCTGTCCATAAAGTAAAATCTGGAGTGCCCTGGATTTTTCAGATTCACAGCAACCCTGGGTCTTTTTACTATTAAAAGTGACATTGCAGAAAATTCAGATTAAGCAACCACACAGCCCCCATTCAAAGGTTATAGAAGTGTAAAATGGTGACCTTTCCCAAATTATTTTTGACCCCATGATAATGGCCACTCTGCATTATTATTATTATTTTACCTGTCCATCAAGGTTGAGCACATACAATTGGCCCTCCATAGCCACAGATTCCTTAGCCACAGATTCAGCTATCTACGGCTTGAAAATATTCCATATATATATATATATATATATATTCCAAAAAGCAAATCTTGATTTTACCATTTTATACAAGGGGCACCATTTTACTATGCCATTGTATTTAATGGGACTTTAGCATCCATGGATTTTGTTATCCATGGGGGTCCTGGAACCAAACCCTAGAGGATACCAAGGGCCCACTGAGCATATTTCTGTTTTTGTTGTCAGAATCCCATTGGTTGGTTTGTGACAGGCAGTGACCTCACCAACCTGAATAAGTCAGTATTTGTTATCCCAAATATGCAGGGAGTGCAGGTAAAATATATCAGGAAAACAGATGTACACTTGTCGCTCCACATTTGCTGGGGTTAGGGGCACAGGACCCCCGTGAATGTGGAAAACTGCAAATAACAGAAACATTTTGTTTTTACCTGAGAGAACACCTCTCTAGTTATCTCTAGGTCCTCCAGTGCAACTCTGTGGTCAACATCTGCCATAAATTGACCATAGAATTGCGGTGAGGAGCTACAAATGCCTAGTGGAGTGGCCTTTCTAGGAATCTTTAAGTCCTTCAGTATGACTTTTGGTTAAAGTTGACCACAGAGTTGCACTGGAGGATATTGATATTCCTAGAGAGAACATATTAATAAAATCTGTGAATAATCAAAGGCACAAAAGTCAAAACCACCAATGTGGAGGGACAAGTGTACTTATATATGGTTATGTGCACAAATGCAATAGCTTTTTGAAAAAGTGGTGCTTGCACTGCTCAAACCTTCCAGATATTTCTTGAGGACTTGTCACTTCCTGGTGGGAATGGTTCTGGCATCTTGCTCACACAGCCTTGGTTACTTTTCAGCCACCAGTGCGAATGTGCCAACAACACTTAGTGCACATTTGGATTTTCTAGGAAAATCTGGAGAAAACTATGATCCTCCCCCTCCACACACACACACACACACACTCAACTTTCCAAGAAATTACCTCTCAGGCTCTTAAAAATAACATATATACTGTGAAATCACCAATTCAGGGTTAGTGAGGTTTTTTTTTTTTTTTAAAGGTAGACAAGTCCTCTATAATAAGACAAAAAACAGTCCCTAAAGGGGAATGTGTTTTAACCTTTTAAACCTTCTTAAACTGTTATCATGTTTAATATGCTTTCAGCCCATTTCAATTATCTTTATTGTTTTAAAGTGTTTTAACTTTTTAATATTGATTTTACTTGTACACCCTGCTGAGATCTTGTGATATTGGGCAGGACAGAAACAGATTAATAAAATAATAAATGAATAAATAAAAATGTGGCCACCACTCACGTATCCCTGCTCTAACCAAATGGCAGTGACTCACTGAAACTGGACCCCCATACTTTGCCATCTTTTAGATGTGATTCCAGTATAATGCCGCAATTCTTTAATGAATAAAAACCCAAGCTTCAAATTTTAGGAGGATGGTTCTGTTCAGATCAAATCTCAAATGATTGGTTTGATTGGGAAAAAAATTGTTTGGCAGCCTTGATGGCTTCACCTGGCTAGGAAAAGAGTGAAAAGATCATATTCTGTTTCCCTTGCAGCACAGTTTAATTCATGGCAGAAGCAAATTCCAGCTGGAGAAAAATGACTCAGAGTTTGATCCTGAAGCCATAAGACACAATGGACTTGTGATATCGGGAGAGATGGGAGTAAATGGGAATGTCTTGAACTGTCATTTTCTGTGGCACTTTCTGCAGAAGTTTCTTCCGATCCTCTCCGTGGCAGTGCCTCTCTCTTTTGTCCAAAAACAAACTGTCTTCAAGGGCACCAGTATAAAGCCCAATGTTGTCAGCATGCTAAGGAAGGGAATTAAAGCTGTTAATCTAATACTGTGCCAGACAGTTCTGCCAATAGTGACTCCATGATCAATAAATATAAAAGAGATTCAAGATAATAATGTGTGTATCCAGACTACTCAGTTATCAAACTACACTACTCTACTATACAATGATAAAAGGATGAACTGCAAAAAGGTATCATAGAAGATATATGTGAAGCCAGGGTGAGTAACATTAGCCCCTCAGCAAAATTTCATGGGGCTATTAATTTCAAAAGCCCTCTTGCAAGTGATCAAGAACAGAAGTTGGGTGAGGAAAGCCACTGGCTCTATGAGTTGGGGGATTGTGGGAGTTGTAATCCAAGGAACTAATTTTTCCACGCTCTGTTCCAGAACTCTGGCAAGAGTAATTGGTCCATCCCTTTGAATATTCTGGGTGGTAAGAGTGAGGATAAGGATGGGGAAAGAAGGTTATCTCAGAGAGAAAGAGTGTCAGAATAAAGAGAGAAATTAGATATCCTTGTCCCCTAATGACATTGGCCCTGTCCACTACCACCAGAAAGGCCCAGAGAGAAAAAGGGAGACAGAGAAAAGAAACGTATTTTGCAACTGTTCTGAATTTCAGAGACAGATTAATCTTCTGTCATCCGATTTTTTAAGCTGTTTTTAAAATGTCCCAGATTCACTCTCTCCCTCCCACCCTCCTTTGTCTTCAGCTTACTTCAGTTGCTGCAAATAGAGTTCACAGTGCAAAAGTAGTCTGTAATTATTTCACACGTTGGGGGAGTGATGAAGAGAATTGGGGGCAGAATTTTGCCCTTCTCTGTAGCATGAGGCAAGAGCAAACTGCTGCATCCTTTTCTAGCTCATGTGTTCTTCCTCATAAATAACTCTTGCCATCTTGACCACATTATGATGCTTCTTGGCCACACATGTCCTGGTTTTCATCTGTGAAAGGTTGGAGGGTTTGAAGAAATAACTCTCTAGCCTAGTGTAAATAATGGAAATCTAAAACAGCTGTGGTTCTCAACCATTGTTCTTCCAGCTTTTTAGGGCTTCAGTTCCCAGAATACCTGACCATGGCCATACTGGCCAGGGCTTGTAGGAAAAATAAGACATTGGGAAGAACAAGAGTTGAATGAACCACAGTAATAGAGGGAGAAAAACTGCTAGCAAATTCCATAAAATGCAGTGAATGTTTTGCCTTCCTAAGTAAGGCAGTTGTACAACATGCAGAAGGAAATGTCTTCCCAGCTTCCCTACCTTTAAAATCAATTTGCGGTATTTCATGTCTTGCTTCCAGGGCATCACATATAGCTTTGGAATCATCCCATGTCTGTATGAAAATCTTGGCAAATGGCAATGAATAAGCCTGGGGACATGACGGAGTAAAAATCCCACAAAATCATGAACATTGTTTTCTTAAACTTCTTCAGATACAACAAAAGCAAAAACATTCAAGTTCTCTCCTTCCTTTCCATACCAGATAAGATAAATCAAGTTTCTCAATAAAGTACTCTTTGTGTCAAGGGCAAGCAACTGTGTGAGGCTAGGGAGGCACATTAGCCTGTCAGGAAACCTTGGAGGATTAAGAGATTATGACTTGCCCAAAGTCACACAGAGGGTTTTTTTTTTATGCTGGGGGGGGGGGGGGGAGTAGAGATCGAACCCTGATCTCCAGAGTCATAATTTATTAATAGTAGTGGTAATAATAGCAGTAGCAGTAGTGATAGTACTAACAATAATATTTGCTGTTATTATTAAATGCTGATGCTGATTATGACACTGATGGTGAAATTAATACTAATGTAGTAAAACAATCATAAATACATTTTCACACTCAAGTCTAGCATGAATACTTGGCATAATACTGACATGATCCCATTACCTTGGCAAAGGGAGTACCAGAACTCATCCATGTCCTGGCTTGTCATGCTAGCCAAATGGGTCTGCAAGCAGCTATTGAAATTTCCTACTATACTCAGGAATAATCCTATGTCAAACTTTCCAAGTCTTTGTGGGAAATGATTATAGTGCCCCCCCAGCTTTCCTTTAAGTGCTTCTGGTGCCAGCCAGGTAAGCCAAGGGGAAGCCATCAGTTTAAACAGAGGGCATTTTACTCAGGGCTGAAGCCTACACACTGAAGCTAGCCTAGATCCTGCCTCCTGCTTTATGATAGTCAGAAAATGAGGAAAGAGGAGTCCTTCCTTTTATGAAATCTTGTAGATATGCATGCCAAGTCTTGTCCATTTCGATATCACAGCAATATTGCAGCACTTTGTGATCCACAGACCCACTGTGGATGCTTGCATATTTTGCACCACATGCAGTTGTACAGAAAGAAATGATCAACAAGGGTCCAGAGCAAGTTTGTTATAGGAAAGTCCCATGAAAATGAATTGGACATTCAGGCATTGATAATTTCTCTCTGGGCTGGCTAAGACTTTGGCATGCTTACAGTAGGCATTTTGAAACCAATGGGATGTAGGAATGACAAATATAAGTTATACCAATTTTTAATGGATATAATCAAAGTATGACTACGTCCATTGCTTCCAACATGACTTAAGCATAGCTACTTTGCTCCTGATAGATGTGAAAATTTGTAGCTGTATTAAGTATTAATTCAGTGGTATGTCATGATCCTTTATATATATTTTTATCTCATCTGCAATCCATTTCTATAGTTCTTTTCTGGAAGGACAAGAGTGATAAATATGTAAAAATGTATAACTTTGAACAATATCCTGTTCTAATGCCTTCAATTCCCTAAATAAAGCCACACAGTTGTAAGTAATATTTTTAGTGAGGCATTGAGTCAGTGAGCCATATTATCAACTAACATCCTTACTATTTAACCATGTAATTTATTCTCTTTAGTGTTTCCATTTGGAAATATTTATAAATCTCAAAAGCCAAATCCCTTATTTCCAATCCATTCAGACTGAAATCTTGTCAGATGTGAGAAAATGGGTAGAAATGGAATAAAATGATGGCTTTACAGTGATCTTATTAGTTTCTCTCCATTCAAATTACCTTTCCTATGAGATACTTTGTGTACTAGTGACATGTGATACTTAACTTTAATTTACTGTGCAATCCTATACATGTTTGCTCAGACTAAATCCCATTCTCTGTAATGTTTTTTTATTCCCAGGTCACTATGTATAGGATTTCAGTCTAAAAGAGCAAACCTAAAGGGAAAAGAGTAGCGAGAGGGTGGGGGAGAGTGGGCCTAAAGCAGAACAACCACCAAATGTAAAGCTTTGCCATGTTCTTGTCAGCAGGGCAAGGAGGGGAGGGAATCATGGCATTTTTCCTCTCCGGAATATCTCTCCCATTAGGACCAATGGGAAGTAAATGAAGTACAGCAGCTCCAGAGCAGATGTGTTTGCCAGGAATTTGGAACACAACTATAAGAATACAACTCTCCAATCCCACAGTTAGCACAGCTACTTTGCTAAACTCTGGTTTGCCGGTCAGGAGGGAGAGGATGACTTTGCAGGTGCCCAATCTGTCCCAGCAATATGCCTCTTTGTTTTCAACAGCAGGAGAACGTTCTCATTTGCAACATGGAGGCTTACAAGGTTGGGGGGGGGGCTCTAAACAATAGGATTCCAGGGGTCTCCCTGCCCCCAATGACACTTAGGTGGCTGCGTAACAGAAAGGTTTGTTGATAGGTGGCAGTTCCATGTCAGAGGTGCAGTTATTCTGCACTGGGTTTTATGTTGTAGTTTAAAGGAGCTATCCTGGGTGCTGAACCTATTTGGTGCATGATTATTGTTGGAAGGTTTATGCATTGCATTCTCCTTTCCCTCCTTAGATAGACAGGGATTTCCCTGTATCTCATTCTATCTAAATATGTGACTCCTGTCACTCACTCTTGGAGGCTGTTTAACAGATTCTCTCTCAAGATTTTAAACAGTCTCCTCTCAGCCTTGGTTAGAGTAACAGTCTCCTTTGAGTGAGGTTAAAAGTCTCTTCCTGATATATTAATGATAGTGAGATTTCATCTCTATACCCAAACTATCACCAGTTAGGATAGGATTTAGTTTGTTATGTATTTATTTATTAAAGTCATTATTATGTGTTTTTAAGCTACAAACTGCATGTTTTTTGTTTTTTGGAGTAAGTCCTTATTCTTTAAGAAGGCAGATTTAGAATAAATAGTCTGACCCACACTTTTGCTGTTCTGCTGATGAAAGCTGAACTCTGACAAGTTTAACTTTCATATTTGAATATTTTTGTTTCCCTTTAAAAGGGTTAACACCTTGGGAAACTCAAATTGCACCCCACAATTATCATCCCATTGCAGATCAACTCTAAAGTCTAAAATAGAAACCAGAGCAGATTCATCATATATTCTGTCAGAGAAGCCACCAGCTGCAACTGAGGGCAATGAGCTTTGGCTACAACCCTTCTCCTTCTGAATTGCAAACACGCACTCTTATTAGTTCATGGAATGGCAGCAGTGAGGAACAGCTAACACACTTTTGTTGTCGTTGTTAACTGCCCTCGACCATGGCAATCCTATGGATGAGACATCTCCAAGAAGACCCTTTGTCCTCCACTGCTCTACTTAATTCCTTCAATCTCTTAATAGCCATGACCTCCTTAATAGAGTCTATCCATCTGGCATGTGGCCTTCCTCTCTTCCTACTTCCCTCCACCTTCCCCAGCATTATTGTTTTTTCCAATGAGTCCTCCCTTCTCTTGATGTGTCTGAAATACGACAGCCTCAGTTTGGTCATCTTAGCTTCCAGGGAGGTTTCTGGCTTGATCTGCTCTAGGATCCACTTGTTTGTCCTTTTGGCTGTCCATGGGATCCTCAACACTTCTCCAGCACCACATCTGAAATGTGTTGATTTTCCTCCTATCTTCTTTCTTGATTGTCCAGCTTGCACATCCATACATGGTAATAGGGAATACAGTGGCTTGTATGATTCTAACTTGTGTGCTAAATTGTATATCTTTGCATTTTAGAATCTTTTCTAGTTCTTTCATAGCCACCCTCCCCATTCTTAATCTTAATTTCCTGACTGCAGTCCCCATTTTTATCAATGTTGGATCCCAGGTATGAGAATTCTTTTACTATTTCTATTTCTTCATTGTCTAGGTTGAACTTGTGAAGGTCCTCAGTAGTCATTATTTTTGTTTTCTTTATGTTCAACATTAAGCCTGCCTTTGCACTTTCTTCTTTGATCTTCCTTGGTAGGTGTTCCAGGTGTGTGAGGTTTTCTGCTAGTACTATAGTGTCATCTGCATATCTGAGATTGTTGATATTCCTACCTCATATCTTAATTCCTCCTTCTTCTGTGTCCAAGCCTGTTTTTGTAGTAATATATTCTGCATACAAGTTGAACAGATAGGGTGAAGGGATACAGCCTTGTCTGATTCCTTTGCCAATTGGGAAGCATTCTGTCTTTCTGTGCTCTGTTCTGACAGTAGCCTCTTGTCCTGAATACAGATTCCTCATCAGGACTATCAGATGTGTTGGCACTCCCATGTCTTTAAGGGCATTCCATAGCATTTCATGATCTATGCCATCAAAGGCTTTGCTATAGTCTATAAAGTACATATTGATTTTCTTTTGGAATTCCCTAGTGTGCTCCATTAACCATTGTATGTTTGCAATGTGGTCCCTGGTGCCTCTTCCTTTCCTGCTTGGACCTCTGAGATCTCTCTTTCCATGTATAGTTGGAGTTTAGTTGCTTGTGTGGGAGGTCACACTATCTGCCATATATTTCTTTGTGCTCACAGAAGGTATATATTAAAAATTACTATATTTTTAAAAAATTAAAAGTGGATTTATTAGATTTTACTTTTCAGAAAGAGACATGATTTGTGGCACACACCCCTCCCCATGTTTGTGAGCTTGTGGTGCATTCTGCAAAGGAGAAAAATGCATCCACCAACATACACAGCATTTTTAAAAAGTGCGAAATGCCTATTGTGTACATTTCTAAAATGTACAGAAACACGTTTTAGTTGGTGGGGAATGTGTATACTCAAATGCATCTAGTAAATGCATGTGAAAGTATGCATGCATCCCACAATAAACTGCCTTCTTTGGAAAGGGTTACCAAAGAAATAAAAATATTTGTCATGTGCTCGAGGAATCATTTGGAACAAAATTAAGTTACGATGTTCACCTTCAACAGGGGTTGGTCCTCCACATTTTACTGGATTGCAAATCCCATTAATCCTAATCACCACAGTCAAGGCTATGAGTTGCAGTCCCACAACATCTGGAGCTGCACAGTTACCTGCTATTGATCTACACCAGGGGTAGGCAACCTTTCCCCTTTAAGGGCCGAGGGACTTCAGCTCCCAGAATCCCAGGAGCTATTGGCCAACATGGGACTATTGGCCAACATGGCTGAGGCTTCTGGGAGCTGAAGTCCCTCGGCCCTTAAAGGGGAAAGGTTGCCTACCCCTGATCTACACTGTTGTAGTCTACTAAACTATGATAATCCAGAACTTTTCTGTAGGAGCATTGCTTCCTTAAAAGTTTTATTTAGAAAGGGTGATTGATTTTAGTCCCTGATCTGAAAATGGTTGACATGTAAATTCACAAATAGTTTAATACCTATCTGTCATTTTAATAGATAACATGGTCTGAAACTGATTTCCGCCCCCCTCCTTGGGAACAGTCACACTCAATGTACAGTCCTATATATATCTCCTCTAAAGTAAACCACATTGAGCTCACTGAGGCTTACTCCCAAATTGTAGTCTTAGAATTTGCTTTATGTTAGGAAATTAAGACTGTGAGATATAAAATTATTTCCTTTATCTAAAAGAGATGTTAAAGTACTGACACCAAAATGTGACATTGACTACAATGAGTTGGCTTCTAGCTGATAAAGTTTTATAGCCCATGTAAGAGGCTCTGTTGAAATAACTACAGAGGGGATTAACAAAAGAGGAGATTAAGAACAGTCCTGTCTAGTCCAGTAATATCCTCTGCACCCCAGCAGAAAAATTATCTGAATTAAAGCTATTTGTTTAATTTCAGAATGTTGGCAAAGATAGCTAATTATGAAATATAAGAATCCCCAAATCCATCTGGATGAGCAAGTGGTTCAAAAACCACTAACTAAGTGTTTGCTTTTTTGGCACCATAGTGCACTATTATTAGTATCATTCTATGATGTTAGGTATTTGTCATTACAGGAGTTAATGCTGCCTAATCACAATATATTTGCCTTTAAATTTTAAACTGATAAACTTTAAACTGATAAAGTTCAAACTTTATCAGATTAATGTACGAGTTTTAAACTGGGGTGGTGTCATGCACCACCAAGGAATCCGATAGGCGGACTTCAGGGGCTCCATGAACTGCATGCATAAAATGATTCCCTGCCTTCAGCTTCTATACCTTTGAATCTTTCCTGTGACAGTGAATTTGAAAGTAAAACATTTAATCTTTTCAGCTGTTAATTGTAATCTTTTCATTCCAGACTAATCAATTTCCATTCTGATAGAATCAATTATATGCAAAATTCTGTGAGTGTACACACAAGTGATTTTTTTATAGAGAGAGAGGGAGTTCATAGCTTTAGTCAGATTCTGGAAGGGGTTCCAAAAAGGATTGGAAATGAATGGATTAATAAGGGGTTATTAACCTCATGACTCGACTTCTGTAACGCACTCTAGATGGGGCTACCCTTATACCTAACTCGGCAACTGCAATTAGTACAAAACATGGCAGCCAGGCTGATCACTGGGACATCCAGGAATGATCATATCACACCGATTTTAAGATCCCTCCACTGGCTGCCTATTGCTTTCTGAGCACAATATAAGGTGTTGGTGATGACCTTTAAAGCCCTACATGGCCTGGGTCCAACTTACCTTGAGGATCGCCTTCTTCCATATAATCTGCCCTGCGCCCTCAGGTCCTCTGGGAGGAAGCTTCTTCAACCGATAAGAAATAGATTGACTACAACCTCCCAGAGGACATTTTCTGCTACTGCTCCCAGACTCTGGAACGCCTTGCCGAAGAGATCCGTCAGATAACCAACAAAAGCCATCAAGACGGATCTCTTTCGGCAGGCCTACCCAGAATAAAATCACTTTAAACCTAGTCCTCCTTAGACACCCTCCTCTCCTTATTTTGCTCACCTCAGAGTGCCTACTGTGTTAATTGATGCAATCTGTTGTCTTTG
This sequence comes from Phrynosoma blainvillii, assembly GCA_026167975.1. Taxonomy (NCBI): domain Eukaryota; kingdom Metazoa; phylum Chordata; class Lepidosauria; order Squamata; family Phrynosomatidae; genus Phrynosoma; species Phrynosoma blainvillii. Next base: position 88,932,907 of record JANUYF010000002.1, on the reverse strand, counting down.
TTCTAAATTTGCCTACTGTTTTTAAACTGTTTTAATTGAGATTTGTATTTAATGTTTTTTTAACAGGGGGCATTATGTTTATTGTTGGGGTTTATATCTGTTTTTAGCTGTAAGCCGCCTTGATTGCTATGGCAAAAGGCGGGGTACAAATAAAACAAATAATAATAATATTATTAGAAATCACACTAAATGAAGTGTACCTTCTTTGAATTGATTTGCATCTCTAAGACTTCCATAAAAACGTTAAGCCAGCTTTACTTTCAGTGGCCAAAATGGAGAGAGGTTGTAAATTTCTTCAGTAATTTCTATTTTTTCTCAGTTTTTATAGAATTCAAATTAGAACTATAATCATAATCATCAGTGGTGGGAATTGTGTAAAGCTTTTAATGTTGAACTACAAACCCCAGCATATAGGTTGTGCTGGCTAGGATGTATGTTGCAGTTCAGAAACTGATATATGTGATTTGTCACTTTTTTTTTTTTAAAGGGTCAATGAAGCTTCTTTTACATTTATCTTTATGTTTTGTCCTGCATACAGTTAGGACAGCAGTAACATGCATGTAGTTTCAGGAAAAGTAAGCCACCTTGAAGGAATGGAGTTTGCACAGATTTGACAAAGATTAACAAACAAACAAACACCACAACCCCCAGAAGCTACAAAAGGGAATATTATTATTGTCTTGAATTTCTAAATTGTTCCACGAAAACATCTGAAGCCAAAACAAAAACAAAAACAAAAAACAGCAGAGCAATCATATTTCAGAATGCTCTTCATTATCTAGCTCAGAAAATCTATTGCTGAAAAAGCTCCAGCTCCACAAGTTTCAATAGAATAATACAGCAGTTCAGGATAAGAATACTCTTTTTCCTTGCTTCTAGAATTTCTTGAACTCTAGAAGCTAGGAATATCTTACATTGCAAGCAATGTAACAAATACCTCAATGGAGTGTAAATGTTACTGTCAGTACTTTCTGCATTTAATTTTCCCCTGGCCTCATTGTCTGCACTCCCATGTGCTTCATGAATCTCATGAAACGGATTACAGACCATGAAATCTCATCAATATGTTAGTCTTTTAAGATGTGCTTGAGAAGGGGGATTGTGAGCTGGAGGTGGGATTCGAATCCTGGTCTTCAGAGGCATACGTTCAAACCACTACACCACACTGGCCCTCTGTACCAATAGCCCTATATAAATTAATTCATTCTCACTGAAAGGTGAACTTGAAAAATTGTTGAAGAAAAAAGGAAAACATAACAATAAAACCCATTTGCCCATGTGTTTCTTTCTTACCCGCTCAGGTCAGTATTGACTCCTTTAGAAACCACATTAGTTTTAGGCCCCACTGGTGGTGTAGCTTTTGGTTTACTCATGCTGGAGGCGCTGCACTGGGCTGTCTGAAAGCAATCAAGAAACTTGGCACCTTTACCTAGGCGGGGGATTATGATGCATCCACCAGTGTCAGGCTGATGACACAAAAGTTACAGCAGGAGAGAAAAAGCAGATGGAAATATACAATCAGAGTAACCACCTTACATTAAACTACTCCTGTGAATGTAAAGCCTTGGCTATGCCTGGGGTGGGAGTCATGTGGCACTAACAGTCCCAACCAGCACAGCTAATAGTGAGGAAGGCCAGGAGCTGCATCCAACTTCTGGAGGGTTACATGAGTCTCAGTTTGTTTTACAATGTCTAGCTTTGTTATCATATATGAAAGTTATTTTTTGGTGCTTTTTGAAAAAACAAACACACACACAAGAGTGAATGTTAAGATGTGTATAGTGCAGAGATAGGGATTACAGGCCTCTCTAAATACTCTAAAGCAGGGGTAGGCTTTCTTTACCTTGGGGCCGGTCCCACGAAGTCCCTCCCGCCGCTGGGCCGAGGGGGGGATGGCGGCGTGCGCGCGCACCCCCCCACGCACGCCTCCACCCCGCATGCGCCGCCTCCGCCTCCACCGCCATTTTGGAAATCAAAATGGCGGCTGCAGCACGTTTGCACATGCGCAGTACTCCTGTGCATGCGTAAACGAGTCGCGGATGCCATTTTGATTCCAAAATGGTGGCCGCCACTCGCGGCCATTTTAATTTTCAAAATGGCAGCCGCAACTCATTTGTGCATGCGCAGGAGTACTGCGCATGCGCAAACGCGTCACAACTGCCATTTTGATTTCCAAAGTGGCGGTCGCAGTGCGCGCGGCCGCATGGCGGCAAAAACACGCGGCCGTGGCAGCACGCAGCGCGCGGTGGTGCCAACCTTCCGCCTGGGCCAGTAAGTCCAGGGACCTGGGCCTTAACCGGCCCCCGGGTCGGAGGTTGCCGGTCCCTGCTCTAAAGGCACCAGATCCTGTCTGCTTTTGGAAGCTAGGCAGGGTCAGCCCTGGTTAGGACTTAGATGGGAGACTGTCAATTACTACCAGGTTTGTTGTTAACTGCCCTCAATTTGATCTTGCCCCATGGCAACCCTGTGGATGAGACATCTCCAAGACCTCTTGTCCTTCACTACTCTTAGTTCCTGTACATTCATATTTGTGACATCCTTAATAGTCCATCCATCTATCATGCAACCTTCCTCTCTTTCTACTTCCCGCTACCTTCCCTAGCATTATTGTTTTTCCCCCTGAGTTCTCCCTTTTCATGAAGTGCCAGAAGTATGACAGCCTAAGTTTTGTCTTCTTGGCTTCCAGGGAGATTTCTGGCTTGATCTGCTCTAGGACCCATTTAGTACTGTAGGCTATATTTCAGAAGGAATGGGGAAAAACATCTCTAAGGATTCCTTGCCTCAGAAAAACCTATGAAATTCATGGTCATCATAGGTGCAGATTTGAAGGCACACACACACACACATTGAACTGTGTTTGACCAGCCGTCACCCGGGAATCCTTGCCAGCCTAGTTCATAGTGAGGAATATTGGGAGTTCCAGTCCAACATCTGGAGGGCTGCACGATCCCATCATTGGTGTAGAAATAATTAACAGGATCTTCTCCCTGCTTGTCACAGTACATTCTTTTGTTATATGAAAATTATTTGTTTTTAAAAGATAAAACAAGAACACCCAGCCCAGGGAAACCTTGTGATAGGTTTACCTTTGTTGCAGTTGTTGTATACCATCAAGTTGTTTCTGACTTCTGGCACACCATCACGGGACATTCTTGATAAGATTTGTTCGGGGGGAGTTGCTTTTGCCTTCCTTGGAGGCTGAGAATGTGTGACTTGACCAAGCCAATGTCACTCCATGGGCTTCCATGGCCGAGCAGGGATTAGAGTTTGTTGCCATAAGCTGGAAATGACTTGAAGGCACAACCAACACCAGACACTTCTACATTGCTCAATGTATAGTGACATTGTTTTCCCCCCAAGAACTCATGTTCAAGAATGAAACAACATGAGATTAAAAGTGTGCAGTGAACATGAGCAAATGGCAAGACAAAATGGATCAGTCCTACAGGCAGAGACTTCTGGCCATCACCTTCTTTATCAATGTTTATTTCTCCCCACAGACATGTTTAAACATCATAGTTATAGTTTAAAGAGGAATTAAAAGAATTCAAGGCAGTATGGTACCTTTCTAAGTGTAAAGGGAATTTTTACTACTGGGTTTCTGAGCACATCTGCCATAACAAAAAGACTGCAAGGTAATAAAGGAAGACTACAGGAGTTGGGAAAATAAAACTCTGCCAAAGGCAGTAAAATGATCAAATGTTTTTTGACACAGTGTTCAAACATTTGTGCTCAATGCCATTCTCTCGTCACAATAACACCTGCAGCAGTGTTTCCTGTGTCTACTGAGCAGCCATGTACATAAAAAATTCATATTGCCATGTGAAACATCTACACAGTAGGAACTTTAAGAACATAATATTCATGTTTATTAAATTCCACTGATTTCAATATCCCAACTTATGGACAGTTTATTTCACTCCCCGGTCTGTTAATTTTGTTTGCAAGGCCATATTAGAAATCCTTAGAAAATGTTTAAAGAAATTCAGTAAACAAGTTTTTTTCAACTATTTTTATTTATTTTGTAGTCTACAACTGAAAATTAAACCAGATGTGTGCAATTATATTTGCACATATATTATGTTCCAGGCAAATGTACTGCAAGACATTTAACTCTTCATTCCATCTTATAAGATCATTTGACATTATGGGGTAGAAAAATACTGGATGCATTTTACAGCCAGATCCCACATACAGAACTATTGATTAGAGTTATTTTAGAGTGTAAAGAAAAATAAAGCCACTCTGAAGATTAGAGTTTTGAGCAATAATTTTTTTTTAAAAGGAACTATGAAAAAGAAAATGTGGGGAAAAAAAGAAAATATTCAGTCATAGGCAGCATATAGTTCATTTAGAATATGGGTGATTGAGAAGCATACCAGAAAAATTAGCTGAAAGCAGTAACTTAAATATTAGAGAGATTTCCTGGCTAAAATTCACTCCTATGTATGTACACACAGGAGATCCATTACATTCAATAGGATGTGTTTCTAGCTGAGGGCTCTCATGTTAAAAACGAGTGTTTTGTGTAGATGGGAAACAATCTTACCAAGATGACTGCAGAAGGACGATCCGCTATTAACAATGCAACACTAATCTTTCAAATAATTTGATTGCACATAAAACTGTAGTCCATCCACAATATACATTAAGCAGTATTTTATCACCTTAAAAGATCAGCCATTCTTTTCACATTTTGAACTGAATATTTACTCCAATATTTTGGAGAAATTCTAAAATAAATCAGGGGTCTGTACACAGAATATCCTGTCTGTAGCAGCCTGTGAGATCATCTTAATATCTCACTGTTCTACCCCCAACTAGATTTGTAGTTTCAAAATTGTTGGTCATGACAATTTTTTTTTTGTTGCTATACTTGCTGAACACCACTTACAATGCATTTACAATGAAGACTATGTAGTGCCACTGACTGTCAGTAAAAAAGTCCTCTGATGTTGATTGGCCAACTTCTATATTCTAACTAGTACAGCCAATTGCTAGAGATTTTTGAGCTGTATTTCAACAACTACAAGGACCCGAATTTGGAGAATCACCGATGTGTATCAGATTGTAGACTCCTTGGAATGTATCCAAGAACCACAGCTTAAACCTCAACAGTCCACTTGCAGTTGGATATTTAAGTCAATATACAGATGAGAATGATCCCAAGACATCAGCATTGAAAAGTTACTAAATGGAGTGCCCACACCTTTGTTATCATGTATATCTCCACTGCTTAATAAAGCTAAAGTATAAAACCCAGAACTTTTCCCAAGATAATGAAGCAATCAAGACTTTTACTTTGGAAAGAACACTCTATAGGTTTTAAAAAAAGATAACCAAGAATGTGGATTTGGCCTGCTGAAACTGGAGTCCTATACTTACATTCATAAGGTTGAATTTGGACACAATAAGTTTGAACAGACCCACTGAAATCAATGGAACTAAAGTCATGACAGACATATGTCCCTTTGTTTTTAGTCTGAATCCAATCCACTGCACTTAACTGTGACTCATTTCAGTAGGACTTAAAGGTAATTTGATGCAATCGATAGCATTAGCACAAAAACTGGGCAAACAGAAGATAACTGAAAGAGGTCTAACTGTCCTACTCACTGCAATAATTTATGAAAAGTGTTTTTAAAATACGAATGGTTCAAGAATATTTGAAGTTGTGATTAGTTCTGTAGATTTGGTGCTCCACATTTATAAGAAAAAATAATAAGGGCTTTTCATTGCCATTGGGATAGGAAAAATCTCAACACTCCTTAAAAACCTTAGAGAAAATGTTATTTTTTTTACTATGATGGCCATCAAGTTGGTTTAAAAAAAACAAAAACAAAAACAAACTACCCTATATTCCTTCCCATTCTTAAAGCTCAATCTAAAGATACAGTTTAATTTATAAACACATGGAATACCAGTTCTCACCATGGCCCAATGTTCCCAAATGTACCAAACTATGTCTCCAGATTTACTATTAACTGAGGCTATGGTCCTACTAAATGTTTCCTTGCCAGAGTACATTTTGAATAAATGTCACTTTGCTGAATATTACCTTTGGTTAAATGAAAAATGTCTCCATACAACTACAGTAAGCCTCATACGTGAGTATTAGAGAGCACTCAGTTTTGTTTTTTTATTAAAAAAAAAATAAATCCTGAGGTGAGCGAACAAAGGCTATGAAGATGCTGAAAGAGACATAAATTATACAACGGAAGAGGGGGCTCTAAAAACCATGAAAACTCAAGTATTAGCACTGTGAGAAATACAAGGCCCTCTTCAGCAAATAATTGATTGACATAATGTGTATTACTCCAAAACCGAAAAAGAAAGAATAGCCAAAATAGAAAAACTGCAATTTAATGTGTCACAAAATTAAGGTCTTTCAAGGACCCAGTACATTAAAAGATATCTAAATCATGAGTGTTATCTATCTCAATAGCATCCTCTGGATCCAATTTCATTTCACTGTGTCCTTCCTGCAAGTCATCCAGAGAAGCCAGAGCTTCATTTGTATCACTAGCAAAAGTCTCTCGAGAGGCATCATCATATTCTTGAAGGTTGAGTCCTTTAATAGCTTTCTTCATCTTTTTCCCCAGGACTTGAATTCGCCTCTTCTTTGCAGCTTTTTTGTTCTCACACTCCTTTTGGTTATCAATATAGAAGATTTCCTTCAAAGATAATTTTAATACTTCATGAGGTGCTAAGGAATAATGGTTAAGTCACTCTTTCAGAAACTATTAGCTGCCTCAGTTAAAGATAAAAGCTTACAGAAGTACAAACACTTTTTTTTGAAGAATGCCATATCTTTTCAAAAATTGCTACAGAATATTATAAAATCAAATATTCCATTTCCCAAAGGGGAAGGGATGCTCTATTTTAAACAGCTATAAATTTGCCAATTAAAGACAAGCAGGTTTATTCATACAAAAAGACTATAAACATTGAGAGCTATTACCATTACATTAAATTAGGTATGGATCAGAAATATTTTCTTAACATTATACTTGTACTGATTTACTGCTAAAATAATATTTTGCAAATGGATTATTCTAAGAGAAGCAATTTTTTACTCTAATTTGCTTTTAAAAACTGCAGAATGGAGTTTCATAGGTACAACTGTCCTTATTTCCAAAATGAAACATAATAATGTTAGACATGAGAAAGAAAGAGAGGCATCTCTACTGTCCTTTTAAAAATAAATACAGAGTATTTCAAAGTGTCCAGCAGGTCCTTAGTGGTACGTGTGGTGAGAAATGTGCCCAGAAGTCCCCATGGTTTCTCCCAGCCTTAACAAGCAACCTGCCCCTTAAAGAGAGAAGGCTATTTGGGTTTCTGAACAGCCTTCCCTCTTTCTGGCCCACACTGTATATCTGAAACAGATCTGTACAGAAATCCACCCCCACCCCACCCCTTTTTATCTTTGAAAGATATAGGCACAAAGCTAGAAGGTGAAACCTCTAAAGCAGCTCTGTTTAAGACATAGATCTCTTTGTTACAGACTTAGAGCCATGTTCTAAATTTATTTAGTAAAATGTACCCAAGACACACATTTATAGGTCATTCATCAATGTAAAATTCTCAGTGCAGGTACTGAAATACCACACATATAATTGTTCATCCTGAAATTCTGAATAATCAGGAACTGTTCATCCTGAAATTCTCAATAATCATAAAATTGTCTGCCACAACACAAATGTTAAAAATTGATTATTATGAGAGTATCTGGCTTAATTATAATTGTAAGAACCTATGCATTTTCATAGGCATTAATTAACAACTTCAGAAGATGTATTAATAGAAAGAAAATAAAGTAAAAAGAGCTGTATCCAGAAAATTCTACATAATACAGGGACATAATTTACCTTGATTTGTTCTCCTGTTATGCTGGGCGTGTTTTTCAGCAAATTTAAATAAACTCCTCCTGGTGTTCTTCTTCTTGTACCATTCTGCATAACAGAAAATAAAATAAAACAGAAAAATAAAATTTCTTAAAGCTAAGAGTGAACAGACCAAATATGCAATTGCTCGTAAATATTTATCTGAAGGCATACTGATAAGCCTGGATTCAGCTCCATATAGCCTGTCTCCCTGAATTTCCCCCCTAAAAAGGTCTCATGGCTGGCACTGTATAAAGGAGCAGAGGTGTTGTGACAGAGAGATGGCACAGATGGATATAAGTTTATCCCTATACTATATCCATAAGTTGCCTTTCTGCCCTCTGTTGAATGTTCATTCACTATGCTTCTTTAACTGTCTACATGTCTGATATTTATGCCAAGTACACACAGATATTAACATTATGCTAGTTTTAATGAATACTAAAAAAAACGTTAAGTGGTATAACTGTTTAAATGTTAATAATTCAGTAATAATTCCAATGTTAATAACCCAAGAGAACAATTTTTATCTTTGGATCTTACTTTGGACAACTAGCCCAGTCTACAGTTATATATTTTTTAAAAAATTAAAACAAATAAAAAGAATTAACAGCAACTAGAAAGAACAGCAAATTTAAAAACAAAAATGAAGCAGCCATGTGGTCGATAAGCCAAAAAAAAAAAAAAAAAAAAAAAGGGGGGGGGGGGGAAGAAAAAGTAGGGAACTTCCTTTTATTATTAGTTTAAAAAAAAAAAAAAACGTTCACACAAACAGGCAGCAAGCCTACCGTATTTTCCAGCATATAAGACGTCTTTTAAACCCAGGAAATTCTGGGTTAAAGCCGGGAGTCGTCTTATACGCTGGGTATAAAGACGAGGAGGAGGACAGAGGCGAGGAGGGAAGAAGCCAGACAAGAGGAGGAGGACAGGAATGACGAGGAGGACTGGGGTGGTGAGGCAGGAAGAAGACTGGAGAGAAGAGGGAAGAAGCCAGGAGAAAGGAGGGAGAAGCCAGGCAAGAGCACGTGGAGGACAAGGAGGATGGGGGTGGCGCGGCAGGAAGAAGCCAGGAGAAATGAAGGAGAAGCCAGGAAAGAGCACGTGGAGGACAAGGAGGACAGGGCTGGCGAGGCAGGAAGAAGCCAGGAGAGAAAAGGGAAGAAGCCAGGAAAGAGCACGTGGAGGACAAGGAGGACGGGGGTGGTGAGACAGGAAGAAGTCAGGAGAGAGGAGGAGGGAGGAGGAGGAGGAGGAGGAGGAGGAAGAGAAGCCTAAAGCAATCCTCTCCTTGGGTTTTCTTGGCAAGACTGGTTCAGAGGAGGTTTGCCATTGCCTTCCCCCTGAGGCTGAGTGTGTGTGACTTGTCCAAGTTCACCCAGTGGGTTTCATGGCAGAGTGGGGAATCAAACCCAGGTCTCCAGAGTGGTAGTCCAACACTCAAACCACTACACCATGCTGGCTCCTATTCCCATGTACTACCTATGAAACAATTGCACACTTTTTTGTTGTTCTTGTGTGTCTTCCAAGTCTTTTCTGACTTATGGCGAACCTAAGGCAACCTTATCATGGGGTTTTCTTGGCATGTTTCTTCAAATGGGGGTTGTCATTACCATCCTCTGAGGCTGAGAGTGTGTGACATGCTCAGGGTCACTTACTTGGCCACAAATTGTACATACCCCAGAATGCATCACCTAGTATACTGGCAGTCCTTCCCCCCAACAATTTCTCATTTCCTCCCAATCATCTCATAGCTGAGAGATGGAAATAATTTTTAAAGCAGCATTTAAATCTGGTCTATTTTTTAAAAAGGTCCAAAACACACTGCAGAAATAAATGCTAGGAAACATGGGAGCTGTAGTTTGTTGTGTTTATAAGTGACAGTTTTCCTGCTAAGTACCTGCATGTCATAAGCATTTGAATTAAAATTACCATATTGAAATCAAATCTGATGTTTTTTTAATTTTATTTGGTGTGTGTTGGAAGAGGGGTCATCTTATACGGTGAGTATATCCCAAACTCTATATTTTAACTGGGAAAGTTAGGGGTCGTCCCTCCTGCCTAACTAACATTGGACTTAGCCTACTATCTTAATAGGCTACATGGTCAATTGCTTCTTACCACTATGAGAAGTCCTCCGTTTTGTTCCACTTCAGCAGTTTCCATCAGTAGTTCTATAGACTTCTTTTTTCCAATGATTTTCACTACCCGTACAATCAAATCCTTCTTAGGTTCACAAAGCCTAAAAGAAAAATAAGTTCTATGAAAGTCTAAATCCTTGCATTTTGCAACCAGCTTATGTGAGGAAACATTTTTATTTATAAATTTATCTACAGTTAATAGTATTACTATTATTTGACATTTGTTCACTACCAGCAGCATGATACTCAATTAAATATTACGGAAGAAATATAGCAAGACTAAAATCTTATGCATTCTGCATAAGATTCAGAATTCACTTTCAAATAACAGCAGATTCCTATTCATTCATTTATTGCACTTATATCCTGCCTTTTCCCCAAAACAGGCTCCAAGGACGTTTTCACACTGGGCTCCCTAAAGCCGGCTGGAGCCCTTCTCCTAAAGCCGGCTGGACCCTGTGCCGCTGACACCGGAATGACTCCGGCGGCGGCAGGCTAATTCCTTTTGCCACCCGGAATTACCTGAAGCCGGAGTTAGCCAGGAATTAGCTTGCCGCTGCCGGAGTGAGGCCGGACTTAGGGCTCCGTGTGTTTGAACACACGGAGCCAAAAGCCGGCCGGACGCAGGGATGACACCGGAAGGGGCGGGGTTTGCCGCCGCGTGTGTGTGAACACACGGGAAATGGCGCCGGAGTGAGGCCGGCGGGAGGCCGGCTAGCATCCTCAAAAAGGCCAGTGTGAAAACATCCCAAGGCAGCTATGAATCTTAGATAAATGAGTAGAGTTTTAAAATGTAATTATTTCAGAGCAAAATAAAAAGTAAGTTGATTTTAGGTCTGAAAATGTGCCTGTATACACCTGAGTAAGGGCCTTTACAGACTGACAGAAATAATGCAGCTTGAGACCACTTTAATTGCCCTGGGTCAGTGCTAGGGAATCATGGGAACTGTAGTTTATTGTGACACCAGAGGTCTCTGACAGAGAAGGCTCAATGTCTCCAAAAAACAAAACAAACAAAACAACAACAACAACAACAAAAACCAACACCTACAATTCCCATTATTCCCTAGCATTGAGCCAGGACAGTTAAAGTAGACTCAAGCTGCATTATTTCTGGCAGTCTGTAAAGGCTTGACATTATCAAATCACAGTATAAACAGTGTAGTGATTTTTGCGTACCTATTGGAACTTCTTGCTTTAAAACTGAAATGATTTAGCAAGAGCATATCTTTTTATCCTTTGGAACTTAAAAGGGTAGGATGCACAATGTCACAGTGCCTTCCAGTATTTCCTCCACATTTTGTTGTGTTACAGCCTGGAACTGAAATTGATTCAGTTGGCACAGTTATTTGATGTGCACTGTGAAGGAACAAAATATTTTACTGTGGCACAAAAGCTGAGTATGCAGAAACAATCTGAAACTTGGTTGTATGAATATTTATGCCTCTGAGGCAGTACTTGGTAGAAACACCTATGGCAGCAATTAGAGCTGCAAGTCTTGTTTGCTAAGTCTCAGCTTTGTGCACCTGAAACCTGCAATTTGTGTCCATTTTTCTTAACAAAATTCCTCCAGGTTGAATGGAGACTGTTGGGGAACAGCCACTAAGGTCCAAAACACACTGCAGAAATAATCCAATTTGAGACTTATTTAACTGCCCTGGTTCAATGCTAGGGAATCCTGGGAACTGTAGTGATATATTTAGCCTTCTCTTGTCAGAGCTCTGGTGCCACAATAAGCTACAGTTCCCAGAATTCCCTAGCATTGAGCCGGGGTAGTTAAAGTGGCCTCATACTCTATTATTTCTGCAGTGTATTTTGGATCCTAGTAAACCTGAATTTTTCAAGTCCTAGTAAATCAAAATAACCACTATATCACACTGGCTCTGAATCCTACTTTATAATATTTCCAACTTCTTACTTTTCAATTTGCACTTTCTAATGTCCTACACTATATTTTACTTAGTCATGCCAAAACTGCCCTGGCTCAATGCTAGGGAATCCTGGGAACTGTAGTTCTATGAAACATTTAGCCTTCTCTGTCAGAGCTCTGATGCCACAATAAACTACAATTCCCAGGATTCCTTAGTACTGACCCAGGGCAGTTAAAGCGGTCTCAAACTGGATTATTGCTGCAGTGTGTTTTGCACCTTACATATCCTCAAGGTTGGCCTTCAACTGGGACATTCTGGTTCTTGTTTTTATATCACTCCAGTGTTACTTTGGCTGTGTTTGGGGTCACTGGCTTACCTGTAGGTAAACCTCTGCTTCATTCCCAACACCCTTATTGTATGAAACAGGTTTTCCTTTAGAGTGGTCCTTGTAGTTAACTGTTGCTGTTGTTTTTGTCATTGTTCTACAGACTTTGTGTTTTATTGTAAAAACTCAATAAAAATTTAATTAGGAAAAACAATCCCTGTATTTGGCTCCATTCAACTTGCCTTCAATCCTGACCAGTTTTACAGTCCCTGCCAAGGAAAAGCATCTCCACATGTTGCTGCCACCATCAGGTTTCACCATGGGATAGTGCAGGGGTAGGCAACCTTTCCCCTTTAAGGGCCGAGGGACTTCAGCTCCCAGAAGCCTCAGCCATGTTGGCCAATAGTCCCATGTTGGCCAATAGCTCCTGGATTCTGGGAGCTGAAGTCCCTCGGCCCTTAAAGGGGAAAGGTTGCCTACCCCTGGGATAGTGTTTTCAGAACACTTGATTGCTGTTGACACTACACCACACACAGCATTTTGCAGCAATGCAATAAATTCAGTTTTTGCCTCATCAGATCAACGAACCTTTGTCTACGTTTTCTGCATCTCCCATGTCCTTCTGCAAATTCCAAATGGGCTTTGATATGGGTCTGTTTCAGCAATGGCTTTCTTCTTGTCACTCTTCTATTAAATCAAGCTTGTGAAGCATCTAGGTCAGGGGTCAGCAAACTATGGCCCGGGGGCCGAACCCGGCTCCTCGAGGCCTTTCAACCGGCCCATGGCTGGTCCTGCCGCTGCCGTTGTCGCCGCCGCGCGTGACGTGGGGTGCCATTTTGTGTTCCAAAATGGTGCCCGCATGTACACTACTCCCGGCGTCGTGTGTGTGTGTGACCGCAGGCACCATTTTGGAACACAAAATGGCACCCTGCGCTTGCGCACGCATGCGCACAACGCTGGGAGTAGTGCGCATGCATGTGTGTGCATGCGCACCTCCAGCCCCATTTTTTCCCCTTTGGCCCGCCGATGATCTGTTGGACAGCGGAACCGCCCCCCCCCCAAAAGGTATGCTGACCCCTGAGTGATAGCTGTCCCATGGACACTTGCTCCCATCTCTGCTACAGATCTTTCCAACTCTTTCAGAATAATTATTGCTTTCTCATTTGCTTCTTTACACACTCACTAAATTTTCGTGGATGGCCTTCTCTAGGCAGAGTTGCAGTTGAGCCATTCTTTTTCCACTGTGTAATAAGAGACTTGATAGTGTTCTGTGGGAAGTTCATAGTTTGGGACTTTCTGATACCTCCTTAGTCTGCTTGATGCTGTTTAGATATGTTCTCCAACAAACTCTAGAGCTTGCATTTAATCTGAGACCATGTGGCACTGGAATTGCCCACAGGTGTACTCCATTTAACTCTTTAGGTGACTTCCAGAGAAGTGATGCCTTCAGCTTATTTAAGTGTGATACATCAAAGGAGGTGGACACATGTGGAACAAACAAGTGTCAGTTTGGTTTTAACTTATGTGCAACAATAGCATTATTTTGCACCTTCATAGTGCCAAGTATCTTATGTGTAGCATGTACTAACAATGCAAGTTAAATCCATTTCAATTCTAGGTTTCAACAGAGCAAAATGTGAAAAAGTCAGAATGGAGTGAATATACTGTCATGGCACTGTGACTTCTCCTAAAGCACTCATGGGATAGCTGTAACCCTATGACAAAGAGAAAAACTGCACTACCTACAGTACCCCACTTCCTCTAAAGGGGTGGTTTAAACTCTTACCTTTTGCAATCTATACACATTCAAAAACAAATATATTCACTAAAAGCCACAGCAGAAATCAGAAAGACACAAAATAGTTATTAGAGAGAGAGAGAGAGAAAGAGAGATTCATAAAAACATGTGTAGACAGATACAGAGCCTGAGAATCACAGCAATCACATTTTATTTAAGAACAGAAATCATAGCAACCAACTTTGCTAGCATTCTTTTTTATTCTTATTGACAATCCATTTTATCCCAACAAACTCAGTTTCCATAGCAGAATCCACACAAAATTTCCATAGCAGAATCCACACAAAATTGTTTAGGGCAGAAGTAATAATAATAATAATAATAATAATAATAATAATAATGTATACCCCGCCCCTCTGACTAGCAATCGTGGCAGCTTACAACATTAAAATATAAACAGAATTACATAGGTATGGTCTAAAAATCCCAAAACCCACCCACCCCTTAAAAAAGTATTAAACAAGATTTATATGTTAAAACAAGTTAGAATAAGCTCACTTGAGCAACACAACAAAAACAAACAGCAGCATCTGCATACAAAAGTGGGGGAGAAAGAAGTGGGCAGAACTCCTGAGGCCGAGAAGTCTAGTCAGGAAAGGCCTGCCGGAAGAGATTTGTTTTAACAACCTTTTTAAAGCTGTTTAAGGTCGTAATCTGACGGATCTTGTGCCGCAGGCCGTTCCATAGTCTGGGTGCGGTTGCCAAGAAGGCCCTCTGGGAGGTTGCAGACAGCCTTGTTTTTATTGGCTGCAACAAATTCCTCCCAGAGGACCTGAGTGTGCAGGGCGAATTGTATGGGAGGAGACAGTCCTGAAGGTAGGATGGACCCAAGCCATGTAGGGCTTTAAAGATAATTACCAACACTTTATACTGGGCCCAGAAACTGATAGGCAGTCAGTGGAGAGACTTTAATATAGGTGTTATGTGATCTATCCTAGGGATGTACCCAATACTAATCTGGCTGCCATATTCTGTACTAACTGAAGTTTCCGGACCAAGCATGAGGGTAGCCCCATGTAGAGCACATTACAGAAGTCAAGGCAAGAGGTTACCAGAGCATGCACCACAGTTTCAAGGTCCCTTACTTCCAGGAAAGGGCGCAGCTGGCGTATCAGCCGAAACTGATAACAAGCACTCCTGACGGTCGCATTTACCTAATTTGTCATCTGGAGCGACAGATCCAGAAGCACCCCCAGACTTCGAACACAGTCCTTCACAGAGAGTGTGACCCCATCGGGGACTGGAGGTTGTATCCCAATACCTGGTTTCGGGGCTGCTACTGTGAGTATCTCCATTTTGTCTGGATTCAGTTTCAATCTGTTTTTCCTCATCGTCCATTACTGCCTTAAAACAGTCATTGAGGGGAGAGACGCCATCAGAAGCTGAGGCTGAAGACCAAGACATGGAGAAATATATCTGGGTGTCATCAGCATACTGATAACACCCAGCCCCATGTCTCCGAATAATCTCTCCCAGTGGCTTCATATATATTGAACAACACTGGGGACAGAATGGCGCAATTAAGTTGTTTTTTTGCAGAACAACTGTCCCCAAGCAACACACTCTGGGATCTGCCCAAGAGGAAGGAATGGAATCACTGCAACACAGTGCCTCCGATTCCCAACCCACTCAGGTGATCCAAGAGGATGTTATGGTCGATTGTGTCAAAAGCCACTGAGAGGTCTAGGAGAACCAACAGGGCCACACTACCCCTATCGATGCTCAGATGGATGTCATCAGTCAAGGCAACCATAGCAGTCTCCACCCCAAATCCTGTCCTAAAGCCAGTTTGAAGGGAAGAAATACTGGCTGTATTTACAAGGCAAGACACAATTCTAAAAAATTCTGAGTTCACATGAACAAAACAATATGCTGGTAGATAATGCCTGATTGCTTTCACATGGTTTGTCTTGCAAATGGGAGAAGCTAAGTTATTCTGCTGTCCATGGTTCATTTATAATGGTTGTCTTATCTCCAAAAAGTTAATGTCATAAGATATGGCTTGCTTTTGGGTTATAACACTTGTCTGAAGAGAGAGACAGATCAGAGTTCCTGGTTCACATGTCACAAACAATGGATAAATGTTTGTTTAGCTGCCCCTGTTTGCAGTGGAACAATCAGGCAGCATGCACCACTACACTGCCCTGTTTATGAGGCCTATTATGCTGAGTAAGACAGTTCTTTAAGTTGCACTTTTTTCAATTACAGTTTTCATTCCAAAACTATAAAACAGGGAAGCAGACAACAGCTACAAAACTAATGAACAAGACAACCTCTCAGTGCACATCTGAATTTCACTGGAGTTCTGAGGTTTCTAAGCTAGCACTGCAGAGGACTAGACTGAATAATGTTCAGACCTTGTTAAACCTGTATTATTCTACAAACTGCTTTTAAGTGGCATCTACCGGAAATCTAGGCAAAAGGCAAAGTTGTATTAGGTAAAAAAATTAAAATCTTACCGGAAGGCAATTTCATCTGCAACTTTTTCCTCAGGATCATCTTCAGTAATTTCATATCTCCCTTTATAATTCATTTCTTGTCTTGTGCCCAGTCTTTCCTTAACTGGCCTTTTTCGTTTCAAAAGACCTTGTCCATTAGTCTCTTCTTCCTCCTCCTCCCCATCCTCCTTTGATAGTATCTTTTTGTCATCCTGCATATATTCATCCAAGTCTTTCTCTAATGTCTTGGTCATTTCTGGCTCAGATTCTTTCATGAGCTTTTTTGCCAAAAGATAGTTGTAAGTCTCTGATGCCCGGCTTCTGTCAATGGCTCCCTCCATCCCTAGAATCCCAAGTTCTGAGGCCACTGCATCTTGAGTCTGCTCTTGAAGCACTTCACCCCAGATGTTGTTAATCTTTTTACCACCTACATTACTCCTTCCAAATAACAAAGGATCTGGTTTAAGAGGAGGAAGGTTAGAACACTTCTGTCGCTTTCGTTTCCAGAGGCAGCTGTCTTCATCTGAATCAGAGAAACTCTCATCACTCGAGTCCACACTTTGGGTTGCCCGATAAGGGACATTTGGTGCACAGGGTAAAATGCTGCTTGGGAAAGATCTGGCTGAATTGTTGCTGTCGTGTTGTTTCTGAAATTTAAAAAGAGAAAGCACTGATTTTTTTTTAAAAAAAGATGTTCTGTTCATGTGTACTCATTATTACATGTGTACTGATGGGGGGGTGGGCTACTAATATTCAGCAAAACATATTAAGGCAAACCAGAGGATAGATATTTTCTCCTTCATTGCCTCAGCCTGATGGAGGAGATGAAACCGACACTTCCCCAATAGAAGAGTTCGAAGCAGGATGGGAGCTAGAAACTATTCTTGTTCTAGCAAACACCCCATTACAGTACGAGTGAGAGAGAAGAATGTCCATCTGAGATAGCAGTCCCATGCTCTCCCACAGCCCACAGATGGAAGGCCCATGGCTTGTTTAGCCACATTCTAGTCATATTCTATCAGTATTGGCACTTTCTAGAAGCTGGAATGCAGAATTCCAACTTGTCCTGAAGTCCAAACATGCCAGCTAGGCTATCAAAAATGCTTAACTAACCTTACATCAAAATTTTCCCCCTCCAAAAAATTATCTGAATTCACATTTAGGTTTGGCTACAAACAAGTTTATTTTTAGAGAAATACTGAATAGTTTACAATTGGATGTTATCCCCAGAAAGGTTAAACATATATGCAAACTGTATGTTCTTGCATATTATTGAAGTAATGGTTGAGAATACACATTACACATTCCCTTTTTCTTTGGTTACAGATTAGCAACAGAATACTGCTTTCAGACCATCTTGGTCACATTATGAAATATTTAGCTACTCTGAGTGTAAAGGATATCTGATAGTGCAAGACACTGCAAACAAGTTTTAGCAGAATCCTACTTCTTGAGTTCTATTACAACTTCAGGTCTCAGCATCACAAACTTCATGTTGAAGGCAAGACAAAATCATCATCTTTGACTTTTTGTATCACAAAATATTTCCGAATAAAAATCTAACAAAAATAGTAACCTGGAGATTAACAGAGCAATTTTATGATCCTATTCCATTTGGCTGGGAACTAGTCACCAAACTTATTGTAACACTGTAATGTATAGCAAATACCCTAAATACAAATATTCTAATATATTATAAAGATGTTAATATAACGTGAACACAAATACATTTTTAATGAGTATTATGAGACAGAATACACTACAAAATCTTTCCCATTTATAAACATCTACTTCAAAGATAATTTTATAGCAATTTACACTAGCCAAAAGCAACAGTGCATACAGGCCTTTGGAAGACCACACTGACCTGACTTTCTAACAAAAACAATATCCATTTTAGCTATTACAGTTAATGTTTGATCTGTATTAACTATTCTTAACAAGACTAAGTCAATACATCTTGGAGCGATTCTGTTTTTTGAAGGGAAAAAAGAAAAGTTAAAGAAATCTACACATAGTTCCAGTAGTTCCTTGTGATGCCCAGAATTGTGATTTGCTAGGTCTGGGCACAGATTAATATCATCCCACTGAACACTGGATCTCATGAAGTGCAGTCTGTCCCTGTTGAGGCACAGTAGTGGCTGCAAGTTTTTAGCACAGATAGCTAAAATGTGAATGCATGGAGCTATTTACATTATTAATATTCCTTCATGATATGCCAATATCTAATTCTTAGTGCCACTTTAGATAGAAATTGTTATTATTTATTTATTACATTTATATCCTGTTTTTCCTACAGTGAACTCTAGGCAGTGGATATGGCCTTTACTTTATCTTCCCAGCAGATCTGTGATAAGATGTGGGTTGAATGACCCACTGTCACCCAGGTCCAAAACACACTGCAGAAATAATCCAGTTTAAGATTGCTTCAACTGCCCTGGCTCAATGCTATGGAATTCTGGAAACTGTAGTTTTGTGGGACATTTAGCCTTCTCTGTTAGAGAGCTCTGGTGCCACAATAAGCTAAAATTCCCAGGATTCCCTAGCACTGAGCCAGGGTAGTTAAAGTGGCCTCATACTGGATTATTTCTTCAGTGTATTTTGGATCCCAGTGAACCTGAATTTTTTAAGTCCTAGTAAATCAAAATAACCACTATATCAAATTGGCTCTGAATCCTACTTTATAATCATTCTAACTTCTTACTTTTGAATTAGCACTTCCTAATGTCCTACATTATATTTTATTTGATCATGCCAAAAAACTGCTGTAATTTAATCATCAGTCAGATGACTGTCTTTTGCTATTAAACAAACTAAAAAACAAACAAACAAAAACCCTAGCTGACAAGCCCAAAAGATCAGAAAATGTATATTACAGATTCTATTCATTTTTTTGTATCAAAGATACATGGTGACAATTTTGGCATAAGCTGAAAGCTTTTGTGAATTTATACAAGTGCACCTAGTCAGATACAAAACATCACTGTATGTTGTTTTTTCTCTCATTTGATGAAAGATCTATTGCTCTAACACACACACACGCAATTTAGATAAATATTTTGAAACCTTCATGGGACTTCAGTTACTCTAACACTCAATGCCCACCTGCCACCCCTGGAAAATATTATAAGAAAACAAGCCTAATTACATGGAGAAGCAGCTGGATGCAGATCAAGACAAATTTTGTTCGAGAAGACTCCCTATGTCAGGACATGCTATGAGGCCTTGGGGCAAGTCAGTCCCTCTCAGACCAAAAAATGCTTATTCCCAATAACTGTTTTTCAAAACAGCCCAACAAATCAACATTCTCTCTTTTAGTCTATCTCAGGGGTAGGCAACCTTTCCCCTTTATGGGCCGAGGGACTTCAGCTCCCAGAATCCCAGGAGCTATTGGCCAACATGGGACTATTGGCCAACATGGTTGAGGCTTGTGGGAGCTGAAGTCCCTCGGCCCTTAAAGGGGAAAGGTTGCCTACCCCTGATCTATCTTATCTCACTGGCCTATAGGAAGGTAACTTAGGAAGGAGAAAAACTATGTTTGCTGCTTTGAATTCACTGGAGGAAAAACAGGATACAAATGTACTGTATATATTCAACTATAAGTCAACCTCATATATATGTTGAGCTGAGGGCAAGTTTTGAGGCCAAAATTGTCGATTTTGATATGACCTATGGATACGTCGAAGTTAAAACTTAGGAGCAGGCAACAAATTATGAAAAGGATGAAGCAAAGGAAAAGGATGCCAAAGAACTTACAAATTTTTGGCAGGCATAAATATTTGTGCTTACCCTATAGGCTGGATGGATGAGAGAGTAGAGGTGGTTGGTACTTCGTTTAGGTGCCCCTAGGATGGACTAAATGCTCACCTTTTGCCACTCTACTCACAGAAAGGAGATCCTTTTTTTAAGAGTTAAAAGTGTTGATATTTGGATGTGGTGTGCAATACAGTAGAGTGCAGTAAATAGCTTCCTCCATCAGCCTTTCCCATGCTAAAAGCATGCAGACACTTCTTGTAGTTCTAAAGTAGAGCTTTATTGTTCCCATGAGAAAATTTCCACACACACATCTCTACATTTTTCCTTTGACTGTATAACCCATCCATATTTCAACAATCCCTCCGAAATGTACAGATGTGTGAGACACACTATTTTCAGTTGTGAAACTCTCTTAGCACAATGGCTAGTCCTGTACACTTAAGGTGACATCCCGAGTAGACGTGACATATGGTCATGTCTCTCCACTCCCAATGGCTTTGTCAAAATGCCTGCCAAATTATGTCTTGTTTCTATATACTGTAGATGCACAACTCCTTTCTGTACCAATTCCCTGACATTTTGACAGTTCCCTACATTTCTCCTTTGACTATATAACCCATCCATATTTCAACAAAAAGTACACTGCTTACACTGATCCATGGATAAGTCGACTCAGGTTTTTGGGTCAATTTTTTGACTAAAATTTCTAGACTTATACATGAGTATATAAAGTAACTAATAAATAGCAAAGTCATCTTCCAACAATGGATCATTATATAGCCACACAAATAGGGACAGTAAGGCTTGGGGGAAAGCATGGTATGCAGACATACAGCAATACTTTAGCAAAAGAAAACCCTAAGGGGTGGATCCCAAAGCAGCTAAATGAAGACTGAGCATAGTCAGAGGTCACAGGCTGTGAAGTGTATACAATACATCTGTGTAAGAATAAACTATTCACCAGCAAAACAGGGCTCACAAGGATACAAACACAAGGATCAGGCCCACCAACAAATCGAAACACCAACTCTGTTCACATATCTACCCTGGAAACCCACGTTACAGGGCTAATGGTGTCATCCACAACATTAGGGGTTCATGCACCTGTTTATCTTCTATAATTCATGCCATTGTCATTGAGTACCACCCTTCTGCATTTTGTATCTCGGTGCTAAATGAAATGGTGGTCCCTGAAGTGGTGCCAGTCCCTAGAGAATTTCCAATAAAGAAAGAAACAGTTGTAGTCAATAAGCTCAAAAATTGTACTGGCCCCTGGCATACAGAGGCAGATGGACTGTAAGGATCAGATAGCCTGAGAAGCACTGCTACACAGGGGAAACAGGCCAACCCTATGTAAAATAAAAAATAGACACAAATCTGACACCACCAATGGCAATATGGGAAAAAAAGTCTGGGTGAGAACACTTTAACCTCCTTCAACACTTCATCACTAACTTCAAAGTAACTTTTATAAAGCAAGCAATATCTTTAAAGAGAGATTAAGTAGAATGAGAGGTGTTGAATTACAACTCCTTAGGAAGTTCCTGCATCTCACCAGTGGTTGGAATCAGACAATGGATGCTTATGAGACATGTTTAAAAGGTACGCTGACAGCCAAGGTATTTGTGTTATCAACAACAGTTTTGCGGCTAGCCAGTGTTAACAATAAAATTGCCACTGTCAATACTTTCTCCATTTAATATCTTTCCCCCACGGATCCACAATCCCACTATCAACTATAGTCGCCCCTCTGTTTTCGCGGACTTCAAGTCCGTGTC
Source organism: Phrynosoma blainvillii (assembly GCA_026167975.1). NCBI lineage: Eukaryota > Metazoa > Chordata > Lepidosauria > Squamata > Phrynosomatidae > Phrynosoma > Phrynosoma blainvillii. The sequence goes on along the minus strand of JANUYF010000002.1, from coordinate 88,910,920 downwards.
TCTCGTCGGTTCATGGACAGCAAACGGAGGGGGACAATATGGGCATGCCCCCATTCAAACCTATGGGGTTTGAATATCTGCGGTTTTCTGTTTTCGTGGGGGGGGGTGGGGGGTGGAGTCCGGAATGGATCCCCTGCAAAAACAGAAGGGCAAATGTATACAGGTATATGCATTGGATATATGCCTGAAATTCCAGATAACCTTCCAAGCACCTGAGTAAGCGGGCACACACACACACTTCAGAACAGTTGTTAATATGTTTTGTTATTTTTGCCGGAAAAGGACCACGGCTGGCTGGAACCCCACATGCCTTCAAAGTGTATGCACACCTGCTCAGATTTGTGAGAATATCTGTACCTGAATCATACACAGGTACAAGAATCTTGTTAAATCCAGAGTACAGGCAACAGCATCCAGCTATACCTGGGCAGCTATACCTGTGTGAATTTATGATCCATTACAGATCTCACCTGTCTATTCAATTACCCACAGAGAGACTACACTTAAAAAGCTTAGGTTCCAGTATCAGATGAGAACTTTTATCAGCAAACGAGAAGCTGATCCTAAGTTCTGCCGACAGCTAAGAGCTCCAGGCTGAGAGATGAAGAGGGGCTCCTGGCTGCCAACTTTAAGAGCTGTGGGTACAGCAGGCAATGTTTCAGGCAGCTCCTCTCATTCATCTACACTGCAGAATAAATGAAGTTTGACACCACTTTAGCTGTCACAGCTCAATGCTATGGAATTCTGAGATGTGTAGTTTTGTGAGATATTTAGCCTTCTCTGTCAGAGTTTTGGAGCCACAGCAAACTACAAATCACAGGAGTACATAGTATGGAGCCATGACACTTAAAGGGGTGTCTAACTGTATTAAGGGTACACCTACACTGTAGAAATAAGGCAATCTGACACCACTGGAAGTGCTGTGAATTCCTGGGATGCGTAGTTTAACAAAATCTTTAAGTCTTCTCTGGCAAAGAGTGGTGGTGCCTCACCGAACTACAAATCCCATGATTCTGTAGCATGGAGCCACGGAAGTTGAATTAAGGTCCAACTGCATCATTACTACAGTGTGGAGGCACCATTATTTTATCTACGCTGCAGAATTAATCCAGGTTGACACCACTTTAACTGCCATGGCTGAAGGCGATGGAATTCTGGAATGTGTGGCTTTTGTGAGACACAATTTTTAGGAGACTTAATTCCCTCCCTGACTGCCACCCCCTTTCCTTGTGTGTCCTGTCCTTAGATTGTAAGCCTGAGGGTAGGGAACTCTCTAGGTCCAAAACATAATGCAGAAATAATCCAGTTTGAGGCCGCTTTAATTGCCCTGGCTCAACGCTAGGGAATTCTGAGAACTGTAGTCTTGTGAGACACTGAGCCTTCTCTGTCAGAGAGCTCTGGTGCCACAATAAACTACAATTCCCAGGAGGCCCTACCACTGACCCAGGGCAGTGAAAGTGGTCTCAAACTATAACAACAACAACAACAACAACAACATGGCCTTTTCTGTAAACCGCTCTGAGAGCATTTCTGAAGAGGGGGGTATAAATGCAAATAATAATAAAAATGACAATGATGATATTATTAATAATAGCATTCTCTATAAGACGCTCTGTGAGCATTTCTGAAGAAAGATATAAATATCTTATAAAATAATAAATATAATAATAATAATTATAATAAATATAATAATTATAATAAATTATATAATAATTATAAATAAATAATAATAATAATAATAATAATAATAATGGCCTTCTCTGCAAGCTGCTCTGAGAGCATTTCTGAAGAGTGGAGTATAAATACAAATAATAATAATAATAATAATAATGTTGATATTATTAACAATTGCTTCTGTAAACCGCTCTGAGAGCATTTCTGAAGAGCGGAGTAGAATTATAATAATAATTATTATTAATAATAATAATAGCCTTCTCTGTCAGAGAGCTCGGGTGCTACAGCAAACTACAACTCCCGAGGATGATGCCAGGAGCGCCAAAGCGGTATCAAACTGCGTTAACTCTGAAGTGTAGACGCAGCCAGGCGTGCAGTGGAAGGAGAAGGAGAGGAAAGCCTGCCAGGGAGAGCAGCAGCAGCAGCAGCAGGGGAGCCAGTCCCTCGGAAGGGCCACAACCCTGCAGGGCCCCCCCCTCCTCCTCCTCCGCCGGCCTTTCCCCTCAGGCCTCCGCAGTGCCCAGGCCTGCCTCCTCTTCCTCCTCCTGGCCCGGCGGGAAAAAGCCCGCGAAGCCGTGGGGCGGAGGCCTGACCTGCTGGGGGCTCCTGGCGGCGGCGGTGGCTGTTGCTGAGACCGGCATTTCGCAGTCCGAGCCGGAGATCTCCCCGTCCTCCACGTCCTGCTCCATCCCGCGAGCCTCCAGCGCCATTTTCCGGCCCCTCAGTCCAAGGCAGCGAGGGAAAGAGGGAGGCGGGATACGCCCCACTCCTCCGCGCTCGTCCCTCCCGCAAAGTCCCTCAGGGGACTACGAAGCCCATCATCCTCTCTGCCAGCAGAAAAGGCGCGGCAAGCGGCACTTCCCCCGCGATGCATCTTGGGAGCTGGAGTTTTTACCTCAAGAATGATTGTTTCCCCCCCCCCCCCGCCCGCCGAGCCAGGCTACAAATATTTAGGTCCAAAACACACTGCAGAAGTAATCCAGCTTGAGACCGCTTTAAGTCCCCTGGCTCAATGATAAAGAATTCTGGGAAGTGTAGTTTTGTGAGAGATTTGGCCTTCTCTGTCAGAGAGCTCTGGTGCCACAATAAACTAAAAATCCCAAGGTTCCCTAGCACTGAGGGCCTTTGCAGACTGCCAGAAATAGTGCAAATTGAGTCCACTTTAAGAGTTAGGGTTAGGGTTAGGGAATCATGGGAACTGTATTTTATTGTGGCACCAGAGCTCTCTGACAGAGAAGGCTCAATGTCTCAGAAAAAAAATATCCCATGATTCCCTAGCACTAACCCTAACCCTTAAAGTGGACTCAATTTGCACTATTTCTGGCAGTCTGCAAAGGCCCTTAAGGGGGTTGCAGACTGCCAGAAATAGTGTGAATTCAGTCCACTTTTAGGGTTAGGGTTAGAGTTAGGGAACCATGGGAACTGTATTTTATTGTGGCATCAGAGTTGTCTGACAGAGAAGGCTCAATGTCTCAGAAAAATAACAGTTCCCATGATTCCCTAGCACTAACCCTAACCCTAAAAGTGGACTGAATTCACACTATTTCTGGCAGTCTGCAACCCCCCTTAGTCAGGGCAGTTAAAGTGGTCTCAAAGTGTGTGCAGTGTTTTTTGGACTTTAGAAAAAAGTATCCAGGGGTCACTGCATGGCTCAGTAGTTGATTATACTTGTTACAGCGTTGCTACTCTGGAGACCAGGGTCCAAATCCCAGCTCGGCCATGAAAACCAACCTTGGTCAAGTCACTCTCTCTCAGCCTCAGAGGAAGGCACTGAAAAAACACCTCTGAGCAAACCTTGCCAACAAAACCCTGTGATAGGTTTGCCCTAGGGTTACCAGAAGTCAGAAATGACTTGAAGGCAAATAACATCAAAACAGCTGTGTTGGCCATTTAATGGAGTACAGTAACATCCTAAAATCCACAAAACAGCAATACTTTTGTGTGAAGTTGAAGGCTTTCATGGCCAGCATCCATAAGTTTTTGTGGTTTTTTTGGGCTGTGAGGCCATGTTGTAGAAAAATGTCTTCCTGACGTTTTGCCTGCATCTGTGGCTGGCTTCTTCATTCAAGATGCCAGCCACAGATGCAGGCAAAACGTCAGGAATACATTCTTCTACAACACGGCATCACGGCCCGAAAAACCCACAAAAACCTATAGTGATACTTTTATTGGGCAACCAAAAGGCAGAAAATTCATGCTGCAAGCTTTCGACACTCCACTGGCCTCTTCATCAGGCAAAGATGTTAAAAATCACACAAGTGGAAAAAAATATGGCAAGGTTAGTCACAAACCTTCATTTTGAAGATGTTATTCACAGTTCAGGTGTTGTTGGAAGGATTCATACAGGCTGGCCCTTTCTCCTCCTGGGTTTCTCAAAAGCAAGTCATGCTGGACTAATCTGATCTCTCTCTTTTTTAAATATAAAATTACCAATTTGGTAGATGAAGGGAATGCTGTGGATGTGGCATATCTTGATTTCAGTAAGGCTTTTGACAAGGTCCCCCATGATATTCTTGCAAACAAGAAAGTAAAATGTGGGCTAGACAATACAACTGTTAGGTGGATTACTAACTGGTTGACTGACTGTATCTAAAGGGTGCTCAGCCATGGCTCCTCTTCATCCTGGAGAGAAGTGACCAGTGGGTTCTGTCCTGGGCCCAGTGCTATTCAACATCTTTATCAATGATTTGGATGAAAGAGCAAGGGGCATGCTTCTCAAATTTGCAGATGACACCAAATTAAGAGGAATACCTAATACCTCAGAGGACAGGATGAAAATTCAAAATGACATTAATAGATTAGAAAGCTGGGCCAAAGCTAACAAAATGAATTTCAACACACAGAAATGTAAGGTACTGCACTTAGAGCAAAAAAATGAAATACATAGATCTAAGACGGGGGACACCTGGCTTAATGTGTGAAACGGATCAAGGAGTCCTAGCAGACCACAAGTTGAGCATGAGTCAACAGTGTGATGCAGCAGCTAAAAAGGCCAATGCGATTCTAGGCTGCATCAATCATAGTATAGTGTCTAGATCAAGGGAAGTAATAGTGCCACTCTATTCTGCTTTGGTCAGGCCTCACCTGGAATCAGGGTCACCCTGAGTTCATAATCTCTGTGAGGCATCTGGGCACCATGATTAAAAAAGGATGTTGAGAAACTGGAGCGTGTCCAGAGGAGGGCAATCAAGTTAATGAAGGGTCTGGAAACCATGCCATATGAGGAGAGACTTAGGGAGCTGGGTATGTTTAGCCTGGAGAAGAGAAGGTTAAGAGGTGATATGATTGCCCTGTTAAAATATTTGAAGGGGTGTCACATTGAGGATGGAGCAAGCTTGTTTTCTGCTGCTCCAGTGACTAGGACACGAATCAATGGAGGCAACCTACAGGAAAAGAGACAGTAGGAGCTCTTCCACAGTGGAACAGACTCCCTTGGAGATTGGTGGAGTCTCCTTCTTTGGAGGTCTTTAAACAGAGGCTGGATGGCCATCTGTCGAGGATGCTTTGATTGTGAGGCGGTGACATTGATTCAATCAAACAGTGGTAAGATCAGAAAACCAAAGAGAGTTTGAGATAGGATGAGGTATTGTAAAATACAATGGGTGCTATCAGAGAGATTGGCTTACTGCTTTAGGCGGACAGACATCTTTGCCTTTGATTTTAAAAAGAAAATGCACATGGCTGGGGTTTGGGAAGCAGCAATGCTTACAGCCATTAAGTTACATGGGTCCATTACACATATCTTCAGGTCTATGTGACCACTCATGAGAAGTTCACTTAAAGGTCACCATGACCTTTCCAAGTTCATGCTTTTTGGTCTCTCTGTAACTGTTACTATAACAAAATATAACAAAATATTTGTATTCCAAGACAACATGGGGTATGCAGGGTATGCTACCAATACCACTGGCTAGGGCTGCTGGGAGTTGTGGTTTAACATGTGACTGAGATACAAATTGGGGGCCTGTACAAACTGCCAGAAATAATCCAGTTTGAGGCCATTTTACCTGTCCTGGCTCCATGCTAGGGAATCATGGGAATTGTAGTTTTTTTTTCTGAGACATTGAGCCATCTCTATCAGAGAGCTCTGATGCCACAATAAACTATAGTTCCCATGATACCCTAGCACTGAGCCAGGACAGTTAAAGTGGTCTCAAACTGGATCATTCCTGGTAGTCTGTTCAGGCCCTTAATCACACTTAGTAGTAGGCCCATTGAAATCGGTGAGATATAAGTTAATTACAATTAATATGTCTTGCTGATTTCAGTGAGTCTAAGGGCCTAAGCAGACTGCCAGAAATAGTGCACATTAAATTGAGGCACTGCCCTGGCTCAGTGCTAGGGAATCATGGGAACTGTAATTTATTGTGGCACCAGAGCTCTCTGACAGAGAAGGCTCAATGTCCCAGAAAAAAATACAGTTCCCATGATTCCCTAGCACTGAGCCAGGGCAGTGCCTCAATTTAATGTGCACTATTTCTGGCAGTCTGCTTAGGCCCTATGTGTCAATAATTCTAAAACCAAACCATTGACTGAGATTTATGTGAAAAGTAGACTTTCCTCTTGTCCTTGTTTTTGTTACATGGAAAAAATAAAATGCATTCTCAAATTCGTGTAGTGCTTTATTCATACCTATAGTATCTACAAGTTGCAGTAAATTACACTTCCTATTAGCAACGTAATTCTTCACTAATTTTGTTCCTGAAGAAAGCAATGACTAATTTTAGCAATTTTCTTCATGCTGTGAGAAATTAAATTAAATTACAGTTTTTGAAAGCTATTTGCAGTTCGGGACTTATTCTGCACAAAATTCATACTTGGCATTTTTGTGCAGAAAACAGATTTTTTTGTGTAAGAAATAATTCATATGCAGAAAATTCTGCGTTATGCACAAAAAAAATGCAGAATTTTGTGAAGCATTTTATGTACAGAAAATACTGTTTTTCATGTAAAAATACCCCATGTAAATTGTGAATTGTGAAGATTCTTCTTAGTCCAGGATTGTCAGAGTTTCCTGATACTTGAGAAACACATTTTTCATCTATTTTAAAAAATATTTTTGAGTATTATTTCCATCCCTACTGCCTAAAAAGAGCCTTTAAAACGATGTGCACATCAGCTTAGTTATGAACGTGATGCTGTTTTCCATGTAAAAATACCATGATGTTAGAGACCTATTGCACATTCATTGCCATTAGGATTGCGACTTGAGTATCTAGTGCAGAGCAAAAGGAAATGCTGCTGCTTTCTAGCAGGAAAGCTGGGTTGCCCTATGCTACCTCTCAGACTTCACTGTCTCTTTGCAAGATGTCAAAGTCAGAACTTGTGAACAAAGTCCCTCTGAAGTTTCTATAGGGTCACCTGAGTTCATAATCTCTGTGAGGCATCTTGTCAGCTTCAAAGGTTCAGTGCCTGGACTGCTTTTGGCTTTCTAGGTGTTCATTGTGTCTGTGAATGGTAGAGCATGGCAGCTATGGTCACAAAAGTCTCTTAATTAAGTGAAAACAGAAGCTGCTCTTTAAGTTTATGTCCTTACTTGATCCACCTCTGGAGTAGTGGAAGTGCCAACTGCATCAGAAACTGCATAACTTACAGCCAGCTGGAATCTGCTTGATCTTACGGACTAAATTAACCTTTTAGGAATAAGACTAGGTCTAAGGGTCATTGGAACTAGGCAAGTGGAACCACCTGAACTGATTCAAGAACTATGGGATATAATAAAAAAATCTTTCTTAAAGAAATGGATTTAAAATCTTAAAATGATTTAAATGCCAGCATAACTGACACAAATCTTGTTCATAGATTTTTAACAGATTTTGTGGAAATTATGTGTACCATTTCCATTCTATTCCATTACTATCTGTTAACGCTTGGCAGAAATTATGATTGCATTAAAAGCAGTGGTTATAAAGATTGATTGTATCTGGTTTTTCTAGTATAAAGTCTGTTGTAGAATTTTTAAAGCTCAAATGTTATTCACACTGGATTTTTTAAAATTTAGAATATTTATTAGAAAACAAATACTGAATTTTTCAGATATCCAAAAATTAAACTACATGGAGAGTTGAATTTAGCTGAATTTAGTTCTAAAACAGCCTTTAAGGTACATTTGACAAAATGGGGTTTAAAATTAGTCCTTATCCTTTCCTGTTTCCATTTTGATCCATAAATTTCATCCCTAAGGTATATATAATCAAGCGAGTGCATTATTGCAGGTATTCCCACACATATGTGTTATTACTGACGAATACAGCTTTCTATGGCACTGTGGTGGGTTTCTAGACATTAATACTCCTATGTTTCATTTTAAAGCACAGCTCCAATAATAAGGCCCATTTATATATTCAGCAGTATTGGATGGGAAAGCTTTGGTTCCTAGCTCTTTGGGAGGTATGTTGTTTAGTTTGGCTCCCCAAACTAAAATAAAACAAAGCTGTGTTTTAAAAACAAAGAAGACACTGCCATATAGAAGCTTTTGTAGCTGTCCCCATCATGCTGCTTTTTGAGATGCAAAATTTCTTAACCTGCTACTTTGTAGTGTCTGCTTGGTTTTGTTGAATGTGTAATTTGGGTTTAAGAGATTCAGGACATCCCTGTCCTTAATATATCAAAGAGAGAAGGGGCTAAGTCATATCTAGAAAATGCTATGACCAGTACATAGCTTTATTGTCCTATACTGTTCTCAACCCATTGAAAATAGCTTCTGGATTGGGTCGTTACTCATCACCTGCTCTTTATATTTGATTTGACAACCTTGAAGAGATATACAAATGTTGATTTCCAGTTAGTTATGGTGTCCCTTTGAGAAGTCCCTGAGTGTGTCTGCAAGGGGCCAACTCAAGTAGCACGGTATCAGGACTTCTGAAAATTACCATTCAAGGGTTAAAAATACCTTCTTGGCATAGAGGGTTCAGGGGAGTTCATCATGGGTTCAGATGCCTACTTTCTGACTCTTAAATCCCTAGATGGGCTTGGATCCTTTGAGGTAGAAAAGAGAAGAAAGATAGAGGGGACCGATGGACAAGTCATGGCTGTGTTACTATAGAGTCTGCAATGATGACCAGGACACCAATTTGTTCTAATTGGACCTTTCTTCTTCTTCTATTGATGTCTCTTCATGGACTTGAGCAAATAAGTGCAGCACATAACCTCATATGTAAAATTTATTGAGAGCATAAAAGGAAAGAATATTGAAAGAAGAAGACTTAACCCCTGTAAAAAAAATGGACTATGAGATTTATTAGAATTTAATACAAATAATAAAGGCCAAAGAAAGGCAACATATTTAAAATCTAAGACTCAATATATAAATCCAGGAACTTTGAACTTTGAATTTTGAGACCTTGAGATATCCTGAGAAAGCTGAAAAACTGAAAAGAGCTAGGGACGCTAGAAGGTGCTTTGGAAATCATTACCAATAAATGAAAAGTTCCAAGGGAAAAAAGCTGCTATATTTAATGAGTGGGAATTGTGGTAAAGTGCTGGACCAAAAAAGAGCTAAAATCACCATTGGGCCAGATCAATAGAGAGTTAAATTCACCATTGCCAGGGTAGATAAGACGAGCGTGGGTGTGTGGAGTGATTTGAAGTCACTGGAATGACCCTGAGATGTGCCCTGGAGAGGAGAGGAGATGTGTGTGTGTGTAAGTGGCCGGTGAAGGAGGGAAGAGCAGAGGACACAGAAGAAACTTGACCAACAAAGGATGTCAGATCCAATCCAAATTATAGTGGAAGAAATACTGAGATTGAGAATGGAAATATCACAGGAAATGAAGGATTTCAAAACAGAAATAAAACAGGAGATATGAGCACAACTGAAGGACATAAACCAGATGGTGGAAAAATTGGCAACTGAATTATCTACGGTAGACCAAAAATAGATAATTTGGAACAAAGAAGCAATAGATTGGGAGGGGAGATGGAAGGTATAAGGAAAGAGAGAGAGCATGATTTGGACGAGAAGGTGGTCTGGGAAAAGAAATTAAGAGACAAATGTGTCAAAAATAAGGGGTATCCTTGAAAAAAAAAAGAACAAAATTTAATGGAGACTTTATTACCTAAATTGGCTAGATTTTAGAAAAAAAGAGACAGCAATTTGAATGTGAGATAGATAGAATGTTCCATCTGACCTCTTCGATAGCAAAACAAAGAAATCTTCCATGAGATATAGTTATATATTTTGTAAGGAAGCAGGTGCATGATCTACTCCTGAAGTGTCATAATGAGACCCCCTTTGAAATTGATGGACAGGAACGGGAAATATTTAAAAATGTCCCAGTAAGGCTTTTGAAAAAAAGAAAAGACTACACATTCCTGACATCTTATCTTAGGAAAGAAAACATACCCTATAGACGGGGCCAACCAGAATGACCAATATTTTGGTTTAGAAAACAAAGAATACTAATAAAGTTGGTAAATGATGCAAAGAGATTCTGGAAAGTAGAAGAAAAAAGGAAGAAAGCAAGAACAAGAGAATCACAAAATCCAAGAGTAGAAGGAGACGAGATGGAAGAAGAAAGGAGAAAGAAAGATAAAGAAAATAAATAAATAATTGTTTCTTATATATCTTTGGGGTAAAACCCCATTTTGATCTTTTTGTATATTTTCATTTAAAATTTTCTTCACTCTATCTGCAATAATAGTTGTAAATATTTTATAATCTGTGTTAATTAAGGAAATAGGTCTATAATTTTCCACCTCTCATTTGTCTCTGCCCTCCTTAGAAATTAATGTAATATAAGTATTTTTACAGAATTCTGGGATACTATTTCTTTGTATATCTTATCTGTCATATCATTTAAAGTATTTTAAAAGGTCTCATTATAATCTCTTTCTTTCTTTCTTTTTGTAGAACAGAATTGGAAACCCATCCGGTCCTGGTCTTCCTCTGTAATATTCTGATTTAAAACTTTTCTCTGTCCATCTATCAGTTGAGTTATTTTCTGTTTTTCCAGGTATCTTCGTTTTTTCTCTTTTTTTACTTTCCTCTTTATTCATATCTTTATATAATATTTCAAAATACTTTTTAAATGCATTTTAATGTTTTCTTAATTTGTTAAGAATTTTCCTCCTTCTTTTATTTCTGATATTATTTTCTTATTTTTTTCTTTCCTTAATTGATTAGCTAACATCTCACTAGGTTTGTTTTGCACATTGCAGTTTTTTCTCTAGTTCTTTCATCATCATTTTTTCCCAGTTGGTTTTCTAGTGCTTGAATTTCATGTTTTATTTTTCTGTTTCCTTCATTCTCCAATTTTAGTTCTTTAGCTCTTAATTCTCTCAATATATTTCCTTCTTCCTCCTTCTCCCTCCTTCTTTCCTCTATATTATATTTTATCAAAAGACCTCTGGCTACACCTTTCCGAATACACTGGATACATCTACATTTATGAGGCTTTTTTAAAATTTACGTACCAGCAATTGCGAGAAAGCTTTATATTTGACATAAAAACAATAGGAATTGGAATTATTGATAGTGAATTTGAAAAGGTATTGAATTCAGGAGATAAACATAATGTTTCAAAGTTTTATAAAATGTTACTAAAAATAGAGATGGAAGGCGAAGTAATTAAGGCGTTGATGATAAAATGGTCTCAAGACTTAGGACAGAATTTTAATCTTGACCATTGGAAAAACTGCGTAACAAGAGATTAAAATTCACCCTAAACTTTAATCTAAAAGATTTTTTTTATAAAATGCAGTTTCATTGGTATCTCACCTCATGTAAGTATGTAGAAAGATCTTGTAGCACCTTTGAGACTAACTAAAACAAAGAAATTGGCAGAATGAGTTTTCGTAGACTTCAGATTAGTTCCTCAGATTCATGGACCAAATGCATTTGAGGAAGTAGACTGAAGTCTATGAAAGCTTATGCTGCCAAGATCTCTCTACATACTGATTCTACAGACTAACACGGCTATATCTTTGAATTTCACCTCATATAAGTTATCAAAAATGAATATAAACTCCAACAATAATTGCTGGAAATGTGAGAAATCAGTGGACACTTTTTATCATATGTGGTGGGTATGTAAAATTTCAAAAGAATATTGGCAAGTAATACATGATAGAGTAGGTGAAATATTAAACATTGAAATTCCAACGGACCTCAAAATGTACCTATTAAGAATTATTCCAGATGAGAAGGTGGAAAGAAAATTTGGGAGACTATTATTTTACACCCTGTTTTAAGATAGGTGTCGGCTTCCCCTGTTGAAAATATACACAATTTATTTCTTGGATAATTTCAAGGTTAATGTTGTAATTTTGTATTGATAATGCGGTGTATATACATGCATATACTGTTGAATGTTTGAATATTGTATTTTTTATGTGCTGGTTGTCTGCCATAATAAATTTGATTTGATTTATTTTACATGACAACAGCAGCAGGGACAGTTTATGCAGCCTATGGGAAAAGCAGAGAACACCTTATGGTAAAAACCTGGTTAATGAAATTATATGATTATACGGAGACTGATAAATTGACTTATTTGCTAAAGAAGAAAATCTTAGATGACTTTAAAGAATGGAAACCTTTGATATTATATTTACAACACGAATGGGGATCAAATTTTGTAATAGGATTGGAATAGTTGATTGAAAGTGTGTATATAGTGGAAATATATTTGAAATTAGAGTAAATTGTAGATAAGAATTCAAACATACGGCGTAAATAATTAGTAATAGGTAAATAATTATGAGGGAAGTAGTAAAAGAATAGATAGTAATGAAAAGAGGGAAGTAGTAAAAGACAAGACAGTAACGAAAAGAAGACATGAAAGACAAGGAAGTTTATTTTGTTCTTTTTGTTACGTGTTGTAGAGTAGCTTGTTTATTTATTTTTCAGGGAGGGTTGTTTGTTTCATGTATTTTGTTTTCTTTTCTTTTCAGTGGCCAATGTTTGTCTTTACATTTGTGTTTTTTTTTCTCTTTGCTTTTAATCATTTTTTTTTTAAAAGGGGGATATGCAAATGTTGTGATTCAGAAAGTGTTATGTCAAAATTGTGCCTCTGTCCTGCAGAGGATCTCTGATATAAAAAAGAAGGAATGACTTAGGAAGTTTTAATTTTTAAAAAAATATGTTGATTCCTGTTGAGTTGTTATTTTCTGCTGTTATTTTTGTGTCTTAATGGCTAATATTTATATTTAAAGCTTAGTTGTACAAACTCAGAGTTGTAAACTGAGAAGATGCTTTGTTTCACTCTCTCCTTCTCTTTCTCTGTGGGACAAACAGCTGTGATGGTCCATGGGAAACATACACACAATCCATGTTTGGGTAATATATTCAGACCAACAAAAATAGTAGGGTGACTATCTGAGTAAATCTCATTTTATCTGGAAACAAACAAACAAACAAACAAACATTCAAATCCTGATCTGGGGACACATTTTATGGGATATATAACTTTGAATACATTTTCAGAGGGCTGGCGCTTTACCACAATGAGACATTTCAAAAATACTTTAAAATTTCAATGAAATTTATGACTGATGGTAGAATGCAAACATATAGCTGCGTTAGTCTGGAACATCAGTATGCAAAAGGATCTTGCAGCACCTTTGAGACTGAGAAAAAGAAGTCATAGCATAAGCTTTTGTAGACCTAGGTTGCATCTACATTGCAAAAATAATACAATATGACAACCCTTTAACTGACATGCCTCCATGCTATGGAATTATGGAATTTGTAGTTTGTTATGGCACCAGAGTTTTCTGAGAGACAAGGCTAAATATCTCACAAAGCGACAAACCCCAGAATTCTATAGCATGGAGCCATGGCAGTTAAAGTGGTATAAAACTGCATTATTTCTGCAGTGCAGATGCAGCTTTAGTTTACTTCCTCAGATGTATTAGTTAGGAGACTTTGGGGCTGTACAGACGGCCCCCGAGGGGCGGTGGCAAGCCACTCCTTTCCTTACTGGATCAGGGCTGCGGCAACCGCACGCCGCAGCCCTGATCTGGTGCTTTGCTGCTCTAAAAAGAGCTGGCAAAATGCTGCTCCTTTTTAGAGTGGCAAAAAGCTGCCCTTGCAGTGGCTTTTCTGTGCTCCTTTGGCATGTGGGGACGCTGCATCAAGGGAGTGCTCTGACACCTCCTGCTGTGCGGTGAGGCACGTGGCATGAAGCTGGCATGAGGGCAGAGTTGGGGCAGCCGATGTGTGGTCGCCATGCCCCCACTCCGCCCCAGGTCATCCTAAAGTGCCGGTCTGTTCAGCCCCTAACTCTACAAAAGCTTATGCTACGGGTTCTTTCTCTCAGTCTCAAAGGTGCAACATGACTTTGTTGTTAACTGCCCTCAAGTCAACTTTGACTCATGGTGACCCTGAGAATGAGACATCTCCAAGAACCCGTCCTCATCCTCTCTGCTCAGGTCCTGCAGGTCCAAGCTTGTGCCCTCCCTGATCGAGTCTAACTGGATGGCATGTGGTCTTCCTCTCTTTTTACTGCCCTCCACCTTTCCTAGCATCATTGCCTTTTCTAATGATTATTTTTTCCTCATGATGTGGTCAAAGTACAACAGCCTCAAATTACTCTCATCCCTCCACATTCACTGGGGTTAGGGGCACAGGACCCTGTAAATGTGGAAAAACCGCAGATCACAAAAACACTATGTTTTGACCTGAGAGAACACCTCTCTAGGAATCTCTAGGTCCTCCAGTGCAACTCAGTGGTTAATATCTGCCAGACATTGACCATAGAATTGTGCAGGAGGAGCTACAAATGCCTACTGGAGCGTTCTTTCTAGGAATCTCTAGATGGCATTCAGTGCAACTTTTGGTTAAAGTTGACCATAGAGGTCTGCTGGAGGATCTAGATCAGGGGTAGGCAACCTTTTTGAGCCGGGGCCTGGGTTGCTGTCCCTCAGACAATTGGGGGGCCGAAGCACCAAAAATAAATAAATATAAAAAAATTAAAAACAATTAAAAAAACAAAAAATATACATGCACACTCTCTCAGCCCCAGAAAAGCCATGGCAAAACCCCTGTGGAGATTTTGCCAAGAAAACCCCAAGAACAAGTAATAACAACAATAATATCATCAGGGCGGCCGGCGGCTGTGGCGGCAGGACCAGCCTGGGGCCGGTCCAAAGGCCTTGGGGGGCCGCATCCGGACCCCGGGCCATAGGTTGCCTACCCCTGATCTAGATATTCTTAGAGAGAATATATTAATACAATCCATGAATAATCAAATCTACAAAAGCCAAAGCCACAATTGTGGAGGGACGAGTGTAGTCATTCTGGCTTCCAAAGAGAGCTCAGGCTTGATCTGTTCTGCAGTGTGGTCTCTAGTGCCTCTTCCTTTCTTGAATCCAGCTTCCACCTCTGAGATTTCATGCTCCATATATAGTAGGAGTCTTTGCTGCAGAATTTTGAGTATGATTTTGCTTGCATGGGAAATTAGTGCAACAGTTCTGTAATTACTGCAATCTTTTATGCCTCCTTTTAAATAACTATATAAAAAGCTACATAAAACCTACTTTACTATACAGTGTTATGTAAACCTCATTCGGCATAAAATGCTTCCATATCTAGTTTAAGAGTCTCCAAATTTCGCTTCAATTGGCCATGGAATTGTTCAATTTCATTAGTGTCAATTATATTTTTCAGAAACAGGGATCAACCAGTGCTTCAATGTCTCAGTATGCTCTGTCAGGTGTAAAATGATATCTGCACCCCTATTCAGCAAAGATCGGCCATTTTCATTTGAATCCATTTGAGACTGCAGACCAAATCTGTCCTCTGCCTGCCCCCATCGCTTATGCATTAAGAGAAAAGGCTTTAGAAGGGATAAATATGAATATATTCAGACTCCAACTGAAGACTGTAGCCCAATATGGACTGGCTGGGAACAAATCACACCAACAGTTGAGGAGGCTGAGCTTGGGCTGCAGTGAAAAGTGCAGCCCTCGGTGCATCTTTGTTGCTGTTGCGTGACTTGAAATCATATCACAGGGTTTTCTTGGCAAGATTTATTCAGAGGAGGTTTGTCATTGTCTTCCCTTGAGGCTGAGAGCATGTGACTTGCCCAAGGTCATCCGGTGGGTTTCCATGGCTGAGCAGTGAATTGAACCCTGGCCTCCAGAGTCGTAGTCCAACACTCAAACCATTATGCCACACTGCATCTCCATTGTAAAAATCATGTAGTTTAACTGCCAGGGCTCCATTTTACAGAATCCTGGGATTTGTAGTTTGGTGAGCAGGTTGACCAGACATCCTCATTTTCCAGGACATGTCCTCCATTTGAACCTTCTCCCCAGGCAGAATTCTACAATGTCCTCCATTCTGAGCAGGACTAAGCATGACTTTACGTTTCTATGAGTGTTTTTTGCTTTTCTTTGGTCATGTCCTCCCTTTTTCTTGAATGACCTACATTTTGTGATGCCTTGTCCTTGGGAGTTAGGGTATCAGGTCACCCTGTTGGTGAGGCACCCGCCTTCTTTGCTTAAAAATACCTTGCGCAATGGCAAATCCCAGGATGCCGCAGGAGGGAGCTTAAGGCACTTCAAGTGGGGTCAAAGTGCACTATTTCTACAGTGTGGACGCTCTAATCTCCCCAGGCAGCCCTGGACCGCTATGGCATTGGAGAAGGTAGGAAAAGGAAGCCCTTCGTGCCTCCTTGGCTGCATCCGCACTGCGGAAATAATCCACTTTGACACTACTTTAACCGCCATGGCTCCTGCTATGGAATTCTGGGAATGGTAGCTTTGTGAGGCACCAGCATGCTTTGGCAGAGAAGGCTAAATACCTTGTAAAACTACAAATCCCAATATTCTATAAGATGGAGCTACAGCACTTCAAGTGGTGTCAAACTGAATTACTTCTATAGTGTAGGGTCCAAAACACACTGCAGAAATAATCACTTTGAGACCGCTTTAACTGCCCTGGCTCAATGCTAGAGAATTCTGGGAACTGTAGTTTTGTGAGACATTTAGCCTTTGTCAGAGCGCTCTGGTGACACAAGAAACCACAATTCCCAGGATTCCCTAGCACTGAGCCAGGGCAGTTAAAGCGGTCTCAAACTGGATTATTTCTGCATGTGTCTTGTATCTAATGAAGTCGGAGACCACTTTGTCATGACTCCATCCCAGGGAAAACTGAGATCTATAGTTTGCCAGAGCTCTTTGCCAGAGGCGGCTAAATAACTCACAAAAAACGACACATCCCGAAATGCCATAGGCATGGAACTGTGGCAGATCTGGGGAAAAAAAATCTTCTAAGCTGAGCTCTGGTGCCACAACCAAGCACACTTCCCAGAATTCCCTAGCACGGAACCTTGGCAGTTAAAGCGGGGTCAAACCGGGTTATTTCTGGGATGCGGCTGAGGCGCTGGTTGGAGGCCTCCAATGTGGGCCTGAGGGGGCGGAACTCTCCTCCTCCTTTTCCTGGGCTTCGGAGGGCGGCTCGGCTCCCTTCCCCGCGATGCTGCTGCTCCAGCTGAGGCTCCAGGCCCCGAGGAGAGGCGCCTGGCTGAGGAAGAGGGGGAGGCCGCCGCCGCCGCCGCCGCTTTCGCCAAGAGGCCTGTTCCCGGCGGCCGCCGTCTTCAGCAGCAGACCCTCTTCCTCCGCCGCCGCCATGTCGACGCTGCTGGTGAACCAGGCCCCCTACGCCTGGCTGAAGGAGCTGGGGCTTCAGGAGGAGAACGACGGCGTCTACAATGGCTCCTGGGGAGGGAGAGGAGAGGTAGGCCCCGAGGGAGGAGGAGGAAGGCCGCCTCAAGGCCCAACGGGGGGGGGGGGAACACCGAGCCCCCCTTCCAAAATGGCAGCCTTCACAGAGAGAGACAGAGAAGAGAAATAACCCGGTTTGGCACCGCTTTAACTGCCCTGGCTCAATAGGATTCTGGGAATTAGCGTTTGTTGTGGGGCCCAGAGCGGAGCAGACCCGTCTCTTGTCTCTCACTCAGGGGTCCAAAACACACTGCAGGAATAACCCAGTTTGAAACTGCTTTATCTGCCCTGGCTCAATGCCAGGGAATTCTTGGGAACTGTAGTTTCTTGTGCCTCCAGAGGTCTCTGACAGAGAAAGCTAAATGTGTCACAAAACTACAGTTCCCAGGATCCCCTAGCATTGAGCCAAAGCAGTTGCCACCTCGGATCATTTCTGCAGTGCGGATGCAGTCAGAGAGAGAGAGAGAGAGGGAGGGATGTGTGTGTGTGTCCAAAACACACTGCAGAAATAACCCAGTTTGAGACTGCTTTAACTGCTCTGGCTCAGTGCTAGGGAATCTTGGGAACTGTAGTTTTGTGAGACATTTAGCCGCCTCTGTCAGAGAGCTCTGGTGCCACAAGAAACTACAGTTCCCAGGATTCCCTAGCACTGAGCCAGGGCAGTTAAAGCAGTCTCAAACTGGGTTATTTCTGCAGTGTGTTTTGGACCCCTGAGTGAGAGTCAAGAGACAGTTTTTCTTTTTGTAAAAAATGTATTGTCTTTCTAGATTGTCCATTTCAGGATTTTTCAATATCACTTGGTGCACTTTGCTGCACAAATGGTGTAGTTATAGGGGCTGTCTAAACCTTTTGTGGTTGTGTGCCTTAAGGTGAACCTCTCATGGCGTTTTCTCCGCAGGTTTCTTTAGAGCGGGTTTGCCACTGTCATCCTCTGAGGCTGAGAGAGTGTGATTTGCCCAAGGTCACCCAATGGGTTTCCATGGCTGCGGCGGGATTGGGACCGTGGTCTTCAGAGTCATCGTCCAATGGTCAAGGCTCTATGCCACACTGGCTCTCAATCTAAATCTTATTTGCCTTCAGATAAGAAGCCCCCCTCCCTAGGAACATTTTCCTTCAGTGCCCACATTTTTGGAACTGCAGAAAGGGAGACACTGAAAATAGTTCACAGCTAGAACCCTTCTGTTTTCGGTGTTTGCCTTCCTCTTTTCTTTTGGGATTTATAAACTATGTTTTTGAATGCAAAGGGATCTCGCAGCACCTTTGTGACTGTGCAAAGAAAGTTGTGGCATCAACTTTTGAAGACTCAGTCAAGTCTATTTCCTCAAATGCATGGCATGAACTGAGGAAAGTAGACCAAATCTAGGAAAGCACATGCTACCAACTTTTTTCTTTCAGGCTGCATCCTGCAAAGCTCTGGTGCCACAACAAACTACAATTCCCAGAATTCCATAGCATTGAGCCATGGCCAGTGCAGTGCAGATGCAGCTTCAGTCAGTCTCAAAGGTGCTGCAAGATCCGTTTGCATGCTGATATTTCAGACTAACACGGCTATGTTGTTGCTGCATGCCTTCATGTCACTTCCAACTTATGGCGACCCTCAGGCAAAACTATCATGGGATCTTTTTGGCAACTTTCCTGAGAGGGGGTTTGCCATTGCCATCCTCTGAAGCCCAG
The DNA here is from genome assembly GCA_026167975.1 of Phrynosoma blainvillii. Classification (NCBI taxonomy): domain Eukaryota; kingdom Metazoa; phylum Chordata; class Lepidosauria; order Squamata; family Phrynosomatidae; genus Phrynosoma; species Phrynosoma blainvillii. The sequence continues at coordinate 88,891,903 of JANUYF010000002.1, read as the reverse complement.
AGAGTGTGACTTGCCCAAAGTCACTCAGTGGGTTTACATGGCTGAGCCAGGATTTGAACCCTGATCTCCAAGTCACAGTCCAGCACTCAAACCACTACACCACAGTGACTCTTTATCTTTAACAGAGCTGTATGTCTCTGTATTTCTAAGGGCCTTTGCAGACTGCCAGAAATAGTGCAAACTGAGTCCACTTTAACTGCCCTGACTCAGTGCTAGGGAATCATGGGAACTGTAGTTTATTGTGGCACCAGAGCTCTCTGACAGAGAAGGCTCAATGTCTCAGAAAAAAATACAATTCCCATGATTCCCTAGCACTGAGCCAGGGCAGGTAAAGTGGACTCAATTTGCACTATTTCTAGCAGTCTGCAAAGGCCCTAAGTTTCTAAACTTCAACTGAAGTTTGCTGCAATGTTAAAATTTTGGGACATCATGGAGACCAGGAAGAAATCTTATTTAGGAAGGAGCAGTGGCCTCATTTTTCTCTTCTGTATCTATGCCCCATTGCTGCACATGATCCCATAATTGGTAGAAAATACATCTCTGTTTAATCATTCATTTATCTTTAAGCTCAGCCAGTGGTGTTTGTCCTTCAAAATTGCTGCTTTTCTTTTGCCCTCTCCCCCAACTTTGTGTCACCCAGTGGTTTTAAAATGTGCACTCGACATACACCCTTAGTCTTATGAAAAATACTTTAGGTGTACACTGTGATTTATGTTGATTGTCTGGTTGAGGCATCTGTGTCCCAACTTGTTCACCAAAAGTCGCCATTTTCCAGTCAAAATGCTGAGAGTGAAGAAATAACTTGCACATAGCTAGCCAGTGAATTTAGGGGGAGAAATTGCCATATCCAAACCAAGCTTGCTGTCCCCTAGCTCTACTCCGTTTCTAGAATTAAAAGGGTTATTAATGAGAGATCATCCAGTCTAACCCCATACTTACTGTGGGACTTGAAGTTTTGAGTCCCACTACCATAGCCCTACTGGATGGCCGTCCAACTTTTGTGAAAATACTTCTAGTCAGGGACAGCCCAATGGCTCTGGAGGCAGGCAGTTTGGCTGAGAAAGAGGAGATTTCTGTTAATATTTAGCCAAATAAACTATTCTGCAATTTCCAACCTTTGACTGTAATTCTACTGTTTGGAATAAGAAAGAATCAGTCTTTTCTAACTTTTTGATGGTACCCTTTTAGATATATGTAATCTCATTTTCTTATCTGGGTTAAGCATTACAGCCTCTTTCAATCATTACTCATAGAAACTTGCTTGGCACCCAGAACTGAAAACTGGACTCCATATGCTGGCTGACCAGGGCAGAATAGAGCAGAACAACTGCATTTCATTCAAATTGCATAATTTGTACAGCTCCGTGTGCACCAGTCCATCAGAGCATGTGCCCCTTCTACCCCCACTGCTAACCATTTTGCCCAGTCTGCTGAAGATCCATGTACAAAAGCTTGTAGTTTGTGTAGCTGCAGCCTTGGCTTTGGGTATGGATCAAGACACACACGTCTATATTGGGATGTATGGCCAAGCAAGCAAACCTTTCCTCATTATATAGTGACTCTTGAGCCATATTCCTTCATATATTCCTAGTGGCATAATGTGACCAAAATGTTTTTGTTTTAGGTGGTGACAACATACTGTCCTGCAAATAATCAGCCGATAGCCAGAGTTCGACAGGTAAGGCTTTTCCTCTATCTTTCTTTTCTAAATTCCTTGCAGGGAAAGCATCTGAGGAAGCATCATCATTTATTTATTTATTTATTTATTTGAAGTATTTATACCCTGCTCTTCAGCCACAAAGGCTCTCAGAGCGGCTTACAAATGATTAATTAGAAGGTTCCCTGCCCTCAGACTTACAATCTAAAAACACATGACACAAAAGCAGAAGGAAATGGATTGGAAGGAGAGCTCTCCTTCTTAGTCTAGGCTAGGCTTGATAGAGCTGGCTTGACTCTCTCTGCCTGTGGAAGTAGACTGCATCTGAGGAAATAGACTGAAGTCTACAAACACTCATGCTGCCAACTTCTTTCAGTCTCAAAGGTGCTACTAGATCTTTCTACTTGTTGGAAATAGCCAAAGGCTAAACTTGGGATGTTAAGAAAGATAATTAGAGTGGAAAAATACAGGAGTTGGCTGAATGTAATGCAAGTTGGAAACATTTAGTGCTGATGCTGGTGAAACGTCAGAAAGAAACTCTTCTAGAACATGGCCACACAGCCCAAAAAACCCACAAAAAACTATTAGTGTTGATTCTTTTTTTCTCTGTTGGTTTGAAATAGTGGTGCTCTGGTGAGTGCATCAATTAAATACATTACTAGCATGCTTTTTTTTTTTTAAATTGCTGTAGTAAAATAAAAGACATGGAAAAAGAAGCATTTCAAAGATTTATTATATTTATTATATTTGGTTGACTGATAAAGATATAAAAAAATCCGTTCTCTATTTTTGTTTTAATGTCTGAAAAATCAGTAAAGCAATTCAAGATTTCATGTGCAGCTCACTTTGATACTCCCAGTTTGTCCAGTATTGCATAAACAAAAGTTTATGCTGCATGTCAGGATATAATGGACTAGCAGGCCAGCCACACACAGCTTCACTGCAATTTGAGACTTAAATGTCCTCATACAGTCTGATGATGCGAGCAGATGGGCCTGCGTAACGGTGAATCCACACTGCAGAAATAAAGCAGTTTGGCACCTTTTAACCGCTGTGACCCTATCCAACAGAATTCCTGGGATTTGTGGTTGGTGAGGCACCAGAACTCTCTTTTAGACTAGGCTGAATACCTCACCACAAACTACAAATTCTAGGATTCTACAGGATAGGGCCAAGACAGTTAAAATGGTGTCAAACTTCTCTGTTTCTGCAGTGTGGAAGAGCAGTAAGCCTCTACAGGACTGAGCTGCCATTCTCTTTCAGCTGGAATATGCTGTTGCAGTTAACTTTCTGTATGTAGGATAAGGCACTTCCATTTGCTTGCTTTTACAGGCACATTTGGTGTGATTGTGAAAGAGGGCCTTTTTCATGGCTGTTTGGGCTTTGGAGCTTCTTGGGAAAACTAGAATGGCTCTTTCCTTGCTGTCCTTCCATTGAAGACCTTTTTATTCTAACAGTGCTTCAGAGCTGATTGTTTTACAAGTAAAGGGCTTTATTAGAGTGCTGAACTATTTTTTTTTATTTTTTCCTTTTTAATGAATATGGTCTAAATGTCCTAAAGCTATAGACACATTGCATTTTAAAGATAATTTTTTTCATATATTTTTATATGTGTTTTTAACTTGTATTTTGGTTGGTAAGGTGATTTGAGAAAAAGAGGGAGCATACATTGTAACACATTCATCTGAGTCTATTGCTGTAACTTGTGTCTGTTTCTATGTACAGTTGTCCCTCCGGATTCATGGGGGATACGTTCCACCACCACCACGCCCCGTAGATACAAAATTTCATGAATACACAAGTCTCTTCCTCCCTCTCTTCCGTAGCTCGTTCTTTCCTTTTCCCTTGGGCTTAACTTTGCCTCAGGGGCTGGGAGGGGGCCGTCTTTCAGTCCGGCGGGAATGAGGCAGGGCTGCCAGGGCCTGTAATCCGTGCCAGCTACCATGGGGACTAGCTTCTCAGTGGCACTTTGGGCCTGGCGTGCGCACACCCCTCCTTCCTTCACTGCAGCCAATGGGCGCGCAATACATCAATCCCCTCCCTGCCCTCCTGTAACTGGCTCAGCTGAGCTGGCATAGGTGGGCAGGGAGGGGATGGATGTATTGGGCGCCCATTGGCTATGGCAGACGGGGGTGTGGTGTGCGCATGCCAGGCCCAGAGTGCTACCAGGAAGCTAGTCCCCATGGCGGTCAGTGTGGATTACAGGCCCTGGCAGCCCCCATGCATTGCCTCACTCCTGCCGGACTGAAGTAAGGCCCCCTCCTGGCCCCCGAGACAAAGCTAAGCGGGGGTGGGAAAGAAGGAAGAAAGGAAGGAAGGGGATGGAAAGGAGCATGCAGGAGAGAGGAACCTGGCAGGGAGGGGGGGAGTGCACATGGTGATGACCTCGCAAATGATCAAAACCATGAGTGCCAAAGCCGCGAATCTGGAGGAACAACTGTAGTGGGCAGGGCCAGCTTTTAACATTGTGAAAAATATGAGCACCATTGTCCTAATGCTGTACCTCCTTCCAGGGATGTTGTGCATGTATTATTTCTATTATTATTTTATTTATTTATTTCCCACCTTTCTGCCATATATGGACTCAAGTGGCTAACAACAAATTTAAAACAGTACAGGTTAAAAAGAATACAAAAGCATTAAAAATGTAGACATAAAGTTTAAAAAACAATAAAAAATTTAAAGAATTAAAAATATTACACATTTAAAATATTAAAATATATTAAAAACTGTATACAAACCTTGATATCTGAATTGTACATTATTTTAAAAGCCCAATCTTTTTCAGTTTAAAAAAGCCTGGGGCACAAAAATGTTTTCACCTGCTGCCAAAAGGAGAGCAGGAATGGGACCGTCTTGGCTCTCTAGGGAGTGAGATCCACAGCTTGGGAGCAGCCACCAAGAAGGACCCCCCCTCCTTGTTCCCACCAAATGAGAGGGGGGTGGGATGGAGGGAAAGGCCTCTTGGACAATCTTAGCACTCTGTTGGGCTCATAAAGGGAAACACATTCCTTCAAATAACCTGGAAGCCGTATAGGGTTTTATAGGCACTTGCAATTGTGCCCGGAAATGGACTGGCAGCCAATGGAGTTGTTGCAACAAGGGAGTTCTGTGTCCCCTGTAGCCCTCCAGATTGTGAGGACCTACCACTTGCATAATCAGTCATGTTTAGCCAGGCTTGGAAGGGCTGAATGTGGTTTTCTTCACGTTACAGAAAATAGTGTGTTGAACATAAGGGAAAATTATATAAGGTCAATATGTTATTTGGCCGACTGAAAGGTCACAAAATATTGCACAAGCTTTTAAAATCTCCCAGCGCTATAAAATAGTGTACACTTGTCCCTCCTGATTCATGGGGGATCCGTTCTGGACACCCCCCCCCCACGAATTGGGAAAATTGCAAATATACAACCCCCATTGATTTAAATGGTGGTATGCACACCATTTTGTCCCTCCCCACTTGCTGTCTGCAAAGGACCGAGACTGTGGGCTCCAAGTCCACGAATGGGGTGGGACGAGTGTATATGTTTTTCTGTGAATATTTTGCAGGTCTGATAGAACCAGTAATTAGTAAGACCTCTAGGACTGTGTATCCTTTCTTTTTAATGGCTCATCTAAAAAGTTTCGAATACCGTATTTTTCGCCCTATAGGGCGCTCCGGCATATTGGGCGCACCCAATTTTTAAGGAGGAAAATCCAAGAAAAAAGATTCCTCCCTTTAGCCGGAGGCCGGTTGTTCAATGGGCTGGTGCTGGGATTGGAGACCGATCCCAGCACCAGCCCATTGAACTGAGGTCGCGGGGGGAAGGAGGGCTTCTTCCCCCCGCGACCTCAGTCTTTGAATGGGCTGGTGCCGGGATCGAAGCGATCCCGGCGCCAGCCCATTGAAAGACTGAGGTTGCGGGGAGAAGGAGGGCTCCTTCCCCCCCCCCTCAGTCTTGGAATGGGCTGGTGCCGGGATCGAAGCGATCCCGGCCCCAGCCCATTGAAAGACTGAGGCCGGCGGGGGAAGGAGCCTTCTTTTCCCCCCCCGGCCTCGGTCTTGGAATCGGCTGGGGCCGGGATCGCTTGGATCCCGGCCCCAGCCGATTCCAAGACCGAGGCCGGGGGGGGGGGGGGGGAAGGAAGGCTCCTTCCCCCGCCGGCCTCGGTCTTCAATCGGCTGGGGCCGGGATCGCTTCGATCCCGGCCCCAGCCGATTCCAAGACCGAGGCCGGGGGGGGGGGGGGGGGAAGGAAGGCTCCTTCCCCCGCCGGCCTCGGTCTTCAATCGGCTGGGGCCGGGATCGCTTGGATCCCGGCCCCAGCCGATTCCAAGACCGAGGCCGGGGGGGGGAAGGAAGGCTCCTTCCCCCGCCGGCCTCGGTCTTCAATCGGCTGGGGCCGGGATCGCTTGGATCCCGGCCCCAGCCGATTCCAAGACCGAGGCCGGGGGGGGGGGGGGGGGAAGGAAGGCTCCTTCCCCCGCCGGCCTCGGTCTTCAATCGGCTGGGGCCGGGATCGCTTCGATCCCGGCCCCAGCCGATTCCAAAACCGAGGCCGGGGGGGGGGGGGAAGGAAGGCTCCTTCCCCCGCCGGCCTCGGTCTTCAATCGGCTGGGGCCGGGATCGCTTGGATCCCGGCCCCAGCCGATTCCAAGACCGAGGCCGGGGTGGGGGGGGAAGGAAGGCTCCTTCCCCCGCCGGCCTCGGTCTTCAATCGGCTGGGGCCGGGATCGCTTGGATCCCGGCCCCAGCCGATTCCAAGACCGAGGCCGGGGGGGGGGAAGGAAGGCTCCTTCCCCCGCCGGCCTCGGTCTTCAATCGGCTGGGGCCGGGATCGCTTGGATCCCGGCCCCAGCCGATTCCAAGACCGAGGCTGGGGGGGGAAGGAAGGCTCCTTCCCCCGCCGGCCTCGGTCTTCAATCGGCTGGGGCCGGGATCGCTTGGATCCCGGCCCCAGCCGATTCCAAGACCGAGGCCGGGGGGGGGGAAGGAAGGCTCCTTCCCCCGCCGGCCTCAGTCTTCAATCGGCTGGCGCCGGGATCGCTTCGATCCCGGCACCAGCTGATTCCAAGACTGAGGCCGCGGGGAGAAGGAGCCCTCCTTCTCCCCGTGGCCTCAGTTTTTCAATGGGCTGGCGCCGGGATCGCTTCGATCCCAGCACCAGTCCATTCAAAGACTGAGGTCACGGGGGGAAGGAGGGCTCCTTCTCCCCACGGCCTCGGCCCCTTCGCCCTATAGGGCGCACTCACTTCCCCACGCATATTTAGGGGAAGAAAAAGTGCGCCCTATAGGGCGAAAAATACGGTACTTGAGGCAGGATATTGTGAGAACCCAAGTATCTTGTTCAGGAGTGAATGCTGATTTATAGAACGCTGAGTTATACCGAATGCTGAGTTATACCAAATCAAATCATTGGGCCAGATTAGCATTGTTTTTCAGATGCGGGGGGGGGGGGGGCGGGGACGACGACATTCCCCAACCTTATCTAGCAACGGAAGGAGTCAGTTGTGAATGTCTCGCATGCAAAAGTGTTCTGACTATTTCCTTTATCTGGAAAACACCCAACACCATTTCTGTAGGATTGGATAACATCACATTATGTATGTGCCAACAAAATTCAGATTTGCTGGTGCATCACACTGGTAGGATTATTTTTGTCTTGTTACGGTCTGTAGATACTATTAGCAAATAATTATAAATTTCATTTTTTTAAAAAATATATTTTAGGCTAGTTTGGAAGACTATGAAGAAACAATAAAGAAAGCTAAAGAGGCTTGGCAAGTATGGGCAGAGGTAAGTTACATCACTTCATTATTTTTGGAGTGTCACACATTCCCTAACACCTAGAGTAGGTGGGCTGGACATTCTTCAGTGGACCATACATCTATTAAACTTGTTTTTCTTGAAGCAATGCTGTTTCTACTCCTTTTATTTTAACTTACTCTGTAGATACATAAAGTCAATATTTTTTTCAATTTAACTATGTGTAATTATGGAAACCTTCAAAACTGTTGAACTGGAAAAGCCCATCAGTCATCATAGATTTACAGAGAAACAGATATACATTTTTGTGGTTTAGTTTTGTTCCCATATAGTTTCTTAAAGCCAAGTAGCCTGACCGTACATATATATATTTATTTTAAAATAAGCCTCATTGTATTCAGTGGTGTTTGCTCCTGCATGAATGAGCATGAGACTTCAGCCAAAAGAAACCCCAAAATATGATACAGCTGGCCCAGCAAATTTGATTTATCATGTAGAAATAGGAATACATTTTATTCAGAAAAGTTCAAATGAAGGAATCCTCCAGTTTCTAATTTCAATGCATGTCACACATTAGTTTTAGAAGATAGAGAATAGTAAATGTAAGTTTTGTTTTGTTTGAAGAATTCACTTTGTCTAAAATGTGTCTTGAAAATATATGTGACCTTATGAGAATTGATACTGGTGTGTGAATTGCTACAATCTACAAATCTGGTAACAATGATACTTATGCTTTAGGGCTACATTCATTTCTTATCAAATTTTGGCTTCAGTACCAAGAGCTGACATCTTGAAGGTATTCCGAAGGCTTAAGGAATTGTCCTTTTTGTCATGCAGAGATACTTCATGTACTATCTTATCTTTGGAAGATAAGAAGTCTGTTGAATGCAGAACTAATTGTCCCTAATCTATTTGAATCATTTAAGTTTGAGAAGAGAGTTAAGACTCATGTAAAGCTGCTCCTGGTTTAATTTACATACCATGTAGCAAAGATGTATACTTTTGTCATGGAGCAACATTTTGGGGGGTTGCAGACTGCCAGAAATAGTGTGAATTCAGTCCACTTTTAGGGTTAGGGTTAGTGCTAGGGAATCATGGGAACTGTTATTTTTCTGAGACATTGAGCCTTCTCTGTCAGACAACTCTGATGCCACAATAAAATACAGTTCCCATGGTTCCCTAACTCTAACCCTAACCCTAAAAGTGGACTGAATTCACACTATTTCTGGCAGTCTGCAACCCCCCTTTGTCTTGAACATTTAGCCACAATCTTTCCCTTTACAGATGGGGGAAACACTGAAACTGCAATACTGTATACGCTTGTAAAAAAAAAGAAATTTCATTAGAGGGAACTGGTGTAATGGGTAGGGAGGAGAAGAGAGATTGGTGAATCTCAGTTTTGTTTTCTCCTACATTTGAATTTTTCTCCATTTGGTTAAAAAAATGAAATAAAATTCCTAACCATCACTGAACAAGACTAGGTACTGCCAGCAAGGAACTGCATGAGGGTTCCACTAGAATGACTAATTTGTGGATGACAGAAATGACTGGGAGGACAGATAGGAGAATACAGGAGAACTCCTCTCATTCCATCTGCTTTAATTGTGTATTCTAGCATGGCAAGAGTTTGGACTGGAAGGCCCTTGTGGTCTCTTCCAGCTCTATGATTCTGTCTTCATAGCTGCTGCCAATTTGTAGTGGTGGTTCTGTGTCCTCCCCCCGCCCCCATCTTATGATGACCCTAAAATGAACCTGTCATGGGGTTTTCTTGCCAAGATTTGTTCAGTGGGGGTTGCCTTTGCCTTTCTTTGAGGTTGAGAGAGTGTGACTTACCCAGGGCCACTCAGTGGGTTTCCGTGGCTGAGCAGGGATTTGAAGCCTCGTCTCCAGGGTTTTAGTCCAATGCTCAAACCACTACACCATGCTGGCTGTCATGCTACCTGGCTACATATTGGCTTGTTTTGATACTCTTCCATGGAAGGGAAATCATGCCACTTGACAAAGCTAGATGTTAGGCAGACAGATTATAATTAATTAGTTTCCATGGCATGAGAACTTTCTTTGTGGAGGGAATTTTTGTTTCTGTTTTGTACATAAGTGCATTCATTGTCCCAGCTTATACTGGTGTAATTAGGATACAGATTTAATACCTCAGTGAAAAATTAGGCACTAGATATTATTGAAGGCTGTGGTCCCTGCTCAGCTCGTAAAAGTTACTTTTGGAACTGCAATTCCTGGAGTCCCTTGACACCAGGGGAGTTGTAGACCAAAAGGAACTTTTCTATCTTCTGCTGTGATGTGCTTGCCTTTAGGTAAGTCCCTGTGACATCTACAAACTTTTCCTAAAATTGTTCTTTCAAAGATATCAACCACCTCATTTTCAGAGGACCCTATCCGATCCTATCTGGTTTTCTCCTTAAACAGCCAGTTAAATCCCATTGTCCCCTTGGCCTTCTTGCCTGACATTTGATTTCATGCTTGCTTTCAAAGTTCTCCCTATGCCTCTTCCCTTCTCCCTTATGAGACCCCACCATCTCCTGCACATCATGTCCTTTCTATGTTTTGAGGGAATTGTGTTTGAGTGATGGTGGTATCAAACAACTATTACTTAATAGACTCCTTCTCAATATGCATCTTATTCTATAACAGTTACCACAGTACAACAATACAAGATAGATTTTAAAAAACTATTTGTGCTATTAAAACAGCCATTTTATTCTTACACTGACTACTACTGTATTTTTGTTCAGATCTTTTTTATTTTTATAATTCAACAATGTCATGTCAATCTGTACCTCCGAATCCCTTGCAAATTAGCAGTTATAAAAATATAGCAAATACTTTCCTGAACATACATTCTGTGATAAAAATCTAGCTGATTGGTTGGAGGTCTGTTTTCAATATTCAGTTCTTGGTACCAGGTTGCTACAGAGTTGTAATATATTTCTCATGTTGTCAGAGAATGAAAATGGCTGGCTAATTTTGTTCCAGGTGCAACTGACCATAGTCATTATCTGTGAAATGAAAGTCCTGGGGCATTTTTCCAGATTCTGGTAATCTCAGCTCTTGACGTTGCCAGAAGGATTGGGAACAGCTGTTTATAATGGAACCCCTAACTTTGCTTAGTAACTAATGAAAAAAGTACTGCATTTTCTTCCATAATTATTATTTTTCCTGTTATTTTACTACAGTAGTCCCTCCCAATTCATGGGGGATCCGTTCCGAACCCCCTGCGAAAATAGTGGCTCGCAAATATTCAAACCTTATTGAAAAAAATGGTGCCCAGGGATGTGCACCACCATTATATCCCTCCTCACTTGTCCCTCCCATGAAGAGCAGGACCACAGACTTGAAGTCCACGAATGGGGAGGGACAACTGTATTCAGTTACCTGGTCAACAGGTCTAATCTTTAAACTGTCTAAATGCAAATATTGGTGACCAGTTACCAAAATTGCCCAATTAAACGACAGTCGCTCCTCCATTTTCGCTGGGGATCTGTTCCGGACCCCCTGCAAAAACAGAAAATTGCCAGTATTAAGCCCCATTGACTTGAATTGTGGGGTGTGCCTGTGAGTGCCTGTGGGTGTGCACTACAGGTGCGCCCCCCATTTTGTCCTCCTCCTTTTACCACCTGCGAATGGGCAAGGGACGCGGATTCCAAATCTGTGAAAATGGAAGGGCGACTGTACACACAGTTTCAAAGTTCAGGCAGGCTTAATTCCTATTTGTTATAATTAATAAACACCTTTCTCCTCTTTCATACCAGACCTTTCTTTGTTATTACAAGTTGATATTTTTACAGAAACAACCTTGTACTGGCTTGGCTCATGCTTGCCTCCCTTCCAGTATTAGCACCTGTATCTGAGATCACCCCAACTTGCCAATACAATTTCTGACTTATAACCCATCACACCTTATTCCCAACACTTTATTGCCTAAGCAATTCCTGACATTGGTACAATATGCTGTTGGGAAAGTGTCAAACTGTTTTATATGATTTTAATGCAAAACACTGTTTCATAAGACTAGGATTTTAAAAAGTATTATTTGCTTACTTTGTATAGGTTCCTGCTCCCAAAAGAGGCGAAATAGTGAGACAAATTGGTGATGCCTTGAGAAACAAAATCAAAGTTCTGGGAAATTTGGTAAGTTTTTCCCCAGGAACATCCACTATCCTCCCTAAATATTATAATCAATCCTAAAATGCAGTCATCATCATCATCATCATCATCATCATCATCTTCTTCTTCTTCCTTTTCTTTTAAAAAGAAACAAACAAAAAATGGCCCAGGTATGTTAATACTAAATGAAAACATATCTTTTTTTTTTTTGCTTTAGAACTTTTTTTTTGATCATATGAACATTTATACAGATCTGGGTGCCTGTTGTTAAATTTTTGGCCATCAGAAGTCCATTCTAATTTACTATAAATTGCCCCCCAAATATCCCATAGTATATTGCAGCGTACCTTCATCTTACGCTCAATGTGACTGTGACTGCTTTTGAGAGCTTGTTTAAAGGGTGGGTGAAGTATGTATAAAAGGCTATAATCCAGAACAACAACAACAAAAAGCTGATTGCAGTACATCAAAAGAAATAGAAGATAAGAAATGGATGGAGAGATTTATTCCTAATTGTAAATGTATTAAAAGATAATTGCTTAGGTTATTGTTGTGATATGATATGATTATTACTGAATTAATAATAATAATAATAATAATAATAATAATAATAATAAGTTTTATTTTTAACCCGCCCCTCTGCTCAGCAATCGGGGCGGCGTACAACCTTATGAAAACAGTAAGCAATTAAAACATTCCCAAATCCCACACCCTAACCCTCCCACCCCTTAAAACTAGATTAAACCAAGAAAAAATTAAAATGAATTTAAACATAAATACAAATAAAACAATTTTTTTGGGCAGTGTACAAACAATGGCAGATAGGGGGGCGGGTAGCAAACCTCCGCCATTGCCGGGAAGTTATTCTGGGAAGGCCTGCCGGAAGAGATCTGTCTTTACTGCTTTCTTAAAAGCAGCAAGAGTGGTAATAAGACGGATCTCGTCCGGCAGGCCGTTCCAAAGTCTGGGAGTGGTCGCAGAGAAGGCCCTCTGGGAGGTCTGCGAGAGCCTGGTCTTCATGGGCTGCAGCAGGTTCCTCCCAGAGGACCTAAGGGCACATGGGAGGTCATACGGGAAGAGGTGGTCCCTGAGATAAGATGGACCCAAGCCATGTAGGGTTTTAAAGGTTAAAGGTTAATTGTTGACTTGTAATATTGCCCAAAACAATGACAATTTTGACCTGAATATATTATGGGAAAGCAGCATATAAATAAATAATAAAATAAAAATTGAACAGCACATTAGAGCATCTAAAATATTTATTACTTGTATTCTGCTTTTCTGACGGACGTAATGAGTTAACTGGTCTCTGTTTTTCCTTTTTATATTTGTCTTTAAGGCATTTTAGCAGTGTTCTGTTATTCTTTTCTCCTTATAAATGCACAATACTAGCAATTTTTTCTCCTTATAAATGCACAATACTATAAACAAATCTTTTAACATCTTTAGGTTTCTTTAGAGATGGGAAAGATCTTTGTTGAGGGTGTTGGTGAAGTGCAGGAGTATGTGGATGTCTGTGACTATGCTGTTGGCTTATCCCGAATGATTGGTGGGCCTATGCTACCTTCAGAAAGTAAGTTTGTGTCTTCCCTTCATATGAATATTTACTGGCTATTGCTAAAGTAGTTTGGCACAGATTTGAAATTGTGGCTGTATCATAGTTTGACGCTACATACAGGGGTCCACCATGTTTCAACACTTTGCTTTTCTGACCATTCTAAATCACTACCGAGTACTGTATATTAAATGTGTGGGCCACTCTTTGGACCATGTGTAGAATTAATGTACTTTGGTTATGTATAATTTAAAAGGGTCAAGGGAGCAGTTCAGTGGCTGCAGCTACTACAGTGCTGTACTCAGACTGAATGAAAAGATGCATGTTGCTTTTGCAACCAAACACTGCTTTTTTTTAAACTCTGCACTATCTTTTGTTCTGTCAATGTATTGTGGAGTACAACAAGCCTTGTGGCCACCTTCTTGTTCCCCTCCTGTTCTGAGGACAGGAAGGGCAGTTGGGAGGGGTATTTGGTTGCACTTGGAAGCACTCATGAAAGTTTGGAAGCTGCTTTAAAGGAGCAAGCAGAGCATCCTGGCTTGCTCTGTTGAGGAGCACACAGAAGGGGAGAAAGAAGAAGAAAAGAAGGGTGAGGAAGAAAGCGGGGTGCAGACTAGGTCCTATATGTGACCCTGTTTGTTCCCTGTGGTTTTGGAAGGCAGGGGAGGATTGAGGTGAAAGGAAAGGATTATGGGAGGGAGTACTTGCTCGCCATCTCCTGTGGCTGGTGGTTTTGCTGCTGCTTCTCCACCTCCCCACCCCAAGCCGTGAGGTAGGTGAATGGATGAATATGCTTTCCTGCTGTTCCACACACTTCTTGCTCAAAAAAGTGTGCCACATGTGCAAAAGAATGTGCCAACTGGTTTGGACGCTCATCATCTGGAGGGCAGGAAGTGGTGGGGAGAGGGAGTAATCCTCAAGAGTTTTGCATGCAAGGCATGGGCACTCTTCACTTCTTCAACTCTGCTCCCTCCCTGTAGTAGAGAGCTTTCGGCGCCAACAACAGCAGGTGGAGGAGATGGTTGCAGTGAGGGGATATCCCTTCTCTCAATCAGTCCTTTCCTTCCCATGCCTTCCAGAGTCATGGGGAACAAACATCATGCACAGCACCTGTTCCACACCTTTTTTTCTCCCTCATCCTGCTTTTCTTCTTTTTTCTCCCCTTCAACACGATCTGCAGCAGAGTGAGCTGGGTTGCTCTACTTGTTTCTTTAAAGCCGCTTCTAAACTTTCCCAAGTTCTCATCCCTATTCCCTCTCAGCCTACTGCACTGCATACTACCTCATTCATTAGCAGCCTTCCTGCCTGGTGCAGTATTTTTATACATCACAGCCCTGCTGTGGAAATTCTACTTTATACTGAAATCTGGATCCAGCCCATTTTTTTTTACTTTTTTTATATTGAATTTGGATTAGATGACAGCACACACACATTCTTCCCCAGAAACAGACTGAGGTGCTTTATATCTATTCTAGATGAAAATGGCATCAAACCTAGTAATTGCTTAACCCCTCTAAATACAAAATCATGGTTTGCAGTCAGATTTTATATATATCGTAACTTGAAATAACATGTACCGTTGTGCTCAAGCGTGCCTCAGAATGCAGGCTTTTAAATTCTATTCAGGCTACATAAAACTGCCTGTGAATATTTCCTATCTTTTCAAACAACCCCCAAATAAAAAAACCAGTATTTGGGAAGACATCAAACCTAAATTTTGAACATAGCTGGGTTGGGAGCAACCACTGAATTAGGCTGTTATGCTATGTTTGCTGTGAATATCTCCACACTCTTATTACTGACTATAATAAACTCATTGCATGACTCCAGGACTCAGCATAACCTGCTGCATAGACTACTCATAAAATTGGATGCTACATAATGTATATTCTCTGAGCTTGCTGAAAAATGAGATGGATAAATGAAAAGATATGATATTCTGTGTTTGCCAAACCAAAATGGCTTCTAATTTGTTTTCAGGACCCGGGCATGCCTTAATAGAGCAATGGAATCCTGTGGGATTAGTTGGAATCATCTCAGCATTTAACTTCCCTGTAGCAGTGTATGGCTGGAACAATGCAATTGCAATGGTCTGTGGCAATGTCTGCCTCTGGTAAGAAAATATGTCTTACTTCATGATAAATCTTTTAAAGCTGTAGTAGTCTCTAATTTTGGATGGAAAAGCTGCTTGTGCTTTCAGTTATGTAAAGAGTGCCATGTGTAAATTTTCTGGAATTATCCATTGAATGTTATACTATACTTACAGTTTGCTTCTTTTGTAGATAATTTTGTTAGGTTTTGGGTTTGAATCCCACTGGGAATAGAATCACCTTTCTTTATGTAAACTGTTGTTAAATATGACTTGGATTAATACCCCTTTCCCTACTCTCCTGCATGGGAAGGTTGAATCTAAATTCTAGAAGCATTAGCAGACTAGTATAGCTATTAGGGTTATTGCTCAGGCACTCCTTTAACATTTACTGTTTCACTCTAGCATCTATAAGCATTGATATTTCTCATAGAGGTACCCAAACGGGTACTGTAGGTGTCGGATGGACTCTGCTGGATCACCAGGCAAATTGTGCTCATTTTGTACCCACAAATACCTGACACTGAAAAGATGAGGATGATTTTTTGATTCTGTGAACTGTGACCAAAGGTTGCAATACATTATAAGTGGCAGACAAAGTAAAATATCTTTAAATCTAAGCAACAGGTAATTTAGGGCCTTTGCAGACTGCCAGAAATAGTGCAAATTGAGTCCACTTTAACTGCCCTGACTCAGTGCTAGGGAATCATGGGAACTGTAGTTTATTGTGTTACCACAGCTCTTGGACAGAGAAGGCTCACTGTCTCAGAAAAAAATACAATTCCCATGATTCTCTAGCATTGAGCCAGGGCAGTTAAAGTGGACTCAATTTGCACTATTTCTAGCAGTCTGCAAAGGCCCTTAGAGCAGTTGTCTGATGATCACTGTTAGGATAGAGTTTTGTGTTTCAATCCCTTTGAGAATAGCAGCAGCCATTCTTCATGTAAACTCATGTTAAATATGGCCAGTATTCCTTTGTTTAAGAATGCACATCTTTGGTCCTCCAGATGTTTTTATGGCCTACAGGTCCCATCAGGTCTAGCTGTCATAGCCAAAAAACATCTGGAGAGCTATAGTTGGTTGCTCCTGGTGAAGAGAAACAAATTAACAGGCTGGTACATTTCTCTGCAGTCCTTGCAGGCTTGGTGAGCTACTGTGTTGATGCAGTGCTGAGCTGGTAAGCAAGTTGTACAGTGCTGCCTATAACTTCAGTATATGTTCTTTAGATGAAAAAAACACTACTATACAGGTTGACTCTGTATCCTTATCCAGAATTCCAAATTTCAAAATACTCCAAAATTATCTGCATGAGTGGCTGAGATAGTGATACATTGCTTTCTGATTTGTTTCATGCAAAAATGATTTAAAATATTGTGTGCAAAATTAGGTTCATGCTATGTGTATACAAAACATAAATGAATTTCATGTTTAGACATGGGTCCCATATCCAAAATATCTCATTAGGTATATACAAATACTCCAAAATCCCCCCAAAATCCAAAACAGTTCTGGTCCCAAGTGTTTTGGATAAAGGGGACTCAACCTGTGTTAGTTTCAGCTATCTCATAAATCAAGTAGCTCTGTAGCCAAAAATTCATGTGACAGTCCTTTAAAAGGTTGATTCTTAGGAATAGAAATAACATTTTTTTCTTTTTCTTTCTGAAGGAAAGGTGCACCCACAACATCCCTCACTAGTGTAGCTGTTACAAAGTGAGTTTCCATTTATCTCCCACCTCTGCTAGAACTTGTGCACTCCTCTCTTTCTTCTTTGTCCTTGTTGTTTTAAGAGCCTGGTTATGTTTGCTTCCTTCCATTTACGTTGACACCCCTGCCTTGATTGGAGTGACAGATGTATGCTTGCAAGGAAAATTGCCAGGTGATCTGTCCCTTCTCATATTTTTTTCTTTTAATATGTTTTCCTTTTGTTGTATCCCAAGCATTTAGTAGTGTTTGGAATGGGATACATGGGAGATGACAATCACATGGCAAGTTCCTGTATTCTCCCCACCCCCAATACAGTAGGACTGTGTATTCAATGAGGGATCCATTTCAGAACCATTTGCATAATATGATTTTCAGGTATAATCTGGAATTCTATTTCTTTTACTTGAAATGAAGATTAAATGTTCTCTCTGGACATTTGTAGGTCCTCCAGAGTGACTCTATGGCCAACCTCCAGTAGAAACATATAACAGAATCACACTGGAGGGCCTAGAAAAATTCCTGAAGAGAACATATTTTTTCCAACCTACGTAAGTGAACCTGTGTTATACAAACGTGCATTGATATTTGGTCATAATGTAATTGTGGTAAGAACATCAACAAGGGATATTTTGTGATCTTTCTCTTCCACATAACCTTTTCATTTCACATGCTACCAAAGCTGTGTGTGATGCAACCACAAAATAGCAACAGCAACAGCCAACCCATGTGCAAAAAGAACCCTCAGTCACTTGTTAGAAGTGGGGAACTGTTGGAATATGTTTGCAATCTCCTGTCCCTTCTTTATTAGATAGGGACTTCCTCCCTCCCTCCTTTCTTATTCTAACTATCATGTGACTTTGGTCACTGACTCTTGGAGACAGATTAACAGCTCTCTCCCAAGATTCTAAACTGCTTGTAACAGCAGTTAGTAGTTTTATTCCTACTATCTAAAATATGGTGAGATCTATTTTTTTTACCCAAACCATCACCAGTTAGATTAGGTTTCAGTTATTTTATGAAAATATTTATTAAAGCCATTATTATTTGTTTTTAAACTACAAACTGCATGTTTGTTGTTTTTTCTGAGTAAGTCTTTATTCTTTAGGAAAGCATATTAAGAATAATTTAGTCAGGCTCATACCTCCGTTGTTCTGCTAATGAAAGTTGGACTCTGACAAGTTTAACTTTCATACATATGTATCCCCAACAGGAACCCTGGCTCCATATCAATATGATGTTTGGTAAATATTCATAAGTACTCATATCAAACAAAAGCAAAGGATTTATGAAGTTGTTGTATATACTTAGGAGTCTTTGGGGGTGGGGTGGCTGTTTTACTTTTTGTTTTTGTTTGGTTGTGTTTTGTTTTGTATAAGAGAATCAATAGCCCTGTTTGGCCATTATGCCTGAAAAGAGTATGTAGATGCACATAAGTTGTGTGTCCATTGGCCCCTCTTGAAACATCTTTGACTGTGCTGGACATGCCCTCAGCACCCCATCTTCTCATCTTCCCATGTTCTACCAGGAATTGCCTATATTCAGAAGCCTTAAATTTGTTAAAAGTTCCCCAGATGCATGACAAATACATTTCACATTCAGATGAAGTCAAGTAGATCCCCCTTTTCAGATCTTGTTGCTTAATCTGGCACTGTTAGGGATAAAGAGTGGGGTTGGAGAGGGGCAAGTGTACATAGTTTGGGCCTTAACATGCATTTATGTATCCTGTTCAGGCCACAAGCTGGAGTAAGGCTATTTTCAGAATAACTTCCAAGGGAACTGCTATGAACTGAACCAGAACTGTTATGAATTGAATCCTGATGGAGTATTCCAGATAATATCTACTTGATAGTAGCTGGTTTGCTTTCCTTGATTCTGGAAGACTCCTGCAGTAAAATGTTTTCTTTAATACCTGTTTTATCAGAAAACTCAAATAAACTGGACTTCAGTAGGTGTGGAACTGTGGAGGAAAATCTGATTAGCTGTATGTCTGTTCACACTTTAGCCAAGGGCAAAAACCATTGTTTATAATTAATCTTGTTTGTTTCATTTCTAGAATAATTGCCCAGGTCTTGGAGGATAACAAGCTGCCTGGTGCTATCTGTTCTCTAGCATGTGGTGGAGCAGATATTGGGTAGGCGCAACAGCTTATATGTTATGTTGGATTCAGAAATGTTATCTGGTAGAGTTCAGATCGTGTTCTATGCTAATCTCCTAACTGTGCTTTTAATCTTCTTCTGATGCCCAAACTGTTGAGTGACTTCATCAAAATAAGAAGAGTCATTATTTAATGTTTACTTAAAACTCTGAGCTTCTTTATTTATCTATAAAAAATCCTTTCTCTTGGTGAGTAGAGGTTGGCAATACAGTTCTAGACATGTGGACTCAGACGTAAGTCCTACAGGGTTTAATAGGGCTGCCTCCCATGTTATAAGTGTCATCTGGATCTTACTGCAGGTAAGATAACTATGAAGTGTAGTTATAGTTAAGGGTAGATGAATATACATTCACAAACCGTTTCCATCATCAGTGAGTTATTATAATATCCATTCTAGATATCTAGGATCAGGTTCTGTTTGGCACCTAAGTAGAAGTGTTTGCCTTCTATTAACTTTAATTTTTCTTTTTCTTGCCAGCAGTTGTTTATTTCTTTTGCTAAACAAATCAACATATTTCTGTCAAAGTTACATTTACCATTGCTAGTGCATTCACAACTTCAGTGTGATCTTAGCTTACACGGTTCCATCCCCTTGTCTCCAAAATATGGGCTCTTCTAATTATTATATATATATATATATATATATATATATATATTTAAAAAATGTTTCATTTACCTAACCAGATAGCAAAATGTTACAGATGATGATTGGAGGGTGCAGTGTGAACGGAATGTTAGGTGTTTCACTGTCATAAGAGGAACAGATTTTAAAAGTAAAAATAAGACCCTGTTCCTTTGATGCTTTCTTGTAGTTTAACTTGATTGATGACTACTGGCTGGCAATATTTCTGTCTTGTCTTCTGCAGCACAGCAATGGCAAAGGATGAAAGAATTGATTTGCTATCTTTCACGGGTAGCACAAATGTGGGCAAGCAAGTAGCGCTGATGGTTCAGGAAAGATTTGGTAAGTGAACTGTCTTGACCCAGTCTGTCTCCTTCCCCCTTTCACCCCTCCACTCTGTCTTTACAGAACCAATGAGGAGGGAGGAGCACACATATGGCTCTCAGGGCGTCTACAGATGGGCCCTTTGGGCCGTCCTGGAGGCAGGGATGGGGAAGAGCAGCTGCACACTGGCTGCCTTAACCCCTCCGCGAAGACGTTCTGACACCGTGTGCCATTATGCACGGTGTGTGGCATGAGGATGTCCTTTTGGCACAGTCTTTTGACATGCTGCTCTGGAAGGGGCGCCAAAGAGCTGCAGGGCAGCTCTTAGAGCGGCCTTTTGCTGGCTGTGAAAGGAGTGGCATTTTGCCACTCCTTTCCAGGCCAGCAAAAGGGAGGATCGAGGCCGTGCTGTCTGGCAGCCTTGGCCTCGATCCTCCACTTCCCAGGGTGGCCCAGGTCCAGGTCCGCCTGTCTGCATCCCCCCTTAGTTTGCTTATGTGTAGGAATCAACAGATGTTGGCTGGGTTACTATCCAAGCCTGTGTTACCACTAATCCTTCCTTTCTCAGACCACCATGACATTTGTAGAGAACTTAACAGTGTAGGTGGCATTTGTACTTGAGCTTGTCATTTGCAGAAAGTGTAAGCCCCACTTTGTTGTTGCTACTTCCTGCAAAAAGCTCAAGGAAAGAGAGGCTGTCGCTGCCCCAAACACTCTAATAAGTGAGGGATTCCTTCTTTTTCATGGGAGAAAAAAGAAACAGGTTTGTGTTGCCCCTTATATTTTACATCTGACATAATGTCATGCTTTTCTCCCGGGGTTGAGTCTGAAGGAATGTAAAGATAAGAAGATCAAAAACAGATACAGATATTAACTAGAAAAAGTTATAATGCTAAAACACAACTAAATAAATTTAAGTATTAAACACTATTAAGCAATTTAAAAACATTTTAAAAAGAGTACTGCCCCTTTCTCAGCAGGTAGTAAATTGTTCAAAGCCGGGCTACATTGAAAGGTTGCCAGTGCAAGGACAACAGAGATGGGGCTTGCCTAGCCTTGCAAAATGTCTGGGAGTATCCACTAGAAAAGTCACCTCCCCCTGTGTGTTGAACCTTTGTAAAAACCCACCAGCTGTACCTTCCTAATGTCTTTTGAAAAACCAAATTATTAGAAAAAGAGTAGAGAGCAATGGAGTTAAACTTTTGGAGATGGCACTGGTATCCTTTCCTACCAAAGTTGTCTCCTTCCTGAACAGTATATAAAGGGATTGTCTGGCACCTTTGAGACTAAGGAAAAAGAAAATTCTAGGATATGTTTTCGTGGACTCTGGTCCATCTCAGATGCCTGATGAAATCAAGTGCCACTGCATCATACATCTGATGAAGTGGACTGGAGTCCACAAAAGGTTACGTTAGAAATTTATTTGTCTTGGTCTCAAAGGTGCTACATGATTCTTTCATATTCCTTTATGCTGAAACAGACTGACATGGTTTCTTTGAATCCTTCCTGAAGCAGAACCTGAACCAGAAGAGGCCACCAAGAGTTACGATGCAGTTTGTGCAGACTGTAGTGGTGAGGGCAGTGCTGTTGGATTTTTGTATTTTTGTTTTAAAAGACCAAGAATTCACCTTTTCCTTCTTTTCTGGAGAACTAGGGTGGGAAAGAGGATTAGTGCATGCTTGCCTACAGAGAAGAGGTGGATTTGGTGAATGCTGCAGACCTCTCTGCATATGAATAATATATCTAAAAGAGCATAAAGGAAGTCTTAACTGTAGGTTGATGTGTGTAACACGTTTAGCACTTAGACTCAAAATACAGTGGCTTTTACCCAACGGTTCATTGTGCTGGCAAATCCACATTTACAAAATTAGCAGAAGGATTTTATGGAACGCACCTTCCAGTTTTTGCAAAGTTACTGTAAATTGTATGCTTGCAATGCGGCTTGCATATAACTTGGACAAATGTGTAAACGAGCGTAATTACTGAGATTTTCATTGCTTTATAATTTTGTTGGATTTAATCCAGTGTTTACAAATTATAAAATTTACTAGAATAACTAAGAGAAAATGGCAACTCCTTGCTCTAATACAATTCTTATGCTAGCCTGAATGTGCATGGGAGAATCACAGGCTGTAGTTCCTTGTAGTTCCTTCCCATGCCAAGATTAACCCAGTTATTCTAAAAGTTAGCATACCCTGATAGTGAGGGAATGGAAGGGAAGGGATTGGTGCTGCAACATCTCACATAATTGAAGTAATAGAAATTATTGCAAGAAGGGATAGATGAGAGCTTTTCCTCTTCCCCCTGTATCACAGAAAGCTGTTTTCTACAATTCATTGTGTTCTAATTATTGTGCAGTCTCAAGAGCACCACATCACATGCCCAAGGCACTGATAATACAAAGCTATATTCTTTTTGAATGGATTATATTCAATGGACTATATTTTGAATAGACTATATATATATCTAGGTGTGATGATATTATAGTGGGCCCTTGGTATCCCCTGGGGCATGGTTCCAGGACTCCCCGTGGATACCAAAATCTGTGGATGCTCAAGTCCCATTAAATACAGTGGCATAGTAAAATGATGTCTCTTATATACAATAGCTTGCTTTTTGGAATGCATATATTTTAAAAATATTTTCAAGCTGTGAATGGTTGAATCTGTGGATAAAGAATTCATGGATATGGAGGACTGACTGTACACCAATATTAAAATCCCTCCACTCACTGCCAGTTAATTTCTGGGCAAGGTATAAAGTGTAGTTGTTAAATTTAAAGTCCTATATGGTTTGGATCCAGGTTAACTATGGGATTGCTTACTCCATATAACCTGCTCCTTACACTCAGGTTCTCATTGGTACAGTTACTTCAGTCAGCCAGGACTGGGCTGACAGTTGTTAGTCAAAGAACCCTTTCTTTAATCATCCCCAGACTGACAGAATGACCTGACAGAAAAGATTCAACATATGCTTGGACATGCTGTCCAAATTCAAACAGCGCTAATTTCTTCTGACAGGCTTATCCAAATGGTTTTTAATTATGGATTTGTATTGAATGTTTTTAATATGTATTGATTTTATATGTCTTTTTGACTGTGTTTGTATTATATGTTCAATCTGTTGTTGTTCCCTCCCTCAATCCAGGGTAAGAAATAATGATAATGATGATGAAAATGTTGATGATGACATAAGCAGCTTTCATTTGTTGGGATTCCCTTTTCTTTATGGTCCTGATAAAATCGTGATGATCACTGGGAGTGGGGGTGAAGTCCTCATTAATAACATTTTTGGCTGGTTTTCATGTGACTGACTTTTTCCTCTGTTTCAATAGGAAGGTGTCTGCTGGAGCTTGGAGGAAACAATGCTATTATTGGTAATGAATGTCTCCATCATAAGCTAAATCTGGTGCTAGTATTTGTTCATTGTTTTCTTTTCCAGTCTTTGGAAAAGATACGATCCAGCTTTTATTGTGTATCTTAATTCTCATATTGGCTGTGAAGAACAGAGGCTAGAACATGCTCTACTGTTTGTTCTAGTTACTGAGAAATGTTTGGAACTGAGGAGTAGCCAGGATGCTGCAGATATTAGCCTTCTAGTATATGGAAAGAAAATATATTACCCTGAAAAATGTAAATATTCTACTGGTTACGTTAATACCTTATACAGGTTGAGTCTCCCGTATCTGAAATGTTTGGGGCCAGCAGTGTTTTGAATTTCAGATTTTTTTTGGATTTAGGAAAACTTGTATTTGCATATATAAACATAAAAAGATATCTAGTAGATGGGACACAGGTTTAAACACAAAATTAATTTGTGTTTCGTAAACACATTATACACATAGCCTGAAGGTAATTTAATACAATATTTTAAATAATTTTGTGCATGAAACAAATGTTGTGTACATTGAACCATCAGAAAGCAAAAGTGTCTCAGCCATCCTATCTCAGCCATTCATGAAAACAAGTTTTGGTTTTTGGAATATTTTAGAATTCCAGATAAGGGAGACTCAACCTGTAAAATATTTTCATATCTTAATATGCTGCTGGAATTATTTTAGGCTGATTTTAACCAGCAGATGTTCTTTCTTTTTTGGAGATGTTTTGGTGTAGAAGGCTTTTCTCCTTATCCAGACTATACTTTACTATATACCGTATTTTTCGCCATATAAGGCGCTCCGGCATATTAGGCGCACCCAATTTTAAAGGAAGAAAATCCAAGAAAAAAGGATTCCTCCCTTTAGCCGGAGGCCGGTTGTTCAATGGGCTGGTGCTGGGATCGGAGAACTTCTCCGATCCCAGCACCAGCCCATTGAACTGAGGTCGCAGGGGGAAGGAGGGCTCCTTCCCCCCGCGACCTCAGTCTTTGAATGGGCTGGTGCTGGGATCGAAGCGATCCCGGCGCCAGCCCATTGAAAGACTGAGGTTGCGGGGAGAAGGAGCCCTCCTTCCCCCCCGGCCTCAGTCTTGGAATGGGCTGGTGCCGGGATCGAAGCGATCCCGGCACCAGCCCATTGAAAGACTGAGGCCGGGGGGAGAAGGAGCCCTCCTCCCCCCCCCCCCCCCCCCGGCTTCAGTCTTGGAATGGGCTGGTGCCGGGATCGAAGCGATCCCGGCACCAGCCCATAGAAAGACTGAGGCCGGGGGGAGAAGGAGCCCTCCTTCCCCCCCGGCCTCAGTCTTGGAATGGGCTGGTGCCGGGATCGAAGCGATCCCGGCACCAGCCCATTGAAAGACTGAGGCCGGGGGGAGAAGGAGCCCTCCTTCCCCCCCCCCCCCCGGCCTCAGTCTTGGAATCGGCTGGTGCCGGGATCACTTCGATCCCGGCACCAGCCCATTCCAAGACTGAGGCTGGGGGGGGAAGGAGGGCTCTTTCTCCCCCTGGCCTCAGTCTTTCAATGGGCTGGTGCCGGGATCGCTTCGATCCCGGCACCAGCCCATTCCAAGACTGAGGCCGGGGGGGAAGGAG
This sequence comes from Phrynosoma blainvillii, assembly GCA_026167975.1. NCBI lineage: Eukaryota > Metazoa > Chordata > Lepidosauria > Squamata > Phrynosomatidae > Phrynosoma > Phrynosoma blainvillii. The sequence goes on along the minus strand of JANUYF010000002.1, from coordinate 88,866,961 downwards.
GGCTCCTTCTCCCCCCGGCCTCAGTCTTTCAATGGGCTGGTGCCGGGATCGCTTCGATCCCGGCACCAGCCGATTCCAAGACTGAGGCCGGGGGGGAAGGAGGGCTCCTTCTCCCCCCGGCCTCAGTCTTTCAATGGGCTGGTGCCGGGATCGCTTCGATCCCGGCACCAGCCGATTCCAAGACTGAGGCCGGGGGGGAAGGAGGGCTCCTTCTCCCCCCGGCCTCAGTCTTTCAATGGGCTGGTGCCGGGATCGCTTCGATCCCGGCACCAGCCGATTCCAAGACTGAGGCCGGGGGGGGGGGGGGGGAAGGAGGGCTCCTTCTCCCCCCGGCCTCAGTCTTTCAATGGGCTGGTGCCCTGATCGCTTCGATCCCGGCACCAGCCGATTCCAAGACTGAGGCCGGGGGGGGGGGGGGGGGGAAGGAGGGCTCTTTCTCTCCCCGGCCTCAGTCTTTCAATGGGCTGGTGCCGGGATCGCTTCGATCCCGGCACCAGCCGATTCCAAGACTGAGGCCGGGGGGGGGAAGGAGGGCTCCTTCTCCCCCCGGCCTCAGTCTTTCAATGGGCTGGTGCCGGGATCGCTTCGATCCCGGCACCAGCCGATTCCAAGACTGAGGCCGGGGGGGGGGGGGGGGAAGGAGGGCTCCTTCTCCCCCCGGCCTCAGTCTTTCAATGGGCTGGTGCCGGGATCGCTTCGATCCCGGCACCAGCCGATTCCAAGACTGAGGCCGGGGGGGGGAAGGAGGGCTCCTTCTCCCCCCGGCCTCATTCTTTCAATGGGCTGGTGCCCTGATCGCTTCGATCCCGGCACCAGCCGATTCCAAGACTGAGGCCGAGGGGGGGGGGGGAAGGAGGGCTCCTTCTCCCCCCGGCCTCAGTCTTTCAATGGGCTGGTGCCGGGATCGCTTCGATCCCGGCACCAGCCGATTCCAAGACTGAGGCCGGGGGGGGGGAAGGAGGGCTCCTTCTCCCCCCGGCCTCATTCTTTCAATGGGCTGGTGCCCTGATCGCTTCGATCCCGGCACCAGCCGATTCCAAGACTGAGGCCGGGGGGGGGGGGGGGGAAAGGAGGGCTCCTTCTCCCCCCGGCCTCATTCTTTCAATGGGCTGGTGCCGGGATCGCTTCGATCCCGGAACCAGCCGATTCCAAGACTGAGGCCGGGGGGGAAGGAGGGCTCCTTCTCCCCCCGGCCTCAGTCTTTCAATGGGCTGGTGCCGGGATCGCTTCGATCCCGGCACCAGCCGATTCCAAGACTGAGGCCGGGAGGGGGGGAAGGAGGGCTCCTTCTCCCCCCGGCCTCAGTCTTTCAATGGGCTGGTGCCGGGATCGCTTCGATCCCGGCACCAGCCGATTCCAAGACTGAGGCCGGGGGGGGGGGGAGAAGGAGGGCTCCTTCTCCCCCCGGCCTCAGTCTTTCAATGGGCTGGTGCCGGGATCGCTTCGATCCCGGCACCAGCCGATTCCAAGACTGAGGGGGGGGGGGGGGGAAGGAGGGCTCCTTCTCCCCCCGGCCTCAGTCTTTCAATGGGCTGGTGCCGGGATCGCTTCGATCCCGGCACCAGCCGATTCCGAGACTGAGGCCACGGGGAGAAGGAGCCCTCCTTCTCCCCGTGGCCTCAGTCTTTCAATGGGCTGGCGCCGGGATCGCTTCGATCCCGGCACCAGCCGATTCCAAGACTGAGGCCAGGGGGGAAGGAGGGCTCCTTCTCCCCCCAGCCTCAGTCTTTCAATGGGCTGGCGCCGGGATCGCTTCGATCCCGGCACCAGCCGATTCCAAGACTGAGGCCGCGGGGAGAAGGAGCCCTCCTTCTCCCCGTGGCCTCAGTCTTTCAATGGGCTGGCGCCGGGATCGCTTCGATCCCAGCACCAGTCCATTCAAAGACTGAGGTTGCGGGGGGAAGGAGGGCTCCTTCTCCCCGCGGCCTCCGCCCTTCGCCCTATAGGGCGCAATCACTTCCCCACGCACATTTAGGGGAAGAAAAAGTGCGTGTTATAGGGCGAAAAATACGGTACTTGTCTCATCGGCTCTGTTGGAAACTATATTTCTTGTATCAAAATAAAATTTTCTTGCTTGTCAAATGCCACAGTCAGTGGCCATGGCATATGTCTTGCTCTTGGCTATAAATGCTATTTAATGTATTTAGAATCAACGGGGCTGCCGAATTCTCCTCTTTCCCTAACGTTTCTTGATTGACTTCTCATTGGAAGCCATTTGGTTTGTCCAAGTTGTGTCTGTTTTTTCACTGACCTGTTATTTTGCTGAATTTCTTGTAGTATTTGAAGATGCTGACCTGGACCTGGTCATCCCATCTGCTCTCTTTGGAGCCGTGGGGACAGCAGGCCAGCGGTGCACAACAGCTAGGAGACTGGTAAATAAATCTCATAATTCATGTCTTTATTATATAATATCTGTTCAGATAATAGGCAGCCCCCTAGCACTCACATATATTCTGTACCTGCATCAGCACTACCAGTGGTCTTGGGCACAGTTTGGAAGAGGTTCTTTTTTAAAGTATAAAAAGCAAAGCAAAGCAGCTTCATTTATATACCACTTCATATCGCGCTATGGGATGTCTAAGCGGTTTACAACTGTAAGCTCATAACTTCCAGACTCTACCAGCAATCATGGCTACAGGCTTTTCCGAGTTCTACTCTTGTTGTGCCCACCTCCAGCTTCCCTCACTTGCACATGCAACATAGTATCTGACTGGGGACATTTAGTTTTCACTTCATTTTCATTCAGTGTATCACTTAGTTTCCATTCAAAAACTTTCTTTCATTCTTCATGTGTTTCATTTTGTGTTCAATGTGGGTAGAACAAAAGAAAGTGTTAGAATCTAAAACCTGTTCCTGCTTCAGTCTCGCTGCTATACATTACTAGGGCAATGTATTTGTCTAAACCAGTTGCCACTTAAAACGCAACCATTTGGTTTAATAGTCTGTTGAAGGGAGCAAAGCCTTCATAAACTTGACTTGGTGAATATGCCTTACATTGTAATGATGGCATTCTCTGTTGTTTTTTAAATTCCATTTGTTTATTCCAGTTAGTGACAGATGTAGTGTGTTTTAAGTTCTTGTTAACAGACCCCAATCTAAAACCAATTATAATGTAAAAAACAAACAAACGCTTATATAGAAAGAACACTTATATAGGAAGGATAGACTCTTTTATTATGTCCACTGGGTCATTTTGTTGTTGCTCTGTGCTTTCAAGTTGTTCTTGAATTATGATGACCTAAGGCAGAGTTTTCTTGGTAAGAATTGTTTAGAGGGGGTTTAGCATTGCATACCTTTGAGACTGGGAGAGTCTGACAAGATCACCCAGTGGATTTTCATGGACAAGCAATCATTTGAACCCAAGCCTCCTTGAGTCCTAGTCCAACACTCATGCCATTATACAACACTGGCTCTTAAAGTGAACATTTTAGGCTTTGCTAAAGATCTGCCTACTGCTCTCTAAAAGATTTTCCAATTTTATACTGACATTGCAGAAGTATTTTGCTCTCCCTAAAATGGATTGTAACTTGTATCACCTGGTTGGGGAATAAAATATGCAGTTCACTGAATATGAAGGGAGAGACTGCTTATCACAACTTTAATAGTGTGAATGACAGGAAAAGAATAGTACTTCAGCTGAATCTTAAAAACATTTTGAATAATCTTCAGATAATGTCAGGGTTGTAAGGGGTGTGATTACCAGTGTTATTCCTTTCTTCTTAGTTTTTGCATGAAAGCATCCACGATGAAGTGGTAGGAAGACTTACTAAGGCATATGCGCAAGTCCGCATTGGAGATCCATGGGATGGTAAGAGCTTGTCTTTGTGGAAAGAGTGTGGTAGTTTTTTGTTTAGCCAAGGGGTTACTCACCAACTAAGGTTGGTGGCAACCCAGAGTGGTAACTCAAGTTGTCACTTCCCCCCAAGCAGTCAGTCACCCAAGGGCAGACAATGTGAAGAAAGAGTGGGGGAGGAGGAGGGCAGTGGAAGGAGAAATGGCAACAAAGAGGGAGGTGCACATGCAGTCCGCCCTCCCTCTCCTGATCATCTCGCTGCCCTCTCCATCCTGCCCAAGCTGCCTGGCACACATCCCAGCTACCCTCCACCAGCCAGGATGCACCTTTCATCCATCCAGTGCGGTTACTGATGGAGTGGGGTGCTGCTGCCTTCTGGCTTGCCAAATAAGGACGTGTTGTGGTTGTGCATTCACACTTGCATTGTAAAACAGCTCCATACTTGAGCAGACAACCTTTTCTCTGTTTACCATGGAGAAGTTGCATATTGACATGAATAAATTGTGTCATGCTAGGGAACATGAGCAGGTAGGATCTGTGGCATTCATTTGTTGCTCATGAACTTCTCATAGGTGTGTGTAGTTGCCCACTAGAAGCAGAATGCTGGAAGGGAAAGAATGTTGGTCTTGTCCAACAGGACTCTTACAGGGAAAGGGATTTTTATAAATATCATTTTTAGGTCTTGTTCAAACATGGTGTTTTTTCCTCTCCCTTTTCAGCTAACACCTTATATGGTCCTCTCCACACAAAGCAAGCTTTAAAGATGTTTGTTGATGCAATAGGACTGGCCAAACAGCAAGGTGGCTCTGTGGTCTATGGTGGGAAGGTGATTATTCTCATACTTATTCTTACGTTTTTTTTTTAAAAAAAGCAAAAGTAAAGCTGTGATCTTAAGAAGTAAAAGAACATGTTGATCAAACAGTGCTATTTTCCCCCTAGGATGAATTAAAAAATAATTCCTGTTTCTAGATAGATATTCATGCTACAACTGTTGTCAACATCAGGATACTCTTTTGTTGTAATATTACTTTCTCATGGCTTACGCTTGTATGCCTACTTGTGTTAAATATTTTTCCTGTTTAGAATAATTTTTATATATCCTACCACATGCAGAATATCTTTTTTGTATACCCTGGGCAGAGCAATGATTTTTGATGGCCATAGAAATCTACTGATGTGTGAAGACAAGCTAGGCTCATGAAGGGGATGTTTAGGAAAGGAGGAAAGATTGATTGTGGCTGATCCACCATTTTGAAAACATTGTGTTTCCCAAATAGATGCTAGCAATTTAGCACGACCAAAGACAGAGCCATAGAAGATGGGAGGTTATCTGAACAGTTCCCGTGTTTCAGCAAAATTATCTAATGATTTATTTTATTTGTGTTTTTTTTAAATTAATTGTATCCTGTCCTATATTTGAAGATTTCAGGGAGGCTTACAGTAAAATCAATTTAAAACAATTGTTAGGAGTTGCATATGTTTTTGCCTTCCATAATGTAGTAATGGATATGTAGTAGTGTTAGTGTGTTTTAAGAATGTTTTAGAACTGTACTTAAGAATTGTGAACTCAGTCCAGGTGCTGAGATAAGCCAGGAAAAGAGGCAAACATACCCAATGTCATTTGAGGGAGAGTGTCTGGGTGTAACAACAAAGAAAAGAAAAAGGTGTGGGAATAAGCAGGAGAAATGTGTTTATTGTTTTTTGTGGGTTTTTTGGGCTGTGTGGCCATGTTCTAGAAGAGTATCTTTCTGATTTTTCACCAGCATCTGTGGCTGGCATCTTCAGAGATGAAGATGCCAACCACAGATGCTGGCGAAACATCAGAAAGAAACTGTTCTAGAACATGGCCACACAGCCCCAAAAACCCACAAAAAACTATGGATGCCGGCCGGCCATGAAAGCCTATGACTTCACAATGTGTTTATTGTTTTTAATGAATAAGATTTAAGTCCACCTGATGTTTGAATTGTGTGCAGTTTAATTATGTGGCTGTAATGTTCACTGGTCAGTTCTGACAAAGTCACCAAACTAGTCCTATATAGTTTCTTAATAAAGGCTTAATAAAGAATAATAATTTTTAAAAAACTAAAATATATTAAATCAATTACCAGTTCAATTTAAAACTGGTTAAAACAGTTTAAAACAGTGCAAACATACCACATGTGCAGTCTGGATATTAAAGCCCCAAAGGCTTTAATAAAAAGCTGAATTGACTTGGCACTGAAATGATAACCAAAGTTGGCACCAATCAGGCCTCCGGGGGAGGGCATTCCACAACTTACTGCAGAGAAGGTTCTGTCCTAGACCTTTCCCCAATGTATTTCCCCTCTTAGTCGGACACAGAGGAGTGCCTCTCTAATAGAACTCACTTTTCATGTGGGCATATATATACACATATATATACATATATATATATATATATAGAGAGAGAGAGAGAGAGAGAGAGAGAGAGAGAGGTGCTCCCCCAAGTATCAGAGCCTCAAACCATTTAGGGCTTTAAATGCTGCCACCAGCACCTTGTATATGGATAGCTAGGTAACTTTAGACCCTGGACTCAATGGGCTTATTAAAAATGTGTGCATTTGCTAGCATGTATATGTCTGGTCAGCCAACCCTCTGACTAGAAAATGTTGATAAAAAACCAAAACTACTGTGTCAGACAGCTTTGGCCTAATATTTTATTGATTAATTTAATTTATAGCATGTTTTTATGTCATATGTGACCCAAGGCAGCTTACACATTAGATTGTTAAAACATTGTGTTATAACTACATGTTAAAACAATCTGTAATACAAAATTTAAAATATAAAATCTGTAATATAAAAATTTAAAAAAAGCATTAAACAACAAGCCACTTAAAAACATTAATTTTTAATTGGACCTAGCATACCTCTTCTGGCCCAGGTAGCAATGGTTTGTCTGTCAGTGCTCCTATCCCTTGCCATTCTCTGCATGGTTATTTATGTGACCAGGACCCAGTCCTAGATGTACCAGTTGAAATGGTTTTGTTAAATATGTGGTGGCTGCACTGAGACTTTTAGGGCACATCTAAAATAGGGAGAGAAGTTGCTTTTTTAAAGGGCCCTAACATTTCCACTGAAAGATGAAGTGCTGATGGTACATCTCTGTACAATGTGATTGTACAGATGTAAAGTTTGCATGTAAGAGGACTTCGATTGTTAGATTTGACTAGATTAGACCTGCTTCCCGGTATCATTAAAGGAGGAAGGGTTAAAGCATAAACCATTTTAAAAAGGGTTATTAATATCTTGGATGCCTATTTTCTGCTTCTTGGCCTCTCTAATATATGGGTTAGAGTCACTATTAGAACTTTGTAGAACTGAACAATGTTTAGTAGGGGTTCAGTATCCACCCTGTGCATACTTTTTTACAAGACAACCATGGAAGATTTTTCTTCTATCTTAGCTGGAAAATGAGAATGATTTGAGCACTTAAAAGACGATTGGAGTAGAAATGGGCTATGTAACACAGTATTTTCACTAAGGGAAACTAAAACATCAAACTATTCAGATTCTAGTTTAAAAATATACATCTCCAGAGGATTTCTTGTCCATAAAAGACAAAGCTTCATGCTTAGGGCCAAGAATAAAGAAGGGCAGACCTTCTGGAGGACCATATTAATAGAAATGTGGATGTCATTATCACTATTTAGCTATCATGTTTACAGTTGCAGTTTACCCCCTGTCATAGATCCTCCTTTCTATGCTGTGAATGCACCAACTGAAGGAAGTTTTATGAAATGTTGATTTTATTGCCTGGCACAGGAAATCACATTTTTGCAGAAAACATCTTTTTATATGGAGCTTGATTCACTAAAACTAATGGGTGCTGTTCATTGACCTGTCTCATTCAAGGTAATAGACCGTCCTGGAAACTATGTTGAACCAGCCATTGTTACTGGTCTTCCTCATAATGCACCTGTTGTGCACACCGAGACGTTTGCTCCTATTCTGTATGTGTTAAAATTTAAGGTAAGCAAGCAATTTCTAGGTGAGCTATTAGGAGGTATAGTAATGGAATCTTCTCTGAGTGTTAAAGTCTTCATTGTATGTTTCTAAACACTGAGATATAATAAAAGAAAATGTAAAAGGGAAATGATTCAAAGAATAAATTATAATTAAATGTTGATGGTGTTGTATTGGGGAGAGAGAACCAATGCAGTTTCACAAGTCACTTTCCCCTTGGAAATGGTGTCTCCAGTCTAACTTTTAGTCCCAACTAGAGTAAATCAGTAGAATTGAATCAATGGAATTCAAATAAGTGATGGCTTACTATGTTTCTTTTTATTCAGTGGGGTCTTCTCTAGTTGGGACGGACAGTAAGATTTAGGCTAGTGTTTAATGCTTTGAATAGAGAACCTTTGGTTGGAGAATATTCACAGCACAGTGGGATTATATGCCTTTTATATGCTCTGTGTTCATGGAGCACCACAGTAACCAAATGGTGCTGGTATTAATGTTGTTGATGATGTGTGCTTTCTAGCCATTTCCAACTTATTGTGACCCTAAGACAAACCTATCACAGGGTTTTCTGGGGCTGAGAGTGTGCCGCTTGCCCAAAGTCACCCAGTGGTTTCCATGGCTAAGCAGGGAATCTCCAGAGTCATAGTCCAACACCAAGTCCTACACCAGACTGGTTCTCACACCATGCTGGTTCTATTACTCCATTACAAATATGCACTCTATTATAAATCTAGACCAATGTTTTCTAAATTTATATTCATAGGGCACCATGGATATCCCCCTAGACCAGGGGTAGGTAGCCTTTTTGAACTGGGGGCCGGGTTGCTGTCCCTCAGACGATTGGGGGGGCCGAAGCACCAAAAATAAATAAATAAATAAATAAATAAATAAATAAATAAAAATATTTTTTTAAAAATTATTTTTTTTAAAAAAAAAACTATGCATGCACACTCTCTCAGCCCCAGAAAAGCCATGGCAAAACCCCTGTGGAGATTTTGCCAAGAAAACCCCAAGAACAAGTAATAACAACAATAATCAATATCATTGTGGCGGGCAGCGGCGGCAGCGGCAGGACCAGCCTGGGGCCGGTCCAAAGGCCTCGGGGGCCGTATTCAGCCCCTGGGCCTTAGGTTGCCTACCCCTGCCCTAGACCAATGGTTCCCAGACTTTGGTCTTCCATGTGTTTTTAACTTTAACTCTTAGAAGCCCTAGCCAGCTGGGTGCCATAAAACCTCTGATCTACTGACCCCTGATCTTGGGGTCAAGGCCACTGGCCCTGTCGTGGCAAAGGGACAGGGAATCAGTGCTGTAGGAGCTTTCCTGCCCTTATGGACAGAGGATAGCAGATGCATCATTTGAACATTATTTAAAAAGTGGCAAATGAATATATTAATAATATTATAATGGTTTGATTTCAAGATGTCTGATACACTCAAATTTAGGAATCTGTGCCTCACCCACCCTTTTGGGTTGGCATATTCAACCCTCAGTTCACATAATCTTGGTTTTGCTATGTGTGTGTTTATTTCCAGTCAGAAGAAGAAGTCTTTGCTTGGAACAATGAAGTAAAACAAGGCCTATCTAGCAGCATCTTTACCAAGGATTTGGGCAGAATATTCCGGTGGCTTGGGTATGATTATTATGTTTTTTTGGCAAAGGGGGAAATTGCAAACCTGCCTAAAACATAATAAATAAATGTTCACATGATTTCCCCCCCCCCCCCCAGTTAGATGTTTGGAGTTTTGTCTTTTTTTTAAATGCCAATCTGTGATTTGGTAGTCACTTTTGTCTATCTTCATAGGCCTAAAGGATCAGACTGTGGCATTGTAAACGTGAATATTCCAACTAGTGGGGCTGAAATTGGAGGTGCCTTTGGTATGTTGATTTCTTGCACTAATGATAATTTTTAGTGTTACATAAATAACTAGATCTAAATAGTTTTGGTAAATCTGACACTCCACAAATAGAATGGTTATAGCTCAAGGATGCTTGACTTATATATGCTTTGGGATCACTCTGTTCTCCAAGCAGTAATCCAGGGGTCAGAAGGGTATTTTGCATACCCAAAGTGGTTGAGTTAACCTGCTACCATGTAGAATTAAGGACCTGGCATGTATGGACACTTTTTTGTTGTTGTTAACTGTCCTGGAGTCAATTTCATCCTATGGCAACCCTGTGGATGAGATATCTCCAAGAACTCCTGCCCTCCATTGGTCTGCTTAGTTCCAGTAAATTCATACCTGTGACCTCCTTATTAATATAGTCCATCATCTAGCATGCGGCTTCCTGTCTTTCTGTTTCCTTCTGCCTTTCCTGGCATTATTGTTTTTTCCAATGAGTCCTCCCTTCTCATGATGTGTCCAGAGTATGGCAGTCTAAGTTTTATCATCTTGGCTTCCAGGCGTTTTCTGGCTTGTATGTATACATATGTATATTATATGTATGGACACATATGTTCATTTATATTTTCAAAAAATCAATTTGAAATTCAAAGTATCTCAGTTTCTTCATATTGTTTCCATGGGATAGTGCCTTATTGTTCTTAACTGCCATCAGTTGACTTATGGTAACCCTGTGAATGAGAGTCCTCCAAGTCATCCTGTCCTCAGCAACCCTGCTTACATCTTGTAGGCTCATGATCATGGCTTCCTTGATTGAGACTATCTGGAATGTGATTTCATCTTTTCTGATGCCTTCTACATTACTAAGCTTTATTGTCTTTTCTTGTGAATCATGTCTTATCATGATATGGTCGACAGCCTCAGTTTAGTTATCTTGGCTTCTAGGGAGAGTTCAGGCTTGATTTGTTCTAGAACCCATTTATTTGTCTTTTTAACAATCTATGGTATCTGCAGAACTCTTCTCCAGCACCACATTTTCAAATGATTTGATTCTCTCAGTGGGTCATGCTAATTTCATGAAGATACTTATGCCATGTCACTTTGATGCCTCCTGCATTTTGATTCCATTTCTTCTTCTCCTTCTTAGTTTTTGGTCCAGCATTCATAGAGTTAACTAAGTTGCTGCTTTAGAATCTGAGGAGGGCCATGCTAGATCAGACCAAAGGCCTATCTAATCCGACAGTTTATTCCCATGATCAGCAACAGTGCCCACAAGCAGGGCATGAGTGAAATAGTGCCCTCCCACTTGCAAGCCCATTCAATAGATGGTGTCTATTAAATCATGTGGTGATAAATTCCATAGCATAACAATGTGCTATGTGAAGTGGTGCTTCCCCCCCTCTCCCATGCATCTCCCACCTTCAGTTTCAGTAGACAAGCCTGAGATCTGTGTCATGTGTGTGCAGGAGAGGTCTCTGTGTCTACTTTCCTCATGCTGTACATAATTTATATGATTCTATCTCTTCCCACCTTTCTTTCTTTTTTCCCCCTAAACAAAAAAATCCCAGGTCCTGTAATCTTTGTACATAACGGAGCTGTTCCAGTTCTCTAGTCTTATTAGGATTTTAATTTTATTTTTTCATCTTTCTCTAATATTATACTGCATACTGAATTCTGCAGTTGCGTTATGGGCTGGTTCAGAGGTAGGGATGAACCACAGTTTAGTGCTAAGAGAACAGATATCCATGCATCCTGCTTTTCTGGCATGACCAGGAGAGGGATTACAAAAGCACCTGGGAGCATTTTTCATATCAGAAACCACCTGATAAACTAGATGTTATGAAGCTGGCTCAGATTAACCATGGTTTAGGATTTGGACAACATGCTAAACTATGGTTAATCTGAAAGGGAGGTAGAAGCTTTTGGTCTTCTCCACAGATGTGCCAGGTTGTTGTTGACAAACCTGAAATTTGCTGCTGTTTGTCCCCACTGTAGTAAATCATGAGTTAGCATCAAGTGCAAACTGACTATACTAGACAGAATACACTCATCTCTCCCCGTTTGCAGACTTGGAGCCCACGGTCATGCCCGTTTACATATGACAAGCGTTGAGGGTTAAAATGGCGATTGCATTTGTGGCGCGGGAGCGCACAGTCATTAAAACAAATGGGACCCTAATATTTGCAATTTTCCCGATTCGCGGGGTGTGTGCGCCCAGAACGGATCCCCCACAAATCAGAAGGGATGACTGTATATGCAGCCTGTGTGCTCGCATTCTTGACTTACCTTCTGTAATAACTTTTTGATGTTTTTAATATGGAATATTTGCTATCATGATAGCTATAAGATGGAGGTGGCTTACATATTTTCCAGAGAGGTGGATGTTAGGCTCAGTCACTCTTCATTAGAAATGGAAGGGAGTCTGACTTAAAACTGCTTTGAGACATACCTAGCAAGGTACTTTTGCTTTTCAGTATATAATTTATGCTTGATTTCCCCTTCAAGGTGGCAATAAGCACACTGGTGGTGGACGGGAGTCCGGCAGCGATTCATGGAAGCAATATATGAGAAGATCCACTTGGTAAGATTGGAGGGGGGGGGGGGGAGTCTGTCCATTTAAATATTCTCTGAATTGCCCTGTTTGTTTTAAAAATCACAACTGCCAGGAAAACCAATAAAGTATGGAACCATGGCATGTAGGAACCCTTCCCCTGGGCTCTGTGGTCCTACTAAAAATCTCTTCTGAGCTGTTTTTTGCCCCAGGAGCTAGTTGCTATTGATGTTGGTTTCTTTCTTTGCTCTCCTCCTGGGTGCTATTTTTAAAGTAAAAACAAGGTATATTACATGTGTGTTTGTGTGTATTTTAAACTAGTTTGCTCTTTATTTATTGACAGTAGGTCTTTTTTCAGTTTTTCTAATGACAAGTTCATTGTTAGTGAGCTAGGACATTTTTCCCCAGTTGGACTTCCAGATTATAATCTAAATAGTTAATACTTAATTAAAAAGTATCCATGAAATCCAGGGTCCGCTGATCAACATTATAATCAGTTGATTATGTGCAATACTCTTTATTTGGTATCTTGGCTTGATACCAAAACACCAGGGGGAGCTCTTGGTGTATAGCTTCCTAAAGTTGAATGCCTTTGTTGGCTCTCTCAAAGCCAGGGTTTCAGCATAGCATGTATTTAAGCCCCCCCCCCTTTTTTTGCCATTGTTGGATCAAACCTGGGTTGGCAGTGTTAAATTTTATTTTGAATTGTATTACTGCGGCATAATGTTTCAGGGGGTTGCAGGTTCTCTAGGCTACTTATAGAACCCTTTTCTGACCCCTCATTCCCCATTCACCCACATGCTCAAACTGAGGAGCATACCAAAACCCTGATCCCCTGCTCTGATGGTCATCTCACACAAGGTTCTATAGAAAACCACTTGGCTTAATCACTTCTTGGAGACAGGCCTTCACACCTGAGTTGCAGAGCTGTAAAAGCAATAATTGTGATAGCACACAATCCTGGTAACATCTCTTTTGTATTCTCAGCATACTTGGGCCTTAGCAAAGTTTCTGACTCCATGCTGATATCTGCACATATGCTTAATCTGGGGTGGGTGGAGGGTGGTTTATGGACATATGCGGTTCCTAGACACCACTCTTGTGGCCCTAAAGCCCCCTGGCAATACCTGAGAGCCCCCCGCCTCCCAGTTTGTTGGGAAATGGGCTTGATTTTCATGTATTTTCTGCTCAAAAGCAACATGGAGAACCCTCAAAACATACAAAAACACCCCAGACCCACACAGAAAGCTACCCAGAATTCCCCCTTTTCATGAGTGTCCTTCTCAAAATCTTAGCAGAAAGTGATGTGATTACTATTTTGGGAATAAATTGGGTGGAAATAGAAGTATTTGGGTGTATTGTTGTGACCCATGGATGGAAGAGGGGAAATTGATCCCTGGCCCTCATGCAGTTGCTTACCCCTTAACTCCTTATTTTCCATGGATCCTAATTCTGCAGATCCTGGTGTGAATCTGGATTGGTGTGAATGCAGGAACTCCCTTGTTCAAAACACATTATGTTTGTGGCTCTCCTAGGAGTTGAGAAACAAACTTAAGTAGTTTCAGTGTACCTCACATTCTCATTTCTGTGAAAGCATTTTTAGGTCTGGTTGGCCAGTGTAGATAGAGAATGCTGAACTAAGGGCCTTTGCAGACTGCCAGAAATAGTGCAAATTGAGTCCACTTTAACTGCCCTGGCTCAGTGCTAGGGAATCATGGGAATTGTATTTTTTCTGAGACGTTGAGCCTTCTATGTCAGAGAGCTCTGGAGCCACAATAAACTACAGTTCCCATGATTCCCTAGCACTAAGTCAGGGCAGTTAAAGTGGACTCAATTTGCACTATTTCTGGCAGTCTGCAAAGGCCCTTAGTAGGCCTTTGGTCCTATCTAGTAGAGCACTTTCTGTGACCTGCTTATCTAATTTTCTGTTTATATTTCAGTACAATCAACTACAGCAAGGATCTGCCTCTTGCCCAAGGGATCAAGTTCCAATAACTGCCTTGTGAATGTGCTGCCTTGGTCGAACTTGGTGTCTCTAAGAACCAAATACCTGTTGATTTGAACCAACAGACTTAGCACCTGAAGATCTTCTAACTTTGAAGATAATTGTTATTGCTACCACATTCCTTCCAGGAAAATGCAGTTATGGTGACCTTTGCTATCATTTCTATAATGTATCCAGAACTGTGTGCTTCATGTCAAGTATCCAGTGGGGAAGAAGGATTTTAAAATACCGAGCTGAAGCTTAGATTATGATCTGAAAAATTATGGAACGCCTCTTGTACCTGCTGCAAAGTTAGGCAACAAAATGGTGCCAGATGCCTTTGGAAATAATTAATAGAACACATAAATAAAATTTAGACCTCATGATGTACCTGGGTGGTTTTTTGTTTTTTATTGCTTTTTTTACTTTTAACCTTCCGGTTTATTGAAACATAAAATATTTTATTTTCAATTTCACTAGAATTTCCTGGGATTAAGTGTGACATATATTGCCAGAGCATATTCTTGTGAGAGATGAAGCTTTCCCCCTCTATATTTCAATATGTGGAGATGGAGGAGAGCTGTATGCACAATGCATGTAAAACAAAACAACAATTTCTGCTTTAGGGGTAAGCTGAAAATCAATGCAGTTTGGGCTTTATTCTCATTACACAAAGCATTCTGGGCTTTTAAAAATATAGTTGAGTTGTGTGATACTGTAAAAACTTCAAAAAGGTATGTGAGGACCATGGGGGCAGTCTCAAGAGAAAGCTCCTCCAATCTAGCTGGGCAAAAATTTCCCTCCTTGTTATGAAATTCTTGCTTTGCCCTTTAGCACATATTGATGTGGGTGAATATCAGGGGAAGGTTTTAAGTGCAGGGGAACAACCATGCCTAGCACTTTTGACCACTGAAAAAATTGATCAGACTTTCTCATATAAGCCACTCTGGTTTTTGATCAGACATTTGGCATTGGATCTAACATGTATGTGTGTGTGTCTTTTATATCCAAGCTGATTTAGATTGTGTTACAGACTTCTTTACTCTGTGTTATTTGCACACACACACCACACCTATCAACAGTGTCAACATGTGTCAGCAGGGGACGTGAAATGTAAGTGATACTGTAGGTTTCTGATGTAAATGTGTATGTACAGGTTGAATCTCCCTTATCTGGAATTCTGAAATCCAAAATATTCCAAAACCCAAAATTGTCTACATGGATGGCTGAGATAGTGATACATTTGCTTTCTGGTGGTGTAAGGTATACAAACTTTGTTTCATGCACAAAATTATTAAAAATATTGTGTATAAAATTACCTTCAGGATATATGTATAAGGTTTATTTGACTCATAAATAAATTTCACGTTTAGACTTGGGTCCCATCTCCAAAATATCTCATAATGTACATGCAAATATACATAATGTTTCAGAATCCAAAAAACTCTAGGGAAGAAAGGATCCTGGCTTGCTGTCTGTTCCTAGAGCTACTTTGCTTGAGTGCATGGATGGAAGGTGAAGCTATGGAATCTTCTTGTTGCCTTCATTTCTACAGTGACCCTAAGCCACATCAAATAGGGTAACTGTAATTCCATCCAGGGGATTATCTGCTCTTTCAGAGTGAAGGGCCAACACTCTTCCTTTTCATTGAGAGTTGAAAGGAATGCAGTCAAAGTTAGATTTTTATCTGATTGTGTGTCCATAGCTCTATATCTGTGGGCGTACCTCTACTCCACAGTTAGAACAGGTTGATATTACTTTAACTGTCATAATTCCATTTTATACAATCTTACCTATCCCATGGGTTTGTAGTTTGAAAGGGGCACAGAATTCTCTGTGACAAAGCTCTAGTGCTGCATTTCAATTACAAATCCTAGGATTCCACAGGATGGAACCACAGTGGTTAAAGTGGGACCAGACTGCTGTAACTGTAGTGTAGATTGTCTTTCTTCTTCATGGTCTCTGTGAATCACAAATAGATTAAGTCTGCGCCTGCGCAGCTAGCTTGGAAAGTTCTAGTATCACTGGGGAAATCTATTGCAACTTTTTGGCGGTAGCTCCGCCCACCCTTATTAAGCTCCTGGCGTTCTCGCTCTTTCTTCAGTTCCTTTTGTCCACCGCGTTGGCAGCTAGCAAGGAACTTCACTCATTAGAGTTGATTGTTTCTCTGCAAAGAAAACCTTGACCTATGGCTTTTGACTGATTTTTCTGACTTTTGACTATTTTGGATTGTGTATTGGTGATTGTTGGCAAATTGATCGACCCGGACTGTTTTTGACTTCATTTTTGTCATGTGGCTTCACTTTGTCGAACGGACAAAATGGCGTCTTTTAAATGCTGCGGTCAGTGTGGCGCGAAGATCCCCACCACTGACCGCCACGACCGTTGTGTGCTTTGCTTAGGCGAGGCACACAATCCGAAGGCTTGCCTGCTCTGCAAGGGTATGACTTCACAGGCCCTAAAGAATAGGGACCTGAAACTCAAGGCCGTGGTGTGGGAGCAGGCCTTAAGACCAGCCTCGGCACCCACCCAAACTACTCCTGGCAAAGGAACCTTTTACCTCCGGTAAGGACAGAGAAAAGGATAGAGGGAGATCCAAGGAGAGGTCCAAGGACAAATCCTCCAAGGACAAAAAGGCCTCCAGATCAGCGAAAGACCGAGGGGATAGTGCTGGCAAGAGGTCTGCCAAAAGAAAGCACCTCGAGGCAGGAGGTGAAAAATCAGCCCCCAAAAGGGCTCAATCTGTCTCCCCAGAGAGACTTGGCCGGGAGAGGCCTGTGGAGTCGACCAAAACTCCTCCACCGACGACTGGATCCGAACGGGTCCCTTCCACCCCAGTATGGCCTCTGTCACCTCCATTGCAGGTGGATTAGGAATCGGAGGGAGAAATTCATGAGTTGGTATCACCATCCCTGACTTCGTATTAAACCGAAGAGCTGATTCGTAGCACTTCTCGGGCTCGAGAGTGCTCACTTGGACTCGAGGCCGACCAGGCTGATATGGAGGATAAACAGCTCCATCAGGACTGCTCCTCCAGCAGTATCTGGACCTGTATTTTAACTCCCAGACAGGCCTATATTACCTGCCTGTCCAACCCAACCAGCTCAAGCAGGACTGGCACCAGACCATGACTCATCCTACTAGGGTACTCTCAACTCTGCCTCCTCCAGTTCCACCTTGGCATGCCTCCTTATTTGTGGACAGGCTGCTTCCACGATCCCCTGCGGGGTCTCCTGCTTCAAACTGATCTCCCACCCTGGACTCTGATGCAGATAGATTCTCCAGTCCATCTCTGTTGGTCAACTTGGCATTGTCATCTCCCATCACTGACCAGACGGGACGGATGCCATCCTCATCACCCCATGGTGGCCAAGACAGCCTTGGTTTGCTCCCCTACTCCACCTTGCTCAGGAGTGATAACGCCACTTCAAGTTCCGTCCCGACCATCTCTCGTTGCACAATGGTCAGGTCCGTCACCTGGACATGGACTCCCTTCCCTTAGTGGCATGGAGAATCCATCCTTAACATCACTACCTACCTCGGTACAGACTGATTTGGGCTGCACAGAAGCCCTCCACTTGGAAATCCTATGCACTTAAGTGGAACAAGTTCCTGGACTTTTTGTCAGCAAAAAACTTGCCTCCATCCCGTGTTTTGGTACCAATTGTCCTGGAATTCTTAATGTCTCTGGTTGACTCGGGCCTATGCCTTAATTCTGTCAAATATTATTTGTCGGCCATCTGCTCGCATTACCAATTGGAAGGCAGACCCTCTTTCTTTGTGGACTCTCTGGTAAAGAGGTTCCTCAAGGGGCTTAACAACCTCCACTCTCCATCTTCGATACCGACTCTGGCATGGAGCCTGAACTTGGTGCTTTCATACCTCTCCATCAAGCCGTTTGAGCCTTTGGCCACCACAGACTTAAGATTGCTGACCTGGAAAACAGCTTTCTTAGTGGCCATCACCTCTGCCTGCTGAGTGGGCAAACTTTGTGCTTTGCGGATGGACCAACCATACCTCTGTTTCCACAGGGACAAGGTACTGACATCACGTTTTTGCCTAAAGTGGTGTCGGCTTTCCATATTAACCAGGACATTGTGCTACCCACCCTGGCCCCCAATCCAACTATTGATGCCGAACGTAGACTGCACACTTTGGACGTTCAGAGAGCTTTGGCCTTTTATCTTGAAAGGACCTCGGATTAAAGGTGCTCTGAGAGACTGTTTGTATGCTACTCAGAGGCTAAGAAGGGACTGCCAGTCACACCCCAGAGACTTTCCAAGTGGGTGTCATCGACCATTCACCTTTGTTATGAACTGGCAGGTAGACCCCCTCCGGGCTGGGTGTGTGCACACTCAACTAGGGCAGTAGCTACATCCTCTGCATTTTTGACTGGGGTGCCTTTAGAGGATGTCTGCAAGGCTGCTGTCTGGTCCTAGCCACTGACTTTTATTAAGCACTATAGACTGGACACAAGGGCCAGGCAAGAAGCCTCTTTGAGGAGGGCAGTGCTGCTTTCTGGTTTTCACTAACAAATTTGCACTGTTTTATTGCATACTTGAATCCAAGCAGGGACACTTGAATGCATCAAGGTTTATAGTTACAGTTTATTGTTGGTAATAAATCTCATCTTGTTTCAAGTTATAGGATTAGTGCTTGGATACTCCCTCCTCCACTGACCGAAGCTTGTCAGTCTAACCCATTTGTGTGATTCGCAGAGACCACGAAGAAGAAGAACAGGTTGCTTACCTGTAATAGTGTTCTTTGAGTGGTCATCTGCAAATTCACACAAATCCTGCCCAGCCTCCCCTCAACTGTGTCCTGCTCACTACTGAAATTCCTGCTGTCACTGCTTAGCTGCAGGGGCTTTATAAGGGTGGGTGGAGCTACTGCCAAAAAGTTGCAATCAAAGATTTGCCCAGTGATACTAGAACTTTCTGAGCTAGTTGCACAGGTGCAGATATAACCCATTTTGTGTGAATTCGCAGATGATCACTCGAAGAAACACTGTTACATGTAAGCAACCTGTTCTATTCAGTCAACTCCCATTAACTTCAACCTGCTAACAATTAGGGATGATGGAGACTGTAGTTGATGTCATTTCATTGGGCTTTGGCTGGAGAAAATGCGGGGAGCGGGAGTTCATCCCTCTGTATGGGCTGGGTGACAAATTTCTTGTGTGTATGTGTATCTGTGCCTTTCAAGTTATGGTGGCCTCATGTATTTCATAGGGTCCTCTTAGGGAAGGAATACTCAAGGTGGTTTTGCCAATTCCTTCCTCTGAAATATAGCCTACAGCACCTGGTATTTGTTGGTGGTCCCCATCTATGTATTAACCAGGGCTGACCCTGCTTAGCTTCCAGCATCAGACAGGATCTAGTGCCTTTAGGGTATCCCTTATTTTTGACCATGATGACTTGAGACTTCTGGGCATTGAAGTCCAGAATATCTAGAGGGCCAAATGATCTCCACAATGTTTCACAATGTTGAGGACTATTTCTTGGCCTTCACACGCATACTAGTGGGAAGTGCCATTTCAGAACCCACCCATGTGACATTTAGTAAATGTTGGGATGGATGCCAGTGTTGCAGATAAGCTTTTCAGAGCAGCAGTATTTATGAGCAGCTAGTAAAACAAAGGACAAGTTTAGAGATACTGTAAACAAGTTGATGTTCCTTAATTTCTAGTTTAATTATCAGAGGCTATTGAGTAGCTTATAAACATGCAGTAGCTGCTAGTTGATTATTGTTCCCTGAGGACCCCTGTTTGAGTAGCTGTAAAATATGTCCTAGAGCTGCTACTGTATTATGTGTTGTGAAAAGCTGCTTACAGTTTAATACAGCTGTTGTTTGTAGCTTCTGCTGTTGCATACACTTAATTACCATTGAATATGTAACATCAGTGAATCCTGAGTGTTAAATTACACGGATGATCAATAATTCATTTGCTTGCGGTGTATTGTTTTACTACAGAGTGACCTTGCAAGAATATAAAGGCTGAAAATAAACATCCCTCTCTCACAGTGGCTTTAGAGTTTGGTCAGTGAAGGCCAACACCCTAAAATGTTAGATTTCCTTGCTCACTTACCTGATAACATCTTATATAAAATAATTATATGACTGATAAAACATAGCTAATGGTGAGTCTCAATTAAATCACTTCACTTATGGAGCTGCTGCCTTCTAACCACTCTCCGTTCTCACCAATCTTCTGGGAGACGAGATCAGGTGAAGGTGATGTTTCTAAGAAGAAACATCAATGCAAATGGTGTTGCATATGGATATTACTTTCATGTAG
Source organism: Phrynosoma blainvillii (assembly GCA_026167975.1). Taxonomy (NCBI): domain Eukaryota; kingdom Metazoa; phylum Chordata; class Lepidosauria; order Squamata; family Phrynosomatidae; genus Phrynosoma; species Phrynosoma blainvillii. The sequence goes on along the minus strand of JANUYF010000002.1, from coordinate 88,846,510 downwards.
GAAAGTGAAACATTCAGTATCACATGCAACCAGTGTGCACCAAAGCAAAGGGCTAGTCAGGTCTCTGTAAGAACATGTTCATGATCAATGGATGTGTGTTTTAAGGGCACAAGGTTATGGGGATAAAAATAATTGCATCCATTATTTCCAATGAGTTTTTCCCAACATGTGTCTTTTCTTTCCCATGTAAGTTCTTTGTTGGCTTTCCCCTATGGGTGGTTATAAATGGTGTGAAGGGAGAGAGTGAGGCAATGTCTTTCTTTCTTGATTGATTGATTTAATTTATATGCTGCTTTCCTCCTGAATGGGACTTTAAGCAGCTTACAATATAAATTAGAACATCTAAAACCATATGGAGTACAAAAGTTATAAAAGCATTAAATGATACATTTCATTAAAACACTATATTTAAATCATTAAAAATCAAAATAATTGAAACACTTAAAATATACATTACATACTAAAAACAGGATACCTAATTGCACACCACTCCAAACTGGTCTGCCAAGGTTGAAGTTCTGTTTAAACAGGAAAGTCTTTGCCTGTCACCAGGGCAGGAGACAAATTGAATCTCCCTAGGGAATATGTTCCATAGACCAGGAGCAGCCACCAAGAAGGCTCTCTCCTGTGTCCTTACCCATTGAGTCTGGGAGCGTGGTGGGATGGAGAGAAAGACCCCCTAAAGATCAGAAGACTTGGGCAGACTCATATGGAGAGAGATGAACATTCAGATTGTCTGGACCTAAGCCATATAGGGCTTTATAGGTCATGAGTAGCACTTTGAATTGTGCCCAGAAATAGATTAGCAGCCAGTGAAGCTGTTCCAGCAACAGAGTTATATGCTGTCTATAACCAGCCCTATACTGTCCCATTCCCACAAAAATAAGAGGGAGGTGATTCAGACACAAGAGCTCATGCTAAACAGGACCAGAACTAATGAAAATACCTAGAACAAATACTTGAAACAATAAGTAATGTATTAAACATGTATCTAAAAATATCAACTCATTGTGATGGTACTAAAAACATGGGATAATGTACAAACCTCAACAGAACAAAATAGAAATTCCACATCAAACACTACCAGAACAAAACAAATTCCACTTGCAACACAAAGAACAAGTCAGGAATTAAAGATTAAACAAACAAATGAAAACAACTACTTGAAAGGAGTACAACAATAGCCCATGTACATAATTAATGTAATATGTACAGTATACAATCTGAGAAACTGAGGCCTAAATGGAATTCCAGCTACTTATAACAGACTGCAAAAATGCATGTTAAACTACTAATAAAACATGGTAAATTCAGTTCTGTTTAAATATAATCTATGAATACTGTCAAAAGTTCCAGAAAATGTTCAGAGCAATAGTCCATGCAGATCACAAGTTACCTATTACTTTCCAACCATTTCCTGATACATTTAGGGAGGGAATGTCTGCAGTGTGCATTTATATATATGAGCTGGACTAGAAGCTCTGATCTGGCAGAGCTCCTATATTAGGAAGACTTCTGTCTCTGTGGGGGCTGCCCTCATAATTTGGAACCCGTGTACAGTATCAGTTCTGAATCACAGAAAGAAACTGTACATGCAGCAAGTGTACAAATTCCACCCTCAGTATGGGACGGACTCTAACAATGTGACTGTAATTATCTGTGTGAGCCTGCAAAGAACCACAATTATTCTAGAATCTTCTTTGCTGTTCTTGTGCACCAAACAATGTCTCCAGACACTGCTGCTCTGAATTATTTTCTAAGTTTGTGTCATATTTTCATATGAACACATGGGGCAAGACTAGTTTGTTTCGTTCTCTGATACAGAAACCCTCAGGGCACATTGTTGCAATCTTTTTGCAGGTAGTAGCCACAAGGGTGATCTCAAAATGTGTCATCTGCGCTAACAATGCAATCACTTCAATACACTGTGACCATTTTTTGAAATGAACTCAGATTTCCTCATATTGTAGTCCACTACTGTGTTGTGTCAGAGACTTCAAGTTGCCTGTTGACTTACAACAACCGCATGGATTTCATAGGGCTTGCCATTGCCATTGCCTTCCTTTGAAATATAGCCTACTGGAGCCCAATGAATCCAGATTGACCTAGTACTGTGACGGCTACAAAAATTGCCAATTTAAAATTTATCAGCAAGTATTGATTCAGTTTAACTTGGACTCATTAGGTAATGTGTGTGTTCTTGCTGAAGGTGTTGGTTCCTTTTGTGAGACCTAGCCACGCCAGACATTTTGCCACCCCAGTTGAAGAAGCCACAAATTGTGCTTTCCTTCTTCAAAATCTGTAATATTTAAAGCAAGCCAAATTATTTTAGCAAGGGGTTGGACTGGATGGCCCTTGTGGTCTCTATGATTCTGTTGATCACTCCTACCCCCCGCCCCCCCAGGAAGATACAGATACAGGAAAAATAGAATTTAGAATTGTTAAGAATTTGTTTACCTTTTCTTGACACTGCTGCCTGGGAGGGATATCTTTTCCTGGTGATAGTGTCAGCTCTGATTTTTAGAGATAATAAATTATCACCAGTCCAGTTACTGAGGTTAAGAATTGGTCACTGTTCTGAGCATCCACATATGTGAGATGTGCAAGTCCACTCCTGCCACTTACAGTCCTTGGACTTGAAATACTTCCCCCAGCATGTAGTTAGCCATATTTTGAGATCACCTACAGCAGCTCTTTAAGGGTTACCTCAATCTGAGGCTTGGAAGAAGGAGGTGAGGAAATTCAGGACTTTTTGGATGGCAATCTAGCTCTGGAATGCTCACCTTGTGAGAGCTTGCATGCCTGTTGCCCACATCATTATCTTTTGACGTTATGCTAAGACTTTGCTGTTTTCTTGGGCATTTAACATAATTTAGCTTATTCACTGTTTAGTCTCTGGTGTGACTTTAACATGTGTAACAGAAGATGTTCCTGATACCTGGCTGAATGAGACTACGTGTGAAAGGGATCTAGGAATCCAGGTGGACCACAAGTTGAACATGAGTCAACAGTGTGATGCAGCAGCTAAAAAGGCCAATGCAATTTTACACTGCATCAGTAGAAGTATAGTGTCTAGATCAAGAGAAGTAATAGTGACACTGTATTCTGCATTGGTCAGGCCTCACCTGGAATACTGTGTCCAGTTCTGGGCACCACAATTCAAAAAGGATGTGGAGAAACTGGAGCGTGTCCAAAGGAGGGCAACTAAAATGGTGAAGGGTCTGGAAACCAAGCCCTATGAGGAACGACTTAGGGAGCTGGGGATGTTTAGCCTGGAGAAGAGAAGGCTGAGAGGTGATATGATAGCCGTGTTTAAATATTTGAAGGGATGTCATATTGAGGAGGGAACAAGCTTGTTTTCTGCTGCTCCAGAGACTAGGACCCGGAACAATGGATGCAAGCTGCAAGAAAAGAGATTCCACCTCAACATTAGGAGGAACTTCCTGACAGTAAGGGCGGTTCGACAGTGGAACACACTCCCTCAGAGAGTAGTGGAGTCTCCTTCCTTGGAGGTCTTTAAGCAGAGGCTGGATGGCCATCTGTCGGGGATGCTTTGATTGGAGTTCCTGCATGGCAGGGGGTTGGACTGGATGGCCCTTGTGGTCTCTTCCAACTCTATGATTCTATGATTCTATGTTTTTAGTTTTTAAAATCTATATTATATTTTGTGCTGTATTACTATATGTTAGCTTGTGTTGGATTTTTTTTTAACTGTTTTGCATGCTAAATTTTTAATGTTTTAAACTGAATAGTGTGTTGCTTTTGCTGCTGTTGTGTGCCTTCAAGTCATTTCCAAACTTTGACTCTAAGGCAATCCTAACACAGGGTTTTCTTGGTAAGATTTGTTCAGAGCGGGGTTGCTTTTGCCTTCCTCTGGGGCTGAGAGACTGTGACTTGTCCAAGGTCAGCCAATGTGTTTCCATGACTGAGTGAGGATTCAAACCCCAGTCTCTGAGATGTGGTCCAACACTCAAACCACTACACTATGTTGGCTCTTTAGGTAATGCTCAGTAAATTTTGTTTTATGATCAAATAGAAGTTGATAAATAATGATGAACCCCATTTTGGTACACAGATGTGTGTGCTAGAAAGAGATAAAGACAGAAATATTATAAACATGCTATCTCAGTAAGTTACCTTTGAGCTACAAAAACTGATGCCATGATAAACATTAGTCTTAAGGTCCCACAAGAATATCTGATGTTTTTTAAATCTTGCAACAGACAGACACAATTGCTGCTCTGGAATAAACTGGACAACCACCATTGCAACTATATTATGCTGTTTCATATTCTGGCTTCTTTGTACTCATCAATTACATAAGTACAGTCAAAATGCAGGTGGCATATTGTCAGGTGGCATCACCATCAATGGCTGTGTTGGCTGGGGATCATAGGAACTGCAGACGAACATATCTGGAGGTGTCCAGGTTTGGGGAAGTCTGAAATAATTTTTGTGGAGGATACTTTATAAAAGAAAAGGCAGCAAAGGGACCTATATATGGAAGGCAGGCCTGGAAGAAAAAGGAAAGACCAGCTTAGTGTGCTATGTGAATTTTTGACTATTATTATTATTTTGTAGCCTTTAGATGTCACTGTTGGTCAGAGGGAAGAAAAATACCTTGATCGGCTGCTTTCCCCAGTTCTCTCTTTTTCTTCTCATGAGGTCACAATAGATCAGCTTTTGCATTCATTAAGGCAGATGTGTGAAATGCAAACCTCTACTTCTATGAGCTCCTTTACATTCCAACACAGCTGGGGACATTGCTTTTTTTTTAGCTGATAATTACATCTACTTCACTCAGTTTAAGTCTCAGTTGATTAATATTATTCTACACATACACACAGCTCCAACAAGTACGATGAAAATAGTGTTTCAGTTTAATTGCAGTCTAACCACCATATTCTACTGTGAACTGTACATGGTATTATTTAACCAACCTATATGTTTCCTTCCTCCTTTTAAATGAGCATTTGCTGACTTCATGCAATACGTAGTTTTTCCAGATTGTGCTAGTGTTCCTGCATTGGCCAGGCATCTCTTTGTTCTAATTTTGTTGAGCATGGTTAATATTTTTCTTCTAAAGGTGCTCTACTTTTTATAAAATATTTCCTTAAAGGTATCCCCCATTATTCAGGCTTACTGTATAAATTAATGCAGATTATTAGTATAGTATTTTAAAGTTAAATTTGAGGAAATATATACATTGTACAATGTGAGGGCCATCATGAGAAAATTTAATTTTTGCAGATAAATGGAGAAAGGTTGGCTTTGGTGTCTAAAATAAGTGAATAGAAATCAGTTTATACAGCGAGTTTCCATTCCCCTGCTCTCTACACTGCCTCGTCTCCATCCTTTCCTTTCTCGACAGTTAATAAGCCTTCTTGAGTAATACTGTATATGGAGAGGATGGGGAGGAATGAAGCCACCAGAAGTGAAATCATCAGTGTTATTTTTGCCTGTTTAAAATTTAACTTTGAGTTAGAGTATTTTTCAAAATATTTGCCTTTTGCCTTTCCATAAATAATACTAAGTTGGAAGCAGTACTAGACCACAGCTGGGAATTGAATCCTGGTCTCCAGAGTTGTAGTCGGAACACTCTATGGATTTTATCACACAAGGCTAGTAAGGTAGAATTTTAACAGGATAAAAGCATCCTTGGCTGGTACTTATCATACAATGTTGGGCAAAACGTGTCAATAGGCTCTCAGTCTTGTTGCTATTCCAGTACTTTGTGCAGTAGGTCCCTTCTGCTGCAGTTGTCTTGTCAGATAGTTACGTGGTGTGAGTGGTTGTGATTCTTCTTCTCTTCACCCACCCCCTTGCAATTCCCAAGCAGCTTCAAGAGCGGGGAGGAGCAGTGGTCACAGCTGCCAACTGCCTCCTGAAGCTGGCTGCTGTGTGTACAGTCCTCCTGGAAGTGTTTGGCAGTGCAAAAAACAGATGGATTGCCAAAACACTATTGTAGCAAAAAGTTTGATAAGAAAGTTAGCCGAACAAGTATGCTTCCATTCTTAAACTTGAGCATTTGTGGTGGGACAGCAAGCTGGTGTGATATCAGTATCCCTAAGATTTGCTGTATCAACCAATAATTCTTTTGTAGAAAGCAGTATCCGAGTAGCATCTCAATCACTGAGATCCCAATTTAGAATTACAGAATCCTAGAATCTTAGAGTTACAAAGGGCTAGATAGACCATCTACTTCACCAATCATGAAAGAATATGCAACTGAAGTACTCCTGGAAGATGCTTATCCAACCTCTGTTTAAGAGCTTTCAAGGTTTTAGAGTCCACCACCTTTTGAGGCAGTCCATTCCATTGTCAAATAGCTCATGCTGTAACGAATTGCTTCCTAATATTTAGTTGGAAGCTCTTTTCTTGTAATTTGAATCCATTGGTTTATCTACAGTTGTAAACCGCTTAGACATCCCATAGCATGATATGAAGCGGTATATAAATGAAGCTGCTTTGCTTTGCTTTGCTACTAATCTTGAGCAGCAGAGGAACTTTAAAAAAAGGATTCCATTTTCTTCTTTTAGCAGAACAATAAATTAATGGCGTCACTCTGGTTATCTTTTTTTATCATGTTTATTCATCTGCTATTTGAGGGCATGTAGTAAATCCTTTGCTCATTAAAAGAAAAAGATTTTCCTAGTGTTAACATTTCAAAAACAAGGGATGTTTTGGCACTTTTAGTCTTCTTAAACATAGAGAAAAACAACTTCAAAATGATAGACTTCTAACCTTTGGTTTCTACTTGCCCTTTGACTGGGCTAGTGATCAGAAAGTGAGCTGAAAACTTAATCTTGGAATGACATTCTGTATTTTTTCAGGATTGGCAGCTAATTATAATTCTGTATATAAAGGATCCACATAATCTGCTTAACGGGACTTTCAGATCACTTAGCAAATATAAAAAAGTCTGTACCGTCCATGTGATGCATTTTAGCAACAAGAATAGGTCAAGCATAAATGTAAAGTCTGCAATCTGATGCTCCAAGGGAGAATTTCCAGGATGCCATAGGATATTTTACATTAGGGGTGGAAGTTAAATGCTTGTGAGCTGTGTGTAGCCTTGTGAGGAGGCCCATGCAGTCCTTGCACTCCCAGACCCCTGAATCCTGTTTTTATGGGTCAAAATGCAGGTGGCATATTGTCATGTGGCAATAATCTCTAAGGAGGTGTAGTTTGGTTAGTAAACACTGTTGCAGGGGTGGAGCTCACCTCCAAACAGCAAAATGTACAGGCTAGTATCTTGTTCAGTTGTTATACAACCACAAACTGGATTTACAATCTCACAACTTTTGGAGTTTACATTTAGTCATTACATAATTGGGCATGACTCCAAACACCTACCTTTTCAGTGAGGAACAACTGAAAGATTTCCAAGTCATTGGAGCTCTGGGAAATAAAGATTGCAGAGCTTTCCTAACTGTGGTATGCACTGAGAGAAACAGTTGTGGTAGGACCCCAGCTGCCTGTCCTCAATGCACCCTATAACCAAGGAAGGACTGCAGATACCATTTGCCAGTACCTTAATCTAGAGTGCCTTGGAAAACCCTTCAAGTGGGATGCTCCCTGGGCTCAAAATGTACTGGTTGGGGGGTGGTGGTGGATGCCATTGTCAGACATAGCTATGATGATGGAACTCTGCCATTGTAGTTATGTCTAACCACATAGGATAGCAACCAGTTTAAAATATCTGGAGATCACTTTTTAGTTGCTAGAAACATTACTAGTCATTGCCGATCCCATCCACCAAAGACAGGAAGATACCAAAGATGGCCTTCTTACCATCTTCTAGATTTCCCTTTCTAGTAGGTGTGGTTTTGCCATTAGGCAGACTGGCAGTTACTTCATGTATCAGATTCTGATTAACATGGTGGTGCTGGAGGGGCAGAAACATTAGCTCCTTGAACATTTCCTTCTCCTGAGGACAGTTATGTGTGTTCCAGGCAAGCTGCTCAGCATAATGTCAGCTATTCTCCTGTCTTTGGGTGCAGTGGAGAATGATGTCCCATTCCTAGTGTTGAAGCAAGGCTTGCTGGTCAAGGGATTCAGAGAGCTGTAGTCCCCCAAAGTAACTTTCTTCAAACTCTCATGTTCAAGGGAGATTCCATTGTGGAATCATTCAGCTTCTGAAAGTGGAATAATGGGTGCCATCTTGTCTTCACCTCTGGCAACCAATTGTGTTGGGTTGGCCCTGACTCTGGACGTTTTCACACTTGGGGTCTCAAAGCCACCTGGAGCCATTCCAGAATGGATCCTGCAGCTTCAGACCTGTGAAAGCAGCATTATTCCGGAATGGCTCCGGCAGCGGTAACTCAATTCCTTTTTGAAAAAGGAATTGCAAAGACCGGGGCTGATGCCGCCCAGCGCCGGGGATGGCGCTGGATGGGGCGGGGCGGGGCGGGGCTTGCTGCGACATAAGTGTGAACACTCAGAGCAAGGACCCGGACTGATGCAGGCTAGCGCCGGGGGTGGCACTGGATGGGGTGGGGCTTGCTGCGACGTCGTGTGAAAACTTTGCAAAGGAGCCGGACTGGGGCCGGACGGAGGTAGGATAGCGTCTGCCTTAAGCCCCGTGTGAAAACGCCCTCTGATGGAAGAGGGAGGTGGACATCTGATCTGTGAACCACCTCCCAGATGCTGAAGCAAAGCGCAACAGCTATAGCCTCATGCATAGCAGACCTGTGCTTAATGGGTGGGAGTTTTAAGCTTTTAGTCTGCATGGTAGGAAAAATGATGGCTTTTTAGGAGAAGGGGATATTGGTAGAGAAAATGAAAACAAACCATTGGCTAAGAACTCTGCATAACTTCTAGGTAAAGCCTCTTAGAGTGTTCTTAATTTTTCTCTTTCCTGTTTTTCTAAAGAGATTTAGTATTTATGCCCATTTTAAAGTATCTTTGCTTCCACGATGATATGGGATTATAATTATGGTAGATTATTTTTAAACATTATTGTCCCAAAATGCCCGAGCAGACTGGTGAGCTAGTCTGAAGCAAAAGAGTACTGATTTCCAAATGTCAAGGGTTATGCGTGCATAAAATTCAGCCACAGCCCTGCCCTTTTTCCTGACAAAGAGATTAATACAGGGAAAAGTAATGGGTGAAGTCACCTACAAAATTAGTGTAATGCTATGGCCTGACATGGCAGGATATATATATATATATATATATATATATGCTCAATTCCACACATTTATCTGAGGTCACAGATGTGCTTAAATCTGAACCCCAGTTCTTTCATTTTCATATTAGTGAGCACCATTTTCTTTGTATCTGTGACTAGCACAAAGAGAGTTAATTTTTAATTTTTCACTTGGCAGCACAACCAAATTATTGCCTTCCAATCTCCTGCTAAGCACTGGCAAAATGCCTTCTCAATGGAAAATTACCTCATCAAATCCTATTATTTAAGAGAACAGGAGCTGGCAATTGCCTTCATGATCTTGACCTACATCTGTGCTATCTATATTGTCAAAGATCAACAAACTTGTTTACGAAGAGCTGACTGAGTTCAGTACCAAACTGAACTTGCTCTAAATCACATTTTATTTTTGCTTGTCCTATTTTTCTCTTCAAGCCCTGCCTCACTACATTGTTATAGTGCTATGTTCCACTTTAACTGCCATGGCAACATTCTGTGGTATTCTGAGGTTGGTAGTTTAGTGAGGCCCAAGAGCTCTCTAACTAAGAAGTCTAAATGCCCCTCCCTAAACTACAAATCCCAGGATTCTGTACAAAGTCGCCATGGTAGTTAGAGGAATATAGTAATATAACAATGTAGTGCAATAAGGACCTTACAAAGAGCTAAGACAAGTAATACCATAAATAGCAAACAATACTACAGCAAAAGAAAGGGGGGAGTCAGAAGACACCAGTAGTCAAATATTTTGAAACAAGAACAGTCTAAGAAGCAGTACACAAAAATGCCTGCTTGAAAAAAGAGAACAGAGGTAGTGCAGGCCCAGGATGGACTTCTCTTGGAAGATGTAAATGCAGTCTGCATAAAATGCAAATGGATTTAAACCATGATTAGTTGATATTCAATGATTTTTATGGCTATGGTAATGAACACGTACTGCAACTAGGCTGATATTAAAAAGATCCTTCCATGGGAAGATGCTGGAAAACTAGAAAATTGCTGTACCTGAGGAAGAAAGCACTTACAAAGCAGTGTGGTGTAATATGTTTCTCATCTCCAGAGTATAATGTTATAGAATATACAGTAATGATAAATGTTCCACTGAAAGTGGCACCAGATTTGAAGAAATGAAGAAAAGGGTGCAGGTGTTGATGTGGCTGCAGTATTATCAGGAAGTGAGATTGAAACTTTGCATCACCAGTTGTGATCCTATTGATACACCACCACTGCCATTGGATTTGGAAAGAAAAGCCTTCTCATTGGGGTCAACGGAAGCCTTCTCCCAAGATTGACAGAAAAGGAGGGCAGAGTTAAACCTTGCCTCCATGCCTTTGGTGGTCCTGATGCAGATCACTGCCTGCAATGTTCCAATGAGCTCGGTGATACTTGCTATATTGGCCTACTGTAGGGTTGCCAGATTGAGACTATCCCAAGCCTTGGGATTTCAACCATGGTTGAACAGAATACACCATTCAAATTAAAGATACCAGATCTAATAAATGAGGAAAATATAAGTATACAGTGGGTGTTTGCTGGGGTTTTGCGTCAGAATCCTGCATGGATACCAAAATCCATGGTTACTCAGGTCCGATCATATGCAGTGTCATAGTAAAAAGGTGACCTTTATATAAAATTGCAACATCAAGGTTTGCTTTTTGTATTTTTTTTAAAAAAACCATTTCAAGCCTTGTATGGTTGAATCCATGGATATGGAGGGCTAACTGTATAAACACATTTTACAAGAAGTACTCTTGTCCTTGGATTCTTTCCCCCCCTTCCTACAAGGAGAAGAAGGTCCTGAGATCTATTGACACTAAACCATAGTCTCACATATAGACTCTCTTTATTTCTTCCACTGTAGATCCATCAGCAACTGCTCAGGGCCTGTCATCCTGAATGGATTGGTTCCTACTAGTGTGTTTTAATTCAGTGCTTATATTGGCTTACTGAAATTTCTCATCTTCTATAGTTAAGTCTTTGATCTCCTGAAAGTATTGGTTTGATGTTCAAATTGTTTCACCAATAAAGTTGAAAAGTAATTTATATCAAAGTGTGGATTGGATATGAGTTTAGCTGCTTGGGGAGACACACATCTGAATGTGTGTTGAGTTTAGAACAGACCTTTCTGCGTGAGCTTGTCGAAGGCTTAAGAGGGCTAACAAAAGCACTAGTGTGGGAAGAGAAAAAAAATCACTGCTCTTCAACAAGCTGAACTTGTGTCTGAGATAATATGTGTATCCTTGGAGCTAACAGAAATGCAGTTGTGAAGCAGTATTGCTTAATTACCTCTAGTTAAAAATGCATCCCTGATTGCATACTGTCAAGCCAAAATCAACTTGAGTAGCCATGTTAGGAAAAAGATAAATGGGAAGTTTGTTGTTGTTGTTATTAACTGCCGTTGAGTTGATCTTGACCCATGGCAATCCTATGGATGAGACATGCCCAAGACCCACTGTCCTCCACTGCTCTGCTTAAATCTTGCAACCTCTTAATACCCGTGATTTCCTTAATAGAGTCCATCCATCTAGCATGTGGCCTTCCTCTCTTCCTACTTCCCTCCACTTTCCCCAGCATTATTGTTTTTTTCCAAAGAGTCTTCTCTTCTCATGATAGGTTCAAAGTACGGCCGTCTTGTTTTGGTCATCTTGGCATCCAGGGAGGTTTCTGGCTTGATCTGCTCTAGGACCTATTTGTTTGTCTTTTTGGCTGTCCGCAGGATCCTCAACACTCTTCTCCAGCACCACATCTCAAATGAGTTGATTTTCTTCTTATCATCATTCTTAACTGTCCAGTTCTCACATCCATTCATGGTAATAGGGAATACAATGGCTTGTATAATTCTAACTTTTGTGCTCAGTTATATCTTTACATTTTAGAATCTTTTCTAGTTCTTTCATAGCCACCCTCCCCATTCTTAATCTTCTGATTTCCTGTCTGCAGTCCCCATTTCTATCAATGTTTGATTCCAGTTATGAGAATTCTTTTACTATTTCTATTTCTTCATTGTCTAGGTTGAACTTGTGAAGGTCCTCGGTGGTCATTATTATTATTTCTTTATGTTCAACATTAAGCCTGCCTTAGCATTTTTTTCTTTGATCTTCCTTAGTAGGTGTTCCAGGTCAGTGAGGTTTTCTGCTAGTGTCATCTGCATATCTTAGATTGTTGATAGTCCTTCCTCCTATTTTCACTCTTCCTTCTTCTGTGTCCAAGCCTGCTTTTCTTATAATATGATCTTCATACAAATTGAACAGATAGGGTGAAAGTATGCAACCTTGTCTGACTCCTTTGCCAATTGGGAACAATTCCGTTTCTCCATGTTCTGTTCTGACAGTAGCCTCTTGTCTTGAGTACAGATTCCTCATCAGAACTATCAAATGTGCTTGCACTCCCATGTCTTTGAGGGCATTCCATAGCATTTCATGATCTATGCAGTCAAAGGCTTTGCTATAGTCTATAAAGCACATGCTGATTTTTTAAAAATTCCCTGGTACGCTCCATTATCAATCGGATGTTTGCAATGTGTTCCCTTGTGCCTCTTCCTTTCCTGAACCCTGCTTAGACTTCTTGAATTTCTCTTTCCATGTATGATTGGAGTCTATGTTGCAGAATTTTGAGTATAATTTTGCTTGCATGAGAGATTAGTGCTATGGTCCTATAGTTGCTGCAGTCTCTTGTGTCTCCCTTTTTGTGGATGGGGATGTATATTGGTTGCTTCCAATCTGTTGGCCATCATTTTGTTTTCCATAACTGTTGACATATGTTGATCAGCACTAAAGTTGACTCTGTCAGTGTGGATTGCAGCAGTTCAATTGGAGTATCTTCTGTTCCTGGTGATTTGTTTTTCGCTATTTCTCTTATTGCAGTTTCCACCTTGTTTTTTAGAATTTGGGGTTCATCTTCATACGGATCTTCATTCCACGTATCCTTTATTTTGCCATCTCTTTTGTATAATTCTTCTGTGTATTGCATCCAATGTCTTCATTTCTTCCTGGTCTTGAATTATGTTATTTTTATTGTCATAGAGTATCTTGGGCCTTGGTTTGAATTTTCCTTTGATTTCTCTGATCTTGTGAAATAGGTCTCTTGTTCTTCCCTTTTTGTTGTTGTCTTCTATTTCTCTGCATTGATTGTTGTAGTAATTTTCTTTATCATTCCTCACAAGCCATTGTAGTGTTGCATTCATAATTCTTAGTTTGTTCCTATCTCCACAGCTGTCCTAGGTACCATGTAACAGATAAAGAATTTCAATCACAAAGTGATCCAAAGTTTTCATTATATGATTATTTATTTTTGATAAGAAAGCAAGGGAGACAAGGCTATTGAAAGAAAGGAGTTTAAAAATGAAGAGTTGACCAGAAATTGAAGGGGGAAGCATCAAATATAATTGGTTATATCTAACTAACCTTTTCAGCTTCAAAAATCTCCCTAGCCAACTGACTCCAGGACTGTCCATGTTTCATCTTTGAGGGCTTGCCATAATTGATGGAAAGGTTCAGGATTAATTTCCACTAGAGGACTCAACAGCTCTATTATTCACAGTGAGCCATCATTATTTGATAATGAGCCCCTGTGGTTGAACTGTGGACAAATGCATGGCATTGCATGGTATATTATTATAGCCTTGGCAGCAAAGGCACTGAAGCAAAGCCTCAAGGTTCACACCATGCCTTGGGCATTACACTGCATGCCTTGGGGGTCTAGTGTAATGTAGACAATAAAACTGAGTTGTGCATTATTCCCTTTGTGATCTGGATTTCTGTTCTTGAATGCTCTGTAAAATTCTGGTAAAACCTAACAATGAATAGTATCAGTGCTATTATTATTATTATTATTATTATTATTATTATTATTATTATTATTGAGAGTGGAGGGGGGGATCCACAACAGTTCATGTGTAGTCTGTAATAACATGCTTAGGTGTTAAACTTCAGCATCACATGCATTTAGGCCTAGGCTACCACCAAACATCATTTTTGTGACCATAAGCTGTCAAAAGAACTATATGCAGAATGTATTTAATATATTAACTCACAGAGTAAGTAAGTTAAATTGTGTTTAGTGGGGATTGTCCTAGGTCAGTGAATGTAGGGCTTGAATTTTAATTCTCCCAATGAACCTAGAGATAATTATAAAAAGAGCAAGCAATTTATTTACCTGTTGACTGAGCAAGAGGCTGAAATTACAAAATACCAACATGTGCTATTCTTGTTCGGAGTTTATATGTATGCCAGCAATATGCTATTCTTCCTAATGATCTGTGTGTAAATTGTTCAGTACAAGTTTAATGGTATTCTAGCCCTTAGTGCAAATTCTGAATCAGATTTTAGTAATTTATAAAACTCCTCCAAAACAAAGTTGATTCAGATTGCTTATCAATCTATTACCATACCAAGCTGAACAAAGGTCATCATGTTAGTCCTGGGGTTGAGCAGTAACTATACAGGATACCAATTACTAGAATAATTGCTGTGGGTGCAACAGAGGATTCCTATACCATTAATCTGGGTGTCAACCCATTATTGGAATATGAGTTTCATTAGGAAAGTGTTAGTCATATAAAAGGCCTATAGCAATGAAGGTGGATCTTCTTGTTTAGGAACAATAAGAAAAAAGAGTTTGTGTGAATGATTTGGATCAATGCTGGGGTGTGAGGCAGTGGCATTCCCGCACTGGGTGACACCTGGTGCAGGGGGTAGGACTTCTGAGGGCAGGACTTCTGGAGCTGGGACTTCTGGCATGGTTTCTGAGGTGGGGGAGTGCATGGGAGTGCCCGCGCAGGTTGGAGGGGCACCTGTGTGAGCTGGAGGAGCACCTGTGCAGGCCGGAGTGGTGCGTGTGCAGTCTGGAGTGGCACCCCTGTGGGCTGGAGCAGTGCCCGCATGGCCTTGGCAGTGCCTGCAAGGGTGGAGCAGCACCTCTGGGCCGGAACAGCATCCACATGGCCCCGAGCGGCGCCCATGGAGTGAAGTAGTGCCCACCTGGGCTGAAGCAGCACCCATGGGTGGTGGGGAGCTGACCGGGTGTCACCTCCCTTCTGGAGTGTCACCCGGTGTGGCCCACACCCCCAGCAATCCCCCCCAGTGACGCTACTGATGTGAGGTACTTAAACCAATGTTCCCACACCAGTTTCTCATCTTTTATTGCTTTCCAAAGCAACTACTAACCATAGAGGAAAAAAAGGGAATAATATATGTGCCCATAGGTTTCCCCCTTTACAGGGAGTAGCAACTCTGAGGGCAATGAAGCCAAGGGAAAGATTAGATTCATCTTCTTATCCCTCTCCCATCTAAATCCTCATTTCTACAGCTACCTCTTCATAATGAAAATTCAACTGGGAGTTTCAACAGCTCCATCCTAACATGTAGTGGGTTTGTCAATTCCCCTTTCTTAGATTATTTACACTTGGATCTATGAGACAGTCAGACTACAGTGGTGGAAATACAGGGGGCTCATTCTCACAGGTCAAGGGCTATCTTATTTATGACTAGTGTCTTACAGAGGTAAAACATGTGAACCTATGTACATGTTAAGTCAGGATTGCCAAAACATTTTTTATTTGGATGTCCAGGAACAATACTCCTTTTTGTTAAAGTCTAATACTCACCAGGATATCTCCTTAAAAAGTTTTAGATCAAGCTTGATTTTAAGTTGCTACTGAATGTACTGAGGAACAGATACAATGAAGAATTTAAAATACTAAAATATAGCATTTTATCACCTATAAACCCCTGCATAGGTCCTTTATTAAAGGTGGCTATAGAAATCTGTTAGTTAACTGCTGTTCTTAAAAGGGGTGGCAACTTTTTTTCATTAAAGAGAAATACAGAACACACTATACTCCACTTATGGTGCTTATTGTATATAGCACACCTGTAGGTTAAATATGCAATGACAGCATCAGTGTCTATATCTTGCCATTAAACATTCTTACCTAATCTGTTTGCTTCTAATTAATTTACCTTTACTGGAATACAGGGCAAAGGGCATTTGCTACTCCCAGACCTTTTGATAAGAAAGCAAGGCGTGTTGTGTTTTTCAGAGCCCAAAAGAGAAACAATGAAGAAAAAAAAGTCTTACCAGCAACCTCTGTTCCACATATCACCTCTCCAAATGACCTATACTTAAAAAAATACAACTTAAAATTAACTTCTTGGGACAAAGGTAGCCTGCAGTCTGTGCAGAATTATTTAAATTAAGCAGGTTTACATCTAGTTTGCATAATTCAGTCTGCTTCTGCTGTGCAAAAGAAGAACAGGGGACTTGAGGGACCATTACCTTGCCAGCCATTGCAAATCTTAGCCTACTTGTCCCAGCCATTGCCAGTATATTTTTATACCTTCCCCCGGAGTTCATAGGAGGAGATTTGTTTAAATAAGAAATCAGAGAGGCTCAGCACTCAGCGTTTTGAAGCCAGTGCCAAATTCCAGAGATTTCTGGTATTTGCATAGAACTCGGCAAACATATATACACAGTTGAATGTGAGCAGAAAGAGTTCCAACATCTGTCTAGTGCAAATGGGGACCCTCCAGATGTCAGACTCTTAAGTCCCAGCAGGCTTAGCCAGAGCAGACAACAGTGAGGAAGGCTGCGAGTTGCAGTCCAACAATTCATTTTAAACTATTATGAATAATTTAATCTCTTTTTTGTAACTTGTTAAATTGTTTCATATGTTTTTAACCTTTTAAAATCTTTTAAATTATTCCCACTGTTTTAAAGATTTGTTTTGTTGTACGCCTTTGGATAAGAGCAGGATATAAATATTTTAATAAATAATGAATGAATAAACATCTGGAAGGGCACACAATTCCCACCACTTGTCTAATGTATTGGTTTTTGAAATATAAAACTGTTTACTGAAGAAGCATTGACTGATCTACTTTAGTCACCCTTAGAATTGATAAAAGTGGGATTGATGTTGCTGTTTCCAGTGCCAATTTCTTCTGGTTTTCTACTCCTTCTCCCTAAAGAGTCTGTTTTCTGTGGCCACTGAGAATGCTTATAAGCACAAATAAAATTATGCTTCCACACTACCCCATATTAGCACTTTGGTACCACTGTAATTGCCATGGTTGCTTCCTACAGAATCCTGTGATTTTGTAGTTTGTTGAGTCACTAAAGCCCTCTGGCAGAGAATTCTAAATAACTCATAAAACTACAAAGGCTAGGATTCTGTAGGATGGGATCATGACAGCTAAAGTATTAAAGTACTATAATTGTGTAGCATAAAAGAGACCTGTTGTTTCATCTAGCTCAGTGTTGTCAGTTCTACTGGCAGCAGGATTTTGGGCAGGTTTCTTTCTTAGTCCTACGCAGATATCTTTAGTATTTCCTGTTGGTCTGTCAGGCAGCTGCTAGTCAGGCCTGTTCCCACTTAGCTTCCAAAATCAAGTGAGAATGGGTCTTTGTAGGGTGGTATATACATTATTGAGCAGTGTGTCACCTTGCCATAAGGGTTCCCCCCTCCATATATTTTTTCATTTATAAAAAACCTTGGAGGATTTAGTCCCTTCTTGGTTGTGCATGGTGCTGGTTTGTCTACATAAACAATGATACTGATCTCTCAACATCAGTAAGGAGGGGTCATATGAAATAGCTGATTACTCAAAGTCACTTTTACACTTCATACCTCTTCTACCCTAATGTTAGGATTAGCGTCCAATCCAGATACATTTTAAAGAAGAAGAAGAAACTCATATAATTTGCACTTTTGAAAATAATTTATTATTAAAACAAATAAGTTAACATTTCATAGAAATGATAAAACATATCTCTACTGTGTAAACAGAACACTATTTTAGAGATCAATATTTTAAATAACATTCATATGAACCAACCCATCCGGCAAACAAAAATAATTGAATCACTATGTTTTTCATTGGTAAGGCACTGTGAAGTGAACAGTATAGAGAAGAAGATGAGTTATGGATAGTGTAGTGGCAAAAATGACATTTTGTTTATAATCCAGATGTCATTGGTGTTCATTACATCTTCCCTTTTGACATTTTGTCCTCACCAATTTGCCATTTGTGCAACAGACAGAATGTATGTAATATAACAGAGATCACACTGAAAATCTGACATGTTGTAACTCTCAAAACCTATAAAGGCAAGTGATTAAAATCAAGACATAGACAGGCTTGAAAATCATTTGGGGACAAACTGGCTTCTATCAGACTTTACTAGCTTATCAGCTAGTCTACCCTGAGGCCATCTACAGACCTCCAACGTGTTTGATTTTACATCAGGGTAAAGGGTTTGAGCTTCAATGATAGCTTCTAATAGAACTTAATTTAATGAAAAACATTAAACCATTTTATTAAAACAATGTTATATGTTTCATTGTGTTCTGCCACTTTCTTGAGTATATGGAATTTATTTTCAAAAGATAGTAGTTACACATCAGACAGTTCATTATATAATTAGTTGCCTTTATACCCTTAACTTTTGTATCTTCATGCCATTTGATAGCATTTTATATCCAGTAAAATGTATGGGCTACATTCAGACCAACTTGGTTATACCTGGGTCACACTCAAATTACCATAGAAAATTATTCAAAACTAACTTGTCCCACTGATTTCACAGCATCATAAATATATTATCTTGGGTGACTCAGCTTGCATTGCTTTTGATGCAGCACACTAATGCAGCTAGTCTTTTGGAAAGTGATTTTTGTACCTGATCTGAATCCAGCTCTATGGAAATTAGGGCTGTCAATTTTTAAACTATTACTTATATCTCTTTAACAATATCCTGACACGAAAAAGATCAATAACAACTAAAGCTTAATCCTGACTTCACCACAAAAAAACACCCACTATATCAAGAAAGACTTCAATTGATATATGTATTTATTAAGTGGAACAAGTCTACTTGGAAGCTCTGTATGAAATATGCCAATTTCGATCCAGAGAGAACATGATCATGGAGAAACAAAGAACCCTGTCGAGCTCCCCAATAATAGCACTATGATTCCACTCTAGTGGCCATGGTTCCATCCTATGGAATCCTGTGATTTGCAATTTCAGGAGGGATACTTAGAATTCTCGCCCAGAAACCTCTAGTAACTCCTCAAACTACAAACTGTAGAATTCTATAGAAGGCAGCCATGACAATTGAAGTGGAATCATAGTGTTAAAACTGTGTAGTGTGAAAGGGCTCAGAGTTCACTGAACACCTCACAGGATGATGGCCATAGACTTCAACTGGTTGCATATGTTGGATATATATTCAACTTCTATGTCAAGTAGGAAAGACAATAGAACAAAGTGGAGTGTTCATTCAAATTCCAAACATACAAAAGACACAAAAATATCCAGACTAGCATGGACATCTAGATCAGTTTTGCAATCTAGTCTAATCCTTTGACACTAGACTCTACAGACTCGATTACCAAGAGATTCCAGAGTATATTGTATTGACAAGACTGTGAAGACCACGATTCTCCCTCAGTTCATCCAGTTATAGAGTTAAAGAAAATGGAATTATTATAGATTTGAGCAATATCACAAAGTGTTAAGACCAGTCTTCTCAATCATTCATACAGCATTATAGATAAATAGAAAGGCATCTTCTTCTGGCTAGGCACACATCAATGACTAGCTTTCAGAGCAGTTCAGTTTTGGATTGAGTTGGAGGACATACACACCATGGGGCACAGAATCTGAAGGCACCTTTAGGGTTGCTTATCCGGAGAAAAAAATGAAGTGGGAACAAATAGTCCAAAGGGAACTGGCAATTCATTCATTGTCTTCAAGCAATCTTTGTAAATTGCTCTGTATCTTTAATAAAGGAAAATATAAAAGAAATAGAATAGACAAAAGTTGCTCCCACTGTTGCAATACATGGACTTTCATTTACATTTAGAAACTAACAATTATTGATTTTGCAATCCTATATATTCACCTTTTCCAGTTTGATAAGATTAGCTGTTAGCTCTTCACAGAGACCATCAGCATGAAGGTGCAGATGAGATGCCAAGCCTTCCCGTACTGGGTGTCTTGACATATAAGACATGGAATGGGGTGGGGGTGGGGAGGAAAAAGAAGACAATTAATTTTATGTCATTTAAAACACTCAGAAACAAAGTTTTAGGGCAAATTCTTCCATAGTAGCAAACAATTTTTAAAAAATCTCAAAACACACCAAACAGCAAGGAAAATAACAGCAGAAACAAAATTAACCAATGAAGCTAGGTGACACCATATATACCACTGCAGCTAATAAAATCTGGACTCAGTGATAGAGCCAAGATTAAAAAAAAGGTCAATCTTTAGCGGCTGCTTGAAGAGCAGTAATGATGGGGTCTGAGAGAGATTAAGTTGGACAGGGAAGACCCCATTAAATTTTGGGGAGACCCCATTAAATTTTAAAAAGTAGATAAAAATTGATTAAAGAAAAGAATTTGAATAAACTAGATGATAGATATGTGTGGTTGGGATTAGAATGATCAAGAATAGAGCAGTGAAACAGAACATTGATTGCCATGGCAGCATCTCTTGGACTCCTGTGGTTGTACTTGGTGAGGCACTAGAGCTCTCTGGTTGAGAATTCTAACAATTCTTCCCTAAACTACAGATCTCAGGATTCCATAGGATGGAACCATGGCAGTTAAAGTGGAATCACAGTGCTTATAACTGCGTGGAGTGAAAGGGCCCTATGTCCAATTGGATACATTTTGTCTGTGTGGTGTAGTGGTTTGAGTGTTGGATTATGCCTGTAGAGACTGGGGTCAAATGTCCACTCAGCCATAAAACCCACTGAGTGACCCTCAGCAAGTCACACTCTCTCAGCCTCAGAGGTGGCAATAGCAATCCCCCTTTCAAGAAACCTGCGAAGAAAATCCTGTGATAGGTTCATCTTAGGGTTGCCATAAGTCAGAAACAACTTGAAGCCACACTACAACAACAACAACAATAGTAAATATTCAGAGCGAGAGACAGAACGTTTAGACAAAGACAATGCTGTCTTACTCATTAATATATGAATCCCTGAAGGAAGCCATGGAACCAAGTTGGTCTTCTAGAATGTGGATTTTATATCTCATGTAGAATGTGGAGAAAATGAGTACACAAACACTGCAAGAGAGGTGTGGTGAAGAACAGAAAAAGAAACATATGTGACTGCCTGACATCAAAGGGATATATTTGCTGATACTGAAAGCATATTAAGAAACTGTTGTTACATTGATTTAGTCATGCTTAAACTGTGAAGGATTTAAATCCATTTTCATGAGTTTATTGCACGGTACTTTTAGGAACAAGAATTGAATGGACTTGAACGGCACGGAATGGGGTGAGAACACAAGTTACTGCACAGGAGAATGTTGCCGATGCCACCAGGAGTCCCCAAGCCATTCCCCAGCTGTTCCTAGCAGCAGATTTTGAAGAACTGTTCAAAATCTTCAAAATCGGCTGCCAGGAATGGCTGGGGAATGGCTTGGGGACTCCTGGTGGCATTGGCAGTGTTCTCTTGTGTGTTCTCTCCCCATTCTGTGCCATTCCGTTCTGTCCAGTTCCCATTCCTGAAAGTGCCGTGCGATAAATTCATCTGTCTCAGTCAAGCTGATGTACTGCAATATAAGGCAGCAAAGCTTAGCCAAGCAAAAGGGCTTCTAGAATTGTCTTGGACATATTTCCCCTCCTGGAAGTTTTAATACAGGCATGGAGAACCCCTGCCCCTGGGGACTGATGTATTTTACTGCACAACATAGCAAGCTTTTCCCACTGTTGTTTCATAGCTGCTGGCTTCACCACTCCGCCTTTGCTGCATTTTGGGTTGTGATGCTGCTGGCTGTTCTTGCTGACCTATAATCCTTGAAAATATCTCTCAATCTACTTTTAGTTAGCCTCCAGGAATTTGGCAAAATGCTTCTGGAAAACTACATAAGCCTATTATCCACAACACAAGGCTGAACAATTTAGAAAAGGTCATTTTCCTTCTCCTTCCTTGTTCCCCCAGTAGAAACTTTTCCTGTGGAACATACTGAGTATTTGATTGTTGTGTAACAAATAAAGTGGTAGTGGGGGGGGGGGGAAGGAATGTGTAAGCCATTTATTTAACCACAGGAAGCCCAACTTTCTGAATACATCTCAGATTTATACTGGTGCAGTCTTCAGAAAAATAGGGGTTGGTGGGAGGTTTGCACAGAATTATATATAGAAAAAAATGTGCTTCACTTACAGAACTGCATAGAGAATAAGTATGTGGTTCACAGACAAGAACCTTTGGTAATTCAATCTGTAGAAGAATCCAAGGACTCCAGGTGAAACTATGGAATGAACAAAATATTTATGACTGCCAACATAGATCTTGAGATACATCTGAAAATGTCATAGGTGAACAACCAGTGGGAGATTAGAACTGCCAAATAGCAATAAGATCCAGGTTTATATTAGTTGTTTTTCCTCCTTAGTGAATTAAAAATAATAATACAATGTGGTAATGCAGGTTATGTTTTGACTTCATTTAATGAAAGTGAACTGGCTTTGTCTGCTACACCACATGAATACAAGATATGCTAAATCAATGGAGCCTGTTCCTTATTGTTGTATCATCAGCACTGGACACTTTTATAGTTTAAGGAAACCTTGATTAAAATCTACTGTTTAAATATATGATTAATAGATTAGTGAGCTCATGTTCTCAGCCATATGAGAGATAGCATTCAAAGTATAAACTGATCTGAATGGAATGACCTCACTGGAATGGAGACACATTGGATTGCAAATGAGGGGTCCCTGTTGAGATGCAAACGGACTTTAAATTTCCTGGACTTTGAAAATCTCCCTATGCCTCATGGCCAGAAAGAGGAGCCTGCCTGCAAAGGATATCCTCCCCACCATATACTATCGTAACTAAAGACTGACACAACATGTAGGCATCTGACTAACATCTCCAATTGTTTTTCTCCTGTTTTCTCCTGAAGAAGTCCATGGAGTATCAAAAGCTTGCAACAAGTATGCTGCGCCTTTTGGTTGGCTAATAAAGGTATCACTGATGGATGTTTGTTTATATTCAGAACAGTGGATCAAAACAAGAAATTCTAGAAATCTAGGGTTGCCATATCTCAGGGCCTGGCCCTGAATCGCTAGTTTTTGTGGTCATCCCCAGGGACATAAGGATGCAAATTCTCCACTTTTGGTAGGTTCGGCTCCAAGCAAGAAGAAAGGGCTGTGGACAAGCTTCCAGCCCAGGTAGTAGAGTAAAAGCTTGCTGCAATTTGCAAGCCATAATTGATTTGTTTCTGCAACTTGCTGAGATTTTTCCAGGGGAATCTATGTTTTTACTTCCCCCTTCCCTTGCATTTATTGTGGCACCAGGCTCTGCTTTGAATTCACCTTCTGGTTAGAAGCAAGTAGGTTAGAATTAAGTGTTCCTTATCTCAGTTCTCTTAAGTAAGTGAGAAAGCATAACTCCCTTGTTTCACTTTGATCCAAGAACTTCCCATTTAGCTAAGAACTGTGACTTAATTTCCAAACAGGAAAATACATTCCCTGCATGTTTGAATTATAAGCAGTGAGCATCTGTGGTTGAAACTTAATGCACAACCTGTTCCTAGGCTTCAGGTTTTGGTATGGAAACGTCAGGACCTGGGAGAAGCCTTTACTGGTAACCCTAGCAGTATCATACTATAAGGTGCAGAATCTGCATCAGGTCTGGTAGTGCATGTAGAGCTTCAGCTATAAATGAAAGGGAACAATTGGAGAGAAGCTTCTAGTATGCTGGGAATGTCAGCTAAAGGAAACAGTGGTCTATGTACACTTACCAATCCTTTCCTCACTGCTCCCACAAAGAAAAATAAATAAAGTATGTATGTTTCCCCTGGGGGCTCCATTCTGTTGCATACTGTGTATCCTCCAAGATTTTTTTTGAAATGCTATCAGCTTTCCTAAGAGCCAACGTAGTATAGTGTTTTGAGTGCAGGACTAGAACTCTGGAAGATCACAGACAAGATCCCTGCTGAGTTGGAGAAATCCACTGGGTGACCTAGGACAGGTCACACTCACTGAGCCTCAGAGGAAGGCAATAGCAAACCTCTTCTGAATATGAATCTTGCACGAAAACCCTATGAAAGGGTCAACATAACTCATAATTGAGTTGAAGGTACATAATAACAAATAAGGAAATAAGCTTCCCCACCTTTCTAAAATTTTAATCTCAAAAGTGGTTTAACATTAAATAAAACCATGGATCTCTCTCTCTGTTTTTATTCCAAAAACTATGTTTTGATTCCAAATAAAAGCCTGGGTCCCCTGAAGTGTGAAGTGAAGGAAAAGAGGCACTAGAGGTATTAAGCATACTAATTAATGAGCCTATGATATAATCAGTAGATTCTATAGCATTTTTCATGTTTCTGCCAGAGGCTTCATACATTCTCAGTGAAGTGAAAGAACATATTTAGAATAAAATTTCCTTTTTGCTCACACTACTCTAGTACAAAATATATAACAGCCTTTCTGTGCATATCAGGCACTTCCCATATGTGAGTGGGCACTTTTGGATTTAATCCATAGTGCTGGCTTTTAACATATTATTGTAGAGAACCCACCCTTACTTGTCTAAATCAGTCTACATCCCCAGAATTGTCTATAAATGTGGATTGTGTTTATTTACCATTTCTTGAAGCATTCCTGACTTTATCATCACACAAATATTTAGATTGTAAATCTGCATGGAGAGCATTTGTCTCCATCTTGGATGCTTTCAGATGAGTCTGAGTGCCAGCTATGTGATAATCTGTGGAAAAACAAGAATGTTAAGTGAAAAGCAGAAGCACAGAAAGCATTAAGAACAACTTGAGAAATACTTGAATTTGTACTTGAAGGGTGAATTTGTAATCCAAAGATGAGACCTTACACAATTAGGTTTCCTTGGTGCTATAACAGAGCCAGTATGTCATAGTGGTTTGGTTGCCGGAGTATGCTCTGGAGACCAGGGTTTGATTCCCAGCTCAGCCATGAAACCCACTGGGTGACCTTCAGCAAGTCACATGCTGTCAGCCTCAGGGAAAGAAAATGGCAAACCTCCTCTGAACAAATAAAACTCCATGATAAAAACCCTGCCTTAGGGTCACCATAAATCGGAAATGACTTGAAGGCACACAACTCACACATGACAGAGTTTAGAAAATTATTAAAATTAGTAATTAAATTAAATTAAATTAAAATTAGTTATTTAAAAACATTTGAATGTTACAAGCCGCTGGCCTGTAATATAAACATGCTCTTTTCCTATCTACCTAATTTGTTTAATTAATACCCACAACAAAGCATGATGGAAAACAGAGGCCAGCTTGAAGTGTGCAATATTCCTCTGCCACCAGTTGCTGAGTCCACATCTGCCTAATTCTAAAAGTAACTTTAAAACTACAGTTTCATGGCAAAAGGAAACAATTAGCCTTGTTAAGTAAAAATTGCAATGTGGCTGAGTTATATGTTCATTATTGGGAAAAGGTGTTAATGATTAGTAACTAGTTATTTGAAACTAGGTACTTCTAAGTTCTGGTTAGCAGGTGAGAAAAACCTTCAACCACAGTTTGATTTTGCATACTGCATGTTAGGACTAAGGGCTTGTCTACACCAGGGAAAAACTCTAAACCAACCTGGGACCTTATCAAACGCTGGCCACGAAGCGAAAAGTAACAGAAAAGTAACCGAAGTGAGAATAAATTCAGTTCTATACCGAAACGAACTGAATTTCGCCCTGGCGGCCATAGCGCAATGAATACGAAGGCTCCAAAGGGGATTTAGCGATCAGGCGCCGCGGGATGCGGTTCACGTGGGAAGAAGGAAAACACACACACACACACACACATTTTCTTCTCTCTCTCTCTCTCTCTCTCCCTTCCCGCCACCCAAAAAGCCAGCGTCGCAGAAGGCGCTTCTGTGGATGGCAAGGATGGGATGAAGGAGTCGGGAGGAAAGGCAGCCAAGGGGACCGAGGAGGAGGAGGAGGGCTGGAGGACTGGAGGAGGGAAGGGGTGTTGGTGGGGAAAAATGCGAGAGAGATGGAGAGAGAGAGATCGCCTCCCTCTTCCCTCCTCCTCTCCTTCTCCTCCTCTTTCTCAATCCGGTTTGCCTTTCGCCAATCCCTTCCCCTCGCCGGGATTTTCTGCTTGGGAGAGCTCTCCCTGCTTCCCCGCCCCGCCCCGCCCACCATTGCGCAATGAATACGAAGGCTCCGCTTGTACTTCCCCAACAAACCGAATGTCAAAATCTCCCTACTCGCTACAGATTAGCTTCGGGTTCTGTGGAGTTTCGGGGCAGCGTCGTGTGTACACGCGGGGAAACAATACAGATTAGCTCCGTGTTCTAGGGCAGCGTCGTGTGTAAACACGGGGAAATAATATGTATTAGCTGCAGGTACCCTTTGGATTAGCTCTGCTCTAGACCCCATGTGATAAGGTCCCTGAAGCCAGTGCTGCAGTACCTATGACATGGTTACTTCCAGGATCCTTAACCTAGATCTGAACTAAGCAAAGTCAGAGGAAAGCCCAATGTTTCCTAGAAATCTGGAGCAACCTAGGGTTCTTTTGGCATGCGACCAGCTGGATTGAGTCCAATTTGGCCTGATCCATTGTCCAAATGGCAAGACCCACACCACACCCCTGAGCTGCACAGGGAAAGGGGATGGCCTGCTTTCAGAGTTGCAGTCACCACTACCTCATGGGCAGGAGCTCCATGTAAAGCCTACCAAGGCACACCACCACTTCTGCTGAGGACAAAAACTGGTGCCCAGACATGTGATCAACATGGAGTCAGAGTGCCTGTTTCTGTCCTCAGCTGAAGCAACAGCACAGTAGGCTTTACATGGAGTTTCTGCCCATGAGGAAGCAGTGGTGGTGGCTCTGAAAAGAGGCTGCTGCTGTTGCAGCCTTGTTGGCCAAGCAGTTCCCTGTGAATGCCTGGCTGTTGCTATTGTTTCTGATGAGGTCAACACAAGGTGCCTGTGTGATCAATGAAGAGGGGGCTGAGTGACCCCCCCTCCTTTTTGATCAAATGTCTGGGCACCCAAAGGCTTCTAATATGGATAGTCTGGAAAGAATGCATTATGTAAACCTTGGAAATGTTCCAGTTCTGGAGTCTGGGAACCAGTGCTGCTGGATTCTTCCATCTCGTGCCTGCGTTGGTGGATGATGCCATCTAGTTCGGAGAAATCTTCATTGAAATCCTAGAAAGGGTTGGTGCATCAACAATATCAGGGTATTAGCTAGTTCCCCCCTTGCTTTCAGTAATTTGTCTTAAAATCAGCACAGTACATTCACAATGTAATCTTGTGTACATCCACTCAAAAGACACTGAACTCAGTAGAGCTTCCAACTAGCTAACTATATAGGATTGCAATGGAGAGAACTCTGGAAGTTCACAGCCCTGATCCCACAAAGATTAACAGATAATCTACACGAAGACACACTCCCTAAACCTAATCTAGTTTGAATTAACCTCAAATTATTGAAATATAATGGACAAGAATATTAGGCCTTCCTCAGATTATAGAATCATAGAGTTAGAAGGGCCACCTAGTCAAATCTGACATGCAGATGATTCTTATAGCTTCTTAAATTTTGTAGGCACACTCTTACACATATGAAAAGGGGAATGAGTATCTGAAGACAATCTTCATGTGTGAGCCTGCTTGATTCTTAAGGTTTTAGGAGAGGGCTTTTTCTCAGTCCTGCCACTGTCACACATATTGTTGGTAAGGACACAATAGAGAGCCTTCTTGGTGACTGCACCCATGCTATGGAATTTTTTTACTGGATGAGGCAGAAGAGCCTTTTAATGAGATGTGCTGTATTTTTTAAATTATATTTTAAAACTGTTTCCAAGCATTTTAATAGAATTGTTGATTTAATAATTTTTAAACTTTTGCACTGCACATTGATTTAACTTTATTTTGTTTTAACTTACACTGCAAGCTTACTTGGGAGAAAATATAGTTATCTATCTATCTATCTATCTTGATGGCAAGTCTTATGGGTACCTGGGCTGAGGGCTATCAAAATGGGGCTGGGGCCATGTGAAGATCACTTTCCTCACTCCTGTTTTAGATTAGCTGCCATTTATCATGTTGTCTGAACCCTAAACTGTAGATACTCTTATGGTTAGTGAAAATGAGCCAGCTAACTTTGTTGGCTTGTTTACATAATTAAGATATACTGCACTTTGCCAGGGCTCTGACATCACAACATACTGTTGTTCGTTTAAAATAAAAGCTCCTCCAAATCATCTTTTTCGCTTTACTATGATGAGGAGTGGCAAAGATAGCATGAGCCTGAGGCTCATTGAAGCTTGTTCTTTTTAATGCTTGTTAACTCTGAACACAGTCATGATGCCAACAGAAAATTATCTTTTGCCAATTCCACATCCTTCATCATTCACTACCAATGCTGTTTTTATCCCCCTCCCCCCATCTAGCACCACTTACCAGAGATAAGGTTGTCGGGCGATCACTCCTGAAACTATTTTCTGGAGAAGAAGGATTGGGACTGTTGCCGACACTTAAATCCTGAAAACATAATTTAAAATGATAGTTGGATGAGCTCGTAATAAGAATGTACCCATATAGACACACCTGAAGATACTTATAACTCACCTCTAAATGCCGACAAACAGATTTTAATAGTTTAAAAGCTGTGTCTCTGGACAGAAAGGAGACAAATATGTACTGAAAAGAAAACCAACAACAATATTTTTAAAATCAGGAGAACATCTAGATTTTGTCTCTGCTAATTTAAAAAAAAAAAGCTTATTTATATCCTAGTTCAGCAATTGCTTTTAAGGACACAACATATTTTAACAGTTCTCAAAGAAATAGCTGTGTTAATCTGTTGTAGCTTAAAAAGGAGAAGGGGAGAGGAAAAATAAATGAATCTAGCAGTATCTATAAGACTGATTTATATTTTAGCATGAGTTTCCATGGGTATCAGTCTATTTCCTCAGATGTACTGACTGATCAATAGTAAAGCCACAGCATTTTAAGAACCATTACACAGTTGTGGGAGTGGAATAGAATGTAATAGGATACAGAAAGATGCAAATTGTGGCCCTGACTATAAATGTTTAAGGAGCTGTCTGAGATGATACAGGGCTTTCAAGTGGCTAGTAGTAGTCTGCTTAAAGTGATCTGTTAGTATTGACCTGTGAAAGCAACAAATCAGCTTACCAAATGTCAATTCCCTTGGTCATATTTCAACTGGCACCCACAGACCACAACTACTTCTATCATCTACCTTTATCATTTTTGCTCAAGCTATGTAAAATTCAACTGGATTTCTTATGTCAAGGAGTCTCTTATGTCATTGTTTGCCTTTGTAGATTGAAGGGTGCTGAATTGTTATCTTAGGATGTTATCACACGGGGTCTAAAGCAGTCCCATCCCCGTCCCATCCCCGTCCCATTCCGGATCCTTTGCCCCTGTGTTCAAACGACATCGCAGCAAACCCCGCCCCATCCAGTGCCATCCCCGGCACATTGCAGCATCATCCCCGTTCTTTGCAATTCCTCTTTATTTGAGGAATTACATCTGCCGCGACCAGAACCATACCGGAATGATGCTGCTTTCTTGTCTGAAGCTACGGGGTCTATTCCGGTATGGTTCTGGATTGATTCCATGCCGCTTTCTTGCTGCCGCATGTGATAACGCCCTTAGAGTGCATTTACATTATAGAAATCATGCAGTCTGATACCACTTCAATGGCCATGGTTGCATCCTACAGAATCCTGGGATTTGTAGTTTGGTGAGGCACTAACACTCTGTGGCAGGGAAGGTTAAAGACCTTGTAAAGCTGCAAGTCCTAGGATTCCATAGGATGGGGTGACAACACTTAAAGTGGTGTCAAACTGCATTATTTCTACAGTGTAAATACACCCTAACTTGAACCGTCTTGTTTGTTTTATTGAACCACATCTCAGACCACTTTAGATTTCATTAGGCATTATGGCTGCTTCCTTTTTCTGTCATACATTTCCTCATTCTTAATAGCTGCAGAACTGCTATGAACCTGGACAGATGGAGTCCTCTCTTATTACAGTTCCATGCTAGGAAAACCTGTTGCTGATTTTTCTGATCCCCAGTTGTTAAAAGCCAGCCTGTCTAGCTATGCAGGACCAACTTTGACAAAATATATTAGAAAGGCCGATTAATGTTCTCTGTTCAGGCACAATGCATTTTTATTTTTATTTTATTTTTTTGCATGTTACTGGTGTTTCTACACAAACCAACAGATACATTTTAACCAATATTTCTAGATAGTTTATATTACAGTCAAGAAACCACATATGGATCAGTTTTATCATGAACTTTTTCATCCCAATAATCATTACAAATTATTGAACAATGTATACGTTAAGCTCACATTTCTATAAAATGGTTGTCTTGAACATATAAGCCATATCACAGCTTATATTAATAAACTTGAACATATAAGCCATATCACAAATCCTGCGTGTCCACTCTGGACTTTTTGGAGAGAAGATCCCCCACTTCATTTATTAGAGATGCACATTTATATTCCTGTTAGTAACTACACAATTAATTCAACACTTTCTGATTCTGCTACCCTTTTTTTCATAATAAAAAAATATTAAAAGTGGATCCAATGGCAAAATATAGACATAATGTATTTTAACAATCCAATGCATTGCAGAACTTATAAAATATATATCTACATTAAATTGTTACAGCAGCTTCATACCATTTTTGGAATCTTGAGATGTGCAGTTTGGCAAGGTACCTAGAATTCTCCATAAGAGAGCTCACATAGTGCATTGGAG
Organism: Phrynosoma blainvillii; assembly: GCA_026167975.1. Classification (NCBI taxonomy): domain Eukaryota; kingdom Metazoa; phylum Chordata; class Lepidosauria; order Squamata; family Phrynosomatidae; genus Phrynosoma; species Phrynosoma blainvillii. The sequence goes on along the minus strand of JANUYF010000002.1, from coordinate 88,815,586 downwards.
TAAACTAGAAGGAATTCTCAATATATCACCAAAACTACAAATTGCAGGATTTTGATGGATGGAGCCATTACCATTAAAGTGATACAAAATGGGTATAATGGTGTGGTTCAGATATACTCTTAGTTCAAATAATAGAAGCAGCACATATTCTTAAGCAAATGTATGTTTAGAATCAGAGCATTGGCAATAAATCCAGAGATGCTTCTGTCAAGAAGAGCTTGCTATTTCAGAATTGACTTTGCTTCTTCCTAATTTTTTTTTTGGGGGGGTCTAATGCCACTATTGACTAACATTAATCAATGCCTCTTTCTTCAGCTACTACAAAAAGCCACAAAACAGTTCCCAGTAGCTGCAGTTTCCCCTTTGACTGTTTTTTTTAATTGCTGCAACCGCTGATGTAAAAGCAAAATGGACAATACTTAGTACTATCAATTTTGTGCTCAGTTTATAAGCTGGCCCAGTTGATATGTGTCAATTCAGTTGAGGCTAGCCTGGTCAACAACTAGTTTCACTGCAGGGACTTAGAGGAATAAGCAGAACATGGTAGGCCTGTATCTCTAATACACTAATCCAAGTAGCATTATTATAAGCCTCAAGGTAACTGTGGTTCTCCAGATGTTGTTGGCTGCAACTTTTCTCAGCCCTAACTATTGCATAGCTAAAGGTAGGAGATTATGAAAAGTCAGTCAAACAACATCTTGAGGGCCCCCATTGTTTATCTCCTTTCAAGATCACAGAGTCCCTTCAGTCATATACACCCCCCAAAACATATCTAAATTTGACAAATGTAGAGAGCAACTCTACATGGGATGGGCCAGGGTTGACTATTTGTATATCTCTACATTAAGAATCAAATACCATACTATTACTCTTTCTACAAAACCTCTGGGTACCCCTCTGTTCAGCTTTTTTTTTTGTTTTGTTTTATCTTCTTTTTTTCTATCAATTTTCCCATTAGTACTTGAGACAGTTTCTAGTAGCACTATCAACATCAAGGCCCAGGGTGAAAACACAGGGGCCAGCATCTTGTTAGTGACATATGTAGGTGTAAGTTGCACTATGCACGTGGAGTGATTATTTTATTTTATTTTATTTTATTTTTGTTGGTGGAGAAGGGAAAATGTGCAAATATTGTATCCAGCTAATGGTGGGTAAGCAGAATATTTATGCTATATAGAATCTCAGCCAGGGTGAGAAGAATAATTTATTTATTTCTTTTAAAAAGAGTTAAATTCAAAGTACAAGAAATAATTGGAAATAACAAAAATATTAAAAAAAATGTGAACTCACCCTATCAGAGAGAGTTGTTATAACCAAAGCATTTGGCACTAAAAGAGCAGTTTTAGTTTTCTTTATTAATGTGACAGAGAGCACAGGTATAGTAATCTGAAATGAAATCACATTTATAATTGCAGTGTAAACATGACAACTCATTCAGAAATAGTCCAGGGGTAAATGGATTTTGTCTTTATGAGGCTTAAACATTATAACATTTCCATCTGTACTAACAAAGAGAGTAAAGCTGTGACAGTGTTTGTTATGGCTTATCTGTTTTAACATCCACCATCTGATAGTGAACAGGAAATAATGTTTTTGTAACACACTGTTCAAATTTACAAACATAATGAATGTTATAGCATTCATTTCCCTTAAAAAGAAATCACACTATAACAAGTGTAATAATTTGAAAATTGAGAAATCCTCATTAAAAAGAAAGCATTATAAAACATCTTAATGCCTAAAAATACTAACTAGTACATTGTAATTGTTCAATTCTATCCCTTTTCAGCTACAAGAATCACCCTACATCTATAGAATCCTCCTGAATAGTGCTATAACCAAATACATTGTTAAAAGGTGGTGGTTTTTGGCAGTGGTGATGGAGGCGGTGGGGTTGTCATGAAGAAAGGGACAAGTTTGTCACTTTGGATTTTCCATAATTATTTCTCCTGATGGGAGATTTGCAATTAATTCCAACTGATGGGCTTTAAGGAAAGATGATGCACATTAGAACCTTCCCAGGAGGGAGGGAAATAATATTCACATTCATTTCCAAGTTGAAAAACAGATTTTCTGTCAGGAGGAATATTAGAGCAGTGAGACTTTGGCATGGTTTTCCTCAATATTCAAACATCTCAAAGTTTTGTAGAGGAGATATTCTTCAAATGTATACATGTGTGTTATTTTTTTTAAACAAAACCATCAATTTTCTCCACAGAAAATAAACTTCTTGTGCAGAATATACTGTTTTTGAAACTTTTTCCTGCACAGAAAACATGTGTGCAAAAGAAATAAATAGATATGTATTTCTCAACACAATAATCCCTCTGAAACTTTTTGAGATATTTAAAATACAGGGAGAATACTGTGTAGAAATATCTGTTTTCTTCCACACCAGGGAGGATCTTTGCATGTATGGATGATATAATAATGTCTGTGGACTTTATCATATGAGGACAATGGAAGTATAAGCGGGGATTATGCTGTGAAAATCATACATTCACAATTAAGATTTTCACATGATGTTGTGATTAAACAGCCATTATCCCAGGAATATCCCATGAATATCACACAATGGCGATAAAGCTTTTCACACAATGTTGCATTGAAAAGTGATTAAAGTGGCATTAACCCGTGAATAACCAGGCAATAAACAGCAACAAATCATTCATGGGAAAATCCCAAAAATGCTTTCTTGCTGTTTATTATCTGGTTATTCCGAGGATAATGGCTCTTTTATTGCACTGTGTCTGAAAATCTTAATTACGATTTAATATTACAGTTGCCCCTCCATTTTGAAGCCTGTGTCCCTTGCCTGTTTGCAGGCAGCAAATGGAAACGGACAAAATGGGGTGTGCGCCCATGGGCACACACCTCCATTCAAGCCTATTGGGCTTGATTATTTGCGGTTTCTCATTTTTGCGGGGGAGGGGGGTCTAGAATGGATCCCCCATGAAAACGAAGGGGTGACTGTAATTGCATGATTTTTATGAGATAAACCCTGTTTAAACTTCCAATTTTCCTCAGTGTGATAAGGCTCTATCTCCCAGAAATGCAATTCTACACTAATACAAGGGGCATGTTCACTGTACATTTCCTTTGAAGAAAAAATTGGATTATATTGGTGCCACCGTGGTAGTGGTAGCAAAGCCAGCATGTTCCGTGGGGGAACAATGGGACTGTCAGACCCATATGCATGGTCCTGTCATGATGATATGAGTTTATATGATGATTTGGTGGCATGATGCTATAATGCAGGGGTTGGCATTATAGCATCATGCCTGTTGCCAGGGGGCCAGGAGAGGGGGGGAATGGCTTGGTGGCCAGCTGAGCCCCGCTGCCATGCACATGCATGCACGTGTGGGGAGCGCCATTTTGGAATGCCCCCCGTGTGTGTGCCATGCGAATTCGCCCAGCGCATGGGCGGGGGGACCTTCCCTAGGCCTTGGGAACGCCCCCCCCGCTGTGGGCCATGCGAATTCGCCCGCCGCAGAGTTGGGGGGGCCTTGGGAATGCCCCCCATGCGTGCACTGTACGAATTCGCCCAGCGAACAGGTGGGGGGGCCCTTCCCTGGGCATTGGAAACGCCCCTGCGTGTGCGCACCGGGTGAATTCACACTGCACACACGTGGGGGGGGCATTCCCAAGGCCCAGGGATGGCCCTACGGTGGCTGCGCCATTCGAATTCACATGGTGCAGCCGCCTTGGGGCCTTCCAAAATGGTGCCCGCACTTGCACACGCATGCACACGGTGGCGGGTGCCATTTTGGAATGCCCAACGTGCCAGCGTCATGCATCATGCGCATGACGCCGGTGCATTGGCCGTCCCAAAATGGCACCCGCTGCCGTGCGTATGGATGCGCAAGTGCGGGCGCCATTTTGAACGCAAAATGGCACCCACGCTCGCGTGCGGGGTGGCGGCAGTGGCAGCGGCGGGACTGGCCATGGGCCAGTCCTGAGGCCTCTGTGGGCCGCACCCAGCCCACGGGCCGTGGGTTACCGACCCCTGCTATAATGCAATGAATATATACTGTTAGATGGAGAGAGTGATATTAATTAGGTTGGAATCCAAGCCTAGGAAATAAACAGAAGGGGCAGATGGTTCACAGCAGAAAAAGGTTGTAGTTTATAGCCCTCCTTTTGCTTGCCAGTATATTTGTAAAGCAGGGGTGATCCTTTCTTCCTTAAATGACAAGATGGGGAGGGGGGGGAGGAGAAACATGAAAGGCTACTTTTGATCTAGATCAAAGGGGAGCGACCAGTGCTGGGAAAGGGGGGCTGGATGAAGGGAATGCTTATGTGAGGGTTCAAAGGGAAAACTTTTCAGTTCTGACACTGAACTTGGGAAGGGGAAATCTCTGTCTCATATCTAGCACAAATCTTTAGTTTCTATTACTCTACAATGTTGTCTTGGTTTTTGAGAACTGGGTCATCCGATCCTGACAGAGACCTCATTGTTGATGTATAGGATTATGTCATAAATCTCATGGCTCTACACTGTATTCTGGCCCTAGATTCCCCTTGTTACCTTCGCAGTCTGTAGCAACATGAGGTGGTTGTCTACACACATTTTCTGCTGTGCTACACAACACCAGCACTACTGTTTTTAGTCACTCCCTCTCAGGTCAAAATGCAGTGCCCAGTGTCAATCACATGGCTGGGCATCTATCTGTGACATCAGAGAGAGTGACTTGTACTAGTGGTTGACAGTGCCATGCAGTACAGTGGGACACAGCCGCCTGGCAATGAACAGCCACCTGGCAGTAAACCATCACCTGGCATTGCCACAGAGTGCTTCAGATTTTCTGACAAAATCCAGATCCAAAGGTGAGTTATTTTACACTGGTTTAAGGGGGAGAGAGGTGAATTCAGTGCAGAACTGGCCTCATGTTGTGAAGACAGTCTGCACTCAAACTGGGACTTTTGCCCTGCTTCATGTAGACAGGTTGCAGTGGTGGGGGGGAACTGGCTTAATTGGCCCAGGTAGACATGCCCTCAGTCTGCTCCACCTCCAATGTAACTTAGGGGCTGTACACACTGTCATAAAGAGCAAGCCTGGGGGCAGAGTGGAGGTGTGGCAACTGCATGCCAGCCACCCCGACTCTGGCCCCATGCCGGCTTCATGCTGCATGCCCCACCATATGGTGGGAGGCATCAGGGAACTCCCTTGGCACAGCGTCCACATACACTGCACCAAAGGAGTGAAGAAAAGCTCCTGCAGTGGCAGCAAGGGCACTCTTTCTGCGGCGCAAAAGAGAGCTGCTTTTTGCAGCTTCTTTTTGCACCATGGAAAGGCCAGATCAGAGGCCAGCATGCAGTTGCCGCAGCCCCAATCTGGCAAGGAAAGGGACGGCATCCCACTGCCCCTTAGAGGCAATCTGTTCAGCCCCACAGTATGGGAAACAAGTAACAGTGTATTGCTTCTTTAGATCTTGCCTTCTCTAAAGAAAGGGTCCTGACAATGCTAGTTAGTATCATCCTCTACAGTACCATCTTATACAGCCACAGCTGAGCTACAAGACTTTCTGTGGAATAAATGCCTAGATAACAATTTAGAAAATTCACTTCTATTAATAAACATGGCTGAACCCAGTGCTATGGAAGCTGAAATCAGAAGATCTGATTTTCTAATTTTATGTTTTATGTTGTGTTGATTACATTGGTATCCTATGCATATTAAATTAGAATTAGGCATGACTCACTGAATCTAACTCATAAAATGTGACTTTACTTACCTTAGTGTCTTTGCCAAAGACCTTAGAATGGAAGCAAATCCAATTTTCTGAAATGAAAAGCTTCCCTTGGTACAAGATTTCTTTCTGTAAGGCACAGGTGAAATCTACAAAGGTCATATATGACAAGTTATCTAACAGTTACACTTGTGAAATGCTCCAGGAAATGTATTTAATATATTCTCTCTATATAAGATTATATATATATTACAGGTGTTAAGGATGTGGTTCTTGAGGGGGGGAAATGACTTTGCAAAAGCCAAATGGTTTTGAATCATATCTTAGTTATTTCATAACCTGAACTTTGATATTTATGGGGTGGGGGGAGTACTCAATATTAAATAGCCATTGGATTCTAGAAGGAAAAGGAACCCAGCAATTACATATTCGCTATGAACCAAAACAGACCATTGCATAGTGGAAAATCTAAATTCATGAGCCAATTGCTGAAAATCTCCCACTAACATTAGAACAACCAATAATATTTGTTGCAGAAGATGCATTAAAGGGGGGAGGGGGATGTAATGGAAAACACAGTCAATAATAATAATAATAATAATAATAATAATAATAATAATAAAAAAATTTCAGCTTACTTTGTCTCAAAGGTTCATCAATTGGGACATCCAGAAACAGTTTGTGAAAGTGAGCATTTGCCTTAAACTGTAGTTGGGAAAAATGAAATATATTTTATATTTGGTTATAAATATAAGTTGGTTAATGTTATCACCCATTTCCCAGCCTATGCCTCTCTTATATTTAAGTAACTGTGAACATATTTTCTGTATCAGGAAATGGAAGGAACCAGAACAAAAGTAAAATGAAATGTTCATGCTTGTCGGTAACAGAGAAGACAAATGAAGACTATGAGTCTGATACTTGTAGAAAAGGAGGGATGCTCTAGGGAAAAGTTTGCAGTTAACAGGGAGAATACTTTGACCAAGTTGTGAAAATGTCCAAGGTTAGTCCCAAGTCCAATTTTCTTATAGGCTCGTGTTTGTATTTTGCTGTGACAATAATACATACATCATGCTAGTGTGGTATAGTTTGCTTAAAATAGCTAACTAGTCCCAAATGTCTTCTTCCCTTCCTCAACCTTTATGAATAGCAAGGCCTATGAATTCACCAGTTGGCATTGGTTCACCACTCCTGGGCAATGGAGCAGGAGGGAGCATCATATTGTTTGGTTCCTGAGTGGCACTGGGCTTACCAAGCCAAAATCAGGTCTTTCTTGTTCTGTTCTTGCTGAAGAGAGAGAGAGAGTAACATACCCTATAGCATTTCCCAGATGAAAACTGGGATATGTGTGGCCAAATTACATCAGAGTATAGGCAAGATGGCAAAGTTTATTAATGAGAAAGAGAATAGCAGAAAAGAGAGGCTCTAGCAGTTTGCTTTTGCCTAAGCATACTGGCAAGGGCAAGATTCCACCCCTCCTCTTCTCCCCTCCCCAGCTAATTGTGTGCAAAGACATGGAGCAGGATGTTATCAATATGCTGATGACACCCAAATATTCTGCTCCATGTCTCGGTAAGCTGCCATGATGGCAGATGGCGGTTCTCCCCTCAATCAATGCCTTAAAGCGGTAATGGACTGGATGAGGAAAAACCGACTCAAACTGAATCCAGACAAAATGGAGGTACTTACAGTAGAGGCCCCCAAACCAAGGATTGGGTTGCAACCTCCAGTCCTGGATGGGGTCACGCTCTCTGTTAAGGACTGTGTTCGCAGTCTGGGGGTGCTCCTAGACTCATCGCTTCACATGATAAATCAAGTGAACACGACAGTCAGCAGCCCTGGTGGCGCAATGGTTAAATGCCTGTACTGCAGCCACTCACTCATAGACCACAAGGAGTTCAATATTGTAAACCGCTTAGACATCCCATAGCGTGATATGAAGCGGTATATAAATAAGCTGCTTTGCTTTTGCTTTGAGGGCCTGCTATCAGCTCCGGCTGATACGCCAGCTGCGCCCTTTCCTGGAAGTAAGGGACCTAGAAACTGTAGTACATGCACTGGTAGCCTCACGACTCGACTTCTGTAACGGACTCTACATGGGGCTACCCTTATACCTAACTCGGAAACTGCAATTAGTACAAAACATGGCAGCTAGGTTGATCACTGGAACATCTAGGAGGGATCATATCACACTGATATTAAGATCTCTCCACTGGCTGCCTATCGGTTTCCGAGCACAGTATAAGGTGTTGGTAATGACCTTTAAAGCCCGACATGGCCTGGGTCCAACTTACCTTGAGGATCGCCTTCTTCCATATAATCTGCCCTGTGCCCTCATGTCCTCTGGGAGGAGGCTTCTTCAACCGATAAGAAGCAGACTGACGGCGACCTCCCAGAGGACATTCTCTGCCACCGCTTCCAGACTCTGGAACACCTTGCCGGAAGAGATCCGTCAGATAACCAACTTAGATGGTTTTAAAAAAAGCCATCAAGACGGATCTCTTTCGGCAGGCCTATCCAGAATAAAACCATCTCCAATCCTGATTTCTCTTCGTTAGACACTCTCCTCTCTTTTATTTTTGCTCGCCCTAGAGGGCCTACTGTTTTAATTGATGTAATTTGCTTTTTATTTTAAATTGTCTATGTTTACACTGATTTTAATTGAGACTGTATTTAATGTATTTTAAGGGGGGATTTATGCTTATTATTGGGGTCTGTATCTGTTTTAGCTGGAAGCCGCCTTGATTGCCATGGCAAAAGGCAGGGTATAGAATAATAATAATAATAATAATAATAATAATAATAATAATAAAACTAGTTTTGCACTTTAAACTCAGTTTGCAGCAACTGACATAGGCTGAGGATGAAGGGGGAAAAGTGAGAAAAGGAGAGAAATAGGGACCCTTAGAAGCAGTTGAAAAAGTGGGATGACTGGGGATTAATTGAGACTCTTCATGCCAAATTTGAACATTTGGAGGGTATGCAGTAAAGTTATGGAAATAACTAATACTCTTTATTTGTCCCTAGGTTCTTGACTAATGTGTCCAATAATCATTCACTGAAAGCAGGAAAAGGACTGTAGAACTCCCACTTCTGCTAATAGGTCCTAGGCTCAGTTGAATGTGGGTTGGACACAAATTGCATGTCATTGCTATTGTTTTGTTCCAACCAGATCTTTAGCAGTAGATCCCCTGCCATAACCAGAGTCTATAACAGAATCTTTTGTTCCCTGTCTATATTGATTCACATCACAAACAAGTAGACGTTTCTCCTCTACCTGATTTGAGGCATGCTTCTTTCTTTCAGGCTTTGAGTCATTTTTTCCATCTATTGCAAAGAAGGTATTATCCACAATAGTCTTTGACCTAGAATAACAACAACAACAACAACAACAACAACAACAACAACAACATACTTAGGACTATTTCATTATTTTTGTTGCTAAAATGATTTTTCCTCTTTAGAAAGCTTGTGAATGGAATTACTGCTGGCCTTTACTGATCTGAAATTTGTTTGATTTTAATCAGATCAGCTCACTCTTGATGGCTATTGGTTTGCCTCAGCATATTTAAAAATATTTCTGAATATTTAATAAGTGAGATCTGGAAACAATGAGCTTATTTTCAGGTCTGAAATGAAAGTGACTAAACTGAGACTCTTGTACCTGGGACATATCATGAAATGAAGTGATTCATTGAAAAAGGTGGTAAAGTGGAAAGCAGTAGGAAAAGAAGGAGACGGCAATACAAGTGGATTGATTCAGTCAAGAAAGCCATAGCCCTGAGTTTGGAAGACTTCAGCTGAGTAGTTGATGACAGGGTTTCTTAGAGGCCCCTCATTCATAGGGTCACCATAGGACACAGTCAACTTGATGACAAAGAACAACAAACCACTGTAAGCTTTGAATCACAGACAGATTCTTTCACCAGAACTATGTATGTAATTCATACATATCAGCAGAGAAGCACAGTATGGCCTACAGTGTCCTGCAATGTAAGAAGCTGTCTTAAGGCACATCCAGACTGATTTAAAAATTCCCAGATTTTGTTCTTGTTCTTTCCAGTTTTATTTTGAGATCCTTACACAATTTGTGAATCTCAGAATGTTTTCTGTCAGCTCCTGGTACAACTTTGTATACCAACTCCCCAGGTTGGTTACTTTTAACCCAGTATAAAATCAGAAAGAAGAGGAACAAAATCTGAGACTTTTCAGTCAGTCTTGATGCATCCTAAAACTGAGTCAGATTGCTGATTCATATAGCTCAGTACTGTTGACACTGACTGATGGTGGCCTTCCAGAATTCCAAGTAGAAGTGTTTTCAGCCTTAAATCAAGGTGCCAGGGACTAAATTTGGGATTATCTGTTTACAAATCTTCCCTCTACCATTGAGCCTCACTTCCTCTAGATAGAATAAGTGTCATGTTACACCAAGACATAATAAGTGTCATGTCACTGAAAGACCTAAAGATTGCCACAATCAACACTCATCATGTTTACCCTAACTGAATGCTTCCCCAAACTCTCTTATTGATAGATAATAATCATTATAGACATGCAAACTAATGAAGCATGGGAACAGCTTTAGTTGTACTCTGGTGCTTAATCAGGTATTTATCTGGAATGGACAAGAAAAAAGGTAGGGCTCTTTTGGAGGGCTAATAGGCCTGGTAAATGTTGAGCTATTCTGTTCCTGGATTGCATGCCTCATAGTGGCTGATCCTGCATCCAGTTATATCTGAAACAATAATGAGGGTGAGTCCTTTTTTCCTGCTCAAAGTCTGGTGGGCAGGGTTTCATTCAAAGTTCCTATTCTGATCCAAACATGTCTTATGCTTAAATTCTGAGAGAACTCTAATGTTTGAAGGCTGTACAGTTGTATTGGCTTTTGTGGGTGAATATACTTTTGAAACGTTTACACTGTTTGAATTGTTTATTACCTTGAAATTGAAATTTTCTTCTGGTGTTCAAAATATTCGGCATCACTAGATGGTATCTGTGACAATCGAGGAGATGGCTTTCCAGATTTCTTCCTTTCTTCTGTTCCATTCTCACTCTCTGAACTGCAAGAAAGCAAAAATTTTTCTTAGAAGTTTATCACATGGGGAACAGCTGAATGTATAAATGGTGATTAACCTGTGATAATCCCAAGCTTGTTATAATGGTTTTCACGCGACATCATATTCAAAGTGCTATTATCCCATGAATAACCCATGATAATCCCGCAATTGCACTAATGGTTTTCACATGATGTCAAGATGAAACGTGATTAAAGTGCCATTATCCCATGAATAACCAGGCAAGAAACAGCAGCAAATCATTCACAGGAATGATTTTCCCATGAATTACTTTTTGCTGTTTATTGCCTGGTTACTCCCTGGTTATTCACGGGATAATGGCTCTTGTGTTAATCTTAATCACATTTTAATGTCCACTGCACAATTTTCATGGGTTAATTACTGTTTAGACTCCAAATTCCCTCCCGTGTGATAATTCCTCAGTGACAATCAAGAGATAAAGGGCTGTTCCACACAAATGCAAAGTAGTAAGGACGCTCATAACAAATATTGATGGTTTATGTCTCTTATCTTTCATCTGAGCATTTGTATGCAGTCTGTAAAAGGCAGCAGGGATTGAACATAGGGAATAGGGAAGAGAAGGAAGTTGTGTGGCATAGGAGGTAATGATAGGCAATTACAATAATCAGATCTCTTCAGTATCTTTGCTCACTTTAGTCTTTGGAGACGTGGATGGGCACACCTTCTTTTATAAAGGAACAGTCGTTTCAAAACTCTTCCTGTACTAATGTAAACTATGCTCACATCCAGCAAGGAGGAGGAGGAATGGCCAAGGAACCTGATGGGAACTGGAAGGTATTAAACCATAAGAGTCTATAGGAATAGATTCTGTTTCACAACTGGATCATTTTTTTATTTAAGTACATTTCTATACAAACTTTTTGTTAAAAACTACAAAGCATTTCAAATGATACAACTACAACAAAATGCAATAAAATGAATTAATCCCCCCTCTTCCTCCTCCTCATTAATAATGAAAGATTGTCTCTGTGTTTGTGGAAGCCATCAGTCACTGAGACTTTGTACAAAATGTCTCTAAATTCGTCAGGAGTTCTTTTGGCTGTTACAGTGGCCTAGAAGCAAGGGATGGAGATCCTCACATCCTCTCTATAGATAATGAAGTCCTTTCATCTTTAACTAGGATAGACTGGACAGTACTTCATTGCCCAGGATTTAAACTTTCATTCACTCTTGGACAAAAACCAAATAGGATCATATAGTATACTCCAAGTTTTTTTGCTCCCCAAAGAAGAGTCCACTCTCCCTTCTTCTTGAGCTAGGGCTAATGTTGTCAAAGGTCTTGATGCACCACTATTCTGACACTAACTCAGGGTTGGAATTTAGATTGGGCAACTGCTCAGACCAGCTTGCCTTAATATTTTAAAGAATGGGCCTTGCCCATCTGATTATCATTATCTGAAAAGGCTCAGTCTAAAACTTCATCTGTGTTAGGTTACCAGCAGGGGCATCTTATATATCCAGATTATGTTTATCTTGACTTTTTCTTTTTCATATTTGCATTAGTCACTTCCTTTCCTAATTCCCTTATTTTGGCAGGAAAGCCTGTTTTTATTGTTTTACTGTTGCACAGCACCATGTACACTGATGATGAAAAAGGAGAAGGAGAAGAATTATTATGACTACAAGCTAAGCAGAGTGGAATGCCTCTTTGCTCTGGTCACAGACTACCTATGGTTTCCAGAAAGCAATAGGCATGTTTTGAAATTATGCCTTTTCACATACAGATACAAAAATACACCTGAGTTGGGTTTGCTTCAGATTTTTGTTGCTGTATATTTATTTGGCTCATCTCTTGGTCTAGGTGCTGGATGAAATTAGTAGCCTTAGATAATCTATGTTAGGATGTGAATGTCTGGCTCTCTAGATCTTCTTTAACAGTAACTCCTCTCAAGCCTCATCACTGACATTGCTGGCTTAGACTGATGAAGTTTTGCTGTAGCAACATCTGAAGGGTCACAACTGCCCATTCCATTTTATGAGAACTGACCTTTTTCTTGAGTTGAATGTCATGTCTCTTTTCATCTATCTCTTTGTTCTGATATTGCCTGAAGCAGGTAAATTTACCTTGCTGCAGGGCAGGGCCTGCCCAGGAAAAATAGCCTCAGGAGTCCTAATGTACAATCACAACAGAAAGAGCCTATTGGCAGTATCTTTGTAAAGGATAGTGCTTCAGAGCTCCTTTGGACCTCCTTTGGCAATACTGCCAAAACAAGCTGGAGGAAAGTAAAACACTTTGTTGAAAGGCAAATAAAAGAAGGTACTGGCTGTGTTGAAATAGAATGACTTTATTTTGCTTGTGCAATGAACAAATATTGTATTTGTCCTGAGCACCATGAGCTGCCAATTGCAATTCCAGAAAAGGTCAAAGAAGCAATAGCTGTCTTGGTGAACTAGCAGCTCATGTAATCTTTTTCCTCTTTCTGGAGGAAAGGAGTAGGGCCAGCTTGTTGTGGAGGTTAAATAATTAATTGTCTTGATCAGGGGCCAAGTATGGTATGTGCTATTTTATTCTGAAACACATTCATGAAGAATCCAGCCTCAATGGTTTCAGTGGAACTTGTTTCAGAATAAACAGATTTAGGCTTTCATACATACGACTGCAGTCCTGTGGTTTTAGGAACACATCTTGTGGGCCATAAGGAGGCACAGATCACTTCCTCCCAGATCAGTGACAATATTCAATAAAGTTCTGATCTCAGAAGCAGAGAGTCCCAGAGCTTAGATTAGTTACATTTTGCACTAACTACAACTCCCAGAATCTCTTACCCAGAAAAGTAACTTTTTTTATGTCCCAGAGATGGAAACACCAAATTCTTCTTTTTGCTCCCTTTAATAGATTTCCACAGTGGCCCATGCACCCATATCAGAACTATGAACCAAGAGAGGGAAAAAGAAGTACAATGATAACCTAATTCCTTCCTATTCGTTGCAATGGAAAGCTTCAAAAGGTAGGATAAAACCCCAGCGGTGAAGAAATTAAGGCAACAATTAAACCAGTTGATATATTTACCATACTACTAAGAGTCTAGTACAGGGGTAGGCAAACTTTCCCCTTTAAGGGCCAAGGGACTTCAGCTCCCAGAAGCCTCAGCCATGTTGGCCAATAGTCCCATGTTGGCCAATAGCTCCTGGGATTCTGGGAGCTGAAGTCCCTCGGCCCTTAAAGGGAAAAGGTTGCCTACCCCTGGTCTAGTATATCAGAATCTTTGATCTTGGAGCATTCTCTTATCTGCCCCATCTCTTGAATTTAGCAGTTGGTAAATATACACTGTAAAATGAAATTTGTTTCAAGCCAAAATTAAACCATTGTTCTGCTTGCTTGTCTGGCAAATATTTTGCTCTAGCTAGCTGAATTAGTTTTTCTTCAGTAGAGAGTGCTGAAACTCAAGAGTCTGTCCTACCTGTATTCACTGACAATGAAAAATGTTGTGCTGTCCTCTGTCACTTGACAGTTTGCATAGGTTTTCACCAACATAAATTGATTCAGTGTTTCTCATTCCTTAGGAACAATCCCCCCATGCCAGAATGAGATCTTTTACTGAAAACCTAGCCAAACTAGGTTCAAGGACAGGTTGAAGTAAAATGAAGCCAGTGATGATACAAAATAGTTGTATTGATCATAAGTAAAGGGCAGATGGCTGCAGTAACAGAAACAAAAGCAAGGACAGTTTCCCACATCCCTCCATCTGAAAGCAGTCTAAGATTGCCAGATTGAAAACTAGACATGGTCCCTGTACTTTTAATGGTTTTGTAGAAGAGAGAATTTCAGCAGGTATTGTTTGTCATGCAGCCAGCTAACAAGCAGCACCTGCTGAAATTGCCTTTTACACATAGCTATAAAAAATAAAGGAGGCTGCTACAGTTTTCACTCTGGCAACCCTAAACTGGTCTCTGGAGATATATGGACCATCTCCTAGATAGGCAGTCAGCTGTGCTCCATACAGGACAGAGAGAAAAGAATGTTCCAACCATTGGGTTTTATAAACCCACCAGACCTTGCTCTCTAGAAGCTATGGTGAGGCTTACAGGTTGGGAGTCCTCATCTTGTGATCAATAGAACTGGGAAAATGGAAGATTCCTGTTCTCAAGGAGAAAAGTGTTCTTATCAGTAGGGAGGCTGGCAGAGCCATGAACCATCAGCAAAGATGTTCAGGTTATGCTGTCTCTACGCTGCACAATTTATTTTAGGGGGGCTAAAAGGGATTACAATAAACTCAGGCAAAGAGAGAGAGACCTGATAAACTAACATATGTATGCATTTAAACAGTTCAGACTACACACACACACACACACAACTTTACAGTGGTAGAGGAGGAATCAGAAGTTCAACAATTGCAGTCCTTGCCAATATACCAAAAATACAATCCACAACTTCCTCAAAATTTCTGCTTTCACTTCTAGTCTCCCAAAGATAGAAAAGCTTTAATAATTGCACTGATAAACAGTCCTTCAGTTGTGGAATTGATAATCTGAGTTGCACATAGGAAGAGGGGTATAAAATCACCAAATACTAAAGCTGTGTATTTTCACAGTATTACTGGCGTTGCTTGTGTGAGGGTTTTGTTTTATCTTTTAAGGGGAGAGATCTTGTGATATGCTTGACTGCAGCCTCTGATTGAACATAGAACTACACTACATGCTACATGAAATGCATAGTGTGCATTTAGCAATCTCTTTTATTTCTACAACAAAGTAAGAATGTATGGGACTAGTCCAGATGGGATCATTTGCATGCAAGTGGAGGGGGATTTATGCCTCCTCCCATATAATTTTTAGTTAACAATTGACACTCAGAGGCTAACAGAACAGCCAATTTCATTTGGTGCCAGTTTGGGGGGGGGGGGGGTTAGGCCAGAGATTGGGTGGGGTAGAAAACTGAAAAAAACATAACCCCATCTCCTTTTATGTATGATGGTCCTGATAGGCACATTTAATGTACAAAACACAGGAATCTAAAACTGAATGTTACACAGTCAATGTACCTGTAGTTTATATCTTTGGTCCAAAACACAGTGCAGAAATAGTCTATCTTGAGACTGCTTGAACTGCCCTGGCTCAATGCTAGGGAATACTGGGAATTGTAGTTTAAAGTGGCACCAGAGCTCTCTGACAGAGAAGGCTAAATGCCTCACAAAACTACACTTCCCAGAATTCCCTAGCATTGAGCCAGGGCAGTTTAAGCTGTCTCAAACTGGATTATTTCTGCAGTGTGTTTTGGACCATAGTGTATTTTGTAGAACCATTCCCTTACAATAGAAGAGAAATTATTTCAGTCTTATTGGGCATACATGATTTGCTGTTAGAACCTCAGATTCTATTGGCTTTCTACAACACAAAATTAAAGAAAAGTGTGCTTCTGAGCACAAAGATAAAGAACTTGATTTTTAGTATCAGAAATGAATTGAGTTTATACAAAATTCCACCCCTGGTCACTTAAAGCTTTTTTTTTCATTTGAGTAAATAAAGAGTTTAATATCTTGGATTGGTTATTAATCAGAATGGAGACTGCAGTCAAGAAATCAGAAGACTAGGACTTGGGAAGGCATCTATGAAAGAACTAGATAAGATCTTCAAGTGCAAAGACATCTCACTGAACACTAAAGTTAGGATTGTTCATGGCATTGTATTTCCCACCACTATGTATGAGTGTCAGAACTGGACAGTAAAGAAAGCTATAGGAAGAAAACTGACTCACTTGAGATGTAGTACTGGACAAGAATTTTGTGGATACCGTGGACTACCAAAAAGACAAATAAATAGGTCTTAGAACAAATCAAGCCTGAACTGTCCCTGGAGGCCAGGATGACTAGACTGAGACTAATATTTCAGACACATCATGAGAAGACCTGACTCACTAGAAAAGACAATAATGCTAGATAAGGTAGAAGATAGCAGGACATTCCAAACAAATAAACTCAGTAAAGGAATCTATGGCACTGAGACCTAAAAAGGGCTGTTGAAGATAAGGCTTTTTGAGGTGTGTCACTCATAGGGTTGCCATAAGTTGAGGTTGATTTGAAGACAGTTCACACACTCTCTCACACACACTCAGGAGAAGGAGAAGGAGAAGGGGAAGGGAGCTTTTCAGATGTTCCTTCTCTGAGAAAGGTCTGGTAAGAAATATTTGGTGCTCTACTACACATCACCTTAAGATCTACCAGGAGGTTCTGACCTATATTTTGTTCACTGCTACCTTTGAGGATGCAAAGCTGGTGAGGAAAATTGGCCCAAACTGACATTATTCAAATATTTTATATAGATTAATGGTGTATAAACTACTGGCAAGTTTATTATGTTTTCAGTCTACTTGACACAAAAATTCTTTTTGTCTGGCTCCTTTATAATGAAAATTTAAATTATTTTTCTCTTTAAGATAGGCTGCTTGGCATTTTAGAGACAATTAATTTCATCTGTCTTATGAGAAAACAGAATGTAGAATGTTGTTTTTTGCTTTATGTTTTATGTAATAGAAGCAGGGAAGGAGGACAAATGTCAAGAAGAAGAAGAAGAAGAAGAAGAAGAAGAAGAATTTTTTGGATACACACATCTGAAAAAGAGGCTAATTTTTAAAAGCTAAAGTTTTGTACTTCTAAATTAAGATGTTTGCATTTTTCCATCTTATACCAGAGGACTTTGAGGTGACACAGGTTTGGATGTCATAAACTTTAATAGCATTACACAATAAAACAAGAATAAAACATTAAATTAAAGCCCAAGCAACAGTAGGACCAAAACAAACAAACAAACAAAAAAACTAAACCTAAATCAGAGACGTGCAGATCTTGGAAGAGCAGCTCAGAAGGTTCAAATGAAACAAGAGGGTTTTTACTTCTGAAAGGACAGAAATATAATTATGCCCACCACAAGAAAGACCTTCAAATACTTATGGCTGTTAAAACATGAAAAATATTTCCAACTAAATCACATATCAGAAGCCCCTATTTAGGAATTAATTTTGCAAACTGAAGTTAGCTAATGAAGACTGTAAATGCATGTAAGCCTTCTTAAAGCCATGTTTAAAGGGAAAGTATCCTGCAGTCAATAGATACAAGAACAGGAATATTATCTTCTGTTGTTAAAAGCTAGTTGATTCACATCTCCAATTTGGAGAAGATAATGAGAAGGACAAAGGAAGTCTTGGTGTCAGTGCAAGTCCTGACATTTTTCTGAAAGTGCTCTTGTGGCTACTTTTGATCTGGCTTGAAAAAACTGAGTTTTATCATTCCCCTTTGACCTATTGCTTGCCTTCTCTACTTTTGAGTGGTGACAGCCAGAACTAAATTACTCATGCTGGACACAAAACTACTGGAAATGACTAGGAAAGCTATTGGCTAGGTCAGACTTCCTCAGTCTGCTGTCCTCAACATACTATAGACTGGACTCCCCATTAATCCCAGCTGATATGGACAATGGAGAGGGATCCTGGGAGATGAAATCCAAAATACGTGAAATGCACCTGGTTGGGGAAGGCAGAAGCTAGATACTCTCTTTTAACAGCTCCTTTGTAGCAAATTCAAAGAGACAAAGAGATTGTGGCATCAGAGAAAGTGAAAAGGATGAAGGGAGGAAATCTGGAGAAGTTCACATTTCCTACTCTAGGGAGTCAATGGATGGATAACATCTACCCTACTACATACATGTTCATACTTACAAATCTTTGGGATTTTGTATGTCTTTGGATTTCTAAATTTGCACTCCAGTTAAATAATATTAAATAAAAAGGCCCTTGACACACAAAAGAACCTAGAAAATATTCATGTTTAAATGTTTTAAAAAGAAAAAATGAAGCCATTTTTGGATTGTCCTTTCATAAACCAATAAAAACAAGATTCTGCTGCTTTATAACATCATCTACGATGATATAGGTGAACTTCTTGTGTTAAAAAAGTCATTAAAAGATGACACTTTCCACCATTATATATTTTCATATTTCCACTAGGATTCCAGAACTGCTGCAAGACTCTTTGAAAATTAGCATTGCCCAGACATGATATTTTAAAAATAAGATCTTGTTATAAATTAAGGAGCTGCTCTGCATACCTTGCCATTAACCATCATGAAATATATCACATGATAGGAACCTATTTGTCTGGCAAGTGTTATGTGTGAAATTAAAGATATTAACACACCAATAGGCAATGTAATTTAAAATGATGACTGAATAATTAGCTCAACCAAGAATGGGAAGACGTTTCTTCATTTTTACAGTAAGATTAAAATTAGGATTATCAATTTTTTTGGAATGGTGTTCTACATGAATAATTTTTAAAAAAGAAGACACAAAGTGATCTGTATAGCAAGTCATTAATAACCCCTGCAGAATACTGCATAAAATACTTTGCAAGAAGAGAGAAAAGATTCATGGTATGTGAAGTCGTAGGCTTTCATAGCCGGCATCCATAGTTTTTTGTGGTTTTTATCAGGCTGTGTGGCCATGTTCTAGAAGAGTTTCATGGTATGTTTAAGACAATTCCAAGTTGCAACTTTCATCTAACTGCAGAATCTATACACAGCATTGTCATCCAGTGAAGTAACTCATGGTATCATCCCCCATTGATCTCTTCCCATGCCACACCATACAGAATCCTCAGTAATGTTTTCTGTATTAATGTTACTCCTAAATTATAATTCCAATATAGATCACTGCATGTAATGGCAATAGTTGTGACATAAACAAAAAGCACAATGGTCACACACTGTTTGCTTCATTTGTGGCATAGATCCACTCTGAAGACCTGTGCCATGGGTCCCATTATGCCATAGGCATTGGAGTATTATGTGATTCATTGAGCAATAGGCACCAGAATGCTATGGGATTTGTTGCATAACACAATTGTGTTGTTGTGTTGTTACATAACACACTTGTTACACAACAGGGTACTGCATAGGACTCTTACAGCTTGGTTCCAGGTTATTTGAAGTGTCATATCTCCCTTTATGAATCCATTAGAGCTCCAAGATTGTCTGGAGAGGCCATTCTCTCTGTTCCACCACCACCTCAGGCTTCTTTGCTGGGAAAAAGGGAAAGGGCCTTCTCGATTGCCATTTCCAGACTTTGGACCTCCTCTCCTTCTGTTATCAGGTCAAAACATTTTTTGTGTCCTCAGGCTTTTACAAACTGATGAGGCTGGGCTTTTAAAGCTGTGTGGTGCTGTTTTTAATGTAGGTATATAGTCTTTTAATGATTTTTAATATTTTTAATATTTCATGTTTTAACTGGTTCCCAATTAAAATGGTTCCCAGACAGCATCACACTATATTCCAATAACTCTCATCACCATTAGTATGGTTATGTACCCACCTTGGCTTTAGGCAACATTCTGCCTCCTGCCTTTGTCCCCCATCATTAAAACTGAACTTGTCACCTCATCACCATACCCACAAGTTTTGCATTTCTATTGCTATTCACACACACAGCCAGCATATAAAGGTCTGTTCCTAGGCATTTCACTCCATGTATCTGAAGAAGTAGACTTAAGTCTATGAAAGTTTATGCTACCAACTTCCATTAGTCCCAAAGATGTTACAATATCCTTTTGCAGCTTTATAAATGTTTTTTTAAAATCTTGTGTTTATAAGTAAGCTTTCTACAAAGAAAACATGATTTTCTGCTAAGAATTATAGTTGATCCTCCATTTTCATGGGGATCTGTTCCGGACCCCCTCATGAAAATGGAGACTCACCAATATTCAAGCCCCATAGCCTTGAATGGGGTGCACCTGTGGGGACGTGGCCCATTGATTTTAACAGAGGTTGCCCCGCTGTGAATATTCAAAACTGCGGACCTCAAGTCAGCAAGAAAGAAGGGGCGACTGTATGCTGTTTTCCAGGCAAATCCCCCAATGAATGTTTTTTTCACAGAATAAACCTGGAACTGTGAAGGTTCTTGTGGGTGAGAGGAAAATTATTATTATTATTATTAAAATGGTTAAATCATTCTTGTCACACAGTCTCTTTTATATTAATGATTTGAAGGACATGAAAAGAGTCCTAATGATCTGATATATGAATAAATACATGACACTTTGCAAACAAAAGCACATATATAGGATTATACTGAGGTTGGGCAACTCTGGATTATCAGATATTGGTGAATTGTAATTCCTATCAACCACAGCCAGCATAGCAAATGGTGAGAGATTATGGGAGTTGCAGTCCAACATCTGGAAGATGTGGTGGTCCTTTTGCCACATCCATGTTAATACTATATACACTTCTGCATAGTTCATATGTTTTCATATGGTGGCGCAGTGGTTAAATGCCTGTACTGCAGCCACTCACTCATAGACCACAAGGTTGCGAGTTCAATACCAGCCAGGGCTGAGGCTCGACTCAGGCCTGCATCCTTCCGAGGTCGCTAAAATGAGTACCCAGATTGTTGGGGGGCAATCAGCTCACAGTTGTAAACCGCTTAGACATCCCATGCGCGATATGAAGCGGTATATAAATGAAGCTGCTTTGCTTTGCTTTGCTTTCCCTGTCAAATACATGGCTTGCTTTCCCTTTCAAAAACCTGGCTTGCTTTACAGACCTGGCTGGGAGAGGATAGCGCAGTTACCTGGGCGCAGACCCTCCCAGCTGGGTACAATGTTAGTGAGCAGGTGAAGGGAAGTGGGCGGGGGGGGGGGAGGAGTGGCTCTAGTCCACAAAAACAACCTGACCTTGACCAGGATACCTGTCTGGAACACTGTCCACTTCGAGTATATGTACCTTAGCTTGAAGACCAGGGATAGTTTGGGGGTTCTGTTAGTCTACCGACCACCCTGTTGTCTAGCAGACTCCCTAACCGAGCTGACACAGCTGATCTTGGAGCTGTTGTTGGAGTCCCCCAGACTTTTAGTTTTGGGGGACTTCAACATTCTTCTCGAGACCAGTTTAACAGGTGCGGCTCGGGAGTTCATGGAGACCATGACAAACATGGGCCTATCCCAATTGGTCAATGGGCCCATACATTGTGCAGGTCATACACTTGATGTGGTCTTCAGTAAGGAACAGGAATATCCATGGGCGGAGGTTGTAAGCACCTCCGCATTGTCATGGACGGATCATTTCCTGGTCAAGATGGAACTTAGAGCCAACATCCTCCCCACCGGGGGTGGTGGACCCATTAGAATGGTTCGCCCTCAAAGGCTAATGGATCCATTTGGATTCCAGAAAGCCTTGGAGGGTTCAATGGTTGGGAATGCCGGTGACCCTGTCGATGCTCTGGTCAATAGTTGGAACAGCGATCTCACCAGGGCTATCGACACAATCGCTCCCAAGTGTCCTTGCCATCCCGCTTCAAACCATAGGCCTTGGTATATGCCAGAGCTTAGGAGGATGAAGCGGGTTGGTCAACGACTAGAGCGCAGGTGGCGGAAGACTTGACTCCTATCTGACAGAACTCGCCATAGGAACTTTCTTTGTTCCTATTGGGAGGCAATGCATGCAGTGAAGAGAGCTTTCTCCTCTGCACGCATTGCGTCTGCAGAGTCCCATCCAGCAGAGCTGTTTAAGGTGGTGAGGGAGATGACGCAGTTGCCCCCTGCACCAAATCCCTTACTTAACCCGACAATGGCCTACTGTGATGGGTTTAACAACTTCTTTGCAGACAAAATCTCTCAGATAGGAGCCAACTTAGATGCCACCGTTGTAACAGAATCTATAGGCGAGGTGTCCAGCGACTCTATCAATGAAGTTATCCTGGATCAGCTGCAATCTGTGAGTACCGAGGACATGGACAAGCTGCTTGGTAAGGTGAGGAAGACAACCTGCCCTCTTGACCCTTGCCCATCATGGCTGGCTGTCCGGGGGGGATGCATTGAGGAGATTCCTCATGGATATCATCAATGCATCTTTCAGGGAAGGATATGTTCCATCTTGTCTAAAAGAAGCTGCTGTTAGGCCGCTTCTGAAAAAACCTTCCCTGGACCCCCTGGATATGAATAACTACAGGCCTGTTTCTTTGTTGCCATTCTTGGGCAAGGTAATCGAGAGGGTGATTGCTCTTCAGCTCCAAGCTGTCTTGGATGAAACCGATTATCTAGACCCATTTCAAACCGGCTTCAGGACAGGCTTTGGGGTTGAGACTGCCATGGTTGCCCTGATCGACGATCTGCGTCTGAGCATTGACAGAGGTAATGTGACCCTGTTGGTGCTCCTAGATCTCTCAGTGGCTTTTGACACAATAGATCACAACATCCTTTTGGGCCGCCTGAGGGGGTTAGGTATCGGGGCACTGCTTTGCAGTGGTTCCAGTCCTTCCTCTCGGGTAGGTCCCAGAGGGTGCTGCTCGGGGACATTAGCTCCAGCAAGAGGGAGCTCACTTGTGGGGTCCCTCAGGGAGCTATTTTGTCCCCAATGTTATTTAACATCTATATGAAGCTGCTGGGTGAGATTATACGGAGCTATGGTGCTAGGTGTTATCAGTACACTGACGACACCCAAATCTATTTCTCTGTGTCTTGTTTGTTGGCCTCGAATTCTAATGGCATCTCCTCTCTCAATGAATGTCTTTGAGTGGTAATGGGCTGGATGAGGAAAAACTGATTGAAGTTCAATCCAGACAAGACGGAGGTGCTCACTGTAGCGGCCCCGAAACCAAGAATTGGGTTGCAACCTCCAGTCCTAGTTGGGGTCACACTCCCCCCAGTGACTGTGTTCACAGTCTGGGGGTGCTCCTTGACTCCTCGCTCCTGATGACAAATCAGGTGAATGCGACAGTCAGGAGCTCCTGTTATCAGCTTCGGCTGATACGCCAGCTGCGCCCTTTTCTGGAAGTAAGGGATCTTGAGACTGTTGTGCACGCGCTGGTAACCTCACACCTTGATTTCTGTAATGTGCTCTACATGGGGCTACCCTTGTGCTTGGTTCAGAAATTATAGCTGGTTCAAAATATGGCAGCCAGGCTTGTGTTGGGAACTTCTAGGAGGGACCACATTACTCCGGTTTTGAGATCCCTCCACTGGCTGCCTATCAGCTTCCAGGCCCAGTACAAGGTGTTGGTTATCACCTTTAAAGCCCTAAATGGCTTGGGTCCAAGCTATCTTAGGGATCGCCTCCTCCCATAAAATCCTCCCCGCACTCTCCAGTCCTCTGGGAGGAATCTGCTGCAGCCTCAAAAATCGAGGCTTGCGGCTACCTCCCAGAGGGCTTTTTCAGTTGTCGCTCCCAAGCTCTTGAACGGCCTGCTGGATGAGATCCGTCAGTTAACATCATTAGACGGTTTTAAAAGAGCTGTCAAGATAGATCTCTTCCGGCAGGACTTTCCAGATTAATTATCCCTACCTCAGATTCCCCCACTGCGGTGATCTTCACGTGGCCCCATCTCGATGGATGAAGATCATTGCTGCTGGTCAAGCCGTGCCTTGTTATATCTCTTTTTAAATGTGTCTTTAAATTTTATATTGTTGGAATTACTGTTTTAATCCCTTTTGATTTAATGCTGTTTTAAGGGGGAGGGATTGTTTTGGATATTATGTATTTTTTTTAACTGCTGTAAGCTGCCCTGATTGGGTTCCCAAAGGGCAGGATAAAAATAAATTTTATTATTATTATTATTATTATTATTATTATTATTACATATGAATTAGTCGCAGAAACAAACTGTAAAGCAGATGAGCTAAGAAATGGTATAATATGCTTTAGTTTTAAGCAACACATTGAATCAAGTGACAGACACAGTTACAACATACTATTTCTGATGCTTTTCCTGATTTTATCTGGAGTTTCTTCCAGGTCATCCATAATTTGAGTGCCTCCTACATTGATCCTAGTGGACAGGCAGGATTGTATGAACAACATAGGGCCTGAACAGACTGCCAGAAATAATGCAGCTTGAGACCACTTTAACTGCCCTGGCTCAGTGCTAGGGAATCATGGGAACTGTAGTTTATTGTGGCACCAGAGCTCCCTGACAGAGAAAGCTCAATGCTTCAGAAAAAACTACAATTCCCTTGATTCCCTAGCACTAAGCCAGGACAGTTAAAGTGGTCTCAAGCTGGATTATTTCTGGCAGTCTGTTCAGGCCCATAGTCTCTCAGCTGCCCAGGTTTCAGACCTTTTAAGTGTTTTAATTTAAAACTTTAAATTAAATTAAATTAATTGTAGAAATAGGCTGGTACTTTTTCTTATACAAGTTCTTTTGTTCAAGTGAATCTTTAAGCATACTCTGTGTCACATTTTGGCAGACATAGGTTCTTTGCTCCACACCTATAAGGCAAACACTCTGAAGCAACATTTGAGGAAATAGCTGTGGCAATGAACATATATACCAAGGCTGGAGGCACAAAGAACCTCAGAGGAAAATCCTCAATGAATTGTATTTTATTTTAAAGGAAAAACCAACAGTCACACTTAACACTCGCTCACACAAGCACACAATAACTGAGAAATTAAAGTGTTGGTTGGAACAGAGTAAGGCCTTCTAATGGAGATACAATACCTGTTGGGATGCTGCTTCTCTTCATGATGTTCTGGGACAGGAAAGGGAACTCAATTGCTCCCAGGCCACTGGAGTTTGGTGAGCGAAAGAGGAGTCTAGCAAAGTGGAAGCCGGCAGCACCTCTGCCTGCAAACCAAGCTACTCCAACTAAACAAAGGAAAGGTCCCCTAATTTATAGGAAATTTGTTCCCTGGGGCAAAATCCAGAGAGTTGATGTGCCCAAATAGTCCGAATCTTTGATATGCATAAATGACACTTTGAAGTAGGATCTTCCAAAGGTGTGACATGGGGGTGTGAATGGGTGTATTCCTGCAGCAGGCAGCGTAAAGTGTCAGGTATATAGAGCTGTTTATTCCAACTGAAGCCATCCTATTGTCTCATAGCTAGGTTCTTCCTCACTTCCTCCAACATGTCCAGAAAATAAGTCCTCTTGGTGACTCCTAAGCTAGCTCACGTGACCTGCTGGCTTGCAAATAATAGTCTCCACATTAGGATCATAAAGGCTAAGTTCATACCAACTCTGATATCAAAGAGGAGGGACAAATTTAGGTATGTCCAGGTCTAACAATATCTACTCTGAAATAGGTTCCACCGAAGTCACTTGGGACTTGGGGCTGGGTAGAGATACACAAGACTGCACTGTAGAACTTTTGTACAAACCAAACTAGCAGTTTAATTGTACTCAGAAAGAAATGTCAGTTCCATTTCAGCATGACACTTTTGCAGAAATCTTGCAAACCCTGTTTGCTACAGGATTCCCCCCCCCCCCCCTAATCTCTCATACTGACCCTCTGGCATAGAACATACAGTCTCTGTGTGTCTCTGAAGTACACACATTCAAATGCTTCATGAAATTTCTTTTCTCTCCCACCTTAACTGATCCGGTACTGTGGATGATCAAAGACTAGCTTGCTTGCAAAAGGGATGGCAGTCCTTTTATATTTATATGTCAGTGTCAAATTGAGCCAAATCGAGTATCCAATTATGACATTAGAGAAGTTGATTCACTGAAACACACACAAGAATTTAGCATCCCCTATTTCTCTACTAGAGACGAGGACAAAATAAGTGGAAGTAAACACACAGCAATTTCAGATATATGATTTTGGAAATTAAGTGGACAGATGCTCATTAGGTGTGCAGCATATTATCATAACTATAGACACACTATCATTAGGCAACTGGAATCTCTCATAGCTCCATTTAAATCATTGCAAAGTATAAATCAAAGTAATTATACAATACTGTGGATGTCTACTTCAAAATACGTTTTATTAAATATAATGGAATATGCTTCCTATAAATCAGTTTATGGTTGTAGTTAAACTGCAAAATTTCCCCTGCTCTTCAGTTAAAAAAACCTCCTAGAGTATCTTTCTGACGTTTCGCCAGCATCTGTGGCTAGCATCTTCTGAAGATGCTAGCCACAGATGCTGGCGAAATGTCAGAAAGAAACTCTTTCAGAACATGGCCACACAGCCCGAAAAAACCCACAAAAAAAACTATGGATGCCGGCCATGAAAGCCTACGACTTCACCTCCTAGAGTAGTTTATAACAATAAGAAATATGATGGTTCCAGGAATTTTCCAGGCTGGATGTGTCAAGCAAGCAGGCAATCTGCTTGAGTGATATGTGCAAATGTACACAGACACTCAGACTGACTTACAAGAGCAAAGCCAACTGGATGAAAAATTGGATGGCACTTCAGCAATATAAAACCCTCAGAAACAGCTGGCATTTCTCATAGCAAATGACTTGAAATACACAGAAAACACACAAATGTGTTTTATAAAACCTCTACTGAAAATAAGAGAAAGAAAAGGAGACTTGAGAATGTACAATTCTGTATGGAGGAGTGGCGAGAGAGGGGCTAGTCTTACTTCTCTCAAAATAACTTCTGCAAGTTCCACATACATATTTACACTGTAAATTTGCATCTGGAAAACTCTTTCTGTGTGAGAACATGTGCACATACATATGCATGTGCATGTGCACATGAAGACTAGGAAGGCTTTGAGTACCCCCCCCCCGAAAAAAACAACAACCAGACAGCAGGGAAAGAGTTAAGCAGTCCCTCCTGTTTCTCTTCTCTGAACTTCGGCCTACCAGGTTGCTTTTAATTAAAAAAGCAAAATGACCAGGGCTTCAGTACACATATTTGCATGTAACTGCAGTTTTGTATTAAACCTATTCATATCTAGGTAGGAAAACTCACAAGAATGCCAGCCAACCAGTAGCTATAAGTAGCTATAATGAAGCAGGTGCCAAGTCTTACCCACATAGGAGTGTAGTGAATTCAGTTCCCCCATCACTGCTGCTTGCTGAGAAGACTATAGCCTTTTCCAGTGGACACAGATGGTTACTGTACTGTGAAATTCTAAGACCACAATTCTGTCATTCAGTCTCTGCTGGGCTGCCCTTGTTGGTTGTGTAGGATGAAACTTCAGCTGGTGGAGAACATGGTGGCCTAGTTTTTGGGATAGGTAAACACTGATTTTGTTTGGATTTATATCTCAGAGTAATAAACCGAGATACAAGAATACATCCATCTTGTGTATGCTTTGATTAAATCTAGAAATCTTTAATTTCTAAATTTCATCTAAATGAAAAACAACAACTATGGTTACTAGATTCAGAACAAATCAGGACTTTGAGACTGCTTCTTAAATGTGGTTTAAGATCTAGGCTTAGTTTCCAAGTTTGGATGAAAGGATTGGGGGAAGTATTATTAACAGAAGACATCTGAGTTTAATTGCAGCATAGTGAGAAGGAAGGAAGGAAGGAAGGAATTGGCTTTGTTCATAGGACTGGCTATCAAAAAGTTCTTGGGCTTAACTTTCAGAGCCACGATGACTAGAAACTTGGGAATTAAAATGGGAGCCTTAAATAAATGTAAAGTTCCATATGAGATAACTGGGTTCTGTATAAACCTGCTGTTGTTATCGTGTGACTCCAAGTCATTTTTTTTTACTTATGGCGACCATAAGGTGAACATATCATAGGGTTTTCTTGGCAAGTTTCTTCAGAGGGGGTTTGCCATTGCCATCTTTTAAGGTTTAGAGTGTGTGACTTTCCCAAGTTGCCAAATGGGTTTTCAGAAAGTGCCAATTATACCTGGAAACACAAGGAAGTCCCAATTATAGTATACCTGGAAACACAAGGAAGTCCCACTTTGAATTAAAGGTGAGAACTGTGTCTGTGAATTCAAGTTCAACAGAAGACCATCTATTTAGCTATCCAATGTGTGTGTTCTGACTTTCTGAAAATGCAGCAAAATAAAGTCCTGATATCCACAGT
Organism: Phrynosoma blainvillii; assembly: GCA_026167975.1. Lineage (NCBI taxonomy): Eukaryota > Metazoa > Chordata > Lepidosauria > Squamata > Phrynosomatidae > Phrynosoma > Phrynosoma blainvillii. Next base: position 88,787,080 of record JANUYF010000002.1, on the reverse strand, counting down.
CATCTTCTCACTAACAACCTGCTTCTGTGACCTGGCATCCCAAGGCATTCTACTGCAATAATTAATATTTAGCATGAGCAGTAGACAGATGTGAATGGATGCAGGCAAACCTTGCCACTCCAAATAAAATGCAATATTCATGTATATTTGTACCACTGTAGGTATTGATGGAATAACTTTAATGAGCAATTTTGCAAATGAGATATATACAGTTTAAAGAAATCCCAACAAGGAAAGATCATTGTCCAGAAAAATTGAATAAGATTTAAGGACTTGTGCTGAATCAGACTAAAGGCCTATCTCCTTCAGCATTCTCTTCTTACAACGGCTAGCCACGTGCCTATGGGAAGAGCACAAAGTGGGAGTGAGTGCAACAGTACTTGTCTGTGCCTGTTCCACACAACTGATATTTAGAGCCATACTGCCTCCAGCACTGAGGTTAAAATATAGCCATTGTAACTTTCCAATGCTGATTAAAATCTCATGGAAACAAACTCCATACTTTAACTCTGGGCTGTGTGGCTTTCCTACAAGCCTTACTGGATGATCCTTGGTTTTGGTATGATGTGATCAGAAGAAAAACGTCTCCCTATTTGCTTTCGCCACGTTATGCATTATTTGCACTCAGTCAAAATAAAGAGTGAGATGAAAAATGTATGGATAAACTAAGGGCAACTTTATTAACAATTTAATTCTGATGTGCAGCAGAGCTGCTTAGTGTAGTATATGTTAAAGTAACTGTTGTATTTTGGTGACATCATTAGAAGGCATGATTCATTAAAAAAGACAAGAATTTTGGGAAAGGTAGAGGGTAGCAGAAAGGGAGGAAGACCGCATGCCAGATGGATAGACTCAGGGCATTTACAGACTACAGAAATAGTGCAGATTGAGGCCACTTTAACTGTCCTGGCTCAGTGCTAGGGAATCATAGAATCATAGAATTGGAAGAGACCACAAGGGCCAGCCAGCCCAACCCCCTGCCATGCAGGAACTCCCAATCAAAGCATCCCCGACAGATGGCCATCCAGCCTCTGCTTAAAGACCTCCAAGGAAGGAGACTCCACTACTCTCTGAGGGAGTGTGTTACACTTTCGAACCGCCCTTACTGTCAGGAAGTTCTCCCTAATGTTGAGGTGGAATCTCTTTTCCTGGAGCTTACATCCATTCTTTCGGGTCCTAGTCTCTGGAGCAGCAGAAAACAAGCTTGTTCCCTCCTCAATATGACATCCCTTCAAATATTTAAACACCGCTATCATATCACCTCTCAACCGTCTCTTCTCCAGGCTAAACATCCCCAGCTCCCTAAGTCATTCCTCATAGGGCTTGGTTCCAGACCCTTCACCATTTTAGTTGCTCTCCTTTGGAGACGCTCCAGTTTCTCCACATCCTTTTTGAATTGTGGTGCCCAGAACTGGACACAGTATTCCAGGTGAGGCCTGACCAAAGCAGAATAGAGTGGCACTATTACTTCTCTTGATCTAGACCGGGGTAGGCAACCTTTCCCCTTTAGGGGCCGAGGGACTTCAGCTCCCAGAAGCCTCAGCCATGTTGGCCAATAGTCCCATGTTGGCTAATAGCTCCTGGGATTCTGGGAGCTGAAGTCCCTCAGCCCTTAAAGGGGAAAGGTTGCCTACTCCTGATCTAGACACTATATTTCTACTGATGCAGCCTAAAATTGCATTGACCTTTTTAGCTGCTGCATTGCACTGTTGACTCATGTTCAACTTGTGGTCCACCTGGATTCCTAGATCCCTTTCACACATAGTCTCATTCAGCCAGGTGTCCCCCATCGTATATTTGTGCTTTTCGTTTTTCCGCCCTAAGTGCAGTACCTTACATTTCTCCGTGTTGAATTTCATTTTGTTAGCTTTGGCCCAGCTTTCTAGTCTGTTCAAGTCATTTTGAATTTTGATCCTGTCCTCTAGGGTATTAGCTACTCCTCCTAATTTGGTGTCGTCTGCAAATTTGATAACTATGCCCCTAATACCGTCATCCAAGTTATTAATAAAGATATTGAATAGCACTGGGTCCAGGACAGAGCCCTGTGGCACCCCACTGGTCACTTCTTTCCAGGTTGAAAAGGAGCCATTGTTGAGCACCCTTTGGGTTCGGCCAGTCAACCAATTACAAATCCATGTAACAGTTACTTTGTCTAGCCCACATTTTACCAGTTTGTTTGCAAGAATGTCATGGGGAACCTTGTCAAAGGCCTTGCTGAAATCAAGATATACTATATGCACAGCATTTCCTTCATCTACCAAGCTGGTAATTTTATCAGAAAAAGAGATCAGATTTGTCTGGCATGACTTGTTTATCTGAACCCCATGTTGACTTTTTGTGATTATGAAATTACCTTCCAGATGTTCACAGACTCTCTGTTTAATGATCTGCTCCAGAATCTTTCCGGGTATTGATGTCAGACTAACTGGACGATAATTGTTGGGATCCTCTTTCCCCCCCTTTTTGTAGATGGGGACAACATTTGCCCTCCTTCAGTCTGCTGGGACTTCTCCTGTTTTCCAGGAGTTCTCAAAGATTATTGCCAATGGTTCCGATATTACGTTTGCCAGTTCTTTTAATACCCTTGGATGTAATTCATCTGGTCCTGGAGACTTATATTCATTTAGATTAACCAGGTATTCCTGTACTATCTCTTTACTTATTCTGTGCTGAATTTCTCTGATTCTGTCCTCTGCTCCATTATCCTCAGGTTGAGCACCCTTTGCCTTTTCTGAGAAGACTGAAGCAAAGAAGGTGTTGAGTAATTCTGCCTTTTCTCTGTCTCCTGTTAACTTTTTGCCATCTTCTCCACACAGTGGACCTACCATTTCCTTCTTCTTCCTTTTGCTGCTGACATACCCCCAAAAGCCCTTTTTATTGTTCTTAACCTCTCTAGCAAGCCTGAGTTCATTCTGCACTTTAGCTTTTCTGACTTTACCCCTATCATGGGAATTGTATTTTTTTCTGGGACATTGAGCCTTCTCTGTCAGAGAGCTCTGGTGCCACAATAAACTACAGTTCCCATGATTCTTAGCCCTGAGCCAGGACAGTTAAAGTGGCTTCAAGTTGCACTATTCATGGCAGTATGCAAAGTCCCTCACTCAGGGAGGACAGGGGCCTGAGTTTGCAAGCTCTAAGCAGAGCAGTGGAGGACAGTAGGTCTTGGAGATGTCTCATCCACAGGGTCACCATGAGTTGGAGTCAACTTGAGGGCAGTTAACAACAACAGGTATAATCTTATCTCCTCTTCAACATAGCAGGAGTGAACCTCCCCTAACCCCAGAGGCAAGCTGATCAATCTTGCTTGTCCTTGGCCAGTCTATTTCCCAGAAGTCTAAACCTGTTGACCTTTTCCCTCAAGCCCTGAACCCTAAAGAAGAAAGCCAACCAAATCCAGTTCCCAAAGTTCTTCTCTTTCCCTGAGTCCATGACCCAATGGGGAATTCCAGAGAACTCCCTTTATCAAAAGATCCCTGTGGGAGCTGACCCGTTATTGAGCACGATTTCACTATCTGCATTAACCTGGTAAATCATAGAATCACAGAGTTAGAAGAGACCTCAAGGGCCATCAAGTCCAACTCCCTGCCTTGCAGGAATACACAACCAAAGCACCCCTGACAGATGGCCATCCAGCCTCTGTTTAAAAACCTCCAAAGAAGGAGACTCCACCACACCGAGGGAGTGTGTTCTAATGTCAAACATCTCTGAACATCAGAAAGTTCCTCCTGAGATTTAGGTGATCAAATATTAATTATGTTAAATAAATGTTAAATAAATAACTTTAAATACAGACTACAGTACTTACATTATATTCAAGGCAATATCTTTTTTTTAAAAAAATTAAAGCACCACTCAAAGTCAATTCTTCCCATAGTACCATGGTGAATCAGTATAAGGTAGGCAAAACTCTTTCTCCCTTGTGAAGGCCAAGGGAAATGCAAAATTCCTACCTGGGCTCAAAATGATGACCAGCTGAAGCCAGGATAAGTTAGTAAGCCAAGAAATGTTGCAAGATAGAAGTGTGATAAAGCAGTGATTTATTACAATTCTTTTGCTCCCTCTCCCCTCATGCCTCAATGCAAAATGTTAAAGGCATTGTTTCTCTCTCCCGCCTTCCAGGGGTACACATGATGTCCTCAAGCATTTGCTGTTCCAAATAAGGCCAGGCACGGGGCCAGAGTTTGATCCCTGTTGTGGTTCTTCCCTTCACTCAATTATTTTCTAGGCTAAAACATCTCAGTCATTGTAACTTTTCACATGTGCTGAGTTTCCATCTGCTGTTTTTTGACTTTCTAATAATAATAATAATAATAATAATAATAATAATAAATTTTTATTTATAGCCCGCCCCTCTGCTCAGCAATCGGGGTGGGTTACAGCATTTTAAAACATACAAATTTAAAAACATTCCTTATCCCATATCCAACCCTCCCACCCCTTAAGACAGAATTAAACTGTTGAAAAATTAAAACATAATTCAATATGATAAAACACAGCAAACAACAATGAAGTGAGCCACAGGAAAGGGACAGATAGAACCATCTCCCCTTAAGCTTGAGGGTTATTCTGGGAAGCCCTGCCAGAAGAGGTCCATCTTTACTGCTTTTTTAAAAGCAGCAAGAGTAGTAATAAGACGGATCTCGTCTGGCAGGCCGTTCCACAGTCTGGGGGCGGTCGCAGAAAAGGTCCTTTGGGAGGTCTGAGACAGCCTAGTTTTTATTGGCTGTAACAGATTCCTCCCAGAGGACCGGAGGGCACGGGGGGGGGATCATACGGGGAGAGGCAGTCCCTAAGATAAGATGGACCCAAGCCATGTAGGGCTTTAAAGGTTAACACCAACACCTTGTACTGTGCCCGGAAACTAATTGGCAGCCAGTGGAGGGATTTAAGCACTGGTGTTATGTGCTCCCTCCTTGATGTTACCGTAATTAATCTGGCTGCCATGTTCTGTACCAGTTGCAGTTTCCAGGTTAGACACAAGGGTAGCCCCATGTAGAGTGCATTGCAGTAATCCAGACGTGAGGTTACCAGAGCATGTACCACAGTTTCCAGGTCCCTCATGTCCAGATAAGGGCGCAGTTGGCGTATCAGCCGAAGCTGATAGCAGGCACTCCTGACCATCACATTCACCTGACTAGTCATACGAAGCGACGAATCAAGGAGTACCCCCAAGCTGCGAACACAGTCCTTAGAGGAGAGTGTGACTCCATCTAGGACTGGAGACTGTATTCCCAAATCTGGTTTCAGGCCTGTGACCGTGAGTACCTCCATTTTGTCTGGATTCAACTTCAATTTGTTTTTCCTCATCCAATCCATTACCGCTCTAAGACAGTCATTAAGAGGAGAGATGCCATCTGAAGTCTGAGTCAATTATCTGGTCATGGAGAGATATATCTGGGTGTCGTCAGTGTACTGAAGACACCGTGCTCCATGCCTCCGAATGATCTCTCCCTGCGGCTTCATGTAGATATTAAATAACATTGGGGACAGGATGGCACCCTGAGGGATGCCACAATTAAGCTCAATTATGGAAGAGCAACTGTCCCCGAGCCTCACCCTCTGGGATCTGCCCGAGAGGAAGGAACGGAACCACTGCAAAGCAGTGCCTCCAATTCCTAACTCTCTCAGGCTATCCAAGAGGATGGCATGATCTATTGTGTCAAAGGCCACTGAGAGATCCAAGAGCACCAACAGGGTCACACTACCCCGTCGATGCCCAAGCGGAGGTCATCGATCAGAGCGACCATGGCTGTCTCCACTCCATATCTTGTCCTGAAGCCAGTTTGAAATGGATCAAGATAATCGGTTTCATCCAAGACTGCTTGGAGTTGGGAAGCAACTGCCCTCTCAATCACCTTGCTTAAAAAAGGTAGCTGAAGTTGTTTCTGTCCAGAGGGTCTAGGGAAGGTTTTTTCAGGAGCGGCCTAACTGCTGCCTCCTTCAAACAAGATGGTACCAAACCTTCTCTGAAAGACGCGCTGATCGTATCCCGAAGGAACACTTTCAACGTGTCCCCCCCTGGACGACCAGCCATGATGGACATGGATCGAGGGAGCAAGTTGTCTTCCTTATCCTTCCAAGTAGCTTGTCCACATCATCGGTACTCACAGATTGTAGTTGATCCAGTAAATTACCTTCAACGGAGTTGCTGGATACCTCGTCTATATTCTGCCAAAACACTGGTGTCCGAGTCAGCTCTTATCCGAGAGATTTTATCTGCAAAGTGGATATTAAATGCCTCACAGCAGGTTGTCGTTGGGTTAAGCAGGGGATTTGGCGCAGGTGGAACCTTCGTCAGCTCCCCTACCACCCTAAACAGCTCTGCCGGGCGAGACTCTGCAGATGCAATAGGTGCAGAACAGAAGGATTTCTGCGCTGCACGTAAAGCCTCCCTATAGGAATCAAGATACTTCCTAAGGCGAGTTCTGTCGGATGAGAGACGAGTTTTTCGCCATTTGTGCTCTAGTCGTTGTCCGACCCATTTCATCCTCCTAAGAGCCTCTGTGTACCAGGGCCTACGATTTGAAACGGGCTGGAAAAGACGGTTGGGAGCGATTGTGTCGATAGCCCTGGTGAGGTCGGTATTACAGGTGTTCACCAAGACTTCAACAGAATCACCGCGTTACCAACCATTAAACCCTCTAAGGCTTTCTGGAAACCAATTGGTTCCATTAGCCTTCGAGGGCGGACCATTCTAATGGGTCCGCCACCCCCAGGAGGGCGGACAGTAGCTCTTAGTTCTGCCTTGATCAGGAAATGATCTGTCCATGACAGAACGGAGGTCTTTTTGACCTCCGCCCATGGAGACCGCATCGAGGGTATGACCAGCACAATGTGTGGGCCCATCAACCAGTTGGGATAGGCCCATGTTAGTCATGGTATCCATGAATTCCCGAGCTGCGCCAGTTAGATCTTGTAAGCTGGTTTTGAATGGAATGTTGAAATCGCCCAGAACCAAAAGTCTGGGCGACTCCAACAGCAACTCCGAAACCAGGGCAGTCAGCTCAGTTAGGGAGTCTGTTAAGCAATGGGGTGGCCGGTATACCAATAGAATCCCCAAACTATCCCTGGTTTTCAGGCTAAGGTACATACACACGATGTAGGTCGTTTTCCGGATAGGCTTCCTGATCAAGGTTATGTTGTTTCTATGGACCAAGGCTATGCCGCCCCCCGCCACTTTCCCTTATCTGCTCACTACTGAGTACCCAGCTGGGAGGATTTGCGCCCATGTCGCAGCGCTAGCGTCCCCCAGCCAGGTCTCAGTGAAACATGCCAGGTCGGCCATCTCATCCACCAAGAGATCGTGGATAAGATGGGTCTTATTTTTGACCGACCTGGCATTACAGAGGAGCAGATTAAGGGTCTGTGGAATGGTTGGTGCGCTCTCCATGTTATCCTGGGAAACAGAGTGAACTGAAGGAGGGATAGGTACCAAACATCTATCCCTTCTTCTTTTATAACATTTGTTAACTCTGTTGCTGCCATACCTTCCCTGCCCCTGCACCACCTCAATTGCCGCTCCCAGACTGTATCCAGCTACATTATGTAAAGGGTGAGGAGGATAATCCAGCTAATCTCTGTCCCTGATGAGTGGCAGTGTCTTTCAAAGGTGGATAACAAGAAAAAGGAGGAGCTGAAAGGATCTCCTGGCTGTAACCTCTTCCCAGAACAAATAGTTTCCCCCTTAATAGCATTCTAGGGGTTTAAGATGTTAAACTGGGGGCCAGGTGGAGATGGTTAAAGGGCTCAGCCCAGTCCCACTGTGGCCCCAGACGCTTCCGCCACGTGGCTCGGGTGGAGAGATGGTCCCTCAGGAGGGGTTTTTATATCCCCTGCCCTGCGCTCCACCGGCTCCTCCGCCGCTGACACACAGGCCGCCCAGGTGGAGATGGTTAAAGGGCTCAGCCCAGTCCCACTGTGGCCCCAGACGCTGCCGCCGCATGGCTCAGGTGGAGAGATGGTCCCTCGGGAGGGGTTTTTATATCCCCCGCCTGGCGCTCCACCGGCTCCTTCGCCGCTGACACTCAGGCCGCCCAGGTGGAGATGGTTAAAGGGCTCAGTCCAGTCCCACTGCGGCCCCAGTCGCTGCCACCGCGTGGCTCGGGAATTACAGGTCCGTTTGTGTAATTTGGCAGAGTTGGTTAGTTCTGCTCACATGACAAGAACTGAAGCCTGATTAGCAAATTAGCAGAATTCATATTAATAGCTAATTACCAGAACTTTTCTGTTTCAAATGTTTCAGTTGCTGGGTACAGTGTAGGAAAGACAGTAGGCTTTCAGTTGTCCTTAAAACAGTACACAAAACAAAGTAAAACCTATGCGATATTTGGCAATATTTGAAAGAGAAATTTTACCTTTGCTACTCTTGTTTCTTCCCTTTTTGGTTGATGGTTACCTTTATCTCTCCCTCCTATTTTCCTTTCCTTCTGTTTTCTATTTTCACTTAATGGTCAGAAACTATTTCCCCCACTCTCTCTTTGTTATGCTTATAGAGTTCCATGCACACTAATTGCATCATGCACATGATAACACGAACACTGAGAATGTCCTTTTATTTATAAGCCACATCAATACCCTTGGCTGTTTATAGGAGAGGTTTGTACATTAGAAAGAGAACTCAGTTCAAATACCTAATATTGACAAATTTTACACTAAGAACAAAACAAAAATCTGTGAATTTTGCACATGCTCTAGAATTCTTGAATGCCATCTCTGTGGTTTCAGTATCTGGGATGATACAATTAGCCCTCCTTATCCATGGATTTGGCATCCAAGGATTGAATCATCAATGGTTTGAATATATACATTAAAATACAAAAATCAAACATTGATTTTGCCTTTTTATATAAAAGTAGTCTCTGACCACACTGGTTCTTCGGCTTAGTAACAGAGATGAGCACTGCCTCCTACAGTCGGACATGACTTAACAACCTTGTCAACATGGAATACCTTTAACTTTACCTATTACCATTTTACTACACCATTGTATATAATGGGACTTGAGCATCCACAGATTTTGGCATCTGTGGAGGGTCTTGGCAGGAAATCCCAGCAGATACCAAGGGCTCGGTGAATTTCCATATAGTGAATAGGATTTGAATGCTGTTCTAGCATAGGGAGAAAGAGTCAGCAATTCCCACAGATTTCACAAAGCTTTAAATTTGAGATTGGCCAGCTTTCCACCCTGCTGTTTCTTTAACTGAAGTATGATCTGTAGAAATTTATCTAGTGAAGCTTTCCTGTTATGTGATCTCTACATTAGGAAGCACATTGCCTGCTAAATATCTCATTGCCATGAAACTACCCTATCATCAGGCAAAGCAGGCAGCTACCACAAGTGGCAGACACTGAAGTGGTGGCATCAGAAGGGTGACATGTCCCATGTGACTTGCTCTGTGACCATTAAACTACTCTGCTGCACATCAGGGATGTTACTAATGGAGTGTGTGGATGCTGACCATACCAGGTGACACCTTAAGGGGGGGGGGGTGACACCAAGAGATCATGATCAAAGCGTACACGAATTGTCATTTCAATTCTAGGGGCTCTGTGTGGCTCCAGTACGATGAACAGTTCAGGATGAGAGCTGCTCTGGATCCTTCTTTGTCTTGGCAGCATGTTCAATCTGAACTGTGGGCAGATGTTATGCTAGGGGCCTCCCCTTCGAGCAGGTGTGACAATGGCTTTGTGCCCATGGTCACGCAGCCGAAAGGGCAGTATGTGAGGCCTGGCACAGGAGAGAAAAAGGTTACAGGTTTTTGTTGGGACTTCAACTCTGGTAAGTGCTCTAGGCAGCCCTGTAGGTTTGAGCATAAATGTAACACCTGCAGAGGTAATCACCCAGGCACTTCCTGTTTTAGGGGAAGGAGAGCTGGGGCTGGAGTCTCCTCACAACCTTCTTCAGCGGGAGGGAAAAGCGCCAACACCAATTAAACTGGATGTTTTGGCTGATTGGTTGCAGATATACCCAAATAGGGATTCCGCTCAGTATTTATTAGATGGGCTTTCATATGGTTTCCATATTCCTTATACTGGTTTGAGGGCTCACCGATTTGCACCTAATGTACGTTCAGTGAGGGAGCCACCAGAGTTAGTCAGGAAGAAGCTAGCTAAAGAGTTGGCTGCTGGCAGGATATCTGGGCCCCATCAACATCTGCCAATGCTGACACTAAAACTGTCACCTTTGAGTGTTATACCCAAGTAGCCACCTGATGAGTTCCGTCTAATTCACAATTTGTCATACCTGAAAGGGGAATCTGTTAACGATGCCATTGATCCAGCGTTGGCATCGGTAAAATACGCATCATTCAACGCAGTGGTGCAGATGGTACGGGCATTGGGTAGGGGCACCCTATTGGCCAAGTGTGATATAAAATCTGCTTTTAGGCTTTTGCCAGTACACCCTGAGGATTTTGACTTATTAAGCTTTCAATTTGAAGGGATGTACTATTTTGACAAGGCCATGCCAATGGGGTGTTCCATCTCGTGCTCTGCATTTGAAAAAATTAGTACATTGTTGCACTGGTGCACCATCAAGAGGTCAGGTAATCCCGCTAGTACTCATTATTTGGATGACTTCTTGTTTGCGGGAGGTCCTGATTCTTCAAGGTGCGTGGATACCTTATCGGCATTTCAGGTGTTGATGGCTGAGATGGAGTTCCTTTGGCAGAGGAAAAGATGGAGGGTCCTGGAACCCATCTGACCTTTTTAGGCATTGAATTAGACACAGTTGAGGGACTTTCCTGCCTCCCAGTAGAAAAACCCGAAGCGATGAGACACCAGGTAAGGCTAATGTGCAGTAGGACCAAAGCCACTCTTCAAGAATTTCAATCCCTGACAGGGTTGTTAAATTTTGTCTGTAAAGTTATTGTTCCTGGACGAGCCTTTTGTGCTCGCTTGTACAATGCTACTAAAGGGGTTTCCACTCCACATCACCATATTAGGATTATGAGCGGGATAAGAGCTGATTTGAAGATTTGGGAGTCATTTTTGGACCAATTTAATGGAGTTTCTTTTTGGAGGTCCGAAATGCTTTTAAAGGCGGACCTCCAAGTACACTCTGATGTCTCTGGCGCACATGGTTTTGGCCTTTATTGGAAAGGTCAGTGGGCAGCGGAGAGATGGCCACAAGCTTGGGTGGAGAGGGATTGGACACATGATCTCACTTTTCTTGAACTCTTCCCTATTGTGGTTGCAGTTCATTTGTGGCCAGTTCAATTTGAGAATAAAACTGTTTGGTTTTGTAGTTTTTGTGGGTTTTTCGGGCTGTGTGGCCATGTTCTAGAAGAGTTTCTTTCTGACGTTTCGCCAGCATCTGTGGCTAGCATCTTCAGAGAAAACTGAATTGGAGGAGCATGGGTCTATATATACTGTGAGACCCTGGGTAGGGAGGAGTGGTTCCCAGGTGAACTGTGTGTTCTGTGTTGAATAGGTATTGTTCTGTTGTTAATGGCCTAACTTCAGGGTGTGACAACCAAGCAGTGGTTCATGTGGTGAACTCCCAAACCTCCAAATCCTTGAGGGTGATGGCGTTAGTTAGATCAATGGTTATGCAATGTTTGAAATTCAATGTGTTGTTTCAGGCTCGCCATGTACCGGGTTTACTAAATCTGTTGGCGGACGCCCTTTCTCATTTTCAGTTTTCCAGGTTTCGGCAACTCGCCCCAGCAGCAGCTCAACCACTGGAGGTACCAGAACATCTTTGGAGCCTTGGAGAATAGAAATGGACAGGATGATTCTCCAGTCTGTCGCTCCATTGACACACAAGTCATATCAGCTCACAATGCAAGCTTTTAGGCTGTTTCTGTCTATGGCAGGGGAGGTGGAGGTTTGGCCCCTGAGGGTGGAGACTGTGTTATGTTTTGCTGTTCACCTTAGGCAGTCAGGTTTGTCCCCGGTCACTATTAGGGTGAGGTTAGTGGCTCTGTCTTTTTATTTGAGAGCGGGGGGGGGGGGGTTAATGATCCTACTGTGGACTTTAGAGTCCATAGGGCCTTGGAAGGTTGCACTAGGGAGCTTACTCCGGCATGCGATAATTGCTTGCCGGTAACAGGAGCGATTCTTATCCAAATTTGGCAATCCCTTCCAAATGTATGTTCTTCATCTCAGGAAGTGCTTCCCTTTAGGGCAGCTTTTTCTGTGGCATTTTTTTGCGGCCACTAGAATTAGCAAGTTTGTCCCTAGCTCCCGCTCGGATAGTTCAGGCAGAGCACTTTATCTGACGTCCAATTTAGTGAACAGGCCATTCAAATCTGTTTTAGGCATTCTAAACCATGGATGGATTGGGTGTTGGTGGTCCAGGGCTTACAAGTCCTATATTCACCCGTAGTGTCATGGTTCGGACTGGCGATATTTAGTTTAGGGGTTGCACAGTTATACTTAGTTTGTTTTTTCTATTCAAGCAGATATGGAATTAGAAGATGTATGGATCATTGGGCACAGCCTTGTGTTCTTCAATATTGTTGTGATCGGAACCTGAGGATAAAAGAGGTCAGTCGAGTACGATGGTTTGGTAGGAGAGGAATGCTATGGGGAGCTCTCATTCCACGCATCATCGAGCTATCTGCGACTTTCACACCGCTTAAGATTCTGATCGTGCACTTGGGGGAAAATGACTTGGTTCAAGTTCCTTGGTTCAAGTTGACCAAGAGGATCTTAAGTGATATGCAAGACATTAAGAAGAGATTCCCGAATATGGTGTTGATGTGGACTAAGTTTTTACCGCGACGCGCTTGGGTGGGAGCAAGGAAGGACTCTTCGATCAACGCGGCTTGTTGTTGGCTGAATAGATCCATGGTTAAGAAGTTTGGAGGTTTGAGGATTAGAGTTGTAGATCACGAGGGTATTCAGATTGGTATGCCACATTTTTACAGGGGCGATGGGGTTCATCTCTCCGCTGAGGGTTGTGATGTATACTTGGAGTCTATCACTTGTCACATTGAATGAGCTCTCTTGGGGGAGGAGCGGATACCAAGCTAGGCTGATCCCCTCCTGTGGCAGGCAGGGACCCCCCCCGGGATAATTCAGTGAATTGGAATTTACTAAATTGGATTTCATGGATTTGGACAAAAAGTATACGTCAATGGGTTAACAAAAAAGTTGCTATGTCATCACCAACAAAGTTGATGATGCCATAGCTTTGTTACATCATGAGTTAAGTTATGACATCAATTCTGGTTAGGGGGGAGACAATTTACTTGGCTAAGTGCTTAATCGGAACTTGATGTTCTTGACACATGTTGTAAAGTGATTGGTTTACCCTGTCAGCATGTTTGGTTATGTACAGGAACATATGTGTCAATAATATATAAATTGTGGTTAATTTGAATTGTTAATGAAGCTGTTATGACCCTGTACAAATAATAAACTTGTGGCCAAGTTTATCAACCATAAAGATGCATACGGTGTCCTTTTGTGCCGGTGCAAGGGGATTGCAGCGATTTTATTTCACTGATGAGGAACTGGGCTTTGAAGGATTTGAATAAGACATTCATGTACATTTGTCAACTTTTGGGGGTTAAAATCAAGCAAAACTATGACATTAAAGCTAAATGCTATAATCACTGCTAACATACTCATCATTTTCTTTGCTTTGCCTTCACATCCTTTTTGACATGTGCATATTTTTTTAGCCTTGTTCATGCCTCATCACCTCCCCTATACATGACATAGCCACCATTAACCATAGTTTCAGGTGAACACAAATAGTTATGCCTGCAGGAATTCTATAAGTTCTTTGGCATCATTTTCCTTTGGTTTGTCCTTTATGTTCTTTGTTTCATGCCCCTATGTTTTACCCCCAACTTATCCATGTGTCATATAAAGTCTATAATGTTGCATGCCCTTATATACATGCAAATGTGAGAAACAAAACAATGAGCCACAGACTGGTGTAGGAACTAGAAAAAACCTTCAAATGTAAAGATACATAATTAAATACCAAAGTCAGAATTATCCATGCTATAGAGTTTCTGATGTCTATGTATGGTTGTAAAAGATGGATGGTGAAGAAAGCTGACAGGCAGAGAATCAACTCATTTGAAATGTGATGCTGGAGAAGAGTTCTATGGATACCACAGACTGCTAAAAAGACAAATAAATGGGTCTTAGAGCAACTCAAGCCTGAGCTTTCACTAGAAGCAGAGTAGACTGAACTGAGGCTATCATATATTAGTCATATCATGAGAGAACATGACTCTTTAGAAAAGACGATAAAGCTCTGTAAGGTGGAAGGCAGGAGGAAAAGAGGGAGACATCACTACAGCTGGAGTGACTCAATCATGGAAGCCATTGACCTGAGTTTGCAAGACCTGAGCAGGGCAGTTGATGACTGGAACTCTTGGGAGTCTCTCATTCAGTTGACTTGACAGCAAATAATGGCAACAACAAAGTGTGTGTGTGTGTGTGTGTGCGTGCGCGCGCGTAATTGCATCTTTAATATTGATTATTTTTATCTTGAGTGTATCTTGAGCCATTTGCCCCAATATTTCTTAGTTTCTTTAAAAAAAAAATCTTAGCGTGTCAACAAAGATTGAATCACTGGCTGCTGGTGGTTCCTGTGTCAGTGGGGCGGTGAATCTACTTCAGGTTTTAGAAATAACTTTGAAGGAGCAGCTAAATTGCTAAATCTAATTTGGAGATAGAATCTACCCCTTGAATATCTTCTTTGAAGTTCAGGCTAAAACCTAAAGTGAATTCACACAAGGCCTCCAGCTGGCACTGGAATTAATCACCTGCTGATCAAACTACATACAAATCAATAATAGCATGATCAAAATGCGTCTTTCTCTGTGTATATAGTTTCAAAAATGATATCAAAGCTTAGCTATGTATGTATTTCACTGTGCAATCTGCTAGGAAAGTACCCACCATTTCAAATGACACTTGGAATTAAACTAGTGATCTCCAGAGCAAAAGGCATGGTTTGTTGTAGTTTATAGTTTAAAAGCCTGCCTCTTTCTACTTCAGGCTATAACCTCATCTGGACTGGACACAGAGATGGCAACTGAACATGATTGGCCATACATTACACAATGACAGCAGGGCAAATGACTAAATTTACAAGATACTATTTAGTCTTCACATTCTCAGAGTGAAATTGACCTTCAAGTGACAGACTTTTACATGGTGAGTTGCCTAAGCCAAATATGTTAGGCATTCAGACTCTTTAGGGCCTTTTGCAGAGAACTGGAAGCTCTCTGGGTGACAGATTTTATCTAGATAAGAAGGCAAAGATGACAAGAACGAGAGAAAAGCAGCTGACAGGCAAACCAATATGCTATTAAAATTCTGGCTCTTTTGACAGTAATACCAATCAGGCATATTCATGAGTTGGCTGAAGGAAGAGAAAAAATTGTATAATGTGACAAATATGATTCCACCACAACCACTATACCTGCTGACAGATCCAACATTCTTATTTCTTGGGCTATTTGGGCTAGGGTTGCTGGGAGGTGTAGTCCAATAATGCCTGGAGATTTGCACAAGTCCTCCTGCTGATTTGAATACTAGTACTCCTTGCTTGTGATGTCCCCTTGCTTTTCTAAAGTTATAAATTTGATCCAACTCTCGTGTCTCATACTTGCCCTCTCTTGCTCATTTCGATCTGTCCAACATTTCTGGTTCTGTGTTCACCATTGCTTTGTTTTTTTCAGTTGTCTATTCAGAACTACCCATGTTAAATACTTGAAGATTGGGAAACTATGATGGGCTGGTTCCATTATATTTTGAGAAGGTCTTAGCTACCATTTTTAGAAGATTGGAGGGGGCATGATTTGACTAAAAGTTAGGATATATCAGAGATGTTATTTAAATACCCACCAGGCCATATTGCAAAAGCAGTAAACACTTCTGCTTCAAAGGATGAACCCCCAGAAACATCCATTAGTCAACCCAAGAAAAGTGTCCACTGATGTCTCCTTTCCCCATCTTGCAGATTCAACCCAAGATGCTATGAAACTGATTAGCATATGTGGAGGCTGATCTTTTGAGCAATGAATTTTGCAGGACCTTGTGCCAGCTGTGAGCCATAGCAAAATGACTGTCCCTTTAGTCCAGTGACAAATGGGAGTGGAACTGTCGAGGCCTGCTCTACTTTCCTCTCATAGGATGGGGTGTAGTAGGTACAAGCATGAAGCAAGATGTCCTATAGTAGTCTCATGCTTTTACCCAGGCATAAGATTGGGCTGTCCAAAACCAGGCCACAGAAGTGGAAACTGTTTTCAGTGGTGGAACTTAGCCAAGAAAAGGCAGGATTATCCAATGACTTCCTATGCAGGATGCTTTCATCTTCAGTATCAAATTGAACCCCAAATACACTAATTAGAGAAAGCCATCAGGGCAGAGAGCATGGCTTTCAGGCAAACTTGTCCTTCAGCAATTGCTGCATTACAAATAGTACTATAAAAACCACTGAATGGAAATGTCAAGAAATACTCAAGATTCAGTTTGCATCATCCACACAGGAATGTCATTTGTGATGAGCTGGTCTTCAATCAGATTGGTAGGAAGTAGTACTGTATATAAATCATTGAGGTACCATGTAGTATCAGCCCAATCTATAATGATATTCATGGTTTAATCCACCATCAAGCATAACAATATAATCTGTGGCAATTGTGGCTTTATCACAGACTACAAAACAAATGCTACAATGAGATCTACTATGAAGTCTATTCTAAGCCTGTGTTCTGCCTAGCTACCTGTAGACAATATATTAATAAAGAGTGCATATGTGCTTTTTTCGTGGCTTCACTGCAACATTAACTTAAAACTTGTGAGTGTGAAAGAGACATTAGAAATCAAGTATCAGCCAGCTTTTTTTCAATAACTGGCATCAGCTGTTATACAGCACTATTGATGGAGCTAGTTTACACATTCAGCTAAGAACTATTGAGTGTCAGTTACTGATTTATGTATACACCTATGACAATGAGATTGAACCAAACTTTGCATAACATAAGCATTATTCACTGTCTCTTTAGAAACCTGGGAAAACAATTACACTGTTCAGTATTACAATCACACCACCAATTGCACCACTTAACCCACATTAATGCACCCTTTCAGTAGGGACTGTTACCCATTTTATTACATGGACAGATATAATAGATAACAGGTAGAACCATTCTGTTTCTCTCTAACCCTTATCTGCAACCTTTTGAATTAAACGAAAGGTCAACTGGAGCTGTAATTTCTTAGTGACAACCTGAGCCATTTATTAATTAATGTAACATACCCCTATGACTTTTGTTTGTACTGTTTTTACAAGCAAAGAACACAATTCTCATGTTAGTCAAGTGGCAGTCTCACTGAAAAACTTTCCAGGAAGTTTGTCATAATTTTTTCTTTTTCTGTGATGTTGTCAGTCTAACCTGACAGCAGGTGAGCAGAGCGCTCTTGTACAGCATGTATTGCTAGGCAAGGTACTTACTGGATTAAGGCAGGTTTTTCTTTTCTACTGGTCACCCTGACAGGCTTCAGTTCTTCCCCATCCTGCTGTAGATCAGTCATTAGCACCATCCGAAGCAAAGTACACTCTTGGTCTGTCTAGTTTGCCGCCTCCGCTCTTCCCCCTCCCACTAGTCCTAGCAATGTTTGAACAGGACTCACTCCAGGCTTTTCCAGTCCCCCCCCCTTCCCTGTCTCCTGTCACAGTACACTGCTCTGCAACCTCGGAATCCAAATGGAAAACAGCTCTCTCTCTCTTTTCACTGTGGTATCTCACTAACTAACTAACCTGAGCAAGTTTGAACCGGTGGTGCTGTTGCCTGGCTCTTTACTTGGATGAAGCAAATGAGGAGAAGGGAGGGGGAAAACCCAGAGAAGACACATCCCTCTTCTCAACCCACAAACTGGTTAGGAGGAAAGGACACACATGCAGAAATGCTAAAATAAAACCTGTTGAACAAGCTTTGCATCAGAGAGGAAATGATTACTCAAGCAAAGGAACATAGATTCTAACACTATTTGAATTGCTGTTTTTTTTTTTTTAACTTGGAAAGTATAAGGATTTTGCTCGCCTCCAGTTTCAAGAAAGCTATTGTAGGCATGCTGAATGTAGGAATTGTTCATAATTACAAACCAGCCAGACAAGAAATGGAGGGAGGGGGTGGTGGGAGGAGGAAGAGATTCCAAAGCAACTGACCATGATCTTGACTCCTTATATGACTTAAAGGGTCTGGCTTGTTACAGAGTTTAAATTATTCAAACTGATGTTGGGCTCCTGAGGTATTGTTTCTTGTTTGCTTAAAACAAAAGGCCCGCTCAATGTTTTTTTGTGGGAATGAGAAAGGTGACAAGGGGAAGGCACATTAATGTGAGCTGGTTCTTGGTTCCCAGCAAATGTGTAAAACACTTGGGATGTAACTCTTTGCTTAGTTCTCAAAGGAATCAACAAATAATTTTCACTATTTTCTTCCAGCTACAAGAATGTCTTGCCTATTTGAAGGCAAGGAATTATTCCGTGCAAAGTTTGCCCTTTTTTGAACAGAAAACAATCTTCTGTCCAGATGCTGTTTTCTGTGCAAATTTTGTGTAGAATAAATCCCCAACTGCAGCATTTTCTGCGCAGAAAAATGTATGAGCAAAGATATTATTTTCTTGAGTAGAGAGTCCTGATCAGCAAAGATTCTTATCAGTCCATGATTCTTTTCATCAGGATTTCTTTACACTCATGAAATATGTTTGTTAATCACTTTTTTATTTTTTAAAAAAAATATTCCTTCCATCCATCTAAAACAATAATGCACCCACACTCCACTTGACTAGAAAAAATAATTTTAAGGTTTACTTCCAGTTTGATGTGCATGCCATTATATTATAATTTCATGTGATATTGCTCTGAGGCATTATTATGATACAGTCCAGTTTTCTTAGAAGTCATTTTTTTATTGGCTATAATCCTATTTTTTCACAGGTGCTTGAAAAGTGTATGTGCGTGAAGTTTTGTTGTTGTCACATTTCCATGCCACAGCCAGAAAAGATTCATTGCTTCCTGTCAGTAGATTAAAGCTGTTGAAGTGACAAGAGTTTTACCAAACATAACTATTGGAAGCTTTATGATTCTGCCCGAGGAAATCATGAGGTTGCATTTTGTGTAAAGTTCCCTTCCCCCTATGCATTTATAGATCTGATCATGCTGCTTTCCTATGGGGTAGTAAACCTTGCAATAATTTTCATAACATTGGTTTGAATTACCTAACACAAGAAAACTTCTTTCCTATCAAAGGGAACCAAACCCCTCCACCATAGGCATTTAGGAAAGAGCTTTCTAAAAAAGTTGCCTAAGACACTAGTAGGAAATAAGATAGAGTGATGGCAATTAAAGTACAGTATTTTCTGGCGTATAAGACTACTTTTTAACCCAGGAAAATCTTCTCCAAAGTCAGGGGTCGTCTTATACGCCGGGTGGAGGAGGAGGAGGAAGAAGAAGGGGTGGCATGGCACGAGGTGGGAGGAGGAAGAAGAGAGGAAGTCAGGTTAGAGGAGGAGGAAGGGGAGGAAGGGGAGGAAGGGGCGGCGTGGCATAAGGCAGGAGGAGGAAGCAGCAGTGGATAAGAGGTGAAACCCTATCCTGGGGTTTTCTTGGGAAGACTGGTTCAGAGGAGGTTTGCCATTGCCTTCCTCCGAGGCTGAGAGTGTGTGACTTGTCAAAGTTCATCCAGTGGGTTTCATGGCAGAGTGGGGAATCAAACCCAGGTCTCCAGAGTGGTAGTCCAACACTCAAACCACTACACCATGCTGGCTCCTAATCCCATGTACTACCTATGAAACAATTGCAGACTTTTTTGTTGTTCTTGTGTGTCTTCAGGTCCTTTCCAACTTATGGCAACCCTAAAGCAATCTTATAATGGGGTTTTCTTGGCATGTTTCTTCAAATGGGGGTTGCCATTACCATCCCCTGAGGGTGTGTGACATGCCCAGGGTCACTTACTTGGCCGCAAATTGTACATACCCCAGAATGCATCACCTAGTATAATGGCAGTCCTTCCCCCCAACACTTTCTCATTTTCTCCCGTTGGAAGAAGGGTCGTCTTATACTGTGAGTATATCCCAAACTCTATATTTTAACTGGAAAAGTTGGGGGTTGTCTTATACGTCCAGTCATCTTATACGCCGGAAAATATGGGTAGTATCAAAATGCTACAACTGGGTACTGTGAAATAGAATATGGACACAAGTTACAAAGATGACAAAGAGACTTAGGGGGGTTGCAGACTGCCAGAAATAGTGCAAATTGAGTCCACTTTTAGGGTTAGAGTTAGTGCTAGGGAATCATGGGAATTGTTGTTTTTTTTTCTGAGACATTGAGCCTTCTCTATCAGAGAGTTCTGGTGCAACAATAAAATACAGTTCCCATGATACACTAACACTAACCCTAAAAGTGGACTCAATTTGCACTATTTCTGGCAGTCTGCAACTCCCCCTTATTGTCTCCTCCCTGATTTGATCATCATTTGCTATGGGAGTTTGCTTAGAAAGAAAAAAAAAGTGCACACATGCTTTTATTTAGGTGGTACAATACATAATCCTATACATGTCTACTCAGATGTAAGCCCCACTGATACAGTAAGAGTTATTTCCTACAAAGTAAGCATAAGATTGCTGCTTTAACCATTTGGATTGTGTTAGTAATTCAGTAAAATCTGTTGAATCATTTTAAACTTGTAATTCAGCCAGGAACATAGACATCAGAACCAGAACTACTAGCACACTATCAGGAATCCTGTTGGGGAGTTATGAATTCATAACCTAGAGTTATGTATTTGGAACAATTTGAATTCATGATCCCTACATATCCCCTAGTTCGGGGTGACAGGTAGGAACTGTGAAAGTTTCCCAATCTCAATTTACCAGGAAGCAGCCATACGATCAAGGAGGATCTGTTCCCCTGTTGCTTGGGAAACAGCTGACTGATGTCCCCTGCTTACATGAGGGGGAATTATGACAAGAACCCTGCTTCTGCCTATCACAATGTAGCTTGCTCTTGGGAGAGTGTAGCACAGGCAGTTTCCTGAGCAACAAGGGAATAGATCCCCATTGATCACAGTGGCTGTTTTTCACTAAGTGGGGAAGGGGGAGGGGTTGGGTTAGGTGTAATTACAGTGGATACACTTTGTAACTCTTCAACAAGATTCCAGCCAATCGGTATAAGCCCAGAGCAAATGGGCCAAAAGAAGTGGCTTCCAGTTGCTTTGGGGGCATGGCATTTATGTGACGCACACCCCAAAAGTGGCTCAAAGTTGCTCCTTTGGACTGGAGAAAAAAGGAGCTGGAATAATCCAGTTCCTGGTGGTGTGGATTGAGTCCAGTGATGGCAGCCTGCTTTGGGAGTGGGCCATGTAGTCACCGTGGTCCTGGCCCGCTTGTGGCCAGAGCGGCCTCAGGCTGCTCCTTCCTGCCTGTCTGCTTCAGGCCTATGTAAACTTGACAGTAATCAAGTGAATTTATTAATAATTTGTTGTTATATGCCCAGAGTTACGGTAGCTAAGAACTGGAGCAAGCTAAAATAGAAATGTTTGCAACTTCTCTCTAATGCATATTCATTTCTACCAGTTTAACTGACATTACTGCTCTCATTTTTTTAAAAAAGTATTCAAATGGAGATGACAAAATTTTCCAAAATTAATTCATTTAATTATTTCTAAAATTTCGCACACCACTGTCTAATGCAAGGACACTAATATTGGTTTACTACACACTTGATCTTAGCCAAAAGGCCAAGAAGCAATAGAAAAACTCTTAAAACTAAACAAAAGGCAGCATCCAGAGTAAGTCTTAAGTCTAAACAAATCTAAATAGCTCTTAAATCTTAAATCTAAATGAATCTAAATAGCACAGCAATAGAAAAACTCTTAAATCTAAACAATGAAAATACTATAAAATAATTAAAAAAAACCCCTAATACCCAGAATCCAATCAGAAAGCTAATATACTGTTGCTTTTGAATAACTGCTTAGGGAACTTCTGTTGCCTAAAATATTGACATAACTTAGCTGAAGAAACTCCAAAATGAAATTGGACATGTGTCCTTGCAATTTCCTATGGCTTATTTTTTTTACTATGTGGCATTTTCTATTAAAGTGACTGATTTTTTTGGTTTAAGAAAATAAAATGCACACTTCCACTGGGTGACATATCTTTCCCCATCTAAATGCATTTTATTGTAAGATTTATACTCCCCTTTCATAGAGGCAGGTGGCTTCCACATAAATGGGATGGTGAATCCACTCCAAGTTTAACACCAGACCTTAAAGAAACTATAGAAGGTACTGGATGCCATTTTCAAACTAAGGTCAGTACTTTAGATAGCTCCTTTAAAACCTGGAGCACATTCATCAGCCCACTAATATAGAAGACACCAAATACCACTTCCCTTCTCCAAACTTATTCTTCTACACTCACTTGATATATAGATATATTAAACATACATGCCACTTGGCACTTGTAGCCTCTGAAATACTTTAGTGGGTTCCTTACTCTGGATGCTGCCTTTTGTTTTGTCCCACTGTTTCTGTGGACAGAGAAATGTTCTGCTTCAATGCTTGGAAAATTTGTTTTGGAGACTTCAAGAATCTCTCAGTCAACCTTGTTTTTGTAGTTACCTGAATGTTCAGAAAGACAAGCATCAAAGCCTAGAAGGCACTAGAAGCCAAAGCTCAGTCTATAAGACTTGCAGGTAGAGCAGAGCACTAATGCCACAAGAAGGAAAGCTGGATTATTTTTGGCAGTCTGTCCAGGCCCTATGATAATCAAGGCCTTTTGTTTGAGACTCCCACTCTCTTCTGCATCACCATGTTGGAAAACTATCTTTGCTTTGTTTACAGGCTCAGATTTGGGTGCCTTGAGATCCTGTCAACAAATTGAACATAGTTGCAGAAAAGAATCTTTAGTAAGTTTAAGATCTGTCATAGTGTTGTTTAATCCTTACTCATCCTTTTGCCCTACAAAAAACTTTGAAACTTAAAAGTGTGTTCAGCTCCCTTAGTCAAATAAAACAGATTATGCTAGTTTATTTTATCTCAGTAATGTATGCACAGGGATATACTGAATTCACATGGATTTTGTCTCCATACAACTCTCTTTCCAAGGAAGCAGAGCATTGTGAACAGCATATTTACAGCCATCTTTCACATGCTCTCTCTGTTAAAAACAAGGAGACAGCTATACTACTCAAGTCAGAAATGATGAAAAATATATACTGTGTGACCTGTAGTGCGCATCAGACTTTTTCTTAAAACTCAACTGCCTGTAGTGAAAGAAAAGAAATAAATGCAATTTGACTTGAGAGTTGTCTCTGGTTTACCAAAATCTAGGATAGTACTGACCCCTGAGGAGATTATGGAAGCCTAGCTACTCATTCTGTCTTTTGTTCCAAAAATGAAATTGATTCTTCCAGTTCACCCACATGGCCTGCTCATTCTGGGACTTCCACTTTGCCTCATCAAGAGATAAATGCCAAGACTATTGTCCTCTACAATTCAAGACACAGACTATGCCTGTCAATTTTAGATAGGACTGTGATACCAGAAGAATCAGTGGAGGATTGGAAAGTTTTTGTTTCTATTTTTGAAAACCATACTCTTGAATTTTTTTTTTGTATGAACTGAAGTACTCACCATTTAAAACATTGTTTTAATGTGACCTTATGATTTAAGCCCATAGAGTCTTATAAAAGATAAATAGGAAATTGAGCAGTTGCTAATGCAGATGGAAAATCTTCTCAAACTGTAAGCTTTTATTCAGTGGCCAGATCTTGTTACGCAAGTATGAGGCTCAATAGTCACTGTATTATTATGTAGTCTTAATAGCCTATGTATTATGGATGTAGTGAAACGTCTCTTTGAAAAGCAAATGCACCACAATTGAAATACACTATTCACTGTAGCAATCCACACCCTAAAGAGCCATCTAGATGATTAACAAAATTGCATTCCCCCCCTTAGTATGATATTCTAGCCATGATTTACCACCAATAATAATAATAATAATAATAATTAAATTTATTTATACCCCGCCTATTTGGGGATCCAATCAAGGCGGCTTACAGAATTAAAATTACAAATATCAAAAAAAAACACAATCCCTCCCCCCCTTAAAACAGTATTAAATCCCACAATAATTAAAACTACAATATAAACAATAAAAACAACACAACACCCGATTTTAGCCTCTAACAGTGTTCCTCCTCCATCTAAAGATGGGGCCAGGTGAGGAACAGTTGCGGGTCATAATACCCTAGGCCAGGATGATTAATCTGGAAAGGCCTGTCGGAAGAGATAGTACTATGTATAGTGATGAGCAAACCCCACTATTACAGTTCTATCATGGTTAGATTTTTTTCTTATTAAATTTGGATCTGGTCCTCTAATTTCCACTGACCTCTGAAACCCTAAATGATTTTCAGTCTTGAGAGGTGGGATCTTGTCTTATTTGCTCTGAACCTCATGGAGCATTATGTTTCCTGGCTTCCCCACACATTGATGCAACTGAGAGAAATTATGGTCTCTCCTTCAAACCTTCTAACAGATGTGAAGGCAGACCTGGTGTCAGCATACAGTATATTTTATAGGCATCCTTGTAGAATCTGATCTTTGTGAAAATGAAACAAAGGCAAACAAAATGATCAGGGGACTGGAGAAACTTCCCTATGAAGAAAGGGTTACAACATTTGGATGATATTCAGCTTGCGGGGTGGGGATGAAGAAAGGCATGGTAGAAGGCTATACAATTTTGCAATTTATGGAGAAAGCAGAGAGGGAGATGTTTCACATAATACTAGAATCTGAAATCATCCACTGAAGTTGAATGGTGGGAAATTTAGGACCAAAAAATGATGGAATCTGCTTCCACAAGTTGAAATGATGGCTGTTAACTCAGATAGTTTTAAAAAGAGATTAGATAAATTCACAGAGGCTATTGGTTGTCATGATGGTCATGATGGATGGATATTCCCTCCAGTCCCTGAGGCTTAGGGGGGTTGCAGACTGCCAGAAATAGTGCAAATTGAGTCCACTTTTAGGGTTAGGGTTAGTGCTAGGGAATCATGGGAATTGTTTTTTTCCTGAGACACTGAGCCTTCTCTGTCAGAGAGATCTGGTGCCACAATAAAATACAGTTCCCATGATTCCCTAACCCTAACCCTAACCCTTAAAGTGGACTCAATTTGCACTATTTCTGGCAGTCTGCAACCCCCCTTAATCATCTCTATCAGCTGTTGGGTAGCATAAGCAGGAATGTTAGCACACTCATTTCCTGCTGATGGCTTAGGCAACTGGTTGACCACTTTGTGAAAAGTTGTCCCACCTACTCCTCTTAGGTTAACATATCCAGGGGTAGCTGTGTTGGGCATATAGCAAAATAAAATTACATCCAAATCCGGACAAAATCTGGATTTGAGGATACCACATTTTAGCTGCACTAGGAGAATCCCAAAGAAGAGTGAGCCAAGGGATTGAAACTTAGCTCTTTGAGAATTCTAGTTCCAATAGAGATAACCCCTCCTTTTTTTACAGGAGTGCATTTGGTAGGTTTCACCTATATATCAGCTAAAGGTTTTTCCAGCTAAAACAGTACAGAGGCTTCTTGAGAAATTCAATGTTCTCTGTCTCGGGAAGGGGTGGATAGCCTCACCCAAGACATAAGCAGCCTGGATCTCAAGGGAAGTTTCTTTTTTGTTTTGTTGTTAATGGAGTTTAAATTTTATTGCCTGGATTTTATTACTCTTTGTCTCCAGAGACCATGTGGCCAAAGAATGGAGTGGACTCTAACAAAAACAACATCTTGACAAAATGCAGCCCTGTGACTGCATTTTCCCCCTTCTCCTGTATGATTTTTAACACCTTTACCTGATGAAGCCAATGCAGCATCGAAAGTTTGCATTATGCATTTTGTGCATTTTTTGTTGGCCCAATAAAGGTTCCTAGGTTAACATTCTCATGGATACTTTGAACAGGGAAGATGCGTGGTCC
Organism: Phrynosoma blainvillii; assembly: GCA_026167975.1. Taxonomy (NCBI): domain Eukaryota; kingdom Metazoa; phylum Chordata; class Lepidosauria; order Squamata; family Phrynosomatidae; genus Phrynosoma; species Phrynosoma blainvillii. The sequence goes on along the minus strand of JANUYF010000002.1, from coordinate 88,761,110 downwards.
CTGGCTTCCACAGAACCTAACTCTCTTTGCAATTATTTTTAACAAATGTGCAGTGTGTGTTTGCATGAACCTTCTTTTTGACTTTAGACCTTCGTGGGCACATACCATAATTGTTTGCTCACTTATTAGTGAAATATTTCTTTCAACAATCTGTAGTCTCCTGTAACAGTTCTAATACCTCTTTGGAATTTGTCCTTAGTTCTTATCCAAATGATATGGAAACACCTTGAACTTATGGATACCTGCAACCTTTGTCTCCTTTTTTGCAGATAGGGTACTTATACAAGGAGGGCCACTGAGCTGCATTTCATACTCTCTAATTTTTTGTCTGGATTCAAAGATATAGCTATGTTAGGGCCTTTACAGACTGCCAGAAATAATGCAGCTTGAGGCCACTTTAACTGTCCTAGCTCAGTGCTAAGGAATCATGGGAATTGTATTTTTTTTCTGGGACATTGAGCCTTCTCTGTCAGAGAGATCTGGTGCCACAATAAACTACAGTTCCCATGATTCCTTAGCACTGAGTCAGGACAATTAAAGTGTCCTGTATTTCTGACAGTCTGTAAAGGCCCTTGGTCTGTAGAATTAGTATGTAGAGATCTTGTAGCACCTTTGAGACTAACTGAAAGAAAGAAATTGGCAGCATGAGTTTTTATAAACTTCACTCTACTTCCTCAAGATGCATTTGGTAGAGTGGAGGCCAGACACAGACATATGTATGTGAGGATGTCAATTCAAATTACAAATGACCATTGTTAAGACTGGACCTGTCACTTCATACACAAAGGATTTGTAATTTGAATTAACATCCTACATATATATGTTTGTGCCTGGCCTCCACTCCACCAAATGCATCTGAGGAAGTAGACTGAAGTTTTCTTGTCTGGATGTAGAACATATCTGAATGTAAAAAAGAAACTTCTTTGTCCTGGCAGAGTTTTGTATTCAGCCATGTTCATTCTTCCAAAGGTTTCCCTAATTACTGTTCAAGTTGTTATTTCCATTTTTCATGCCCAACCCTAAGATTAATACTGAGTAGACCCTCCATATCTAGATTTTGGACTTCTAATGAGAGAAAATCTCTTTCTGCAAAACATTTATTTATTTGTTATGAAAAGCACTCAAAAGGTATGTCTCCTCAATGGCTTTCAACTGAAATGTTTCTACTACCACACTATGTAATTATTTGAGAGAGGACAACCTCTTTGCTTGTTGTGAGAGGACATTAGTTTAAAAACAATTGCCATGTGGCCTGTTTTCTTCAGAAAGATCTAATTCCTGGAACTTGCAGAGCAGTTGTCCAATCAGTTCTATCTAGATATGTAAAACATTATGCCTTAGACTACTAGAGGAAATGAACTGATAATTCATTTTGATAAAGTCATTCTCAGCAATCTGTTCAGCTGAAGACATGAACCTGCTCCTTTAGACCTGTCATGTCAGCTCTCTAGTCTTCCATGCTCAGAGCCCATGAAAAAACAAAAACAAAGAAAACAAAACAAGTTGCTTACCTGGAACTGGTGTATGTCTCATACTCATTTGTGGAGCCACATGACTCTACTTCTTCCATGCTGCTTTCCCCACTGTGGATAACTCTTATGGCTATTATAAAAGGAATGGTAGGAAGAAACAGTGCTTGTCCTTCTTCTCAGAGTATACACAAAAGGAAAAACAGCAGTAGTTTTCACTTGGAGTGCTGGGACAGAGATGCCAGCTTCTTCGTATTAGTTCTAGAAATTGTCTAAACATTGCTCTAAGTGGCTGCCTATGTGTGGCTGAACAGGAACTGCTTGAAAAGCACCTGTTACAGGTAAAGAACCTGTTTTTCTTCAACAACTGTTTAAATATGAAGCATGTCATAGAAGGAGGGCTGGAGGATTCTTAACTTGGTTCACCATCACTACTCATATCTCCTTAGCGCCACTGATCAAATATATATGAGAAATGAATACTTTCTTTCCTCTCCTCATTTTGTCTCCTGGTTGTCATTTTTAAAGCTATTCTTCCAGTGACTGTTTCAGTTTATTTACAATGACTGTAACAGTTGATAATGATATGAATGTTGGCCAACTTGAAATCCCTTCAGTAAATTAAAGATCAAATATTTGTGAATGCTACTGCGAAAAGTATCCATCAATATAACAAGAACAATATTTGTTTTTACTATTTTTAGAATTGCTTCAGAATAATTATAAGGAACACAATACTTATTTTTATCAACCATACTTCTATTTCTGTTCTTTCACCACTTATTGTGTCAGCTGTTTTTCTGGCAAGGTTTCCAAACCTTTAATAACTGTCTCACCTGAACAGATTTGGCAACTGCAACTTTCCTTGACACTGAGACCATACAACTGGAAAAGCTTTAGGAAACAATATATCTTACAATCCAAACTATATAGTTTTGTATACTGGAAAGTGGTGGTGGTAGCTCCTGATATTCTCGGACTGTAACTCCAAGAATCTCTTACTTTTGGCTAAGACAGATGAGAATTATAGGCAAAAAACATCTTGAGGACTGCAGTTGCCTACCCCACCATAAAATATTTATTTATTATTCCCCCTCCCTCCCTCTCTATATTTGTGCAAGAAAAACCAGTATAGTGTAGTGGTTTGGATTCTGGAATAGGACTCTGGCAAACCAGGATTCAAATAATAATAATAATAATAATAATAATAATAAAATTTATTTATATCCCGCCCTTTGGTAACCCAATCAGGGTGGCTTACAATCATAAAAACATATATAAACCCAATCCCAAAGATTCCTCCCCCCCATTAAAACAGTATTAAATCGATGAAAATTTAAAACAAAACAAAACAAACAATTCAATTCAATAAAACCACACATAACCAATATATAAAATGCAGTGGCCATGATCCTATCCATCCTTAGATGGGGCCACGTGAGGATCAGTGGGGTGGGCATGTCCGAGGCCGGGGAAAATTTTTAATCTGGAAAGGCCTGCCAAAAGAGATCCATCTTGACAGCCCTTTTGAAGCTGTCTAACGATGTTAACTGACGGATCTCATCTGGCAGGCCATTCCAGAGTTTGGGGGCCACAAAAGAAAAAGCCCTCTGAGAGATAGCCGCAAGCCTCGATTTTAGGGGCTGCAGCAATTTCCTCCCGGAGGACCGGAGAGCGTGGGGAGGATTGTATGGGAGGAGGCGGTCCCTAAGATAGCTTGGACCCAAGCCATTTAGGGCTTTAAAGGTAATAACCAACACCTTGTACCGGGCCCAGAAGCTGATAGGCAGCCAATGGAGGGACCTCAAAACCGGAGTAATGTGGTCCCTCCAAGATGTTCCTGAGACAAGCCTGGCTGCCATGTTTTGTACCAGCTGTAATTTCCGAACCAAGCACAAGGGTAGCCCCATGTAGAGCGCATTACAAAAGTCGAGGCGTGAGGTTACCAGCACATGCACAACAGTCTCGAGATCCCTTACTTCCAGAAAAGGGCGCAGCTGGCGTATCAGCCGAAGCTGATAACAGGCGCTCCTGACCGTCGCATTAACCTGATTTGTCATCAGGAGCGACGAGTCAAGGAGCACCCCCAGACTGCGAACACAGTCACTGGAGGAGAGTGTGACCCCATCCAGGACTGGAGGTTGCAACCCAATTCTTGGTTTCGGGGCCGCTACCGTGAGCACCTCCGTCTTGTCTGGATTCAACTTCAATCTGTTTTTCCTCATCCAGCCCATTACCACTCGAAGACATTTATTGAGAGAGGAGATGCCATTGGAATTCGAGGCCGACGAACGAGATACGGAGAAATAGATTTGGGTGTCATCAGCGTACTGATAACACCCAGCACCATAACTCCGTATTATCTCACCCAACGGCTTCATATAAATGTTAAATAATATTGGGGACAAAATAGCCCCCTGAGGGACCCCACAAGTGAGTTCCCTCTTACTGGAGCTACTGTCCCCGAGCAGCACCCTCTGGGACCTACCCGAGAGGAAGGACCGGAACCACTGCAAAGCAGTGCCCCGTTACCTAACTCTCTCAGGCGGTCCAAGAGGATGCCGTGGTCTATTGTGTTGAAAGCCGCTGAGAGGTCTAAGAGCATCAACAGGGTCACACTACCCCTGTCGATGCTCAGATGCAGGTCATCGGTCAAAGCAACCATGGCAGTCTCAACTCCAAAGCCTGTCCTGAAGCCGGTTTGAAATGGGTCTAGATAATCGGCTTCATCCAAGACTGCTTGGAGCTGAAGAGCAACCGCCCTCTCGATCACCTTGCTCAAAAATGGCAGCAGTGACACAGGCCTGTAATTTCTCATTTCCAGGGGGTCTAGGGAAGGTTTTTTCAGGAGTAGCCTAACAGCCGCTTCCTTAAGACAAGATGGAACATATCCTTCCCTAAAGGATGCATTGATGATATCTGTAAGGAGTCTCCTCAATGCAGCCCTCCCCTGGACGGACAGCCATGATGGGCAAGGGTCAAGTGGGCAGGTCATCTTCTTCACCTTACCAAGCAGCTTGTCCATGTCCTCGGTACTCACAGATTGGAGCTGATCCAGTATAACTACATCGGCGGAGTTGCTGGACACCTCGCCTAAAGACTCTGTTCCAATAGTGGCGTCTAAGTCGGCTCTTATCTGAGAGATTTTATCTGCAAAGAAGTTGTTAAATGCGTCACAGCAGGCCGTTGTCGGGTTAAGTAAGGGATTTGGCGCAGGGGGGACCTGCGTCATTTCCCTCACCACCTTAAACAGCTCTGCTGGACGAGACTCTGCAGACGCAATACGTGCAGAGGAGAAAACTCTCTTCGCTGCACGTATTGTCTCCCAATAGGAACAAAGACAGTTCCTATGGCGAGTTCTGTCAGATAAGAGTAGAGTCTTTCGCCACCTGCACTCTAGTTGTTGTCCATACCGCTTCATCCTCCTGAGCTCAGGTGTATACCATGGCCTGCGGTTTGAAGTGGGGTGGCAAGGACACTTGGGAGCGATCGTGTCAATAGCCCTGGTGAGATCGCTGTTCCAAGTGTTAACCAGAGTCTAGACAGGATTGCCAGCATTACCAACCATTAACCCCTCTAAGGCTTTCTGGAATCCAATTGGCTCCATTAGCCTTTGAGGGCAGATCATTCTAATGGGTCCACCACCCCCAGTGGGGGCGGACATTGGCTCTCAGTTCCATCTTGATCAGGAAATGATCCATCCATGACAATGCGGAGGTACTTACTACCTCCACCCATGGATATTCCTGTTCCGTACTAAAGACTGCATCGAGTGTATGACCTGCACAATGTGTGGGCCCGTTGACCCAGGTCGTCGGCAAACCAGGATTCAAATCCCCACTCAGCCATGGAAATCCAATGGGTGGCCTTGAGCAAACCAGGCTTATTCAGCTTCAGAGCAATCCCTTTCCCCCAAAGAAATCTTGCCAAGAAAACAATGTGATAATTTGCCTTAGGGTTTCCATAAGTTGGAAATAACTTGAAGGCACCCAACAACAATTTGCACAAGAATATTAAGAACTGGATGTCTGTGTATTTTCACAACATTTTTGATAGCTTACCATCCCTCATGTTAAACAGAATTAGGCAATAAAAATGAGGCAGAGAGCATCTTGGAGGAAGGGCAGAATATAAATGTAACCAGTAAAATAACTCTGGATATTTTCTCAGTAGCACAACATTCTGGATGAACATTTCTCGGCAGGAAAGTTACAATGACATTACAGCAAATACATCAGAATATATTGTAGTGGTATCTGTTTTTGCACAGTAATCGCTATTAATCAGTACATCAGTCAACTGGCAATAACCCAAATACTGCTTGTTACACCATAATAATTTCAGCTTGATCCCCTTTTCATCTCCTGGCTACAGATACTTCATCATCATGGAGACACATCTAGGTGTTCACTTCTATAAATGATTGGACCCTTGCTAGGAATTTCTATTCGTAAGGTCAAATCAACACTGTCTATTAGGTAAAATAAATATAGTTTGTAAACAAAATGTGATAGCATCTCCCTCACTGCCCATTCTATCTTTTTGATGTCTGGTACAACACAAACACCTAGGGTGTCTTTAAGGTGACACTTTATAGTTAGTTTTATAAGATGGAAACAACCTGGGAAGCTATTCAGAATAAAATATTTCTAGAGTTTGATTTGTGTCTGTTTCCATATTAAGGACAAATATCAGAGGATGGCAAAGTTAGAGATTTGCTATAATCCCAAGGCAGATGAAGGGCCCCAAGCATACATCAGAGTCGGCAACTACAGAGAGGGCAGGGGCCATATTTCCACCTCTAATGGGCTGCACCAGTACACCAAAGCCCCCAAACTACTTAATTTTTAAAAACTTACCTACTAAGACTTCACATCACAGAGGTAGTTATCCTACATCACAGATGTAGTTATGACATAGTAAGATTTCCATTCCTCTCCCACCAGTGATCTGTGGTGTTACATCAGAAGATGGACCCCTTTCAAACCTCCATGCCATACCACAGATTGCTGGTGGTAGGGGCTGGAAACATCATCCTTCTGGGCCTCAGTCACCAGCAGAACAGACCTCTGATCCTCAGTGCAGATGGTGACTGTTAAGGTATTTATGACTGGAGGAGGGCATTTATGACTGTGGCAACAGTGCCATCTGCAAACTGATGGCACTGAACCTGACAAAACAGAACCCTGAGGGATTGCACAGGCTAACTACCAAGGGGTCAAATAAGAACCCCCCAACACTACCTTCTGGATTCACTCCTCCAGGAAGGAACAAAGCCACCATAAACAGTGCCTCCAAGCCCCATGCTAGCAAGGCAGCTCAGAAGGATACTATGGTCAATGGTATCGAAAACCACTGAGAGGTCCAGCAGAACCAGTGGGGACACAATACCCCATTTAGTTCTTGGCTTATGTCATCTACCATGGTGACCAAAGCCATTTCTGTCTCATATCAAAGTCTGAAATCAGATTAAAATAAATTAATCTAGATTATTATTACATACATAACATCCATCCTAACATCCAATTCACTATGCAAAAAGAAAAGGAAGGAACACTGCCATTCCTGGATGTCCTAGTCATCCACAAACCAAACCAATGTCTGGGTCACACAGTATACAGAAAACTTACACATACAGACCTGCACAAGAACTCCAACCATCACCCAGGACAAAAAAGGAAGCACAATAAAAACACTGGTAGACCAGGCATCTGTGAACCCCACTTCTTGGAAGAGGAATTGATGCACCTAGACCAGGCTCTACAGGCAAATGGTTACTCCAGCTCAGACATCAGAAGGGCTGCCAGACCCAGAAAAACCCAGAGGAGAGAAGATGAGCAACCACCCAAAGGGAAGGTATTTTTACCATACATCAAAGGAGTCACAGACAGAATAGGAAAAGGGGTGAGGAAACACACCTCAGCTGAGCATTTAGAAATAGAGTTTAGGCACCCAATAAAAAAAAAACCCAGCAAATAAAAGAGTTATAAGTACACACAATTATCATTGTCTCACTATCTAAAATTGGAGGTTTGAAGGTAAATTTCATTGTGGAGGCAGAATTCTTATTTGTGGGGGGATCAAGGTATTAATTTTGCCCTCTCTCATAGTTACACACCTGCTTAAATGCATATTTTAATACATTTATACTGCTGAGAACTATACCACAACATTAGCAAAAGTGCAAAATACACTGGAAAGCTGAGTTCCAATCTAAGCAATGTGGATCAGCTTGTATATTATGGGAATTCACAAAGATGGAACATATTCATGTAGCCTATAGTTCTTGCCCCTCCATATCTATTATAGGAAAGAAAAATATATTTCTGTGATGATACTTTTTATCTCTGGAATGGGGGCAAGCAGAATGTTCTGTGATAGCCGAAATGGCACATTATGGGATTTAAAACAAATGGAGTGCAAAAGGAATCTTTCTCTAGGTATTCCAAGAGTGATTTCCTAACTTTTTATCAATAGGGTAGTCTGACCTTGTGGAATGTAGAGCTTATCTGACCAGAATCTTGCTCAAAATGGAAACTTTATTGATTGTGAGAAATGTATCATTTATGTCTTGCCTAGTATCTAGCAATGAGCAAATGTGTATCATTTTGCTTCCTTGCATTCAGACTTTGAGATTTTTAATCAATTAAAAAATAAACTGAAATGAAGTTGTCATCCATCCCTACTGATGCCCTCCCTACTTGGAAGCATTCCAAAGCAATCCACAGTGTTGGAATGGGCTTAATAATATTTCATTAGATCAAAATATATTCAGGAAAAGGTTGAAATAAAAAAAATATCCAAGTTCTTTAACATACCTTATAAACACTGAACCAGTGTCATCCATAGGGCTGAGGGGAGAAGGTTCACCACTTGATGTCTGGAAGCTGGATTGACTCTTGTAAGAAACATTCCAATCATCACAAGTGTGCCTTTTCCTCACCATGTTGTATAAAGAATCAATGCTTCTCACCTGTCCCTAAAACACATATCTTTGCAGTATAAGCATTTGCGGATGTGTGATATGGATTCTTACTCAGAAGCAGGAAGAGTTTTTCGCCCTCCAGTTTTAATAAGTTACTGATTTGCATGATGTCACATTCTGTTTTAACTACTAATGGGCAACCCTTTGTGTACCTGTCTCAAGGTAGTCTTATTGACTTTGGCACAAAGTCTTTAGATTAGTCATATTAAAGCTCTAATAAAGGCATCAAAGAAAGGGAGAGAAATAAATTAATTTAACTTTGAACACATTATATATTTTTTATAATTGAGCTTGCATTAAATAAATTATACTATTCTGCCTTTACACAAAGCTAAGCAGCATTGGTAGGCACAGCTTGACAAATCTATATTATAAACTGAACCCTGACATTAGAAATGACCAGGAGCCCTGGTGGTGCAGTGGTTAAATGCCTGTACTGCCGCCATTCACAGCCATGATTGTGAGTTCGATCCCAGGGCTCCAGGGTCGACTCAGCCTTGCATCCTTCCATAGGTCGCTAAAATGAGTACCCAGCTTGTTGGGGGCAATTAGCTTACACATTGTAAACCATTTAGGGAGTGCTTAAGTGCACTGATAAGTGGTATAGAAATGTAGCTGCTATTGTTATTGTTATTTCATTGCAATTGAACATTTAGAAATACAGTTGTCCCTCCCTTTTTGTGGACTTGGAATCCGTGGTCTTGTTCTTCATGGGAAGGATGTGCATCTATTAATATAATGGTGGTGCATGCCTGAGTGCCACTGCACAAATCCTCCATGGGCGTGTGCCCCATTATCTCCTATGAGACTCGAATATATGCGAGTTGCCATTTTTGTGAGGGGGTCCGGAATGGATCCCCCACGAATTAGGAGGGGCTACTGTATAGTTTAGGCAGCCCCCTGAAAAGGATAAGATAGAATTCTGCAAATTCCAATACTAACACTTCATAAGCTAAAATATTGTATATATACAAATAAGACTTTTCATGCATGCACACTCTGTACACTGCAGGACTTCCCTTTGATACATCTACAGCTGTGTGATAAAAATTCATTCTCATATGATATATCTGCTGACAGAATACTGTTGAATGGCTGGTGACTAAAGTTGCCAGACTGATAAATGGAGATGGATCCTGGACTTTTAATGGCTTCATAGAAGTATAGTAATTTGGGCACTGGACTACTAACTTTCTCACACTAGGCTTTTAAGGCACCACAATTACGTTTGTCTAGGAAATGAAAACATACTGGGTTGGGGACACTCACTATCACACAGTTCTTTAAAGTGGCTATGGTGCTGGTTCTATCCTGGGCCCTGCCTTCCTCACACTGGACTCCATAGGTCTGCCTCCCTACTCTATCACCTATAGTGCAATTGTGTGATCATGGCAATCCAGGAAGGAAGGAAGGAAGGACATTGAAAAAAAAGTCTGTTTAGGAATAACGAGGAGAAGGGAGGTAGAGGGGCATAATTACTCCCACTCACACCATGTGATTGCCTGTATATCAGAAGTGCTTTAGAAGGAACTTATCACACTTACTCAATAGTGAAAAACCAGTGCAAATAAGAGACATTAACAGGATTTGACCATCCATGAAAAGGATCATTCCAGTGCAATAGATGGACTACTGACCAGCTACTGGACAGACTCAGCATCAAGAGATGATGTATAGCCACAGACACTATTATCTTGCCTCAGTTTCACTTTTCAAGCCTTGTGTGATAAAATCCTCTGAATCTAGAGACCAGGATTCAATTTCCCACTCAGCCATGGAAACCCATTGGGTGACCATGGGTGAGTTCCACACTTTCAGCCCCAGGAAACTCCATGATAGGTCTGCCTTAGAGTTACTCTAAGTCAAAAACAACTTGAAGGCAAACAACAGTTTGGCGACCGCCAGTTCTGGATGGGATCATGCTCTCTGTTAAGGACTGTGTCCGCAGTCTGGTTGTGCTCCTAGACTCGCCGCTTCACATGACAGATCAGGTGAATGCGACAGTCAGGAGCGCCTGTTATCAGCTTTGGCTGATATGCCAGCTGTGCCCTTTCCTGGAAGTAAGAGACCTAGAAACTGTAGTACATGCACTGGTAACCTCATGACTTGACTTCTGTAACACACTCTACATGGGGCTACCCTTATACCTAACTTGGAAACTGCAACTAGTACAAAACATGGCAGCCAGGTTGATCACTGGTACATCGAGAAGTGATCACATTACACCAATTCTAAAATCTCTCCACTGGCTGCCTATTGGTTTCCGAGCACAGTAAGGTGTTGGTAATGACCTTTAAAGCCTTATTTCAAGAATCGCCTTCTTCCATATAATCCTCTGGGAGAAAGTTTCTTCAATCAACAAGAACTAGACTGACTACAACCTTCCAGAGGACATTCTCCATCACTGCTCTTAGACTCTGGAATGCCTTGCCAGAAGAGATCCATCAGATATCCAGCTTAGATGGCTTTAAAAAAGCCATCAAGACGGATCTCTTCTGGCAGGCTTATCCAGAATAAAGCTAACTTGAGATCTAATTCTCCCCCAGTAGTTGCTTCTCTTTGGCTTCCTTTCTCTTAATATGGCCTTGCCTGCTGGGCTTGACTAGCCTCTGATGTACTGGGAAATTGTTTCCCTGTTTATTGTTATTGGTGTTTTAAATTAGATTTTAATTGATGCCGATTTAATGTATTTTTAAAGGGGGTTATATGTCTGTTATAATGTGTGGGTTATAATTTTAATGTAAGCCACCTTGATAGCCTTGGCAAAAGGCGGGGTAAAAATAAATTATTATTATTATTATTATTATTACAACAACAACAACAACAACAAATTTGTCACACAACCAGTAAACAAGTAACACCTGGTGAATTTCCTGTTCTACACAACCATTTTCCACTCTGGCAAATCAATATAAAATGCTACTGAATAAGAGATTTGGTTATATATTTCCTGTGAAGGATTGAGTAACAGATCACGTTTGAGAAGGAGACTGTGTTATAAACAGAGTATAGATTAGCTGGCCCAGAAGTTTCCAAGATGTGATTTTTCCCCTCTGTAAGAAATAATACTTGTAACTGTCTAGCTTTGTTGTTATATTTAAAATGTCTGGTCAGATTTTGTCCTAATCCTTATTCATTCAGTGCAGAGCAAGTGAAATTAAACATTAGATAGGAAAGATTTTAAAACCAAACAACATATTTTGAAAAAAAGATATTTCTGTTAGTGTTCACACTAATTTAACAATGGATGCCTAGCTAGAATTATGGTACACAAGAAAAATAAGGCCTGCTATAGAATCTATTTTTTATACCACTGATGGAACTCTATTGCATATAATAAGATTTGGCAGAAAACCACCAGTAGCTATTTCCTTCTGTTCCCATTTACTTAGATCCAACCGTACGGTGGGTTTCAAAGCCATATCATAGCTATTAAGTTCATGTGCAAACTGAATGGATGGAGTTGTCAAATATGGCCATAGTAATGTATGACTTGGTGACATCCAGACAAGTGTGCTGCAGCATGCTCTATATGGATTTGAACAGAATTTGGAAACTTTAATTTAGCAGTGAGGGTCTTGCTTGAATTCATTAGCAGAAATTCATTATTCTAAAGTTTATGATCTCCACTGACTTCAAAATTGTTTCTGAGATCAATTTAGAATGCTTGTTGAGGTGTCCAGGGGCAAGACAGGGAGGCTGATACCTTGGCAAGTAAACACACATATGGTTTGGGATATAAAAAGGCCACAAGTTTTATTTGATTACAGCTCTAGAAAGCTTGTATGCAATTAGATCCCCAACCCATCAGCTGACTCACCTGACAACCAATAAACCAAACCTAGCCTGCATACTGGGTGTTGTTGATAGAAATGGGATGCCACTTGGGCAAAAGCCTCTGTGTGGATCCCTGCTACATGAAGATGAGGCTGAATTGCTGAGCCTTAGCACACGAGTCCTTACTCCTGTTTAAAAAGTGTTGTTTTCAAAAGTGCTATACAATCAGGACTTACCATGCCTGAGGCATTACAGTACTTTAGTGAAAGAGACTTCCAAACAGGGTTGGAAAAGGAAGTGGGGTGGGAGGAAGTAAGCAGTTTTTTGGCTTCTCTGGCAAGCTCCAGTTGGCAGGGAGGAGAGGTAATTTGGCAATAGGGTTTGTTCTATAAAAGAAAAAAAAAAAGCTTAAAAGTTTAGGAACACCACTACAGTCTCTCCTAGCTTGTCTGTTCTTCATTCCTAACTTTTGCAATCTTGATCACACTCTGATGTTGCTTGAATGCATGTGTCCCAGTTATCATCTGTGAAATATCAGAGTATATGAGATTTGGTTTATAAAAGAAGGCACCTGAACTTTGCATTACAATGCTTCTGTGGTGGAAGCAGGAAGAGCAGAGAGAAAACTGGGTTGGAGGAGAGAGCTTTCACTTACTTGACAGATCAAACTGAAATTCCCACCCCTCTCCTTCTCCCTTGATTATTGGAGGTGGACTGATGTTTCTCCATGCACAACACACACACTTGCCAGCTCTGACCACCCCAAATAGCCATGAAAGCACAATGGAACTTTCACAGCAGAAATTAAAGCACAACAGAAGCAAGAAAGGGGGTCATTAACAGATTTCTTTGTGTTATTAAAAAGAAGCATGTTTCAAATGATCTCCCATGGGAGAAGAACAGGACAACGGTGTCATGAAGTAAGTCCCTTCTGGGGGTATAATTGCACTTTACTTGTCTTGGTCAATAGAACCCTTTGCTTCTGAGCTAGGCATGACCTGTGTCACTCTCACCCATAAGGTCCCCTAAGGGAAATGCACCCCCAGAGTATGACTTGTGTTCAGCCTCATCTGCCCTCACACTAGGTCGACCTCATGACAAACCACCCCAAAGTTGTGATAAATATAAAGGAACCTAACTGGAAATGACTTGAAGGCACACAACACACAATGACATTTAGATCATATAATGGCATTTAATCCACAAAGCAAAGGGAGGGAAGACAGAATTAAGGGTGAAGCCAAACTGAGGCTTGGCTGTCCAGAGAGCTGCTTATATATCTCTCTGCCAGCTTGGAGGGAAAACTTCACCCTCTCTGGTGGAGTCTTGCCTCCAGAATCAGCATGCCAAACCTGAATGGCTGGTTTTTCCTGCTGTTACAGGGAGCATATGAAAATCTCATGGGCTGCTGAGATAAAGACAGTGGCACTGGGGAAAAATGGCACTGAGCCTCCACTTTTCTCTCCCTGCTGGGGACCACAAAAATGACATCCCAGGTAAGTCTGGTGCCACTTCCTGTTCAAAGACAAAGGAAAATATGTAGGAGTGATCAAAAACTCAAACACTCTTACTTGAGTTTTCAAAGCTGAAACTAGTGTTAGTTGTCTACTCCAGTTCTGTCATGCTATCTTTTTTTTTTTAAATCAAATACAATACACAAAAAATGCATGTTTACATTTTCTGCTTTTACAGAAAAATAGGTGATCACAACTACCCAAACAACAACCAAGGCAACAAAATAGCAACGACTTAGCAAATCAAACAGAAAGCATACACACACACACACATGCACACACACACAAACACACACCTACACACAGAAACAAAGGGGGGGGGGAAAGAAAAAAACACACACAGATGGGATAGCAAAATCCCAAACATAAACTCATAACCTTACCCCATAGTGAATAAAAAAGAGATAAATCCAGTCAAACTCTTCCCATTCAAACAGCTAACATTCTAACATAGATTCTAAACTTAAAAATAGTGACTTCCTTACTCTCCAACATGGATGCATTCTTTAAATATTCCTTTGACTGTCTTTGTCACATTTTTGCTATCTAATTATTATGTATCTTGACTATCTAGGATCCACATCTTACCTGGAAAATAAACCCACTGGGCTCAGATGGATAGACTCAAACAGGGAGGTCATGGGCCTGAATTTACAGGACCTAAGCAGAGCAGTTGTGGACAGAGGTTTTAGAGATGTCTCATCCACAGGGTTGCCATGAGTCAGGGTTAACTTGAGGGCAGTTCACAACAACAACCTCTCTGTCAACAGGAGAGATCTATACTGCATTTTAAACTGCTACATCTTAGGGTTAGGACTGACTTGCCTATTTGCAGCAAAAACAATAGAGACTAAAGGAGGTTGTGCTTTAAATGTTCTTCATTAATTAATTTTCTTGATGGCTCTGATATGTGAATGTAGCTGGTGGTTCTGGTTTTTATAGTGTGTGTGTGTGTGTGTGTGTGAGAGAGAGAGAGAGAGAGAGGGAGAGAGAGAGATGCTGTTGTTACCTTGGACTATTTGCTGCCAATTCCTGGCAACTGTTGCAACTTAATATTCTCAATTTTTTAAAAAAATCCAAGACATATCAGAGTAAGAAAAAGAGGCCTAACATGTCCAGCTATTGTTGTGGTTCATGCTGGTGTTTTTTTTTTTTTGGTCCACTCCCGCAATGTTATAGCATCATCATGCATCTGTTGAGTAGTGAAGCAACTCTTTTGTGAAATGCTTTTCCACTGTTTTACTGGTGCACTATGACTGAGAAAAACAACCACAATCAATACATTTCAAAATATAGGAACACACCTCAACTGTCCGGTTGGGGAGTTATGGATGCATAAACACCACATTTACAGTGCTACACAGTGCCTCCAGTTCCAAGCCCCCAGCCCACTTACTAGGCAGCTGCTGCTGCAATCAACAGGGTTCTGTCCCCTGTCAATCAGAAAGCAGCAGGCTGACAGTCCCACCTCCAGTGGCATCAGTAGCGAGGTGCAGTGTATATATTGTACCAAGTGACACCCACCTGAGGGGATGAAATAACTGGGGAGATGGTAGTGGCACCCCCAGTGTCCCAAGGAGACCTCATCCTGATCATTAGGGTTGGGGCCATGGGAGGGACAGTGTCAAAAGAGTTTCAAGGAGTTTCAGAGATTTTTAAAAGTTTTAAAAGTTTTTTCCTGTTGAGGAAAGTGAGAATGATACACTACAGTACAACAAAAAAATTTAAGTGTTTAATTGACAAAAAGATGTTTAAATGTGGTTGATAGACCTAATGACAAAAATCACAGGGTGATTGGATATAAAATAAAAGATGCCTGATGACAAATGGAGTTACAAAACTAGATTAATAACAAAAGGATTTGTTTAACAAAGGTTTAAAAACATTGAAAAAACATTGAGTCTAAGGCTGAGAGCTTGTGACTGGAATAGATTTTAAACAACAAGGAGGGACTAGTAAGTTCAACATTTTGGTTTTGAGATTGCTTGTTTAAATGCTGATATGTGTGTTAACACAAAAAGAGATGACAGTTTTTGGTTGTTTAGATTCAAGAGATTTAGAAAAAGTTGTCTAGAGAGATTTGGTATCAAAAGTTTTGATTTTTGAGATCTTATTTTGAGGTTACTGGACTGCTGATAGAATATGTTTAGTGAGTCAACATAAAAGGATTAAGAAAGTGTGATTTACAGAGTACAGAGAATGGTGACAGGTTTAAAGTCAAAAGGTTTTGTTTGGAATAAAGTAAAGTTATAGAGAGTTTTAAATATTCAGATATAGAAAAGCTTTGTGAGGGGTTTGATGTTTATAGATTACAATTGTGTTTAGATAGGTGTTTTAAGAAAAAATAAATTGTTTTAAGATAATAGATTAAACAACAATAGAACATTTAATAAGGTTTTTTTTTAAGAAAAAGGGGCTTGTGATTTAAAATAGCCACATTGAGATAAAAGTGTTTTATAGATAGCTCATTTGCTTTAGAGTTATATGATAGCTAGTCAGATTAAGGATTGTCATTAAGTATAGAAAAAGGTTAATAGTTTAAAAGATAAAAATAAGGATATATAGTTTTAAGTGTTAAATAAACTTTAAGTGTTGATAGAACAAAATATATAACATTAAATGAGATAGAATGGATTAAACAATTGTTATAAGATCTACATTGTGAACTGTCAGTTGTGATATATAGAGATTCACAGATATACATTTCTATGACAATAACAAAGATGTTGAGATATAGATCAAGATAAATTGGAGTTTTATGACAGAATGTTAAAGAGAGCTAGTTAAAAAATGGAATTGTATACCTAAGGGTTTAAGGACAAAACACAACACTATAGATATATTAACAAAGGTTCTGGAGATAGAACAACATTAACAATTGTTATAACAGATTGAGATGTCACTTTAAGTGTATAGAATCAAACATTGTGCTTAGACCGTTTCAATAACAACAACAACAATAATAGTGATCTCACACATCTGTACATTTCAGGAGGGGATTGTTAGGATATGGATGGGATATACAGTCAAAGGTGAAATGTAAAGATGTGTGTGTGTCTGTAATGTTCCACTTGAGAACAGTTTTTGGACAAGGCACAAACAACATTTTGAAAAACAGGGTGAATCAACGCCAGGTGGTAACAGAGACATCAACAATGTATTTTCCCAAAGATACAAATCAGGGACAGAGACTTTGTTATGGTTAACAAGTGATAACAATTATATGTAAGCATCGTTAGCTTGGGAAAGATAGTCACTTGGTGGATGATGGACAGCAAGAGGCTGGGTTAGTAGACATCATACAGACATTATCCAATTAAAATAAGGTTAACACCTAGAAGGTGGAGTATGGGAAGGGCCTAGAAAATCCTTTGTTTAAGAATTGTTTTGTTGTTCATGATGTGAGCGTGTGTGGCTGGCAGCAGTGGTTTTAACTGAAACAAGTTGGATCCTAATGTTTTTGGATTGTTAAAGATGTAATCTTGTATGACTGAACTGGACAAGTTCATTACAATGGATTTTACTTAGTTATCTTATTTTTACTTTTTATATGCATTAATAAAGCTATGCTTTGGACTTTACAATGTGTCTTCTTGACTGAGAAAGACAGGTTTTCTGAAGAAGAGAAGCTGAGCCAGTTGTTGGTAAGAATTACAGAGTGGCTGTGGATCACAGCAGCCAGCTTGTCCTGCAGACTCTGCTGGGTGCCAAAGGGCATCACTACAACACTCATCATCCACACACCAACAGGTGGAGCTGGCAATGAGTGTTGAGGCCCCTTTGTACTGGCATTTGCTACCTTCGTCCCACTAGCTCCAACCACAGCTGCTCTTGCTTGGAAGAAGGAGGAGGGTGAGGATGAGGATAAGGATCTGCTGTGCCTATCTTCATCACTTTGGTGAGGCTTTCCATATATTCCCAAAGGAGGGCACTCAGTGAATAGTGGCGGGGTGGGGAGGGGATTTTTTTTATTTTTTTTGCAGGAGCAACCTTCTCTGAGGCTTGGGGCACATGTTTGTGCATAGAGAAGCCATACATTGATGTGTGTGTGTGTTGTGTGGCACCGTGAATGTGTGGGCTCCTCAATTCCCATGAAGGTTGCCTCTCCACCTTCTGGCTGGTGAGGGGTGCAGTCATGGTAGTAACACCATGGCCTGCACTGGGGTGAAACCACTAGTGATGCAACTGTTCACCCCTTCATGTAAGTGTTTTCCAGTGTGACAAGCAGAAGTAGGGTCTCTGTTGCAATCCACCCTCATGGCAGAGGGTGCATAAGGATGTTTGTATGAGGGGTGGAAGGGAACCATCAGCCAACTGCTACTTACTTGACAGGGTAACAGACCCCTGTTGATCACAGCCCCAATAAATGGGCACTGAGACACTTTCATGGCCCCACATATCCCTTAAATTAGGGACTATGTTAGGATCATGAATATGAAACAGTTACAAGTACATAATTCTAGATTACAAATCTGTTCAACAGGATTCCAGCCAATTTAAATAAATAATCATAATATGAAAATATTTAATAATATCTAATCAGTTAAATTCAGTATTGTCGGGAACAATTCATAAATAATTCCAAATTTCTGAGCTCATGTCTCACTGGAATGGAAGCTGAGCTACTCAAACAGAAAATGTTTCAGTAAACTTGCAAGGAGTCCAGGATCAAAGAGTACCGTGTTAGAGGGCAATGTCTCCCATCAAAACTGCAAAGGAGTGATTTGAAAAGCCTGCCTGTACCAATCTGTCTAGGCAGAGTGAACACTATTGAAGAGAAGCTGACATATAGCAGAGTATTTATCCAAATCAGATGGTTATGACACCCAGTGGTCTATCAAGCATTGTTTAAGGATGGATTCCCTTTATTGCCAAAGGGAAAACAATAAAGCAAATTTTCAAGAGATGTTGAGAAATATCAAATGGCTTACAGACAATTCTGTGCAATGTAGGAGTGGGCAGTTTGTGGCTTCCAAATCATGCTGGACTACAGCAGACTTACCCAGCCTAGTCAATGGTGAGAGAAGATGGGAGCTTCTTGCAAAACGTCAACAATTAGAAATACAATTTAGGCACCCAAAGAAAAGGGACAGGCAAAGTTACCAAGGGAAGGCAAATGCATCAAATATAAGCATTTTAGGTGTGAATGATTTTCAGTGTCTCACTCTTTCCAATGTTGGACATTTAGAAACAAAAGGAAAGTTTCATTAGGTAGGGAGGATTCTTATTTGGGTGCATGAGGGCCCCCATTTTGTCTCCTTGCCATTCATACTTTCCCTCTTGCCATTCATACATTCACACTTATTATATGCGGTGTTCACTTTCCTTTGGTAATTTTGCTTGCCTTTTTCTTCCAATCCCTAAACTGTATTTCTAAATGTGCAACTAAAAATTTAAGTGGCTGAAATGCTAGAAATCTGGGGACCAAAAGAAAATGTTATTGGGGAAGGTAGAATTCTTATTGGCAAGAACAATGCCCTCATTTTGACACCCCACACCCATAGTTACATTCCTGCTCTCTGGGGTTACAGAAAACAAAATTGCTCCGGGAAGTTGTGGGGGGCTGGGGGGGTGCATTACCCTTCTAGGAGAGTGTGGGCATCCACACCATCCACTATACCTCCTACCATAAAAAATTAAACATTTTTGCCCCTAAATATAAGCCAATGTATGGGGGACATTTTCACCATGTTTTAGACCACCTCTGGTCCATTTAGGCCTAAGAGAGGCCTTTTTTCAAGACAGGAAACAACTGGAAGTGCCTTGACTTTATTGGAACTTTACTGGAAGTGACTTTACTTCCTGTTTTAAAAAGGCATTTCTTGGGCCTAAAATATCTTAATAATAATAATAATAATAATAATAATAATAATTTTTACCCCGCCCCTCTGTTAAAACAATCGGGGTGGCTTACAGCAGATAAAATACAAACTACAGAATAAGACCCCCAAACCCCAACAACCCCTTCCCTCTCCCACCTCCCGTTAAAAAAGCATTAAACTAAGCACAATTTAAAACCAACAATTAAAATAGCGTAACAAGATAGAAAACTGCGGCAACATTCCATTGCATCAACTTAA
This sequence comes from Phrynosoma blainvillii, assembly GCA_026167975.1. NCBI lineage: Eukaryota > Metazoa > Chordata > Lepidosauria > Squamata > Phrynosomatidae > Phrynosoma > Phrynosoma blainvillii. The sequence continues at coordinate 88,741,285 of JANUYF010000002.1, read as the reverse complement.
TTCAAAAGGGACATAGGGGGCTCTCCTAATCGAATATCCTGATGGAATATCCTGAGGCCGGGATTATCTATTCAGGGAATTTTAGGTGTGGGGCAGAAAGATGTCCCACATACCCAATAGAACACATCTGGGGGCAATTTTATTTTGAACTATGGGGCCCACAAAATAATCCTTGGGGAAACATTCGGCCCATGGGCTGCACTTTGCCCACACCCGCCCTAAGTCATTCCCCACAGCAGTTGGTTAAAACACTCAAGGCATCCTATTGCAGAAATAGAGAAAAGCCACAAGATTCCTCAGGGCTTTATTTGGGAAAATTCATTTCCACAAAATTTATTTGCACAAAAATCCATGGGGTTTCTCTGCACATGAAACATATTTTGGGATAGAAATGTGTTGGTGTAAAATTATGCAACTGGTGCAAATGCACAATTCCAGTCATTTGTAGTCTGTAGTGGCACCAAAGCTCTCTGACAGAGAAGGCTAAATATCTCACAAAACTGTAAATCCCAGACTTCTATAGCATTGAGGCAGTTAAAGTGGTACAAAACTGCACTATTTCTGCAGTGTAGATGCACTCTCAGACTAGCAAAGAAATTTATCCCTTCACAAATCAATGGCTTGTAGCATTCAGGTGATTTTAAAACAACAGCAACATTTTAGTTTTTTAAAATAAAAAAAAGGAAAGTAATTAGTAACCTTTATTCATATAACTGCAATTGTAACTAACTGCTTGCCTCACCCCCTCAAGCTAGAGGAAGGACTAAATGTTTTTTGGTTCCTGAATGAAATGGCTTTAATGGAAAGAAAATAGTATTGTACACAGATTGGCCAGAACAGAACTACTTTAACTTTTACTGATCTCAGTGACAGAGTGAAGCAAGTCTTGGAATAATTCTTTCCCCTTAAAATCAATGGATCTTTAAGCGGTTAGCTCAGACTGGATCATACTCTGCCCTTTTCTTCTAAGAACAAGGAACATTGCTGAAACTTCTCTCAGCACCACAGTGTAATCCTGCCATCTACCGTTCTGCTTCAAGCATAAAAATGAAGCAGGAAGGGGGAGGGAAAGGAAGGAAGGAAGGAAGGAAGGAAGGAAGGAAGGAAGGAAGGAAGAAAGATGTGGTAGTACACAATTCCCTGCTTGGACATGAAACCCACTGGGTAATGATGGGAACATGCTCTCAGCCTCGGGGAAGGCAATGGCAAACCTCCTCTGAACCAATCTTGCCACAAACCTCCATGATAGGTTTGCCTCAGGCTCACCATAAGTTGGAAATGACTTGAAGGTACATAACAACAACAGACCTTTAACACTAACTGATTTTTTTACTTTTGCATGAGCTTTCATAGATATAAACCCATTTCTTTGGATGCAGTACCGAGCGATAATAAATGCTCAGGTATAAAGCATATTTACACAGTTGTGGAAGTGGGATGGAATGGAATAGGCTCCAGAAAGATGCAAATCATGACCGTTGTTATCAATTTTCAAAGGGCTGCAACGTGATACAAGTATTTCGGATATTTATAGTGATCATTTAGTGTTGATGTGTGAGAGCAATAAATCTGCTTAAGAAAAGTCAGTTTCTCAGGGTTCAGAACTCACTCTGAGAAGATTCCAACTGAAGCTACATCTGCAAAATAATTTGTTCTTACCTCCATCTCAGTCCTGTTTGAACACACACACACTCCTCCAGTTTCATAGTGAAAGTACTTCTTTTAGACAATTGAGGGCTTTAATACGATTTCAAAAATCTGCTTTTTACTAAACAATTTCTAGGACAAAACTGATGTTCCCTGTGCTCTGAATTGGGATTGGAGTGGAATCAGGAGGTGGGGTGATTGCAAGGCAGAACAGGTTTGGTGGGTGGTTAGCTAAGTTGGGCAAGCATGGTGTTGCCATTTTTTCCAGTGTGGAAGGTGAGCAAAAGTTCATGTCAGGAAAGGTCCCAAAAATGTTTACCTTGGCATTCTCATCCAGCAAGAGTGGTGTTGACATTTTTTAAAAAGTTCAGTGTATGTATGCAGATATCATCATATTTGAATAACCAAAGGGACTCATCCATTTCAGAAGCCCTGTGAGCCTTCCAATATTCAAATATGTGGATATCTGCACACATACCCTGAACTAAAAGAAAATGACTCCATACTTGCTGGATATGAATGCCAAGGTAACCTCCTTTGGTCCCTTCCTGCCATGAATTTTGCCAACCAGCCAGGCTCAAGTTGCGAACAATCAGGGACCGACCCCCCCACCTCCCATGAAGGACTTCAAAGTACCCCCAACAACACTTTTGCCCTATCATTCTCACACAGAAGTAAGCCCATCTGAGGGGGGGGGGTTTGCAGACTGCCAGAAATAGTGCAAATTGAGCCCACTTTTAGGGTTAGGGTTAGTGCTCGGGAATCATGGGAACTGTATTTTATTGGGGTACCAGAGCTCTCTGACAGAGAAGGCTCAATGTCTCAGAAAAAAAACACCAATTCCCATGATTCTCTAGCGCTAACCCTAACCCTAAAAGTGGACTCAATTTGCACTATTTCTGGCAGTCTGCAAATGACATGAATTCAGTAGGACTTAGTCCCAAGTAAGAGGGCAGAGGATTGCAGCCTTATAGGAGAATATATTACTTTGGACCACCAGGAAATAGATTCAAAGAAACATGGGGAGGATCAGACTGCAATTTTTGGTGGACTGGGGCCAATAGGTTTACAAACAACTTGTTCCATCCTGGCTGCATTTGCATTGCAAAACTAATCCGGTTTATGCCAATTTAATTGCCATGGCTCAATGGTATGGAATTCTGGGAATTGTAGTTCATTGTGGCATTAGAGCTGTCTGACAGAGAAGGTTAAATGTGTGAAAATACTATAATTCTCAGGATTTCATAGCATTGAGCCATGACAGTTAAAGTGGTATCAACTGGATTATTTCTGTAGTGTGGATGCAGCCCCTGAAAGGTATTTTTAAAATCCTGTTAACCTTGAAGGAAGATCATGTGGAGAACTTTAAATGTCATGGCCTAAACTGAATAAGGTGGGATGCAGTGGCTCAGCCTTAAGATACTGACTCTGACCATCCAAGATCAGCAGGTCGGCAGTTCAAAGCCCAAGTGCCGTGTGATGGGTTGAGCTCCTGTCACTAGTCCCAGCTTCTACCAGCCTAGCAGTTTGAAAGCATGTAAAAATGTAAGTAGATAAATAGGTACCACTTTGGTGGGAAGGTAACAGCGTTCTGTGCAGTCATGCTGGCCATATGACCCCCAAAGTCATCTTTGACAACACTGGCTCTTCAGCTTAGTAATGGAGATGACCAGCACCCCCTACAGACTTGACAATAATGTCAAAGGGGAAACCTTTACCTTAACTTAAACTGAATGAGGCAGCATTTAATTCCCACAGCACACACACACAACACACATACACAGGATGGAGAAGTCATGGGGTTACAGAGGGAAAAAAGAACAAAAGTGGGGTGAGGGAGCCCATTGAGGAAGCCATATACCACCTATCAAATGGGAGTGCAGGTGGGTGGTAACAATGACATGAAAACAAGAAAGGCTTATATGGTTTATATGGCTATGCAAATATATATATCCACATGCATGGCAGGAAGAAACAAACCCTGCAGTTGCTGCAGTCAAAGCAATGAAATACAGTAAACATGTGAAAATGGTAGAAATGCTCTTCTGTACCGAGTTGACTTCAGGGTAGGGGAACTATGTGGCTTTCAAAACCAATTTGAGTTTGGATTAAAACATGGAAGTTTGGTGCTAATGGGGTCAAACCTGGGTAGGTCACTGCACAGTGGAGCTGGGATATGGCCCTTCTGTGGATTCAGCCTCCTTTTGTTATATACACAGTAGTGCAGATTACATGAGTATATGTAGTGTGCTGGGAAGCCACCTTCTTTGGGACAGTGATATGTTGTGTGGCATATACAGCTTTGCCCTCCAAGATCCAAGACGTTTAGGAGCAGGGGAGGGATGATTTTGCTGTCCCTTATGATACCTGCCTGACTTTGTCTAATGTCAGGGCCTGATTCATCTCACTCCTAATTTTCTAGTATAAGAGTCTGATAAAAACACCAGCAATCTGTCAAAATGACTCAACTTTAATTGTTAGTACATATAATGTGACTTTTTTTTATTCATACATGCACAGTCGTCTTAATTTAGATGACTGAGAATGCAATCCTGACTGATCAGGATGGCAAAAGGGCAGCTGAATTGACACTAGGCCAACCAAAGCTGCATTGGATCCATACCACCCCATCCCAGTTTCTTCTCCTCCGCCTGGAAGATCTAAGCAAACTGCTTTGTTGACAGATCTCTAAGGCTGTATCCACATTGCAGAAATAATCCAGTCTGATGCCACTTTAACTGCCATGGCTCAATGCTATGGAATTCTGCGAATTGTAATTTGTTGTGCCACCAGAGTGGTGCACGTTGGTGCTGCAACAAACAGTTCCCAGAATTCCATAGCATTGAGCCATGGCAGTTAATGTGGTGTCAAACTGGATTATTTCTGCAGTGCAAATGAGGCCTGGGCTGGCAGGTGAGGATTCCATCAGCAGATGTGCATTTTTGCTAGCAGAAGAAATGTACTTAATCCTAATGTATCACAGCCAATGCGTTTTCTTTTTTCCAGTTAGGATTGCATAGCCCTTCTGATAATACATTATAGATTTCCCAATAATGAAATCAGATTTGGAAAACAAATACTGAATTTTTCTTTTCTACTTCTGGAGGCAGCATCTGAACACTTTGCAACAACTTGGCATGACTTTGGCTTACCTTTTATTATATTTCTCAGATGTCTTCTTTCATATCGCAGAAAATGCATGGAGAAAGCAATAACAACCCCTTCCGCAAGCATTTATGAATGGGACAGTGCCTACATGTGAATGTAAAATGATAGACTGCAATAAAGGCATTCAGTGAATAGGGTATAATTATGTAACAGAAGTGGAGAGAGGCAAGTTATTGAGCAGGTAAAAGTGTTTTTAGGGTTGATTTATTTTTTCTTTCTTTTATTATGTGCTGCCTTTCCTTGTGTTCTGAAATCCTGAGGCTTTATTGTAGTTTCATTGACTGCCAGAATATCTGCTAATGAGGGCAAAAGAGATGCAAAGCAGGCTCAACTGAACACATCGAATAAGCTCTTAGTCGCTTCAGCATATTTTGCATTTAGACAAATGGAACTCAATGGATTTTTTTATTAGGAAGCTACATCCATGCACAAAGAAGAGACAGAAAAAGGAAAAAACAACAACAAACCACCAAACTGGTCAACCATTGAATACCACAAGTACACAAGTGCACAAAATTCATGATGTACATGGGAGTATTTTGTCCACAAAATGTGATCATGCTGATGCATAACCTGAGCTCAGGACAAAAGACTGCAATCAGAACAGAATACAGAGAAACAGAATGGTTCCCAATTGGCAAAAAGGTCAGGCAAGATGGCATACTCTCATCCTATTTAGCATCAAGGTAGGCTTACTACTGAACACTAAGGGGGAAAAAGATTACAGATGATCTACAACAATTCATCACAGATAAAGAGAAATTTGTAATAGTCAAAGAATTCCCATACCTTGGATCAAATATTAATCAGAATGGAGAATGCAGTCAAGAAATCAGAAGGAGATTAGGACTGGGGAGGGCAGCTATGAAAGAATGGAAAAGATCCTACTAAAGTGCAAAGATATAACTTTAAATACTAAAGTGAGGATAGTTCAAGCCATTGTATTTCCCATCACTATGTGTGGATATGAAAGTTGGACAGTGAAGAAAGCTGATAAAAAGAAAATCAGCTCATTTGAGATGTGGTACTGGAGTAGTGTTTAGAACCCTGGATGGCCAAGAAGACAAACAAATGGGTCCTTGAACAGATCAAGCCTGAACTTTCCTTAGAAACCAGGCTGACTAAATAGAGACTATCACATCATGAGAAGGCATGATTCATTAGAAAAAGATAATGATGCTGGGAAAAGTAAAGAGATGTAGAAAGAGAGGAATGCCACATGCCAGATGAGCCTGCAGGACCTGAGCAGAGCAGCTGAGGATAGGGGATCTTGGAGCTATCTCATCCACAGGGTCACCACAAGTCAAGGTCAATTCGAGAGCAGTTAACAAGAACAACAAATTTTGTCTCCATGAGATCCAGCTGCATTCACCAGATCAGAATAAAATACTTTTTATAATCATTATTACAATGTGATGTTAGAAAAAAAATAGCTTTTCATGCACTGGAAAAGTTACTTTTCTGGACTAGACCCCAGGAGCAGCAATTCACCTTGTTTGATCTGGTGAGCTGGAGGGATCAAGAACTACAAAAACAGTTTTAGGAACCACTTGCAGCCCCACACCTCCATTTTGCCACATACCTTCCAACATTGTACAAATGAAAACCAAGACATATGTGGCCAAGTCACATCATAGTGTGGTCAAGATGGCAAAAAGAATACACAAGCTGGGAAAGACTGCCACATTCTGCTTTAGTCTGAGTCTACTGGGAAGGGCAAGATTACACTTCTTCTCTCTCCCCTGCTGAGTTAATTGAGTGCAAGCTACTTTTGCACTTTGAACTCAGTTTCCAGCAACTGAAGTAACCTGATGACAATCGGGTAAAGTGGGAGGAGCAGAGAGAAACTGGGACATTTTTAAAGCACCTTAAAAAAGTGGAATGACAAGAGGATTAATCTGCCAAATCAGAGCAGTTGGAAGATATGTAAACAGAACCCTGTTTTCATATAGGACACATAGCATCAATTGTCCATTATGACCTAAACCTTATTGTTTGTCCCAAATAAAGTAGATCTACCAAATTAGGGGTGGGCAAATGTGCCCTGTGTGCCAAATGTAGTCCTGGAGCCCACTTCAGCAGCCACTGAAATAAAACATGGAAGGCCTCTGCAAGTTTCTCAAGGCCTTCCAGACCCTCCTTTTTTTCAGCAACAACTTTTTTTTTTAGCTTACAACTGTGTAGAAAGCCTCTAATACAGGCAGCCCCAATCAAAAATTCCTCAGCACCACCAGCAGCCAGAAATACCTCTGTTTTCTTTGAAGCCCTTGTGACATCCCTTCCAGTAGTCCTTTTGGGAAGGATTCAGCTGGAGAGATATCTAGGAGCAGTGCACAGAGAAGTCAGAGGGAGAAAATCACCCCTTGGCCCCTATGCAGTTGCATTAAATCAGTGGGATTTTACTTACATGGTCATTCACCATTCAGTGATTGATTCGATGGGTCTATTCTGGTTGGGACTAATCCAGAGGATGCAGACCTAGGTGCCATAGTGGAGGGGGGGGGGAAAGTATAGAAAACAAACATGCCTGATTCCCCCCCCCCCCCATGCCTTTTTTCAATTTTTAAAACCAATGGAAAGACCTAAGTGGCTTTTGGCATTTGCAGGGAATTGTTTCCAGACAGCTGAACACAATTAGGCACTAGTGCTGTTAATGTTTACTTTGAACAAATCGAATAGTGCTGGACAAGTCCAGCCAATAATGCAACATTCCTCCCCCTCTGCTCTGTGATGTTCTTATTTATGGTATCCTTAATTGATTCTGTGATCCTGTGAGATTGCTTCAGCAGCCAACAACAGTACGATTCCAAGCAGATTGAATTGTAAATAACCAGATGTTAGTGGAGTTTCAGGCAGAGGTCACTGTAGGAAAACACAGAAGTGGTTGCCTTTTAACTCCATTACAACATTTTTTTCCCTGCTGTGTGATGTCCTCGCCTTGCCTAATTGAGGCACAGTACTGAGATGCTAATTTAATATTGTCTAGTAATCAAACAAAGGACCTGGGCCAGGAAACATTTGTGGTTCTGTGCAAGGCAAATGGATTCTCTTTGCCCAAGGGCATTTACTTTGTATGTATAACATAGGGACAGAATACCATAATTTAAATAGAAATGTTTTTAGATAGTGTTAGAGCTGAAATGAAACTGGAAACAGAATGACATTTCAAAATCTGTCAGAATTTGAAGCAAAACATGGCTTCAAAGCCTGATTTCAAAATATGATGAAATGAGAAGGTTTAAGACTTTAGGAAGGCCTAACCTCTCTGGTCTGGTCTCATATCCCTAATCTGTTATTTACCTCTAATACTAAAAACACAGTGAACTGATTTGCTTATGGCATGGTTGGTGTAGAAAAAAAAAATCCACAGAGATTATTGCTACTTTATGTACCAGACCCTACAACAGCAATTGTAGGGATTCAATAGTTGTCCCTTCATATTTCATGTCAAAAGAGTGACAAATGGTTTCCTGTCAGCAAAATTGTAGCCCCATATGACATCTTTTACTGGGTGGTACAGTACCTCCATATACTTTATGGGACAAGTTCCAACTATCATGTTGATGGTCTAAGGTGATGATCTTAAGTTCTAAGATGAGAAACGAATATGATTAGAGGACACATCAACTAGCTGAAATGCAAGATCCACTGATTTTCCCTGACTAGAAATTCAGATGGCAAATAGGTCATCAGTTCTCTTGGTGGACAGAGCTTGCACAGAAAATTCAAGAATTCCCCAACCAGCATGGCCACTCAGAGGTCCAGTTAAGAAAAAAAGAGTTTTGCTCTAGGGGGAAAAAAAAGTTCTCCATGTTTTGTTAATGGTTTTAATGATTTTTCTAACATATTTTAACCAATCTACTATGAGGCATATTCCTTGATGTAATTCATGATGGCTTCACAAATCTCATAAGGATCTACATGGATAGTTCAAATAAAAAGCTTGAGTGTGTAAACCTGGTGCTATTATATTTCAAACCTATTTGATTACTACAGATTATTAGTCATCAATTTATATTCCATCTAAAACAGCCTGATGACCTTTAATGACTAGGATTTCACTTTCATAATCTGAATTTACTTAACAAGATAATTAAATATTTAAAGTCAGTTCATTTACAGGCTAGAAGGGATTACCACTCAGCACCTGCAGAGTTCTGTCCTTTCATTAGTATGCATGGCTGCACTCCCCCAATTTTTGTTATAGCATGTCTTTCAAATCACATATCTCCATCTTTGGCACAGCAATTAGGGCAGTAAAAAGCTTCCGTTGTCCTAGGAATGAAGGGAAAGGAGAAAAAGGGTGAAATGCTGAATAAGGCAAAATGAATCTAGTCTGCAATGCAGTGGAGAGAAGCTCTCAGAAAAGTTAATTAAGCTCAGGAAACAGGCAGCAAGATAATTAAAATGAGGCTTAATTTTATATGGTATGTTTTCTGGCCTGTTTTTGTCCAAAACGAAAGGGGTGTCATGTACAGAGAGAAACTCCATGCCTTTGATCAAATTCTGAGAAAACTGTTATGCTTGATGTTAAGCAGCCAGACAGATGAACGAGGCAAGATAAATGCTTCTGTACATTTCTTAACAATGTTGCTACTTACTATAGCTGTCAACAAATGGGAGTAAGTAATTTGCTGCTGCAGGCAAAGCTATGTGTAAGTCGATCCTTTGCTAAAATAAATGTTTTTAAGAGGTGCTGTGGTTCAAATGTCACACACCAGGCAAAAAAACATGTTTTATGTTACTATACAGTTAGTGGTCGAGAAAATGATTGAACAACCACTTTGTATTTATCTGATTTAGACAGAAAGAGGTGGCTGAATATATACTGAAGTATAATGCATGAGGTGATCTCTTCATGTTTCCAAACGCTTTCTCCTCAAGCATCAGCCAACAAAGTGGAAAGGCGACAGGATTCGAACAGTGACATCAGGAAAATATGAATCTGACAGTTTCTGAAGGACCATATCCCTCTATATCAGGGATAGGCAACCTTTCCCCTTTAAGGGCCGAGGGACTTCAGCTCCCAGAAGCCTCAGTCATGTTGGCCAATAGTCCCATGTTGGTCAATAGCTCCTGGGATTCTGGGAGCTGAAGTCCCTCAGCCCTTAAAGGGGAAAGGTTGCCTACCCCTGCTCTATATGAACCTTCTTGAGTCTAAGATTCTTGGTTTTCTTTCAGTCCCACAACTGTCATAGGACGTTATCACACATGGGCCAGTTTTGTTGTTAAAGAGATAATAAAATGGAAATGAAGCATCCCGAAAAGAAAGCGAAAATAGAGCTTAATTATGCAAAAGCTTTTCACACGTAATTACAGTAATAACGGAATTAAGTTAAAAGCAAATAAAAGACGTTTTTAACTTTCATACACAAGTGAAAAGAACCCGTACATGTACTGGAAATAAGTGTGTTTCATGACCAGACTCCTCCTTTTTCCAGGGCGGGTCCTGCATTTCCCCGGAGGAAATGTCAGACTGTCCTACATTTGGGGTCATGTCCTCCTGCACAGGTCCTAACCCCCTTCCGTTGGGGTTAGGACCTCTCAAGAGAGCAGAGGAGGAGGAGGAGGAGGCTGGAAAGGCAAGGCAAGGCAAGCCGATGCAAGGGAGGGATTGGGATGGCTCACCCTCCATTTTCTCTCTCTCCTTTCCTGGCATTGGAGGAGGAGGAAAGGGAAGGAAGGAAGGAAGGGCTGGGTGTTCCCTGGGGAGAGCCAGAGCCTTGGATGATGCCAGGAGAGGGCGAAACTGGAGGTAGCTCCCATGCCCCCCCCATAAGCCTTTCCCCTTTGTAGGACCTGCAGGGCAGAACGTTATGGTGAGATGGATCTCCAAGTTGCTCCACAAGCACACCCCACACTTGCACCCACATCCACCCACAGCTGCTGCGAGGGAAGCCTTCTTTCCCCTCCTTTTCCCTCCATCCCAAATGCCAAACTTCTCCTTCGTCCCAAACTTCCCTTCCCTTGCCTTGCCTTGCCTTGCCTTCCCTGCATGGCAGGAGCCCAGGACTCTTCCTCCCTGGAGGCCCCTCCTCCTCCTCTTGACCCTCCTCCAGATTTTAAAAGAGAATTGTCCATGCGTATTTGCTTTTCACATTACAGTAAATGCGCAATTACTTTAAAAGCGCAAATGCATTTCCTCTAAACTCCTGAAATTAAAAAGATCTTGGATAATACCAGTTTCTGTCCAGTTTCTGACCAGTTTCTGTGTGACGTTGTGTGAAATCATGAGGCGCAATTTCAGTTTTTGTTTGGGATTTGTGTGGATTAACCAACAGATTTCCCCTGTGTGATAACGTCCATAGTCTTGTTTGATGAGGAAAGGGAAGAATTTTTTTTTCCATGACTGCTCTCCATGGAATTCCTTTCCATGGGTGGAAGGTAGTTTCAAAGCAAACACCTTTTTATTTAAACAGGCAATTGACGTGTGTTTGTGAGCCATCTTTTTATAGTGTGGGTATGTGTGCATGTGTTGCATTATTACATTTAATGCTATATTTTTATATGATTTTGGCAGCCAAAATCCTGTACCAGGAGAACTACATATCTCATGTTGCTACATCTCTGTAGCTATGTCTCCTGATGTCCCCCAAACCTAATGTGTAAGCTTCACAACCCTCAAACATGGTCATTTCCAGGTTGTCAGAATGTGAGGGGACCAGTGGTGATGCATCCAGGTATTTTCCTTTAACTGGACCAGCTGCGACAGACACTGGCTGGGACCTCTGGGGTAGGGAGTGTCCCTGCAGTATCCCTGCAAATTATGTCCTTGTAGCACATCCAGGTAAAAGAAAATAGATGGATGCATCACCACTATTGCTCTCCAAAAACTCAGAAATTGATATGTGTGTTGTGTGTGTGTGATTTGTGGTTTACACATTGGCAGTTTGGGGGTGCCTTTGATCATTGCAAAGTCAGAAAAGAATCCTGATCTATGTAATGATCCAAAAAATGAATTGCAATGTCATCAGGCAGACTGAAGAGATCCTAAAATACTGACAGGATACCAGCCTATTTCTTTCAAAATGAATGGGATTTAAAATGATATCTTGTTTAAATATGTTTTAACTTGATGTTCAACAAGGTTTTTGGTTTTGTTCTAGCTTAGGACGTTATCACACGGGGCCAAATCCACACAAAATCCATACAAAATCCCGACCGAAACCGGATTAGTGGCCCGTGTTTTCACACGACGTCGCACAGAAAGTGGACAGAAAGTGGACAGAAACAAGATCTTTTGAAATTCGGTTCTTTGGAGGAAATGCAAATGCGCAATTAAGGTAATTTCGAATTTACCGTAATGTGATAACCAAATGCGCATTTGGGAGCATTTCCCTGCTGTTGCCATGGTTCCAGCGAGCATTCCTCTATCTGCGCATGTGCAAGAGGCTCATTTCTAGTACATTTATGGGCTTTTTTCACTTGTGTGTGGACGTTTAATGCAATTACTGTAAATTCGCAATTAAGGTAATGATGTTTGCGGACTTATTGTTTATTTCCAGTTTATTTTCAGAATGCCTCATTTCCACTTTTTTTTCACTTTCTGGGCCACGTGTGATAACGTCCTACTTGTAAGCTGCCTTGGGTCCCATGTCAGGAGCAAAGTGAGATATAAATAAAATAAGCTAACCAAATAGTGGAGGGTTGCAGACTGCCAGAAATAGTGTGAATTCAGTTCACTTTTAGGGTTAGGGTTAGTGCTAGGGAATCATGGGAACTGTTATTTTTCTGAGACATTGAGCCTTCTCTGTCAGACAACTCTGATGCCACAATAAAATACAGTTCCCATGGTTCCCTAACTCTAACCCTAACCCTAAAAGTGGACTGAATTCACACTATTTCTGGCAGTCTGCAACCCCCCAGTATGACAACAAATTTTCTGTTTTGCTTGGTTTTTACAACTTTATGTTTGTTTTGACCATTTTCCCTTTCAATTCCTGATTATTATTTTTTGAAAGTCCATGGGAAATGCCTATGCATTTTCACCTACACTTTTCTGGATGTTTACATACAATTTTGCCTGCTAGATGCATTTTTGCAAGCCATTTCCTCTAATATAATGCATTTTCTACATTACAGCATGCCTGCACCATATGTGGACTTGCCATATGCGGATTTGAGCTTACGTGTACAGCAAGCCCAGGAGGGCTTTTGGTTCCCATATTGGATATGAGGCATAAAGTAAGTAAGGGCCTTTGCAGACTGCCAGAAATAGTGCAAATTGAGTCCACTTTAACTGCCCTGGCTCAGTGCTAGGGAATCATGGGAACTGTATTTTTTTCAGAGACATTGAGACTTCTCTGTCAGAGAGCTCTGGTGCCACAATAAATGACAGTTTCCATGATTCCCTAGCACTGAGTCAGGGCAGTTAAAGTAGACTCAATTTGCACTATTTCTGGCAGTCTGCAAAGGCCCTAAGTTCATATACAGTTCACATAAAAATGCGTACATATTCAAAGACACAGCCATGTTAGTCTGTTGTTGTTTTATGCCTTTACGTCATTTTCAACTTATGGCAACTCTAAGCTAAACCTATCATGGAGTTTTCTTGACAAGATTTCTTCCGAGGGGGATTGCCTTTGCCTTTGTCTGAGGCTGCAAGAGTGTGACTTGCTCAAGATTATCCAGTGGGTTTTCATGTCAAAACAGGTATTTGAACCCTCTAGGGTTGTAGTCCAATGCTCAAACCACTAAACCACATTGGCTCTTATATTGGTTGGTATCAATATACAAAGAGATCTTGTAATTGAGTACAGCTGAGTTTCTAACTTCATAACAAATGGAGACAAAGAGGTTTACAGCATATTTTTTTCATACACTCACTCTCTTGTATCTGTTGAAGTTGACCCAATTGATGAAATCTTATGCTACAAACATCTTTCTCATGGTCTCAAAGGTGCTACAAGTTCCCTTTGTATAAAAATAAGAACGGAGTAAATTTCTTCCTCATCCATAAGTGACATCCACATCCTAAATGTTTTCAGTCTCAAGCATGTCAACAACTGCCTCTACTCGGAAAACCTTGACTATACATGATTTGAGGGCTGTTTTCAGTGTTCCATTACCTCTAGAAATGAAATGGATGCTGATTTAAAAGAGGATCTTCTTGGGGATTGCAACTCAGTTTTAGAAATATATCTGACAAGAGATCCACTATCACCATCCTATGTGTTTTTTATGTGATGGAAAACCATTTTGATTTTCCCAGGCCTTCAAGAAGTTTACTTTCATTTAGTTAGATTGCTTTTGTGTTTTATTATATTGTTATTGATTTCACTTTTTATTGTTTTCTTTCTTTCTTTCTTTCTTTCTTTCTTTCTTTTCTTTTTTGATACAGAAGCCATTCTGATAAATTGTGTGGAAAACTGAGTTATAAATACTAAAATAAATTAATGAATGAATATATTTTTATTTGCTATGGATTGGACAGAGAAAAGAAAGAAGAGAACGGACTATTTTATTATTTTTAAAAAGAGGTTATGCATCTCTATTGATGTATATTTCATGTCAGATATATCCCTTTGTACACTTACTAAGTAATAAAAATTACTCTGATCTTTGTTGCAGTTCAGTTATAAATGAATGTTTGTTGTTTATGTCACATGTAATTGTATATAAAACAAAAACACAGGAACACCATCAACTCCTGGCAAATTGTTTGCATGTATTGATAGTATGATACAAATTTTCCGGCAAGCTCTGCTACACTTAGCAACAAGCATCCAGGGATTTAAAGTGTAAACACAATCTGTGCCACTCAGATTATGTTTAGAGGTTGGAAATCAGGGCCTATTTTTTGTTTGCTCATGTTTACAGTCAATTAAATGCTTGAACCACTTGCTCAACAAGATAATGTTGTTTCAATGGGATACCTTGATTAGTAATGACATTTTGATGGGATTCCATACAGACTGTTTTTCCTTTTCTGTGTTTAGGCAAGGTTTAACCTGCACCTTACTAATAAAGAAATATTAAGGTTGAGACAAGGTTTCAGTGGAACTAGAATTTAAGGAAATAGCTGTTATTTTGTACAAAACTTTTCCATGACACACCACGTTTGTTTTGTATTTCGATGCTGGTGTTGCCAAATCCCAAACTAAAAATCAAACAAAATAAAACTAATATGAGAACTGAAATTAAACCAGCCTTTCCAAATATGCCACTCGTGTCCATGTTCCAGTCTTAATTCTTCAACCTTTTTTTCTTGGTCACTTGAACCAAAGCTATGACATGCTCTGCCACTGTCCCAATTTGTCAGGGAGAGTCCTGAATCATCCTTTGTTGTCCTGCTGTTTCAGCTGCTTTAAAAATGTCCCATTTTCTCCCCCTCACACTCTTCCTCTTTCTCTTCAGCTTACTTCAAGCGCTGCAAACTGGGTTCAAAGTGAAAAGTAATTTGTGCTCAGTTAACTTAGCAGGGGGAAGAGGAGAGTAAGGGTCCAAAATCTGCCTTTGCTGTAGACTCAGATAATAGCAAATGGTGCAGCCTTTCCTACCGTGTGTTCATCCTGCCATTTTGACCATTCTGTAATGTTGCCTGGCCACATGTGTTCCATTTTTGGCCTGTGAAAAGCTGGACAATAAACCTTATGACATTCATGGGGTCACTATAAGTTGACAGGTAACTTGAAGGCAGATGCGTGCACACACACATGATAAGAAAGTCATTTATGTTATAAGTGCTCTCACTTTTTAAGCTCAGGGGTATCCCTTGGCATAAAGTAGCTGTAACTTGTGGGTGATGTGCTATGCATAATCATGCTGCCAGTTAATTAAATGTATCATTTTCAATTAAAGCTTTTCTCCTGGATGCCTAGTGCAGTTGTTGGCAAGGTCATAGATTAATGGAGAATGAAAAGCATGTCACCATAGCACTTTGATATTACATTTGATGTGCTTCTTTTGAGTGAACGTTTTCATTGCTATTTTTCCACATTTGATGTATTGGATATATCCACTGCATCTTGGTTTCGAACTAAAATAGGAATCTCTCTCTTTTCACCCTCACCTGTCTCTCTCTTTCTCCCTCACACACAGACACACATACACGCAACTTTGGACTTGTGGTCATGTAAACACTTAATGTGGCAAAATATATTTCTTTTTGAATCTAGTCTGCCCTGTCTTATTTCTTTTGAAGGCTTGGCGCATGTGAAAATCAAACTAGAAATTATCCTGGGATGCAGGAGAGAAGGATCCACAGATTCATTCTGAGAATTTATTAATATTTAACACTTCAAATGAAATGTATGGTTGCAAGTGAAACCAACTCCATTAGTTGTTAATTATTATTCTAAGATCAATAATCTCATGTACTTTCTGAACTTCCCATCAATTAGGAGCTTGAAAAATGTTCATTCTACTACTAGAATTGTTTGAGAGGACAACTATTGATTAGAGATGGATGGATCTGTCAGTTTCACTTTCCTTACAGGGGGTTTTTGCCATCAAATTTTTGAGGAAATTAGTGGATTTTAGAAGTGGTTATAAAAAGTGACTAAAGAAAATTAGTTTCCATTTCCTCTGGCTACATTAATAATTAGTAGCAGAAGAGCATGTTGAATCTGCTTGTCATGTGACTATTAAAGATGGGAGCCTATTGGAAAAAAAGCTAGGACAACCTTAATTTAGTACCACAAATGTGGTATAATTCACATGGATTCTAATGCTAAGCACTGAAAGTCCTTTGTCTAAATATCTGCCTTTCTCCCACATATGATTTTTGAAAATCTCAAGTTCTTTCAATGAAAAGTAAAAAGAAATGCATAGATTATGAATGCTTCTTGTCAGAAAATGAACTAAATAAATTCTTATCAATTCCTGATATTGACATTTCCCCCCTGCAATTATCTACTAATCTATTTTATTGTTTTCATTACTGGTTGAACATTATATAGTTATACAATGGATTAAGGACTTCAAGCAGTTAAAGACAGATAAGAAGCAAAAGTAGAAGGTGACAGAAACAGGATCAGACTGAAGATAACCATTCAACCACTTGTGTGTAGGGACAGAGAGCAATGCAGAGGGGGAAGGGGGAAAGATAGAACAAGAGGCATGGTGGAAGGTTAGGCAAGACAGCCTGGATTCTTGTCCATTTTGGAGAAGTCAAGCCTCATTTTAAAGTACAAACTGGATTTTCTCTCTCTCCTGCTGATGAGGAAACAGTCTCATTGATGTGTTCAAGAGAGCAATCGATATTTAACTGTCTCATTTACCTGCCTTGAATGGAGGCCCTGTCAAACTGGCTCAGATTGGTGCCCCCCCCCCCCCCGTTGTAAGATATTATGTAGTTTCCAAAGATGTTGGGCAACCCTATCTGGATTGGAAAGAGGGCAAATATCTATACTTAATTGGCTTTGTCTCAGGTACACAACTCCATTGTTTCCCACCCCTGAGGGCCATTCAAGAGTCCTTATCAATGCCCAGGATTTTCACATCTTCCCCCACACATGAGGCACCAGCTTTGCACTCATCACTTTAAGCACATGGTTTTATTTTTGAATCCTACAGAGAATAACAATGAGGCTATGTTTTGTCCCATCTAGAGGTATCCCATCATACCAGAAAAACAAACAAACCCCAAGTTAGGAAACAGTTAAATATAGACAAAGGGGCAAAGCAACACACACAGACAGACAACCACAGAGAGATAGGGAGATATCTGTGCAGAGATCTCCTTCCTTTTGAACCATCCACACGGCCACCTCCATCATCATGCTGCCTGCTGCTCTGATCTCCAGTCATTCAGCTTAGCTAGACTCTTCTTCACATTAGAGGGTCAGAAAATCTCTGTATGTGTTTTAGTCTGTAGTCCCTTAAGCTTAATACATTCTTCTAGCCCCCATTAGATTGGTCAAGAGTAGGGATTTTAGCACCCCTGATGCTTTCCTCCTCTTTTACTTTGAGAAACAGCTTGCATTGAACATAGACTGTTCTTCTGGTTGCTACTGCTATCTGTTTCTGTCTTTGTAATAAAGAAATAATTGTTTTTGCTGCAAAATCAGTGTGTCCTTGATTACTTCCTTTCTACTGCATTCTCACTTGGAGTCATTCTGGCTAATTGTCCATTTTAAAACCTTTTGCCTGTCAGATCCTGCAGAGAGTTAGTGCCTGGAGGAGTCCTCCCCCTAAATCACTAAACCCAGTGCACTGCTGTTAACAATATAGTGAGTGGGCCAAGGTTATCTGATGAGCTTTTCTGCATGTATATGCTTTATACCACACCCAGGCATATAAAGAACTTTATCCTTGATGAATTTGTGTAATCCCCATGATAATGCTATCCATGTTGGTGGCCATCACTATATCCTGTGGTAGCAAATTCCATCATTTAGCTGTGTGCTTTGTAAAGAATTACATCATTTAATGACAGCTGATAAGGCACAACTCATTGTTTTTTTAAAAAAAGATCCACTACAGCAAACACCATACTCTGTGTGCTGATGAAATGAGGCATTAAAACTATAACTATTTATACTCTGTAGTTGTAATCCCATGGATGAAAATTTGCCTCTGCATATTAAAATGGCCTGCATAAGTTAATCACCTACCAATTTAGTTGATTTATTTGCCTGTTAAATTTACTATGCTTTTCTGCTAAGTTTTATGTCTGAACAGACTACCTTGATTAGAACAAGCACTGGATTTTACAACAACTCTGTTCTATTTTTGGTACAGCTATCTCATAAACAACTTTCTGAGTGATACATGAAATATCAGAAGAGAAAGGAATATGGCATATATCACTTGTGACAATTTCTAAGAGATTTATGATAACCAAAGTATGATGCCCCTCCCTAGTTTTTATGTTTCTACATCATCATCATTGTTATTTTTGTTGCTATTGTTGTTGTTATTATTATTATTATTATTATTATTATTATTATTATTAGTTCTGGATGGGATGGATTATCTAGATCCCCTTCAGTCTGGTTTTAGGCCTGGTTATGCAATAGTGACAGCTTTGGTCACCTTGGTGGATGACCTACAATGGGAACTGAACAAGGAGAGTGTGTCCCAGTTGGTTCTGCTGGACTCTTGGCAACTTTCAATAAAATCAGTCATGATATCCTTCTGGGTTGACTCTCTGGGATGGATTGTCCTACAGTACCTCTATTCTTACCTGGAGGGGCACTTTCAGAGGGTAGTGTTGTGGGATTCCTGCTCAACTTCTTAACCATTTTTTGAGTCAATGTCTGGAAGCAAAAAATGTGGGGTGCGATTTTGGTTTCCCAGGGTAAACTAAAATATGCAGGGATGAAAGTAAAACTTGTCAGAGTTCAGCTTTCATCAGCAGAACAGCAAAAAACATGGGTCAGACTATATTTTAATGGGCTTTCAAAAAATAAATAAATAAAGACTAACTCAAAAAATGACAAACATGTAGTTTGTGGTTTAAACTGTTGAAGACAGTTTAGAATGTCCAGAGAGTCAGTTAAACAGCTGTCCAAGAATGAGTGAGAAGAGAGAGGGAATTCCCTGTCTAATATAAGGAGGGAAAGGAGAATGCAATACATAAATTTCCCAACAATAATGGATTGGATGAGGTGAATAAACTGAAACAATCCAGACAAGACAGAGGTGTTCCTGGTCAGTCAAAAGACAGATCTGGCAGTAGGGATTCACCCTGTGTTAGATAGGGCTACACTTCCTCTGAAAATGCAGATTTGCAGTTTGGGAGTACTCCTGGATTCAGCACTTAGCCTTCAAGCTAGGTTTCAGTAATAATCAGGAGTGCATTTGCACAGTTAAAGCTAGTGTACCAACTGCTTCTGTTCCTAGAAATGTCAGATCTGGTCATCGTAAAACATGCCTTGGCTATAGCTTGTTTGGATAAACGTAATGTGCTCTATGCGGGGCTGCCATTGAAAAGTGCTCAGAAACTCCAGTTGGTCCAAACAACTGCAGCCAGATTGCTAACTGGTTTTGGCTACAGGAAGTATACAACTCCCTTGTTGCTATCTGAAGGACAGTATAACCCTTTATGAGCCCATTAGAGCTCTAAGATCTTCTACAGAGGCCCCCTCTCTGTCCCACCACTTTCTCAGGCTTATTTGGGAGATGGCCTTCACAGTGGCTGCTCCCAGTCTTAGGAATTCCCTCCCTACTGAGGCCAAGATGGCTTCCTCTTTGCTTGCCTTTCATTGGCAACTGAAAACATTCTCATGCTACCAGGCTTTTGGAAACTGAACGACATAGGCTTTTAATAATGCATTGTGCTGTTTTATTATTTACATAGTCCTTCAATTAATTTTAATGGTTTAATGGTTAATGTCTTAAGTTTATAAATGGTTTAATTGGTTTTAATATAACTTTTAAATTCATACTTTTATCTTTTATTTTCAACCAAATTTAATTTAAATTAAAACTTTTATCTAAGTTTTATATAGGTTTTAATATGTATTACTTTAAAATATGTTGCTAGTCATTTTGTGTCTCACTATGAGGAGAAAAGTGAGATAGAAATGAACACATAGAGGCTAGAATCCTGTTGGGACATATATCTGTGGGAATTAGAACTGCACAGATGTTTAATGTTGGAATCCAGTTGAGGGATGGATGATCAGATGTCAAAGAAGGACAAAGCATTGCAAAATGTAGTATATTTAAGGAAAATGTAGGACATTACAAAATAAAAACTAAAAATATAAATATAAATTCATTTCATGTGGCTTATTTACAGCTATATTACATACATTACATATTTTATTATGTATGTAACCACATTTTTCTGTTGAACTTATCTTTGTTAAAAATGTCTTGTTGGCTTGCAATAGAACTCTCAGCAAGACAAAGGCTTAAAATTGTATTTTACTGACAACAAACTTTTTTACTATATAGCAAAGCTGGCAAAGTCCTTGATGTGCATTGGTGTGCAAGCACATCAATATGTAATGTACATTGGTGTGCATTACACACTAATGCATATTGTGCACCAATGTGCATTGGGCACTCTTGCTGTTGTTCCATTTCACACCTTTGCAATTCAGTAGTTTTTTTTTTAGTGTTTATGTTATGTAGCTAGGTATACGTAAAGTTACATAATGTAACGGTCATATAGGATTTTGGTGAATAATAATATTTCTACTTCAAACAATGAATGAGGAAAAAACCTGGATAGGATGATCTGATACCTGTGCTGCTTAGCTGCTATAATGCAATACATGTGCAGGCAATATATGAAAGACCTACAATCTTGGTTCCAACAAGTACTTAGAATTGCTAGCTTTTGAATATTTCCAGGTTCTGAGATTTCAGCCTGAAACATCAGACCCAAATACATTAAGCATCAAGCAAAATATACCAGTAAAATAAAAAATACCAAATCTAATAAATGAGGAGAATAATAGAATAATAGAATAATAGAGTTGGAAGAGACCACAAGGGCCATGCAGTTCAACCCACTGCCATGCAGGAACTCAAAATCAAAGCATCCCCAACATATGGCCATCCAGCCTCTGTTTAAAGACCTCCAAAGAAGGAGACTCCACCACATTCTGAGGAAGTGTGTTCCACTGTCGAACTGCCCTCACTGTCAGGAAGTTCCTCCTAATGTTGAGGTGGAATCTCTTTTCCTGTAGCTTGCATCCGTTGTTCCAAGTCCTATTCTCTGGAACAGCAGAAAACAAGCTAGCTCCCTTCTCAACATGACATCCCTTCAAATATTTAAACAGGGCTATCATATCACCTCTTAACCATCTCTTCTCCAGCCTAGACATACCCAGTTCCCTAAGTCATTCCTCATAGGGCATGGTTTCCAGACCCTTCACATTTTAGTCGCCCTCCTCTGGACACGCTCCAGTTTTTCAACAGCCTTTTTGAATTATGGTGCCCAGAACTGGACACAGTATTCCAGGTGGGGCCTGACCAAAGCAGAATATAGTGGCACTATTACTTCCCTTGATCTAGATAGATACTATACTTCTATTAATGCAGCCTAAAATTGCATTGGCCTTTTTAGCTGCCGCATCACACTGTTGACCCATGTTAAACTTGTGCTCTACTAGGACTCCTAGATCTCTTTCATACGTAGTCTCGTTAAGCCAGGTGTCCCCCATCTTATACCTATGCATTTCATTTTTTTTTGCCCTAAGTGTAGTACTTTACATTTCTCCATTTTGAAATTCATTTTGTTAGCTTTGGCCCATCTTTCTAATCTATTAAGGTCATTTTGAATTTTCATCCTGTCTTCTGGGGCATTAGCTATTCCTCCTAATTTGGTGTCATATGCAAATTTGGTAAGCATGCCCCCTATTCTTTCATCCAAGTCATTGATAAAGATGTTGAATAGCACTGGGCCCAGGACAGAACCCTATGACACCCCACTGGTCACTTCTGTATAGGATGAAGAGGAGCCATTGCTGAGCACCCTTTGGGTTCGGTCAGTCAACCAATTACTAATCCATCTAACAGTTGTATTGTCTAGCCCACCTTTAATTATCTTGTTTGCAAGAATATCGGGGGGGGGGGGGGGCTTGTCAAAAGCCTTACTGAAATCAAAATATGCATTCCCTTCATCTACCAAGCTGGTAATTTTATATAAAAAAGATCAGATTAGTCTGGCATGATTTGTTTTTGAGAAACCCATGTTGACTTTTTGTGATTATGGCATTCCTTTCTAAATGTTCCCAGACTCCCTGTTTAATGAAATGTTCTAGAATCTTTCCCTTTATTGATGTCAGACTAACTGGACTATAGTTGTTGGGATCCTCTTTTTTCCCCTTTTTGAAAGGGAAAATGTATATATCCCTTTCAAGACAGTGGTCTTGCTCTGAAATTCTTCCTCTCTGCCCTGAGAACTGGCAAATTGGGGCCTGGCCCTGAAATCTGGCCAATCCAGCAGTACTTAACATGCTAGCTTAATTTTAGGAAATCTGGACTACTAATACTTGAAGATTAGGAAATTTCCAGATTTTTTTGTGAAGCAGGGAGTGGCTTTGTCTATTATATTTAGTGGATTTTCTGCAGTTAGGAAACAGGTAGAAGCAGCAGCAAAAAAGCAAGAGAGGATTAGGAAGGGAAGATGGCATTATTATAACTCCTGCAAGAATCAGTGAACGAGTCTTGACAATGGCATGATAAAAGCCTTGCTTGAAAACTCTCCAAAATTCCTGATTCCTTGTTGAACTATAAGTAGAAACAGGCTTCTGCATACAGATTAGCTTTTCAGATAAGCCACATATCTCCTATATATAAGAGATATGCAGCTATCAATAACATTTTCATATTGCCTTTTATCATCTCGACCTTTAGGGCAGAACACACCATAAAATAAATACAAAACCTCAAACAAACAGATAAAGCCTCAAAGCTAAATCTTGCTTGATTAAAACAGAAGTACCTTTTAAAATTTTGCAACATATAGAAAATGTTTTTCCATTGACAATGAATGAATCTCTTGGCTTGTGAACCAAAAAGCAGCTGGAACACTACAGACCTAATCTGGGACATTTTGAATACAAGTCATGTGATCTACCATTGAGACCCATTCAATAAGCTCCATCAGCAATGACGGTGTTAATCTTTGTTGGGGTGGGCAGTGGAGACTAGATTCTTTAAAAAATGTATATTTTATAAAAGAAAGAAAGAGAAATATCAGAACTGTCAAATTATCTTTTGCAGGCAGATTAGTGCAGGGGTAGGCAACCTTTTTGAGCAGGGGGCCGGATTGCTGTCCATCAGACAATTGGAGGGCCGAAGCACCAAAAATAAATAAATAAATAAATAATTAAATAAAAAATAAAAATAATTTTATTTTTTTTAAATTAAAAAAATATGCATGCACACTCTCTCAGCCCCAGAAAAGCCATGGAAAAACCCCTGCGGAGGTTTTGCCAAGAAAACCCCCAAGAACAAGTAATAACAACAATAATCAATATCATCATGGCGGCCGGCGGCTGTGGCGGGGGGGAGGCGGCGGCGGTGGCGGCAGGACCGGCCTGGGGCTGGTCCAAAGGCCTCGGGGGGCTGCATCCGGCCCCCGGGCCTTAGGTTGCCTACCCCTGGATTAGTGCCTCTTATCATCTCTGGATCATGGACAATAGGCATCAAGATATAATTTATCTTAGATTTAACTTAACTAATGGTTAAATAAAGTAGGAATGTACTTATTACCCTTTTCAAGTCATCAGACTTCAGCAGGAAATCAACCCAATCCATATTTTTAAGATTATAGCAAAATCCACTCTGCCACCTTGTCCTTGCACAGAATAATGTTTTAATTTTTATCTACAATCAGTTGAAGAGGTCTACAAACTGAGAGTATCAAAATGAGAGTCCTGCTGTGGTAAAAAGGGGCTCTACATGCAAAAAAGCACTGTAAAAAGAAACCAAATCTCAATGTTCTAAAGAAAGGTAATCTTTATACATTGATGAAGTGACATTGATATAACAGAAATACATGAGCAGATACGTAATTTAATCAGGTTTTATGTAAATCAAACCTCTGGTGTATCATTTTCATGACAACCAAAAGCAGCTTACTCACCTCAAGCAACACTTATTTCTGTGTGCAACATGCTCATAAAACAAGACTGGGTTTTGCACAAAAGAGAAACTGTCAGTGAGATCACTGAGGGGGCACGGGGCCGCCCCAGGAAGCTGCGGATTGGGGCCGAGGTATCCGCACATCTCAGCCCCGCGGCGCAGCTTCGCCGCCCCTGGAAGGAGCGCTAAAATAGCGCTCCTTCCACAAATCGCTGAAGGTGCGCCGCAAAAGGCTGCCAGTGCACCTTCGGCGGCTTTTCCGCTGCAGCACATGTGGACGCTGCAGTGGAAAGGCATTGTTGGAGCCCCGGCCGTGCGAAGGGCCGGCTGCTCTGACGACATCTTTGGGAAGGGGTTGGGGTGCCCAGCGTGCTGCTGCCCCTCCCCTTCCTTGCTCTGAAGACGGCGCTTTGCGCCGCCTGCTTAGGCCCTGAATCATGCTGCTATGAAGACATTGCTGGTTTCTTCCTCTACATTTTGTTAAGAAGCAAGCACTAGGTTTTTTTTTAAAAAAAAATTAATAAAGCATTTTCTTCCAAAGGAAAGGATAGTAAGCAGGGAGAAGCACTACATTAAATCTACAGGCCATTGTGCAAAACATATATCTGTTAATTCATCAGTATAAGCATGCTAAAAGTCTATTAAAAGTTGTCCAAAATATGATCATTATCAAGTAGTCATATATGAGAAAATTTGCATAACCATAACCCTGTCGTGCAAAGATGTTCCTATTCTACCTACAGAGATATAATCACACTGACACTTAAAGGGGTATATTATTCCATTTGCCACTCACAAAAATGCTAGAGATAGGACAACTATGTATGCTTCACAGCTGCACTAGCTATTTCACAGTCTCATTGATCAGAGACAAAAAGAAAAAAGAATAAAAGAAATGTATGTGTACACCATGGGAAACTATGCCTTGATCATAGGACTTGAAAGTCCCTTGAACCTTAGCACATCTCCATTCTTAGAAAGAGAAATCAGGACTCCACAAGAATACTGATGGCATTATATCCTTTATCCTTGACTGGCCAGATCTTATTCCCCATAATAAATATTCAGAACTTCTAAGAGTCAGACATAATAGCCAGAAAGGTAATAAAGAGGGTGTATGTGCAGCAGGGAGCTATTATGGTTATGTAAGGAGCAATGACATCAATGGCTATAGCAAACAAATGTTTTAGTATATTTAGAGGTAGGAAAGCTCTCTAAGGGTGCTAATCTAAACAGTGGAGAGTATTTCACCCAGAAGTCTCATCGGGATAGATGCAGGATTTAAAAGTCAAAAATGGGTGTTATTGCATTTACCTGTTCCCAGGATGTATGCAGCCCATACCAATCTTGGGCCTGTCTGCAGGAAAATCCTGTCTGCAGCAAAAGTCCAGGTTGCAGACAGACTGCATACAGCCTGGGAATGAGTACATGCAATAACACCTATTTTTTACTTTTAAATCCTACGTCTATCCTGGCAGGATTTCTGGGTGCGATAATCTAAACTAGAACAGGAGGAGCAGATCTATCTTAAGGGCTATGCAGATAGGTGGCTCTGGGTCGCCCCTGCTAGCTGTGAATCAGGGCTGTGGCAACTGCATGCCATGGCCCCGATCCTCCCTTTTGCCTCCCTTTTGAATGCTGCATCAGAAGGGCGTCCTGATGCCACGCACCGTGCGTAACATGCATGGCATGACAGCAGCGTGGGGTTGGGGTGGCCAGTGTGCGGCTGCCCTGCCCCATCTCTGCCTCCAGGCTGGCCATTTGGGCCGATCTGCAGAGGCCCTTAGTTTCTCTTTTGATAGCCCAAAAAAAAAAAAAAAAAAAAAAAAAAAAAAAAAAAAAAAAAGAAAAGAAAAAGAAAAAAAAAGACGCAAAGAAAAGAGCTGGAGTGATCCCTAATAATATCAGTCTGTCTCAGAGAAGTTAGGATATGTGGATAAGACATGAAGGGATTTTAGGTCACAGACTCACTGTTTAACCCTATCAACATTTCTTTCTCTCTCATGGGCCAAATAAAACAGCCTTTCCCCCATCCTCTCAGTGGGGAGACCAGAATATGCAAACTCTAGTTCTGGGGCCCCATTCAGCATCAGAACTGGAGCACCTCCCTTAAAACAAATTAAAATGCCTCACTAATTTCTCCAGATCTTCCTAGAAGATCCAGAGCCCTGTGTTCTGGTGCTAGGAGGTTGTTTGAAATATGTACTGTTCTGTCATCCAGTGCATCCATGTCTGCTGCTAGTTGCTTGTTCTGAGTCAGAACAAGGCATCTAGCCATGTGATCATCACTAGGTGCCTCATTCTGACCTAGAGAGAAGCACCTCACCTGGTGGCAAATGCACCAGGAGGTTCAGCAGATACGTATGTGAACAGCCACCTGGCATTGAAACAGTGGGAGACTAGAGCTGCCTTTGGGGTATCCTGGCCAGTGCAGACAAGACCTGAGACACATTTAACTCTTGAAATGCTGAGCACTGTGCATTTCCAACAAAAGAAACTAGTTTTTCACTATTTTCCACCATTCTGCCAACACTATTCCATAAATAGTGGAAAATTAGTATTAGAGGAGATGTGATAGTACAATGGAAAATATAACCAAAGCTCAGCCTATCTCAAAATAAATCATGAGTAACCCAGTGAATTCAACATATGATCTTATCGCACCACACCCTTAAAATGGGGCTAGGTCATGGGGGAGGAGCCATGAGCGATGGTGTGAACAGCTAAGATCATTTTCTCCTGAAAGCTAAAGCAAATAAGTTAAAGAATCTCTTCTAAATAGAACAAAGACTTTGAGCAATTATAAATAAATAAATTGGAATGGGAGGAGAATAGAATGGAACTGCTTAAGTAAAGCTTTAAAGAGCAGAAAGAAAAATAAACAGAGATCCAGCAAATGGATAAAAAAGTACAATCAATACAAATTGAACAGAAAGCTCAGCAAAAGATAACCTTGGAACAGGGTTAGGCAACCTTTCCCCTTTAAGGGCCGAGGGACTTCAGCTCCCAGAATGAATGAAAACATGGCTCACCCAGCTGCTAGCTGAAGAGCAACAGAAAAGCAATGAAATCTTAATAGACACCATCACAAAAATAATGCCACAATATCAAACTATATTTAAGAAAATTATGAGTGAAATGAATAAATCTTTTGAGATTATCAAAAAAGAGATCCAGCAAATGGATAAAAAAGTACAATCAATACAAATTGAACAGAAAGCTCAGCAAAAGATAACCTTGGAACAGGGTTAGGCAACCTTTCCCCTTTAAGGGCCGAGGGACTTCAGCTCCCAGAATCCCAGGAGCTATTGGCCAACATGGGACTATTGGCCAACATGGCGGAGGCTTTTGGGAGCTGAAGTCCCTCGGCCCTTAAAGGGGAAAGGTTGCCTACCCCTGCCTTGGAATATTCAACAAGATTGGGCCAACTTGAAAGAAAAATCATTGTAACAGAAGGAATATTCTTCATATTCCGGGCTTTCCTGAAATGTCAAATGAAACACCGAAAACACTGAAGACAGAAATTTTTAAATGGTTACAAAGTATTGTTCCTCAAATTACCTGGGATGAGAAGGAAGTGGAGTGTTTACATAGAGCAGGGGTAGGCAACCTTTCCCCTTTAAGGGCCAAGGGACTTCAGCTCCCAGAATCCCAGGAGCTGTTGGCCAACATGGGACTATTGGGCAACATGGCTGAGGCTTCTGGGAAATGAAGTCCCTTGGCCCTTAAAGGGGAAAGGTTGCCTACCCCTGACATAGAGCATCAATTTTAAAGAGAGGATTGGTTCCCAGAGATGTAATCATGAGGGTAACAAGCTTCTATAAGAAAGATCTTCTAATGAAAGAAATTAGGAAACTCTCAGGATCACTGAAATATGAAGACAACACAATCAAAATCTACAATGGTTTTTGTCCAGAGACTATCAGATGGAGAAGAGGAATTAAGCTCTGCATTGCAGTTTTGCCAAAGAATGGAATAAGATACAGCTAGGGTTACCCCATTTTTCTGAAATTTCAATGGAAAGGGAAGCAACACAATATTTATTCACTGGAACAAGGACTGGATTTGTTGAAGCAACTAGATTTGAACTAGCACGAAGAAGATAGCAACAAGGGTGCAACTGAAGGAGCCAAAGAACCAAAGAAAATAAGGATAAAGATGTTAAATAAATAAAAATTCTAAAATGTTGGCGAGATCAACATAAAAGAAGAAAGAGAAAAACATGATTGGTGTTATAAAGGATAAAACAGGGAAAATGTGGATGATGAAGAAAGAAAAGATAAAGATATTTGAAGAATATTACAAAGAATTATATTCAGCAGGGAATAACTCAATGGAAAAAATTGAGGAATGCATTGAAAAACATTTGAAAATAAAAATAGAGGAAGAGGACAAAGAGCTAATGGAGCAACTGGTTTCAAGTAAAGAAATAGAAGAAGTGGTAGATAAATTAAAAAGGGAAATCACAGGAATGGATGGGTTGGGACCAGAATATTATAAAACTTTCAAAAAGATATTAATACCTAAATTGGAGGTATTATATAATAACATTGTAAATGGAGAAAGGATCCCACCATCATGGGATCATTAATTGATAATACTGATTCTGAAACCAGATAAAGATTTAACAGATCCAGGATCATATAGACCTATATCCCTGATCAATCAAGATGCTAAAATATTAACAGCAATAATGGCAAAAAGAAAGAATAAATTTATCTATAAATATCTTCAAAATGATCAATGTGGATTTGTACAAGGAATTTAATAGGAAGAGTACTGAATAAAATAAATATGATAGAGAAGAGTAAACAAAAGACAGAAATAATGGCACTAGATATATATAAAGCTTTTGATTGTGTGGAATGCCCAGCATTAAAAATAACATTAAAGAAATTAGGTGTGAGGAAAAAGTTTAGAGGATTAATAAATCAGTTATATTCAAACAACACAGCAGTAGTAACAGTAAATGATGGACTAACAGATCTAATTCCAATCTCTAGAGGTACAAGGCAAGACTGCCCTCTTTCCCTGATTTTATTTGCAATAATTATTGAAATCTTAGCAAATGCTTTTAGGGAAGATGAAAATTTGGAAGGAATTGGGATTAGAAAATTAAATAAAATAAGCTTATTTGCAGATGATACCCTATTGACAATTAAAGATCCACTTTAAAAAATGGACAAAGTAAGACAACACTTAAAGGAGTTTGAGGGAAATGTCAGGCCTATGAGTAAACTGGAATAAATCTGAGTTAATGCTGTTTAATTATGCAAAAGCAGAAGAACAAGATTTCCTAAAGGATAAAATGATAGATATTAAATTATAGTTCAAGTTCAACTTTATTATTGCTTAAGCCAAAGGCCATTCGCAATTTTAACATTATAAAATACATCAGTATTATAAAATGAAATACATCAATTAGTTAAGCAGTTAGTATACAAATTTGAAACAATTTGAAAAGAAGAAGAGAAAGAAAAAAACCCACACACAACTAAATCAATATTCTTAACAATTAGCTAAATCGGCATTAAAAACAACCTAATAAATTAGATACAATCATCACCACGGCAATCAACTGCAATATCAGCTATAACACTAGCCCGAATTTTGATTGCTGCTGTGGAAAACATTGCGACTTTATAAGTTACCTTAGAATTAATATCAGATAACAGATAAAATATCTTTTCAGAAGTGCTATTACACTGTAAATTAGACAAAATAGATCCCAGAAATTTAGTCCTCGGTTCTATATAAAGTGGACAAGAAAACAAATAGTGAGGCAGATCCTCAACTTCTGGTGCTCCGCAAATACACAGATGGGAGTCTTTTGGTATACGTAAGTATCTTCCATCAATCATGGCCGAGGGCATTGTTTGAAAACGAAGCGCTGTAAAAGCTTGTCTAAGCTTTGGAAATGTGAGCCTCTCTAAATAGATGGCCATTTGATGATCCAGTTTATATAACCTGAACCATTCAGAAAACTTTGAATTATTAATAGCTAATCTGTCCAAATGTACACCGTGATTGTAAATATATTCGTGTAACTTTTCTTTTGAGTTCCAGATAGAGGGATTTTCAATTAAAGCAGGGTATAATTCCAACAATTTTTGATATTTCAAACTCCAGGTTTTACATTTTGGTAGATATTGAAAACACAATTTGGGGAAAACCTTAATTGTAGAATCTTTTACCGATTTCCAATAGTTAAATAAAGCAAAATGGATACGGACTCTAATGGAAGGTAAGCCAACCTCTGCTCTGACTAAAGCTGCCGGTGTGCCAGGCGGGAGGATAAGTAATTTCTTAAGAAATGTATTTTGGAGGGTTTCCAATTTATCCAATTGAGAATCATCCCATCCCCACACAGCAGCACCATAGAGAATTTGAGTTATTGCTTTGCTCTGAAATATTTTTAGAGCAGGTGCAACCAAATGACCCCCGGCTTGATTATAAAATTTAAGGATTGCTCCAATAGATTTCATTGCCATTATTCTGGTAACCTCAATATGAGATTTCCAAGAGAGATTTTCCGTAAAATAAATACCAAGATATTTAAACTCCCTACATTGTTCAATCCGGTGACCATTAATAGAACAGTGGAAGTCAGAGTGTCTATTCCCAAACACCATCACTTTTGTTTTGTTATAATTGATAACAAGTTTTTCTTTAGAACAAAAAGTTACAAGTTTAGAAATTAATCTTCTCAAGCCTATACGCGTAAGTGAAATCAACACCATATCATCTGCGTATAACAGAATAGATATCTTTTTTGACCCAAGTGTGGGAGGGAAAAATTCTGGGCCCGAGAGTGCTGGAATGATGTCATTTAAATACAAATTAAAGAGTGATGGTGCCAGAAGACACCCTTGTTTAACTCCTTTGTTTATGGGGATTGGTTCAGTTAATAAACCAGAGGTACCAACTCTTATCCTCACTGTTGTGTTAGAATAAAGTTCCCTAATTAAAGATTGTAAACGATTATCCATATTAGTGTTGGCCAATTTGAGCCATAACAAATTTCTATCGATTGAATCGAAAGCTGCAGCTAGGTCAATGAAGGCGACAAATAGATGTTTTGTTGGGCCATTGATTCCTTGTTGAGCTAAAGAATAGAGGGTTAAACAGTGATCGATAGTACTCTGGCCCTCCCTAAATCCTGCTTGTTCTGGGTAAATGACTTGGTTATTTGATTCCCATTCCTCTAATTTATTTAGCAGATGTTTACTATATAGCTTGGAGTCCACATCCAACAGGCTTATAGGCCGGTAGTTATTGGGGTCTTGCTTATCACCCTTCTTGTATATTGGAACAACTACACAACCTGATGGAATTATCCCTGTGTTATTTATTTGAGTGAAGACCTTAGCTAGAATTGGAGCCCACCAATCAGGGAAATTTTTAAATATTTCGGGGGGCATCATATTTTCACCTGGAGCTTTATTCAGTGCAAGGGATGCTATCAACTTTTTTTATCTCAGACTCTGATACAGGGAACCAGTGAGGCAGGCAGTTAGTTTTTTGAGCAATGGAAGAATGATGTTCCACACCTATATCTCCATAAAGTTTACTAAAGTGACTATACCATTGCTGTGATGTAATATGTCCAACAATGACCGGTCTAATCCTATTCATACCTAAAGCAGTGATGTCCCAAAATTGCTTTTCATTTCTTCCTGAGACCGCCTGTGCTAGTTGTTTCCATTGTGATCTAACATATGTGTCCTTCTTTTGTTTTAGAAGTACCTTGTAAGATTGTCTCATAGAGGCTAGATATTCAGGGGAGCTGTTGTTATTATTTCTAAGTATCTGGCGAGAGTAGTTCATTAACGCTCTCCGAGCATTTCGGCATTCCGCATCAAACCACCTGTTAATTACTATTTTATTGGGATTAAATTGTTTATTGCTCACTAGCTTGGGCTTAAGTTTTTGAATTATAATTTGAAAAACTTTCAAAATATCCAAGTTATTATTTAGAATATCATTTTGTAAAGATTTAAAGATGGAACTCTCCAAGGTCTTGGAGATAGAAGTATTTAAATTGACTGTCCATTGTATTCTCCGTTCTCCTATATGGATTCCATTTAAATTTTGGAGAGTATTTGGAGGATAGAGCGGCCTGCAATTAAATAGTAATGACAATGGAAAATGGTCACTTTCAGCTCGATTAACAGCTTCTAATCTACAAATATCAGATAGCAAATTTGCTGAGACTATTATATAGTCTATTGTACTTGCTCCCCTACTGGTAACGTAAGTAAAAGGACCCAATGTCAGGTCACAATGCGTTCCATTAAGACATTGCAATCCATGTAAAGATAGAATTTCTACTAGCTTTAAACCAGATTTATTAACATTCATATCTTGAGAGACTCTAGGAATGGAAACACCATGGATTGCTGGCCCATGATTAGTGCTCTCCACTTGCCTTAAATCATTTCCAATTCTAGCATTAAAATCTCCACACATTAATAACTTTATGGAGGGGTATTGATTTTCCAGAGAGGTCAAGGTTTCAGATAAGCCATCTCAGATATTGTTAGGGCCTACATTCTTTGCTAATTTAGGCGGGAAATAGATGTTTATACAAATTACAGAATCAAAATACTTGATCTTAATAAACAACACTTGTATATATTGCGGAGATATACTAGTTATTGGGTGGATCTCAGCATGTAAGTCAGTTGAAATGAATATTGTAAGTCCACCACTTCCACGACCTCTTATGGAGGTTTTAACTGCAGGAACAGAAAATGCTTGGAATCCATGTAAAGATGGTAAATTAGTTTCGGGAGCCCATGTCTCCTGTAGGTAAAGAATTTTGAAGTTTTGTAGATAGTTTACAAAATCTGCATCATAGAATTTATTTCCCCAGCCCATAATATTCCAACTTAACAAATTTAATTGTCAAGTTGATGTAATCAAGGCCTTATCATCGCCAATATCCAAAATTTCTGTTTGAGCTATGACTTTTGAACTGCAGGATGATTCATGTTGGGCAGATGTAATATTAGCTCTCGTGGGTTCTAAGAGTTGTATTGAAGTTGTAATTGTAAAATCTTTCTCATTCATTGATAATAAGGTGTCAATAAGATTCTTGGGCGGAACCCTCTCTATATCGGGGGCTTCTACAGAGGGTATTAGATTCAGCAATGGTAAGGCCAGATCTTTAGTGGTGAGCAACATATTTTTCAGATCGTCCACTCTAACAATAGAGTCATTTTGTTCTACATTAGTTATTATATTCCTTGAATCTATAATTTGTTTTTCTGTGGGTTGACTCTCAGTCCTGATGTTGGAAATTTTAATTGAACCTAACTCTAATATGGTTTCTTTGGGAGTTCCTTTAGAAAGTGTCAAGCGGGTCTTATTTTGCTCAGTAAGTTCCTCACTATTATGCCTATAAAGAAATAAAGGAGCTATTGTTTGATCTCGGAAAACCTGTATTGGAGTTATTCGGAAATTATATAGAAAAGGTTTCATTTTTATCAACATAAGAGGAATTGTAGGTTGATCAAAGGTTAACAAAATACGCTTATGAGCTAGTATGCTAGGTAGCCATTCCACAGTGAGGATGTCAATATCATAAGAGGGTACCTGTAATAATTGGCTCAATGAGGATTTAATAATTCTTTTTGACCCCCATCTGCCATTGTTTATTCTATTATGGGCAATTTGCAACACAACTTGATTCACTTGTAAAGCCCTGGTACAATCTCTTTTTCCTTTCTCCTTAGATAATAAGTTGCCCCTAGAGTCACATATATTGAGATTCCCCATTTTACTAGATGTTACTCTATTGATATCATCCTGGTTTTCCTTTATCACTATCTGTTTCTGTTTAAAGGTCTCAACAGAGTGTTTGAGAAGCTCCACCTGGTGCATGATCTTCCCTAGTCGTTCATAAATTGAGATAACAGCATGGGCTGTCAAAAGACACTGTTTAGTCACAAAATCAGGAGGATTTAGTTGTTGTTTAGTGAAGTGTTTCTTTTCTATATCTGTCAGTTTTCCCCAAATGGACTCATTTAGCTCTAGGGACACATCTTCACAAGAGACCACTGTCTCATTTCCGGGAGATACTGTATGCTCAGATAAAAGTTCATTTGCTTTATCCAAAGGAAGAAATCTATTAGCAGTTGGAATTGCAAACTCCAAATTAGAGTTTACAGGTATGGTTGGGAAGCTTGGGGTTTCCTCATTAGCTAATAGATCGTCGATCTTAAGCTGTTTAGAGGCCTTATTATGTTTATTTATATCAGGGCTTGTTCTAGAACGTTTTTTAGTGCCCATTTTAATGGTTATTCCAAGACAGTAAGAATAACAAACAATTGTTAACAACACAGAAGGGGGAACTTCAAAACTCACAGTGTAATAGGATAAGAGTATAAAATATAAAATGAATATAAAAAAATGTAAAGACTTAAACCAAACCCAAACAGGCCCAAAGAAGCCTCTTGCTCCGCGTTACTCCGCCGCCTCTCTCTGGCCCCAGCGGGCCTAAAGAGGCCTCTGGGGGATGGGTGAGGCCCAGACTTGTCCCGCACGGGTGTCGCCGCTGGTCCGCTGCCTCTCTCTGGCCCCAACGGGCCTAAAGAAGCCTCTGGGGGGTGGGTGGGGCCCAGGCTTGCCCCGCGTTACTCAGGGCTCGTTGTGGCCTTTTCAAGGCCCAGTTCTTCTGGCCGCTTGGCCGCCGCCGCTTGCGCCGCTGGAGGGAGGGAGGAGGCGCAGGTGGGGCCCTGGAGCGCGGCCTCAGCTTGCCGCCGTCGCCACCGCCGCCAAAGGGCTCGTTGGGGCCTTTTCCGCCGCTTGCGCCGCTGGAGGGAGGGAGGAGGAGCAGATGTGGCCCTGGAGCGTGGTGCGGCTTCCCGCTCTTGCCACCGCCGCCGCCGCCAAAGGAGGGCTCGTTGGGGCCTTTTTATGGGCCCGGTTCTTCCGGCCACTTGGCTGCCGCTGGCCGCGCCGCTTGGAGGGAGGGAGGAGGAGCAGGTGTGGCCCTGGAGGGCGGCGCGGGTTCCCGCTCTTGCCGCCGCCGCCAAAGGAGGGCTCGTTGGGGCCTTTTTATGGGCCCGGTTCTATCGGCCGCTCGGCCGCCGCGGCCGCGCCGCTTGGAGGGAGGGAGGAAGAGCAGGTGTGGCCCTGGAGCGCGGCGCGGCTTCCCGCTCTTGCCGCCGCCGCCGCCCTAGATATTAAATTAAAAGATACAATTAGATATTTAGGAATAAATATTACAAAAAAATTACAAAAATTAGAGGAGCAAAATTATAATAAATTAAGGATAGAAATTAAAAGGGAAATAGAAGAATATATAAATATTAAATTATCATGGTTTGGAAGAATAGCATTAGTAAAAATAAAATTTTTACCTAAGATAAATTTTTTATTTAGGATGTTACCAATAAAAATATCAGATGCAGAAATAAAAAACTGGCAAATATTAGTAAATAATTTTTGTAATGGGAAAAAAGTGAGGATTAATAAAATATATTGATATAAACCCCCAAAAGATGGAAGCTTGTGTCTTCCAAATTTAAAATGGTACTATAACACAAATCAATTAAGATATATTATAGATTGAATTATAGAGAAAGGGAAGTTAGATTGGTCAGAGATGGAAACAACAGAAATAGAGAAAAAAGTGGAAAATATATATTTTTAAGGACTTTACCATGAAAGAAATGAAAGAAATAGAAAACTTCTTTTTGAGGAATATACTAGAGATTTGGAAAAAATATAAAGAAAAATTAATGCCAGCCACCTCACCATTAACACCAGTTGTAATGATAAAAAACTTTCCAATAAATTTAAAGGAAGAATTAGGGAAAGAGTTAAGGAAGCAAGAAATATATAGGATAAAAGAATGGATAAAGATAATGAAGGATAAAGGAAAGATAAATGAGAAATTAACCTGTTTTAATTGTATTCAATTTGATTAATGGACAAAAAATTGGAATAGGAAAATTATAGAATTTAGAGAATACACAAAATTTGAACAAATGATTAGGCAAAGAGATAGTATGGAGGTAAATGAAACTTTGAAAGATGTTACAAGTGAAATATACATATTACTATTAAAATATAATGAGAAAGAAGAATATCTTAGGATAATATGGGAGGAGGATTTAGCACAAATAATAAATGTTCAAGAATGGAGAAAAATTTGGAATCAACACCATTTAAAAATTTTATCCATAGGGATAAAGGAGAATTACCATAAATTAATATGGAGATGCATATAACACCAGTAAGGTTAAACAATATAAATAAAAATTGTTCAAGGCTATGTTGGAGGGGATGGCAAGAAATCGGTACATATATTCATATCTAGTGGGCTGTAGATCTGTAAAGAAATTTTGGCAATTAGTATTTAAAGAGATAAAAGAAATAACAGAAATTGATCTATAATTTTGTCCAAAGATAGCATTGTGTTTTTAAATTTTTTAATTGTCTATATTGTAGTTTTAATTATTGTGGGATTTAATACTGTTTTAAGGGGGGGAGGGATTGCTTTTTTGCATATTTGTGATTTTATTTCTGTAAGCCGCCTTGTTTGGACCCCCAAATAGATGGAGTATAAATTATTATTATTATTATTATTATTATTATTATTATTCTATATATAAGATCAATTGTATTCAAACTAGAAAGGACTTAATTACAAATTTATTAACAGTGGCAAGATTAATTATAGCAAAAAAGTGGAAAGATCAGGGAGATCTACAAATAACAACATTACTATAAAGAGATATGGCAAATAGCAATTAATGATAAGTTAACTTCTGGAATTAAGGTAAAAAAGGAATAATGAAGAGAAATGATTTTGAAGCAACATGGAAAATATTTGTACAAAAGGGTAAAGGAGATAGGTGTTTAACTCCACAGCAAGAATTACAATTTTGGAGGGAAGAGTAATATGAAGATATTAGGCTTTGGTGATGAGGAGCACTTGGGGAAGGGGAAAAAAATAAAGAAAAGAATGAGAGAGAGAGAGAGAAAAGAAAAGAAAAGGGGGAAAATGAATTAGGGATAAATTAACAGTATTATACCTTTGTGGAATTGTGAAAAGTATATGGTGAAAAGAAGACAGTAAAAAGAATGAAGATATTAACAACAATATTATGTTTTTTTAAATTTACTGCTTTAATTAATATTAAATGGTTTGATATGAATTAGATTTAGATAAGGCAGTAAAGAATGAATAATTAATGTGATTTACCATATATATGGAATATTATGTAAAGGTTTTTTAAAAAATATTATTGTATGTGGGTTGTAATACTAATAAAGAATTTTATAAACCCCCCCCCCCCAAAAAAAAGAAGTCCCATTTTGAGGAGGGAAGCAGGATAGAAATCCAAGAAATAAATGAAATCAGCAGCCTTGCTGTCAAACCTAAAAAAACCAAAAACAAAACAAAACAAAAAACCCCCCAAAAAACAAAAAATGGGGCTAGGTCACTTTAACTAATCTGACACCCTCCTGTTGCATTTTGGGGTTTGTAGTCCAGTGAGGCTTAAAGGCTCTCTCCATGCAAGCAAAATCTTGCTCAAAATTCTGCAACATAGACT
Organism: Phrynosoma blainvillii; assembly: GCA_026167975.1. Taxonomy (NCBI): domain Eukaryota; kingdom Metazoa; phylum Chordata; class Lepidosauria; order Squamata; family Phrynosomatidae; genus Phrynosoma; species Phrynosoma blainvillii. The sequence goes on along the minus strand of JANUYF010000002.1, from coordinate 88,703,411 downwards.
CCAACCATACATGGAAAGAGAGATCCTAGAGGTCCAAGCAGGGTTCAGGAAAAGAAGAGGCACTAGGGATCCCATTACAAACATATGATGACTAATGAGCACACCAGGGAATCCCAAAAGAAAATCAGCATGTGCTTTGTAGACTATAGCAAAGTCTTTGACTGCATAGACCATGAAAGGCTGTGGAATGCCCTTAAAGATATGGGAGTGCCAACACATCTGATAGTCCTGATGAGGAATCTGTACTCAGGACAAGAGGCTACTGTCAGAACAGAACATGGAGAGACAGAATGGTTCCCAATTGGCAAAGGAGTCAGACAAGGCTACATCCTTTCACTCATCTGTTCAACTTGTATGCAGAACATATTATAAGAAAAGCAGGCTTGGACATAGAACAGGGGTAGTCAAACTTTCCCCTTTAAGGGCCGAGGGACTTCAGCTTCCAGAAGCCTCAGCCATGTTGGCCAATAGCTCCTGGGATTCTAAGCCATGCAGATGACCCCATAATACTAGCAGAAAACCTCACAGACCTGGAACACCTACTAAGGGCCTTATCACATGGGGTCTGAAGCAAAAGGTATCCAAAGGCAATCCAAAGCTAATACGTTTTTCCTTTCCTTGTGTCCACACATTATCCAAAGGCAATCCAAAGCTAATACGTTTTTCCTTTCCTTGTGTCCACACATATCCAAAGGCAATCCAAAGCTAATACGTTTTTCCTTTCCTTGTGTCCACACATTATTCAAAGGCAATCCAAAGCCAAAACGTTTTCTTTCCCCATGAACCGAAGTCAAAGTGGATCTTTTGACATTCAGTTTTTTTGGGGAAGTACTGGGAGGGCGAGATGCGGAAGGGAGCCTCCGCCACCGCCTCCTCCGCGGCCAGAGCCGCGCCGGTGCCTTGCGCGGGCTGGAGGGCTGGCAAGTGCCGGAGGAGGGCGAGGCGCGGGAGGGAGCCTCTGCCGCCGCCTCCTCTACGGCCAGAGCCGCCTCTCCGCCGGTGCCTTGCGCTGGCTGGAGGGCTGGCAAGTGCCGGAGGAGGGCGAGGCACGGGAGGGAGGGAGCCTCTGCCGCCGCCTCCTCCGCGGCCAGAGCCGCGCCGGTGCCTTGCGCGGGCTGGAGGGCTGGCAAGTGCCGGAGGAGGGCGAGGCGCGGGAGGGAGCCTCTGCCGCCGCCTCCTCCGCGGCCAGAGCCGCCTCTCCGCTGGTGCCTTGCGCGGGCTGGAGGGCTGGCAAGTGCCGGAGGAGGGCGAGGCGCGGGAGGGAGCCTCCGCCGCCGCCGCCTCTGCCTCCTCCAGAAAGGCCCAGGAAAGGCCCCGGAAAGGCCACGGCAGGTTAGTCACTTCGGTTTGTCTTCACTTCCTGGCCAGCGTTTGATAAGGCCCTAAGGAAGATCAAAGAAGTAAGTGCAAAGGCAGGCTTAATGTTGAACATAAAGAAAACAGAAATAATGACCTTCACAAATTCAGCCTAGATAATGAAGAAATAGAAATAGTAAAAGGTTCCTATACCTGGGATCAAACATTGATAGAAATGGGGACTGCAGTCAGGAAAAGACTAAGAATAAGGAGGGTGGCTATGAAAGAACTAGAAATGATTCTAAAATGCAAAGATATACAACTCAGCACAAAAGTTAGAATCATACAAGCCATTGTATTCCCTATTACCATGTATGGATATGAGAGCTGGACAGTTAAGAAGGATGATAGGAAGAAAATCAAAGCATTTGAAGTGTGGTGCTGGAGAAGAGTGCTGAGGATCCCCATGGACAGCCAAAAGGACAAACAAGTGGGTCCTAGAGCAGATCAAGCTGGAAACCTCCCTGGATGCCAAGATGATCAAACTGAGACTGTCATACTGTCATATAATGAGAAGAGGGGAGTCTTTGGAAAGAAACAATAATGCTGGGGAAGGTGGAGGGAAGTAGGAAGAGGGGAAGGCCACGTGCTAGATGGGTGGACTCTATTAAGAGCTCATGGGTATTAAGGGGTTGCAGGAATTAAGCAAAGCAGTGGAGGAGAAAGGATCTTGGAGATGTCTCATCCATAGGGTCACCATGAGTCGAGACTGACTCGAGGGCAGTTAACAACAATAAAACTACAAGTTCTAGAATGGAACCAGAGGCAGCCAGAGCGCATAAAGCAGGGGTAGGCAACCTTTCCCCTTTAAGGGCCGAGGGACTTCATCTCCCAGAATCCCAGGAACTATTGGCCAACATGGGACTATTGGCCAACATGGCTGAGGCTTCTGGGAGCTGAAGTCCCTCAGCCCTTAAAGGGGAAAGGTTGCCTACCCCTGGCATAAAGTGACCTAGCCCCATTTTAAGAGCATAGAGCGATAGTCTCCATACTTTTGCCATTTGATAGGAATTTGGTCTGCATTTAAGAAAAAATGTTACAGTTGTTAGACAATATATTCTGCTATGACATTTATGGCCCCAATGAACCATCTCAGTGCACAGCAGTAATTAAAAACTCATTTCACAGGAGTGTATTATTTCTTGATTCACAATTACTGTGTCTTTCAAGGGCCTCCAAGACCCAGGCATTTTGAAAACGCAATGCTTCCTTTGCTTGTATGATTCCTAACAAATCTTCAAAGGAGCTGCAAAACCATTCTGAAGCATGCTGATAAAGATCATGAATTTTAAAAAAGGAATGATATGAAGATTTTAAGTGAAAATAATTAGGCCACAGTGGATGCTTTCAAAGATTTAAGAGCCATGTAAGTAGGAGAGAACTCTGCCATTAACTAACGTGCCAAAGAGACATGTAAGCAGGAGAGGAATACTGTACTAATTAATGTGGCAAAATATTAGATCTCCAAAGATCTGTGTTAGATTCTCCTCATCTGCAAATTACAGAGTATACAGTGTATTTTCAATCATCAGATTTCTCAAGATATGACCAAATCAAGTAAATGTGGTGAATCAGGTATAATCTGCTTATAGTATCATGAACACAGGGTGTGATGTACTTGAAACATGACAGTATGTGAAAGGCCAAGATTTTTCTCTTTTTAAAATAATGTTTATCAGCATTCTACCAGTATCTTTAAACCACTGCTAGCATTAAATTATTCTCAGGGTTGTTTCAGAATTCTTTCTTCAAAACAAAGAAACAAACCAAATGAACCAAACAAATAAAAACTCACAAGCAATCAGTCTGACAGCTAACATAGTTAGTGATGAGGGATGATGGGAACTGCACTCCAACATGGTGGGCTATAAATTTCCCAGCTGTGCTGTCTAGTGTTACCGGTACATATTGGATGTTTTTCTTTATATTTCACTGGCTCAAGCCCCTGATTTTACACTTACACGCAGCCTAACAGGCCATAAGCATCACTTCTCTCCCCACCTTAGTCTATGAAGGCATGTGCAGTGAGCCACAAATAGTGTTGGGCTTAGAGCAGGGGTCGGCAACCTACAGCCCGCGGGCAGCACCCGGCCCGCTGACGCCTGCCGACTGGTCCCTGCCCGGTCCTGCCGCCGCTGCGGCCGCCTTTCGTGTCTGCGAGGGTCCTTGGGGGGGCATTTTGTGTTCCAAAATGGCACCCGGAGTCCCACGCGACCTTTACTGTCCTGCCCCGCAATGGGAAAGGTTGTGCGAGACTCCGAGAGCCATTTTGGAACACAAAATCGCACCCTGGAGGACCCCTGCGGCCGCGCTGGGCCTCTCCGAGGCCCGGCGTGGCTGAGGGAGCCCTCCTGGGGGACCCCCGCGGCCGTGCTGGGCCTCTCCGAGGCCTGGCGTGGTTGAGGGAGCCCTCCTGGGGGACTCCGGCGGCTGCCAAAATGGCGCCACACTTCCGTGCGCATGCTTTCCAAAATGGCGCCCCCACGCGCACACACATGCGCACGACGGTGGGAGTTGTGCACATGCATGTGTGCGGGGAAGCACATGCGTGCGCAAGCGCACGTGCCAGTCCCCAGCACCATCCCTCCCCCCCCCCCCCCGTCCTGGCCCGCCAGCAAAAAAGGTTGCCGACCCCTGGCTTAGAGTATGGAAATGTAATGTTGTATCCTGACAGGACATAACAAATTTGGAAAAGTGACTTACTAGGAATACAACTCCCAGAATCCCTCAGCCACCATGGCCATTGTCCATATCGGCTAAGTCCATACTAGGACTCTGAATGCTGCAATCTAAAAAGGAACGTTCCCAGATTTTAAGGTCACTGGGTGATCACTGCTTTGTTTGTTTGTTGTTGTGTGCCTTCAAGTCATTTCTGACTTGTGGTGTCCCTATCATGGAGTTTTCTTGGCAAGATTTGTCCAGAGAAGGTTTGCCATTGCCTTCCCCTGAGGCTGAGAGAATGGGTTTCATGGCTGAGCTGGGAATCGAATCCTGGTCTCCAGAGTCATAGTCCAACACTCAAATCACTACGTCATGATGATCACTGCTTCACATTTTATTTAACAACCAAGTTTATTTAACAACCAAGTGAGGCAGGGAATCTTTCACATACACAGTTATAGGACTATGATTCCACTTTAGCTACCATTCTATCAAGCAGACTCTTGGGATTTGCACTTTAGGGAAGGAAGTTTGGAATTCTCATCCAGAGAGCTTTAGTGTCTCCTCAAACCACACACCCCTGAATTCCATAGGATGTTATCATGACAATTAAAGTAGAATCACAGTGTTATAATTGTCTAGTGTGAAACAGTCCCTGATACGTGAAGTTTGAGAAAAGAGAAACTTACACTTTCCTGCATTAAAGTCCATCTAATGAAGTATTGAGAGGAGGCAGAAAGTGTCATAATGAAAGTGTCATAAAGCTATCCTAGGGTGCATCTACACTGTAGAGATAATGCAGTTTGACATCACTTTAATGGCCATAGCTCCATCCTACAGAATCCTGGGATTTGTAGTTTTTGTGAGGCACCTGCATTATTTGGTAGAGTAGGCTAAAGACCTTCTAAAACTACAAATCCCAGGATTCCTTAGGCTGGAGCTACAGCACTTAAAGTGGTGTCAAGCTACATTATTTCTACAGTGCATATGCACCCTTAGTCTGTTTCAGCAAAACCTACTAAGAATCTACCTGCACTTCATGGTTTTATCACATGTTAATTTCATGGCTCCATCCAGTTCATTCTGGGATATGTATTTTGGCAAGGTACTTGGAATACTCTGCTACAGATCTCTAGTGCACTTTACAGTACAGTTGCCCCTCCATTTTCACAGACTTCAAGTCTCTGTCCCTTGCCTGTTTGCAGGTGGGAAACAGAGGGGGATAAAATGGGGTGCGTGCCTGCAGGCGCCTGCACCCTCCCCCCATTCAAGCCTATGGGGCTTGAATATCTGTAGTTTTCCATTTTCATGGGGTGGGTCCAGAACGGATACCCATGAAAATGAAGGGGTAACTGTACTAGATTGATGAGATTCTAAAGTGTATTTGCCTATGGACTTAAGATTGGAGGGGAGGGGGGAAGAATACAAAAAGGAAAAGCCTTTTTGTCAGGAAACACATTTGTGCTGTTGTACAATTGCATAAATAAAAATCACCATGCAAAAAAGGGAGTTCCTTCTGGACAGGAGTGTTTCTGTATACATTCAGTGTACTTTTTTACAGATCAAAAGCAAAAAAGTGAGTTGAACACTTCTTTCATACAGTTTGTCAAATTCCACAAATGTACATCTGGAACAATAAAAAAGAAAATGGATTAGTTTAAATTCTGTTTAGTAAACATACCCACTACATCACAAACTCAAAATCTAGGCCAGAATCTGGTGACAGATCCCTACTTAAGAGCTTTGGAAATGTGTCATCATTGTGAATTAATTTACATTAATGCCAGGCATGGGCCTATGCCTGAGGTTGCTTGAGTTCACCTTTGTTTTATTAAAGATGTGTATGAGATAAACTACCAGTAATCATGCTGTTAAAGATCGATTTAGCAATTTGAATTAATGTAATTTTCCATTTTCCCTCCTTACTTAATGCACTCCAGGAATTTAGTGACCCAGTCAATGGGATCAATAGTCCTCACATGAAACAGCAGTTGACTTATCTTTGCCCTTCTGTCTGCTTATTTCAGCAAGAGGCTAGAACTAGCTATATCATAATCTGAGCCACCTATGAAAGGTTTCAAGATGTTCTAGTGTCTGAATATAAAATATTTTTTCAGGAAGCACAGAAATATTTTCAACCAGGAACACACTTTACTTTCCACAACAGATCACACAATATTCTTGTGGTAGAGGAAAATGAGAAAACAAAATGCCGGATTTTGTATCTGACAATGGATATCTCAACATATTCCACTATTGATTACCAGAAGAAATTCCTGCCTCTCCCCTCCCTTTTAATCCATTTTCTAATTTAATCATATGTAGAAGTTGCAGATGAAAAGTATCCAGTCTTTTGCCATCACAGCTATTGAACAAAAGTAAAAGAATATATTAGCATCAAGAAATAATAGAAACTCTCCATGTTGTGAAAATGCAGGGAGTGGGATTTCAATTGGTTTGGTTAAAACTGATTTAATTCACACTTTTCTGGACTAATAGTACAGTTATCAGAATGTGTAATTTTTAAAATTAACCCTCTGACTCGACAATTGCCCTAAAATGCATATACTAGAGGATTCAGTTTGTATTGAGTGTAGTTACATTCCCTCTGAAGACACAGGTTCACAGTTTGGGTGTACTTCTGGACCCAGCTTTGAAACTGAATTTTCAGGTTTGAGTAGTAGCACCCTAAAGATGTCAAATCCCATCTGATTGTGGAAGCTAAGTAGGGTCAATTCTGGTTATTACTTGGATGGGAGACTGCCAATGAATACTAAGTGTTGTAGGCTATATTTCAAAAGAAGGAACTGGCAAAATCACCTCTGAGTATTCCTTGCCTAAGAAAACACTATGAAATTAATGAACTCGCCACAAGTCAACTGGTCATTTGAAGGCACATTCACACACAGAAGAACATTTGCACAGGTAAAACCAGTGCATCAATTGTACTTGTTCCTAGGGATGCTGAGTTGGTCATGGGGATGTGAGCCTGAGTTGGGGTGGGGCAGCCACACACCAGCTGCCCCAAACCTACCCCGACACTATCCTGATGCCACACACCTGTCCACATGGTGGACAGTGTCAGGACGCCCTTCTGGTGCAGCGTATAAACACGGTGCACCAAAAGGGCGCGGAAGAGCCGCAGTGCCGGCTCTTAGGGTGGCCTTTTGCCACTCCTAAAAGGAGCAGCGTTTTGCCACTCTTTTGGGGGTGGCAAAAGGGAGGATCAGGGCCGTAGCCCTGATCTGCCACTAGCAGGGGCAGCCCAGAGCCGCCCGAAATGGGCTGTCTGTAGAAGTCCTTAATTTCATGTCATATGGATTACAGTAGCACACTCTTCATGGGGCAGCCTCTGAAAAGTTTACAGAAACTTGATCTTTGATCTTTGTGGGAAGTTGCTTCTCTCTATCCCACCACCAACACAGGGATGTTTAGTGGAAATGCAGGAGAGGGCCTTCTCTGTGGCTGCCCCCAGACTCTGGAACTCCTTTCCTATAGAGAGAAGATGGGCACCCTCCTTGCCATCAACTTGTTGTTGTTGTAATTGTTATTGTGTGCCTTCAAATCATTTCTGACTTACGGTAACCCTTAGGTATTTTCTTGGCAGAATTTCTTCAGGAGGGGTTTGCCTTTGCCTTCCTCTGAGGCTGAGAGTGTGTGACTTGCCTAAGGTCACCCAGTGAGTTTCCATGGCCAACCAGGGACTCGAATCCTAGTTTCCCAGTGTCCTAGTCCAACACTTAAATCACTACACCATGCTGACTCCCTATTGTCCCATAGACAGGTAAAAACCTTTCTTTTTCAGCAGGGTTTGGGAACGGAATGTTTTATATGTAAAAGAATTTATATTGCTTATCCTTTTATACTGTGTTTTGAAATTATTCTTTTAAATTATTTAAATTCTTTAGCCAGTTTAATATTATTTTAATTTAAAAAAATGTTTTTAGCTACATATGATTTTTTTTTTTTAAAAAATCTTATAAGCTGCCCTGTCTTAGTGAAAAGGCAATGGATAAATAAAGTGATTGATTTGGGAAAGTTACATAGAAAAATAGGCATAATATAGAAAATGATATAAAATATGTATATTAGAGAAACATTTATCTAAATGTATCAGGGAACATGCATACAAAATGCATACAAAATACATGCAACAATTTCATGCAAAAATACTTTACATGCATTTTTAAAATTGATGATGCTGAAGCTGAACGGATGTATGGCATGGAAGTGATATGGATTAGAAACAGAATGAGGAATCCATCTCTATAGAACAGCGGTCGGCAACCTACGGCCCGTGGGCCAGTTCCGGCCCATGGACCCCTGCTTACCAGCCCCTGCTGACCCCTGCCGCTGCCACCGTGTGTTCCGGTCACTGCGCAGCCATGCGTGTCACGGCCGCCATTTTGGAAAACGAGTCGCAGCCGCCTTTTTGTGCAAACAAGTCGCAGCCGCCTTTTTGGAAAACAAAATGGTGGCTGCGACATGCGCAGTGGCGGCGGCGGCAGCGGCAGCGGTGGCGGCAGCACACGTAGGGGGGGTTGTACATGGCGGCAGGGGTCTTGCGCACACGCATGAGCACATGCGCTGCCATTCCCCCCCCCCCCGGCCCGCCAGAAGGGATGACTTCGAGGGATTGGCCCCCAGCTCAAAAAGGTTGCCACCCCTGCTAAAGAAGATGCAACATGTCTGCTCAGGCAGAGGCAAAAAAGAAACATTCTTTAGCACTTATTGGACAATAATCCTCAACCCTTTTAACAAGAATGCAGTTACCTTTTGACTTCATTGAAACAAGACAAAATTCAGTCAGATGGTATTCCTGCAAATCCTGGGCCCAGAGTTTCTAATGTCTTGGGGGTTATTCAGACGATGTAAATAATCCTGGTAGAACATGGGCTGAATCTGTATTAACCCCCACAAAACCTGGGATAATTGATTTTGGTGTTGTTGTTTTTTTTCTGAAAGATTCACATCAGCTTTGTGAATAACTGATGCAAATAGACCTGGGATAAACAGGGATAAAACTCTGCATGTCTTGAATGGGCTTCAAATACATCCACATAATTGATTCCATCTTTATTTGCAGTGCTGACACATGTGGCAACAGAACTTGCAGAGATGTGCAGAGATGCAGTTCCAATAAAAAATAGTGTGAACAAATTGGGAATGTGTGACTGAGATTATTTGCATAGTTGCATCACAAAACAAAATGTGTAGATAATCAGTTGGCATTTTTCCCCCTTCTGTTGTTTAAATCCTTGCTATGGTATCAGTATTTCCTCTCTGCTTCATATGGACAAGAAGTTTTGGGGAGGAGGAATTGGGCATTGCTGACTCCAGCCATCTGCTTTAACGCTGGGAGTTTCAAAACGTTTTTGGATGGTCACACACACAAAAAACCAGCACTAATATTTGTATGTCTGAATATTTAATGGATTCCACTGTTTCTTCTAGAAAATTGCACCTTTATTTTATTCAGAGAAAGGTGTGCTGTCTGAGGAGTGTAGCTTCTTTGCCGCATATTATGGAAACACCGTAGAATGTGTTGCCTGGTATTAAATTAGAATCCTCTAGTCCTTGGCTAATGCAGTGATAAGATTACAGAAAGCAGCAGGGATCGCCATGTTTAATGTTCATAACAGGCAAAAGTATGTAGTCCACCCCCACCTTCTTACTCCTTCACCCTTTTGTGCAGCTTAGTGAATGTGATTAGAAAACAATAGCTTAAACTGGGTGAGAGGAATTAAATTAACTGGAACAAAATGGCAAAATGGAACCAGGCCTTTTGTCCTAGCTCCAGATTACACAATGGACTACAGCGATCAATAATGAAAGCCACATGTTTTTTCTCCAGTGCTTTCCCATCTCTGAAAATGTGAATTCAGATAACAGCTCCTTAGTTGTTTTACTCACTTCACACCAGGATCTTCAGAACATACATAACACTTGGATGCAGGTAATACAAAAATGGATTGCTACCAGCTGGCCCAAGGAAGCCAGGGTAATAAAACAGTTCAGCCATAGGCCTGTGTGAAGAAATCATAACATTAAAACCTAATTTATCATTTGGACAATCCACCAATGGAAAAGGATAACCAGAGAACAGGGCAGTCCCCATTGGCAAATCCATTATTATGTAAAGATAGCTGAATTGGCTTTTGTGTTTAAATAACCAGAGACTCTTCAGATTGGGGTAGACAGCCTCTTTTGTCTTTCTTGGTTATATTTTCATTCACTTTGTAACCTTTTCTATTGGACAGGAATGTAACATAATAAAAATACCTCCAGGGAACCTTCTTTCCAAACTGCTGATTTCCTTGTTTATTTTGAAAAGGCTTTCTCAATGAGAACAAGAACCACATTGGTCTCATTAATATTCCTCCTTTCCTCCTCCTCCTCCTCTCTCATATGGCTTCTTTCCCTCTCCTCTCTCTATCTTTGCTCCCTTGTTTCTCAGTCACACTGAAAGATAAAGTGATGATTAAAAATGCTCATCATGACCATCTGTGTGTGTGCCCTGTACATTGTCAGTCCTCTGTTGGGTATCAAAGCTGTATCATCAGTGTTCTTTGAAGACTAAGCAGGTTGGACATGCAATTTAGATGAAAAACAATTACGCTGCTTTAGCTTGCTTTTGGCAAGAGGAGTGGGGCTCATCTCAGAGACAAGAAACAAAAGCAGCACTTCATCTTCATGAATTTCAAATGAGGAGGAGAGAGAGAGAGGGAAGAAAAATGGGGGGGGGGGGGAGGACACAGAGAGCATTGTCTGCCAGGAGTCATTCTATACAACCTTCCTCTAACTAGCTCCTTTCTCAGAAGAATACGCTTTGCCTCTGCTACTGACTGCAGGGAAAGGAGGATTATTTCATCTCTCCCCCCCACCCCACCCCGCTTCCTGAAGACAGATAATGCTAATCCTTCGACTGCAAGAATATCTTTGTAGTCTCCTTTTGTCACAGTATTTACATTTTAAAAGGCAACCACAACTGGGACTAAATTCATCATTCAAAAGTAAAATGATCCATTCAACTTAAAAACCCATGCACGTCACATTTGTAAAGATACAGAGACTGGTTAGGCCGACCTACTGGGTTATTAAAAAAAAACACCAAAAACCCATCTTGTCCTAGTGGGTACAAGTAGGTTTTTTTTTTATTTTAATTCTCACTTTCACCTTTGAGGATCATTTCTTCTCAATCATTCACGCAGCCACAGAGTACTAAACAGACATACTGCAGTCCCTAAATAGTCTTTAAAATTTCCTCATATTGAACCATTTTGCATATAAACACATTCTCCTCTGGTTTTGCATGCTGTTCAAATGCTGTTTACAGAACAGCATTTCAATGAACATAACCCTGAATATAGGGAGCTATGATATACTGGCAAGGACCATGGCATTTGTTGCCTGTAGTCAGGAGCTTTAATTCAATACAAAGTCAGGCATGTTTCAACCCACTGATTTCAATGGGCTTCAAGCATGTTTAACTATGGGCCTTTACAGACTGCCAGAAATAATGCAGCTTGAGGCCACTTTAACTGTCCTGGCTCAGTACTAGGGAATCATGGGAATTGTATTTTTTTCTGGGACATTGAGCCTTCTCTGTCAGAGAGCTCTGGTGCCACAATAAACTACAGTTCCCATGATTCCTTAGCACTGAGCCAGGACAGTTAAAGTGGCCTCAAGCTGCATTATTTCTGGCAGTCTGTAAAGGCCGTATGTCACTGAACAGACAGCCCCTAAGGGGCGGTGTCCCACTAACCCTTTCCTTGCTGGATCGGGGCTACAGCAACCACATGCCATGCTTCGCTGCTCTAAAAAGAGCTGGCAAATGCCACTTCTTTTTAGAACAGCAAAAAGCCACCCTTGCTGCAGTGGCGGTGGTGGCTTTTCGGTGCTTCTTTGGTGCAGCGCATATGGATGCTGCACCAAGGGAGTGGCCTGATGCCTTCTGCTGTCTCTTTGGGTGGATGGTGTGATGGCAGCATTGGGGTGGAATTAAGGCAGCTGGCGTGTGGTTGCCATGCCCCCACCTCACCTCCAGGCTGGCCTTTTTGACCAGTCTTTACAGCCCCTATGTTGGTTCAAGGTCAGGGTCTTAGCACGGTATGCAGATATATTCAATTAGGGTTTGAAATTTTTTATTTATTTAGGATTCCCAGAATCATCCAACCAGCATGGGTACTGGCTAGGACAGTGATTCTTAAACTGTGGGTTGACATGCCTGGAGTGGGCATGAGAGTTGCTCAAGGGTGCATGAGACTTGGAGCCCCTGACCTGCCCTCCTCCTGTTCCCAAACCTTTTCTGTCCTAGAGGGGAAGAGAAGAGCAAGGAGGGTGCTTGGAGCCTCTGCTTGAGGAAGGAGGAGGATGGTGAGACCTATTTCCTTATAAACTGTCAAAATATGAACATACATGAATATGTGAATGAAAATATGTATGCTAAACAAACAAAATATTTTATTCATATGTGATGTTCAGTGGGGGAGGGGATGTCCAGATGTAGATATAAAGAGGATCCCAATGGTAAAATGTTTCAGACTCACTGTGCTAAGGGATTTTGGGAGCTGTGGCTCCTATATCACTTGTGGTGAATCCACACTATATTTTAAGCCAAATTTTAATGAGCTATCCAAGATGCTGGATCTGTAGGGAGATATGAGCAGATTGCACTGACGTGGAAGCTATCGGCCACCATTGTCAGGGCACCATGGTGAATTACTCTGTGGTTATCACAACACCCACAACAGAGAATAATCCTGTTGTGTTCTGCCTAAGTCTGCACTGGTGTATATCTACACTCAAAAAAGTGATAGCCCTCCCCTGCCATTTAACAACATCATAGCCCAACTAAAGGTGATAGCTAATATAGGTGTGCAACGCCAGTACCCTGGTGAGATCAATCTCTAACCCAAAAAGGCTCCAAAGCTGAGTGTAAAGTCCAAAAAGAAGGAAATTTATTTTGAAAAACAAAAGAAAAAGAGTTTCTCCTCCCAAGTTCTAATAGGTTTAAAATAAAGGGTACTTTACAGTTCAGGTTTTAATGATCTTCAGTGTTGTCATCTCTCTGGGTTTGTTCCTGGATTGATCTCCTCAATGAAGCTGGTGCAGGGTCTTTCAGCTTCTGGTGCTATTGTCTTCTTTAATGTTGATGTTTACTAGAATTAAATGCTACAGGTAACTAAGTTGGCTGAAGGTAAATAATTTGGCTGCAGGTGTAAGTTGGCTAAATGGTGTAAGAAATGCCCTTTCCCTCTGCCTGAGCCTGTTGCCACCAAACAGAAAAAGCCAAGCCTGCCTAAGAAAAACTAAAAAATACCAAGCCAAAGCAGAGCTTGCTGGGAAGGGGCAAACCAAAAAACTAGAAAAATGCAGGGGATTCCTACAGCTCCTCCCACAAACTAATACAGTGGAACATTCCTATGCTCAAACAATCTAAGGACTGATGAAATGAGGGAAAATGCAGGAGAGAATTTAAACAGTCCAGGCTGGACATCACATACATAGTGAACTTATCTGTTGTTCAGCTATAATTGTAAAGTTACTATTTCGTTATTATTGGGAAGAAATACAGTATTTTCTGGCATATAAGACTACTTTTTAACCCAGGAAAATCTTCTCCAAAGTCGGGGGTCGTCTTATACACTGGGAGGTGGGAGGAGGAAGAAGAGAGGAACTCCAGGTCAGAGGAGGAGGAGGAGGAGGGGAGGAAAGGGTGGCGTAGTGTGGCGTGAGGCAGGAGGAGGAAGCAGCAGCGGATAAGAGGCGAACCCCTATCCTGGGGTTTTCTTGGCAAGACTGGTTCAGAGGAGGTTTGCTATTGCCTTCCCCTGAGGCTGAGAGTGTGTGACTTGTCCAAGTTCATCCAGTGGGTTTCATGACAGAGTGGGGAATCAAACCCAGGTCTCCAGAGTGGTAGTCCAACACCCAAACCACTACACCATGCTGGCTCCTATTCCCATGTACTACCTATGAAACAATTGCAGACTTTTTTGTTGTTCTTGTATGTCTTCAAGTCCTTTCTGACCTATGGCACTTAAAAAAAAAACAAAAAAAAACTAAACCTTTCTGAGTGTGTACTAATGTATGGGGTTGTGGGGAAGGATTTAAAATTCCAAATGTTTACTATATTAATTTGCATTTTTCATCCTTGTTTTTAACACTTTCATTCAAGGAATAATAGTGCAAAACAATTCATTTGGCTATATTAATGGATACAACTTTAATGAGAAAAGAGATGCTATCATTTTCTCTGTTTATAAGGTTCAGGGGTGAGTGCTGAGCCTCATGTAGTCAAAATGACACCAGCTATGCAAACTAGGGAAATTTCATTCCCCTTCCAAATAGCCCACTGCAGAATTGAATCATTATTTTAAAATGCACTACCACTAGTGCTAACAAGTGGTACTTTGTTCTTGATGCCTGTACCCACATGACAGGGGAAGTAACACATCATGATATTTGTTGGTAATAGGTGGGAAACCTGTTTGGGGTGGGGTGGGGGAAGTGTGGTCTGCTACCTGAATAGAAGGATGGGCAAAATGCACCCAGGGGCCAATATACAGCTCAAAGTTTTGTCAGAATAGAGAAATATGTCTCCAGTCCTCATCAAAACAAGCACCCCTAAAAAGACAGGATGACCACTTACACATTACTACGAAAGAAGAATTGCATTACCAAGAAAAGAGACGAAAAGAAAACATAGATTTGCATAAAATACAGTCAGCCCTCAGTATCCACAGATTCTTTATCCACAGATTCAATCATCCACTGCTTTCAAATATTTAAAACAAATACAAATTCCAAAAAGGAAACCTTGTTTTTGTTCTTTTATAGAAGGGGCACCATTTTACTGCCCCATTGTATTTAATGAGACTTAAGCATCCACAGATTTTGGTATTCATGTGGGGTCCTGGAACCAAACCCCATTGGATACCAAGGGCCCACTGTATGCCTATGTTTATATTATAGATGCAAAATTATAATTATATGTGATAATGTCAATAGAAATTCAATGAACCTAACCATAACGGGGAAGACTATAACCAAGAGACCTGTGTGCTTGCTCAGTTTTCTCTCCAGGGACTAGCTGTTGATGAGTAAGGTCATGTCCCCCTATTCTTCCTTCTTATGCTCCTTCATCTGTCAGCCAGAATGTTATTGGACAACCCTTCTGATAGAAGATGGTTTCAATAGTATCTGAACAGAGGACTGTAAAACTGAACATGCATACTGGACATGTCTCCATTGTATAGTGTGGGTCTAAATACCCTAAAGGCATGAGGACCTGTCTGATCTTGGAAGCTAAGCAGCTGTCCTGGAAATCAATCAATAGGGCTGAGAGCCAAAGTGAGGGAAAGTCTCAAACAAAATCCTAGCTACTAATCCGAGGGAGGAGCAAGCGAAGAGTCAAATATGGTTCGTAGGTTGAGGGTTGCAGGGAGTCCAAGAAGCAAGGCAGTCCAAGGTCTAAGGATTCAGAGGTCCAAGAGTAGTCAGTGGTCTGAAGGTCAAGGATACAGGGAATCCAAGATAGTCAGGAGTCAAGGGTTCAAGGCAAGGAACAAGGAGAGCCAGAGACAGAAGCTTTAGCCAGAAAACTCAGATAATCTCTGGCACTGAGGCAGCATTTCCACACTTGCTTTCTCTCCAGGGACTAGCTGTTGATGGGTAAGGTCATGTCCCCCTAGAACCTCAGTGTTTTTCATAAAGCCTCCTCGAGTGCCAGAGAGCTGCCCTTTCGGCTCTTCGCTGCCTAAAGGTAGGCATGGTCCCTTGATCCTCTTCTATGTCCGACAACTCTGTTGTCAGGACGCTTGGCTGTGGAGCCTCTTGAGAAGCCACAGGCTCTGCTGTAGGCTCCATGGGAGTTGGCACCACAGGGTTGATAGGACTGGGCTGGAGTTCCTCCACTGTAGGTTCAGGACCTGGAGGAGGTTCTGGCTCATCCTCCTCGTCCTCATTCAGACAGGGCATGACAGCAGGGTCAGTGGCATCACTAGCAGGGTGTGATAGATGTTCACTGCACCAGGTGACACCCATCAAAGGGATGACAGTATTAGGGAGGTAGAGGTAGCATGCCAAGTACCCCAAGGAGACCTCATCCTGGTCACTGGGGCTGGTGGTGGCAAGTGCTGAGATGCTTTTGCACATGGAGAAATTGAGGACTAGTGCTAGGGGATGTTGTGTAACATCACGTGCATGTGGGCTCCTCAATTTCCAAAATGGCTGTGCCACCACCTTTTGGCTGGTGTGGAGTGTGGCCATCAGGTGACACCATGAGCCACACTGGGATGACACCGATTCTAGCGATGCTACTGCCTAGGGTAACCCTGGTTAGATGAGAAACCACCAACGAATACCAGGTGTTGTAGGCTATATTTCAGAGGAAGGTACTGGCAAAACCACCTCTGAATATTCCTTGTTTAAGAAAATGCTATTAAATTAATGGGTTCATCATAAGTTCACAGACATATTGAAGGCAAATACAGACACCCCCCTCCCTTAAATACACCAATTCATGATGGACACCAACTGAGTAGAACTCATTTATTAGGATACTAATGAACTGTAGCTTATTCAGCAATATTTCAAACGACAACAACAACAACAACAACAACAACCTAGCTAATTGACAGCAACATTCATAATTGTTGAACCTCTTCAGCCAACTTAATTTTGCTTTCCTCCCACCACTTTATCAACAACATTTGCTGTTTCCTTTTGTCTTCCTGCTTAGGCCAATTCTTCAACTCTGATCACTGAAAACATTTTTTTTGTTTTGCTGTTCCACTCCTTAGCTCTGATGAATTCATTTCTCTGCCTCATTTTCTTATAGAAAACTGGGAAATTGGCCAGCAGGTACACAAAAAGGCAAAACTGCCTTCAAAAACATTGATATATTTGCCACTTAGGCACCATTAAGATGTATCACTGTGATATATTGCTATAATATATATAGTATGTTAAATTTAAGCTTGCATTGTAGCTAATGTCCCCATCAGTGCCAGATTGAATATGATGGCAGCAGTGGTGTGCATTTTAACATGACACAGCCCCAATTTCATAGAAAGATGTGCTTGAATTTGGGGTTTATTTTTTTTAGAAAATGAGGCATGTGGGTGAGAGCTATGGATGGAGGAGAAATATGTTTTGGTTACATTTTAATATAGACCAGTCTAGTTCACATTTCCTGAACTAATACATCAATGAGAATGCAATTCTTCTTTGGTGTTTATACTGTTTTTGATTTTGTGATGCAGTTCTGCAATCAAAAATGTATACAACAGTGAAGATCTTGGAGATAAATAGCACCAAATAGCCTCATGTTAGTGAAAATAATTTGCAGAATAAAATTAAAAATAGCATCAAAATTTATATGAAACTTTGTGCAGGTGAAAATGGCATGTGTCTTTTTGTGGACTTAAAAAATTTGCAACCCAATTAGAAATGAGATATAATGAGCATAAAGGTAAAGGTAAAGATATTCCCCATTGATAAGGTTGTCAAGTCGTGTCCAACCATGGGGGCAGTGCTCATTTCTGTTACCAAGCTGAAGAGCCAGTGTTGTCAGAGACTGCTCTGTGATTATGTGGCCAGCATGATTGCTCAGAACACTGTTTACTTTCCCAGTGAGAAGTGGCACCTATTTATCTACTTGCATTTGCATGTTTTTGAACTGCTAGGTTGGCAGATACTGGGACTAGTGACAGGAGTTCATCCCATCATGCAGTACCTGGGCCTCAAACTGCCAACCTGCTGATTTTGCAATCAACAGAGTCAGTGTCTTAACCACTTGAGCCACTGCAACCCCCATAATGAATAATACAAGTAAAAAAACTCACCAGCTATTCATCTACCTCTGTGAGGAGTAGAAAACAATCCCTCTTATTTGCCATCAACTTGACTTTGACTTATTGTGACCCTTCATATGAGAAGCCTTCAAGAGCCCGAGTCATCAGCAACTATGCTTAGGGGCATGACTTCTCTTATTGTATCAATTCATTTATAATGTGGTCTTTACCTACAGTTTATCCCTTTCAGCTTCTGTTTCTGAATGTCCCCCCCTCCCCACTGCACAGCTGATCTTTGATTTACCTGGATAAAATTTACTGGGCCAAGGGTTTGCAGAAACATGAGTAATGATCACTGAGCAGAGGGGTGCACTTTGGCAGTGGGGTTAGGACCTTTTGCCAGCATGCCCATTTGCTTTTAGAACTGGATGCTCCTCTTTTATGTGATTAGGGCATTTTGTGTTAAATATATGGAATTACTATTCTCATATCTTCCTTGGACCTCAGTGCAATGCATCTAGATGTCTAAATATTCATTTTCCTCTAAGACAAAGTCTTTCAGAAATGGAAATGCTAGGTTAGCTGGCTCTTTGAGCTTTAGGCTTTAAAACTGGAAAGGTAAGCATTTTCTTAGGGTTTTTATAAGCCTTCTAGACTATCTTCATACTGTGTGCATTTGTGTGCATCCACTAACCCACCCACATATAAGTCCCAGCTGTGCTTTTCCTCATACAATAATGCAGTGATAGATGACACATGATCATGTCTCATTGGTTCCAGCAACATGTCTAAAAGTTAGCTATTAGACACTTTGTAGATCTGGAAGTCTAAAAAGACCAGAGTCTTAAAAATGAAGGGAAGAAAAATTGGTACAAACCAATTTTAGAGCAATCTATCCATTCCTCAACACAGGTGTGTCCCCCCCTTAAAAAAAAAAATGTTAGTCACCCTCAAAGTATGCAGCCACTTACTGGCCAGTACTTAAAGCAGTTATCCAAGATCAAGAGCAGTTCTAAAAAACAGACTGTTACCACTCATTCTTATCTAACTCTGTCCAAATCAGGGGGAACCCAGATCTTTAAGGATGCGCTTGAGGCTTCTTAAAGAATGCCCTTACGGGCAAATAATCTCACCCTGTTTCCAAGAATCCCAAGCCAAAACATTATGAAAATTCAGGCGCAATAACCAAGTAGCCAGGTGCTGGATTTATGGTTACACCACTCTTAGTAATGTGTGCACACAGAGAGAAACCAAATTATATGGAGGTAGGTCTGTTTAAGAACAAAATAAGAGAAGAGAATTCTGAAAACAGAACTAAATATTTATTTATTTGATTAAGAATCTGTACAGGAGGCATACAATAAAACTAAATAACCTTGTCCTCACACATAGTAACACACAAGCATGGACATTCTTGTGTACTCAGATTCAAGACCATAAGGTTAGCATTGACAAAACACAAGCTCCACAAGGAAGACACACTTTAGGAATTTGGTTCAAAAGAACAAACAAACTATATCTGAACACAAGGAACCAAACAGGACATCATAGATCCAAACATTTTAGTAGTTTGATAATCAAATGGTTGTTCACAGAGGAAATCGTTTTCTCACTAACGAAGAAGGCTTCTTAACATGAGTGAACCACTCCTAACAAAAGACAAGAGAAAGAGCAAGTGTCTTAAGCATTCTGTTATCCAAGGGGAACTTCTTGAAGATTACATGCATGCTGGCTGGTATAAAATGGGGACAACCAGGAAGACATATGCTGCATATACACTGCAGAATTAATACAGTTTGACAATACTTTAGCTGTCATGGCTCAATGCTATGGAATTCTGGGATATATAGTTTTGTAGGATATTTGTTTAACCTTCTCTCACAGAGAGTTCTGGGACCACAACAAACTACAAATCCCAGGATTCAATAGGATGGAGCCATGACAGTTGAAGCAGTGTCAAATTGCATTAATTCTTCAGTGTTCCAGCAGCCTCAGGAAGACTCAAAAGTAAAACAGTATTCTTTCACAGTCACTGACCAAGTTTCAAGACATTTCAACACCACCTTCCCCATTCTTTTACTCCTGCCTGATTTTTTTTTTTTTGGAGGGGGCTTCTTTGTTTTATGCCCCAGGTCAGCTTTGAACCACGGAAGAATGTACAAATCAATAACATAGCACACAGAAAGTTCATCATTTTAATTAAGGTAGTTGGCTATTTCTTCAAAAATAAAAATTAGTACAGAAGACAACCTGGAAGTGTTTTCTCTCTCTCTCTGCTGTTACCTCCTGTGATCAAATAATACTTAGTTCTTCTTGTCCATATTTTACAATGAAGTAAATACTCACCTGCCTAGCATTTCCTTCAGTCTTTCTTAACTGAATCTTCTTTTGATAGAAATGACCTTTCTACTAACCTTTAGTTGGAATTGTTTCACAAAGTTCTTTACTGGAGTTTCACTGGAGAGAGAGATTAGGGCAGGGGTAGGCAACCTTTTTGAGCCGGGGGCTGGGTTGCTGTCCCTCAGACAATTGGGGGTCTGAAGCACCAAAATAAATAAATAAACA
Organism: Phrynosoma blainvillii; assembly: GCA_026167975.1. Lineage (NCBI taxonomy): Eukaryota > Metazoa > Chordata > Lepidosauria > Squamata > Phrynosomatidae > Phrynosoma > Phrynosoma blainvillii. The sequence continues at coordinate 88,683,033 of JANUYF010000002.1, read as the reverse complement.
AATAAAGAAAATAAATAAATAAAAATAAAAAAATAAAAAATAAAAAATAAAAAATATGCATGCACACTCTCTCAGCCCCAGAAAAGCCATGGCAAAACCCCTGTGGAGATTTTGCCAAGAAAACCCCAAGAACAAGTAATAACAACAATAATCAATATCATAATGGCGGGCGGTGGCGGCGGTGGCAGTGGCAGTGGCAGGACTGGCCTGGGGCCGGTCCAAAGGTCTCAGTGGGCCGCATCCGGCCCCCAGGCCTTAGGTTGCTTACCCCTGGATTAGGGTAACAAAAATAATAATAAAATAAAACACAGTATATGGATTAGACCTTAAATTGCTTTGAAACTTTCTGCTGGGTAATGGAAATTCAGAATGTATGTGTTCTCAGAGCTCACAAGCTACCAAATTAATATTCTGTTAAAAATTCTGCTGTTTTACTTCAGCCATTACTTTCTTATGTGTGTTCACATGAGTCTTGTCCAGGCATTCAGTGAAGGGTTAAATCAACACACAAGGAAAGGAATGTGCTAGCATGCCCTCATTGTCATTTTGTTTATTTGAAAAGCAATGGTTTGCCTACTACACATGAAGAGTCTTCAGGAAAACCAGAAGTCAGATTTTCTATAATTCTGGTTGGCATGGGGATGCTCTGCAGGTAGAAAACACTCTCCTTTTCAGAACCATTGCTTTTCAAAGTGATAGTGGAGAGTGACTAGCATGCCCCCTTCTTCCCATGTTGATTTAACCTGGCTATACAACTGAATAGGGTTTGAGTGTGTATTAATCAACAGAATATTAATGGAGAAGAGCAAAGCAAGGAATAGGAAAATGTCTAATGCAAAAGGATATAAAGGCTTGCTTATTTCATTCTTACATGTGAGGATTATCAAAATTCAAATGTTTTCTCTCTGACAGATAAAATTGTGAGTTGTTGAATGGATTATTTCCAATAATTTTCACAGTTTGGATTTTTTTTGGTGAAAATTTTACAAAGAATATTTTCAAGCAAATTTGGTTTTTGCAGTGTTTTAGGCACATAGTGAAAAATATCTCACAAAATATATAATGTATAACAAGATTTATTTATATTTCTTTAAACTCAGGTTGGAGAAATTTTTGCTGAGACAAGACATATCAGCATGGTGAGACAGTTCTGAAATTACTTTTTCAGCCATACGAATTCTTCTCTCAAAAATGAGAATGAGATGCCCAGACTTTTCTGTGAAGAGCCACTCCTTTACCTAACTTTTCCCCCTCAGATGGCAGCCCAATGGATATTGTGATCCCACCACTGCCCCAATATGTGATGTATCAGACCACTTTTAGGTGTCTGTATGGGTCTACTCCCCAAACTTGGTTCCTATATTTGTTAGTAGAATGGATAAAGATTTTAGGTTCAGACAAGCTTGTATTAAATAAAAATAAAATTTTATTTGAATGATGGTTAACAATGTTTCACTTGTTACAATGTTGTATTCACTTGTTCTTGTTATACTTTGTTACACACTCTTTAACTCTAGAGAACACCAGATACTCTCATTTAGAACCCTCACACAGTCTTTATTTACTGTTATCCTTCTGACTTATTTCTATACTAGCCCTCAGGTTAACTATATCCCACAGGATATCAAATACCAGCAACTCCCTCACTTGGAGTGCTATATTCAACTGAAGGCCTCTGCAGACCGGCCCAAAGAGCCAGCCTGGAGGCAGAGTTGGGGTGAGGCGGCCATACGCTGGCTGCCCCAACCCCCCGCCGACGCCGTCCTGACACCGCATGCCATTACTCATGGTGCGCAGTGTCAGGACATCCTTCCAGTGCAGCATTCAAACACGCTGCACTGAAAAGGGTGATGAAGAGCCACGTGCCAGCTCTTAGGGTGTCCTTTTGCCACCTCTAAAAGAAGCAGCATTTTGCCGCTCTTTCTGGGGCAGCAAAAGGGAGGATTGGGGCCGTGGCATGAGGTTGCCGTGGCCCCGATCCACCACTTCCTGAGGCGGACCAGAGCCGCCTGTCTCCAGTCCCCCTGAGTCCCTCACTACTGGACATTTCCCCCACAGTCCCTGCATTCTGGACTGTTATCCTTTCAGACCCAGTCTGACTCCAACTGTCAGCAATGCAATTCTTTATCACCAACAGCCCAAGATTCTATTGGCTGTCACCAACTTACTCCTGATTGGCTGTTGCTAGCTTGGCATAATTCTGTCTGCTCTCCACACTCCCCAGACATATTTCCCACAAGTTGCACTAAAAGTACTATAGTACTATATCTGTACAGAACTAGTACTTCACTTTCTATACTGAAGTGTACACACACGACAATTACCATCATGTAACCAGCCAGCCCAATACTTTCTTTTTAACAATCCAAGCAACAAGGCAATATTTCTTTCATCTTTAAATTTTACTCTGAAATGCACAAAATTCAGCCATGAAAATACACAGAATCTCTCCTATATTACCTGCTACAAAAAACCAGCTCATTGTGTTGTGGTAAGATTTTTATATGTGTTATTCCATTAACTGTATAAGAATGGACCAAACAGGATTCACATTTATAGATGGCATCCTTCCTCATTTGCTATACAGAAACAGGCTGAACTGGCACCTAAATTTACTTGCTGTGGGGTAAAAATTACTATTACATTCTTCACTGTACCTCAACAGCAGGTTAGTTTGAAATTTTGTGTGGCCTATATAACTCCATCCCAGAAGAAAAAACAATGTTGGGGGCAGGAGGCTCATGATGGTCAGCCAGAGGATAGGTTTGCTGCCCTCAAGCATCTGCCACCAGTACCAATTGCTGCATTTTGCCTAATGATAGGGTTGGAAAAGCGCAGCAGTGTGGATTCTGTGTACAATGGTCCCTCTCCATTGCCTGGGGTGCAGTACCCTGTGAAAGTGGAAAACTGCAAATAAAAACCCACTTTTTAAAATATATGTGAACACCTCTCCAGGAATCTCTAGGACCTCCAGTGCAACTCTGTGGTCAACATCCACCAAATGCTTATTATAGAATCATGCTTGAGGACCTACAAATGCCTAGAGAAGTGTTTTTTTCTAAGAATCTTTATGTCCTCCTGCATGACTCTATGGTCAGAGTCATGCTGGGGACATACAGATTCCTGGAGAGAACATATTAATCAAATCTATAAATAATCAAATCCACAAAGTCTAAACTGTAAATGGGGAGGGCTGACTGTAGACTGAAATACACCAAGAGCCTGAAACTGGTTAGCAAGGAGGTACTGATACAGTGCTTTACCACAGAAACTAATCCCAAAACTTTCTGTGCTGCTTCTTTGATTATCCAGCTCTATGTGAGTGTGTGGTGCAGAATTTAGTCTTCAGCAAGCCACATTTTCACATACTATCCTGTAAGCTATACTACTATCAGGTCTGTGGTGGATTGATTTCTTCCTGCTCCATTGAGTAGCCCAAGTAGTACTCAATGTTCTTAATGAGTTTCTCTTATCAATACATGCTTGGATTCCTGCTAGGAAGGCTAATCTTGATTGTGGTTTCTGCCATGACAGCACTGCTTCTGGTTCAAAGCTGCAGTTTTGCTTTTGTTGCTTATTTATTTGATTCTTTCATGGTGAAGCAGTGCTTATATAAATGAAGTAGTCACAAGGCCTAAGCCAGGGGTAGGCAACCTTTCCCCTTTAAGGGCCGAGGGACTTCAGCTCCCAGAATCCCAGGAGCTATTGGCCAACATGGGACTATTGGCCAACACAGCTGAGGCTTCTGGGAGCTGAAGTCCCTCGGCCCTTAAAGGAGAAAGGTTGCCTACCCCTGGCCCTAAGCAGACTGCCAGAAACAGTGCACATTAAATTGAGGCACTGCCCTGGCTCAGTGCTAGGGAATCATGAGAATTGTATTTTTTTTCCTGAGACATTGAGCCTTCTCTGTCAGAGAGCTCTGGTGCCACAATAAATTACAGTTCCCATGATTCCCTAGCACTGAGCCAGGGCAGTGCCTCAATTTAATGTGCACTATTTCTGGCAGTCTGCTTAGGCCCACAGTTTGTAAACTTAATATAGGAATTTTAGAACAGTGATATCCCTGCAAGTTTTTCCCCATTCTCCTCACAAATATGTATTTAATCATCATTGTGCAAAGTTGTTCTGTAACCTTTGTCAAGTTATGCATGGGATATAGAGTGATGGAAATGTACAAGATGTATGGAGTTTTCCATGAGAAAGTTTTAAGTGGTAAAAAGGACTCAATCTAGCACCAGATGGCTCCACATAGGTAAACAGAAACTTTCCCATAGATACAGCACATAGACACAGATTTTGTTATGAGAAAACAGGATATCAAAAAGGTAAACAATGACATCAATGGGTTGCTTAGAGACAGGTCACATGGGAGATGACACACACAGCTAGGGGCTGGATCAGAGGCTGGGTTAATATACATCATACAGGCATTATCCAATCAGCATAAGGTTAACACCCAGAAAGTGGAGTATGGGAAGGGCCAAGGGAATCCTTTGTTTAAGCTTGTTTATATTCAAGTTGTGAGTGCGTGTGTGTTGGGCAGTGGTTTTAACCATGGAGTTAGTGTTTTAGTTTTTGAGTATGTTTATACTGCTTTTACAATGTAACTCCTGGATCTGGAAACATGGATCTGTTCCTTCTTCTTAACTTTCAACTACAACAAGTTGGGATCCTATGCTTTTGGATCTGTTAAAGATGTAATCTCTCATGGCTGAACTGGATAGGTTCATCACAATGGATTTTACGTAGTTATCTTATTTTCTTTTATATGCATTAATAAAACTATACTTTTGGACTTTACAATGTGTCTTCTTGACTGAGGAAGACAGGATTGCCTGGAGAAGAGAAGCTGAGCTAGTTGATGGTAAGAGATACAAAGTGGCTGTGGCTCACAGCAGCCAGCTTGTCCTGCAGACTCTGCTGGGTGTCTAAGAGCATCACTGCAACACCCATCATCCACACACTGACAACCTTGCATATACAGAGCATGCAATGTGGGAAAAATGTAAAATTTGATATTCAAAATCTTAATACAAACGAGATGAGTGTCCTAATCCCATGCTCTATTTTTTCAAAGTATTAGCATGGACATAAGTTCCTGTCAGTAACTTCCAAAGATGGTTCAAATGAATAGTGAGGTCTGTGTATGACATGGTTTTTGTTAGGCCTACCTCTTGCTGCTCAGCATCAACAGTTATGTTGTCTTTCCAAATGTATTTTCAGGGGACTCCTATGACCTTGAAAATGAAATCGGATCACAGTATCATTTCTCTGAAGAGATGGGCTTAAGATGTGCTTATTCTTAAAAGATCTGTCCTTAAAATTCCTGTAGGGTTTCACCTTCATCACTCTTTCAATAAAAATGAAACAAAAAGCTTTGTCTCTTTACAAAACACAGTCCTGTGGGTGTCTCTCCAATAGGTTCTTTCCTTTTCCTTTTCTATTTTTGAAGTCCCAAAGTTAAAGAAGCAATGTGAGGATGAAGACATTGCCCTTTCCCTAGTCTGGTGGCAGTCTCTCCCCCACCCCTTGCACTTCACATATTTTAGATGACATCTAAACAATGAGTAGGGTGCATACAGATGTAGCTTTAAACAGGACTCACTGTGTTCTTTCTTCCTTTATTTTTCCCACAGGACAAACCTGCCAGCTTCTTCCTGTGTTCATGACACATTCAACAGACATGTTCATCAGCAATCTCAATGTTGATTTTGGTCTTGAGACCACTTCAACTGTCCTGGCTCAATGCTAGGGAATCATGGGAATTGTATTTTTTTCTGAGACATTGAGCCTTCTCTGTCAGAAAGCTCTGGTGCCACAATAAACTACAGTTCCCATGATTCCCCAGCACTGAGCCAGGGCAGATAAAATGGTCTCAAGCCGCATTATTTCTGTTAGTCTGTAAAGGCCCTATGTCTTTGACTTCTGTCCACATTTCTTCAAGTTCCTGGTCGATTATACTCAATAGTTCAAATCTGTTTCTTACATTGTCTTTGAATTCATCTGAAATGTTATTCAGGCCATGTTTTGGTATAATGATGGTTTTTGCTTTCTTCTTCAGCTTAACTCTGATTTTTGTTATGAGCAATTCATGGTCTGTGCCACAATCATCTCCTGGTCTGGTTTTGGCCACAAGAATAGAGTTTCTTCATCTTCTACTTCCAATTATGTAGTCTAGCTGTTTTTTGTGTTTACCGTCTGGTGATGTCTATTTGCATAGTCTCCTATCTGGTTATATGAAGCAGGTATTTGCAATGAATAGATTATTGGCCTCATAGAATTCTATCAGATGCTCTCCTGCTTTATTTATTGTTCCTTATCCAAATCTTCTTACTGTTTTTGATTCTTCTTTGTTGCCAACTTTAGTATTCAAGTCTTCAATGATCAGTTTGAAATCTTGTGATGGTATCTTGTCAAAGTTGGATTACTGAAGCAGTAACTTTTCAGACTGATGTTTGGTTGAAAACATGAATAATAGACATTCAGAGCCCTTAAGTCCAATTGTTTTCTGCTGGAGGAAGAAAGGATCTGCATAATAATCTCCCATTGGATTGGGTTTTTAAAGCACCTGCAATGTAGATCAAATTGAAGAACTATGGGCCTCAGCAGACGGGAGGCCGTGGGCCGCCCTGGGAAGGTTCGCCGCAGGACTGAGGCATCCTCATGCCTCGATCCTGCGGCGCACTGTCGGCGCCCCAAGAAAGGAGTGCTAAAATAGCGCTCCTTTCATATGTCGCCGAAAGTGCGCCGCAAAAGCTTGTGGTGCACTTTTGGTGACCCTTTGGCCGCAGCGTGTCTGGACGCTACAGCGGGAGGTTGTCTTCGGAGCGCCAGCCGTGTGGAGGGCCAGCATCTCCGAGGACGACCTCGGAAGGAGGAAGGGGCACCGAGCGTGCGGCTGCCCCTCCCCTTCCTTGCACTGAGGACAGCTCTATTAGCCGTCTGCCGAGGCCCTTTCTTTTATAAGTATGAAGAAAGACAGGGAAAGAGTTTACATGAAAGCAAGCACAAAAATAAAGATTAGAGATACTTTTCTTAAAGAAAAATGTGGTCACAGATCTTTGCCTTAAAGAAATCCTGTGCAATAATTACCTCCCACATATGTTTCTGAAGTTACTTCAACAATACACAAGGATTCTCTTTATTACAGTTCCCAGAAAAGAATATGTGGGAGAACTCTTGCTATTTTAGTAATTAGTGAGGTTTCAAATTACAAAAAGGAAAGGACATTTTTAATTTCAGAGTGTCATGTGATTGGATTTGTTATGGCATGACTGTACTTGCAAGAGCTGTTCTCTGACTGAAAAACTTTCAAATGCTGGTTGAAGAGTATGCTCTATGAGTATTTTCTGAGTGCAGAAACTAGCTAGATCTTGTTCATTGTTAAACTCCTTGACTTCATAGAGATGGACATGAAACTGTACTATGGCTTAGTGTCAATGAGAACAAGTCTAGATTCTCCTTGGACTCATATACTTTCATCACCTCTCCTCTTCATGGCTGTGGAGAGGAGATTGAAGATTCTGCTTTCATTTTAAATTAATCATCATTTCGCCATGCTGCTGAAATACAGCCATGATATTTTCTAGCAGGAGTAGACAACTGCAGAGGGTTCAGGGTCAACAGGTAGATATATCTAATGGACTGAATGGGCTGTACTTTAGAAAGGCCTAAAAGAGAATTTAGGATACTACATTTACTCTAGCAGTGGGATTTAGGCCTGAGAACTTTGGTTCTACATTTGAAGAAACATTTGACTTATGCTATTGTTATTACAGTAATTACAGGGATGCAGTGGCAGTGGGCTGCGGTTCCATGAGGGCGGACTCCTGGCAAGGGATGGACTGCATGTCACGTCAGTTGAAAGAAACGTTTTTCCAACAGTCTCAAGAATTTGATCAGGAGGGCTTTAAACTGAGTTATGTGGGGAAGGGAGAAAGTGTCCTGGAAGACAAAAGGACTGGAAAAAATAGTCAAACTGTCATAGAGGAAACAAGGCAAACAGTACAGGGACCCAACAGTAGGAGGCAAAAAAACGTGCACAGGCAGCAAGTAAGGGGGACATATGGTCTTAGATGTTTCTACACTAATGCATAGAGCATGGGAAATAAGCAAGATGAACTTGAACTCCTAGCACAACAAAGCAAATATGATATAATAGGCATCACTGAAACCTGGTGGGATGAGTCTCATGACTGGAATGTAGAAATACAGGGGTATAACCTTTTCATGAGAAACAGGTCAAACAGGAAAGGAGGAGGAATAGCATTATATGTCAGGGAAATTTACACCAGTGAAGAAATCCAGGACATCAATCCTGGAAGCCAGGTGGAGAGTATCTGGATAAAAATTAAAGGGGAGGGAAACAACAGGGATGTTAGTGTGGGAGTCTACTACAGACCCCCGACTCAGGCAGGAGAATTGGATGATGCCTTTCTAGAACAGATGACCACACACTCAGAAAGGTGAAATATAGTAGGGATGGGTGACTTCAGCTATCCTGATATTTGCTGAAAGTCAAACTCAGCAAAATCCTCAAGGTCTAGCAAATTCCTCACTTGCTTCGAAGACAATTTCATTGTCCAAAACAGGGGTAGGCAACTTTTCCCCTTTAAAGACCAAGGGACTTCAGCTCCCAGAAGCCTCAGCCATGTTGGCCAATAGTCCCATGTTGGCCAATAGCTCCTGGGATTCTGGGAGCTGAAGTCCCTCGGCCCTTAAAGGGGAAAGGTTGCCTACCCCTGGTCCAAAAGGTGGAAGAGGCAACAAGGGAGTCAACTATTTTGGATCTGATCCTAACTAACAGGGAAGATGGTGCAAGTGGTTGGATCCATAGGTGGGAGTGATCATGTTCTCCTAGAGTTTATTATACAGTGGAAAGGAGGAGCCAGGTATAGTCAGAGATGCATTCTAGACTTTAGGAAAGCTGATTTTACTAAACTTAGAGAAATACTGGGGTTGATCCCATGGACAGGAATACTAAAAGAGAAGGGAGTTCAAGATGGATTGAAGTTTCTCAAAAGGGAGATACTGAAGGCACAATTTCAAACTGTTCCAACAAGGAGGAAAAATGGGAGGTGTCTCAAGAAACCAGGATGGATGACTAAGGAACTTGCAACTGAACTAAGAGCCTTTGCAGACTGCCAGAAACAGTGCACATTAAATTGAGGCACTGCCCTGGCTCAGTGCTAGGGAATCATGGGAACTGTAATTTATTGTGTCACCAGAGCTCTCTGACAGAGAAGGCTCAATGTCCCAGAAAAAAATACAATTCCCATGACTCCCTAGCACTGAGCCAGGGCAGTGCCTCAATTTAATGTGCACTATTTCTGGCAGTCTACAAAGGCCCTAAGTTTTAAACGGAACATGTATAAGAAATGGAAAAATGGGGAAATCACCAAAGAGGAATTCAAACAAATAGCTAGCACATGTAGGGGTAAAGTCAGAAAAGCTAAAGCGCAGAATGAACTCAGGCTTGCTAGAGAGGTTAAGAACAATAAAAAAGGGCTTTTTGGGGTTTTAGAGAAACAGGTCAAGCCAGACAAATCTGATCTCTTTTTTTGATAAAATTACCAGCTTGGTAGATGAAGGGAATGCTGTGGATATAGTATATCTTGATTTTAGTAAGGCCTTTGACAAGGTTCCCCATGACATTCTTGCAAACAAGCTGGTAAAATGTGGGCTAGACAAAGTAACTGTTACATGGATTTGTAATTGGTTGACTGGCCGAACCCAAAGGGTGCTCAACAATGACTCCTTTTTAACCTGGAAAGAAGTGACCAGTGGGGTGCCACAGGGCTCTGTCCTAGGAACAGTGCTATTCAATATCTTTATTAATGACTTGGATGACGGTATTGGGGGCATAGGTATCACATTTGCAGACGACACCAAATTAGGACGAGTAGCTAATACCCCAGAGGACAGGATCAAAATTCAAAATGACTTGAACAGACTAGAAAGCTGGGCCAAAGCTAACAAAATGAAATTCAACATGGAGAAATGTAAGGTACAGCATTTAGGGCGGAAAAACAAAAAGCACAGATATAGGATGGGGGACACCTGGCTGAATGAGACTACATGTGAAAGGGATCTAGGAATCCAGGTGGACCACAAGTTGAACATGAGTCAACAGTGCGATGCAGCAGCTAAAAAGGCCAATGCAATTTTAGGCAGCATCAGTAGAAGTATAGTGTCTAGACCAAGAGAAGTAATAGTGTCACTCTATTCTGCTTTGGTCAGGCCTCACCTGGAATACTGTGTCCAGTTCTGGGTACCACAATTCAAAAAGGATGTGGAGAAACTGGAGCATGTCCAAAGAAGGGCAACTAAAATGGTGAAGGGTCTGGAAACCAAGCCCTATGAGGAACGACTTAGGGAGCTGGGGATGTTTAGCCTGGAGAAGAGAAGGTTGAGAGGTGATATGATTGTGAGAGAATGGCTGAGTATGTGGAAGGTGAATGGGTTCCTGGAGTGACAAGGCCCTGAAAGAACCAAATAAAATGGATGCCGCGCAAAGCACTATTGAAGGAGAAACTTGGATGGTGGAAGCGAGGAATGGGAGAAACTTGGCCTCGGAAGCGGAGATGCTGACCAAGCATAACCAGGACAATACAATCTGTCAAATATGAATGAAATATGTTGATATGGCCGAGTGAGATCCGGCACACACAGAATGTACTGAAACATGTGTAAAGAACTGAACTGTTCTGAACCCACAGTGATCAGAAAAACATGTTTGCTTCAAGAAAGAAGAGAAAAAAGGTATAAAAGACAGTACTTCTCCCACTTCACCTTGTGGTTCCTGGTCTGCGGCAACGGGGGGACATCCACCCTTCTTGGAGGCTTGATCAACTTCCAGTGAAGGATCGTGAGTATGAATGTGTGTGAATGTGTGAGTGAATGAAAAGAGCTCTTGATACTTAAGGTGTTTGTTATATTGAGTATCTGATATTAGAAATGATTGTTTTAGGTGTCTCTGTTTCTGTGTCTCAATAAATGTTACATGCAAAGTGTCTAAACCCAGATCTGGTTTCCTATGTGTCTTTGTTGAAAGTCCTATAGTCCAGGGTGGCTAAATTTCTCTCTGGATCAAAAGAATAACAGAGAACCTCGGTTCATGACATGATCTCTGTGTTTAAATATTTGAAGGGATGTCACATTGAGGAGGGAACAAGCTTGTTTTCTGCTGTTCCAGAGACTAGGACCCGAAACAATGGATGTAAGCTCCAGGAAAAGAGATTCCACCTCAACATTAGGGGAAACTTCCTGACAGTAAGGGCGGTTCGACAGTGGAACACACTCCCTCGGAGAGTAGTAGAGTCTCCTTCCTTGGAGGTCTTTAAGCAGAGGCTGGATGCTGTCAGGGATGCTTTGATTGGGAGTTCCTGCATGGCAGGGTTTGGACTGAATGGTCCTTGTGGTCTCTTCCAACTTTATGATTCTATGATTCTATGATTCTAAGTCAGGGGTAGGCAACCTAAGGCCTGGGGGCCAGATATGCCCCCCCGAGACCTTCGGACCGGCCCCAGGCCGGTCCTGCCTCCGCCGCCACTGCCGCTGCTGCCTCCCGTTGCCGCTCGCCTTGATGATATTGATTATTGTTGTTATTGCTTGTTCTTGGGGTTTTCTTGGCAACATCTCCACAGGGGGTTTGCCATGGCTTTTCTGGGGCTGAGAGAGTGTGCATGCATATTTTTTTAATTTTTAATTTTTTAAAAAATATTTATTTATTTATTTATTTATTTTTGGTTCTTCGGCCCCCCAATTGTCTGAGGGACAGCAACCCGGCCCCCGGCTCAAAAAGGTTGCCTACCCCTGTTCTAAGTGGTTAAGACACTGACTCTGTCTATTGCAAGATTGGCAGGTTGGCAATTTGTGGCCCAGGTGTCACAAGCCCCAGCTTCTGACAATCTAGCAGCTCAAAAGCATGCAAATGCAAGTAGATAAATAGGTACCACTTTGGTGGGAAAGTAAACAACGTTCCATGTAATCATGCTGGCCACATGATCACAGAGCAGTCTTTGACAATGCTGGCTGTTTGGCTTAGTAATGGAGATGAGCACCGCCGCCTATGGTCAGACACATCTTTACAACCTTGTCAATGGGGAATACCCCTTACCTTTACTGTTATTGCCTATTACAGGTAGGTAATTTTCCTGTAGTACAAGAAGCTATTTCCAAACTTTGATGAAATCTTTCTCTAGCAGACATGCCATAAGGACTGTGGAGGTCCTGATCAAGATGACTCTGTGTTCTCTATGCCCTCTTCTGAGTGACATACTTTCTCCTCTGTCCTACTCCCAGCATGGCACTCTTTCTCTTTTGCCTTTCTCTTTCCCTCTGTGGTTTCTCTTTCTCTCCATCCACCTCACAGCACTGAATTCCCCAGCATGCCTCTGGGCTCAAGTAGTGTAACCTAGCAGCTACATGACTCCATGAAAATGTAGTTTCCTCTACACAGTGTCTGACTTGTTCTGAAGCTAAAAGGGAGGGAAGGTACCTCTGCCTCTTCTGGGGACAAAATACTGGAAAGAGGGAATGGAGTACCAGATGGGAAGGAGTGAACGCTACAGAGGAGTTACATTTTGTAGCCCTCTTGACGATTAGGCCTCCACCTGGTGATCCAGTCTAGTAGCACTACTGCTCCATTGAAAGCATGCAAAGCTAATTCATTCAGACCAGAGAATCCTGGTGCAATAAGCAATATTTTCAATTCTGATATGCTTTGTGAATACAGTGGGTCCTTGATATCTGTCGGGATTTGGTTATAGCCTCCCTCCACAGATACCAAAATCTGTGAATGCTCAAGTCCCATGATATATAATGACATAATAAAATGGATTTTAAAAAATGTTTTCAAACTGTGGATGGTTGAATCTGTGAATAAAAAAAATCCGTGGATACAGAGGGCCAACTGTACATCTTAAATTTTGGTTGTGCATTCAATAGCAGCAATAGTTCTTGTGGTACCGTAGTACTGGGGAGGTGAGAAACAAATGGATCATATTGCATTCAAATGACATCAACAATAATGCCTCTATTGTATGGAGTAGGGTTGGATTACATCTGAAAATCCCAATCAAATTTATGAAATAGAACAGCACAGCTTTGAATCTGTTTAGTCCAAGAGTATTTTATGTACAGAGGAAAAGAAACATTGCACTTAGAAGTATGAATTATGTGTTATCAGAAAGAAAGAAAGAAAGAAAGAAAGAAAGAGAAAATACCAACCAGAATATTATTTTGTTCATGTTCTTGGCTTACTGGGAGATGTAGCTCAGTGAAAAAGAAGACAAATTGTGGGGAGAAACATTAAAAATGGCTGTACAGACCTTTGAAAACAAAGCCTTCCTTTTGTATTGAACCTTCTGGGCTTTCTGAGAAACATCTGAGGAAGACTTTACTACTAGTATTTCCCTTTGGCTTATCAGAGACCCATTCTGTATTCTCTTTGAGAATGGAGCAGGGTGAAAGTTCTTTTCCAGGGTACTAAGGCTATTCTGTCTTTAAAATTTGGATGAGTTAAAAAAGAGAGGTTTGGTTGTTTTTTTCATTTGAAGTTTGGAGGTGTCCATTGATAAATGTGTACCAAGAGCATTTTACCTTGCCTTATTATAGGATGATTCAGTATTCTCTTTGAAAAGGGAATTCTTCCCTTCATTGCACTTCTTACTAGCTGATGCTAAGATTTTAAGAAATGAATGGAGTGAATTATTCTATGCTTTAAAGCATGTATATAGTTATAATTGTTATATATTATAGATTGCTAACCAACAAATATGTTGTCTAGATTACAAATACATGACTGAAGAAAATCAACTTGCTAATAGGTTTCTGCCCAGATGAGAGAGACATAATAGTGATTAGCTATTAGAAATATCTTTAAAGCCTTAAAGAAAGAAGCAGAGAAGAATTTTGCTAATATTATCTCAAATAAACTGGCTATGAGAACTTAAGGTAAACTCATAAATACAGAAACTCAAGACTTAAAGTAATTTTATATGTTGCTTTTTTTCAGGTCCAATTTATAATTTTCATAGTCTTTGGGAAAATGTTCACTGATGTAAGCACATTGCACATCATACATTAGCATACCGCCAATATAATGCTGGGAGAGTGAAAATCTCCAGTACAACTGTGGTCATGGAGATTTTCACTCTCCCAGCATTATATTGCAAAGTAGTTATGCAAAGTAGTTGTTCAAGTTATGCAGTTGAAAAAATCATTATGCAGCCTTTCCCACAATAGGTTACATGACCACTTTCACAAAAAAAGGCTTCTATTGGATAGCACTCTTGTACTAACTCTTTAGTTGTGCAACAATAAGCCTTTTGATAGAACTAGGGTTGGTAAATTTTGACTTGACCAATTCCCAATGGTTATTGGGAGCAATGAAGCAGTTTTTAGTCCCATGGCTTTGGGACACTGAAGAATATTTTTTTCTTGTACTGATGGGAAACTGTGTAGCTATTATACTAAAGCTGAGCAACTTGCCTAGAAAACAGTGTAGTATTCTAGAAACAGTGTAGCTTTTGGCACAGAAACTGGTATGTTTGGTCCTGTTCTAGCAAACCTCTGTGAAGAATGATATTGAAGTTCAACAGAGGACCAGGCTGGGCAAAGAGACCTAAAGATCATTGTAGAAGACTTACAGCTCTTGACCCTGTGGGGAGAGGTTTCGGGTTCCCTTTGAGAAGTAGGGAGATTTCATCTGGAAGAAATCTGAGCCAGATCCTAGACCTATACATTTCTAGTGTCTAAAGATAGCCAGATCAGTTGCCACATAAAGTTCAGGAGCTACTTTTAAAAAAGGGGGTGGGGGAAATGTATTATGCTAACAAGTTCAGAATATGACACGCTTTTGTATAGGGTTGCCATATTATATGGTTGGCTATATTTTATTTGGAGATTAATTATGCCATCCAGTACTCATTTACAGCATTGTGTAGTGGTTTGAGTGTTGGACTACAACTTTCGAGACCAGGGTTTGATTTCTCATTTGGCCATGAAACCCACTGGGTGACCTTGGGCAAGTCACACACTCTTGGTCTCAGGGGAAGGCAATGGCAAACCTCCTGTGAACAAAACCCCATGATCTTAGGGTCGCCATAAGTAGGAAATGACTTGAAGGCACACAGCAACAACAACAAACCCATTTAAATATTAACTGGCCTGGCTCTCCTGATCTCTAGATATGTTGGACTTCATCTCCCATCACTTCCTGCCAGCAAAGCCAGTGGTGTGCTATTATTGAAAGCCAAGTTCAAAACATCTAGAGTTCTAACATTAGTTCACTTGTGTCCTACAGAACATATCTCAGGCCGCAACATCAAGCATTACTTTGGTTTCATTGTGCTCTCTCTCATTTCCAGTTCAATTCCTATGATCATTTATTTGCTGAAAAATCTTGCTCAATTCACTACCATTTAGCAACATACACATTGTATTTTTACCCCAGCAACAAACATCATATGACAACTTAGAAAAGTGACCCAGTCCTCAGCTTAGGTTGTTGGCAGGCATCCTATGAGTGAATTATGATAGTGTAGTCCAACTATGCTATTGTAATCCACTTTTTTTAGTTGTTGCAGAGCTTGGAATTCTTTACTGATTGTGCAATAACCAAAATCTCCCACAAACCAACTTTTAAAGGACACAGCCTTCTCCTCCAAGTATGGACATTTGTGTATTGCTGTAGAGTGAAAGATCAACAGAAATGTATCCATCAGTTTTCCTGTTGCTGGGTGCAGTGCAATGATAGCATCTACATGATCTACAGGGACCCCTGAAGGAACCCAAAGGATGGCTGTTGCAGCATATGCTGCTACAGGAAAATAGCTGGACACACTTTCACTAACCCCCTGCTGTCCAATAACGAAGGGCCTGAACAGATTGCCAGAAATAATCCATCTTGAGAACACTTTAACTGCCCTGGCTCAGTGCTAAGGAATCATGGGAATTGTAGTTTATTGTGGCACCAGAGCTCTCTGACAGAGAAGGGTCAATGTCTCAAAAAACCCTACAATTCCCATGATTCCCTAGTATTGAGCCAGGACAGTTCTTAAATTGGATTATTTCTGGCAGTCTGTTCAGGCCCATAGAAATGGCCATATTGTGAAAGCTGCATCACTTAAAAGATATTTGTTTTTTGGGGGTGTGCATGAGGGGGTAGCTCTGGGTTACAATGGTATCATATGTAATCTTCCAATGCAACATCTCACCCATTGTTAGTGTCAGTCTGGTTTTAGGGCTGGTTATGGGACAGAAACAGCTTTGGTTGCCTTGGTGGATGACCTATGCAGGGAACTAGACATGGGGAGTGTGTCCCTGTTGGTTTTGCTGGATCTCTCAGTGGCTTTCAATAACATCAACCATGGTATCCTTCTGAGTCGCCTCTCTGGGATGGGGCTTGGAGGTGCTGTTCTACAGTGGCTCCATTCTTTTCTAGAGGAGCACTCTCAGAAGGTGGTGCTGGGGATTCCTGTTCAACTCCTTGGCCATTGGCTTGTGGGGTTCCTTAGGGCTCAGTCCTGTCCCCTATGCTTTTTAACATCTACATGAAACCGCTGGGAGAGGTCATCTGGAGTTTTGGAGTAAGATGTCACCTGTATGCTGATGATACCCAGCTCTATCACTCCTTTCCACCTAATTCCAAGGAAGCTGTTTCTGTCCTAAATCAGTGTCTGGCTGCTGTAATGGACTGGATGAGGGCAAACAAATTGATGCTTAATCCAGACAAGGCAGAGGTCTTTCTGGTCAGTCGAAAGACAGAATAGGGAATAGGGATTCAGCCTGTGTTAGATGGGGTTGCACTCCCCCTGAAAACTCAGGTTCTTAGTTTGGGGATACTTCTGGATTCAGCACTGAGCCTGGAAGCCCAAGTATTAGCGGTGACCAGGAGTGCTTTTGCACAGCTAAAACTCATGCGTCAACTGCGCTGTTCCTGCAGAAGTCAGATCTAGCCACGGTGGCACATGCCTTGGTTACATCCAGTCTGGATTATTCTAATGTGCTCTACATTGGGCTGCCTTTGAAAAGTGCTCTGAAACTTCAGCTGGCCCAAAGAGCTGCAGCCAGGCTGTTAACTGGAGCTGGCTACAGGGAGCATACAACTCCCTTGTTGCAAGAGCTCCAATGGCTGCCAGTTTGTTTCTGGGCACAATTCAAAGTGCTGCCTTTTACTGATAAAGCCCTATATGGCTTGTGTCTAGGCTATTTGAAGGAACGTATGTCCCTGTATGAGCCCCCAGTGTATTGAGATCATATGGAGAGGCCCTTCTCTCTGTCCCACCACTCTCTCAGGAGCATTTGGTGGGAACAAGAGAGAGGGCCTTCTCAGTGGCTGCTCCCAAGCTTTGGAACTCCCTCCCTAGGGAGGCCAGGATGACTCCATCCCTGCTGTCCTTCTGACTGCAGATAAAGACATGCTTGTACTGGTAGGCCTTTGCAAACTGTTAAGGCTGGGAATGTTGTCCTAATGAAATTTTAAGGCTTGCATTTTTAACATACTCTATTTTAAATCATACCTGTTTTAACTTTTAAAATGGTTTAATTTTTTTTTAATTTTATATTTATACATTTTAATGTTGTATTGTTTTTAAATTGTATTGTTTTAAATCTGATGTTTGCTGCCTTGAGTCCCTATATTGGGAGAAAGGCGGGATATGAGATAATAATAATAATAATAATAATAATAATAATAATAAAGTTAGGAAGAAGAGCATGGAAGTAAGCATTTTATTACCTGGTGCAGTCAGCCCTCCCTATCCACAGATTTTTTTATCCATGGATTCAAGCATCCAGGGTTTGAAAAAGCAAAGCTTGATCTCACCATTTTATATAAAGGACACCATTTTACTATGCCATTGTGTTTAAAGGGACTTGAACATCCATGGATTTTGGTATCCATGGGTAGGCCTGGAACCAAACACCAGCAGATACCAAGGGCCACTGTGTTCACACATTCTGATATGTTTTAGGAAGTTATTCTGCACAGAAATACACTTGGGTGTTTTGAGCAGACATTTCCAGAAACTCACTTTGTTGTGTAAAATTGGTATATGTGTGTGTGTTTTAAAAACAACTCACAATTTTTCTGCAACCATCCATATATATTTTCTTGCTCAGAAATATTTCCCAGAATATTTCAAGATGTGTGAATACGGTGAATATTGGTGATGTGTGAATTTTCTTCCATAATGGGGGGAAACCTGCAGATATTATTCATCCTTTCATGTTAGGATGAAACAAATAAGTAAATCTCTATTCTCAACCCACCATAGGCATTACATAATTAGCAAATAGTTGGCATAATATGTAAATTAGGCACCCAGATTTGGAAAGCTGTAGCATGACAAATCTATTCCATATCAAGCTCTGAGAAAAGAAAATGGATGCTTCACAGCCCAATGTACTGCAAAACCAAGGGACACTCTAAACTCCTGTCTTGCTACTTTCCCCCTTTGTTCAGGAAATTATTCTTCATTTACCAGTTCTTTTCAGAAGCTTCTTGGCTTTTTTGAAGTGTAATATTTAATATCTATAAATTGCAGTTCTTAGCTGGCATTGTAACTACTTACATGGCTCATATCCTGACATGAACTGGTGAAATGACTCATGGCAATGACATAATTGTAGCCCTAGTGAGTGCCAAACATTTGAAAAGCTTTCCCTAAAACTGTAATAACCTAACCTATGTGGAGACCAATTTTGAAAAGAGCAAAGGAAATGATCCAAAGTGGGAAATATATTGCTAATAAAATATAATGCATGATACAGTCCATGCTTGCTCGAGTCTAGAGCTGTGCCAGATTTTTCATTGGAAAACATTTTGTATGTAAAAACAGGTTGAAGAGGTTCTGAAATATTTATATACATTGGAGTGCTTATCCAGGACTATCAAGCCTTTGGCATGGGCTTTGTCCTCTCAAGACTTGTATAATTACAAAAACTGATTATTATTTTTAAAGCACACTGTAGTTGCATCCTTAAAGTGTGCATTTTAGGTTCTTTATGTAAGACGAAATTTGCATGATATATCTTTGTTTTAAATGTAAATTGAACATCTAACAAACATTGTTGATATCCTTGTTATAGAATATATTACTTTTACCATTACCTAACTTCTTTCTTTTTTCTTGAAATATTCATATAAAGACTCAGACAAACTTGCATTTTTGATGGTAGGAACAAGATGATGTCATAGCAACAAGATGATGTCACAAAACTTTATCACAGTGAAGGCAGAAAACACTTCCTCTCTCTGCATAGGCTTCCTGATGGCTTAATGTAGTCAATCAGATGGGACTATTATGTCATGTTGCCAAGCTAGAGTAATAGTGATGTTTCCAGGTCTCACTATGAAAGGGTCAAAGCATTTTCCCCTCTTCTTTTGCACCTCTGAATTATTGCTGTACTGGAAGGGATAGGTATTGAGTGGAGGATTTGATGTGGAAAACACATGCAGAGCTGAGTGACCAAGATGGTAATAGGTGTGGAAATCAAACCCTAAGAAAGTAGCTTAGGGAGCCATGTATGTTTAGCTTGTAGAAGAGAAGACTAAGATTTGTTGTTAACTGCCTTCAAGTTGAATGCCCTCCACTGTAGCAAGCATTACAGTATTTTCCAGTGAGTCCCTTTTTCTCATGATATGGCCAAAATACGTCAATCTCAGTGCAGTCATCTTTACTTCTAGGGGGAGTTCAAGCCTGATTTGCTCTATGACCCATCCATTGGTCTTTTTACCTGTCCAAGGTATTTGCAGAAGTCTTCTTCAGCACCACATCTCAAAGGGTTGATTTTCTTCCTATCAGCTTTTTTCACTGTCCAGCTTTCATAAATCATACATAGTGATGGAGAAATACTATGGTGTGTACCATCCTAACTTTGGTATTCAATGATATATTTTTACACATCAGGATCTTGTCTGGTATGATCACCATCTTTAAATATTTGAAGAAATGCCATGGAGCAAGCTTGTCATCTGCTGCTTCAGAGACTAGGGCTGGAGCTACTGGATTCAAATTACAAGGAAAAAGATTCCACCTAATAATTAGGAAGAACTTCCAGATGGTGAAAGTTTTCAAAAATGGAACAACATTGCTTCAGATGGTGGTGGCCTCTCTTTTGGAGGTCTTTAAACAGAGGCTGAATGATCATCTCTTAGGTGCTTTATTTGTGCATTCCAGCATGTTTTTTTTTAACTGAATGGTTCTTTTCATAATAATATGATTGTATGTCCCCCTGTTACAGCTCTGCCCTTCTTTAGGAAGCCAGGTATACTGGGTTTTTTAAAAAAATGTTAGCAAGATGAAATACTGAAAGTCCTATTCATTTCAATGGACAGCTGAAAGCATATGCTCAGTATTTCAGCTGCAAATGATGAGACTTAACTTTATAGTAATGGAATTATATATCAAAGTTTCCCTTTTGTGTTTACAGTGCCACCTGGTTTTTAGAGCCTGATCCTATTTAGTTTACTTAGGTAAAAAAGCAAGAATTCAAAAAAGGTAAATTGACTCTAATGATATAATATGAACCCAAATCCTTGGTTTTTCACCCCCATTTAGATTTTTCAATTTTTTATTTCGTGCTCCTAGAACAGGGGATGGGTACCATGCTGAGAGAAAGGGAGGATCTTAAATGAAAAGAAAGAAGGAAGGAAGGAAGGAAGGAAGGAAATAAATAAATAACATTTTAACATTATGCCAATGGATGTTATCACACGGGGTCTAAAGCAGACAGAACCCCGTCGCATCCCCATCCCATTGCAGTTCCTTTGCCCCTGTGTTCACATGACGTTGCACAGAACCCCGCCCATCCCCGTCGCATCCCCGGCCCATTGCGGATCCTTTGCCCCTGTGTTCACACGACGTCACAGAGAACCCCCTCCCATCCCCCTCCCATCCCCGTTGCATTGCGGCATCATCCCCGTTCTTTTGCATGCCGGTTTCTTTGGGAATTACATTTGTGCGACCAGAAGCATACCGGAATGATGCTGCTTTCTTTCATTCCGGAATGATGCTAGTTGCTAGAGACCCGCGTGTGATAACGTCCAATGTGGTTGAACCGTGACTCCCACCAATCCAAGGAAAGCTGGGAATTGCAGATGATTCCCAGCCCTGTGCTAATAATTTCCCTCCCTGCCCCCAACTTGCAGTTTTGTTTTAGTGTGTCCTTGCTTACTTTTGAGATAGTGCCCTTAAATTTGATTGTTATATGAGAAGAGTTATTACCCAAAAGATTGTGACTGAAATTTAACTGATTTGGAGACCATTCAATCCACTGGAAAACTGTGTTTGTGTGTCTATGGCCTGTCCTTTCCATGTTCATGTTTAAGAGATTATCTTTTGGATGTCAATTTCAGTTCATCTGCTTCTAGGGGTTGTAATCATGGCAATAATGTGTTTTCTCTTCTCAGGACAGGATGAAATTATTTTGTTCTCTTAAACAACCCACTCCCTTGAATTGGTGGGATTTACTACCAATGAGATAACCACATTCTAATGAATGTGGCTCTGAATTAGATGTGATTTAAATTGCCATGACTTTTTGCATCTTTTGACACTCTGTTGGCACTTCACTGTTAATATTAATTGAAGCACATAATTCATTCATTACTCATTCATGGATTTTATTCAACAGAAATTCAATATCCACAGATGTCAGCAATGGAAGTTACTGTGTGGGATCCAAGACATGGTACTAATTCTTCCAATTCTAGATTCTAATTTTAATGTTTATAGATATTCCTAATTTTAAGGAAACCCTTCACTCTAACTTTAGTCAGATGTATTTTCCAAAGCCTTGTAATCTAATATCTGGTTTGGTGTGTCAGGTCAAGATTGTATATATTGGTTTGGTTCCAGATTTAATCATACTTAGAGTGGACCCACAGCAAGCAATGATACTTAGGTTATTCATGACTTTACTAATGTCAACTCAAATTGATTTTTATGGATGTATTCAAAATATAACTAGCCTTGGAACGAACCTATTGGGTAAAATGTCCCGTTAAGAAATGGTAAAATGTTTTCTATGGCTGTAAATATTTAAAAAAACCCATCAGATGTCAACCCTAATGGTATCACCATGGTATATAAGGGCTCTGGAACCCAGGACAAGTGTGAGTTGAAGAGAGGAGTTGGTGTGGTGGGTTGAAGAGTTTGTAGAGTGTATTTGTTGGTGAAGTGGATTGTAGCAGACAGTGTATCTAGACAGAAGTCAGAGCTTCTGTTGTAAATACTTTGTATATATTTTGCATCAGGAAGATAAAAGACTCAAAGGACTTTGGATGATGTCAACTGTGTCTGTGCCTTATTTCAGGTTGGTCAGTGCTTTATTGCCAAATACTGCATACTGGGTTGTGTATCTGCACTCTGCTGTGAGCTACTGTTGGACAGTGCTGAATGTTGGCACCTCTGTTTGGGCCTAGTTTTTGTTTGTTTTGGTCACTACACACCTGCAGGACACAGAGGAGAACCAACCAGATGTAATCTAATATTTGGTTTGGTGTGTCAGGTCAAGCTGATGATTGTATGTATTTCCAGATTTAATCATACTTAGAGTGGACCCACAGTAAACAATGGGACAGGTTATTCATTACTTTACTAATGTTAATTCCAATTGATTTTAATGGATCTAGCCAAAATATAACTAACTTTGGAACCAACCCACTATTTATGACACATGCTTGTGCTACTTTTGTTTAATGCTGCCTACTATATTTACCTTCACAATTAAAATCTGTATAGTGGATAAATGTGTGACTGACATTCTAAATATCTTTTGATTTTAATGCCAGCAGGTTAAGACTGTAAATGCCTTTGTAGGTTTACAAAAAGGCCAGAGTGTAATTTACATTAAAGTTACACAAATGATCTTGAGGTGTTTTTTTTTTATCTTTACCTTCCTGTTCAGTTTAAGGTGTTTGTTTTCCTTACTGAATATTTAGTCTTTTTGCAAACTGTTGAGCTAGCATGATAAACTTTGCCTCTTTTGTACAAGGACATATAAAAAGTCAAAGGATGTAACTGGTCTTTAAAACTGCACTCACTGATAGAATGTACTGGTAAAATGGATGGAGAAGGATTACACAGTTGACAAAGTTATGCTATCAGTTTCAAAATATATGGCATAGGTCTTGTCATCTGGACAGTGTGAAGGATTTGCTTCAACTGACAAAAAAGGACAGGGGAAAAAAAAGAGAAGGGGGAATGTAGACTTTTGTTGCTGTGCCTGGATTTGCTTTTATGAAAACAAGGTATACACTTTCAAGGCCAAAAACACACTACTAGCTGGTTGATAGGGTCCCCTTTCTTCTTCTAAACTTACATCCAATTTTCACAATAGTGTGTGTGTGTGTGTGTGTGTGTGTGTGTGTGGTGGCTTGACAGTTAAGATTATTGATTTTGCAAAAGATTTATTTCTGAAGAAGATGAAAGTTGTCAGAATGGATTTGCTGAAAGAGATGAGGCAGCTGTTTTGATAACTCAATGTTTATATGAGTGTCAAACTGATTCTTTTTGAGCATCATAACCTCCAACTGTATGAATTTGACAGGGACAGTTCCAATTAATCTTCTACCATCCCACTTTTCAGCTGCTTTTAACATGTCCCAAGTTCTCTCTCCTCCTTCCACTTTCTTCCTTAGTTCTAGCTTGCTTTCATTGCTGCAAACTGAGTTCAAAGTGTTAAAGTAGTTTGCACTCAACTCAGTGAGGAGAGAGGAGAAAAGGAGGCGGAGTCTTCCCCTTCCTAAGAGACTCAAGCAAAAACAAACTGCTGCAGCCAAGCTTATGTGTTCTTCCTCATTAATAACTTTTGCCATGGATTTTTGTGGGCTTTTTGGGTTGTGAGGCCATGTTCTAGAAGAATTTCTTCCTGACGTTCCACCTGCATCTGTGGCTGGCATCTTCAGAGACCATTTGCCATCTTGACCATATTTAGATGTTTCATGTTCACATGTGTCCTGATTTTCCCTCTGTGAAATGTTGGAAGGTGTGGAATACTCTAGTTAGGACTAATAATATGATTCAGATTTCAGTATCTAAAAGAACTGTGGATGACTCTGGTGGGCCCTCACTTCTTGCCATCATTATGTATCTTTGAAATTCAGCTGTATGCACTTCCTGGAAATAGAGATGAATGGCTTTCTATTCATTAGCAACTGTATAGGAGTAGGTGTCTTATTTTATGTCATTATCACACCAGCCTGCTGTTCCACCACAATCCCACTAGTTTAAGAATAGAAGCATCATGCAGCAGCCTCCATTTCTGGAGGAAATGGAGAGACAAGTGATCCTGGCTGCCAGTACCTTCTCCAAAATCAGCTGCTGTTTGAATGTGCACACAGCAGCTGACTTTGGGAACATTTTGGCAACTGCAATAACTGTGAAAGGGAGGAGGAGAAGAGCAGAATCATGCCTACTCACCATGTGTCTGCCTAAGAAGTGGAACTGCAGTGGAAGAGACCTAATAACAATGCAAAACTGGAATAGCAGTGAGATTGAGAGTCTGTTGATGGGTTTAGCCTGTCAATGAAAAGGTGTACAACAGTAATTAATGGAATGCAGAGCAGCAGCAGGATGGACGTGATGTTATGTGATAAGTACTGGACAAAAATGCTTTTATTCTGTTAAAATTCTGCTTTTAAGCTCATGTGAAAAAGTCATTAGAGTAGAAGTGCACCTGCCAGAGATTGAGGGCAACATGATTCTACTCTAAAAGAAGGTGAACATTCTCTGATCTCCCTGTTTTATTGTCTAAATGTTTCTTTTGTCATTGCACTGCCATGCACTGAAACTGGGCAGCATGGGGGGGGGGGGACTGTGATAGCTGTGAAGCACCCACAAAAATGACCATGAGGACCACCTGTTGGTTATATATTGCTTACTTGTGATCCAAACAATTCTTCTTCCAATCATGTTACTTATGCAAGAGTGATTAAGGCAACAGTTCTCTGCTTATTACAGAGTTAAGTTTTATTGAACTCCACGGGATTCCCTTCCACCAAACCTTAAGTGCAGGGGTAGGCAACCTTTCCCCTTCAAGGGCTGAGGGACTTCAGCTCCCAGAAGCCTCAACCATGTTGGCCAATAGTCCCATGTTGGCCAATAGCTCCTGGGATTCTGAGAGCTGAAGTCCCTCGGCCCTTAAAGGGGAAAGGTTGCCTATCCCTGCTTAAGTGCCTGTAACATGCAGACAGGACTGAGTTAACAATGAATATACATGTGTCAAATTGTGAGGGAATGGAGCCTCAGAAATCACTTAGCAGCACATTCTGCTGAAAAGAGATGCAATCACACTGCAATGTAACATTATACACTAATTTTAAAGAACTGATAATATAGAATAATGTTTACACTTGACAACAGACAGAATACATCCATAAAATTACTGTCTGACTAGGGATGAATGCTGAAAAAATCTTTGCCAGCTAATAGGGAAGAAAATTCAGTTGAATGCAACAATGGAAAATTTCAGAGAAATGTGTTTTGCTGAAAGCTCTTAGTAGTGACTGCTTAGGAGCATCTACACTGTAGAAATTATGCAATTTGACACCAATTTGACTGCCATGGCTCCATCCTACAGAATCCTGGGATTTGTAGTTTTGTGAGGCACCAGCACTGTCTGGCAGAGATGGCTAAAGACCTTGTAAAACTACAAATCTCAGGATTCCATAGGATGGACCTACAGCACTGTCAAACTGCATTATTTCTACAGTATAGATGCATCCTAAGTCTTTGCTGTCTTCACTGATCTTGAAATTAGATGCTCTTGTACAATTAGAATAACTTGCAAGTAAGAACCCTTTTTTAAGGATTTGTGTGTGCTATACATTGAAAACTTTATGCAGGATTGTACTCATGGGTATAGCTATGGGGTGGAGAACCAAATGACTGCAACTGACCTGAAAATAAGAATTCTGTCTTTCAAATGAAATTTTCCTCCTGTCCCCAGCTTTCTAACATTGTAGAGAGGGAGACACTGAAAATTGTTCACAACTAGAACTCTTCTGTTTGTGGAGTTCGTCTTCCCTTGGTAACTTTGCCTACTTCTTCTCTTTTGCTGTAAAGAGGTTCTTTTAACAAAAATGTGTGGGACATACTGAGTATAGGAACCTCCCTTCCCCCCATTTTGAAGTTATGCTGAACGTGATGGTAGTGAGAGTAAAAGAAGCAGTATGACTTGGTGGACAGGAATAAAAATTTGGCCTGACTGTCCCTTTCACTACAGATATTCTCTTTCCATAAAGAACTTATGAACAGGGCCAGACATCCATCATACTGCAGCAGATGAACTTTCATGTTTATATCTCAGGGGGAAAAATGGCCATTCAGCAGCTTTTGTGACCATCATCTTGGTTTTAAAAACAGAATTTATTACCTTGTTTTTCCTCTTAGACTTTGGCACTGTCCACATGCAGCTGGCTTTGCAAATGTTTTCTGAGGAAAGGCAGTTAGTGACTTTTAAAGACCTTGCATATGTTGGCAGTATTACAACCTTGTATGTTCTTGCTTTACCTTTAACAGTCAAAATGCATTTGTTGTCCAAGACTGCAAGTTCAATCTCTTTCTATACCATTCTAGGGAGGAAAGCACATACAAAATAGTACTTTTTTGATGGTAAAAATAACCCAGCTGTCACCTTAGCACATATGCCTGCACACCCACACCATGTTTGTATTCTGTTTCCAGAACTTATTTGCTTTCTTACTCAACCCACCAAGGCCCCAAACTGGGGTATAATGAGTAAACATATTTAACATATTAAATACATTACTAAAATGATTAAAAACTAAAACTCCTCTTTTAAAATAGTTTTAAAAGTGCAGATAATCAAAGACCAGTTTTTAGAAAAGCTACAAACAGCTAGAGCAATCACCCCTATTTTAAGAAAAAAAGGTTAAGTGAAATAGCATGGTCTCTCTGTTGCCTGCTGAAAACTCAAAAAGGGATGGAGCCAACCTGATAGCCTTTGGGATAGAGTCCCACAAAATGCTTCTATTGAGAAAGCTCTGCCATGTGTAGTCACAAGTCTAGCTTCACTGGTGGTGGGATATAATAATAATAATAATAATAATAATAATAATGAATTTTTATCCCACCCCTCTGCATATGCAATCGGGGTGTCTTACAACGTTTAAAATTGCAATAAAAATACAGTATATGTCCCATAAGCTCCCGCCCCTTAAAATGGTATTAAACAATGAAACAATAAAAAATATAGTTAAAATAAGTTACAATAACAAACAGTAAACAATAGCAGCTGTAGCGAGGAATAAGTTGGCCAACTCTTGAAGGCCGGGTATCTATTCAGGAAAGGCCTGCCGGAAGAGATCTGTCTTAACAGCTTTTTTCAAAAGCTATTTAAGGTAGTGATATGATGGATCTCATCCGGCAGGCCATTCCATAATCTGGGAGCAGTTGCAGAGAAGGGCCTCTGGGTGGTTACAGACAGCCTAGTTTTTATAGGTTGCAGCAATTTCCTCCCAGAGGACATAAGTGTGTGGGGTGGATTATACGGAAGGAGGCGGTCCTGAAGATAGGTTGGACCCAAGTCATTTATGGTTTTAAAGGTAATAACCAACACTTTGTACTGTGCCTGGAAACTAATGTGCAGCCAGTGAAGTGATCTTAAGTCTGGAGTGATATGGTCTCTTCTCGTTGTTCCCAAGACCAACCTGGCTGCCATATTCTGTACTAATTGAAGTTTCTGGACCAAGCACGAGGGTAGACCCATGTAGATTGCATTACAGAAATCAAGACGCAAGGTTACCAGCACGTGCACCATAGTTTCAGGGTCCCCAACTTCCAGGAAAGGGCACATCGTCTGTATCAGTCGAAGCTGATAACAAGCACTCCTGACCGTCACATTTATCTGATTTATCATCTGAAGTGACGGATCCAGGAGCACCCCCAGACTGCAAACACAGTCCTTAGAGAAGAGTGTGACCCTATCTAGGACTGGAGATTGTATCCCAATACCTGGTTTCGGCGCCACTACTGTAAGTACTTCCATTTTATCTGGACTCAGTCTCAGTCTGTTTTTTCTCATCCAGTCCATTACTGCTTTAAGACAATCATTGAGAGGAGAGATGCCATCTGAAGTCAAAGCTGAGGACTGAGACATGGAGAAATATATCTGGGTGTCATCAGCATACTGATAACACCCAGCCTCATGTCCCCGGATGATCTCTCCCAGCGGCTTCATATATATATTGAATAGCATTGGGGACAGGATGGTGCCTTGTGGGATGCCACAGTTAATCTCTTTCCTTTTAGAGCAACTGTCCCTGAGCATCACCCTCTGGAATCTGCCCAAGAGGAAGGAACAGAACCACTGCAATGCAGTGCCTCCAATTCCTAACCTTCTCAGGCAATCCAAGAGAATGTTATGATCTATTGTATCAAAAGCCGCTGAGAGGTCTAGGAGCACCAGCAGGATCACACTACCCCTGTCGATGCCCAGATGAAGGTCATCAGCCAAGGCGACCATGGCAGTCTCAACTCCATATCCTGTCCTAAAGCCAGTTTTAAATGGATCTAGATATTTGGTTTCCTCCAAGACAGTTTAGAGTTGAAGAGCAACCGCCCTCTTGATCACTTTGCTCAGAAAAGGAAATAAAGAGACTGGCCTATAGCTGTTCATATCCAGGGGGTCCAGGGAAGGTTTTTTCAGAAGCGGCCTAACCACCGCTTCCTTCAAACAAGATGGAGCATGAGCTTCCCTAAGGGATACATTGACAATGTTTCTCAGGAACATCATCAAGGCATCTCCCCCCTGGATGGCCAGTCATGATGGGCAAGGATCAAGAGGGCAGGTTGTTTTCCTCACTCTACCAAGGAGCTTGTCCACATCATCAGTACTCACAGATTCAAACTGATCCAGTATAATCTCATCAATGGAATTGCTGGAAACCTCGTCAGTTGATTCTGTTGCAACACTGGCATCTAAGTCGGCTCTTATCTGAGAGATTTTATCTGCAAAGAAGTTGTTAACCATGTCATAGCAGGCCATCGTTGGGTTAAGTTAAGGGTTCTGCACAGGTGGAACCTGTGTCAGTTCCCTTACCACCTTAAACAGCTCTGCTAGATGGGACTCTGAACATGCAGAGGAGAAAGATTTCTGCGCTGCACGTATTGCCTCTCGATAGGAACAAAGAAATTTCCTATGACGAGTCTTGTCAGATAAGAGTTGAGTTTTCCACCAGATGCACTCTAGTCATTGTCCAACCTGCTTCATCTTCCTAAGCTCTTCCGTATACCATGGTTTACGGTTTGAAGCAGGTTGGAAAGGACCCTTGGGAGCGATTGTGTCGATAGCCTTGGTGAGATTGGTGTTCCCGGTATTAACCAAAGCTTCGACAGAATCACCAGCGTTGCCAGCCATTAAACCCTCTAAGGCTTTCTGGAATCTAATTGGTTCCATTAGCCTTCAAGGGTGGACCATTCTAATGGGTTCACCACCCTCGGTGGGGTGGATAGTGGTTCTTAGTTCAGCCTTGATAAAGAAATGGCCCATCCATGACAATGCAGTGGTTTTAATAACCTCCGCCCACTGATGTTCCTGTTCCGTACTAAAGACCACATCGAGGGTATGACCCGCACAATGAGTAGGCCCGATGAACAATTGGGATAGGCCCATGTTTGTCATTGATTCCATGAACTCCCAAGCCACACCTGTTAGATTAGACAAACTGGTCTCGAGTGGAATGTTGAAGTCACCCAAAACTAGAAGTCTGGGCAACTCCAACAGCAATTCTGAGACCAGCTGTGTCAGCTCGGTTAGGGAGTCTGCTAGACAACGGGGTGGTTGGTAAACTAGCAGAATCCCCAAACTATCCTTGGTCCTCAGGCTTAGGTACATACACTTGAAGTGGACTGTGTTCCGGAAGGTACCCTGGTCAAGGTGAAGTTGTTCTTGTGAACCAGAGTCATTCCACCCCCCCCCCCCCACTTCTCCTTACCTGCTCACTAATGGAGTACCTGGCTGGGAGAGCCTGCATCCAAGTTATCACGCTGTCATCTCCCAGCCAGGTCTTTGTAAAGCAAGCCAGGTCAGTGTCCTCATCTAAGAGGAGATCATAGATGACATGAGTCTTGATTTTAACTAACCTGGCATTGCAAAAGAGCAAGGTAAGGTTCTGTGGAATGATTGGTATGTTCTCCAATCCATTCTGGGAAGCAGGGTGAACTGAAGGTGGGATAGCTTTCAAGCATCAATCCTGCTTTCTTTTGTAACAACTGTTCACTCTGTTCCTGCCATACCTTCCTTTCCCCTGCACAACCTCAATTTCCACTCTCAGATCATTCCTGGCCACTACAAGAGGTGATAATGTTTGGGCAAGCTGAATGGTCTCCTCCCCGGCATTCTCCTGGCAGCACCACTGCAGGTGGTGATGGTGTTAAGGGCAGTCTGAGTGTCCTCCTCACCGGCTTCCCCCTGGCAACACTGATGATGGAATTGAGGCGGGTTTTAAAGCATCTGCTCAGGGTCGGCTCTGGCTGTGCTGCTGCTGCCGCCGCCACATGGAAACTGGACAGGCTTGGAGCTTCCACCCAGGGCAGGCTCTGCCCCCTGTTGCTGTTGCTGCACTGCCGCCGGTGGAAAATTGGGTGGGCTGAAGCCTCCGCCTGGGGCTGGCTCTGGCCTTGCTACTATTGCTGTGCTGCCGCCAGGTGGAAACTGGGTGGGCTTGGAGCTTCCACTTGGGGCTAGCTCTAACCCCCACTGCTGTTGCTGCACCGGGTTATTCCTCCCTCCTCCTCTTCCTTTGTCTGCTAGAAGGGCTAGGCGGGCGGGCAGTTTTGTAGCCTCCGTGTCGGGTTCTTCCTCTCTCCTCCTCCTCCTTCACTTGGTGGGAGGGCTAGGAGGGTGGATGGGTGGGTGGTTTTGGAGCCACCATGCTGGGTTCTTCCTCTCTCCTCCTCCTCCTTCGCCTGTTGGGAGGGCTAGGAGGGTGGGCGGGTGATTTTTAAGCCACCACGCTGGGTTCTTCTCTTTCTCCTCCTTTGCCTGCTGAGAGGGCTAGGAGGGCGGGCAGTTTTGGAGCTGCCATGTCAGGTTCTTCCTCTCTCCTCCTCCTCCTTTGCCTGATGGGAGAGCTAAGAGGGTGGGTGGTTGGTTTTGGAGCTGCCATGCTGGGTTCTTCCTCTCTCCTCCTCCTCCTCCTTCACCTGCTGGGGAGGGCTAGGAGGGCAGGCAGGTGGTTTTTAAGCAACCAAGCTGGGTTATTCCTCTCTCCTCCTCCTTGCAACTTTCTCTGGCTGGAATGAGAGGGTCCCCTGCACATATGAAACAGGGCCTCCACTGAGAAGTATAGGGTGTATTTGCACTGCAGAAATAATCCAGTTTGACACCTCTTTAACTGCCATGGTTCAATGTTATGGAATTCTGGGAACTGTTGTTTTGTGAGTCATTTGGTCTTATCTGTCTCAGACCTCTGGTGCCACAACAAACTACAATTCCCAGAATTCCATAGAATTGATCCATGGCAGTCAAAGTGGTTTCAGACTGGATTATTTCTGAAATGCAGATGCAGCCATAGGGCCTTTGCAGACTGCTAGAAACAATGCAAATTGAGTCCACTTTAACTGCCCTGGCTCAGTACTAGGGAAGCATGGGAATTGTATTTTTTTCTGAGACATTGAGCCTTCTCCATCAGAGAGCTCTG
Organism: Phrynosoma blainvillii; assembly: GCA_026167975.1. NCBI lineage: Eukaryota > Metazoa > Chordata > Lepidosauria > Squamata > Phrynosomatidae > Phrynosoma > Phrynosoma blainvillii. The sequence goes on along the minus strand of JANUYF010000002.1, from coordinate 88,651,358 downwards.
GTGCCACAATAAACTACAGTTCCCATGATTCCCTTGCACTGAGCCAGGGCAGTTAAAGTGGACTCAATTTGCACTATTTCTGGCAGTCTGCAAAGGTCCTTAGTTTCAGGCAGGCTCATATGGGAATATTATACTATGGACTCTATTACAGTATGGAAAACAGATTTTCTCTAGTGGCAATAGAAGTGCCAATTCAACACACACACATGAGTTATATTCACACAGGCAGAATGAAGTGGTTACCCCATGAAGAAGATTCTGAATGGATGGTCAGGAAATTGTTAGTTATCACCTACGTTATTTTCTTACATTTTTACTGCCAGGTATGAGAGAAGAATTCCTAGGAATTTCTGCCTTATATCCCAAAATAACTTGTCAAGTTGGGTTCCTTGGCTGCGATCCTGTTGATGCACTAGGCTAGTGAATGCCCTTTTCTAGAATCACACAACAGCAGTGAGGAAAAGCAGGCAGAATCTACTAGCTTTAAGCATCCTATTTCTCCAGTGCCTTTCTTCCTTTACATATGCTGCATTGTGGCTTCCTCACCACCACCTATGCCAACGCCAAAACAGTGTACCAAAAGGATTCCAATTTATGGATCTTTATTAGAAGGGGGGGATCTGCTATTCTGCCTCAGGCAGCATAAAGTCTTGGGCTGTCCATGTATTGAATGTTGCTATAGAACGTTGATCTTATTCTTAAAATACAAGAGTGTTTCAATCTGTGGAAGACTGTGTGCTCTCTATCACCCCTGCAATACTGTGGTGAGAATGCAAGCACATTTTCTTTTGAAATAGTAGAAGAAAGAAAGAAAATACCCCTGAGGAAGAGCTTTGTAACATGAAACATGCTAGCATTCAAAGAAGAGAAGTGACTTTCTTCTGAACAGCTGGATGTAATTCCTCTTGTTTTTGTCAACAGAATTGGTCACAGTTTTGATTAGTGAGGCTCTCCAGCCAAAAAAACCAAAATTTGTTAGGAACAATGAAGTACAAAATTAATGAGGTTGTTGGGTGGAAGAGACAGACATTCAGTTGATTTCCACAAACATTTGTGGACCTTGTCTGCAAGAAATGTGTTCTTTTTGCCTAGATAATGTCACAACATCCTTTCAGTTCATGCCATACCTGGATGCTTTTTCTACCCTGTTCCAGAATTTCCATATCTGATTAGCCTAGTGCTGCCAGTTGGGTCTTTGAGTATGCTAAATATTGTGGATGATCCTGATATGTTTGATCTAAGCTTCTCAATGCAGAAATGGATTCTGGGCATACAAAGAAGAGGCCAAGATTACATGGGATACAAGAGAGGTTTGAGACCATGAGGTAAGCCATCCACTACATCCCCAATTCAGCACAGTACCTGGCAAATTCTTGACTTCCAAGGCAATTAATTCATCACAGACCTTGGGACCCTTATGTTATTTTTTCTTATTCAGATTTCAGACTTTCTTTTTAAATGCATATTTCATTTACATTTATGTGTGTGTGTGTATTTATTTACAGTTACAGAAAATTACAGTTATTATCTTAATTAATTCTTGGCTCTGTCCCTGCACCTTAAACAGCACTTCACAATCTACCTTTGTAGTTCTTTTGTTCAAGGACTACTGTTCTGAGGTCTGAGATGGAATGCCCAGGGAGACCGGAAAGAGAAAAAGCAGAATTGGAGTTCATCCATAAACCACAGTCCCTCAGCCATGCATAGAACAAGGATAATGGTTCACTACACACATCTCAACACTATCTCACCCATTCCTCAGGGGGGTGTCCTACATTAATCTATTCTCCCCACCTCCAGGCTAGTTTCTAAAACCAAACTGGTCTTGCCACTTCATTTCTATACACAATAGCTAGTTTCCAACGTGTTTATTCACTAATGACCATAGTTAAAACTGGACTTGCTACTTCATTTCCATACACAAAGATTTTGAATTTGAATTGACATTCTCACATATCAATGAAATATATATCATGTGTCTGTCCCTGGTTTCCACTCCACTAGATGCATCTGAGGAAGTACACTGTAGTCTTCGAAAGCTCATGCTGCCAACTTCTTTTGTTTAGTCTCAAGGGTGCTCCAAGATCTCTCTACATAGAATTAAAGAATTGGGAATCCCGAGGCCATGTCATCCAAACCACTGCTAGTGCACAAATCCCCCATTAAAATACTCTTGAGAGGTAGGCATCCAGCCTCTGTTTAAAGACTTCCAGTGAAAAAGAGTCCACCAGCTTCTAAGCTAATCTATTCCACTGTTGATCAATTCTTACTGTCAGGAAGTTCTTTGTACTGTTTATTTAGAATATCCTCTCTTGTAATTTGAATCCATTAGTTCAGGTCCTACAGGTCCTAGGACGTTATCAGACGGGGAGTCGCGGGGAGAAAGTGGAAATAAACCGGACGAGTGGAAGACTTTAATTTACAGGATTTGTCCCGTTCCACCTCATCTGATAACTAAATTCGAATTTAAAAGGGGCTTAATTCGAACAAAAACCTGATCTTTTCATTTTTGGGATTTCTGAGGAAATGAAAAGATCAGGTTTTTGTTCGAATTAACCCCCTTTTAAATTCGAATTTAGTTATCAGACGAGGCGGAACAGGACAAATCCCGTAAATTAAAGTCTTCTGCTAGTCCAGTTTATTTCCACTTTCTCCCTGTGACTCCCCATGTGATAACATCCTTACCCTCTGGAGCAGTAGAAAACAAATTCATTCTACTTTCTAAATGACAGTCCTTGAATTATTTGAAGATGTTTATCATTTTATCTTTGAAACTTCTCTCCAAGTTAAACATACCCTACTTCATCAACCATTCCTCATAGGGCTCATTTTTCAGACCCTTTACCATCTTGGTCACCATCCTGTTAATATCCTTCATAAAATTTGGTGCTGAGAACTGGACACTATACTCCACATGAGGTCTAACCAAAGCAGAATAAGCATCATTATTACATCACTTGATGTGAACACTATAGTTCTGTTGATGCTGCTTAGCACTTCATTTGCCATTTTTACCACTACGTATTACACCTGTAGTATACAAAACTGCCTAAATTCCTTTCACATGTACTGCTGTCAAGCCAACTGTTGCCCATCTCATATTTGTGTATCTGATTTATTTTTCCTGTCTAAATATAGGATGTAACATTTACCATATTCCTGTGGAAAAGAAAATTGTTAATTTTGGTGCAGCTCTCAGTTTGTTAAGATAACATTGGATCCTTATTCTGTCTTCTGACTGTTAGCTATCCCTCCCAATGTGGTGTTACCCACAAATTTGATGACCATGCCCTCTATTCTGTCAGCCAAGTCATTTATAAAGATGTTAAACAAAGCTGGACCAGGGATAGAACCTTATAGCACCCTGCTTGTCATTTGTCTCCTGCATGACAAGGAATGCTTGGTGAGAACTTTTGGGGTCTAGTCTGTAGACCAGCTATAATCCTTATTTGCACTATATATTTTCTCTGAATGCTTTTTTGTATGACTAAATGGAGCTTTAGAAAGTACTTTGGGATTCTAGATTCCAGAATTTTCTAGGCAGCATGGCCAGTTTTTGAAGAGGGTCTGGAAGTCATAATCTAGAAAAGTAACTTTTCCAAACTTTACTCCTAAGGAAGATGAATCTGAAGGAAGAACAAGTCTCCTCTTTGGAAAATCTCACAAAAAGCTCAGGTCTTCAGTGTCCATTGTTCATGAGTTTTTGATGTTCTCACTGTGGCATTTTCTCATTTGTTACGTGCTTTTTTAAATGTAGGTTTTGGTTTTTTATCCTATTGACTTAAGAAGATAATTGAAGATGGCCATTTTTGTTTTAGGGTCTCTGTTTATTGACATCTGTGTGGGATTATGCTATCTTAAATTAAAAGGGACGCAGTGGCTCAAGTGGTTAAGACACTGACTCTGTTGATTGCAAGATTGACAGTTTGAGGCTTGGGTGCTGAATGAAGGGGTGAGCTCCTGTCACTAGTCCCTGCTTCTGCTAACCTAGCAGTTCAAAAGCATGCCAATGCAAGTAGATAAATAGGTACCACTTCAGTGGGAAGGTAAATAGCGTTATGTGCAATTACGCTGGCTCTTTGACTTAGTAACGGAGATGAGCACTGCCCCCTATGGTCGGATACAACTTTACAACCTTTATCTTTACCTATGATGTCTTAGGCATCAGGGATAATAATTAAAGGCTTTTGTCACTGCTGGCTTGTGGAGTTGTTGTTGTTGTTGTTGTTGTTGTGTGTCTTCAAGTTGTTTTTGACTTATGGTAACCCTAAGGTAAACCTATCAAGAGATTTTCTTGGCAAGAATTGTTCAGAGGAAGTTTGCCATTGCCTTCCCCTGAGCTGAGAGCATGTGACTTGCCCAAGGTCACCCAGTGGATTTCATGGCTGAGCTGGGAATCAAACCCTAGTCTCCAGAGTCATAGTCCAACATTCAGACCACTACACCACACTGGCTCTTCCTAAAATAACTCTGGAAGCTTTCTTCATGCTCTTCAATATAACATTAATCTGTTTTATTTGGAGCTTGTCATTTTTGAAAGGGATGTTTTGAATTAATTTCTCCTTGCTAAAAACATAGATTCAGGGAGTATGCTACTCCTAGTATTACTTTGATATGACAGATATGTATTTAATGCAAAACAAAACACAAAATTCATCCAAAACTGCCTTGAAAGTGCATTATAACCATGCTCAAGCAAAGTGAATTATATTAATAACTGCTTATTGTTAAAATGTCAAGAATATTTTCTCTCCATTTTGAAGGATCATTTCTCTGTTCAGGGTATTTGGCTTTGCTTATCACTCCTGACATGGAGGGAAAAATGTAATCTTATGTGAAATCTGCACATCCCCCCCCCCCCCCCCCATCTTCTCATTGAGCTGAAGGAAGAGTTACAGAACTGAAGCAAGACAATTCACTGAAAATGAAATTGTTTAAAGCAGAGCCTAGGAAAGTTACTTTTTGGACTACATTTGCCAATATCCCTCAGCCAACATGGCCATCCCCTGTGTCAGCTCTGTTACTCAGGGGATTTTGAAACTGTGCAAATGTGAAGTTATTTTGTCTAAATGAGCTGAAGGAATAAATAGTCTTATAATTCACAGATCCTTCAAATCCCTTGGATAAAATAATGCAGCATTATGCAGATCACAATTGTAATGAAGGTTATGTGTGTTGAATTGTCAGTGAAAACATTTACATTTGGTTGCAATATCACTTTTCTTCTTTTTTTCTTTGAGGAAGCATCCTAGTCTGTTTTCTAACTGCTGTGGACCCTCTTAAATTAGAAGCTAACTCTGCCTCAACTGACTTCTATAACTCTGTAGAGATTTGGAGGCAAATTCAAAAGCCTGCTATTTTGTCCCATGTTCCCATGTTCACTTTCTCAGGGGTAGGGGAGTAAGTCCTACTGAATACCATGGGATCTACTTCTGTGTAAACATGCATAGTATCAGGCTGTATAATTTGATGAGGGTAGATGGGTGTCACACTTGGGAAAGTACTTTATTTTCCTCTCTCAAATGTGGAATCTCATTTTCTCTCATTGTCCAAAATCCTCTCAAAGAAAGAAAGACAGCTTAAGTCATTGTTTCAGTATGCTGGCCAGGGCTATGGCAGCAATTCATTCTAATGGTTTTGCTCCAGCAAGCCAAATCAAATTCAAAGTGATGTTTTCATCAGAAAGTCTATTTGGATCTAAGATGGGTGAAATGTTTTATTTTAATTAAAGCCATTCCTCTCAGCTCCATAAATAAATATACTACTTTATATTCCTGCAGTGAAGAAAATCTGGCTACAAGGTTAGCAACAGCAGTAAAGCTTTCTTTCCTCTTCTCAAGAGAGAGAAGGGGAGGGGGGGGGAGAGGCTCAGCTGGCATAGATCAAAAGTATGTGTTTATATTCTGTCTATGTTTCACCTTAATTTCTTTCCCATCTTTCATTAGATTCATGTGGCTAGTAAGCAGTGGGCAATAATGTTCAGTTCTGCAGTTTTTGCATATGCATATTGAATCCCTTTTCAAATATTAAAGATATTTACAAGTGCTGGCTGGCACCCCAGACTAATCTATGATGCTGAATAGCCTTGGCTAGGAGTGGACTAAGCTGTCAGTTTTGCTTTATCCTATTTTTTTTTTTTTAAAAAAGATCAGTTTCTTGCTGTAGCTGTTAAGTTCTTATAAAACAATAAACAAAATTCTCAGCCATCAGTTCTGTCCAATGCAATAGGAACAAAATTCCTAGTATGTATTCCTTTTAATCAATGTTACTGAATCTTGTCCAGTCTTAGAATACAGGGTGGCTAATAATTCAAAATAATAAAACAATCATAAACATAATAACTACTCTTCAGATCATAATTCTGATATCAAAAATACTCTAAAACAGCAGCAATAACTTTGCCTAGGATCATCCCTAAACACACTATAAATCAAGAGTGGCCACAGAGCTATGGGAAAAGAAGCAAAATGGGAACATTGACACTGCCCCAGTAAGAATCCTGCTTGCCCAATGAGATTTTCTGTTGGTTTTCAAGTGTCTAACATTGCCAAGGGAGACACTACAATCATTCACACCTAGAACATTGAGGTTGCAAGTGGCCCCAAAGGCATAGAATCGTAAGAGTTGGAAAAGGCTTCCTGGGTCCAACCCTTTGCTCAGGTCAGGGTCTCCAGCTAGAACATTCTCTGCAGGTAGCTGTCCAGTCTCTTTTTCAAGACATCAGGAGACAGAGACCCCACCACCTCTCTAGGCAGTTGCTTCCATTGCCAAAATACTCTTACTTTCAAGAAGTTCCTTCTAATGGTCCATCAAAATTTACTCTTCTTCAACTTCAGACCATTATACCTGGTACTACTGTCTGGGGCAGCTGAGAAGAGGACTTTTCCCTCCTCTCTGTGACAGTTTTTGAGGTATTTGAAGAAACCAATCATGTCAGCCCTCAGTCTTCTCTTTACCAAGGTGAGCATGCCCAACTCCTTCAACCTTTCCTCATATGTTTTGTTTCCCATATACCTTAACATTCTTATTGCCCTTCTCCAAACCTGCTCCTAGTTGTCTATATCCTACTTAAAATAAAGCACCCAGAACTGAATGCACTACTTTAAATGAGGTGATACCAGTACATAACATAGTGGGACTATTATTTCCCCTTATTTAAAAACTGTGCTTTTATTAATGGAAGCTAAAATAGCATTCACCTTCTTTGCTGCAATATCATACTGCTGCCTGATGTTATGACCAACAATATCCCAAGGTCCTTTTTGCATATAGTATGGCTAAGCCATGCATCCCCCATCCTATACCTGTGCATTTGGTTATTGTGGCCTAAATGTAGACATTTTTGTGCTTCCTCTGGACTTTCTTTATTGCTCCTTTCCTGACCAAAAGGGAATGAACTATCCCCAGAAGCTTTTAGGAGTGGCTAATATCCTTTCAAATAATTTACAGGACCCTCTTTCTCTACACAGTTAACATTAAAAAAAATCAATAGCAGGAATGGACTTCTGTCCATTTCTGTTTTTGTTTGTTTGCTGTTTTCCCTCATTTTCCTCAGCAGGCTGAGGAAGACTTCATTGGAAAGTGGAGGTCAAAGTACAGGTGGGGAATTGACATGTTTGCAGCTGTAGTATAGAACAGTTAACATTAAATTTGGAATTGTTACTCTTTGCATGTTTGAAATTCAAGTCTCCTTTGTAAGATGCTGCAGTCAAAGGACTTTTTCTCATGTTTCTAAAATAAAATATAGCAATTAGGTCTATTCTGGACAGCTTTTACTGATTGCTGGAAGCAGTGTCCAACAATATCTTGCTGGTTCTTAAATTATATAGCACAGATCAATTATTCTTCATTGTAATGAGCTGGAATACGAAGCATATGTGAACAGAATCTATTTCTATCATGTTGTCTTGCAACTGAAATATACCACCTCTTAGTTATGAACCACAGATTGTTCTTGTTTCCATTCTTTTCCCCAAGAGCCCTCACAAAACTTTATTAAGAATATATTTATTGATGTCACTGCCATGTTTCAGCCTTATTTATCAGCCTCCATTTTGTAGCTATGGATTGAGAATGGGCTGTTTTTATGATAAACAGAGTTTCAAATGATGTAAATATAACACAGCGCGTAGTGCCCTCCCCCGCCCACTCCACCTCATGAGAGAAAAAGAACACTCCTTGATGTTATATTTATTGGATTTCTTAAAAGCTTACATGAAATGGTTCTATATTCTAAAGGACTGCTTTTTAGACAAACACGATTTTTATAGTCACAGTCAAAACATCAGGTGTTAAGAAGGCAGATTTTTTCCAGAGAGAGAGAGATAGAGAAAACAAAGGGGTGCTAGCCAAGCAAAGCTCCTTTGTAACCTGTACTTCCAAAAGCCAAACAAGCAAATATATCTATTGTTTCACTTCTGCCAAGTGGATGTAATAGTTTCTCTAACTAGAATTTAGTTCTCTAAACAATTGCTGTTCTACTGTATATACCTAAGTCATGCTCTATACATATTCCTAACCTGTCTCCCAGGAAGTGAATTCACACAACCACTTTTTCTTGTGTTCTTATGGCAATTATGAAGTGGTACTCAGTTGGCTTGAAACTTCTTTAATCCATTGGTGTTGTCTTCAAGAGCCACTTCAACATAACACAAGCAGTAGCTGTCAATGTAAAGACAGCTTGGCCACAGTCAAATTAATTATTGCATGGGTCAGTTATCAGTGAGATGGTGAGAATCCACTAGAGAATTGTCTATACTCCAGTTCCCAATCCAGCAGTTCTTCTACTTTAGTTCCATTGCAATTAACAGGTTCCTGTTTATAGTGTTTTGTTTTTCATTGTGGGTTTTTAAATTTTGCATGTCATCTGTTCATAATAGATTTTGATGTAGTGAATTAGCTTTTCTACGTGTTGTTTCCCTTTGTATTTGCCGTACTGTGCTGTTCTCTCAGTTTTCCAGTAAATTATTATTTTCTCCGTATTACTTTACATGTTGTAATTGCTTTGTTATTTGTTAAAAAAATAAAGGAAGAAAGAAAAGAAAAAAGGGAAAAAAGGTAGGCTCAGTTTCCTTTCATCAATGACAGTGCTTTAGTGAATGAATTGCAGCTCTCTCCTGATTACCATAGCTTTCTTCTGCTCAGTTTTTAATAATAATTGCCCTTGTCAGCTCTATGTAAAGTTAGCTGCAAAATCTTGTGGTTCACACATACATAAACACACACACACACACACACACATACACAAACACACACACACACACAGGGGGAACAAACAAAGAGATTAATTAGGTAGAATATTTTGTTGATAAAAGAAATATTTGTCTTTCATATCACTGAAGAGCTGAACAAACATGACAACAGACATGAACGTTGACAGAGATGCTGTGATCAAATTTATGAAGCAGGACTATAGCTTGATCCAAATGACATTTTTGTGAAGCCACACAAATTTTAAGTTTTGTTTGGGGTTCTGCAAGAGGTTCACTTAGATGTCACATGTTAGTATAGCTATAGCTAATATAGCTTCCTTTTGTTCGGCTCTGAAATGAATATCACATTCAGGACTCCTCCAAAGAGGTTACTCAGAAGTTACAAATTGTACTGGGAAGATCTGGAATACTACAAAGTGGAGACATTATTTCCCACAGTTAGGACAATTTACAGTATGATGGTTTTACCATATGAAAATAATCTCTTTGCAGATGAGTAACATCCTACATCATCACCACCTCCACCACCACCACCACCACCACCACTACCACCACTATAATTTCCTTCTTGTAGGAAAAAATAAGATGACTCCACCTCACCATCAGCAGCACAAGTGGTAGATGAAACTTATTTCACCCCTGAAAATGGGGTAGTGTCCTCCACCATATCTAAAGCAGTAGGCTAGCTTTGAGGCCCCAGAAGAGATTGTATGGCATACACACTTTTAGGGAATCAGCTTGGAGGTTCAGGAGATACACTTGGGAGGTTGTCATAGGAGCTGTGTGGTTAATCCCCTGGGTCCCATAGCATGTTTAAAAAAAACCCAAAATAGTGAAAAAACACAACTAGAAGAGAACCACACAGAGTCCAGGAAGACATGGATGGTGATGGTGGTGGTGGTGGTGAAGATGATGATGATGATTACCCCAGCCTCTCCCCCACACTAGAATACAAATACAGATACTTGTAAAAGCACATACAAAGACTTAAATATAGACACATATGCAACTCTTTTTTGTTTATAAACCAAATTCCTCAGTGAATATGCTAGTGCTTTGTTTAACCAGCAAGGGGCTCCAAGAAATTCATCATGTAGCTCCAAGTGAACCTCCCTTCCCTGCTGTATCTGAAATGTAGGAGACTTGGGATTGCACAATCTGTGTGCTTTGACAGGGGCACAAGTGTCCTTAATGGCAATCATGCCTTGCTAATTGTATGGCATGTTTTTGTAGTGCCAAATACCTGCCTGCACTTCCTTGTGAAGAGGAATAAATGAGAAGGAGACTATATGGCTTTGCTTGCACTAACTTAGAAAAAAAATATCCTTGTATCACTTTAGAACTGTGACACAGCTAGAGTGAGACCTAGTATGTCTCTTCCTGCCTAACAGGATAGGGTTAAAAGCTTTCCAATAGCAAGGAGTCATAAAAGACCAGTTTTGCTGCCTAGCCTAGGAAGATAATGGGAACATCTGTTCAGGAATGTTAGTTGGATAAAACTTTCCTCAGCGTATGTGCAATGTGAAGTGACCTAGAATCATAAAATCATAGAGTTGGAAGAGACAACAAGGGCCATCCAGTCCAGCCCTCTGCCATGCAGGAACTTACAATCAATGCATCCTCAACAAATGGCCATCCAGCCTCTGTTTAAAGACCTCCAAAGGAAGAGACTCCACCACTCTCCGAGGGAGTGTGTTCCACTGTCAAACAGCCCTTACTGTCAGGAAGTGCCTCCTAATGTTGAGGTGGAATCTCTTTTCCTGGAGCTTGCATCCATTGTTCCTGGTCCTATTCTCTGGGGCAGCAGAAAACAAGCTTGCTCCCTCCTTAATATGGCACCCCTTCAAATACTTAAACAGGGCTATCATATCACCTCTTAACCATCTCTTCTCCAGGCTAAACATACCCAGCTCCCTAAGTCTCTCCTCATAAGGCATGCTTTCCAAACCCTTCACCATTTTGGTTGCCCTCCTCTGGATGCGGTTCAGCTTGTCAACATCCTTTTTGACCTGACACATAGAACATAGGAGTGTTGAGTTCAGAGCCTCCATTCTGGTCAAATTCTGGTCTGTCAAAGTATAGGACAGAAATACATTTGTTTCAATGAAGTTGAATCCTTGATTTATCAGCATGGCCTTTTAATTTCTCTTACAGGGGAAGACAATTGCTCTTCATTGGCAAAGAGTTGGGGAAACCATGAGCATAGCAATTTGGCACTGGCAGTGTCCTAGCACTGTGGTCATTGAGCCTGCTTGTGCTCTTTTTCAAATGACATGTCCACTTCTAACATTTCCCAGCTCCCAGTCCAGTCATTCCTCTAGTTTATTCCATTCTGATATGTGAATTTCTTTTCTTTTTTTGGGAAAGGGTATGTAACTGGAATAACAAATTCTGAGGCAGTGGGTGATCAACTGAAGGGATATGTATTTGACAGCAACTGGGTAGTAAGCCAGTTCTGGAATGAACTGATTCAAGGCTGAATTAATCCAGTCTCCTTCTTTGGCAGTTTTAAACAGAAATTAGATTGCCACCTCTGAGAGGTGAATTTCTGCACAGCAAGTTGAATTGATAATGGTGCAGGAGCTGCCTGTACAAGGTGGCTGATGTGTTGCAACTGAAAATGTGGTGTCTAAAAGGTTGTTTGGAGGCTCAGAGTTTGCAGCCTTATTTGTTCAGTTTGTGATTGTTTCCATCTAGTCTAGTATATTGTTTCCAATAGTGATGTTCCAAATGCCTGCTGGAAAATATACAAGTGGGACCTGAAGTAATAGTATTTCCCTCTTGTTTGTTTTTAGCATCTGGTGTTCAAAGAGTGGGAGAACCAGTGAGTGAGAGAGACATGTGTGTTTTCTATCAGTATTTGTATTATGTTCCTCTAAAATGGGCACTTGCTTGCTACAAAGGCTTCTATGTGGCATTGTGCCACAATACATGGCATGTCACCCTGGTGGTCCTTATTGACTCATGTGAGAAGCCACCATTATTATGGCAACCTTACCTCAGTCATGGAAACTGCTGGGCATTTAGGAAAGAAAGAGAAGGTGGACCAACAGGAAACTGTTAAGGTCAAGCATCAATGCTAGTTTTCATGGGTATGGGAACTTCCATTATCATGAAAATTATCTCCCTCATTTCTGCTTCACCCTCTAGAAAACCAAAGAAAGTAGCTCCAAGTGATCCACATGATCCCAAAAAATGAATATAGCAAAATCAAAATATAGCCAAACAGCCATTCTGCCTGAGACTATATATGAACTTAATGCACACAGAACTATTACTTCACCTTTCATGGTAATTAAAAAGTATCTAAAGTGGTTTTCTAGTGCACCATTATACTGTCAGTTATCAGTTTAGAGCAGGGGTAGGCAACCTTTTTGAGTCCTGGGCCGGTCCCCCAAAGTCCTCCTCTCCACGGGCTGAGGGGGGGGAATGGCGGCGTGCACGCTCATGCGCGTGCACGCACCCCCTGCTGCCGTGCGAGTGATCCCCCCCCGCATGTGCCGCTGCCGCCACTGCTTCCTGGCGCAGCCGGTGCTGCACATGTCGCGGCCGCCATTTTGGAAATCAAAATGGCCGTGGCGGCGCGTGCGGCCACACGGAGGCCAAAACATGTGGTGGCAGCGGCGGCGGCAGGGGTCTGCTTGGGCTGGTAAGTCCGGTGACCTGGGCCGGAACTGGCCCAGGGACTGTAGGTTGCCGGCCCCTGGTTTAGAGGGTTATCATAATATCAGTTAAACACTCAGGACTTTATTGCATGGCTAATAAAGTGTATTACCTGAATTGAATTGAATTTTAAATCGAGCTGCATCTGGACCCTATCACAAAGATTGAAATCACTGCCTGAATGCAGCCTGGGTCTATCACCACTTCCAGGAGCACTCCAGTGGACATTTTCCAAGATGGAAAACTCCTGGTTTCAAAAAGAGGCACTTGGGAGTGGGGATGGACGTGGGCTGCATTTGGGCAGCAATTTTGGTAGCAAAATCTTTGTGATAGGGTCCAGATGCAGCCCGATTTAAAATTAAATTTGATTCAGGTAAAATGCTTTATTTTAGCTATGCAATAAGCCTCTTAGGGGCTCTGCAGATGGCGCAAAGCACTGTCTTGGAGCCAGGGAAGGGGAGGGGCAGCCGGACGTCGGACACCCCAACCTCTTCCTGAGAACGTGATTGGAGTGCCCATCGTTACACATGGTGAACACTCCAATGACGTCCTCCTGGCCCGGCTTCTGCATGGGCTGAGCTGGAAGAGATGCAGAAGAGCCGCGCAATGGCTCTTCTGGAGCCCTTTCTGGGGCTTGAAGAAGGAGCGCTATTTTAGCACTCCTTTCCCAGGCTCCAAAAAGGTGGATTGGGGCCAAGTTGTGGGGCAGCCTCAGCCCCAATCTTCCACTTCCCAGGGTGGCCCATGGCCGCCCGTCTGCAAAGCCCCCTAGTCTCATAGTTCTGGTGAGGATGTTCTGTTCAGAGGACCCATGGCTTCCATCTGATCAAATGCTTTTTGAGGTAATTGCAAGTCAAAGTGAACACTTTAGAACAGATCTTTAATTTTTTTTATAGCTGCTTCTAAGCAACAGTTATCACTACAGAATCCTGTAAAGTATAATGGTGCACTAGAAAACCACTTTAGCTACTTTTTAATTACCATGAAAGGTGAAGTAATAGTTCACCAACAAAGAAATGCAACCCCTAACAATTTGTTCCAACTCACTGAGGCCAAATGAGCTTTGAAAGAGAGTTAATAATATTCTCCCCAACCCCAAAAGGTAATTCTCTTTTGTCTTTCTTAAAGATGCAGGTGATGCCAACAGCCCAGAGTAACTGTGGTGCTGACATTATTTCTTCCTTGTGGGTATTATGTAGGCTGATCAAGAATAAAAGCTATGAGGTGATGATGCCAGTAGAAACTTAGTTCCTAAACTGAATCTGTATAATTGTTGATTGCATAATGAGCCCTGACGTATATACAATATACAACAACAATTTTCTTGTTGAAATTCAGATCAAATTATTCCTGCCTCCCACCTGTCTTGTACATTCTGAATTGTTGAAGGGTGAAGGTGCAGGAAATAGCATTTTCTGTGTAAATGCATTATTATATGTATAGAAAATGCTGTTTTCTATGGGGGGGGGGGAATCATAAGCATATTTAGCCCTGAACTACAAAGTTTCTAATTGCCCAGGATTGTCCTAATCAGGGTCTCTCAGCCTTTGAAAAAAGTTAATCATTTTCCTAATTTTTTAAAATATTCTTGCCATCTCTACATCCTGATGGTGGGAAGAATTGAAGCCAGTGGTGGATGGGGACAGAGATGTTAACAACCCAAAGATTAGCAATAGCAAGTACATTTCTTATCAGTGAACTAAGCACTCCCTAAGAGGTTTACAATCTGTAAAGTAATTGCCCCCAACAACCTGGGTACTCATTTGAGCGACCTACGGAAGGATTGCAAAGGTTGCCAAAGGATCCACTGCTGCTGGTATGATGAATCCACTCTTACCACCCCTTCTGCTACTGCTGCACCAGGTTGGATGGAAGCTATCCTGATGCTAGCCCTTTGGTTACCATGCTTTCAAAATAGCAATAGAGGCAGTCAAAATTCAAGCTAAGTGAGGTTATCAATTAGGAAGTTTGTTTTTAAGGCTGCATCTGTGCTGCAGTTTGACACCACTTTAAGTGCCATGGCTCAATGCTATGGAATTTTGGGATTTGTAGTTTTGTGAGATATTTAGCCTTCTCTGTTAGATGTCACAACAAACTCCAACTACCAGGATTCTTTAGCAATGAGGTATGGCAGTTAAAGCATTGACAAAATCCATTATTTCTGCAGTGCAGATGTGACTCAGGTTAATAGGGGACTGTTGTTTTAAACTGCTTGCCCATATACCAAGTTTTTCCTTCTCTTGCCTGGGTGCTACCATTGAAAATCAAGCTGTCTAGCTGTTCCTTATCCATTTCAATTCCATATGATTCCCACTTTACAATTAAACATACATCTACCAACTTAACTAACACTTTATGCATCTGATGAAGAGGACAGTGTAACAAAAGTTCATGTGAAAGTAAAATTGATCAGTCTTTAACATGGCATAAGGCCAGGGTAGGAAACCTTTTTGAGCCGGGTGCTGGGTTGGTGTCCCTCAGACAATTGGGGGGCCGAAGCACCAAAAATAAATAAATAAAAATAAATAAAAATAAATAAAAATAAAATAAAAAATTTAAAAAATATGCATGCACACTCTCTCAGTCCCAGAAAAGCCATGGCAAAACCCCTGTGGAGATTTTGCCAAGAAAACCTCCAGAACAAGTAATAACAACAACAATCAATATCATCATGGAGGGCGGCGGCGCCGGCTGCAGCGGCGGCAGGACCGGCCTGGGGCCGGTACAAAGGCCTCGGGAGGCCGCATCCAGTCCCCGGGCCTTAGGTTGCCTACCCCTGGCATAAGGTTTCTGGTTTCACATTGTCAGCCCACTGAGTTCCTCTGTGACCTGGGTGTTACCATATACAATCAAGGTACCTATGAATTGGAAGTTTGCTGTCCATACGGCAAAGAGCCCACTGACCATTTCTTTCTGCATGTGTATTTCTGATTAAAACTAGGGAGTGTTAAAAAAACAACCTTGTAGTTGATGAGATTTTGATAGTGACAGTCTGTCTCAGATTCTCCAACTCCCATTAGATTTCTCAGCTTCAGTCTTCTTTTTTTAGCACTCCACCCCAATTCTCTTTTTTGTGCAATATGCAAAAAACAACAGTCTTTCCCCTATCTCAGCTAATTATGCACATACAAATATATATCCAGAAGTACAAAAAGACAGGTTGATTGATCCAAAAGATGCAATCAGCCAGTTCAGTGTTGCTTCTTTTTAATATCTGGATCATTTATCACAGTTTTAAACTGTGCATATTTAAAGAAATATTAAATAAATCAGTCTTTAAAATGTGTAAAATCTCTCTGTACCATCCCCACCAAGCCATTTTTTGAAATGCTGTTTTGTAATTCAGCATGTGAGGCTGAATCAAGATTTACACCCATAATTAAAATGGACCTGTGGGAAACATGTGTGTATCCCTTCAAGTTACCTGTTGACTTATGGTGAGCCCATTAATTTCATAGGGCATTCTTCTTAGTCAAGGGATACTCAGATGTGGTTTTGCCAGTTTCTTCCTCAGAAATATAGCCCACATCACCTCTCATTCATTGACAATCTCCTACCCATGTACTAATTAAGGTTGACCCTGCTTAGCTTCCAAAGCATTGTGGTTACACAAGGTTTTTCAGCATGATGTGTTGGCATAATGAGTGATCTATTATGGATAGATATCCACCACTATTCAAAGTGGGCTCTGTATACCTATTTTGTGTCTGTGTAGCACAGGCATGAGAACCTCTCCCATGGCAGCTCTCCAGATGTTCACATTCCTCATCATCAGCTCTCTGGCAAAGACAGCTGGGATTTGCAATCCAATAACATCTGGAGACCACATTTTCCTCACATCTGTTGTTACTTTAGTTAGGCATTCAGTTCCTTTCATTTTCAGGTCACAGTTCCTTGTTTCCTTATACTGGGACCAGTGGAGACATGTAAAATAGATCAGAATGAAAGGGGCTATGTCTAGATTCTAAGAGAAGTACCCATGTCCAAATGAAAGAACTGTGACATCAGCATGTGACAAGCTTATCTTCAGGGAAAACAAACAAATGTTCTGTTGCATGTATCCAGGGCATCCCACAGGGAGTATTTTTAAGTGAAAAAGTTGACATCTGTATGCTGCTTTAGTTGTACTCTATTGAAGGAAAATAAGATTTTGCATACAGCATGAAACCTATTATATCTTCCCAGCTTGGGTGGTTGTGAAAAGATAATTGTTTGAGATTGTCATGATGTTTTTGTTGTTGAAAGTATTACATTAGAAAAAAATAGTAAGGGTATTATAATGGTTGCCTAGGACAAAGTGTCAGCTCAAGATGATTCATTGTGTTGCTTTTGCTGAGATGACAGCCAGGGAGTATCTCTGAAAGGTTTAGGGGGGATATGCCATCTCTGAATAAAAGGATACTTATTACATTTAAAAGCAGCGATAATAGAAGCAGCTATGATTTTAAAACCTTGAAATACCAGAGATATGAATTTAATCTCTTTGGTGTGACTAATTAATGCTTTTGGCAAATGAAACTCTTTACTAATAAAAGCTGTATAGATTTAATGACAGTTAGTTTGATTTTCTGTGTGGCTACTGTGAAAAATAAGGATTGTTATGATTACTATATTTCTTAGCAAAAGTGCAATCCACACTAAAAGATACCCTGGCTGTAGTGAGTTAGGAATAGGCAGATGTCTCTTGTACCAGCTGGCCTTAGGATGGCATAGCTCAATTCTGCTGGCTGATCATTGAGATCAGCCAGCAGAAGGCTCTGCTGGCTGAGATCAGCTGGCAGAACAACACAACAGACACATGTAGAAGGGGCAGAGTAGGAAAGGAGCAATGTTATGCTAGATCCAAAGTTATGCTAGATCCAAGCATCTCTCAGACCAGGATGCTGAATTTGAAATAAAAACCATGGGCACAATCCTGTTGGGGCATTACTTTAGTGATTGCATTTTTCTTCAGACACTTATAAAACATATCCAATATGAATACCTCCTTGGTACTGAAGCACTTAAAAGCTGGTGCTATGTGTGGCTAGAGCTCTGACCTCTTTCAAATCTCCTGGAATGGCTCAGAATAGCCACTTTCCATACACTAGCACTCCACCAGCAATGAAGCAAATCTTGGTCATTGAATAAATACAAATCATCTTAGAAACTGGTTGTCATTAAGTGATGTTGTTGTTGTTGCTGTTGTTAACTGCCCTCAAGTTGATCTCGACCCATGGCGACCCTGTGGATGAGACATCTCCAAGACTCCCTGTCATCCACTGTTCTGCTTAATTCCTGCAAACTCATACCAATGACCTCCCTAATAGAGTCCATCCATATAGCATGTGGTCTTCCTCTCTTTCTGCTTCCCTCCACCTTTCCTGGCATTATTGTTTCTTCCAATGAGTCATGTCTTTTCATAATGTGTCCAAAGTATGACAACCTCAGTTTTGTCATCTTGGCTTCCAGGGAGATTTCTGGCTTGATCTGCTCTAGGATCCATTTGCTAGACTTTTTGGCTGTCCACACGATCTTTAGCACTCTTCTCCAGCACCACATCTCAAATGAATTGATTCTCTTTCTATCTTCTTTCTGAACTGCCCAGCTCTCACATCCACACATGATAACAGGAAGTACAATGGCTTGTATGATTCTAACTTTTGCTCTGAGTTGTATATCTTTGCATTTTATGATCTTTTCTAGTTCTTTCATAGCTACACTCCCCATTCTTAATCTTCTTCTTATTTCCTGGCTGCAATCCCCATTGCTATCAATGTTTGAATCCAGGTATGAGAACGCTTTTCCTATTTCTATTTCTTCATTGTCTAGGTTGAATTTGTCTAGATTCTCTGTGGTCATTAGTTTTGTTTTCTTTATGTTCAACAATAAGTCTGCCTTTGCATTTTCTTCCTTGGATCTTCCTTTGTCTTTCCAGGTCTGGGAGGTTTTCTGCTAGTATTGTGGTGTCATCTGTGTATTTAGATTGTTGATATTCCTTCTTCCTAGTGTCACTCCTTCTCCTATGTCCAAGCCTGTGTTTCTTACAATATGTTCTGCATATAAGTTGAACAGTTAGGGTGATAAGATGCAGCCTTGTCTGACCCCTTTACCAATTGGGAACCATTCTGGTTCTCCATTTTCTGTTCTGACAGTAGCATCTTGTCCTGAGTACAGATTCCTTATCAGGACTATCAGATGTGTTGCACTCCCATGTCTTTAAGGGTATTCCATAGCCTTTCATGATCTATGCAATCAAAAGCTTTGCTATAGTTTATAAAGCACATACTGATTTTCTTTCGGAATTCCCTGGTGCACTCCATTAGCCATCATACGTTAGCAATGTGGTCCTCTTCCTTTCCTGACCTCCACTTGGACCTCTGGATTTTCTCTCTCCATGTAAGGTTAGAGTCTATGTTACAGAATTTGGAGTAGAATTTTGCTTGTTAATTTTGCGTATATCACTAATAATAATAATAATAATAATTTTGCTCATAACATTTTTTTGGTTATAAAAATAACATAATTCAAGACCAAGAAGGAATAAAAAAGGCATTGGATGCAATTCAAAGAAGAGTTACATAAAAGATTATGAAATGAAGGACATGTGGAAGAAAGAGCCATATGAAGATGAACTCCAAATTCTAAAAAGTGGGATGGAAGCTGAAATAAGGGAAATGGTGAAAAACAAATCACCAGGAACAGATAATATTCAAATTGAACTGCTGCAATCCATATTGACAGAGTCAACTATAATGCTAACTAACATATGTCAACAGATATGGAAAACAAAACAATGGGCAACAGATTGAAAACAATCCATATACATCCCTATCCACAAAAAAGGAAATACAAAAGACTGTAGCAATTATAGGACCATAGCACTAATCTCCCATGCAAACAAAATTATACTCATTAAGAGTGTCCTAGATGTGAAAGACAAAAATAAGTTGCTAGTACTGATGTGTGTGATGGGCAAGTTGATACTCATTTGTCATAATAAGACTTTATCACATGGGGGCCAGTTTCATCTTTAAAAAGATAATAAAGTGCAAATAAACCATCCCCAAAAATAAAGCGAAAATAGAGCTTGAGCACGCAAATGAATTTCACACGTAATTAGAATAAATGCAAAATAATGCAAAAAGCATTTCATACAGAAGTGAAAGAAATCTGTAAATGTACTAGAAATGGTATACTTACACATGTGTAGAAAGAGAAAGCAGAGAGGCTCAAGTCTGCCTGGCATGTTTGTCGCCCAAGCAAAGCAGGAAGTAAAAGCAGCCCCACAGAACCATGGGAAAACTGGAAAAAAGAATTAAAGGAGGGTTACTGTGTGAAGAAACCTAATTTGACTTTCACACTAGGGTAAATGTGCAATTACAGTAATATCGAAAATACATTTTCACTAAAATCCTGAAAGTAAAAAGATCTGGGATTACACCACTTTCTGACCACTTTAATAGCAGTATTTGTGCGACGTCGTGTAAAATCATTGCATGTAATTACGTGATTTTTTGGGGGGATTTGTATGGGACAAACTATAGATTTCCCCCGTGTGATAAAGTCCACAGTCATGGCAGGGGCTTTCTACAGATTGCAAGCAAATGTAGGTCACATAGTCTTGATACCTTGAGGGAGCCAATGAGGAGAAAAAAAGCTTTGAGATTTTAAATAGAAGAGGAAATGTGGGTAACTCATTCCCTGCCTTCAACTTCTGCTCTTCAAATAATCTTCTGTAGCTGATTAATACACATACATCCTGCTGGGTTCTAAATGTGCATTTATTCAGTCTGGATCTCAATATAATGAAAAAAGAGGGAAAGGATTTAGAATTTTTATTATGTATTTGAGTCTGGATTTAGGTATTAGGTTCAACTATTGAATGCCTGTTGACATCTGAATCCTGCATAGAAAGATCTGGATTTCCAATAACGATTTGCTCCCTCATCTTTGCTGACATACAGCTGGCAGGCATTCAGCTGTGGCTAAGGTCTGGATTAGCTTGGTTTTCAGGAGGCATACTGGCTCAGTTATATGGATAAACTTGCCTTTTCTTTACCTAGACAAAAGAGCTCTGGGTAATACTGTTCAATTCATGTATCACCAGCTATTTCTGAATTGTGAGGGAATGTGTGCAGGCAGCACACTTAAAGAGAAATTTGTAAACCTTCTGCCATCTCTTTCCATACCTGATAAAGGGAAGACATGTGCTTCACTAGGATTCAGTCCAGCTAACAATCACAACGTTCCAACAAATACTGCTGCTGCCATCTTGATCAGATGTTTCATAAGCAGAGGGTTATAAGCCTTCATATGGATCATGAAACAGTAAAACTAGCATAAAAGCCGTGCCAGAGGATGGGACAGGATTCTCTTTCCCCTGAAAACTTCAGCTGTTAAAGGGAGAGATGAGATGGGAAGCAGAAGCATTCTACCAACCTTGTGGAAAGACCACCCCATTCAATTACAAGCCCAGAGTAGCCATTCTCAGGGACCCTTTCCTCCTACACAGTTGTAGCCCTGTGATTCCACTTTAACTGTCATGGCTGTGTCCTATGGAATCCTGGGGTTTATAGTTTGTTCAGTCACTAGAGCAGGGGTAGGTAACCTTTCCCCTTTAAGGGCCGAGGGATTTCAGCTCCCAGAAGCCTCAGCCATGTTGGCCAATAGTCCCATGTTGGCCAATAGCTCCTGGGATTCTGGGAGCTGAAGTCCCTCGGCCCTTAAAGGGGAAAGGTTGCCTACCCCTGCACTAGAGCTCTGTGGCTGAGAATTCTCTCCTAAACTATAAATCCCAGGATTCCATAGGATGTTGCCATGGCAGTTAAAGTTAAATCATAGCACAATAACTGTACAATGTGAAAAGCTTGAGAAAGAGGCATATACAGCAAAGGAAACAGGAATATACAGTAAAACTTGAGTTGTAAAATTCTTCAACAAAATTAACTGTGGATGCAGATAATTGTGGATATTCATTGTATACCAAGAAGCTTTGTCAGTGCAGTAGCCCCACTGAAGACTGCACCCCCCTTTCATTTGACTCTTTTTTATAAATCATGGGTGGGAAACTTCAGATGCTCTGAGGGCCTGTTTATTGGGCTGCACCCAATTGGGCTACTGCTGGCTCCACTATGCTGGAAATATGAAGGAATTACCCTTCTCCCCCCAAAGCAAACTAAACCAAACCAAACCTAGATGGAAGTCTACCTCTGATTTTGCTTTTCTTAAATTTGGAGCAAGTGGTCTAAGTTTGGATGATTGTCTCCTGAAGAGTTAGAAAAACCAAACCTTTTTGATGCAAAGAGCATGGGAGATGACATGGAGCACAGAAATGGCCTTAAGTGTTGCATGAAACCTGTGAACTTTATTTTGCCTACCCTTGTTTAGGCTCCTTGGTTTTATTGATTATATGCAAGTACTCTGTAAGGTTGAGGAGTGGCATAAATATGCTACAAATAAGTTAATAATAAATAAGTATACAGGCGCCACTTTCTTGAATACAAGCAGGCTGCTTTATAAATGAATGTTGCAAATACAATCACAATTATTTTAAAGGATTTGCAAGTTTAAATCAGTTACAAAACTAGCACCAATATAACATATTCAAATACCAAATGCAATGTGTATTTCCCAAATTTCCATACAACCAGTGAGGTACTGGTATAGGACTTGCTTACAGAAAAATCTTAAGATTTGACTCAAAGATTCTTGAGGGTAACATCAGATATATACAAATATATGAAAGAAGTACAGGGCATTAACCCTTCCTCCTGTATCCATACATTAAAACCCTGTTGCTTAATTCAAGGTGACAAAGGCATACTTCCTACTCCAAGATAAACACAGCTCCTTGCCTCTCCAAGTCTCTCTTTTTCTGAACTAAAATGTATAATTGCAGCCCTTCCTTAAGGTTTTTCCATCCACTGGACTGAACTAGTAATTAAATTTACATGATTGGCAAAAAACTGGACACTTCTTGATGCTAAGGTTGTCTGTTAAAATCTTGGTTGTGCTCACCATACCTTCCAACATTAGATACAAGAGGATGAAAAGTGGCTTTTTTATGAAGGAAAAAGTGATTTGTTTTGGCTTTCTACTGGGTACCTTTTGCATCCAGAATAAATGTTACACCTTTCTTGGACTGTACTGCTTTAGCATACATGTGGGACTATTGTATATATAACCATTCTGATACAAAGCAATATAGTGTGTTATAGAGAAGGCTAGATTGAACTTTTCTCCCTGATGTACCTGTTACTGTATACAGAGAAAGTTGTGGTTGTAAGTGTGGATGCTGCCCAAAGTGGAAGTTCCATGAAAGTCTTTTATCACTTTATTCACCTGCTTGTATAAATGGGGTGTGTGGAGGCCAGTGATCACCCATCCATATGTTCATAACTTCCCATATGTTGATAACAGTCCCATCAGTCCTCATCCCTGGTCAGGTTAGCTGGGTCAGATAGCAAATGGAGTCCAACAATATCTTTAGGGTTGCATGTTCTTCAGTCCTGATATACAGTATTTTCTGGCATATAAGACTACTTTTTAACCCAGGAAAAT
Source organism: Phrynosoma blainvillii (assembly GCA_026167975.1). Taxonomy (NCBI): domain Eukaryota; kingdom Metazoa; phylum Chordata; class Lepidosauria; order Squamata; family Phrynosomatidae; genus Phrynosoma; species Phrynosoma blainvillii. Next base: position 88,627,941 of record JANUYF010000002.1, on the reverse strand, counting down.
CTTCTCCAAAGTTGGGGGTCGTCTTATACTCCGGGTGTCAGAGGAGGAGGAAGAAGGTGTGGCATGGCATGAGGTGGGAGGAGGAGGAAGAGAGGAAGTCCAGGTCAGAGGAGAAGGAGGGGGGAGGAAGGGGGGGCGTGTGTGGCATGAGGCAGGAGGAGGCAGCAGCAGCGGATAAGAGGTGAACCCTATCCTGGGGGTTTCTTGGCAAGAATGGTTCAGATGAGGTTTGCCATTGCCTTCCCCTGAGGCTGAGAGTGTGTGATTGTCCAAGTTCACCCAGTGGGTTTCATGGCAGAGTGGGGTATCAAACCCAGGTCTCCAGAGTGGTAGTCCAACACTCAAACCACTATACCATGCTGGCTCCTATTCCCATGTACTACCTATGAAACAATTGCAGACTTTTTTGTTGTTCTTGTGTGTCTTTAAGTCCTTTCCGACTTATGGCAACCCTAAGGCAATCTTATCATGGGGTTTTCTTGGCATCTTTCTTCAAATGGGGGCTGCCATTACCATCCTCTGAGGCTGAGAGTGTGTGACATGCCCAGGGGCACTTACTTGGCCGCAAATTGTACATACCCCAGAATACATCACCTAGGATATTGGCAGTCCTTCCCCCCAACACTTTCTCATTCCCCCCCATTGGAACAGGGGTCATCTTATACGGCGAGTGTATCCCAAACTCTATATTTTGACTGGAAAAGTTGGAGGTCATCTTATACGCCCAGTCGTCTTATGCGCCGGAAAATACGGGTAAATTAGACCCTTTATTTATTGGCAGTAGACAGAATGCTGAGGCAGAGAGATTGTTTGTCTGAATGAGCACTCAAATCTTTATGTCTTTATGGGTCAATCAAAAACAGATTAGCTGAGGGCAAACATATAATCCCCTGCACCAGCAAAAAAATCTGTTGGTTTCTGAGTCTTGTGGACATCTGTAGTCAGAAAACACATCTTCCTACTGTGTCAGTGTCTGCCAAGAACATTGCACATTATGAATGAACTGGAATGTGCAGGCATAGTGATACTGTTAGAAGCTAATTTTTTTTTTTGTATCTGGCATAATACTTGAATGATTAAAATAGCATTTGATGGACAGCAGGCATGTTTTCCTGCTATTTTCAGAACATCTCAGATACCTTTGAGATTTTATAGAATGACCTGGTTCTTTATTGAGGGATATTTATATGTGTAGAGATGATATGCTGTGTATCTTCTATTATCTGATGGAAGAAGCTTTGGAAATTTAAGAGGACATTCACTTTTTTGTTCTGATGCTGTTGTTACTGCTGTTAATAGGTCAAAAGTATGTTAATATTTTATTGACTAAGGAATGAGGGTGATATCTAATAATGATGGTTATGTGACTACAGTATTATTGGGAAGGAATGATACAATCCTAAATTGGGCAGAGGCGAGAAAAGGGATGAATTTACTGTGACTGCTGAAGGAGTGGGAAGCAGACATATATTTCATTTTCCCCCACTTGGAAGTTGGTGGTGTATCTCATTGAAAATCTGTCCCTTTACCTTATATCATCTAGAACTATGAATGCTTGGGGCAAAGGCCTCATATGCCCTCCTGTAAGGAGGGAGAGACAAGCAATGTGATCAACACTTTGTGTTGAGGTAGGTGATGGGAGAGGGGAAAGAAGAGTGAAGGTTATAATCACTGCTCCATCTCTCTTAAACTATCCTTCAATCTTTTCCCTAGACAGTTGTGGTTGCCTTTTTGGTACCAGGTAAGGATTTTGCTTCTCTCTTGGCCTTCAACAGGGGGCAGGAGGAGGGAGAGTGTTTTGCCTACCTTGTACTGATTCATCATGGTAGTATGAAAAATTGATTTTGGATGGTGCTTTAAAATGAACTATTGGCTTGAATACAATTCAAGGTGGTTATATGAAAGGTTATTTATTTATTTATTTATTTGTTTGTTTATTTATTTAAATTAACATTTAATTGTAATAATTAGTATTTGGTCACTTTTAACAGGTTAATGTAGGAAAGTGAAATCTTGGTCAGTAACTGGTGAGCACCCATGAGTAACTTTTTTCTGTAACAGAGTTCTCCAGACTTCTTTGTTGGATTATGAGATTTAGGGATTGGAAAGTGAACAATGTTTGGGACTGGACTTGATTGGCCTTCTCTTTTGGGGCTCAGGACTCGAGGGGAGGGTCAACATTTTTAACAGTTAATAACAGTGTTGGTTATTACCTTTAAAGCCCTACATGGCTTGGGCCCGTTACTTGAAGGAACGCCTCTCCCCACATAATGCTCCCCACACTCTCAGAACATCTGGGAAGAAGTTATTAGAACACCATAAAACTAGACTTACCACGACTTCCCAAAAATCAATTACGGTTGCAGCTCCCAAGTTGTGGAACAGCCTGCTGGAGGAGATCCATCTTATTACTACTCTAGAAGCCTTCAAGAAGGCACTTAAGACAGAGCTCTTCCGGCAGGCCTAATCCATCTGATCTTCCAGATTTTTAGACTCTGACAATGATCAGCTATTTTATTTTGTTTTATCCTATTTTATTTTATTTTCATTTATTTTATTGTATTGTATTCTATTCTCTTAATCTATTATTATTGTTCTGATTTTTATTACTTTATTGTTTATATTTTGTAAATTGTATTCATTTTATTGTGTAATCCCGCCTCAATCTGTAGGGAGAGGCGGGAAATATAAATAAAACTTCTTCTTCTTCTTCTTCTTCTTCTTATTATTAACATGGTCAGATGTGCTGGAAATAGACCATCAAGGGACAAGCTAGATACCCCTTTAACTACCAAGGCTCAATGCTATGGGATTTGTAGTTTTGTGAGATATTTAACCTTCCCTGTCAGAGTTCTGGTGCCACAACAAACTACAAATCCCAGGATTCCATAGTATTGAGCCATGACAGTTAAAGTAGTATCAAAATTTATTATTTTTGCAGTGCAGATACAGCTTTAATGTCAGTTATTCTAGAGAAATGATTTAGGAAGGGTTAAAAATGAAGCCAAAAAATATTGTGAACTCCTGTATTATGGATGGTAGCAAAACAGATTATTGTAATTTTCTACAATAAGTTCAGATTAAACATTCCTCTTTAACCCTATGAGTCTCTTGGTTCCAGAGTGGAACAGGGTTAAGGTCCAGAAGAGAGGGGCCTAATACACATACTAAGTTCCAAGAGAATGAATTAATAAAGAGAATATCCTGAGGGGTATTGATAGCCTTAGAGGCTGGTTAAGAAATAGTGGTAAAGGTACCCAAAGAAGGGCTAAGAATGTCCTGTGGGGGTAACTGAAAGTGTTCCAAGGAAAGGAGTGTTTAGAGTATTATTTGTAACTGTAACCAATTATAACAAGTTCAGCAAGACCAAGTGAAACATTGTTAGTTGTATTGTAAATAAAGTTTTGTTGTTACTTTATGAAACACTTGCCTACAGTGTGAATGAATATCCACACTATTAAACCTTATACCACAGAGTTTTAGAAGAGAAGGTTGGCGATAGAGTGGCTCTTTGCATAGTGTGGTGGCAGCTGTGGGACAAAAAGGTCCATGGTGTGGCCACAAATGAGAGAAAAGAAAAAGTGTGTGTATCTTCTCTAGCCATAGTTGTAAATAAAATGGATTGACCTTGCCGTTCCAACATGTAATGATCTATCTCATATGCTCCTACATATTTATGTAATTTCTAAACATTTGGAGCAGCCTCATGTTCAGTTCAGTTCATCTTTATTACGGTCATAGATCAGCATAGGTAAAAAGGGGGATACAAAGTAAAAGAGGTCTTGTAGCACCTTTGAGAATAACTTGGGCTCCATTCCTGCCTCAAAGTCTCCTAGGAGGGACGAAGGAGGGAAGGAAGGAAGGAAGGAAGGAAGGAAGGAAGGAAGGAAGGGGAGGCCCTTGAAGCCCCAGTTCTGCCTTGTCTCTTCTCCACTCCTGAAGGATCACCTCAAAGTCCGCCTTCAAGGATGGCTGAGGGGAAGGCATGGCATCAGGCCAAAGTAAAGACTTTCCAGTGTTTAGGTACATTGAGTTTGGCTAAATATGCCATAGGTGATGCCAAGTACCTGTTGGGGGCACTAGCTAGATCTGTCACTCTATATCTATCATCTGTTGTTTGATGGTTGCTTTAGCCTTTTCATATTCCATGCTGAGCAAACAGATCTGGAGAGAAGCCCAATGAAGAAATTTTAGTCATCACCATCTGTTTCCACGTAGACTGGAATTCATCAGTCAGGGTAAGTGGAGCAAGGCCGGTGGGAAAAAAGGATAGTCTAAGCCAGGTCAACCACACTCTGGCCTCCATTTTCATAAAACCTGACTCCAGTCTCAGAGTTGCATTAGAGACACATTTTGGAGCTTGGAATGCTGATCTTAGAAATTTGAATCGCACAAGTTGTAATGGTGCAGAGTTGGGGAGAGGTCCCATTTGGGATCCATAAAGCAGTTGTGAAATCAATTTGGCTTTGAGAGTAGCCTCATGTTCACCTCCATGTAACCTGTCTTCTTGGAGCCCTGGTGGTGCAGTGGTTAAATGCGAGTACTGCAGCCACTCACTCACAAACCACAAGGTTGTGAGTTCAATCCCAGCCAGGGGCTCAGGGTTGACTCAGCCTTGCATCCTTCCTTAGGTCACTAAAATGAGTACCCAGCTTGATAGAGGCAATTAGCTTACAGTTGTAAACTGCTTAGAGACTGTTTAGTGTGGTATGAAGCTGTATATAATTGAAGCTGCTATTGCTATTGCTGTCAAGTGTCCTTAATCAATATTGCTCTTTTCAGTAATAATGGGCCCAAGATGTTGTTTCTACAGCCAAAATATGATTTTAAGAAAATAGACAAATGCTGTGACATTGTATAACATAAGACAGTGCATGTTTCCTGAACAGGTAATTTAAAAACCTCATATCACCAGGAACTAGGAATGAGTACAAACTGCAGTGATAGAGATTGTCTACTGATTTGGGTGAGGATCTTCAATCACAAAACACTTGGGAAGCCTTGGGAAGGGATAGATTATAAAAAGGCTGAATATTTTCAGCTGCTTGTAGTTAGTCACTAAAGCTGGCCTTCGAAATTCTCATAAGGCTTGGTGACAGACAGTAATCTAATCTGTTTTCCCATTTGTTCTTTGTTCTTATCGACTAAAAGCAACTCCATCTTCTAGTTGGCTGAGCTGTGTGCTATTTAAAGGATGAACATAGCATTCCATCTTGTTGACACCCGGGTAGCAGAGGTGTTTATAATCGCCAGAGTGTAGAGGCGAGCAAACACTGCCAGTGATTTTTCATGATGATATGCTCAGATTTCAAGTAAACTCAGCTGATCCCCTTTCCCCCAACACACATACCTTATATTTTCTAAAAAAAAATATAAATCAGGAAATGTTGACTTGTCAGGAGGGCTGGCTCAAGAAAGTTTCTTTCCTGAGATGAAGCAACAAATACAGTCCCTCAACCACATTTGTCAAAGTATATAATATGCAAAGCCAGGCAAGTTATTTTGGCATTGTAGACAAAAAACAAAAAAACAAAAAAACAAAACAAAAACAAAACAAAACAAAACAAAAAACCCTCATAGGCATCTTGCCTATCTCCATCAGCAAAAATGCAATTATATAGCTAAAAATTTTCTGCCTGTTTGTGATATCAAAAATCTGTTCCCTGAAACAGCTGCCTACCTCTGCCTCATGGTAGGGACAGGGCCAATCATGGTTGCCAAATATCTCTTAGTATAAAAAGCATAATTTTCCTACAGGCTGTCAGTTCTTGTTGAATATCACCAAGGAATGAACTATATCTGTGAAAACCATATTACTAATCAAAAAGGCATTTCACAGAAATTAGAGCCATCTGCTGAAGTAGGCTTTTACTCCTTATTCAACTGTTACATTTATATCCAGTTTGAATATATATGGTTCCACAGGATAGAGACGTTAGTTAGAAATATGAAGTGTGTGGGCCATACATGAAGAAGTTCAGTTCAGAAGCCAAGGAAAAAGAATAGACTGGAAGATGCTTATGCAGTCCAGTCCTCAGCTAACCCTTTTGGACGGGGTGGGGGTAATGAGGCTACTACAACAGGGTTCCTCTATGGATATTCAAACCTTTTGCTTTAGGGGTTGCCCTGTTTTGTCTCCAAAGTGATTAGCTCAGAATGATGGTGGGATTTTTTTTTTTTTGTAAGAGCTTTCTAGACCTGCTCTCAAAACTATAATTTCTACGGAGTCCCTAGGGAGACAGAATAACTATACACCATCTGGGAGCCAGTGTGGTGTATTGGTTTGAGCACAGAACCATGATTCTGGAGACTACAGCCCGAATCCATGCTTGGAGATCTTAGAATGGCAAACCTCTGAACAAATCTTGGCAAGGAAACCCTGTGATACAATAAATCAGAAACAACTTGAAGGCAAACCACCACAAGAAATGGTGCACTACTATATTTGTTGTTAATTGCCATCACATCACTTTTGACTAATGGTGGCCCTATGAACAAGAGGTCTCCAAGACACCCTGTTATTAACAGCCCTGTTATGATCTTGCAAATTCAGGACCATAGCTTCCTTGATAGTGTCTCCACCTGCAGTGGGGCCTTCCTCTTTTCCTACTGCATTATCTTTTCTAATGAGTCATGTTGCTTCATGATGTCCCATATATGTCCTAGACTAGTACATATAAGGGATGCAAGTGGTTAAGATGCTGACTCTGTTGATTGCAAGATCGGAAGGTTGGCAGTTCGAGGCTCGGGTCCTGCATGATGGGGTGAGCTCCTGTCACTAGTCCCTGCTTCTGCCAACCTAGCAGTTCAAAAGCATGCAAATATAAATAGATAAATAGGTACTGCTTTGGTAGGGAGGTAAACAGTGTTCTATATAATCATGCTGGCCACATGATCACAGAGTAGTCTCTGACAACACTGGCTCTTTGGCTTAGTAAGGGAGATGAGCACTGCCCCCTATGGTCAGACACGACTTGTCAAAGGGGAATATCTACCTTTTTAGTACATATGTTTACTCAAAAGTAAACCCCATTGCTTTTAGTAAGGCTTACTCCCATGTAAGTGTGCCCAGGATTATCACCTAGATCTATTGTATACCTATGTCTTGCATCTCAGTCTGTCAACACTGTGTGCCAGTTTAAACAGAACATATAAAATGAGGTCAATATTGGTTAAATTGAACTATTTTAAATGGCTTGGATCTGTCTCTTAATATAAGCCACTCTCCAACTTGGTAAAATATTCACTGTTCACCTGGGATTACTGTTTGAGACAAAAAACAAATGAACCTGTCCTTGCTTTAACCTCCAATACCTATTCAGTTGCATAAATCTCCTCTTCAAAATGTCTCACCCTTTACTCCTGAGGGAAAAATAAGTGTCACTCAAACTCAGTGAGTCATGCCTTTAACACCCAGCTGTTTGCTGAAGTCTAGCAGAGTTCTGCAGTTAAGTAAATGCCACAATCTAAAATGAAATATGGATGTGGTTGGGTTTCTCTCCTCTTTTCCCTTGCTGTTATTTTTAAAAAAGAAATCAATAAAAATGTCAGCAAGTGAGGGGTGTGTGTATGTATTTGATTGGAGTGAGGTGTTCTTTTTTTAAAACTCTTAAAGATGTGAACGGTCCATTGTAACATTCTGTCTTTTGCAAGAGCCAAAGAGAGATATTCTGAGCCAACACAGCTGGTCTGGCTTCATGCTTGCAATTGTAAACTTCTTTGAGGAATGCTTGTATTTTGTCTCTGATTTGATGCCTGCATGCCTGGCTTCCAGAATGTGAATGAGGCTTCAGAAATGGGCAAGTGAAAACTGAGAAGGGAGGAATCTGTATTCTGTTTTTCTTTGCAGATTAGTGGTCTGCTTTGTGTCTACTTAAATCTTAGTCCTTGTGCTGTTGTTGCAAAAACTCTTTGCAGCACTTATGAAACTCAGCTGTTGGACACCCCCAGTGGAAAAGGTTCTTTCTGACTCTTGGATATCTGAGTTGGAAAGCTTACTGAAAACTACTTCATCCTTGGAAGAAACACCAGCATGAATTAAAATCTGTTGAAATGGAACAGGGCTTGGAAAATGAATGATTATTAAGGAGTGAGAAAAATGTTTTATGGGCTTCCCAGATGTTTTTAAAGAAATCCCACAAAAGCTTCTTAAAGGAACACATGCACTAGCCACAATCCAGCATTAATAATAGGTTTATCCCACCATGAAAAGTGTGTGTGTGTGAGAGAGAGAGAAAGAGAGAGAGACAGAGAGAGAGAGACAGAGAGAGACACAGAGAGAGAGAGTGCACAATAACTACAATGTTTACCTAGGAGATATGTGCCTTTCCTGTTGATATCGGACTCGTTAACTACTGTCAGTTCCAGCTACCATTGATAATGGTCAGGGGCAATGATATGGTAGTTCAGAAATATCTGAAGGCCCACTGCTTTGCCGTCTCTGGATTCTACAGTTACCAAAATAACAGCTTGCCTTGGTTTCAGATGTGTTTCCTCATCTCCATGAGGATAAGTTAATGACTGAGCCTTGGATATCATGGTTGTAGCCATTAACCAATCTTCCAGGCCTACTATAGAGCTTTTGAACTCATGGCCATGCCATACCTGGAGGAGAGCAGGGAAATTGCAGAAGTATCTGGTTACATCCTTGTAGCTAGATGAAAAATAATTATATCAAGTGGTGAGACCAGCAAAGGACTCTGGAGCTCATTAGAAGATGATGTCATCATTTTGTGTCTGGTTATAGGGTCATAGCCAGATGCTTCTGCAATACTACTCTCCTCTCCTCCAGGTATGGAATGGTTGTGGGTGGGTGGCTTCCAGAGCTGGATGGTAGGTCAATGGGGCTTTTGTCAGTGAGGAGGAAGAAAAAGAATACCATCTTCCATAGCAAAATAATAATAATAATAATAAGTAGGAGTAGTATTAACTGACATCTGTGTATGCCACTGTATGCAAAGCATATAATCTAGAACTGAGCTATGGCTGATGCTACAATGTAAAGACCATATTTTTGTGGGTTTTTTGGGCTGTGAGGCCATGTTCTAGAAGAATGTATTCCTTCATAAAGACCATATTACTCGTACCTTGTCTTAAAAAGTGTGAAGAGTTAGTGTGGTGTGATGGTTAGAGTTTCAGACTCATTTGATAGATGAAGGATATCTTGGTAAAGGTCTTCAGTAAGATGCTAACTTTTTTGCACATTAATTCTTCCCCTTGGAATTGACATCATTTTATCCTTCAGACATTACAAACAATCCATGTGGTGTCTTTGCCAAACAGATATATTCTGATGTAAAGTCATTGTTTTGACCCTGTCCCTCAATGTGTTAATGTGTGAATTTTCTGTGATGACTTTCTTCTGAGCTCAAAATTTGGGCTGTGCCAGTTATTCATTTTTAATAAATAAACAAATAAATAAATAGAGATCCTTATAAAGCTAAACATTATGTTATAATGTGGTTCTGCATTCACTGTTAGATAGGCATCACCATGTGAAATAATGGCACAATAGCCAACACTCGCTTGGAATGTGTTATTTCTCTGAAAAATTTCCAAGGAGAAAACAAAAATTGAAAGTTGATTTAATCATACAAATCATTTGGGGGAAACAGTCAGTGGCAGCATTCAAATATAAACAGTGGCAGCTAGGGATCTAATTCTTCATTAATTTTCTTCTCAAGTAAAACAACAAGTAATTGGTACAATCTCCTTCTTTTGTGATGAAATTCTTCTATTTTTCTTCAAAAACGATGCAGTTGTTCAAAGTCTATTGCCTGTTTGGGACTTATGTTTCACAAAATGCACATATAGTTGTTTCATTAGAAAACCAGCATTTTCTGCACAGGAAACAGCATTTTCAGCACGCTTATGCTGTTTCCTGCTTGGAAAATGCTGTGTTCTGTGCAAAGTAACCACATGTAGTTAAGTTCCCATTATAGCTTTGAAATATTATCTTCGGTGTAAAAAATGCTATCTTCTTCTCCACAAAACCACCATGTAAAATTTTTGCACAGAATAAATCCCCAAATGCAAATCTTCTATTCATCTCAGGATTCTTCCCATCAGGCTTTGAAAAACATGTATTTCAACTATTTTTAATTTTTTAAAACTTTTCTTTCCATTCTTAGTGGGAGTACTGTAGTTAGTCACCATGTCAACACAGTGATAAATATGCCTTGAATTTAAGACTGCATCTACAGTCCACATTGCAGAATTAAGGCAGTTTGCATCTGTTTATTTGCCAGGCTGAATGGTATGGAATTTGGGGATTTGTAGTTTTGTGAGATATTTAACTGCCTCTGTCAGAGAATTTTGGTACCAAAACAAACTACAAATCCCAGGATTCCATAGGATGGAGCCATGACAGATAAAGCAGTGTCAAACTGCATTAATTCTGCAGTGTGGCAGGCAGAAGCCTTAGTCTTAACTTTAAAGAGTTATGCAAGGAGTTGATCCCTATCTCAAAATAGGTTCAGCACCTTGGAGACCTAAACCAAGCAGCAGATTTGCCACTCCATTGACAATAGATGCTACCAGCCATAATTGATTGGTGCACCTCGCATGTCTCCTTCCCCTTCTTCTCTTCCATATCACTGGAGAAGGAATGAACCAGCATTTCATTTCACTTTAGCAAATGCCTGGTTTATTACACATGAGCTAGAACCTCAGTGTAAAATAAACTAGTTTATTAAACAAGGCAACAAAATAGCTCCAAGTTTGTTGCTGACTTATTTAGAAATTGACTAGAGTTTCTTTCAAACCATGATCCTTAGTTTGTATGTCATAACAAGCCAGGAATCTGATAAATTGAAACCTCATTCTACTTGGGTCAAGCAGAAGGAGTCAAAGGGAGTGAGGAACCCATGAATCCAAGTCTTTGAATATCCAAATCGCCTTTTTGCCTGCCATTAAACTACATTGGTAGCATTCAAATTATGTAGCTTTTAATTTGTGTAGCATTAAACTGCATTTGGTGTTTTTTTAAGACACTGTTTTAAGATGTAGATGTGAAATACATGAATCAAAAGCATCAAATTATAATGAATTTAGCTTCCTTTTCTATTTCCTAATCAAAAACATTATTAACACAGCCACCAAGCACATTTTAAACAAGATTAATCATTTAAATTTAAGTGTGTTCAGAGCCTTCCAAGATATTAACAGATTTACTCAAGAATTAAATTGAACTGCTGTTGTAACCTGAAAAAAAAGCACTGCTTTGCTTTTTAATTTTATCTCAAAATGCCTTTATCATTGCTTTTCCACTGTAAATTTAGAGGTTTTGCTTTTGCTAAAGCCCGGGTATCACACATCTCCTTTCATTTGATAGATTATATGCCATAATGCTAGATCTAGGCATAAGGCAACCAAACTGTCCGTTGTGCATCTAGGCCTATGGAACATCAATCATATGGACACTGTGCTTACTGTAAATACCCACTACTTACTAATCTATCCTAGCCAACTTTATCCTTTTTGGAAAAAAAAAACCATATAGCAATATATATGTCAGCAATAGGAAACCATTTCATATTAGGGCTTAATTCCCTTCATATTTTTCTGTTGATGACGTCCAAGGCATGGTATCTAGGATCTCCTAGAAGCTCTGAGAAAACTGCTGGCTTTGCTTCCCTGCCCTATTCCCAGTGGAGGTGGGGGTGGGGAAGAGAGCAAATGCTTTCCTGAAAGCACATGCTTTGGATAAGAACTATATTTCACTCCACTCCCTTACCTGTGCTGGGAAGGAGTTCAGCACTCTGAGCTGATGCTTGCAGGAGTTCCTGGAACCTCTGTGATGAAAAGTATAGTTTCTTGCCATTCCCTTATGCATGATGCAGATATAGACATTCCTAGAACAGGCATAAAATATCCCAAAGTTGAGAATCATATGTCTTCCTGATATTGACTTTTAACTCCCTGTCATGTCTGCTGTTGCAATTAATATAAGACAGACTCACCTGCTGATAAGTCTCCAAAGCAGTGGTAACACTTATTTCTTCACAAACTTCAGCAGAGCATTGTGGATGAGGTCTAGTAAACACAGATGCTTCAGCCCATTAAATACCCTACAGCCACAGCAAAAGCTGATTCGCTTTAAAGAAATATTACACCACACTCCCAGCATCCCTCACCACTAGCAGTGCTGTCTAGGTCTGCTGGGACCTGCAGTGTGACAACATCTGGAGGGCTGCATAATTCCCACTAAAGGATTCATCCCTTCCAATTGGTTTTAATGGGATCTTGAAAGTCATTGTTTTTCCCATTTTGGAAGCTTTGGGTTGTAACATCTAACAAACTGGAGTTTTGAGGGGGGCAATTCAGTAGGGTTTCTATGAGTGTGATTATATAGTTGCAACAAAATGAGTCTTTTATTTTCAGTGGACTGAAAAATAAATAAATATAAATATTGCTTACAGATGACACATTCTTTCATTGGATGTTATTTTCAGAGAATAATTTAGTACATATACTTTAAAGTTTATATAGTAAAATGACAGTTTTCTGTTTTTAAATTTACAAGAATCTACATTAAATTTTATGTATTTTTATTTAAGATTTTAGGATTCCCTTGATGAAAGAAACCTGGTTTTCTGAAATACGTTGGCTGTTAATAAACTTTGGAGAATAGTTTTCACCATTTGGTGCATTCAATATTTTTCTTTTATGGGCTGTGCCTCGTCTGTGTTTGTGTTAGGGCAGCCTAAAGGTAACACAGAAAGAGCATGTTGTCACCCTTATGAAACTATCCTGCCTTTCAAACCTTTAGACTCTATTAAATGTGCTGTCTTTGCTCCTGCTGAAGGTGATATGTCAGGTTCCTTAACCTCAGGTCTGTGTTATAAGACTCATCATTAGCAGAACACTGTAAATACTGCTGGAATTTATCAGAACAGCTGGTGTAACTTCATGCTTTTGCTAGTAGGATTGACCAGCCTGATACGGCTTAGTGCCTTGTGTTTTGCTCCACAGCTTCTGAGACTGAAAAATACTGTTGGTCATTAGAGATCTAATGTCAGCAGAATGTCACTTATATTTGTTGTTTTATTTGGTGATACATATGACCTTTATACATTTTTTATTCAAAGAAGAGGAGGATTTGTGCACTTGTGATACCTTTGATACACTAGTTTGGTTTCCTGGGGTACACAGTGCCCCATCTCCAACTGCTTTGTTGCAATGGAATTTTTTTGACACTCAATATATTTGACTATTTAATGTGGTTTCTGTTGACCAGCTTGATGTGGTGTGAATGGGTAAGCTAACACATAGCATGATTTGTTTGTCAAAATAATAAGATGAAAGATAAGACTTTCTTGTTGGATTATTGCAAGTTCTATCAGGTTCAATGTTCTGTTTTTTACAGAAGCCAGGCAGATACTCTAGGGAGCTCCCAAATGGGTCAGTGGAGCCTGCTATTTTTAGTTGCTTGCAGCTAGTGTCAATTGAACATATCTTTGATAGATTTATCCTTTGTCCATATGTTGAGAAATCAAGAGATTTGGCAAGATACATACTTACCACATTTGGAAAACAAGCAGCATACTGCTATGTGTCTCCTACTCCTGTTAAGTATGAAAAAGTTGAGGGACAGTGCTGCAAGATTTGGCTTCCTTTGGAGGACACTGAAGATTTGTATCTTTTGACTTAGCAATATGCAAGTGAAACACTTTAGAAACAGATACCTACAGCAAGCAGTATAACCATTAAACATGCACAATATTCTCAAATCAATGGCATGAGGACCATCTGCAGCCTCCTAAGCCTGTTTTGAGTCTAGTTAAAATGTCTTGGACTCTGCCCATTTTGAAATTACACCTGCTGCTTCTCTGTTTTTCTGACTTGTTGAAAGATAAGAAACTCCCAAAAGAGTGGGGAAGATTTCCAGTCATGCAGGCACATTATAAAACAACTAATGTCAGGAAAGAGGGCCCACTGACAATAATGCAGGCAGTTCAAATTGACAATCTGAACCAAATCCGGAAATACTGGCCAAGTTTCTACATCATACTTTCATAGTGTAAATCTACACTGATGTTGTTATGTGGTGGTTGTGCTGTTACATCATCCTTCTGCCAAATATTGGCATTGTGCAACTAATTATGTGTCTGCCATTGTACTTGCTTTGTTCAATGACAAATACATAATGGCTAAAATCTGGTGAAGCAGTATACTGGAGGTACTGGTGAAGAGTTATGCACCATCCAAGAATGCACAACTGTATATGAAATTTTTATTCTTATGGAAATCTTCTTATGAAGCCATCAACTAAATATGTCAATTATTCAATGGCCCCAAAAGTAATGGAACTAAGTTAGGGTCCTTACATCGGTGTAATACATTAATGGGATCCTGGATACCATTATCCAGGAGTTTTAATTTTTCATGTATCTATGGTACATTATAGCAAGGGTGAGCAAAGTGTGGCCTGTGGACTTCATAGGACAACCAAGGCTGTTCTTGTGCCCTAGCACAAAAATTCCCAACGTTTTACCCCTCTCCTATTTTTATTCCTTTCCCAGTCCCACCCCCAGTGCTCTCTAAGTGGTATAGGTAGCATTTATGTCACATTTAAGGGCACCCTGGGCCATATCTAGAACAGGCATTTCTTAAAACAGAAAGCAAACAGGAAGTGACTTCTGGATTACTTCTGGTTGCAAACACAAACAAACAAACAAACTTTCTCCTGGGCCTGAAAACATGGTGGGAATGCCCCATGCTCACTCCCTATGGGGCATTGGGAAACATTTTGTGTTACAATGTAGTATAAAAGCTGTAAGCATTTTTTCTACAAAGCACAATAACAATAAAGTAAAAAGAAACATAACAAAACAGTGACACCAATTAATATCATATGGCAACTCATAGGGTAGGATAGAGAGAGACAGTAATTGTTACAGATGATAATTTCATTAGGTAAGGTAAATGTTATGTTCCCTATATGTGCTTTAGCAGAGTTGTGTTATTTATTTATATTTCATTTATATCCCGTCTGTCTCCTAGTCTGGTATCTGAGGTGGCATACAACATAGATTAATGTAGCCAAAACTATTCATAATAGTAAAAAAAGGTTAAAAATAAACTATTAAAGATAGTACTCAATTAAAATCGTTTAAAAGAACTGAAAACAAAATAGATAAAGAGAAGATTAAGAAGTACAGCACCCCCTTTAAAAATATATATAAAAAAACCATTAATGTCTTTATGAAAGCTTTCATGTAATATAAAGCCAAACACCAATATGGAAGTGCCTTGCCCTGTTAAAGTGGCAATTATAAAATTGTTAATCATTTTATAAACTTGTCAAACAAAACAGGGTTGAATTTTACTGTCCAGATTAACCCTGTGAGGCAATGTGCTGCTGTTCCCATATATGGTTAAAAAATTGGCTCTGGAACATTTCCCCAGGATCTTCTGGGCCATATTGGCATTGTATATCCTAATTATATAAAGCTTTGGTTTACAGTCTGCTACTCAGTTATGCTTCACAGACCACACACATGCAAAATAGGTAGGCCTGCTCTGTCTGCCTTTTCTGTTTATCTGCAGTTTACTTTACTTTTCCTACTGATCCTTCACAGCCAGACCTAACTTATTTACACCATATTTAACAACATGCAGCACTTCATTTCTCAATAGATGCAAACAGGCAGCAAATTGGAAATACAAGCTCAAGAGATACAGGTGGATGTTATCATGTAAACATGGCGAGGCATTCTGAAATTACAATTATGACACCCCTGGATGATCTCTGATCCTACTGTATTATGATGTGACAGATGTATATTGCAGTGATTTCTCTGGTGATGCTTGCTGTTGCTTCCTTGTCAGCTTTAATAATAAAGCAACCGGACAGGCTAAATTGAAATGATTTATCTTCTATGAATGTTATAGTCAAAGCATGCTGTCATAG
Organism: Phrynosoma blainvillii; assembly: GCA_026167975.1. Lineage (NCBI taxonomy): Eukaryota > Metazoa > Chordata > Lepidosauria > Squamata > Phrynosomatidae > Phrynosoma > Phrynosoma blainvillii. The sequence continues at coordinate 88,612,028 of JANUYF010000002.1, read as the reverse complement.
TAACAGGTTGAGCTTCCTCCAATGAGGTTGTCACACACAATAGGCTGGAGCTATTTGAAACCACATCACGTTCTATAATGTCACTTGTAGCAACTGTCTCCCCCTACCCACCCACCCACTCCTACCCTACAATCAAATCATTTGTGACCAGTTCTTTGGTTCTACTCTTGGATCCTTTTCAACTTTATAGGGATCAAGGGCATTATCAAATAATGATTCATACCTTCTTTATTACGATGATTCCTAGTCCTATAGACTGAAGTGTTTTGAAAGTCAGAGCACGGATGGCTGTATCATGAAGCAGAATGAGGAAACCACATCAGATGCTGGTGGGAAACAGTGTTTGACCCTTGGTCATTCCTCTTGAATCTCCTAGCTGTTCCCTTTTGTGAGACCCCTAAACTATCTTGCTGCACACAGTTAAATCCTGTATGTGGAATGTGGGGGAATCTTGTCCTTTTACTCAGGCAACAAAATGTCTTCTTGGACATCAAAAGTCTAAAAGTACTATTTAACTTTCCCTTTGTTTAATCCAGGGGTAGGCAACCTTTCCCCTTTAAGGGCCGAGGGACTTCAACTCCCAGAATCCCAGGAGCTATTGGCCAACATGGGACTATTGGCCAACATGGCTGAGGTTTCTGGGAGCTGAAGTCCCTCGGCCCTTAAAGGGGAAAGGCTGCCTACCCCTGGTTTAATCAGTCCAAGCAGAAGAGAGTTAGAATATGCTCAGATTCTCCCCCTTAAAGTAAAGGCAATTAAAACCTTCATCCACCTGCTTTTAATCTAAAAAAGCATTGCCTCCATTCACAGCAATTGAGACTTTATTTAAACAACCCTGGGCAGGAGTGTATTAAGATAAAAGTTGCAGGAAGCCATAAACTTATTGCACCCATGCTCACCATTCCAAATCCAATTCAGAGCTACACAAATGTACTTGAGAGTGAACAAGAATGTGATTTAGCTGCATGCTATCTGTTCAACATAACTTTTAAGCTACCATGACATTCAAGACTGCACTATACCTACTACACAACATTTTAATATCATGCATCTTTTCACAAAAAAATTCTCCTGCACAGCTACAGAATTCTTTGAAGAGAAATGAACAAGAGTGATAACAACACAACCAAGGACATTGGAAGAGTTGAACTCAGAGCCCAGATTTCGTAGGACAAAGTCTGAGGGGTATAAGATCATATTGCTCAAATCGGGAGATCACATATTTCTTTGTGTTGTAGACACAGAAACCCTCAGTAGAAGGTTTGTGGCTTGTGTGTGCATAAGTGCAGCTTACATACATATAAGTCCCATTTTGGACAGGACACAGAGGCTTATTCATCTACTCTCGCATTTCATCCAAAAATTTCCCACTGCCTCGCAGCTGCCTAGCCCTGACAGGGACCTCTGTTGCTGTCACTTACTGGTAGAGAGGGGAGGAGGTGATTCACACCATGAAGATCCATGAGATTATCACACGAAACTTTAAAACTGCTATGAAAACCACAGAATAGCCCCTTTGGCAATACTTATTGTGTGACGTTGTCTCCATCTTGCTGCTGCTTTGCTATCAGGCATAGTTAGAGCATCCCTTTTCATTGATGGAGAAAACCTATCAATAAGCTCCCATTCATGCTGCAGTCCCATTAGTCCTCAAGTGCCAAACATTGCTACTGTGGTAGTTTCAATATTGGCAGTCATATGATGCCAGTGTCTTTGGGCCTTTACAGACTGCCAGAAATAATGCAGATTGAGGTCACTTTAACTGTCCTGGCTCAGTGCTAGGGAATCATGGGAACTGTATTTTTTTCTGGGACATTGAGCCTTCTCTGTCAGAGAGCTCTGGTGCCACAATAAACTACATGATCCCTTAGCACTGAGCCAGGGCAGTTAAAGTGGCCTCAATCTGCATTATTTCTGGCAGTCTTTAAAGGCCCTTTCCTTCTTCCTCTTGCTATTCCCAAGCAGGCTGATTCCCCTCACCCCACCCCATTTCTTTTCTTTTTTAAAAATTAGATCATGTTAGCATAACTCCTGAATTATGTTAAAAGTAAACATAAAAGTAAAATAAAAACACCCCAAAGGCATGCTGGGTAGGGCACAGGGCGGGGGTGGGGTGGTTAAGAGAGAGTGCAGAAGAGAGCATAATGGCAGAAGTCATGCTATTGTGGAGATGTGTGATAATGACTACTCCAAAGTGGTATGTTTCTGTTTTCTTTCACTGATGAACTGCAGCAAGAACAAGCCTTAAGGGAACAGGATCTGTCTCCAGCTCCTCTCAGCTCCTGAGGGATGGAAAAGTCAGCTACACTTCATTTGAGAAACACCCTATTTTTTCTCCCCATGACTGAGCAGGGAGGGACCAACTGTTTCTCCCTTCTCAATTAGTCAGTGACAGTACCAGGGGCTTCTACTGAGCTTGATAACTTCTGGGTAATGGAAAGATGCAAAACGATGCATGAGGAGCTACGTGCACATACAGGATCTTGGCCAGTATATGAAAAGAGTGTATTTTGTCTTTGGCTTTATATCTGCTCAACTTATCAGTGATAATTGCTGCTCAAAACCAGGAAACAGTGCAGCACTAATGTAAAGAGGCATTGGAGGAACTCCCATCTTAGCCCCAGCCCAACAATGTTCTGACAGAGTGTTGCCAAAGTATTTTTAATGTAAGAAGTGTATTACACTTCTCGAGTTGCCTTGCATAGATTTAGGGCGTTTATTACTTTATTCCTGTGTCATTTGCAATGGCTGATGGTTTCTTTTCAGGGACAATTAAAGGTGCTGATTAAATGGTTGATGGATAAGATACCTCAAGGACCAGCCCCCTTATATTAGTCCCCAGGTCTGAACTCTCTTCACTGGCCCTCAAGGTGTATGGGTAGAATTGCCAGTGTAAGAGTGCTGCCTTGAAAAATTGTGTGTGTATTTAAACTTGGTCTTGTTTATTTGAATGGTATAGTATGTACAATTGTGGTTGGTGCTTAAGGTATTGGGCTGAATTACAGTTTTGAGGGCTGCCCTATGTAACATCACCCTTGTAATATCATCTGATCTGCCTTCCTATGACATCCCAACAGATTATTTCTTGTCTTAGGTTTTGGCACTGAAAACTAAAGGCCTAAGATAGTGCTCACCTGGCAACTTTATGGTCTTCTTCACTTTTCCAATCAGCTAAAGAGGCTTTTCTTCATCTCCCATAATAAGTCAAAACTTGGTTGGTAGGAACAAGGTGAAAGTATTTCTCAATAACAGTATCTATATTCCAGAACTTCTCGCACAATGACATTAATCTTAATGCATTTCCTATGATTTTTCATGACCCAGTTTAGTCATCTTCCTTTGTCTTCTTTATTGTGATCTTAGGATGCAAGTCCCATTGAAGACAGTGCAACTTGCTTCCACTGAACATGCTCTGGAATACTTTGAAACTGCCAGGCCAGGTATATTGTTTTTGCCCTTTTCTGATTTTAGATACATTTTAGATCATTAGTTGTGCCTTACAGTTATAGTGTACACTGCTTTGAACACTTTAAGTGGAATGGTGGGATAGAATTTCTGTAAATAATAAAATGGATAATAAATAAATAACACTGATTTGGCTTTTGTAGTATATTGTTCTGCTTGCACTGCTGTAGGGATAGGATTGGATTGCTGGTTTTTAAAAATGGTTGTTAAACATAGCCACATGTGTGCTATGTGAAAAGACTTAATAAATTCCTCCCAGGCTATTTCATAGAATGTAACCAAAGCTTCCATAGGATGAAAACAACAACAACAACACTTTGTGGAATGTGATCAGACAACTTTACAGGCTCCATGTAGCTCAGATTATATGTCATGGTAATAAGAAAGATGAAACTAAACAGGTAACTGAGACAAATCATAGACTCCAATCCAATTCATACATCTAAATCCAACTGTTAGTTTCAAATAGAGTTTAGTAGAACTTACTATCTATTAATGTAGTTACTATCTGTTAATGTAGTGATTCAATAGATCAGCTCTAGCTATTAGCAGTTGGATTTAAGGCACAGAGCTAGTTCAACCTCCTGCTGTTGGTGTTCACCAGGGCAGGGGAAAATGTTGTCCATGGATCACATGCAGCTCCATCTCCTTTTTGCAGCCTCTGAGATCCCCAACCCCACACATACTCATAATTTTGTATTAGAAATGAGAGAGAAATGCCTCAAAAGGGACAACTATTGTTTCTAGAGGCCTCCAGGGTGGTGGTAGTGGTGGCTCTTCTTCTTCTTCCACTTCTTCTTCAAAAACACCTCCACTTTCCTCAGGAAATATGCCAACAAATAGAAAGTCAGAATTGGAAGTGACAGCTAGTTCAAATTTTCATCTCAATTTTTCAACCTGTTGGAGAGGGGCTTGGCCCCATCTCTTCACTATTGCTGATTATCTTTTATTCACTCTTCTGAATCTACTTTGAATATAAAAATAATGGAAGTACAGCACCTAGAATGAAACACAGGAATTCAATGAGATTTGACTGGTCAAAAAATTAAATTGAGCGTTTACTTTCCATATTATGAAAACTAATGGATGCGATGGCTTAGTGTTTAAGATGCCAATTCTGATGATTGGAAGATCAGAAGGTTGGCAGTTCAGGACACAAGTGAAGCATGATGGGGTGAGCTCCTGTCACTAGTTCCAGCTTCTGCCAACCTAGCAGTTCGAAAACATACAAATGCAAGTAGATAAATAGGTACCGCTTTGGCGGGAAGGTAATAGCATTTGGTGCAGTCATGCTGGCCACATGACCACCGGAGTAGTCCTTGGGCAACACTGGCTCTTCAGCTTAGTAACGGAGATGAGCACCGCCCCCTACAGTTGGTTATGACTACACATTCATGTCAAGGGACTACCTTTACCTTTAATATGGAAACTATTCTCTTAATGGTGACTTTAGATTCCTTTGTAGCAATAGCATCTTGCTGACTCATGTTCAGTTTGGTATAAACTGCAATTCTAAGATGCTTTTCATATTTTCTCTAGGTATTCCCCATCCCATGCTTGTGCATTTGTTTTGTTGACTTGCTAGCATAAAAGCTGAATACCGTGTTTGTCTCTGTTAAATTTAATGTTGTTAAATTAGGTCTAGTTTTCCATCCTATGAAGGCTATTTAGAATGCTATTCCTCTTTTTGGAGTTGTTAGCAAGCCTTTCGAATTTTTGTGTCGTTCATTCACTTTTTAAATTTTATTGGATTAATCTCACATTACAACTATCCACTAACTAAAGTTTTGTAGGTGATGCTTAGGCTTTTAAAAAATATAAAATGTTTTAAAATATAATGAAACAACAATTCAGAAGCAGAATATAGAACCACCAGCAATGACTAAACCATGGAAAAAGAAAAGGAAGAAACATCGCCATTTTTGGATGTCTACGTCATCCACAAACCAAACCAATGTTTGGGCCATACAGTACACAGAAAGCCTACACACATGGACAGATACCTACATGATAACTCCAAACACCACCCAGGACAAAAAGAAGCACAATAAAAACACTGATAGACTGGGAAAAAATGATCTGTGAACCCCACTTCCAGGAAGATGAATTGAAGCACCTAGACTGGGCTCTACAGGCTAATGGTTACTCCAGCTCAGAAATCAGAAGGGCTGCCAGACCCAGAAAAAAACAGAGGTGTGAAGACAAACAACCACCCAAAGGGAAGGTATTTCTACCATACAACAAAGGAGTCACAGAGAGAATAGGGAAAGTGGCGAGGAAGCACAACCTCCAAATGATATATAAACCTACCAAGAAAATCACGCAAATGCTGCGCTCAGTGAAGGACAGGAGAGACCCTCTCACAGACACAGGAGTTTACTGCATACCATGCAGCTGTGGAAAGGTCTACATAGGGACCATCAAACTCAGTGTTGAAACACGAACCAAGGAACATGAGACACTGCAGACTGGGTCAGCCAGAGAAATCAGCAGTAGCAGAACACCTTATAAACCATCCTGGGCATAAAATGCTATTCGAAAACACTAAAATTTTGGACCATGTCAACAACTATTGGGTCAGAATGCACAGGGAAGCCATTGAAGTCCACAAACACCTAGACAATTCCAACAGGAAAGAAGAAACCCTTAAAGTAAACAAAAGTCTTTTGCAGACTGCCAGAAATAATGCAGCTTGAGGCCACTTTAACAATTTAAATTGTTAAATTGTCCTGGCTCAGTGCTAAGGAATCATGGGAACTGTAGTTTATTATGGTACCAGAGCTCTCTCAAAGAGAAGGCTCAATGTCCCAGAAAAAAACACAATTCCCATGTTTCCCTAGCACTGCTGACTCAAGGAGGCATTGTGTCTATTGAATTAGTGATTCATTATCTGTTGGGAAAACCCCCTGACCCTGGGTTGTTTTTATTTGCATATGTTGGGTCTTGATTTTGATGTTTTTCACAACTGGCAGCCAAACTTTGGGCGTTTACAGACTGCCAGAAATAATGCATACCCCTCCTACCCCTGGTTTAGACAAATAATGCATAAATTATGTCCAATGCATTCCCCTGATCCACTATTAGATTATATTGACTGGATTTAGTTTAGACCAGAGGTAGGCAACCTTTTTGAGCTGGGGGCCGGGTTGCTGTCCCTCAGACAATTGGGGGGGGGGCGAAACACCATAAATAAATAAATAAATAAATAAATAAATATAAAAAGATTTTTTTTTAAAAAATAAAAAATTAAAAAAATGCATGCACACTCTCTCAGCCCCAGAAAAGCCATGGCAAAACCCCTGTGGAGATTTTGCCAAGAAATCCCCAAGAACAAGTAATAACAACAATAATCAATATCATCATGGCGGGCAGCGGCAGTGGCGGTAGCAGGACCAGCCTGGGGCCAGTCCAAAGGCCTTGGGGGGGACGCATCCTGCCCCTGGGCCTTAGGTTGCCTACCCCTGGTTTAGACAAATCTATATTGGTTCCTTCTTATCACTACATTCTTATTTTAGATACTTACAAATGAAATCCTTTAAAATCAAGTCCTTTCATATCTTCAGCAATACTGAAGTCAGGTTGACTGATTTGTGGTTTCCTGGGACTTTCTCTTTCCTTCATTAACAATATTTGCTTGACTCATTTTCTGTAGCACCTTCTTTATCAGGTAGGAATTTTCAAAAATGACAGAAGTGAAGCAGTTAAGTTACTTTAGTTCCCTAGGATGCAAGGTATTATATACCATTGCCAATTCATCTTTGTTTTTGTGCACATAGAATCTGATCACTTTGAAATACTTCAAGCTCTTGATATAAATATAAAGGCAGATAAATATAAAGGACTACCTTTCAGATCTAAAATGCAGTTTTCATGGTCATAGTAAAGGAGACTCATTCTTTTGTTTAGTCTATGGTTACTCCAATAAGAATGCAAATTTATTCACATATTTTGATGTGAAAGTCTATTGAGGGTCATTAGTCTTCTTTTTAAAGAAAAATTATAACCACATTGCATATTTAGGTGGGAATGTTGAAAAGACTTTTTTTCAGAGTGAAAGAAAGAAAGAAAGAAAAGAGCGCTCTTATTAGAAAGATGCTATAAAAAGTAAAACTGAAAAGTCATACCAATGAGAAATTCATCAATTGTTAAAGTGTCTATGATAAAATAAGTCTCCTCTGTACTTTTGGGAATAAAACCAAGTCTGTAGCTCCTATTAGCAATAATGGGGCTTCTTATTCATCCCCCACTGTGTTGAAAATATGTGCTATAATGACTAATTTAAATTGTTCTCTGTTAGGTTTAGTGAGTTAGAGAGTTTATATTGGAAATAGACCAGCTGGTAAATATTCATGCACTGCAGACTGGTATAAATCATTATGTATTGGGGAGAAGAACATTTCAATTTTATTTATTTTTTCTTACTTGAAAATTGCAGGTTAGAATTTAATCAAATCATATAAGTCATCAGAAAATGCATGGAGCATCCTGCTACTTTGTTTACCTTGCTCTTTCTTTAAGGTGTTTTGTTTTTGAAATTGTAAACCTGCTGGAATCAAGTACTCTTTTAAACACAGCCTTGAATACATACTTCCCCGATCTGGTGTATTCTAGATATGTTGAACTACAATTTCCACCATCCCCAAAATGTTCTGTAGTATAATACATCTAACAAGTACCACATTGGGAAAGGTTGTTGTATAAAATATAATCATTGAATTATAGAATCATAGAGCTGGAAGAGACCACAAGGGCCAACCAGTCCAACCCCCTGCCATGCAGGAACTCCCAATCAAAGCATCCCCGACAGATGGCCATCCAGCCTCTGCTTAAAGACCTCCAAGGAAGGAGACTCCACTACTCTCTGAGGGAGTGTGTTCCACTGTCGAACCGCCCTTACTGTCAGGAAGTTCCTCCTAATGTTGAGGTGGAATCTCTTTTCTTGCAGCTTGCATCCATTGTTCCGGGTCCTAGTCTCTGGAGCAGCAGAAAACAAGCTTGTTCCCTCCTCAATATGACATCCCTTCAAATATTTAAACACAGCTATCATATCACCTCTTAACCTTCTCTTCTCCAGGATAAACATTCCCAGCTCCCTAAGTTGTTCCTCATAGGGCTTGGTTTCCAGACCCTTCACCATTTTAGTTGCCCTCCTTTGGACACGCTCCAGCTTCTCCACATCCTTTTTGAATTGTGGTGCCCAGAACTGGACACAGTATTCCAGGTGAGGCCTGACCAAAGAAGAATAGAGTGACACTATTACTTCTCTTGATCTAGACACTATACTTCTACTGATGCAGCCTAAAATTGCATTGGCCTTTTTAGCTGCTGCATCGCACTGTTGACTCATGTTCAACTTGTGGTCCACCTGGATTCCTAGATCCCTTTCACATGTAGTCTCATTCAGCCAGGTGTCCCCCATCTTATATCTGTACTTTTCATTTTTCCGCCCTAAGTGCAGTACCTTACATTTCTCCGTGTTGAATTTCATTTTGTTAGCTTTGGCCCAACTTTCTAGTCTGTTCAAGTCATTTTGAATTTTGATCCTGTCCTCTGGGGTATTAGCTACTCCTTCTAATTTGATGTCATCTGCAAATTTGATAACTGTACCCCCAATACCGTCATCCAAGTCATTAATAAAGATATTGAATAGCACTGGGCCCAGGACAGAGCCCTGTGGCACCCCACTGGTCACTTCTTTCCATGTTGAAAAGGAGCCATTGTTGAGAACCCTTTGGGTTCGGCCAGTCAACCAATTACAAATCCATGTAACAGTTACTTTGTCTAGCCCACATTTTACCAGCTTGTTTGCAAGAATGTCATGGGGAACCTTGTCAAAGGCCTTACTGAAATCAAGATATACTATATCCACAGCATTCCCTTCATCTACCAAGCTGGTAATTTTATCCAAAAAAGAGATCAGATTTGTCTGGCATGACCTGTTTCTCTGAAACCCATGTTGACTTTTTGTGATTATGAAATTACCTTCCAGATATTCACAGACTCTCTGTTTAATTATCTGCTCCAGAATCTTTCCGGGTATTGATGTCAGACTAACTGGACGATAATTGTTGGGATCCTCTTTTTTCCCCTTTTTGAAGATGGGGACAACATTTGCCCTCCTCCAGTCTGATGGGACTTCTCCTGTTTTCCAGGAGTTCTCAAAGATTATTGCCAACGGTTCTGATATTATGTTTGCCAGTTCTTTTAATACCCTTGGATGTAATTCATCTGGTCCTGGAGACTTATATTCATTTAGATTAACCAGATATTACTATCTCTTTACTTATTCTGTGCTGAAATTCTCCTATTCTGTCCTCTACTCCATTATCCTCAGGTTGAGCACCCTTTGCCTTTTCTGAGAAGACTGAAACAAAGAAGGTGTTGAGTAATTCTGCCTTTTCTCTGTCCCCTGTTAACTTTTTACCATCTTCTCCACACAGTGGCCCTACCATTTCCTTCTTTTTCCTTTTGCTGCTGACATACCCCCAAAAGCCCTTTTTATTGTTCTTAACCTCTCTAGCAAGCCTGAGTTCATTCTGCACTTTAGCTTTTCTGACTTTACCCCTACACGTGCTAGCTATTTGTTTGAATTCCTCTTTGGTGATTTCCCCATTTTTCCATTTCTTATACATGTTCGATTTAAAACATAGTTCAGTTGCAAGTTCCTTAGTCATCCATCCTGGTTTCTTGAGACACCTCCCATTTTTCCTCCTCATTGCCACGGTTTGAAATTGTGCCTTCAGTATCTCCCTTTTGAGAAACTCCCATCCGTCTTGAACTCCCTTCTCTTTTAGTATTCTTGTCCATGGGATCAACCCCAGTATTTCTCTAAGTTTAGTAAAACCAGCTTTCCTAAAGTCTAGAATGAGTCTCTGACTTTGCCTGGCTTCTCCTTTCCACTGTATAATAAACTCCAGGAGGATTCTACATTCCAGTCATGAGACTCATCCCACCAGGTTTCAGTGATGCCTATTATATCATATTTGCTTTGTAGTGCTAGGAGTTCAAGTTCATCTTGCTTATTTCCCATGCTCTGTGCATTAGTGTAGAGACATCTAAGACCATATGTCCCCCTTACTTGCTGCCTGTGCATGTTTTTTTTGCCTCCCACTGATAGATCCCTGTACTGTTTGCCTTGTTTCCTCTATGACAGTTTGACTATTTTTTCCAGTCCTTTTGTCTTCCAGGACGCTGTCTCCCTTCCCCACATAATTCAGTTTAAAGCCCTCCTGATCAAATTCTTGAGACTGTTGGCAAAAACGTTTCTTCCAACTGGTGTGAGATGCAGCCCATCCCTTGCCAGGAGTCCGCCCTCATGGAACCGCAGCCCATGATCTAAGAATCCAAATTGTTTTCGATGACACCATCTGCGGAGCCAATTGTTGACATCTGCTATTTTCCTCTCTCTTCCTGGACCATGCCCTTCAACTGGCAGAAGAGACGAGATGACAATCTGTGCCTCCATTTCTTTCAGCTTCTTACCTAGAGCCTCGTAATCCCTTTTGATGTTCTGAAGGCTGTGTCTTGCTGTGTCATTCGTTCCCACATGGACCCAAAGGAAGGGGTATTGGTCAGTAGGCCTGACCAGTCTTGTCAGCCTCTCTGTCACATCTCGGATCTTTGCCCCAGGGGGACAACACACCTCCCGAGACATCTTGTCAGGCCCACAAATCACTGCTTCTGTCCCCCTCAGCAAGGAGTCCCCCACCATGACCACACGCCTCCTCTGAGGCTTAGCAGCGCCCCAACAGCTGGGTACTCATTTTAGCGACCTCGGAAGGATGCAGGCCTAAGTCAAGCCTGAGCCCTGGCTATTATTGAACTCGAAACCTTGTGGTCTATGAGTGAGTGGCTGCAGTACAGACATTTAACCACTGTGCCACCAGGGCTCAGCCTTTGCAGCCTGCATAGAACTTCACAGTGAAGACTGATCTTTGGTGTCTGTTCCAGCGTAGGTTTCCTGCACATGTTGAATTCAGTTCACATGCGCCCCAACAAATAATACACTTGTCCCTCCACATTCTCTGGGATTAGGGGTGCAGGACCCCTGTGAATGTGGGAAAAAAAGCAAATAACAAAAACATAATTGCTTGGCAGAGGGGCGGGGTATAATTAAAACAACTTCTTCTTCTTCTTCTTCTTCTTCTTCTTCTTCTTCTTCTTCTTCTTCTTCTGTTTTTACCTGAGAGAACTCCTCTCTAGGAATCTCTAGGTCCTCCAGTGCAACTCTGTGGTCAACATCTGCTAGACATTGACCACAGAATTACGCTGGAGGAGCTATAAATTCCTAGTGGAGTGTTGTCTCTAGGAATCTCTAGGTCCTTCAGTGTGACTTTTGGTTAAAGTTGACCATAGAGGTGCACTGGAGGACCTAGATATTTTTAGAAAGAACATATTAATAAAATCCGTGAATAATCAAATCTGCAAAAGTCAAAGCTGCAAATGTGGAGGGACAAGTGTATAATATAATATAATATAATTATATTAGCTCCTTGCAAGACCTGACCAACATTTGATGGCCTTGCTAGTTATAAGTGTTATAGTAAAGTAATAGTATGTATTTTACAATTGAGTAAGGTGTGGCAGACTGAAAACAAACTGTAAAAGAAACAGGTGATTTTAGTTAATTAGAGTAAAGAGCTGAGTCATTGTGAAATAGCTTTAAAAGAGAGTGTGCCAAACCCACAACAGATAGAAGGTAGAGGACAGCATGAGAAGCTGGAGTTGTTGGAAGAAACAGAGGAGCACCAGCATCAGCACCGGAGCAGTAACAGCTCAAGGATAAAGGCAGCAAAATTCAGCAGGACATATTGGTGAAGGAAAGTATTGCTAAAAGATTATTTTGTTTAAAGCTCAGTTCCAGAAAGTATGCTCTGATATTTTGTTGCTAGAAAAAAAAAAAAAAAGGATTGCTGACAGGACTAAGCAACCAAGGGCTGTATTTGTTTTGTTTGTTTTTTCTCATTTGTTACCAAGCCTAAAGGACAATTGTGATCATGGATTATATATGCAGCTTATATATGCAGCTTATATGAAAGTAAATATTGGTCATTATTTCTGTAAATAAAAGCCTACTTAGTCAATTTTTCATCTGCAAAACTTATGTGGGAACTGTGTTTGTCTATATAGAGGTTTGGAGATGAATTCTGCTGTGTCAACTGCAAAATACTTTGCTATAAAACCTTAACAATAAGATCTAGGCAAATGATTTTATTCCCCCTCATCTTCCATAATTTACCACAATGCTATAAGGTTAAGACATCAACCATGTTGCTAACATTTATAGTGATTGGAATGTTTTTTGAAAGAAAAAATAGCACCATTGAATCATAGCTTACAACTCTAAAGTAGCATCTTAACATTTTAACACTATATGTCTGTTTCATTATTTTAAAAAAAATAGCCATAAAAGCATTTTAAAAATGCAATTAAAAAAACCAATTAAAATACATAAATGAGGTCATAAAAAGACATGTATTGCCATTCTCTCCAACATTTCACAGAAGAAAACTGGGAGACATGTAGTCAAGCAACATTGGAGTGTGGTTCTGATGGCAGAAGTTATTAAAAAGGAAGACTACACAAACAAGGAGAGGCTGTCATCAGTGGTGTCACTAGAGGGGTCCAGGGATGGGGTGCAGAATGCCCCAGGTTACACTCTAAGGGGTGTGTGATACCACTTCTCCTCAAACACCTATCTTTTGGTAGAAACAGGCTGTGGCATTCATCTGCTTCCCTTTAAAATGCTTTACAAGATGGTGGGGCTGGGGTGAAGCTCAGTGGGAGGAGAAAGGAGAAGACCCAGCATTTTTTAAAATTAAAATTTGAAAATTTTATTTTAAAAAAAATAATAAAATTTTGAAATAAAAAATTGCTTAATTCCAATTTTTAAACCCAATCTTCACTATGGATATGTAAAGACATTTAGTTTTTGTGTGTGTGTGATACTGTAATTTGAATTTATCATTTTAATTTTGCTAGTAGTTTCCGTCACAACTGTAAGCATAACATTGAGTGGTGTATAGGAATTATGATTTATGAGTTATGTTAGTGCAAGAAGGATTCTGTATGGTGTGAAATGAGAGGAGGTCAGTGGGGGAGGTGACACCATGACTTACCACACCGGGTGGCACCAACCCTAATGACGCCATTGGCTGTCAGTTTGTTTTTACCTGTTCCATCTACTTTCCCTTCTGCTTAGTAAACAGAGTGCAAACTACTTTTGCACTGTAAACTCAGTTTGGCAGCAAATGAAGTAAGTTGAGGTCAAAGGGGAGATGTGAACATTTTAAAAGCTGCTGAAAAAGTGGGATGCCAGAAAATTAATCAAGACTGTTCCTTTCAAATTGGGACAGTTGTAGGGTATGTATTTCAAGGCTTTTAATGAACATGCAACAATCTTCAGACAGCTCCTACCACTACAGCTACATCATGCCCATTGGGGTGGATAGACCATGAGAATATGTACACAGAGAGACCCCCCCCCTGCCCCGGTACTCTTGGTAGCATAGAAAGTCATTTACAATTCCACTTAGAGCTTTCAACACAACAGTTGAGTAGTACCGGGAGCCCCATGTCTGATCAAAACTCTGTGTAAATTCATGGATGCATAATTGTACCCCAGGCTCACATGGGCAACATGGGAGTGGACCCCAGTTCCCCAAGCAAAAGGGGAGAAATTTATCCTCTAGGCTTGTGTTTAACTGTAGATGTAGCTTTAAGTTCTTTTGCCTTTTTTCCATCTGGACCAGGGGTAGGCAACTTAAGCCGGGGGCTGGATGCCACCGCCGCCCACCACCCCCGCCGCCGCCCGCCATTATGATATTGATTATTGTTGTTATTAGTTGTTCTTGGGTTTTTCTTGGCAAAATCTCCACAGGGGTTTTGCCATGGCTTTTCTGGGGCTGAGAGAGTGTGCATGCATATTTTTAATTTTTTTAAAAAATTATTTTTATAGTTATTTATTTATTTATTCATTCATTCATTTTTGGTGCTTCAGCCCCCCAACTGTCTGAGGGACAGCAACCCAGCCCCCGGCTCAAAAAGGTTGCCTACCCCTGATCTGGACTGTGTGTTTGTGCAGAAAGCCACAAATGTATTCTTTTTTTAAAAAAAATCTCTAGGATGTTTGAAGCCCCTCTTTTCGAAATGTGTATTGTTCCAGATGTTGAGGGCCAGTATTCAGACCTGGCTGCCTCTCAGTTTATTGCATGGTTTGCAATAAACTATTAACTATTGTTGTTGTTGTGTACTTTCGAGTCATTTACGACTTATGGCAATCCTAAAGTGAACCTATTATGGCGTATACTTAACAAGATTTATTCAGAGGAGGTTTGCCATTGCCTTCTCCAGAGACTGGGAACATGTGACTTGCCCAAGGTCACCCAGTGGGTTTCATAGCCAAGCTGGGAACTGGACTCTGGTCTCCAGAATCATAGTCCAACACTCAAATCATCATACAGAGATGGCAATCATGAAGCCATCTTAAGCACACCTCCCAGCATTCCTCACCATTGGCTATAGTATGTGGGGTTGCTGGGACTTGCAGTCCACAAGTGCCTGGAGATTACAGATATCAAAACAATGGGGAAATGTAGATGAACTTACTTTTTGGGGTGGTTAAACGGGGTTTGGGCAATAGTAATTATGGGAAAGTTAATCTATGAAATTGAGAGTCAAGCAGTGACAATTATAAGAATAGTTTAGGGACTTGGCATCCTTTTATTGTATCCACAACATAAGTATAGAATCTTCATATTATCCTCCCTGTTTCATAAATGAAATTCTGGATAAGCTAGCTTTAAAGTTTGAAGATTGTATCATTCCCACGTCATCCACACCTGCTTTGCCTATTTTATTGTTGTTTTTGTTGTTGTTGCAGGCCATCAAGATATTTCCAAATTATGGCAACCCTAAGGTGAACCTATCACAATGTTGTGATTTTTCTATTACTTGTGTTATGTACTGTGTACTGTGTACACTGTGTACATGTATTATGATAATTTAAAAAGACATCTGAAAAGTCTTGTCATCCCTGTTGTTGTTGTGCGCCTTCAAGTCATTTCAACTTATGGCAACCCAAAGGCAAACTTATCACAGGGTTTTCTTGACACATTTTTCAGAGGGGGTTTGCCATTGCCATCCTCTGAGGGTGAGACAATAGGTTTTCATGGTTGAACCAGGATTTGAACCCTGGTCTCCAGAGTCATACTTCAAACCATTACACAATGATGGCTCTCCATCCTGATTCCTGTTTCAAAGAAAATATGAACTCTGCATTTGACAGTAAAATAGATTGCCTGGGAGGGTGGTGAATTTTCCTTCTTTGAAGGTCTTTAAACCAAAGTTGGATGCCTATCTCTCAGAAGTGCTTTAGGGCCTTTGCAGATTGCCAGAAATAGTGCAAATTGAGTCCACTTTAACTGCCCTGACTCAGTGCTAGGGAATCATGGGAACTGTAGTTTATTGTGGTACCAGAGCTTTCTGACGGAGAAGGCTCAGTGTCTCAGAAAAAAATACATTTCCCATGACTCCCTAGCACTGAGCCAGGACAGTTGTGGACTCAGCTTGCACTATTTCTAGCAGTCTGCAAAGGCCCTTAGTTGGCAATTTCTATATGGCAGTGTGTCAGTCTAGATGACATATATGGTCCTTTCCAGCTCTATGATACTATGACAAATCAATAAACCATGAATATTGGAATTTTGTCATGGTTTCTTTGCATGTTGGGTCAGTTAACAAGATGTTATCCCCCTTATTTTTATCAGCTTCCACTGAGGCAGAACTAATCATACCAAATTAAAATGATTCTTTTCAATACAATGTATACTGTTTAAGTTGAGGGTTATGCTATGAATAGAAATCTCGAGATGGTGTAGTAGTTTGGGGGTTGTACTAAAACATTGGGAAACTGGGTTTCGAATTCCCTCTAGGTCATGGAAACTCGCTGGGTAACCTTGGGGGAGTCATGCTTTCTCAGCCTCAGAGGAAGACAAGGGCAACTTCCCCTCTGAATGAAGACTCTGTGATAGGTTCAGCTTATAGTCGCCATAAGTCAGAAATTACTTGAAGGAACACAAGAACAACAACCCCTCTAAAAAGGGAAAACCCCCCAGAAATAATGAAGTGTGTTGATGAAGCCACTGTGAATTTTTGCTTAAAAAAAAAGAATTTGCAATTACTTTCCTCTGTCTGTCATAGTTCAGGAGAGACAACCCTTGAAAATATAATAGCTTGATGATCTTAGGATGCAAGGGATGCTTCAGATGTTTTCAGAGGCTCCTTGAAATGTGCTTCAGCCTGACAAAAGCAAGAAATGTTAATTTTCACCTCTCTCATAAACACTGAGATGATATGTAAAGGGAATTCTATTGTCATAGCAAATGCACACTTGAGTGATTCAAACCCAATTAGTGCTTATATGATGCACTTTGAATATATTTGATGCCGCAGAAAGCAAACTGGTAAACAGCTTTTCATATTTAATCGGTGGGGGTTGAAGGGAAGAAGCCTCCTTTAAAAAAAAAAATTAACACAATAGCTATCTCAATCCCTTCCACTTGAGTTTAGTACAATGTCACATTATTGTCTGACAGTTTAGAAAAATCCTTGTTAAAACATACCGTATTTTCCGGCATATAAGAAGACATTTTAACCAGGAAAATTTGGGGTTAAAGTTGGGGGTTGTCTTATACAGGTATAAGGAGGATGAGGATGAGGAGGATAGAGGTGTGAGGCAGGAAGGAGCCAGGGAGAGGAGGAGGGGGACGACTAGGAGGTCTTCCTTCTTCTCTCCACCATTTCCCCCTCCTTCCTCTTTTTTCCTGGTCCTCCTGGTCCTCCTCCTTCTCTCCCCCGCTTTCCCCCCCTCCTCCCACCTTTCCTACTCATCCTCCTGGTCCTCCTCCTTCTCTCCACCACTTTTTCCCCTCCTCCCACCTTCCCTCCTGGTCCTCCTTCTTTTCTCCCCTGCTTTTCCCCTCTCCTCCCCCCTTTCCTCTTGGTCCTCCTTCTTCTCTCCACCGCTTCCCCCCACCTTTCTTCTTTGTCCTCCTGGGCCTCCTTCTTCTCTTCCCCACTTTCCCCCCTTCCTCCCCCCTTTCCTCCTTGTCCTCCTCATCCTTCTGGTCCAAGAGGACACGTGTGAGGTGGGGAAAAAAGCTGGGGAGGAAAGGAGGGTTTCCTTGGCAAGGTTTGTTCAGAAAGGTTTTGCCATTGCTTTCCCCTGAGGCTGAGAGAGTGTGACTTCCAAGACTGTTGTTGTTATTGTTGTGTGCCTTCAAGTCATTTTTGATTTTTGGCAAGTCAAAGATGAACTTATCCTGGGGTTTCCTTGGCAAGGTTTGTTCAGAAAGGGTTTGCCATTGGTTTCCCCTGAGGCTGAGAGATTGTGACTTCTAAGACTGTTGTTGTTGTTGTGTGCCTTCAAGTAATTTCCAACTGATGATGACACTAAGGCAAATCTATCATGAACCTATCATTTCTTGCCTATGTGTTTTTTCAGACAGGGTTTGCCTTTGCCACCCTCTGAGGCTGAGAGAGTGTGACTTCTAAGGTTGTTGTTGTTGTTGTATGCCTTTGAGTCATTTCCGACTTACAGCAACCCTAAGGCGGCCCTATCATAGTGTTTGCTTGGCAAGGTTTCTTCAGAGGGGAGTTTGCCATTGCCTTCTCCTGAGGCTGAGAGAGTGTGACTTGCCCAAGGTCACCCAGGGGGATTCCATGGCTGAGCCAGGATTCGAACCCTGGTTTCCAGAGTCATACTCCAATACTCAGACAGGGTGACCAAATGTCTTCAATGCAAAGGAGGACAAGTTACTGTAAAAAATGTAGGACATACAAGAAAAAAATGTAGAGAAAGCTAAAAACACTAATATAAATGTAAATTCCTGTTTCTTAGCCATACTCAAAATGGAGGATGTTTTAATGGTCAAAATGGTGAATTATAACCTTATCATGGGGTTTTCATGGCATGTTTCTTTGAATGGGGGTTGCCATTACCATTCTCTGAGGCCGAGAGCGTGTGACATGCCCAGGGTTACTTACTTGGCCACAAATTGTACATACCTCAGAATGCATCACCTAATATATTAGCAGTCCTTCCCCCAACACTTTCTTGTTTTCCCCCAACCATCTCATAGCTGGGAGATGGAAATAATTTTTAAAGCAGCATTTAAATCTGGACTATTTTTTTTTTTTTTGAAAAGTAAGGTTCAAAACACACTGCAGAAATAAATGCTAGTGAACCTGGGAGCTGTAGTTTGTTGTGTTTATAAGTGACAGTTTTCCTGCTAAGTATCTGCATGTCATAAGCATTTGAATTAAAATTAACATATTGAAATCAAATCTGATGGTTTTTTAAAATTTTTATTTGGTGTGTGTTGGAAGAGGGGTAGTCTTATACAGCGAATATATCCTAAATTCTATATTTTAACTGGAAAAGTTGGGGTTGTCTTATACCCCCAGTCGTCTTATACGTCGGAAACTACGGTATGTCATTTTCCTTTGTGCATTTCTTTTTAAAGGTCTGTGCAAAATAGACCTTGGGGATTAAAATGGCCTGAAAAGTATACAATATGATTGTGGAGTGACCATATTTACTCACAGGGGGCTGATGCCAAAGAGGGAAGACCCTTGGAGCTCTCATGATGAGATAAGAACATGGTTTCATCAAAGAATTTATCAAAAGACCTACATTTTTAAGAAGGAACGTACATGAGATTTCAGGACTTTTGAGTGATATGTCTTCAAAGTGCAGGTTGGATCCCTATGGATTCAACCATGCTGATGCTGCATTTAGCTTGCCATCTCTTTGTTTTCTGAGAGGTTTCACATCTTTAATGCCTATGTGGCAGGCGGGTACAACATGAGCCTCTCTGGGGCTGGGAGTAACTGTACCTTCTAGATCTGGCCAGTACAAATGGAGAAGCATTTCATTATTAGAATTTCTCCCAAATGACCTGTTTTACCATGTTTAAGATGGAAAGAATTCAAGATTTTAAAAAATTGCATATGGGAGAAAATGAATGTAACCAATTTCCGGAGTCCCCAGTTTCTAACATGTAGTGACCGTATCACAGGGCTTTCCTGGCATGATTTATTTAGAAGACATTTGCCACTGCCTTCCTCTTAGGCTGAAAGAATTGACTTGTCCAAGGTCATCCACTGTGGGGGCATCTACACTATAGAAATAATACCATTTGACACCATTGTAAGTGCTGTAGCTCCATCCTGTGGAATCCTGGGATTTGTAGTTTTACAAGGTCTTTAGACTTCACTAAAGAGTATTGGACTGCCTCAGGAAATTACAAAACTACAATCTACAAATTCCAGGATTCTGTAGATGGAGCCATGGCAGTTAAAGTGGTGTCAAATGGCATTACTTCTACATTTTAGGTGTACCCTGGGTTTCCATGGCTGACAAGGGGTTTGAACCCTGTTCTCCTGGAGTCCTAGTTCAGGTCGAGTTATCTCAATTGTCTTTTCTGGTCACCTAAGATAATACATTTCTGGCTACTTTGATATATTGCATTGCTTCCATTTTAAACAAAGGTACCTCCCTTCCCCTTCCCCAGCTCATACAGTGATCCCTTCTGGAAGCATGTTTTTGGCTATTTCTTGTATTCTTTAAAGTAATAGCTACTTTATTATGGATTTCCTTGGCCCTCCATATTAATGGAGTCTTTATCCATAGATTCAACCATTCATGGCTTGAAAATATTTAAAATATGTATATAAATTCCAAAAAGCAAACCTTGATTTTGCTATTTTATATTTCATTGTGTTTAACAGGACATGAAGATCTACAGATATTGGTCTCCACAGTGGGGTCCTGGAACCAAACCCTGGTGGATACCATAGGCCCACTGTATTAATATTCATATGGAATGTGTGGTTCTTTCTTTCTTTCTTTCTTTCTTTCTTTCTTTCTTTCTTTCTTTCTAAATGGGATCTTTGAGAGACAGAAATAATGGGAACTTCTTGAAAGCGAGGGGAAAGAGTATGGCAGAATGGCAAGCTTCTCAACAGGGATCTTTTCTTCCTATCAAGAGAGCATGTTTGATTTCACAAGGGTGATTGAGGTTTTAGCTCTATTACCTCTTGTTTGCCTGACATTACCAGGTGCTTTATTAGACTTCAGAGGTTCTTGTTTTCATCAGCAGGGGAGCAGAGAGATGGCATTGCATGGTGTCATTTGGTTTTGTAAACCACATATTTCCCTGCAGCATTTCAGTAATGGGCAAAAGGAAAAAAGGAAAGAGAAAAGAAGACTGGCAGTTTGCCTGAGGTCATTAATTCTTTTTATTTTAAAAATAATGCAATATAGAGGTAACTGCTTAGAAGACAACACCTTTCCCCCCCATATTTCCATTTTATAGTTTCAAAAAACCTGATCTAGCTGGTGTTTTTATTAATCCCAGCAATTCTAGGTTGTTGGAACTTATTTAATAAAAGCATATACTGGGGGTGTATGTATCCATGCTAGAAAATTATATTGGTTTGATACCTCTAGCTACTACAATTGTGCTGGATGGAACCCTGGAATTTGTAGTTTGACCATGTCTTTCAAATTATCTGCGAAGTACACTAGAGAATTCTAAATAGCCCTCCATAAACTATAAATCCTAGGATGAAGGCCTGGCAGTTAAAGGAGTACCAAACTTCTGTAACTGTGTAATGGAGATATATCCTAGCAGAAGGGAGTATAGTAGATCACATTGCTGATCTTTAAAATTATGAGGTGTATTTGAAACCTTAAATGTCCTTAAAGACATGGGAGTGCCAACACATCTGATAGTCCTGATGAGGAATCTGTACTCAGGACAAAAGGCTACTGTCAGAACTGAACACAGAAAAACAGAATGGTTCCCATTTAACAAAGGAGTCAGACAAGGTTGCATACTTTCACCCTATCTGTTCAATTTGTATGCACAGCAGAACATAAAGGTAAAGGTAAAGGTATTCCCCATTGACAAGGTTGTCAAGTCGTGTCCAACCATAGGGGGTGGTGCTCATCTCCGTTACAGAATATATTATAAGAAAGACAGGCTTGGACACAGAAGAAGGAGGAGTGAAAATAGGAGGAAAGAATATCAACAATCTAAGATATGCAGATGACCCCATAATACTAGCAGAAAACCTCACAGACCTAGAACACCTACTAAGGAAGATCAAAGAAGAAAGTGCAAAGGCAGGCTTAATGTTGAACGTAAAGAAAACAAAAATAATGACCTTAACAAGTTCAACCTAGATAATGAAGAAACAGAAATAGTGAAAGGATTCCTGTACCTGGGATCAAACATTGATAGAAATGGGGATTGCAGTCAGGAAAAGACTAAGAATGGGGAGGGTGGCTATGAAAGAACCAGAAAAGATTCTAAAATGCAAAGATATACAACTCAGCACAAAAGTTAGAATCATACAAGCCATTGTATTCCCTATTACCATGTATGGATATGAGAGCTGGACAGTTAAGAAGGATGATAGGAAGAAAATCAACACTGGAGAAGAGTGCTGAGGATCCCATGAACAGCCAAAAGGACAAACAAATGGGTCATAGAGCAGATCAAACCAGAAACCTCCCTGGAAGCCAAGATGACCAAATGGAGACTGTCGTACTTTGGACACATCATGAGAAGAGAGGACTCTTTGGAAAAAACAATAATGCTAGGAAAGGTGGAGGGAAGTCGGAAGAGTGGAAGGCCACATGCCAGATGGATGGACTCTGTTAAGGAGGCCACAGGTATGGGTTTGCAGGATTTAAGCAGAGCAGTGGAGGACAGAGGGTCTTGGAGATGTCTCATCCATAGGGTTACCATGAGTTGAGGTTGACTTGAGGGCAGTTAACAACAACAACAAATTTGAAATCTGAAAGTATTGTCATGTTGCTTTGCAGCCAGTGCCATGACACAATCACACAATTTCCAGAATTTTAGAAAAAAGTGGGGGAATAATCATCATCATCTTGATATGTTTCATAGGGTAGGATCAATCTATTATCAACAGTGGAGTGCTAAACTATATGGATCTATAGGAGATCTTCCAGTTTATTATAACCACTTAGATTGCATTGATTCAGTTCATTAAATTAAGACTTTCTGTCAGTTGAGGAAATGAGAAGTGATTTGAAATGTTTTATGGTACAAATGGGTTATAAACATCAACACCTAAATGTATTTGTCTTCTGAAATGTTATGTACCTTTTTATCTAACTTGGTAATGTTTAGTGAAATTAAAATTAATTTTCATCATATGGGGAAGTGCTAAGATTTTGGATTTTGGATAACCTGCATGCACAGGTTTTAAAAAACACACAAGCTATTGCTTGTTTCATTGTCCTCATTTAATGTCTTCAGGAAACTTCTTGTGTAAATAACCATCCCATATCCACATCAAAGCATGCATAAAACATATCAATCCTTTTCATTGTGTTTTGTAAGCCCTGACACATTTGATGGCTTCTTTTCATTGTTCATATTTCAAACTCCTTTCCTTATGATTCTGTTATAGAGCAGAAAACATCTTCATGCTTTGTCTTATTAGCATGTGCTTATCTCCATAATTACTATCTTTAAATAATGCACTCGGCATATTCGATCCCATCCCTCTAAAATTGTGTCAGGATAGAATCAACTGCTAATCCCCTTCCTTTTCTTAGTTTCTTCTGCATTGATATTTTGATTTCCTGTCAGAAATAGTAAAGATTCCTACTATTCTGCCACTTTATTTTTAAAGAGTCTAAAGAGCAGAATAGGTTTGCTTTCCAGTAGCAGTGCTATTTTTTTTCTGATGCTCGAATGCACTGAATTTTAGGCAGTTTGCCTTCAAAATATTTTACAAGGTGTAATGCTAGTAAACCAGTTAGCAGTTATATCTATGTCCTCTGATTGTTGTCTTTGCATTTGGGTCTCATACTGGTTTGAGTCATTTTTTTCTAAAACAAACAAACCACAGTATAGAGGCTGAATCCACATTTTGCAATGCTGTGAAGTGGCAAAGGGATACACCACTAGGAATGCATCATCAACATCCCATCCAGTAGAATTATTCCAAGTGGTGGGAAGTATTTTGCGTAGGGCCTAGAGAGATCAGGTTTGTAGCCCTTGGCTACAGACTGAAAAAATTGCTAAGTTCTTCAAGGAGAAAGTTGCTCTCATTCTCTCAGAATCTGACCTCACATTTATTACAGAGCCTAGAGAAGTGTCCAGTACTCCATATGGTCAGTTTTCATGGGGTCACTTTCAGTTGCTGAGGCATGTTGATGTGGACAAGATGCTTCAAGAGGTTGAGCCCACTACATGTAAGCTTCTTAATCCTTGCCCATCTTGATTGATAAAATCTAGTAGGGGTGGATTGACTGGGTGGGTCCAGGGAGTGGTAAATGCCTCACTATGTTGATGTGTGTGTGTGCCTGTTGCTTTGATGGAGGTGGTGGTAGCAAACCTATTCTTGAAAAGGATTCCTGAGACTGAGGGCCTGAACAGACTGCCAGAAATAATCCAGTTTGAGGCCACTTTAACTGTCCTGGTTCAATGCTAGGAAATCATGGGAATTGTAGTTTTGTTCTGAGACATTAAGTCTTTTCTGTCAGAGAGCTCTGGTGCCACAATAAACTACAGTTCCCATGATTCCCTAGCACTGAGCCAAGGCAGTTTAAGTGGCCTCAAGCTGGATTATTTCTGGCAGTCTGTTCAGGCCCTGAGTTATGTGGGAACAACCACTCTATTGCAAATATGCTCTTTTTGGACAAGGTGCATGAGTGTGTGGTGGCTGGGCAGCTTCAAGCATTCTTGGAGGAAACAGATTATCTGGAGCCATTTCTGTCTGTTTTCAAGTAAGTCTATGGCATTGAATCAACCTCTATTGATCTGGTTGATGACCTACTCTAGGAGAAAGAAAGGGGGGAATGTTACCCTCTTGATATACCTGTATCTATCAGCAGTCTAGAAACCATTGATATCTTACTGAACCATTTCTGTGAGTTAGGAGGTTCTGTTCCTATCTAGAGCACCAATTCCAGAAAGCAGCATTGGAGGACCCCTGTTCATCCCAATGGCTATGAAACCACTGGCTGAGATCATAAGGAGATATGTGGCAGTGTGCCATCAGTATACTGCTCTATTTCAGTTCTATTTCTGCCTATTTTTTTGTTGTTGGAGTCAGCAGGGTCTGTGCAGGTGCAGCCTAGATGTTGGATGAGGACTAATGAGCAGAAGCTGAATCCCGATAAGATGGAGGCTCTATGGATTGGTGGTTCTTGGATTTGGGAATTGGGTAAACAGCCTGTCCTGGATGGAACTGTAACCCCCCTAAAGGAGTAGATGTATAGCTTTGAAGTGTTCTTATACCCATTCCTGTCATTAGAGACCTGTGTCTCTGACTACCTGGTGTGAGATTCAACTGGTGCACTAGTTAAGATCTTTCCAGGAGAGAGATCATCTAGCCACAACAGTTATGTACTGGTGGGTAACCTCCTGATTAGAATACTCTAGCACAGGCCTGCAAAACTGAGGGTCATACAAACTTTTAAAAAATGTATGCCAGTTCTGTAGGAATTGGATGTTCTAAATCCAAAAATGATGTCAGATTTGCTGCCTTACATATTCTTTTTTCACAACTTGCTTTGATGTTTCTCTGTTGTAATATGTAACTGAATGAAATGGTCCGGCAAAGTATTATCCTGTAAAGACTGAGAAAGGGCTTAAAGTCTTCTAAAAGACATTCAAAACACTTGCATTTGCTGACATGAAAGACAAAAATCCATTGAAAAGCACTAAAACAAATCACTCTGGAACATCAGTGTCCTCACTTAATCAAAACTGAGTAACAAATGCATTGATAAAAATATTGAATTTGTGAAAGGACTGTGTGAGGTATAATTTTTTATTGTGTTTTTCAAATTCAGCACCTAAAATTACATTAAAAGCAATACTGAAAATATTACAATATTGAAAAAAGCCATTTCTATGTTTTCGTCTGTGCTCTGTATGGGTCTGCTGTGGAAGAAGACTCAGAAGCTGTAGCTAGTGCAAAATTCAGGAGTACAACTGCTGACTGGAATATTGTCTAGACAGCAAATCATGCCAGTCTTAAAAAGAACTGCCCTGTTTGCCAGTATTCTCCTGGTATGGTCTGCATCAAGGGTGCTTGTGATGACATTTAAAGCCCTAAAGCAGGGGTCCTCAAACTACGGCCCGCGGGCTGTATCTGGCCCACCAAGGCCTTTTACCCAGCCCGCGGCTCATTGCCCGCCAAGCCCTGTCCCCAGTTGTGGGGCAGGACAGGAAGAGAAAGGCTGCAATGTGAGCGAGCAAGCGACTCCGGCCTCCATTTTGTTTGGGAACCACCATCTTAGGAGGAGGGAGGCGAAGCGGCGGCTGAGGGAAGAAGGAAGGAAGAAAAGAAGGAAGAGAAGGAGGCAGGAAGAAAGGAAAGAAGGCAGGCACCCAACCCAGCCTCTGCCGAGGTGAGCAGTGGGAGAAAGGGAATGGGAAGTGGACCTCTCCGTCCCTTGCTGAAGGGTACTAGGGCCCTGAGGAGGCGGGTGGTTTGTAGGCTGCTCCTGCCGCTGTTGTTGTTGCACTGCCGCCACTGCCGGGTCCACCTGGTGGGTTTTTTTTGCCATCTGGGGCTGAGAGAGTGTAGCCTGACCAGGTAATCCAATGCCTTCAAGTCATTTCCGGCTTATTTTGACCCTATCATGGGGGTTTGCTTGGCAAGATTCTCCAGAGGAGAGTTGCCATGTTTATCCTCTGAGGCTGAAAGAGTGTGACTTGCCCAGGGTAATCCAGTGCCTTTGAGTCATTTCTAACTTATGGTGACCCCTATCATGGGGGTTTGCTTGGCAAGTTTCTCCAGAGGAGGGTTTCCATTACCATCTGGAACTGAGAGAGTGTGGCCTGACCAGGTAATCCAGTGCCTTGGAGTCATTTCTAAGTTATGGCGACCCCTACCATGGGGGTTTTCTTGGCAAGTTTCTTCAGAGGAGAGTTGCCATGGTTATCCTCTGAGGATGAGAGAGTGTGACCTGCCCAGGGTAATCTAGTGCCTTGGAGTCATTTCTAACTTATGGCAACCCCTATCATGGGGGTTTTCTTGGCAAATTTTTTCAGAGGAGAGTTGCCATGGTTATACTCTGAGGCTGAGAGGGTGTGACTTGCTCAAAGTCATTTTTTTTTACGCCGGCTCTCCAATGGTCTGAGGGACAGCGAACTGGCCCCTGGCTCAAAAAGTTAGAGGACCCCTGCCCTAAAGCTTGGGACCTTGATGCTTGAGGGAGTGCCTCTCCCAGTATGTCCCTGCTTGAAGACTGAGTAGTGCTGTGCGGACTCTCCTCCATGTCTCACTAGTGAGGTCAATACACTGTGTTGGGACATGAGAAAGAGCCTTCTCAGCTGTGGCACCCCAACAGTGCCCTCTTCAATCTCATTTAGGTGTCAGTTGAAAACTTAGCTTTTCACCAAGGCCATCTCAAATAATAATGTACATAGTTTTAAAAACTTTTGATCTTTTACAATCTGTTTTAACTCATAATTATGTTTAATAAATTTTCAATTTATTTAAATTATTTTGATGTTTTAAACCAGGGGTCAGCAACCTACGGCCCGTGGGCCTCTGCAGCCCTGTGCGTGCTGGCGCCCTGTGTGCAAGTGCGGGTGCCATTTTGGCATCCAAAATGGTGCCCGCACTCATGCGCGCACGTGCATGGTGGCAGGCGCCATTTTGGAAGGCCCCATGGCCCAGGAAAGGCTGCACCGTGCCTGCACCAAGCGAATTTGCATGGCGCAGCTGCAGTGTGGCCTTCCCAAGGCCCAGGGAAGGCCCCACGGCGCCTGCACCATGCGAATTCGCATGGTGCAGGCACCGTGGGGCCTTCCAAAATGGCGCCCCTATGCGTGCATGCGCGCGTGTGGGGTCAAGCACAAGCGTGCCCACCTGGCCCCCGTGCCATTTCCCCCCCTCCTGGCCCCCTGGCAACAAAGGTTGCCGACCCCTGTTTTAAACTGTCCAGTTTGATGTTATCCATTGTTGTTTCCTCATTTCCACTACAGCTATTTAATTTATTTGTAATTTATTTGTAATTTATTGTAGTCTGTTATTTTAAGTATGTTTTTAAACTTTGATTGTTTAACTGTATTTTAGGGGGAGTGAGCTATTGGGGGATGGGATTGTTTGTTTTATTGTGTAAGCCGCCCCTATTGTATTTTACAGAGAGGTGGGATATAAATATTTTTTATTATTATTTATTATTATTAATGGTGTTTGATGTTAACTGCCCTCCAGTCGATCTTGACTCATGGTGACCCTATGGATGAGACATCTCCAAGCCCCCCTGTCCTGCACTGTTGTGCTTAATTCCTGCAAACCCATACCCATGGCCTCCTTAATAGAGTCCATCCATTTTAGCATGTGGCCTTCCTCTCTTCCTACCTTCCTATCTTTCCCAACATTATTGTCTTTTCCAATGACCTTTCTACCTTTTCTAAGCAAGGTGATTGAGAGGGCAGTTTCTTCCCAACTCCAAGCAGTCTTGGATGAAACCGATTATCTCGATCCATTTCAAGGATGGGATTTGGAGTGGGGACTGCCATGGTTGCTCTGACCGATAACCTCCGCTTGGGCATCGACAGGGGTAGTGTGACCCTGTTGGTGCTCTTGGATCTCTCAGCAGCCTTTGATACAATAGATCACTTCATCCTCTTGGATCACCTGAGAGAGTTAGGAACTGGAGGCACTGCTTGGCAGTGGTTCCGTTCCTTCCTCTCGGGCAGATCCCAGAGGGTGAGGCTCGAGGACAGTTGCTCTTCCAAAATTGAGCTCAATTGTGGCATCCCTCAGGGTGCCATCCTGTCCCCAATGCTATTCAACATTTATATGAAGCCGCGGGGTGAGATCATTCGGAGGCGTGGAGTGCGGTGTCTTCAGTATGCCGATGACATCCAGATATACTTCTCCATGACCAGATCATCGGCTCAGACTTCAGATGGCGTCTCTCCTCTCGATGACTGTCTCAGAGCAGTAATGGATTGGATGAGGAAAAACAGATTGAAACTAAATCCGGACAAAACGGAGGTACTGACAGTCACGGGCCCGAAACCAGATCTGGGAATACAGTCTCCAGTCCTGGATGGAGTCACACTCTCCTCTAAGGACTGTGTTCGCAGCTTGGGGGTGCTTCTAGACTCGTCGCTTCACATGACTAGTCAGGTGAATGTGGCGGTCAGGAGTGCCTGTTATCAGCTTCGGCTGATACGCCAACTGTGCCCTTTTCTGAACATGAGGGATCTGGAAACTGTGGTACATGCTCTGGTAACCTCACGTCTGGATTTCTGTAACGCACTCTACATGGGGCTACCCTTGTGCCTAACCCGGAAACTTCAACTGGTACAAAATATGGCAGCCAGGTTAATTACTGGAACATCAAGGAGAGAGCATATAACTCCTGTGCTTAAATCCCTCCACTGGCTGCTGATTAGTTTCCGGGCACAGTACAAGGTGTTGATTATAACCTTTAAAGCCCTACATGGCTTGGGTCCATCTTATCTCAGGGACCACCTCTTCCCATATGATCCCCCCGCGCACTTCAGTCCTCTGGGAGGAACCTGCTGCAGCCTATGAAAACTAGGCTGTCTCAGACCTCCCAGAGGGCCTTTTCTGCAACCACTCCCAGACTATGGAATGGCCTGCTGGACGAGATCCATCTTATTACCACTCTTGCTGCCTTTAAAAAGGCAGTAAAGACAGATCTCTTCAAGCAAGCCTTCCCGGAATAACCGCCCAGCTAAATTGGAGGTGATCCACCTCTTACCCCCCCCCCCACTGTTTTGATATGCATGCCATATCTGGTTTTATAGTATTCTATTTGTGAATTTGATTTTAACTTTATCTTAGTTTAATCTTGTTTTAAGGGGTGGGAGGATTAGGGGTGGGATGATGGAATGTTTTAAACTGTTGTCTTTTAATTTGTTGTACGCCACCACGATTGCCGAGCAGAGGGGCAGGTTATAAATAAAAAATTATTTAAAAAATTATAATGAGTTCTCTCTGTGTCTGAAGTACGACAGCCTCAGTTTGGTCATCTTGGCTTCCAGGGAGGTTTCCGGCTTAATCTGCTCTAGGACCCATTTGTTTGTCCTTTTGGCTGTCCATGGAATCCTCAGCACTCTTCTCCAGCACCACATCTCAAATACATTGATCTTTTTCCTATCTTCTTTCTTAACTGTCTAGCTCTCACATCCATACATGGTAATAGGGAATACAATGGCTTGTATGATTCTAACTTTTGAACTGAGTCGCAGAACTTTGCATTTTAGAATCTTTTCTAGTTCTTTCATAGCCACCCTCCCCATATCACAAGACATGTTTGTCCTGCTACTGAGTTGCATCTCTTTCATTACTGTAGTGCATCTCTTTATAGATGGGCAAAACTCATCAGTAGGCTTTCAATCTCGCTGCTTCTCTATTATTGCCTTATGCAATAGGTCCCATCCACTGCAGTTCTTCTGCTCAGGCAGTTATGTGGTGTGAGCATATGTGATTCTGCTTCTTTCCCCCTCTACTATTCACATAGTAGCCATTTCAGGAGGCAGTTGGTTCTGCATCTATCACTTCCCTGCCTCCTGAAGTGTGGGGCTGTTGTGTGAATTGCACACAGCAGCATCAAACTTCAGGAGGGGTTGGAGCAGTGATTGCTGCCGCCAACTGCTTACCAAAGTCAGTACTGTGTGAACATAAAATGGGGTTCCTTATATAAAATGGTGGAGCTGCCCTAAGGAAGATGAAGTTTGGCTCCAACCCATTCCATACAGGATTGTCTTTCTGGAAACTGTAGTTGGCTGTAAATACAGCAGTAAGATTATTGTCTGGGACTAGGCTAATGGAACATATTGTGCCATTGTAAAGATATTACAGTGGTCTTCAGTTCATTTCTGGCAACAACATGGTTCTCCTCATGGGCAGAATGTTATTCCAAACAGAATTTATTTTGATTTATTTTTATAAGAAGTTAGCAAAATTTACAAATTTGTCTGGCATGGAAAGAACTTGAGAGAGACTTAGGGGTGTTGCAGACTGCCAGAAATAGTGCAAATTGAGTCCATTTTTAGGGTTAGGGTTAGTGCTAGGGAATCATGGGAACTGTATTTTATTGTGGCACCAGAGCTCTCTGACAGAGAAGGCTCAATGTTTCAGGAAAAAACCCAATTCCCATGATTACCTAGCACTAACCCTAACCCTAAAAGTGGACTCAATTCACACTATTTCTGGCAGTCTGCAACCCCCCTTAATGTGGAAGAAAAGGAAACTGATAGATTTCCTCCTGTAGTCAGGAGTCCTTTTGATATGGAAGTTATAGCTAAGCTAAGTTGGCCAGACTTTCCAATGAGATCAGCAGATTCAAGTTCTTTCATATAAATTCAGTAGGTCACAATATTTTTCTGTGTCCCATGCCAAATTTTCTGCATATCAACTTCCTGTTAAAAGTAAGAGACCAGGGAAGGCTAGCTACATATCCTCCCCTCCCTAAAATTGTCCTTTTGAAATAAGCCCTTGTTGCTGCAGCCTAGTACATACCATCTGCTGTCAGAGGGCTCATATGCCCATATTCAAAATAAAAATTAGAGAACAGCTTCTGCTTCTACTCACTGATTATACTTGGTCATGGCTAAAAATATTGCAGAGAGGACAACAAGTTGAAAAAAAAATAACAACTGTTAGGAGTACAGAGCAAAACACTGGAATTTTGGAAGTGGTGAGATTTAGGTAAAGTGGAGTTGAATATTGAGTAGTAATGTCAGAAATGTAACTTTGATTAGTAGCTTTCATTAGCTGCTCACAGTACCTGCTGCAGACTTTATGAATCCCAGAGGAAAGTTCTTTTTTGGGGAAAAGGTGAAATTGGGTTATGATGTGTCAAACCCAGTAAATAAATATAGTTTTTCCTTTTGTAATGAGCAAATCAATTTTACTTAGATGAACTGTGTAGACTGAGAGCAGAGTGTAATTATAGTTCTGTAAGAACATTCCAAGCAAAGATGTGTGTGTGTTTGAGTATGGTATAGGTGGCTGGTTCTTTCCAGTGAATGTTGAAGCATGATGCAGAAATGTTCAGATCAAAGTGCTGACTCTCTGTTTAAATTTGAACATGAGTGCTTTCAAAAACAGTTGTTGCCTATTTTTTCTCGTAAGGCTTTTCTTTCAGAAGTGCAACATAATTGACTTCCGGTTGCATATGACAGTGTGAGTGGCTTTGGAGCTCGCAAGTGACAAGATCCAGCCACAGTAATGGGGTTTTTAGAGCCTGCAGAGTGACAACAAATAGGATACATAAACAGATGAAGTGCCCCCCCCCAGTAGAGGGGGCCCAGAGACACGCCCACGAGTGCTGTATATCAAGCTTCCAGAAGAAAGGAAGACAGAGCGGACAGAGACTGAAGAGCAAAGAGGGAGTCTGACCTTGTTATATTGTGCCCCAAGGGCCAGAATGCTGCCAGCCATTTTTTAAAATAGAAAGTTAAGAAGAAGGAAATGAAGGAATAGCAGAATCAATAGCGAGAAACGGTTTGGAAACAACCCTAACTGGTGGAAAAAAGAGGAAGTGATGGAGGCAGAAAATGAAAGACCATAAAAGTAAATTTAAACACTACCTCTCCTGGAGAAAATAGGGAGTGGGTGGGTGATGAGGAACAGCCAGAGGTTGAGGCTGAGAAGGGTCAGTAGCTGGATGCAGAGAAGCTGTGTAAAGTGGAACAGCCTGACACAGGAAAGCTGAGTAAACAAATCAAGGGTGTGGAGAGCAAAGAAACATGGCATGAATTGATGAAGGACTGTACTGAACTGAACAGGATTGAGAGTAAGGAAACAAACACAGGACAGATCGGGAGGGAAATGTGGTGAGTTTTTCTTCTCTTTTGGAAAACTGAAAAAGTAAAACAGAAAGAAAGACTATAAAGGACTGTAAAGAACTGTAAACTATAACATAGAACTGGAAAGAGGAGCTTGAAAGTGCCCTTAAGAGGGTGGGAAGATGCAGGAGATAAAGAGTAAACAATGGACATTATATAAGGAAGGTTAAGGGAAACAAGAGAAAGGCTCTGAGAAACTAGAGAAGACAAGCAGAAAACCTACCTGTGGAAATATTCAGAAATTAATTGAAAACACTTGAAAATAAGACCCTTCATCTGAGCACTCTCTGGCTCTGTATAAAAGAAAGACAAAACCACTGAAGTAAAAATAGTAAGGCACTGGAAAGAGTGAAACTGAAGAAGAGGATTCATCTACAAACCCCCATACCTCCTGGAAAATTAGTTACTTTATCATGAAATATCTAACTCATTAGAAATAGTAATTACATTGTGTGTGATAGAAGTTGAAATTGGGGAAGAAAAAGGAGGAGGGATAATTAAGGGGGAAGGGAAGGAGATTTAACAAGGAGGGATAATACATCTATTAGTTACCAATTGAGTTAATCCTACATGAATCAAAGGACATGAATTAATACTGTATGAATTAATACTGTATATAATTTATTGTGAATATAGATCAGGGCAAGCTAATTCGAGACTGGGAGAAAAGAATTATGTTTTCTGGGAATAGTAAGGGAAAGTGAAAGTGAAAAAGGTCTGGAAAGATACTAAGTGAAAGAACAAAGGGAAAGAGGAAATTACAGAAGAGAAAATAAGATGAAAATTGGGATTGGAGAACAGAGGATAACCTTCTCTACCCGAGATACACTGTCTGTATATATTTTATGAATGTGGGATATTATTCTGTGCTCCTATTTATGATTAGTTTGATTAGTAACCAATATACAATTCTGTTTTTGTGTATAAGCAGTGATAAAAATTGTGATAAAACTGATATAAGAGGAGATTAAATTGGAATCTGCTCGGTTTATATGTCCCAGAATTTATTTGATATGGTGTCAGAGCAAAAGTTTAAATTTAAGCCGCATGGGAAATATGGCAACTGGAAGGAAAATTCTGGCACCAACACATCTACAAGAAACATCACTAGGAAGACCATCAATAGAATTAATGAAAAGTCCTGAACCCAGCCTTCTAATCTTAGAGGAAGTGAAGAAAATTAGGGTAGACATAAAAGTAGAGATAAGGGCTGAAATAAGAGCAGAAATAAAATAACTTGAATAAATTAAAGCAAATATCAAGAAAGAACTACAGGACTTTAAAACTAGTATAGAAAAATAACAGGAGATATGATGGAAATAGACAAAAAAGTAACACATTCAAGAAACGTCAGGAAACTGGAAAAGAGAACTAACATTATAGAAAAAATACAAGAGGAAGAAAACTTTAAAACAATCCTCGAACTACAAGTCAAAGGGAAAGCATTGAAGATAAGAGGTTTGGAGGAGAAAATGAATGAGGACTTAAATACAAGAATCATCCCATCTCTGGTGCAATTCATCGGATGGCCAGTGGAACAGTTGAACATGGAAATAGACAAGTTATACAGAATTAATTCATGAGTGGCCAGGAACAGAAATGTGTCAAAAGATATATCCATATACTTTGTTAGTGAACAAGTGAAAGATATAATCTTAGAAACAAACCATAAAATTAAGCTTATTATTGAAAACCAAGAGGTACAATTTTTTAAAGATACCCCAATGCAAATACTAAAAAAGGGAAAGATTATACTGGACTAACTCAGTTTCTCAGACAAAGAGATATAAAATATAAATGGGAAAGGACAGAGGGAGAAAAGAAATATGTAATAAATACTACAAAGAAGGCTAATGACTTTCTAAGCAAATGCAAGGAAGAAGACAAAGAACAGATAGAAGAGTTAGAAAATGAAAGAGTTTAAAAAAGTATAAAAGGAATGAGGATGAGAATGAGGAGAGAAGAGGAGATCCAGGAAAAGAAAGAACAGGAAGAACAGAAGAAGAAAGAACAGGAAGGACAGGAAGATACAGAAGAATCTGAGGACCAGAGCAGTGATGAGGAAGGAGAAGGAAAGGAAGAATCAGAGGAAGAGGAAGTAGAGGGGAAGAAGAAGAGAGTGAACTATCCAAACAAACAAAATATAAAAGAAATAGAAGAAGGACTAAGACAAAAACAACACAAGAGGGAAATACAGAAAAATTCTAACTGTGACAATACAAACCTAAGGAAAAGGAAAAGAAGAAGTAAAAGAAGTAAAACAAAATAATAAAATGACACTTAAATTAATATTGTGGAACATAAATGATCTCAATCCAAAATATATAAGAAAAATATTTCACTTTCTGAATAAACAAAAGGGGGATATAATCTGTCTACAAGAATCACATAGAAAGAGCAAGGACCTATGTATATTCCAGAATAAAAGATTAGGAAAACTATTTGCTTCCTCTAATGAAAGACATAAAAAGAAAGGTGTAGCTATATGTGTTAAAAATAAAGGTAACAGAAAAGAAGTGTTCAAAGATGAAAATTGTCACTATCTGGCACTGGAAATAGAGATACAAGGAAATAAATTGTTATTAATTAATAAATATGTTCCACAAGATAACAAAGCAAAGTTTTATAAACGATTACAGCAAAATGTACAAGAATATGATTATGAGACGATAATAACAGCAGGAGATTGGAATGGGGTATGTAATCCAGAATTGGATAGATCACCAACCCTCCCCCCCAAGTTATCAGAATCAAGGAAAATCCAATATCTGGAGGGAGAGAAGGCAGGCCGTCTCCATTGGGCCTAGCCTGAAAAGAAGGCGGCCCTCCTTCCCTCTACCAACATCAGGAGGGAGAGAGAAGGCAGGCCGGCTTCATTGGGCCTAGCCTGAAAAGAAGGCCTTCCCTCCATCCACCATCATCAGGAGGGAGAGAAGGCAGGCTGGCTCCATCGGGCCTAGCCAGAAAAGAAAAAGGCCCTCCCTCCATCCACTATCATCAGGAGGGAGAGAAGGCAAAATGTGTGCTGCTTTAATCTTCTTATGTTTATTTTAATATTGTATTTAGTCTCTTAAGCGGGGGGGGGGGGGATATTGTATTACTGTTATTGTTGTAATGTATGTTTTTAATCTGTATCTTATATTTGTAAGCTGCCTTGATTGCTTAGGCAAAAGGTGGGATATAAAAATAAATTATTATTATTATTATTATTATTATAAAATTACGCATAAAAGCAATCAAATTAATGTAAAATCTAAGAATAATTGATGTGTGGAAGATATTTCATGCAAGAGATAAGGATTACATCTTTTATTTGAATAGACTGAAATCCTAGTCTAGGATAAACATCATATACATATCCAAAATATTAAGTAAAAAAGTATAGAAAGTGAACATTTTACTGAGACTGCTTTCTGATCATAGCCCAGTTGTACTAACCTTAAATAATAGAAAACAAGAATATTCATGGAAGCTAAAAGAATATTTATTATGAGATGAGAATCTGGTGCACAAAATAAAATAAGATCTTAAATTATACTTTGAAGAAAACACAAATGTAGAAACACAAATGCATGTAATTTGGGATGTAGTGAAAGCAGTAATAAGAAGCTTATTTCTCCAGTAAGAAATCTGGAGAAATAAAATAAGAGAAAGAAAGAGAGAGAGAGAGAGAGGGAGAGAACTAATTAGGAAATGACAGGCCTTTACAGACTGCCAGAAATAATCCAACTTGAGTTCACTTTAACTGCCCTGGCTCAGTGCTAGGGAATCATGGGAACTGTAGTTTATTGTGACACCAGAGCTCTCTGATAGAGAAGGCTCAATGTCTCAGAAAAAACTGCAATTCCCATGACTCCCTAACACTAAGCCAGGGCAGTTAAAGTGGACTCAAGTTGCATTATTTCTAGCAGTCTGTAAAGGCCAAAAAGGAGAATGAGCAAGAACTTAAAAAGAGACCTACAGATAAAAAAATATTGCAAGAAATACAATTGATAAAGAACCAACTATATCCAAGCATGATGCAAGAAATAGCAAACAAAATAAAATATTTAAGACACCACTACTTTGAAAATGCAAATAAAGTTGGAAAATGACTGGCCTATAGGTTAAGAAAAGAGAAAGAAAAGAAACTAACAATTAAGATAAGAAGTAAAGGGAAGGAATATACACAACAAAATAAAATAAAGCAAGCTATATACAAATATTATGGAAAATTATTTACACCAGGTGAAATAACAAGAAGAATGGATGAGAGGATGAGAGAATTTTTAAAGAAAGTACAAATCTTGCACTTTACTGATAAACTGTCAGAACCATGCCTGACATGTATACATGGATTCTATCAGGTTTTTATTGCTGTTGGTTTAAATGTTTTAGTTATTGTATAGGTTGTAGTTGGTACGGCATTGTGGGTATGTTAGTAGTCATAGCAAATAGGCTAGCTGGTATGGGGGTTGGGAATAATAATAGCGGGCTAGGATAGTTTTGAGAAAGTTGGGCCTTTGGAATGTGTAAGCTGTGGGATGTGGAGAGTTGGTGTCTGGATGTAACTGGAAAGAGGGGGGTTGGGTGGAATGCCTGTGCTGAAGTGAGATAGTGCTGGTGTGAAGGTTTGGAAAAGGGGGGCTGGCTTGACAGGGGATAAAGACTATGATAATTGGAGATGGGTGCTAGTTTTGGCACCCAGGGTGTTGGGTAGAGTTTAATGGTTTGGGGTTTTTAAGATATTGTTTGGCTTGGAGAGGGCAGTTCTGGCTTAAATAATGACTGGTGAATTTCTGACTATGTGTTCTCAATAAACTTTTTGTTGGTTCAACTCACTGGACTTATTGATATACAGAGTTCCTGAATTTGCTCAAGTCTGACAGTAACAAAAGGAACAATTAAACACTCCAAGAGCAATAAACAGCCAAAAAGAAAACAAAGCACCTGGACCAGATGGCCTAACTGCAAAGTTTTATAAGATATTTAAAGATGAATTAGCAGTGCCACTGTTCAAAACCATTAAAAAAATAGATAAAGGCAACTTATAGATAAAGGCAACTTTCTAGAAATCTGGTGTAAAGCTCTCATTACATTGATACCCAAAGGAGATTGGAATCCACAAGAAATAAATAATTACAGATCTATTAAATATTGATAATATCAATTATAAGATATATGCCTCGTTACTAGCAAATAGGTTAAAGAAAGCATTACAAACCTGAATCAATGAAGATCAAGCCATTTTTTACTGGATAGACATATAAAAATAATATTAAAGTAGTTTAGTAGTAGTAGATTAGTTTTAGATGTACTAGAACTCTATGAATGCCATAATGAAAGGACGCTAGACATGGTGTTCTTAGACCTGGAAAAGGCATTTGATAATGTAAATTGGGCCTTTATGAAAATATGAAAACAGAATAGGAGAAAAAATATTACCCAATGGATTAATAGCATCTACAATGAACATGTTGGAAAATGGATGGGTTATACAGTCAAAGGTGAAATGTAGAGATGTGTGTGTGGAATTTTCCTCATGAGAACAACATCTAGAAAAACAAAGTGAATCTAACACCAGATGGCTACACAGACATAAACATGAACTTTCCCAAAGGTACAACTCATAGACATAGATTTTGTTATGGGAAGCAAGAGATATCAAAAAGGTAAACAATACAGCAACTTCATTAGGTCATGAGAAAGGAGTCACATGGGGGATGATGGACAGCAAGAGGCTAGGTTAATATACATCATACAGGCATTATTCAATTAGCATAAGGTTAACACCCAAAAGGTGGAGTATGGGAAGGGCCTAGAGCAGGGGTAGGCAGCCTTTCCCCTTTAAGGGCCGAGGGACTTCAGCTCCCAGAAGCCTCAGCCATGTTGGCCAATAGTCCCATGTTGGCCAATAGCTTCTGGGATTCTGGGAGTTGAAGTCCCTTGGCCCTTAAAGGGGAAAGGTTGATTACCCCTGGCTTAGAGAATCCTTTAAGAATGTTTATAATTTAAGATGTGAGTGCGCGTGAGCGTGTCTGGCAGCAATGGTATTAACCATGGAGCTAAGTGCTAGCTTGTAGCTTTTAGTATGTTTATACTGCTTTTATAATGTAACTTCTAGATCTGGAAACATGGATCTGTAACCTTCTTAATTTTCAACTGCAACAAGTTGGGATCCTAAGCTTTTAGGATTGCTAAAGATGTAATCTCTCATGGCTGAACTGGACAAGTTCATCACAATGGATTTTACTTAGCTATCTTATTTTTCTTTTATATATGCATTAATAAAACTATACTTTTGGACTTTACAATGTGTCTTCTTGACTGAGGAAGACAGGATCCTGAAGAAGATCAGCTGAGCCAGTTGATAGTAAGGGATACAAAGTGGCTGTGGATCACAGCAGCCAGCTTGTCCTGGAGATTCTGCTGGGTGTCAAAGAGCATCACTGCAACACCCATCATCCACACACTGACAGAACAATCTGCTCAAATGATAGCGAATGGAGAAAGAACAAAGGGTTGCGACATTAAAAAAGGAACACACCAAAGTTGCCTGCTATCTCCCCTGCTATTTATCATGTTAATGGAAATACTCACAAGAAAAATAAGAAACAATAATCAGATAAAAGGAGTGAAAACTCAGAATTTCATGTTTAATAATTATAACAATAATAAAATTTATTTATATACCGCCCAATGGTTGCCCAATCTGGGCGGTTTACAGCATAAAACAATTACCGTAAAGCATATCCCCCCCTTAAAACAGTATTAAACAATGACATAGTTAAAATCCTAATAACAATTAAATGAAAAAAATCATAACATAACAATTAAATTAATAAACCCACAACACATCACCCCATTATTACTCTGTGGGGGGAACCAAGGTACAAAATAGTGTCACTGAAGGAGGAGGGAACAGCCCGGGGCTGGGCTACTTAGTCTGGAAAGGACTGCCGGAAGAGATCTGTCTTGACAGCCTTTTTAAAACTGTCCAAAGATGTTAATTGACGGATCTTGTCTGGCAGGTCGTTCCAGAGTCTGGGGGCGAAGACAGAGAAGGCCCTGTGGGAGGTCGCAGATAGCCTCGATCTTTGTGGCTCTAAAAAATTTCTCCCAGAGGATCGGAGCGCACGGGGAGGATTGTACAGGAGGAGGCGGTCTCTGATATAGCTTGGACCCAAGCCATTTAGGGCTTTAACGGTAATAACCAACACCTTGTACTGTGCCCAGAAGCGAATAGGCAGCCAATGGAAGGACCTCAAGACCGGAGTGATGTGGTCCCTCCTAGATGTTCCTGAAACAAGCCTGGCTGCCATATTTTGAACTAACTGTAGCTTCCGAACCTGGCACAAGGGTAGCCCCATGTAGAGTGCATTACAGAAGTCAAGGTGGGAGGTCACCAGTGCGTGCACAACAGTCTCAAGATCCCTTACTTCCAGAAAAGGGTGCAGCTGGCGTATCAGCCAAAGCTGATAACAGGCGCTCCTGACCGTCGCATTAACCTGATTTATCATCAGGAGCGATGAATCAAGGAGCACCCCCAGACTGCGAACACAGTCACTGGAGGAGAGTGTGACCCCATCCAGGACTGGAGGTTGCAACCCAATTCTTGGTTTCGGGGCCGCTACCGTGAGCACCTCCGTCTTGTCTAGATTTAGTTTCAATCTGTTTTTCCTCATTCAGCCCATTACCGCCTGAAGACATTCATTGAGAGAAGAGATGCCATTGGAATTCGAGGCCGACAAACGAGACACGGAGAAATAGATTTGAGTGTCATCAGCGTACTGATAACACCCAGCACCATAACTCCGTATGATCTCACCCAGCGGCTTCATATAGATGTTAAATAATGTCGGGGACAAAATAGCTCCTTGAGGGACCCCACAAGTGAGTTCCCTCTTACTGGAACTACAGTCCCCAAGCAGCACCCTCTGAGACCTACCCGAGAGGAAGGACCGGAACCACTGCAAAGCAGTGCCCCTGATACCTAACCCCTTCAGGCGGTCCAAGAGGTTGCCATGGTCTATTGTATCAAAAGCCGCTGAGAGGTCTAGGAGCACCAACAGGGTCACACTACCCCTGTTGATGCTCAGACGCAGATGGTCGGTCAAGGCAACCATGGCAGTCTCAACCCCAAAGCCTGTCCTAAAGCCGATTTGAAATGGGTCTAGATAATCATCCAAGACTGCTTGGAGCTGAAGAGCAACCACCCTCTTGATTACCTTGCTCAATAATGGCAGCAATGACATGGGCCTATAGTTTCTCATATCCAGGGAGTCTAGGGAAGGTTTTTTCAGAAGCGGCCTAACAGCCGCTTCCTTTAAACAGGATGGAACATATCCTTCCCTGAAGGATGCATTGATGATATCTGTGAGGAGTCTCATCAATGCATTCCCTCCCTGGACGGCCAGCCATGATGGGCAAGGGTCAAGAGGGCAGGTTGTTTTTCCTCACTTTACCAAGCAGCTTGTCCACATCCTCGGTACTCACAGATTGGAGCTGATCCAGTATAATTACATCGGCTGAGTTGCTGGACACCTCGCCTATAGACTCTGTTTCAAGAGTGGCGTCTAAGTTGGCTCTTATCTGAGAGATTTTATCTGCAAAGTAGTTGTTAAATGCGTTACAGCAGGCTGTGTCACCTCCCCTACCACCTTAAACAGCTCTGCTGGATGGGACTCTGCAGACGCAATACGTGCAGAGAAGAAGACTCTCTTCACTGCAAGTATTGCCTCCCAATAGGAACAAAGAAAGTTCCTATGGCGAGGTCTGTCAGATAAGAGTTGAGTCTTCTGCCACCTGTGCTCCAGTTGTTGGCCAAACTGCTTCATTCTCCTAAGCCAGGGGTAGGCAACCTTTCCCCATTAAGGGCCAAGGGACTTCAGCTCCCAGAATCCCAGGAGCTATTGGCCAACATGGGACTATTGGCCAACATGGCTGAGGCTTCTGGGAGTTGAAGTCCCTCGGCCCTTAAAGGGGAAAGGTTGCCTACCCCTGTCCTAAGCTCTGGTGTATACCAAGGCTTTCGGTTTGAAGCGGGATGGCAAGGACGCTTGGGAGTGATTGTGTCGATAGCCCTGGTAAGATTGATGTTCCAGGTGTTAACCAGAGCATCGACAGAGTCACCAGCATTCCCCACCATTAAACCCTCTTAGGCTTTCTGGAATCCAATTGGCTCCATTAGCCTTTGAGGGCAGACCATTCTAATAGGTCCACCACCCCCGGTGGGGCAGATGCTGGGTTTAAGTTCCATCTTGACCAGGAAATGATCCGTCCATGACAATGTGGAGGTACTTACCACCTCCACCCACGGAGATTCCTGTTCCGTGCTAAAGATTGCATCGAGTGTATGACCTGCACAATGTGTGGGCCTGTTGACCATTTGGGATAAGCCCATGTTTGTCATGGTCTCCATGAACTCCCGAGCCACGCCTGTTAAGCTGGTCTTGAGCGGGATGTTGAAGTCCCCCAAGACTAAAAGTCTGGGAGTCTCCAACAACAGCTCAGAGACCAGTTGCGTCAGCTTGGACAGGGAGTCTGCTAGACAATGGGGTGGTCGGTAGACTAGCAGAATCCCCAATCTATCCCTGGTCTTCAGGCTAAGGTACATACACTCGAAATGGACCGTGTTCCAGACAGGTATCCTGGTCAAGGTCAAAAAGTTCTTAGGAACTAAAGCCACTCTGCCCCCCCCCCCGCCCACTCCCCTCACCTGCTCACTGACAGAGTACCCAGCTGGGAGGGCCTGCGCCCAGATAGCAGCGCTATCCTCTCCCAGCCAGGTCTCTGTGAAGCA
This sequence comes from Phrynosoma blainvillii, assembly GCA_026167975.1. Taxonomy (NCBI): domain Eukaryota; kingdom Metazoa; phylum Chordata; class Lepidosauria; order Squamata; family Phrynosomatidae; genus Phrynosoma; species Phrynosoma blainvillii. The sequence continues at coordinate 88,569,881 of JANUYF010000002.1, read as the reverse complement.
AGCCAGGTCAGCATCCTCATCCAGGAGAAGATCCTGGATGATATGAGTCTCATTTTTAACCGACCTGGCATTGCAGAGGAGCAGAGTGAGGTTCTGTGGAATGGTAGGTCTGCTCTCCAAGCCATTCTGAGAAACAGAAGGAACTGAAGGTGGGATAGCTACTAAACAGCGATCACAGCTTCTTTTGTAACATATGTTCCTCCTGGTCCTGCCATACCTCCCATCCCCCAACGCAACTCCGATGGTCGCCCCCGTCACATTCCCGGCCTCAGGTGAAGTCATAGGTGTTAAAACCAGAGATGAAAACACAATAATTAGGATGAAGGACAATCCCAGACCTCATTCTCATCTCGGGTGAGAAATCCCCATGACAAGGAACCTAAGTTCCACTCATACACCTCCTCAACATATAGAATAGTATAACTGAGCCTCTAGTTCTGAAGGGCTATAGCAGCAAAAAAACACAAGATGGCCACGTTGCCGCAGATGGTATCAGGCCCACAGGAGAAAGGATATTAGGCGAGGTCTTCCAGCCACCCCAAGTATTAATAATGGGCACAGGGTGAAAGTCCCTTCTCATTCTTGGGTCCTATGTATATATGTCCCTCCCAGAGTGTTACCAATGGGCCCAGAGTCCTCCAGTCAGCCTATGAATGCCGCCTCAGCCACTGCTGTAACCGGGGGAGAGATGGTAGGAAGCGGGTTTAAATACCATGGCTCCTCCCGGTACCTCAGCTGCTGCAGCTATCGCTGGCTGCACAGCTGGTCTTCCTGGGGCTGCTCGGGCCGGCAAAGTCCTCACCCCGCAGCACTGGTGCTGCCGAGTGTTAAAGGGGCAGTCCAAGCCTTTCAGGTGACTCTACGCCACTCCCTCTCCTCCTGGGATGGCTCCCAAGCCCCTCTGCTGCCTTTGCGTTCGCGTTGGCGTTTGGGGCTGGATTTAAAGGTCTTGGCCCCACTGGCGCTGCCGGGTGTTAAAGGGGCAGTCCAAGACCTTCAGGTGACTCTCTGCCACTCCCTCTCCTCCTGGGATGGCTCCCAAGCCCCTCTGCTGCCTCCACGTCCGCGTTGGCGTTTGGGGCTGGATTTAAAGGTCTTGGCCCCATTGGTGCAGCGGGGTGTTAAAGGGGCAGTCCAAGGCCTTCAGGTGACTCTCCGCCACTCCCTCTCCTCCTGGGATGGCTCCCAAGCCCCTCTGCTGCCTCCACGTCTGCGTTGGTGTTTGGGGCTGGATTTAAAGGTCTTGGTCCCAAGCCCCTCTGCTGCCTGTTTAAGTTGTGGGTGTTTGCAGATGACCTGGTGATATTCCTAGAGGATCCAGCAGAGAACATTAAGAAGCTGAAGGAAGTATTAGATGAATTTGGAGATCTAGCAGGATTTAAAGTAAACAAAAGTAAAAGTGGAATAATAACAAAGAGCATGACAAAAAAAAGACCAACTAAAAGAAAAAAACTGAAATTAAAATAGTAAAGAAGATCAAATATCTAGGAAAAATAATCTCAAAAAACACTGCATCATTATATGAGAATAATTACCGTATTTTTCGCCCTATAACACGCACTTTTTCTTCCCCAAAACGTGCATGGGGAAGTCAGTGCGCCTTATAGGGCGAAGGGCCGAGGCCGTGGGGAGAAGGAGGGCTCCTTCCCCCTGCGACCTCAGTCTTTGAATGGGCTGGTGCTAGGATCGAAGCGATCCCAGTGCCAGCCCATTGAAAGACTGAGGCCGCGGGGAGAAGGAGGGTTCCTTCCCCCCGCGGCCTCAGTCTTTGAATCGGCTGGCGCTGGGATCGCTTCGATCCCAGTGCCAGCCGATTCAAAGACTGAGGTCGCGGGGGGAAGGAGGGCTCCTTCTCCCTGCGGCCTCAGTCTTTCAATGGGCTGGCGCTGGGATCACTTCGATCCCAGCGCCAGCCGATTCAAAGACTGAGGCCGCAGGGGGAAGGAGCCCTCCTTCTCCCCGCGGCCTCAGTCTTTCAATGGGCTGGCACTGGGATTGCTTCGATCCCAGCGCCAGCCGATTCAAAGACTGAGGCCGCGGGGAGAAGGAGCCCTCCTTCTCCCCACGGCCTCAGTCTTTCAATGGGCTGGCGCTGGGATTGCTTCGATCCCAGCGCCAGCTGATTCAAAGACTGAGGCCGCGGGGGGAAGGAGCGCTCCTTCTCCCCGCGGCCTCAGTCTTTCAATGGGCTGGCGCTGGGATCGCTTCGATCCCAGCGCCAGTTGATTCAAAGACTGAGGCCGCGGGGGGAAGGAGCGCTCCTTCTCCCCGCGGCCTCAGTCTTTCAATGGGCTGGCGCTGGGATCGCTTCGATCCCAGCGCCAGCCGATTCAAAGACTGAGGCCGCGGGGGGAAGGAGCCCTCCTTCTCCCCGAGGCCTCAGTCTTTCAATGGGCTGGCGCTGGGATCGCTTCGATCCCAGCGCCAGCCGATTCAAAGACTGAGGCCGCGGGGGGAAGGAGCCCTCCTTCTCCCCGCGGCCTCAGTCTTTCAATGGGCTGGCGCTGGGATCGCTTTGATCCCAGCACCAGCCCATTCAAAGACTGAGGTCGCGGGGGGAAGGAGCCCTCCTTCTCCCCGCAACCTCAGTCTTTCAATGGGCTGGCGCTGGGATCGCTTCGATCCCAGCACCAGCCCATTCAAAGACTGAGGTTGCGGGGGGAAGGAGCCCTCCTTCCCCCCGCAACCTCAGTTCAATGGGCTGGTGCTGGGATCGGAGAAGTTCTCCGATCCCAGCACCAGCCCATTGAACAACCGGCCTCCGGCTAAAGGGAGGAATCCTTTTTTCCTGGATTTTCTTCCTTTAAAATTGGGTGCGTCTTATATGCCGGAGCGCCTTATATGGCGAAAAATATCAACACCTGGAAGAAGATAAAAGATGATCTAAAGAAGTAGAAACTGCTGGAACTATCACTGTTAGGGAGAGTGGCAACCATCAAGATGAATATATTACCAAGAATACTATACCTCTTTCAAATAATTCCAGTAATAATGAATGAACAGCCATTTAAATCTTGGAGAAAGGATTTAGCAGAATTTATATGGCAAGGGGGTTAAATAACTGCGGGGATTAAAGCGAGTATTAAAATGACTGCCATGCAGGATAGAAAGGAGAAAGGAAGGTTAGGATTACCAAATCCGCAAATATATTATAATGCCAATGCCCTCACTTGGATAAAAAAACTGGATACTCTTAGAAAATAAAAGTTTATTTGAGTTAGAGGGTGATAATTTATATGTTGGCTGGCATGCCTTCCTATGCTATGGCAAACTAAAAGCAAATAAAGGTTTTGAAAAACATATAAGAAAAGCACTGCACAAAGTGTGGACAAAATCTTAAAGATACCTCTGCCTGAGAATACCAAGATGAACATCCGTACATGACAGAAAATTTCAGAAAAGATACAAAAATCAATGGAATAAAAAACGAAACAAAAAAAAAAGATAGGTAAAATACTCTTGGCCAGTGAAGTAAAAACCATGATAACAAAATTTTACAAACTCATGTTAGATTATGAACTGAAAGGAGAAACAATTAAAATGAATGTGGTCAAATGGATGCAAAATATAGGTAAGCAAATTCCTTTGTCAAATTGGGAAAGAGTATGGAAAGTAAATCTTAAATTTACAAAATGCAACAACTTAAAAGAGAACTACTGCAAAGTATTCTTCAGATAGTATATGACACCAACTAAACTGGCTAAGATAAAGAGAAGAAACAATAATACCTGCTGGATGTGCGAAGAAAATCCAGGGACATTATACCATGTGTGGTGGCAATGTAAAGTGATAAAAAAATATTGGAAAAGCATACATAAAATTATCAAGGAAACAATACATAAAAATATCCCACTAAGACCTGAACTTTTTCTACTAAACATCACAGATGATCTTCAGACCAATTAAATCAAGATGAAACAAGCATGTTACTGTATATGGTCACCACAGTGAGAATGACCTATGCAAAGTATTGGAAGAGCAAAACTATGCCTACCATGGAAGAGTGGTTAGTGAGATTAAATGAGATAGTTACAATTGACAGAATGACAATGTACCGTATTTTCTGGCGTATAAGACGACTTTTTAACCCTGAAAAAGGGTCTTCAAAGTCAGGGGTCGTTTTATACGCTGGGTAGAGGAGGAGGAGGAGGAGGAGAATGGAGGGGAGAAAATGAAGGAATCCAAGCAAGATGAGGAAGAGGAGGAAGAAAAAGGGAAGAAAATGAAGGAATCCAAGCAAGAGGAGGAAGAGGAGGAAGAAAAAGGTGAGAAAATGAAGGAATCCAGGAAGGTGAGGAAGAGGAGGAAGAAAAAGGGGGGAGAAAATGAAGGAATCCAGGAAGGTGAGGAAGAGGAGGAAGAAAAGGGGGGAGAAAACGAAGGAATCCAAGCAAGAGGAGGAAGAAAAAGGGGGGAGAAAACGAAGGAATCCAAGCAAGAGGAGGAAGAAAAAGGAGGGAGAAAACGAAGGAATCCAGGAAGGTGAGGAAGAGGAGGAAGAAAAAGGGGGGAGAAAACAGAGGAATCCAAGCAAGAGGAGGAAGAAAAATGAGGGAGAAAATGAAGGAATCGAAGCAAGAGGAGGAAGAAAAAGGGGAGAATACGAAGGAATCCAGGAAGGTGAGGAAGAAAAAGGGGGGAGAAAATGAAGGAATCCAAGCAAGAGGAGGAAGAGGAGGAAGAAAAAAAGGGGGGAGAAAATGAATGAATCCAGGCAAGAGGAGGAGGAGGATGAGAAGGGGGGCAGGGGAGAAGAAGGAAGCCACTTCTAAGATTGTTGTTGTTGTTGTTGTATGCCTTTGAGTCATTTACGACTTAGGGCGGCCCTATCATGGTGTTTGCTTAGCAAGGTTTCTTCAGAGGGGAGTTTGCCATTGCCTTCTCCTGAGGCTGAGAGAATGTGACTTGCCCAAGGTCACCCAGGGGGATTCCATGGTTGAGCCAGGATTCGAACCCTGGCCTCCAGAGTCATACTCCGATACTCAGACATGGTGACCAAATATCTTTAATGCAAAGGAGGACAAGTCACTACAAAAATGTAGGACATACAAGAAAAAAATGTAGAGAAAGCTAAAAGCACTAATATAAATGTAAATCCATTGAGGACATTTTGGAATTCCTCCTGGAGAGAGGGTTGACATGGAGGGCATATCCTGGAAAAGAGAAGGCTAAGTAGCTCATTGAACTACAAATCCAAGAGCTCTCCTAATATGGATCCATGGCAGTTAAAGTGGTGTCAAGCTGCATTAGTTCTACGGTATGGATGCAGCCTGAATCTGCACTGCAGAAATAATACAGTTTGACACCGCTTTAACTGCCATGGCTCCATCCTATGGACTCCTGGGATCTGCAGTTTGCTTTGTGGTACCATAGCTCTCTGAGAGAAAAGGCTAAATATCTCACAAAACTGCAAATCCCAGAATTCCATAGTCTTGAGTCAGGGCAGTTAAAGTGGTGTCAAACTGCTTTAATTAATTTCTGCAATCCAGAAACTGCCAAAGTTGATGTGTTGCTTGACCATGGCTTCTTTAACGAATAATTCTGCACAATGAAAGAGAGAGAGTGTGTGGACCTTTGAAGATTTATCTAAAGAAGAACCAAGTTCCTTACTTGGAGGTTATATGTGTATGTTGTGTGCCTTCAAATTGTTCCTGACTTATGGTGATCATGGGGTTTTCTTGGCAAGATTTGCTCAGAGGAGGTTTGCCAATGCCTTCCCCTGAGGCTGAGAGTATGTGACTTGTCCAAGTTCACCCAGTGGGTTTCATGGCAGAGTGGGGAATCAAACCCAGGTCTCCAAGTGGTAGTCCAACACTTAAACCACTACACCATGCTGGCTCCTATTCCCATGTACTATCTATGAAATAATTGCAGACTTTTTTGTTGTTCTTGTGGGTCTTCAAGTCCTTTCCAACTTATGGTGACCCTAAGGCAACCTTATCATGGGGTTTTCTTGGCATGTTTCTTCAAAGGGGGGTTGCCATTACCCTCCTCTGAGGCTGAGTGTGTGTGACATGCCCAGGGTCACTTACTTGGCCGCAAATTGTACATACCCCAGAATGCATCACTTAGTATATTGGCAGTCCTTCCTCCCAACACTTTCTCGTTTTCCCCTAACCATCTCATAGCTGGGAGATGGAAATAAATTTTAAAGCAGCATTTGAATCTGGACTATTTTTTAAAAAGTAAAGTCCAAAACATACTGCAGAAATAAATGCTAGGAAACATGAGAGCTGTAGTTTGTTGTGTTTCTAAGTGACAGTTTTCCTGCTATGTACCGGCATGTCATAAGCATTTGAATTAAAATTATCATATTGAAATCAAATCTGATGTTTTTTTTTTTAATTATTTGGTGTGCATTGGAAGAGGGGTTGTCTTATATAGGGAGTATATCCCTAACTCTATATTTTTACTGGAAAAGTTGGGGGTCGTCTTATATGCCCAGTCGTCTTATATGTCGGAAAATGCGGTATATTAATGGGAAAACTTTACAACAATTTGAGAAGGAATGGGAAGATATAACAAGATTACGGGAGAAGTAGAAATAACTAAACATAAAGGAATAAGGAAGGGGTTAAGAATGAGGAAGGTTAGGGAAATGGACCTTTCCAAAAAGTGGTTAGGGTATTTAATTTAACCTAAAAAAACCCAAATGCAACTGGTGAAACAGTAAGAAGGAACAGCTATTGTATCATGTTATTTGGAAGTCAATAGGGATGTGGAATGAATGCTCCATCATGAAAACCCTTTAGAATCTCCCAACATAACTTGTTTTCCAGTATCACATCCCTTTTGTTTACTTCACAGTTGGGGCCACTTTATAGGAATGGGAGAGCCACTTGATTTTCCACTATGTGCATATGTGGTAAAGTCTGCATTTGTCGCTAATGTGAGTTTTGAAAACAACAACTTTGGGACTATAACTCTCAGAATCCCCCATTGGCATGACCTGTGCCCATCCCAGTTGAGGGATTCTGGGAGGAGTTGTCCAAACATAACTTTTCCAAGCAGTAAATTACAGTGCATAAGTGATATATTTATTGTATAAAAATCTATACTTAAGCCACTGTTTACGTAACTGTAAGAAATTAAGAAATTCTGCTTGTTTTGTGATATATATTTAATTTATGGTAAATCAAAGCTGGACAGATTTAGTATGACAGTGAATGCTTAAGCCTCACCCCACAAATGAACTCATAGAGAACAACTGATATTGCCTTTTTCTGTACATAGACTGGTCTCCAATGAAGCCAAGCTTCATTTAGATTTTAGATTTTAGATTTAGAATATGCTATCAAAAATGAATATGATTTAGAATATAAATAAAGAATATGGTTTAGAATATACATATCAAAATATGCTACCCAGAGGTCCAAGAAGGATTCAGGAAAGGAAGAGGCATGAGGGATCACATTGCAAACATACAATGGCTAATGGAGTGCACCAGGGAATTCCAAAAGAAAATCAGCATGTGCTTTATAGACTATAGCAAAGCCTTTGACTCCATAGATCATGAAAGGTTATGGAATGCCCTTAAAGACATGGGAGTGCCAACACATCTGATAGTCCTGATGAGGAATCAGGACAACATACTACTGTCAGAACAGAACATGGAAAAACAGAATGGTTCCCAACTGGCAAAGGGGTGAGACAAGACGGTATCCTTTCACCCTATTTGTTCAACTTGTACGCAGAACATACTGTAGGAAAAAGCTTGGACACAGAAGAAAGAGGCGTGAAAATAGGAGTAAGGAATATCAACAATCTAAGATATGCAGATGACACCATTGTACTAGCAGAAAACCTCACAGACCTGGAATACCTACTAAGGAAGATCAAAGAAAGTGCAAAGGCAGGCTTAATGCTGAACATAAAAAAAAAAAGACCACCGAGGACCTTCACTAATTCAATCTAGACAATGAAGAAATAAGAAATAGTAAAAGAATGGGATCAAACATTGATAGAAATGGGGACTGTAGTCAGGAAATCAGTAGAAGATTAAGAATGGGGAGGATGGCTATGAAGCAACTAGAAAAGATTCTAAAATATACAACTCAGCACAAAAGTTAGACTCATATCGTATTCCTATTATCATTTATGGAGGTGAGAGATGGACAGTTAAGAAAGATGATAGCAAGAAAATCAATTAAGATTAAGAATGGGGAGGATGGCTATGAAGCAACTAGAAAAGATTCTAAAATATACAACTCAGCACAAAAGTTAGACTCATATTGTATTCCTATTATCATGTATGGAGGTGAGAGATGGACAGTTAAGAAAGATGATAGCAAGAAAATCAATTCATTTGAGATGTGGTGCTGGAGAAGAGTGCTGAGGATCCCATGGACAGCATATTTGTACAAATGGGTCCTAGAGCAGATCAAGTTGGAAACCTCCCTGGAAGCCAAGATGACAAAAATGAGGCTGTTGTACTTTGGACACATCATGAGATGAGAGTAATCTCTAGAAAAAAACAATAATGCTGGGGAAGATGGAGGGAAGTAGGAAGAGAGGAAGGCCATATGCTAGATGAATGGACTGTATTAAGGAGGCCACAGGTATGGATTTGCAGGATTTAAGCAGAGCAGTGGAGGACAGAGGGTCTTGGAGATGTCTCATTCATAGCTTTGCCATGAGTCGAGATTGACTCAAAGGCAGTTAACAACAACAACAAATCAAACAAAACCAGGGTAGATTTCACCTAATGTCTGTTAAGAATAGAATTTACATGGCCTGGGGCTCTGAGTGCATCTGTGTTTATCCATGTCTCCAATCTTTTTAAATTTTTTCTTTTGTGAACCTAAATAATGACATTCAGATGACTACAAGGGACATGTTATAAGAAACAAACATCTTGACAGTGGGGTGTGTTAAGTAGCAGCTATTCATCAGTGACTTAAGGTACTTCTGATAATACTATTGAACCTGTGGCTAACATTGGTGATCATCTTGACAAAGGGGGCTGCAGATGGGTGGCACAGAGCCGCCCTGGGAAGTGGCGGATTGGGGCTGTGGCTACCCCCACGCCGTGGCCCCGATCCCCCCTTTTGCCACCCTGAAAAGAGTGGCAAAATGATGCTCCTTTCAGGGGTGGCAAAAGGTGTGAGGCTCTTCATTGCTCCTTCCGGCGCAGTGTGTCAGGACGCTGCACTGGGAGGGCATCACGATGCCGTCAGCATGGGGTTGGGGTGACTGGCATGCAGCTGCCTTGCTCCATCTCTGCCTCCAGGCTGGCCCTTTGGGCCGGTCTGTAGAGGCCCATAGTGGGATCTATTAAAGCAGGGGTAGGCAACCTTTCCCCTTTAAGGGCCGAGGGACTTCAGCTCCCAGAATCCCAGGAGCTATTGGCCAACATGGGACTATTGGCCAACATGGCTGAGGCTTCTGGGAGCTGAAGTCCCTCGGCCCTTAAAGGGGAAAGGTTGCCTACCCCTGTATTAAAGAAAGCTAAAAAGCCATCCTGAGCCCATCCATTTCAGCTGATTCAGGAAGCTGTGCAGATACATGCCTGGTTAATGGTTGGATCGGAGACCACCAGGTGGTAGTAGCTGGTGTCAGTGTGCTGTAAATCTTTTCCAGGCTTTGGTATGAATATTAAGGGAACTATCCAAAGTGTTGAACTGTAAAAATAGGCTCAGTTTTTGGAACGCTCTTTTAAAATTTGGATTGAGTCCCAGAATGGATTCATGGCTCCACTGAGACAGGATAGGCATCTGCTCCTGACACCAAGTATGTTGGTAGAGCTATGGAAAGAATCCTGCTTGAGCCCCTGGAAAGCTGCTGGCAGTCGATACTGCTCTAGGTGGACTAATTATCTGATTTGTTATAAGGGAGATTTCAGTTTTCCTAGGATGCTCCATGTTTCCAGCATGTAAGCTGAGAAGAGAAAGTCAGTACTGAACACGAGAGAGTGTAGCAGTCCTGACAAGCACTCTCTCATTGACTATGGCAACACTGATGTACACTGACCACCAAGGGGCATCCCTTCCCAATGGTACCATGTACAGAAATAGGCAACCCTTGAATGGTGGTGGGGTAACAGCATATCTTCATTCTGCCTGAACCCATAAAAGATAGAGTTCTTCAGACTTGAGACCACAGTCACAATAAGCAGTGTTAACCATTATGACATGCTCAACACAAAGTATATAAAAAGTACATAACTTCCACTGTGGAAGTTCTATTGACAAAGCTCAAGTCCTCTTGTGCCCCACTCTCTTTCAAACCCACAGAGCATGCAAGCAGCCTAGCTTTAAAAAGAAAATATTGTCAGAATTTCTCTTCAGAAATGGAGTGTATACACAGAGACACAGACAAGCTGTCTTGTGACAGTAAAGCAGGGGGCGGGGAGGGATTTTGGGGCCCTTTGGAAAAAAAATTGTGTTCGTCTGGTTAAGCTGACAAGCTTTAAGTCCAGCCAACTTCTGTCATAACTGTTCTCAGTTTTTTTTAATATAAATATAAACACACATATAAACAGGTACAGAGAGAAGACACATTGTAAACATCTTGGCAGGACAAATTGCCATAAAATAAAGGATTGAGGCAATCACAAAATGTCACAGATGGTAGCGCTTATATTTTATGGCTTTTTACTTTCTCTGTGCCTGGGTATGCATGTACACCTATAGATAATACACCTGTTGATGAAAATACCTTATGCTTCTGATGGTGAACACTACTCAATAAAAATATATAGCACACTACATCTTTAAGTCTTGAATATGCCCCAAAGCTCTTTCTTGTTTTATTTCCCTGAAATACATATCCTAATTCTCAGTGGTTAGGTGGTGTCCAGCCTGTTTCTATATACCTTTACTCAGAAGTGAGGCTAACAGATTCATGTAAGGATCCACAAATTTGCAGCCCTAGTTTTTACATTTTCATCCAGCAAAGATGGACAAAACATTCATTTAAGGGTAATTTTAAATAGAGGTGAAGAAAGTTTTTTTGGGGGACAACAATTCCAAGAAGTGTCCAGATATGTTGTTGGGGTATGTCAAGTAACTTTTTCAAGCTCTGGTTTCAACATTTAGCAGTTAACATTTCCTTCTGAGTGAAACTCTTTCAGAGGACAAGCCATCTTCATATTGTGTGTTAACTGTGGAAAATAATCTTTAATTTTTGCTTTTATAATAGCTGCTTGGCAATCTTTTGCCTTGCCTTGGAAGGAGCTGTGTCTGCCTGCAGCTTTGGATAAGATCTGACTGAGGCAAAAGTCCCGAAACTGTTAGCCAAGGGTACTCTGGCTGTTTGATGTGCCAGTGACGGCTTATGAGGCAGCAGTAGAAGCAGCATGCTTCCTTTTGATGCTGAAAGCTAGGGTTAAGTATGAAGCAACCTGGTCAGAATAACCTTGAATGTGTTGTGGAACACTGTTTCTCAGGTGAAGAAAAGGAGCAGAAATTTTTTGTCCCCAATTGTGACTTGATTATACCCCTTCCCCTAATATACCCCTTCCCCTAACCCCAATCCCCACACAATGGCCTCAAAGGTGGCCTGATGCAAAAGATGACCCAGTTAGTGCACTTTTAAGAGAAAGTAGGCATTTCAGCAGATGCAGCTTGTTAATGGGTCCAAAAGTTTAAATGGAGAACTACTGGCTCAGCCTTCCTATTTGTGTTCAATTTCCAATTATCTTTCTGTCCCTTTCTCTCCTCCAGTATGTTTTTGATTTCCACCTGTCTTTCTGTCCCTTCCTCTCTACCTTTATTACTTTAGCTTATTAGAAAACATCACTGTCTTAAATCTTGTTTCTCTTTTCTCTCAACTACAGTTCATAAACCATTGTGAATTCTGTAAGTATAAATTAAAACACATCCCATTTGATATTCTTGAATTTATGCATAGCCTTGAGCACTCAAACAGAATGCTAAGCATTCAGCTGTCTTTGTGATAGGTGATGAAATAAAACAACAACAACAACCCCACAGTTCTACATTGCATCTGTAAGTCAGAAAATGAACGAGGTTGCAGATCAGGAATGGGATTTTAAATAGCACAAACTATGTTGGATTGTAGCCTTGATGTAAATAGACATTATCTTAATATTAAAAGTGAACTTTTCAAGCCAGAAATAAGAAAGAAGCCAGCTAATTTGATGTAAAGGGTTGGAAATTGTTGTTTACACACCTGCTTGTGACTTTCCTTTCGTTATAATAGATCATGCCAGGAAGAATCTTCCTCAATTATTATTTTATTATCTAGTGAATATTTATTATTGTATTTATCATATATATTTTTCTCTTGCGTTTCCTCCAACAAGTTCAAAGCATACATGATGCTCCTCTTCCATCCTTCATCCTCACAACAGTTCTATAAGATAGGTCAGGATGAAACAAAGTGACTGGCCTAAGGTCACCTAGTGGATTACATGCCTCAGTGGGGACCTGAAGCTGGATCTTCCAAATCCTAGCCCATCGCTCTAACTACTACAACAGTTATGTCAGTTTAACTAAGAAATGCTTTTATAAAACTTAAATTAGACTAACTGCAGTTCTTGGTGGACACTACAGGAAGGTGCCATTTGAAAAGTATGTATTTGTGAACAATATCAGGTGGAAGGTATTGCTGTTGTTGTTAACTGCCCTCAAGTTGGCATTGACTCATGGTGACTCTCTGGATGAGACATCTCTTAAGATCCCCTGTCCTCAGCTGCTTTGCTTAGATCCTGCAGGTCTGATCAAGTCTAACTATCTGCCATGTGGCCATCTTCTCTTCCTACTGCCTCTATTTTTCACAGTATAGTTGTATTTTCTAATGAAACAGGTTTTCTCATGATGTGGCCAAAATATGACAGCCTCAGTTTAGTCATCCTGGCTTCCAGGAAGAGTTCAGGATTAACCTCTTCTAGAACCCATTTGTTTGTCTTCTTGGCCATGCACGGTATCTTCAGCACTCATCTCCAGCACCATATCTCCAATGAGTTGATTTTCTGTCAGCTTTCTTCACTGTCTAGCTCTCACATCTGTACATGGTGATGAGAAATACAATGACTTAGAGCCGATGCAGATGGCCCCAAAAGGGCGGAGGATTGGGGCTGTGGCAACCACATGCTGCCCCCCCCCAAAGAATGATAAAATGCCTTAGAGACACCGCAGTGGCTCTTTTGTGCCCTTTTGGCACAGCGTGTGTGCATGCTGCACCAGGAAGGCATCCTGATGCCACACGCCATGAGGATGGTGTCGGGGTGGAGTTGGGGTGGCCGGCGAGCAGCTGCCCTGCCCCAACTCCACCCCCAGCCCAGCCCATTGTGCTGGCCTGCACTGTCCCTTAGACTATCCTGACTTTTGTATTCAGAGTTATAATCTTTGCACTTTAGGAACTTGTCTAGTTCATTCATAGCTGCCCTTCCCAAATCCTAGTCTCCTTCTGATTTATTGACTGTAGTCTCCATTCTGGTCAATATTTGATCCAAGGTATGGGAACTCTTTGACTATTTTTTCTCATTATTATCATCAATTTTTTCATTATCCAGGAATTCTTGTAGCTTTTCTGCAGTCATTTTTTCTTAACGTTTACCATTAAGCTTACCTGGGCACTTTCCTCCTTAACATTTTTTAGTAATTGCTCTAGGTCTTTGTTGATTTCTGCTAGTAGTATTGTGCATTATTCACTACACATTAATCGGTTTCTTCTTGCATAGCAATCCAGGAGAAAGATTTTTAAAATCCTGCTTGCTGCATGGAAGTGGAGATTCTCTCATAGAATTGGCTCAATTTCTTTTGAGTGATACCAATAGCTATGTGACTGACAAAGTGGTTTTCTTTGTTTTTGCTGCAAAAGCGCTTGTGAGGAAATTAGATAAAATTGCGACAAATTGTTTTGGAGACTGAGTACTAATTTGAGTTTGTTGCTGGTAATTTTGAAATTCTCCTATATTATTATGAATAACACAATCTGTTACAATCTATAATAGCATTTTGCTCTACTTGCTATATTTTGTATACCTCTGTATATGTTAATGTGTTTGTCATGGTCTTTGGCTACCACAATAAACTCAAAATTCAATTCAATTACTTTGCCATGTTGTTTCTCAGTGAATGGCAAACTGCCCTCTTTGTTCACATTGTAAGTAAAGGCCTAAGCAGACTGCCAGAAATAGTGCACATTAAATTGAGGCACTGCCCTGGCTCAGTGCTAGGGAATCATGGGAACTGTATTTTTTTCTGGGACATTGAGCCTTCTGTCAGAGAGCTCTGGTGCCACAATAAATTACAGTTCCCATGATTCTCTAGCACTGAGCCAGGGCAGTGCCTCAATTTAATGTGCACTATTTCTGGCAGTCTGCTTAGGCCCTAAGTTTTTTTTTTGCCTGAATACAGTATGTCATGGTAGATCTTTACTATAGTTTTTTGTAGCTTATCTGCCCCCTTCCCCACATTTCCTCTGCTGCTGGTGAACACTTTTCTGAACAGTTATTACATTTTAAAAGCAATCTGGTCTTTTAGAGTCCAGTTTTGTAATACTCCTGATTTTGTTAATCATAGCTCTTACTGACCTCATCACTAATGTAATTGATGTAAATTGTAATGGAGAGTGTTTGAAGAATCACCACCAAGAACTGTCTAATGTCCACAGGTTTACTGCATGAAGCACTCTGATTTTTAGGTCATCTCTGAAAGAAAATGTGATAACTTACACAAATAAGCTAAGCTGAAGCTTTCTTCTGGTGCAATGACTGGAATTTTCCTGTGGGATTTAATGGCTTTCCTTTCACTTAACAACATACCTTCTTGAAGCATGCCAGCAGGTTAAGACTGGAAACCATGGCCAGGATTCCAGGAAAAGAAAACTTGCAAAATAGACTTTTATGATTATCAAAGACAAATATATCTGTTGTGTCCAAACAGCCTTCCTGTAGCCACCTAAGAGATGCATTCTCTTAAGATGGTCTTTACAAGCAAAGTGTTTCCCAATTCTTTATCTTGTTGATTTTAAAAAATGTTGAAAAATCACCAGTGTTAAAAACCCCCCACATTTTCTTAAAATCAATAGAAATTCAAAATGCAATAAAAATCACAGTGGGATGGAACCAGATTCAGTCATAGTTAGAATTGTTGTGCTTAAATCAAGGGGGGGGGGTTAACTTGGTTTTAACTAACATATGGCCTTTACAGACTGCCAGAAATAATGCAGCTTAAGGGCACTTTAACTGTCCTGGCTCAGTGGTAAGGAATCATGGGAACTGTAGTTCATTGTGGCACCAGAGCTCTTTGACAGAAGAAGAAAAAAATACAATTCCAATTATTCCCTAGCACTGAGCCAGGACAGTGGCCTCAAGCTGCATTATTTCTGGCAGTCTGTAAAGGCCCCTAGTCTCACAAAAGAGTTTTTTCTTCCTGACTAATGCTGGTCCCAACATAAGGTATATTTCTATGGTTGTATCCACACTGCAGAAATAATGCAGGTTGACACTATTTTAACTGCCATGACTCAATGCTTTGGAATTATGGACTGTAGTTTTGTGAGATATTTAGTCTTCTCTGTCAGAGACCTCTGGTGCCAGAAAAAACTACAGTTCCTAAAATTCTATAGCATTTAGCCATGGCAATTAAAGTGGTGTCAAACTGGATTATTTCTGCAGTGTGGATGTAGCTTTTTGTCAGGTTTTGATGGGATATATAGTCAATGTTAAAATGTTGAAATGTAAAGATGTGTGTCTGTATTTTTCCTTGCTGAGAAAAATCTGTTTTCTGAGGCTAGATTCACAACACCCAGCTCCACAGGTGTGTGTTAGTCAAAACAAAGTTAGTTAACAAGCTGAAAGTCTGTGAGAAACAGTTTTATTTACACAAGGGGTTTTCAATAACAAAGTATGTTTTGGGAACGGCAGTCACATGATGTAATATGGAAATTAGAGGTTGGGCTAACACACGTCATGAAACATCAACCAATCAGTCTGTAAAGGCTACACCCAAAGAGGTGGAGAGATGTGGGCTGGAAATTGTGATTCTGGAAAAGTTCCTCACTTCTTTTAAAACCTTCAAGCTAAATGGATTAACTAAAAATATTTTGCTGATGATGTAGCTTGACTAACTTTCAAAATGTAGCAGTTAAAGTTTTGTTCCTGCTTAGCCATTCTGGCTAAAGTGAAAATGCTCATGCTGATTTTTGCAATAAAACAAGGAGCTTGCTGAAGCTGCCTGGGTCTTGGTGACTTGGTTTCATGGACTGTTTGACATACATCCATCAACATCACAATTCAACACTTTTATGATATAAACTATTACCAGAAAGACTAGATATAAACTGCCAGATATAGTGGCATTCCTTTAGTTGCAAATTGCAAGCTATTGTTCCTGTGATAGGAAATACAATCCATTTTAAAACTATCTGATGCCTATAAAATGCTATCCTGTAATTGTTAGGATAGTGGTGTTCTAGATTCCATTGCACCATTCCAGTAGTTATTTTTTCCATTTAGCTGTCAGGCACATTTTAGCAACAAGTAAATTCTTATTCAGCTAGTCTTTCACATACATGCACAACTCATTCACACACAGACTTGACACAGGAGTCAACAACCACTATTTAATAAAATGAACATAACAACTTCATTGACATTTCCCTCTTCATGAAAATGAGACAAACTGGCTGACTATATCTTATCTTGAAAATAACATCCACTTCCTTGCTGGGTGCTTCTGAAAACTAAATTGTGTGTTAATTATCCATGACAGAGATTTGACTGATTAAATTTATTCCAAAAAGATAGCAACAAACAACTGTGCTGACATGCTCTTAACATTTCTGCCCTTGGTTCCCTTCCCCTGAAAAAAGACTATAGCACTTCTGTGCTGTGTTAACACTACAAGCAAACACTTAAAATTTTGAACAAGAAAGGAAAGGGGGAAAATTCATCAGTGATAAAAAAAATGTTTTGTGTAGGCAGAGCAATTCAGCAGTGGCTCATTTCCATCAGCTTTACTTCATAGCAACTGTAAAATAAACCACTCAGAGAACATGTAGTTAATCTCTAATCCCTGGAGTGTAACTGCCGTTATGCAACATAGGTCACGTACTAGTTGAAGTGTGCAATGAAAAGGTGGCAATTAATAGCAGTAGTACTGGTATTATTGAGTGGGCAATTTAAATCCCTTTAATAGCTCCATGGCACTATAGTGCCTTACAGTTGCCCTTACAGAATTATGAAAAACCTGAATAGCTTGTGGCTCTTGATATCATGAAAAGACTACTTTGAGGGTAGGCCAAAGGGGGAAAGATTGGATGTGGAAATACAGCAATGTGCTGACTAGTAACCACTCTAGAGCCTGTATAGTAGATTGAGTGCTGGCTGAGATTTGGGAGATTCAGGTTGAAGTCCCCACTGAACCAAAAAAACTCATATGCAACCTTGGGCCAGTTATTCTCTCTCAACTTGACCTACCATCCAGGGTTTTTGTCTTGAGGATAAAGTAAAGCAATGGATTTCACCTTGAGCTCACTGCAGGGAAGTTGGGATGGAACTGAAACAAGCAAATAAATACTAAACCATCTACTACCTGAAGTGGAAGCTCCTCTGAAAATGTATGTAAATAGATAGAGAAAAGTATGTTCCCTGTTTCAATTCCCCAAAGTAAATCTAAACACACATACTTGAAAATAAATCCTATTGAACTCCATGAGACTCATTTCTGAGCAGCTATACAAAGGCCAGACTACTGTAGGTGGTTTAGGTGAGTGTGTCTAATTGTAGAAGAAAGAATCTTATACTTCTTTGTGCAGCACCTTTGTACTTTGTACAGCATGTTCCAGATGTGGTAGATAGAGGAAATTTCTGGGAACAGTTTTGTCCTCTCCCTGGCCCCTGATTGGCCAAGAGGATGCACACCAATGCAGTCTAGTTGTCCTTGAAATTAAACAACACCTTTTACCTTTGACTTGGAGGAGACAAATCACAGATACTTCTCCTCCTCCTTCAAGTGTGCAAGAGCAGCATCCAAGCATCTGACCATACCCCATGGGACAGAGCTGTGTCCAGGAGCAAAAGCTGCCAGTGGTGGAGGAAGAGAAAAAGCCTCCTTTAGACTACCAATGCAATACACTAGCATAGAGCTATAACTGATCACTGATTACACTGTGCCATCCTATCCATGTCAGCTCAGAAATAAGTTTTATGCTGCTCAATGGGACTTAGACAAAAGTAAAAATACACAATAAGTTTGCTGATTCTGATTGTCTAGTCAACATGACTAGGCTCACCTTGATTGAAAAGTTGAAACTCCCCTTCCTGGACACAATTTTGGCTGTTGAAGTTGGTAGTGCATAAGGAAATTCATAGTAAAGAGGCTGCTTGAGAATGGAGCAAGTCAATTGAAGCTGGACAAACCTAAAAAGGTAAGAACAAAATCCTCAAACCAAACTCTTGCCAATATAATTTTAGTCACATATTAGCAGCTTTTAACAACAGCAGCAACAACAAAAATTCAATCCATCTGCCTCTCAGGTGCAGAAACTTTCATAATTTTCTGAACTACAAAGTGTAAGGTAGCAATAAAAGAAACTGTTGGAAGTTTGTTGGCTCACACCTTGCATTGTTTCTATGAGCATGGTCAACAGGGTCAACCATCCACAGTGTTGCTGTGAAGAATTTGCAAGACACTTTGCAGACAAAATTGCTCAGATTTGCTCTGACTTGGATGCTGTAGTTGACACAGGTCCAGTGGATCTTGGTGCCTGCTTGTCTTGTATTGTTGAATAAGTTTCAGTTTGTGCAGCCTGAGGATGTGGACAGGATCCTTGGAGAAGTGAGGACCACTACGTGCATACTGGATCCTTGCCCTTCCTGGCTTCTGAAAGCAGCCAAAAAGGGACTGGCTAAGTGAGTAAGGAGAGTGACAAATGCCTCAGTGCAGCAAGGTAGATTTCCATCCTGTCTAAAGGAGGCTGTGGTGAGGCTGTTACTGAAAAAGACCACCCTGGACTCCACTATTTTGGATAACTATCGACCAGTCCTGTTCGTTTCCAGGCACAATTCAAAGTGCTGGTCATGACCTATAAAGCCCTACATGGCTTGGGTCCAGACTATTTCAGAGACTGTGGGGGTTGCAGACTGCCAGAAATATGCAAATTGAGTCCACTTTTAGGGTTAGGGTTAGTGCTAGAGAATCATGGGAATTGGTTTTTTTCTGAGACATTGAGCCTTCTCTGTCAGAGAGCTCTGGTGCCACAATAAAATACAGTTCCCATGATTCCCTAACTCTAACCCTAACCCTAAAAGTGGACTCAATTTGCACTATTTCTGGCAGTCTGCAACCCCCCTGTATCTCCCCATATGAACCTGTGAGAGCCCTAAGATCTGCAGGAGAAGGCTTTCTCTCAGTCCCACCAAGATCACAGGTTCACCTGGTGAGGACATGAGAGAGAGCCTTCTCAGTGGCTGCTCCCACCCTTTGGAATGCCCTTCCTCTGGAGGCTAGGCTTTCCCCCTCCCTGCTGGCCTTTCACCAGCAAGTAAAAACATTTTTATGCTGGCAGGCTTCCTGTATATAATGCATAGCAGGGTGGTTTTTATGGAATAGGTGGGTTTTTAGTTTGTTTTTAATTTTTATATATTTTATGTGGTTTTATACTGGATGCAGATGTTTTAATTGTTTTGAATTTTATTGAGATTTTAAATGTTTTATCTGTGAGTTGTCTTGGGTCCCTCTGGGGGAAAAGGTGGCATATAAATGAAATAAGTAAATAAATAAATAAAATATGAGAAACAGAATTATCCTAATGAAAAATTCATGCTGTTAAGAACTGCATTGAAAAGGACAGTGGGTAGCAGTGCATCCACACATGGGGAGAGGAGAGAGATGGCTGTAACACTGCATACTAAAATCAGGCTCATCCATGTCATAGCATTTGTGATCACTTTCTATGGATGTGAAAATTGGACAGTGCTAGCCAAAACAAAACAAAAAAAAAACAAACAAAAAAAATCAACAAAAAACATACACACATTGATATAAACATGCAGAAGGAGAATTCTAAAGATAACATGGATTGCCAAAAAGACAAACAAAAAAGCAAATCAAGTTTGAACTGACTAAACTGAGGTTATTTGGTTATATCATGAGACAGGATGACTCACTGGAAAAGGTGATAATGCTCAGTGAAATTAAGGGCAGTAGGAAAAGAGGAAGACCACATTACAGCTCAAGGAAGCTGTGACTCTAAACTTGCAAGACCTGAGCAAGGCTGCTATTATTAACAGAGTCTCTTAGTGGTCCCTCATTCATAGTCACCGTAAGTTGTTATGTGCTTTGATGGCACATAACAACATGGATCTTGCATGCATACAGATGAGTTTTGTTTACAGATGTTTAATAATAATAATAATAATAATAATAATAATAATAATAATAATTTTAAAATAATAATAATAAAAAATTGTATCCCACTTTCCACCCCAAACTAGGACTCAAATTGGCCAGTGCATGACTGGCCATGGTGGAAGCATGGAAGCAACAGCGTCTGGCCCCACTATTCACCTTCATGTCATTCTCAGGGAAAGAACACATGGATATAGCTATTATCTTGCTGCATTGTATCAGGTTACAAGTATCAGGCTGCAGAATGAAAAATTATGCTTCCTTTTGTGCAGTCCATTTTACACAAAGAAGCAGCTGTGTGTAATACCCAACTGACAACCAGTATATGAGTCACTTCAGGAACACTGATCTCCTTGTTATCCCAGCTGTTTGTGGCACCATGTAATGCTGGTCAGTCCATTCAGTGAGCTAGGACAAATGAATGTTTTACCAAATGGAAGACCTTCAATACAGCTATTGCAATCACATTCTGGTGAGAGTAATGCCATTTTGTGGGAAGCCACACTTCTGTGTTAAATGGTAGCACTCCTATGGTCAATCCTGTCCAGTATGAGTAAAATAAGCCAGGAGTTGGTAGGAAAGTTTTAATTCTCTTTCCTGCTCAGAGTAGCAACATTACTCTAAAGTTTCCAGAGTGTCATGAATATTTTTGGCAGGCTGGAGCCTCAGATGATATCTTCACTCATTGGAAATGTTTGGCTCTGTGCTATGGTTTATTAGTTGGATTAATTTTATATGACCTTCTGAGAACTCTGTGTTGGACCATATGGCAACATATGGGAAACATTTGGCTTTTATTAGCGAGCTCACTTTTGCCCTTGTTTTTATTGCTAGTAAGAGTTTCATTCTCTTTAATAATACACAGCTCTTTGTCATCTGTATGAAATATTTAATATCTTTTTCTAACTGTATTTTGTTTGAGGTTTGCCTGAAGGTGTAAACATTAGGATTTGGTGAATTCTTACAGTATTTAACTTTTTACGGGGGGGGGGGGGGATCCATTTGAAGGAGGTTTTTTTTAAAAAAATATTCATTGAAAATGGGGATTTGTTCCAAAATGTTTTAGCTCTTTTACAGATTTTTTTTTTTTTTACCCTTTTTGCTTGCAATAGCACAGTTTGAAATGTTACTTTTTGGGACTGCGATTTCCAGTGGCCTTGCTGGCAGGGGGATTCTGGGAACTGGGGCTCAAAAAGCAGGGTGACCAGATGTCCTCACTTTCCAAGATGTGTCCTACATTTTAACCTTCTGTCCAGGAGAAATTCCAAAATGTCCTCCTTTTTGAGGATGACTAAGAAGCCCATTGACAAACACCACATTTGCTGTTCCCCTTCAAGAAATTCATCAACTTGGCAGCCTGTCCTTATTGCAAATAGGGGGATAGGATGGATCCTTCTAAAGTTCTTGTTTCTTAGGAGCAGCAGCAGACAAGACTTGCTCCCAGAGCTCAGGGCTCATTTGTTTCTCAGAGGAGAAAAGGACAGCAAACATGTTAGGCAATGGGCTATGTGAGGATGCAATGCAAATGTTGAACATCCCCCCCTTAATTTTAGCACAATGGACAAATGAAAGGAATAATTTAAATGTAGATTCAGTGCAAGGATGCAGTGGCTCAAGTGGCTAAGGCGCTGACTCTGTTGATTGCAAGATCAGCGGGCTGGCAGTTCAAGGCCCAGGTGTTGCATGATGGAGTGAACTCCTGTTACTAGTCCCAGCTTCTGCCAACCTAGCAGTTCAAAAGCATTGAAATGCAAGTAGATAAACAGGTACCACTTTGGTGGGAAGGTAAACAGTGTTTGGTGCAGTTATGCTGGACACATGATCACAGAGTAGTCTCTGACAATGTTGGCTCTTTGGTTTAGTAACGAAGATGAGCACTGCCCCCTATGGTCGAACATGGCTTGACAACCTTGTCAACAGGGAATGCCTTTACCTTTTTACCTCTAGATTCAGTCAAGGGTTTGATAATAATAATAATAATAATAATAACAATAACAACAACAATAATAACAATAATAATAATAATAATAATAATATATTTATATTATTATTGTCTTCATTTAAGCGGGGTATAAATAAATTTTATTATTATTATTATTATTATTATTATTATTATTATATATCCCGCCCCTTTGAGATCAATCAGGGCGGCTAACAGCAATAAAATACAGTACAAATACAACAAATCTAGTTCTAGTTGTTGCTAGTAACATACAATTTTAAGCATTTGTCTTGCTCAGAGTTCCATAAGTCTATTGCAAGCCAACAAGGCTTAGAAACCAACAAGGCTTAGCCAACATAGGGCCTTTGCAGACTGCCAGAAATAGTGCACATTAAATTGAGGCACTGCCCTGGCTCAGTGCTAGGGAGTCATGGGAACTGTATTTTTTTCTGAGACATTGAGCCTTCTCTGTCAGAGAGCTCTGGTGCCACAATAAATTACAGTTTCCATGATTCCCTAGCACTGAGCCAGGGCAGTCAGTGCCTCAATTTAATGTGCACTATTTCTGGCAGTCTGCAAAGGCCCATAGAATCTATGATTCTAAGACTCTATGAGGCATTTTAGTAAGGATAAGTGTTGGGAAATTTATGTATTGCATTCTCCTTTCCCTCCTGTCACTCATTCTTGGAAGGCTGTTTAACAGACTCTCTGAACATTCTAAACTGCCAGTAACTGCAGTCAGCAGTCAGTAACAGTGAGGTTAACAGACTCTTCCTGCTATATTTCATCTCCAGTTAGATTAGGTTTTAGTTCTTTTATGTAAATATTTAGGCAGAGTGACCGGATATCATAACCACAAAGGAGGACTGTTTGTTTGTTTTTAAACCATAAACTACATGTTTGCCATTTTTTTTGAGTTAGTCTTTATTCTTTAGGAAAGCATATTTAAAATAATAGTCTGACCCACACTTTTTGCTTTTCTGCTGATGAAAGCTGAACTCTAACGCATTTAACTTTCATACCTGCATTTTTTTAGTTTACCTTTAAAAGGGTTAACTTTTAACTAGGGAAAACTAAAATTACACCCCACAATAAGCTCATCAGAAAAATACAGTTGAGTACATAATAAAATCCAGTATATATAATATAGCCTTGAATAAAGAGTATGGAATAAATGTATATATTATATTCTGTTTTTAGCTTTTATTTTGTAATGTCCTATTTTTTTTAATGTCCTACATTTTGCAATGCTTTGTCCTCCTTTGCAATTATGATATCTGGTCACTCTGCCTAAAAGTATTTTCTCCAAGGTTTAGTTAAAGGTAAATCTTTTCATGCATTACTTATATGTAGGACATGACTAGGTCTGGGGTGGCAGTGTGTCTTCCCCACATACAAAGGGTTCCCATAATCTCATATGGTCCAACATTTTCCTAGACATGTTTGGCAAGATCTTCTAATGGCTACTCTCAGGGTTTGGAACTTCTTACTTCTGCTGGCCAGTGAAAACATTTTATTTTGTTTTGTTTTGTTTTGTTTTGTTCTGATGGGCTTTTAGGAATTGACCTTTAGGGCTTTTAAATAGTGTGCTGGTTTACTGATTTTTTATCTTTTGCCTTTTAACAAGTTTGTTTTAAATGCTTTTAGGTCTATGGATAGTTTCAGTACACAATAACTTTTTATGTGTTTTTAGGTATGTTTTTCTAGTGCTTTCTAGTATTGGAAGAAAGGTGGTATATAAATGCATTACAACTATAGCTACAACTACTACTGCTACTACTAACAATAAATATGTTACTGAAAAATAATATGGTCAAAGATAACAAATGACTGATTGTACCATTGGGCCATGTGAAGGCAACTAAAGTACCCTTGAAGAATAATATTTATTCTTACTGCAGAATCTATACCAGTTATCAAATTTATTTCTGGGTTGCATGCTCTTGGTTTCTTTGTCTATTGTTGAACTGTTGTTGCGCACCTTCAAGTCATTTCTGATTTATGGTTACCTTAAGGTAACCCCATCATAGGGTTTTCCTGACAAATTTTGTTCAGAGTAGATTTGCCCTTGCCTTCCTCTGAGGGTGAGGGAGTGTGACTTGCTGAAGGACACCCAGTGGGTTTCCCTGTTCATGTAGGATTTTGAACCCTGGTCTCCAGAGTTGTAGTTCAATGCTTAAACTACTCCACAATCCTGGCTCTCCATAGATGGATTTGTTGTTGCTGTTGTGCGCCTTCAAGTCAGTTCCAAATTATGGTGACCCAAAGGGAAGCCTGTCATGGGGTTTTCTTGGCAAGTTTCTTTAGAATGGGTTTGCCATTAGTTCATATATAATAGGGACACATGGCCCTAACCCCTTTTCACACCCCTGAAAGCCTCTGGATTCCCTTCCCACCCTAATAATAATAATAATAATAATAATAATTTTTTATTTGTATCCCGCCCCTCTGCTTGGCAATCGAGGCGGCGTACAGTAATTTAAAAAACAACAGTTAAAACACCTTTATCCCACACCCTAGCCCTCCCACCCCTTAAAACAGAATTAAACTACATTGGAATTAAAATCAACAACATAATTAAAATAGAATAAAAAAAATATTGGGTGACATGCCATGGCAGCCAGCGAGGTAAATAATAGATCACCTCCATTTAGCCGGGTAGTTGTTCCGGGAAGGCCTGCCAGAAGAGATCCATCTTTACTGCCTTTTTAAAGGCAGCAAGAGTGGTGATGTGACGGATCTCGTCTGGTAGGCCATTCCATATTCTGGAAGCGGTTGCAGAAAAGGCCCTCTGGGAGGTCTGTGAAAGCCTGGTCTTCATAGGCTGCAGCAGGTTCCTTCCAGAGGACCGAAGTGCACGCGCGGGGGGGGGGGGGGATCATACGGGGAGAGCCGGTCCTGAAGGTAAGATGGACCCAAGCCATGTAGGGTTTTAAAGGTCAAAACCAACACCTTGTACTGTGCCCGGAAACTGATCGGCAGCCAGTGGAGGGATTTAAGCACCGTTGTTATATGCTCCCTCTTAGATGTTCCGGTAATTAACCTAGCTGCCATGTTTTGTACTAGTTGAAGTTTCGGGGTTAAGCACAAGAGTAGCTCCATATAAAGTGCATTTCAGTAATACAGATGTGAGGTTACCAATGCATGTACCACAGTTTCCAGCTCCCTCATGTCCAGATAAAGGCACAGTTGGCGTATCAGCCGAAGCTGATAACAGGCACTCCTGACCGCCACATTCACCTGACTAGTCATGTGAAGCGACGAATCTAGGAGAACCCCCAAACTGTGAACACATTCCTTGAAGGAGAGTGTGACTCCATCCAGGACTGGAGACTATATTCCCAGATCTGGTTTTGGCCCCGTGACTCTTAGTACCTCCGTTTTGTCTGGATTTAGTTTCAATCTGTTTTTCCTCATCCAATCCATTACCTCTCTGAGACAGTCATTGAGAGGAGAGACGCCATCTGAAGTCTGAGCCGATGATCCGGTCATGGAGAAGTATATCTGAGTGTCATCAGCGTACTGATGACACCGCGCTCCATGCCTCTGAATTATCTCACCCAGCGGCTTCATATAGATGTTAAATAGCATCGGGGACAGGATGGCACCCTGGTGGATGCCACAATTAAGCTTAATTTTGGAAGAGCAACTGTACCCGAGCCTCACCCTCTGGGATCTACCTGAGAGGAAGGAATGGAACCACTGCAAAGCAGTGCCTCTGATTCCCAACTCTCTCAGACGATCCAAGAGGATGGAATTGTATCAAAAGCCACTGAGAGATCCAAGAGCACCAACAGGGTCACACTACCCCTGTCGATGTCCAAGTGGAGGTCATCGGTCAGAGCAACCATGGCAGTCTCCACTCCATAGCCTGTCCTTAAGCCGGTTTGAAATGGATTGAGATAATCGGTTTCGTCCAAGATTGCCTGGAATTGGGAAACAACTGCCCTCTTGATCACCTTGCTTAGGAAAGGTAGCAAGGAGACTGGTCTATAATTGTTTCTATCCAGGGGGTCCAGGGAAGGTTTTTTCAGGAGTGGCCTGACGGCCACCTCCTTCAAGGACGATGGTACAATGCCTTCCCTGAAGGACACATTGATTGTATTCTGGAGGAATACTCTCAGCACCCCCCCCCCCCCGGACGACCAGCCAAGATGGACATGGATCAAGAGGTCAAGTCGTCTTCCTCATTTTTCCAAGGAGCTTGTCCACGTCATCGGTACTCACAGATTGAAACTGATCGAGTAAATCACCATCAACGGAGTTGCTGGATACCTCATCTACAGATTCTGTCGAAACAATGACATTTAAGTCGGCTTTTATCCAAGAGATTTTATCTGCAAAGTAGATGTTAAACACGTCACAGCAGACTGTCGTCGGGTTAAGTAGGGGATTCGGCACCAGGGAAACCTTTGTCAATTCCCTCACCACCCTAAACAGCTCTGTTGGACGGGACTCTACAGACGCAATACGTGCAGAACAGAAAGATTTCTGCACTGCACATAAAGCCTCCCAATAGGAATCAAGATGCTTCCTATGGCGAGTTCTGTCAGATAAGAGCCAAGTCTTCCACCATTTGCACTCTAGTCATTGTCCAACTCGCTTCATCCTCCTAAGCTCCTCTGTATACCAGGGCCTATGATTCGAAGTGGGCTGGAAAGGGCACTTGGGAGCGATTGTGTTGATAGCCCTGGTGAGATCGGTGTTCCAAGTATTCACCAAGGCTTCGACAGAATCACCGGTGTCATCAACTATTAAACCCTCTAGGGCCTTCTGGAAACCAATTGATTCCATTAGCTTTCGAGGGTGGACCATTCTAATAGGTCCGCCACCCCCGCGGGGGCAGATAGTGGTCTTTAGCTCTATCTTGACCAGGAAATGATCCATCTATGATAATACGGAGGCTTTTATAACCTCCGCCCACGGATATTCCTGTTCCGTACTAAAAACCCCATCGAGGGTGTGACCAGCACAATGTATGGGCCCGTCAACCAATTGGGATAGATCCATGTTTGGCATGGTCTCCATGAACTCCCGAGCTGCACCGGTTAGATTAGACAAGCTGGTCTCGAGTGGGATGTTGAAGTCGCCCAGTATCAAAAGTCTGGGTGACTCCAACAGCAACTCTGAGACCAGCTGGGTGAGCTCAGTTAGGGAGTCTGTTAGGCAACGGGGTGGCCGGTATACCAACAGAATCCCTAAACTATCCCTGGTTTTCAGGCTAAGGTACATACACTTGATGTAGGCTTTTTTCCGGATAGGCTTCCTGGTCAGGATTAGGTTGTTTCTATGAACCAAGGCCACATCGCCCCCCTGCCCACTTTCCCTTATCTGCTCACTTACCAAATACCCAGCCGGGAGGGCCTGCACCCACGTAGCAGTGCTGGCGTCTTCCAGCCAGGTCTAGGTAAAGCATGCCAGGTTGGCCGCCTCATCCAATAAGAGGTCATGGATAATATGAGTCTTATTCTTAACCGACCTGGCATTGCAAAGGAGCAGAGTAAGGGTCTGTAGAATGGCTGGTGGTCTCTCCAAGTTATCCTGGGACACAGAGTGAACTGAAGAAGGGATAGATATTACACATTGATCCCTTCTTCTTTTGTAACATTTCTTCACTCTGTTACCTCCATACCAACCCTGCCCCCACACAACCTCAATGCAGGCTCCCAGACTATTCCCGGCTCCATTATAAGATGATGATGACAGGCGATCCAGCTAATCCTGTCCTATAATAAATAGCAGTGTCTTATAATTAGCAGACAGGGAGGCAGTTCGCCGGAGGAGAGGTGGAATTGGGGGGGGTTATCCCCCGCCGATGCTCCTCCTGGCTAGCACAGCTGTGGCAGGGACAGGCTGCATCTTTAGATGGTCCCAGGGCTGTCCCAGGCTGGTCACAGTCCTCCACAGCCCCAAATGCCACCGCCACCGTCCCGTGGTTGCTGGAGGAGAGATGGACTCAGGGAGCTTTTTTATCCCCCACCGATGCTCCTCTTTAGATGATCCCAGGGCTGTCCCAGGCTGGTCACAGTCCTCCGCAGCCCCAAACGCCACCAGAACTACCATGAAAGTACACTAAAATGCTGTAGTTGGGATTTATTTGCCTTCTCTGTCAAAAATCCAGGAAAAATCAGTCCGAAATCATAGGGAAACCAAAAGTGACCAGAAGTTTTCTCTTATTCTCTTATTCTCATTTTCATATCAAAGTAGCTTACTAGGAGGATAACTGGCCCTTCCCTTGGCACAAAGACCCACTCCTTATACACAAAGGCTACTACTTGTTCAGTGACTGCAGTATCTTAAGTCTGTCTTACACCACCACAAATCACTTTTACAGTCATTGAACACATAATAACCCAAAGCCCCCTCCAATCTTTTAAGTAGTGCAGCCCCTCCAAAAAAAGTCCATGTTGGAGGAGGGCTTCATGACTGAAAAGATAGATTTGAGGAGGGTGGCAGGAGGAGACATAGATACAGAGGTATACGTACCGTAGTTACATCTCTATAGCTATCTCTTTTGATCAAATTTCTTGACCAAAATAATAACAATACAACATTGTGTAAAGGGGCTTTATTTCCCCTCTCCACACTGTTCAGTGCCTATCTGGTGGGGCTCTCTTTTTAAATGAGCAATGGTTTTAAGAGATCAGATGAACAGTGGCAAAAAAAAAAAAAAAATCCTTCCTTGCTTCCTTGATGCATTTTGTATTGTTTAGCTGCAGAACGTTAAACGTGACTAGGGTTACAATTTTATCCCTGTTTGTTTAAATGAAAAATTGGCTGTACCAGCTGAAATATGACTTACAGGATATGAAGAATGGAAATTCAGAACTCAGCTGGGCTTAGTTGGGGGGTGGGGGAGTGGAGGGAGGAAATAGCAATAAAAATAACCCAAACCAAATTCTTAGCATTCTTGACAGATTGTTTGTCTTAACATATGCTTCTATTAATTAGCAGCTACGCTCGTACATTTGCCTCATTATAAAAATTCATGAAAGAACATTTGTGCTTTTGATCTGTAGATGCTACTTTCATGATGAACATATACATTGCCTGAGTCTCTTGGCTCCATATTTAAATACCAGGCATGAAGGTTTTCTAGAAATTCTACTTAGCTAAAAGCTTTAGTGCATGTTTTTCCTGAGAAATATTATTATTTCAGCTTTTCTGTGCCTTTGGTGTATAGCAGTGAGGTTCTAGAGGAATTTAATCTTTTGTGAATTCCATAATGAGCTGACTTGATCTGTTCCAGCCCAGAGGAACATGTGGATCAGAAGAGCGCTAGCTGTTAGATTTCACACTTCCCTGAATGTTGCAAAACAGTTCTCAGTTCAAACAGCATGTTAAGATACTTTTTAAAAAGCAGCACCATTTTTGATATGAAAATGCATGATTTGGGATCAGATATTTCAATGCATATTCAACTTTAAATTCTGTGCTAATTTTCTCTTTTTGAAAATTACAGAATTAATTACTGCAGAATGGGACAGAAGGGGCATGGGTGAACATATGTGAAAGTGACACAGACTAACAGTGTAATGATCTATATGATTACATTTTCAGGCAAGATACCTAATTCCTTGTAACATTCACACTCCCAAAGCTTTGTGTGGTCACAACTCCCCCAGGAAGCCAGATACATGTATAATGATTCTGGAAATACATACCTGTACATAAACAGACACAGGTGTGACCTACATACTTCAAAAATGTGACAGAAGAGAAAAAGGAGGTAGCTGCTCTAGTGATCTGTAGTTCAGACATCTTGTTAAGATTATCTTTTGGCATAAAGGAAGATTTCCATTTGCAGGGCTTCTTTGCTTATGTGTGTGCGCGTGTGCACATGCACACCCACACCCACACCCACACACACACACTTGAAACCAAATAGGAGACTTAATCTAACTAGGTGTGGATGTTTTTCTCATTACTAAGATAATGTACATGAAGCATTTCAAACTGTTTATAAATATTAAGTACAATTGCTTCATTTCTCCTGGGAACCTTGCCTCCCAGTCTCTAAGCCCTGTTGAGCCATCTGTAGCACGCACATAATAATTGCTTTCCATATCTATCACTGCACTGGTTATAGTCACCTTAAAAAAATTGCTACCTAAGAAAACCCTATTAAATTCATGTGGTTGCCGTTAAGTCAACAGGCAACTTGAAGGCACAAACATAGTACCCTGGGCTAATAATGGATCAAGTATTCCCATGTATTTGCACTTGTGCTCTCTTCTAGTCATAAGGTGTGATGTACATCAGTGTGTTTAGTTCTGGAGTGTACAGTATATTGACAGTTCCATGAAAATTCTAGTGGAATTTATTCAATCACCTGTTTCTAACAGGTAGAATTCCTCCATTTTGTTTTCAACAGGCAGTTTTTCTTCTTTGGGTCCCTCCCCTCCCCAGTTGCTGCTGATACAGAATATTTTTCCGAACTATTCTAGTCACATCACACTTGCAGTCTTACACTTACCAAGAGTAATTGCAAATTATCTCATCCTGGGTGAGAAATGGTGTTTCGACACATTAAGACACTATGCTGAAAAAATGATCAATCACTGAAGGCTTTCCCCCCCCTCATCACATTTTGGCATTTTTGTGTAAAATCAATGTTTTGTGGCAAATACAGTGTCTTTTACACAAAAAGACACTGTTTTCTGTGTCATAATTAAACATTTTTACTGCAAAATATTTATTTTTTAAAAAATGACCAAATATGCAAACATTCTCATAATATTGGCTAGCATATTTTCAAATTCTTCATTGTATGCAAGAATGAAATAAAGATTTGCATGGCTGCTACTAAGTATATTGCTGAGTACATTTTTATCATATTTTAAACTGTATTGCAATATAGATAATACTGTATGCTGTTCCATCTCTCTCTCTCTCTGTAGTGTGTGTATGAGTGCACACTCATATGCCTTTAAAGGATTGTCTTTCTTTTCATAGACAGCTGCATAACTGGCAGAAATCACATTTGTGCCAGTTCTCCCATCACTGAGTCTCAACACTAGGTAAAGATTCCACTGTTATTTGCTATATCTTATCCAGTGTTAAAGGTACTTGTATCCTGTTATACATATAATTTCAGACTTCAAAGATGCATATATGCTCATGCATTGTTTTGACTGAAGGGGGGGGGGGGATTAACTTATTTCTCCAGTGAACCAGTTCAAAAATTCCTTCCAAAAATATTACCTGATTTTTATTTATTTTATTTTATTGCAATTCAGCAGTTACAAAGAGTCATGTGTCAGGACAAAACTTGAACTTGCCTGAAGACTTGATTTTTGTTTCTACTCTCATGAATCTAAAAAAAAAAAATGAAAGAAATAGCAGTGACAATAAATAATGCAGCTTGTGTAAACTTCAGAGACATCATCCTTCCAAATTGTCATGTCATCTGAACACATCTGACACAAATGCTTTTCAAGTGTTAGGAAATCTGACTTATTAAGCCTTTTTTTTCTTTGCCAACTTCCTTAACAAAAAGGGGTTGTTTCCAAATATCTTTGAAACTGGTGGTATTGCATGCTAACACAAGTGGTGCCTAAGAACATCAGATGGAAAATCCAAGCATATTAATTATATCATTAAAGTAACATTTGGTATACCACTGAGATACATTACAATAACAATAACCTTCATGTATAATAAGATGCAAAGCCAGCATGCAATGCTGTAGAAGTCTACAACTGAGAGATTGAACACAATTGTTTCCTGGGGTATCTGAATACAGTCAAGGACCAACTACAATTTTCTGTATCCATTAAAAATGACATTGAAATTCCATGTTTATTATGATTAATTAGGTGTATATTATTTTTAGTGTAATGTCTGTGCATGTGAGAGACAAAGAGGAGGGAAGATGCAGCAATGATAGACTGTGGTGGACAGGGAAGGAGGTCACAATCTGAAAGGCAATTCACCAGTTCCACTGGTATAGAAGCTCATGTTAGTCTAGTAATTGCCACCAGTAAGATACAGCTAAATCAAAATATCAGCTCCACCTGACAAATTGATAATGACCACATAATTAAACTTTCAGCTATATTCATGTGGTTAAACCATGCATCCCAATTGATTGTGTGACTGACAGACAAACAAAATAATCATAGGAAGGATCCATTTTAATTTCAATATTTATTCTTGCTGCCACCAAAATAGGCCTAAAGTTCTAAATATGTGATGTCCTCTGAAATATGTCTTTTCAATATGCTGATAAGCCTATGTAGAACCTCATTTTCTGGTTTTGTGAAACCCTTTATTTTCTGGGGGGAGGACAAGTACTTCCCCTACTTTTTTTTTCAAAAGGAGAAGTAAATCCTATCCCCTGACAGAGATAAGCCTTGAAGAGGGGCAGGGGGAGTCTCCAGTAATATGGTACATAACCTCAGGCGGGAGAGGGGCAGAAGGTGGGTGAGCATCAGGAGGCTACAGCTTTCCAGGACCATCTCTTGATTCCTGCCTGTTCATGCCCCATGTGACACCAGGAGGTTGAGGGGGAAGCCAGGCACGAATTGGGAGGCTATAGCTTTCCAAGCTCCTCTTGGCTCTTCCTACCATTATGAGACATTGGTGGTGGTGGGGCGCCAACAAAGATCAGGACACTATAGTATTCCAGGATCATCTCTTAGCTCACCATCTGGCTTCTGACACAACATAAGGAGGGAGTGTGGTGGCAGCCATGAAAGAATCAGGTGGCCATAACTTTCCAGGGTCCTCTTTTAGCTCCCTTCTCTGAAGTGAGACATGGAAAGTGGGGTTACCCAAGTGAGGACTGGAAGGCTATAGCCTTCTCGTCCCCTCTCTTGGCTCCTGCTCACTCTCAGGAGGATGGGAGAGGCATCAGGTGAAAATTAGGAGACAACACATTTCCTGAATCTTCACTTGGCTCCCCCTCACTGCCTATCCCACACATAATACTGAGAAGGAACAGGGAGAAGCTAGATGAGGGTTGGGGAAGATATCCTGTTTATAATGCAGATGTCACCATCATGCACCAGCTATTGGAACACAACTTCCAATGAGGACCCTTACAACTGGGCTGTCTCCCACCTTCCCAGCATGGGGGGAAAGGAAATGGGTGAGTCTGGGTTGGAAATGTAGGGACAATCTACAAGTCTATTTGAGGATTGGGAAGAAAACCAGAAAAATGCTGAAGGAGGATTCTTTTTATCAGGGTTTTCTGAAACTTTCCCATTTCCCCCCCTCAAATACTTGAATTCCCCCCATCTCTACTTCTGAGTATGAGCCTTCTTTGAAATTCCCTGCTCTCTAGTCTCCTTTACAGTCTTCATTTGCTTCCAAATTTCTAAAAACTCTAACATAAATGTTCAGCACAGATAGTATTTGTATTAGCAATAGTAATCACATTTACATTTCTATACTGGTTCATACTGAACTAAGCAATCTGAAGCAATTTACAGTGTGTAATCCAATTGCCCCCAACAAGCTGAGTACTCATTTTACCAACCTATGAAATGATGGAAGGCTGAGTATGTTATTGTGTGAGTTGAGCAGTGTAGATAAATCTTTGTGGAAACCTCCACTGCTGAAGCCTTCCTCCACTGTGAGTTGATCTCCATGGCATTCGTCTCTGGTGCTAATCTTACCACCTAAGAATGCAGCCTTCCCATTAATCAGACTGGAGGCAGAAGATAACTCTAAAGAGGCACATTTTATTCTCCAGTTGCAGTAAATACAAATTAACTATTTACAAGTAGATCAGAACATCAGCAGGCAGGAACAACAACAACAACAAAAATCATCAGACCTAACCTGCTAACCAGCAGAAGAAAAACAAAGAACTCCACCCCCCAAGCTGAGGGCTTAATTCATTTGTAGACACTTGCTAAATATCCTCAAAGTCCAACCTCTCTTTGTGACTCATAGTCACGTGGACAATGGTTCTCACAAAACATGATGACCTAATATGTTTACAGTTGTCATCCCAGACACACACTGTCCTTGACTATCTTCTCTTGTGATTGTTTTTTGTATTCCACCTGCAGGCAAACTTTCCCATGTTGTCATTTTACACTCAGACTACAATTCCCACATCTGTACATTTCCACACACAAGTTACATTTTCCAACCGAGTAAACCTTGGAGTCCCTCAGTTTCAAACTTAGCAAGAGTAATTCTAAAAAATTACTCACTTTTCTATTACAAGGAATTGGGGGCATGGGAAGTGTAGTGATATTTCAGGACATTAGATTTTTAAAATGATTTACTCATTTTGATACTGCTAGTAACATGTGGAAGATCAATATCAAGTCATTCTGTCATTGAAAAATGTGTGCAGTTTCATGAGATGCATTACCCAATATATTATTGGATAATTGGATAGTAGGGTCTACAGAAAGAGTGGACAATGAATTGACAAGATGTAATTTATTGTAGGTCCCATCCTTTCTCACCATTCACTATGCTGGCATGGGCTAATACATGGCTGAAGTCAAACAACAACAGGATGATGACACTTTGCTTACCCCCATCTACAGCCAACTGTGCTATGAGATAAGAGATGAGGAGGTATGTGTTGGTAGAAATATTGGCATTTGATGTGCAGTGGGCAGAGGTCAGCACATGAAAACCATAGTGTGTTATTTTCAATTTTTTTAAAAAAGAATATTCCCCACCCCCTCATATTCTTGCCATTGCATATCTTTACATTAACTATGTTCCATCTTTCACTAAGGATTTTCAAGGTGGATTTTTTAAGAAAGTACATCACATTTATTTATTTACTTATTGGATTTATATCCTGCCTTTCTCCCAAAAGGGGATTCAAGGTGGCTTATGATAATTTAAAAGGAATACAACTAAAATATTAATTACAAAAGTTAAAAAAAGAATGAAACAATACCAGTATTAAAATAACAGTGAAAAACACAACGTAGTTAAAGCCATTTCAATAACAAATAAAAAGCATTAAAGCATTAAAAACAGCACATCAGTCACACACACACACTACATAAGTAAAATTCACACCTCAAAAGCCTTCTAAATAATAATCTGTTCACCTTCCTTGCAAATCTTAACACTTGGGATGGCTTGTATAGGGAGATACAATCCTCCATATAGTCTGGACCCAAGCTGTTTAGGGATTTAAAGGTCATAACTAGCACTTTGAATTCTGCCTGGAAACAGATCAGTAGCCAGTGAAGCTGTTTCACCAGGGGAGTCACATGATCCCTGTAGTCAGCCCCAGTTAACAGTCTGGCCATTGCATTTTGGACCCACTAAATTTCCAAAGGCAGCCCCGTGTAGAGTGTGTTACAGTAGTTCAAACAGGATGCAATCAAGGCATGTGTCACAGTAGCCAGGTCCTACTAATTTTAACTGTGCAGATAAACTCCTGGCCATAGATGAAACCTGGGTATCCAGGCTCAGATTCAAATGCAGAAGAACACCCAAGCTGTGAACCTGAGATTTCAAGGGGAGTGTTCACCTTAATTCAGTCCATTACTGGCAGCACACACTGGTTTAGTGCAGAAGCAGCTTCCTTGGAATCAGATGAAAAGGAGAGATAGAGTTGGGTGTAGTTAGCATGCTGATGACACTGAACTCCAAAACTCCAGATGATCTCTCCCCATGGTTTCATTTAGATATTAAACAGCAGGGGGACAGAACCAAGCCCTGAGGGACACCACAGGCTACTAGCCAGGGTGTTGAACAGGTTCCCCCAGCACCACCTTCTGGGTCTATCCCCACAAGAAGGACTGGAGCCACTGTAAAACAGTGCCTCTGAGCCCCAACACAGAGAGGTGAGCTAGGATACCAGGGTTGAAAGCCACCAAGAGGTGCAGCAGAACTAACAAGCCACAACAAATGCGTAGTGATGATAGTTGAGATTAGCTAAATTCACCAATCTATTCATTCAAAAAACCCTCTCTCTTTGTTGTATTATATGTTGTTTTAACTCAATTTGTGAGGTGCCCTAGGTCCCATACTGGGAGAAAGGCAGGATATAAAATGAATGAATGAATGAATGAATGTCACATGCCCTGCAGGGAAAATATGTTGCTTAATGGTAAAATATTTTATTCCTTTGAGAGTTGCCAAGTGGCGTCTGGGGAAGTTATCCTACAGATGTCCTCCCTGGATGCTGAGGCAAAGCTCTGTGACCATCATTTGCAACATTAGATGTAACATAAGGAGACAAAATTATTATTTAAAAAAAATCAGCCAATGAAATGTGTACATGAACATACCAGCTGTGCACACTGGTAAACATTGAAAAGAAAACAAAGGAAAGAAAAACAAGTCAAACAGGGTGATATATTGATGGTCTTTTGGCTAATTCTCATCCTATAGTTAGGTCATCAGATGAAGATTTACTTAGCCAGCAGACATTTCATTTTCAGTTGACCAAATTGTAGGACAATCTTTGTCTGATGCCTTCTGACCAATGACAATCAGATGAAAAACCCTTGCTGATGTTCTACATCCACTAGCCAGTTATGTATGTATAACCAAGGTTTAAAACACACTGCAAAAATAATCCAGTTTGAGATCACTTTAACTGCCCTGGCTCAACTGCCTATGGGAATTCTGAGAACTGTCGTTTTGTGAGACATTTAGCCTTCTGTCAGAGAGCTCTGGTGCCACAATAAACTATAATTCTCAGGATTCCCTAGCATTGAGCCAGGACAGTTAAAGTGGTCTCAAACTGGATTACTTCTGCAGTGTGTTTCAGACCTTAGTAACATCTCCTGACTCAACCCACCTCCCACCTTAAGAGCTAGCAGCCAGATTGGGTGAAAGAGGTCCATTTGTCTTCTGATGAGAATATTTCTACCCATCTCACACTAGAGAGAGGCTGCAACAAGGACTTGTGACAGGAGTTCTGCTTCTGATTGTTGCAGCATCATTTGCTGCTGCTGGTGGTGAAAACAACTTCATTCTTGCACCCTGATAAGAAGCTAAATTGACTTCCTTCATCCAATTATGGACCTGTAATTCTAGATTACAAATCTGTAACTCCAATACTGAATGCCAGCCAAGCTTTAGAAGAGAAAACCATTGATCAAAAATAGGAAAGTATTTGGTACCATGGTGTGTGTGTATAGGTGTGGGCATATATATTGTGCCTTCCTTTTGAATTCCATCCTCCTTGTCAAGAAAGGAAACATAAAAAACACTGGAAATAGAAATAAGGAACAAAGGGGGGAAGCACACGAGTGCTTCCGTCGGCGCCTCTGAAAGGAGCGCTAAATCAGTGCTCCTTTCAGATGTCAGTGAAAGTGCACCCCAAAAGTGTAGGGCGCACTTTCACTGACTTTTCTGCCGCAGCGTGTGCGGATGCTGTGGCAGGAGGTTGCCCTCGGCGCGCCGGCCGTGCGGAGGGCTGGCAGCTCCGAGGGCAACCTCGGGAGGAGGAAGGGGCACCTATCATGTGGCTGCCCCTCCTCTTCCCTGCCTCGGAGACGACTCTATTAGTCGTCTGCCGAGGCCTCCTGTCACTTTGAACAGAAGATGGCAATGCACTAGCTCGTATGTATTCCAAAGTCATCTACAGTAATTTTAGGAAACGTTTTCAGATCACAAGGCCTACTTTTGTCATCCATAAGTTACTGATGTTTGTGCTTTCTGACAAATATGTGACCCCATCAGAACCTTATTCAGAAGCCTGAAAGACCTTTCCCAACAGGTTTCTGAGGTTCACCAAATCCCATCACACTAGTAGATGGTGTCTAGCACAGTGCTGAAGTTAGGTTAGAAAATTGCATTTCTAACAAAATATACAAATAACAGAAAAATAACTTTTAAAAATGTTGACACCAGAAAACAGATTGATAAAACCCATGTTGCATCTTTTCCAGCTATACAGGTAGAATTACTGACCATAAGCAATTTTGTTCAAATAAACAGCCATCACTTCTTGTCCTTTTACACAGTTATACATAGTTTTCTATTTGAAGAGATCAACACATATTAGAAATGTGCATCTCACAAATTGGGAGGCTAATATTGAATTTATATAACATGCTCATGAATATATTGGCTGAAGATTAAGGACTGAGATGTAGCAGAATATATAATTCCATCTTCTCCAATCCCACTTCCACCATTTCTATTTTATTTTCTGCAGTGATTCTGAATAATGATGACTGAGTTTGGTCATTTAACAACAATGAAACATATGGCTAAACTAGTATGAATGAAGTTGATAGACTCTGTTGTTATTCTACAGGGATGTTTCTTTAAAAAAATAGTTTATTGCTATTTTCAGAAATAGAAACAATTAAAATGTATTATTATTAAAATGAGCTGACTCTTTGCCTGGTTGTCTGATTTTTTAAAAACAGTTTAAAAATTGCACAAACTGAATTTGTGTTTTAATTACAATTTTATGGATTGCTGTAAGTGAAAAAAATCTTTAGTGCATTAAAAAAAAGACTTGTGAGACAGGAACATTATCTTTTTGAAATGTTAATTCATATGTGCTTATGACTGTCTAATGCCAGAAAAAGAATGATTTTGACATACTTTGGCCTGGCTCTGATAGAGTGAGTAGGATTGAAAGAGCCACATCGCTCCATTTTATATGTGAACTTCTCTCAGGGCTTGGATGTAACACATTGCAAGTAAAGATGTTCCCTGTAATTATGCATTACTTTAAGGGAAATGAGGGCATATTTTTCAAAATAGTGTAATATTTAACAATATAATTCCTCTCTCTATTTATCTGTTGCTGTTTGCAGATACTTTCTGGAAGCAAAAAATAAAAATAAAAATATTTTGGTAAGGACTTCTTTCCAGCTGATGGAATTTTCTGTTTGCTTTTTGTTTGTTTTAGAAGTTTTTTTAAAACAAAAAGCTAACAAAGTAATCAACAAGTTATCTAT
Source organism: Phrynosoma blainvillii (assembly GCA_026167975.1). NCBI lineage: Eukaryota > Metazoa > Chordata > Lepidosauria > Squamata > Phrynosomatidae > Phrynosoma > Phrynosoma blainvillii. The sequence continues at coordinate 88,530,756 of JANUYF010000002.1, read as the reverse complement.
TTTTTCAATAGCAGAATGTTAGGGCCTTTGCAGACTGCTAGAAATAGTGCAAATTGAGTCCACTTTAAGGGTTAGGGAATCATGGGAACTGTATTTTATTGTGGCACCAGAGCTCTCTGACAGAGAAGGCTCAATGTTTCAGAAAAAAAACAATTCCCATGATTCCCTAGCACTAACCCTAACCCTTAAAGTGGACTCAATTTGCACTATTTCTGACAGTCTGCAAAGGCCCTTACTTTGCCTCCTGCTCCCCTACCCCCTCAATTTTGGGCATTTTCCTATTTCTATAGACACTTTTTTCCCAGGAAAGGAATTAAAACCTAGCAAAAAGAGAACAACAATTTATTGTTTTTTATGTTAATGGCAATGAATTACTTAGGAGTTACAAAAAGTTACTAACAATTTGCTTTTACAAAACCTTCTCTAGCCCTCTCTCCTTTTGCAGCCCTGGTATGACCAGAAAACAGTTTCTGAGAAGAGCAGAAGGGCTTTGGGAACAGGAACAAAATGAAGTACAACATGGCTCCAGTGAAACTGAATGCATTACTCTGAGGGAAAGAGTACATCAGGGGTAGGCAACCTTTCCCCTTTAAGGGCCGAGGGACTTCAGCTCCCAGAAGCCTCAGCCATGTTGGCCAATAGTCCCATGTTGGTCAATAGCTCCTGGGATTCTGGGAGCTGAAGTCCCTCGGCCCTTAAAGGGGAAAGGTTGCCTACCCCTGGAGTACATTTATAGAAGTCCTAGGTTCATTTCTGGTTATTTCCAGCTAAATGGATCTGAGATAACAAAGCTAGGAGAGACCTCCACTTGACACCATGGAAATCCTTTACAGTCAGAGTTGGCAAGTGTTGGGGAAAGTGTGGCCCTCCAGATGTTATTTGACTATAACTCCTATGACCTTTTACTGTTGGCTTTGCTGGGTAGGTGTGATGGGAATTGGAGTCCAACAACATCTGAATGATCATTTATTCCCTGTCCTGGTCTAAGACAGTTTCCTAGGTTTAAAGAATCACTAGAAATGAGGTTTTGTTTCCATGCTGCTGCTATTTCTCTTGGGTTTGTACTAAGTAGTATTGCATTTCTTTGGTTATTTGTTTTTGTTTCACACAGAATGGCCCATAAGTATGCCATAAAAATAACATAATCATGATTTTATTTGCTCCATTATAAAATATATGACAATATTATGTTTATGGTTAAATACAACCGCAAGGACCTTCAATTGGTGCCAGACAAGGAAGTTGTTTTCAGTTAATGCACTATGTCAGAACTCAGTAAACATATCAGATTATTTATATATGAACATGGCTTGATGTTTTGAGAAAATGGGCAATAGGCACGTTTACCTTGCTTTTATTTGGGATTAAATATCTAAAATTTAGAGAGTCATAAAAATATTGTATCTGCAATATGAGCTTTCTCTGGCTGTGTTATGTTCGTTAGTTTGGTTCCCCTCAGAATGTTTGATTGCTCCTAATGATTCTGTTAGAGCTTAAATAACAGAATTCAGCACAAATGCATTTGTTGCGAGCAGCAGAAACATAATTTCTCTGGAACTGCAGCTGTTGTAGTTGAAGATTAGGCTCTTACTATCCATTAGGGAGATTACCGTCTCTGCCAGCTGACTTAGTTTTTATACAGCCAGCGATTTATTAGATTGCTTTGCTCTTAAGTGTGATAATAGGCCTTATGCTTAGCAAGGTTTAGAGACTTCCAGTACATTAATATTTTATGGCAATGACAGTCAAGACACATTTTGTTTACCTAACGAGACAAGCCAAGCTAGAGCTGATGTGTGTTAGAGATTAGCACTTAACTCATGCAGGAACCCTGCCAATTTAGTGCTTTAGTGCTTTGCAATAGCTTTTGGAATTGTAATCTAATAATTTACATATTTGGTGCATTAACACTGTGTGCAAATACTGTGTATTACTGCAGTTCTGCATGAGGCATTATTAGAAGGTAAAAGTCTTGCTCACCGTTTATGATTAGCAGCTCATGCAAAGGCACATGAATATAACTGTCCTGCAATGCTAGAGCTTGGGGTACCAATCTTAGGGCTGGTTTACAAAATGAAAATTATTGTGGTAGAATGTAATCTGACAAAGCACAATTCAAATGCATTAGTCTCTTTTTTTTGGAGGGGGGGAAAAAAAGTCCTCAAAATCCAAAGAAAGAGCTATTACATTTTTTTTTGCCACAATATATGGAAAGATACACATTATTGAACATATGGGCATACAATTATCCACATTTTAGCACATTTTGGCAGAGGACAGATGGATGGGTGTTTCTTTACCCCACTTCTGAAGGCAATGGGCATTTAAATAAAGACTGGGGGAGGAAATAGGCAAATAATTATTTGACTCTGCATCTCCTCCTCCTCTCTTCCCCCAGTTATTAACTGTTTCTGCCCTCATTAAATCTCCTGATATGCTGTTTTGCCTGAGCAGCAAGGAGAAAGAAGTGTTTGATTTTCCCCCAACATCCACCCAAGTTATGACTGAGTGGATGGGGGGGAAATGGCTTGGAAAGTAATTTGGGGCGTCTTCCTGATGGCCATTGTTTCTTCTCTCCTCACCCACCACCTGGGATTAGAGACGGCTGATTATATTAAAATCCTGCCTCAGTTCTTCAGGATCTCAGGCAGAGGATAGGGGGAGAAGAGGCAGAGAGAACACCAGTGAAGGCTTTACATTTTTTTTCATGCTTACAGAAAAGATGGACACTACAGTTTTGATCAAAAACTTATTTAAAGCTGAAATCATACAACATCAGTGGGAATAGGTAACTATGCAAGTGGAAATGTGCATGTCTTTCCCTGTGATTGAAAGCTGCATGTGGCTGGAAGAATACATATAAATGTAAATAGCTAGGGACGCACACAAGGAAGTGTAGGCAATTAAAAGTTGATGCAAAGATGCAAATATCCACACTAATTTGCATAACACACCTATGTGTAGACTGACCCCAAGGTACAGCAAAGCACAAACCACCAATACTGTTAGAAACAAAAAACACCAGTGAGAATGACAGCTGCTTCCACCATGTCTCTGAGTGTATCCACACTGCAGAATTACTGTATAGCAGTTTGATATCACTTTAGCTGCCACCTGAAATAGTTATCTTGCTTTCTGCCTAATAGACCCATATATAATTTTTCACAGCATTGAAAAATCTTTCCCATTGAGCTATCAGCCAACTCTTGGTGTTGATTTTTGAAGGTTTACCATTGCTGTGTGCTAGGTCCATGCTATGGTTTTCAATGCACATAAAGCATCAGTGTATGATAGTGCCTGGTATTGTATGTGTTTATGTGTGCTAACTTGGGCAGGGGAGCACTTACCTCCATGGCCCTAGAGACTAATACAAAATAGAAAAGGTAACACTAAGTGCAGCCTATCCAGATAAAATTCAATGATATAATCCCCAAATATGGCTGGGCTGAACTGTCAGAAGACATAGAATCAGAACAAATTTATACATGCTTTCATTTAAGTTCTAACTGAGATGGCTGTTACCTTTTCTATTTTGTATTAGTCTCTGGGGCCAAGGAGACAACTTTCTGTTTTATCTCTTGGCATTCTGCATAGTGGGTAGCTTCTAAGCATAGCTGCATGAGGCTAATGAGCTCTGTCAGTTACTCAGCATAACTAATTCACAGAGCCTGAAGAGCAGGAATTATACTGGTCCTGACCTCCATGAAGGTAGATGCTTGCCATCTTAAATAGCAAAACAAAAACAAAACAAAGCAAACATAGAAATGAAATTTAAAAGCAAAAGCCTTCAAGTAACTCAAGGGCTGTACAGATGGCCCCTAAGGGGCGGCAGGATGCTGCCCCTTTCCTTGCTGGATTGGGGCTGCAGCCCCAATCTGGGCTTTCTGTGGTGCAAAAAGAAGCCACAAAAAGTGGCTCCTTTTTGCGCTGCAGAAAGGGTGCCCTACCTGAAGTGGCAGTGGCTTTTCTCTGCTTCGCGCTGAAGACATGCCCTTTTTCCACCCGCTGTGTGGTTGTTTGGGCGGTGTGATGCCAGCCTGGGGGTGGAGTCGGGGTGTCTGGTGTGCAATTGCCACACCCCCACTCTGCTCCAGGCTGGCCCTTTTGGCTGGTCTGTACTGGCCCTCAGACTCTGATTCATGATTGCAACATCAATGCCTGACCCAGGTAGCATGGCTGAAGTAGGAACTTCTTACTTCAACTGAAGTAGACACCCAGGCTGAAGTAGGAACCTGAAAAATATCAACGGCAAATGAAGACAAAACAGGAATTCTTGCTAAGATCTGCAACTGGAATGGGGAAATAATGCAGAACTGACTGATGCATAATGAACCCACCCCCCCCCCCCTTTTAAAAGAAAATGGATTTGATAAGGCATACACAGTCTGGGCTTTGATACCGATGACTGATCCATATCGTTTCTCCATGTATAGAGTTATGACCTTTTCAAGGCGAACCATGTGAAGATCAAGGGCACTTTCACACTAGACAATTATAGCACTATGAGTCCAGTTTAACTGGCATGGTTCTAGCCTATGGAATCCCAGGATTTGGAATTTTAGGAGGGGCATTTAGAATTTTCAGGCAGAGGGCTCTAGTGCTCATCAAATGACAAACTCCAGGATTCCATAGGAAGTCTAAACCCCACACCTCCAAGTCAGCCTGAGAGCACCTCTTTTTGACTGTCTGTGGGTCGATGCAGACCAGTCTAAAGGTCCGACCTGGAGGTGGAGTTGGGGTGGGGCAGCCGCACGCCAGCTGCCCCGACTCCACTCCTCCCCCATCCTGATGCAGCATGCACACACACTGCACCAAAAGGGCACAAAAAAGCTGTCACAGTGACTGAAATGGCAGCCTTTTGCTGCCCCCAAAAGGAGCAGCATTTTACCGCACTTTTGAGAGTGGCAAAAAGGAGGATTGGGGCTGTGGTAACTGCACACCGCAGCCCCGATCTGCTGCTCCCAGGGGTGGTTTTGTGCTTTTTTTTGGGGGGGGGGGCTGTTTGTATCAGCCCTGTATTATTTAGCCACAACAGTTAAAGTGGAATCATAGCACCACAATATTGTACTGTGGAGTGGCCCATGGTCATTGTACATATGGCCAATGCAATTTTCATTAGCATAAATGTACTTTTCCCAGCTCTGTCATCACAAGAATTATTTTGGTCATATCCCACACAAATGTTAGTTTGGCCAAAATGTGTGTTCATAGGAAGCTGATGAAAACTTTTCAATAGGCAGGTCCAATAGCAAGTAACGCTTATTAGGCAAGTTGTATCAACAGATAAATAAGAAATGGATTTCAGAAAGCAGACGGGCAAAGATGGGAAATGGGACTATGACAATCAACTCCACATTACAAGAAGCTCAGACCTTCAACACAAATGCAATCATCTAGAAAGTGGCATATCTGTCTGAAGTAACTAATCACTAATTATTCTGTCTGAAGTAATTAATTTTACTGCCCCTTCTGCAGCTGCTCCAGGTTGAATGGGAGCTATCCTGGTGCTGGACCTTGGGTTACCATGTTTTCAGAATAGCAATAAGGGGCAATAAAAATTCATGATGAGTGTGGTTGTCAATTAGGAAGTGATGATAAGAAAATTTATTAGTTTTTAAGAAATAAAATTCAGTTTGACACCTCTTTAACTGCCATGGCTCAATGCTATGGAATCCTGGGATTGAGCTGTTTAGCTTTCTCTGCCAGAGAGCTCTAGTGCCACAACAATCTACAAATTCCAGGATTCCATAACATTGACCCATGGCAGTTAAAGCAGTATCAAACTGCATTATTTCTGCAGTGCAATGTAACCTGAAGCAGCCATTTCAGGGGCAGAAACTGAGGGATGGGGAGCAGATAAAGCTTTCTGTATTGTCTTTGTGTCCCTCAGCCTGCTGAACTAGCTTGTGATGAATGCTGATATCTCATTACCAGTGTTAAAGTAAAATTCAACTGCCAGTCTAGTTGTCCTCTTATGTTGAAAGCGAAGCTGCCATCTTGTCACCTACTTTGCATTGGTGTTTATAACCAGGGTAACAGAGGCTTAGTATGATACCTTGATCCTGATACAAATGTAATTGAATACAAGCAGCTTTGTCTATAGCAAGGGCCCTTCCACACTACACAGTTATAGTGCTATGATTCTACTTTAACTAGCATGACTCCATTCTATGGAATCTTAGGGATTGCACTTGGTGAGGCATTGGAGGGGAACACAGAAACATAAGGTACATGGGCTGTGAGATTCCCATCTCTGCTGTAAAACATAGCAGCTTTATTCCCCTTACTGTGCCTTGGATCTGAACAGCTTTGGCTACCAGGTGCTTGTCACTCCCTCCTACTACCACACCCTGATAGTTCCCCATGCCCATGTATAGGAGATACCAGCGAACTCTGCCATTTTTATTTTTAACTTGACAGGGCAGATCACATAGACCATTCTATTCTGTTTCTCAAACTGAATTTCTTGTATGGTTCTTCCTTGATCTGAAGCCTCACCACACTATTCAGACTCTGCTTGCTACTTTTCAGTACTGCTTCTGATGTGGCTCCAACAAATTGGGAATACCAATTACTTCCAAAAACTAATTGCTCTGCTTGGGAGATATACTACCAGACAGTGAAACAGATGGGCCAAATGAAGCAGTTTCTGGATGTTGGAGGCTTGCTGATTAAACAATGCATGCCTCCAAAGTGTCCGGAAGCCATGTTGAAGCTGCACTCTGATTTTTAAAACTGGAGCAAAAAGGAGCTGGGATAATCTGACTCTTGGCAGTGCTGGTTGGCCCCTGCATGCATGGCCTGCCTTGGGAGCAGGATGTGTGGACAGTGGGGTTCTGACCCCTTCCAGCCGGTGTGGACCCAGGCCACTCTTTTGTGCCCATCTGCTCTAGCCCTATGTCTCACATTCCCAAATAGGTTATTGGGTTCCAGTCATGAGCAAGCAACTGGATTATCCAGGTTCCATCTCCTTTTGTTTATTTTTTATGGTGTTGTCTCCCTGTCTCAACAATAGAACTGCCCCCAAAGTAGCCCCAGAGCCAGTTTTTACAGTGGATAGGAAGGCTATATTGAGAAAGAAAGAATGTCCCATTGCTTTTATTGGATTCCGCTATTCTTTTTCACTGCAAGTTGAATGTTAGATCCTACTCAGTGTATTTTCATGGCCAATGCATATAATGATCGACTGCATGTTTCACTCAATAAGTCTGAATATCTGAAAAACTATCATTCCTTCCCCTGATTGATTTGATGATTCAAAAATATTTCCCCCTAATCAGCAGTGCAAGCCGAAGAAAATGTCATGGTTACATGCCTGCATTTCTATTTCATGATAAAACTGCTATATGTAAATGCACATCCCAATTAGACAAAAGCCTGAGGGCCTTGGCTATTTTCCAATGTGGCCCTTGGATAAATTCTTTTGCAAGGGATATGAAACTTCTTTAGCATGTAAAGTTTGATGGCAGAATGGTTTAATTTTTTTTTTTTTTTTTTTTTTTTGCTGGTAAAGCAAAAGAAATTGATGAACATGTGGTCTAAATTTAGTAGTGGCAGTGTTTTTTTTTTTTTTATATATATGTTTGAAACTTTTCAAGATGGGAAATGGTATAAAACTGTATATGCAGACATCTTTCTTCCATTCAGTCTAGTTCTACAAAGTGGATTCAAAATGAGGGAAGAGATGGCACAAGAAACAATCCCAAGTCCATGCATTGCTAGAGATTATATATAAGACTGGAAAAAAAAACAAAAACAGAAAACATATGGGCTGTTTCAGATTGGTCTAAAGAAATATAATTTCTTGTGATATGAACTGCATTTTCTGTTAACTTATATTTTGAGCTGTGATGGCTCTCATTTTGTTGAGAAAGATGGGATATAAATATATATAAATAACTGCCTAACTTTCAAAACCCATAACTTCTAATCATAGTATATCACAATGAAAATAAATGGTTAGTAAAACACTGAGTGAAATACAAGTGTGTTGTAGTTAATCTTGACACAATAAGGCATTGTAGCATATACATATGTTGAATTGGATCCAGATTTGGATGCATACATGGCTGGCAATAGCTGACTTCCCTCCTTGTCCCTCCTTTGGAAGGCCATGCATATCTCCTGAATTGCTGTCTAAGCATTTTGGGAGAGGGTTGTTGAGTGCTATAGGTTGCAATGAGGTAGGTTTATGAGGAAGAGGGAATCAAACAATGCTGGGCATTTATATTTATCGATTGTACATTTTCTCTGTTTTTGTAACACCTGCCCAGCTGCTTTGTTATGGTGAGCTTTACAAGAAATTATATTATTCAAAACTATGCTGTTTAAAGTGGTGTGAATGTTCTGCATTGAAAAATGTGTTGATTTATTCCAGTTCTTGGAATATCTCTATTTATTTTAGATTAAGTTTCAACACCTGTACAAATAGAATGAGGGTAATATGAGAATTAAATTATTCTCTAGATTTTGATTTTGCTGTTGGAAATACAACGGCATAGTTTCCCTTGCCAAAATCTTCTGACTAATTAGTCTAAATGTGTGCGACCTGCTGTAACAGAAAACATGCAGGGAATTAAGTAGAAGCCAAGAGTCACCAGGGAACCAGAAAGTCTGTGAGTTGAATGAAAGGAATTAATAACTTTTGCTCATGAACAGTTGCCCCTTATCCATTCAAATTCCTTCACATGGACCATAGAAAGTGTCTGCAAGTATGTAATCTTGGTGAGGTTTACTGTGGGATTATCCTGGCCCAATAAATGATGTATTCCTTGGATGATGTTGAGACATTCAATGGATGTACTAGGAGTACCAGTGGCCCCTCTAAAAGTGCTGTAAAGGGATTTTTATTTCATTAGACCATGTCCTAGGCTACTGGGATCTTCTTTGTCTCCTGATTTGTGATTATTATTTTTTTATTTTGATCGTTCTGTTTTAATGATGATATTTTCCAACTGTGGAAGCAAGTGAAACAGTCAGAAAAACACCTATCCTAACTGCAGCAAGAACAGTATATGCCAGATATTGGAAAGTCAAGAAAGATGTACAAAAAGATGAATGGATTATTAAGTTATTTGATATGATGGAAGCAGATATACTGTAAAAAAATTAAGTGGAGAAACAAAGAAACAAGATAAAAAAGAATGGGATGACACAATAAGGTATATAAAAAAGAAGTGGCCTAATCTCCTGGTTGAAGACTCTATTGGAAAAACAGAAGAAGACTAAAGAAGATGTTGTAGCCTATTCAAGATATATTATATAATGGAGCATACATATATTAAGTGAATAAATTAGAATTGGGAAGAATGGGCAAGATAAATGAAATAAGAGTTAAACATGTATTGTGATGTATAATATATCAAGGCAGGTATGTAATGATAAATCGGGTAGACAGATTATAATTAAATTTGAAAGCGGATAAGCAGAGAGCTAAGGGAATTAAAGGAATTGGTTAAAGAGTGGTAGCAGGAAGTTCTTTTTTGTAATGTTGTTTAATTGTAGGAATTGGTGTTAGATGTATTTGTTGTGTTTTGTTTTGCACTGTCAATGTGTATTTATCGATTTGTTATTGCACGTTTATAATAAAAATTTAAAAAAAGAAAAACACCTATCCTGAATATTTTGCCATATAGAGAAAGCAAGAAAGATATTATAATACATGGTATCTCTTCAGTGGAGGTGTGGATGGGACATACAGACATCATTTTTATGATTTTCCCTGTTGCATTGCAGAATCATATTTTTTTTTTAAAAAAAACATAGGCCAACATTTTACTGAATGAGGAATGCCCTCAGAGAGCTGAAAATGAAGCTGTTTATTCATTAAAAAAAAAAGGGGGGGGGTGTTGCAAAAGAACTTCAAAAGAATATTTAACTGATATATGAAATGTACTATTAGAAATCTAATACATGACAAGAATAACAAAAAAGTCATGTCAGGAATATGTTTTCAAATTTGTAGCTACTCTATTTCTCAGGAAAATGTCCAAAATATACAATACGGACGTAAAAACTTACTAGGAATCGTTTGGTTTATTGAGTTCTCTGAGCCTTGAAAATTGTGCTGGAGATCCCTGGAGACTGCTATAAAGATGTATTACATCATAAAGAAAATGAAGGATAGTAACCCATGTTATTAAACTGTCAACATACATTATATGACAATTTGTCCACAATCCAGTTCAACTTAAAGCCTTACTGTTGGCTGTAGCTTTAAAGAGTGAGACTATTCAGTAACCATCAAAAGCCTAAAGTATTTTTTAAAAAATGTTCTAATAATTGCTGCACTGTTCCATTGCATTATGTGTAAATTTCATTGATTCCTGTACTGCAATGGCTCACCCAGTACTTAGAAGGATTCAGAGGGATTACTAGTTTAAAAGCTTTTATTAGCTATGCAGTAGATTTCTCATTTCATACCATATTAATAATGGTTTGTTGTAATAGTAGTAATGAACAATAAATAGTCAAGCTTTATGCATTTATAATTTCCACACGGATATTGAATAATAAACCTGAAAAAATAGCAATTTTTTTTTAATTAAAAAAACCCACTACTCAAATGTTAGAACAGACACTTCTGAAATGAGAGTAGATAAGATGGTCCACTAATATATGCAGTTAAGTTCACTGTTTAAATAAATGACAAGGAATTCTGCTTCTTTATGGGGAACTGTGGTACTGGGTTGGAATACACATCCATTTTTAATGGCCATATGGGAAGAAGAATTATTGTGTTCCTCTGGAAAATGAGTACATTTTGAGATAAATGTTGGTTAGAAAGATTATAAAATGTGTAAATAAGAATGATTTGTGATACGGATTTGTTTGGTATGTGAATGGCTATGCTGAAGTAAGAAGGGTTATGCATTCATAATTGAATTGTATTCACAATCTCTACAAGACTGTGAGCAAGCAATGGAGGTATGTTCTCCTGTTGATTGTGGTGCAGCAGACTGACATTCACATCTCCCTCCTGTGAGTGATCTCTGGTGTGAGGAAGAATTGTGACAGGAATCCTGCTTCTGACTGTCACACTGAAGATTGCTCATCCATAGGGGGTTAGAAACATCAGTCTGCTATATCACTGGTGGTTACTCTCATTAAATCAGCAGGGTATTCTAGGGAATCAGAGTACCTCCCCCCGAACAAACTTAAAATCTCGGGGTGTACTAATTTCATTAAAGTGGCTTGAATAAGGTAAATGTGGTGAGGGAGCTTTGTATCTGAGTGCATTGTATAGCAGTTGATAGGTTGTATACAGTATTTTGTAAGGAATGGTTTGCAAGTTCTTTCCCAACTTCTCTTCTACCTGGCAGTGAATCTGACTGATGCTTTGGACCAGAGACCGAACCCATTCCTGTTTCAGGACCACTGGTTCTAAATCAGAAGGTAGGGTAGTGTCCAGCTAAAAAAATTCAGACATCATCATTTTTCTCCTGGTCATGACTTGATGGGGTGTGAAACCATGAGAAGCTATAGTTCCTCTAAGGGCCATGAGAATGATAAGCAGTTTCGGTATCCCAATCCTTTCTTGATGTGTGTACCACCTTTCTCATAGCTTCCTTTAGAGTCCAATTTGCCCTCTCAATATGCCCTGAGCTCTGTGGATGAGGAACTATGTGAAACCTCTGGTGGATTCCTAATGCCTTCCTCCATCACTTCTCCAGTAAAATGCGTACTGGAGTCCTGATCTATGGTGAAGGTGTGTGGAATTCCCCATTGAGTAATAATGTGATTAAATAAAACTCGTGCTGTGGTAATTGCCGTGTTGTCCTTTGTTGCAACAGCTTCCACCCATTTGCTGAATGGATCAATGATGGTGAGGCAATATTTGTTTAGTCTAGGAGTGGTGGGGAGATGGCCAATGAAATCTATTTGCAGGTGGGCCCACGGACCTTCAATACGCTGGTGTTGGATTGGAGCCTTTGGACCATTTTGATCCATTTTGGACCATTTTGATCCGCATTGACCATTGCACAGCCTAAACAGTTGTCTACCCATTGATTTACATTCAATCTCATTTGCGACCACCAGTCTGTCTCTCTCACTCTCTCATAAGTGGATTGACATCCCCTGTGTCCACTCTCATGGATGAACTGGATTAAATCACCTCTGATCTCTGTAGGAACAATCCAGCTGTGGTTTTCATCATCATCTACAGCCCACCAAACTCCTTCCTTCTGTATTATTTTATATATTTCAGTATGGGCCCTCCCAGCTTCTATGAGTTCTTTGATCTCCGTGTCTCCTTTTTGCAGCTGATCTAAGTCTAATGTGGAATGCATGAGGGATTCTTTGGGCTTCACATTTATAGGATCTAGAAGGACATCTGGGATGTTTTCTATCCTTGATGCAGCTTCCTTTGCTAACCTGTCTGCACAGTTGTTTCAGTGAGCTTCTTTGTTATTTCCCTTTTTATGTCCCTTGACTTACGAGACTCAAGTAGTGGTGGTTCTGTCCTGCAGTAATTGGGCCACTATCTTCCATTTGTCTGCATGAGCTACTTCTTTACCATCAGTTGCCTTCCAGTATCATTCTAACCAAATTGGGAGCCAATCTGTAGCTGCATTGACTGTCCATTGTGAATCTGTATAAATGGCTAGAGGCATGTCAGGGCTCTCGAATTCTAACACAGCGTGGAAGGCTTCTACCTTGATGGCTTGAGTAGAGTGTGGGTGAACAACTCATTTCAGTGACTGGCCATCATTCACCTGAATAGCTCCATAACCCATTAAGCAGGTTCCTTCAAGGCATGACAATGAACTGTTACAAAACCAACATGCAAAGCCTTGTAAAATTGCTTCCTCCAGTGACTCTCCTGCTTTGACTGGAAAAGGAAAAGGACACTCTGTCAGGGATGATGGGAGTTGTAGCTCTTCACCTCTGGCTCTAACTCACCACCTTGTTATGCAGCAGAGCTGACCAGCTTTGATCAGTGGTTGATGCTTCTTTCCCAAGCAGCAGAGTTTCAGAGAATAGGCTGAAGACCCTGACAAACTCTCCAAGCCTTCTCTCTCTTCTTCCTGAGATGTCTCCAAACCTCTCCAGGATTCTTCTGGTTCTTGTATCTTCCCTCAAGACACCAGACAACTCAGTAGTCTTATATAAAAGATCTACTTTATTCTACTATATATAAATACTATATGCCCTACAAATCACAATCTCTACTCCACCAAAATACACCACACTACTCCACAATATGCATTGGCAAACATTGCACTTATAGCCATTGTTAGTCACCACCCACTAGTCAGTTTCCACCCAGTGGGCGTGTACATTCATTTTGATTGGTTTACATAGATCATCCCATACTTAAGACCAACCCAAGTATTTCATCATTTTATCTTGACTACTTAATGAATCTCAGATGTTTGCAATCTATAACAGGTGTTTTCAATATATACTCTATAACTTTGTCCTTGGCTCTCAAGGCTTCCAAATTACATTATCCTTTTCACCTGTGTAGCTTCATGATTGTTCCTGCTTAGTCACTGTGACTATCACATACATATTTTATTTCTATTACTGTATGTCCCATGTTGCATTTTCCTTAACACACTCATGAGCAGATCTGGTGACAATTAAACCATAGGGAGCCCATTGCTCATTGGGCTGTCTCTGATAGCCTACACTTCTCTTAGGGCCTTTGCAGACTGCCAGATATAGTGCAAATTGAGTCCACTTTAAGGGTTAGGGTTAGTGCTAGGGAATCATGGGAATTGTTTTTTTCTCTCTGAAATATTGAGCCTTCTCTGTCAGAGAGCTCTGGTGCCACAATAAAATACAGTTCCCATGATTCCCTAACCCTAACCCTTAAAGTGGACTCAATTTGCACTATTTCTAGCAGTCTGCAAAGGCCCTTAGTTAGTTCTAAAGTCCACTTTTATTGTGAACCTGACCATCTTGTATTTTCCTGAAAGGATAAACTTCAAAGGCGTGTGGGGTGTCTGTACAATAACTTTTGCTCCTCCTCCAATGATCTCCCATCTAGTCAATGCCCAAACCAAAACAAGGCAATTTTTCTCACAAGGACTGTACTTGATTTCTGTAGGGGAGAGGTTCTTGGATGCATAGGCTACTACTCTTTGTGTTCCATTCCTGCTTTGAGACAGGATTGCTCCTAAATGGCCATCTGAAATGGCAAGCTGGATGCAAAAGGGCTTCTGGGTGTCTGGGTGAACCACTGCAGGTGCTTGTGCTAAATCACGCTTCAAAGTAGCAAACACTTCCTGCTGCTTTGATCCCCATTCCCAAGTAACTCCTTTCTTCAACAAACCATACAAAGACTTGGCTTTACTGGAAAATGCTTCTGTGAACTCCCAGGAGAAGTTAAAAGTGCCCAACAGTGCTCTTAAAGAGGCCACATCAGTAGGGGCTGGGAGTTTTCCATTAGTTTCAACTCTCTTTAGATCTGGGGTTCTGCAGTCCATTTGTAGGTTCAGTCCCAAGTACTTCACTTGTGTTTGGGCCAACTTATTTTGGTTTGCCTTGAAACTAGTGTCTCTAATCAAATCCAAAATCTCTTGGGTGAAGTCTGTGGTCTTTTCTTTGGAATCCGAATGCACTAGCATGTCATCCACATAGGACAAAGCATGGGAGAGCAAAGTGGGGTGCAACTTAATCCACATTTTTACTACATGTGCATGGCATATACTGGAACTGGACTGAAATCCCTGAGGAGTTGTTGTTGTTTTTTAAACAGAATTGAGTCCCTCTAAATTTGAAGGCAAATTTGTAGAAGCAGCTCTCATGTAGTGGTATAGAATGAAATGCATTGGCCAAGTCTATGGGCCTCGGCAGATGACCAATAGGGTCATCTCCGAGGCAAGGAAGAGGAGGGGCAGCCGCACGAGCGGCGCCCCTTCCTCCTCCCGAGGTTGCCCTCGGAGCTGCAGCGGAAAAGCCAGGGAAAGTGCACCCGACGCGTTTAGGGCGCACTTTCCCTGTCTTCTGAAAGGAGCGCTGATTTTGCACTCCTTTCAGAGGCGCCGGTGGTGCGCTGCGGTGCGGCTGCCGCGGTCCTGCGGCGCACCGTCCCAGGGCGTCCCTGACGCCCTGGTCTGCATCCCTCCTATGACACTGTAGTACTTGGCTCCAGCTGCAATTGCAGCAAATATTTCATTGTATTTAGCCACTGCAGGAGTTACTGCTGGAGTGACTGCATTTAGGGCTCTGAAATCTATGGTCATTCTCCAAGTCACACCGCCTGCCTTCAAAACAGGTCATAGGGGAAAGTTGCAAATGGATTGCATTGGAAGAATCACATCCCATTTCAACAATCCCTCTATGTGAAGTCATGGTCGGCATCCATAGTTTTTTGTGGGTTTTTCGGGCTGTGTGGCCATGTTCTAGAAGAGTTTCTTTCTGACATTTCACCAGCATCTGTGGCTGGCATTCTCTGAAGATGCCAGCCACAGATGCTGGTGAAATGTCAGAAAGAAACTCTTCTAGAACATGGCCACAGAGCCCAAAAACCCCCACAAAAAACAATCCCGCTATGATTTTGGCAATCCCTTTTTTCAGTTTCCCTGGGGGTATCTATACTGTTTTTGTGGAGGGGGATCTTTTCCCTCTATCAAGACATATGCATCCTTGACTCAATTTTGTCCTTGATCCAAACTTCAGGAAAGTCCATCACCAATGGGTCTGTGGTCAGAGGGAAGAGCAGCATAGGGGCTTTAAGGTGGCACACCTGTGTATAGCTGAGATATGCAAAGGACCCTCCTCTAGCTGCCAGAGGCAGCTGTTTGTTAGGTCTAGGATGAGCCTGTAATTGTGTAGAAATTTAAGTCCCACAATGCCATCACCCTCTCTCTGATTTTCACATGCTTGGATGAGATATATGATGGGACCAATCTGCAGAGGAATTTCCTTCCAAATGGAAGCCTTCTGCCAGCCCTTCCCATATCCCACCAATTCCATGCTATCTCTGTTTTTGATGCCTGTTTTGGCTAAATCTGGGTGCAATGTGTTGAATGCTGGTCCTGAGTCTACCAAACATTTTGCCAGTTTCTGATTTAGCTTTTGTCCTACTTACGCATCTACCATGGGGCATGCCCATGAATCTGGAGTTAGAGTAGCTACCACTTGTGGGCAGTGGGGAAGCGATATAGGAGCAGGAGAAGGAATGGTGGCAGTGACAGGAGCCACATGAGTTTCCTCTCTGAAGGAAACCCTTTTGGGGCAGGAAGCTTCTTAGCATGAGGGATCTGTGGTTCTTTCTGTGTCCTTTGTGATTGAGGGGATCCCGGGCAGTCCTAATCTGTTCCATTTTTATTTGGAGGAGCACTGGGAGTCCAGTATTTGCCTTCCAAAACATCACCCAGAACTCGCAACAATTCTGCAGTTGGTTTCCCAGCTAAGGGTTTCATGTGTACTTCCATTTCCTTGAATTGTCTCCATGTATTCCTTCTAAGTTAATCTTCCTTTGGTGGCACATTTACTGGAGTAGTGGGTCTGTACCCCCTTTTCTCTTGGTCTTCCTGAAATGGCTTGGAATGGGGGTCATTGTTCCTATACATTACTGGATATGCTGGGTCCCCTTCCTTATCGCACTTCTTCCCTCCTGATTTTACAGTTCTGCTGGATGAGATTGTAGGCACTCTCTTTCTAGCTTCCTGCATCCAATGGACCTGAGGCCAATATAATATGGTCCATGAATCTGTTCCAATCTAGGTTTAAGAGCTTCTTGGCTTCTGTGCCCAGGTAAGTCTTGGCAGACTATTGTGTCAAAGATGGCTGAGAGGTCCAATAGCACCAACAGGATCACACTACCCCTGTCGATGCCAAGGTGAACATCATCACCTAAGGCAACCATGGCAGTCTCCACTCCACATCCTGTCCTAAAGCCAGTTTGAAATGGATCCAAATAATCAGCTTCCTCCAAGACAGCTTGGAGATGAAGAGCAACAGACCTCTCGATAACCTTGCTCAAAAAAGGTAGCAAAGATACTGGCCTATAGCTGTTCATGTCCAGAGGGTCAAGGGAAGTTTTTTTCAGAAGTGGCCTGACCACCACTTCCTTCAAACAAGATGGAACACGACCTTCCCCAAGGGATGCATTGATGATGTCCCTCAGGAACATCCTCAAGATATCTCCCCCCCGGACAGCCAGCCATGAAGGGCAAGGGTCAAGAGGGCAAGTTGTCTTCCTCACTCTACCAAGGAGCTTGTCCACATCATTGGTACTCACCAGTTGCAACTGATCCAGTATAATCTCATAAGTGGAGTTGCTGGATATCTCATCTATCGATTCTACTATAACACTGGCATCCAAGTCAGCTCTTATCTGAGAGATTTTATCTGCAAAGAAGTTGTTAAACACATCACATTGTCAGATTAAGTAATGGGTTCTGCACAGGGGGAACCTGTGTTAGTTCCCTTACTACCCTAAACAGCTCTGCTGGACAAGACTCTGCAGACGCAATACGTGCAGAGAAGAAAGATTTCCTTGCTGCATGTATTGCCTCTCTATAGGACCTCGACCTTGTGCGAGGACTTAAAGCCACAGTAGGAAGCATTTTCCCTACTAAACCTGCCTGAGCTCATCCAAGGCCATGCCCACTCACACTAAATGCTGCCTGAGGTTTGAGTTATGGATGGTCCTGAATGTGTGGTGTGGGAGGGGGAAAGGAACCCGATGGATCCTAACACTGGTATCCAACCCAGGATAGATGAAATAAAAATAGGGCATCAGGAAACTGCTCTGACTCTGCCCAAGGACAGCTGGAAATCCAGAACTGGTGGCCCAATCTCCGCAGCCAGAGCCAGTATGCAGAACAACCAACCAAAGAGATGAAATGGGTTCAGCCAACCCCAATAGTCCCAAGCCCTTGTGGCCTCTCACACAGAACAGCACATGGAATTCCTGGCTTTTGCATCAATTCAGTCTCAATCTCCTTTAACCTCTTCATCTGGTGTGTACACAGTCCAACTGGCCAAATTGGAATGTCCACACCTCAGGGATTTGCCCGTCAAATTCTCCACCAAAAATGTAAGAAGGACTTGAACTTGGGGAATGACTAAAGTCCAAGTCTTCGATGGTATCTTTTATCCTATATTTATGGAGGTGGCTAGGGAATAGACTGATAGAGACAAGGCTTTCCAATGAATTGTGATTTATTTGGGGATTCAGATATACAAAGACACTATACCATTCAATCATACACACAAGAACTCAGGAACAAAGTAGTTAGCTTGGAGAGGATACAGAAGGCTGTCTAATGGTGATAATTACCTGAAGGAGACTGCTCCAATGATGAATGAAGATGGATAGACTCAACCGTTATGAAAGGGAAAGGACAATGGAAAGAGCCGGGACCCAAGTCAGAGTTCACAGTGGTGCAGTGTCATCATGAAATCTAACCAGACCCAATGTACCTGAGATTTTGGAGATCTTTTATACCCTTAAACCTAGCCTGAGATGAAGAGTTGCTATTGCATATCAAAGGATTCTGGATTACTACTCTCTGAAGTAAACAATTTCCAAGGAGAGGAGATGGGATGGAATGTTAATGTTATCTCATCAGCTGGACACATCCTGACTGGTACTCATAAATCTCCTAGGTACGAATGTCCTGCTTTGCAGCTCCTAGGCCTGGCCCTTTTGATCTGCAAATTGTTGTAGGTGAAGATGTGACCTTTCAGGTGCCTACGTGATGTACTTGCCTTGGGTCCATGGCAGCTGGGCTCTTCCAGTCCAGAGCCATGGCAGGGACCCACAAAAAGGGTTTTTTATATTCAATCTGTTGCAAGTAAATCAGAATTTGGAATTGGGGGTTGGCCAAGAGTCACTACTAAGATAGGTATCCTTAACCAAGAAGATTATCACACATCTTAAAAATCCATCTTACCTCTCTTGAATTGAAGTTTAATTCGGGCTCCAGCTGGGTCGGGCTTTTGCAGTGGAATCCACCATCTGAGTACAGCCAGGCTCCACTGCAGGTCCCAAGACGCACCTCGGTGGCCATTTTTCAAAGCTGGGAGCTTTTTAAGATGTGAGATAATCTCCACAGTAGCTGATTTAAAATTTTTGCCATTATCTATATGTGATAAGAAGCATATTTGACAAAAAGCAACATCTGATTTAAGTACTAGGGAAGAAGTAGCATGAGGGGATTACAATTCTGTAACACTGACATTAGATTTTGTCTGCTTTTATACTAGACAATGGCATTGGCCATGTTCTAATTTTCCTACTTTATAGGAGCCATTGCTACTCCTTCAAAATATTACAAATCTTAAATATTTCTCTTGAATGTTCATTTTGAAGGTTTTGCTTTTAAAATTGAGTGCAAACTTTTGCAGCATTCTCAGAGGTCTTTCCAATAATGATAGTATCAAGTAGCTCTGTAAGAAAGGAGTTATTTGAAGATCTGCCTAATCACATCAGTGTACTATTATACACATTTTAGTTCCTGATTGCAGCTGTTTCTGATCCAGCTGAACCTCTTTGACCAACCCTTGAATATCCAATAGTGTCTCATGGCTACAGGATGTATCTCTGAATCACTGGCCTGTCTTGTAGGGCCTCAGCCCGAGCCCGAGACTGGAGCCCGAGACGCCGCGGGTCGGAGCGCCGGCGGAGCTCAGCCTCCGCACCGCGGCGCTCCTGCGGCGCATCTAAAAGGAGCACCAAATTGGCGCTCCTTTTAGATTTAAGGGAAAGTGCGCCCTAAAAGTGGTGGGCGCACTTTCCCTGCCTCAAACGCTGCGGCGAGTGCGGTCGCCGCGGCGTGAGGCCAACCCGGAAGCGCCGGCCGTGCGGATGGCCGGCGCTTCCGGGGGCGACCTCAGGAAGAGGAAGGGGCGCCGAACGTGCGGCTGCCCCTCCTCTTCCGGGCCCGGAAGACGACTCTATTAGTCGTCTGCCGAGGCCCGTAGTTAGGTTTTCATATCATCAGCATCTCATGCAGTCTAAAAGAGAGCTGAACTTCCTCAGTGAAATGTACATTCCCCAAATGTGCAGTCTTGGATAGTAAACTATATTTCAATGTGACACTTTATCAAGAAATCACTTCCTAGAAAAGCATATTGTGTGGTTTTTCTTGGTAACCAAGCACTCAAGAGCTCATTTTTATCCATTTAAGGCCTAAATCCAATTACTAGTAGGACTACTACTAGTTCACTGAATCAAAAGAGATATGCATAAGTGTTTACTTGCTCTTCAACAATTGATTCAATGGGTCTACTCCAAGATTAGATTTAGGCCTATGCAGGTATTGATCTATAGAAAGAATTTTACTACTGACTCTTTTTATAGCCTTTTCAAAAGGCCTGAAGACTCTAAAATCTTTCTTAAAATGTCAATGTGTAAAAAGAAGGTCTCTGTCCCTGAATGTTTAGAGCAGGGGTCCTCAAACTATGGCCTGCGGGCTGAGTCCAGCCCGCTGAGGCCTTTTAACTGGCCCGCGGCCCGCCTGGTGTTGTTTTTTTTTGCCGCTTAGCTTGTTCCTGGTTTGAGCCCCACCTCTGGCTTGGCTCCCTTCCGGGAGGGGAGGGGTGAGGAAGCTCCCAGCCAGGCTCCCAGTCGCCTGTGTGCCGCGGTGGCTTGGCCTGGGGGAAGAGGAGGAGGAAAAGGGCTGAGGCGCAGTGTTTCTGGGAGGGTCTCCCTTCCTCCCTTGCTGCCCTGGGCTAGCCTGCCCTCCTCTGCCTTGCCAGTCCTGCCTCTCTACAGGGAAGGCCCTGTAAAAACCCACTGGGTGGCCTTGGGCAAGTCACACTCTCTCAACCTCAGGGTGGGGCCTCAACTTGCTTCCCTCCCTTCTTTCCCCCCCTTCCTTCCTTCCTTCCTTCCTTCCTTCCTTTCTTTCTCTCCCTCCCTCCCTCCCTCCCTTCTTTCTTTCCTCCATTCTTCCATTCCTCCCTCCCTCCCTTCCCCTCAGCAAAAGCCCCCCTATGGGGGGGGGGAGGAGGAGGAGGAGGAAGAAGAAGAGAGAGGGTCAGGGTAGCCCCCTTGCAGGGTGGGGATACCCTCTTCCTCCTTCTCTTCCTCCTCCTTTTCCTCTTCTTCTTCTTTCCCAGGGAGTCCCCTCCCCGCTCTCTCTCTGAGGCCCCGGCACTTGCCAGGCTTCCTCCTCTTCTTCCTGACAACGGCGAACGAAGCATCTCTTGGGGGGGGGGGCTTGGCTGGTCTCCCTCCTGGAACCTTTTGGGGGCGAGAAGGGGGAGGAGGAGGAAGAAGACTTATAGCAACTCAAAGATGAACCTATCCTGGGGTTTCCTTGGCAAGGTTTGTTCAGAAAGGGTTTGCCATTGCTTTCCCCCAAGTCTGAGAGAGTGTGACTTCAAAGAATGTGGTTGTGGTTGTTGTGTGCCTTCAAGTCGTTTCTGGCTTCTGGCAACTCAAAGACAAAACTATCCTGGGGTTTCCTAGGCAAGGTTAGTTCAGAAAGGGTTTGCCATTGCTTTCTCCTGAGTCTGAGAGAGTGTGACTTGTCCAAGTTCACCCAATGGTTTTCATGGCGGAGTGGGGAATCAAACCCAGGTCTCCAGAGTGGTAGTCAAACACTCATACCACTTGGCAAGTTTCTCCAGAGGAGGGTTTCCATTACCATCTGGGACTGAGAGAGTGTGGCCTGACCAGGTAATCCAGTGCCTTGGAGTCATTTCTAACTTATGGCGACCCCTATCATGGGGGTTTTCTTGGCAAGTTTCTTCAGAGGAGAGTTGCTATGGTTATCCTCTGAAGTTGAGAGGGTGTGACTTGCTCAAGCTCATGGTGTTTTGTTTGTTTTGTTTGTTGTTTGTTTGTTTACTCCGCCCCTCCAATGGTCTGAGGGACAGTGAACTGGCCCTTGGCTCAAAAAGTTTGAGGACCCCTGGTTTAGAGTACGGTATATATCTATATATTTGTTTTGTTTTCTGTGAAGTTGAAAACTTTCAGGGCCGGCTTCCATAGGTTTTTGTGGACTTTTTGGGCTGTGAGGCCATGTTCTAGAAGAATATTCCTGACTCAATTCCTGAAGATGCCAGCCACAGATGCAGGCGAAACATTAGGAATGCATTCTTCTAGAACACGGCCTCACAGCCTGAAAACCCCACAAAAACCTATGTTTTGTTTTCCTTAATAGGTGACATTCAGCTGCTATGGCTCCCCCAAATTAGTTCTACTTGAACCCTCAGACAAACTGACAATGAACAACCCCTATTCATTGACAGTATGAGTTTCCCTGTTTATCAAGCCCTTTTCTTCTTGGACTATTTCATCTATAGTGATTTGTTTTGCCATATTCTCAAAGGTGATTTCTCAAGTTTTTATCTCCTGTCTCTTCCAGGGAGACAGATGATTTGACCTGATCCATTGTTGTTTGAATATTTTCAACCTATTTAAATCTTAAATGGTGACAAGAGTATTCATTAAGAAAACAACTCACTACTTCATTACTAAAATGGAGTGAATTATTGTCTGGCACTATCCTTTAACTTTTTGCAATGAAGAAAACCAGCTAATAGTCATTTTAAAAGCTGTGAGAGAAGCATCCACTCATCTTATGAAGTTTTAAGAATAATCAATTTGAGGAATTCCATTTTATTTCAATTAAGTTATCTCATCTTGTGTCTTAAAACTAAGACAAAATATCATATCCTTTGGGGCATATTACCCTTCAGCAGCTCACCACAAGCAAAATGCATTTGAGCCATGTGTGAAAACAGTGAATTACTCAGAAACAAAATTCTTTGTGCTAAAATGTATTTACAGCTTTCTTAATCTGGACTGTGGTTGAATGTCAGCTACTAATGAGAAATTACAGCATGTTGTGCACCCCTGCCAACAGAAGTGTTTGCACAGGCATGGATGTATATTTAAAACCATTTTTTTATTTAAAAAAATCCAACCTTCAGACTAGTTTTTACTTACATAACATCCCAAGAGGATTCAACACTTCACTCAAGGAAATACTCATTTCTTTGACAGAGTAGACGGGAAGAGTAAGAAGCTTCTGAGAAGCTTATTATTTCTTTAATGTGAAAGTTTATTCCCCCCTACTTGGATTGTGAATAATAATTTTTTCCTGTTCAAATGATTATCAGTAGTTACTTATAATGCCACTTCATTCATATCCCTGTAATGATGATAAACAACACTGAAGACACATTGTCTCTACTTATTATTCAGGTACTTGGGCCCAAATAGTTAAACTGTAATATCATATAATGTCTAGATTCTTGTCCTATAACCTCTATTTTGTATTTCAGTTGTTATCATGTTTTGCATCTTTGACATGTGGCCCACCATTCTCTGCAATTTTAATAGGATTGTGTAAGTGATAAGAAGCAATAGCTGTGTGCATTGTTTCCCATTCCCTGTTGAATGTCTGCAAGAAACTTGGAATTTCTGTTGAAATCCTAGTTGTTTGGGTTTTCTTTTAAGATATTTGTTATTTTTGTCTTGATACAGACTGATAACATTGTCACTAGCAATGGAATGTTGACAGTTCATGTGTAGTACAATAGGTTCATACATTGTGTGACTGAACCATTGATCAAGGAAGGATGGTATTGGGTACTGGTGATTATAATATGTTGGAACAAAATTGAATGTTCATTACTCACTTATTCTTTTAGTAAGGCAATTAACCTTGAAAGAAATTGTTCATCACTTTGGGTTGGGAATGTTTTGTTTAACATTGTGGCAAAGAAAGAGCATGTTATTAATTCTAGCCTCTTCAATGGCTATTTCCCTTATTCATTTTACACAACTCAAGAAAAATTCTCAGAAGGTATTGGGACAAACAAATCATATATTGGTTTGTTTTCCAATCACAATAAAAAGCTGGTTGGTTAATAATACTTTAGGATACAAGAAACCAGTTACTTGATGCCGTACTTAATTCACAGTCAGAAAATTCAGATCTATCTTAAGGGGTTGTGGAAGGAAAAATTAGAGTGGGAATAATTGCCCAGTGTCACATAACAGATTAGAAACATAGGGGAAATTTAAATAAATAGACAAATAGATAAAGTATGCATCTAATGCTTTAATCTATGGGTACAGTGCTTTCCATTCTAGAAGGGCAAAATAAATTTGTGATCCTCATTCATAATCTTTTAACAGTAAGAGCTAGG
The DNA here is from genome assembly GCA_026167975.1 of Phrynosoma blainvillii. Taxonomy (NCBI): domain Eukaryota; kingdom Metazoa; phylum Chordata; class Lepidosauria; order Squamata; family Phrynosomatidae; genus Phrynosoma; species Phrynosoma blainvillii. The sequence continues at coordinate 88,506,684 of JANUYF010000002.1, read as the reverse complement.
TTGAATTAAAATACAGTTCTTTGCTTTTATTTTCCTTTTGTCTCAAATGTGGGGATGTGTCAATGGATAGGCATATCTTTTTCAAAGCAATAAAACAATTTAATGAATCACTTTGTCCTTCCCTCCCTCAACAAAATTTAGCACTCCTGATTGAGCTCAAATTCACAGCTGTAATATTGCCTTTATATTTTGTTTCCAAGATTGTCATGTGCCAAACTGTGTGCCAGGCAGAGACAGAAAACTGGCACTCTAATCATGAAAAACTAAGAGAATGCTATGCAATGACTCCATCGCTGAAGCATTGCCTAGACATTATTGACAGCCATTGGTCTGCACAACACTGCTTTGTTTTGTCTCTGCAGAACAATTAATCAGTTGGAAAACTCCCAGAATTAACAGTACTGTGGCCCATGATAGAGGAGCAGAAGCACTGTTGTTTTGCCAGGGAGACTTAAGAAACTGGGAACTATGATCTAGAGTAGTTGATATTTGTTGGCACCTGCTGTGAGGGTTTAACAGGGTCCTCTAATCCAATGCACTTGTGGTCTGGGAAAGTGGTCCAACTCTGAGCTTGCCAGCTACTCAGCAGGGTCGATTTCTACAAATGGACTGGAGGAAGGATTTGGATGAGGACATCCCTGGCTTGGGATGGAAACCTTCTCTCATCAAGAAAGCCCACATGCCACAGCATCTTGCCAGTAGATGACTGCCCTGGGAATGAGTCCAACCTCTTCACTTATGCAAGATTCAGAAACATTTTTTCTTCTCAGTTGGGAGGAAAGGAAGGTTTGGTAGATGCAAAGATTAAGGGTATATTTTTTAAAAAAATCCTTGAACAATCTTGCTGAAAGCAGGAGGACTACTCCAGACAAAGTACTTTACAGAAATCATCAGCCTTATCAACTGCATTACACAGACTTAAGCTGATTTGGGCCAATTAATTGATGTCAAAGCCTTCCCAAAGCAGATGAGACAAGAGATGTGGTAGACAATAATAGGTGCAGGAAGATAAAAGGCAATCTATATCACAACAATGGTGTTTCGAGAGAGTTTTATTCTTTCCTTTCCCCCTACTAATCTGCTAATTAGGTAAAAGACACTCTTCACCTCTGGTGAAGACACTCACAGCCATGCATGTCAGTTTCCCCTAAACTGAAAAGAGCAGCTTTGGAAAGAGGAATTTTCACTGGAAAAATATATTTCCCAAGCCATCCCATTAATGCTGTGGCCCTAAGCTATATGCTAACATTCAAAGACATTTGATCATATATCTGGGTTATCTCAACTAGCTTTGAACTTAAACACAACATACACCTATCATCTTAAATAATTGCTTCTTTGGCAAAACAACAACAAAGATCTTAAACTGAGATTAGAAAAAAAAATCTTATTTAAGCCCAAACATGTTTTTTGACAATATGTTTTGCAACTTTGAGCTAACATCTTTAAAACAGGGTAGTGCATAAAACAGCTATAAATTTAATATCAGAGCACAAAGTTGAGATTACTTACAGGTTTCAATCTATACCAAATTGGCTGGAGTTGTGTCAACAAACAAAATAAAGATTATGTTAATTTGCATTTGTGGTTGTTAACTGCCTCAAGTTGACTTCAGCCTATTGAGACCCATGAATAAGAGACCTCCAAGTCAATGGCCCTGCTCAGATCTTACAAGGCCATGGCTTCCTTCATTGAGTCTATCCATCTGCAATGTGCTCTTCCTCTTTTCCTACTGCTTTCTTCTTTGCCAAGCATTATTGATTTATTTAGTGAGTCATGACTTCTTAGGATTTGTCCAAAATACAAAAGTACAATAATCATGGCTTCTAGGGAGAGTTCAGGCTTAATTTTCTTTAGGACCCATTTATTTGTCTTTTTAGCAATTCATGGTATCTATAGACTGCTTCTCCAGCACCACATCTCAAATGAGTTGTTTTTCTTCTTATCTGCTTTCTTCATTGTTCACCTTGCGCAACCATATATAAAAATGAGAAATACGATGGCTTGGAGAATCCTATTTTCAGTATTTAGTATAATAACTGAGCCAAGGTATGGAAAATCTTGGAGTATGTTCACTTTACATCACTTTAAAGGCATGTAAATAATTTGTGGTCATTATGTTTGTGTTAATGTTCAGCTATAAACTTTCCTTTTCACTTTCTTCCTTGACTTTCTTCAGTAATTGTTCCAGGTCTTTGGTATTTTTTGCTAGTAGTATGATTTCATCAGCATATCTTAAATTGTTGATGTTTTCCCCTCCAATTTTCATGGCTTCTTCCTCCCAATCTACTCTTGTTTTAGGTACAATTAAATGGACAATCAAGGGTTGTGGCATACCCATTTCATTCAGAGTGATCTACAGTTTTTCATGATCTATACATTCAAAGGTTTTGCTATAATTTATAAAGCACAGGCTGATTTTCTTCTAAATTCTTTTGTATGATCCATTAACATGTAACATGATCCCCAGTGGCTCTTCCTTTCCTGAACCCACCTTGGACATCTGGCATTTCTCTCTCCATGTGTGGTAAAAGTCTTTGTTGTAGAATTTCGATTATCACTTTGCTTGCATGAGAAATTAATGAAAGTGGTCCTGTGGTTATTCAAATTTCCCGATCTTCCTTTTTGTGGGCACAGGAATGTATATTGAGCATTTCCAATCCAATGTCTTGTTTTCATATTTCTTGACAGATTTTAGTTAGAGCTACAGAAGATTCTGGGCCTTTGCAGACTGCCAGAAATAGTGCACATTAAATTGAGGCACTGCCCTGGCTCAGTGCTAGGGAATCATGGGAACTGCATTTTATTGTGGCACCAGAGCTCTCTGACAGAGAAGGCTCAATGTCCCAGAAAAAAAAATACAATTCCCATGACTCCCTTGCACTGAGCCAGGGCAGTGCCTCAATTTAATGTGCACTATTTCTGGCAGTCTGCAAAGGCCCTCTGTCTCTGTAGCTTGAAGCAGCTCTATTGGTATGCAATCTGTTCCTGGTGATTTATTTCTCCCAAGAGCCCTGAGTGCAGCTTCCACTTCACTTTCTAAGGTTTATGTTCATTTACAAATGGTTCGTCCTTGCTCAGAAATACATGTGGATTTTTGTGTGAGAATTATGGGTTTTTGTGGGGGTTTTGCACAAAACAAATAATGTTTCCAAATAACCTCATGTGTTTTTTGTGTGCACAAGACTGCTGATTTCTATGCAAAACAAAAACAAAAACAAAACATCACAAAAATCTTCCACAAGAATCTTCATTGGCTTGGAAATTTATGAGTTCTGGGTCACAATCAAGTAACTGATTTTGATAGGGGGAGAATCCTTGAGGAGATAACCACAATTCTCCTGCTGATAGCTTCCAATCAAAACAATCCTTTTTCTTCTTTCTGCTGGTCCTATCCAGTCAGAGTTATTCTTCCAATTTATAGTTATATTGGAGAAGAGAAGGGACAGTTTTAACCAGTCTCTCTTCTCTCTGCTGGAAATGTCAGTTTCTGATATTTTAGCCAATTGCAACAGTAACACTTCAGTGAGAGTTAAGGGAAAAAAACTAGTGTCTTTTATAATTTATAATTGAGCAATGAAGGAGCAGAGAATTTAGCGCAGGGGTAGGCAACCTTTTTAAGCTCTGGGCTAGTCCCCCGAAGTCCTCATTTCCACTGGGCCGGGGGGGGATGGTGGCGCGTGCACCCCCATCACGCGCAACCCCCCGCACGCGCTGCTGCCACTTTTTTTTATTTTGAAAATTTTGAAAATTTTGAAAATCAAAATGGCAGCCATGGCACGCGCGGCCAGACGGAGGCGAAAATGTGCCGCAGTGGTGGCACGTGGCGGCAGGGATCTGCCTGGGCCAGTAAGTCTGGCGATCTAGGCCGGAACCGGCCCAGGGGCTGTAGGTTGCCGGCCCCTGATTTAGAGGGTACTGTGCTGGACTTTGTGAATACACAGGTCCCTTGGGCACTGTATGGAAGACCCTGATCCTGTAGTGGAAAGGCAGGCAACTGCATGGGAGCTCCAGAGCAATCCTGAATACCTCAGTTTTCCTCTCTAGACACTTTTAAAATGATGGCAGGAGGCAACATCCTGTCATCATTTTGATAGGAACTGTAGAGGAAAATTGAGTATTTGAGTATTGATTATGGTATGAGTTGGGAACAAGGCAGCAATGCAAATGTTTATATTTCCTCATGTATGTGTGTGCCACCTTCATTTGTTAGGTCTAGGGGTAACAGCAACCTGTCCTCCACATGGCTTGACAACATCCTAGGTTATTTCCCAAGAGAGGCATTTGCAATGTGAGAAAGAGCCAGTCTACTCAGGTGTAACTAATTTAGCATGGCATTCCGCCTTGCAGAAGCAGTTCCCATGCAGCAATGGTGAGATACCATACAACTATGGGGGGTTGCAGACTGCCAGAAATAGTGCAAATTGAGTCCACTTTTAGGGTTAGGGTTAGTGCTAGGGAATCATGGGAATTGTTTTTTTTCTGAGACATTGAGCCTTCTCTGTCAGAGAGCTCTGGTGCCACAATAAAATACAGTTCCCATGATTCCCTAACCCTAACCCTAACCCTAAAAGTGGACTCAATTTGCACTATTTCTGGCAGTCTGCAACCCCCCTATAATACGTTTTCTTCACTGAAGCAAAACGTTATCATCTTAGCTTTTTAAAATTGCCAACAGTAACCAGAGCAGAGCTTGGACAAATTACTTTATTGGACTACAAGTCTCTAAACCCCTAGCCATTCCATCAGGGAAATTCTGGGGGGTGGGTGGGTGGGTGGGTATGATCCACTTTAAAAAATAAATAAATAAAAAATCTCATATTTCCAACCAGAGGATTTTGACAAGTAGACATTCAGTGAAATCCCATTCTCTTTTAAGTTAACTTATTTACACATTTCTTCTAGGTGCACTAGAAAGTAAATATTTTTTTTTCCTGGATGAACTCTAGTTCAGCATAGGAAAAACAGTGTGTTCCCTGGGCTAAGCATGCTGAAAATATATGCTGCTTTCAGTGTGCTCATGATCATGAGAGATAAAAATTCCCCAGTGAAAGAGTTTGCTGTGCTTTTACATTCCCAGAATCTGTGAGACAAGTTCCTGGGGCCTCCATTTCCACTCACAGCATCATGGGGAAGATTTTTCTCCCCATTACAGATACAGCTGGAAATGCTAGTAAACGTATATCAACAATGCTGAAAATAACAGTGTTTATGTACTGAAGTCATTTGCAGCTGCTGGGCTACAAATATGTTTCCCTGCTGGAATAAACAATGATTTCTGAGCCTTCCAACACTCTTTCCTTCACTTAACCCTTAAGTGACTTTTAAGACAAGGTAAACAGAAACCTAGTGGTGCTTTCCAGTGATGTAGCTTTATGTGGTAGACTGGAATTCAGAGAGTTTGTTGCTATTCCAGTGGATCAAAAGCCTCATTAATGTTAATGATATTGTCCCTTCTGCACATTTTGAACTTTCTAGCACACAAGATTGTATTATAGTAGCTAGAGAGAACAATGCAACAGTTTTCCCCAGATGGAAAATATGGCTGAGCTACTCCCAAGGCTGCATTTAAAGTGCAAAAATAATGTAGTTTGACATCACGTTAACTAACATGGTTCAATGCTATGGAGTTCTAGGATTTGTAAGTTTTGTGAGATGTTTAGCCTTCTCTGTCAGAGAGCTGTGGTGTCACAACAAATTATAACAAACTACAAATCCTATTATTCTATAGGTTGGAGCCATGATAGCGAAAGCAGTGTCAAATTGCATTAATTCTGCAGTGTAGCATAAGTCCTAATCTACCTATTATAATGCCGTAACAGCACCATATAAAAGTTTAAAATAATGGGCAGGCTCTGGAGTTGGATACACAACAAATGTGCTATATGCCTATATCCCATTGAAATCCATGAGACTTGTTAGTCATGACTAACTTATCAGCTTGAATGCAATGGAATGCAAGCACAACTAATGGTCTAGGTGAGACTCATATAGCCCTCCAGATGATGTTGGATTGCAGCTACTAACATTCTTCACTAGAGAGGTGACTATTCAATTGTCTTGTCCTCAGATGTGAGGATGAATAACTTCCTCACTGTAGAGGAAAATGAATATTTCTGCTCAATTCTTGCTTGGTAGTCTTAGATCCTGAAGTGTTTTGAGAAGTGCTTCCTCACTCAAGGCCCTGCTCCCCAGTGCCTTGGAAATTAGTGTGTTGGTGGCACTGCCTGGCCTCTGAGGTAGTTTTTTTTTTTTTTTTTTGGAGGCACTCTGTCATTGGACTGGTGCAACAACTGTAAGAATGGCTTATGCCATTATAAATATTGAATAGGATGCCAGCCATGATTTTTGTGCCAAAAAACCCTTCTTTTTTGATCCACATTTTAATTTTTGTCCAGGAAAAAAAATTTCTAGTGAGCTAGTTGAGCACAATTGTTGGGTGTTGTTTAAAAACACCCAACAAATTTAGACAAAAAGTATCTGTTTGGGAAGGTGGGTTTTTTTTGGGGGGGGGGGTATAAAAATTGTATTTTTGTGCTAATCCCCCATGTTTTTCACTCCTACCATTTCTAGATATATATGTGGTTTTGCAGTTTAAAAAAATGAGTTTTATGACCCCCACTGCTGCCCTCAGCAATCTTGCACAAAATTTGGCTTGGATAGCTGGAAAGGCTTTTCTGGGGTAAAAACTGGATTTTTTTTTTGTGCAAAGCCACTGTTATCAAATAGTAATGTGCTTTTTTGTTTAAAATTACTGGTTTTCATGAAAAACTTATGACACTGGTATTGTGATTAATTTTTAATGGATCTACAGAGCTAGTCCAATTAGTATTGTTTTGATTTTAATCTAAGTAACCAGTAATCACAGTAATGTGATTCACTATAAAAATTGAGGTGTAAAATGTGATTTACATTGGGAAATTGGAGTCTGGATTTATTTTGATATCAGGAAGAAGAGATGAGAAATTAGATGATAAAATGCACAGTAGAGGAATTGGGAACTTTTATCCCTGAAGATATATTGAGCAATAACTACACAGCCCCTTAACATTAATCATATTGGGGGGCGGGGGGGGGGAGCTGGACCACTTGGTGAGCCAAAAATTTCTCCTCCTCTATCTCCTATTCTAAGGCTATGGTTCAGAACCTTGGATAACTCCAAGATAGTCCAATCTTAAACCTAAAGTAGATGACAAATTTACATGCAGTAATCTATACATTCATCCCAAAGGAATGGAAGCTGTTAGAATAGGGCAATTCCTTTCCAGGACTTGTAAATATTTGAATTTTCTTTTTGTAATCTCCCTGACACCTATAAAACTTTTCCTCTGTGAAATTGACTGTTAAAGTCATTTTGAATTGTACATAGTATGTGAGCAGCTCCATTTCACACTGAAGGTCTTAATACACTGTGTGATGGCTTTAATGTTCAGATGAATAGCAGCAGTTGTGTTTCTCTCTATCTCTTGAGGATAGTGTAAAAGGAAGACCTCAATTGAAAACTCACCTTTACATCTGATAGTTGCTAATATTGGTCAACTATTATTGGTTCCTAGGATCCTTCAACACAGTCTCTGAAACCTAATGCAACAACCAAGGGAATAAATACAGGCATAGCACAATCTCACAAGAGCAGCTGACATACTGATGCAAAGAACCAGTTTGGTATAGTGATGAGACTATTAGATGAGTGCTTGGGAGATCCGGGTTGCAGTGCTTACTCAGCTGTGACAGTAGAATCATAGAATCATAGAATCATAGAATCATAGAATCATAGAGTTGGAAGAGACCACAAGGGCCATCCAGTCCAACCCCCTGCCATGCAGGAACTTCCAATCAAAGCATCCCCGACAGATGGCCATCCAGCCTCTGCTTAAAGACCTCCAAGGAAGGAGACTCCACTACTCTCCGAGGGAGTGTGTTCCACTGTCGAACCGCCCTTACTGTCAGGAAGTTCCTCCTAATGTTGAGGTGGAATCTCTTTTCTTGCAGCTTGCATCCATTGTTTCGGGTCCTAGTCTCTGGAGCAGCAGAAAACAAGCTTGTTCCTTCCTCGATATGACATCCCTTCAAATATTTAAACATGGCTATCATATCACCTCTCAGCCTTCTCTTCTCCAGGCTAAACATCCCCAGCTCCCTAAGTCGTTCCTCATAGGGCTTGGTTTCCAGACCCTTCACCATTTTAGTTGCCCTCCTTTGGACACACTCCAGTTTCTCCACATCCTTTTTGAATTGTGGTGCCCAGAACTGGACACAGAATTCCAGGTGAGGCCGGACCAAAGCAGAATAGAGTGGCACTATTACTTCTCTTGATCTAGACACTATACTTCTACTGATGCAGCCTAAAATTGCATTGGCCTTTTTAGCTGCTGCATCGCACTGTTGACTCATGTTCAACTTGTGGTCCACCTGGATTCCTAGATCCCTTTCACAGGTAGTCTCATTCAGCCAGGTGTCCCCCATCGTATATCTGTACTTTTCGTTTTTCCGCCCTAAGTGCAGTACCTTACATTTCTCTGTGTTGAATTTCATTTTGTTAGCTTTGGCCCAACTTTCTAGTCTGTTCAAGTCATTTTGAATTTTGATCCTGTCCTCTGGGGTATTAGCTACTCCTCCTAATTTGGTGTCATCTGCAAATTTGATAACTATGCCCCCAATACCGTCATCCAAGTCATTAATAAAGATATTGAATAGCACTGGGCCCAGGACAGAGCCCTGTGGCACCCCACTGGTCACTTCTTTCCAAGTTGAAAAGGAGCCATTGTTGAGCACCCTTTGCATTCGACCAGTTAACCAATTACAAATCCATGTAACAGTTACTTTGTCTAGCCCACATTTTACCAACTTGCTTGCAAGAATGTCATGGGGAAACTTGTCAAAGGCCTTACTGAAATCAAGATATACTATATCCACAGCATTCCCTTCATCTACCAAGCTGGTAATTTTATCAAAAAAAGAGATCAGATTTGTCTGGCATGACCTGTTTCTCTGAAACCCATGTTGACTTTTTGTGATTATGAAATTATCTTCCAGATGTTCACAGACTCTCTGTTTAATGATCTGCTCCAGAATCTTTCCGGGTATTGATGTCAGACTAACTGGACGATAATTGTTGGGATCCTCTTTTTTCCCCTTTTTGAAGATGGGGACAACATTTGCCCTCCTCCAGTCCGCTGGGACCTCTCCTGTTTTCCAGGAATTCTCAAAGATTATTGCCAATGGTTCTGATATTACATTTGCCAGTTCTTTTAATACCCTTGGATGTAATTCATCTGGTCCTGGCGACTTATATTCATGTAGATTAACCAGATGTTTCTGTACTATCTCTTTACTTATTCTGTGCTGAAATTCTCCTATTCTGTCCTCTGCTCCATTATCCTCAAGTTGAGCACCCTTTGCCTTTTCTGAGAAGACTGAAGCAAAGAAGGTGTTGAGTAATTCTGCCTTTTCTCTGTCCCCTGTTAACTTTTTGCCATCTTCTCCACACAGTGGCCCTACCATTTCCTTCTTTTTCCTTTTGCTACTGACATACCCCCAAAAGCCTTTTTTATTGTTCTTAACCTCTCCAGCAAGCCTGATTTCATTCTGCGCTTTAGCTTTTCTGACTTTACCCCTACACGTGCTAGCTATTTGTTTGAATTCCTCTTTGGTGATTTCCCCATTTTTCCATTTCTTATACATATTCCATTTAAAACATAGTTCAGTTGCAAGTTCCTTAGTCATCCATCCTGGTTTCTTGAGACACCTCCCATTCTTCCTCCTCGTTGGCACGGTTTGAAATTGTGCCTTCAGTATCTCCCTTTTGAGAAACTCCCATCCGTCTTGAACTCCCTTATCTTTTAGTATTCCTGTCCATTATTAACTGGGGAGTAACTGGGGAACCTTGAGAGAGTCACTGTCTCAGCCTGACCTTCCTCACAATGTTGTTGTGAAGATAAAGTCAGTAGAACAGTGCTGTGTATGTTACCTTGAGCTCATTGGGTGGGATATCAGTGTGGCAAACAACATTTTAAAAATGCTGGGGTGGCAATATATATTGGTCCAGAATACCATGACAACAGGAAGGTTCACATATAAGCATAGTCCTTGCATTGAGAATAGATGTGATTGGGATGCATGACCATGTGGGTTAACCCCATTGCATGGCCTGAACCTGCTGATTCAGAAGCAATTCCATCCTGTCTTTCCACGCAATCTCTGTAATATCACAAGGACTCAACCCCTATGACATCACAAGTACCTGTCTTTGTGACACCACAAGGACCCGCCTCTGTGAATCTGGTCCTGAAATCTCAGGAAATGGGGTGATGCGGACCTGATAAGTTTACCTACCAGCACTAGTTTCAGCGAGTGTGTGTGTGTGTGTGTGACTGTGAGTGTGAGCAGCACTCATGATAATGTATGATATGATCCTCTTCCTTTATAGGAATCAGGAGAAGTAGTGGGAAATAACAGCATGTCAACCAAAGAAGAAGCGAGCGGATGATATTGTAATAATACAGCGTTATTCACAATTAAAAAATAAAATAAAACAGATTTTAAACTGCACAAATTACCCCACACTTTTTTAAAAAGTCAGAAACAAGCAAACACACAACATGCTCTGCTCCTTGCTTATACTCTGTGTCAGTGGATGTTTCTTCACAGAAATCAATCAGTTAATATATATATTAGAGAGAAAGAATTTGTGTATGAATCATTCATAGTTGATTAACTAACAGAACAATCCAAGGGCTCATGCACCAGTGGAAATCTCAGCTCAGAGGCACCCACAGCATTGCAAGAGCCATTTCTTCTCCTTCATCTGATCTGTTCTGCCAAAACTTCTCTAAAACTCGGCATCTCTTGTTTCCACCAAAATTTCCAGTAAAATATTCATTTAACAGCTGAATAAATTCAGTGAATCTAGATTCCCATCCATTTTTTTCTATCTACATGCTATCAGTTTACAAACTGCATGATTTTTCCAGTTGCATATTTTTATTCAACTGCTCACTAAACACACACACACACACACACACACAATAAAGAAGCAGTTATATAGTAATGACAATACTTTATGTAGAACTATAAGTGCAACTCTTTAGAATGGGTTGCTGTACCAATTCCCTGGTTTCTTCCTGTTGATATATTTCTGGAACCTATGACTTACAGAAGGCTCTTTCAGATAACTACCATCTCTGGCTAAGGTATTATAGGATTTATATGGTGAAAAATAACTTTCTGAAGCTTTACTTTCAAAAGACACTCCACTGGCTTTCATACATTCAATGAATATATGAGGGTGAGCTGATAGAATACCCCAAAACACCCATATTGCTGCATCAATTGGCAATATATTTTGCAGCCATGCATGCAACAAGAATCTGAAAAAGGGCCTATATGACATGTGTGCTTAGAGCTGTACTGGGTGAACAAGATCTGCAAACCTGTACATTCAGATCAGGAAAAGCATGTTGGAATATGGATGGCTTATACAGTCAAAGGAGAAATGTAGAGATGTGTGTGTGGAAATTTCTTCATGAGAACAACATCTAGAGGAACAAAGAGAACTCGACAGCAGGTGGCCAAGAAGTCAAAACAAGTACAGTTTTAAGTGGGAAAAAGATAGCCAGTACATCAACAAAGTGAGCTCATGGGAAAGTAGTCACATGGGCGATTATAGACAGCTAGAGGCTGGGTTAAAACACATCATACAGGCATTATCCAATCAGCATAAGGTTAACACCCAGAAGGTGGAGTATGGGAAGGGCCAAAGTATCCTTTGTTTGGGTTTGTTTATATATGCCAGCACTGTGTGTGCATGTGTGTTCGGCAGTGGTTTTAACTATGGAGTTAGTTTTTGGCTTTTAGTTTTTTAGTATGTTTATACTGCTTTTACAATGTAACTCCTGGATCTGGAAACATGGATCTGTAATTTTTCTTTTCTACAACATCAGCAAGATGTTATCCTATTATATGTTTTTCTTTTCTTATTTTACTTTATGGAACAATAAAGCTCTACTTTAGAACTACAAGTGTCTGCATGCTTTTAGCATGGAAAGGCTGATGAAGGAAGCTGTTCTTCACTATATTCTGCTGTACTCTGTACTCTGCTGGATTCTGCATACCACATCTGAATATCCACAAAGCATTGGCTACATCACCAATAAAGTGTTGAATGCTACCAAAATTCAGCAGTATCAACTGGGTTAATGCCTGTCATCAAAATTGCTCCCAAAATTCAGCAACAGAGCTAGCTATTTTCTGAGGTATCGGGGGTGGGTGGGTAGCAGAGCACCCTTCCACACCCAACTGTCCTGCAGCTTGCAGAAAAAGAACACCCCTTTCCCTTCTACAAGGAGAGGAGAGAAAGCCTCATCTTTTTAGGTGCTGCTTCTGACTTTTGGCAGTGTGATTATATGTTATTAACCTGACAACTGTGAATTCCAATCATGTTTCAACATAGCAAATGGGAGCAGCAGACACTTTAATCTGAGCATTGATGGAACTTTCCGAAATAGAGAAGTTAAATAGGTTCAGCACTTTGGATAGCTCTATAATGTTTGGAGGACATCCAGAGTGGATTCACTGCTCCATTGATACTGAAGCCACTATTGGCCATGGGTTGAAAGGTGCCTATGCTAATGTACATCTTTAATTGAAATATGCCCCCTTTCAGATTAATACTGAATGCTCAGCCTCCTGAGAGATTGTCAGTGAACAAGCATATTGGTATTGGATAGCAGGACTAGCAGAAAAATCATATGTTGTCTCCCACAATTGTATCAAACACATAATGGAGAAAGTTTGGATAGACCTGTGAAAGACCTAGCTTGTTTGTTAGGGGATTTAAGAAAGTCACAGGCTATGGGTGTGCTTTCTGCTCTCATATAGCATTTTCTGATGCTTTTAGTTTTGCTGCAGTTATCTCCTTAAATTCAGTTCTGAAAAATAGTTTGGTATATAATGCTGGGCGTTTGAGCTTTATGTACCCAGAACAACCCTCCTATGTAGTTGTTAAAAGCCTATGTTACATATAAACTGTTTTTATAGAACTAGACTGAAGACTTCTAAAAAAGTGTCCAGAGGGGTAGCTGTGTTAGTCTGTTGCAGAAAAACAACAAAGAGCATTATGGCATCTCAGTGGCAAACACATTTTTATTATAGAATATAATCTTTTATTATAGCACAAGCAAGTTACAGAGAAAACAGAAACTCCCTGGCAACTTCACAGGCTACCAGTCTGTTTCTAGGCACAATGCAAAGTGCTACTTATGACTAATAAAATCCTTGATGGTTTGGGTTCAAATTATTTGACTGAAGAGATCTCCCCATATGAATCTGCCTGAATTTTGTGATCTTCAAGGGAAGCCTGGTCCATTATCCTTACAGGTATATTTGGTGAGGTGATGAGAAGCACTCTTCTCTGTGGCTGCTTTGAGGATGTAAAACTTTTTCCATGGGAGGCTAGGCTGCTCCCCACCCTGCTCTCCTTCTACACTCAGGCAACTTCCTGTGGAATGGTCTTTCAATAGTGAGGCTTGTACTTCCATCTTATTTCTTGTTATGCTTTTGAAAAGTGTGTAAACTATTTTCAAACTGGGCTTGGTTTTGATATGATTACCCATTGAAGTATATTTAGTTACTTTTTAATGTTATAACTCATTGCTTTTTTTAGTTGTATTTTGCTTTAATTTTATGTTGTAAGCCACCTTAGTCTTGTACCAGAAGAAAGGTGGGATATAAATAAAATTAAAAATTTAAAACAAATAAGCATTTGTGCATCTTGAAGTCAACAGTGCTCATGAAAGCTAATACCATATTAAAATGTGGCTGTCGCTAAGGTACCATTCTTCATTGTTGTTTTTTAAATGTATAAATAACATATAAATATCAAATGTTTTAAGGATTTTCTTTGTTCTGTTCATAATGAGTGATGACATATGATCAGTGAGGCTGAATTGCTTTCAGAGGGGAGGATCTTCTTATTGGATTGTGCAAACTAAGAGTCAAAACCTGACAACTTGCAAAGTGCTTATATATATTAAAAAGTACTCTAATAATCTGAAATGACTCTATCTATATTGCACATTTTCAGATCTTTGATCACCTCAAAATTCAAGTACTTATAAAATTACTTCAATAATTTTAAATTGCTTCACTCAGAGTGATTTTCCATTGTTAAAAGTACTTTGATGTTTTAAAAAACTACTTTCATCTAGATGTGAGTTGAGCAATATTTCAATGAAACTTTAAGAAAGGTAGAAGATGAGTATTAGAAAAGAAAAGTGAACATTAAAAGAAAAACTTTCATCTTTGTGTGGTACACATCTACACCCCTGCAGAAAAATTGACAAGGGAACATGTATGGGACAGTGATAAGATTCTATAATCTTCAGACCTCCAGAGAATATGAATATTTCAGTCTACAGGATGAGAAGCCACAATTCAAGAGGAAGTATATCAGCCAATAAGTAAATGTTAATGGTACCATCCTACATTTTAGTTCTACAATATGCTCCATAAAATAGCAAGTGTTTCTTTACACAGTCACATTAATCTTCCATTGCTAAACCATGACTGATTTTTTTTTTTATATGATCTTTTGTTACTATGTTAGTAAATCTGTAAGCCCCAACCCAGAATTTTCTGAGACAATGGCCTCAAACAGATGGACCAAAAGAAGTGGTTTCAGGCCACTTTGGGGGCATGGCATTATGACGCATGCCCCCAAAGCATCTGGAAACCACACTGTGGCTGCGCTAAGCTGGGGGCAGACTAAAAAGAAGCTGAAAGAAACCACTCCTTCTGGAAAAGTGTGCACATTCAACCATGCATATAAACACACCAACACAAGATTGGTCCCAAGGAGTGCTCCTCCCTAAAGTAGTGTATAAATGCATTGGTTTACATTTAAAAAGGACAGACCAGCAGTTGGGGCAGCAATGGGAAAAAGGGGAAATGTGACATCTCCAATGGCTATAAGTACAACATACACAAACCAGACAGTTCAAGAGGGAGCATGGGCTGAAGGGCTGTGTGAAGGGGGTATGTGGGGGGCAAGATTGTGCATTGCCAGTGTTCTACTGAACAGACCTCTGCTCCGATGCCCAGTGGAGGGTTGCAAGTGCAACTGTGTGCACAATCAAAGGGGGCAGCCATCCAATGGGATGGTATCTAGGTAGGAGGCAGTCGCCAGTGGTGTGTTCATTCAATGGTGCACATGGATGGTGGGGGCAAAAGTCAAACAAAATACCCAGCAGTGCAGCTTGATGCTCCACCGTGCAATTGTGGCATGCACATGCAGGCTGCCTTGGGAGCGTGCAGTGTGGTCAGTAGGGTCTTGGTCCACTCTTGGAAGAAGCAGCTTCAGGTCACTCTTTTCTGTCCGTCTGCCTGACCTCAATGAGAACTTGAGGGGGAGGAGTATGGGATAATCAGCAGGAAGTGGGGAGATTCATATAACTTATTCCATGACCACATATTGTTTTTAACACTGGCAATAGGGATGTCATGTAAACAATATCCATATCACCTGTATGCCAACAAATTATTTAATGGTTTTATCCCATAATTTATTTTTAATTTGTTTTGTTGTTACTTTGTTTCTAACGATATATTAGTCACCATGAATGCTATTTTTAGTGGCAAAACAAGACAAAGATGATGATGATAAAAAAAGAAGTAGTTTTTACTTATAACTTGTTCTTCAGTTGCTTTGATTGCAGGTAACCTTCCACAGATTTATGAAGAATGTTTCAAAATTTTATATTTCTAACAGAAACTTTCTTAATGTATGAATATTCATTTTATTTGCTCTCGTATTATTTTGTATGGTATAGCTTTGTTTAACTTGAATACCCAGGGAGAAGCAGAGGTTCATTAAGTTACTTCTGTGGACTTCATCTTCCAGAATCAGAGACAGTATATCATTAGTTAGAATTACAGTTTTAAGGCTCTGAAAATAAATTCATTGCCACTATAGTGACAACTTTCCAAAAGTATCTCCTTACTTTTACATTTCCCAATATTACTAAACATAGCTATCTAGCTGCAGTTGGCCCTCCATAGTTACAGATTCTTTTCCCACGGATTCAACCATCCACACCTTGAAAATTAAAAAAAACCCATAAATCCCAATTGATTTTGCCATTTTATATAAGGGACATCATTTTACTATGCCGTTATATTTAATGGGACTTGAGCATCCACTGATTTTGGTATCCACAGTGAGCCCTGGAACCAAATCACAGTTGATAGCAAGGGCCCACTGAAAAGCAAGCAAACATCTGAACATTACAAGTCATTAGCCTGTGGTACAAAACTTGTCTACCTTATTGTTGCCCAAATAACCATAAAATAAATCAATGAATTACGTGAAGCAGTACTTGAAGAATTTAGAGAAGTCACACCCTTGTAGTTGCACTGGCACAAAGGACACGAGAAGCCTCTTTTGGGTTTAAAACAGGCCACAACTTTTATTTTGCTGTACAGGGTCTATTTACAAGGTATAAACTTCAAATATGTTTGCCACATGTGTAAGTGAAGGTGTAACCCCCCGGATGGTTGATCCTTGACCGCATGTGGCAAAAGAATAACAAATAAAACAACAAATTAAAACCCCTCTCCACCTGAAATGACATCATATTACTTCACATGACATCATGTACTTTATGACATCATGCATTTAAATGCAATCGTCATTTCCTTTAATTTGTAATTATCCCATTTTTTACCCCATTTAATTTAAT
This sequence comes from Phrynosoma blainvillii, assembly GCA_026167975.1. NCBI lineage: Eukaryota > Metazoa > Chordata > Lepidosauria > Squamata > Phrynosomatidae > Phrynosoma > Phrynosoma blainvillii. Next base: position 88,489,948 of record JANUYF010000002.1, on the reverse strand, counting down.
AACCAGATTTATTTTCCTATGGGGTAGGGGTCATTACCCACCACAAGAGGGGGCCAGCCTCGCTAGGCATCCCCTCTCCACCTCCCCATGGATTGCCTTCACAATTTGCTCAGAGAGAGCAGAAACATATAACTCCAAACCCTCAGGAGAGAGGTGCGCCCCATCCCCCCTGTACAACTGCAGCCGGTTTAATTTAATTTGGTGTTCAACCAGAAAAATACCCAATTTAGCAAGCTGCTTAGTGACATAACGATTCAGCCATCACCTAGTATTATTAACCACAGAGTCTTTCTGTGCTCCAGGCCAGCTGCGCCATGGCACAAGTTTAGTCCACAAAATCACTGTTCCAGAGAGGATCTTCTGGATTTCCTGTAGATCCCTCACAATCTGCTTAGCCAGGTGCAAGCAAGGGACTTTGACCAAGTTGTTTTCCCCCAGGTGTACCACCAAAACCCGGGGTTGCGGACGTGTTCTAGCCAGTTCCATAATCCATGGGAGGAGCACTCCCCACATCATGCCCCTTTGACCAAACCACTGAGTGGTGCCAATGTGGGACAATCCTAAAGAAGTGTCATGCTGATGCTCCACCAGGTGACGTTCAGCCCAGAATACCAAATTGTGGCCCACAATCCATATTGTGCCATGGTAAAAGCCAGCTGAAAGAAATAAAACAAATTAGCAAGGCTAATCAGGAGTCACATTCCCTGATGGCCTGACATAAGCTTTGAAGGCTTTAGAACGCCACCTGCCAATTCTGCAAATATCAGCCTCACTCAAACCATGAGTGGCCGCAGCTGTTGCTGTTCCAATACGGAAGGAGTGCGAAGAAAAATAAGCCTGGGGCAGCTTTGCCTGCTTTAGCATCTCCTTCAACACTGCCCTAAACTGAAATTGAGTTAAGGGAATGCCTGACAAATGTAAGAAAAGATAGCTCTCCACTTTGGGCCTAATCCTTAAATAATTTGCCATTGCTATTACCGGGCAAATTTGACCAATAGGTACTTTAGCTAAGAAGATAGACTGGCCCTTTGCCAACTGGTCAGTCGTAGAGCATCACACACAGATCTGGATTCCTTGTTCTAATAAAATAACATCTGAAATTAGAAGTGCCCTGCCAGATTGATCATTACGAGATCCATGCACAATCTCACTGATTCTTAATGCAGCGAAGAAGGCAATGGCAAATACTGCCTTAAATAAAGCCTCCTCCTCATGTGAGTAACATGTATCAGCTAATTGTCCCCATAACCTGGCCAAAAATTCACCTGCTATTGGCCTACATGAGTCCTTTATCACCAGGGATTCTCTGGACCACCCTTCCACAGCCCTTTAAATCCTAAAATCAGTGGTTGGATCAAAGAAACCTCCTTGCCTTAGAGTGAAATGCCAGGGCAGCCAGCCTGCCCCTGATAGTGACAGGTGAAAGGCCAGCATGCCTAAGGGAAACTATAAAATGAAGGATCAGGTCAACCCTTATCGGCCAACTGTGATCCTCCCCAATTTCTAATAAAAATTGATTAAACAAATGTAAAGCTGTTTAGTATGACTTGCGTGTAGATGGGACGATGGAGTTCAGTATTGCCCTGTGAATTTCTAGTCTCCAAGGCTCCAAAGCAAAGCCGGTACCTCCAACAGGTATGTCGATGCCTCGGGAGCCAACTGCCGGAACCTGGAGAGCTGAAAATGAGAAAGGGCATCCGCCAAAAGGTTAAACACACCAGGAACATGCTGAGCTTGAAATAACACGTTAAATTTTAAGCATTGCATGACCATCACTCTCACCAACCCCATGACTCTAGGGGACTTTGAAGACTGAGAATTTACAACATGAATGATTGCCTGGTTGTCACACCAGAACCAGACGGTCCTATTAGCAAACTGGCTTGCCCACAAGTGCACAGCCACCACGATCGAAAAAAGTTCCAAAAACGTCAGGTCTGTTGTCAGACCTCATTCAATCCATGCCGAAGGCCATGCTTCTGCTGCCCACTGGCCATTCCAATAAACACCAAAACCATGGGCACCAGCAGCATCAGAATGCACCTGAAAGTCTGCCCTCAACAGAATTTCATATCTCCAGAAGGATGTGCCATTGAAATGCTCCAAGAAGGATTACCACACCTTCAGATCCTCACGAATGCCCCTTGTGATCCTAATGTGATGGTGCTTAGCTACAATTCCTGTTGTAGCCCTATACAATCTTGCGCAGAATGCTCGTCCCGGAACTACAACCCTACAGGTAAAATTTAAGAGTCCTGTAAGGGATTGAAACTCGTGACATGTAGCTTTTTGCTTTTCCAACATGGCCTTGACCTGCTGCTTCATAGCCACTATTTTATCATTCGGTAATTGAGAAACCCCAGCCATGGTGTCAATCTCGATACCCAGAAAAGTAAGCCGTGTATCTGGACCCTTGGTCTTTTCCTCCACTAAAGGAACACCCAACTCACACATCAATTCCTGAAATTGGGCTAAGGAATCCTTACTTTGTGAAGAATTGGGACTCCCAGCAATCAAGAAATCATCTAAATAGTCAGCTAACACTCTGTTCCCTGTGCGTTTAACTGCACACCAATGAAGAAAAGTGCTGAATGTCTCGAAAGCTGAACAAGAAATCGAGCAACCCATTGGCATTGCCTTGTCAAAAAGGTACTTTCTCTCAAATTGGAAACCCAGAAGATCAAAATCGTCTGGGTGAATAGGTAGAAGTCTGAATGCTGACTTAATGTCGCACTTATCTAAGAGTGCCCCCTTTCCTAAATTCCTAATCATCTTAACTGCAGAATCAAACAATGCATACTTAACAGAAGTAAGCCCGGGGTCTATAGCATTGTTCACAGAATCACCCTTTGGGTAGGATAAATTGTGAATCAATCCAAATTTCCCAGGGGCTTTTTTAGGAACTACACCCAACGGAGACAGGAGGAGTGTGGGAATAGGCAGTTGGTCATGAGGTCCTGAAATCCTTCCTGCAGCTATTTCCTTTGCTAATTTGTCCCTCACGATGTTTGGCAGATTCCTCATGGAATGAGCATTGGGTGCAAAACGATGTACTCTAGGACCTGTATAAGGGATGCGAAAACCAAAGGAAAAATCATAAAATAAATAAGAAGCAGCTTCTTTGTTAGGGTATACGTTCAGCCACTCCGTCATAGTGTCTAACTTAATTGGTGATGGAGCCTTTTCCTCCAGGTGATACAGGCCGCGGGGCACTACTCCCTCCAGGCCACTTACCTCTGTTACATGAAGCACCGGGGTGCCCACCCACACAGGTGTTGCACTTATGCTCAAACCTGCAGGGTTGCCTTCTACACTTGCCTGCATTAAAGTCCCAGCATAAGCCCAATTGATTTTTCTCACCTGTGGCAGGCCTCGTATTCGGGCCGCTCAGCATGGTAACCATGGGGATGTGCCCATTGTCACATCTGCTCGAGGGGGAGGCCCCCACCATAACATCAGCCCAAAGTTCAGACTGCACATGTCTCCACAACAAGGAGCGATCCTGTGCAGCTCTAATTCTAAACTGCTCATCATACTGTAACCAGGCTGCACCTCTAGAGTTATGATGGCAATTAGTGTATGCTTTTATCATGATCTCCTGATATTTAGAAAAGTCAGGAGGCCTGAGAGGTTCTTTTTCCTCTATTACACCTCTGTAAATGGTGAAGCCCATGATCCAATTGACAAAATTGCACTCCAGCTTAGGGCGTTTGAGCGCCTGAAACTCTTTGGGAAGACTGAAAACAATCCCATCTTTTACCATGATCCTCGGCTCAGGATCCCTGAAAGTAAGAGAAAACAGGTCAGTGTACTCTCCCTTCCAAACCCTTTTCTTGGTGGAAAGAGGAAGGTGTGAACCAAGGGGTGTAGACATTCCAGCATAAGGGGTAGAATCAACATGCCCAGTCACTCCAGATAGCAAAGGAGCACATGAAGAAGACACCACTGGGGTGCCATTAGCCGCTGCAACTGGCTGACCCTCCTGCACCCTAGTGTCAGGGACCTGTGAAACCGCAGGTGCCTGCACGGGTGCATTCACAACCGTAGGGTTGGGCCGTTCCACACCCACACCCTGACCAACCTCGCCACCTGGAGCCCATACCGAGGTAGGCCAATTAGCATGTGCAATATCAGGAGACAAACCTGCAACTGAAGCTTGCTGGGAAGCATCACCAGCTGACCGCATTGATCCCCTGAAGTGTGTCCCCGCAGCAGCTTGGTCAACTCTTTGCGACTCATGGGTTTGCTCCATTGCACCGGCACCTGGAAGAACCACTCCTCTTAAGAGGTTATAAAGATCCGCTATTGTAGGCTGCTCAGACGTAGGGGCATAGAAATGGAAACTACACCAGGGACCCTTTTCAAAAGGTCCCACACATCAGCAATAGTGGGGTGCCCAACCTCCACTGCTGCAACGGCCAAAGGACCCGGTGTAGCATCCATCACCTGAGCATCAGGTGCCAAAGGCAGTGGCAGCACTTCTGTGTCAGTAGCACCAGAAGTGCTGGCAATGGGACTGGCGGCTGTAGCCCCTATCCCTTTCTGTGCAAGCTGAACTGTTTTGCCCAATTGTGCTAACTAGGCAGTGATCTCGTCATCTCTGTTGGTAGACTGGGTAGGCCTCTTTGAAGCAGAGTGGCCAGAGGTAGGCACAGTTGAAGCTGCACGCCTCTTAGATTGAGCCTTACTGCGGGGCATATCTCCCTCAGAACGTGCAACATGGGTCCAACGAAATCACCCAACCACGGATGATTACCACCAGGCCGAAAGGCCACCCATTCTCAAGTCTCTCAAGAGACTCCAACAGCCAGGAAGCGTCACTGGCAAGCAACCACCAAAGCGGAAGGGTGTCCACCAAGGGTCCTATGTGGAGTCCTGTTCCAGGACAATTGTCCTCCACCACACTCACCACTGAGGAGAGGTGTAGCAATCCTCCCAACTAGCAATGATGACCCAACCTTACCAGACCGGGGCGCCGGGGCGCCACTAGGCCTGGAATCCAGTACCGAGTCCACACACCCAGTGAAGATGCCTACCACAGAGCCCTCCTTGGATGTATAACCCCAAGAAATGGGGATGCGAAGGCCCAAACAGGCCCAGAGGACTGGCCTGAAGGCCTCCCTCAGCCTGCTGGATTGCTCAGAGAGAGATCTGAACGATCTCGTTTATTAAAGCAAGACAATTATTCAATAGCCAAAATTGCAGCAAAAGTCACAAGACAAATGCTGGGCTGAAGCCTAGCAAAAGTCAGAGCAGAGAGCTCAATTCAAGCTCAAAAATGGCTGACTCCACGTGGCAGCACAGAACTATAAAGAACAAACTCTCGTCCCAAATCATGAGAGGTTAGAGGCACCACGAGACAATGATACAAATACCAACAACTTGATTGGACCAAGCGTGCAGGTGTCCCAGAACCCCCGCGGGCTTGAACCAATCAGGCTTCTCTTGTCCTTATATGGCCAGCACAACAAGAAACCCCTCCCGACTCATCGGGAGGTGTCTTTCTACAAGTTACCAAACTACATTAAACACTTTGTTGTTGTGTGTCTTCAAGTAATTTTTATCTTATGGTGACCCTAAGGTGAGCCTATCATTGGGTTTTCTTGGCAAGATTTGTTCAGAGGTTTGCCACTGACTTCCCCAGAGGCTGAGAGTTTTTGACTTGCCCAAGGTTACCTGCGTTTCATGGCTGAGCTGGGAATCAAACTCTAGTCTCCAATCATAGTCCAACACGGAAAGCACTACCCATTTATTTGTCTTTTTTAGCAGTCCACACTATCTGCAGACTCTTTTTCAGCACCACATTTCAAATGAGATGATGTTCTTCCTATCAGCTTTCTTCATTGTCCAGCTTTCACAACCATACATAGAAATGGAAACTACAATGGCTTGGCAAATTTAAGGGTTAGGGTTAGTGCTAGGGAGTCATGGGAATTTTTTTTTTCTGAGACATTGAGCCTTCTCTGTTAGAGAGCTCTAGTGCCATAATAAACTACAGTTCCAATTATTCCCTAACCCTAACCCTTAAAGTGGACTCAATTTGCACTATTTCTGGCAGTCTGCAAAGGCCCTATGTATTTACACTTCAGGATCTTTTCTAGTACCTTCATAGCTGTCCTTCCAAGTTGTAGTTTTTTTCTAATTTCTTGACTACAGTCTCTATTCTGATTAATGATTGAGCCAAGGTATGAAAAATGTTGAATTATTTAATTTTCTTCATCTTCTTTAAAGCTTTATAAATCATCTGTGGTCATTATTTTTGTCTTCTAAGGTTTAACTGTACAAAAGTATTACAAATATTGGGTATAAAATTACCTTCAGACTATGTGTATAATATGTTCATGAAGTATAAATGAATTTTATGTTTAGACTTGGGTCCCATCTCCAAAAGCTCCCATTATGTATATGCAAATATTTGAAAATCTGGGGGGAAAAAACAAAATCCAAAATACTTCTGGTCCCAAACATTTTGGATAAGGGAGACTCAACCTGTATTGCCTAAGAGCCCAGGCAAGAACTCTATTTATTTCCCCCCCCTCCCCCAAAAATTTCTCAGTAGGCAGGGACACTGCATTCTCTTTATTCACAGTGGGGGAAATGGAATCCAGGAAATATTGCTCTTCCTCTAAATTGGCTTTTGGTTGTCTTCTGTAGGAAGCTGTCATGCTGCCAAATCTGATTAATTATGTGGTCTTGTGTCATCATCATTAGCCCTATTGAGGCATTCAAAATAGGTTTAAACTGAATACATGATCAGGGAGAGCATACAACTCCCACCATCTCCACATGTAAAGGCTATCCATGCTATTGGGAATCTAGATCATGAAGAGGCTCCATACTGAGTGATTACATGGACCAAAGAAGGGAGGGAAAGGGCTAGCACACTTTCCCTACTCACACATTCAGTTTAAACCTGTTATGACCACCTAAATATGGCTACATTCATTCTGTGATTATTCAAGGAAAGAGAGGAAGCCCTAATCAAAAAGAAATGAAAAGGCATTGAATTAGCAGAGAAGAAAAACAATTACTATGACAATGCTGAAATGAAGCAAAATAAAATAGAATACCCCGAGTGTTCAGAGGAACATGTTATCCTTCTAGGAATGCATACCTTTTGTCTTGAAAATGTTCACTGGAAAATCTTTAGTGCAGCCCTAATTGGGACAGATTCATTTTGCTTATCACCACAAAATTAAAAACCTGCTGCAGCAAGGACTCCCATGGTTACTTGGACACAACAGCCTTAAGGTAGCATGTGAAATGATCAATGGTCTGATACTTCTTCATTTTCCTGCCTCATGCTAATTAGGTCCTTTACTTTGTTTAGTGTGTATAGAAGGTAGGAAACGAGCACGGGTAGAAAAGATTGTCTCCCTGAGGTATATATATTGACATTTCCAGACACAGGCTGAGCACAACATAAAGAGAGTAATGAGGAATTTGACTGCTTTCTCTTCTTTCTCTGGCTTTCCAGCTTAGCACTGCTCTATCCCACAGTGAATTACTGGCTACAAAAGAAAGGCTGTGTTTAGAGACTGACAATTGAGAACATTTACAATTAGCTGAATTGATTAACCTTTACAAATGCTGTTACCTTTAGGAGGATTTTCATTGCCCTCCACCCTTCAGCCTCCCCGCTCCAACAGCAGTGGTTGAACAATATGCCTTATTGATCAAATATGCAGCCCTTTTTCAACAGCTCTGATTTGCCTCTGACTTTTTTCAGTCATATAAAGCCCACTTGGGTGGGAAAGAAGAAAAGAGAAAAGAAGCAGCGGTAAAAAATGAAGCTGCCATGTGTTCTCTTTTTCAGGCTTGATGACAGCAGAGATTGGCAACATGTAAATGGCTTTCCATCCTTCCACTCCCAAGCTGAAGAAAGATGTGCTGTGAAAACAAGAACTGTATAAAATCTGCCTTCCATATGTTCATGGAAAACCCTGCTCTGTTTATCAACAAAGCAAGTTCTCTTGCAACTTTGATGCTCATAAAGATGATGTCTGGGCTAGGAGAAAAAAGATTGGCAGCGATGTCAGGAACACTATCTATGATTCTCTCTCTCTCTCTCTCACACACACACACACTTAGGTTATATAGCACTAGATATCATAATGACAGCAGCAGGCTCAATTTCAATGACTGGAATTCCTGACACTATAAAATTCCTGGAGAAAAGCTGATTGTGCTGTTCTTGTGCTCAGCCCCAGCATCCCTAAGTTATCTCCCCAGTGACTGATGTCACTCAACTTGTCCTTATGCTTGGAAATAATGTATATTATTGTCAGATGGATGTCTTCTTAACCTCATGCCCCACAAAGCTTCCTGAACACACAGACAATTCCATCTGTGTGGCTTTGAAGGAGATTCTTTTCTGTTGTTTTCCCCTTCTTGTTTTAAAGGATTATTTTCTGTGGTTGTGAAGGTTAATGGACTGACAGTAGAGGTGGCTACAGTGCAAATTCATCAGCAGCCCCCACCAGGGTCTTTCACACTTGGTATACCTGTTAAAACAAACTATTCTCTTTGAGAGAATAGCAGTAAGCTTGATTTCCATCCACCCCCCCCCCCAGCAATTTAGAGAGGCTTCTCCTAACTCTAAGCCTTTGATCTATTTTGGATCCTGCTGCATTACCCAGTTTGCCTTCTTGGTCTTGATCTGTGACTCAGCGGGTGCTGATCTGAGGACACTAGATGCAATTCATTTCATTAGGAGGGCTCCGTATTCATAGGTAGACTGAAAAAGACAGTGTATTCAAAAGAATTGGTCATGCAAGGTGATTCCCAGTACATTTGAAACATTATATATTCAGATTCAAGAGTTGTTCAGTTTAGGTATACATTCTTCGTTTCCCCCTCTTTATGCCTAACAAGAATCTTAAAACAGGAAACAAAACTCTAATTTGAAAAATATCCCTGACATGAGTAAGAATCTGGACATAAACTGTAATTCCTTTATGTTGCTTGTTGGGTCAAGAATTAAATTTATAATTTCCACTGTGTGTTTACAAGGACATGTAACATTTGACCTATATATCTATTTTGGTGGGCAAAGACTGGGGGAACTCACTTGTCATCTTCTTCATTAAAAAAAAATATCCATTATGTTAATTGTTGAGTCCAGTATTAAATGTACAATTTGCATTCTGTGTTTACAAACAGATAAAACTTTAAGCTTAAGCTGGTATATGTATTCAGCAGGACATATTATGGGGAAAGAGACTCATTATTTTCTTTAGTATAAAAAATACATGATACTATTCTGAAAAGCAGAGGAACAATGATGGCATTCTGCCATTTCTTCTCTGGGTAACGGGGGATTTCCCCCCTCCTCTTTCCAAGCAAAATCAGGAGTTGCTGTAGCAAAGACTGTAGCATTCACAGCATGACAAACAAATTAGAAAACAGCAGATGTAGCACAAATTAAGATGTATTTAGCACAGCAGTCCATCAGATGTGTGAAAGTCTTTTGTATAGCAGCTTTGAGAGATTGATGTATTGCACTTTCGACAGCTGATAATGAACCCTTCTAGCAATTAGAGGTGGAAATTCTGAGGATTCAAAATTAGTGTGATTCCCAGTGGGGTGAAAAGAAACCAGTGAAGAAAACGTTATTGTGAAAGTTACTTTTTGGGATTTGTACATGTCATTAAATCATGAGATAATGCAAACATTTCAATGGAATTCTTTCCCCTCTAAAGCTGTTAACAGGTCCCCAGACTCTTCTTCTGTCTAAAACCAACTCTGAACACTTCCTCAAGCTTTCCTTATGTCTAGAGCTCTCAGGGCCATCCCAAGAACATTTGCTGCCTGAAGCAAAGCAGCAAAGTGCTATTCCCAACCTTGGTCAAAACTCAAGCTACACAAGACTACTTATGCTATTTTTGCATCTGAGGCAGATGGTGTCATTTATGGCAACACTCACAGGGTCCTGCCTCTTCAATGTACACCCAAAATGTATTGCTACCTGTGGCAGAACCCAAATTGTTTCACTTCACTAGTCCAATGATCTAAAACAGGTGGGTAACACAAACTATGCAGCTTGTCTGCACCTTTAAGACTGTTTTGGAGGAGTCTTTAAGGACCTCTGAAACTGCAAATTTCTACACAAAACTGGGAATAGTCATTCAAGCAAGTAGAAAATATGTCTGGCATTCTGCATTGCAGTAATGGGTTTGTAATCTAGAGTTACAGATCTGTAACCGTATTCAGATATGTGAAGTTGTAGGCTTTCATGGCCGGCATCCATAGTTTTTTGTGGGTTTTTCGGGCTGTGTGGCCATGTTCTAGAAGAGTTTCTTTCTGACGTTTCGCCAGCATCTGTGGCTGGCATCTTCAGAGAATGCCAGCCATAGATGCTAGCAAAACATCAGAAAGAAACTCTTCTAGAACATGGCCACACAGCCCCAAAAAACCCACAAAAAACTATATTCAGATATGCTTTGTGTGCATTATTGTTATGATTGTAAATATCCCCTGGAATCCCCCCTAAATTCCAGGGAATTGCTCTAAGCAACAGAGGTCTGCAGCCCACATGAGTGAATGATACACCTAGACCCTTCTCACTGGCTTGGTGGTGGGAAGGAACTAGCCACATCATCCTGAAGCGCCCCACTCACCCATGCCATAGACCTCTCTTGCTTGCAGAGGATTCTTCAAGTTTAAGGTGGGTTCCAGGACACTTCCTAACGTCATTCATAACTGCATCTACAAATTTTAACATAGTAATGTATGATCTCTATTTGTTTTAACTGGGTTTCTGAGGATTCAAAATTAGTGTAATTTCCAATGGGGTGAAAAGAAACCAGTGAAGAAAACATTATTGTGAAAGTTACTTTTTGGGATTTGTACATGTCATTAAATCATGATGGTGCAGTGGTTAAATGCCTGTACTGCAGCCACTCACTCATAAACCACAAGGTTGCGAGTTCAGTATTAGCCAGGGCTCAGGCTAGACTCAGGCTTGCATTCTTCCGAGGTCGCTAAAATGAGTACCCAACTGTTGGGGAGCAATGAGCTTACAGTTGTAAACCGCTTAGACACCCCATAGCGTGGTATGAAGCAGTATATAAATGAAGCTGCTTTGCTTTGCAATTCTTTTTAAACAAACACTTCCTACTTTTAATGGAGGTTTATTCCTTGCTGCTGAGTAGAAATAATGCAGTTTGACACCACTTTTAAGTTCTAATAGCTCCATCATATGGAATCCTGGGTTCTGTAGTTTTACAAGGCCTTTCATCTTCTCTGCCAAAGTGTGCTGGTGCCTCACCAAACTACAAATCCCAGGATTCTGTAGGAGGGAGCCAAAGGCTATGATTGGTTGGTTACACATACTGAACAGGACATCTACTCTGTTGTTCACACCTTCCTCTTGCACAAAGACTTTGGCTTAGGCTGTAGTCCAAAGTGGCATGTCTGCTGTACAACTGCCTTTGCAAAATTGAGGCATAACTTTCTTATTCCCCTTGCCTTTTAACCCCATCACCCTCTATTGTCTTACTCTTCCTGTCTAAATTTAGATGTTCAGATTCTTGAAGGTAGGGATTTATCTTTTGCTTATATTTCTCTGTAAAGTGCCATCTACACTGATGTCTCTAAAATTTAGAGTCCAAATAAATGTTGTATCACATAATTCACAAGAGGGATTTAATTTTAGGGGCCACTGATATTATGTGAACTTTAGGATTAACTTGGTGTCTGTTATCTGCACTATGTATTATTTTCACTAATCTGGTATTATTTCTGTAAGCTGTTTTTCAAATGTTAAGTTTATTAATAGTTTCACCTCTTTGCATCAATACATTGTGTTTGAGTATGTGCTATAGGAAGAACAAAAACAGGGAGAAATGCAAAAGAGAACATCAGCCAATTATGGACTAGGGCTGATATTTGTAAAGGAACTGCATGCACTAGAGTTTGTCTCAGCCCAAACCAGGAATGCATTATGTTTAGCTATGCTTCATACCTAACTACAGTCAGCCCTCCATATGCATGGATTCTGCATTCACAGATTCAACCAACCATAGTTTGAAAATATTCCAGCACAACTCCCCCTCCAGCCCCACCCCCAAACCTTGATTTTGTCATTTTATATAAGGGACACCATTTTACAACAATACTGTATATAAGGAGAATTGAACATCCATGTATTTTGGTATCCACAAGAAGTCCTGGAACCAAACTCCAGTGGATACCAAGGGCCCACTGTGCATTCTGTCTTGGATATTGTTTCAACATAGGGAATCAATGACATGAAGAATTTACTCTGAAACACAATGAATGTGTATGTGTCTATGGAAGCCTGTTCATTCACTCAGAACCAATGTGACATAGTTGTGTTATAAGTGGAGAACTGTTTCGAATTCCACTTGACAGAAAAACTTACTGGATAAACTTGTGCTGGTTACACTGTCCCTATTCACTGTTGTTGTTATGTGTCTTCAAGTCACTTCCAACTTATGGTGATCCTAAGATGAACTTACTATGGGATTTTCTTGGCAAGATTAGTTCAGAGAAGGGTTGTCTATGTTTTTCTCAGAGGCTGAGTGGCTTGTCCAAGGTCACACCATGGGTTTCCATGGCTGAGCAGAGATTCAAATCCTGGTCTCCAGAGTTGTAGTTCAATACTCAAACCATTAAATCATGCTGGCTCTGGAAAGCCTTCATTCCCCCTCAAAATAAATAAATAAATAAAATTATTGGGGCCCTGAGCCTACTCATAGCAACATTAGTCTTCTTCTCTGGCCTAGTCAATGGTATTGGTCATACAGCTGTCTTGATGAGGATTGCACTTCATTCACATGCTGTGATTTTTATGCTTTGAACACAGTGCATTTTTCATATAAAATGTATTTAGCCAGTTACAAATCCCTGTCATTAATATTAAGAAATGAAAAATTAATGCAATATGCATTCACCATAATTGATACCTTAGATTTTTAATAATCTTAAAGTCACCTTTGAAATCTTTATTGCTACAGGGATTGTAATGAGATCTTCCTAAACTTCTCCAGATTAATTAACAATGTTAGTGAATACCAGAAGATGCACTGTATAATTTTTAAAAGAGCAATTGTTGTAAAATTTGGAGTGAACACTTTTTTATTAATCTAATTTTAAGCATTTCTCCACACAGTGCAAAAATAACTGCAGAGCTTCTTCAATCTCCAAAACATTTGACATCCTCAGATAAAAGAATTTAAAAATGAAAACTGTTATTATCTGGATAATAGGCAGCACTTGATTTGGTTACAATATTCTGCTTTCAGCAGGAACTGTATTATAGGAACTGCTGTTATAGGATTAGATTCAGTTATAGTGGTCTGACCATGCAGAGGAGTTGCTTGCAGCAATATAACTGACCACTGTTCCTTAGATCTCTTCCTTTCCACCCTGATTACCTCTTACAGACTAGCTGGATCTAGGATATGGTGAATATGTCTGGATGAGGGCACTCCCTCACTCACCATATCTTAGATCCATGCTTCTTGCTTTTAAATCATGGACAAACAAAGTGTGACCTTGTAGAGGTTGTTGGACTGCAACTTCTAGAAGCCCTAGCCAGTATTGTTAATGGTAAGGAATGTAGGGAGCTGCAATCTAATAACTTCTGGAGGGTCACACTTTACCCAGCCTTGCTTTAAGGAGATAATGGTGCAGCCTTGCTTTAAGGAGACAGAAGAATGCACAGTGAAAAGGGACAACCAGAAACAGAAAAGGCAGAAAAGAAATACAAATAAGGAAAATGAGTTGGATCTTCAAAAAGTAAATATAAATATAATCAGAAATATTATTACAATATCAATATGTATTATAAGAAACATCAAAAACAAATAGTGGTATGAGTAAAAAGAACCTAATATAACAAGTTATAACATATACATAATGTAAAGAGAAAAAGAAATTTCACAATGTATAATGTAGAGAAAAAAAACTTTATCAGAAAACTCTAGCCCAGAAAAATCCATTGGTAAACCTGAAAGTGGCAAGGAGTCAAGTGAGCATAGTCCATAGTGTGTAGTCATTTCTAATTTATGGTGACTCAGGTTGTCTTCAATCCACAAAGATATACTAGGGGCCTCTACAGATGGTGCAAAGCATTGTCTTGGAGGCAGGGGGGAGGCAGGGAATGGCAGTCACACGCCAGGCACCCCAACCTCTTCCTGAGGACATCATCACAGTGTGCACCGCTACGCATGGAGCGTGCTGTCAGAACGTCCTCCCAGTGCAGCGTTTTTACATGATGCACTGGAAGAGGCGCAAAAGAGCCACATGGTGGCTCTTTGGGCGCCCTTTTCGCTGCCTGGAAAAGGAGCAGTGTTTTGGTGCTCCTTTCCCAGGTGGTGAAAGGGAAGATCGAGGCCAACGTGTCTGGCAGCCTTGGCCTCGATCCTCCATTTTCCAGGGCGCCCCAGGGCTGTCCGTTTGCATCCCCCAGCTCGAATACAAACTAGCTTCAGTCAACAATGATAACAATGATTGCTCCTGTCTGTAAAGATTAGCTGACAAGTTCTAGAACAGGGGTAGGCAACCTAAGGCCCGGATGTGGCCCCCCGAGGCCTTTGGACCAGCCCCAGGCCAGTCCTGCCACTGCTGCCGCCCACCATAATGATATTGATTATTGTTGTTGTTACTTGTTCTAGGGGTTTTCTTGGCAAAATCTCCACAGGGGTTTTGCCATGGCTTTTCTGGGGCTGAGAGAGTACGCATGCATATTTTTTTAATTTTTTAAAAATATATATTTATTTATTTATTCTTGGTGCTTCGGCCCCCCAATTGTCTGAGGGACAGCAACCCGGCCCCCAGCTCAAAAAGGTTGCCTACCCCTGTTCTAGAACCTTTGAAGATGTTTCAGTGGTTCTTCCAGCAACTAAATTAAACATGCATGAGTAAACATGCTGGTCACCAGCTGTCTTAAAAGTAACCTTACCTGCTGGTAAAACTCCCCAAGTTTATCAGCAGAAACAACAGTGATTTCAAAAGGACAGAGCAGTCTTCAACAATTAGAAATAAAATGAAGGGGGAAAAACCACACCTACAATAATAAGAGACATAATTAAAGCTTTTTTTTTTTTTTTAAAGAATAGCACCTCGTTCCTTTGGTTTTGGTTGCTTTTTGTGACTTTTGGGCTCATTCATACACATTTCCACTGATCACATTGAGTATACAATATGGTGGGCCTTTTCATCTAGCCGAGTATATACAGAATTTGACTGTTGGTAATTATTGTAGACTTTTTAACAAGGCCAGAATTAATGCTTTCCCTCTGTAATGCTCTGAGATAGATTTTCTGGTGTCCCTTTTACCACAATTAATCAGGAAGTAGAATCCATGAAGCACATTCTTTTGTCTTGTGGATTCTACATGCAGGCTTGATGACATATAATCAATCCATTAATGGTGAATCTACCAGGAAAATTGGCCCAGTTTTATGTCAAATTCTTATTAGAAGATTCCCAGTGAGAAATCAGTGAGAAATTTGTTGCCAAATTTTTGTCTGAGGTGGTCAGGATCACAGAACAGCTAACGTCTGCGAAAATGTCTGAAGCTCTACTGACCAATTATTTCTTGTGCTCTTTATTTTATATATGGTGAATTTGATTTTGCTGGGTCTCTGGACCATAATAAAGAATTATTGTTGCTGTGAATATGGAAGTTGAAGGAGTGAGTCAATAATTTGCCTAAAGTGAACAGGTTGCCTGTAGGATCTTGCCATTAGCAAATGGTAGAATCCAGGATTGAACTAATGAAATCATTGAGCTTAAGTGCCCCAACTCATTTTGGTTGCTTTCTTCAATTTTGACTGAGAGATTTGATATGTTTTTTGCTGAAGAGATATGCATCTTAAGTCCATGGGAGAAATGTGAAATTTGGATGTGGAAGTTGATGTATCTCTGCCTGATTTGATTTGATTTGCTGATCCATTGTAGTATGAAGTCAACAGTTGAAGAACTGTGATACCAACCAGACAAAGCTTATATACTCTACTTCCTAATTTTTAAACATTTCATCATATAATCATTGTAATTGTCATTTGCTCCTTTGAAGATGTGAGCCTGCTGCCATAGATCATTAGCTATTTTCTAACTATGAGGCGATTCATGGTTTATACCTGTTTGGCTTGGTATAGCTTAATTGACTGTGTCACTGGCAAAGGGAATTAATGAAAATAATATTCTCCTCTTAAGAAACTCCAGAAATTTTGACCCCACTCAGCAGTTATAGCCATTTCTGAATATGAACAACCAAAGAGGTGAGCTATGAAGACTATGATTCAAGAAGCTTTAATCTTGTCATCATACCAGCCATATTCTTTTTCATTTATAATGTCAAAAATAGGTTGGCTCATTTTTTTTAAATCAATGTTGTGTTTTATGAGCAGTAATCTATTATGAGGAACATTTCAATGAGTCTGATAGCTAAAACCTTTAAAGAAATGAATAGGATAATGTTGCACCATTTAACCATGTAGCACTTTCTGCAGTCTTACTTACATTAGAGGTGAAGCAAGTCAGCCACTAAAGAATTTATCAGGGTGACCTTTTAGGTAGAAGCAACAATTCCATGCCTTGAAGAACCTTGCTGTGCCTATTTAGCTTTCTAGTCACAGTTTTTGACCTTCATTTCTGATACTGTATAATACTGGAAGTTATTAGCAGTTATCTCCTGATATGATTGTTATTACATTAAACCAGATTGCCAAGCAATGTACATTGATTGCATTTAATCAGGAAGTGAAGATGATTCTGCCTGGGCAAATGAGTTGCTTTCTGCAGCTCTCTAAAGAGGCAGGGAGAGAATATCAATCAGTCCACTTGCTTTGTCATCTCCAGCCTGCTTACTTACAAGTGTATCCAATAATTAAAAAGATTAAAGGCAGTTTTTAAAATTTTTTATTAAATGTATTCTGATTTTTGTTGTTCTGAAAAGAGATGATGTGATTCTGCTAGTTAAAATAACAAGTTTTACACCATGCTGTGGCCAAGCAGATACTTTAGTCTTCACACACCACATAGTTTTTGCTTTCATTTAAAATATTCATTATACATTGCTCCTGATCAGTTTTTGAGTTATCACTGAAGTTGGAGTTGGGTTACACAGGGCATGAAACTTAATATGTAGTTCCTTTATACATGATAATGTATGTGCTCTGTATAACAAGAACACAGTATTGGACTGCAAATTTAAAGAATGGGTAAAGAGCTGTATGTTGGGTAAAACAACTATTACAAATGTATTAAATATAAACACATATCATTGAGGAGACTACTGTGAAGGGAGAAAGAAAAATCCAGATGAAGTGCCCTAGCAAGGTCTTAGGCCATGAGGGCTGATTTTATTATGGCAGGCAGCCATGACCATCCTGATCCTCTGCCCTGAGGAACCTGCCAATAAATGTGAATTCCAGTCAGTGTGTGCTACTCCTGATGTTGCCAGAATCTGTTGGGTAGCTCTCTCCATCCCTCCTTTTGGACTCTTATTCTGATTCCACCTTTGAGTTTCTACAAGAATAAAAAAATAACAACTATACAAAATGATCACATATCCAGGGGTAGCCATGTTGGCCATACAACAAAGTACCATAACACCCCAAATCCATAAAACAGTGATGCCTTTATTGGGCAAACCAAATGCACAAAATATATAATGAAAGTTATCAAAGCTCCAACATTCACTGTCTGATATACAGCAATCCATTCTCTACAAACATCCCATCAACCACAACTCTTCTCTCTTCAACCCACACCTGCCCTGGGTTTTAGAGCACTTATATACAGTGGTAATGACTAAGGCTTGAAACTTGGTGTTACTTTTCATTCACAGCCATACAAACTATTTTGCTCTGTCTTAAAGGAAAGAAACAAAAATGACTGATGTTAGAGTCACAGGCCTACATTTTGTCAAGATGTTGCTATTGTTTTCATAGTTAAGGTGGTGCAGAGGGACAGCCATGTAGGCAGAGGCCAATGATCATAGTTTGAGAAATGTTTGTAAGAAGCACCCAGTTACAAACCTATATGTGTTATTAGATGACATTCATCAACTCATATACAACCAACAATCCTATGCATAGTATAAATAGAAGACAATATAATAAAGGTTTTATGAAAACTATACATTTGATATAAAATGTGAAGAAGTGGCTTTAAAAGGTCATATAGTATTTAAATTCTGGGATCCTCCTCTCTTCCCCTCACCTTCATATCAGTCAAGTTGTGACAAATGAACAACCAAAGTTCATATGAGTAATCTTGAGACAGCTGCTAGAAGACACTGAATCTAGCACATATGGAAAACTATGTAATATTTTCAGTTTTCAGGGAATACAACATGTACTATGTTTGCTGTGTTGATGTGAGTTTATAGCACAGCAAATTCTGTTAAGAGTATACCATGCCTAACAAGACCTAGACAGGCCCAGGACAACGTTCGCTTTGCTGTCATTTGTACAATTCTCACAGGATAGAGGAGACATTTAAAGTGGATAAGAAAAGCAGGCTTTACATCAGGGGTAGGCAACCTAAGGCCTGGGGGCCGGATGCGGCCCCCCAAGATCTTTGGACTGGCCCCAGGTTGGTCCTGCTACCGCCGTGCCGCCACTGTCATCCCCCGCCGCCGCCGCTGCCCGCCATGATGATATTATTGTTGTTATTACTTGTTCTTGGGGTTTTCTTGGCAAAATCTCCACAGGGGTTTTGCCATGGCTTTTCTGGGGCTGAGAGAGTGTGCATGCATATTTTTTTTAATTTTTTTTTAAAAAATTAAAAAATATTTTTATTTATTTATTTATTTATTTACTTATTTTTGGTGTTTTGGCCCCCCAATTGTCTGAGGGACAGCAACCTGGCCCCTGGCTCAAAAAGGTTGCCTACCCCTGCTTTACATCATACAGGCAAGGGGATTTTTAAATC
Source organism: Phrynosoma blainvillii (assembly GCA_026167975.1). Lineage (NCBI taxonomy): Eukaryota > Metazoa > Chordata > Lepidosauria > Squamata > Phrynosomatidae > Phrynosoma > Phrynosoma blainvillii. The sequence continues at coordinate 88,471,036 of JANUYF010000002.1, read as the reverse complement.
CAAATCAAGATAGGTTATGTATGTGTTGACTTACCGAGTTCCAATTTATTCAGTAGATCTATTCTAACTGGGACTAACAACTGTATTTAGGTCATGTCCCTGCTTCTGCCAATTAACTGTTCCATGTAAAATGTGCATTCATTTCATTAGTTATCCTATCCATAAAGGTCTTACAACCATGCTACTGTATATACTCATGTATACGTTTAGAAATTTTAGTAAAAAGATTGACCTCACAAACCTGGATTGATTTATCCATAGATCAGTTTAAATAATGTACTTTAACTCTTATCAAGAAAGGAACCATCCCATTCCTGGAGAAAAGTGAGAGTTTACTTCATCCCAGGAACACCTAAGAAAGCATTGACCCCCTCTACTCTCTCCAACACAGTACCATTTTTGCTCCTTCTGAATATGAAAATGATGGTGGTGTCAACTCTTTGGCATTTCCCATTAAGACTTTGGATTTTGAAAGATTTGAATAAGACATATATGTTTGTCAGATTTTCTGGGTAAAAATCAGGCAAAGTTATCACATTTAAATGAAATGCAATAATTAATGCTAACATACTTACCATTTTCTTTGCTTTGCCTTGTCATCCTTTTTGACATGTGTATTGTCTTAGCCCTGCCCACTCCTGGTTGCCTCCCCTCAAATTTCATAGCCACAATTTATCATAGATCCCTCCTCATCCATCCAACTTTTAGAGTGAGCATAAATAGCAATGCCTGCCAAAATTCTGTGAATTCTTTGGCATTGTTTTCCTTTTCTTCATCCCTTACCTCCTTTGTTTCATGCCCCTAAGTTTTACTCTTGATTTATCCATGGGTTAGTTCAAAATCCATAATTTTGACTCCAAACCTGCCCTTGATATATACATGAGGTTGACTTATAGTTCTGTATTTATGGTAACTGCTACACCATCTCTGCTTTATAAATGTCATTTGATGTTTTTTCAGTTTCCTGGCGATAGCTATGTTATTTTTCTGTCACTGGCTCTTTTCTTTGAAGGAACCATGACATTGTCTGGTCACTGCTGCTCTAGCTCATCTTGGGAGAGGATAAGAGATACAAATAGGCAGAGTGAGCCCATCTTTCTTTTGTCTGGTCTTATCAAGAGAACGGTTCCCATTCATTACCACCCCAACTGTATTATAGGTACATGGAACTGAAACATATCCATTGCATTAAACATCTAGAAGTGAGAAGTGGAGACAGTGTGGATGAATCTATTTTTAAATCCGCTGTGTGTTTTTTTGGAACATCTGAAAAATATTATAGGATGGTGATAGAAAGTGACAGATGAAATCTAAACAAAAATGAATGGAGGCAAAAATGATGGTGGTGTTAGTGTTAGTAGTCAAGCTATATTACAGGGTTTCATTATTAGCTCAAGTGTCATGGCCAGCCATGAGGAGGACTCGGAGGATGAGGAGGAGGATGGGTCTCCTCCAGAGAAGGGAGAGATACAGGCTCCACCTGGCTCTCATTCTGATCTGCCTGAGCCAAGCCCGGTTCTCCCAGCCCCAGAGCAGCCAGGTCCTAGTGCTCCTTCCTTGGAGGCTCAGCTGCCTAGTGGGGAGAATCAGGAAGATACAGCAGAGCGAGTACCTTCCTTTAGGCAGAGGAGAGCTGAGAGTGCTGGCAGTCGCAGGTCCAGGAGACTGGCTGAAAAGCAGCTGCTTAACAAGCCTCAGCTGGCACTGAGGTAGGATTTGACTATTTAAGGAGTGGCAAGAGGCTTCCTCAGTGCTAAGATTTATTGTAGTTTCCTTGGGAGACTACAGTCAGTGTGGCTCCTGGTTTCCTGCTGTGTGCCTCTCACTTTTGCCTTGTGGAACTCTGTTGCCTTGACCCTGGACCGGACTGGACTTTTGCTGATTGCTGCCTGCCCTGACCTTAGACTGATTGATGCTGATTTCTAGAATCTGTTTTGCTGGTGTTTCGACTACGGAAGGTTTGTGGCTGGCTTTGCTGTTTGCAGCTCACCCTTTCCATCCCTAGCAGCTGTGGGAACTGAGGCTGGCAGTAGTCTAGGACATCAAGACACTTTGTTGAATAAGGCAAAGCAACAAATTCTCCCCCCCCCCCCCATAAGGGTACACACACTTTCCAAGGCCAGCCATCTTATTTTGGTGTCTGAGGTCTTGTCTGCACTTGCTATAGACCTGGGACCAGTCAAGAACATTATGCTCTGTTACTGGTCCTAGACTGGCCATGATGGCAACTGCATGCAATGGGCCACCACAACGTTGTTCACATGGGCCAGCCAGGTCAACACCAAATCGCCATAGCTGGCCCATCTCCAGGTGTGATTGGGTCCCTCTACCTTCTTTTCGTATTGGTCACATGGGTGAGCCCATCCTCAGAAGTAGCAGTGTTCCAGTGGGCCTGTCCACAGAACTCCTGCAGGTTCTGGAACAGTGGCAGCAACTCTAGGGAAAGGGGATGGGCCAGCCATGCTGGGCCAGCCAAGACCTTTCCCTGCTAGGAAAAGAGGGCACCTGGCATGCCCAATTCAGAACTTGATCCAGATGTTTGCACACCAGGGAAATAATGGGGCTTTCTCCAACTTTGCCATTTCTGGGGCAAAGTTGAGTTAACAGGGAAAACTTGTGGCATTCCACAGAAGTTGCCATGCATCACGTGAACAGGCAGTGATGATGGAGTGTTTTTTGTTTGTGCAGACAACCCCTGAGGTATAAATTCCCACATACATCTCTCTTTATCACCTTGGAAGTAAAATTGCAACCATAATATATTAAACAACCCACAATTTGTTGCCTTATCTTGATCTGCTGCCTGAGGTGACTGCCTTTGCTTCATGGTAGGCCAAGGTCTGCAAGTAATAGCATTGAGGGAGTTAAGAAAAGGGCATTGTATATAAGGAATTGAGATACTTGATAAATGTATGCCCCTGTTATCCTGGACACCTTCTTGAACTAGTTTCTCAATTTGCCAGCATGACTTGCCAGCAGTTGAATGCATTTTTATAAAATGAAATTTTCCACTGATTTTCCTGTATTATATATTAAACATTTACCTTCTCTGCTGAAACACTTACTGATTACTTATTCTTTTCCTTTTATCTAGCTGTTAAGAGTCTTCTACTTCACCCATGGCTCTTTAGTATGTAACTCCATAAAGCTCTTATGCTAGGTCCCCCTCACTTTTTCTTCTCAAGTGTGCCTACAGGAGTCCTGCCTGGAAATTATAGCACTTTGCACTTAATGTTCAAAGCTGAAATCTTTTCAGCATGTAAGGAATAATGATCAAGCAACATAGCATTAAGAAAGATTAATGGCCAGGTGGGAGGGATTAATGGCATGAAGGGTGTCCAAGGGACCATTCACCCCAGCTGCTGCTTAAACCCCAGGATATGCTCAATTTCAAGGTCATTATTGCTATTATGAGATAGTCAACAAACATTTATAAAACATTTCCCTGGAGAATGATTATTCTACTGCTGTTAGTGATTTGCAGTACACCTTCTACTTTAAAATCTCTAATATTCTTTTTCAGTCTTTATCTGATTGTATGAGTCATTTTAACTGCTTCATACTTAATGCTATAATTTATTCTCCAAGCAGTTGTGAAAGTGTATTTGTGGAAAGGAAAGCATGATACCAAATGTCAGCATGCCTGGGCAAGGCTTGTTATTAGCAAAAAAAGGGAAATGGAAGCTAGATTTGAAATGCCATAAAGAAACTCTACACACGGTGTAATACTAGTACATACCATCTCCTAAACAATGTAAATATTCTGGCCATGAAAGCCTACAACTTCACATTGGAAATCTCTACAGGGAGAAACTGTTCCAATGTAAATAGGGCATTTTATGTGGACAGCATTATCACAATTGCCAGGGTGGGGAGATGAATCAGTAGTCTATCTCTACAGAGCCAAGATTCAGATGAGGGGGTACAATCTGAAATATTTTTCAGCTGGCAAGAACCACACTGTGTGTTGCAACAGAGAAATCTACCTCTATCAATTTTTCCTGTTTTTGCCCATAATTCTATGCTATTTCTGCATTCAGTTTGATCAGAAGCCAAATGCATAGGCAGGAGCAGCTGCTGGCCAATATGAATCCAACCAAGAAAATGATTCTGTCAGAAGCAATTGATGCCAGAGTTAAGGATAATTAACATTTGTACAACACTTCAAGCATTCATAGCACTTTACATAATTATCTAATTGGAATCAGATCTTGGAAACATTATTTTTTTGGGGGGGAAATAGCTCCTAGAACTAGGATGGCTGGAGGATTCTGGAAGTAATTCTGGGATCATTAGACCTAAAAATCAAGTTTTCCAAGTTCTAGTTGTAATCTTTACATGAGTCCACTGTAGCCGCTGTCTCTGTCAGCCTGCCTAATTGCTTTGTACATGAGGATAAATCTCTCTTAAAACTGCAGACAGTAAATCATGGTAGGGAGGCAGGTAGAACATTAAAGAGAAGACAATCCAGATTTTGATCTGTTTAACCATGAAATTACAAAAGGGTTATCTGTCTCTTATATTTATAAATTAGGGAAACAACAGTGAAGATTAAGACAGAAGGCTAACACGGTTATGCCTCTTTCCTTTTCTCCTGAGTAGAAGTTATATGCGTACCCTTCAGCTCTCCCAATTTGGCAGGAACAGTTCTAATGAATCATTTGTTGGCACTCTTTCCCAGATGCTCTTAAAATATTCCATTTCTCTCTCTCTCCCCCCATTTCCCCCCTTTATCATCAGCTTACTTCAGTTTCTACAAGTAGTTTGTTCTCAGTTATCTCAGCTGGGAGGAGAGAAGAGGAGAGGCAAAGAAAGGAGGGGGCAGAATCTTGTTCTTCCCAGAAAGTTCAGGCCAAAGCAAAGAGCTGCATCCTCTCCTAACTTGTGTGTTCTTCCTCATTAATAACTTTTGCCATTTTAATCACACTTGGCTGCATTGTCCTGGTTTACATTTGTGAAATGCAGAGTGTACTTTTACATATTTTAGTCTCTGGAATGTATGAATTGGTCTTTAGTAATCCTGTCTGAATGTACATTAATGTATACAAAGAATTCCTCTACCCAGAATTGTTTTCAAAACCAATTAAATGAAAAGAACCTAACTCTGGCTGTATTGTTTTTATAGTTAGCAACATTTGCATTTCTATATTCACTATAAGTACTCACTGAGGGGCCAGTATGGCATAGTGGTTTGAATGCTGAATTATGACTCTGGAGACCAGGGTTCGATTCCCAACTTGGCCATTGGAAACTGACCTTGGGCAAGTCACACTCTCTCAGCCTCAAGAGAAGATAATGGCAAACCTCCTCTGCACAAACCTTGCCAAGAAAGCCCTATGATAGTTCACCTTTGGGTTGCCATAAGTTGGAAACAACTTGAAGGCACACAACATACACACACTCACTAACTGCTAGTTTGCATGCTATTTTATAGGAGTTTAGATACCACATATATTTATTTAAACTTCCTCTTTGTTAGTTTTCCCCCCACATTCTCTTTTCTTGTATCAATCTAACTCACACCTAGTTTTTTCTTTTTCCTTCTTTCTCTTCCATAAGACTCTGTGTTTGATGATGCAAAAGTAGTTTGTAAGTAAAGCTACTTTTATATGCTTTATAAAGAAGACTATGCTTATTCCCTCCTCTTCCAGGCGGGCAAGTATGGGACTACTTATGGTTCAGGCTCTGCTTTGCCAATCTAATTACTCTGCATGAGAGATGCAGTACTACCTCTTATATTCCTTTCGACATAGAATGAATGATGAGCTTCCTTTATATGGGAGCTGAATGTATACAACTCAACACACTCTGGATTATGATATACTTACACATTCAGGTATTATTAACTAGTTTCCTTTGTTAAGCATGCTGAAATGTGATGATCTATAAAACTGATTTTTTTTTAAAAAAAATGCCTGTATTATTGACATTGCAACTTTCCCCCCTTTTGTGAACAGTAGTTAAAGGACTACCTTTACCTTTTATCAGGCATTATCAGTTAATCAGGCAGTAGTTTAAGCAATAATTATCATGTGTAACAAATATGAGTCAATTAAAACCTTTTCAGGCCTAGATTATCCCACCTCGAGGACCTATTTTATTTTTTTAATAAAACATTTGTTCTACTACAATCTAATATTTTATAAGATTGATCAAATACACTTAAACAGAGCTGTATTGTGACTGTTTGGGAAAGTGGTATCGCTAAAATTCTGATTGATGTCTAAGCAGACTAATTTTATTTTTTGGTATGACCTCTAAGATGGTAATGGGAATGTTCACCAGAATCCTATAGGGCCTGTTATGTTATATAACCTCATGCACACCAGCTACATAGCTGAGGTGTTTTTTTTTAAAAAAAAAACCTTACTCAATTGCAAACATGCATAACAGGACATTGGGAAGAGTGCCCAATGCACATCAGCTCTGGTGCACATTAGTGTATGATGGACATTGGCACATGGCACACTGAGGTACCTTGCACACCAATGCATATTGCCCAGTGATACATACCATACAGTGATGTGCATTGTGCACCAATGCAAAGTGGGCACTTTGCTGGCTGTGCTACACAGTAATGCTCTAATCTGTACTGCAGAAATAAAGCAGTTTGACACCGCTTTATCTGCCATGGTTTATTGCTATGGAATCCTGGAATTTGTGGTTTGTGGGGCACTAGAGCTCTTTGACAGAGAAAGCTAAATATTTCACAAAACTACATAGCCTAGAATTCCATAGCATTGAGCCTTGGCAGTTAAAGCAGTGACAGATTGCATTATTTCTGCAGTGCAGATTAGACCAAAGTAACAGCATTATGCAACTGCACAATTCTAATTTCCACAGACATATGTGCATTATGAATGTGTAAAGCCCCAAAAGGATCCAGGTGAATGTCTTTAATTGAATTCAACACTATTCCTTCTAGCATAGTTACACAATCACATGTGCAATAAAAATTGCATTGTAAGCCACTTGCATTGTTAATTCTTAAGATACACAACTGCTCAGAATATTAGCGTAGTGGCATCACTGTCACTGTCATCACTGCAGTACTGGCCAATGTAGCCTACTTGGTTATAGGATAAGGTTTGAGAAGGTGATAAGCTGCAGACACCTGAAGACTTTATTCAAGGCCAAATTAAATCTGTTCTTGTCTATTGGTGCCTTAAAAGAAAACAACAAATAGCTAATATCAAAATCACAGCCACAATCTAATTCCTGCCCCCACATCTCCAAATTCATCATGGTCTTAAAATTCCCATTGGTACTATGAGAAGGTGAGATTCTTATCAGGGCTGCACTGGAGACAAAATGTTACAGCTCCCTTTGTCTTGCCTCCAGCCCAGTTCCTTCTGGAGCAGATGACTAATTTCCTTAGATACTTTGGGATATGTGCACACTGGGTGAAAACTGCAGAAATGTCAATTTTCTCTCCAAATGAGGAAAAACTTAGGGAATTGTTTGGCCTCATATGTCTAAATAAAACAGATTTACATCCTTAGTTGAGACTGTGTAACTGTATACATTCACTAACATCTTGGGAATTCTGGAAATGTGCATGATTAACTATAGGATTTTAACTATATGAACAGCCTGAAATCCCTATCTCCTTCTCTCCCAGGGCACCTCAGTGGTTCCTGATATGAAAAGATTTCACATGGAAACCTCTGCTTAAAAAAACAAAACAAAAACAGCACTACTACTGACTCTTCATCACTATTGAATGTCATCAAATAGGATGAGTGTGCTGGATTTGTGGTAGGGCCAGACATTTTGTGAATTGACTGACATTGAACAGTAGGAGATTCAACACAGAGGAAAGCAAATGCTTCTTCACACAGCACATAAATAATGTATGGAACTTGTCACCACAGGTTGGATGACTTTAAAAGGAAACTAAAGTGCAAAACTGCATGGAGAGCCACCATAAACAGAAGTTACCATCCATGTGTAGAGAAGGAAATGGAAACAGGACCAAAGAGTACACTCAAGCTCCTTCTGTTTCAGCTCTACTTGACTTAAGTATTCTATCAGCATTTTTCAAGATGATCTAAAAATCAAAGGCGTTCCTTGACTTCCTAAGAGCTCCTTCAGTACCCTGAAAGTGGGAAGCTTGAAAACCATGGATCTGAATAAATGAATGCTCTGTTGCTATTAAGATGAATTTCTAATTAACTTTGTGGTTAGGATAACCTTTCAACACAATTTGAAAGGAATCATTAAATTTGGAAAAAAATGAAAAACAACAACACCTTGCTGATTCTAGAATATAAAGTTTCACCATCAAGATATATTTTAAGATATCTGCTATTCTAACACAAGAGTAATCTTTCTTTTTCTAGCTGTTTCACGTGAAAAGATTAATAATTTACATATGTTGCTATGACAACTAGGTATCAAAGTACAATAAGTCTAGACAGTGCTGTTTCTGCCCTTTGAAACCAAAATCGAATGTAAATATCAGGTTTTGAATCAAACTGCCAAGAATAATTTACTAAAAATTCAAAGAGTTTTTTAAAAAAAGGCTTCTGGGCATACAACTATTAAACTCAATTTTCAAAGCTAGTAGGATTTAAAAAAAAAGATATGCACTTATCATTAAAGGTATTACTTCTGTTGCTGTATACTGATTAATGAATGGGTCTGAATCCCATTCAGCTCCACAGTACCCAGAATTTTGATAACCTAGTAGCAAACACCCTGGACCATATGCAACTCAAAGGACAAAGGATTCTACAATGAATACAAAATCAAGGGATAGTTATGCAACAGCAAAGCACAACTTCTTTGTTACATTTCTAAAATACATGTGCTACAACACAACAAGGTCTTTATGCAGTGAAAAATTTATGATTGTGGCATGCAATTTAACATGGTACAGGGTGAGTGATTTAGAGAAAGGGAAACAACAACAACAGCAACACTGCATGCAGTACATATGAGAATTTTCCCCGTTAATGCTTTCATGGATTGCAAGTGTCTATAAAACATGTTGTATATTAAAGGCAGCACATAAACTAAACTGCATGAAATGGGGATCAAATGAACAAGAGGTGAGAAAAGAATGAACAGGCTTCCTGCAATCCTGGGGTCCTTTAACACTACATGATTGGATCCTATGGAATCCTTGGTTTTGTAGTTTGAGGCACTAGAGCTCTCTGGATGAAAATTCTAAATACCCTTTCCTAAACTGCAAATTCCAGAATTCGATGGGGTGGAGCCATGACAGTTAAAGTGGAATCATAGTGCTGTAATTGTGAAGTCTGAAAGGGCCCCATGTCTTGCTAACCTTTATGAGGAGGGAAGGGATGAGAATGAGTTTTCTGAGTGCAAGACATGATCAACAAGATCCCTCTGTAATGTTTTGAAGAGATTTGGTCATATATGTGTTGTGTTGCCTTGATTTAAACACATTTGTTTGTTAGTCTGCATAGAAACAATGGGTGTGTTCAGACACTCCAACAAGCTAGAATTCAAGGATGTACAAGGCATGGTATATGATATGATCATCATTTCCTCTGCAAGTGGCAACAGCTAAACAAAACAGAAAACAATATAATAATAATAATAATAATATAATTTATTTATACCCTGTCCCTCTGTCAACCAATCAGGGTGGCTTACATCAGTTAAAAATTCCACACAATATAAATATACCTGTGGTTTACTTATTGTGTCAGGACTTGAAGACCTACTGTTGGTTTAGCCTCCTTCCTCCTCACAGTGTCAGTGATCACATATTGTATCATACACCAACTTAGTGTTCATGAAGTCTGACTAACTGTGACATGAGAATAAGCGTAACACATTTACAAACATACACCTGGCAGGCTGCCTCTTTGAGACTAGGGCATATGGTTTTTTAAATGAATATGTATTGCTGGGTGGGAATCATTTAGCCCTCCAGATGCTGTTAGACTGCCACTCCCATCATTCCTCATCATACTCACTATACAAACTAGGGATGTTGGCACTTGTAATCCAAAACCAATGAGAGGGTTGCATGATTCACACCTCTGTTGGATAGGATGGGGCATGCTCCTGCAATCTCAGCCACACAATGCATTCATTTTTGCTCAGTATCAGTGTGACCATATGCAACTCAAAGGACAAAGGATGTACACATAAGATGCAAACTCCTGCCTCAACATCCCTAATATGGTTGGTCTCCCAGAAGTTTATTGGTGTTTTTGAAAAGTTATTCAGTTAGTTCAATGGCTCTCAATGTCTTCTCTCAGGCTGTGGAGTTCTCATCACTTGGCAGTAACTAATTACAAATGTTGGTAATTACAAATAACATCTTAATTGTAATTAATTCTTTATCATAATAACAAAGCTATAACTGTATTACATTAGACTATCTCTCTTTTGTGATACATTGCAACTTTGTAGTTGCTTTGATATTCATGGTGCAACATCACTAAACAAAAAAGAAGGAAATATCACACGATTCAATTTCACATGCTTCTGCAGCATGCTTTTTGGTGGGCATTGCTGAAGTTTAAAATGTTTAGGTTAACAATGAAACTAATGGGAGGAAGGTGTGTTTTGTACCTCAAGCCAGCAGCTTATAACATTCATATGTTTTTAAGTAACTATAAGAGTAATGGCAAAAACAGCTGTGAATATTCCTTGCCTAAGAAAATTCTATGAAATTCACGAGGTTGCCATAGATCAACAGGTGACCTGAAGGCACATACATACATACAAAAATATCTGGATTACATTTGAGAAATGGAAAAGCAAAGTGCTACTTTTAAAAAAATGCAATGGCAATGTTTAGTAATTAACTAATTTCTGACCATGGGAAGTATAACCCTATATATACTTCCCATGGTATATGTGTGTGTGTGTGTGTGTGCGCATGTGTGTGTATGTTATGTATATATGTGTGTGTGCGTGTGCTATACTTACAAGGATCAGAAATTAGTTAATTACCAAACATTGCCATTGCATTTTAATTTTATTTTATTTAAATTCTTTACTTGGAAAAGCATACATTATAGTTCACAATTATGAATGCAAAACACAAGATACCCAAGTAAGAGTTCCTAAGGCCAAATTTACTATTACTTCTTTTTTCATTTATAAGGAATAATATCTTTCAAAAAATTTCAGGACCTGCAGAGAGCCTTTTTTTTGCAGCAAACAGCTGGGGAATCCATAGTATAGGTTTGTGTTAAATAATTTAACTTTATAAAAATAAGATTGACAGTTTTCATTTTAACATTCACTTGAAGGTCCTGGATATAGCATATTTGAAAACACCTATTTCCATTGAAGCTCAATTCTGAATATCATATGCTCTTTGTAAGCAGAATCTCTGCTGGTTCTGCTAAATTTTAAATAATAAAAAACTTTCTACTGTACAATGTATTCTTTATGCTCCTCTCTTCTCATGTCAATGGAGAGCATTAGGCTATACCAGTCAACTGTTCTTGTTTCAGCAGATTCTGAAGCATTACACTTTCCTTCAAAGAAATATTGCTTTTCAATTCCCCACCACCACCTTTTTTGGTATGGCTATTATAATATAGTTTTCTCTCAGTCCACCTGTGATAATAAACACTTCCATTATTCTGTTCTTTTGAAAAATAAATGTACTAATTTCTTTTCAGTCTCAGTAAATATCAGCTATCTGGCATCATGGTGATACAGCAAAATGAAGAACTTGTGTAAGGTGACAACTTTGTGACACCATAAGAGAAATCCTAACAGATGTATTGGAACTTGAGCCTCCAATAAAAGAAGCCAAATTTATGTACAGATTACTGTAGGATTACTACTTATTTTTGATAGATGTAAGCTGCAGCTTATCATTTTCCCATTTCCTGGAAATTTAGTATTTGATAAGATAGTGTTCCACAAACACACTTTGAGACACCACGAATATGCAGTTTAATATATAGATAAGATTTGGAAATCCTTATGAACAATAACAGCTTAACTATGTTTCTTGTTCAAAACATACAAGGCAAAATAGCACGTATCCGTTTTATTCACCAGTCTATCAAAATATCCACTGTGGAAAGTTTTCGCAATTTTTAATTTAGTGGTCATGTTTTATCCACTTTTGCTCCATGCATTTGATCTTTCCTGAAGATCTTCCTTTTTCGATATAAGTGCCTTTACACTTCAGTTATCACAGTCTGCCCCATATACTATACTGCCAATTAAACTGTGTGACAGAGTCTACATTTCCTTGGGGATACTTCATAATACATGCCTATCACTTTAATCTCTCATCACCTGGTGACTTGTAGTTGAATAGGAAACCTAACTGGCTCCACTGAAAGGCATTGTTTCTGAAGTGATAGGCAAGTCCTGTCAGGTAGTCTGTCTTTCCCAATGATGACAATGGCAAATTTGCCTTGCTTCCTTCATGGCTGCTGTGCAACCTGAGTAAAAGAGAAACTGCTAAAATAATGGACTGCTACTCCAGCATAGTACAAAAACAGTATGTTGGGGTCCTTTCACCCTATAAAATTAAAGCTCTACAGCTGGAATTCACAAAGACAGTTATGAATGCGTAACCACCTTAGTTATGTAGCTACATGATGTCTCCCAGCTTGCACCCCAAGTCCTCAATTACTAGGCAGCAGCCACTGTGAGCAATAGGGATCCCTTCCCCTATAAATCAGGAAGCCATTGACTATTTCCACCCAACTCTAATCTAAGGTATGAGGGGGACTTGACTATTGATAAGGAGGTTGCTCATGACCAAGGGTAGGAATGCCAATCAGAGCATATGACTTGCCCAGGGTCACTCATGGGTTTCATGGCTGAGTTGGGAATTGAATTTTGGTTTCCAGAGTTGTAGTGGAACACTCAAACTACTATGCCATGCTGTCTCTCAACATATTGTGACTATGTAAGGGTAGTGAACATGAACTAATCACAAATGTGTAAATCTAGGTTATGCATTTGTAACTGCCTTAGTGAATTCTCACCAATGGTTCTATTTTAACTCTCATGGAGGTATCCTTGCAATCCTGGAGCTTGTAGTTTGGGGGTGTACCACAGCTCTCTAGCTGAGAATTCTAAATACTCAGATTGCAAACCCCAGGATTCCACAGGATGTTGCCATGCCAGTTAAAGTGAAATCATAGTGATATAATTGTGTGCTGTGAAAGGATCCCTGGCCTATATTTCGTCTCACAAGCTAGTGACTTGGATTTTTTTCAAAAAAAGTAACTGAAACTTATTGAGTTACTTTCAAGAAACAAGGAAAATTACAAAATGTTCACTATAATGGTAAACAATTACTTTTTTGGGGTGGGGCCTGGAACTACAAATCTAATGAACAAGTTTAAAAATTATGTCTTAAAAAAAAATCGATCTCCCTTCCAATGGGGTACCACTGTAAATAATGAACAAAACAAACTAGTATGTATGGTGAGCACCCCAGAAGGAAATCAGTAACTAAACCTTTAGCTTTCTTTCAGTTTTTTCAAATTATTGTCTCCTGCATCACCTTCTAGAACAGCTGCTGTGAGGCCAAACCAGTTACTGAGGAGGCCATCTTGTCAGGGATGCAAATCCTTTGATTGTTTTGCACTCATTTGCATCTTGGTTTGAGATAATTGAAATAATATTGCTCCACATTATTTCCCCTCATTTTCAGACATACTGAAGTGTTGCAGAGAAATTCTTCTGCTAACAAATATTCACCCCTCCATCCCAATTTCTCCATAGAAACCAGTGTTTTCAGTAGAGGAAACCATTTTATTAACAGAAAATAGCCTTTTGCTCCCACCCACCCAGTGGCATCACTAAGGGTGTGCGGGTGTGTGTGGACTGGACCAGATGACACCACTGATCCTCAAACACCTACCTTTTGGCAGAAATGGGCTTTGGCATTCATTTGCTTTAAGAGATGGTGGGAGTGGGGTGAAGCTCAGTGGGATGAGAAAGGTGAGGCCAAAGAATTTTTTTAAATTAAAATTTCAAATTTCAAAATTTTTAATTTTTAAAAATGTTTTTGAAATGTTATATTCTTTTTCAATTTTCTTTAAAAACATCACATTTTAACCAAACATTCACTATGTATATGTATATGGATGCAGTGGCTCAAATGGTTAAGATGCTGACTCTGTTGATTGCAAGATTGGCATGTTGGCAGTTCATGGCCTGGGTGCTGCATGATGGGGTGAGCTCCTGTCACTCATCCCAGCTTCTGGCAATCTAGCAATTCGAAAGCATGGAAATGCAAGTAGATAAATAGGTACCACTTTGGTGGGAAGGTAAACAGTGTTCTGTGCAATCATGCTGGCCACATGATCACATGTGATCATAGTCTCTGACAATGCTGGCTCTTTGGCATAGTAACAAAGCTGAGCACCGCTGCCTATGGTCGGACATGACTTGACAACCTTGTCAATTGGGAATACCTTTACCTTTATATGTAAATACATTTAGATTGTGCATATGATATTGTAATTTGAAGGTATAATTTTAATTTTGCTAGTTGTTTACGTCACAACTATTAGCATTACATTCAGTGGTATATGGGGTTTACAATTTATGAGTAACATTAGTGCAAAACAGCATTACTAAGTATTCTGTATGGTGTGAAATGGAATGTCAATGAGGAGGGTGACACCATGAGGTACCGCACTGGGTGACACCAACCCTAGTGAAGCAATTGCACCCACCCAAATGTTTTTCTCTACAGAATGATTACTCTGTAATGTTTCAGCACATCAAATACCAGGATAATATTATGCAATATTTTCACTGGTCTGTGATTCTTCATGAAGGCATCCTGACAAAAAACAAACCAAAACAAACACACACACACACACACACACACACCATTTTTTGACTTGGAGATGAAAAATTGTGAATACTTTTTCATCACTGAATCACACAGGGGTGACTGTCTCGGAGTTTGATCATTGCCGCCGCAGAGAACCAATAGGTGTCTCAGACAATACTGAGCTCCTTTCTGCATGTTCAGAAAAGGTATCTTCAAAACCAAGAGGGTGAGATGGATTCAGATGATCTTGAATAATTATTTTATGGCTTGCAAGTTTGTCTTATTTAATGAAGGATGGATTGAATGCTAGTGACACATCTGGTGTGACTTATAAAGTCAAAATGCAAGGATTATTCATCCTCCAGCTGTCGTGATCTGAGTTTAGTTGCAATATTCACAACAAAGAAATATATTTTTCCATCAACTATATTTTGCTGTTGTAATGTTATGAACCTTGATCTGAAAAGGGCAACTAAGGGGTCATGCCTCTGGAGTAAAAGGAGTGGCCACAGGTCACTCCTGTCCTGATCAGCATTGAACCATGGTGACTGCACAGTTCTGGTCCTGATCTGGGCCACCACCACTGTTCTGAACTTTTTCCGCTCCTTTTCCAGCTGGCTTTCCTGGCCAGGGGTGCTCTCCACACAGCTTCCTGCCACTCTGGGACTGTACATTACCTGGACACCATGCCTACAGAGTGTCCAGAAGCCACTCTTTCCTGCCTGTCTGTTTTGGGCCTAAGACTTATTAGACTTACAAAAGATCTCTTCTTTTTGCCAGTGAAAGCCACTAATTTATTAATATGGATCAACATAGCTGCATGAACCTGAGTCCTTCTTGATGGGGGTGACTGTGACAGTGAGTTGGTGCACTTTAAACGTGATCATTACACCAACTGGATACAACAGTCTTAAAAAGAGAATGATTTATTTTGAAGGGTAAAGAAGTCTGAGTAGTTATTTTCATTGTTTTTGCTTCACCATTAACAATCTGAGGATTTGATATAGTATTGTTCAGGGATTGCTTTCAGGCATACAGTAACATGAAAACTCTTGTATTCTGAACTTACAGTAAGGTCAACAAATCCATGATTAAAAATCTTCTTGGTGGATTACTGTCTCTGTAAAATGGGCTGGATTGTTCCTGTTTCATATGATGGTTTGCTGTCCCTGAATTAATGTGTTTATAGCATGCATACTAATACAAGGCTGCAATATATACAGCTTCAAACTAATCCCTTTAGTACCAGAACCTTAAATCAAGCAACAGTTTAAAAAATAAACTTTTGCATTTAGTTCTGCTCCTCAGAATATATTATGATCTTAAAGCTCAGTAATTAGTTAATCAGTAAGAAACATATGTAGTCTTTCAGAAGCCAGTCTACATTGGAGGGATATTTCTGTTTTTATTCAGAATTTTAGCCCAATTTAAACAACCCAAACTATTCTGTTTTCATTCAGATATAAGCTCCTGAAATACATTTTAATCTCAGTTTTAAAAAGTCATTTTTCCTGGTGTAAATGTACATTATATCCGTATGTTTCTTGGACAGAAAACACTATACTAAAGAGAACTTTATTCTCACAAATCTCCACAAACTCCCAAACCAGCCTTTCTCTCATGAGGAGCTCTTTGTCATTGTCAATGTGTATGCCTTAGGGTCATCATAAGTCAGAAATGACTTGGAGGCACACAACAACAAAAAAATGCCTGATGACACTTCACTGATTCTACCAGCTCCAGGACATACCTCCAAGTACCAAATTGGATGTGAAAATAAATTGTGTATGAGAAAAATGGATTTGGGCCCTACCCAGGGGAGCACTGTGGGCAGAGGTGACCCTTGCTTGTGTGTGCCATCATAGCCTGAAATGATGGCATGCAATCTGCCCTGATCAAACCAGGAGCTGCTAGCTGTCTCCATAAAATTACTTCTCCAAAGTTCTGCTGCCTGAAGCAGAAATATAAAATTTCATCGCTACTTCCATTGAGAATAGTGAGTTTATCATGGAATCTTGGCCTTCCCAACAGACTCGGAAAAAAGCAAACTGCTACAGCCTTTCCTACCTTGTCTGTTCTTCCTCATTAATAATTTACCATCTTGACTACATTCTGATGTTGCTTGGCCCCATATATCCTAAATGGGGCAATGATTATTGCAAAGTGTTCCTTTTACCAGTAGGTAAAGACCTTCTTATTTAAACACATTTGCCAATTAATGCAAGGTACTCTTTTCATGCAATGTGTCTGCTGTATTTTTTATATTTATTGTTTTAAATGATTTTATACTTTTAAAAGGAATGGGGTGTTATTATGTTAGATCATTTAATTATATATATATATATATATATATATATATATATATATATATATATTAAAAAATCAATAGGCATTTAACTGTATCTTGTTGGGTCCCATGAAGGAAGGAAGGAAGGAAGGAAGGAAGGAAGGAAGGAAGGAAGGCAGCTTGTTTGCTTCCTCTATCAATCACACATGGTCAAAATATATGACAAACACTGCATCCAGAGATAAACCCTATGACAATATTGAAGATTGAAATATCCTTCAACATTAAAGTTTTGCTTCTTATTAAAGCCAGGAACCAAAGGGAACACAAGTATCCCATTGGGGGAATACTACTAATGGTATTCCAGCAATGCATCTGAAGAAGTGGATTGAAATCTGTGAAAGCCCATGCTGAAAGAATCCAGTTAGTCTTAAAGGTCTGCCAGACTCCTTCCTCCTACCTTCCCCCTTTTTAAATAACAAAACAGATAAACATAGCTCTCTCCTTAAGGCAGCTCAATGGTTAATGAAATTCTTAGAAGAGCTAGTAATACATGCACTCAGAAATTACTGCTTTTATATCCAGTTCTGTTGCCTCATATTGCACTACCATGAGTCTTGTTTATGACCATGGATTTTGTTGTTGTTAACTACCCCTGAGTTGATCTTGACTCATGGCCACCTTATGGATGAGACATCTCCAATACCATCTGTCATTCACTGCTCTGTTTAATTCCTGCAACTCCATACCTGTGAGCTCCTTAATAGAGTCCATCCATCTAGCATCTGGCCTTCCTCTCTTCCTACTCCCCTCCATCTTTCCCAGCATTAATGTCTTTTCCAATGAGTCCTTCCTTCTCATGATGTATCCGAAGTATGAGAGCCTTAGGACGTTATCACACGGGGGAAATCTGTAAGTTATTCCACACAAATCCCAAATAAAAAGCGAATTTGCGCCTCACGATTTCACACGACGTCACACAGAAACTGGTCAGAAAGTGGTCAGAAAGTGGTATTATTCGAGATCTTTTTAATTTCGGGAGTTTAGAGGAAATGCATTTGCGCTTTTAAAGTAATTGCGCATTTACTTTAATGTGAAATGCAAATGCGTACAGACAAATCTCCTTTAAGGACCTGAAGGAGGGCCAGGAGGAGGGGGAGGAGGGGCGTCCAGGGAGGGAGAGTCCCAGGCGGCGGTGGGAAGGGGCTCCTGCTCTTCCTCCTCAGTGCCATGCTCCTCCAGTCTCCGCTGCCTCCAGCCCCTCAGGGTCCTGCAGGGGAAGAACGGGCAGGAGGGGAAGGGGGGGGGGGCTCTCGGCCGGACAAGAGAAGAAGAAAGGAAGGAGAAGGGAAGGAGAATGAGAAGGGAAGGCAGCCCAGGAGAGGGAGGTTTGGGATGGAGGAGAAGTTTGGCACTTGGGCTGGAGGGGAAAGGAGGGGAAAGAAGGCTTGCTTTGCCTTTTCCAGCCTCCTCCTCCTCCTCCTCCCTCTCTCTTTATTCCTTCCTTCCTTCTTTAAGCCCCGTGCGGGAACTTTGGCTGGAAGAGGAACAGCAGCAGCGCAGGCAGGAGGCTCTGCCTTGCCTCAGCTTGCCTTGCCTTTTCCAGCTTCCTCCTCCTCCTCCTCCACTCTCTTGAGAGGTCCTAACCCCAAAGGAAGACTGTGCAGGAGGACATGACCCCAAATGGAGGACAGTTTGACATTTCCTCCTGGGGAGGAGAGAAGATTGAATGAAATGCAGGGCCCGCCCTGGAAAAGGAGGAGCCTGGTCACAAAACACACCCATCTCTAGTACATGTATGGGTTTTTTCCACTTGTGTATGAAAGTTAAAAACATCTTTTTTTTTGCTTTTTACTTAATTACGTTTTTATTCTAATTACGTGAGAAATGCTTTTGCGCAATTTAGTGCTATTTTCACTTTATTTTTGGGATGCTTCATTTCCAATTTATTATCTCTTTAACCATGAAACTGGCCCCTGTGTGATAACGTTGTTAGTTTGGTCATATTGGCTGTTCCTCTTTTTATGCCACCCCTTAGTTAGCACTTGGAAGAATAAATCCTTTTTGACAACATATGTCTTCAAGTGACCTGATTTGGAAGGTAGCAAGCATTGTAATTTAGTTTATAAATGTGATGTGGGAAGGCAAGTTCTTGAAGCACAGTAAAACATCAATAGGTATGCATTTAGTAAAAAATTGGACCATCTTTGCTTTTAATCACTAGCTTAATAGGTTTAATAATAATAATAATAATAATAATAATAATAATAATAAAATTTTATTTCTACCCCGCCCAATGGATACCCAATCAGGGCGGCTTACAATTTTTAAAATCATAAACTACATAACATTTTATACACAGAAACCCCACCCTCCCCCTTAAAACAGTATTAAATCAACAAATTATTAAAACATAATTTAAAATAAATCCACACAGAATAGTGGGGAAGCTCAAGGATCCCCTCCATCTAACGATGGGGCCACGTAGGGACATCCAAGCGCAGTCCTTATGTCCTTATGTCCGTATGTCCGTATGTCCGGGGTGGGTTGACTAGTCTGGAAAGGCCTGCCGGAAAAGATCCGTCTTAATGGCCTTTTTAAAGCCATCCAAAGATGTTAATAGACGGATCTCGTCCGGCAGGTCGTTCCAGAGCCTGGGGGCGACAGCTGAAAAAGCCCTCCGGGAGGTAGCCGCCAGCCTCAATTCCTGAGGCTGCAGCAAATTCCTCCCGGAGGATCGAAGAGCGCGGGGAGGATTGTATGGGAGTAGGCGGTCCCTGATATAGCTTGGGCCCAAGCCATTGAGGGCTTTAAAGGTGATAACCAACACCTTATACCTGGCCCGGAAGCTGATAGGCAGCCAGTGGAGGGACCTCAAGACTGGAGTAATATGATCCCTCCGAGATGTTCCCGACACAAGTCTGGCTGCCATATTCTGAACCCTGAAGCATATGTTTGTGGCACTGGTTATACAGTTGCTACCATCTGGTTTTAATGTAAAACAAACAGAAATACAGTAACTATTTTTTTTTAAAAAAACAGAACAATTACTTCTTGCTGAAAGGCAACAGTAAGAATACTTACTCTTAGATTTCCAGTTTTCTTTGCCACATGTGACAAGAAATGTCCATTGAATGGTTTTGTGCAGTGCTTACTACATTGTTTAGGGTGGTTCTGCTACATAACATGAACAGTAGTAATAGAGAAGAATATACATGTCAGAGGCACTGATCACCACAGTACTATGATTACGTTGGTGGCCTACCAATGCTCTGTCAGCATTGCAATGTCTTTTGCTTCTTCAGCAGCTGAGGTACCAAGAATGAACTGACAGGAGAGTACAACCTGTGTTGTAGAAAGTAAAATCACCTGTGTTCCAGTTCCTAGCAATTTCCAATCTGGCAATAGCTTTTAAAAAGGCAATAAGATCTTTGTGTTTTGAGCATTGGACCATGCCTGGAGATCAGGGTTCAATTCCCTGCTCAACCATGGAAAACCACTGGGTCACCTGGGGTGAGTCACACACTCTTAGCCTCAGAAAACTCCATGATAGGTCACCATAAGTTGAAAACAACTTGAAGGCACACAACAACAACAATAACAAGGTATGAAAAATGTCCTCATTATGTACTTTAACTTTATATAAATGGCTTTTGTTCAACTATAAACCTGCCTTTGAACTTTCTGCCTTGACTTTCTTCAATAACTGGTCCAAGTCTTTGCTGTTTGCTGCCAAAAGTATGGTGTCATCTGCACCTATTAAATTATTCGTGTTTCTTCCCTCATTTTTTCCTGTCTCCTTCCTCTGACTCTGCTTTGTGTATGATCTTTTCTGCATACAAGACAGTTAGGGTGATAAGATCCAGCCTTGCTTGATCTCCTTTGCCTACTGGAAACCATGCCATTTCTCTGTATTCTGTCCTAACAGTAGCCTCTTGTACTGAGTACAGGTTACATAGTAGTACAATCAAATGTCCCTTAGGAATAACAGTTCCTGATTGATATAGTAGTCTTATTCAGTAATGTATTCTTGCTCTCAAAAAACTTAACTGAGCCAAACCAAATAAAATCAAGCCCCACTACAAGTGATGATAATGGCAACTGGCCAATGTGTATTTGTAGGGTTACTATATTTTGAAAAGAAAAAAGAGGACACATTTACTGATGGACTACTACAAAACATCAATTGCTATGATGACTCTCACTTTAAATTCCCTGCTATATAAGCTGTGATAATTGCTACTAGATATATATTAACATACTAGAAATATGTTAAATAAACACAATTTTGACTTCTCTTTTCCTTTTCTTTGTGGCTTCTGGGAAGAACCTCATCACTCTCATGTGGCCAGAGTCTCCCTCTGCCACCTTGAACAGCTAGCGTGACTTTCACTCTAATAAATAAATAAATAAACTTAATTTTCATACCCCACCTTTTGCCATGGCAATCAAGGTGGCTTCCATTGTAGGCATAGGTAAAAACAGTCACCACATTAGGCAAAACATGATAAAACAGTTACCTCCCTTTAAAAAACAATTAAATTAGAGGCACTACTGAAATAATTAAAATGTCTGGTATTCTAATACCAGTAAATATAAAAGTATAAAAGAGGGAGAGAGATTTAATAAAGTATATTCTATTCAGAGAAGGCCTGCCAGAAGAGATCCATTTTGATGGCTTTTTTAAAATTATCCAGATTGGTAATTTGATGGATCTCCTCCAATAGGGCATTCTGTAGTCTGGGAGCAGTGCTAGAAAAAGATCTCTGGGAGGTTCCCACTAATTTCGTTTTCCTTAGTTGGAGTAGGTTCCTCCCAGAGGATCTGAGGGTGCGGGGTGGATTATGTGGAAGGAGGCGATCCCTTAGATAGGTTGGACCAAAGTCATGTAGGGCTTTAAAGGTCAACACCAACACCTTATACTGTGCTCGGAAACTGATAGGCACCCAGTGAAGGGATTTCAGAAACGGTGTAATATGACCTCTTGTAGATTTCCCAGAAATCAGCCTAGCTGCCATGTTTTGTACTAATTGTACTTTCTGAACTAGGTATAAAGGTAGCCCTATGTAGAGTGCATTACAGAAATCAAGTCATGAGATTACCAGTGCATGTACCACAGTTTCTAGGTCCCTTGTTTCCTGGTAAGGTGCAGTTGGCGTATCTGCCAAAGCTGATAACAGGCGCTCCTGACCGCCACATTCACCTGATCAATCATATGAAGCAATGAGTTTAGGAGCACCCCCAAGCTGCAAATGCAGTCCATCGAGGAGAGCATGACTCCATCTAGGACTGGGAATTGTATCCCAATACCTGGTTTAGGGGCCCCTACTGTAAGCACCTCCATTTTTTCTGGATTCAGTTTGAGTCGGTTTTTCCTCATCCAGTCCACTACCACTTCAAGGCATTGATTGAGGGGAGAAATGCCATCTGTCATCATGGCTGCTGACCAAGACATAGAGAAATATATTTGGGTGTCATCAGCATACTGATAACACCCCACCCCATGTCTATGGATGATTTCCCCCAGCAGCTTCATATAAACATTAAAGAACATCCGGGACACCACAATTAAGCTCTGCTTTTGAAGAGCAACTGTCCCCGAGTATCACCCTGACATCTGTTTGAGAGAAAGGAATGGAACCACTGAAGAGCAGTGCCTCCAATCCCCAACTCTCCCAGGTGCTCCAAGAGGATACCATGATCAGTCGTACCAAAAGCCGCTGAGAGATCCAAAAGCACCAACTGGGTCATGCTTCCCCTGTTGATGCCTTGGCAAAGGTCATCTATCAGAGTAACCATGGCAGTCTCCACCCCAAATCCAGGCCTGAAGCCGGTTTGAAATGGATCTAGAAAATCTGGGTCTGTCTCCCTTTTCCTCCTAACAAAGAATCCCCAGTGGCCCAAGCCTCTGTCCCTTTTCCTAGCAGAGCTCTCCATGCATCTGTAGGCAGGAGGCAAAGCAGCCCCTAAACAGTTTGAATATTCACCCAGACAGAAAATTTATCTGTGAAAAAGAGGACAGGTCCAGTAAAAGGAGGATGGTATGGTAACCTTAAGATCTGCCAATACCTTAAGTTGCAATCTGACAAAACCGGTGCCAATATTGAATAGAAATAATGTTTAAAAGTGACACATGGATCTCCATCTTTGGATTACGGGGAGATTTTATCTATTTTATTCTGAGGCAAACTTGAATTTGCAACTGGTCTGTTAAATTCCTCATCACAAAGCTTTTAATAAAAAGAAAACAGAAACTGAATTTCAGTAAAGAATTAGATATCACATTTATATTATTATGAAGGAAATGAGGTTCAGGATAATAAAATGACATTTTCCCTCTGCCTTCTCCGTGCTAGTGAATTTTAAGTGAGGTTAAAAGGGGGAACCTTTCCTAAAATCTACTTTTGCCCTTGTTTGATTTCCTCATTGCTGTGTTATTATCTATTGGAAAAGGCTTCCTCCAGCAGCCTTTAGGGAAATGGTCTTTGTTTTAAAAAGTCTTTTATTTTATTCTGCAAAAGAAATGAAGCAATTGAGTATGATCCTTTTATCCTGCAGAAAGGGCACTGCTTCTTTATTTTCAAGGTTGAGTTTTTTTAAAAAAAAAAATCCTGTAAAACATACTTTGGTATTGAAGCCATAATTATATGCACTTGTCAGTCATTCTTAACCTACTGTGGTATGGCTGTGGCATTTTATCTAAAAAGAGGAGGATTAAAGGCTTTGAGTGAAATGAAAGGTACATATAGTAAGGAAAGTATTATGCATGTTATTAGAATTGTGGAGAGGGAGAAAGAAACAAGGGAGAAGCAGCGATTACCAATATTTGATTTTTCACAGGCTTAAAGAATTATGTATGGATAGATATCTGCAGAAAAGGTAGTAATTTCCCTTTTTCTTTTGTTCTGCCTGCAAATATTCTCATTCATTTCTTTCTGCTTTAGTATATATGCATAGTTGGAAATACTTTCTCCTAAAATTCTGACATGGATAGAAATGCTTAAACTAAGATGATGGAATCTGCATTATGCATAGTTGCATTTTTCACTTTGAAGTAACTCCAGTTTAACTTAGTGGAGCTCATTTCCTACAAATGTGCATAGGATTGTGCTGTTAAATGCCTATAATATATACAACAAAAATATTGGAGTACATCTGGGGTTGAACTGGTGGATGCTTGCTAACCAGAGTCTGGGAACAATGTATCATGTCAACTAACAGTTCATCAGTAACACATTATTTATTTCAAGAATGACAAAGGGATAAAAATGTCCTTTATTTAAAAAGAAAAAGAGAGTAAAATAAGAAGTGTCATACTTTTTTCCTGTGTAAAATTTAATAGTTGCACTTTATGTTTTCTTATTATGGGGGTGAGCTAAAATGTATAAGCCTATTTTTTGTATAAAAAATGCTATGAGACTAGTAATAAGCAAACTAACGCAACACAAATAATCACTAAATTAATTTCCATCACAGTAATGCAGACTTGAGTGATCACTAAACCCACTGGTGATCACACAGGGTGTTTCTACACAGGCCAGATAAAACGGTCTCACCTAGTTTTCACAGCAAGCTGTCCAAACAATGAGATGATTGGGGCTGAATCTGGGCCTGTTCATCACCACAGGACTTTAATCCCAAGGAAAAAAGTGGGAATTTATCCCAGTTTTGAAAGGAAAATGCAGATATTCATCTGTACATGTGGATTGTGTTCCACAGGGACATCAATGTGAGGGGTGTGTGTGTGGGAGGGGGCATTCAGAGATACATCCATTCTCATGTATTGGGGACAGACAGACCCAGAGCAGCCACAGATGTGTGACTTTGCATTCTGCAATTTATTAGCCCAGGGTGAGTTTGAAAGGGAGAACTGTATGTGGACAGTTTTCCCAAACTTGCCTTGGTGTGTGTGTAGACAAACACGTTGTGGTTGTGGATGGGGTAAGCTGAAGGTAAGAAGGCAGTTGATACTTGGAGTGGTTCCCAAAATTTGATCTTTTAGGTATGTTGGATTTCAGCTTCAGATGCCCTAGCCAGCTTAGTTAGCAGTCAGGAATTCTGGGAGCTGAAGCTCAAAAAACCTGGAGGACCAAAGTTTGGGAACTATTGGCTTAGTATATACTGTTTAATGACATAATCAGCGTTCACCTCCTAAAATATCAAAAGAAGTTGTTCCTAGATGTCAGGTTTTAGCCCTGAAATCTCAGGGCTTGTGGTAGTCCTGACCTGTCTCCTTCTTTTAAAAACAAAAACAAAACAAAAAACAATTGTTTCCAGATGCAAAGGCAGTAAAATAAAAAAAAAATCAAGAAAAAGCACATGAGCTTACATTTTATTGCTACCTCTATGCACCTCCACCAAACTGAGTGGTGATATATAAGTGTATTCAACAACAGGACTTGACTGTTTATGTTGAAGCTCTCCCCTTCAATCACTAGCTTAAATATGTTTATAATAAATAAAATGCTGCCTTCTCTCACATACTTTGAGTCTATTGAAACTCCTTTCCTTCAGTTCTTGGGGGCTTAGATGGACATGCAGCCGACACTATTGTTTTTCAATCCCTGCTGTATTACTGAAAGCTTTTGTTGATCCTTGCAGTGCAATGCGGTTTGTCATTTTTGAGCTCCCAGGCAACAATAGCCTCTCATCATCATTACAGAGCCTCCTGCAGAAAGATGGCCCTAATCCCAGTGCTCCATCAACTCAGTAATCTATTCCAATCAGGACTTGATAGATTTGACAGGCCATCTGTAGCCAAGTGAGGCAGACGGCACAGCCAGCCAAAGAGAAAAACGAAAGGAAAAAAAAAAATGAAAAAGAAAACAGAGATATTGGGCTTTTTCCTGCCATAGTTGGCTATCATGAATATAAATCCAGATATAGATATAGATATGTATGAAAACATGTGCTTTGAAAAATGTGCATTTTTTCATAAAAGATTCATTCCCAACTGTACTTGCTTTCAATGTACCCATTTCTGTTTAAATATTTTTTAATCTAAAATACACATTTTATACACTGGAAAGTAGCTTCTGAAAATACAGTATCCTGAATCCCCCAGGCAACATGGCTTCTGATGCTCCCTGTGCCAACATTTATAGCCACCGACTCAAAAAAAAAAAAAAAAAAGGAAAAATAAAGAGGAAAAAAGGGCAGCTGCTCCTTAGAGCTTTCTCAGAGTTACAATGTAGTAATTTGCATCTTGCAGACCCTCAAACTCACTCCCAGATTTTGGTTTATACCTGGATGTGTAGGATAATTAGGTTTTTCATTACAATTAAACTGGCAACAATTATTACTGTTAATTATTTCCTTAGGTGAAATATGGAAAAAGGGAGAGGTTAAACCAGAATGGGCCAATTATCCACTTCCCTCCCTGTTGTGGTTCCCTCACCTGGATTTGCTTTAATCCCTGATCTAGACTCACTCTTCCTTTGAACCACTAAGTGTGAGGGGTAGGCAAAATGAACCACTAAGTGGGGGGTGGGGGAACAAAATAAGGTCATTGCTCCCCAAATAAGAATTCTGATTTTCCAATGAATTTTTCCAGCAGTACCCAAATT
Source organism: Phrynosoma blainvillii (assembly GCA_026167975.1). Classification (NCBI taxonomy): domain Eukaryota; kingdom Metazoa; phylum Chordata; class Lepidosauria; order Squamata; family Phrynosomatidae; genus Phrynosoma; species Phrynosoma blainvillii. Next base: position 88,444,425 of record JANUYF010000002.1, on the reverse strand, counting down.
TCTAATGTTGCACAGTGAAACAATGAAAACCATCCATACCTAGAACTCTTCTATTTGCTGTGTTCACATTCCTTTGGTAACTTTGCCTACCCCTTTTGTCTGGATGTCCAAAGTGTTTGCTATGTGCTCAAGTGTTTTATATATATGTTTTAAGTTAAGCAATACTAGAATATTGGGGTTTCATTTGATGGACAGAATTCCTATTTGGAGGACAATGCCCTCATTCTGCCCCCTTCTCCCATAGCTACACCTCTGTTGTTGAGGCCAGGACAGTTATGGAATAATGCAAAATATGGAGAAGTCATGGAAATGTAGGAAGCCCCAACCAATAATTCTCTCTGACAGCAACCCCATTCTTTAAACAACACATAAGCATCTCACCAATAATCATCCCATCAAGAAAGGTCCATTGAAAGTGCTTGGTCACTTGCCTCTCAATGTACATGCCACTAGGGTTGATGGGTGTGGGAATATTAAAAAAAAACACCTTTCTCCTAAATAATTTTCTCCCAAATCTCACATTTGGAGAACAACAATGTAGTTCTGGTCAATTTACTTTGAATTCCACAAAATTCCTTCATGTTTATATACCTCTTTTTGGGTTCTATGAGGTGAATTATAAATGAATATTGCAAATACAATCACAGTGTAAATCTAATCTTTTTATCAATAATACTGTAAATAACATAATAAATTGATTCCATATCCAATGTTCCAAAACTTCCATGAATCCAATGAGGTGCCAGTGCAGGATTTGACTGTAGGACTCTTTTATGTGTGTTGCTCAGCAGTATTGTAGCTTTGGATGCAATTCTTAAAGCCCTTAATAAAAGATACAAGATAGGCACAAATACATAATAGAAATTCCACTATGAGGAATATACTCTTTTGCACCCCCCAATGCATAACTGAAAATTCTACCACCTTATTCATTGTGAAAAAAAGTCTAATATTTATCCCTGGCAACTCCAGGTCTCCCTCTTTTTCTGAACTGAAGTAGTAATACAGCCCCTTCTTTGGGGTTTCCATGCCCACTTGACAAATAAGTCATAGCAGCTCTAAGAAACAATAGCAGTGCACTTGTTTCTTTGAAACATAAACACTTTTTGAATGCAGGAGAACACATTTTATGTTGATGGTGGTATCCAGCTGCAGGATACTATTTAATTCACTGAAGAAAGCCATAGTCATTATACCATTGTACACCATTCTACTATAAGCCACCACAGCACCACAATACTCCCTCAAATCTTTCCTCTTTATCCAGCATTTCTCAGCAGGCCTTGTTTGACACCTTTTAAAGATCTCCTGCACCATGGGCCTTTGCAGACTGCTAGAAATAGTACAAATTGAGTCCACTTTAAGGGTTAGGGTTAGGGTATCATGGGAACTGTATTTTATCGTGGCACCAGAGCTCTCTGACAGAGAAGGCTCAATGTCTCAGAAAAACAACAACACAATTCCCATGATTCCCTAGCACTAACCCTAACCCTAACCCTTAAAGTGGACTCAATTTGTACTATTTCTGGCAGTCTGCAAAGGCCCCATGTCTTCAAAAAAGTCCAATTGGTGGTTTCTCTGTTTCAACTGCTGTTGAGCCTCATGGTCCCTATAACTGGTAATGAGGTCACAGACCTCATCCTTCTTCTAAGCAACATCCCTCCCCTTGGACCTCTAGTTCATTCTTTACAAAATGTTCAATTTCCCAAGAATAAGATCTAGAGGAAGAGCAACTCAGATATGGTTGCCAGTCAAGTGGACATGGAAACATTTGCAGGAGTGAGGAACTTAAAGAGGGGAGTTGCCCATATCTGGTGGGAACAGTAAGTTGACCCAATCCTGAGATGACATTAATAGGCATATCCAGATGTATCCTAATCCAATGCCCTTTTCTGGTTCAATGCCAACTGTCATCTGGGTTGCAAACAAGGGGAAATTCTGGAGCTTTTCTAAAAAAAAAAAAAAAAGAAAGAAAAGAAAAGAAAAGAAACTCAGATTTAAAAATGTTGTAATTTTTATTCAGAATCTTAACTGTCAGGCTGAGGAAAAAAACTCCACACCTGTTCCTGGCAAACACTTTTGTTTCATTGGGATTGGGATTGGGCAAAACATTTTTCAGACCATGTAAAATCATTTTAAGATTCCAAGAATAGATTCACATTCAATTGTTAAATAATATAGAAAATAGAAGGTAAGAAATGTTAATATTTCCAGTTCTTAAGGGGTAGAGATATCTCCACTGAGGGGGAAAAACCCTTAATTGGCAATGACTCATGCTGATTACTTTTCAGTAATGCCATTTTTTTATTCCCCCAAACTCTGAGGAAAATTTAAAAGTGATCTGAAGAGCTTTTAACAAACAAGCATTTAAGATAAGCAACAGTAGCATTCTTGAAGTATATTTTCCCTTTAGTTCTTTACTTCTAAGCCTTTCCTTTCAAATACCTTGTAACATAAACACATCAAACTATAACCCCATGTCTTTCTTGGGTCACTTCTTAGCCGGCAGCTGTTTTGAGTATGTTCTTTGGTTGAGTTCAGTTTTTGTAATTCAATCACATCTGAGTACCATTGAATTCCCTATTGAGTGCTAATAGCATGTTAGAAGGCAATGTGAAAAAGAGTCAAAGGATTTGACTGTCTTTAATAAATATAAGAGGCACTGTCCCCTTCTCTAATTTAAAATTCAAGAATACCACCACATGAACAGATTCAAAGACAAGGAAAAACACAACAGGTCTAGTTTGTTAAATGCAAAGAAAAACTCTATGGGGACTGTTTCTGCCATGTGTCTGTAATAACATGTTTTGAGAGGAGACATTTTAATGAAGGAATATCTTGAAACTATGAAAAGAGTGAGATGGAAAATACTTTCCTCTATCCTAATAGGCTGCATTAAAACATCCATGAGCATTTTAAGTAGACATCAGGGTGAAAATAGTTATAGCCTAATTAATTTTACAGGCCCCGCTGCAACTGTACAGCTCTGCTTACTGCATACACTGTTCACTCTTTCTCCAGTTTTCAAGAGAGATTTTTAAAATGGAATATATATTTTTCTCAAACTGAATATTAAGGTTCTTTGCTTTAGTTTGCTTCCAGCCAAATGGGGAATATGGAGGAAAAATTGCTTGAATGAACATAGGCACAAAGTCCTCTCCAGTTGGCCACACAGCTTTTTATGTACAAGCAAAAACTACTTGCTCTCAGCCATGAAAGAACCTCACAGCAAAGCATGGACTTCCATTGACTCGAAAATGAAACAACATTTAAATAAAGATGGCTTCATTGTTCACTGAAGTGGCAATGTACAGTGGAAGAAATGATGACAGAAGCTGGGGAATTTGATCAGCAAAACTAGCTAAAGTAGTCATATGTCAAGGAAGAAAGGTATCCTGAATTGCTAAAACTTGCATGGAAAATTGGATTTTGTAACCTACCATTTTTCTTGCTCCTACATGATGAAGTGGATCTGTCAGAACCCATACCTGAGCAGTAACAATCAGTGGTAGCAGTGGTACCATAAATCAGTTATGAATGGTTTTGGCATGCCATTATACTAGTTTTTTCTTAAAATCAACATTCCAAAAACACCCCTGAAAAGTAACTGACTCATTTACATCTGAGGAGAGGGCTTTGAATCACTGCAAATTTCTGTTCATGAACCCAACTCTTCATGGGGGGAGTTGAGGACTGTCAATTCTCCCTTGTACAATCCAAGTGAACATTTCTGAGCCTTTCATCTTCTCCTAGTGGTTCCAGAGTAGAATGTCATTGTGATCTTGCCCTGTCATCCTCTTTGTCTCTCCCTACATTAGTGCTATGTGTTGCCCTACTGTTTAAGACATATTTTTCTTTTCTCATCTTCCCCTTATCTTAAGTCTATCTAGATTTAATTCCAATCAGCTGCTATGTTCTGAAAGTTAAATATTAGCTTCTATCATGCACCAAACTGCAAGAGGCTGTGTGGCATCTGGTCAAGAGAGTCCACTCTTATCCTAAGAAAATGATCAGACATATGAGCAAAAAAAGTTATATTTAAGAGTGGAATCCTCTGGTTGACTTAAAATAGCATAATTAGAGATTACAATAGCATAAGTAGCCCTTTGGACATTGTGCAAGGGGGTATCCAGTACTTTGTTATAAAATGGTATTTGCCTATCTCTGCAACATGAAGTGTAGGGCACTGGGTTAAACTTAATCCTTGACTCAGATGACTGCAGGTATGTGAAGGAATGTACTTGAAAACCTCCATTACACTGTTGCTTGGCTGTCCATCTTAGAATCATAGAGTTGGAAGCGACCTCAAAGGCCATCAAGTCCAACCCTCTGACGCACAGGAATATACAATCAAAGCACCCCTGTCCTGTTTACCTCTTCTGAGGACAACACTGCAGAGGAGTAAGCAAAGGAGTAGTCAAGAGTCCACTCCAAAAGTCACACAACAAGAGAAGCAGAACCATAGTCACAAGGCAGTTCCAGAGGTCAGGAAACAGGAACAGAGAATAGGATACACAGCAACTAGGGTTGTTGGCTGCAGGGAATCATATCAGCTGGAGCCTTTTTAAAAACCTCAGCATGCCTCAGCATGCCTCACCTAGTCATGATTAGCTGTCCTTTTGGCTTCTAGCCTAAATGAATGCCTCAAGGATTCCTTGGCTTGTCTTTGCTCCACAGGCCCTAGAACCAGCAGCATAGAGTCTGTATCTCCCTCTGCAGCCCCCCGTGTCTCCTCTGAGATTCCTTCCTTGGAGGTCTTTAAGCAAAGGCTGGATGGCCATCTGTCGGGGATGCTTTGATTGGGAGTTCCTGCATGGCAGGGGGTTGGACTGGATGGCCCTTCTGGTCTCTTCCAACTCTATGATTCTATGAGACTACAGAGTGTCCAGTAAAGCCACCAAGAGGGCTGATAGCAGCTTCTTGTGAGGGTGAAAGGCAAACAAAAGTCTTTTGCTAATGCAAAGCCAGAAAGCAAAGGTCCATAATACCAGTCCAGAGGTCCAGACAGAGAATGGTCAAGCAGCCTGAAGGTATAGGATTCCAGAGAGGCAGAGTGGCAAGGCAGTCTAAAGGTCACGAGTTCCAGAAATTCAAGATAAGTCCACAGTCTGAGAGTCAAGGGTTCAGGTCAAGGAACAAGGAGAGATAGAGGCTTTCACTGGGAAGCTCAGATAATCTCTGGCACTGAGGCAGCCCTTCTGCACCTGCTTAAATTGAAAGCTGCAGGAGCTCAGCTGAGCTTGATTATTCTGGCATTTTTCATAAAGTCTCCTGGAATGTTGAAGGCTCAGTGCTAGCTGAAGGTAGGCACAGTCCCTTGATCCTCCTCCATGTCTGAAGGTTCTGCTCCTGGGAGGCTTGGCTGCAGAGCCTCCTGGGAGACCACAGGCTTTGTTGGAGGCTCTGCTGGAGCTGGCAAAGCAGAGCTAGGGCTGGACTGGGGCTCCACAGCTGCAGGCTCAGGTCCCAGAGGAGGTTCTGGCTTGTGCTCCTGATCCTCCTCCAGGCAGCGCATGACACAGAGTCTCCAGGTAACTCCAGATCTGCCTCCTCCTCAATCTCAGAGACTCTAAACCAAAGTCAGACCCATGGCAGTCCATGACATCACTCCCCCTCCTATCATCCTCTTTCCCCTGAGACAATGGGGGACCCAGTTTAACAGCATAATGGCAGTGGAAGGCTTGGACCAAGTCAGGAGCTGGACCACAGAGCATTCCTCTGGCCCATATCCTTCCCAGTCAGTCAGGTATTGTAGCCGACCATGCTGTCTCCAGGAGTCTAAGATCTGGGCAACTTCAAACTCATCCTCCTCATCAACCAGGACTAGAGGTGGAGGAGGAACTGAGCCAGCATCAGGGTGGACATCTCTGGCAGGAACCAAGAGGGAACAATGGAACACTGGATGGATCCGAAGGAACTGAGGAAGTTGCAATCAGAATGCCACCAGATTGAGCTGTGCTGTAATCAGTATAGAGCTACAAAGTGGGAATCTAGCTTCTGGCAGGGACATTGAAGTGGCAGATGATGTGTGGGGAGCCAAACTCAATCACCAACTCCCAGAGGGGAGTTTGGCTGATGTTTCCAATCTGCACACTGTAGGCCTGATTTGCCTGTTCCAGCTGTTCCTTGAGTAGTTCCTGAAGTGCATGCAATTCTTGGACCCATTGATCTGCTACAGGGACTGGAGATGGAGAGGCCACTGCAGGAAAGAGGTGAGGATGGAAACCATAGTTTGCAAAGAACAGCAACAGCTGAACAGAGGAATGCAGGGTGTTATTGTAGGTGAACTCTGCCAGGGAAAGCAACTCCACCCAGTTGTCCTGCTGGTAATTAGTGTAACACTGAATATACTGTTCCAGAGTAGCATTCATTCTCTCTTTCTGCCATCAGTTTTGGGGTGATACGCAGAGCACAACTGGGCTTGGATCCCCAACTGATTTAACAAACTGCACCAGAACTGCACTGTGAACTGTGATTCATGATCTGAGATGACCCTCTCTAGTCATGTAGTCAGAATATATATGAGGCGGGAGTACAAGATAAAAGAAAATACAACTAACTAAAACATAACAATGAAACCACAACAAAATAAAGTGATAAAACAAAAATAGCAACATAATTAATACAATTAAATTTTAAAATTACAATAAAACTACAAAGTTATTAAAATTACAATAAAGTTACAAAGTTATTAAAATTACAGTAAAATTACCAATGTCAAACTGGGTGATGGTGATCTTTCTTTTCACCCGGAGGTCTTTGATCTTATACTTCAATTAAGGAGGTCAGGTGGATAGGCCTGCCAGAAGAGTTCCATTTTGAGTGTTTTCTTAAAGGCCTCCAGTGTGGGAATAATATGGATCTCTTCTGGCAGACCATTCCATAATTTAGGGGGTGCAACCGTGAATGATTTTTAGGAAGTAGAAATCAATTTAGTATTATGATAATTTAATAATTTCTTCCCTGATGTTCTGAGCGAGTGGGGCGGATTGTGTGGGGATAGGCATTCCTTCAAGTAACTTGGACCCAAGCCATATAGGGCTTTATAGGTAATAACCAACACTTTGTATTGCACCAGAAGCTAATCAGCAGCCAGTGAAGAGCTTTTAATACTGGTGTAATATGGTCTGCTCTGGATGTTCCGGCGACCAACCTGGCTGCTGCATTTTGGACTAGCTGAAGCTTCTGAACTTGGTACAAAGGTAGTCCTATGTAGAGCGCATTACAGTAATCCAAGTGAGAGATTACCAGGGCAAGTACTACTGCTTCAAGGTCCCTCTGGTCCAGGTAGGGGCGCAGTTAGTGAATCAGCCAAAGCTGGTTCCAAGCACTCCTGGCCATCGCATCTACGTGAGATGTCAACTGCAGTGATGAGTCCAGGAGTACTCCCAGACTGTGTACTTTGTCCTTTAGGGGAAGTGTGACCCCATTCAGGATTGGATGACAAAACTCCCTTCCCGGGCCAGGGGTTCCTATTGCAAGTACCTCTGTTTTCTCTGGATTCAGCCTGAGTTTGTTTTCCCTCATCCAGCCCATTACCGACCCAAGGCAGGCATCCAGAGGAGTGACGCCATCCTTAGTCACCACAGTAGTCGGAGACATAGAGAAAAGGAGTTGGGTGTCATCGACATATTGATAACCCCACACCCCATATCTCCGGATGATCTTTCCCAGCGGCTTCATGTAAATGTTAAACAGCATGGGGGACAGTATGGCACCCTGCAGGATGCCAGATGACAGCTCCCTTTCAGAAGAGCAACTGTCCCCCAGCCTCACCATCTGGGATCTGCCTGAGAGGTAGGACCGGAGCTACTGGAGCACAGTGCCCCCGATACCCAACTCCATCAGGTGTCCCAGAAGGATACCATGGTCTATGGTATCGAATGCCACTGAGATGTCCAAGAGCACCAAACAGGGTCACACTTCCCCTGTCGATACCCAGACGGAGGTCATTGACTAAGGTGACCATGGCAGTCTCTGTATCCTGCCCTGACGCCAGTTTGAAATGGGTCCAGATAATCGGCTTCATCCAAGACTGCCTGGAGCTGGAAGGCAACTGCCCTCTCAATCACCTTACCCAGAAAAGGTAATAAAGAAACCGGTCTATAATTGGTTTTTCCCAGGGAATCCAGGGAGGGATTTTTCAGAAGCGGTTTAACTACCGCCCACTTTAAGCATGATGGAAATTTGCCCTCCCTGAAGGACGTATTAATTATTCTTTGCAGTAACAATTTTACTGCATCCTCTCCCTGGATAGTCAACCATGATGGGCATGGATCGAGAGGGCAAGTCATCTTCCTAACACATCCAAGAAGCTTGTCCACTTCATCGGTATTGACAAACTCAAATTGATCCAGTTTAATACAGTCCACAGAGTCCTTGGACATCTCTCTTATTGGTTTAGTTATAATGCCGGCATCCAGATTGACCCTTATCTGAGAGATTTTATCTATGAAGAAGTCATTAAAGGCATCACAGCAGGCTTTAGATGGTTCCAATAGTGGGTTCAGGGTGGGAGGCAATTGTGTTAATTCTTTCACCACCCTGAACAGCTCTGCTGGATGCAACTTTACAGATGCAATATGTGCAGCATAGAAAGATTTCTTTGCTGCATCTATTGCCACCCCATAAGAGTCTAAATGACTTCTTAGGAGTGTCTTATCAGATAAACATTGATGTTTCTGCCAGCGGCACTCCAGTTGTTGCGCAACCCACTTCATTTGGCGAAGGTCTTCTGTATACCATGGTTTTTTATTCAAAGTGGGTTGGCAAGTATGCTCGGGAGCAATAATGTCTACAGCCCTGGTGAGGTTGTTGTTCCAGGTATCAACCAGGGCTTCAACAGAATCACCGTCATTCCCAACCATAAAACCCTCTAAGGCTTCTTGGAACCTTTTGGGTTCCATCAGCCTTCGAGGGAGGACCATTCTAATAGGTCCTCCACCCCCAACGGGGATGTGGGTGGTGACCTTGAGTCCTGCTTTGACCAGGAAATGGTCCGTCCATGACAGAGCAGAAATTTGAGTCACTTCTGCCCATGGTTGTTCCTGATCTGTACAAAAGACCATATCAAGTGTGTTACCAGCACAATGTGTGGGACCTGAAACTAATTGGGACAGGCCCATGGCTGTCATGGAAGCCATGAACTCCCAAGCTGCACCTTTTAAATCTAATGAACTGGACTCAAAGGGGATGTTGAGGTCCCCCAGAACAAGAAGCCTGGGGGACTCCAACACCAGCTCTGAGACCAGCTGTGTCAGCTCAGCCAGGGAGTCTGTTAAGCAACGGGATGGATGGTATACCAACAGAATCCCCAGACTGCCCCTAGCTTTCAAGGTCAGGTAAAAACACTTGATGTGATCCATTTTCCGGATAGGTTTCCTGGTCAGTGTGATGTACTTTTGTGGACCAAGGCAGCTCCCCCCCTCACCCACTTTCCCTAACCTGCTCCTTGACTGTGTACCCGGCTGGGAGAATCTTAACCCAGGTGACACTACTATCCTCCCCCAGCCAGGTTTCAGTAAAACAAGCCAGGTCGGCATTCTCCTCCTCCAACAAATCATAGATGACATACGATTTGTTCCTCACTGACCTGGCATTTCAGAGGAGCAAGGTAAGGGTCTGTGGTATGGTTGGGGTGACTCTCGGTTCTCTTAGGCTAACAGGGTGAGCGGAAGGTGTGACAGATTTCAAGTATCGATCCCGTCTTCCTTTTTGTTTCACCCCCACCCTGTTAACACTATATCTCCCCTTGCCCCGCACTACTCCAATTAATCCTTCCCGGTCAGTGTCCATTGTCAATGGTATCCTCAACACGTATTATTAAGATGTTATATCGCTGACCTAGCCCTTATTTCTTCCACCCCCCTTGACATAGATAATAAAGTGGAGCTTTTCCTATATTTCCCACCTCAGGGTCAGTCTAGCTCTGGAGAGGTGCCGCTCTCACTGGTACCTCACTCTCCGCCCTCCAAATATGGTGCTAATAATCGCCTCCTGGGGGTGCCACTCTCACTGGCCCCCTGTCTTATTTTGGCCAGTGAAGTGAGCTTTAGAGATACCACTCTCACTGGTATCACCCTTTCACTTTTTGGAATTGTCACCAGCCAGCCAGTGGTTTCTGCCAGGGCAGATCAGTGGGGGTTGCTGCTCCTACCGACCCCTCCCATTCCTCTTCCTGGAACCAATGGGCACAGTATGGTGTCAAATAGCTTTTTTCTTTTAGAGGGCAAAGATAGAATGACTGACTATGGTGAGGAGTATTAGGTAGGTGGGTCGTCAGTCTCTACTACCTAGAGTTCTTTCAGTCCCTCCACCAGTGTTACTGCCACACTGCTGAAGAAGGTGGAGGAGATGGAGTTTCTCCTATTTCTCCTGCCAGCCTTGGCGCTCCTTCTTCTCAGCTGCGGCTGATGTTAGTTGTGCTCCACTGCACCCACTCAGCTGTGCTGAAGAGTTGTGGACCGGCAAAGCAGCTTTTGAAGGCTCCTCTGCACCCACTCAGCTGTGCTGGAGAGTTGTAGACCAGCAAGCAGCTTTTGAAGGCTCCTCTGCACCCACTCAGCTGTGCTGGAGAGTTGTAGACAGGCAAAGGCACTTATGAAGGCTCCTCTGCACCCACTCAGCTGTGCTGGAGAGTTGTAGACTGGCAAAGCAGTTTTTGAAGGCTCCTCTGCACCCACTCAGCTGTGCTGGAGAGTTGTAAACTGGCAAAGGCACTTTTGAAGGCTCCTCTGCACCCACTCAGCTGTGCTGAAGAGTTGTAGACCGGCAAAGCAGCTTTTGAAGGCTTCTCTGCACCCACTCAGCTGTGCTGGAGAGTTGTAGACTGGCAAAGGCACTTTTGAAGGCTCCTCTGCACCCACTCAGCTGTGCTGGAGAGTTGTAGACTGGCAAAGACACTTTTGAAGGCTCCTCTGCACCCACTCAGCTGTGCTGGAGAGTTGTAGACTGGCAAAGGCACTTTTGAAGGCTCCTCTGCACCCACTCAGCTGTGCTGGAGAGTTGTAGATATATGGTTCAGGAACAGGTGGGTGGTGTCCTTGGCAAAAGGCACACCCTCTCATGGGATGAAGTGCACCATCTTTGAAAATATGTGGCATCTACAGAGAGGGGTAAGTCCATGGAGATCCATTTCCAGGGCCCTGATGGAGTTTCCAGTGGTTGCAAAACACCAATGGATTTCTCAGGCTGGTCTTTAACCCAATAACAGACAGGACACAAGCTGACGTAGTGGGACACCTCAGCTCGGATGCGAGGCCACCAGAATTCACAGGTCAAGAGGTGTAGAGTCTTTTGAACACCAAAATGACCTGCGGGAAGGCTGTCATGGTATAGGCATAATACCTCCTCCTAGCAGGCTCTTGCTGGGACATAGAGCCAGTCCCAGTGGTAAAGAAGTCTCTCACACATGACATACAGGGATGATGGGTCATCCTTCTTTTGGGCTCACCAAGGAGTCCTGACTTTGTCCTTTCCAAATCTGGTCCTGTAGGGTCTGAATCTCTCTCAAAGCAGTGAAATTCTCTGGCCATAGAATCGTAGAGGACAGGTCTGCTTTGGGAGATGATACGTATTTGGGTTTTCGGGATGTAGGTCAGGCAGAAGTTGAAACAGGTATAGGTCAGGGATGTAGGTCAGGCAGAAGTTGAAACAGGTGAAGAAGAGGGAACACCGCTTCTGACTCTGAGTCAGCTTCTTCATGGTTTGGAGGTACTCCAGGTTCTGGTGGTCTGAGTGGATCTCCACTGGATGAGCATCCCCTTCCAGCAGGTGCCACCAAACCTTAAAAGCTGTTTTATGGCCAGTAATTCCATATCCCAGACTGTGTAGTTGCACTCCGGAGGCTTCAACTGCTGCAAGTAAAATGTGCAGGAGAGCAGTCCCAGTCCTGAGGGCATGGGCTGTAGAAGCATGGTTCCTATGGCAACATTGGAGACATCTGTCTTCACAACAAATGCTGAAGGAGTGGTGCTGATGAAAACTGCTGCTTCAGCTGTTTGAAGGCCTGCTGTGCCACCAGGGTCCACCAGAAAAGGAGCTTTCCATGAAGTATCTGGGCAATAGGAGCCACCTTGTCAGCATAGTTCAGGATAAACTTCTGATAGAAGTTGGCAAATCCTGGAAACCGCTGGACCTCCTTCTGGTTTCTGGAAGGATGCCAGGAGGTCACAGCTTCAACTTTAGTGTGGTCCATCTCAATTCCCTGGAATGAGAGTTGATAGCCAAGAGATTCCACAGTAGTGAGGTCAAAAGCACACTTCTCCAACTTGGCATAAAGCCAATGTTCACGGAGATGTTGCAACACTGCCCGGATATGAATACCGTGAGCTACCTGGTTGGGTGAGTAGATCAAGAAGTCATTCAAGTAGATCACCATGAAGCAGGCCAGGTAGTTGTGGAAGAAATCGTTAACAAAGCGCTGGAAGACAGTGGGTGTGTTACATAGGCCAAAGTGCATCACCTTTGCATCACTCATAGTGATGTGCATCACTCATAGTGGCCATACCTTATCTGGAAGGCTGTCTTCCATTTCAGCTTGGATCCTCACCAAATTATAAGCCCCTTGGAGGTCTAGCTTGGTGAACACTTGGGCATGTCACAAGCTTTCTAGAAGCTCCAGGATGAGTGGCAATGGGTAACGATTCCAGCTCATAATCCAATTCAATGCCCAGTAATCGTTGCAGAGACAGACCTCTGCACACGTCTTGCGTGTAAAAAGCACGGGAGCCCCAGCAGGAGAAGTGGATGGGTGGATGAAGCCACAACATATTTTTCCCCCAAGGAAGTCACTCAAAGCTACTAGCTCAGGCTCTGAGAGAGAATAAATCTGCCCCACTAGAATAGGGGCCCCTGGAACTAAGTCAATGGCATAGTCATAGATCCGATGGGGTGGTAAATGGTCTTCCTCCTTTTTATCAAACACATCCACAAAGTCCTGATACTTCTGGGGCAGCTCCTCAGGGGGTGGCTCTTGGCTGGAGTCCATAGTCACCTGCAGTTGCTCGGGCCAGCAATGCTCCTGGCAATACTCAGAGGGAAAGGGTACCTCCCGGCAAGATCACGAAATATGAGGGTCATGTTGGGTGAACCAGGGCATGCCTAGCACAAATGGGAAATGTGAAACCTTCACCAAGAGGGACTGTACCTGTTCCACATGGCCCTGGATCTCAAGGGTCAGTATTGCCATCTAGTGCGTCACTGGTCCTGAACTTAGAAGCTGATCATCAGTGGTCTCCACTGGGTGAGACTCAGGCAGCAGATGCCATGGAATATGGTATTGGGCTACAACCTCCAAGTCTATAAAGTTGCTGGAAGTCCCAGAGTCAATCATAGGCTCAACATGGGCTGCATTATCTTGAGTGAGCCAAAGGGTTGCAGCTACCAGTAAGGGGTCTTTTTGAGCTCCCTGGATGGCTCCGATGGATCAGCGCGACACCCCCCCCAGACCAGTGAGCCTGCCTAGACCTGGGGAACTGGGTTTTCTGGAGACTGAGAAAGGCCACACCCTTTGGCTGGGCAAAATGGCCAGCCTCTGTTTGTACTGTGGTGAAGCTGGCCACATTGCCCAGAATTGCCCTTCAGTCCTTTTCAGTAGCAGAAAGGCAAGGCCGAGCCCTGCCCAGCTTCATGGGCTTGACAGCAGCCTCTCCAGACACAGGCATGGGTCTTGGAGTCACAGGAAGCTACAAGACTGATTGTCAGCTGCAAGGAATCATACCAGCTGGAGTCTTTTTAAAAGCCTCAGCATGCCTCAGCTGATCATGATTAGCTCTCCTTTTAGCTCAAGGATTCCTTGTCTTGTCTTCTCTCCACAGGTCCTAGTACCAGCCTCCAGGTAACCCCGGATCTGTCGTCTCCTCAGAGTCTGCCTCTGTCTCTAAAGCAAAGTCAGACTCAGGGTAGTCTATGACAACCCCCAACAGATGGCCATCCAGCCTCTGTTTAAAAACTTCCAAAGAAGGAGACTACCACCCTCTGAGGGAGTGTGTTCTATTGTTGAATAGCTCTTACTGTCAGGAAGTTCCTCCTAATGTTGAGGTGGAATCTCTTTTCCTGTAGTTTGCACACATTGCTCCATGTTCTAGTCTCTGAAGCAGCAGAAAACAAGCTTGCTCCATCCTCAATAGGACATCCCTTCCAATAGCCTTTTTGAATTGTAGTGCCCAGAACTGGATGCAGTATTCAAGGTGAGGCCTGACAAAAGCAGTATAGAGTGGTTACTTCCCTCGATCTAGACCAGGGGTAGGCAACCTTTCCCCTTTAAGGGCCGAGGGACTTCAGCTCCCAGAATCCCAGGAGCTATTGGCCAACATGGGACTATTGGCGAACATGGCTGAGGCTTCTGGAGCTGAAGTCCCTCGGCCCTTAAAGGGGAAAGGTTGCCTACCCCTGATCTAGACACTATACTTCTGTTGATGCAGTCTGTAATGCATTGGCTTTTTTGTTGACTCATGTTCAACTTGTGGTCTCCCAGGACTCCTAGATCCCTTTCACATGTACTGTTGTCAAGCTAGGTGTCCCCCAACCTATATGTGTGCATTTCATTTTTTCTCCCTAAGTGTAGTACCTTACATGTCTCTGTGTTGAAATTCATTTTGTTAGTTTTAGCCCAGCTTTCTAATCTATTAAGGTCATTTTGAATTTTTATCTTGTCCTCTGAGGTATTAGCTACTCCTCCTAATTTGGTGTCATCTGCAAATTTGATAAGTGTGCCCTCTATTGGTTCATCCAAGTCCTTGATAAAGATATTGAATAGTACTGGGCCCAGGACAAAACCCTGGGGCACCCCAATAGTCTCTTCTCTCCAAGATGAAGAGGAACCATTGCTGAGCACCCTTTGGGTTCGGCCATTCACTGAATTACAAATCCATCAACAATTGCATTATCTAACCAACATTTTACTAGCTTGTTTGCAAGAATATCATGGGGACTTCTACCAAACTGGTAATTTTATCAAAAAAGGAAATAAGATTAGTGTGGCATGACTTGTTTTTGAGAAACCCATGCTGAATTTTGTGGCATTCCTTTCTAAATGCTTATAGACTCTCTATTTAATGAGCTGCTCTAGAATTTTTCCTGATATTGATGTCTGGCTAACTGGGTTGTAATGTTTGCGTCTTCTTTTTCCACTTTTTGAAGATGGGGACAACATCCTCTAGTCCACAGGGACTTCTCCTGTTCTCCAGGAATTCTCAAAGATTCACCCTCTCAGACCTCCACTGATTTCTGCAAAAGAGGAAAATTCTACATTGCTGGTACACATAAAATCTCAGCCAAGGTCACTCCATAAGAAGAAAGGGAAAAAAATGAAATCCCAATTTCTCCTCCCCATATATCCAACACCTATGGTTAACACAAACAATAGGTAGAGAGAAGTTATTTCTATTCAAATGTGTGAAAGTGAGTTTGTTTCCTGCCCTTTGGCACAGGAAAATAAAATGTAATAAAAGTATTGCTGCTGTTTTGGGGGATCACATCATCTTTTGCAAACTGGTTTCAGGCTATGCTGAAAGCTTTAACTGAGTTAGTTATCTTGTACCATCCCATCATATTTCAATAAGCTCTTACAAGGAGTGGATCAGTTCATCTGAGAGGGCAAAATGAAATGTCCTTGCCACTTTGTAACAACCTCAAACATTAAGACATTTTACTAGAAGCATCATTTTTTCAGCCAGCTGCTATGGGAATAGAAATACTAGTTAAGCAGAAATGGAGATGTATACCATTAAAATGTCAGCTCTGATGGATTTAAATGCTTGTACCACAGTGTTTATTGCAGATTCCTTTCCTGTCCTAGGAAGAGTAATTGGTATTAGAGAACTGGATGATATTCCAGTGTTGGTTTTTTTTAAAATAACAACATGAAAACAGGCATTAAAAGATGGTTGCTGTTTCTTCTTCCATTTGGAAAGTGCATTAAGGTATACTGTGCCTGGTAATATTTGACTTGTGATTCGCAAAGATTATAAAGCTTATGGGTGTTATTTATATAAACACAGTTTTCCTTACATTTTTGCAGAAAAGAGGAATAGGAACTAGCCCAATAGTTTGATTATAAACATATTTTTCTAAGTTTTTAACTTTTGTGGGGGGTTGTATATTGGTCTCCTTTGGTAAAACAAATATAAAATAAGATTTCTAGTTTATTCTCCATATATATATGTGTGTGTGTGTGTGCGTGTGTGTATAACGTAACTACATAATAATAAAAACACTACATTGACAATATAGACTCTTACATTCCCCACTTCCCCCAACAGCTTTATATTACACATTAAAAAACATAATGAGACATACATAATTCACATTAAACATAAAAACATTATCCTCAAACACATATTATTTTAACTACTATATATACATCGACTTCCTTCCTAACAGTTCTTGTTTGAACCAAATTTTATACAACCATCTTTTTCTTAGTCTGTTACTCCAGTTCTATCAATTTCTATATACTGTATTTTCCAGCGTATAAGATGACTAGGCGTATAAGACAACCCCCAACTTTTCCAGTTAAAATATAGAGTTTGGGATACACTTGCTGTATAAGATGACCCCTCTTCCAACGCACACCAAATAAAAATTAAAAAAACATCAGATTTGATTTCAATATGGTAATTTTAATTCAAATGCTTATGACATGCAGGTTCTTAGCAGGAAAACTGTCACTAATAAATACAAAAAACTACAGCTCCCATGTTCCCTAGCATTTATTTTTGCAGTGCGTTTTGGACCTTATTTTTTTTAAAAAATAGTCCAGATTTAAATGCTGCTTCAAAAATTATTTCCATCTCCCAGCTATGAGATGGTTGGGGGGGGGAAATGAGAAAGTGTTGGGGGGAAGGACTGCCAATATACTAGGTGATGCATTCTGGGGTATGTACAATTTGCAGCCAAGTAAGTGACCCTGGGCATGTCACACACTCTCAGCCTCAGAGGATGGTAATGGCAACCCCCCATTTGAAGAAACATGCCAAGAAACCCCCATGATAAGGTTGCCTTAGGGTTTCCATAAGTCGGAAAGGACTTGGAAGACACACAAGAACAACAAAAAAGTCTGCAATTGTTTCATAGGTAGTATGTGGGAATAGGAGCCAGCATGGTTCTGGAAACCTGGGTTTGATTCCCCACTCTGCCATGAAACCCACTGGGTGAATTTGGACAAGTCACACACTCTCAGCCTCAGGGGAAGGCAGTGGCAAACCTCCTCTGAACCTGTCTTGCTAAGAAAACCCCAGGAGAGGATCACCTTAGGGTTCCTCTCGTCCTCCTCTTCTCCCAAGGCTTCTTGCAGCTCCCACCTCTGTCCTCCTTGTCCTCTTCTCCTCCCAAGGCTTCTTCCCACCCCCACCTCTGTCCTCCTCCTCCCCCTTATACCCGGCGTATAAAACGACCCCCATTTTAATCCAGGTTTTCCTGGGTTAAAAAGTCATTTTATACACTGGAAAATACGGTATTTATTCTCCTTTTAAAAATGTTCCACATTAAAAGGTCACAAGAAATGTTCCACTGAATTATAAGGGGCTTAATTTCATGTCTGCACAGTATTGGCCCTATGCAATGTGACACAGTGGCCATTTCTTAAAAAGTCAGGTTTCCACTTCATTCTGACATTTACTAGTGCAGACATTTAAGTGACAAGAAAGTGTTTTTGTTTGGTTGCTGTGGGATTCATTTGGGAAAATGAATGAAACAAGCAAGCAAACAAAATACCATTACGAGAGGTAATGGGGCTCAATTCATTTCAGTGGTAAATAAGTATTTTCTTTTTTTAATTGCAGTAAGCTCTTAGCACAATGACAAAGTTGAAAGCTAGCAGAGAGGTGCAGTGGTGTACGTTAGGCAACATTTTTAAAAGCTATGTCAGGAGATGCAACCTTAGTCTTTCTGGATGACTCAGCAAAATATATCCACAAGCACTGTGCTTGATATATTGCTTCTCAATTTTCATTTTGTCAGATTGTAAAATAAAAAGAGAAACCACATTATTTATGAAGACCTTGCTATAAAAACCACTGGTGAGTGACTGCCTAGGTAAAAACATCATTAACTATCTTAAATGAAATGTCAAACCTAGTATATCCTTGATGCTATGCAGCCATTTAAAGCTGTTTCTTCTTCTTCTTCTTTTTAAAAAAAGGATGACATGATTTCCCTGGTGTGGGGGAGAGGCGTTGTGTCCTGTCTTTCTTACAACATAGGTCAGGTTTAGAGTAATCCCTTCTGGTCTGAAATAACACTTTATCAGAATTAGTATTACATTGCTTGCCTCTTTCTCCCTATCTCTCATCACATTTCTCACATACATCTTAATTCAGTTCTTCAGCAATTTCCAAACCATCATCCCTTGTTATGCCTGAACTGGAAAGCTATGGTTTAATTTCTGAGTACAGTGGCTTGCAAACCAAGACCGAGTGGCTGGTAGCCTCTGTGTCAATGGAACGCTGAACCCACACCAGGTCTTCCTCTAGATCAGTGATTCCCAAATTTTAGTCCTCCAGATGTTTTTGACTATCTCCCAGAATTCCTGCTCCCAGAAGCCCCAGCCAGCTTGGGTAATAGTCAGGAACTCTGGGAGATAAAGTGTAAAATATCTTGAGGACCAAAATTTTGGAATCACTGCTCTAGATTTTAAAGTGTGCTGAACTCTATCATGCAAATAGGTTCAGTTCTTTTAAGCCTAAAATTAAGCTTAGGACAAATTCAGCTATCTACTGACATAAGAACTGAACAAAATTTACTATCTAGTTTCCTGTTCATGGTGTGAATCATCATGCTTGTTTAAGAAATTATGGCAAACAATTATTAAACTATAGTTTAAGGAAGCACATGTGAGGAGGGAGAAGGGAGGGAAAATAGGCAAGTTATGCTAGAGAAAGAATGGAATGTGGGTGTGTACCACAATGTACTTGTAGTTTATTACACTAAGGTAGTAGAATTCAAAGACAGAGCTGTGTTTGTCTGAGGCAATAGGCTCAAGACTATGGACCTTATCACACGGGGGTCCCAAGCAGAAGGTACCCAAAGCTAATACGTATTTTTTTTCCGTGTGTTTGCACATATCCAAAGGCAATCCAAAGCTAATACGTATTTTTTTTCCATGTGTTTACACATATCCAAAGGCAATCCGGATCTAATACGTATTTTTTTCCCGTGATCCGAAGTGAAAGGGGATCTTTTGACATTCGGTTTTTCGGGGAAGTACAAGGGAGCTTTTGGAATCATTGTGCAATGGCCGCGCAGGCGAAATTCAGTTCGTTTCGGTATAGAACTGAATTTATTCTTACTTCGGTTAGTTTTCACTTACTTTTCGCTTCGTGGCCAGCGTTTGATAAGGTCCTATGAAAGCTCATGATCCCAACTTCTTTCTTTCAGTTAGTCTCAAAGGTGCTACAAGATCACTTTGCATATTTATTACACCAAGATTGTGTAGGTAGGCACTCAAAAGATTTTCTCTCTATGTGGGAGAGGTCAAAAATAATTACCTGGTTGAGTTTATTGAATGAAGTATAGCATGAGATCCTGCATTGGGTGACATCTCTGTGGTACATAGCTGTGATACATCTCCTGGTGCAACCTTCCCACTCCCAAACTCATTTTTTCAGAGTGGTAACTTTCAGAGTGGTAACTTCCAAGATGGTACTGTAACAGATTTCCTTGGGGAACTTCTAAGGCAGTACTCGGGAGGCAGCTGAGGATGATGTCAGTGCTATGTGTCCAGCTAAAAGAAAATAGTTGGAAGTGTCTCTGCAGTTCCCTCCATCAATATCAACGTTTCTGTCAACATGGAAATGGGTGTAGAGGGGGATGGGATTTTTACATTAAAGAGGTAGTTTGGGGGGAAATTTAGTTTTTGCAAGATTGGAACAGAATTCTGACCTACATAATGACCAAAATGTGAGTCAGGATGACATAAGCTGGACTGATGCCATCATTTTGTTGTTGTTGTTAACCACCTTGTGTCAGTCTCAACCTACGGTGACCCTGCTGATGAGGTATCAGACCCCCCCTGTCCTCTACTGCTCTCCCTAGCTCCTGCAAACTCATACTCATGATTTCTTTAAATAGAGTCCATCCATTTTGCATGCAGCCTTCCTCTCTTTCAACTTCCCTGTACCATTCCTAGCATTATGGTTTTTTCCCAGTGATTCATGCCTTCTCATGATGTGTCTAAAGTATGACAGCCTAAGTTTTGTCACCTTGGTTTCCAGGGAGATTTCTGGCTTGATCTGTTCTAGGACCCATTTGTTTGTCTTTTTGGCTGTTCACGGATCCTTAGCATTCTTCTCCGTTACCACATTTTGAATGAATTGATTTTCTTCCTATCTTCTTTCTGAACTGTCCAACTCTCACATTCATACATGGTAATAGAAATAAAATGGTTTGCATGCAACTTTTGTGCTGAGTGGTATATCTTTGCATTTTAGGATCTTTTCTAGTTCTTTCATAGCTGCCCTTTCCATTCTTAATCCTTTTAAGATTTCCTGGCTGCAGTCCCCGTTCCTATCAATGTTTGATCTGAGATATAAGAATTCTTTTACTATTTCTATTTCTCATTGTCTTGTTCGAATTTCATTACTTACTAATAAAATGCCAGCTATAGTTTTCATTGTTGTGAGGTCTTGGGTAGAACAAGGTAGTGAAGTGGTAGAATGAGATGTACCAAACAGGTGGGAGATTTTTTTAAATTTTTCCTGTAAAAAAAATCTTTCAATTATAAACTAACACTGCAGGGAATGGCTAGGCTAGAACTTTCTCTTTGTTGCTCTTTTATTAACAAGAATCTTTTTTTCAATATGAGAGAGCTCTCAAAAATGTGCTACATACTTTTGCATTCTGAAGTAGCACGGCCTATTCTGTTACCTCAAGATTTTATCCCCTTATTCTGTTGCTTTACATGTTTCTTTTTTGTTTACCCCAGTGCTGATAGGAGTCTTAATATGCTCCCACTTTGGATTGCACTTCTCCTTTTAGAAATAAGCCTAATTAAAATGTTTGTCTTCTAGATCAGCTGTCATTAAAGAACATTCCTTAAAACGGATCCATTGATGATACATGACTCCTGTTTGCTTGACTTATATTAGTAAAAATTTCTCTCCTTTTTCTTGGAAATGTTGTTCAGATAGAGGAACATACCTTCATATGTGGTTTTATTGTACTCAAATTTTAAACTTTTGGGAACAGGTTCTTTCTATAATCTCTCCAATTACTAATAAATGAATTGTTTGTGCCCTGCTTTAGTACTTTTGTCAATTGTTATTGGTCATAACAAAAACCTTAGATATAAACATTTAATATTATTTTTATTGTATTACAAGAGTAGAGTTTGCTCAGATGTGGAAAACCAGTCAATTAAATCTGCAGGGTTGGTGGCGGAGAATATGGGACTCTCTTTTAATGGAAAAACTTTCTGACAGAATGGAATCCCCCAATGGATGTGGTATTGCATTTAAAGAAAAAGGGTCTCCCTTTTTGGATTTTGTAAACTCCACTTCATATGTAAATCTGTTACCAGGAAACTATGTACACCTTTGAGGGGGATGTGTTAGAGGAAAGATAAGTTTGTTTGAACCTTGTAATCTGTTTACAGACTGTTCTTGGTGGTGATCTTATTATTTGGTTTTAAACTTAATTTTTTTTGTATATTTTTAAAATAAAAGTTAAAAAATGTTTGTCTTAAACTGCCTCTGTGCCAATGGACTAATTCTCATGTAATCCTTTCAAATGTTCACATGAATGAGATTTATTAGTCCTAATTTGTCTAAGTCCCATTGATTTCAGTAGTCATGTTCTGGTTGAGACTAAAATTGCTTTTACTTCTTTAGTTGCAGTCTGTCAGGGGCTCTCTTATTGTCAGCTGCAGAATGGCTTCTATTTGCAAAGCCATGCTTTCTGCAAACTAACAATAGGACTCAATTGTACATATCAGTGAGATCACATATTTTATATTCTAACAGATGGAATAAAAGTTATCTCTGTGGAATTTCTAATTCCATCAAAAGGAATCCTACCCAATCCCCCTTTCTGCATGGACAATGCACCTTCCTACTGTGCTCCTTTGACACAGACATTTGATGTCCTAGAGATGGTAGTGGGCAGCTAAAGAGCTGTATTCCTACACCTGAATGCAAGACAGAGAAGGTATCCTTCAGAACCTCAGTGCTGGAGTGGCAAGATGGTGGAAGGTGAGTCTTCTGTGTGGGCTGCTCATTGTGTGGAGAAGGTGGTGACTACTACTTCTCACCATGAATAAAACAGGACATACACAGGCATAATTTACATAACAGGACAGCAGCCTTCAGTTATGAAAATGAGGTCCTATGCATTTCCATAACATGTATGAATATGTAACATTACCTAGTCTGGTGGAGACTGGTAGAGAGAGCCAGTATAATGTAATGGTTGAGTGTTGGACTAGGATTCCAGGAAACTAGGGATCAAATCCCCACTCAGCTATGGAATCAACCACATGGTGACTGTGAGCAAGTCACACTGTCTCATTTTCAGAGAAAGGCAAACCTCTGAATACAGTTGGCCCTCCATATCCATAGATTCTTTATCCACAGATTCAACCATCCATAGCTTGAAAATATTTTTAAAATACATAAATTCCCAAAAGCAAACCTTGTTAGTCACAGGAAGTCCTGGAATCAAATCCCAGCAGATACCAAGGGCCCATTGTACATCTTGCTTAGAAACTCTAGGATAGGGTCATAAGCTGGAGTTGATTTGAAACCACATATCAGTTGATTATTAAATGCAACATGACTTTCAATTAAGCTGAATGACAGCTTATTTTAATTATTTCTTTTGAGTCACTTTATGTCCACAGTTTCTAAAAAAACATTGTAATAAGCCAAATATATCAGTTTTCTATCCAACTGCTGAATAAGTGAGCACAGGTATTAAGGGTGACAGAGATAAATGAGATTAACTTAGAGGTTGTTGGTTTTTTTCTTCCTTGCTTGACAGCATTTCCCCACAACATATGTTCAGTGCTCTCAGGGTTATTACAGAGTACACGGACTAATCAGGTAGAGAGATTTACAAACAATGACTAGAACACACTGGGGGACTTTGGTGTTAAAAAGAGCATCACAATCATTTGTAAGCATGACCAAATAATGTATTTATCATTCTGACTGGTCTTAGAAAATGGTAAATGGGTAGTCTGCCATTTGGAATTTGCAAATTAAAATGCCTCTTAGCATGATAAAAAGTATGAAGAAAAAGTGCAGAGACCATTCTTATGGTCCTTAATATTGATTAAATAAAGTATGACCTTATCTTTAAAAGTACTTGTGAGTAGTTCTTCCCCAACCTGTAACAAGGTTAACATGTTTTATCATTACAGGTATTAATAGCATCCTCTTCCATTGAAAATGCTGTTAAAACCAAATGATTCATTTACCAAATACCACATTTTCTGTAAAAGTGAAGCAAAATTGATAGTGGGAGGGGGAACTCAATTTGCCGTGTGAAAATTGCTGTTAAATGTTAGCTCAATTTTACAGCCAGTCACAAACCAAATTTGTAAATAGACTTCTGTATCTCAGCAGTCCTATGATATATAGGTCATCGCAAGAGATTTCTGCAGTATTTGTACAATCTGCTAGAGATCAGCCTTAACACCATTTACTTAGATGCAGCAAAGTCACAGGCAGAGAAATAATTTAGCAGCCAGACACCTTGGCTATATTTACTACTGCTTCAATGATCACCTTGCAAGAGTTTCTGAACAACAATAGCAAGCCTTGCCTTACATATTTTTGCAATACAATTCAACTGGAAATTTGAAATTGTGTAAAATAAAATGCTAAAAACACTGTTTGCACTTTAAATAAGCCTTGATTATGTTTCATCCCTATCTTTGGCCTGAACCTTCTGGGAAGAGCAAGAATCCACTTCTTCCTTATCTTTTACTGCTGCTGAGTGTTTTTGAGGGCAAATGTATTTGGTGCTTTACAGCATTTGAAATAAACCAGGGTGAAGGGGCAAGTGGGAAAAGGAGAGAGAAACTGGGACATTTTTAAAGAACCTGAAAAAGAGATGATAGAGGATTAAGCAGAACTGTCCCTTCCAAACTTGGAAAGTGGAGGATATGCCACCAAATGGGGCTAATGTAGGGCCTTTACAGACTGTCAGAAATAGTGCAAATTGAGGCCACTTTAACTGTCCTGGCTCAGTGCTAGGGAATCATGGGAATTGTATTTTTTTTCTGGGACATTGAGCTTTTTCTGCCAGAGAGTTCTGGTGCCACAATAAACTACAGTTCCCACAATTCCTTAGCACTGAGCCAGGACAGTTAAAGTGGACTCAATTTGCACTATTTCTGGTAGTCTGTAAAGGCCCGTAGTTATTATTGCAATATGTAGTATTAGTATCATTTATTCATATAGCACCATCCATGTACATGGTGCTTTACAAATAGTTACAGAAAAAAAATGTATAACTATTCCAATAATATAAAATACTAAAATACAATACTAAAATACAATGGCAAAAATAAAATACAACACAATGCCTCTTGTCCTTCTCCTCTTCCTCAGCACCCAAGGTCCCCTGCAGCTTAAGGGTATGCAGAGCCAAAATGGCTCCTCCATTTTCGCATACCTGAAAGATACTACAATTTTGGCTTTTAAAAAAAAGAACAGTTCAAAGGGGCACAAAAAGTTTTCACAGCATGTGTGAACAAAAAATTCCAAAGTAAATAGGAATACATTTTGTCAAATAACATCCCAAATCCACAGAACATGAAACTTGTATTAGGCCAACAAAATGCACAAAGTGCACTCATATTTTTCTTTCTCCTGTATGATTTTAACACTTTTGTCTGATGAAGAAGCCAATGGTGTTTTGAAAGCTTGCAACATGTATTTAGTGAATTTTAGTTGGTCTAATAAAGGTATCACTCTTCTGTGGATTTGGAATGTTATTATACTTTGCTGTAGGGCCAACACAGCTACTCCTGGATATGTTTTCAGGAATATTGTTTGTTTGTTTGTTTATTTGTTTGTTTGTTTGTATAAAATGAACCACACAACCAGGAATGCCCTCTTGATATTTTACAAATATAAAAATCAAAATTACCTGTAAAATTATAAATTGTACAACAAAACATTTTATAATAAATTGCAACAAACATTGCAACAGAAGAATAGTACAGTTGGACCTTTGTATTTGTGGGGGAATATGTTCTGGACCCCCACACAGATATGGAAAAACATGGGATCTCAAGTCCCATTGTCCCTAATGGCAGCGCAATGTGTGCACAGCTGCGTGCATTCACTGCCATTGGGGACAATGGGGCATGCTGTCTGTGGATGCTGAAATTTGCGGATGGCAAGCCTGCAAAAAGTGAGGCCCCACTGTATTTTTAAAAGCAAAACAAAATAAAACAAAACACTAAAGCAGATCAATATGCCAAAATAGACATTTCCTCTTTTGCTGTGATATCATGAAACTGCTGGAAGAAAACATGCAATGCCACATTTACTAAGGGGGTTAAGGCATTGCTTCTTGACTTTCTTGTATCAGTGAGGCCAATGGGCTGACGCCATTTGTCTTTCCATTATCATATGGCTGCCTCAACAATACAGACATTGTCTCCCCTTCCCAGACAAATGTGGCAAATATTGGCATAATTTCCCATTTGTGAGGTAATCACATAGCCAGCCCTGTTGACTATATCAACTGTGACATCATCATCTTCCTTCATGAATCCTGATTGGTTGGGCTCACTTGTGGAATAAAGCCAAAATATTTAAAAAAAACTGGCAAAGCAAGAATGCAGGAGAAAACAAGAGCTGTCAGTTACTGCATAAACCTGCAAAAAAGACAAGATGAACTCTGATGAGCTCATTTTGTACCTTCCAAAAATCTCATTTCATCTACTTTTGTTCATGGATGAAAATCTTGCACAGCACCACTAACAACATAAAAGATGTAAAGGTCTATGTTAGAACATTTCCAAGAAATACATTACCTAAGTGACAATTCACACACATTAAAGGCAGAGGTCCCTGATCCCATTATCAGGAGAAATCTGGGAGAGGAACCTACAGTATGCAGAAAAACTTGTTACTTAAACCCTGGCTTCAGGTCAGGCTGCAAAATTACACAGAGAACATAATTCAGCCTGCTTTTGTGAATCTGACATTAATTTAAGGCCGCGTTGGCAAACACATGACACACATGCCAGAGATGGCACGATAAAGCTATCTCTATGGGCATGCACTATTGGCCAAGATTCCTCCCTCCCTTCTGAGCGCTGGTTCTTGGAGACCCTAAGGTGAAACTATCATTGAGTTTTCTTGGCAAGTTTCATGGTGTGTGTGTGTGTTTGCATTGCTAGCCTGAGCCTGAAAAAGTGTGTCTTGGGTTTTCCTCCTGAGGGTCCTGCCCCTGGAAGGCAGACTCCCACCCCCCAGAAGTCCCACCCCTGCAAGGTGGGAGTCCCGTCCCAGAAGTCCTGCCCCTGGAAGGTGAAGTCCTGCCCCCAGAAGTCCCACCTCATCCTGGAGGTCCTGCCCTTGGTACCCGGTAAAACCTGATGCTGGAATGCCACTGAGTTTGGGCACTCAGTTTCTAAAAGGTTCGCCATCAATGCTCGATGACTGCAAACAGTGTACCTAAACAGAATGTGAACATTACAAATTGCCTGTTGAATACATTGGTTCAATTCAAGCACTCTCAACACAGAGGCTGTCTGAAGCAATTTCTCCTTTTTTCCCTTTGGCTTATATATCCAGGCATTACATTAGATGTCTTTGCCACTGCATTACTCTAGCAACTCACATGTTTATAATTTTTGAGTTTTTCCTCACAACACTGATGTTGAAGGTGCAAAAAGGGGAACAATATAAATCTTCAAAGAAAGACAGTATAATTTGTCTGAAATATGATACACCCTTTTGTGCATATTTGAAATATACAAACATTCTAGATCTGTTATTGGGTTACATGGATTGTTTGATTCTCTTCTTTTGTTGCCTAGAGTCATTTTCCTGTCATCCCCAACCCTTTATAACAATGTTTATAGTGTGCCTCCTCCTAGAACTCTCAACATGTTTTAGACCTCATCATCTAAAAATGTGGCCAATGGTAATGGATTATGGGAACTGTCATCTAAAACATTTGGAGGCCCAAACATTTTATCCATCTCTGTTCTAAATCCTCTGTTCTAATATGACATGAGGCATCTGAGGAACTTATCCTCTTTGGCATCATTTCGTATATATCTGGTGGCAAATAACTGATTTGCGAATACTAGATACATTTGCATGGCATCATTTATCACATGAGACCACATGATGCAAGGAAATTGCTTCTTCTTCTTAGGACAGTGGTGACCAGGATTTAATGTAGGTCTGTAAAAATGTAAGTTAAAATGTGGTGAAAATATGTGAGTTAGATTAATATGAGCTCAATTGCACATACAAACAGCAAGGTGGTATAAATATGTTTTACAGAATACAGGATGTCAGTAGATCAACACATGGACATTTCTTCTTTGCTTCCATCTCCAACATTTCATCATCTTTCTATGCCTATGGAAGCTGGACTGAGTCTATCCAGTTCATTGTTTCCCAAGTGTGGGTTTCCAGGTACTGCGGGACTATTACAACTCTAAGAATTCCTACTTGGCACAAAATGGTTAGTACTTCAGGGAAGTGCTATTCATCTGGAGCCCTAGTTTTCAAACCACTGATCTACATGGAGAACAGCATCTCACAGTACCCCTATCATGGTGCAACTCACTGTATGGACTCAGCACTGTACCACCAGGTCTTTCTCTGTATAGGAAAAACTAAAAGAGGGAAGCTGACATAAACTGGGCTTCAGTTAGTCACAAGCTACTAGATATTTATTTAGCCATCCCATAAACTTAACCAAACATAACTTCAGGTCTCTAAATGATTCCTCTTCTCTGCCTGGCTGATGGACCCCCTGGACAGAAAGGAATATACTTTCTGTATCACAGGAGTTTTGAAGTAGGGTCATCCTGAGGTCTGGTGTGATCATATGTCTTTGGTTGTATATGTTTTTTGGTTCTGACTTCTGATTTGTTCCTTTTTGCTTGTTTACTCTTCAGTCCTGAATCCTAGTTTGTCCTTTAGTTTTGACTAAATTCGTTAGTCCTTTATTTGTTAGTCATTTTTAGTAGCTTGTCCAATGATTCTTGTCTCAGACTGCCACCCAGCTCTGATACTGTTCTGGGAGGATAAAAATAGCCTATTCTGCCAACTTCTTACTTCTGACGTCTCTGCATGAGTTCATGGAATGATTTCTTAACGAAAGCAAACTGACTCATGCAAAAAGACTACAGGTAGCCACAGTCTGAGTGTTTGGCTCTGTGGGAGTGACTGAATGAACTAGGCACATATGATGCAGAAAGAGCATCCCCAGAAATAAGTGACTGAAAGGACATAAGGCTAGACCACTTTGTTTTTCAGAAATGCAACAGCCAACTTTCTTTGTGGGTGGGTACTTCCCATCCTTTCATTTCTTAATTAATTTCTTCATCACAATACACTATGTGTTTGAGCCCTGGGATATTGCTTTGGAATGATTATGCCACAGCTTTTATTTAATCACACATGTGTTGAGAGTTTTGAAAAATATGAAGACGAATAACCAGCTCTTGTTCAAGTAGCCCATAGAATGCTAGAAATTAATGATAGTTGGATGTTAAAGACTGATCATTTTTAAAAATCCTGAAGGGGATCAAAATGATTTGACAAATGGCATGTCATATTATAACATGATGAGTAATTTCTTTACTGTGATGCATCTTCAGCAGTAATACCTTGTCTTAATTTTCTTATAAAATAAATTATTATGCAAGAATCATTATGGATTGTTTTATTTTATGCATTCTGTTGTTGGTATTTTTGTTGTTGTTGTTGTGTGCCTTCAAGTCTTATGGTGACCTCATAAAAGAGATACTAAAATAAGAGAAACTGATATTAATGCTATTTCATTTAAATTAATGTAAAGCAAACCCACAAAGCAGAAGAAAAACATTTGTTAGTAAAATTATACCTAATAGATTTATCTTTAATTATATTATACCAGTCATAGCACTAAATTGCCACAGAAATTTGTATATTTTTTGTAACATACACTTTTTTTGGCTTTATCAAAAGAATGTGTAATCTTAAAGACCTATCAAAATATTGATTTCCAATTCCAGGTCTAATTGGGTATTTTGCAATTATGCTATCTAGAAAAAAGAGATGGTATTACATCTGGGTAATTATTCATAGAAGAGTAAAGAAGTTAGAATTGAAGATCAATTACCTATTGGCTAGAACCAGAGAGAGAGAATGAGAATGTTTGATCAATGATTTATTTTTCCTGTATGGCAAATTCTCAAGGCATGCACATTTGATCACAATTAGGAACGTATTTATGAAACTACTCATAAATCCTATTTTGCGCTCATTTTCCCCTTCAGATAGCATGCAGTGTTAGAAGCCTGTGTTTGTGATGTATGACACATCTGTAGTGTGAACTTACATTGTAATGTTTCAGTGAGCAATGTGTGATCTTTAAATGCCTTTTGCTGACATTCTGAGTAATACTAACTGGCTCATATTTACTTGTAGTGTCACCTGTAAACAGACTTGCAGGCAGATTTGCAAATCCCATGCAAATTTAGTCTACAATGAGTTCCACTGGATTCAATGAGGCTTACTTGCAGGTAAATGTGTGCAGGTTTGCAGTCTTCTCTTTATTCATTTTAGCTGATAAAATGAAATCATTAATTATTTCACATTATGGTTTATCAAGTACAGACCTTTTCCACTTAAACCCATCCCAAAGGCACCAAGTATATGATAATAAAACCAGATTAGATCTGATCCAAGAAATTATAGAATTAAACATTGCATCCTATGGAAGCAAGGGTTTCAAATTTAATAGATTTACCACAAAACAAATCTGCAATGGGTGGAGCTGTGAGTAACTTTATGGATTCCTAAGGTACGAGAGTAGTCCCATCTTTCCCTTTCTAATTAATGAAGGAATCCATGAGCTGACCCTGAGTTCAGAGACTGCATTGTCTGTTTCCTCTAAGGGTGTGACCTTTCCCATTCAAGGTTGAAATGGGTGCCTTTCATTACTCAGCTTCTCACAACCATGGGTGGCAATTGTTAAGAATTTCCTTTCACCTTCTGGATGCTCACTGGCAATTCATGCCTAAGGATCCACTCATTCTGCCCTGCTAAAGTCAGATGATCAGGCCTGTTTGAGTGTCCCTATACAATTCTGGGATTTGGCTTTTCTCAGACCAGCATCTGACTGCATATGTATGCTTTAACAATTCAAGAAGTCATGATCCAGTTAATTTCTGTGAGCCATCTTTTTTTAAAACTTTATCATTATTTATACTTCTAAAAAAAGCTTTCACACATAAGCTAAGTGCATCCATAATTTCCTAAACTACATTACTAAACTTCCATAAAGTTGCTTTGACAACAAATACCATTGCCCTTAGTTTTAAATTATACATGTTTTTCTTTTCTATACTCATTATTAAACCTCAGCTCTCTTTCACCAGCTCATTATTTGCATCTTATAATTTGCATATATATTTCCATACATCCTATCTTTTAATCATCTTATCCTTCCTCAGTAAGATTCTTTAACATTTCCATTAGTTTACTTGCTCTACTTTGACCATCTTTTCTTACTATATTCTTCCACAGGAGACTATTCTTTATCTACCCTTTCTAGATCAACCTGGTTCAACAGAGCAGTTAGTCTATCCATTTCTTTCATTTCAGTCATCTTCAATAGCCAATCATCCACAGTTGGTAACTCTTTTTTTTTTCCCACTTCTGTGCTATTAACAGTCTTGCAGCTGAGAAGATATATAAAAGAATTCTCCAATATTTTCTCTATAACATCTGGTCTGTCTGATTTAGCATATTTAATAGATATATTTCTGGTTTCAATTCATACTTAACTTTAAGAATATCTCAAATTGTTTCGTGGATTTTCTTCCAGTAAATTTTCATTTTAGAGCATCTCCACCAAATATGAAGCCAAGATCCAAGATTTTGTTTACATTTCCAAGAAACATTTGAATTTGTATTATAAATTTTTGCAATCTTTGCTGGAGTTAGATACAATCTTTGTTCAATCTTCCAATAGTTCTCTTTTAAATCTTGTGATTTAGTAAATTTCTCAGTTTTCCTTCTTGCATATTCCCAGCTTTCCAAATCAATTGTTTTCCCTACATCTGTTGCCCATTTAATCATGTTTTCTGAAATTAAATGTCTTTCTTGTTTTCTATCCAGCAACACTTTATACAGTTTACTTGTCCTTTACTTTTCTGATTTCGTCAGGATCTCATCTAATTCATTTGGCTCTTCCACAAAGTCCTCTATTTTGCTATCCATCTTAAATCTTTCCCTCAGTTGTATATACAATAACCAATGCATTCTAGGATCTAGCTGCTCCAACTTCTCAATTCCTTTAATTTCAAATTTATTTTCTACTGACTTTTTGAGTATGTCCTTATGTCTCAACCAAGTATCCATCGCAGTCCATCTTCCAAAAAATCTTCATGTGGAGATATCCATAATGGAATTTTTCTATATATCATCTTCTTTGTTTCTTCCCATATCCTTAAAAGTGCTCTCCTTATCACATAGTGTTTAAATTCTTTATGTACGGCCACTTTCCAGATTGTTCTCCATAAATCTCATTTATCCATTCACAAAATTTGGCCCCATCTCCATTTTTTCAAATAACTGCTTCATAAAACTTCAGTTCACATTGCCAAATGCTTTTTCTGCATCGGCAAATACTAGTATCTAGCTAATGTCGTATCATTGTTTTTTCCCCATAATACTCAATGGTGTCCATTATCAACCTGATGTTATTTTTTAATTGCCTCGATGGTAAAAATCCTGACTGATCTTCATGAATCAGATTCACCAAAATCTTATTAAGTCTCTCTGCCAATATTAATGCCATAATCTTATAGTCGTTATTCAAAAGGGATATAGGTCTATAATTCCTGATTTATTTCTCGTCTTTACCTTATTTTGGAATCATTGTGATATTTACACTTTTCCAAGTATCTGGAATCCCTAACTTAATGATATTGTTTAATGTTCTCAATAAAGGAGCTTTGATCTCTTCTATAAATTTTTTGTAATAGATTGCTATCAAGCAATCTGGTCCTGGAGCTTTATCTTTTTTCAGTTTATCATTCTCAGTAATTTCTGCTTTTAATAACTTTTGTTGTTCTGTTGTTATTTTATTTATCCTTTGTTTGTCAAGGTATTTACTAATCTCTTCCCCATCACAATCATCTGCCTTATATAATTTTTCATAATATCTCTGAAATGCTCCCTGTATCTCCTCTTGTACATGTATGATTTTGTCATCTTCTTTTATCTTAGTAATCATTCTCTGAGATTTCTCTTTTCTTAATCTGTACACTAACCATTTCCCTGGTTTGTTAGTGAATTTGAAATGTCTTTGTTTAATAAGTTTCTGTTTCTTCTTCTTTTTCTGTGTCTTCTTCTTTTTGTTTCTGTTCTTCTTCTCTTCCTATTCTTCTCTCTAGTTGTCCCTATTATTTTTTAGGGAAAAAAAACCTTGAAATTGACTTCCCCACCAGGTTTGTTCCCTTTTTAAATGGCTCCTCTTATCGACTCCTCTCAATATCATTGTCTTTGTCTTTCCTTTACTTGGTTTCAATCTAACGTCCATAATTTGGTATATCCTAAAATCTTTTTCCTCTTTTTCTTCTGCTATTTTTTTCTTTCTCATTAATCATCATTTTCAGTTTCATCATTTTTTCCTTTTTAATTGATTATCTTAACTTTGTGTGTATATATAATTAATCAAAATTAGTTTTAATTTATTTTTAATTTTCTAAAAAAATTGTTGCTTCCCCCCCCCCCATATATTTCCCCAGAGTGGTGTTAATTTTTTCCAATCAGTCTTCCTTTCCGTAAAATTTTCCGTTTATCAAATGGGTTAAGATATCCATTTCATAAAGTTCATAAAGTTTCAACAACCAGTCTTCTATTTGTAATACCCTATCAGATTTCCAATTCTTAGCTATCACTAGTCTCGCGGCTGTTATCATATTTATCTCTATAAATGCTTCATGAGGGGAAACCCATAACGGTAATTTCTGATATAGTTTATTTTTATAATTTAGCCAGGTTTGTAAGATAGGCTTTATTATATAATGATTTTTAAAGTCTTTATGAATCTTATCTTTTTCATACCACATATAGGCATGGAGACCAAATCGTGCATTAAAGCCTTCTAGATTCAATAGTTTCACATTTTGGAGTTTTATCCATTCTAACATCCAATTCAGACAACTTGCATGGAAATATAGTTTCAAATTCGGAAGGCCTAATCCTCCTCTTTCTTTTACGTCCGTCATGATTTTCCATTTTATTCTTGGCTTTCTGCCTCCCCATATGAACTTAGATAATTCCTTATTCCAATCCTTAAAGTGAATCTCATTTGTTATTATGGGGATGTTTTGAAAGTAGTAAATCATCTTGGGTAAAATCATCATTTTTACTGTTGCCACTTTTCCCATTAGGGAGAGATTTAAGCCATTCCATTTTTTTAAATCCAATTTAATTTTGTTCCAAGCTTGTTTATAATTATTATTAAATAAATCAGAATTTTTGTTTGTTATGTTTATGCCCAAATATTTTACCATTTTTTGAATTTTATAATTGGATACTTCTTCTAATTGTTTTTTTTCTTTTTCTTCCATATTTTTAGTTAATATAGCTGTTTTACCTTTATTTATTTTAAAGCCTGACCATTTGCCAAATTCTTTTAGAATACAGTTTATTCTATCTATACTTTGCATTGGGTCATCTAAAAACAGGACAATATCATCCGCGAATGCTTTAATCTTATATGCGTATCCTTTTATTGTTGGGCTTTTAATTTGATTATCTTTTTTTATCTTTTTCAAAAGTATTTCTATCACTATTAGAAAAAGGAGGGGGGAAAGAGGGCATCCCTGCCTTGTTCCTTTAGTTATCTTGAATTCTGCTGTTTTTTCCTCATTTATAATAATTTTAGCCTTTTGTTCAAAATATATAGTCTTAAGCCAATTTACGAAATTCGGACCTGTTCCCATTTTCTCAGTCACCGCAATCAAGAATTCCCAATTTACTTTGTCAAAAGCTTTTTCGGCGTCTAAGAAGATCATTGCCAATTTCCTTTCGTTATGTTTTTCGTAAAATTCTAAAAGATTTAATACTATTCTTATATTATCTCTAGTCTGTCTTTCTGGTAAGAATCCTGCTTGATCTTCTTGGATCCATTCTTTCAATACTTTTTAAAGTCTTTCTGCTAAAATTGATGAAAATTTTTTATAATCTAGATTTAATAAGGAAATTGGTCTAAAATTTTTGATATCTAAATTTTTCATCTTCATTGCTATTTCCTCAGTTATTTTCTTATCTAGTTGTTTTCTAAGCCATTGTAAGTATTTATATTTCTTGTCACTTGTAGGATCATTAATAAGTTCTAATTCTGCATTTCGTATGTCATTTTCTAATCTTTCCATATCTTTTACATGCCATCCTTTCAATTCTGCTCCTCTTTATATCATCACCTCTCATTATGGCTTTACTAGCATCCCAAATAGTTTTAGCTTTAATAGAGTCAGAACTGTTTTCCAGAAAATATTTATTCAATGTCTTCTTTGATTTTTCTCTGAAAATTATTTTAAAAAAGAACTTGCCTACTACTATTACACAGGCACTCTTTGTAAACAAACATACATATTTAAACAGGGTAAAAAAAATACCCTGTTTACACAATATGCACATCAAAACTAAAATTTTCATCAAATTTTCATCAAAACTAAAATTTTCAAGAATATTAAAAAAGGAAAATTTATCCCGACAATGACAGCCTGACTGGTATTCTATTGGACAGTAATGTAAAATAATTAACATTTTAGTGTTGGACAAGTACCCTGGGATACCAGGAGTCAAATCCTTGCTCAAGGAAAACCACTACCTGGTGGCAACTCACACTCTCTCAACCTTATAAAAAGCAATGGCAAACCACCTCTGAATAAATTTTGACAATTTAGACCTGCCATGAATTGAAATCAACCTGAAGGCATATAACAACAACAATCCCTGCTGTAAGTTAATTCCAGAAAAGTTGTTAATGAAGTTATCATTTAATTTAAAAGGATTTTTTTTTAAAAAAGAATGAAATGTAAATCTTTCTGTGTGCATGAGTAATAATGTGTATTTAAATTCCCATGTCATCCAGAATTATTAAAAGGCACTGACAATTGTTACTGATATGCCTTTTTATATATCTCTTTTTGTACTTGCCTGCCATGTTTTAGAATTCTAATAATACTGAAAGTAATAGATATTATTTTTAAATTTGTTTTTTGTTGTTGTCTGTCATCAAGTTGTTTCTGACTAGTGGCAACCCTAAGGTAAACCTATCTTTTTTTTTTTTTTTTGCAAGATTTGTTCAGAGGAGGTTTGCCATTGCCTTCCATTGAGGCTGAGAGCATGTGACTTGGCCAAGATCACCCAGTGCGTTTCATGGCTGAGCTAGGAATCAAACCCTGGTCTCCAGCATCATAGTCCAACACTCAAACCACTAAGCCATGATGGCTGCATAATAAATAAATATGAGTTAAAATAATTGGAAGTTGGTTGCTTGTTTTATATACAGCCAGATCGAATTTAGCAGTTTGATAAAATTTAACAGTGCACAGGGGAGGGGGGATGTGTAGCAATGTCATAAAGTAACCATGCAATTGTCACTCCATTCATCTGAGTTGGAATTGCTTCTCTCACACCAGGAAAGATTAGCAGCCCATGCTGGTGAATCAAGGATCTAACTTCATTTAGAGTACGAAATACATGTCTGCTCCAGCCCTGATAGATACCAGTAAGTATCCAAAAAAGAATGGGAGCCCTCAACCTTGAACTCTTACATCCTAATATAGGGCCTAAGCAGACTGCCAGAAATAGTGCACATTAAATTGAGGCACTGCCCTGGCTCAGTGCTAGGGAATCATGGGAACTGTAATTTATTGTGGCACCAGAGCTCTCTGACAGAGAAGGCTCAATGTCCCAGAAAAAAAATACAATTCCCATGACTCCCTAGCACTGAGCCAGGGCAGTGCCTCAATTTAATGTGCACTATTTCTGGCAGTCTGCAAAGGCCTATAGTTTGCCAAGGCTGTCAGGCTAGTGCTGCAAAGTGCATACTCTGGGAAAATTTCATGAAGGTATCAAATTTGATAGAAGTTTTATCTTTTAGGTATCAGTAGATCATTACAGTTTCTTGGAAGGCAAAGAATTATTCCCTAGTAGTCTTTGCTGCATAACCCATTCCCCACTTTCTTGGCATCTTTAGAGAACAAAATATACTCTTCAACTTTCACAATGTCAGCTTGTTCTTTTAAAGAAATTTCCCTAGCACCAGGATACATAAACAGATAGGAGTGCATCCATAATGTAAAGATAATGCAGTTTGACACCACTTTAAGAGCTGTAGCACCATCTGGGATTTGTAGTTTTACAAGGTCATTAACTTTGTCTGCCAAAGCGTACTGGTGCCTCACAAAACTACAAATCCCATGATTCTGTAGCATGGAGCCATGGCAGTTAAATTGGTGCCAAACTGCATTATTTCTACAGTGTAAATGCACCCAGAGATGCAAGCATTTTTTTACTTAGCACATGCGAAGCCATATTAGAGTTCCCCTACGCACACATTCCAAAACCAAATCGGCCAGTTAATCGTGATTTCAAAAATTGACCCCTTATGTAGGCATGTATAATTTGTAGTCAGTAACAATATGGAATAGCAGCTATGTTATTTTCCTTTTCAGTTCTAAAACATCTGTACAAGACAATAAAGAGAATGCATGATACTCATAGATGCTGTTTTGCATTTTCCTGTTGTGGGTTTAGACAACTGAAAGCTTACTTATTCCACTTTTCTCTATTAGAATATAGAAACTCTGGCAGCCAAAATGTTTTCCTTCATTTTACTGGTGTTTTTTCTATATATTTTTAAAAGCAACTTGTAGTGTTTGGGTTTAATCTAAAATGAAGACACACCTGTTAAATTATTTGAGAAAAGGGGAGCAATTTCTTCTTCCCAGACTTGGCCATTGAAGAGAATATATTACTGCAGGTTTTATTGCTGTAGCAGGACATAGTGATCTTTTCTCTGCAATGACATTTATTTTAAAATGGAAAAGGGACAGACCATAGGTAAGCATTTTTATTGAGTTACTTGGTGTTCTTTCAAAAACTGATTTAGTGGCACTATTACATTATTACAACATGGAAGGAATTGACCCTAACAGCTTTTTCCCCATGATATAAGGACATTTCTATAGCTATGGTCTGAAAAAGCTGCTGGAAGAGGTGAATGCGTAGGCTTGTGGGACTGAATGTGTATAGTCTTGAAGCTACAGGAAGCTTCCCTGTGGATCTGTAAGTACTTCATAAATCTTGGTGGGATACCACTAGAGGCCTCAGTGAATAAGAATAATAGTGTAGTTGGCCAGAACAGAATTAGTAGTAACAAAGTGGGCAAAAAGTGGAAGGAGAAGCAGGAAATATTCAGCAATGCTGAGGGGAAAAAAAAGCAAAAGCAAAGCAGCTTATTTATATACCGCTTCATATCACACTATGGGATGTCTAAGCGGTTTACAACTGTGAGCTGATTGCCCCCCAACAAGCTGGGTACTCATTTTAGCGACCTCGGAAGGATGCAGGCCTGAGTCGAGCCTCAGCCCTGGCTGGTATTGAACTCGCAACCTTGTGGTCTATGAGTGAGTGGCTGCAGTACAGGCATTTAACCACTGCGCCACCAGGGCCTTTAAAAAAGCATTGGGGCCTTTTAAAAAAAAACTTTCCTGTCACGTAGTGAAATTTTTTCCACCCCCACCTCCCTGACCCAATTATTTGGGGGAACTAAAAAACAAAATCTTAGCCAGTGGTCTGCTTCTTCCTCTCATTCTGGTCATGGAGCTTCCAAATATGTAGATGCCTTTGTAGGCCTGAAGAAGAACTACTTCTGAGCTATTTTTTTTAAAAAAAGGATGTCATCCTAGTAACAGTGATGTCATTGTTCAGGAAATCAGATTTGATTAATAGACCAAGGGCAATACATTCTATGAATCAGCACTTGTTCACTTTCAGTGTCACTGGTTACCACTGGAATGATAATTACAATTACAAACATAAGGCTTAAAGAGAACCCAGTGAAGGCAGTGAACACCAATAAACTAGCATTTTGAAAAGAAGCCATTGGGGAGATTGTGCTTGTCCGCAAAATTTGATCCAGGTCAGAGATTACCTAATATTGGAGCATATCCTGTTTTTTTAAAAAATATATATAAACAAACTTTATTAACCAATCAGTCTGCAAACAAAAAGGAAAAATTTAGAAATAGGCATACATAGTAAAAAGAGATAAAGATGAATACAGTAGGCCCTTGGTATCTGTTGGGATTTGGTTCCAGGACCCCCTGTGGATACCAAAATCCATGGATTTTCAGGTCCCATTAAATACAATTGTATAGTAAAATTGTGTCCCTTATATAAAATGGCAAAATCAAGGTTTGCTTTTTGGAATTTATATTTTTTTTAAAAATATTTTGAAGCCCTGGATGCTTGAACCTATGGATAACATGTTCATGGATATGGAGGGCTCATTGTACAAGAAATGAAAAAGAAACACATACACACATAAAACCATTACCCTCCCTCATCCCTTTCCCCAATTTCTTTCACTCCTCTATCTGTTATCTCTGTTACACCTAATTATACATCTAGAGTTAGCTTGACATTTGAAAAGATGCTGAAATCTTAGCAAAGTTTCTTTAATGCTGGGTCTCAAAATTGGGTCTAAAATGAAAAGCTTTCTGCTTTGAAACCAAGGTATATATGGCACATTTTTAAAAAAGCTTAAAATGTGTTAATTGTGGATGATGGCTTGAATCCAGTGTCAAACTATTGGTAGAAAACAATGTAGTAAAGAGTTCCATTAGTTTTTCCAAACTCTAAAATACACTTTATGGTAGCTTAGCAAACTAAAAGGTGCAAAATGTATCACACTATCCTTCAAAGTCTGTTGGCATTTTCATCAGGCAAAGATGATGAAAAAACCATGCAAGAGAGGAAAGTGGCAATGTAAGAATCACAGATCCATATCCTGTTTGAGTTGTTTGCTTAAGGTCAGCCTGCAGGAGGGTCAATGAAGACAAAAGAGGAAGCCAAACTCACTAATGACCATGAGGCAATTGGGAACAAAAGCAGTAAAACAAACATATTTTCCTTCTGTTGGCAGCAACAAAGTGCTTCCATTTGAGAACTGGATCTGTCCCTGTCCTGTACAAGGTTATAGGCCACATCATATACAGAGTACAGTAAATTCCTCAAGAAGCTTCTCTACTGTTAGATCTGGAGATAAATTTAGGTATTGAATCAGGCAAAGTATGGCAATAGAAACCAAATTCAGATATCTTACTTTATGTTGGAGGCCACACCTGAGAAAACAGAGTTCCCCATCAGTCTTTCTTTGAGGTTAGGATTTCTCTTTTCAGAGACTGGTTTGGTATCTTCAAACTAAAATAAAAGAAATAAAATAAAAAGAAATAAGAATGGTATCCTGATATACTTTGTACCTTTTGCTTGGCCTAATAAAGACATCCACAAGATCTGCTTTGAACTTTTTATATGGCCAGCATGGCTCTCTTGAAACATGTGTATACATGAACACATGCATGTGTATGTGTAGAGAGAGAGAGTTTTTAAAGTTGCACAAGCACTATTGCACTAGTTCTGGTTTTCCCAGCACACTATGGCTTATGTTACTGGTTGCATAACCACTTTGGCCCTTTTCTTGGACTGCTATTCCTTATGATACCCCTGTTCTGCCTTTCCTATTCTTATTGCCCTGTAGTCAGGTTTAAATCTCCACTTATGGCAACAATGATTAAATGGATTACTAGCAGGACTGCATTTGTCTTTGGCTAAAACTCAACACATTGCCATTGGTATAAGGAGAGTATAAGAAAAGGAAATCCTTTTGTATTTTTCCTTCTTTTCTTTTTAGTAGAAGACTCTGGTCTTGCCAGAGAGGTAGAGCTTTTATGTGTGCAGAGACCTGAATGGAAAGTGAAAGAAAATGGGATTGGTTCTTATTTTATTGGAAAACCTGAGCTGATGTGAGATAAGACAAATGAGATAAAGGGCCCAGCTCAGTGACAGAGCACATGGTTTGCCTGCAAAAGATTTGTCAGGTTCAGTCTTTGGTATTTCCAGGTTGAACTCCCATCTGGAGAGCCACTGCAACACATTGTAAACAATACTGAACTAACTGGGTTAATGATCAGAGTCAAAA
This sequence comes from Phrynosoma blainvillii, assembly GCA_026167975.1. Lineage (NCBI taxonomy): Eukaryota > Metazoa > Chordata > Lepidosauria > Squamata > Phrynosomatidae > Phrynosoma > Phrynosoma blainvillii. Next base: position 88,404,009 of record JANUYF010000002.1, on the reverse strand, counting down.
TAAAACAGCTTACAGTGAAAGGGCTTTGCCTACTTTCCAAGCCCTCTGGAAAGCTCACTTGCACTGATGTTTGGCTAAGGGGGGTTGCAGACTGCCAGAAATAGTGCAAATTGAGTCCACTTTTAGGGTTAGGGTTAGGGTTAGGGAATCATGGGGACTGTAGTTTATTGTGGCACCAGAGCTCTCTGACAGAGAAGGCTCAATGTTCAAGAAAAAAAAACTTCCCATGATTCCCTAGCACTAACCCTAACCCTAAAAGTGGACTCAATTTGCACTATTTCTGGCAGTCTGCAACCCCCCCAAGATAAGAAACAGTAGGAGAAGGTCTTGTTGTTTCTCACCTTGTTCACATTACAATGGGAAAGAGACACTGTGGGAACTGGGATATTCACCACTGATGAGCTGGTGACTGGATTTGTGGGTATGTGTGTCCAAATACTCTGTTCTTTGGAAGACCATGTTGGACTAGGGATGTAATTCTTCACTTCATTTCTTCTCAATGGTAGCAAGAAGTAATTTCAGCAATTTTCTTCCTACCACAAGAAAGTCTTTGAAAACTGCATAGTTTGTGAAGGCTGTTCACCCTATGGACTTATGTGAAAAAATCCCTCATGGATGTTTTGTACAGAAATATAGCAATAGCAAGTACATTTCTATACCACTTATCAGTACACTTAAGCACTCTGTAAGCAGTTTACAATGTGTAAGCTAATTGCCCCGCACAAGCTGGGTACTCATTTTAGCGACCTTGGAAAGATACAAGGCTGAGTTGACCATGAGCCCCTGGCTGGTATTGAACTCATAACCTTGTGCTTTATAAGTGAGTGGCTGCAGTACAGGTATTTAACCATTAGCATTTTCTGCACAATAGACAGCCTTTTCTGGATGGAAAATAATATTTCAATACAGAAATATTAATTCCTGCACATAAAACACTATTTTCTGGGCAGAAAATGATGTAATCAAGTATTTATTCTGCATACAATTCTCACATAGTTGATTTGAATAGAAAACACCACTTTCCATGCTTAAAATAGGTTTTTCTGTGCAGAAATTAATATTAATTAATAATTAATATTCTTTTTCATGCTGTAAGGCTGGTTTTCATGCTGATTTCTTCATGAAACAACCACATATGAATTTTGCACAGAATAAATCCTAAACTGTGAAGATTCTCAACAGTCCAGGATTCTTCTTGGCACAGTTTCTCAAAACTTGAAAAGCATGTTTTTTCAACCATTTTAAAAATATTTTTAAATATTTTTTCCATCCTTATGTTAGATAGTATACCTTGCGGCCAGGACTGCATTCGCCTGTCAGTGGCAAATCCTGCCATGCCCAAAATCATGCTGGCTTTAAAATATCTATCTATGTGTGTGTGAGAGTAGTGAAGAGTTCCCCACATGTTTAAGGTGTTTGATATGATGCAGTACTGCTATGATTGTTTGCAAATGGGGGAGGCTTAAAGATAGCAAATATTGGAGACGTTACCTCTGGGAACTACAGATTATAGAATTTCCCAGCCCACAGGGCTACTGTTTCCAGAGAAAATTTTCCTTATCAATAGAAGATTGTAGTATCTCCAAAATTACTCCATGTTCAGTCTGGGATTTGAACCCAGGTACTCCTCTCAAAGTCCTGGCAAAGAATCCATGTACACCTACTTTTTTGCAAGAAATATGTAGGATTTCAATAAATAGGTCAGGATTACTTGGAATAAAGGGATAAAATAATATCTTCATCTGTATTGCATATGGAGAAGAAGCCTTTCTAGAACCTTCCATTTCAGTATGAGTAAATTGCTGCTAAACCCTCACATTGATTTCTACCTTATTGGGTCACAGAGAGCAGACATGATTTAGTGCTGTTATTTGGCCAAAGGCTTTTCCTTTGCCTTCCCTGCCTTCCACAAGGTACTCATTTGTCTGCTTTCTGAACCCTCTTGCATCTCAGTACTTAATTCCAATAATGGCAAATGCTTTACAACTGCTAAGTGCAAATGCAGCTTTGTGTCCTTTACTCATTGTGATAGGCATAACTGCTTCTCTTGTAATTCAAGACAGTGTTTTTAACATAATTTTATACTTTTTATCTCATGACCCTGTATTTGGAAGTGGATGGTTTTCGTCTCTGAATATATTTTGTGAGACATTAGCCTTTCTACTACTACATCATCATCATCATCACTTGTGGTTTTTTAAAAAGTAAAACTCAGTTTTTATTGTAAAAAGAGGATGTATTTTCCAAAGAAGAGGCAGGAATGGGGAGAGCTAAAGGTGTGTATGTGCATGTGTGCATGCAGTGCTTGGATACAGCTTTCAACAAACTATATGGGTTCTTTCTATGATAGGGCTAAACCAGATGACATGCATGCCTCTGTATGAAGAGGAGCTTGCTTAAATGGAGAAAAATATCTGTCTTACCTCAACTGCACATCTTGCAATTAGCGTGCTTTGTTTTCTGACTGCTCATTCAAAGATAAGCATGGGCTTAATCTGTAGTCTGCAATGGTAAAGGTCAATGGACTTTTAAAAAAACCAAACCATTGAACTGGATTAACTTGTCATGAGATCACTTGCTTGATTCTCCAACTGTTGAGAAAAAAGAAAGAAAGAAAGAAAGCTTGGGTCAACTTGTGGTTTTGGAATCAGGTATATATTTCACCAGGAGGGTAGTGACAGAGGATATGGGAAGAAACAAAGTCCATTTTCCAGCAGAAAATTCCATAAATATATGTGTGTGCATGCACACTAACTTCATTACATCATCAGACATAAATAGCTACCAACTAGTCTTATTCAATTTTTAACATTTTTAACATTTTTTAGCAATCTGCCCCAATTCAGATAGCTACACTGTGAGTGAACAAAATAGCCAGACACAATATGGTAGTTTAATTAGACCAAGAGTAGGTAACTTGTTGCCCATTTATGTCTTGAATTAAAATTCTCATAATGTCTTGTTAGCCATTCTGGTTGGAGTCCATGAAAGTTTTAATCCAACCTTTAGAAAGCGCAGACCTGGTTTAGAATGGTAGAATGGTTATAAGTACATGACAATCCTCAGACCATGGGTATGGTGATGAAGCTCATGAAGAAAGAGGAAGAGGGTGTCAAATGCCTTTAAAATTACACTTGGACTCAAGGGCTTCCCTTTCCCTTCATGTATTTTGGAGTGCTTTTCAGTGTTTCTTTTTTTGGGTTTTTAAATACATTGCTTATATTTTTAAGAGAGTGGAGGCTCCATTTCATCCACCAAAGCCATCAAACTATTGCTAAAACAAGCAGCAGTACTGCTTTTTCAATGCAAAGAAGGGCCATGGCCCTTGGGGGTTAACCCTATGTGGGACATTCCAGCATTTCCTTGAATAACGAGAAGAGTTTGGCTACAGAGCTCTGTGATAAGCTATCACCTGCAGCAATGGTATGGCTTCGTGTTCAAGGGCATAGAATGAAAAAGAAGGCAAGAAATTTGTGCCACCTCACAGAAATAGTAAGCAAGCAAGTAAACAATTGTACATACACAAACCTTCACTTTCCCCACATGAAGTCTGTTCCTTTGTCTGATTATTTGACAACAAACAATATGTGGAATAAATACCACCCAACCTCTCTGAAGTATTTACTCCACATATTGTTTGTTATAATAGCGGATACTTACTGATACCCTAGCCACTGAAGAAGACCACAGGTCAAAATGCATCTGTCTGGTGATCATTTGAGACTGAATTCACAGAACTTCTGCCGAAAGATATATTGGAGTACTTATGCAGGACCATCAAGCCTTTGGCATGTGCTTGGTCCTCTCAGGACTTGTATAATTTCAAAAATTGATTATTATTTTTAAGGCACACTGAGTTGCATCCTTAAAGTGTGCATTTTAGGTTCTTTATTTAAGACAAAGTTTGCATGATATACCTTTGTTTTTAATGAAAATTGAACATTTAACAAACATTGTTGATATCCTTGATATAGAATATATTACTTTTACCATTACCTAACTTTTTTCTTTTTTCCTGTTTATACCTGCTTAGGTACAATACCCTTTGTTGTTGATGATGGTTGATGATGTGGAATAAAATCTTTTGTTTAAATCACACTAAGATGTTCTCTTGGTTATTGGGAACTGAGTCTTCTGATCCTGACAGTGTGTCAGAATTCTCAACTGCGCCTTGTACGATGAAACCTCATTTGGGTTGAAGTGCACCCATTCTGGAGGAGCCTTCCAAGGATGAGATGGAAGGTAGCCAGGGAACCCAAACCCTGGAAGAGAGCATGGGTCCTGGCCAGGGAGCCAGACCCATGTGACCCCAAGGTGCTGAGAGAGGCATGAGGAGTAGAGAATGGCTTCAGGAGGAAGCCCAACTGGCCATATGAGACTGAGTGGAGGAATGGTCCCCTGATGGCAATGAAGTGGAAGACTGGCCCCCAGATGTCAAGAACGATGTGGGGACAGAGGACTGGCTTTGGGAGGAAGCCTAGCAAGACCTGTTGAGCTGTGAGGATAGTTCCAGACCCCAATCTCCACTTGAAGGTGAGATCGCTGGGGTTGTGATTCAATGGGAGGATGAACTGCTTGCTCTATTTTCTGAAGATGATGAGTGGACAAACCTCTCTATACATCCTGAGAGTTAAAGTGGAGGACCTCGGGGCGGGGGGGGGACTTGGTGGCAGCTATAGACTCAGGTTGTACCCAATGATTCATAAATCCAGATATAGTAGCAGAACTAAAGCTGGACACTAAGAAATTGGAGCATCTAATTATGTTCCACCACATGGACAACTCCCCCATGGGGGGGGGGGAACCAACCAGTGAGAAAATGGGGACAGTGTGGCTTGAGGTGATGGAGCACTGGGAAAAGATCCCAGTGGCGGGCCCCACCTTGAGCTACCAGGTGATCTTGGGAATAGACTGGCTGCAATTCCACAATCCTAGGATCCAGTGAAGGCTGGGAGAACTGATCTTTGAGGACCCAGTATGTAGGGAGCACACCTGGGGCCCCACTCCAAATTCAGAAGGGAGGGCAGTGGCGACACAGATCCAACCAGACTTCCTGCAAGAGTGGGTGGGGAAAACCATCCAGGAGGACCAATTGGGCTACCCCCCCATCTATCGGGACTTAGCGGAGGTGCTTGTGGAGAAGGAGTGTGACCATCTCCCACCCCATCAGGAGACCAACTATGCAATTGAGCTAGAGCCAGGAGCTCAAACCCCCCTATGTCTAAAATGTACTCAGTGACCCCTCTTGAAATGAGGACCCGCAAATAATTCACAGAGAAGAACATGGCTAGAGGCTTTATCCACCCATCGAGCTCTACGTTCATGGCCCTGGTGTTTTTCCGAGAAAAGAAGAATGGATTGTTGAGCGTAGTTATGGACTATGAGAACCTGAATGGGATATGTAGTACCAACAAGTACCCGCTCCCACTTATGAAGGATATGTTAGGGAGACTGGCTACCACCTGAATTTTCATCAAATTGGATTTAAGGGATGCCTATTTCCGAGTGTGGATCCAGGAGGGGAATGAGCACAAAACCACATTTAACTGCCCTTTCGGTGCATTTGAGTACTTAGTGATGCCATTTGAGTTATTGGGCAGTCCAGGCATGTTTATACGGATAGTGAATGAAAGTATGCATGACTTGCTGTTCGAAGTGGTCCTGGTTTATCTAGATAATGTGTTGATTTATTCTCAAGACCTAGTCTCCCATGTGAAGTTAGTAAAGGAGGTACTGAAGTGCCTCCTGGACAATCAATTATATATCAAGCTGTGCAAATGCAACTTCCATACTGAGAAATTGGCTTTCTTGGGATACAGTGTGTCCACCTAGGGAATTAAGATGGACCCTGCTACAGTGCAGACAGTTTTAGAATGGGCCCCTTCGAAACCCCAGAAGCATGTGCAAATCTTCCTGGGGTTTGTGAACTTCTATAGACAGTTCATCCCTGACTTTGTTCAGATAGCACTGCCCATTACGGATATGCTAATAGCCAAGACCCCCCCAGAGGCCCCCAGTGAGAAACTAAGGTTAAATGGATGCCGGAATGTCAGGAGGCATTTGAGAAGTTAAAGCAGCTGTTTAGCACCAAACCAATCCTGAAACACCTGGACCCAAATCAACCCTTTGCCATACAGGCAGATGCTAGTGATTCAGAGCAGTCCTCAAAAGGAGAGTACCTACCAATCCAAAAAATTTCAGGAAGCGGAGTTAGACTGGCCCACTTGGGAGAGGGAAGCTTTTGCAATCAAAGGGGCTCTGAGGTTTGAAGTCTGGACAGACTATCACAACCCAGAGGCATTGCAGACCCTGAGGAAGTTAGGTCTGAAACAGAATATATGGGCCAAAGGCTTTTATCTCTTTAAGTTCCAGCTAAAGTTTTCCAAGAAAACAAAATGTGTTCGCTGATGCTTGGTCTAAACTACCCCAGCAGGAGAGCTGGAGACAAGCTCCAGTAGAGATTGTCTTCACCCCAGAGCAGCTGGGACTTGCAGTGACCACCAGGAGCCAAGCCTGTAAAGAAAAGGAAGACAAAGCTTTATCTCAGGACCCTTTGTTCTAAAGCTTCTGTGAGGCAGTGGGGAAGAACTAGTAACTTAAGGGGCTGCCTTTGTGTCAAAGGATGGACTCTGGTACAAAGGAACTAGGGTTTACATCCCGGAGGAACTGAGACTCCAAGTTTTGCAACTGTCTCATGACACCAAACAACTAGACATTGGGAATTCCTGAGGACCTGGCACTTGCTAAGAAAACAATACTGGTGGGATGGGATCAGTAGAGACTCATGTGAAATGATGCCTGGTTTGTGCCCATGCAAAGCCAGTGGGAGGCAAGTCTCAGGGGCTGTTGCAGCCACTGCCCATGCCTGGTGCCCTCTGGTGGCACATAGCTATGGACCATATACTGGATTTACCTGATAGTAAGGTGCAAAACACCATATGGGTGGTAATGGACTTATTTTCAAAACAGGTGCATTTTGTGGGGTGGCCAAGTTGGCTGATTTGTTCATTGGACATGTGTATAAATTACATGGGCTGCCCAACAGCTCATTCACCATTTGAGATTGTTTATGGCTACGAGCCAAAAACCCTGCCTTCACTGATGATGGAACCCATGGACCCTGTCCTGCTCATTCAGTGGATTACAAAAATCAAAGATGTTTGGCCCAAAATTGTGACTGCTTTAAATGAGGCAAAGAAAGACTATAAAAGATTTGCTGATTATAAGAGGGGCAATGAATGTGACTTGGTGCCAAAGAGCAAGGTTTACTTGTCCACGAAGCATCTGAAGACCCAACAACCGTATAAGAAACTAGGGCCAAAATATGTGGGACCATTTGTGTTAAAAAGACTGGTCAATGAAGTGCTTGCGGAGTTAGATTTGTACTATAGACATCTACATCCACATCTGGTGTTTGATAACCTTTTCTCTGTTGTATGAAAAATATGTTTGCAATGAATAGGTTGTTGGCTTCACAAAAATCTATCAGACACTCACCCGTTTCATTCCTTTTGCCTAGTCCAAATCTGCCTACTGTTTTTGATTACTCTTTACTTCCAACTTTTGCATTCCAATCTCCAATGATCAGCTTGACATCCTGTGTTGGTATGTTGTCAACTTCTTCCTGTACTCCTTCATAAAATCTATCAATTTCTTCTTGTTCTGCCTCAGTGGTTGGTGCATATACTTAAATTATGGTGATATCCATAAGTTTCCCATGGAGCCTTATTGAGATTATTTGTTTTGCATTGCATCCACTGATACAACATCTTGTATTAGTATGAAAGCCACCCCATTTCGTCTTTTCTTTTCATTCCCTGAGTAGAACATTGTGTGGTTGTCTGATTCAAAGTGGCCCATTCCTGTCCATTTTAACTATCTCACCCCCAGTAATGCTATGCTATGGAAGTGTGTGCATTTCCATTTTCACTATGTCTAGCTTCCCTTGGCACATGCTTCTCACATTCCATGTCCCTATTTTATGTGTGGTGCTCTTTTGATGGGGTTTGTCTTTCTGAGAGTGTTTCCTGCTTACTTCATCATTTTTGACTGCTCTTAGCTGCTCTTGCAAGTGTGTTTTCCTTTAGTTTCTATCTTTTTCTCTCTTAGTGCTCTTGTCCTGCCCTGTATGATACTTTCAATGTCTCCTCATAGGGTTTTCTAGGTGGGGATTACACAAGGAGGACCATCTATACCTCCCTGTGTGCAGTGCTAACAAATGTTAGTTATGATGTCACTGCTGTTCTTCTCTTTAGTGACATGACTTTAGTGACACCCACCACTACTGCTTCTGCCCAGGAATTGTTTCCCCATGTCATTCTCCCTCCCTCCATTATTGTTGAACTGATCATTTCCCTACCCTTCCCCCTCTTCCTCCCTCCTTTTCCCTTCCCCCCTCATGTCCTTCTTTATTTTAGTCTCTCATCTGTCTTCTGCCCCTTGTTTGATTTTCCTTGCCTGTCCCTCTGTTTTTTCCTGTCCTCCCTCTGGAAGGCTGGGGGGGGGGTGAAATGGACTCCTGTGGATTTTCCCTCCTCTCCTTGCAGCTTCAGATGGTAGGAAGGGGTTGGATGAAGTTTTTCCCCACCTCTCCTTGCAGCTTCAGATGGTAGGAGGGGGTTGGATGAAGTTTTTTCATAAATATTTTATTGCCTCTATAAAGTATGGACAGATGCAAACATTTCAATAGAATGACAGGAATATTATATAATAGAATGCAAGGTCCAAGTGGCTTTAGTAAAGGGATTTGACAGGAAGCATTGCTTAAAAGAAAGTGCATTTTATGAATTATATTTTAAAAAAGGAAATATGACCAACACCCAGTCTAGTTTTTCACCTGTCTGCACTGTCTGGTACACAGTCAGAGCTTTGGAAAATTCCTTTGTTGGACTACAACTTCTGGAACCCCCAGGCAGTATGTTTGTGGTTCTGCACAAATCATCAGTAGGTTCACAGCATATGTGAAATCTTCTTGATTCATTTGACAACTGCTTTTGTTTGTAGTCAACAACCATAAGTATTTAACTCTTTATGAGCAGGACTCAGTCAACATAGATGTTGATTTGTAGATGAAAGAACATGTCTGTACAACTGGTCCAACTTCTGGTAATGTGTGGATGGGCTAGACCTTATCGCTAGTATCTGTGTTTGCATTAACTACAGACATCTGGAGAGGAAAACCTCTTTTGCTTCAAACATCTGTGTACAACATATGACACTGGGGACAGGGCTAGTCCCAACCATGTGACATCAGTGAGTGGGGCCAGTTGTGTAGCACTGCTTCTTTTGCTTCCATGTGGAAATTTCTACTCTTTGCCTAATTTTGATTCATTTTATTTGCCTAGCTTTGCATTGACTACTGTTGTTTTATTCACAAGAATATTGTTAAAAACTGGAAATTATATTACGAAATGCTATTTGAATCTCCTTAATATTTGTCAGCCATTTTTTTCATTGATTTGATCCAGCAGTTTCATTCATAGGATTGCCCCCCCCCCCCCCAGCAGTATAGGCCAGTTACACGAGATAAATATTGTTTATGGACTTCTTAGCTTCGGTTATTCTGTTCCTTAAACAGCTTGTATGCCAGTGATATAAGCAAGTCATTAAGCATGACTTTTTAAATGTCTGAATAATGATTTTAAATCCTATACTTCATGTACTTAATATATATTTCTCTCTGTGTTGAAAAAATACATCATTTTACATATAGTACTAAAATGCCAAAACTTGATGTACAACACATTAAAAAGGCAGATAAGAGTTTTGCAGTTGGCTTTCAACTTCATAGACTTCTAATGAATGAGTCAAGAGTTTCAGGTCAAATGAACAATGATTTACCAAAGAGCTCTGGGCAGCAGAAATGATATACATGGTTCTACTTGAACTTCCTAAATTATAATTACTAGTCAGGGGAATAGAGTACATGCATGAGAGAGAAAAAATTTCTATAGGTGCAGCTAAAAGTGAAATAGTTTTATCATCTGAATTTAGTTATAATGCAGCTCAGTGTGTTTGCAAAAAGTATGAAAAAGCAGACAGCTCCTGGCAGGCAAATTGTTGTAGCTCAATCTTATGTGCATTTGTTTGCAATTAAGTCTCTTTGTGTTCAATGAGGCTTACTCTCTAGCACAGTAAATGAGTTTAGCACTGCAGTCTCACAGAACAATCCTACCATACATTTACTGGGGGAAAAGGAGAAATCTGCCAAATGCATCCACTGCCTTGTGGTTTTGCTGTAGGCTGGACAGGAAATAGATTACATCTGCCCCCATTCCAATCCATTGATTTCAAGGTGGGTGGGATGAACTACATTGGCCCTAGGAGTGGCATAGGGTTGCAATGTTGCTCTGGCCCTTTAAAATAAACAAAGAGATTATTTGGATACGGTATATCCATGCCTTTTATATTGGAACATACTGTTTCCATTCTGCTTCTCTGGTGGAACATCAGTGCCAGTACATCTTTTTGTTGGAGTGTGTGCCTGTGTAGTAAGTGGTGGTGGACTTTCAGTGGTATAAGTGTTATCTCATTATCATACCATTGTCTTCACAAATGAACAGCACTTCTGCTACTTGCTGTGGCCCCTTGGCTGGTTGTTTGTGGGGCTTATATTGTACTCTCGGTGAAATATAGCTTACTAATTAAACATGATCATCTTGGTATGGGGTTTGTGCCTTCAAGATACCTGTTGACTTATGGCAACCTCATGAATTTCATAGGTTTAGGCAAGGAATACTCAGAGGTGGTTTTGCCATTTCGTTCCTGTGAAATATAGCCTACTGCACTTGGTATTCATTGGCAATCTCCCATGCAAGTACTAACCAGAGTGGAACTTGCTTAGGGTATCGTCATTGGACAATAGAGGCCAACAGAGCTGTATGGCTGTGAGACCACTTCCAGTTAATGAAAGGATTAATTGTTACATTTAGTAAGTTACCATTTTAAAGCAAAGATGTAGCCTGACTATGCCACTTTTTACCATATTATGAGCCCCATTCCTTCTTCCAATACACCTTTCTTTGGGAGGGGGCACTCAATTATTGGCAGGCAATTCATTATTCATTTTGCATATTTATAGGTATGTATTTTTACAAAACAATGAAAACAAAGAATTCATTGCATTAAAACAATGTTAGCAACAACCAAGTGAAACAAAAAAGAATCTGGCTACCATCAAAGCAATGACAAACAATACATAAAATATGATAAAACTGAAGAAATACAATTACGATTTCAAGCAAAGGGGAACTTTTTATTAGACCATGTTAAGTGAATGCAAAGGTGTCTATAAGGTCTCCTCTCATATCCATTCCTCCAGTACACTATTTTGAAAGCAAAATCTGTAGAGATATGTTAGAAGATATGGGATCACATACATAATATTCTCAGAAGAAAATGCAAAGGGCACACATATTTACCAAGTTTAACATGTAGAAAATAAGATAGTAGGGCACAATCAGGGTGAGGGCAAATTAATTCTCCCATCCAATATAATTCAATCATTCTTAAAGATAGACACTCTTGCTAGCACAATGTGTGTTTAGAAGTCCCTTCCATGTATTCAGTGTAGCTTACTCCTCTATAAGTGTACATATGATAGATTGCATGTAATCTTTGTTATTTATTGGATGGTTGAACTACAACAGCTGTCTTAAATGTGTGTGTGTGTGTGTGTGTGTGTGTGTGCTTGATCATTTAGTACACTACTCAGGGATAATTCCTGGGCAGAGAGGATCAACTAGATAGGACTCATGGTGCTCCAATTTGCCTGATCATTTCAGGGGGAGGCTTAGCCCTTCTTGTCTAGTCTTGAGAGCACTGAGACCCTTCTTTTTCATTATTCCAGAGTCCATGGAAGTGTAAAAGAAAAAGGAATATATAAATATTTGTTGTCATTGTTGTTAACTGCCCTCAGGTTGACCTCAAGTCATGGTGACTCATGAATGAGACAGTTCCAAATCTCTCTGTCAGCCGCTCTGCTCAGGTCCTGCAGGCTCAGGGCCATGGCTTCCTTCTACCCATCTAATATGTGGTCCTCTTTTTCTACTGCCCACCACCTTTCCTAGCATTATTGTATTTTTAAATGAGCCCTGTCTTCTCATGATGTGTCTGAAGTATGAAAGCCTCACTTTAGTCATCTTTGTTGCCAGGGAGAATTCTGGCTTGATCTGTTCTAAGATGCATTTGTTTGTCTTTTTGGCAACCCTTGGTATCATCAACACTCTTCTCCAACACCACATCTCAGATGAGTTCATTTTCTTTCCATCTGCTTTCTTCACTGTCCAGCTCTCACATTCATAGATGATGATGGGAGACACAATGGCTTGGACAATCCTAACTTTAGTGTTAAGTTTTATGTCTTTGCACTTTAGCATCTTATCTGTCCTTTCCAACCTTAGTTTTCTGATTTTTTTTTTTACTATGATCTTCATTGTGTTCAGTGATTGATCCATGGTATGTGAACTCTTAACTATTTCATCTAGATTGAATTTATGTAAATTTTCTATGGTCATTATTTTTGTTTTCTTAATATTCAATACTAAGCCTGCCTTAGCACTTTCTTCTTTGACTTTCTTTAGTAACTGTTCCAAGATTTTGTTGTTTTCTGCCAGCAGTATGGTGTCATTCGCATATATTAAATTGTTTATATTTCTTCCTATGATCTTAAATATAAATATTTACCCCCACCATACAGAAAACTCATCAAGCAGGATGTCAAGCAGACCTACCATAGATACTGAGTTTAATCCATAAGCAAAAATTTCCAGTAGTGTAGGTATCCTAATTTGTTACAACAAAGACATCAAACGTTTAGTGATTTTCAGAGAGATATCCATCCTTAGTCTGTTGCAGCACAAACAACAAAGTGTTTTGTGACACCTTAAAAGTTAGTCCATTTATTTATGGTATAAGCTTTTGTGTACTACAGCCCACATCATGGGAGGCATGCCTAGTTATTCAGAATTTCTGGTATACTTTGAGCATAACTGGATGGAGGGAGAGATTGTGAACTGTGAAATGAGCAGGAAGTTAAATGCATGAAGAAACTGATAGTCATAAATAACAGGGGCCATACAAAATTGTGTTTGTAAAAACATAAATATTCCGGCACGAGGGAAACTAATCAACACCTGTGGGCAGGCATCTTGTTAGTAAAAATTCTATGTGAGCTACATGAGTGTGCAGATCAACATATGTACACAGACTGTACCTGTCCTGAATGTAATGTGTGATCCTAAAAGTAATGTGTGACCTTGACCATAGATGTAAAATATGTAATTCCAGAAAACACATAATAACTGATATTATATGGCACAGCATAGCATAGCATAATAGTTCTGCAGGTGACACTACATTGCATTTCTCTTTTCATCACCCTGCCCCAAATCATAATTTAGTCACTGCAGTTTCCCCACAGCTGTTCAGTGAGTGGTGGAGAAGCATTTGGCTATGTCAACACAGTCGGACATAGACCAATGGCATCATCCAGTGAGATCTGCTGGGATTCCACTGGAGGTCTCATTGGATGATTCCATCAGTCTACATCTGGTCACAGAACATAGCTAGATGTTTCTCCAATCTCCCTTGCTGTCCATCACCCACTGTATGGCCATGGAGGTGGCTGCAGTGGCCAACCAATGAGTTGGGGTGCATGAGCTTTGGTCATTGCAGGAGATGGTGAGGGAATAGCATCTTCTGTGATTATCTGCAATTATCTAGAACTTATGCCTGTGTAGGATGCCAGCCAGAAATACCCCAAGAACCAGATGAAGGATGTTTATTTGGAAACCAGAGACATCTCTCTCTCTCTCTCTCTCTCTCATCTTCTTTGTCTCCTTTGTCACCTAATTGATGTTCTGAAAATAAATTGAAAGAAAGATAATAAAGCATAATCTTTCACCTCATGAGGACTTATCCATGTTTCTTTGGCATAGATGCAACCACATTGATTTTTCTCTGATCTAAGTCAAGTAATGTGAGGACTTATCCAAAATTTCATCTTTACCTTATTTGTTATAAATCACACATGTGCCAATATTCTATATTTAAATGTTTTGTGCACATTAGCAATGTTGTAAAATCATATTGTATTAAGTGACAGGGCAGTAAATTTATAGCACACCACAGGCTTCATCTTGGCACAACATACCTAATGAATAATAAAGCAGTTATTGATTTTAATGACAAATTATTACAACATGATAATAATAGCTATTATTATTTTTTCCTTCAAGTTTTCCAATTGTTATTGCATAGATCTATCTGAAAAGTCTTCTTCCAGAGGAAGGGTGGCTTGTGCTGTTCATCATAATTATGTCACAATTGAGTTCAAAAGTACAGGCATTTTTTCTCATCTCTCTGTTGTAATGGATGCATCACTTCCTTGGCAAATGAACAATGATATGCATATAGTGTAAATGTTTCTCCTTACATTTGTCTTTACATTTTCAGAGAAATCTATCACTGACTATAACATTAGGCCAACCAGGAAGTATAAAAAACAAACAAATGAAACTGGCATGCTGTAGTAATTTGCTAATTATAGTTATAGCTTGAAAACAGCACAGATTGTTGTTGTTAATAGTGGTGAACATGAACTGGTCACTGGACTAGGAGTATGGCAATCTGGTATTGTATACAAAAGTGGCTACCTTTTCAGAGCTCTATCCAGCATTTACTTGAGTAACTGGAGGGCTGAAATTAGGACTGCCTATGTAAGCTCCATCCAAAATGCCACTGAACATCTGGAAGTAAGTTAGACTTGTCAGGGATGATGGGAGTTGTAGCTCTTCACCTCTGGCTTAAACTCACCACCTTGTTATGCAGCAGAGCTGACCAGCTTTGATCAGTGGTTGATGCTTCTTTCCCAAGCAGCAGAGTTTCAGAGAATAGGCTGAAGACCCTGACAAACTCTCCAAGCCTTCTCACTCTTCTTCCTGAGATGTCTCCAAACTTTTCCAGGATTCTTCTGGCTCTTGTATCTTCCCTCAAGACACCAGACAACTCAGTAGTCTTATATAAAAGATCTACTTTATTCTACTATATACATAAATACTATATGCCCTACAAATCACAATATCTCCAAAACTACTCCACACTATGCATTGGCAAACATTGCACTTATAGCCATTGTTAGTCACACCCACTAGTCGGTTCCCACCCAGTGGGTGTGTACATTCATTTTGATTGGTTTACATGGATCATCCCATACTTAAGACCAACCCAAGTATTTCATCATTTTACCTTGACTACTTAATAAATCTCAGGTGTTTGCAATCTACAACAGGTGTTTGCAATCTACACTCTATAACTTTGTCCTTGTCTCTCAAGGCTTCCAAATTACATTATCCTTTTCACCTGTGTAGCTTCATGATTGCTCCTGCTTAATCACTGTGACTTTCACATACACATTTTATTTCTATTACTGTAAGTCCCATGTTGCTTTTTCCTTAACAAGACCTTTGTGGGTTGAACAAAGGTATGAAAGGGTTTTGAGATTATGTTCATTGAAAGATAAGTAGAAAGATACCATGATTGGGAGCTTGCTTTATCATGATTTTCAAACATGGGAGCTCTGCAAGCACATTCTTCGTGACTCTTTAGCCATCCACACTCAATGCTGACAGGACTATGATACTCTTTGGTATATGACAATGTCTGCAGATGGAGCTTACATGTCTACCTGAATCTCCACAACCCATTTAGTCCTCCAAGGATTCAGAGAATGCCTGAACAGGGGGTTAGATCTAATGGATTTAAATTACAGAAAGTTAGACTTTGGTTGATTATGAAGATAAATATTTTGACAGCAAGAACTGTTTGACAATGGATAGTGTACTCTGTCTGGAATTCATGAAGAAGAGACTGGACAGCCAATGATTAGAGATGCTATAGCTCTGGATTTTCTGCATGGAGAGGCTGTTGAAGGTTTATGGGTTTTCCCTTCCTTCCAAAATATGATAGTGTGTTTAGTATGGGACACTAGAGTAACCCCCAAACATGATAAGAACAGAAAATGGAGAATATTTAAGTAGAGGCACAACATATTGAAGTGAATTAGATACAGTAGGAGGAAAAACAGTCAAATTATTTAGCTTAAGAAACATACAATATAGAGCTACAAATGTTAAGTAATTTGTTGGTGAGATTCAAAAAAAAAATTGACCAAAAAGATGCAATCAATTGGACATTAGAAATATTTGTGCTTTTATATAAATGTGACTGAATAAAAATTGGCTAATAGTCATATAATAAATCATTAATATGTCTCTAACTAATAGCTGTAATAAAACATGACAATAAAACCACTGGGGGGGGGGCACTAATATGCATAAAAAGTTGGATTACCCAGCAGAGCATTGTGATTCCCTCATTGAAGGGGCAAGCCTGAGCAAAAGAGTTTCAAATTCTAAATACTTCAGAGACAAAGGTTTGATATTTATTAGTTCTAACAAGTGTAAATCCATTGAATCCATGTGATTTACAGAAACATTGACTTGCTGTTCAGCAATGAGTTACCATGGCTTGTCATTCAGCAGTGATTGCACTCTTGTTGGCACTGGTTGAGAAATATAAAATAAGAAAGCAAATAATTTTCCTATCCATGTTGACAGTCAAATTTAAAATGCCATTTTAAGACTGAAGAAGTGGTGAAGCAATGTATTGGGATAGTAGGTGAACTTTCCCCTTCATACTTTCCCTGGTTGGTGGGTAGGGGGAGAGGGGGAGGAGACTGGCCTTTTGAATGGGAAATTTTAATCCTGCTTGATGGGTTGGAAACTGAGAGATAAAGCAAGAGAGGAATCCATCATTTAGAAGCTACTGCACATTTCCTTGCTACAATCAATTGTACTTTACTTTGGAAGGCCTGGCTGGGGAAAAAGGGATGTAGTGGTTTGATGGTGGTGATGGTCATGATTATCATGCTGTAATTGTTTGACAATTAATTTGGGATAATTTGGGATATGCACATTAATCTGTTTGTGGTCTCTGTTGCTTTTGGAAAGGTTTCTTAAGTCTGTTTTGTCCCATCTTCCCAGGAATATGTTTAAAAAAAATTAATCACATGAAAATCTGTATTAAGAATTTTAATGTATTTTCTCACACAGTGAGCAGTTCTAAATATATATTCTCTCTAAATATGCATGTTTAAATGTATTTTATCCTATAATGGGCATTTTGATCCATTTTTTTCTTAAAGCTAAGAACTGTATCACAATATTTGGAGAAGTGTGAAGCTGAAATGATAACTGCCAACTGATTCACACCATAGCCCTGGATATGTGGCTCAAGTTGGTTTGCTTCAAAGATTTGGTGTTTTGCTAATAAGCCAGAATACTCTATAAAGTCTTTTGAGGTAGAAGAAATCTCTTTGAAACAAAAAAAGTTACGAATTTATCATTATTTGAAACCGATATTTTCATATAGAAGCCATCCAACTGCTCAGATTAAAAAATAAAATCTGGTAACTGGACCAAGACCTGACGGGGAGGAATTTAAAAGTAGATTAGGGAGCAGAGCCAGGGGTACAACCTGTCCGTTCTTGGTGTGTCCAGAGGTAAAGTGCTTTGCACGAACGGAGAAGTTGACTCTTGGTACCAATAGTGCTATGAACTGAGATAGCCTTTTCTAAAGTGGCAATTCACATGCAAACTACCTTTAACTAGGAAGTGACAATGGATGCTGCCACACTGCAGAATTAAGGCAGTTTGACACCACCTTAACTGTCATGGCTCTATCCTATGGAATCCTGGAATTTGTAGTTTGATGTGCCATCAGAACTCTCTGACAAGTAACATCTAAATATCTCACAAAACTACAAATCCCAGAATTCCATAGCAGTGAGACGTGGCAGTTAAAGCTGTATCAACCTACATTAATTCTGCAGTGTAGATGTAGTGAAAGTGAAGCATCATACATCATTCAAACTCTCTCTAGTCTTCTGGTAAAGCTTTTGCAGACTGACAAGGAACAATGAGGAATTGTTAACATCCCCCCCACTTGTTTACCCTCAAAATTTTTCAGAAGGAAAGGGTCCTATGTGCAAACTGAGGGGGGGGGGGATGCTTTGTTTAAATGAAGGATTTCAGTGTTGTGTTTTATGAGTATATTGCCTTTCTTTGCCTTTATTAAGTTTGTTCTGAACATCATATTTTCTGGGAAGGTTTTGGTGTCATTGTTATCAAGGCAACTTGAATTCAACAGCATTTTATAAATTATGCAAATCAAGATGCATTAAATGTCATACTGTGGATTAAATCAATCAATGGGTCTTTCAATGACAATTATTTCTTCATTTATTCATGTGCAAGCCACTTTCTCTGCAATTACTCATAAGAATAAGATATAAAATGTAGGGAGGCTTTAACTCCCTGCTCTGATAATACTGGAAAAGAATCTGAATAAAGAATGAACCTCCCTTTGTGCAGCTTTGAAACAGCCAATTACTTTGCATTCCATATTGCTTTAAGAGAAGTGATCAAACACCAAACCTCTCCTCCCAGCAGGTTGTTCTGGTCCTCTAAAATTAATGCCTTATTGCATTTCATTAATCTCACTGTAAGATAGGTAAAATTTTAAGTTTTCATATTGAGAAGTACAATTAATTATATAGGAAAAATGAAATCCAATTAATAATTGTAGAATGCATATTTGTATGTATGTAAACACAGACACACTCTTAAACAACTGTTTTCAATGGTTTTATTTTAAATCTACTTCATTTTTATATATCTTTTTGTGATCTAGGTTTTCACTGAAAGCAGTACTGATCAGTTGTTTTCCCCCAACTAATACTCTCTCACACAAAATAATACAGATACAGATATATAATTCATACTACAAACACTACATATAATCATTCTACAAAACAAGAATGATGATGCTCTAAGGATGAGAGATATTGGGCCTTTGCAGACTGCCAGAAATAGTGCAAATTGAGGCCCTAAGCAGACGACTAATAAAGTCGTCTTCTGGGCAGAGAAGAGGAGGGGCAGCCTCACGAACGGCGCCCCTTCCTCTCTCCGAGGTCGCCCCCAGATGCGCCGGCCGTCCACACGACCGGCGCATTGGGGATGACCTCACGGCGCAGCGCCCACATGCGCTGCGCCGTTTGAGTCAGAGAAAGTGCGCCCACTGCTTTTGCGGCGCACTTTCTCTGACATCTAAAAGGAGCGCCAATTTGGTGCTCCTTTTAGAGTCGCCGGCGGTGCGCCTGGATGCGGAGGCTGCAGCCCCGCGGCGCTCCGTTTGGCGGCGGCTCCGGGGCCTCCGTCTGCTGAGGCCCTGAGTCAACTTTAAGAGTTAGTGTTAGTGTTAGGGAATCATGGGAATTGTTTTTTTTCTGAGACATTGAGCCTTCTCTGTCAGGGAGCTCTGGTGCCACAATAAAATACAGTTCCCATGATTCCCTAACCCTAACCCTAATCCTTAAAGTGGACTCAATTTGCACTATTTCTAGCAGTCTGCAAAGGTCCATTGTAACTAAAATACTTTCTTTCACTTTGATGGGAATAATTGAACATCATAGAAATCTTGTAATAAAAAAGAAAACAGGAGTATTTTAACAAACCATCAGAGTACACACATCATGGGAACTGTTCAAAATGTCTCCTCCACTCTCGCTTCAAGTTGGCTCTGTGTTGATTATTTATCTTCATATTTTCTAAGTTCACTGGGATGAAATATTGTGTTTGCTTTTCAAGTGTTTCTCATAAACACAAAACTAGCTATGTAAGAGTCATCAGTGATTATGAATACCATTTTCGTTGGCCTTCAAGGGTTGCTGGACATGTGTCTGGGAGGACAGAGGCTATGAAAAGATGAGATCTGTCAGTTGACAACCTTAAACAGTTTTTTAAAAGCTGTTAAGACGGATCTCTTCCGGCAGGCCTTCCTTGATTAGTTTCCCGGCCTCAGGAGTTCTTTTATCCCTCCTATATTTGGTTTAAATGCTGCCCCGCCTATTATTGTTTGTTTGAATATGGTTTATTTTAATTATTTTGTTTCATTGTTTTAATGTAAAAATTGTTTACTTCCTTTTTAAGGAGTGGGGAGGCTGTGGGATTTGGATGGCATTTTAACATTGTATGATGTTTTTAAATTGTTATGAGCCGCCTCGATTGCGTGCCAGAGGGGTGGGATATAAATAAAATTTATTATTATTATTATTATTATTATTATTATTATTATTATTATTATTGTATTAAGACAGTTTGCATAACAATCAGCAATCAGTCCATTCACAAGTAAGGTAAAGGTAAAGGTATTCCCTGTTGACAAAGTTGTCAAGTCGTGTCCAACCATAGAGAGTGGTGCTCATCTCTGTTACTAAGCCGAAGAGCCAGCGTTGTCAGAGACTACCCTGTGATCATGTGGCCAGCACAACTGCACAGAATGCTGTTTACCTTTCCACTGAAGTGGTACCTGCTTAATCTACTTGCATTTGGATGCTTTTGAACTGCTAGGTTGGCAGAAGCTGGCACTAGTGACAGGAGCTCACGCCTTCATGCAGCACCCGGGCCTTCAACTGCCAACCTGCCAATCTTGCAATCAACAGAATCAGCATCTCAACCACTTGAGCCACTGCATCCCCCTGCATGCCATTCACAACTAGACATTATTCATTATCAATTCATCACCATACAAGTTCAACCTCCATTGCCCTAAACCTGTAGATATGAAGGGTTTGTTTCTTGCCTTTTTAATTTCACAGATTTATAGAACATTTATACAAGATTCAGAAACCTAAGTCAAGAGAGGTTGTTTTACTTATCATAACTATTAGATTAGTACTAGTACTACAGTTAATAAGAGTGTGCACTGGAGAAAAAGCTTTGGCATGGACCCTCATCTGGCACATTGGAAGACCCCAGTTTTGTCTCAGAGTGCTTTGAAGGATGTTCACTTCAATTGAGGTCCAAATAAAAAACCTTGAAAAATGTATGTAATACATTTGGCCATAATGGGGGGCTCAAGAAATAGTTATTATGTTTTGTTGTATGCAATTTCAGGGAGAAATATCTTAACTTTGGGCCTCGGCAGACGACTAATAGAGTCGTCTCCGAGGCAGGGAAGAAGAGGGGCAGCCGCACGATCGGTGTCCCTTCCTCCTCCCAAGGTTGCCCTCGGAGCAGCCGGCCCTCCGCACGGCCAGCGCGCCAAGTGTGCGGACGCTGCGGCGGAAAAGTTAGTGAAAGTAGCCTTTACATTTTTTTTTTTTAAAAGAAGGGAACTGTCTGCATCATATTAATTTCTTAGCAAAAATGAATGAAATATGTAGGTATAATTACCTCTTTTGAAAGAATGAATCCTGCCAAATTTCAGATTATTCAACTGGAAGTTTCATGTAAGGGGAATCTGTAGTCTTTAAAGGCTAGAAGACTAAGGGGCTATACAGACTGGCCAAAAGGGCCAGCCTAGGGGTGGAGTCGGGGCATGGCAACTGCACGCTGGCAGGCCTGACTCTGCCCTGATGCCGTCATCACACTGCCCACCCAATCAGATGGCGGGTGGCATCAGGGTGCTCCCTTGGTGCAGTGTTCATACACACTGCGTCAAAGGAGCATTGAAGAGCTGTGGCAGCAAGGGTGGCTTTTTGCTGCTCTAAAAAGTAGAGCGGCAAATTTCCAGATTGGGGGCATGGTGTGCAGTTGCTGCAGCCTGATCTGGTGCTCCCAGGGGTGGCATGGAGCCACCCCTTTTGGGCGGTCTGTAAACCCCCTAGGAGAAAAAAAGAAAGAAAGAAAGAAGGAAGGAAGGAAGGAAAGAAGGAAGGAAGGAAGGAAGGAAGGAAAGAAAGACAGTGCACACATTTCACTATATATTTTTTTGTGTGGGTAATTTGGAAGGTGCTTACTTTGATTCAGATATGCTCTACATCTTTCCAAGGTGCCTTACTTTTAACACACTTCTCTACTTTTTAACAGTGATATAGAGTTCATTCACAGTACACAATTATGGCACCATGATTCCAGTTTAACTCACATGGTTCCATTCCGTTGAATCCTGGAGTTTGTAGTTTAGAAAGGGGCATGTAAAATTCCCAACCAGTGAGTTCTAGTGCTTCATCAAATTACAAATCTCTGGATCCCATAGGATGTTGCCATGGCACTTAAACTGGAATTATATTGTTATAATTATGTAGTGTGAAAGGATATCAACAATGTACCAAAGGCAGATCATTTGTTTCCTCCCTTTAGCCTCTCCCCCCCCTTTTTTTTTTTTTGCTAAGGAGATAACAGCATACTTTCTTTCCAAATTACATGTAAATAATATCCAGCAGCAGTCAGGAAAATGTTTCCTGCATTCATTGTCACTTCTTGAAATTCCAACACAAAGTAGTAATACAGATTTTGAAGCATCTGCTATGAGGAAAACATTTTCTTCCTTTCTGTCTTCCTTGTGTTACATTTTATCCCTTATTATAAACAGGCTTTATTAACAGATCTTTTAGCTACATTGGATACTTTGCCAAAAGGGATAGGTACTTAGGAACATTTAATAAACAGAATAGAAGGGGTTTTTTTCCCATTCAGTTGAAGCTGATTTTCAACTGTGCTGCTGTTGGCTGAAGAGATATTGATATTATGTGGTGAAGTGAGCACTAACCTTATTACCAACCATGTCTTTCAAGCAATTTTAATGGTATAGAACAGGCACATGGAAGTCTTTTAGCCCAGGGCTGAATTCCAATTGGGGTTGGGAGACTGCATTCCAGCACTGACTGGTGCCAAAGGGTATAGAGTGGGAGACAAAAAAAATGTGTGAGACAAGATGAAAATATTGTCAATATACTCTGGTGCAATCTCTAAACCAGTCTGTAAATGACAGCACCAAGACAGACTTCCCAGTTTATAAAACAGAGTTCTTATCTCACCCAAAGTCTGCAAACAACAGTTGATATTCCTAATCTGAAAACTAGACTTTGATTCCATGAAAAGACTTCTCAGTCTGCAAAATAGGGAGGCCCTCTCTCAGAGCTACAAACCAGAGATCATTTCAATATGAAACCAATTTCAGATCATCTGTCAGAATTAAAAGCAGAAAACATTCTTGGGGCAGATGAGAAATGTCAATGGGCTAGATTAGACCTGACATGCAAAGGTTCCACTCCTCCAAGCCAACTCATACCAGCTGCTGTGTGACATTGGCATTGGTTGAATGTATGGGAACATAACTTGATGCCAACATGTAATGCCATGTTGGCATTAATGTCAACATCAACCCTAGTGAGCATACGAATAGATGATGGGTGTGGTGAGTATGTGATCAAGCCTTGTGTTCATCAAGTGATGTGGACATGGACACAATTTACCACTCCACTCAGATTTATCATGCTGTTATTTCTTGGCAGTTATAGATTTGCCTAGTGAATATAAAATGAGTAGAAACGAGGAAAATAGCCCTTAATCCTTACAGTTTTCATTATGGGTATACTTGACAGAAAAACTTTTATCACAATGGGGTAGGGGGAGAATACCATGTGCAGTGGGTATGATTTTGTTCTGAGCAAATCCTTTAAAACATTTGCTTAGAGCCTAAGAGTCTAAATCCACTCATCTCTGCCTGGTGAGATATTTGTTTTCCATGATGATACCCACTGACAGCATGCCTTAATGCGTTAGTGTT
This sequence comes from Phrynosoma blainvillii, assembly GCA_026167975.1. NCBI lineage: Eukaryota > Metazoa > Chordata > Lepidosauria > Squamata > Phrynosomatidae > Phrynosoma > Phrynosoma blainvillii. The sequence goes on along the minus strand of JANUYF010000002.1, from coordinate 88,380,378 downwards.
TACATAGCTGTTCAACATTACAAAATCAGCACATGAGACTATCTCTTTCTTGAGCTAAGATATGAAGAATGCCAGAGACTTGCAAATGTACATGAACATGATTTGAATGTCATTAGGGACTGTTGGTACATGTTTTTCTTTAGAGTTGCTAAGTTCATAACCCTGCCACGATATTTGTGCTATGTTTTGTTTGGAAAGTTCAATATAGATCCCTCAGGCACTCCATTTGCATGGAATCCCATGTGCAACAATAACAGTGAGAGAAAAACAAAGCACAGAGAGAAGTGACAGTTGATTGGAGAAATGGACATCTGATTTCAAACTTCTAAACTAAAAATATATCATGTGTAGCTTTTTCAAGGCTGTTCAGGAAGACTTCTTTTTTCCTGCTGAGACATACTCACAAAATATGAAATATCTGTCCTCTATCTCTTGAACAATACCACGAAGAGAAGTTTTCATAAAACAAGTTGCAGAACCCATGAGCAGTGTTTCTGCTGGTTACATGTGCAGAGGGAAGCAGAATGCTCAATTTTGTATAGGTTTGACAGAGGGCATGGATGATGTTTGCACTTAAGTCTAGCCTGCATGGGCTTCTCCTGGACCCCTTTGTGGAGTTACACAGAACCCATGAAACTCTTGATATTAAGGCTGTGTCCGCATTGCAGAAAAAATCCAGTTTAATACCACTTTAACTGCCATGGCACAATGCAATGGGATTCTGGGAATTGTACTTTGTTGTGGCACCAGAGTTCTCTGACAGAGAAAGCTAAATGTCTCACAAAACTACAGTTCCCTGAATTCCATAGTACTGAGTCAAGGCAGTTAAAGCGGTGTCAAACAGGATTAATTCTGCAGTGAGGACGTAGCCTTAGTTTTGGCCAAAGAAATAAAATCAGGAAAAGGTGAGACTTTCTACAGAAGCCAGTACCATTCGGGGGCTTCTATAATTAATTCCACCCACACTATCCCTAAGTAGATGTTCTGAAACAATTAACATAAAGGAGAGGCACAGGAATTTGGGAGGGAGGGTGAAACACAGCTTTCCCCAACCCTACCCAGCCAACTTGTGGCCATTTAAGATGGGGAAAGTGAAGCTGCCCACAGTACTATCTGGCTGACTTTGCACAGCCTGGAGAAGAGTGTTATGCAAGGAAGTACTTGATACCTCTTTAAGCAACAACACCAAAATGACTTACTTATCAACCCTTGATTATACCAACATTATGTCAACAAGAAGATGCAAGTCTATGCATATAAATACATTTTCTCTTTCTATTATGGAGAGTAGACCCTGTGTGTAACTGCACTTCTATAACAAAGGACAAGACTGACTCAGACAAGACTGACTCATTTCCAAAAATTATGATGTAAACCTGAGAGTAGGAACTGGCACATCAAATGAGTGGTTATGTGGAAAGGTCAAGAGGAGATAAGATTTTCAGAGTGACTCAGCAATCTATTTTTCTGTTATTCCCAACAGTCCAGGTTACTTGATAATGTCTTCATTTGCAATGAGAAGAATGGATAACTGACTGCAACTCTCGGTGGAATGTCTTCAGTATGTGCAATATTTTGGAATTTTGGCTGCACAGTGCTTCCCTCTGCCTAAAACACTTTAGAAAAGCAGGTTCATATAAATGGAGGTTTTAATTCCCACTTAACAATAGTAATAGCAAGTACATTTATATGCCACTTATCAGTGAACTAACACTCCCTAAACAGTTTACAATGTGTAAGTCAATTGCCTCCAACAAGCTGGGTACTCATTTTACCAACCTATGAAAGGACTGGATCTCTGCCTAGGATCAAACTCACAACCTTGTGGTTGCAGTATTGGCATTTAACCACTGTGCCACCAGGGCTCACTTAGCTATGAAGCTTGCTGGGGAAACTCTGGAATCGGTTATGATGTCTTTATCTAATGATCTCACAAGGTTTTTGTGGGCCCACCTCTCACAAGTTGTGTTCTGAAAAGAAGACTGATATACATTACCTTGGATTCATTAGATGAAAAGGCAGATTATAAATTTACTAAATGAAAATACAGGTTAGAAAGCTATGTAAAGACTATGCTATGTCAGTTCTTTAAATACATCTTCTCTCCTCATTTAGATTGTGCATGTTTTTGTAAGGTAATATGTCATCCATTGTATTAAAAGAGACATTCGTCTGGATTATCCATCTTCTATCCTTCATTCTGTCTACCAGATGAAACACATGCAATTCTGGTATGTGCTTTACTTTATTTGCAAATTTTGTAATCATTTTTTCGTAATCTTAAAGGTCCTGTTTAATGTTAAATCTTTGATTACATGTTTATGTCCTGAGTTCCTTTATGATGTCTTTCATGTCAGTACATTGTTACTGTTAGCTTTGCACACATTCTTTCTTTTGTATTCAACTGCAGTGCAATATATTGTTTTTGCCAGAAAATTGGATGATGGTGACATTAGAAACCTGCAGGAGGTCTTGAATTAAACTACTGGGACTGTTTAAGCTAGTGATTGTGATTTTATTCAAATGACTCTTTTGTGGCCACTTATTTCCCATCCTTTAAGAGTCATTAAGTCCCTGAAGTAGGTTGTGTTGTGTGCAGTACAGCTTTTTAAAATTGCATAACAAATGATGGGAAACAAAGCCTTTGCATTTATACATCTTAAAGTACCATAGCGATATATGTGCTTGCACTTATTCAGGATTTACAGAATGAGCTACAAATAGCACCAGGTGGCCAATTTTTCATTTCATTATAGACCTGGGTATTACCATGCTATGGCAAAAACTTTAAATTGTGTCATCTACAATTTAGATAGTCTTTCTTTTTACTACTCAGGTTCTGTCCATGATATAGGTATTATGTAACTTCTAATTTCAGATGTTCACCAGATAGCCCCCACAAAGATAAAGGTAACCTTTTAACAGTTTTTGGCCTGAATCTTGTTGGTAGTCCCAATGACAATGGACCCATTTAACAACTGAGATTTACTTATGTGTTGGTTCACCATTCAACCATTTATGCAAATGATTTATGCTAGTCAGAACTAATTAATAGGATAGAGAGATTCATCTCATTAGTAGCAGACCTTTCATAAAGCCAAAGGTCCAAATTGCCTGCATGAAATCAAGCCTCTTCAATCTATTTTGCATCACAACAGGAGTAGCTCACTGTATTTTGTTAATGGAAAAATCCATCTCTTCCCAGCTAATGTGAGGACAACAACTACACTCCAATAAAACATGATAGCATTTGGCCATGATATTAACTGTCCCGGCTTTAAAAAAGAAGCAAACAAAAAACAACATCATATAAACTTTGAGAGTCTTGGCTTCATTACAACACAGGGCTGTTGAACTTGCTAAAATTAAAATTAAAGTGATTTCTTTAAGACCTTTAGTTGCATTTGATATTGATCTGTTTTATCAAACCTATGCTAATATTTGTTTATATAAGCACATATCGAGATAACTGTCTTCTAATATGTTGTGTGCCCAGCATGTTAGTTTTCTTTTGACTTTTCTTTTATGTGATTACCGTTTCTATGCTTGGATCTGTTTTACAACATAGTTTATGCTGTCTTTATTTTATACAATGTACCACTGGAAATGTTTTTTTTTTCTTTTCATGTGTTTTCAATAAAAATGGCATTTGTAGAAAGCACAGAATTTATTATCCTCTCTTTTAAGAGATGAAAAATATGGACAGGGTGAATTGTTCCTTTTTCCTGCATGAGACTTTCAGATAACCAGGAAATAAAGCCAAAATAGGGGAAAAAAATACTCTAAACACATAGGGCTTTGATTCAAAGGAGTTCTTTGATTATCTAATAACATTGGCTGAAACTCAAGAAAAGAGGGGGTTTAACTCAATCATAAAGTACCTGTTTTGTATGTAAAGGATGAATCCATTTGTTATTAATTGCCCTCAAGTTGGTCTCAGCTCATGGCGACCGTATGGATGAGACATCTTCAAGACCCTCTATGCTCCACTGTCCTGCTTAATTCCTGCAACCTCATCCCCATGAACTCCATCCATCTAGCATGTGGCCTTCCTGTCTTCCTACTTCCCTCCACCTTCCCCAACATTATTGTCTTTCCCAATTAGTCCTCTCTTCTCATGATGTGCCCGAAGTACTAAAGCATCAGTTTGGTCATCTTGGCTTCCAGGGAGATTTCTGGCTTGATCTGCTCTAGGACCCATTTGTTTATCCTTTTGGCTGTCCATGGGATCCTCAGCACTCTTCTCCAGCACCACATCTCAAATGCATTGATTTTCTTTCTATTACCTTTCTTAACTGTACAGCTCTCACATCCATACATGGTAATAGGGAATACAATGGCTTGTATGATTCTAACTTTTGTTCTGAGTTGTATGTCTTTGCATTTTAGAATCTTTTTCAGTTCTTTCATAGATGCCCTTCCCATTTTGATTTCCTGACTGCAGTCTCCATTTCTATCAATGTTTGATCCCAAGTATGGGAATTCTTTTACTATTTCTATTTCTTCATTGTCTAGATTGAACTAATGAAGGTCCTCGGTGACCATTATTTTTGTTTTCTTTATGTTCAACATTAAACTTGCCTTAGCACTTTCTTCTTTGATTTTCCTTAGTAAGGGGCTATGCAGAGAGGTGGCTCTGGGCCGCCCCTGCTAGCAGCGGATTGAGGCCACGGCAACCACATGCCGTGGCCCCGATCCTCCCTTTTGCCGTCTCTAAAAAAAACTGCTTTTGCCACATCTTTTATTATCATGGAAGTCACCCCATTTCTTTTTGTCTTTTCATTCCCTGAGTAGAGCACTATGTAGTTGTCTGATTCCAACTGGACCATTCCTGCCCATTTTAACTCACTCACCCCCAGTACTGCTATGTTCATGCGTTGCGTTTCCATTTTTATTATGTATAGCTTCCCTTGGCTCATGCTTTTCACATTCCACATCCCTATCATATGTGTAATGCTGCTTTGAATGCTATTTGCTTTTCTAAGGGTGTCTGCTATTTGTCTTGTCATCTTTCTTATGCCCTTGGCTAATCTTGCAAATGTGATATCCCTTTATCTCTCCCTCCTTCCCTCCCTCTGTGCAGTGACAACTGATGTTAGTTATACTTCAGAATTAATGCAATTTAACACTGCTTTAACTGCCATGGCTCAATGCTATGGAATTCTGGGATTTGTAGTTTTGTGAGATATTTAGCCTTCTTTGTCAGAGAGCTCTGGTGCCATAACAAACAACAATTCCAAGAATTCCATAGCATTGAGTCATGGCAATAGTCAACAGAGCTTCCTTTAGTTTTACAGAATAGTTTAGCTTAATGGTAAACGTCTTATGCTAAACTTCTAAACTAATGCAGAATCATTTGAGACCCCGTTGAGGTAAGAGAGGATCCCAGGATTGGTATCTGCTTTCATTGCAAGCATCAAATCAGCCAGGGGAAACAATGCTATACCATAATCAGCAGTCTGAAAAGGCAGCACCAAGAGGTCTTGCTCAGAGGTGGAAGAAAAGGCAAAACAACTAGGCAGTAGGGACAAATCCAACAGAAATAAACGGTGACAGCAGTAGTAGCTCTCACTCCTTCTCAAGAGACTCAGGCAAGCAACTCTGAAAGAGATAGGATTCATCAAGGAGATTTCACCACTTCCATATTGTGTTAATGATAGCATGCTATTCGCCTCTGCCTACATCTTTATGCAATGTCAGTGAATCGCATCAATCAATTTCCTAGAATGATAAAGCAGAAAAACAACACAAAAACCCTTCTCTTTAAGTATACTGCCATCATTAGCTTTATCATTTTTCTGAAAACAGCACACTTTATTTGTGATTAGCACAAAAATTGGAGGTGATTGGTATAGGTTAATCCACTTTTATGCTTCCCTTTCTCTTCACATGGATAAGTGAAAAAGATATATAGCCATTTTGGTTTCACAGTGTGAGAAATCTGGTGATCTGGATTCCCAAACCTCAATTTACATTCACAGTATGGAACAATATGGATTGCCCTTGGATCAATGCAGAATGAAACAGATCCAAACTGAAATCAATTAATTGGGCTCCAAACCAAATTAGGAAGTTTATGTACTAGCATATTTTTAACTTGAAGAGCATAGCACCAGCAGCTAAACCTTGACAACATCATTTCAAACATTCAGACAGTCTGTGTGTGTGTGTGTGTGCTCTTCAGGCATCCAGAGAAATCATGAAACAGTGGTGTCATAGACAAGGGCATGGTTCGCTGGGGAGCACCAGAGGCTTAGATTTGGACTCTATTAGGGCCAACATTAGCTCCAGGATCCCTAGTTTATCTCGTCTGGATGAGAATACTGGATCAAAGTTTTCTGCTTGACCTTGGAGCTCTCACCACATTTCAGCCTCATCTACTTCCCAAGGTTACTTTGAAGAAGAAATTAGAATAAGCTCTTAATACCAAAATTCAATGAAGTACTTTCACATCCAATGATAGTAGAATCAGGACTTTCTTCCCCTCCCCTAACAGCCCGCCACATCATCAAAACCTGCTACAAAGAGGCTACCAACTCTTCAAAATAGGTTTGTAGTATACACAGGGGAACTGCAGGTAGGAAATTTCTGATTCTGTCATATGTAGTGGAATCCAGAAGAATACACCACAGAATCCTGCCCTGAGTTTCTGGAGAAAGGGAAGCAAATAAGAACTGCTATCCTACATATAAATATTTTGAACTCAGCATTACTGACTCCAGTAGGACTTATTTCCAATTTGGCATGCAAAGACTGCACTGTAAATGTCTGATTCTGCAAAATAAATCTGATTTACATTCAGAAACAAATATGAAGAGTGAAAACTAAAGCCTACTGCCTCCAGCATATTTTACAGCTATTTAGGATGGATGGTTGCTGACCTGAGCTTCAGTTATTACCTTCTCACTACAGTTTAGAGCTTTTTTGTGTGGTATGATGCTTTGAACTTTGCTTTCTAATATTATTTTCATTGCAACATGGGTTTTCCTCCTGATGACCTCCTTTTCACCTTTATTTAGATCTAAAACTCTCCCGTAATTACTTGAAATGAACATATTCTCTATGGATTGATTTTCATGAATTGCAACTGTGTCAAGTGTTGTTATGTTCTGAGATAAAAGGTCAAGAAAAGCTGCTTGTTACTCTTCAGGGATATTTGCCCAGAACTGATCAAAGATTCATAAAAGAACAATAGCACTCAGATTCATTGTGAAAAAGAATATAAAGATCTGAAAATTTCAGTCAATATTTCTGTGAATGTGGAAGCTGCTAGAACATTAAGCAACAGTAAATAGACTCTTCAGCTGGCAAGAGCTATTGTTTTTAGACTAAAACATCTAGAATCATATGGTCTACATGGTCACTTTTATAACCTCTGCCCTTTGTTGGGAGTTGATCATTTTGATGGTAACAACAACAGCTATCAAAGATATAGCTGTGTTAGTCTGTGGAATCAGTATGTAGAGAGATCTTGTAGCACCTTTGAGACTAGGGCAGCACAGAGCTGCCCCTGGGAGTGGCGGATCAGGGCCGCAGCAACCACACGCCATGGCCCCAATCCTCCCTTTTGCCACCCCCAAAAGAGCGGCAAAATGGTGTTAAGGAAAAAGCAACATGGGATATACAGTAATAGAAATAAAAATATTTATGTGAATGTCAAAGTGACTAAGCAGGAGCAATCAGGAAGATACACAGGTGAAAAAGATAATATAATTAAGAAGCCTTGAGAGCCAAGGACAAAGTTATAGAAGGTATATTGAGAACACCTGTGATAGATTGCAAACACCTGAGACTCATTAAGTGGTCAAGGTAAAGTGATGAAACACTTGGGTTGGTCTTAGGTATGGGATGATCTATGTGGACCAATCAAGATGTATGTACACACCCACTGGGTGGAAACTGACTGGTGGGTGGTGTCTAACAATGGCTATAAATTGCAATGTTTGCTAATGTACAGTGTGGAGTAGTTTGGTGTATTGTGGAGTAGTGTTGGAGATATTGTGAAGTGTAGAGATTGTGATTTGTAGGGCATATAGTATTTATATATAGTAGAATAAAGTAGATCTTTTATAAGACTACTGAGTTGTCTGGTGTCTTGAGGGAAGATACAAGAGCCAGAAGAATCCTGGAGAAGTTTGGAGACATCTCAGGAAGAAGAGAGAGAAGGCTTGGAGAGTTTGTCAGGGTCTTCAGCCTATTCTCTGAAACTCTGCTGCTTGGGAAAGAAGCATCAACCACTGGTCAAAACTGGTCAGCTCTGCTGCATAACAAGGTGGTGAGTTAGAGCCAGAGGTGAAGAGCTACAACTCCCATCATCCCTGACAAGGGTTATGGGCCCAGTCACTAGACCCAGTCACTAGAGCCAGTCACTAGAGCCAGATACTAGAGCAACCAGCATCCACAGAAGCTGAAAATTCCAGAGTGTGGAAGAAGGTTTTGTGGAGCCTTGTGAGTAAATCATTTTGTATTTTGTCTGCTGTGCATACTCAGAAGGACTGTGTCAAATTGAGTCACTGCACAAATTAAGATGGAGATCCTAAAGTTTAGTAAATTAAATAGAAATAACTACTCTACCTGGACGATATATGCCCAATCTCTACTCATAAAGGAGTCTCTGTGGTCGACAATTGAAACAGGGCTGGCAGCTGATGCTAATGCAGCCACTCAAGAAAGAGACGCTAAAGCAAAAGCATGCCTTTATCTCATGCTAGAAGAAGACTTGATTAATGACGTAAGAGATAAAGTGTCCGCCAAGGATGTGTGGGATACTTTGCAGAGATTACACACTCCTTCAACTGCGTTTGCAAAAATGCTTTGGTCTAAAAGAATTTACAGACAAAAGATGACTAAAGGACAGTGTGTGATAGAACACTTAAAAACAATGCAAGATTTATTTGTGCAAGCTGAACTGAGAGGAGTGGAAATTAGCAAAGAGCAGCAGTGTTATATTTTAATAGAATCGCTGGACTCTTCTTGGGACAACATAACAAATAGCTTGCAAAATTTGCCAGAAGCTGAGCTGAACAGAGACTTAATTGTTGCCAGAATATTGGAAGAAAACTTGAGAAGAAAGTCTGAGCAGGGTGACTCAGAAAGTTTAAGGACTGTGTCAAAACAACAAACAATGCCTGAACTACGAAAGCAGGAAGAAGCAGCTTCTACAAGGGAGCAACGGAGGTGTTTTTATTGTAAAAAGATTGGTCATCTGCAGAGACATTGTAAACAATTTGCTGCTGAGAGAAGCAAGCAAGGAGAGAGCAGATGGCAGCCACGGCAGTATCAAAAACAGTCCAAACCTCCATTTTTGAAGGACAGTGGTAACAAAAAGGGGTCTGCAACCATGATTAAGGAAAAACAAAATACTAATTGTAAATGGTTGATTGACTCAGGAGCATCATCTTCAATGTGTAACAATATTAATTTGATAAGTAATAGAAAATCAGCTAATGTAAATGCTGTAGTTTTAGCTGATGGGAAAGAGCTCAGTACTGTAAATCAAATGGGTACAGTTTTCATTCCAGGGCTAAAGGAAAACTTTAATGATGTGTTACATGTAAAGGAGTTAGAAAATAATTTGTTATCAGTAAGCAGATTAACAGACAGAGACTACACAGTCATCTTTGAAAAGAACATGTGTAAGATAAAACTGAATGGGGAATTGCGAGGCATAGGCTTGAAAAAGGATAAACTTTATTTTTTGGAGGACAATATTGATAGCTACAGGGTTGAAAATGCTAATAACATAGACAATAGTCCAATTCACAAAGACTGCATACATGAACTCCACAGAAAATTTGGCCATGCTAGTTTCAAATGTTTAAAGAAGTTAATCAGTATGTGTCCAGATTTAAAAGTTGCTGAATGCAAAAATCACTTAGATTGTACTGTATGCAATCAGGTAAAGGTCAGAGCTTTTCCAGTAGCCAAGAAAACCAAAAGAATTGCTCAAAGACCATTTCAGTTTGTACATGCAGATGTTGCCCAAGCTAATTGTTTATCTTTAGGGGGAAGCAAATATTTCCTAGTAATTGTTGATAGGTTTACAAGGTTTGCTTTTGTAAGAATATTGAAAAACAAATCTGACGCTGGACAAAGTTTAAAAGCATGGGTGAGAATGGTGGAAAGACAATTTGATATTAGAGTAGGCACCATTGTTACTGACCGGGGAGGAGAATTTCTAAGTAATCAATTGTTTCATTGGTTTCAAAAGGTGGGAATAAGGCATGAAACTACTAATCCCGCTTGTCCTAACGAAGATGGTTTAGCGGAGAAAAAAATACAAGATATAAAAAGGATAACTGCTTGTTTGATGGCAGATGCAGAGGTAAAAGATAGTTTCTGGGCAGAAGCAACTTTGACAGCAGTACATATTAGTAACAGACTGTATCATTCAGAAATTGAAGACATTCCCTACAGGGTATTGTATGGGAGAGTGCCAAATTACAAGTATTTGAGAGTCTTTGGACAGTTTGCTTATGTTTACATACCAGCTTGTTTCAGGAAGAAAGGAGAACCCAAAAGTAGAAGGCTTAGGTTTTTGGGTTATTCTGGAAATAGCTACAAGTTTCATTTAGGTGGAAAAGAAGTGCAGTATTCTAGGTCTGCAAATTTCGAGAGACATGCCGGTTGGGACAAATTGCATGCCAATAAGGAAGTTTTCGTAAGGTTAGGAAGTTCAAATGAGCCAGAAACACAAACTGAACCAACTTCAGGAAACGGAGGGGTTTCAGTTAAGCCAGAAGCATCCACTAGCAGCAGTGATAGTTCTTCAGATAATGAGACACAATCTAGACCCATTACTACTAGAATGACTGAAGACAAGAGATTTAGTCATAGAACTATAACTCCCAGTACAGAAAGTGAGGATGAAAGAGGCAGATCAGCAGAGTTTATTCCCAGATGTAGTCACAGAGTTAGAAAGCCTCCAGATAGGTTTGTTGTGACAAATGCAAGAGCTTGTTTAGCAGTGGAAGAGCCTGAAAGTTTTGAAGAGTTGGAAAGTTTGTCTAGAGAAGAACAGGAAAGATGGATTGATGCAATGGATGATGAGTTTGGTTGTCTGGTAAATAAAGATGTTTTTGAAGTTGTTGACAGACCCAAGGACAAGAAAGTAATTGGTTGTAAGTGGGTGTACAAAAAGAAAGAAATGCCAGATGGAAGTATTAAGTATAAAGCTAGGTTAGTAGCTAAGGGTTTTGCACAACAGCAGTATGAGAACTATGATAAGACATATTCTCCAACTGCAAAGCCAGAAAGTCTGAGAATGGTTCTGGCTGTAGCAGCAAAAAGAAGTTTAGTTGTAGAACATTTTGATTTTGAAACAGCCTACTTGAATGCTAGTTTAGATGAAGAGATCTTTATGGAGCAGCCACAAGGTTTTGAAGAAAATAGTAGTCAGAAAGTTTATAAATTGAAAAAAGCATTGTATGGATTAAAACAAAGTGCCAGAGCATGGAATTTGTGCATTAATGAAGCGTTAGCTAAACTAGGATACAAAAGGAGCATTGCAGATGCTTGTGTCTATACAAAAGGAGACATAGTGTTAGTGATCTATGTAGATGATTTGTGCGTGGCAGCAAAGTCAAGACAGGAGATTGAATCAGTAAAAAGAGAGTTGTCTAAAAAGTTTGTTTTGAAGGATCTAGGTTTATTAAAGTCTTATTTAGGTATTGGTGTTGAATAGACAGAAGAAGGACATTGTTTGTTAAGCCAGAGAAAGAAAATTGAAAAATTGATTGAAAAGTGTGGATTACAAAATGCTAAAATAGTAAGAACTCCAATGACAACTGGTTTTGTATCTGAAAAAACAACTAGAGATTTTGAAGACAAGACTTTATTCAGGAGCATAATAGGATCTTTACAATTCATATCTTGCCACACCAGACCAGACATTTCATATGCTGTAAATGTATTGTCCAGAAGAGTTAATGATCCAAAAATTGAAGACTGGACAGCAGTAAAACACTTATTGAGATATTTGAAAGGAACTCTAGATAAGAAATTGATAATTAGAAACAGTAATTCAGATTTAGATTGTTATGTGGATAGTTCTTTTGCATCAGAATTAGGAGACAAGAAGTCAGTTACAGGAATAATAATCAAGTACAGTGAAAGTCCAATAGTCTGGAGAAGTAGGAAACAAACAAATGTAGCGTTAAGTACGACTGAAGCAGAATTCGCAGCTTTAAATGAGATAGTGAATGAGGTACAGTGGGTTGAGCAATTGTTGAATGATTTAAATGAAAGTTACAAGATACCAGTAGAAACTCTGGAAGATTCACAGTCATGCATAGCAATGGCTGAAACTGAAAGTTTGAAGAACAGAACAAAATATGTTGGAGTAAGATATCAAAATGTGCGAGACATGGTTCAGAAGGGTAAAATAGAATTGAGATATATAGAAACACAACACAACATAGCAGATTTGTTCACAAAACTATGCGGATGGTTGCACAGCATCAGGATGGTGTTGGGGTTGAGTTGGAGCAGCTGGCATGCAGCTTCCCCACCCCAACTCCACCTCCAGGCCAACCCTTTAGGCTGGTCTGCATAGCCCCTAACTGTCTCAAAGGTGCTACAAGATCTCTCTACATACCAACAATAATTAGCATCATGGAGTATTAATGCAGTCTGACACCGCAATAACTGTCATGGATGAATGCTATAGGATTCTGGGGTTTGTAGTTTTGTGCTTTCTCTGCCAAATAACAATAGTGCCACAACAAACTGCTAATCACAAGATTCCATTGGATGGAGCCATGATAGCTAAAGTGGCATCAAATTTAATTAATTCTGCAGTGTGGCAGCAGCCTATATTTCTTTTAGCTGTTGTAAGCTGTTTAGAGTTCCAAAGAGGAACAACCACGATGTAATAACAACAACAATAAAACAACAGTAACAACTAAATCAATTAATTAAATTTGACACCAGTGTAACTGTCATGGCTCCATCCTATGGAATCCTGGGATTTGAAGTTTGTTGTGGCATATAGTATGGTATTTCTTCCTGATCCAGAATCAAGAACAGAGTTTCTCTATGGACTGTGTGAAAGAGGAAATGTGATGTATGTCTGTCAGACAGAATTTTAAGGTATCTCTTTCTGATCCAGGATCTGTTAACAATTAAAACATCATTTCATTCCATATTTAACCTTGCAACCCTTACAGGAACTATACACACCTTAGACAGTGAATATACATTGGGCATAATTGGCAGCAGTGATCCTCTTTTCCACTCATTATGCACATTCCCTTTGCATATTTGCACATTCTAAAGCAGGCTAGATCAAAACCAATCAAATGAGATTATATATTTTTATGAGATCAATTCAGAATGAATGGATGGTTTCTTGGCCTGATCAAGAAAAATATGGGTATATCAGGGTTTGGAAGCCACAGGTTACATGTGGTCTCAAGGCCACCAGAATGCCTGGAAGTGAGTTTCACAAAAATGGTTTCCTCTCATAAAGCTGAGAGAATCATGACTTTAGAGGCTACAGTTCTCTCTCACACCTATACATACATGCCCCAAACCTTTTATCCAAAAAGCCATTAAAATATAAGTGTTTTTAAGTGACATTCTGATCACTTGTTGTTTCATTTCGAGAGGCTGATATAACCTCATGACAGTTCTGAGGGCAGAAAATTTTGCTTCTAACCTCACCCCCAGATCTTGGTTACTTTTTATTTATATGTATGAATGCATGTTCCTTGTTCATGTTACCAGTTCAAAATCTGAACTAATGGCCCAGAGAGTAAGCTAAAGTGGGAGAAATGAAACTGTTTCAATAACTTCCTTTGGATTACTTTGAACAGCCTCATATCTGGAATATCACATTTGTCAAATCGCCACCATCAAAACACTAGGGTTGTAATTCATCACTAATAGCATTCTTGAATGAAGCAAAGAATAATTTTAGCAATTTTCCCCATGGCAGGAAAATCTGAAAACTGTGCAGTTTTTGAAGACTATTAATTGTTTGAGACTTATTGCACCAGTACAAAGGACAAGCAATGCATCTTATGGGTATAAACAGGCCACAACTTTATTTTGTTGTACAGGGTCTATTTACAAAACAATTTACAATTAAATACACAATACTTTCTCACATGTGTATGTGAAGGTGTAACCAATTCCAAGTGGGTGGCCCCTCACATCATGTGACAAAACATGTAAATAACAATAACAATTTTGCCCCTCCCAACCGGAAATGACGTCATATGTCTTTATATGACGTAACCAAATTAATGACGTCATGAATTTAATTACTGATGTCACTTCCCCAATTTAATTTAGCCTAATTAATCCAAATCAAATTTTAATTAGCCAATTATTTTTCTGTGGGTAGGGGATCATTACCCGCCACAAGAAGGGGCCAGCCTAGCTTGGCATCCTCTCTCCCCCCTCACACAGACCGCTTTCTTGATATGCAAAGCAGCTTCATTTACATACCGCTTCATATCGTGCTATGGGATGTCTAAGCGGTTTACAACTGTAAGCTCATTGCCCCCCCAACAGTTGGGTACTCATTTTAGTGACCTCAGAAGGATGCAGGCCTGAGTCTAGCCTGAACCCTGGCTAGTATTGAACTCGCAACCTTGTGGTCTATGAGTGAGTGGCTGCTCAGAAAGTGACTGCACATAAACCTCGGAACCCTCAGAAAAGAGGTGTACCCCCCCCCCCATACAGCTGAGGCATGGCTATCTGAATGCTGACATGGTCAATTACAAAAATACCCAATCTGGTCAGTTGTTTAGACACAGAATGATTGAGCCAACATCGTACCCCATTAATGGCAGCATCCTTATGGGCCCCGGGCCAGCTATGTCTTGGAAGTAATTTGGTCCATAGCAAGATAGTGCCAGGAATAAGCTTCTTATCTCCTGCATGTCCTTCACCATTTGCTTCGCAAGCTGGAGACACGGAATTTTCACTAGGTCATTCTCTCCCAGGTGTATTACTAAAACCCCGGGGGTGCGGACGGTTCCTTAAAAGTTCAATAATCATGGGAAGTAGGGCTCCCCATTGCATGCCTCTGTGACCAAACCATTGCAGGCTGCTAATGTTCGCCAATCCCAATGTGGGGTCGTGCCATTGTTCCACTATATGGCATTCTGCCCAGAACACTAGACTGTGGCCCACTATCCAGATCTTTCCACAGAAGAAGCCTGCTATGAAATGACAAATAAGGTCAATTAGTTTAAACACAAATTGGACAGTTCCATCAAGTGCGTATGTAAGATTTGAATGCCTTCGATCGTCACCGACCAATTCAGCGAATATCAGCATCACACTTAGCCTATGAACAGCCACGGCGGTCGCCACACCAATATGGAAAGAATGAGAAGAAAAGTGAGCAGGAGGTAAGTTGGCTCGCCTCAAAGTCTCCTTCAAAATTGCCCTAAACTGAAACTGAGTTAGAGGTATACCTGATGTATGCGCAAACAATCCTGGCAGCTTCAGTCTAACCTTTAAGTAATCTGCCAGTGCCAGCACAGGGCAGATCTGACCCTCAGGTCCCTTAGCTAAGGTAATAGACTGACCTTTAGCTAACTGGTCGGTCTTCGAACGCCTGATGGAAATTTGAATCCCATTCTCTAATACTATGATATCTGAAAGAAGGAGTGCCCTACTGGATTGATCACTGCGGAAGCCAGGGACAAGCTCGCTAATTCTCAAGGCCGCAAAGAAAGCTATAGCGAACACGGCCTTGAACAAAGCCAATTCCTTGAGTGAAAAACAAGTATTGGCTAAGTGTTGCCATAATTTTACTAAAACTGGGCCAGTTATTGGGAGGCGACTGTCCTTAAAAACAGAAGATTCTCTAGTCCAACCCTCTAAAGCTCTCCTAACCCTAAAATCTACAGTAGGGTCATGATAACCACTAGCCTTGGAATAAAAGGCCAGGGCAGCCAACCTGCCCCTGATAGTAACAGGAGACAAACCCATTTGCCTAAGGTACACTATAAATTGAAGAACGAGGTCCACCTTAATGGGCCAGACCTCTACTTACCCTAATTCCAATAAAAACTGTCTAAATGCATTCAAAGCTGTCTGATAAGACTTGAGTGTAGATGGGGCGATAGATTGAAGGATCACCCTGTCATTTTCTAGTCTCCAAGGGTCCATAGAAGAGCTGGGACCTCCAATGGGTGCATCAAAGCCTCGGGCTCCAGCTGCCGAAACCGGGAGAACTTAAAATGAGAGAGGGCATCCGCCAAAGGGTTAAGCAAATCCAGCACATGGTGAGCTTGAAACAAAACACTGAACATCAAGCACTGAGTCACCATGGCCCTAACCAAGTTCATTACCCTAGAGGACTTGGAGGACTTGGAATTTACTACCTGAACCACTGCCTGGTTGTCACATCAAAAACCAGATGGTCTTGTTTGCAAATTGATTTTCCCATAAGTGTACCTCCACAACTATTGGAAAAAGTTCCAAAAACATTAGGTCTCTGGTCAGACCACGTTCTGTCCAAGCCGGAGGCCAGGCCTTGGCAGCCCACTGCCCATTCCAATAAACTCCAAATCCGTGGGCACCAGCAGCATCAGAGTGTACCTGAAAATCTGCCCTCAGCAGCATTTCAGACCTCCAGAACGAAATCCCATTGAATTGATCCAAAAATGACTCCCAGACCTTCAAGTCCTCACGAATCCCTTTGGTGATTCTTATATGATGATGTGGAAGAGAAACCCCTTTAGTGGCTCTATAAAGGCATGCGCAAAATGCTCATCCCGGAACTATTACCTTACATGCAAAATTTAACAAGCCTGTAAGGGATTGAAAGTCATAAAGTGTATCCTTGTGCTTCCCCATCATTGACCTAACCTGCTCCCTCATAGCCATTAGCTTGTCATTTGGTAAATGAGATATCCCAGAAATGGTATCCATCTCGATCCCCAAAAAAGTAAGCCGTGTGTCAGTACCCTCTGTTTTTTCTTCTGCTAAAGGAACTCCCAACTTCACCATTAAACCCTGAAAGGCAGCTAAAGGATCACTACATCTTGACAAATTGGGAGTTCCGGCTATCAAGAAATCATCCAAGTAGTGGGTGATTGCAGTATTACCTGACCTCTTGACAGCACACCAATGCAGGAAGGTGTTAAATGTTTCAAAAGCTGAACAGGAAATAGAGCACCCCATTGGCATGGCTTTATCGAAATAATACTTTCCTTCGAATTGAAAACCCAAGAGATCAAAGTCATCAGGGTATACCTGAAGGAGGATTTTATATCACATTTTGCTAACAGTGCCCCCCTGCCTAATGCCCTGACCATCTTAACTGCTGAGTCAAAGGAGGCATATTTAACAGATGTTAGATTTGGGTCTATGGCATCATTAATGGAATCCCCCTTTGGGTAAGATAAATTGTGGATTAACCTATATTCCCCTGGGGCCTTCTTGGGCACCACACCCAGAGGGGATAAGTGAAGGGTAGTAATTGGCAAGTGATCGTGAGGGCCTGAAATCCTTCCCGCTGCAACCTCTTTAGCCAGCTTGTCCCTTACTATAGCCGGCAAATCCTTCACAGAATGAGCATTAGGCGCACAACGATACTCCCTGGGACCTGAGTAAGGGATGCAAAAACTCATAGAAAAACCATTGAATATATAAGAAGCTGAGTCCCTGTTGGGTTATATCCGGAGCCATGCTACCAGTGTCTCCACATTAACTGGTGACGGTGCTTTTCCCTCCTGGTGACAATGGCTGGGGTGTGCCCCCAACTCCTGACCTCCTGCCTCTAACACAGGAAGCGCCGGGGTGATTCCCCCCGCAGGTGTTGCACTTGTCCTCAAATCTGCAGGGTTGTCTCCTGCACTTACCTGCGTTGAAGTCCCAGCAAACACCAAATTGCTTTCTTTCTCCCATGCTAGGCCTTGCATTCTGCCCTCTTGTCTGTGTAACCATGGGCACAAACCCATTGTCACAATGGCTCGAAGGGGAGGCCCCCACTATTACATCTGCCCACAGCTCAGATTGCACGTGTCTCCAAGATAGAGAGCGGTCTTGTGCAGCCCTCATTCTGAACTGCTCATCATATTGCAACCATGCTGCACCACGAGAATTGTGATGGCAGTTAGTATATGCTTTGATCATGATCTCCTGATATTTGGAGAAATTAGGTGACCTATGAGGTTCTTTTTCCTCCACAACTCTCCTGTATATAGTGAAACCCATTATCCAGCTGACAAAAGTACGTTCCAGCTTAGGGCCTGGAACTCTTTGGGGAGGCTAAACACTATACCATCTTTTACCATGATCCTTGGTTCAGGATCGCGAAAAGTAAGGGATCTATAGAGTAAAGTCTATATATTCCCCTTTCCAGATTCTTTCTTTGGTGGTAAGTGGAAGGTGCAAGCCCAGGGGAGTGGACATTCCAGCATATGGGTTGCATTCCCCTACCCTGTCCACTCCTGCCAAACCAACCATTCCCAAAGAAGACACTCTTGATACCTCACCAGCCATGGAAACCACTGGCTGGCCCACCTGCACCCTCGAGTCAGATGCCTGGGAAGACTCAGGAGCCATCGACGGTGCTTCCAGCAATGCAGAGCTGGGGCGTACCACCCCCAGGCCCTGTCCCACCTGCCCACCTGGAGCCCATACCGAGGTGGGCCATGACGCCTGTGCAGGGGTAAAAAAAAAGACACACCTGATGTAGAAGCTTGCTGGGAAGCATCACCAGCTGACTGTGGAGTTCCCCTGAAGTGTGGCCCTGCAACATCTCGGGTGTCCATCTGAGATGTAGAGGCACCTGCCTGGTCCACTCTCCCCGCCACGGAGGTCCATTCCATCGTGCCCCCACCTGGAAAAACTGCTCCATGCAGGAGGTTATATAGATCCGCTGAGGTAGGCTGATCAGACACAGGGGCAGCAGCACCCTGTTGCCCCACAACTGGAACCCTTTGCAGGAGTTCCCACACATAGGCTATGGTAGGTTGCCCTACCTCCATAGCCGTAGCCACCAGAGGACCACGCGCTGTGTCGACCGCCTGAGACTCAGGCAAAGGTCGAGGGGGCAGCACTTCTGTGTTTTGCAAAGCAGAAGTGCTGGCAGAGGGGTTAGCGGCTGTAATCTGAAGGCCCTTTTAAGCAACCTGATTGCACACTACAACACAGGCTTGCATGTTCTTGCCCAGTTGTGTGATCTGTGCTACAATTTTGTCGTCTCTGCCGGCCATTTTTGAGGGCCTCTTTGGTGCAGAGTGTCCAGGACCTGACGCAGCAGGAGCTGCGCGCCTTTTTGATTGCGCCTTTCTGCGGGGCATTATCCTGCGCAAGTGTACACCTAGCTGCAAACACGGGTCCAACAAATGTGCCACCCACTTTGGATGACTACACCAGGCTGCAATGCCACCCTTCCCAAGTCTCAAGACACCAACCGCCAGGAAGCTTCACTGGCAAACACACGGCAAAGGTGTCCACCGGGACCCAAATGGGGACCCTTTCCAACAAACACCCACCGTAGGGGTAGATCACCAAGCCCATGGAGGCTGGATGTGCCCTACCCCACCCCACCGGATAAGTGGAACCCCGACCTTACCGGTCTGGAGTCACTGGGGCGCCACTAGGCCTCAAGTTCAGCCGACATGGTCCACGCACCCGGCAGAGAGCCACCTGATGCAGCACCTGCCTTGGCTTGGTGTCCACCCTAGCCGGGTGTTCGAGGTACTGTAGGCCTCTCCTAATGCCTTAAGCAATCAGCCCGAAGGCCTCGCTGAAGCGACAAGCGCCAAATTGATCTCCTCCACGCAGTACTCAAAATCTATCAGCAAACAATTAGCAAAAGGCAGAGTGAAGAATAGCTAGGCCCAAAGCCTCGCAAGTAGCCAGAGAAAGCAGCTAAGTGATGTGACTCGCTCAGCTGTTGCTCTAAAATGGCTGCTGCCACATGGCAGCGCGAGGCTATATAATCCTAAAATCCTGCAGGAAATCTCGTGTTGCCTTCAGCACCACGAGATTTCCCAGCGTGCTTTGCCACAAATTTTACAATAGGTGATTGGCTAAGTGCGCAGGAACCGAGGTGGGAATTCCTGCGCACCCAGACAACCAGTCGTCCCTTTGCCGGCACAAATGGCCGGCACAACAAGGATCCCCTCCCGATGAGTCGGGGGGGGGGCATCTGTGCAAATTTCACATGCATATTTTGGTTCAGAAAATACTGTTATATACATGACAGAATACACCATTTTCTAGACAAGAAATAATATTTATGCACTGTAGAAAAAAATAATGTTTCCTGCACATAAAATGGTGTTTTCTGGGGGGAAATGCAAAAAAGTCCTAAATTGCAAAAATTCTTACCAATTTAAGGGCCTTTACAGACTGCCAGAAATAATGCAGATTGAGGTCACTTTAACTGTCTTTTCCTGAGACATTGAGCTTTCTCTGTCAGAGAGCTCTGGTGCCACAATAAACTACAGTTCCCATGATTCCTTAGCACTGAGCCAGGACAGTTAAAGTGGCCTCAATCTGCACTAAGATCCTCCTTGTTAGGGTTCATTGGGACTCAAGAAGTATTTTTGACCATTCCAAATATTTTTGAATATTTTTCCATCCCTACAAAACACCTTAGAAGAAAAGATATTGTATTCTATAGTTTATGGTTTGGAAATACCATATTTGAGGACATTGGAGATTCAAAAAAAGAAGTCTAATCTGAATTTGCTGGCATAGGTGATCCTTCAGTAGAAACTTGCATTTAGGATGAATGTGTGACATATCAGATTATTGTTGTTGTGTGCCTTCAAGTTGTTTCTAGCTTATGGTGACCCTAAACCTAACCTTGGGGTTTTCTTGGTAAGATTTGTTCAGCAGGGGTTTGCCTTTCCCTCTTTCTGAGCCTGAGAGAGTGTAACTTTCCCAAGGTCCTCCAGTGAGTTTCCATGTCGAAGCAGGGATTCAAACTCTGGTCTTGAGAGTTGTAATCCTGTGCTCAAACCAGAAAACTATGCTGGCCCTCTCTCAGATGTATTACTGACTTTCAAAAGAGAGGATTATTGGAAAATAAAAAACAAAAAGTGTAACAGAAATGATAAAACTAACCTGTTTCGGCCCAATGGAGAGTATTTAAAAATATTAAAGTGGAAGAGATAATTAAAAAAGAATGAAATCTACAAATAAAAAACTGCATAAACACCATCAAGATATTCAAGCAGTTAATGACCCTCACATTATAAAAATGAAAAAGAGTGACAATCTTGTTCAAAGAAAGAAATTTTAAAGACCATAAACTCTGCCCATACATCCCCTTCAATGGGTCCACTACATTTCCTCATTTGCAATTCATAAACTCAAGTTGCAGTGTCCCAGGATATAAAACATACTAGACTAAAAGAAAATAAGAGGTAAAGTTACGGTGTCACTCACTATTTCAGCCATTAAGAGCACCTCTTTCACTTGTAGCATAGCTGGATGAAAGGGCAGATAATCTCCAGAAATAAAGTATCAATCTAGGAGGCTTTTCAAATATGTTGGACTACAAATCCCATCATCCTTCACCACTTTGGCCATCTGGATGACAATGGTAGTCTAACATGTCTTGAGGGACCTAGATTGCAACAGATTTCTATACTGTGAATCTTGGGTCGCAAGAGTAGACTAAAGGTTTGTTGGTTGCTACAGATACTGCAATGAAGCTTTCTTTAGTCTGAGATCTTAAAAAGAAAACCAAACCAAACCAGACCTGTTCTTTGCTTTACTCTGGGTGACAACTGAGACAAATGTTTCCTAATGCCATAGCAGACTCATCCTGTCAGAAAGGGATCAGGGTAGAAGGCCAGTTGTGTGTTAGCGCCATATGGAATTTAGTGCTGCACTTGAATTGCTGATGGAACTGTCATGCTGGGAAGCTGCTCTAAGACATCTCTTTGTCTCCTTTGCAATTGTGAATCTTTCATGTACCATTCCCCCCCTCTCTCTGTGATTTTCCTCTCTCTGCGCTCTCTCCACTTTACTAATTAAAATTCTAATCACTCTGACAGTTAGAGCAAGGGGGAAATCATTCTTCCATGCTGGAGAAGGTAATTTCAAGGTGTTTTAGCTGCCACAGAAACAAATGGAAAATAGACAAAGGAGCTAGTTGTCATGAGGACAAGCTAGTTGTGTTTTCTCATTGTACATAAAAGAAAAGGGTGGTGGTGGTGCGGGGAAACGCACCAAACATGAAGTGCCTTTCCTCTTCAGATACATCATTGCCACACATTTGGGCACAATAAACAATGCATCATATCTTTTTGTACTTTTTGGTACAATGACAAATGCGTTTTGTATATTGGCAACCACTGACATATTTGTTTATCTATCACCAAACTGTCAAATAACACAAATGTCAGAAACCTGGTGGTGGTCAAAGAACCATTGTAGATTATACATATTTCTTTCTGTGGTTGGGAGAAAACATTAGATTGTCATCATGGGACTACACACACATAACTGTAGGCATATGTAGTAAGAGCAACCACTTAAACTAGAAGCCCACATTCCAAGAATTAGCAGGCTAGTTCAAAATTTATCCTGCCTATCAGCCCCTGATTCTTGCCCTTTGCTATCCTTTGGGGATTAGTAGGTTCCATTTATACAATGACTGTCAAAACTGCAATTGGCTGAACTCCCCTCTTGCAATTAACTTTTAGGCCTCACAAACCTATGCCCACTTGGTTCCTGCCTTCAATGCACTGTTCCTCCTCTCAAACAACAACATCCTAGTCCCATTTTACAATTATGCTTCACTCTCCTTTTTCTCCTTTTTTTAAACTCCATGCCTCAATAACTTATATTTCCCATATCTTCTTGCTTTTTCTGCCTGATATTTGCACTGCTTCCTGTAGCCACTGTTGTCTTTTATCTTGACCAATTTCCTTCAATTTTTTTCTCTTTCTCATTTAATAGTACACATCTTCTCCTTTGATGTGTTCCCTGTCCCTTTTGCCTTTTCCACATATCTTTTCTTCCTCTTTCTTAACCAGTTGCTTACTCTGCAGTCTCTTCCAAATAAATAGCAATGGCAAAGAATGAGGAATGAGAGTTTTGTTTTGTTGTTAACTGCCCTCAAGTCAATCTCGACTCATAGCGAACCTATGAATGAGACATCTCCAAAACCCTCTGTCCTCCACTGCTTTGCTTAATTCCTGCAAACCCATACCCGTGACCTCCTTAATAGAGTCCATCCATGTAGCATATGGCCTTCCTCTCTTCCTACTTCCCTCCAACTTCCCCAGCATTATTGTCTTTCCCAATTAGTCCTCTCTTCTCATGATGTGTCCAAAGTACTAAAGCCTCAGTTTGGTCATCTTGGCTTCCAGGGAGATTTCTGGCTTGATCTGCTCTAGGACCCATTTGTTTATCCTTTTGGCTGTCCATGGATCCTCAGCACTCTTCTCCAGAACCACATCTGAAATGCACTGATTTTCTTCCTATCACCTTTCTTAACTGTCCAGCTCTCACATTCATACATGGTAATTGAGAATACAATGGCTTGTATGATTCTAACTTTTGTTCTGAGTTGTATGTCTTTGCATTTTAGAATCTTTTTCAGTTCTTTCATAGCCACCCTTCCAATTCTTAATCTTCTTCTAATTTCCTGACTGCAGTCTCCATTTCTATCAATGTTTTATTCCAGGTATGGGAATTCTTTTACTATTTCTATTTCTTCATTGTGTAAATTGAACTTGTGAAGATCCTCGATGGTCATTATTTCTCTTATTGCCGTTTCCACCTCACTTTTTAGAATTTGGGGTTCATCTTCATATGGCTCTTCATTCCATGTGTCCTTCATTTTGTCATCTCTTTTGTATAATTCTTCTATTCATTATTTTTCCCCAAGTAAGAATTCTGCCATCCATTGAAATTTTCCTTCAGTCACCAAATTTCTATCGTACTAGGGAGAACACTTAGTGATCTTATAGCTGGTTGGTTTGCACTGTCTTGGTAATGATGCCTGACCTTTTCTTTGGATGGCTAACTGTATTTCCAAGTGCTGAACTGAAGTTTTAAGTTACTGCAATGCTAGAAATATGGGGACTGAAGGAAAATTTCATTAGGAGCAGGATTCTTATTTGGGAAGCAATGCCTCTGCCCAGTAACTATGCCCCTCTTCTCCTCATCTTAGTGCAATCCATACATTAGCTTCCTTTTGACCTGAAGGGGTTTCTCAGTCTTTAATGGTCATATTAACCTAATAGATCATTTTCCATTGCTTTGTGGAAGCTGGACTGTAAACTGTTCTGTGCTATAAGCAGTGGGACATTCTGAGCCATTAGACCAGCTCACCCAGTCTATATATCAGAATCTTTGATTCATGTGAAACTGATGATAATCAGACATAGATGTTAAAATAATGTTGTAGGAGTGTTGAAAACAGTCCTTTAAAACCAAACATCCAAACCTGGAACTTTCAGCAAAGCTTCTTTATTGTAAAAGAGCAAAAGCAAAAAACAAATAATAATAATAACATTTCCACTTTAGCCAAAGCTGGCTAAGCAGGAATAAAATCTATCTGCTACATGATTCAAGATGTGTTAGTAGCATCACCAAAAGAATGGTTTTATTAGTTCATTATAGTTCAAAAGCTAAAAAGCAAGTGAGTAGCTTTCTGATTCTCAGCCCTCAGTCCCACAAGACTCCACCTTTCTGGGTGTAACCTTTACAAGCTGATTGGGTGATATTAAGTGACGTGTACTAGTCCAACCCTTAATTACAATAACAAATCATGTGACTACATTTCCCATAACAAAAATGTGTTTACATAAACCATAATATAAACAAACTTTCTTTCCCATAGAATGGAGTCCTGTTAGCCTCCTGTTTTGGCTAAATCACACCTGGGACTGATCAACTGTGAATCTAGCTCTCAGAAAAACAACTTTTCACAGCATGGAAAAATACAGACACACATCTTTTACATTTCAACATTTTAACATTGACTCTATATCCCATTTAAACCTAACAATAGAAGATGCACTCATTCTTACTAGACAGTTTCTGTTTTGGACAGAAATTGAGAATATGTTGAAAGAACTGGATATCACACTGGTGATTATATTCCATGATATACTGCAGTCATAAGCACAACATTTTCTGCTCTTATCTGGGACTCAGATAAAGAAGTATTATCCAATGCTTATCTACTTGCTTCTGCTAATTCCTAGAGGCAATATATTCACTCTATTGTCATGCCATAAAAATATCCAGGAAACTTTTCTCTAAAATAGTACTGTTTGTTCTTCATCATTTCTATCAGATTTAATTCTACCAGCTATGTGGTTCAACGTATTCTTCATCACAGGGTAGATACTGCTGAGTATATAATGGTCAATGATATGCAAGAAGTAATTGTTCATTCTGTCCAGCTGATGATGCTGAACCCCTTCCTGATTCCTAACTACAAAAGGGCTTCCAATTTAAAATATTCATTAGTAAGTTATTTTCTGTCTCAGTGGAAGGGTATTAAGAATGACATCAAGAAGGAATTGCAAGATTTTAGTCAAATAGATAGGGCTCTGACTATACAGTTGCCCCTCCATTCTGGACCCCTCCACAATGGAAAATCACAAGTATTCAAGCCCCATTGGCTTGAATGATGGTGCATGCCACGGGCGCTGCCCCATGCTACCTGTAAACAGATGAGGGACACGGACACCAAGTCTGCAAAAATGGATGGGTGACTCTATATTTTTTCTCTCTGTGGATTTTACAATAGAAAATCATGGAATTTTGTAAAAAAACAACAACCCTATATTCTTGTCAGCACCTATTGACAGCATTTTCTGTAAAACCATTGTACCTATTACATGTGTATCATTCCACACATGCTACACATGTAGGAAATCTAAAATGGCCCTCTCCTTTCTCTCTTTTTGTCACCAAGTAAAAACATTCCTATTCACTAAGACAAGGGTAGGCAATCTTTCCCCTTTAGGGGCCGAGAAGTCCCTCGGCCCTTAAAGGGGAAAGGTTGCCTACCCCTGCACTAACACTTAGGATCTGAAGTGATGTACTTTCAATGGTGTGCTGTGCTGTTCTGTTGAGATATATATATATATATATATATATATATATATATATTGTCTTTTAATGAACGTTAGGTGGTTTCAACTCTGTGTGTTTGTGTGTATGTTGTGTACCTTCAAGTTATTTCTGACTTGTGACAACCCTAAGGTGATGCTATCATGGGGTTTTCATGACAAGTTTCTTCAGAGGGGGGTTACCATTGCCATCTTCTGAGATTGAGAGTGTGTGACTTGCCCAGGGTCATCCAGGGGGTTTACATGGCTGAGCTGGGATTCAAACCCAGAGTCATCGTCCAGCACTAAAAGCACTATGCCACACTGACTCTGGTTTCAATACCACAGATTCTTTAATTGTTCTTTAAAATAAATTTTATATTTATAATTTTACTGATGTTTTGCATGGATTTTATTCTGTACAGGTTTTAATAATTTGTTAAGGTGCCTTGGGCTCCATTATCAGGAAAAATGTGGGAACAACAACAACAACATATTCTCCATGTCTATTCAGTGGTATAAATAATTCTAAAGCTTTGTTTTTGGATTATGCATTATATTAGAATGTCTTTACTCCAGAAGTGAATTATGTTTATGTTTACTTTGACATTTAATGGTGAGTTTTTTACAACTACATGGGCAGACTTTCCAAAGGCTATGATTTCAAAAAGTGAGGCCTATAAGATCACAATGCAGTTTACCCCCTGAGAAGTGTGTATAAAAAAAGTAGAAGTCCATCTCATAAACATCTAGGGATTCACTTCACCAGCAACACATAATGGCACCTCATCTAATCACTACAGAATGAGCTCCCCACACTAAACCATGAGGTCTTACCAATTTACCCCCAATAAGTTTTATCATGATTGATCATGTGTTCATATTATACCATGCCCTATTATATATACAGTTTGAGTCTTCCTTATCCAGTGTTCCAAAATCCAAAATGCAAAATTGTCTACATGGGTGGCTGAGATAGTGACACATTTGCTTTCTGATGGTCCAGAGTACACAAAGTTTGCTTTATGCACAAAATTATGAAAACTATTACATATAAAATTACCTTCAGGCTATGTTTATAAAGTGTATATGAAACATACATGAATTTCATGTTTTTACTTGGGCCCCATCTCCAAGACATCTCATTATGTATATGCAAGTATTCCAAAACCCAAGAAAAAAAGTCCAAAATCTAAAATACTGATGGCCCCAAGCATGTCAGGAAAGGGAGACACAACATGTGTATATTTTGTTCCATCTGAATTGTTCAGGAC
The DNA here is from genome assembly GCA_026167975.1 of Phrynosoma blainvillii. Lineage (NCBI taxonomy): Eukaryota > Metazoa > Chordata > Lepidosauria > Squamata > Phrynosomatidae > Phrynosoma > Phrynosoma blainvillii. The sequence goes on along the minus strand of JANUYF010000002.1, from coordinate 88,353,098 downwards.
ATCTTAAGCTGTATGGAAAATGGAGGAAAGAAAAACTGCCCTGGCAAAGCTTACTATCAGATACTGGTGTGCTTCTAAATATTTGTCTTTTCTAATCCAACAGCATACATTTGTATAGGGGTCATCTTCATTCATTCATTCATTCATTCCTTAAATGGCATTTTAAAAATATAACAATAATGTTCCTTCTGTTCATAGAAATCACAGTTGATAACGTAGGATATGGGCAATATTTTCTTAAAAATAACTTCTTCTTTTCATTTCTTTGCTCAACAGCCAGCAAAATGGGCTGACATGAGGGAAATGTCTGCCAACGAGCTTTAACGAGAGGCAGTTTTTAATTAACAGGGGCCAAGGAAGGTGATAACCCCAAGAGTGCTGGAGAGAAATTAACATGGAAATGTAGTTCCACGCTTCTGTGGGTCTCAAAAGGCAAGTCACATTACTGGTGTCTGTTCCCATTGAGCCTTTGCTGTGTCTTTTTATTGATTCACTTGTCCAAATCTGACAAAAACAGTCCTGGCCGTCAGTTGTTCGGTCACGGTGGCAGCTCATGGCTAGAAAGAAACAGCTTAGTTGTAAAACACTCAGCATACTGAGGACTGCCATTGTGGTAGCATTTCCTAGAACAGATTAATTTGGAGCAGCATAAAATGAGCATTTGAAGAAAAAAAAAACAGTGAAATTCTCTTTGTTGTTTCTCTTCTGGATGCCATTTTATCACACCTAGCTGTTTGCCAAGTTTTTGATTTTAAAAGTTAACATATTTTTTAGAAGAAATTGAAAAGATAAAAATTGTGAGCACTTTAAGAAGACATTTTGCATAGCATCCATTTTGCACAATAATATTTCAGAGAAAAAAGTTTTAAAGGCTGTGCATAAGGTCATTGATCACACTGGCACTTGTTGGTACATATGATCTTCTAGGACACAAGGGTAAAAGAAATTAATCTGTTCAGGAAGCAAAACACACACAATATTATTTCAATAGACTGATGAAGATGTTGGAAACATCACCGTTTTTCTTTTGAAGTAAAAGTTAGGCGTCACTCCCACTACAAAATAAATCATTTTGTGAGTTGAATCAATGAAGTGATTTAGTGCTGAATAGAGGTTCACACTATTCAAGCCATGATCAAACCTACACATTTCAATTTAATCCACCTCGCGTTCACGTTCAGCAATGGATTGATTCAACATGCAGTTGCTTCACAGGGTTGACCGCGCTACAGGAGCCAAATCAAATAGACTGAATCAATTCATTGCAAAAGACACAGCTAATTCTGCAGATCCAGAATAACCAGTTTAAATGGGTTTAGTGCAGGGCCCCCCTCAACAAACCACATCAGGAATTGGCGCAAGCGTGAACAAGGCCCATTTAAACCAGTCCAGATCGGTTTGCAAACTGGTTTATTATGTAGTGGGAATGAGACCTTACAATACTATTTTGGCATTTGTTACCAACCCCCCCAACCCCCTTCCCCCTTCCAATTATTGTGAATTCTGTATAGATTATAAACACAGAAGCATTGGGATATGAAATGGCTTCAATTCATCTATGCTTTTGTACTCATCTTTTCCCCATCTAAATTAACTTACTAGCTATGATGACTAGTAAATGGATTCTTTTTAAAAATAGACATGTCTCAGGAGTTTTGGTAAATCATCAGATAAATAAGACATAGAGGTGCTAAATTAAATCATACTGCAATTGGTATTTTCCTAATTAAGTAAAGGTGGGGTGGCAAACTGCATCTCCTACCACTTGTTCTCCAAGGCTCCCCATGGTCACCTGGATTGAGGGGTTGGGTTAATTTTAAAATAAAAAATGGCCACTTCCACTCCAAACATATGTTGGAGATAGTAAATCATTTAGTCACACTTTTGACCCCTCACCTGTATTATGATCTATCCATCTTGTCATCTCTCCCACACCCCAAGTTCTATAACAGGCATGTAGGTGTTTTTGGGCTGATGAGATGTGTTGGAATAGTCAGTTGCTCCCCCTGGGGGAGAAAAGGTTTCTGCTTTTTAAAAATGACAAAAATGTTGGCCTCTGTGTGTGTATGTGCACGCACGTGTGTGTGGCATGAAATATAGTAGAGGCAGCCCTCTGGATTCCTGAGGATGGCTGATGTGTTCCCAACTCCTGACAGTTGCCCACCCCTGAGATAAAAATAAAAGGTCCTTGGAACTGCTCTGGTTATAGCAGGGCTGGGCAAAAAAGGGTACTCCAGGTATTATTGAAGCTCAACTTCCAAATGCCCGGTTATGGGCTATACAGGCTAGAGTTCATTGGAGTTCCAGCTCAAAAACATCAGGGACTCTTTCACTGAGTAGTTACAACACTATGATTCTACTTTAATTACTCTGGTTCTTTCCTATGGAACCCTAGCATTTGCAGTTTAAGGGGGAATATTTAGAGTTCTTGGACAGAGGGTTCTAGCACCTCACCAGATCACAAATCCTAGGATACTATGGGATGTTGCCATGGCAGTTAAAGGGGAATCATAGTGCTATAATTGTGTACTGTGAATGAACCCCCAGAGGACTAAATTTGAAGTTTGGTGAAAAACAGACCGCCCTTTGCACCACCTTCCAGGTGGCTTGGGAGCATGGTGTTTACATGCTGCATACTCTCAAGCCACTCAGAAGCCACCTGGCCATTTATATGGGGGGCAGCTTCCAGGTGCTCCAGTGGTGCAGCGTTTATACACTGAACACTGCTGGAGCACCTTAAAACTGGCTTCTGGCTGTGGCTGGGAGGAAAAGCTGTCTTTTTCCCACCCCCAAGGAGTGGCTCCTAGCCACTCCTTTTTCAGCTGGCAAAAAGGCGGATTGGGGTTGTGAGATGTGGTTACTGTGTCCCCAATCTGGCTTCAGAAAGGGTGGCTTGAAAGAGTGGTCTGTTTCACAGCTTTGAGAGTTTTCTTGTACTCTGAACTAACTGGAGATGATGGTGGTAGCCAGGAGTGCATTGTTTCGGTTTAGGCTGGCATAATAACTGCAGATATATCTAGAGAAATAATAATAATAATAATAATAATAATAATAATAATAATACGGTTTATTTGTATACCGCCCCTCTGGCAAGCCAATCGAGGCGGTGAACAACAATGTATTACAACAAATTAAACAACAATATATTACAACAAATTTAACAAATTAAACAATATCAACAACAATATATTACAACAAATTTAACAAATTAAGCAATATACAACAATCACAATCACAACAACAGAGCAAAAAGCATCGCTACAAAACCCACAGCAAAATCAATAACAATAATCAGATCAATGACAATAATAAAATAAAATCAATAACAATAATAAAAAATATACAATTTTAAAAAACAAATTTCTATATCATCTATATCTATATCAACTTTCTATATAGAAAGTCCAGGCTGGGGAAGAATGTGCCGCTTGAGCCGCTGGTGGAACCGCGGCTGGGAAGGGAGCTCTTAAGGGCTCTGCTCCGCCCTGCCACAGGTGGAGAAAGGCAGGGAAGGAGTCTCTGCCCCGGCGTGCCTGGTCCTCTCCGCCGCTTGAGCTGCTGGTGGAATTGCGGCTGGGAAGGGAGCTCTTAAGGGCTCTGCTCCACCCTGCCACAGGTGGAGAAAGGCAGGGAAGGAGTCTCTGCCCCGGCGGGCCTGGTCCTCTCCGCCGCTTGAGCCGCTGGTGGAATTGCGGCTGGGAAGGGAGCTCTTAAGGGCTCTGCTCCGCCCTGCCACAGGTGGAGAAAGGCAGGGAAGGAGTCTCTGCCCCGGTGGGCCTGGTCCTCTCTGCCGCTTGAGCCGCTGGTGGAATTGCGGCTGGGAAGGGAGCTCTTAAGGGCTCTGCTCCGCCCTGCCACAGGTGGAGAAAGGCAGGGAAGGAGTCTCTGCCCCGGCGGGCCTGGTCCTCTCCGCCGCTTGAGCCGCTGGTGGAATTGCGGCTGGGAAGGGAGCTCTTAAGGGCTCTGCTCCGCCCTGCCACAGGTGGAGAAAGGCAGGGAAGGAGTCTCTGCCCCGGTGGGCCTGGTCCTCTCTGCCGCTTGAGCCGCTGGTGGAATTGCGGCTGGGAAGGGAGCTCTTAAGGGCTCTGCTCCGCCCTGCCACAGGTGGAGAAAGGCAGGGAAGGAGTCTCTGCCCCGGCGGGCCTGGTCCTCTCCGCCGCTTGAGCCGCTGGTGGAATTGCGGCTGGGAAGGGAGCTCTTAAGGGCTCTGCTCCGCCCTGCCACAGGTGGAGAAAGGCAGGGAAGGAGAGAAAATGGTATTTGTTTCAGTTAACCATGTTCTAGTGACATCCAAGCTGACTACCGTAATATATTTTCTGTTTACTCTTCAGCTGGTATAAATTATGTGCTGATAGGGGCTAGACTGTGGAATATGTGTCACCTATCCATTTTCAACCAAAATGGTTGCCAGTGAGTTTCTTGGTTCAAATTGAAGTGCTGATATTTAATTCATTAAATTGTTTATTTCAAAGTTATTTCAAAGATTATTTTTATCCATAGAAATCTGCATATACTTTGACATCATTATCAGAGACTCTGCCTAAGTATCTAGGGTGGTAGGCATGAGGGATAGGGGATTCTTGGTATGAATTCTTGCTCGTGGAACTCAGTTTCACTGATGTCTGCTGGTGCCATCACTACAGGCCTTTAAACAGCCCTGAAAATGTATCTGTTCACCTTAGTCTACAACTGGGTTATTTCATTGTGTGCCATTGGGGATGTGACACTAAATGTTTTAACTGATATTTGTCAATTATTGTTTTGTTTTGTTTTTAGGATTTTAGTTTGTACGGTGTCTGGAGAGTTTATTTTCTCTTTCTCAAATAAAATAAAATAAAATGATAGTATATTTCATAGAAGTACTGGTTTTGTTTCAATGTTTCATTACTCTGGAGCACCACCATTTAATTCAAGAACAACAGATAACCACAAAAACATCGGTTCCCAGAGCAAACAAATCTTAGAGAAAGTATTGACAGATGATATTTTAATTGGTTTGACCTCTAAAGTGATTAAATAATCATGAAACCTCTTCTGTTTAACAAGTGCTTGAAGTACTTTATATTCTTGTCTCAGAGTGGAACAGTTTCTAGCAGAAACAGTGTGATTGATTTTTCCATAACAAATACAATGTTATGGTCTGTTGTTTCCATAGCAAATGTGCAAGAATCTGTCTTCAGGCTTTGGTTGCAGCCTGGCACTCTCAGGCAGTACTTTATGTGGCCACATCCTTCCATTACAAGTATGAGTGGATTAATATTGATCCCCACCCCCATACAGCCTTCTTATCCAGGTCTATTTTAACAGAAATAAATTATACAGATGACATATGGGGATATGCTTGCTCCTCCTTCTTCATGGCAAGGATTATTGCTTTCTCTCAAAACCAGCAGATTCTAATTATTTTTAATTAGAGTTTGGAAATGTATTACATTTTTATTTTAAGAGCACAATTCCCAGAATCCCCTCAATCAAATTGAATATTCACTATACTATCTGGAGGAATCTGGGCATAGCAACCAAAAAAAGTAACTTTTAAAAATGCTTCCCATAGTAAATCTCCAGTAGGAAAGCTCAGCAATTATTGGTTGCCAGGATACTGTGGTTCAATAAAAGCTTTCAAGTCTTTCCAGATGTTGGCAATAGTGAGACTGTGACAGACACATAAACACGATTTTTCCTAATTGTGAGACTCAAAGGCACTGAATGCCTTTCAAGTGCATTCTGCTTATCTGTTGCTTCATTGACATTTGGGAAAAGACCAACTGCTTGGAAGGAATTACAAGGTTCCTGTCTCTGTTCCCAAGAGCATAACAAGGAACACTGCTCCCTGATGCTGTCAGCACTGACAACAGCTTCTTTTCCTTTTCCAACCACCAACTGGATGAGGACAGAGGAATGAAAGGAAATGTCTTTAAACACCAAAGAGTTGCACAGTATCATCTGGTATGGTTCATATGCAGGTTACACTGTAGCTCTATTTAGGCATGCACTGAGCAGGAGGAGATCAGTCTCAAGAGTGAATTTTACAGCAAGAAAATGAGAGATGAGGACAGGACAGCAACTGTACCAGTGAAATTAACAATATTAGAAGATACTTGCAGGGTCAGATCATTCAGACAAATATTCTTGTCCATACTGATCAACCAGTTACCTATCAGCATATCATGGAAAACTAATCAACCCCCACCCCCACCCCATTATAAGCTTGGTAGTTCAGGATAATGTTGTGGTTGTAGTATATCTTGATTTCAGTAAGACATTTGATAACATCTGTGATAATATTGTTGTGAACAAGTTTGTAAAATGTGGGTTCTTGAATGGATTTATATTTGTTTGATGGACTCTAACCATAGGGTGTTCAGCAATAGTTCCTCAACATCCTGTATAGAAATGACAAGTGGGGTACTGCAGGATCCTGTTCTTGGGACCAGTATTGTTCAACATATCTATAAATAACTTGGATGAAGGAATAGAAGGAATGTTCATGACATTTGCAGATCACACTAAACTGGAGAGGATATTTAACATCTCAGAAGTTATAATCAGGATTCATTATGACCTTAACACATTGGAGAACTGTGATAAAAATGACAAAATGAATTTTAACAGGGATGAAATGAATGTCCTACATTTAGGAAGAACTCAGATGTGCAAATATGGAAAAGGTGCTGCATATCTTGACAGTATGGATGAAAAGGATGTAGGGGTCTTAGAAGACCAAAAGCTAAACATATCAATAGTGTGATGCGACAGCAAAAGAAGCTAATGTAATTCATCAAGGCTGTATCAACAGATGTTGGATGTCCATATCAAAGGAAGTAATGGTACCACTCTATTCTGTTTTGGTCAGACTTTTCATGGAATACTGTGTCCATTATATCTTGTGTCTAGGATATTAAGTCAAAATGTGTCTAGAGGCTGATAACCAGGGTGACAATGGCCTGCGAACAAAGCTCTGTGAGGAACAGTTGAGGGTATGTTTAGCCTGGAGAAGACAGAAACGATATGATAGTCATCAAATATCTGAAAAGCTGACATAGAGAAGATGGAATGAGCTTATTTTCTGGTTCTAGATTAAAATCAATAGATTCATATTACAAGATAGATGATTCTGACAGTATGAGAGTGGGCAAACTCACTTGTAAGGTGGTAGATCTCAAGTGTTAGAAGTTTTTAGAAACAGGCTGGATGATCATCTGTCAGAGATGCTTTGGCTGCAGATTGCTGCATGGCAGGGCATAAGACTGGATGACACTTGGGGACCCTCTGGACATGAACAACTATAGACCAGTTTCACTCCTTCCTTTCCTGAGCAAAGTGATTGAGAGGGTGGTTGCTCTTCAACTCCAAGCTGTCTTGGAGGAAACCGATTATTTAGATCCATTTCAAACTGGCTCTGGGACAGAATATGGAGTTGAAACTGCCATAATCACCTTAGCTGATGACCTTTGTCTGGGCATCGACAGGGGTAGTGTTACCCTGTTGGTGTTACTGGATCTCTCATCAGCTTTTGATACAATAGATCAGGGGTAGGCAACCTTTCCCCTTTAAGGGCCGAGGGACTTCAGCTCCCAGAAGCCTCAGCCATGTTGGACAATAGTCCCATGTTGGCCAATAGCTCCTGGGATTCTGGGAGCTGAAGTCCCTCGGCCCTTAAAGGGGAAAGGTTGCCTACCCCTGCAATAGATCATGACATCCTCTTGGATCACCTGAAAAGCTTAGGAATTGGAGGCACTGCACTCCAATCCATTCCTTCCTCTCGGCCAGATTCCAGAGGGTGAGGCTTGGGGACAGTTGCTCTACAAGGAAAGAGCTTAATTGTGGCATCCCACATGGCACCATCCTGTCCCCGATGCTAATAATAATAATAATAATAATAATAATAATTTTTTATTTATATCCCGCCCCTCTGCCAGGCAATCGGGGCAGCATACAGAATTCAAAACATCAAATCAAATCCAAATCAAATCAAATCCCATCCCTCAATCCCACCCCCACTCACCTTTATATTGCTATTCAATATATACATGAAGCAGCTGGGAGAGATCATCTGGAGATATGGGCCGGGGTGTTATCAGTATGCTGATGACACCCAGATATATTTCTCCATGTTTTAGTCTTCAGCTTTGACTTCAGGTGGCATCTCTCCTCTTAATGATTATCTTAAAGCAGTAATTGGATGAGGAAATACAGATACTGAATCCAGAAAAAAAGGAGGTACTTACAGTAGTGGCTCTGAACTCAGGTATTGGAATACAACCATCAGTCCTGGATGGGGCCACACTCTTCTCTAAGGACTGTGTTCATATTCTGGGAGTGCTCCTGGATTCGTTGCTTCAGATGATAAATCAGGTAACTGCAATGGTCAGGAGTGCATGTTATCAGCTTTGGCTGATACACCAGCTGCACCCTTTCCTGGAAGTTGGGGACCTTGGAACTGTGGTGCACATGCTGGTAACCTCTCGTCTTGATTTCTGTAATGTGCTCTATAATGTGCTACCCTCATACTTGGTCCAGAAACTTCAACTAGTACAGAATATGGCAGCCAGGCTGGTCTCAGGAACAATGAGAAGAGATCACATAACAAAGATCTTAAGATCACTAATAATAATAATAATAATAATAAATTATTTAATTATAGCCTGCCCAATCACAAGGAATTTGGGCAGGTTACAGCAATAAAAATACATAGAATACAACAAAATTCAAAATTAGTCCCTTCCCAACCCCCCCTCCCCATCCCAATACTAAAATTAAAATTAAACAATCACAATTAAAAACAAAAAATACAAAATGTTTAAAAGAAAAGGGCTTCCAACTTCACTGGCTTCCCATTAGTTTCCAGGCCCAGTAAAAGGTGTTGGTTATCACCTTTAAAGACCTAAATTGCTTGGGTCCAACCTATCTTCAGGACTGCCTCCTCCCGTATAATCCACCCCACGCACTTAGGTCCTCTGGGAGAAATCTGCTGCAGCCTATAAAAACTAGACTGTCTGCAACTGCCCAGAGGACCTTTTCGGCAACCACTCCCAAATTATCGAATAGCCTGCCAGATGAGATCCATCATATTACCACCTTAAACAGCTTTTAAAAAGGGTATTAAGATGGATCTCTTCTGGCAGGCCTTTCCTGAAAAGATATCCCAGCCACACAAAAAAGTCCAACCTTCTTATCCCTGATTCTGCTGCAGTTATTGTTTATCTGTGTTATTATTTTAAGTGTGTTTTAAACGATCAACTGTTTAATAGTATTTTAAAGGGAGGGTTGGAATTGTGGGATACAGAATGTATATTTTAATGTTGTAAGCCACATTGTGGCATTGTGCAGAGGGGCGGGATAAAAATAAATCATTATTATTATTATTAATTTCCAGTTCTACAGTTCTTTGAGCCTATGTCACATCATAAATTTATCTTGTTCCTGGGAAGTCATGCAACTGAAACACACTAAATATAGGTTGTTGGCATATGTCCCCCATACCATCAGCTTAAGTCTTTGAGTGTTTTCCATTGTGTAACTTCATTTTTGTTCTTGCTTTTATCAAGCAAGCTAATGTCTTGTCTGAGAGAGGAAATAAAGAAAATTGGTTAGAGCAAACATCCAGTTTAATATCTTCCACATCCTGTTTAAAGGCTCTTAATTTGAAAGTCTAGGAGGATTTCTGCCAGATGAGCCATTATCTGGATTTATAAGTCTCCTAGTAAATTACCAGATAGGTGGGAAATCCCCCTAACTGGCTAATTTGCTGTGAAAATATTCAGTTCTGTGACAACTTGCAGTGTTGGCCACAATAATGAATAATTTGCTTACTACAAAATGCAACATCCTCTCTGAACTACTTTGAAGTTGAAAGAAATTATTTTATCACATTCTAGAAAATCATTTCACTTTCCATCTCTGGAGAAAAGCAAGAAATTAATTGTGATACTGACAGCTTACTTTGTGGAAAGTAAGAGGAATAAAACTTCAGAAAATTGAATGCAAATGTAAAAATAAATATAAATTAACATGAGGCACAGCTCTACAGCATTTCTGTTGAAAAGGTATACCTCTTTAAAAAGAAAAGTTGCATGGTATAAAAGGGTTCCTGTGAACTGTGAAATCTGCCAAATATTGACTCTTTGCAGAAATTTGTTTCATCCCATGTGGTTACTGTAGAAATCAAAATCATGCAAGGCAGAAGTATGTATCATAGAAATCAATAAAATTTGTAATGGGTACATGGAAAGCATTCTAAAGGAAAAGATTTGCACTGCAGTAAAAAAAAAAAAAAGAGAAAAACTGAATGTTTTTGTTGGTTCAGTTTTGTTTTTGTTTTTTTAAATTACACTATACCTCTGGAATACATTATTTCTCAGGTTCCTCTTAAAGGAGACAGTCTGTTTATTTCTGTTTTAGGAGGAACCTTGGGGCATGTATATAAAATGTCAGCAATAAATCTGAAAAATGGTAAGAGTAACACTAACAAAACACATCTGTCCTTAATGCAGATAATAAAAACATGGAACATTTCTAAATGAAAAAAGAAATTAAAGTATTACCTGAATGCTGATAGATTTCTTAGTTGTTGTAGTCTGTAGGGTCTAGGATATTGATGTCCAATGAACTTGATTTATACCATCCAGCCTGAGAATGCAGTTTCTTATACTAGACAAAACCTGCAAAGTCTCATTTGTCATGTATGGTAGTGATTAAGACTAGTACCTTTACCACCCACCACATCCATTTGAACTAAGTAGGGGAACCAGGTGAACATGTGGCATTGCTGTTGGCACATAGAATGTGGGGCCTGTGATCATTTAAAGTTCATGTGTGCATTAATTTCCGCGAAGACAACCATGGGGATTTCTTGCCGAACTGAGACTATCCCGGTAGTTAGAATTTTTAAGAAACAGAAAACATTTTTCCTAGTGCCTAAGCAAAACATTCACAAGAAATAATTCATTTACTGTACTGTCCCAAAAAGTAGATATGCTTGATAAGTAAGCAGGCATTTTGCAATATTTTATGAAAATTTCCCTTATCATATTGAATAAAAGTGAAAGTGTCACTCTCAAATTTTAAGTCAGATGGTATGTTAGAGACCATCTGGTCCTCTCTAGAGCTCAGTGGAGGATTTGCAGCTACAGAATGACTATGAGATGAATTTTCATCCTCTGTTTATATACATTTAGAGAAGAAGAGCCCACCACTTCCCAAGTCAGAGTGTATTTCTGTCAGGCAGCTCTTACTATAATAATTGCCATGGGCTGCCTGATCTCTTTCTCAGAAACACCTCTTATTGACTACCCATCTCTTCCCTCACTGCAGTGTAGCAGAGTGCTGGGTTGTTTTGCTTGTTCTCCAAACAATATAACACCCGCAAATCCTTGTTCTTCCTTATTTTATCTGCTGGTACCTAACAACTTACAACAAGCAGGATCTGCAACGAGGGGATATTCCATGACATTATTGTTTTATAGTTTTGCTCTGAAATGAGTTTTTTTTTCCTGGCTGTCTTCTGGAAAGAAAATAAAAAGTTGAAATATTGATAATGGAATTAGTGGAAGTATCAGTCATACATACATTGGGTCTACTGCATACTTCCTGTCTTTGGGGAAAAAAATAAACGTTTTTACTCCCTCACAAGTATGCAAGTGCTCTAGTGCTCTAGTGCAGAGTTAAAACACAACTTCTAATAATGTTCTACTGATTCCTCTTTTCTGGCAGCCAAATAAAAATTAATTGTTTATATAACTATTTCACAACTACATGGAAAACCAATTTGCAAAGATTATATTGTAAACTTTTTTTTTTTTTTAAAGAATCTCTGATTTTTATGGAAGTAGAATGGGAGGAGATAGTTTTCCTTTTCTGGACATGCAGGGTCCTCATTTGGCTGTTTTGGTTCCCTTTCCTCTAGTTTCCCTCCACTTTGGTACTTCCATGAACCTTGGTCTTTCCCTGAGCCTACTGAGACCACTCATTTCTTATGTAAGAATTATGTTCACTATCAAAACATGGTTTTCAATATTTGATAAATAGATGAGCCAGTTTAACTATTAATTAAGATTTCAGGTGAAATGTAAGACAGACTCTTTTCCCTTTAATGGATGTGCAGGAGAAGGACTTTCAGTGGGTATTGTCTGCAAGACAGGAGCCCTGTCCTGTTTTTTCACCTGACAATCATACCACGGTTACGATTTATAACCTACTCAGGTTGAGCTCTTATACATTTGTAGCATAAAGGGAACATACTCCAGCAGCAGCAGACTGTTTTGTTGACTCATTTACACTGTCATATTTCAATTTTGAAAAGGATGAGAATGAGAAATGGCACAACCTGTGTTTGAAAACAGAAATTAGAACAATTGATATAATCAAAATATTTCCCCAGAAAAACTGAAATGTTTATGGAGCAGTCTTATGGCTCCTGCAAGGCATCTCAAGATACATCTGGCCTCCCTCTCTAAGGCAAAAGAGAGAGGTCTGATTGGGAGGAAAATTCTGCATCCACTTCCTCTATCCCACAGCCCTTATGGAAACATCTCCACCCTTTCCTTCTATATTCTTCTCATACCTTCAATATCATAAAACAGGTTGCCAGGGTATGATGAGGCTAGTCTGGAAGAGATCTAAAACTGGACATGTCCCCAAACTGTCTGTCTGGTAATCCAAACTGTCTGTTATTTAATGGCATAATCTTATCTAATTTAATTTCCTCCCACTCTTTTCAATGGGAGGAAACTTATCCAAGGTTGATACACCTTACTAGCCAGGCAGATTCAGGACAGGTCTATGTGCCACACTTTCAATAGGAAATAGACATTTAAAAGAAATGGGGTGGGGGTGGGAAAAAGGGAGCAAGAATCCCATACCCCATCAATTCCAGCCTGCTGGCATAAACTCAAGAGAGCTTTGGGTGTCTTGGAGACTCTAATATCAGAGGTCTCTGAGAGATAAAGGTTCTGTAAATGTAAATGCAAATTATCGATTTGTATGGCCTAGTAATGAATCCAGAGTAATTTCTCATGGTTATTTATATTATGTTATTGTTTGTAAGTATGTTTTTTTAAGTGATGGTTTTAAGATTGCTCTCTGTTGGAAATTATTAAATAAAACTTCTGCTAAAGAAAAGCTGTTTGATTTTTGGAGGGTGATTGATTGGGATTCTGCCCTCTCTTGACACATCTAAAGGAATTAAGGTGTTGTGTGTGTGCGCGCGTGTGTGTGCCTATATACACACATGAACTCACACATATTCTGCTTGCCAGTTCATTCTCTTCTAAGAGTCATTAATCTAGTAGCCTTAGTAAAAGGAGGGTAAAAAACCTGAATGTTACCACTGGCAGATGTATTTTTTGCATCAAAGAGTATTTAGTTTGTGAGGGTTATTTTTGCATGTGTTGTATTTTCTTGGTTAACTCAACAAAATAAATGAATCTGATGAAATCACATGAAGTATTTGTTTTACGGCTCCTCTAATGCAGGATAAATTGTTATTTATGAGGTGCCATTGAAGAAAATTCTGGAGGAAGTTGAGTATAAGATTAAGGGATTATTAAATCAACTTTATTGTTTTTCCAAAACTTAAAAATGCTTTATAGCTGCAGTAAATTGTATAAGCGTGTTATCAACCCATAAATTTTAATAATTTAATGAACATTCTTTTGCAATGTTGGGCACAGGGCCAGATCCTTGAGCTGTTTGCACAATTTGCTTTACTAGTAATGAACTGTTTATCTGGCTAATGCATACATGATCTCTTGTCATTTATAAGGGATGGTTTTAATGATTACTTATTACTTTTTAATAGTCTACCAGTTGGACATCAAAGTCAGATAAGAATCTGTCAACCTCACCTCCTTCTTTCTCCTGGGGTTGTAGCTTGGGACTCATGTGTATCAGTAGGCAGAATAAGAAATGGCTTTGTTTGTTTGCTCGGTTCAACCATTTTTGTGAACGTTCAAAGAGAATAAACATGAAGACAAAATGCCTACAAGAAAGGCAATGAACTATAATCTTCCTCTTAGTTTTCTTATGTTGTAGGCCTGTGGTGAAAGTCAGGGTGATATAGTGGTTTGAGTGTTGGACTAGGATACTGGGATACCAGGGTCTCAGTGCCCACTCAGCCATGGCAACCCACTGGGAGACCTTGAGCAAGTCCTCTTGTTCAGAGGAAGGCAAAGGCAAACCACCTCTGAACAAATATGGCCAAGAAAACTCCATGATACATTCACCTTATAGTCATATCAGAAACAACTTGAAGGCACATAATGACGATAAACAATAGTCAAAGCACATGACTATTAGCATTGGGAGTGGGATATAAGTACTAAATCAATAAGAAAGATTCCAAAGTGCTCTTAGCAATGTGTAATGAGTAAAAGCATTAAATGAGTACTCAATGAACTGGCTGGAGAGAGAGCCAGTGGCTCGTAATAAATCTTTAAGATTAATGAAAAGGGCTGCCAAGAACCATCCAGATGTGTGAAAGAAAGATGGTGTTGGAAACAAATGCTTATTTGAATTATCTAGTCCTAAATTTGGGAAATTTAGATAATTAGATATGAAATATTCTAAGTACCTTCTTCTGACATGCTTATTTTATGTATTCTGTTTCATTTATATCAATACAATAATTTACAATATAAATCAAAACAATATATTGCTTTATATATATAAACAATATACACACACAATTAAAATAAGATAAAATACAATATAGTACCAAAGTTTAAAAAAACATTAAAAATTGATCTGATAAACACTTTAATTTGAAACAATTAAAATGGTGCAATGAACTATATCATACACCAATGAACATCCTTCTGCTGTAACCAGTTAAAACCTGAAGGGCTGTTTAAATTATTATTATTATTATTATTATTATTTTAAAAGCCTGTCTGCCAGTGGAAAGAAAGCAGGGCCGGGGTCAGCTGAGCTTCTTCTGAGAAGCTATAACCTTTGAATAACCACAAAAAAGCTTTCTGTTATGTCTTCATCAGATGAGCCTGTAAAGGGGAGGGGGCAAGAGAAAGACCTCCTCCAAGGACTGCAAGGTTTTTAGATAGTCTGGATCTAAGCCTACAAGGTTCTAGTGAGCATTTTTGACAGAAAAAGGCACATTAACAATCTTGTATAGGACATTTCAGATGGTTCAGACTTCACATAATTTTGTATATTGTATTTCAATGTCTAAAGAAGAAGAAAAGCAACCTTGAAATCAGCCCTATCCAAGTGTTGTAAGGACACATGTGAGCATAAAGGGTTGAGGGAGCATGGAAGTGTGCATCCCAGCTCTACCACCAACTTGTGTCGGCTCCACACAGGACCTTTTGTTAAACAGGAATGTGGAGGGAGATTGTAGGTGCATTCCAACTCCTTCCTGTGACATTATTATTATTATTATTATTATTATTATTATTATTTATTACATGTATTTATATCCCACCCATCTCCCAGGACTGGGACTCAGGGCAGCTTACAACATTAAAAAACAACACAATTAAAAACATACAAAAATAGTACATTAAAATAGAATTAAATTACTACAATAATTAAAACAGATTACTAATACTTTAAAAAGATAAAAATGTTTAAAATATATTAAAACAGTATAGCACCCCAGGCTGCTCTTTAAAAGCTTTCTCTTTTGAAAGCCTGTCTGAAAAGGAAGGTTTTTGCCTGTTGGTGGAAGGCCATCAAGAAAGGGGCCATTCTGGTCTCCAGAGCAGGGAATTCCAGAGTCTAGGGGCAGCCATGGAAAAGGCTCTCTTTTGTGTCCCCACAAGCTGTGCTTGGGATGGAGGTGGGATGGAGAGAAGGGCCTCCTCTGAACCTGGGCTAACTCATAGAGGGAGATACTGTCTGCCAAATAGCCTGGACCTGAGCCATACAGGGATTTAGAGGTCATCATCAGCACTTTGAATTCAAAGTGATAGTCCTGGTTCAAATTTCAGTTACATGAAAATCCAGCTTTTCTTCTCCTTTTCTACAGAAAAAATTCCTTGGAATGGTCATAATCCTTTGTGTCAGTTTTGTCAGCTGTTCTAAGCTAGAACTGGCTGCAGTACCAAGCCTCTCCAAGGGGCTGTTTGATACTGACACCTGTCACATGTCACTGCTATAAGATAAGCTGCATCAGTAGTCCACTGGTACAGCAGTTAGTTTACAGAAGAGAAAATCATCAGAGATCTTTAGCTGTTAGGTTCCAGCATCCATACATAACAGGTGGTAGAATCAGGCTCTAAAGCAACAAATTTTACCCAGACAATCCCAGGAACACTGCCAATCCTTGAAGCTGGTTAATGGATCCCTCAGACTGGAGTGCACCTTCCCTCAAGGCAAGGCAATGAGAAGGTGGATCCTCAGGGTTATCCCACAACCATGCAAAGGAAAATAAATTACATGGATCTGAACCTCCCAATCTAATAGCTAATTAGAAGAGTTCAAGAAGTTTGGTAGTAGAAATGTTTACCCCTGGTTGTCTGATATGTACTGGAACATTTATAGCAACATTTGACAGACCTAAGAGTTAGATCAAAGCAAGTTACTTCATAGTGTAACTATCAGATAAAAATGGTGCATTCTTTCTTTTAAACTGGCCTTGACTGTCAAATATATTGTGATTTCTCAGTGTCTGCAAGTTTTAAAATAGATAAATGCTGGTTATTGCAAGAGATACCAATGTAGTATAGTATTTCTCATATACCTACACTTTATTGGTAGTTTTAAAATTGTTGAAGAAGAGTGATTTGATTGAATAGTTCTTTCCCATTGTTAACAACATTTGTCCCCATAGGAAATACCAAGCTACTCTACTGAGGAATGCAGTTAACAACATTTTTCCCCATAGGAAATACCAAGCTACTCTACTGAGGAATGCAGTTACATGTACAAATTGTACTAAATGTCATATGTTAATTATTTATACTAGTTGTTGCACAGGATGTGCTTTTGGTTATATAAGAAATCAATACTCAGAAAATCCTAAAAAACATTATTTCAATGAAAACATGCTTCCCTTTGTGTGTTTTTTGTGTGTGTGCTATAATAGCAAATACAAATTATTTACTTGAAAATTTATCTTATTGCTAAGAGCTGTTGTGTTTATTTTGGTTTAATCAAGTGGAGAGAACTAAGTCTTTGTTTTAAGGATATATTCTATTTGTTTCTGGCTGAAGCATAATTTTGGAGGTTAAACAGAGTGTTGGAATTTAGCCAAAAAAAAAGGGGGGGGAGGGGGGTTGAGGATTCATCCAGATTGCTTACTGCTTCTTTTCCTACAGGGACTTTTTAAAATATATATAGGATCCTTCAGGTTTTCCCTCCTTCTCCTCTCCCAACTTATTTTTATTCCTGTGTAAACAGTGATGTGTGTGTGTATTAAAGTGATCCATCCTGGAGTCTTTCTTGTTAGCTGGGTTGCAACATTCAGTGTGAGTGTATAAAATCACCCTTAGCTCATTCCTTTAATTCTTTTTTTTGGGGGGGGGAGGGAATATATCTACAGCATTATCATTATATTGCTAAGCTCCAATGATGATTTTGTTGTGCTCAGAAGAGACTAAGCTCTCCACACAAACACACACATACACACACATACTGGACAGGAAATTTTACAGAAGTCTTGCATTAACCCACTCCAAGGATTATGGCTCAGAATTATAAATTCAGTTTTGTGACCTCCTTCTTTTGAGCTTCTTTTTCCTTTCACCTCTTTGTCCCTCTCTTCTGTAATTTAACCCCATCTGCCTAAGTGGTAGGTGTGTGTATTTCTGTCTACACAAGCAAGAACCTGGTATTTCTTCAGAGTGCTTGCCAACTAAACAGTCAATCCCTAGAGAACTGTATTCCAGCCCACAGAGGAGAAGGACAGTCAAGAAGAGATGAAAAGTTGATGGGACAAAGAACCTCCTCATAAGATTGTCTATTCTGCTAAAGATGCCATGACAGTCTCTTGTTGTTTAGAGTGTTCCAGAGCCCAAGTTATATTTGTGGTCCGCAATCCCTGATTCATAAGAAGTTAATTGATGCATTATTGCTGTCTGTGTTTAAGGATCCCCCCTCCCCACCCCAGGTGCAAAAAGCCTGAACTCCTGCAAATTGCACTTGGCTGGATCACATTCTATTCATCTGGGATGAGGAGTATTTTATATATGTAGACTATCATAGTATCATAGGCTGGTTATTTTAATTCCAAGGGTAAATTATTTTAAAATAACAAATAGTAAGGACAATTTGAAAAGAGGTGGTGTTATCTGCCTCTGGACCTCCTGTTTTGTACACCAAATACTACATAAAGGTGCATTATTTGTTCCAGGAAGCTAGATTTTGAATTCCTTAAAACTAAAGTCTTTTTCTGGGATCCATGCAGAAATTAGTAAACTAAAGAAAGGGTCAGACAAGTTTAAGTAGATGAGAATATTAAAAGAATGGGAACTTTATAGTAGAATGGGTAAGAAATGTTTGTTGTTGTTGTTGTTGTTGTTGTTGTTGTTTTTAAAAAAATCTGAGGAATGATTTTTTCACTCCCAAGGATGCAGGTGGGGGATGGTTTGGTGGATGTGGAATTGTGATATGTATTTTTCAGTTTTATTCTACAATAGTTTTTGAACAGGTTTTTAACTTACCTTTAAATGGTCATTTGATATGAATGCAATGGTTATTTCCCCTGGTTTTAACATAACTGCATTTGAATGAGATTGTTTAGTTTGCTGATGATTAACTAAATGCATTAATGCTTTTCTAATCACTTTCTCATTATGGCTGTTTGTGTGTGTGGAAGGGAGGATGATCTCAACCAGCACAGCAATAAGGGCACTGGAGCTTAGAGATATAATTGATAGTGCTAAAAAAAGACTAGTAAAAAAATAATTTAAAAATTGAAAGGAATCATTTTGGAGCAAGAGAAAGAGGAGGTCCTGTAGGAGTGGAAATTGGCCCTTGGAACCCTGGAGCCTCCTTACCTCTGCTGTATATGGGGAAGAGTCTGTTCCTACATCTATATATAACATTTTTTATTGAGTGTCCAGATTTTGTTGTTCTTGTTGATGCCTTCAAGTCATTTCTAACTTATGGTGACCCTAAGGCAAAAATATCATGCAGTTTTCATAGCAAGTTTCAGTCAGAGGGAGTTTCCCATTGCTGAGGCTAAGAGAATGTGATTAGCCCAAGATCACCCAATGGACGTTTTCACACTTGGGGTCTAAAGCCGTATGGAAGCAATGAAAGAATCATACCGGAATGGATCCTGCAGCTTCAGATCGGTGACAGCAGCATCATTCCGGTATGATTCTGGCCGCGGCAGATGCAATTCCTTTTAAAAAGAGGAATTGCAAAGAACGGGGCTGATGCCGGGGATGGGACAGGATGGGGCGGGGTGGGGCGGGGCTTGCTGCGACGTCGTTTGAACACATGGAGAAAGGACCCGGAATGATGCCGGGGATGGCACTGCGACGTCGTTTGAACACACTGGCAAAGGAGCTGGCATGGGGCCAGAGTGAGGTAGGATTGCTTCTGCCTTAAGCCCAGTGTGAAAACGTCCAATGAGTTTCTATGGCCAAGCAGGAATTAATTCTGGTCTCCCAATACTCAAACAACCACACCACACTGGCTATCAGAATAATGGTGTCTAGATTTTGTTGTTGTGTGCCTTCAAACTGTTTCTGACTTTTGGTGACCCTAAGGCAAACCTATCACAGGGTATTCTTGGCAAGTTTAGGGGCTCATTCCCACTTACATTTAAACTGGTTTGCAATTTGCCTTCACTCCATGTCAGTTAATTGGTTCCAAAAGGTCCATCATTCCCACTATGAAAACATATCTTTTCATTATTCCCTTGTAATTACTTCTTTTTGGCATGATTGTTGTAGTTTGTGCTGCTTCAAAATGCATGGCAATCATCTGCGTGTCATCAGGGATGCAAGTGGCAACACAGTGAGGATGGGGCCATTCCAGGTGCTGAGCAAGGTGACTTTAGCAACTGAGCCTTCCTCTGCCCCTCAGCAACCCAGGCTCCTCAAGCACATCATTTCCCCTTTGAGCAGCCTGGCTTGGGAACTATATTTTTTTTTTTAGAAAAAAATTGACAGAATATGTGATCCATTGGTTTTACAATCATTTGCCTCACTGAGCTGTGGTTGGTCTGATTGCCTGGTGCGCCACCCAAGTAACTGCAAGTAGTTGCAAATATAATGGATCACATATTCTATCATTTTTTAATATATATATCATGCACCTATAGGTCACACCACAAGCACAAAGGCAGTGCTGGATGGGGAGGGGAATGGCTGATTTCCTCAAAACTGAGGAGGGATGGTAAACATCCCTCTGACATTAGTCCCTCCTCTCCAGAATGATGTGATTCAGATCCATCGTTCCCACTTGTTGAACACACTTTGGAACTGATTTTTTTTTTCAAAAGAACCACCAAAAAACTAGTGTCAGGAAACAGCAGGTTTTTTGCATTTGCCTCACTTCATTGCGGTCGAAACCTAGCACAGTAGGATCAGAACCAGTTTCAAATGGAGACGAGACACTTATAACCCCTTTAGCAATTCACTTTAAATCATAGTGGGAATGAGGCCTAGGTAGATTAATGGTATCTTATTGTAGGATTCTAGTTGCTTTGAATCTCAGTGCTGATCATCCCTGACAGATTATGGGCCTGGATTGCAAAAATAAACTAGCTGTTGTTTCTACATGAGTATTACTTGCATTTAGAAACTATATGTATGTATTTCTCTCCCTCTCTCTTCCCAGTATAATACTATTTATAACACATATAAAACTGGCACACATTGCTTCAGCTACACTTTTGACTTAATGAAGAGCTTAATAAAAATCGGCATTCATGGCTCCTGTGTAGACTGATAAATTAGCTAATGCAAAAACTAAGTCCTTATGTATTATGCAAAAGATTAGTCTTTACATTTGCATAATGTGCTACAAATGACCTACTGTTTCAAGGAGTAGCAGCTCAGTTAAATGTGATCTGAAAGCCAAAGTGACGTCAATAAACTAATTACTCTTAGCATGGCATATCTCATTCATTGTTGGGAGTTCAAGACCTCCCTCCATGCTCCACAGCACTGAGAGGACAGCTGAAAGGCACTGAAGGTGGTTCAAGGAAACAAGAGAGCCTTAATGAAAGAACGATATAGTCAGTGGGGTGGGAGGTTGATTATTCCCATTTTTCTAAGTGTCAGAACTTATTCAATCTTTTGCCAATGGCATAGAGCTTGTTTGATTAGATCTGCCATCCTTTATGCTACCTTATCTCAAAAATGCAAATGAACTCATAGATCTGAAATATGTCACCCCTAATTCAAGGGTCAGGTTTATTTGAGGCAAAAGCTCTTTCAGTTTTCAGGAAGACTATTTAGGAAGGTCAGGTAGGTGCATGCGAATCAGAACATATGTCATTTGAAGAGTTTATATTTGTGGTTTATTGAGGAGAGGATGCCACATAATGTGTATATATATATATATATATATATATATATATACTTTATTTAGAGAAAAAAAATCTTCAGGAAGTGTACTTCTAAGTCCAAAATAAAGAATGAAAATGCTACATTGGATTGCAACCCCTCCCCCACTAGCCAGACAGTATCCAAAGGAACTTTTCCAGGTTCTGCACTGTAAAGAAGGGAAGTTTGACTCTTCCCTGTTGTCCATTTTTTCATCCTATGCATCTGATGGGAGAAGAAGCTAGTTTTGAAGAGAATAACAACGGTCAGAAGGTAAGTATCTCTTCTCCATCATTTCTTTATTCTAAATCATATTCCGTTTGTTCCTTTTAAGAATCAAAGGGAAGGATAAACTGAAGTGAATGTCACATCTCTTTGTGGCCTCAGTGATTTTACACATGGGGTGATTATTGTCATAAACCTGGAAATGGGACTTGGTATAATGCCAAATCCTTTTCCTTTTCCTTTTTAAATGAGCTGGGTGAATTATGTTGGTAACACTACAAATGTGCTTTGAGAGCTCTTTAAAAGTAACCATAACAAACAGTTTTTGAAATGTTCTTTGAATGTACTTTTGTCTGTCCTTCCCTTTTTTCTTCTGACCTCTCTATCAAGATTATGTCATTGTCTGACATATGACTGGTCATGTGCTGATCAAGACCTATAAAATCCAGACTATTTGAGATACTGTATCTTCACATAAAAACCTGCTAGAGCCCTGAGATCTCAGGGGAATACTTTCTCTCAGTCCCACCACCATTGCAGGGTCACCTGGAGAGGACAGGAGAGAAAGACTTCTTGGTGGCTGCTCCCACTCCCTGGAATGCCCTTCCATGGGAAATTAGGGTGGTCCCCTCCCTGCTTGCCTTTTGTTGGCATGCAAAAATGGTTTTGTTCAGACATGCTTTTAATATAAAATCACGGGATGGATTTTATATGTGTGTTATGTGGGGTGGATATTGCAGTTTTTAATGTATGTACTTTTATATTGCTTTTGTTTGATATTTTAAATTGTTTTTTACTGTAATGTGTTTTTAGGGTGTTTTTATTTGTGAGCTGCCTTGGGTCCCTTTCTGGGAGAAAGGCAGCATATAAATGAATGAATGAATGAATTAAATGTCCTGCATTTTCACTTGCTTATCTAACTTGAAGTTTTAGATATGCTTCATCCCTCCCCTTTTGATCTCAAGGACTTTGCAGACTAACTGTGCAACCCCAACTTAAAAGATGTGCTTGCTGGAGGGGGTTAGAAATAGGCAAAAATCTCTTCTGTTCCCTGCATTGGCCTTCTGTGGGCTGAACTACTATTATCCATTTGGCCTCCTTCTGATCTCAGACATCTCTGGAAGAGGAATCAGCTGACTGAGATCAGAACTAAAAAAGTGTTTGTAGTGGAGGTTGGGGGGAGAAGGGGCAGAACAAGGGAGAAGCTATGTCATGCCAGGTCAAAGCCTTCCCCAGTACAGGGACACAGTCACTAAGCAAGCACAAAGTTAGGTCAGGATCAGGATTAGCCTATGTAATTTTTGAACATTCTTAGACTGAGAGATTTTTATTTTATTTTATTTTATTTTATTTTATTTTATTTTATTTATATGCTGCCTTTCTCCTAATTGGACCCAAGGCAACTCGCAATAGATGCCTTAAAAGCAATGCAATTGTAAAACACCAATTAAAAATGACATATTAATATAACAAGTTAAACATATAAAACCATAAAAAACCTACAAACGCAAGCACCCCATTAAGAAGCCTCCCTGGGTGCAGTTACATATTAAAAGCATGCTTGAAGAGAAAAGTTTTGCCTGCTGAAAGAATAACAGGGAAGGGGCCAGCCTAGCCTCTTGTGGAAGGGCATTCCAGAGGGTGGGAGCAGCCACCGAGAATGCTCTCTCTTGTGTCCTCACTAAGTGAGCCTCTGATGTTGGCGGGACCAAGAAAAAGCCTTTCCCTGAAGATCTGGAGTTCTTGAAGATTCATATGGGGGAGATATGGTCTTTCAAATAGTCTGGACCTAAGCCATATAGAGATTTATAGATCATGAGCAGTAGATTGAATTGTGCCCAGAAATGAACTGGTAGCCAGTGATGTTATTTTAACAAAGGGATTATATTCTTCTTATAACTAGCCCCGGCAACCACATTCTGAAACATTTGGTGTAATTTCAGCTGGCTTAAGGCATCCCTCAATCATCATGAGATATTAGGATTGTGTTATAACCCTCTGCATATTTATTAAATTAGATGGTTTGGGGACAGAAATACATATGGTTAGACTCAGACTGGCCCGTATAAGCTTCTTAATTAATTGAGTCCAATATTGACAGTGTATGTGATTTTTTTTCTCTCTGATTGTTTTCATACTGACTACTATTCAAAGGAGCCCATTTTGTTTCAGACACAGGGGTAAAGCTGCATTCCTAGTACAATTAACATTTAGGATGTATCTAAAGCACAGAAACCTGTAGCACAGAATTCTAAATACCTCACCAAGCTACAAATCCTGGGATTCCATAGAGGTGAGTTATAGCTGTTAAAATGGTGCCATCAGACTGTATGAGTGTGTTGCATTGATAGAGCCAGCCAGCTCTTCCACACTGTACAAGTAAAGCAGTATGACACCACTTTAATGTCATGGCTCCATCCCGTGGAATCTGGGGATTTGTAGTTTGGTAAAGTATTCAGCCTGGTCTGTGAGAGAGCTCTGGTGCCTCACTAAATGACATATCCCAGGATTTGTCTGCTTTGGTCAGGCCTCACCTGGAATACTGTGTCCATTTATGGGCACCACAATTCAAAAAGGATGTTGACAAGCTGGAGTGTGTCCAGAGGAGGGTGACCAAAATGGTGAAGAGTCTGGAAAACATGCCTTATGAGGAACAACTTAGAGAGCTGGGTATGTTTAACCTGGAGAAGAGATGATTAAGAGGTAATCTGCATAAGTATTTGAAGGGGTGTCATATTGTAGATAGGATATGCAATGGCTCAAGTGGTTAAGACACTGACTCTGTTGATTGCAAGATTGGTAGGTTGGCAGTTCGAGGCCCAGGTGCTGCATGATGGGATGAGCTCCCATCACTAGTCCCAGCTTCTGCCAACCCAGCAGTTTGAAAGCATGCAAATGCAAATGGATAAATAGGTACCACTTCGGTGGGATGGTAAAGAGCATTCTGTGCAATCATGCTGGCTACATGATCACAAAGTAGTCTCTGACAACGCTGGCTCTTTGGCTTAGTAATGGAGATGATCACCGCTCCTTATGATCAGACACGACTTGACAACCTTGTCAATGGGGAATACCTTTACCTTTACCTACATATTGAGGATGGAGCAAGCTTGTTTTCTGCTACTCCAGAGAATAGGACCCGAAATAATGGATGCAGGTTACAAGAAAAGAGATTCTACCTAAACATTAGGAGGAACCTCCTGACAGTAAGAGTTGTTTGACAGTGGCACACATCCTTCAGAGTGTGGTGGAGTCTCCTTCTCTAGAGGTCTTTAAAGAAAGGCTGGATAGCCATCTGTCAGGAGTGCTTTGTTTGTGAGTTCTTGCATGGCAACTCTATGATTCTTTGATTCTGTAGGATAGAGTCATGGCCATTAAAGTGATGTCAAACTGCTTTATTTCTTCAGTGTGGATAGTCTTTAATTTGGTGAACTTCAGGGTGTTCACTATTATTAGAGTGTGTGCTATTATTGAATATATTAAATAATTCACGCAGCAGATTCCTGGGCACAGGAATGGAAGCCTCTTGGATCATTCCTTCTGAACATTTCCTTCATTTGGAAGACAGAACTGTAAGTAAAGATAAAAGGTTGCATGTCCTACGTCTCCTAAACTGGCCCTTTTCCCTCAGGTGTAATGAAGAGTACAATTTCATAATCAGCATTGAAATAAAAGTCAACACGCAGTCTAGTTTTCATCTATGCATGAAATGGGTGGGGTCCTTATCTTGTCCTTTGCTTTAGGCAAAACCCCAACAGATTAGGCTGACTCTAACAAAAACTATAGCCTCCTTTTGCTATGACATGGGAATGGCATGTGAAATTATGAGCCTAAGAGGTACAATTTCAAATTATTACTAAAGCTTAAAATTAAATTCATCAGAAAGGATTTAGTGTGTGTGTGTGGGGGGGGGGATATATTATATTTTCTGCATGTCTGTGCAGCTGTCCTTTCAGCAACCAACAAGGTGCTTTAATTAGTAATGTTCTTTCCATTTCACCCACAGTAGCTGAAAGATTCTCCTGAGATCTATATTCCGTTATGATTTTGTTTAATCCTATTATTAAAGATAATAAATCTTAACTGCACTGGACTATCATTGGTACACCAATGATGCCATTATTGAACCAAATAATTATTAAGCTTTACAATTCCACTTAAGACCTGACAATAACAAATCATGGTTATAGGTTATTCAAAGTAAATTACTTATAAAACACTAATAAAATTAATTGGGAGATGTTTGATTGAGTTGTTGAAATGGGAAGTCTTTATCACAGCCTTAGAGAAGCTGTTAGTTCCAGCTAGCTTGGTTCTTGCTTACTAACAAAGTGTAACTAAAGCCTAGCTGCTGAGATCCTTTTTAAAAATTGTTGATACTAGTCATGAGTCTTTGTGATTACCACTTCAATTGTCCATCCCATAAAATTAAATATATTACAAACATGCTTGACCAATGTGCCCTGAGATTTTTTCTTTTTTTTCCATCTCTGTCCAAAAATAAAGTCACTGTGCATAATTTCCTCTAAATAATCTTTGTCTCTCTTCCACACTCTGCCAACCATAACAGGAATGATGCTAAGTCTGGGATACTGTGGGATATACAAAACGGTGGCCAGACTGTCATTGTAATTGTTTGGGAAGGAGGAACACTTTACGAGACAGAAAATATTGCAGCCACTGCTAATAATGACACTCGCACCTAAAAAACCTAGTGAATCTCTCTTCCTCTTTGAGAAATTCAATGAAATAGTCCTCTGCCATAAATATGCTGGAGAAATTTGAGGCTGTAGATCCCACATGGGTTGTTCTGCTCAAAAAGACATTTTTTCCCCCTCCAAGCATTGTCTCCATCCAAAACCTTAACTTTCATACCAAAATCAAACAGAAAAACTGAAAGAAGCACTGTCTCCATAGCACTTGAAGTGCTTCTTTTTGTTAAAAAAGCCGCACTGTAGCAGCAGCATAATGGTTCTTGTTGCAGTTTTATGCCTGCTTAGCTTATTGAACACAGAGGGTCCCATTGAAGCTACATTCAATGGGACTAAGCCATGAAGACTGAACTGTAAAACAATATGGATTGTCCTCTTAGGAAAGGCACTGTCTCTTCATCTGTTTACTGCAACATAATATAGGCTCTTATGTTTCTTTTGTTTATTCTTGCCCTATTTCAGTTTGTGCAACTTGAGGGTGTGGACAGGATCCTGGAGATTTGAGAGCCATCATATGCAGAATAGATGACCTTCATGACCTTCCTGGAAGGTTTAATCAGGTGGCAGAGTCTCCTTCTTTGCAGGTTTTTAAACAGAGGTTGGATGGCCATCTGTCACGGGTGCTTTGATTGTGAGTTCCTGCATGGCAGGGGGGTTGGACTGGATGGCCCTTGTGGTCTCTTTCAACTCTATGATTCTATGAATCACAGTAATTAATGCCAGCAAGGCAGTTTCCTTATTGCCTAAAAGAAGCTGTGGTGAGGCCATTATTGGGGTGGGAGAGAAACCTCCTTGGAACCCACTATTCTGGAGAATTACTGGCCAATCACTAATATCCTTGTATTGGGTAAAAATTATTTTATTAGTATTAATATTTTATATTAAATGTGTTTTTGTTTTTAACCATTTTTTAAAAAAATAATAATAATGGCTGCAATCCTGTTGGTTAGTCCCAACTAAAATAGACCGTTCAATTATTTTTTTAACTATGAGTCAACACTAGAATGTTGGGATGAAAGAGAAAGGGTTAGAACACTAGGGAGCCCCAGGGGCCACAAAAACTATCCTGAGGACGGCATGCAGACTTGGCCCTGATTTTGTGCACTGCCATTACACCTATAACAGTGTGGCTAGAATCCTGATGTTTCCTTACACTGGTCAGCACTGCCTTCCAAAGTACCAGCAGTTGTACTTACATTGTCCTGCGAGAAGAATGGTATCCAGAGCATTTTTGCACAAGTGTTAGAAGCAGGTATGAACATACATGTAAATTCTTAATAAAGGAGTTTATCACATTGGCTTTATTCCCGCGATAGATGTGGGATGTAACTTTAAGAAGGCAGATCTTATAGCATTTCCCCATCTCCAGGGAGTATGCAGCCTGTATGCAATTTGGGCTTCTGCCACATCTTTTCAAGAATGGGAAAATCCCATTCATGAAATGATGTGGGAGGAGCCTGAAGAAGCCCGGGTTGCATATGGGCAATAAGATCTGCCTTCTTAAAGTTACATCCCACATCTATTGTGGAAGCAAAGCCAATGTGATAAACTCCATAGATGCACCCATATTCGTAAACAGTTACTGTAGATTGTGGTACAATTGCTTGGACAATGGTCCAACCTAGTGCAACTCCACAGAATGTTTGAATTTTGTGTAATGCAGAATGTTATGACAATTCACATTCTTGCCAAAACATAGGTTTAGATATCCCTCTTCAGGTGGGGTTCTTTCAAAACTCTGGCCAAGGATCTACATGGGGAGATGTATCTCTGGTGTGTGGTTGTGATAGTTTTCTCAGTGCACGCTGCCCCTCACAACAGGCATCTCAGAGACCTCCCAATTGAGCTGAGGAAAAAATTGTATGCATATCTGTTGTTCAACACACTCTTCACTATCATGAAGGCAGTTGTCTTGGGGCTGGGATCTGCAACACTGAAAAGGTGAATTGTTGGGTTGGTCATCGTGTGATCAGAACAGAATTCCAAGATCCATAGTGACGTGAAAGGTTGAACTTATGCCATTATAAGTCACTAACAAAATGTCAACCTTTTTTTTTTTTTTTTTTACAATGGGCCCTTGGTATCCATTTGTTATGCACAGGACCCACCCCCCACCCCCACCCTAGTGGATACCAAAATCTATGGATGCTCGTCCCATTAAATACAATAGCATAGTAAAATGGTGTCTCTTATATAAAATGGAAAAAAAAACCCAAAAAGGTTTGCTTTTGGGAACACACACACACGAATAAAATTTTCAAGCTGTGGATGGCTGAATATGTGGATAAAGAATCTGTGTATATGGAAGGCTGACTGTATAAGGTGAACATTAGATAGACTTCCTTTAAAACAACAACAAAAAAACAACAACTGTATTTTTGGCACTCTAGAGTCATTCCAAGTGTCCAGAAAACCCATCTGCTTTTGCTAACTCTGCACATGCATTCTAAATGACAGTTTTTATGGCCCATTGCAAAACTATTGGTCATCTTATCTTATACCATCCCATCCTTCCTAGAAGCATTTATGGCTGCTTTTTTGGAAATATTTATATAAGCTGCTCTGAGATGTACTGATGCTTTCTATCTGCTTGGAGTGTATATTATCAGCAGAAACAAATAGCCTTGAATTGCATTATAAGATGACAAGTACATATTTAAATCTGGGCTAAGATGGGGAGGAAAATATAGGGCAAGACATATAGGGTCTGTCTGTTGACCTGGCAACAGAGACAGCTGGCTGTGGCCAATGATGTAAACCAACCTCTGCTCACTCAATGATGCCATTTCTCATTCCAATGATATTTCATGAGGATAGCCCAGACATGTTAGTCTGTTACAGCAAAAACAGTGAAAAATTCTGAGGTTCCAGAAAGACTAAGAGCAGAATCCCGTTGGCAAATCAGCATAGGTTCTGACAGTGGGATGAAAATGGCAGTGAGTACAGTGGATGTGAAGGACATAAGGCACTGATGACATACAGTTCAGCTATTGGAGAAACAGTCGGTTCATATTTTGTTGCCTTCTCTTGCTGTGGTCCTGGGGGGGAAATGCAACTATTAGTGTAGTGCACCCTACAGGATTCTGGCCTAACAAATTTATTGTAGCTTTAGTGGACCCACGTTTTAAGATTTGTTGATAACTTGCCACATGATAATTTGGCTGGAATCCTGTTCTTGACATGCCAGAGTATAACTCAGTGCTGTATATGTGCATGTCTCTTTTGGAAAGTTGCTTCCATTTCCTCATATTTCCCCAGAAATATCTCCCCCCAACCCCAGACAACTGTCAAGCCATGTATGGTGTTACTGCAGCTATTTACTGGCCAGGAGAGATGGGAAAAGCAACCAGCCATGCCTGGCTGCTGTGTAGGGGGCTATAGCTGGACACTGCTGGACACTTCCCACAATCCCTTTCCTGGTAAATATCTTGCCACACCAGTAATCCAAGGGCCTGACACATGTGGGGCTGCATATGTGACACATTGCATCCCATATGCCTGGATGCAGAATATCAACCTTGATTATTTATTTTTTACTTTGTGGAGTAGATTAGGCAAACAAGACTTGAAATCCATAAAAACACAATGCAATATTCATAGAATCATAGAATCATAGAATCATAGAGTTGGAAGAGACCACAAGGACCATCTAGTCCAACCCCCTGCCATGCAGGCACTCAAAATCAAACCATCCCCGACAGATGGCCATCCAGCCTCTGTTTAAAGACCTCCAAAGAAGGAGACTCCACCACACTCCAAGGGAGTGTGTTCCACTGTCAAACAGCCCTTACTGTCAGGAAGTTCATCCTAAAGTTGAGGTGGAATCTCTTTTCCTGTAGCTTGCATCCGTTGTTCCGAGTCCTATTCTCTGGAGCAACAGAAAACAATCTAGTGCCCTCCTCAATATGATATCTCTTCAAATATTTAAAGAGGATTATCATATCCCCTCTTAATTGTCTCTTCTCCAGGGTAAACATACCCAGTTCCCTAAGTCGTTCCTTATAGGGCATGGTTTCCAGACCCTTCACCATTTTAGTCGCCTCTGGACACGCTCCAGCCTTTTTGAATTGTGGTGCCCAGAACTGGACAGAGTATTCCAGCTGGGGTCTGACCAAAGCAGAATACAGTGGCACTATTACTTCCCTTGATCTAGATACTATACTTCTATTAATGCAGCCTAGAATCACATTGGCCTTTTTAGCTGCTGCATCACACTGTTGACTCATGTTCAACTTGTGCTCTACTAGGACTCCTAGATCTCTTTCATACATAGTATCGTTAAGCCAGGTGTCCCCCATGTTATATCTATGCATTTCATTTCATTTCATTTTTTTTTTTGCCCTAACTGCAGTGCCTTACATTTCTCTGTGTTGAAATTCATTTTGTTAGCTTTGGCCCAGCTTTCTAATCTATTAAGGTCATTTTGAATTTTCATCCTGTCTTCTGGGATATTAGCTATTCCTCCTAATTTGGTGTCATCTGCAAATTTGAGAAGTATGCCCCCTATTCTTTCATCCAGCTCATTGATAAAAATGTTGAATAGCACTGGTCCCAGGACAGAACCCTGTGACACCTCACTGGTCACTTCTCTCCAGGATGAAGAGGAACCATAGCTGAGCATCCTTTGGGTTCGGTCAGTCAACCAGTTACTAATCCACCTAACACTTGTATTCTCTAGCCCACATTTTACTATCTTGTTTGCAAGAATATCATGAGGGACCTTGTCAAAAGCCTTACTGAAATTAAGATATGCTATGTCTGCTGCATTCCCTTCATCTAGCAAGCTGGTAATTTTATCTAAAAAAGAGATCATATTAGTCTGGCATGACTTGTTTTTGAGAAACCCATGTTGACTTTTTGTGATTATGGTATTCCCTTCTAAATGTTCACAGAATTTCTGTTCTAATAATAATAATAATAATATTTTTTATTTGTATCTTGACTCTCTGTCAAACAATTGGGGAGGCTTACAGCAGTTAAATTTCCATACAAATACAACTCCAAAAATCCCGAAACCCTCCCTCCCCTTAAAAAGAAATTAAACCAATATCAACCTATTAATTAAAACATCAAAACATCACTCCTTAAAAATAAACAAAAAAGTCACAAACCAAGTAGCAAATGCAGCCAAGGTGGGAGAGGAAGAGATGAGGAAACTCCTGAGGCTGGGAAATCTAGTCGGGGAAGACCTGCCGGAAGAGATCCGTCTTAACATCCTT
Organism: Phrynosoma blainvillii; assembly: GCA_026167975.1. Classification (NCBI taxonomy): domain Eukaryota; kingdom Metazoa; phylum Chordata; class Lepidosauria; order Squamata; family Phrynosomatidae; genus Phrynosoma; species Phrynosoma blainvillii. The sequence goes on along the minus strand of JANUYF010000002.1, from coordinate 88,321,484 downwards.
TTTAAAGCTTCCATAGTCTGGGAGCGGTCACAGAAAAGGTCATCTGGGAGGTTGCAGACAGCCTTGTTTTTATCGGCTGCAGCAAATTCTTCCCAGAGGACCAGAGAGCGCAGGGTGGATTATATGGGAGGAGGCGGTCCTGAAGATAGGTTGGACCCAAGCCTTTAAAGGGCTTTAAAGGTAATAACCAACACCTTATACTGGGCTCAGAAACTAATAGGCAGCCAGTTTAGAGACTTTAATACCGGTGTTCTATGGCCTCTCCTTGATGTTCCAGAAATCAGTCTGGCTGCCATATTCTGTACTAATTGCAGTTTCTGGGCCAAGCACGAGGGTAGCCCCATGTAGAGTGCATTGCAGAAGTCAAGACAGGAGGTTACCAGCGTATGCACAACAGTCTTGAGGTTCCTTACTTCCAGGAAAGGGTGCAGCTGATGTATCAGCTGAAGCTGATAACAGGCGCTCCTGACCATTGCATTCACCTGATTGGTCATTGGAAGCAACGGGTCCAGGAGCACCCCCATACTGCGAACATAGTCCTTCATGGAAAGTGTGACCCCATCTAGGACTGGAGGTTGTATCCTTATTCCTGGTTTCGGGGCTGCTACTGTAAGCAGCTCTGTTTTGTCTGGATTCAATCTCAATCTGCTTTTCCTCATCCAGTCCATTACTACCTTAAAACAGTCATTGAGAGGAGAGACGCCATTGGGAGCTGAGGCCGATGACCGAGACATGGAGAGATAGATCTGGGTGTCATCAGCATACTGATAACACCCAGCTCCATGTCTCTGGATGATCTCTCCCAGCGGCTTCATATAGATGTTAAACAACATAGGGGACCGAATGGTGCCTTGCGGGACACTGCAAGTGAGCTCCTTTTTTATGGAGTGACTGTCCCTGAGCAGCACCCTCTGGGACCTACCCAAGAGGAAGGGACAGAACCACTGCAATGCAGTGCCTCCAATTCCTAACCTACTCAGGCGATACTGCCTAACTGCCGCTTCCTTCAAACAAGATGGAATATGACCTTCCCTGAGGAATGCATTGATGATGTCCATGAGGAACATCCTCAACTCATCCCCCCCACCCCGGACAGCCAGCCATGATGGGCAAGGATTGAGAGGGCAGGTCGTTTTCCAAGGAGCTTGTCCACGTCATTGGTACTCACAGATTGGAACTGATCTAGAATAATTTCATTAACGGAGTTGCTGGACACCTCATCCATTGATTCTGCCAAAACACAAAACACAGTTGGCTCTTATCTGAGAGATTTTATCTGCAAAAAAAGTTGTTAAACGTGTTACAGCAGGCCATTGTTGGGTTAAGTAATGGGTTCTGCACAGGTACGACCTGCATCAGCTCTCCTACCACCCTAAACAGCTGTGCTGGATGAGACTCTGCAGGCGCAATACGTGCAGAACAGAAAGATTTCTGCACTGCAAATATTGCCTCTCTGTAGGACCAAAGAAAGTTCCTATAACAAGTCTTGTCAGATAAGAGTTGGGTTTTTTGCCAGGTGTGCTCTAGTCGTTGTCCAACCCATTTCATTTTCCTAAGTTCTGTTGTATACCATGGCTTGTGGTTTGACATGGGTTGGAAAGGATGCTTGGGAGCAATTTTGTCGATAGCCTTGGTAAGATCGGTATTCCAGGTATTAACCAAAGCTTTGACAGAATCACCAGCATTACTAACCATTAAACCCTCCAAGGCTTTCTGGAATCCTATTGGTTCCATTAGCCTTTGAGGACGGACCATTCGAATGGGTCCACCACCCCGGTGGGGTGGGTAGTGGCTCTAAGTTTAGTCTTGACCAGGAAATGATCCGTCCATGACAATGCGGTGGTTCTAATAACCTCCCCCCATGGATATTCCTGTTCCGTACTAAATATCGCATCGAGGGTATGACCCGCAAAATGTGTAGACCCAATGACCAATTGGGATAGGTCCATGTTTGTCATGGATTCCATGAACTCATGAGCCACATCTGTTAGATTTGACAAGCTGTTTTCGAGTGGAATGTTGAAGTTGCCCAAAACGGTTAGGGAGTCTGCTAGACAATGGGGTGGTCAGTATACTAGCAGAATCCCCAAACTATCCTTGGTCCTCAGGTTTAGGTACATACACTCGAAGTGGACTGTGTTACGGAGCGGTGTCCTGGTCAAGGTCAGGTTGTTTTTATGAACCAGAGCCACTCCCCCCACCTGCCCACTTCCCCTTACCTGCTCACTGACAGAGTACGGGGCTGGGAGGACCTGTGCCCAAGTTACTGTGCTATCCTCTCCCAGCCAGGATCTTTCCTGGTATTGATGTCAGACTAACTGGATGATAGTTGTTGGGATCCTCTTTTTTTCCCATTTTTGAAGATGGGAACAATGTTTGCCCTCCTCCAGACTGTTGGGACTTCTCCTGTTCTCCAGGAGTTTTCAAAGGATTATTGCCAGTGACTCAGATTACATTTGCAAGTTCTTTTAATATCCTTGGATGTAGTTCATCTGGTTCTGGAGACTTAAATTTATTTAGGTTAACCAGGTATTCCATAAATAATAATAATAATAATAATAATAATAATAATAATAATAATACTTTATTTATACCCCGCCTTTAGCCGAGGCTGTCAAGGCAGCTTACAGTTAAAAACACCCATACAGTCAACAACATATACTTAAAAATATATTAAATCATTATACAGATTAAAATCTCTTAAACAATAAAACAATTAAACATCTCACATAAATGGACATCTAACATAAATGGACAGTGGCACTGTAGCCATCTCAAAAGGAGCTGTCTGGTGGTGGGAGGAGAGTATATCATTCTGGGAATGCCTGCCAGAAGAGATCCGTCTTGATGGCTTTTTAAAAGCCATCTAAGTTGGTTATTTGGTGGATCTCCTCTGGCAGGGCATTCCATAATCTGGGAGCCATGGCAGAAAAGGTCCTCTGGGAGGTTGCTGCCAACCTAGTTCTTATTGGTTGAAGCAACTCCCTCCCAGAGGACCTGAGGGCGCGGGGCGGATTATATAGAGATAGGCGATTCCCTAGGTAAAATGGGCCTAAGCCATGTAGGGCTTTAAAGGCCAGGAGTCCCAGGTGTTCCAGGGAAGAGGGGGCGGGCCAAAGAGCTCGCTGCCGGCTCCTGAGTCCAACAATGCCGCTGTCACATAGCCAGTGTTCGGGCTGGTGGAGTGGCTTTTGAAGCTCCCTTGGGGCCAGGAGTCCCAGGTGTTCCAGGGAAGAGGGGGCGGACCAAAGAGCTGGCTCCTGAGTCCAACAACGCCACTGCCACAATTTACTACCTCTTTGCTTATTCTGTGTTGCATTTCCCCTATTGTGTCCTCTGCTCCATTTTCCTCAGGTTGAACACCCTTTTCCTTTTGTGAGAAGACTGAGACAAAGAAGGTGTTGAGTAGTTCTGCCTTTTCTCTGTCCCCTGTTGGAATTTCTCTATCTTCTCTGCCCAGTGGCCCAACCATTTCCTTCTTCTTTCTTTTGCTATGGACATACCCCCAAAAGCCTGAGCTCATTCTGTGCTTTGGCTTTCCTGACTTTACTCCTACATGTGCTAGCTATTTGTTTGAATTCCTCTTTAGTGATTTCACCTTTTTTCCATTTCTTATACATATCCCAGTTGAAACTTAGTTCAGTTGAAAGTTCTTTTGTCATCCAACCCAGTTTCTTGAGACATCTCCCATTTTTCCTTCTCACTGGAACAGTTTGAGATTATGCCTTCAGTATCTGCCTTTTGAGAAACTCCCATCCATCCTGAACTCCCTTCTCCTTTAGTATTCCTGACCACGGGATCACTTCCAATGTTTCCCTAAGTTTGTTGAAATCAGCTCTCCTAAAGCCTAGAACAGGGGTAGGCAACCTTTCCCCTTTAAGGGCCGAGGGACTTCAGCTCCCAGAAGCCTTAGCCATGTTGTCCAATAGTCCCATGTTGGCCAATACCTCCTGGGATTCTGGGAGCTGAAGTCCCTCGGCCCTTAAAGGGGAAAGGTTGCCTACCCCTGGCCTAGAATGCGTGTTTGATTATGCCTAGCTTCTCTTTCCCACTGTATAAGAAACTCCAGGAGAACATGATCACTCCCACCTAAGGATCCCACCACTTGTACCCCATTGACCAGGTCATCCCTGTTGGTTAGGATCAGATCTAAAATAGCTGATTCCCTTGTTGCCTCTTCCACCTTTTGGACAATGAAATTGTCTTTGAGGCAAGTGAGGAATTTGCTAGACCTTGAAGTATTGGCTGAGTTTGACTTCCAGCAAATATCAGGATAGTTAAAGTCACCCATTACTACTACATCTCTCCTTTCTAAGTGTGTAGTCATCTGTTCTAGAAAGGCATCATCCAATTCCTCAGTCTGACTTGGGGGGGGGGTGTCTGTAGTAGACTCCCACAATAAGATCCTTGTTGTTTCCTTTCCCTTTAATTTTTATCCAGATGCTCTCTACCTGATTTTCTGAATGTAAGTCCTGGATCTCTTCACAGGTGTAAACATCCCTAACATATAATGCTATTCCTCCTCCTTTCCTGTTTGGCCTATTTCTCTTAAAAATGTTATACCCCTCTATTCCTACATTCCAATTGTGAGACTCATCCCACCAGGTTTCAGTGATGCCTATTATATCATATTTGCTTTGTTGTGCTAGGAGTTCAAGTTCATCTTGTTTATTTCCCATGCTCTGTGCATTAGTGTAGAGACATCTAAGAGCATGTGTCTTCCCCACTTGCTGCTTGTGTGAAGTTTTTTCCCTCCCACTGTTGGGCCCTTGCATCATTTGTCTTGTTACCTCTATAACACTTTGACTATTATTTCCAGCCCATGATGTATTCCTGCCTTCCAAGATACCTTCCAAGATACTGTCTCCCTCCCCAACATGACTCAGTTCAAAGCCCTCCTGATCGAATGTTTGAGACTATCGGCAAAAATGCTTCTGCCAACTGGTGTGAGATGCAGCCCATCTCTTGCTAGGAGTCCACCCTCATGGAACCGCAGCCCGTAATCTAAGAATCCAAATCGTTCTTGGCAGCACCATCTACGGAGCCAGTTATTCACTTCCTGGACCATGTCCTTCAACTGTGAGAAGAGATGAGATAACAACCTGTGTGTCCAGCTCTTTCAGATTCCTACCCAAAGCCTCATAATCCCTTCTGATGTTCTGAAAACTGTGCCTTGCAGTGTCATTGGTTCCCACATGGACCAAGAGAAAGGGGTAATGGTCAGTAGACTTGACAAGTCTTCATCAGAGGGTGATTCCTACAGGTCCAGCACTGCAGCAATTACATCCTTGAGACTGCAACAGTCAGTCCTTGTCTGATTCCAGATCATATCCATATGCCATCTTCATTAACACCTGTTTATATTTTTCCTTGCCCAATTCTCATATTTAAAAGTTAAATATTCTGATTTATTTCCTATCCTCTCTCTCTTTCTTTTTCTTTACAAAGTCTTTATAAGATTTCAAAATAATAATAAAAGGAAGCACAGCATGCTGTTAACATGATTTTCCATTCCCGCAACAACATTAATTTTACAAGGCAATTGTGTGAATTGTGTGAATGCAATTAAAAAACAAAACAAAACAGGAGAATTACATGGTAGTCATTATTTCTTCTGGTTTTTTTATTGCATTTATTGGACACATATTGTTTTCTGTCATTTGATGTAATAAAATCTGTATGGGGGGTGTTGGGCATTGTGAAAATAATTGCTTCAGGCCTGTGAGGTTGAGGACAAAACCCTCCCTTTGGCTGTCAGCATTCAGGCAATTGATCTTCTCATTTTATTTTAATCTCACCAACCACTTTCCTTCCAGACTAAATAGACCCCCCTTTCCAGCTCAGAAGTTAAATGTCCCCACTGCCAGGAGTGCTTAGTGTAAATGTAATATTACATGAATCAAAGACCCTTTAGGCTATAATATAGGCTGGTAATTTATTACTGAAGAACAGAGGATTTTTTTTTTATTTAAAAAATCCTTTCATTGAGGCAAATCACTGTGAATTAACTAGCGAGAGGGCAGCAGGTGCTCTCATTAAATTTACAGTCCCTGGCAGCAGATATCAAAGTTAAAGTGGGGAGGGGGACGTGTAGGTCTACTGACATGTAATTCCAACAATGTACAGAGTCTATACTAAGGCAAGTGTGCTTTTTGTTAGCATTTCAGACTTTAAAAAATCATTCTATAAATTTGAGTCAGATCAGGAGAATGGAAATGAACAATAGCACACAGCAATGAAATAGGCCAGACAGAGCAGGATTCAAAGAAAGGAGAGGAATTAAAAGAATCCAGTATTATATAGTGGTCAGCGTTACATTTTCAAGTTCCAGGGGCCTTTTTACACTGCACAATTATAGCACTAAAATTCCATTTTAATATACCCTCCCACGGTTCCAATTTGACAGGGACAGTGTCATATTTAATCTTCTCTAGTTTCACTTTTTTCAGTTGTTTTTAAAATGTTCCAGCTTCTTCTTCTCTTCCTTTGTCTTCAGCATCTTTCAGTTGCTGCAGACCAAGTTCAAAGTGTAAAAGTTGTTTCACCTAGGTAATGCAGCAGGGATCAGAACAGAGAAGTTTTGCTTTCTCCAGCAGGGAAAAGCAAACGTTGCAGCTTCTCCTGTTTTCTCTTTTTTTTTAAAGGGTGGAAAGAATATCTTAAAAATAGTCAAAAGTTGTCTAAAAACATGGTTGGTTGTTTCTTTGTTGTAATGATGAGAAGAATACTGGATTGATGAGAATCTTCTCAGTTTGGGAATTATTGTGGAAAATTTGCACATGGTCATTTTGGAAAGAAAATACTGTTTTCTGAGCAGGAAATATCTTTTTCCACTCAGAAAATAATATTCTTGCACAGAAAAATAATTTAGGCAAAGAAAAAGGTGTTTCTGGTGCAGAAAAATGCTTTTATTGGGGACTTATCCTGCATGAGATTTGCACATGGTTGAATTGCAGAAAAATCGTCCTGAGCAGGAAACAGTATTTTCTACAGAGAAAGTAATATTTCTACACAGAAATATTACTTTCTTCCCATAGTGATGAATCAAGGATGGGTTTAATTTGAGTAGAAGCTCTGAATAATCTTAATTGAGCACTTCAGTTGTCCTCATGGGTCCTGAGTTTCCATTTCTGCAATACAAACAGATGTCCTTCTTGTAATGTATAATTTATAACACATTTGAAGGGAATAGAAAACAGAATTCTGCTTTCCCATATATTCTGTTTCCACCCACAGTGGACAAAAAGTTACTGGGAGGAAGCCATTGTCTGAATATATTAATTGGCTAACATTGTCTTATTTTGGGATTCTTCTGTACCAAAAAGCATGCATACACTTGCCAGAAGTCTAAATCATTTTTCCAGGCATAAAGTAAACCATTAGAAAAACAAACACAGTCACCCCTCTACAGTCCCAGGAATGCTTCTGATTCTTGTCTACAGTTCCTGTACATTTAGAAAGTGATCAGATGCTAAAACAATGAATAAACCACAGTGTTTTCAACAGAACAATTTATCTATTCCTTGAGAACATTAGTGTTCAATCCCCATAGATGATCTTTAGATAATAAGAGTAAAATGAGTCCCATTTTAGTATCTATAAACAAATTATACTGTAGTCCCAAAACTCTTATCAGACTGTGTCCTTTTCTTATCATTCCTTTGCTGGGTATTTCCCCCCCTGACTCTCACAGTATATAACTATCCACTTCCTTCCTCTCCTCATTCCTTACTCCCATTGTCCATCTGTCATTTCCTAGTAAAGACTATCATGATTAAAAACAAAAAGCAAAAAACAAAACAAGAAACATCCCCTGAGGAGATGTTACATTTCCTGCCAGTCATGAGTCTACATCACACATATCCTAGTCTATATTGTTGTGATTCTAGGTCAACACCTTATTTAGCCAGATGGGAAATAGGCATAATTTGATGTGTTGCATTGTATTGTAGAGGATGTAGTTATGGAAAATCCAATGGGCTGAGACCACGCAAGGCAGGAGTAAACACAGTACAGGCTTATAGGATTTAGCAGAATCCTAAGATCTTCCATTCAGAGCAAGGAGCAAATAATAGCTCAGGCAAGTAAAGCTATGCTAAGAATTAAGTAACAGTGTCTTTTGAAGCACATGCTTAGATTAGCAAGTTGTGGTGGATATTAGAACAGAGTTCAAACATTCTTTCACACACACATATCCAGCCCTAATTTTCCTCTAGTGTTCTTTTTCAAACATCTATTTTTGCATGTGGAGAGCTTTTAATTAGACTGGGGAAAGTGTGTGTGTGTGTGTGTGTGTGTGTGGGTGTGTTGGTAGGAGTTAGAAGACCTTGTTGATCTACTTCAAATCTCTAAACAATCTGCCACACTACAGAGGTTGCTGGCTTCCATGTCAGTGTGGTGATGAAACCAATCTGGGTTTTAAACTGAACTTTAAAGGAGCTATCTAAAGTAATGAATCTATACAGAGTCAATAGCATCACAGTGTGGGTATTGGGGGTGCAAATCACACTTGGTGATGCCCTACAAGAGGGGTGATACCCTAGGGGTCCTCTTCCCACTGTAGTGGAGAGGCACACACTTTGCTGCAGAGTGGCTCTCTCCCCGGGGAGGGAGCCAAGACAGCAGTGAGAGCAGTGGAGGGGTGAGCACACCCTTCATGGTTTTGTTACCAGCCTGGCTCCCTCAGTCCTCTCCCTCTCTCTGTCTGACCTACTGTGCAAGGTTGGTGTTGGCAGGCAAAGTGGGGAGAAGAAGCAGAGGGCACAAGGCTCCCTGGATGGCAGCCACTCTCCTCAGAGTGGAGAAGCCCCCTTAAAAGCCAATTGAGACCTCTCCACTCCACTCTTGGTGTAGAAATATTGTATCCAGGACCCACCATGGTTGATGCCCAATTTGAGACTGCTGGGGTTCCAGCCCCCCATCCCTGCAACTGAAGAGCCCCTGCCTTCTCTCAGTCCCTAGGGAAGGAGCCAGGCTGGCAACAAAGCCAAGAGGCAAAAGCAAGGGGGGGGGGCAAGGGCAGGGCAGGGCAGGGCAGAGCACTTCCCCCTCAGAAGCCCCCACCCCACACTGGCTATCACCAAGCCTGGTGATGCTACTGTATAGGGTTAAATTAAAACTTGAAGAGAATTTACCACCCCACTGTCATGAAAGCTGACAGTTATCCTAATACTAGTAAATACAGGCTTACATTCTCTCCCTCCATTCCTGATATAAAGACCTGCATGTTTGTTTCTACAATACAGACACTTTTATAACACAGAAAGTTTAAAATGGACAAAGCATAACACAGGGGGCCAATATGTTTAACAGATTTCTTGAAAAATCATCTCTTTCAAGAGGGCTGATAAATATTTCTTTGATTAAAAATGTCATAAAAGTGCTTGGAAGGATTTTGTGGATCAATAAAAGGCCAGAAACTATATGTGACAAAACCATCTGCATATAAATTGAGTTCTTGTCCTGTTAACCAAAGACAATATGAGGTCATCCTCATGTCAAAAATGGTTCATTAGAAAAGTCACAACCCAAAGAAATGCTCAGTAGCTTTTGAAATATTTAACTCTCTCGTCTTTCTCTTTTCTCTCTTCTCTCTCTTTAAACAAAAGCTGAATCATTATAAAAAGCCTACTGCAGATTTTGCCATTTTGCTTTAGACCACCTTTTCATTGATTTTACACAAAAACCACAAAAAGAGAGCCAGAGCTGGTAGTTCTCATATCTCATATTTATTTCTCCCAGTTGTGTACTTGTGTTCAATTGTATGCACTTTTAGCTTTAAAGCTTCAGTGCAAAGTTTGGAGAAGTACAAAAACTGAAGAACATTTGTTTCCTGGTTGACATATTCATTTGGGAAGAGAGAAGTAAGGTTCCTTCTGGGTAAATAAAAGGAGATAATGACCCACAACAGACCAGCCAAAAAGAGCAGCTTCTGGCTGCTTTAGGGGCATGGCCTGCAGATGACACATGCCCCTAGATTGGTCAGAAGCCACTCCAAGGCTGCCTAATTAGGGCTTTTGCAGACTGCCAGAAATAGTGCAAATTGAGTCCACTTTAACTGCCCTGGCTCAGTGCTAGGGAATCATGGGAATTGTATTTTTTTTTCTGAGACATTGAGCCTTCTCTGTCAGAGAGCTCTGGTGCCACAATAAACTACAGTTCCCATGATTCCCTAGCACTATTTCTGGCAGTCTGCAAAGGCCCTAAGTCAAACCAAGGCCTCCAGCAAAAGGAGCAGTAAAAACGCTTCTTCTGGAAACTCATTTTGGATCATTGAATATGGCCTCCCTTCAGCTCTCACCTCATCATTTTTATATCATTTTATATACATTTGCAAGTCAATAGGGGGTGGGCTAGGCAGTTAGCTCTATACAACTGCTGCCAGAGGCCAGTTTCAGGTCAGTTTCAGCCAGGACAGGGGGAGGAGGAGGCTCTCCAGGCCAGTTTCTAACAGAAAGGAGAAAGAGGCTTTCTAGGCAGTTTCTGCCAGGAAAGGAGACAGAGAGGGAGGCTTTCCAGGCCAGTTCCTGCTAGGGAAGAGGAAGAAAGCAGTTTCCAGGCAGCCATCTTGAGAGGGTAAGTTTTTAAATTTTTTTAAAAAACTCTTGGGGAGAGTGTGACTGTTACTCAGTGGGTGGGGCTTTGTTGAGTCATATTTGCAAGTCAATAGGGGGTGGGCTAGGACACTTTTCAGGTCAGGGAATTTTATAACCAGTACTAATTGTAGAAAAGTTCCATTCATCAGCAGACTTAAAACCATAGTCGGTACTAATTAAGACTTAGTATGGACACTGAAGGAACTGCTGCCGTCACCTGCAATACCTGTGGGATATTTGTATTCTTACCTACATATGTGGGTAACTACACATGCTCCAAGTGCAAGTTGGTAGCCCTCTTGGAGGACAAAGTAAAGCAGCTGGAGGCGCGGGTAGCTACACTTCAACATATTAGAGAGCAAGAGGCTTTCCTTGGAAGAACAGAACAAACGGTCTTGGACGGGGAACACACAGAGGAAGTCGCTGGGGAAGAGAAGGTCACATCACACACACAGGAGGTAGAAAGCTGGAGGAAGGTCACACGCAGAAGTAAGGAGACCAGGGATCGTTCTGGGAGCTTGCGGCTACAGAATCAATTTCAAGCTCTTACTCTTAGCAAGGAGGACAAGGAAGAGCAGCATGGACAGATTTCAGAGACAGAGCAGGGGACCCTGGGAGTTCCACCACAGGGAACAGTTGCTGTAAGCCTCGGAGGAGGCGTGTGGTCGTGGTGGGAGACTCCTTGCTGAGGGGGACAGAAGCAGTGATTTGTGGGCCTGACAAGATGTCTCGGGAGGTGTGTTGTCTCCCTGGGGCAAAGATCCGAGATGTGACAGAGAGGCTGACAAGACTGGTCAGGCCTACTGACCAATACCCCTTCCTTTTGGTCCATGTGGGAACGAATGACACAGCAAGACACAGCCTTCAGAATATCAAAAGGGATTACGAGGCTCTAGGTAAGAAGCTGAAAGAAATGGAGGCACAGATTGTCATCTCGTCTCTTCTGCCAGTTCAAGGGCATGGTCCAGGAAGAGAGAGGAAGATAGCAGATGTCAACAATTGGCTCCGCAGATGATGTCGTCGAGAATGATTTGGATTCTTGGATCATGGGCTGCAGTTCTATGAGGGCGGACTCCTGGCAAGGGATGGGTTGCATCTCACACCAGTTGGAAGAAATGTTTTTGCCAACGGTCTCAAGAATTTGATCAGGAGGGCTTTAAACTGAACTGTGTGGGGAAGGGAGACAACGTCCTGGAAGACAAAAGGACTGGAGAAAATAGTCAAACTGTCATAGAGGAAACAAGGCAAACAGTACAGGGACAAAACAGTGGGAGGCAAAAAAACGTGCACAGGCAGCAAGTAAAGGGGACACATAGTCTTAGATGTCTCTACACTAATGCACAGAGCATGGGAAATAAGCAAGATGAACTTGAACTCCTAGCTCAACAAAGCAAATATGATATAATAGGCATCACTGAAACCTGGTGGGATGAGTCTCATGACTGGAATATAGAAATAAAGGGGTATAACCTTTTCAAGAGAAAAAGGACAAACAGGAAAGGAGGAGGAATAGCATTATATGTCAGGGATATTTACACCAGTGAAGAAATCCAGGACATCAATCCTGGAAGCCAAGTGAAGAGCATCTGGATAAAAATTAAAGGGGAGGGAAACAACAGGGATGTTAGTGTGGGAGTCTACTACAGACCCCAAACTCAAGCAGAAGAATTGGATGATGCCTTTCTAGAACAGATGACCACAAACTCAGAAAGGAGAAATATAGTAGTGATGGGTGACTTCAACTATCCAGATATTTGCTGCAAGTCATACTCGGCAAAATCCTCAAGGTCTAGCAAATTGCTCACTTGCCTCGAAGACAACTTCATTGTTCACAAGGTGGAAGAGGCAACGAGGGAGTCAGCTATTTGGGATCTGATCCTAACTAACAGGGAAGACCTAGTTAATGGGGTGCAGGTGGTTGAATCCTTAGGCGGGAGTGATCATGTCCTCCTGGAGTTTATTATACAGTGGAAAGGAGAAGTCAGGCATAGTCAGACACACATTCTAGACTTTAGGAAAGCTGATTTTACTAAACGTAGAGAAATACTGGGGGTGATCCCATGGACAGGAATACTAAAAGAGAAGGGAGTTCAAGACGGATGGGAGTTTCTCAAAAGAGAGATACTGAAGGCACAATTTCAAACCGTGCCAATGAGGAGGAAAAATGGGAGGTGTCTCAAGAAACCAGGATGGATGACTAAGGAACTTGCAACTGAACTATGTTTTAAACAGAACATGTATAAGAAATGGAAAAATGGGGAAATCACCAAAGAGGAATTCAAACAAATAGCTAGCACGTGTAGGGGTAAAGTCAGAAAAGCTAAAGCACAGAATGAAATCAGGCTTGCTAGAGAGGTTAAGAACAATAAAAAGGGCTTTTGGGGGTATGTCAGCAGCAAAAGGAAAAAGAAGGAAATGGTAGGGCCACTGTGTGGAGAAGATGGCAAAAAGTTAACAGGGGACAGAGAAAAAGCAGAATTACTCAACACCTTCTTTGCTTCAGTCTTCTCAGAAAAGGCAAAGGGTGCTCAACCTAAGTATAATGGAGCAGAGGACAGAATAGGAGAATTTCAGCACAGAATAAGTAAAGAGATAGTACAGAAACATCTGGTTAATCTAAATGAATATAAGTCTCCAGGACCAGATGAATTACATCCAAGGGTATTAAAATAACTGGCAAATGTAATATCGGAACCATTGGCAATAATCTTTGAGAATTCCTGGAAAACAGGAGAGGTCCCAGCAGACTGGAGGAGGGCAAATGTTGTCCCCATCTACAAAAAGGGGAAAAAAGAGGATCCCAACAATTATCGTCCAGTTAGTCTGACATCAATACCAGGAAAGATTCTGGAGCAGATCATTAAACAGAGAGTCTGTGAACATCTGGAAGGTAATTTCATAATCACAAAAAGTCAACATGGGTTTCAGAGAAACAGGTCATGCCAGACAAATCTGATCTCTCTTTTTTTTTTTTTTTGATAAAATTACCAGCTTGGTAGATGAAGGGAATGCTGTGGATATAGTATATCTTGATTTCAGTAAGGCCTTTGACAAGGTTCCCCATGACATTCTTGCAAGCAAGTTGGTAAAATGTGGGCTAGACAAAGTAACTGTTACATGGATTTGTAATTGGTTGACTGGTCGAACCCAAAGGGTGCTCAACAATGGCTCCTTTTCAACTTGGAAAGAAGTGACCAGTGGGGTGCCACAGGGCTCTGTCCTGGGCCCAGTGCTATTCAATATCTTTATTAATGACTTGGATGATGATATTGGGGGCATAGTTATCAAATTTGCAGACGACACCAAATTAGGAGGAGTAGCCAATACCCCAGAGGACAGGATCAAAATTCAAAATGACTTGAACAGACTAGAAAGTTGGGCCAAAGCTAACAAAATGAAATTCAACACGGAGAAATGTAAGGTACTGCACTTAGGGCGGAAAAATGAAAAATACAGATATACAATGGGGGACATCTGGCTGAATGAGACTATGTGTGAAAGGGATCTAGGAATCCAGGTGGACCACAAGTTGAACATGAGTCAACAGTGCAATGCAGCAGCTAAAAAGGCCAATGCAATTTTAGACTGCATCAGTAGACGTATAGTGTCTAAATCAAGAGAAGTAATAGTGCCACTCTATTCTGCTTTGGTCAGGCCTCACCTGGAATACTGTGTCCAGTTCTGGGCACCACAATTCAAAAAGGATGTGGAGAAGCTGGAGCGTGTCCAAAGGAGGGCAACTAAAATGGTGAAGGGTCTGGAAACCAAGCCCTATGAGGAACGACTTAGGGAGCTGGGGATGTTTAGCCTGGAGAAGAGAAGGCTGAGAGGTGATATGATAGCCGTGTTTAAATATTTGAAGGGATGTCATATCGAGGAGGGAACAAGCTTGTTTTCTGCTGCTCCAGAGACTAGGACCCGAAACAATGGATGCAAGTTGCAAGAAAAGAGATTCTACCTCAACATTAGGAGGAGCTTCCTGACAGTAAGGGCAGTTCGACAGTGGAACACACTCCCTTGGAGAGTAGTGGAGTCTCCTTCCTTGGAGGTCTTTAAGCAGAGGCTGGATGGCCATCTGTCAGGGATGCTTTGATTGGGAGTTCCTGCATGGCAGGGAGTTGGACTGGATGGCCCTTGTGGTCTCTTCCAACTCTATGATTCTATGATTCTATGATTATTTTATTTTTACTTTTGTTTTTGGTTGCTTCTACACTGCAGAATTGATGCAGTTTGACACTGCTTTCACTGCCATGGCTCAAGGCTATGGGATTCTGGGATTTGTAAATTTGTGAGATATTTAGCCTTCTCTGTCAGAGAGCTCTGTTGCCACAACAAACTGCAAATCCCAGGATTCCATAAGATGGTACCATGATAGATAAAGCAGTGTCAAACCACATAAAATCTGCAGCCTTTGATATGAATTGCCAAACTAGCTATTACTACACTTATGAGACAGTAATTATTTTCATTCCTTAACCCTGTTAGCTGCACTTTGGGCAAGGTGCTCTGAATTATTTTGAACAGGCCCACTTCCTTGCATTTTAATCTTTGCTCATTTGCTTGTCCCCTCCCATTGGGTCCACTCTTTACTACCACATTCCCCACTATCAGCCAAAAAAGGCAAATGAAGATGAATGTGATGTGACATAGAGCAAAAGAAGAAGCTGGGAGATGTGAGAGTTGGTGGTGGAGTTCCTGTTCTGGTGAGGTGTGAAACATATTGCCTTCCAGATGTTACTGGGCTTCAGTTCCCACAATTATTCACTATTGGCTGTGTTGGCTAGAGCTGCCAGGACATGGAATCTAGCAACATTTGATAAGTCCCATGAATCCCAACCCTGTTTCACCATGCCCCTAGTAATATCATCTGAATTCCCGAAGTAATGTTAAACCTGGATCCTGTCACCTTACCCCAGCTGGAGGTCTCATGGGGACTTTTGCACTACAGAATTACAGTGCTCTGATCCACTTTTAATCAGAAAAGCAACATCCAGTGAAATCCTGGGATCTGCAATTTAGGAAGGGGTATTTCGAATTCTCATCTGGAGAGATCTAGTATATTACCAAACTACAAGACCCAGGGTTCCCTAGGATGTTGCCATGCCAGTTAAAGTGGCTTATAACTGTGTGCTGTGAAATTATTCATGGTTCTTCATAGATATATTTCACTTGACTTTCTTTTCTGATTCTAGTAAGACACCGAAGGAGATGCTGTGGCTTACCTGACAACTTCTTGTGCTTTCTTGGTTGGTCATGTTTTTTATTCCATTGTTGGGTCCACTTTCAGAGAAGAGGTAGTGTTCAATGGACTATCTTGTTACAAGTCTGTGATTTCACTCCCACACAGCGCACTACTATTATATGAAAGTCTTTGTCTTCTCCCTGCCTTCACAGATAGCTTTTCTGTGTCAGAACCAGACTTTAATGGTTTGCTTCCCCACACGCCATTTTGGCAAGTGTTTGGAAGTCTCATTTAAAAGGATTTCAACTTTTCAGCCTTGCTGTTTTGTTTCCTTTGGAGACATTTGTAAAGACGTTGTCAGCAGATTTGTAGGAAACAAAGCAGCATGAAGGAGTGAGGGAATAGTTCTGAGCATTGCCAAGAGCTAGAATAGCAGCTTGGAGCCTATGCAAAATAATTCAACAGGGTTTGAATTCAGTGCAACATAAAAATTAACATTACAAATCCCTTTTTATTATTTCTACTGCTCTTAGCCCAGTCATTTGCCAGACTCATTCAGCCTGCAAGAGATGAATTGACAAACCCATCCTAAGAGTCAGTAAAAGAGGCCTTCAGAAACGAGCACTCTACTACAGCACTGGGAATTACATATTTCTATATTCTAAGCAGGAGGTTACAGAAAGCTGATGTGATAAATTCTTATCCCTCTGAAAACTATGCACCCATGCTCAAGAATGCATTATATTTTTTCCATTGGGAGCCAGTGAAGTGTAGCAGTTTGAATACTAGACTAGAATTCTGAGAGACCAGGGTTCAAAACCTTACTCAGCCATAGAAATCTATTGGGAGACCCTGAACAAGTTACACTCTCTCAGTCTAAAAGGAAGGCAATGGCAAACTTAATCTGAATAAATCTTGTGAAGAAAATGCTATGATAAGGTTGCTATGAGCTGGATTTGATTTGAAGGTGCATAACAATAAAGATATCTAATATTTATGAAGATCTATCCATCTACAGTGTGCGTGTGTGTGTGTGTGTGTGTGTGTGTACACGCACAGAGAGAGAGAGACACATACACATACATATATATATATGCTCTGGGGGATTTACCACCTGCTAGGAAGGAATTTCAAAACCATCTCTGAGTATTCCTTGCCTAAGAAAACCCCTATGAAATTCATGAGCCATAAGTTGACAACCAAGGCATATATACACATACACATACACAGCTGACAATTCTGTTGATGCTCTGGTTGGTCGTGGAATAGAGAGATCAACATGGAATAGAGAGATCAACGTGGAATAGAGAGCAATCAACATAATTGCTCTTAAGCATCTCTTACTTGGCAGACCATGGGATCCTTAGTTTCCTGAATTGCTCAAGGCTCTGATGTGCGTTGTAGACAAATAGAGCTACAGTGGAGGAAATTTTGGGATGAATACAATAGAGCACAGGTTAAAGCCAGTCTTTGGAGTTTACAATTCAACAGTGAGAGCAGTGAAGAAACTTGCTGCCTCTCTTACACTGGGACAATCACACTCATCAGAGTTGTTTTGTATGTCAAGGGGCTATTACATTCTAGACCTCAGACTGCTGAGGAGCAGCCCTCAGAAATGTGCTGTGATGAGTTTGCCAAATATTTTGCAGACAAAATAGTTTGGATTCATTCTGACCTGGAACCTACATTGAGGGTAGAATCTGGGAGATGACAGAGGAATATACTGTCAATTTTGATGAATGAGTTTCAGTTTGTTTAATACTATGATGTAGGTAGGTTCTTTCAAGAAGTAAGGCTAGCTCCTTGTCTGTTAGATCTATCTAAGTGTTTTGCTTGGCTTTATTTATCTATTTAATGTTTTTAATGTTTTAAAAATACATTTTGCATTGGAAGATCTGCTGGGTTAAGGTTATGTTGTTATTGTTATATTAATTTATATCCTGTCTTTTGCCCAGTAGTGGCACTCATGGCATCGTCAAATTATTAAGACCAGTACAGACTAAAAACATACAAAACCATCACATCTACACACATGTACACACACACACACATGCTTTTTAAAAATTAAAACCATTTAAAATTAATTAAAAGACAGAATATAAAAAATTAACAAAAAGCACTCCATTAAAATCTCATTGCTGTTAACTCCTGGAAGCCTGACAGAATGTGAAAGTTTTCATTTGCCTGTGGAAAAAGAGAGAGTCATCCTAGTCACCTTGGGGAGGTACTTCCAAAGTCTGGAAGCAGCCATCATTTGATAAACACCATGTTCCCACCATTTGATAAACAAATGCTTGAAATAAAATAATATATATGTATAAGCTCATAAGATAATAATAATTGTTGTGTTGCAATGCAATTGTTTGCTTACCCTATACCAGAGCAAATAATTCACACAACTGAATTCTGGTGCTTTTTAATGTGCTACAGAACAAGCACTTCAGAAAGGCTGAAAAGGAGCAGTTTTATAGCAAGCATTGAAACAGAGGAATGCAGCTATATTAACAACCCCACTTTATAAAACAAAGACGAGATTTGCTAAAAAAACCAAAACACCCCAAAAACATTTAATAAAAAATAAAATAAAATTACAATTATTGTTCTATTTCACCAGTGCGTGTTTGGTTGGTTGAGCTTAGTGGTCAGCATCCTCTTAGTTAAGGGGGTGCAGGGGGTGTAGGCTTTACCAAGTGACACCTTAAGGGAGGGTGACACCACTGCTCCTCAAACATCTTCCCCTCCCCACAAAAAAACCCAACATTTTCAGTGTGGCATTTCCTCCCCTCCAGATGACCATTTCTGTACCAGTGGAAAGGCTTAGCTATAGCCAGCTCCTCCCCCCCCCCCCCTTTAGCTGAATGCTCAACAAGAAAGTCATCCTCATGGACCTCCTGAATGCCCTAAAGAAGTCCCTGAGGATTTCTGTCATAGGACGTTATCACACGGGGGAAATCTATAGTTTATCCCACACAAATCCCCCCAAAAAGCACACTTACGCCTCACAATTTCACACGACGTTGCACAGAAACTGACATTAAAGTGGTCAGAAAGTGGTGTTATCTGAGATCTTTTTAATTTCGGGAGTTTAGAGGAAATGCATTTGCGATATTACAGTAATTTCGCATATACCTCAGTGTGAAATTCAAATTTGCACAAGCAAATCTCCTTTAAAGCTTCTTCCTGTTTCCCATGGTTCTGTGGGGCTGCTTTTACTTCCTGGTTTGCTTGGCTGTCAAACATTCTCTGTTTTCTCCTTCATCAAAGGATGAAGAAAACCATCATCCTTTGGCTTCCTCTTCCCCTAGCCCCAGGAAGCCTCTTTCCTGCTCCCCAGTTCCCCAATATTTAGCCGGTTTCCCCACCTGCTCCGTGGTTTCTTTGCACAACACACAGCCCTCATCCCTCCCTCCCTCCTTCTTCTTCTTTCCCCACTTTCGCGCTCCTGCTTTTCCCAGCCATCCAGAGCCCTCTTGCCTTCTTCTTCTTCTTGGCTCCCCCGCTTTCTTTCCTGCAGCTCTTCTTCTTCTTCTTCTTCTTCTTCTTCTTCTTCTTCTTCTTCACTTTCCTTCAGCCCTTCTGGAGATCTTTCTCCTCTTTGCTGCATCCCTTTGCCTTATCTCCCTCCCTCCTGCTTTCTCTCTGCACCTTTTCCTCTTACGTCCTTCTTTCTTGGGGGCTGCATCCACACTGCAGAAGTGATTCAGTTTGGCACCACTTGGGCTGCCATGGCTCCATGCTCTGGAATTCTGGGAATGGTCATTTGTGGTGGCCCCTTTGGGAATTCCAGAGCATGAAGCCATGGCAGTCCAAGCGGAGCCAAACTGGATTATTTCTGCAGTGCAGATGCTCTCTTTCCAGTTGAACTGTCTGTGTGTGTGTGTGTGCGTGTCTTGCCAGGATCCACCTGTGATGCAGCCACTGGCGGCTGCCAACCTCTCCTTCCCTCCCTCCCTCCCTTTCGGATGCAGCTCCCACACACGCATCCTTCCACACAACACACAACACACACCGCACACAAGCGCGCATGACACAGGCAGGTAAGGCAAGGCAAGGCAAGGCAAGGGGAGGGGAGCCATGAAGCACCAGAGCTTTCTGATAGAGAAGGCTAAATATCTCACAAAACTACAGATCCCAGAATTCTATATGGCTACAATATGGCCAGTATCATACTACATTGTTATAGCACTGTTATTCTATTGTTTCCCCACCTTGGTACTACCTTCCTAGAACTGTTTCTGATTCCCTTGTTTAAATTGCCTCACTCCAACCCCTACATCTCTGTTTCTCCTTTCTTCCTCTTCTCCTTCTCCTTCTCCTTCTCCTTCTTCTCCAACTAAGTGCCACCAAACTTTTGATCCTTCTCCATACAGAGATCAATTACGGTTGTGATTGATTCCAATGGAACAGATGTATGAATAATTGGCATAAGAGATAAACCTTAGAAAAAGACACAAAGCTTAAAAAAGCGGTTCCATTTACAGTCGTCCCTCTCCATTCACAGACTTCCCATCCGTGGTTTTGAGTTTCCATTGATGGCAAGTCAAGAGGGACAAAATAGCTTGTGTTTCTGACACGTGTAGCCATTATAATCAATGGGACTTGACTATTCATGTTTTTTCTCATTCACAGGAGGGTCCAGAGCGGATCCCCTGCAAATCCAGAGGGACGACTATTGCACCGGCACAAAGAAGTCCGAACACCGATTTTATGGATAACAAATTGGCCACAACTTTATTCATCTGTACAGGGTCTGAAACAATAACTTTTACATCCACAAATTTTATTTATTTATATCTTTCTTCTTGACACATGTGTATGTGCACATGCCATACACCTGAGGCAATCTTCATCTCAATCAATGCAAGCCTTCAGGGATAAGTCTAAAAATGATGATGTAACAAAAATTTTAAAGCTGATGATGTAAACCCTTCGTCCCTCTTAACTGACAAATATTGTAAATCCAAATATCCAATTATCCCCGGGGGGGGGGGGGGTCCATGCCAGCCCCAAGCTGAAACAAGGCAAAAGCTCATTAGATAACTAAAGACCCTGTTCCAAGTTGTGACAAGTCAATGATAAGGAACATACAACAAACAGTCATGCCTGAATTATTAAAGATAATTAATAATACGAATTATCTCAACCAAAACCAAAACTACAGTATCCTCAGGGAGGGCGAAAAATCCAAGTTACCATAACTATGGGAAAATTCCTTCCTGGACCCCGAAGGCGACCAGCCAAAGCCTGAGGGTAATTACAACATGCAAAGCCGCGGGTGGGTGGGTTGTGTCTCTTGGCTGCCGAATCAAAATGGCTGCCACCACATGGCAGCGGGGGATTAAATAATCCCCCAAATCCCATCTGAAATCTCATGAGACTGTTCAGTCTCACGAGATTATGTGGGCTGATGTGGGATCTCGTGAGATCTCCCTCATTGGTTGGGAGGTGAAGGGAGGGCGGGACTCCCTTCCCTCCCAACCAATCACGGCGTCGGCCTTCGAATTTTGGCCGGCACAACAGCGGGCCCCTCCCGACGCATTGGGGGGGGCTTTCTCACCACTGGTATATTCTCCTAAGATCAATGTCCAAGATCGTTTTAAAGCTTGAGAATAGCTTGGGGTTATTCCCTACTGTGGTGTACCCTTATGATTGGAGAAGACAAAGCATTGGCATGTCAATGGTATGAAGGTAGAGCCATATTTCTAGGAGAAGTTAGGCCTGAGTCAAGCACTTGTCTATGTATCTCCTAGCTACTTTCTTTGAATAAAGAAATCATCACTGTAACCTTTCTACAACATAGAACTGTAGCGTGTTTGTTTGTTTTCTAATCCTTGCTAAGAACACATTACCTGCCTGAATGGGATTACTTGCGAGGCAGCACAGAAAGAACATCTAGAATCTGATATAGCATTCTATATGCAGCATAATAGTTAGGCATTTGTTGTGCAAAGTCAATGTGTAAACAACCACCCAAGACTGCTTTCAGTTTCCAATTTGCAGCATAAGGTCAAATGTGAAAAGGACACCATATGTTACAATTTTAAATGCCATTTTTCTTTGTTTTAAGTATTACAGACTAAATATTAAAGATGATTTGGGAATTGCATGCATTCAAGCAAAAGCAGCCTTGGACATAAATTACCCTGTGTTTTTTGTTTTTTTAAACAAGAGTAAATTGGACTGCATGTGTGTCCGTGTATGTATATTTTATTCCACCCCATTTCAGTATATCCATATGTTAGAATCATCAAAGGGTTTATTAGTCAGTTGAGGTCAATTGAGAAATTGCTGTATTTGCTTTCATGGTGTGTGTGCTATGTGCTGCTTGAGCTGGAAATCACACAATGATTTTTATTTGCTTCCAATCACTAGCAGATGCCAAACAGTCAAATCATTTCCCTTTAAACTGACCTTGGGGATTAAAGGAATTCAGAGAGTTTCCAACTAACTAGTGTCTTTGCTTTTCCTTATTATACTCCTCCAGCCTTCAGGTTTAAAGATTTTCTTGCAATTTAATGTGCCTCTCCTCTACTCCTATTTCATCACTACTTTCCTCTGTGTCTTTAGAGTTGCAGCTTGATAATGACACTCCACCAGTGTTGATAATAGAATCAGCAAAAATGTTAAATTTATGTAACACAGTTCATGGAGTTAAGAGTGGAATGAGTTAAGTGATAAGTAAAAAACAACTACTATATTTTATTTAACATCTTGTATAGCTTGCATTCAAAAATGTAAAGGACTAAACAATTTATCTTTTGACTGTTGGTATGAGAAGCTGTAATTTTTCATTCTCATGGAAAAACTGACACAACAGGTTCAGAGCTTAAGAAACACCACTATGCCTCTTTTATTTCAGATTTGTTTCCATTTATTTCTTTTATTAATAGAAACAAGTAATGCTGATCCACCTGATTCTCATGCTGCTCTTTGGGACAAAATCTTAATATGAAGGCTAGGAAAACAAGTGTGTGTGTATGCATATGCACGGGCTTCACTATCAGGAATACTATCAGATCATAATTTGTTTTTGTTCTGTTGAAAGTTTATACAGTTATCCCTCAACTTTTTCAGCTTTGTCATTTGCGAATTTGATTATTTTCAGTTTTGATTAATATGATCTCTCTAGGAATCTGTAGGTCCTTCAGTACAACTCTCGCAGAAGTTGACCATAGAGTTGTGCAGGAGAACCATGAAATTCCTAGAGAAAACACTTCTCTAGGCATTTGTAGAATCCAGCATGATTCTATGATCAATCTCTGGCAGATGTTGAACACAGAGCTGCTCTAGAGGACCTGGAGGTTCCTAAAGAGATGTTCTTTCAGGTAAAAAGAATAGTGTTTTTTTTATTTGTGGTTATTCCACATTCATGGGATCTTTCATCCCTAGTTATTATTATTATTTGCAAAAACCTCTTTGCTTTCTTATTATTCAAAAATAACTAAAAACATTGTTGTTTTTTTAAAAGGCTAGGATGCTACAAGTTATTGGTGTGTGGAATATAACATACATAAAGAGTGAGGCCACATCCTCCTATACATATAAAAATAAAACATAGTTGCAAAACTAATCAAATTGTACCTCCTTATGTTACAATTATAATGAAACTGTTCAATGTCTTAGTTAAAAATAACAACTACCCCTGAATCCCCCCCCGTTGCAGCTAAATTGTAAATGTACAAAATTTAGCTTCAATAGGGGGAGCCTAAACAAGAAGAAAACAAAGGACTGACACTTAACTTTTTTCTACCTCCAACAAAGGTAAAACTCTTTCATTGGACAAAATTTGGGACTACAATTTGGCAAGTTTTACCCATACCACATCTAAATCCTCTCCCTCCTCCATGTAACAGTATAAAGACTCCTTGAGAAATTGAATGTCTCTGCCTAAGAAAGGAGCAGTTAGCTTTGCACAGGACAGTTTAAGCACAAAACATGTTTATGTACAAAACCCCACAATTTTCATGAAAATGTATTTCTTTTTTTTTTAAATATTATTTTATTGAATAAAATACATAGAAATTGTAAACAACACAATAACATTACAAACAATAGACAATACATGCCTAACTAACATATAAAGATAACTAACATAACAAAAAACAAACAAACAACAAACAAAAATCATTCATACTATTAACAAAAAACATGAAACATTCTCACATTGTGACTTCCTGAGTCTTAACTAAGTCATTATCCATTGTTAAATACATTCTGCCCTGCTTTCTTCAACTAAGGTAGGAGTATAAACTTATCACATCAATGTCTATATAAATTTATCAATAAACTAATTAAATTAGAATATTTCCTATTTCATCATCTAAATTCCCCATCCTTCTATATCATACATCATTATCAATATTATCTCTACACATTTTCCCCATTTGCTTTATTCACAAAATCAAATACTGGTTTCCAATTTTCCCGTATTTCATCCCAGTCATAGCCTCTCATTACTGTGGTTAGATTATCCAACTTAATTAAATCAATCAATTTGTTAAGCCAATCTGTAACCGATGGAATTTCACTTGTTTTCCATCTTCTGGCGTATATTATCCTTGCACATGTAGTGGCATAAAATAAAAGTTTCCCATATTTATATTCAATCCTTTCATCTTCACACATGCTTAACAAATATAATTTAGGATCCATTTCTATCTGTATTTGTAACATCCGTTTCACTGTCCTATGTATATTAGACCAAAAGGTCTTGGCTTTCTTACAGTTCCACCAAATATGGTAGAAAGTTCCCACTTCCTTTTCACATTTCCAACATTTATTTATAGTCCCCTTATAGATTTTTGCTATCTTAACTGGCGTCAGATGCCACCTATGCTGCATCTTATAAAAGTTTTCCTTTAAACTACAACTTGCGGTATATTTTAAGGATTTCTTCCACATTTTTTCCCAAAGATTTAGCCCAATATTTTGTTTTATATCTTGGGCCCAAGACATGAAAATGTATTTCTGTAATGCAATTTCTGTACAGAATAATTTCCCCACTTCAGAATGTACAAATACCAGGTGAAATCTGTGCAGAAATCTTACCACTGTGTTATTCCTCCTGGCTGGGTTTCCATTTGTCAAGAAATTCTCAGTTTTTTGTACAGGAAATGAATAAAGCAAAGTATTTTTTGTCTCTACATAAATGCTAAGGTTAATTATGTAGTGAATAAATAAAATATTGATGTTTCTCATGTGCTACAATTGGTTCCCTGAATTATATTTTTAATTTACTTTAAAGCTTTGTGTGTGTGTGTGTGCGTGTTAACTTTGAGAATGGTGACATCCCTAACAATCATTTAAGCAGAGGCTGGATGGCCATCTGTCGGGGATGCTTTGATTGGAAGTTGCTGCATGGCAAAGGGTTGGACTGGATGGCCCTTGTGGTCTCTTCCAACTCTATGATTCTATGATTCTATGATCACAAAGATACCCTCTAAACATTTCTTTATCCTAATGAATTACGTGGATGATATGGTTAAGTCCATACTTTGGCCTTAGTAGGACAGTGTTTGAATACCATTGGTAGTCCTGAGCAGAACAGACCCACTGAGTCAATGGTAGTTACATTTGTGTTGACTCCTTGTTCAACAATTGATTCAGTGAGTCTACTCTACTTGGAACTAAGCCACTGCAGGTCACTGTGTGTGTGCATGTGTGTGCATGTGTATGTTCTGTTTTAAAAATTAATCGTCAGAATTCTTTATCAAATATCTTGTATGAACTTCTGCAAAATGCACATCAGTGTGTAATATGCACTAATGTGCAATCTACACCAGGCACTTTGACAGCTCTATTACGTAGCAACGTAACAGCAGCCCTCTACTAGATAGGGACATTACAAACTGACAAATTCTAATTCCCACTTATGTAATGCATCTGAAAAAGTAGACTGAAGGGCCTAAGCAGACGGCGCAAAGTGCTGTTTTCGAGACCAGGAAGGGGAGGGGCAGCCTCATGCTGGGCGCCCCAACCCTTTCCCAAATACGTCATTGGAGCGGCCGTTGCTCCACACGGCTGGCGCTCCGACGCCGCACTTCCGCTGCAGTGTTCACACATGCTGCAGCGGAAGAGGCGCCGAAGGTGCGCTGGAGGCCTTTTGCGGCGTACCTTCAGCGTCTTGCGGAAGCGCTCCTTCCTGGGCCTGGGACGCTGCAGCTCGACCCCGATCCGCCGCTTCCCGGGGCGACCCCGTGCCACCTGTCTGCTTCCCCCCTGAAGTCTACAAAAGCTCATGCTGCCAATTTCTTTCTTTCAGTAAGGTGCTACAAGATCTCTCTATGTACTGATTCTACAAACTAACACGGCTATATCATTGAATTCGACTGCTTATGGAGAGGTAAGTCTCATATGGGATTCTGACTGAAGTTTTAATTTTCCATCATAAATTAACCACTGTAAATAAAACTGAATTGTTTTCTTCAGGTTATCAGGAGACTGCCCTAAATAATTTGTGTGGCTGGAAATGGTAATTTAGGCGTTAGGGTCTGTATATTCCAAGCTGTACCATTAGCTTTGTCTCTGTTCTAAGCAAGCACAAATTGCCACTGAATTTGCTGTAGCATGTTGCTGTTATTGATGAGTTTCCTTCCTGTTCCAAGTTACCATTTATTCTGTTGCCTTTTTTTTTTTTTTTTTTTTTTTTTTTTTTTTTTTAGTGGCAACAGACGCAACCTTTTGGCCTGGTTGCTGTTGCAGAGCAAAATGCTCTTTGCAGGTGGTTTACAGAAAATAGGGACTTAAGCTTATTTCAGCATTACAGTTCTGCAAATGTTTCATTTTTATTGAATTGATTGTTGTTTTATATTACATTTCCCAAAACGCATTAGCTAGCATTTCCACCCAAGATTGGAGCACTCATTTTGTTACTTCCTGACCATGTTTCTGACCTCTCCAAGCTCCTTTGTTTTATTATTAAACAAATCTGTTCATGAGTGCAATGAAAGGAGAGAGCACGTATGTTGAAGAATTATTTTTATTGAATTGTTGTGAAAATTGCACCTTGAGGGAGGGTTCAGCATAGTTAACTACTTAAAACAAGGATTTATTGAAATAAACATCATAGGAACCAAGATAGCATTTCACATGGGATAATTTCACATGAGTTCATAAAACAGCATTTCAAACATTAGCATACTCTAAAGTTGTCCCAGGATCTCCCAGCCAAATTGTTGAGGGGCTGTGCCCACCAAGGGATTCCATGAGTCACGAGTCCAAAAAAGTAACTTTTCCCAGCATTAATATGTCTTTTGTTTTTTCATTGAAGCTACGTTTTT
Organism: Phrynosoma blainvillii; assembly: GCA_026167975.1. Classification (NCBI taxonomy): domain Eukaryota; kingdom Metazoa; phylum Chordata; class Lepidosauria; order Squamata; family Phrynosomatidae; genus Phrynosoma; species Phrynosoma blainvillii. The sequence goes on along the minus strand of JANUYF010000002.1, from coordinate 88,294,428 downwards.
TGTTGTTAACTGCCCTTGAATTGATCTCAACCCATGGCGACCCTATGGATGAGACATGTCCAAGACCTCCTGTCCTCTACTGCTCTACTTAATTCCTGCAAACCCTTACCCATGACCTCCTTAATAGAGTCCATCCATCTGGCATATGGTCTTCCTCTCTTCCTACTTCCCTCCACCTTTCCCAGGATTATTGTCTTTTCTAATGAAACTTCTTTTCTCATAATGTGTCCGAAGTACATAGAGAGATTTTGTAGCACCTTGGTCATCTTGGCTTCCAGGGAGGTTTCCAGCTTGATCTGCTCTAGGGCTTATTTGTCTTTTTTGGCTGTCCATGGGATCCTCAACACTCTTCTTCATCACCACATCTCAAAGGAGTTGATTTTCTTCCTACCATCTTTCCTAATTGTCCCGCTCTCACATCCATACATAGTAATAGGGAAAGCAATGGCTTGTATTATTCTAACTTTTGTGCTGAGTTATATATCTTTGCATTTTAGAATCTTTTCTAGCCCTTTCATAGCCATCCTCCCCATTCTTAATCTTCTTCTGATTTCCTGACCGCAGTCCCCATTTCTATCAATGGTTGATCCCAGGTATGATAATTATTTTGCTATTTCTATTTCTTCATTGTCTAGATTGAACTTGTGAAGGTCTTCGTTGGTCATTATTTTTTCCCTTTATGTTCAACATTAAGCCTGTCTCTGTACTTTCTTCTTCAATCTTCCTTAGCAGGTGTTCCAGGTCTGTGAGGTTTTCTGCTACGTTCATTCATGCAATGTAAAGGACAGAAGAACGAGTTTCTGGGCTACATTTGACCACATTACTCAACTGGGTTCTCAACTGACATTTTAAAAAACATTTAACTGTATCAGGCCTCATCATAAGCCCTTGCCTGTACTTTATTATCTGTTTGCTAATTATTTCCACCAAAAAACAGTGTTTTAGTGTTTTTATAGGCTTTATCACAGTTTTTTCTTTCTCTGAACAGCTTTTTTGCCACTGTTTTCAGGAAGACAGTGGGTTTTTTCTTTGGTGATTACTGTAGAACTCCCACTTTAGCTGTATTTTGATTAAAATTAGAATAACTAAGGGCATGTATACATGGGCCATTTAAACCAGTCCCCTCCACACCCTCACATTGCCCTGACTTCGTGACAAAGCCAGGCCAAAGTTTCAATTTGACCATGTAATGTCTTATGTGGGAAGGGCAGTTCTGCAGTAAATCTCAGGCTATCCGTCTCTTAAAGTGAATTTAAAAAAAACCCTCACAATTTGCTCCACATCTTCCCAGAAAATGTGGAACACTCCAGAGGGATGCTAGGCAGTTGCCCACATTGCGTCCTGCTGTGACACCTGGCAACAGTGGTGGTGCCAGTGTGTCTCTCCATACGAGGTCACAACAAGGTGCTCAGCTATGCGATCAACACTAGGTGCTTCATTTTGGACCTCAGAGGGAACAACTCATGCCTATGCCAGCAGTATTGGGTTGGACACATGTGTAGACAAGCACCTGATGTCTCTCCAGAGTGCTTGGGTAAATGGGAGGAATTTATTGCAGCTTCAGCCCAGAATGCTCTTTATTTCTTTAAAATGTGATACTTCAGAAAACTCATTCAGAGGTAGCCAGTAGGCTATGCAGAAAAATACAATAACATCCATACTCCACAAAAGAGTAATACCTTTATCAGTCTGTCCAAAGAGCATAAAGTACACTCGTTTTTCCCCATTCATGGACTTGGAGTCTGCAGTGTCGCTCCTTCACAGATGGCAAGTAGGGAGGGACAAAATGGTGCATGTGCCTGAGGCACATATGCAGTACCACATGCGGTACCTTGCACTCATTTTAACCAATGGGCTTTAAATATTTGCAGTTTTTCTGATTTGTGGGTTGGGGTGGAGTTCCAGAATGGATCTCCCATGAATCAGGAAGGATGACTGTACATCATGCAAGCTCTCAAAACTTCACAGGCTTCTTCATCCAGCAAAGATGTTAAACAATCATAGAGGGGAAGAAAAGTGACATGGACTCTAACAGCCTTGCCCTCCTAGAAGCCATCTCAGCTGCAGCATTTTGAAAAAGGCAGAGCCTTAAGAATAATCAGTGTTACCAAGGAAAAGAATTCAAGATTTATTTTATTTTTTGCATAAGAAGTTTCATGGTAGCCAAGACACAAGAAAGGCTGAATTGAGGAGGGAGCTGGCATTTCTGCCAGTCATAACCTTCCTGAAGCCACCACAGTCTTGTCCTGTGCTCCAAGAAGCAGCACAAAGGACTGGAATTTCAGTGCTGTCAGAGAAAGAACTTTTGTGGAAACTTTGATGGTAGCTTAACAGCAACTAAGAACAACAAATGCCTTTGGCTGGACAATCTGCCCCTAGTTTTATTGTTTTATTTTTGTATAGTGCCATGCCATGTAATTTAATGACATTAAATAACAACAGGTTTGTGGAAGTAGTTAGCTAGGATAACTGAGTATAATGTGAGCATAATAGTATAATATTATACCATAACTGAGTATAATACAATTCTTTCTATCTCAGATCCTAAAAATTCAGCATCAAATTACATCTATTATCCTAACTGGACCCCCCCCCCCAAAAAAAAAAAATTGCTAGGAAGTGTGAAAAGTGTAAGACTAATTACATAGAAAAAGTGATTCATTAAGTTTGGCAAACAGTACAGTTATTCAAAATCATTGAGGTACAGTCATCCCTTCTGATTTGCAGGGGATCCGTTTCAGACCCACCCACCCGAATTGGGAAAATAGCCAATAATGGGGTCCCATTTGTTTTAATGGCTGGGTGCCCTTGTGTGCAGAACTGTGCATGCACTGTAGACACACATGCCATTTTGTCCCTCAGTGCTTGCCGTTGGTAAAAGACTGAGAGACGCGAACAGCAAGTCTGTGAATGGAGAGGGACGAGTGTACTTAGACTGAAAGATGATAGAATTCTAATGTAGAGAGGAAGAGAAACCATTTACTGACTATTGGAACATAATTGTTGCATAAAAATTAATATTTATTACCATTTCATTGTCTTCCAAGTTATCACCATAATTATCAGTATAATACCAAACACTATTTGAGGCTTTGCTCTTCTTTGTATTTAACTTAAGGAGAAATCTGTACTACATTTTGTACATGGCATAGTGGTTTGACCATTGGACTATGACTCTGGAGACCAAATCCCTGCATGGCCATAGAAACTCACTGCGTGATCTTAGGCTAATCACACACTCAGTGTCAGGATAAAAATATGATAGGTTCACTTTCCGGTCAGAAACAGATTGAAGGCATACAACATGATTAATATATCTGATATAATTTAATGTCATGTCTCAACAGTAATGAAAGCCCAAACGTAGTGTTGCATTGGTACTGCAGCACCCGCACAACTATTTCCCCCTCCCCTCCCCTTCCCTTCTTGCAACCTGCAGTACCACACAAAAGCCCTATGGAGCAGTTTTGATGGTATATGAGAAACTGTAGTGAAGATGGGAGGTCTGTAGCAGGGAGGGGAGAAAATGGGACTTTTGGCCCATGCTAGGAAGAATTAATTCCAGATTAACTCCTTTCTCATGTTAACCTCAATAAGGAGCAAAAAGGAGTGTCTGTTGGGAATGTTTCATTCTTCAACCACAGCCCCAGCCACATCTCTCAATCCACAGTCACAACCCAGAGGCGAAGTTAAATGTCCCTCAAAACAAGACTTGGTCCAAAGCACACTACAGAAATAATCCAGTTTGAGACCACTTTAACTGCCCTGGCTCAGTGCTAGGAAATCTTGGGAATTGTAGGTTATTGTGGCACCAGAGCTCTTTTTCAGAGAATGCTAAATGTCCCACAAAACTACAATTCCCAAAATTCCCTAGCATTGAGCCAGGGCAGTTAAAGCGGTCTCAAACTGGATGTTTGGAACCTAACAGTGTGTTTGGGACCTAACTTAATTTGCTCTCATGGTTAACACTGAAGAGTTTTCTTTTGCTTACAGTTTTTAAAATAAGCTCCACAAAGGGAAGAAAAACTCTTTTAAAATAATATATGTGTTATTAATAATATAATATACTTAAAATGATATTTTAAAATATCTTATACATAGTATTCTACATACAATATGTAATAAATCACATTAATTATCCATTCTAATATATAAGTCTTATTCATATTAAACCATTTGATATTAACTAAACAAATAATTAGAAACAAACACATGAAATTATTATTTTTTATTTTTTTATTGTCTTTGTCCTTATCTTCTGTGGTTCCTTGGCCCCACCAATTGCACCCTCACCAATGTTTTCTTCTTACTGCTCCAGATTTAATTGCTTCAACAGATCCATTCCTTGTTCCAGGGAATAGATCTTATGTTGCTTCCCTTGAGAGGAAAAACTTTTAAGAGAGGCTCTGAACATCTGCTTTTCTGGCAAGATTGTGGCAAACCCTTGGATATATCAGAGATCCAACATCAGAACGGTCAGTTTTTATTACTCCTTCCCCTTAGGCTTGCTGTCTCAACTTTTACTTTTGTAAAACAGGGCCATCTTAAAGTTTATAGTAAATGAGGTTTTCATGGCCATAATAGCTCAGGAAAGACAGATTGACATGTCAGAATCAGCAGTGAATTCTGATTTGCATGGAATGCAATCAGGTTCAGCATCTCTTAGGAGGGTTAACAGTCTGCTGTCTGTTTAATGGCATTTCAGTTTTTTTGGAACTCTGCCTTGTTCAACAAATTATTTCATTTGTGTCCTTCTGAACCTTATCAAGTAAATTAGAGGTTATGGGATGTTGAAGAGAGATGTGGGAGAACTGGATTACTGCACTGAAAATATGTCATCTTGTCAGAAGATTTGGCACACTCGAGAATCACTGGGAAACAGTCCCATATATTTGCAAGGATTTGAGTTGAAATCTGCTTCAAAAAATAAGAATTATAGGATTGGACACACACTGAGAAGCTATTTAGCTGGTTTTCTAAAAGTTATACTAAGATATATTTGGATGCTGAAACCTCTCAAGCATGTTGTAACAATTTTGCAAGACATTTTGTGGATAAAATCTCTCAAGACTGACTGCAGTTGGGGTGCTGCAACTGATAGCACAGGCTATACTTCCAATGTTACAGTTATTTAGGTTAATTTCACTTCACTTTGCCCTCCATTGCTGAATAGATGCTCTGGTAGATGTTTATGATTCCATGTGCTACTTTTCTGGGGCTTCTTCTAATGTTATCGATGAATGAGAGATACTGTTATCCATGCCCTTTCCCTACTGCTTAGCCAATGTCAAAGATTCCAGCCTTCAGGAATGAGGGTGGAATTTATTTGATCCCTATTTTTAAAGAACTATGGCCTAGTTTGGCCTTCTTGGGTAATAAGCTTTACTCAGTTTACTCAGCTCTTCGAACTTTGTGATCATGTTCTTGGCTGAAAACTTGCAGACAAAAATAAGTCTGAACAAACCACCCTGAGCCCCTACTCACACATGTTTTTGCTTTGGAAGCTCATTGGGGAGCCTGGTTAACCTTTGGTTGGATGATTGCCAGGGTGTCCAGGGAGGACTAGGAAAGAATCCTGCCTAAAATCCTGAAACATTGCTGACACTTAGAGTTGCCTGTACTGGGCTTGACACACTGTTTAAAACAGTTTCATACATCCCTATCTATCTATCTATCTATCTATATCCATACATATACATACATACATACATACATACATACACACACACATATATATTAGGTGAATTGTTTAAAAAGTGCATATGTTAGGTAAGTACAAAGGAATTCTAGGTGTTTGTGGTTTAGAAAGAAAGCCAACTGATGTGAAAATTGGATGGAACAGAATTATAATGGGTTAAACTGCAATAAATAAGAAAGCTGAAATGTATTGATTTTTCCCTATCAGTCCCCCAGGATACAGTAATTTAGGTCCTTTCCAAAGCAGCATTATAGCTACTCCTTGAAAAGATGGTGTCAGAAGAAGGAGCTACATAACTGGCTCTTTACGTCAGACCTGGAGAAAATCTACATTAGATCATTATAGCACTTCAAAAATCCCACTTTAACTATTATGGCTCTGTTCTCATACTGGGATTTGTAGATTGTTGGGGTAGTTAGAATTCTCTGTGAGATATTTCTGGTGAGATAGTTCAGAGAAATGGAACCATAATCCCTAGGATTCTATTGGATGGAATCGTGGCATTTAAAGTGGTAACAAACTGCTATAACTCTATGTGTTGTAACTCTATGCAAACACTCCTGGAGGTTCTAAAATTGCTGGAGTGGTTCATGGAGATCTAGCAGCCGAAGGTGTCCCTATAGCACATAACAAACAAATACTTGGGCTGATGAAAGCTGTGACCAATCTATTCAGAAGGCTCTTGGCTGTTTAAAGTATTAGTAACCTATTTCTAAAGCAATACCATTGGATAGAGATGTTTCTTCAAATCCATCCCTAATGTCACATTTGTCATTTTTGAGCAAGGTGATTTGCTGTGTTTTTTCACCATAGTTTCAACCAGATCTTTAATAATTTCCATTCCCAGTGTGGCAGGAACAACTCAGCCCTCTCCCTAATTATCTTTATCTTTATAAGGATGCTGACTAAGCAAGTAGTTCCCTGTTGATCTGTGGGATGCCAGAGCCTTTTAATAAGCAGCTGCTAAAATTCAGAGAGTTAGGGAATGCTGGTGTTCCTTGGGAAGGAAAATTCTGCAAAGCAAATGTTCTTATCTTCATGGAGAGGGAGGGAGGAAGTATTAGTTAGCTACACCCTCCCCTGTTGCAGCACCATCAGTGGATCCTCACCCTTCATGCAATGGAGCTCTGTAAACATTTACCCAGCAACATGAGTAGAGTGGTGGGGGCAATGATTGGGGGCATGACATAGAGAATAGAGCTAGTTAACACATCCCATCCTCCCCTGAAAAAAAGAAAAGAGCACTTGTTAGCACATGTGCATTTTCATAAAATTTTGGACACATGTGGAGTTCCCTTTATGACCCCAGACTGACCTCTGAGGGATGTTAGCCATAATCTCCTAGATGACAGGTCATGTAGGCACTGAGAGACCTGCCCAAGACCACTGGAAAATTCCCTACCAGACAGATTTGCCAAAAGGGAAAACCATTAAAAGACACATAATAGTGTTTGTCTTGAATCTCACACTTAATGGGGCAGTGATCAGATTTGACTGCACCCTTTTCTCTAGCCTCCCTTGATAGCTTTGAAACCAAATGCATTGTTTAGACTAAGCTCACACCTAGGTTGACAAAGCTAAATCCATCAACACCTTTGTCTGACAGCCATTAAGCTTATAGCTAGAAGGCAGGAATTCCCTATAAGAACCCTTGGATTTCTAGGCTCCATGTGCTATCTTGAGAGTGCATGCAGACTCCACATCGGTCTGTACTCTGATTTAGCTCCTGCAGCCATCTCTTCCCTTCCCCCCCCCCCATTTTGGCGGCCATGCTTCATCACCATCATCATCAACTTTTGCAGCCAAACTCGGAGAAGCCTTCGGTATTAAGTATTTCCCCTCAGCCTAGTTCCTCTCAAGCTATCCCTGCTTTCACCCCCCCTTTCCTTCTAGTGTGTGTGTGTGTGTGTGCGCGCGCGTGCCATATTTGGATGTGTGCACTTTTTAATTAATAAATATTTAGACTTTAATTGGATAAGCCCGTCTCTGCATCTTCCCTTGAGAGATCTATTAGTCCTCTGGTATACATAACAGTACATGGTTCCGTGGGGCTTTGTTGGGACCCCACTCTCACATATTTGAGCTAATTATAAATTCTCCTAATTAGATCTGATCCTAACACACTTGAATAGGGATTATCTGTATTATCCTTCAGCATTTCTCTCTTACTCTGTTTCTCTCTTTCTCCAAAACAACCAAAGTAACCAATCAATCAACAAACACCTTAACAAAACCTTAAACAAAAAATGGTGGTAGTGATTCTGGAGTAAGCCATTTCAGGTTCAGGACACAAGCCACCACCTGAAGTTCAAAAGTCTAGTGAACTCAATGCTATAACCATTCCTCACCTATCAAATACAAAGACAAGAGATATAAGTGTGCTTAAAAAGGACACAATTAATATTTGACTTAATATAATCTGCAATGAAAAAAACAGCATGGACCAGAATGAATGAGTGCAGATATCCTGAATGTCAAGAGGCAACTGAAGGTTTGCTAATCTTGCTATTAGGGATATTAAAGCAACCTGGCTTCAAGTGATGATTCAAGTTGTTGCCTGTTGAGAATAATAATAATAATAATAATAATAATAAAATTTATTTATACCCCGCCCCTCTGAGCGCAATCAGGGCAGTTAACAATGTTAAAAAGATACAGAGTACAATCAAACCCCCATACCCACCCCCCTTAAAAAGTCTTAAATCAACTAAGAATTAAAACCATACAAATTAAAACAAACATTAACAATCAACAAACAACATCAAATACAGATAAGTCATTAAAGGAAAGATGGTGGTTACGTGTTGATGAGGAGGCCGGCCAAGAAGAAGGATCCTGGAGGGCTCCCCTAAGAGGGGTTCCTGAGGCCGGGATTTCTATCCTGGAAAGGCCTGCTGGAAGAGATCCATCTTAACAGCCTTTTTAAAGCTGTCTAGAGCTGTAAGCAGACGGATCTCATCCAGCAGGCCATTCCATAATCTGGGGGTGACCATAGAAAATGCCCTCTGGGAGGTAGCTGACAGCCTAGCTTTTTATGGCTGGATCAAATTCCTCCCGGAGGACCAGAGTACGCGGGGAGGATTGTAGGGGAGAAGGCAGTCCCAAAGATAGTTTGGACCCAAGCCATTTAGGGCTTTAAATGTGATAACCAATGCCTTGTACTGGATCCGGAAACTAATAGGGAGCCAGTGGAGGGACTTTAATACCGGGGTAACATGGTCCCTCCTAGATGTTCCAGAAACTACTCTGGCTGACATATTTTGTACTAACTGCAGTTTCCAGAACAAGCATGAGGGTAGCCCCATGTAGAGTGCATTACAGAAATCTAGACGTGAGGTTACCAGCGCATGCACGACAGTCTCAAGGTCCCTTACTTCCAGAAAAGGGCGCAGCTGGCGTATTAGCCGAAGCTGATAACAGGCACTCCTGACTGTCGCATTCACCTGATTCGTCATCAGGAGCGACGAGTCAAGGAGCACCTCCAAGCTGTGAACACAGTCCTTTACGCAGAGTGTGACCCCATCCAGGACCTGAGGTTGCAGCCCAATGCTTGGTTTTGGGGCCACTACCATGAGCACCTCCATTTTGTCTAGATTCAGTCTCAATCTGTTTTTCCTCATCCAGCCCATTACTGCCCGAAGACATTCATTGAGAGAGGAGATGCCATTGGAATTTGAGGCTGACGAACGAAACATGGAGAAATAGATTTGGGTGTCATCAGTGTACTGATAACACCTAGCTCCATAACTCTGAATAATCTCACCCAGCGGCTTCATATAGATGTTGAATAGCATCGGGGACAGAATAGCACCTTGTGGAATGCCACAGGTGAGCTCCCTTTTACTGGAGCAGCTGTCCCCGAGCAGCACCCTCTGGGATCTACCCGAGAGGAAGGAATGGAACCACTGGAGTGCAGTACCTCCAATTCCCAGCCCCCCCAGGCGATCCAAGAGGATGCCATGATCTATTGTGTCAAAAGCCACTGAGAGGTTTAAAAGCACCAATAGGGTCACACTACCCCTGTCGATGCTCAGATGCAGATCATCGGTCAAGGCAACCATGGCACTCTCAACCTCAAAGCCTGTCCTGAAGCCAGTTTGAAATGGGTCTAGATAATCAGTTTCATCCAAGACAGCTTGGAGTTAAAGAGCAACCGCCCTCTCGATTACCTTGCTCAAGAATGGTAATAAGGAGACTGGCCTATAGTTGTTCATATCCAGGGGGTCCAGGGAAGGTTTTTTCAGAAGTGGCTTAACGGCCGCCTCCTTCAAACAAGATGAAATATAACCTTCCCTGAGGGATGCATTGACGATGTCCATAAGGAACATCCTCAAAGCATCCCCCCCCCCCCGATGGCCAGCCATGAAGGGCAAGGATCAAGAGGGCAAGTTGTTTTCCTCACTCTCCCAAGAAGCTTGTCCGTGTCATCGGTACTCATAGATTAAGACTGATCCAGAATAATTTCAATAAGGGAGTCGCTGGATGCCTCATCAATAGTTTCTGTCAGAACACTGGCATCTAAGTCGGCTCTTATCTGAGAGATTTTATCCGCAAAGAAATTGTTAAACGCGTCACAGCAGGCTGTTGTGTTAAGTAAAGGGTTCTGAGCAGGGGGCACCTGCGTCAGCTCCCTTACCACCTTAAACAGTTCTGCTGGACGGGACTCTGCAGACACAATACGTGCAGAGGAGAAGGATCTCTGTGCTGCACGTATTGCCTCCTGATAGGACCAAAGAAAGCTCCTATGGCAAGTCTGGTCAGATAAAAGTCGAGTTTTCCTCCAGTTGTGCTCTAGTTGTTGTCCAGCCTGCTTCATTTTCCTAATCTCTGAGGTGTACCATGGCTTACGGTTTGGAGTGGGTTGGCAAGGACGTTTGGGAGCGATCGTGTCAATAGCCTTGGTGAGGTCGGTGTTCCAAGTGTTAACCAAAGCTTCAACAGGGTCACTGGCATTACCAACCATTAAATCCTCCAAGGCTTTCTGGAATCCAATTGTTTCCATTAGCCTTCGAGGATAGAGGCTCTTAGTTCCACCTTGACCAGGAAATGATCTGTCCATGACAGGGCAGTGGTTTTTATAACCTCAGCCCATGGATATTCCTGTTCCGTACTAAAGACCGCATCAAGGATATGACCCACACAATGTGTGGGCCCAAGGACCAATTGGGAAAGGCCCATGTTAGTCATGGTTTCCATGAACTCCTGAGTCGTGCCTGTTAGACTGGTCTCGAGCGGAATGTTGAAGTCTCCCAAGGCTAAAAGTCTGGGCGACTCCAGCAGCAACTCAGAGACCAGCTGTGTCAGCTCGGTTAGGGAGTCTGCTAGACAACAGGGTGGTCGTTATACTAGCAGAATCCCCAAACTATTCCTGGTCCTCAGGCTGGTACATACACTCGAAATGGACTGTGTTCTGGACAGGTAGCCTGGTCAAAGTCAGATTATTCTTATGAACCAGAGCCACTCTGCCCCCCCCTCACTTCCCCTCACCTGCTCACTAACAGAATACTCGGCTGGGAGGGCCGGCGCCCACGTAACAGCGCTATCCTCTCTCAGCCAGTTCTCTGTAAAGCAAGTCAGGTCGGCATCCTCATCCAGAAGAAGATCATGGATGATGTGAGTTTTATTTTTAACTGACCTGGCATTGCAAAGGAGTAGAGTGAGATTCTGTGGAATGGTTGGTCTTCTCTCCAATCCATTCCGGGAAACAGAGGGAACTGAAGGCGAGATAACTCTCAAACAGTCATCTTGCCTTCTTTTGTAACATTTGTTCGCTCCATTCCGTTCATATCTCCCATTCCCCAGCACAACTCCAATAGCCGCCCCTGCCTCATTCCCGGCCTCAGGTAAAGAGGGAGACAATAAAGCGACAAAAAGAGGGTAGGGTAACTAGAGCTGGACCCAACCCCAACCCTTAACCCAGTTTCGTGGCAGATTAGATGATGAGAGAGTTGGGTGACTTAATAAGACAACAAGTCTCTGCTCAATTCTCAGCATTGTTCATGTCTTAAAAGTATAACATTAAGTCCTCCATTTATCCCTCTCAACATGTACAGCACAGGAGTAGATAGCGCATCTTAGGCTCCTGTGCTGAGCTTCTGCCGCTGGCGCTGAGTCACGGGGAGGAGATGGTCTCGGGGAGAAGGCACAGTGGATGTAGACTGTGCCCTTTTGATGTCATACAAGATACAACTGCCATAGCCCAATGTAGCTGTCCCCTTGCACTAGTTGTATAAGGGGTGAAACAGACCACCACAAAGGAACAGCTACTGGCTGTCCCTTTGAGTACTGGAATGGGGCCATGGCAATCACACACCATGCCCCCAATCTAGCATTTTTCTAGTCCATAAAGAAGCTGCAAAATGCTGCTCCTTTTTGGAGTGGAAAAAAACTGCCTTTTTCACCACGGCAGTGGCTCTTCTGCACTCTTGTGCTGAAGGAGTGTCACAATGCTGCCCATCATTTGATTGGGTGTGCAGTATGACACCGGCTTGGGGGTGGCATCAGGGCATCCATTATCCAAACGCCACATCCTCACACACACCCCTAGTCAGCACTTACTGTCAGTCTGTTCAGCCCCTATGTGAGGTGAGTGATATGAAGATGCCGGGGGGGGGGGGAGGTGCACCAACCTAACCCATGCTTAAGCCTTCCCAAATTGGTTTAGGCCACCATTAAGAAAATACAGTCTTCCTTGTCTTTCTTCATCATTGAGGATCTATGTGCAAAATGCCCCTTCCCAGCTTGATACTAGGGTGGAGAGTCGTATCAGAAACACAAACTAGACTTGGAACAGAATAAGAAAACTACCAGTTTGAAATGCCTTAATCTGTATACAGGCAGATGTATAGGACACATTCCAAAGGAAAATATTTATGCTGACATTTCAGGCTGTAGTCATGGCATTTGAATGCAATAACTGCTAGCTAAGATAGCTGAAAACAGATGATCTTGTATGATGGTTGGCTTCCCTTCCTCTGTACACTCAAGTGCTCATTACAGTTCTTTTTTAAACTGCTGGCTAGACAGCTGCCTGTGCCTCTAAGGAGGATTGAGTGAGGGAGCATATAAATTACTGTAGCATTCTACAGCCAAGATAAACTCAAAGTGCAGGGTTATAGCCTGAATTGACATAGAAGAAGAATCAAGCAGAGAGAAAAGTATTTATATTGAATCATGTCATACCCACAAAGAACATTTATATAAAAATATTTTTTCCTTCTCCATACATTCCCTTCCAACCTTGTAAGCAACTGAAATATTCTGAACTGTGTAAGATAAACCACTGATTTCTCCCCTTTAGTAAAATGTTATTCTAAGTTTACCACACTAGTGTTGATGTCAATTACAAATCCTAACCAGCTGTTTGTTTCTTGTTTTAAAAATTATCTAGCCATCAAGAAAAACATTTAAAACAAATTTGTCTCTTAAAATAAAACAAGGAAATTTTCCAAATAAGAGAAAATACTATTCTTATTTATTGGTGGTTTTTTTTTTCTTGAAAGAAAGAAAGAAAGAAAAGAAGAAAAGGTTTCTGCTGGATATAAAACAGCCCATAGTAGGCAAGGAATGGTTGATAACTAGTGGGGGTGGGGATGGAGATGCTGGAAACATCTCAAAAATAGTCTTGTCTTGCAGCCAGCCCACAGGCTGCAATTTGCCCAGCTTTACCCTAGTAAATGGGCCATAGAAATGAAAAGTACTGAATACTGTTTTTCAAGATAGAGAAACATTGAGCTTGCAATTAATTTTGATTTAAATTATATCATGTATAAAAATAATCATTTTGAAGTTTTTAGTTATCAAGATGCTCTTTAGAATGTTGTATGAAGCTCAGCTATGGCCAGTTTACCACATTGTCAGTGGCGTCACGGGGGGTGGGGGGGTGGTGCGGTGGTGCAGCCCACACCGGGTGACAACCCAGAAGAGGGGTGACACCTGATCAGGCTGTCCTTCCACTGGCAGTGGGGGATGCAGCAAGCATGCCCAGCCCTGCTTCTCTATGGTGGCATCCTCACAAGGATGCCACTGCTGCTGTGACAAGGGAGAAGGCCAAGCATTCTTGGCCCTGATTCCTCATGGTGGTGGTGGTGGTTTCCTTACAAGGAGGCCACTGCCATCATGAAGAGGGAGAAGGCTGAATCTACCCAGCCCTGATTCCTCACAGCAGCAGCGGTCTCTTCGTGAGGAGGTTGCTGCCACCATGACAAGGGAGAAGGGGTGAGGATGGCCTTTTAGCCCTGCCTCCTGGTAGCCCTGCCCCCTGCACTTTAAATGCTAATCCTAACTTTTCAACAACAAAGAGTTTTGTGGCACTAACTTTGTGTTTGGCATAAGCTTTCACAGACATCAACCAGTTTTATCAGCTGCATGGAGTACTGTGCCAGTCAAACTGGTAGATATTCATATGAATGTTATGGGTGGGTAGGGGAAACAAGAAAATACAAATGCAAATGGAAACAGCAAGCAATGGGCATAACAGTGGTACTTTGAGTGGTTTGAGAGGGGGTAAAAACATCTCTCTCTCTCTCTGGCTTTTCTTTGCAAACGAAGATTCAGGAAGGACTCATCCCACGCTTTTTGCAAGCGCGCTGATGACTAAAAAGGCCAATCTGAGATAAACAAGTCTGGTTGCAGAAAGCACAGCAGAAGATCTCCTTGGGTGATGTTTCCGGGTTGTGATTCTTTCTGCGTTGTCGTTTCTCTTCGAGACTTGTTTGGCGTGACTTCTCAAATAAGGCTGCAGTATTGTGGATAGTGCGTCTCCATGCCTCCCGATGTGAGACCAGGGTGGACCATTGTTGGGGATCAATTTGGCCGAGCCTGAGATGTTTTTTCAGGGAGTCCTTGCATCGCTTTTTTGGAGTGCCCCTCTTACGCTGACCTGTGGTGAGTTCGCCGTAGAGTACTATTTTTGGGAGGCGATGGTCCTCCATCCTAGAAACGTGCCCTGCTCAGCGCAGCTGCGTTTTGAATAGCATGGCCTCAATGCTGGTGATCCCTGCTTGCTCAAGGACAACAACATTCGTCACATAGTCAGTCCAGTGTATATTTAGGATTGTGCGTATACAGCGCTGATGAAAGCGTTTGTGAAGTCGTAAGTGTTGGGTAAAAACATACAGTACAAATAAACAGATCTAGCTATCTATCTGGTGAAGAAAGTTTTTTTGCTCAATCCAATCAGCATTTAACCTCACTTCAAGGTGAAATCTAGGACTGAGGTGGACCAAGGATTTGAGGTTGCCTTGATATCCCATGAGACCTCAGAAGGCCACCCCAACATCCCTCATTTCTTTTAGGTTTTTTTTTTTTTGAAGAAAAACTAATTCAAAGGTCCCCATGCTATCCTTTCTGGACCCTTTCAGGCCCAGAAGAGGCCTTTTTGAACCAGGAACCAATCAATTTCTGACTTAAAGTAGGAAGTAAACAACATCCAGTTTACTTTCTGGTTTTAGAAAGTCACTGCTGGACCTAAAAAGACCCATGGGAGGCAATGCATGGTGAGTTGCAGTGGGGGTTGAAGATACTGGGGGCATCTCAAAAATGGTCTTGCCATACAGCCTGTCCACAGGCTGCACATTGTCCATCTTTATATGGGCCATATAAACAGAAAGACAGAATAACAGAAGAGCACTTCTTGTAATCCAGTATTGACCCAGGGGACTGGAAATTAGATCTGAGATGAGGACATGTAACAATCATACAATGAGGTTTCATTCATTGGCTAAACACATGCTAAACAGGGAGGGCAAGCTTGTTTCCTGCAAAATGATTGAACAAAAGAGTGACTGCACTCTGATCCTGCTAGAGCTAGAGACTCACCCTTTAAAAACAAACAAACATGAAAATTTGGAGTATGAGGCAGATGATGGTCTGAACAGGCACTATGGGGCATTCCTAGAAACAGGGAGAAAACTGGCCACTGGGTAATATGGTAACCATATTTGTAACATTGGCCCAAAACACATTGCATAAATAAACAAGTTTAAGTTTAACTTTAATTGTCCTGGTTCATTGCTAGGGAATCCTGGGAACTGTAGTTTATTGTGGCACCAAAGCTCTCTGACAGAGAAGGCTAAATGTCTCACAAAACTATAGTTCCCAGAATTCCCTAGCATTGAACCTGGGCAATTAAAGAGATCTCAAACTGGATTATTTCTGCAGTGTGTTTTGAACATCTTTTATAATATGCCATTATTTGACAGCAGAGTCCAAATGCAATCTACATGAGACAGTTGGGCTACTTTCTATGCAAAAGAACAAATGCATACAACTCAAGATTGACAATCACCAGCACTGGATCAGTGGTCTAGCTTTCTATAAGGCAGCTTCTTATATTTCTGTTTTCTTTTTCTTTTGTTTTTAAACTAAGTGGTAGCCCTAATTAAAAGTGAATGAGTACAGGAAAATCTTTCTGAAGCACAGACACAGGCTCTGGTGAGTTCTCCATGGAAGGATTTTATGAATTACAGAATAGCATCTTAAAAGCTTTTTCTGTCTGTGCAATATTGCTTTCAATTAAAGCTGAACTACAGAAATATCATATGACATAGTCCTCTGTAGATGGTATTGAGCATAATTTTTTTACGTTTTTGATATTAAAATTCCCAGAATCCTCCAGAGAGCAATGTGACTGTGGGACCGTGCCATTTCAGAATGCAACAGGCTATTTCTCCTGAAACTAAGAACCAGCAAGACTACAAGAATCCATCTCCTTGCTTCCTATGGTTTATACTACCAGCATAATACTATAAAAAGAAAATCATCTGCCATATCAGTAAAGAGACCATTCTCAACACTCCAAGTAATTAGCCAATAAAACCACTACCAGACTCAATAGTAATCATCTAAATAAGAAGCATTTGGTACACTTCATATCAGGACCTGAAATTCAGTTTTCATTTATGCATATACCAGTTTGGTTTTCAGCTGTAATTATTTAAAATGTCCTCCATAATTTTTCGTTGTGTGTCATTTCCTTTCATTGGAAAACCAACCCATGGCTTCTCATTTGGACTTGAGCATTTAATTTTGTATTCAACCAATTACTGTGGGTATGGATTTTGCTTTGTCACAACACTCAAGCAGTTATTTTCATAAATATACGTTGTCTTTATTGCTGCCAGCAGTGTCAAATGAACTACGCTTCTTTCTAGCAATTTCAGTCCATTTTTCGCCTCTCTACTATACCACCAGCAATTTTCTCTGTGAGCTGTGTATAGTTTGTGAAACCTTGAGATGCTGAGAAAATGTTCTGCTGGCTGCCTCATTCCCTCAGGAAACACCACTTGAATGTCAAAAGAACCACAAAGTAGAAATTATTCTTACTTTCATAAAACCAAAGATTTAAACACAGTGTGTGGGATGTATTACTGCTCTGCTGCAAGGCAACATAAAGAGGAAAGCTTTATCTTTTTGCCTGAAACCTGACAACCTCTGGGAGTGCACGTTCAACACTAAAAATCAAAACATTTTCATAGCACAAACAACACATGGAAAGTCAGTTCTTGGACAAAGTGAGAAAAGATAAAAAGAAGTCACTTTGAGACAGCCGTTGTGTAGTGCCAAGTGTTGATAAGAACAATATTAGCCTAAATTGTGTCTATCATTCTCTAGTCAGAAGAGTATCATAGCTGGATGCTTTTATGTATATGGAGGCATTTTTGTGCTCTAGTAGTGCTCTCACTAGAAGCCAACAAGACTAAAGTGATGCTTTTGTAATTTGTAATTTGGATGTATCATGAGATGAGATGACTTACTAGTAAAGATAATGCTTAATCAAGTGAAAGGCAGTAGGAAATGAGGAAGACCACCTTATTGGATAGACTCAATGAAGGAAGCCATGGTCCTGATTTTAGCAAGACCTGAGCAGGGTACTTAATAGAGGGGGACACAACAACAACAACAACAACAACAACAACAACAAAGCAAGCAAAGCAGCTTCATTTATATACCGCTTCATACCGTGCTATGCAGTGTCTAAGCGGTTTACAACTGTAAGCTCATTGCCCCCCAATAGCTGGGTACTCATTTTAGCGACCTCGGAAGGATGCAGGCCTGAGTCAAGCCTGAGCCCTTTTGCTTTGAACTTCTAAAAATACTCAGAAACTGGGAGCCATTGTTGCAAGCTATAGGATAAGGTGGATAAAATATAGTCCTATTTTGACAATGTAATTTTTGTTTGTAGGAAATTCTTAACATCTTCCTTGCAGCTGGAATTAAAAATTTACATTTTTCCTTTTACATGGTATAGTGCAAAAACCTATAAACAGATGTTTCCATTTTGGATTGGTTGTACTTACGGTACTTTGGCTATGCATTTAGTGATTAAAATATTTATACCCTACCTGATAGATGCACATCTCAGGTCAAAATACAATCAAGAAGACATCTTAAAATAATTTTAAACATTTTGAATACTTATTGTGGTTGTTGTTGTTTCCAAATGTATGACTTCTTCAATTATGTTGAAATTGTCTACTTAGCTTTGAGGTGAAAGGGATGCTGCTGGAATCTACCAAGACTTGCCTCTTCTTCCCAGTGCAGTGGTACAGCAGTGCTGCCACAAAGCTCTTCACTGGAGATTTACTCTTCCCCAGGTTCCTCAACACCCTCCCCCTCTCTCTTACGGCTGTAGGGAACACAGAATAATAATTATAGGGTTCCTGGTACTCCTGTCATGAAGACGTGTGACCAGAACTTCCCCTTCACTCTCCCTTAAGGAATAAATCAGGCTTTTCAAAAGTGAATCCTTTAATAACAACAACAACAACAAAATAATAAAAAAGGAAAATTGCATAGTAAGAGGTAACTGAAATTATATTAAGAAAATTGAACTGGTTTAAAGCAAAAAAAGCTTTCCAAGTTCTTTTCCCCAAGTTGCAAAAAGGAAAAACAACAACAACAGTAATAACAAAAACATTTATATTTCTATACAGCTTCATAGTGAACTCAGCACTCTCTACATGGTTTAAAATCTGTAAGCCAATTGCCCCCAACAAGCTGGGTACTCATTTACTGACCTACAAAACGATGGAAAGCTGAGTCAACCTTAGAGCCCTGGGATCAAACTCACAACCTTGTGGCCTGCACCACCAGGATTTCTTATAACACAGGTTATACACAACACAGGTTAAATATATATGTATTTTACCATACTCTCCAACTCTACCTGTTGCCATCCTCACCTTCCAACCCCATTTCAAATGAACTGAAAACCCAACCCATCTACCAAGATGGCCCTGGTCTCCTATAATCTTTACTTGGAATTTATTCCCTCAATCAGACCTGAGCAGTTAGTCCCTGCTTATCCTACTGGTCTCTCTCCCCTTCTAACCCCCAGAAGCCTCCCCTTCCATTGCCTAACAGAAACCAAGTGGGAGTCAAGACAAATTGGTCTCTCCATCATCTCACTTTCTATCGATTACCTAACGGAACCTTGTGAATGTCACAGCCAACTGGATCTCCACACTTCCCATTGGCTAACATGGACCATAAGCCTTACTCATCTCCTTTGAGTTAATCCTTCTTATAACCTAGTCTCAGAGCCCCTTAAGGATCATTACAGACTCCCATGGAATAAATCCACTGAGGTCTAGGACACTTACTGCTGAATTGATATGTATAAGATTGTGCTGCAAATGCACATGCTGCAATCCTCTGCTACCAAGGCTATCATGTAATGTTACAGTGACGAAGATGCATACATGCAAAGATACCTGAGGCCTGAATAAAGTTTAATACTAGAAATATGGCACTATCAAAACGACTTGAGTTTTTAGAATGAGGCTGTCAATAATTCTAAAATTATTGCTGCTTTGGCCCGTCCTACAGCCCTCAGAGGACCATCAAGGCGGCTTGAACCATGGCAGCTGTGCGGGCTGGGAGGATTCGCTTATACAAACTGGGGTCATATATCAGTGGGTTCTTATTGTTCCTATATTGTGGCTGACTGAAACTGGGGGCAGATATTCAGGTTGTATGGGGGCGGGGAAGATATGGTGGTAGCAGTCTCAACAAATGTTGCAAAAGAAGAAGGGATCGATGTTTATTATCTATCCCTCCTTCAGTTGATTCTGTTTCCCATGATAAGTTGGAGAGCAAACTCACCATTCCACTGACCCTCAACCTGCTCCTTTGCAATGCCAGGTCGGTCAAGAATAAGACTCATATCATCCATGATTTGTTAGTGGATGAGATGGCCGACCTGGCTTGTTTTACTGAGACCTGGCTGGGGGATGCCAGCTCCGTAACATGGGCGCAGGCCCTCCCAGCTGGGTACTCAGTTTGTGAGCAGGTGAGAGAAAGTGGGCGGGGGGGCGGCATAGCCTTGGTCCATAAGAACACCTTGACCTTGATCAGAAAGCCTATCCGGAAAACGTCGCACATCGAGTGTATGTACCTCAGCCTGAAGACCAGGGATAGTTTGGGGATTCTGTTGCTATACCGGCCACCCCGTTGCTTAACAGACTCCCTAACCGAGCTGATGGCCCTGGTTTCTGAGTTGCTGTTGGAGTCACCCAGACTTTTAGTTCTGGGCGACTTCAACATTCCACTCGAAACCAGTTTACAGGATTTAACTGGCGCGGCTCGGGAGTTCATGGATACCATGACAAACATGGGCCTATCCCAGTTGGCCAACGGGCCCACACATTGTGCTGGTCATACCCTCGATGCGGTCTTTAGTACAGAACAGGAACATCCATGGGCGGAGGTCACAAAAACCTCCGCATTGTCATGGACGAATCACTTTCTGATCAAGGTGGAACTAAAGACTATTGCTCGCCCTCCCGGGGGTGGTGGACCTATTAGAATGGTCCGCCCTCGAAGGCTAATGGAACCCATCGGTTTCCAGAAAGCCTTAGAGGGTTTAATGGTGAGTAATGCCGGTGATTCTGTAGAAGCTTTGATTAATACATGGAACACCGATCTTACCAAGGCTATCGACACAATCGCTCCCAAGCGTCCTTTCCATCCCACTTCAAATCAGAAGCCATGGTACACAGAAGAGCTTAGAAGGATGAAGCGGGTTGGACAACGACTAGAGTGTGAATGGCGAAAAACTCATCTCTTATCCGACAGAACTCGCCTTAGGAAGCATCTTGATTCCTATAGGGAGGCTTTACGTGCAGAGCAGAAATCTTTCTGTTCTGCACGTATTGCGTCTGCAGAGTCTCGCCCGGCAGAGCTGTTTAGGGTGGTGGGGGATTTGACGCGGATACCTCCTGCGCCGAACCCTCTACTTAACCCGACGACAGCCTGCTGTGAGGCATTTAATATCTACTTTGCAGATAAAATCTCTCGGATAAGAGCCGACTTAGACACCAGTATTCTGGCAGAATCTGTAGACGAGGTGTCCAGTAACTCCTTTGATGGCATTTTACTGGATTAATTTCAATTTGTGAGTACCGAGGACGTGGACAAGTTGCTTGGTAGGATGAGGAAGACAACTTGCCCTCTCGATCCTTGTCCATCATGGCTGGTCGTCCAAGGTGGGGACGCGTTGAGGGTGTTTCTCCGAGACACAATCAACGCGTCCCTCAGGGAAGGCAGTATACCATCTTGCTTAAAAGAGGCGGCAGTTAGGCCACTCTTGAAAAAGCCTTCCCTGGATCCCCTGGACAGAAACAACTATAGACCAGTCTCCTTGCTGCCATTTTTAAGCAAGGTGATCAAGAGGGCAGTTGCCTCCCAGCTCTAAGCTATCTTGGATGAAACCAATTATCTTGATCCATTTCAAACTGGCTTTAGGACAGGATTTGGGGTTGAGACTGCCATGGTTGCTCTGACCGATGACCTCCGCTTGAGCATCAACAGGGGAAGTGTGACCCTGCTGGTGCTCTTGGACCTCTCGGCGGCCTTTGATACTATAGATCATGCCATTCTTTTGGATTGGCTGAGAGAGTTAGGAATTGGGGGCACTGCCTTGCAGTGGTTCCGTTCCTTCCTCTCTGGCAGATCCCAGAGAGTGAGGCTCGGGGACAGTTGCTCTTCTAAAATAGAGCTTAATTGTGGCGTCCCTCAGGGTGCCATCCTGTCCCCGATATTTAACATTTATATGAAGCCGCTGGGGGAGATCATTCGGAGGCATGGAGCACGGTGTCTTCAGTACGCTGATGACACCCAGATTTATTTCTCCATGACCAAATCATCGTCTCAGACCTCTGATGGCATCTCTCCTCTCAATGACTGTCTTAGAGCGGTAATGGATTGGATGAGGAAAAACAAATTGAAGTTGAATCCAGACAAAATGGAGGTACTCACGGTTACAGGTCCGAATCCGGGTTCGGGATTACAGCCCCCAGTCCTGGATGGAGTCACACTCTCCTCCAAGGACCATGTGCACAGTGTGGGGGTACTCCTTGACTCGTCACTTCACATGACCAATCAGGTGAGCGCGACAGTCAGGAGTGCCTGCTATCAGCTTCGGCTGATACGCCAGCTGCGCCCATACCTGGACAGGAAAGACCTGGAAACTGTGGTGCACGCGCTGGTAACCTCACGTCTAGATTACTGCAATGCACTCTACATGGGGCTACCCTTGTGCCTAACCCAGAAACTTCAGCTAGTGCAAAATATGGCAGCCAGATTAATCACCGGAACATCAAGGAGGGAGCACATAACACCTGTGCTTAAATCCCTCCACTGGCTGCCAATTAGTTTCTGGGCGCAGTACAAGGTGTTGGTTTTGACCTTTAAAGCCCTACATGGCTTGGGTCCAACTTACCTCAGGGACCGCCTCTTCCCGTATGAGCCCCCCCCCGTGCCCTTCGGTCAGCTGGTAAGAACCTACTTCAACAGCCGAAGACAAAGTTCAAACAGACCTCGCAGAGGGCATTCTCCATCATTGCCCCTAAACTATGGAACGGCCTGCCGGATGAGATCCGTCTCACTACAACACTCACTGCTTTTAAGAAAGCAGTTAAGACGGATCTCTTCTGGCAGGCCTTCCCAGAATGATCCTCCTTAGAGGAATGAACATTGAACTTTCCTCCTCAAGCTCTCTGTTGCTCTGCCATTTTTATATAACCATGTCCTTATCTTATTAATGTTTGCTTTTAAATTTCTTAAGTTTAATTTTGTCTTAAGGGGTGTGGGAGGGATGGGTGGAGGGATTGGGATACCGGAATGCTTTTAACTATTGTATTTTTAATTGTTGTAAGCCACCCCGATTGCTAAGCAGAGGGGCGGGATAAAAATAAAATGTATTATTATTATTATTATTATTATTATTATTATTATTATTAATCCAATAGACGAGATCAATTTTCTATAAAAATCTATAGCCCATCATGATTACAACTAATTCTTTAGGAAAAAGTCTTTTCCAGAGTAGCAAAACTGAATTTGATACTGACAACATATAAATAGCATGCAGTGATTATCTTCTGTACTCTTTATAAAAACACTGGAGAGAGGAAATCTAAGGTGGGGTATGCCTAATCAACATTTTTTTATTTAATGGCAACAATTTGTATTAATTTTGGCACAGGATATGAACCTTTTGAATGTGTGCCTTTAGTGGAATATCTGAGATTAGCATGGGACTATAGACAAAACCTGTCAATTCTTTGTTAGTTTTGCTTTGTCAAGGAAACAGACTAGCAAGTGTCTAGAATGTGGGATTAATTAGTGAGAAAAGAAAGGCAAATCTAGTATTCTGCATTTAATAGAACCTGAGCAGAATTCATATAAAACAAGATGTGATGTGAAATATTCAAGACTGGATCTTTTAACTTTCCTCCCCAATTTTATATTATGAAAGCCAATATGGGAAGCTCCCTGTGGTACTGGGAGAAGCAGTCTTTTTCCCCAGCTGCAGAAATATGACAATACAAATAACATAATTCAAGACCAGGAAGAAATAAAAAGACATTGGATGCAATACACAGAAGAACTGTACAAAAGAGATGACAAAATGAAGGACACATGGAGTGAAGAGCCATATGAAGATGAACCCCAAATTCTAAAAACTGAGGTGGAAGTTGGAATAAAAGATATGGCAAAAAACAAGACTCTAGGAACAGATGATATACCAACAGCACTTTTGCAATCCACACTGACAGAATCAACTCTAGTGCTAACCAACATATGTCAACAGATATGGAAAATAAAACAATGGCAAACAGTTTGGAAGTGATCAATATACATCCCCATCCACAAAAAAAGGAGACACAAGAGACTGCAGCAACTATAGAACCATAGCACTAATCTCACATGCAAGCAAAATTATGCTCAAAATACTGCAACATAGACTCCATCACTACATGGAGAGAGAAATCCCAGAGGTCCAAGCAGGGCTCAGGAAAGGAAGAGGCACCAGGGATCACATTGCAAATGTACGATGGCTAATGGAACATAGGGAGTTCCAAAAGAAAATCAATATGTGCTTTATAGACTATAGCAAAGCCTTTGTCTGCATAGATCATGAAAGGCTATGGAATGCCCTTAAAGACATGGGAGTGCCAACACATCTGATAGTCCTAATGAGGAATCTGTACTCAGGACATGAGGCTACTGTCAGAACAGAACACGGAGAAACAAAATGGTTCCCAATTGTCAAAGAAGTCAGACAAGGCTGCATCCTTTCACCCTACCTATTCAACTTATATGCATAACATATTGTAAGGAAAGCAGGCTTGGACATGGAAGAGGGAGGAGTGAAAGTAGGAGGAAGAAATATCAACAATTTGAAATATGCTGACAACACCATAATACTAGCAGAAAACCTTCCAGACCTGGAACAACTACTAAGGAAGATCAAAGAAGAAAGTGCAAAAGCAGGCTTACTGTTGAACATAAAGAAAACAAAAATAATGACCACAGAGAAGTTACACACATTCAAACTAGACAATGAGGAAATAGAAATAGTAAAAGAGTTTTTATATCTGGGATCAAACTTTGATCGGAATGGGGACTGCAGCCTTCAGGATTAAGAATGGGGAGGGTAGCTATGAAAGAACTAGAAAAGATCCTAAAATGCAAAGACATACAACTCAGCTAAAAAGTCAGAATCATACAAGCCATCACATTCCCTGTTACCATGTATGGATGTGAGAGCTGGACAGTTAAGAAAGAAGATAGGAGGAAAATCAATGCATTTGAGATGTGGTGCTGGAGAAGAGTGCTGGGGATTCCATGGACAGCCAAAAGGACAAACAAATGGGTCCTATAACAGATCAAGCCAGAAATATCCCTGGAAGCCAAGATGACAAGACTTAGAATCATAGAGTTGGAAGAGACCACAAGGGCCATCCAGTCCAACCCCCCTCCCATGCAGGACCTTAGACTGTTGTGCTTTGGATACATCATGAGCAGGCATGAATCGTAGATAGATGGACTTTATTAAAAAGACCACGAATATGAGTTTGCAGGAGTGTGGCAGAGCAGTAGTGGACAGGGACCCCTGGAGATGTCTCATTCATAGGGTCGTCATGGGTCTAGACCGATGCAAAGGCAGTTAACAACAACAACAAATCTGTATTGCATCCATATAGTTCTGGTGTGGGGCTTGCAGTAGCAATTCACAGAGAAGGAAAATTATTTAGATTGAGGACATAGTGCATGGAGAAAGGGTTCAAAATTGGAAAGTTTTAAAAATGATTTCTCTGCAGTACTCTGAAATTCCTGACAGAGTAGGAAGAAGCAACAGGCAGCATCAAGCAACTGGGCAATATTCTTGCTTGGTTGGTATAGATCTTGTTAGCAAGTGACTAGATGGATGGAATAAAATCCCAGTTAACTAGGAGAGATTATTCCTGGAGAGGTGAAAAATGCAAACAGTACTGAAAGACATAAAAGGAAGATGTAAAACTACAAAGAAATCTTAAGAGACCTAATTAACTTACTCTTCAAAGTATTCTTGTGATTTAAGATCAAATGAGAAAATGTCACACACTACCTTTTTAATGGAGTCGGCAAGAGAGGATTGACTGAATTTATCTAGAATACAAATATTTGATTTTATCCAATGGGGTGGGATTTATTTACTTTTTTTGGTACACCATTGGATTACATCATCATATGTTCAATTGACTACCATATTTTCCAGTGTATAAGATGACCACCAACTTTTCCAGTTAAAATATAGAGTTTGGGATACACTTGTCGTATAAGACTACCCCTCTTTCAATGCACACCAAATAAAAATTTAAAAAAACATCAGATTTGATTTCAATATGGTAATTTTAATTCAAATGCTTATGACATGCAGGTACTTAGCAGGAAAACTGTCACTAATAAACAACAAATTACAGCTCCCATGTTCCCTAGCATTTATTTCTGCAGTGTGTTTTGGACCTTATTTTTTTAAAAAATAGTCCAGATTTAAATGCTGTTTTAAAAATTATTTCCTTCCCCAGCTATGAGATGGTTGGGGGAAAATGAAAAAGTGTTGGGGGGAAGGACTGCCAATATACTAGGTGATGCATTCTGGGGTATGTACAATTTGCGGCCAAGTAAGTGACCCTGGACATGTCACACACTCTCAGCCTCAGAGGATGGCAATGGCAACCCCCATTTGAACAAACATGCCAAGAACACCCCATGATAAGGTTCCCTTAGGGTTGCCATAAGTTGGAAAGGACTTGAAGACACACAAGAACAACAAAAAAGTCTGCAATTGTTTCATAGGTAGTACATGGGAATAGGAGTCAGTGTGGTGTAGTGGTTTGAGTATTGGACTACCACTCTGGAGACCTGGGTTTGATTCCCCACTCTGCCATTAAACCCACTGGGTGAACTTTGACAAGTCACACACTCTCAGTCTCAGGGGAAAGCAATGGCAAACCTCCTCTGAAGCAGTCTTGCCAAGAAAAACCCAGGAGAGGATTGCCTTAGGGTTCCTCTCATCCTCTTCTTTCCCCAAGGCTTCTTGCCACCCCCACCTCTGTCCTCCTCATACTCTTCTTTTCCCAAGGCTTCTGGGTTAAAAAGTCATCTTATATGCCAGAAAATATGTTATATTAGCAGCAACATCCAGAAGCTACGGATAATCATCTCCTTCTCCACTGCTATTCCCTTTTCTTTGTGTATCCTATCTTGTTTAAATTATAAGCCTAAGGACAGGGAACTCCCAAGTTAACAAGTTTGTCAGATGCTCTGGGAGATGTTTTGGCTGAAGGGCAGGATATAAATGTTCTAAATAAAATAAAATAAAATAAAATAAATATTTACCAGAAAGAGAGCAGTACTGTGTTGAGGAAGACACTATGAATATTTTCATTATTGAAGTATAGGACCAACAAGGGTGAACACACATCCTCACCTAGCCTGTTCAGAACCAGAACCAGGGTATATCATTCTTAATACAAATTTAAATACCTCACCAGTTGCTTCAGAACTTCCTGGAAGATCTGGAGCCCTCCATTCCAATATTAGATGACTTTTTGAAACATGCTCCTCTCTGCTACCCAGTGTGTCCATCGCTGCCATCAGTTGCTTGCTCTGAGGTCAGAACAAGGTGCCCACCCATGTGATCAAAGTTGGGGACCTCTTTCTGGCTTCAGATTGAAGCAACTTGCTCAACAGGATGTGCATGTAATCAGCTGCCTGGTGTCAGAATGGAGGGTTTTTGTAATGGGGGAGGGTGGGGCAGCTCCAGAGTCAAAATACTCCCAGATTCCCTGGCCAGTTCAGTGATCCAGCTGGATTCACTGCTTTGGTGCGGTAAAAGCCACCAACCAGCAGCCATTTGTTTCAGATTGGTCTATTTCTGTGAGTCATTGGGGAGCGGGCTTGTATGAGGAATAAATCGATATAATCCACATTGGCCCATATATTCCATATTACCTACTCAAACAAGATCACAAGCAGATGTTTTTCACATTACAGTTTATCTGGTCTTTTAAGTAGAAATGCCTAGACTTGAACCTGGAATGTATTCTACAAATGAATGCTTGTACTCTGCTAATGAATTATGTTTCCTCCCAACTATGGTTGCCATATTTTCTCTGATATAGTTCTTGCATATTATTAGCAAGCAGATTCCAGCAACAATTTGTAAAGTGTTTGTTTTTTAAAAAAATTGAATACCATGGTATGCAGGACTGAAAAGTGGTAGGATGCTGCTCTGTGACCAAGACAATCCTACAAACCATTGTTTAGTTGTGGATAACTTTGGTATGTCATTCTACTCATTCTTTTTAAAAGTAGCTTTCACAGCTCTATGTGATAGCAAAAAACCTCACCTGCTAAATTTCTTATAGTCATTAAACAGAAAGAGAAGAGAAGAAAATAACTCCACCTGTTGCAGAAAGCTGGTTAGGAAAATTAGAAGCTGTGGCTGTAGATTTGACAATAGTAGCTTTACAATTCAGATTCTGGGTACTAAATCTTAGCATTACCCAGTCATCTTTAAAAGTTTTGGCAAGCAAATCCTTCATCAAGTGCTGAACTTGCTGAGATCTGGGGTGAGACTCCCATAGTCCTCCAGGTATTTCTAGGACTTCCATGAGCTCTAGCCAGTGATGAATTTTGGGAGCTGTGATCCAACAACTTCTGGTGGGCAGAACTGGATAAAGTATATTTTAGCCACTGTTGACACAGAATGTCTAACTCTGGTTAGGAAGAATAAATTTAAAAAAAATTACCCAAATTTACATTTGAAGAATGGATGGAACCCCTGACCTCTAAGCATAAACTTAAATCATATTTTTGCCCACTTAAATTAGGAGAGCTTTATCAGGCTTACTGTACTTTTTAAAACATTACAAAATGTTTTAAAGGGACTGTTATTGGGCCCTACCACTTCAGATCACTGATTTTCTTTTGGAAAAGTTGCTCCATACACATATATACATATTTCCATTGTTTTCCATCACAGTGGCAGATCTTTGCTCATATTTTTTCGCTTGCATGAATCTGCTCCCTTTACACTGAAATGAGAAAGATGGCCCATGCCTGGAAGGGCTTCCTAGGGAAACTGGAGCTCACAGGGAATGTTGGATGGTGGCTTATAGCAGTCCTGCACAATAGTTACACCACTTATTAACTTCCATATCTGCAGAAATCTACAAATAAATTGAAAAAAATGAAAGAATCTTTGGGGTCTGGAGTATTGTTTTTGGATAGAAATTATACATAATACAAATTAATTTTCTTTTGTTTGAGAATATTTTAAAAAACTTTTTGAAACTACCAAGCATATAATATATAAAAGAAAAACTTTTATTGATAGACTTATAGAAATCTAGGAAGTTTTTAAAAAAGATTATACTTCTTTTTCATGCAAGGCTTTCAAGAGGTTTCATTTATAAACTTATGAAATATTGTCTCTGATGCAAGAGTGACCTTTCTGACTTTCGTGTTCACAAAAGCCTTTTTCACAGCATGTGATTCGTACAGAACTCAGAAGTTTTGCATAATGCAAGTGGCACTTTTTGATCCATTTTCCTTCTTTCTCTTTCTTATGAACAGCAGATGCTATATCTGTGCCTGTTTCCATAGAAACAGTCAATTTTGGACTTTAAAGGGGGGGTGGAGGGTGGAATGCAGAAGAGTTGAGTAGCTTGGGAACAAGTGCACAGGTAATAGGATTGAAACAGTTCTTCATTTTAATGCTTGTGAAATATAAAACAAAATTAAACATATGAATTATCTGAGACACTCATCAGAGACTGGAATCTCTGATTAGCTATGTACTCCAGTGTGAATTTGTTAATGATGGTATCTTAAAATATTCCTATTTCTTTTAATGCCTCTCCTTCCCAACCACACACAAGTATGTAAAATTCCCACAAAGAAATAGGCTTGCCATGCTTCTATAAGTAAAGTATATAAACAGAAGGGACTAATGAGCATTAAGAGCAAAGTAAAACTCAGCTTTGTTACACTGTTTGTGATTTTAGTAACATCTTCTAAAATGACAAAGAAGGATTGTTGTCAGCTCAGCTGATGTCTTGGAGATGAAACAGAAATGCTTTAAAAGAGGGAGGTTATGTATTCTGTGAAGGCCAAAGAAAATAATGGCAACACTGTGACCCTTTTGTAGTAACCTAAAGATGGTAGAAGGCTCACAATGTCCAGTGAAAGCAAAGTTTCTTAGCAGAGTGAATGAGAAAGAAAAACAACTTTAGTGAGTCGGGGGAAGCAGACAGGTGGCACGGGGCCGCCCCACGAAGCTGCACCGCGGGGCTGAGGTATCCGCACACCTCGGCCCCACAGCACAGCTTCGCCGCTCCTGGAAGGAGCGCTAAAATAATGCTCCTTCCACAAATCGCCAAAGGTGCACCACAAAAGGCTGCCGGTGCACCTTCAGCAGCTTTTCCGCTGCAGCGTGTGTGGACGCTGCAGTGGAAAAGCATCCTCGGAGCGCTGGCCATACGGAGGGCCGGCTGCTCCGAGGACGTTTTGGGGAAGGGGTTGGGGCGCCCACCGTGCGGCTGCCCCTCCCCTTCCTTGCCCCGAAAACAGCACTTTGCGCCATCTGCTTCCCCCCTCAGTTCCAAAAGGAAAACAGCAGTATTAAGAAGAGAGGATTTTGCCCTGGCAGTAAAACTAAACCTTTCCTTTTCATTATGATATTGAATATCTACCACATAAGTTCTTAGGAAAGGCCTTTTCTCCTATTAAAATAGGATGAACTTCAGTACATAATTGGAAGTGATTTGGGATAAGTAGAAAAAAATAGGAGTTGCATGGGAGCATGACCTTTCCACCTTCACATTTTGGCATGAAACTCCTTTTTCAAGCAGTAATTGATCTTTAAACAATATATGACAGTGGATTTTCCCCTACACATATTTCTACCAAAATGTCCCACAATAAAAAATTCCCAGGTTGGCTATCTAGTCCTGGTTTCAAAGAATCACTAATGTAGAAATGAAACATTTATAACTTTTATTTGGGATGGTGGGGAAGGAGGAAGAAATGGAGCATATGAGCAGCATATACACATGTTGTTATATTATAGCCAGCCTTTTTTCTAGTTTGGGACACAAGGCAGTTTACAATAGAATTTTAAAAATTGTTTAAAGTTCACATAATAAAAAAGTTAAAAAGTGCTTGAATTATATAAAAAAATTAAAGCCAGTTAAAAACATAAACAATTTTAAAAACATTAAGAGACATTCTAGTCAAAGAGTGCAAATAATACAAAGGGATGCAATAATTTGCTAGTTTAATTCTCAAAGCAAGGAACAAGTAATTTTAGCAGTTTTCTATCCACTGCAAGAAAGTATCTGAAAAGTGCTCATTTTTTGAAAACTATTTACCATTTAAAACTTATTCTTTGCAAAATTTATATATTTTTACACACACACAAGGGATTTTCTGCACAGGAAATGATGTTTTGACCACAGAAAATGCTGTTTTCTGCATGAAAAAAAGTTTGAATTTTGCACAGAATAAGTTCTAATTTCTCTTCACCAGCATTTCCCAGCACACAAGAAACACATTTTTTAACAATTTGCATATATCTTTGAATATTTTTTCTGTCCTTTATAGTGCCACACAAACATTTGCACTACTTTCAAACAAAATGTAGGACTAGATTTTCCTGGAAAATTAGCCATTGCAGGCCAGATATAACTTGAGACGTCACACCATAGGCTGTCTTTTAAAAGTGTATCAAGTGTGACCAGAATTGGGCTCAGAAGCCACCTTAGTAGTTCTGCTGGTTGTTTGTTAAATTTCATTAGTTTCCATTGATGATGGAAAAATAGCTTCCAGAATGGATTGGCATGGAGAATGGCAAACAAATCATCAAGCTGTGGGTATGAATGTAGCTTGCCTCAATCTTTTTTCAAAAGAAAAACCCCCTAACACAATGAAATACAGGAGAAGAAAATAATATAGATGTGGTGCGAGCCCAAAATATTCTCATATCCCCACCCACCTCACAAATGTTTAAAAGGCTTGCTGGACCACTCAGGCAACATCCCATGCCTCCATGCTGTAAGACAGAGCTGCCTTTGTTGCTCCAGTACAAAATATGATTTTGCATTAGAAAAGCCTGAAGTCAAATAGGTCAGTCAGAACCAGGCATAGCATCCCCCCCACACACACACAGGGGATGGGGGGGGGGGGAGAAAGAAGCCTGACTTCACTCTATCTTTTAGTCATGAACTATTTCCAGCTCATCAGTGTGGCAAGCCACTATTATGTGCAGAATGAAAAACAAGTGATTCAAGCAGTATTGCTGCTCATTTTTTTTAGGGTCATATTTACAGTGTCAGATGTTAGTGCCAAGAATATATAGAAAGTATCACAGCTTCTGTTTGCTTTATATGTGCACTTTGGAAAGAGGGTTTTATTTGGCAATGAAGTCAGATCTTAGTCTTCACCAGTGCAAACATATCTCTTATACACAAAATCAGAAATATTCTCAATACAATCTGCAGTTTCTAGCTTGAAAGGGAATTTATGTTTTCACCTGAGGTGACCTCACAACAATTCAAGAGAGTAGCTAAGAAGCAAGAGAAAACAAAGGGCCTTTGCAGACTGCCAGAAATAGTGCAAATTGAGTCCACTTTTAAGGTTAGGGTTAGTGCTAGGGAATCATGGGAACTGTTTTTTCCCCCCTGAGACATTGAGCCTTCTCTGTCAAAGAGCTCTGGTGCCACAATAAAATACAGTTCCCATGATTCCCTAACCCTAACCCTAACCCTTAAAGTGGACTCAATTTGCACTATTTCTAGCAGTCTGCAAAGGCCCACAACTACCTTTCCATCACTAAACAGTCCACTTGCCACCAAAAATGGAGAGCCAGTTGTTTTCTTATAAGCATAATAGAATTGCATAACTTAAACATTTAAGTGTTCTTGCACAATCAACTTGACTAAGGGGGGTTGCAGACTGCAAGAAATAGTGCAAATTGAGTCCACTTTTAGGGTTAGGGTTAGGGAATCATGGGAACTGTATTTTATTGTGGCACCAGAGCTCTCTGACAGAGAAGGCTCAATTTCTCAGAAAAAAAAAAACAATTCCCATGATTCCCTAGCACTAACCCTAACCCTTAAAGTGGACTCAATTTGCACTATTTCTGGCAGTCTGCAACCTCCCTAAGAGATGTGCATAAATCAT
This sequence comes from Phrynosoma blainvillii, assembly GCA_026167975.1. Taxonomy (NCBI): domain Eukaryota; kingdom Metazoa; phylum Chordata; class Lepidosauria; order Squamata; family Phrynosomatidae; genus Phrynosoma; species Phrynosoma blainvillii. The sequence goes on along the minus strand of JANUYF010000002.1, from coordinate 88,261,712 downwards.
CCGTCAATAGGGAGGTGGCAAGCAGAGGAAAAACCATCCTTGAAATATCCATCCAGGGGTGGTTTTCTGTTGCTAATTTACAACCTCATGCTGCACCTGTAACTTTTACAAATCAATGGGAGTGCCTAGCTTTTAATAACACAGGGTCACTAATAAAGGTTGCAAGTGATGGCCATACAGGCGAGACCTTTTGGGATGTCAGGAAAAGAACCGTAGTGACGCACATTAACACCCACACGCTCTTTTATGTCACTTCCAATTTATTTTATCTTAAATTGTCAGCTAGCAGAACTCTCTCCCATTTTAATAACTCAAGGTTTGTATCCAAGCCAGGAAAACTAAACCCTGCTGCTCTACAAGGCAGCTGGCTTGCTCAGAAGACAACCAATTGGGAAAAATATGCCTCAGCCAGAGTTGAGAATGAGTAGGAAACACAAAGGATTTTTTGAGGTTCCAAGTGCATAAAAGTGAGAGCAGTATTGGCACTTTGTACTTTTGCTGAAAGCAATCAGTCATGCAATACAGAGACTTAGGGCTTAGTACTCATGACAGTTAAATACAAATAAGAGGTGGTTCATACAACATTCTCCAGGAGTATGTGTGTATGCCTTGAACTAACCTATATACTTATGGTGATCCTAGGAATTTCATAAGGTTTTCTTAGACAAGAAATATTCATAAACAAGAACTGGTGGGAAGTCATAGGCTTTCATGGCTGGCATCCATAGTTTTTTTTTTGTGGGTTTTTTCGGGCTGTGTGGCCATGTTCTAGAAGAGTTTCTTTCTGACGTTTCGCCAGCATCTGTGGCTAGCATCTTCAGAAAAAGGTGAAGATGCTAGCCACAGATGCTGGTGAAACGTCAGAAAGAAACTCTTCTAGAACATGGCCACACAGCTCGAAAAAACCCACAAAAAAACTAAGAACTGGTGGTTTTGCCAGTTCTTTCCTCTGAAATACAGTACCTGATGTTTGTTGGTGGTATCCCATCCAAGTACTAACCAGTACTGATCCTGCTTAGCTTCCAGGATTAGGTGGCATTTGGTGCCTTCATTTGTCTTATTAATGTGGAGTACACTACACCTGTAGCAGCTTGATTCCATTTTACTTGTCATGCTCCTTTTTACAGAATCCTAGGATTTGTAGTTTGGGGGAGTTCATACTGTAGATATAGGAAACACAGCAAAACTCTCTACCAGATAATTTCCAAAAACTTCACCAAATTACAAATTCCAGACTTCCATAGGAGTGAGCCATAAAAGATAAAATATTAAACTGTTATATCAATGGAATGCAGATATACCCCTTCAAGCAAGCTTGGAATGAGAGGGTAGCACATGCTAACTGTTTCCATTGCTGGTCTCCCCAGATTTTGTCTTCAAATGCTGATCAGTGTGCAAGATATGATGGCTGGTGGCCCACACTTCAGCCTTGTAGGATCTAGACTATGCCAATAGTTAGACCAAAATATTTTTAAACAGCTGTGGTACTGATGAATATAGACATATTGACTAAAGCAGTGATGGCGAACCTTTTAGAGGCCAAGTGCTCAAACTGCAACACAAAACCCACTTATTTATTGCAAAATGCCATGTCCCACTGGCTTTCTAATAACAAACTCTGGCAAACTCTTTGCGCATGCCCACAAAGAGGGCTCTGAGTGCCACCTGTGGCACAAGTACCATAGATTCGCCACCACTAGATTAAGGTGTGGAAATGGAAAGACAAATCAAAATTTTTATTATTCCAAATTTAGCAAAGAATTTAACACACCTTCTTCTGAATTTTTCAGGCAAAAGGAGCCCCCCCTTTGAAGGAACATGCCAAGAAAACCCCATGATAGGTTTACCTTAGGGTTGCCACAAATCAGAAATGACTCGAAGGCATGTGGCAGCAGCAGCAACAACACAACAACAATGAATACCAGTGCATACATCAGTCCCTCTAAGTGAAATTGGAAGAGCACTTCGGGTTCGGGGGAGAGGAACCCTCTTCAGGTGATTTTTCACATTATGCAAATATTTGTTTATTTGTTTTATTTACTACCCCATCTTGTTCCCAACACAGGACCTATGACAATATGCAACACTTTAAAAGCAGAATAACTGTAAATAGAAAAGTGTAAAGCACAATTAAACTAAATTTCTATTTTTTAAAAAAACTTAGTACAGAGACAGCTTCCTTGGAACTAGAAGAAAAGGAGAGATAGAGTTGGGTGTCTTCAGCATACCAGTAAGAGTGTACCCCAAAACTAACAATGACATCTTCTAGCAGTTTCATATAGATGTTCAACAGCATGGGGGGACAAAACAGCCCTGAGAAACCCTGCAGGCCAATCGCTATGAAGTTGATGGATTCCCCCAGAACCACCTTCTGAGTTGTACCTTCAAGAAGGATTCGAACCACTGTTGAACAGTGCCCTCAAGTCCCATCCCAAAGTGGTGACTCAGAAGGATACCATGGTCAATGGTATCAAAAGCAGCTGAGATCCTACAGAATCAACAGTGACATGTTCCCCTGTCTAGTTCTCTGTGTAGGTCATCCTCCAAGGTGACCAAAGCTGTCTCTGTTTCATAGCCAGGGCTGAAGCCATAGCAAAATGAATCTAAATAATTCATTTCTTCCAGGAATGCATGGAGTTGGGGAGGACCATCTTAATCAGCCCCCATCCCACCCCTTCTGAGGATCTGAGTCTCAGTGTGTCTAAACCCCACCAGGTAGTGATCTGCCCATGATAACAGAACTATAAAAAGTTCCTCCTCACCCAGGTCACCATCATCCCACCTAGCACAAATATCCAGGTCCAGAATATGACCTGCAATGTGGGCAGCCCCAGATATTATTTGGGATAGACCCATGGTCATTATGGAGGATATGAAGTTATGGGCTGCTCTCAAAAAAGCGGTCTCAGGATGGATGTTGAATTTCCCCAACACAACAAGCTGAGGGGTGTCAAGGACTGCCCTGGATCTGACATGGAGTTTGACTCTGAGCCTGAGGTAGAGACAGATCTGGGAGTGCCTGGAGGAACCCTCTGTAGTCTCTGAGGATATGCAGGACACTGGAGAGGAAGAGACAGACTTTATCCTGCTGGCACCAGGACCCGTGGAGTGAAGACCAGAGTGCAGTACCAGACTCTTGTTGGTAGACCTTTGGAATGGACGTTTGACTACGCCTTTGCTTATTCCTTTGCTGTGCTGTTGGGACTTGCATCCTGCACCCTTGTATCTAGCCAATGAGGTAAATAGGACAATCTTGTCAGCCATCCCATAAATCCTTCTTGGCAGACAGAATGGAGGCACCTTAATAGCAAAATCAGGAGCTGGCGGCCCAAGTTGCACAGCTGGTGACTGCTGTCAATACTTTATAAAGGCAGCTTAACCAGCTTCAACAGCAGCCTCAGCCTGTAGCCCCTCGTCGAAAAGTGCCAAGGAGAACCTGCCCCTCCAGTTGAAAAGTGCCTCTATCTCTGCCTGAAAAATTTCTGGGAGAGCCCGAGCAATTGGATGCATTCCTGGCCAGCTGCTAGTTATACATGAATGCAAGAGGAGAGGATTTCCCCACAGATACCATGAGAGTGGCCTTTCTCATCAGTCTCCTGCTGGGACCTGCAGCTTGGTGGGCTAATCCCTTGATTTGGCAAAACAGCCCACTGCTCAACAACTATGCCACATTTATTGAGGTATTTCAGGCCATTGGGGAGATCCTGTCTGAGCTGAGACCACTGACTGAGAGGTCTGTCATCTTCGTCAAGGACAAGGTACTATTTTGCAGTATGTGACTGCCTTCAAAATGTTAATTCCTGACTTGGGCTGGAATGACCCTGCCCTCCAGAGCCAGTTCAAGTCTGGGCTAGCGGAGGACATTTTGAAAGAGCTAGCTTGTGCACCACCTCCAGCAACTTTACAGTTCTTGATTGAGCAGGTGTTACATATTGATGGGAGGCAGGAGACTTGATGCCAAGCTCATAGAGTGGTTGTGCCCCACCCTGTTGCGCAGCCCATCTGGACACCTGCTCCTTGGCCTGCCTGGATGCCTCCCATGGCTTCGAGACCCATGCCTGCCTCCAGAGAGGTCGCAGCAAAGCCCATGCAGCTGGGAGGGGCCCAGCCTCACCTGTCTCCTATCGAAAAGGACTGGAGGTGTCAAGCCAGCCTCTGTTTGTACTGTGGCAAAGCCAGCCACTTTGCCCAGAGTTGCCCAGCCAAGGGGTGGGGTCATTTTCAACTGCCAGGAAACCTGGCTCCTCAGGCCTAGGTGGGCTCACTAAGCTGGGGAGGCATGGTCCAGACCCATCAGAGCCACCCAAGGAGCCAAAAAAAGACCCCTTGCTGGTAGCTGCCACCCTCTGGCTTACCCAAGATAAGGCAGGCCATGTTGGAGTGATGATTGACTCTGGGGTGTCCAGCAACTTTATGGACGTGGAGTTCACCACCCAGAACCATATCCCACAGTGGCCCAGTGGAGATCGTTGATGGCCAGCTCCTGCATTCAGGACCAGTGATACACCAGATGGTGATACTTACCCTTGAGATCCAGGGCCATGTGGAATGGGTGCAGTTCCTCTTGGTGGAGGTCTCACATTTTCCATTGGTGCTAGGCATGCCCTGACTAACCTGACATGGCCCTCATATTCTGTGGTCTCACCAAGAGGTACTCTTGCATCTGAGGTCTGCCAGGAGTATTACTGGCTAGAGCAGCTGCAGGTGATTACAGACTCCAGCCCCTTGCCACCACACACAGAGTTGCCTCAGAAGTACCGGGACTTTGCAGATGTCATTGACAAAAAGGAGGCAGACTGTTTACCACCCCATTGGGTCTATGACTGTGCCATTGACTTAGTTCCAGGGGTCCCTATTCTGCTGGGGTGGATTTATTCTCTCTCAGAGCCTGAGCTGGCAGCTTTGAGGGGCTTTCTGGGGAAAAAACCTCAAGTTGTGGCTTCATCCACCTGTCCACTTCTCCTGCTGGGGCTCCTGCACTTTTTGTACCCAAGAAATGTAAAGAGCTCCATCACTGCAATGATTACTGGGTGTTGAATTGGATTACAATCTGGAATTGTTACCCACTGCCACTCATCCCAGAGCTCTAGAAAGGTTGCAACATGCCCAAGTGTTCACCAAGCTGGCTTATAATTTGATGAGGATATGAGATGGAGATGAATGGAAGATGACCTTTCAGATGAGTACATGGTGATGCCCTTTGGCCTGTGTAATGCACCTGCTGTCTTCCAGTACTTCATCAATGATGTCTTCCATGACTACCTGGATGACTTTATGGTCTACTCGCCCAACCAGGTTGCTCATGATGCTCATGTCTAGGCTGTGTTGTGTTGTCTCTGTAAACATCAGCTTTATGCCAAGCTGGAAAAGTGTGCTTTTGACCTCACCACCGTGGAATTTCTGGGCTATTGGATCTCATACCAGGGAATTGAGATGGACCCTGCTGAGGTCAAAGCTGTGACCTCCTGGCATCCTCTGAGAAACCAGAAGGAGGTCCAGTGGTTCTTGGGATTTGCTAACTTCTATCAGAAGTTCATTCCAAACTACGTGGACCAGACAGCTCCCATTTCACAACTACTCCATGGGAAGGTCCCTTTCCGGTGGACCCCGGTGGGTGCAGCAGACGTTCGAGCAGCTGAAGCAGCAGTTTACATTGGCAACGTTCCTTCACATTCGGATCCCAAGATGCCCTTTGTTGTGGAGACAGATGTCTCTGATGTTGCTGTAGGAGCAGTCCTTCAGTCTGCTGCTGCCCTGCACCTTCTACTCACAGCAGCTGAAGCTTCCAGAGCACAGCTACATGGTGTGGGAGAAGGAGCTGCTTGCCATAAAAGCAGCCTTTGAGGTTTGGTGGCACCTGCTGGAAGGGACTACTCATCTGGTAGAGGTCCACACAGACCACCAGAATCTGGAATACCTCCAAACTGCATGGTAGCTGACCCAGAGACAGAAGCGGTGGTCTAACTTCTTCCTGACCTACATTCCTTGGGCCCAAAACCATCAGGCTGATGCCCTTTCTCAGAAACCAGAGTATGCAGCCTCTCCTGAAACAGTCTTGCACTTCACCTGGATTCTTCACCTGGAGAACCTTGCTGCTTCGGGAGAGGTCCTGACTCTCAGAGACCAAATTCAGGAGGCACAAAGTCAGGACCCCATGGCATGGACCCACTGGATGAATGAGCCATTGTCCTCCTATGCCATGTGGGATGGACTGCTCTCCCATTGGAATCGACTCTGTGTGCCAGCAGGGCCTTGCCAGGAAGGGTTGTCACACCTGTGCCACAACAGTCACCCTATAGGTCACTCTGGGATCCAGAAGAACCTTCATCTACTAACCCAGGAGTTCTGGTGGCCTCACATTATGTCAGGTCATGTCCTGTATGTCACCAGGCCAAGGATCAACCTGGAAGACCTGTCAGTATCTTGCAGCACCTGGAAACCCCTTTCAGGCCCTGGAAACAGGTTTCCATGGACTTCATTACTGACCTGCCCCTCTCACTGGGCTCCACCACCATCTAGGTTGTGGTAGATTTGTTTTCAAAGATGGCACACTTCATTCCCTGTGCTGGGGTGTCCATATTTTCCTGCACCATGTGTTCCAGCCCCACGGCCTACCAGAAGGGGTCATCTCTGATCAAGGACCACAATTCACTGCACAGTCCTGGCACAGCTTGTTGCACCAGGCCCAGTTCCCCTCTGCATATCACCCCAAAATTGATGGGAAAACAGAATGCACAAATGCCACACTGGAACTACAGTCCACAATAGAAATACCTCTGGTGTTACACAAAATACCAGTAGGACAACTGGGTGGAGTTGCTCTCCCTGACTGAGTTTGTGTATAATAATGCCCTGCACTCCTCCACCCAGCAATTTTCATTCTTTGCAAACTATGGCTTTCACCCATGTCTGTTTCCTGAGGTGGCCTCTCCCTCTCCCATCCTGGCTGTAGATCAATGGGTGCAGGAATTGCATGTACTGTAGGAACTGTTCAAGGACCATTTAGACCAGGCGAAGCAGACCTATAAACAGTCTGCAGATTGGAAATGCCAGACTGGTCCTCCTCTAAATGTTGGTGATCAGGTTTGGCTTTCCACAGGCCACCTGCTACTCCAACATCCCTGCCAGATGCTCAATGCTCACTTTGTAGGCCTGTATCCAGTCACAGCACAGATAAATCCTGTGGCATTCTGATTCTGGCTTCCTCAGACCCTTTGGATCCATCCAGTGTTCCATCATTCCCTCCTGGTCCCGGCCACATATGTCCACCCCAATGTTGGCTCCACACCTCCTCTTCCTCTGGTCCTGGTCAAATGGAAGGAGGAGTTAGAAGTAGCCTAGATCCTGGACTCCCAGAAACATCAAGGTAGGCTGCAGTACCTGATTGACTGGACAGGTTATAGCCAGAGGAACACTCATAGGAGGATGCCTCTGCGGTCCATGCTCCTGACTTAGTCCGAGCCTTCCACTGCTGTTATCCTGCTGAACTGGGTCCCCTGTTGTCTGGGGGGAGGAAGATGATAGGAGGGGGAATAGTGTCATGGACTGCCCTGGGTCTGACATGGACTCTGACTCTGACCCTAAGGCAGAGACAGCTCTGGGGCTGCCTGGAGGTTCAAGAGGGGACCTTGGGCCAGGGGAACCCTCTGTAGTCTTTGAAGACATGCAGGATGCTGGAGAGGAAGAGACTGACTCTATCCTGCTGGCACCAGGACCTCTGGAGTGAAGACACACCAAGGAATCATTGAGATGCTTGTCCCAGCTGGAGGCCAAGTGGAGAGCTAATTGGGAACAGCCAAGGCATGCAGAGGCTCTTTAAAAGGAGTTTCCCTTAAAAGGAGCCTGTTTCACTCCCATGTGGCTGACAACCCATCCTTGTGGCTTCATTGTTGCGGTGCATTCTGATACCTGAAACTGGACTTGTAGCCTGCACCCTTGTGTCTAGCCCTCGGACAAGGTAAACAGGATGGGGGACTCCAGCACCACTGATAAAACCAACTCAACCAGCTCAGGAGCAGTGGAGTGCGAAGTACACCAGCAAAATCCCTACTCTATCTCTGCCACCAAATTTCAGATACAAATACTGAAATCCAATAGAGTGCTATGATTCCACTTTAACTATTATGGAATCCTAGAATTTGTAGTTTTCCATTAAGCACTAGAACACTCTGGTTGAGAATTCTAAATACTCCTCCCTAAACTCCAAGTCCCAAGATTCCACTGGACAGAACTATGACAATTAAAAGGGACAAATATTGTTGGTTTTTTTAAGTGGTTTTATTTCATTGTATTTGCTAGAAGAAGTTGTGTCTGGCATGCCTTGTTTCCAAGGAGAAGCAGGCCCCATGGAAATGCTACTTCTTCTCTTTTTTTGGAAAAGAAATATTGAAAAGGTGGGTTCTGGAGATCTCAGAAATGACTTCCCACCCACAAATTGCTTGATTCCCACCTCTGTCATAGAGAACCTGTAATTTATTGAGTAGAAGTAAATTCTCATGTTGACCATTTCAGCCCACCTACAGCTCTTCAGAACATAAATTATGTCAATGGTCTAACTAATGCATTATGAAGAACACCTTGCAGGGATCATGTTGTTATGTATAGCTAAGCAATAATTAAATGCCAAGGGAGTTGCTACAGAGCTTCATTGTGCCCTGATCCTAATGCTGCCATGTTACTATGTTGATCAAAAATTTCATATAGAGCAGCATGATTCATTGCAAAGTCTAAATTAGAAGAAGTCGATAGCAGCGGCATGCCCTAGGCCTGGAAGAGGAAGGTGTGAAAAAGTAGGCTGTTACAAGCATATCTGGCACAGATCCCTCTACAATTATGCTGTTGTGGAAATGATTTATAAAATTACCATGAACGTTTGCCCTGGGGCTGTATCTCTAGATCTATTAAACTAGTGTATTTCCCTCCTTCTCAATCTTCTTTGCAAGCATTTTTTACTTTTGTATGACCCAGAGTTTCTTGAGCCACTTAGCTGCTCCTTGCAGAGGATAGTATATCTTATCTCTAAAGGACAAGGGGGAAGGAGTATTCTGAAGGATGGAACTGACTAGAAAAGAAAAGTGTATGGCTGTGAAGGACAGTTTTATTGCTGCTGGTGTATTTGTTCTATTCCTATAGCATTGTGAAACATCCAAGATATTACATAATTCCTACTTGCTACTTGGTTGGTTTGCTTTTTATAGTTTAAGAGCAAATATTGGCTACCAGTAAGATAAGAAATTATAAAAAATACTAAGCAACAATTAAAATCACATTAAAAACACAACAAGCATGCAGCATTAGAGAGGGCAGATCTTGGAACATTACTTTTAAAAGTAACTAATTATTTTTGCAAGCCCCTCTTCCCATAGTTAGTCATCATCACAGTTGTAAATTTCAGAGTAATGCTTTAGTTTCCCACGTATTCATTTAAATATTTCTATTCTTGCTTGTATCAGAAGACCTTGGGACAGTGTACTATTTCTCAAATGTAAATAAAATAGTTTAAAAAAAACATCAAATGTCTGTGCTTTTGATACAAAACACATTTTCTCACCATCCACTTTGCTGGTGTCTCAACACAAGCAATATAGAGTGATATAGCAGCAGCAGGCCCAAATGAGCTAGCATATGAACCATGTGGTATTTTTCCTCCCACATCCACTAACTAAAAATAACAAAATGTTTACAACATAAAATTAGTGAAGCTATCCTTCATTTAGTTATAATCATGTTACAATGAAGCTATACCCTAATTATTGGTAAAGGAAATAACTAAACATGAATAACATTTGTAATTAGTTATTTAAAAGCATAGGACAGACATCTTGTAAGAAATAAACCAGCATTTCAGGGTTTATTTGATGAATGGTTTTTCATAGCATACCTATTGTGCCAGACAAGTCCTTCATGCCTCCCAAAAGTAGGGGGAGCAAGAAGCAGAACCGTAGATGTTGACTATGATGAATTAACTATTTTATTGGCTTCTTCTTCTTCTTCTTCTTCTTCTTCTTCTTCTTCTTCTTCCTCCTCCTCCTCCTCCTTCTCCTCCTCCTCCTCTCTTTTCAGCGAGTGTAGTAATAATATGTTGGTCAATGAACAAGTAACATGTTTAAAGGTCTAAAAGGGGGTGATTAACAAGGTGGGCAGATAGCATGGGGGAAAAAAATATTCAGTCTGCTAGTGGAAAATACATGACATCTGGTGGCAAAGACCATTTCTGGGTCAATGGCAGTGCCTGAATTCACAGGCGGGCACCCTTAGTTTGGGGGATGAGCATGAGTCTATCTGCAGGGTCCAATGCCCAATGGCACCCTGAATTCTAGTGCTGAACCAGGATCAAGGCCAAGTTTGCTTTTTCCAGTTAAGGTTTGATTTCCTAATGTAATCCATACCCTCCCCTGCCTTCAGTTGTAGAAGCTTTTAGACAAACATATTCACCAGAAAATATCATGTTCCTTGTTGTTACTTAAATGAAATCTCTGTATCTTTTGGTATGATCCAGGATCCAAGGTAAACCATTTTTACAGAGAAGAGAAGAGGAAAGAAAAATGTGAAAAGCATAGACTCATAGATTTGGAAGCGACCAGAGGCAGGAACACCAGTCAAAGCACCCTCAATAGGTGGACATCCAGCCTCTGTTTAAAAATCTCCAAAGAAGGAGACTCCACCACATTCCACATTCCACTGTCGAAGAGCTTTGACTGTCAGGAAGTTCCTCCTGAGATTTAGGCAGAATCTCTTTTCCTATCATTTCCTGTAGCTCCTTGTCCTAGTCTCTGGAGCCATGGAAAACAAGACTGTTCCCTTTTTGGTATGACATTTCTTCAAATATTTAAACATGACTATCATGTTCCTTCTTAACCTTCTTTTCATCAGGCTAACCATGCCCAGCTCCCTAAGCCACTCTTTATAGGGCATGACCTCCAGACCTTTGACCATTGTGGTCGCCTTCCTCTGGACACATTCCAGCTTGTCAACATCCTTCTTGAATTGAGGTGTCAGAACTAGACACAGTATTCCTGGTGAGGTCTGACCAAAGAAGATTACAGTGGTACTATCATTTCCCTTAATCTAGGCACTATACTTCTGTTGATGCAACCAAGAATCACATTGGCTTTCTTGGCTGCCGCATCACACTGTTGATTCATGTTCAGCTTGTAGTCTACTAAGACTCTTAGATCCCTGCTTTGCTTATTAAAAAAGAGGAGAAAGATTGTATTTATTTGTTAAAAGATCTATATAAAGCCCTTTATTACAAGATGCTAAGGGGATATTTGATCACATTGGCATGGTCCCAAAGAAGAAAATGGAAAAGAATAATTTGTTTTGGTCATGAAGCTGAAATCGCAACATATTTCATAATTAAACAATACTTACAAATTCAACAGGAAGCTGTCGTGATTATGTTCTGAAGTTCATGTCAGAACCTCATCTCCATTTAAAAGCTATCTGAGGTCTTTTCTTCTTCCCACCCCTACTTTATTTGGCAAGTATTTCAAATTATACTCTTGCTATTACATTAATTTTCTCTTCATATATACCTTTTTTTTCAAAATGTGTGGGCTATGGAGAGCAATTATGCAGTAAAACCCTTGGGAAGATCTTAGAGAAGAGTGCCGTACTAAGATATTAATAGCTTCAGAACAAATCCTAAAGTTTCTGCTTTGGCCTCATTGTCTCTTATTCCTTCTCCTATGTACTTCACCTCCCTCAGAGAAGATGGCAAAACTAAGAGTAACAATTACACCAACACAAGTAAAGGGCAAGTGTGTTAATGTCCTGCTTGTGGATGTCTAGAAGCATCTGACTGGCTAATCTAGGTGAATCTTCTTATATTTTTTATCACTAAGCTCATAGGAAGATATCCAGAGATTTGTGAAACTTCAGTCAGGTGGGAAGGGAGGAGTTAACATGAGAATCCTTCAGATCTCAGAAGAAAGGTTTTTTAAAATAGTTATTTAAAATTGATTACTTTTGCTGCCCCCTCCAACAAAAGTTATCATTATTCATTTCTTTTCAGTCAACAAAAGCTATATCACATTATGACTGAGGTGGAATGACTGCAACACCATTTGTGGCGTAACTATAAATTTTAATTCAGAGATATAACTGTTTTAGTCTGGAATATGTATGCAAAGGGATCTTGTAGCATCTTTGAGACTAACTGAGCAAAAGAAGTTGTAGCATGTTGCAATCTGAGGAAGGAGGCCAAGATCTTGTCTGCCCTGGCAAGGGGCTGTCTGGAGTATCCTGGCCCCAGAGCTGCTTTGATCCCAATATAAAGGCCCTCTGTTCCAATGGCAGGAAGCTGAGCCACTCAATGCATCTGCTACCACCTCACTTCACTCTGAGGTCAGAATAAGGTGGCTAGTGACAACCAGATGGCTGGACCCCCTTGTTCTGACCAGAGTGAGCAACTGGTGGCAGTGGTGGCAGTGCTGGGCAGCTCAGTGGATATGTTTTAAACAGCCTTCTGACATTGGAAAGGAGAGCTCCAGCTCTTCTGGGAAGATCCAGAGCAAATAGTAAGCTTTAAAAATGTGTGTTAATGGTGGCATGCTCCGGTTCTGGTGCTGGACGGGCAGGACATCTGGTTTACCTGCTAAGAGGATGGAGTGAGGCATTTTATTTAGCCTGTGTAGAAACGGCCGAAGACTATGAAAGCTTATGTTATAACTTCTTTCATTCAGTTAGTTTCAAAGATGCTACACGATCTCCTTGCATATAAATTCTAAGTTATTTCTGCTACATTTGTAGCAGGATAACCTCACTATACAGTAGGAGGAATGTAACACAGTTCAAGTTTTGGCTTACGCTGCTGCTTTATATACTGGTTTGGGTGATAAAAGTGATGATGAGCATTATAGGAGGACAGTGTGATTTCCACCACAGGCCAATGGTTTGTCACACCAAGATTTGTTAAAAGTACCTAGAAAACAGTTGTTTTAGATGTTTTTCAGAGGTGGGAAACAAAATGGTACTTATTTTAAAAAATCACATTGGTGAAAAACTACATACTTGTGGGAAGGACTGGAGCTATACCTGGAATTTATTACTTTCAAATGATAACCTTCGATACTTTCATTTACTCTGATCAATCTTACTTACGGAAGCATTAATTGCAATCGGAGAAACTATCAGGGGATCTTATCCCCTCATGTTTTTAAAAGATATTCCACATCAAAAAGTTCTTCTGCAAAAAACCAATTCAGCAAATCAAGATTATTTTACATTTTGCTTATTTTAGCATTTTGAATCAAAATTGCTATTGCTCCTAAACTGTTTTTAAATTCATTTTAATTATTGTATCAAAGGCAAGGAAGAGATATAAACATATGCATTAAACTTCATAAAACATCAGAAAGCATAAAAAGCTACTTTAGGATGACTCTTTTATATATATAAAAAACCCATACTTGTTAACTGTATAAAATTAACATGGTTAATTGTACAGTCAAATATTAATTTCATAAATGGGGAAAAACATGTTAATTGTATTCATGCAACCAATGTCATCTGTAATTTGACCATCAAAACTCTTCTATCCATTATGATTGCACTGGAAATTAACATCATCCCAGCAAATAACCCATTGACTAAGTGATTTAGTTTTATTTGCAAAACAAGTTAAGACCATTATATAGTGAATTTTCCTTTTCCCAATGACTCTCCATGATGATATCTTCTCTTGTGTTGGGATTTTTCTCTGTGTGAAACAAATGACAAAAATGGTGGAGATTTTGTGTGTGTGTGTGTGTGTGTGTTTTAGGAGAATTAGGAATGTTCAGAATTGTTCTTGTCCATAATGGTAAAAGGTATCTGAGAATATCAAACTAGCAACAACAACAACAACAACAACAACAACAATTGCACAGATGTTTTACACAAAACTCTTTGCAAAATTTTCATTAAAAATCATCAAAAATATGCAAAATCTCTCTTAATCTCACCCAGAAGGGAGAAGATTTCTGGAACTTCTCATTTGTATGTGTGAAAGTGAAATAAGGAATCCCTAATGTGTGTGTGTGTGTTTATGTATTTATTAAAGGTCCTCAGCAGGCTTGTTGCTGAACATAAAGAAAACCAAAATAATGAACATGGAGGATCTACATAAATTCAACTTTGACAATGAGGAAATTGAAATAGTTGAAGATTTCTTGTACCTTGGATCAAACATTGATCAGAATGGAGGCTGCAATCAAGAAATAAGAAGAATAGGAATGGGAAGAGCAGTCATGAAGAAACTAGACAAGATCTTAAAAAGCAAGGCTATACAACTGAGCATGAAAGTTAGAATCGTCCAATCCATTGTATTCTCCATCACCACGTACAGATGTGAGAGCTGGACAGTGAAGAAAGTGGATAAAATCAACTTATTTGAGATGTGATGCTGGAGAAAAATGCTGAGAAAACTGTGGACAGCCAAAAAGACAAACAAATGGGTCTTTGAACAGGCCAATCCTGAACTCTCCCTGGAAGCAAGATGATTAAATTGAGACTGTCTAACTTTTGCCACATCATGAAAAGTCATGAATTACTGGAAAAGGCAATAATGCTAGGAAAGGTAAAAGACATCAGAAAAAGTGGAAGACCACATGCCAGTTGGATAGACACAATCAGGGAGGTCACAGGCCTGTATCTACAAGACCTAATCAGAGCAGGGAAGATAGAGGAGCTTGGAGATGTCTCATCCACAGGATCACCATGAGTTGAGGTTGACCCAAGGGCAGTTAACAACAACAACAAAGCTCATATCACTCCTCTGATTATTTTGAATAAAACATTGTGTCAACACGGAACTTTATCTAACAACAGCTACACATTTTTAAAAAACCCCAACACCCACTCTTGTACTCATAAGTGTTTTTTTAAGGAGTGGTAGGGGGGTTGCAGACTGCCAGAAATAGTGCAAATTGAGTCCACTTTTAGGGTTAGGGTTAGTGCTAGGGAATCATGGGAATTTTTTTCTCTCTGAGACATTGAGCCTTCTCTGTCAGAGAGTTCTGGTGCCACAATAAACTACAGTTCCCATGATTCCCTAACCCTAACCCTAACCCTAAAAGTGGACTCAATTTGCACTATTTCTGGCAGTCTGCAACCCCCGTAGTGAAGTATGGTTTCTACAAAGTAAATGAAATATAACATGCTGCATAAAATTATCAGGAAAGGCTACATGCCTTTGCATCTTATTTTTCAGACAGCACTGATTTAAGATTTCTGAATCATGTTACAGTCAGTCACTATTATTTTAAACAGAGCTGACAACTGTAGCACTGAAGATATTCAAAGGCTTCAGTCAGAAGCATTTAATGTAGTAATGACAATTTACAAGCAATCAAAGATTTACTGGAACAGATGCCTGGTTCTGTGAGGTACATGGTAGGTTATGATAATAGGAGTTTGCTATGAAAGTTGGTGATTTGATGAAAAATGAAAACCTAAAACCATTTTGACAATAAAGTTACACAAATAGGGAGACACACACATACATAAAGAGAACTTCTTTCTTGTTTAGGAGTTTGTTTTTGCTCATTTTGGAATAATCTGTCAGCCACCAGTGCTCAGTCATGTGGCTGAAGTTTAAGATGGTACTGTTTTGTTACCACAAAACTGAAAATCTTCAATACACACCTCTGGGTCTATTTCAGGATACCAAGTTCTTGCACCCAATTTATTGCAAACACTTTCCTAAAGCTCCACCTAGAATCAAAGCTTGGAACATACCTTTTTAAAAAAAAGATAGGCTGAGATTTTGCATAGGGACACATACATCTGGAACGTAGCTACATGTTGGTATGTCTCCCATTGCTACCTGCCCCAGATCTACCTTTTAAGCAATATAGGCCCTTGCCAGACATTTCCCTGTTACTGGAGAGCAGGGGGGGGGGATCAGCAGAGATGCATCCAACTATTCTTGTGCAGCTGAAGGTACTGTAAGGACACCATCTGCAGGGATCTCCTGATTGATTCCTCCCTGACACTAAAGAATTCCAGCTTCTGCAATACTCAAAAGTCAATTATTGTAGCAAACTTAGAGTTTAAATGACAAACTTTAATATTAACAGATTGTTGTTTTTTAAAAAAGGTAAATAGCTTAACTCATTATGGCGTGCATCATCTTGGTGAGTTGCACTTACGCTATTGCAACTCACTAAGATATGCAAGCCATAATGAGTTAAACTATTTACCTTTAAAAAAACCAACAATCTGTTAATATTAAAGTTTATCATTACTTTCCTGATGCCATAGTATTAAATGTTACTAAAAGATTCCTGTTGTATTATTTTTAAGTAATTTTGTTTGTTTTTAAAACCTAAAAAAAAAAAAATCATAGTCAACATGGCTGAAAATCCCTCCAAATGACCTTTTGTTTTTAGCAG